>OY829118.1:8127500-13127500 GCA_963691645.1 Pelosia muscerda
CATATGCTTGAAGTTAAAAATTAAATGAAAAAGAAATTCATTACAAAGTTTCATTCACTGTACAAGATGCCATTTAATTTTAGACTTTAAGCGCATGGTAGTAAAGTCCAAAATTTAATATTGTAATTATTTGTAATCTTATTAGTTTTACTATGGTTAACAATTAATGGAATGGCGGTATAACCACTTTATGGGCTATCACAAGCCTCGGGTATTAAATCACCCCAAAAGTGTGACTCAGACCACTAAGATAGCGGCACCAAAACCAACATGGAAGCGAGATTCAAAACGATACTACCCCAGGAGGGTACCGGCATTGCTGGAGAGTCCCTCCCCGCGACCGCCTCGACGGGAACGGGCAGCCCCACCGTATCTGGGGGGGGGCAAAATTTCGCCCTTGGTACATAGTACTGAAAATAAGGAGACAGCAAGTAATAAAAGAAGCGTCCAGCAGGTATTCCATCCCAGTCTGTTTTTGACAAGGCCTAGGAGTTTATCCCTGGATAATAAATGTGGCTTAGATAGCATATCATTAGATAAGGCACCTCAGAATAGGCCTCAAGACAAAGATACAGGCAATAATTCACCCAACTCAGCATCAGTAGCTCCACCACCACCAATATGGCAGAGGGTACCGACATCCAGACTCACCAAGAAAAGGAAAATGACTGGCTCACCAGAAGGCGTAGAAACAACTAACAGATTCAGCCATTTGCCAATAGACTTGACAGAGGATGCAGACGAACAGCCAAAGGAAAGAAAAGTATACAAACCACCGCCCATAATTCTTTATGGTGTCGAAGATATTCCGAAACTCACAGAACTGTTAGAGACTGTATCAGAAAAATCTACCTTTACCTACAAGATTGTCAACAGGAATCAAATGAGAATTAGTACTGACAATGTGGAAGTCTACAAAAAACTAATTGCTGTATGTCGGGAACATGGGCTAATAAGGCACACCTTCAACCTGAAAGACCAGAGAGCCTGTAGAATTGTTATCAAACGTCTACATCATTCAACCCCTCACAGTGCCATCAAAGAAGCCATTGAAAGTACTGGAAATACAGTGATTGGTGAGATTATTAATGCACACTATGGTCCAGAGAAAAGACCTACCTCAACCTTCTTTGTAAATCTGCAACCTGGACCAAACAACAAAGCTGCCAAAGATATAAAACACATATATCACCAATTAGTCACAATAGAGGAACCTAGAAAACAGAGATCTGTAGTGCAGTGCCAACGTTGCCAACAATATGGTCATTCAAAGAATTATTGCCTTAAACCCTATCGCTGTGTGAAATGTGCACAGCCACATAAGACATCAGAATGTCCCAAAAAAGATCGCACTACACCAGCAGTATGTGCTTTGTGCCTAGGTGCTCATCCAGCCAACTATAAAGGTTGTCAAGTTTACCTAGAAATACTAGCCAGGAAAACTGCCAAATCGCAACCTCACAAGAATAAATATGAGCATTACAAGCAGGACAATCCCCCTATGTTTGAAGACCCTTCACGCACCAACTCTGCTCCAGCAGGAACGAAGACAAAGTATACCACAACTGACAGACCTACTTATGCTGACGCTACAAAGAACTATCAAAAGGAGTATGAAATACCAACAAGCAATCACTCACTTGAGGACATACTTCTAAAACAAAATGAAAAATTTGAATTCCTATTACAACAAATGAGCTCTCTCATGAGCCTCATGACAACGCTTGTTAACAAACTGGTAAAATAGCAGGCCTCAAACTAGGTGCCTGGAACATAAATGGACTGGCTCCAAATCAAAGTGAAGCTGAAACACTAATCAAGTCCCATAACCTTGATGTATTACTGGTATCAGAGACACACTGCACAGCAAGGAGTTCAGTAAATTTAAAAAACTGCAGCATCTACTACACAAACCACCCGGATGGCACCAGTCATGGAGGAACTGCTATAATCATTAAATCCTCCATAAAGCATTACGTCTTGCCAGAGTTTAAGACTAACCACATCCAAGCCACCTCCGTGCTGATTGAGGACAAACATGGTCACTTTAGCGTCTCTGCTGTTTACTGCCCACCCAAACATTCAATCACAGATGACATGTTTACTCAGTATCTGGAAACACTTGGTGCACGGTTCATAGCTGGTGGTGACTGGAACGCGAAACATGTCCAATGGGGCTCGAGGCTAATAAACACAAGGGGGAGAGCGCTCAAGAAGTGTTTGGATAATTTGCATCTCAAGTCCATAGCTACCTCTGAACCAACTTACTGGCCTGCTGACAGTAACAGACTCCCTGATGTTCTAGATTTCTATGTTATGAAGGGACTATCTAGACTATACTATACCATAGATTCTTGCCTGGATGGTACATCTGACCATACTCCTGTCCTCCTAAAAATCAGCACTACAGTACTGCAACGCGAAGCCAGGCTGACATTGCATAACAAACATACAGATTGGGAATCATTTAGAGAATTAATTGAGAAAAACATAAGCTGCAAAATCCCCTTAAAAACTAAAGATGACATTGACACAGCTGCTAAAGAGTTTATGTCTATAGTTCAGGACAGTTGCTGGAGATGTACTCCTGAAACTCACAATCCAAAACCAAGACACAATTATGTACCGCAGGACATCAGGGAAAGAATACTAGAAAAAAGGAGGCTTAGGAGGGTCTGGCATTGTAGTAGACATCCAGACGACAAGAGGGCATTAAACAGGGCAAGTCGTGAGCTGAAAGCTAAGATTCAACAAGCAACCAATGAGACCGCCGCTGCTTATGTAGAGTCACTAACAGCAACAGCTGCAACAAATTACTCCCTCTGGAAAGCATGCAGGAACACAAATCAACCAGTAATACCGAAACCTCCCATAAAAGTCTCTGGAAACACATGGGCTCGAACCTCACAAGAAAAAGCAGATGCATACGCCTCACACCTGGCGAAAGTATTTCAGTGCAATGAACCCATATTCCATATAGACACATCTGACATTGACGAAAAACTCGCCCAGGATTTGCAATTAGATCTGCCAATAAAAGCCACGTCCCCTAGAGAAGTCTGGGAGACTATTGCCTCTTTAGAAAATAACAAGGCACCTGGATTTGATCTGATTGGTGACAAGGTGCTCAAGGAACTACCAAAGAAAGCAGTAGTGTATCTCACTGTTCTCTTTAACAGCATCATGAGAATTGGCCATTTCCCTGCTATATGGAAGGTCTCAGAAATAATAATGGTGCCCAAGATTGGTAAACCAGTGCATGCGATAACATCATATAGACCGATCAGCCTACTACCAATTGTGTCCAAATTGTTTGAAAAAATCTTGATGAAAAGAATCCTGAAAGCACTAACTGAAACATCAGTAATACCTGCTCACCAATTTGGTTTCAGAAAAGAACATGCCACAATTGAGCAAATCCATAGAGTCTGCAACACCATAAGGTCAGCTTTTGAAAAAAGAGAATACTGCTCCGCGGCATTCCTGGATATCCAGCAGGCCTTTGATAAGGTCTGGCATAGGGGTCTACTGTTTAAAATAAAAACATATTTACCTCATCCATACTACAGTCTCCTGCAGTCATATTTATCAGACAGACTCTTCCAAGTTAAGGAACAAGACAGCACTTCCTCCCTCCTAGAAATACAAGCTGGTGTACCACAGGGCTCAGTGCTTGGCCCTGTCCTCTACACTCTGTTTACAGCAGATATTCCACAGAGTCCAGGACTAACTATCGCCACATTTGCTGACGATACAGCAATCCTTGCATCCAGTACATGCCCTGCTGAAGCGTCTCAAACTCTCCAAAACACCCTGTTGGATATTGACACGTGGCTCAACAAATGGAGAATTGTAGCGAGTGCAGCAAAGTCTGTCCATGCCACCTTTGCTCTCAGGAGAGGCGACTGCCCGCCGGTTACTCTAGGCGATCGTCCACTTCCACATCAGGAACATGTTAAATACCTTGGTATGTACTTAGATCGCAAATTAACATGGAGGAAACATATCCAAGCAAAGCGAGACGAGCTTAACCTCAAACAACGCAGATTCTACTGGTTACTCGGCAGGAACTCAAAACTGTCAGTTGACAATAAACTGTTGATATACAAGTCTGTTTTGAAACCGGTGTGGACCTACGGTATACAATTGTGGGGATCTGCCAGTGATTCAAACATCAAAATCATCCAAAGAGCGGAAGACTCCATTCTAAAACAAATAGCTAATGCCCCATGGTTCATCAAAAACACAGAGGTTCACGACCATCTCAAGATCAAAACTGTGTAAGGGACGAAATTCATTCGTACTCAAACAAATATAAGGCACGACTGACGCGTCATCCAAACGAACTGGCGGTCCAACTCACTGTCCCGAGTTCTGTGAGACGTCTGAAAAGGCGCAACATCATGGATGTCTGGAATACTCCAAGTAATTAATAAGGAGAGTGTCCTGATGGGGACTACCTCTACACGACAATATTCTGCCCAAAACGCATCTGCTCATAGTCTAGAGTGACTGATTGCAAGATTGGCTATTAGAAAAAAAAAAAAAAAAAAAAAAAAAACAATTAATGGAATCAAGGCCCAGGACGTGTAGTCATGTAACGCAAGCATTATCAACTTCATAAAAATTCATAATTCCGAAATAATTTATTCTTCATAGACCACAAACGGCACTTACAAAACGTCAATATCAATAATATATTATAAGTTAGGGAGCAAATGGACCACACCGGTTCGAAATTTTGTGGAGACTGCTATCACAGACAACGAGATTATTTTTGTGTCTGGTATTTACGTTATGCGTATCGCAAATTCTTGGATAGTTTCTTATATTTTTCCTAACATACCTACAGCAAGTTTTTTAATATATTGTGAAAAATAATATTTTCTTATTGTTTTAGGTAAAGACATTGTATTCATGGACACCCTTAAATCCTTAGCAATAATGCTGCTTATGGGTGAGATATTAATAGCAGGTGCTGAAACTCCAGAAAAGGTAAGCATATTACGTAGATACTCCCGGAATAGGTAAGGTGCTATGTTACGATTTGTAAGTTCTCGAAACTCTGAAACGTTGTAAGCAGCTTTGTAGCTGATTCATGACAATGCCTCAAACAAAGATTCAATCGAATCGAACCAAAAGACAACCCCGAAGCCAGCTTCTCGTATCCCGTAGCAACATTGAGATCATTAGCAGAATTTATTTAGCTGCAACATTTTAGGTTAGGAATATATTTTCGGCTTTCCCTTTTCTACAAAGTGCCCGATTGGCGTCAATAAGCTCGCCCTCTATTAGGTACGTAGGACAGACAATCATAGTTGGCGAAATGTGAGTGTTTCATACACCTCTGCCCTTTCGGGGATTACGGGCGTGAGTATATGTATGTATGTATGTATGTATGTTAAAGCTGAGCTCATTTTTATGTGGAACTTAACTTTCCTTAATTTGGACCACTTGCTTACAGTTCAATATAACTTTGGACTACACACATTGTAAAAATAGCGATCCTGTGCCCAAAGAATGTGCTACACAAGTGGGTAAAAGTACGAGTGATCATGTGACGATAGTGTGTTTTTGCACGATGGAGTTTACCCTTAGCCGAGCCATGTCGGGACCAGTCACTTTATTCTACACATTACCCGAATTTAACCAAACACGTACCAGCTATGCGAAGTCTCTGTGAGTATGACCTTTGTATACCTACCTCTTATTAAGTCGGAAGTTACAAGAGAAATGAAGCCCTAGCGCGAGGATTTGTTTTGATATAGTCTTTGATTTGTGGATATCAGCTCGTCCACCGCCGTAGCACCCTGTGGGAGGACCAATAATCTTTTTTTTCCCGACAATGTGGTGCCGACAATAACCACACGGCTTTCTTAGGCCATCAGTTGCCGAGGGTAGCCTCTGGCATATCCCTCACGCCTCTGCTGACCCAGGGCCAGCAAAGGCCCTCTCTGGTATGGAATTACGGTGTCCACATCTTTCCCCGGTTAGGGAGGAACGTGCAACACGCTGCTGCCTGCTCCTGCTGGGATGACAGTCGGCTACACCGGTCTGTGTAGGCCCGGAGTCTCCTCCGGATAATAACAAGACCTCTGTTGATAAAGACAGAATCATGTATCTTTACACAAAACCTACGTGTAAGAAAGTGACAGAGTATATGAACCGTGAAACATTTTTTTTTAAAACCAAGTTATTTTTTGACAGAAATATAGATTGCAGTGAATGTCAACGTTTCTACACCAACGTCATAAGTCATTGCCACTGACATATTAAATTCGCTTACGCCGTAATGAAGGAGTCTGTGGGACTATTTACGCTAGTAATATTAATGTCTATACATCTGTTAGTTGTAATACATTACACTTACCTTCTTTTACCGTAAATAGAGATGAAGGGCAGCTGGCAGGAAACTTGACAATGAACGTGTCGTCGAGCTGTGGAAACTTTTCGTATGATGACACAACTGAGAAGAAGCCCATTGCTCCCTGTGGAGAAATTGCTGATTCATATTTTTTTGGTAAGTCTAGGTACTAATTAATGAGTACTTAAATAGAAATTAAAGGTGCAAATTCGTAGCCGATTACAGCTACAGTTGATCATCGGTTTGTAGAAAAGATGATCAATGTTCTTGCATACATACATATGCTCACGGCCGTAATCACCGAAAGGGTAGGCAGAGGTATAATAAACACCCTCTTTTCACCAACTATGATTTTTGGTCCCACGTAATAGGGGGAGAGCCTATTGCAGCTACATAAATTTGGGAAAAGAGAGAAAATTGACTAGATCCTTGCTATGCGGTGTAAATCGCTAGGTAATTAATTACGTGCTTAGGCAGTAGATTGTGTCCATCTTTGGTTGTGTAGTTCCGCTGATCTCTCACGCAAGACGTCATTAAAACAATTTTTGTTTACATTTTAAAATCTGGACGATTTGCTCTCAAGTCTTATTAAATTGTGGGTAGTCTTAGTCAATAGACATTTTACTTTGTCCGATCCAAATTGCCAGCTCCGGCACTGTGAGAAGGCGATCGGTAGTAATGGTAAGTAACGGCTTGCAAGTTGGTCTGCGGCATCGTTGCCGTAGGACCCACCCTATTTTTTTTAAAGAATGATGATAGTTTTGAATATGTCTAATTGTGTCCATACGCATTTGGGAGCCTAATTTGTACGCCACGAATGGCAGAATATGCTGAACCTTCACATGTTTACCATGTTATATAACACCAATGTAAAAAGACCATGTTCACAAATAAAGATTATTCTATTCTATAAAGTTCGCTTTCTGATTTGGATAGGTACATTGTTTTTTCCCGGGGCGAATGCTATTTAACCTCCCAACCCCGAAAGGGAAATCTGTGCCAATGCATAGCACGTTCGCTGACTAACCGACCAGTTTGACTAAAAAAGAGTCGAAGGGCCGATGAGGTCGACTAAAAAGAGTTTGTAAGGTGTTGGTCAGTGGTAGGGTTTTACACAACCCCATAGCTCATAGTTTTACATATTTATTTTACAGACCAGTTCACATTGTTTCGCAATAAGTCAGATCATGTGCCAGATACCGAAACAGGCTTAGATGGTGTCGAGGAAGTGAAGAAGAAATACAGAAACCCCCCCGGCGACCTTAAAACAGGTTGGTTCTTAGCTACAGCTTAAAAATATTATTGATTAAAAATTAAAAAATTAAAAAACCCCTGACACAAAAAATACTTCCAAAGTTTCAACAACAAGTGGTAGTGCTTCACCAGTTAAAGGTCCCCCGACACGACAACGCATGTATTATTTATTTTTTACTATTTGGAGGTATTTTTTGTGTCGAGGGTATTTCAATTTTAAATTTAATTTTTATTTTATACTTTTTAAATTGATCTCCTTATCAAGCCCTTTCATTTGATACTCATATTGACGGTATATACTTCAAGTACAAATATTGCTCTTGGTTCTCGCTACGTTACGACAGTAGGTACGTACATACGTAGGTAGGTAAGATAGTAGAGCAGGACGTGAAACCAATATTAAAATATATATGGTTTCAATATGTTATCGGTACGATAATGACAGGAAAAATAACTGTGCCCAATAAAAGGAATGAGCGATATATTTAACTAACTGAAATGTAAACGATAACGCTTATAACGGTTAATTTTACATTTACATTAATTTTACATACCTACATAAATACATTATGCTCACGCTCATAATCCCCGAACGGGTAGGCAGAGTTGTATTAAACACCCACATTTCGCGAACGGTTTTGTGAACCCACATTTTCGGTTCCACGTAATAAAGGGCGAGCCTATTGTCGCCAATCGGGCACTTTTTAAAAAGAATGGGTATGCCGAAAATGTTGCAACGAAGTAAATTTGTAAAAAAAATTGATCCGATTCCTTGCTATGTGTAAATCGCAAGGAAATTAATTACATGCTTAGTCGCACCAGCACTACCAATAGTACCAATTAACGTCTTGGGGAGTGTCAGACGATTAATTTTATTGAAATGTAATAACTTCTCCGAAGCGAATTCACAGCTACATTCACCACCACTCTGTGCCCCTAGTACGAACCACTTGCGTGAAAGTATTCGTATCTAATTCAATAGCAATTATTCATTTACTATAGGATGCTGACGTCACTATCGAGTTAATTGCGTACTTCGAAAGCGAGGATTATTGACTTCGCACTACCGTCTAACGTATTACTCCGTTATCGAATCGAGAACTTGAAACCTTCACATTACGAATTCGATGGTTGTTCGTGCTAGAGGCACTGACTAGCAATATTTGATTGTCAGACAAAGTTTGGATCACATGACATGACTCCCACGAGATCAGGACACACGAAAACAAAACTGGCGTGGCTAACGTGACTTAAGCTCTTAATGGGACCTAATTTAAGCATGTATATAATATAAAGGTTTAAGGTTTAAAGAATTTATTCTCAAAAAGACATACAAACGAAACATAACAGTAAAATGTCGTTTATCTTATTTCAGCATTTCAAAATTTCGCCAAACCAAAAAGCTGGTCCACTGATGTTACGAGCCTTAATAACCATGAACCAGAACACAGTGGGTTTCAGGTAAGGTTAATTGACTAATTTTTATAGTTACCGCCTAATCTTGACCAGAATGGTGTCTCAAAGACAGCCTCCGTGGCGTGGCGGTAGTGCACGCGACTGCTACGCACGGGGCGCGGGTTCGATCCCCGCTCAGTGCAAAAAGTTGTATGCATGAATATGGCTGTTTGCACTGGTCTGGTCGTGCCTCGGAGAGTACGTCAAGCCGTCGTTGGTCCCGGTTGCCATACAAACATCTATGGCAGACGTTACGGGTAGTTGGAGCCTTCAACAAGTCCAACCAGTGTAACTTGGAACTTCGATATCGCCATTCGTCATTGGACCATTGGTTGTGGAGGTCAGATGGCAGTCGCTTCACGGAAAATATCGAAGTTCAGCCGCATCACAGTTAGACTGGAAAGCCGACCCCAGATGAGTTGGGAAAAAGGTTCAGAGAATGATGAATAGTGTCTCAAAATCTGCTCTAGGTAGGTATATGCGTGTTCGTGTTACACACGCGTTTTTCGAGTATTTTTTCAAGATAGCACTACGGCGCGGCGGTTATATTCATCCTCCATACCACGCGCCGTCTCAAAAATGGCGTTGGCGAAAATAGGCTTTTTGGAATTATTTTGTTATCGTACACATCAATTGATTATTAACTGGATCATTTAATTCATACTTACATACATACATACATTTGCTCACGCCCGAAACCTCCGATTTCGACTTTGGTTTTCAGTGTCACGTTACACGTAATAAGGGACGAGGCTATTGCTGCCTCATTTAATTCCCATATTATTTTTCATTTCATTTACTATGGATAAAATGAGTTTTTTATTCACTGTATTTCATTAGTGTCAGCGAGAAATCCGTGTTTTTGGAGACTATGTATGTATGTATGTATATCTGTCCATTTGTTTAGGACGTTTTACAACCTGAACGGCTTGTTTACAATATTCACAGAACGAGAGATTCATAGCTTGGATGAACACGGATCTGAAAATTAAGCCGGCCAAACGGTTTGTGAACACGAGTATGGCCGACGATGGGCTTCCCGCGGGAAAGTACAAACTTCGCATCCTCTATTGTAAGTGTTCACGATTATAACCCAAGAACTTTGAATTTTTCAACCCTACCTAAAGGAAAGTACTCTAAATACTGGAAATATAAAAATGTACTCAAAGTAAGCATTCCTTATTTTTTTTAAAGAAACAAATCTGCATTTTGAACCTTTCGGATAACTCGCATTCGGTAATCGAACCGGTATCAATCGATAAGGTCAATCATATGGATCAAATCTTTCTAACACCGAGCTATATTCACCTTAAACTATTAAGGGACTTCAAGGCCATCCACTAGAGCGAGAGATATGTCTTGTTTAGTCTCACCTCCGGTAATCAAGGACCCAAAGACGGCGTGCGTTTCGATCGGTTCGAGTCCGACATAATCACCTTCACCGAATTTGAGGACCATCCACTGCAGTTTATGCCTTGGTGGTAGGTTTTCGGCGGTAGGTGGTTCTTTAAATGGGTCAGACTCAGAATGTTCATTTCCCAAAATGTCCTTAGGTTTCAAATGGCCTCTTTGCCGAAGGGTCCCTTTCCCAGAATGTACCTTCCTCAAAATGTCCCTTTTTTTACGTCCGCTACGCGGTTAAACTGGGAATATTCAAATAAGATAAGCCATATAGTAATTAAGTAGTTATAGATCAAATAATACCGTGAAATTAATTGTTTGCTAAAACTAAACGCACTATCAAAAACTATTCGTTGGTGCAAATGTGGGTAGAAGTAAGAATTTTTATTTTTATCAACTCTAAAGACTAATGTCTTTAGAGTTGATATATAAAGTTGCGTTAAAGAGGCCATATTAGTTTCGCTGGTGTGTCTGTGTTTCATATTGAAAAGGTGACTGTAGTATATCGAGGTGTCTAAAACTTTGCCCTTGTTACAGATTATTCAGAATATATCACCGGACCACGAATAGTGATCATAAGTTCAGAGCGTCTCGCGACTAAGGACCTCGAGGAAGCCAAACGCCTTAGGAGTGCCGCACAGAGTACGAACAATCAACTTAACAATAAACCCATACCTGTCTGGGCCTTCCTGGCTATAATTGTCTGCATATTGCAGAAATAGACATTATATAAACGGTGTCACAATAAAAGTGTACTACTTAATCATCATTCTCTGAACCTTTTTCCCAACTCAGTTGTGGTCAGCCTTCCAGTCTAAATGTGATGCGACTGAACTTCGATATTTTACGTGAAGCGACTGCCATCTGACCTCCACAACCAATGTCCAATGACCAATGGCGATATCGAAGTTCCAAGTTAGACTGGTTGGACTTTTGAGGGCTCCAACTACCCGTAGCGACTGCCACAGATGTTTGTATGGCAACCGGGACCGACGGCTTAACGTGCTCTCCGAGGCACGACCAGACCAGTGCAAACAGCCATATTCATGCATACAATGTACTAGTGTACAGTGTAATAGTGTACTATTTAATGTGGTAAAATAAAACATGAGGGTAAGATATTCAAAAAGATTTTAGTATTTTATGTAGGTATAGTAATTTATACAGGGTGTAAGGGGAACACGCCCGAAGCGGAAGGCCACTTGTAGTACTCATGGTACACAACATATTGGCACTAAAAAAATTACGCCAACGCAATTTTTTTTTTCGTTTTTTTTTTAACCGTTTAAATTGCTTTATTCACTCTTCATCGTGTTAGTAAAGCCGAATTAAACAAAAATTTCATGAAAAAACCGTGAACTCGCAAGATTTTTTTTGCAGTGAGATTTTAATGAAATATCCGTTTCATTTGGCTTTACTAAAATCTAGGCTAAAATTTTAGCCGTCATAGACACCAAAAACAATCATTTAAATAGTACACTCTTATTGAGACATCCGTTATAACAAGAATATGTTTATGAAATTGATATTTATTGATATCCCTATGAGCTGCTATAATACTCGTACACACACTCATCAACAAAAGTAGCTTAATACTAACGTATTTATTTAAAAAAAAAACAAATAATGCTTATATAGTTTTATAAAACGCAGTGGACATAGTTCACATTATTACTTAAGCTTAACAAAAAAAAAAGATAATAAAAAAAAATATTTTGCTAAACTAGGTATTAACTTCGTTGAGTGCATCTTAAGGGCCCAGATCGTGAAAATCACCGAAAAGAGTGTTACGATATTTCATATTTAACTTATTTAGATATGATTGATATCAATGATAATTTGTATATATTACAATCAAAGACCAAAATATATGTTAGTCTTATATTAAATCCTTAAAACCTAATAATTGCTATATAATAAACGTCAACAAACGCACAAAATTTGACAAAAATGCAAAAACATGCCTTCGTATTCTTCAAATATTACCCAATAAATCAACACAAATTGATAAAAAGAAACACTTTTTGAACACTGAAGAAACCAATACTTAAACCTATGTACTTTTTTTTGTACCTTTACAAACAAAGACTTCCTCTTTTAAAGCCCTAAAATCTAGATATGTTCTACGTAAATTCTCCATAGAAAAATGTATGAAAAATCACGCGCATCCCGATATTATGATTTAGTAACCCGCATCGCTACTGATCGGCAGTACGTTTTTATGGTTCAAGGTGACACCACGCGTGTCGTATGCGCCAGCAATATTACGTGTTGTGAATTTGTGTTTTTTGTGAAAAACTGTAAGTATAACATTTTTATAACTAATTCACTTTTAGTAAGTAGGAAGTACCGATATAATGAATGTCTGGAAGAAAACCATGATGGAACTAGATATAAATCGTAAAAAATACAAAATTATTTAGATAGGTACGTAGTTTGTTGAGGAGGTTATTTTATGAACCTTGTAAAGTAGGTATAAATACCGAGGAAAAAAATTACGAGATTTGTGTGAAAGTGTCATTTAAAAATTCTAGTTTTATTTGAGTGCTTTATCATGTCTAAGTACTAATAATAATATATTCGCATTTGTTGTTGTTGTTGCATGTAAATATTGGTTTGTATTATAAGTAATAAAGTCGATTTCTATAGGAATATTCTCATAATAATTAATTTTATTACATAATATAATTAAATATTCGTTTTCATGTTCATCATATTGTTTAAATATCAGATTGTGGAAGTAGGTATGTTTCCTATCTGAAATAGCATGGGCGTACATACTTCGCTGCCGTCAAAGACGCGCGCGGCGCGACGCGCCTAGAGTCTGGTTTAGGGTTGTACAAAAATTACAAAATAAATAAAAGTGGATACTATTGATGATTAATATTTCCAGTATTGAAAATAAAGAAAACCTTCAGGCCGAGACTCCGAGCAACACTGCTACGCGCTGTATAGAGGTAAGTTGTTATACGTAATTAGACTTGTTACATAAACAAACGAACTACCTAGTTAGTGATGGGCGAAGACAAAATCTCAGTACCTATAGATTTTTTTCTTGCAATATTTATTATTTTCATTGGAGACACAAACGAACTACCTAGTTAGTGATGGGCGAAGACAAAATCTCAGTACCTATAGATTTTTTTCTTGCAATATTTATTATTTTCATTGGGAGACACAAACGAACTACCTAGTTAGTGATGGGCGAAGACAAAATCTCAGTACCTATAGATTTTTTTCTTGCAATATTTATTATTTTCATTGGGAGACACAAACGAACTACCTAGTTAGTGATGGGCGAAGACAAAATCTCAGTACCTATAGATTTTTGACGTGACAACGTCTTATAAATTGGCTTGCCGGGTGACACTTCAAGAAACTGCGTTACGCTCCGCTCACGTTATGCGCTCACAATGAGAGCGAGTGAGAGGCACGCGTCCCTTCCACTCGGGCATGGTTAGCCCGCCTAAGAGCGAGAGAGACAGACATAAAAAGTGAAAGGCACGCGTCCCTTCCACTCGAGCACAGTTAGCCCGCCTAAGAGCGAGAGAGACAGAGCGAGAGAGAGAGAGTGAGTTGTCACGTAAAACTTTCGCCCGTATACCGACTTTTTTCTTGCAATATTTATTATTTTCATTGGGAGACACAAACGAACTACCTAGTTAGTGATGGGCGAAGACAAAATCTCAGTACCTATAGATTTTTTTCTTGCAATATTTATTATTTTCATTGGGAGACACAAACGAACTACCTAGTTAGTGATGGGCGAAGACAAAATCTCAGTACCTATAGATTTTTTTCTTGCAATATTTATTATTTTCATTGGGAGACACAATCGAACTACCTAGTTAGTGATGGGCGAAGACAAAATCTCAGTACCTATAGATTTTTTTCTTGCAATATTTATTATTTTCATTGGGAGACACAAACGAACTACCTAGTTAGTGATGGGCGAAGACAAAATCTCAGTACCTATAGATTTTTTTCTTGCAATATTTATTATTTTCATTGGGAGACACAAACGAACTACCTAGTTAGTGATGGGCGAAGACAAAATCTCAGTACCTATAGATTTTTTTCTTGCAATATTTATTATTTTCATTGGGTGACAAACACATTAGTACCTAAATAGTTCTCAATTGCTTTCTCAAAAGAAAATTCTCGTTAAAATCCCATATTTTATGTATGTAGGTATAATAAATAATATTTATTTAACCGATTTTGATGATTTTAGAATCATTAGAATTGTCTTCTAAGCCCGAGTGACATAGAGTAGGTGACGTCATAAAAAACCAACACCGCGTTACCGTAGCGTAAAGGAAATTTATAATATATGTAGTCAGATTTATTTATTTTTTGACGTGATAACGTCTTATAAATCGATGAACAAAGGCAACATGCACGAAAAAGTGTCACATTATGTCACGTTAGGGTCAAGCAAGAGCATGGAACAAGCGATGGAGAATAATATTATAATGTTATCCCGTAAAATTATTATCCTAAACCGATTTTACATTTTATTTAAAACGTTTATGTTTTTGATCTGTGTTTCAAAGATGTATTCTAAGGGACTTCTTAGCTATGTTTGAAGAAATTTGGCCCATTCTTTATTTATTATTTTTTATAAAAAAACAATCAAGCCATTATCTTTCTTTACAGGAACTAGTAATTGAAAACCGTCAAGAAGGAAAGGTGGTTGAAGTGGAAGTTGGGCGTAGAGTAGCAGATATTTCTTTTTTTTTAAAGCTGTTCAGGCCATAGGGGACCGCGGTCCAATGGATTGTATCCTCAGTATAATAGGTGAAGTAAAAGTTGGTCGGGACTCAAAACTCATCATGAAATGTATGTGTAATTAGTATGTGTAATATGAAATTTACTGTGTGTTTGGTTGAAAGGAAGAAGATAGCATGGAAGTGAATCATCAAATTGTATCTGGTATCATATCATCTGGTGGGAGCTACTTTCAGTTAAAAACATTAACTGCCCTACCAATTATGTCACCTTCATTATATAATGAAATTTATAATACGGTTTGCGATTGATGGGAAAAGACAGGAGCACAATCCATGGCAGAAGCTGTCAAGGAAGAAGCAGAGTAAGCAGTGTCAGTGTCAAATTTTGGAAGGAGAAAATGGAGATGAAATTAGTTTGGTTTTATTACGATTGACTACTTCCAGAATTAGTTGATCCTCGGCAGTCACGAAGCGAATTCGTGACGCGCCCAGTTCCAGTATCATAGAGGCTACGAAAGAGAGGAAAGAAAGAACTTTACGCGTTTTGAAAGAGAAGGACGCCTAAGGATTTTGAAATAGACTGAGGTAACTTAACTACCCAGCCGGTCGATTCACGTGCATCCAAAAGTTGTTTTAACTTAGAAATCGCCTTATGGTTTTCTGTTTTAAACGCACTTACTTATCTAGTCTTGGATTGTCATAAATCAATTACTGTACAATTCTTATACAATTTTGAAGAGTTACCTGGTGTAAAGAATCATCAAAATCGGTTTAAAAATACAGTGAATTGAGAATCTTCCTCTTTTTTTAAGTCGGTTAAAAGGGTTTGTTTGCAAAAAAACAAAGTGACATTTTGAAGTCACCACGCTACGGTTTTTATTACGTGAATCGGGCATCTGTTAACATTTTCATTCTGATAGGTTTTGCAATAGCAATTGATTTTATAATCAAATTAGCAGAAATCAGAATTTATTCAGTAATTTATTTAAACAACTTTAAACATTAGAATTTTGAACTCATATTTTGTTATTGTTTACTTACTTTTAATTTGTATATTAATAATTTATAAACTTGTTTTACAAATTTTTGCACAACCCTAGCACGCTTGGCGACTCATATTTGTTATTGTTTACCTACTTTTAAATTATATGAATCATTTTTATACTTGTGTTTCATTTATTGATATTTTTTTGTAAAACCCTAGGAGATTTTTAAGATATCAAGGTGATCGTAAACAAATAGTAAGTAATTATTTGAGTTTATCCAATAGGCACATATCCTTGCGTATAGATAAACAGTAGCGAGGAAAGGCTCGATGTTATTTCGACCGTACTTGCTACTGAATTTGCAATTATGTTATTGAATGAATATTTTACGAAATAAGAATAAACTGTGGTAGAAAAATTACAAATAAATACATAGTTGGAATTTTAGGTAAGTAGAATACAAAAAGGTGGCGCTCTCTGGGTCATTCACCCGCCCCGGTCGGTTGTTTCAGTAAACAGTAGCGCTGCGGTCGCGCGAAATCGATGTTGCGTCTGGGCAATCTGGGCCCTTAATGCACGCATAATCTCATAATACTCAATACATTATTTATTTTATAGTAAGTTAGTGTTAAGAAAAAGAACAAAATTATTACACGGTGATTTTATAGTGGTTTCGGAAAAAGAATATTTTGTTTCACACACAGTTTCGGTAGCAAAATCGACTAAAAGCTTTAATTTTGAAAACAAAAAAAATTACTTTATGTATGGCAATAATGTGCAGGTGAACAGAAAAATGTATGGGACGAGTAAAAAAAAAAAATTTTTTTTTCGCCAAATTAGGACTTCCTTACGATTTTACTATCGAAATTGTGGCCAAAATCTTTTTTTCCGAAACCACTATAAAATCAACCGGTATAACTATAAAATGTATTGTATGCTATACAATGGTATTTAAATAAATAATAATAATTATTATTCTCTGAATTCATTTATGTACATATTAGTTATAATATTTAAGCAATAAACACCATCGATATATACCTATATACTAACCTGCTTTCTATATCAGTGATTTAACAAAAAAATTGAGTTCTCGTATGTGTTCAATAAACTCAAAAACAACTGGGCCGATCAAATAACTTTCATATATGAAAGTTATTCAGAAAGCTACTCGTACATTATAACAAGAAAAAATGATAATACCTACTTCTGTGAACCATAGTCTCACAACAGTCCAGTACAAGTTAATATTTCACATAAAAATGGGCTATCACATGTCCCAATTTATTCCGCCTTAAATAGTTAACTCCATTTGCTTTAAAATTTGGTATAGAGGTAGATCACTTTCAGAATAAATAAATAAATATTGTAGGACAATCATCACAACCCTACCTAGACATGGATTTAGGTGGCATTGGAAGATTATCATGGGGTAAGCATACATACATACATACATTTTTATGTAAACACATACATAATAACACATAGAAACACCCAGATCAATGCATATAAGTATTCATATTTATGCATGCACTCATAAATTCTAGTTCCATTTAACCGATTGCAATCAAACGTAAAATTTTATGTCGGACCAAACCCCTTCAAACAAAAAAACTGCATCGAAATCCGTTCAGTAGTTTTTACGTCCATCACGGACAATCATAAACTTTTTACAATTATATAGGTAATAGTATAGATTTAGGACACGTCAATTTGACTTGCCCTGCTGCTAAGCTGGTAAGCTGAAGGCAAAGCCTCAGGCAAGAGAGTCACCATTACAAACACTTAAAGTGTTACAATGGTGGCACTCAGCTTGACGGCCTCATCAGATGCTTTATCACGCCCCGCTTAAAGGACCCGGGACTGTAGGAAGAAGGTGACACGTGAGCTGGTAAGGAATTTCAAGACTTAATGGTGCGGTCACCATTACAAAAAGTGTTACAATGATGGCACTTAGCTTGACGGCCGGAAGCTTGATGTGCGCTAGTTCCCTTATACTTACAGTGTAGTAGATTAGTCCAAAAGCATTTCTTTGTTTCAGATACTGGCACTAATCAGACAAGCATATTAACAGCACTTGGCGGGTCGCAGTCTACCAGTGACCCTGAATTCTTAAGTACGCAAAATTACAATATGCCTATTTGGGCCCTCGTAGTGATTTATACAGCTGTATGCGTGTTCATCGCAAGTACAATAATTGTTTACTTTCGGTCAGCGTTTAAAATGAAAAACACATGTAGTAATTAAATACACAATGGTTGTAAATATGTATAGAGGAGGTAGGACACAACGAGAGGAAGTAGGACACGACGGTATATCCGTCCCAATCGAGCAGTCCGACTGGGGAAGTACCTCCACCCTATAAAATATCGCCGTTTAATAACCTTGTGTTGTGTTTTCGGTGGTGAGTAGGGTAGCCAGAGCTCACTAGAGAGGTTTTGTGTTGTCCGTGGGAAAACCAAAGGCTTATACTACATCTTTTGCGCTGACGACACAGAGTGTCTCTGTTCTTACAGGGGTTGCGGCACGAGTGTTATTCCTCTGGTGTTACACTCGCCTATAGGCCACGGTATCCACTTACCATCAGGTGGGCCGCGTGCTTGTCTGCGACCTAAGTTGTATAAAAAAATGTTCGGTACTAAATGTGGGCTAGTACTCTCGCGGTCGGACTATAGTGGGACTATCCCACGGAGGACAAAATATATATGGGCTGACCGGTCAGCAATGGCAATGTTTTTGTAGCGCTAGTGAGCTAGTGATATTTTTCATGGGTATTTCAGGATTGTGATTTTTGTAAGTAAATTATATTTTACATTCACCAAAGTGATCTCTTACAAGAGAAACGTAACCCATAAGTACTTCTTGAAACATAATTATTTTAATCTTTACTATTATAACATAACAAACTCACGCCTATATCCCCACCGGGTAGTCAGTTTCAGAAGAAGAAATATTATTCTTATTTAGAAATTAGTTTCGAAACTTGGTTTCGTACGTTGCCGAAGGGGGTGCTAGCACCCACACTTCGAGAGTTTATGTTTAGGTCCCAATGTAATAGGTGGCGAGCCTATTACCATTAACCGGACACTTATAAACCTGCGATAAATACGCACAACTTCGAAAAGTCATTGGTGTGTCCTAGGGTAAAACTTGGGATCGAACCCGAGATCTCGTCTCAGCAATCCACTGCCCATACCACTAGGCTATGCCCGCGACTTCGTCGGCGTGGAATGTAATAAAAAAAATCTTAAATAAAAGTAGCCTAAGCTATGTCTTATTACATAAGCTAACTGCCTGTGAAAGTCCTGTCCAAATCGATCCAGCCGTTCCAGGGATTAGCCAAACAGACAGACAGACAAAAATTTTAAAAATATATATTTTGGTATTTGTACCGTATACATTCATAAGCATGTAGTAGTAGAAAGCGGTTATTTTAATATTATAAACAGGCACTCCAATTTTATCTATTTGTATAGATGATCGGTACGTGTTTCATATTTGGTTACTCAACAGTTTTATATTTGGCATGCATTATTAAATTTTGGTTCACATTCAATATTGATATTGTAATTTACTTAAACTTAATGAACTATAAGACTGTAACATTGCTCTCTAAAAATAAAAAAAAAGGTTATTTTTAAAATGTTTTTCATTTTTTAACCAAGAAAATTTAGTAGCCCATATTTAGATACTGTCCTCTATTATAATTGATACACCTAAATCTTTAATTCTTGAATAAAAGTGTAGAATTATAATATATACCAGTGCTAAACGATGAAACTACTAAATTTTTCGAGAAGCGACTCCACAGCCCACTGGTGATATCAAAATTCTGTTGCTGTTTAGACTGTGCTCATAACACGGAAAACTATCGTATCCGTAACCAGTGGCGTAGCTAGGTAACCAAGGGCCCTGGGGCAAATTCATAAATGGGGCCCCACTACGATGCAACCTGATTAGGTTTTTTCAAATAAAAATATGAAATGTACAAAATACTTTAAAAATGCTAAGCTATTTAAGCTTTTTTGTGCACTGCACGGCAGGTAACAATTTAAATCCAGGCTTGATGCGGTTTTGTTTTTAACCCCCGACGACTCAAAAACGACGGGGTGTTATAAGCTTCACGTGTCTGTGTGCGTGTGGCATCGTAGCTCCCGAACGGCTGAACCGATTTCGATGTAGTTTGTTTTATTTGAAAGCTGAATTAGTCGGGAGTGTTCTTAGCTAGGTTTGATAAAAATTGATCCAAGATGGCCGCCGCTACAAAATAGCGGACTACATTATTTTTGCACAAGTCTCTTAATATAGATGTCAAATAAAAGGGTTTGACGAGTAGAATACGATACACTATGACAAATTTCAAATCAAAGATGGCCGCCACCAACAAATAGCCAATAACCTTCTAAAACTAGTCCGTCAATATGAGTATCAAATGAAAGGGCTTGATAAGGAGAACAATTTAAAAAGTATAAAATAAAAATTAAATTAAAAATTAAAAAAAAACCCCCGACACAAAGAATAACTTCAAAAAGTAATAAATAAATAATTCATGCGTTGTCGTGTCGGGGGACCTTGGATCGTTTAAAAACACGTAGGAGTGCGTTTATTGCTTCTTAATTTATGAGACACACCGTTAGTCGCTGTATATCATATTCTCAAAATACCACATTCGTAAAACATCACATTCGCAAAATACGATATTCGCAAAATATGATATTCTCATAATACCATATTCCCAAAACATCACACTAGCAAAATATTATATTCGCAAGAAACCATATTCGCTATAATATCATATTCTCAAATTACCACATTTTTAATCTAAAAGTAATGTCAGGGAAGAAATTAAAAAATAAAAAAAATAAAAAAAAAAAAATAAAAAATTGTTTATTGACTCAGAAAAACAAAGTACACAAATAATGGTCTTAAAACTAAGGCAATAAATTTGGGTTCGTTTAAGTGCTACGCTGGTTCCCAAACTAAGCTGTAGCTTGTATTTTGGGAGTCAGTGCTCTAACGTTGTGCCATCAAAATTAGGTTTATAGCCTTCGTGAAACGTGTGTAATACAATACACTTATTAGTACAGGCACAGATAGTATAATAACATTTCATACAGGTAAAATGAAAACAATTTTTACATTACCATTTTTAAATTTATAATAAAGTTACAATAGACAGTGTGTGTGTGTGTGTGTGTGTGTGTGTGTGTGTGTGTGTGTGTGTGTGTGTGTGTGTGTGTGTGTGTGTGTGTGTGTGTGTGTGTGTGTGTGTGTGTGTGCGTGTGTGTGTGTGTGTGTGTGTGTGTGTGTGTGTGTGTTTTGTGATTCTCAAATGTTTTGTGGAGTGCAATAGTGTTGTGTAATGAGTATCATTGTTTATTCTATAAATTCTAGTAGTGATTCAGTTTCATTATAGCCCTGTTGGAGTAGCCAATCAGTTACTATCTTTTTCACTTTGTTCTTACTCATGTTTATAATATTTAGTTTTTTATTGACAATGTTGTAGACCTTACCGCCCAAGCTTTGGAACTGATTCCTGGCAAAAGATGTTCGGTATCGCAAGATAGGGCAGGCAAGTTGCCTACTGCGTTTATTGGGGTTGGGAGGAGAGACGGTTTGATGTACTCTCAAGATAGATCTGAGCGCAAAGAGCTGTCTCACTGTCAGGAGCTTGTGGTCAGCATAAAGTTGATCTGTGGGATATCTCAGGGGCCGTTTGCCCATAACTTTGAGTACAGCCCTTTGCGCCCTCTCCAATTTAAGAAATTGTGTTTTACCAGACCCTCCCCATACCGGAATACAGTATTGTATAATAGATTGGCAGAGGGCCAAATATACCATTCTTACCTGCGCTATCGCGGCTACTTTACTTAACAATCTAAAGAGGTATATTAGCTTCCTGGCTCTTGTTTTAACTGCCAAAACCTGAACATCCCATCTGAGCCTGCTGTCGATATGTATTCCAAGATATTTCGTATTACTAACTCTCGTTAGCTGTTTACAATCACAGTCCTTGCCTGAAATGCATGTGTGAGCTTTAATAGTAAAATTATGACTTGGGGTGTTAATTTTTGATATTGAAAAGGGAATAAAAAGTGTTTTTTCCAGGTTTAGCGTCAAAAGATTGTAGGAGAGCCATGTCATAATTTGTTTGAGTGAGTGTTCAGCTCTTTCTCTGACCATCGACCAGTTCGACCCTTTTATTACTATTGCAGTATCATCTGCGTAAGCAAAAATATCGGTATGCGGTAGAGAAATACTGCAGAGATCATTGACATACAGCTGGAAGAGTGTCGGGCCTAGAATACTTCCTTGCGGGACGCCGTAGGAAATCTCATACTCGTCACTGAAGTGCTCACCTATTTTCACTTTTTGCTTTCTATTCGTCAGATAATCTTTGAACAGTTTGTGGGTTGTGCCTCTAATGCCAAGCTTCTCCATTTTATCCAATAAGATCCAATAAGATCGGGACAGAGACCGTGTCAAATGCTTTAGATAGATCCAAAAATATACATACACATCTGTTGTTATCGTCTAACTGCTTGACTATGGTTTTTGTCATATCAATAACTGCATCCTCGGTGGAGAGATCAGTTCGAAAACCATATTGATTTTTAGAGAGAATGTTAAACTTTTCGATGTAATTTTTAAGTGATGTATTTAAGATCTTTTCAAGGATTTTTGATAGTGCTGAGAGGATTGAAATTGGTCGATAATTGTTGACACAGTCTCTGTCCCCACTCTTATAGATTGGGTGGATTAGGGCTTTTTTCAAGGCATCTGGGAAGACTCCGGAACTTATGGCGAGGTTGCAAATATGGGTTATGGGGGGAATAAGTACCTTACGAGCGAGTCTCAAAAGGTAAGACGAGATGCCATCCCATCCCACTGCACAGTCTTGTCGCAACTGGAGTATTATGGTTTCGATTTCAGCTTCACTAACCTCGAGTAATACCATTGAAGTAAGTTTTGCTTTTATAGAAGAAGAATAATTACAATGCCTCGGATGCGATACAATGATCTTTTCGGCTAGGTTTTTGCCGACAGTAGAGAAAAAGTTACAGACCTGGTTCAGTGACTGCTCAGGCTCCAAGTGCTTGTTAAAAAGTTCTGTTGGGCAATCTTGACTTTTTTGAGTGTTAGTGACTGTTTTGACAGCCTTCCAGATAGCTTTCGGATTGGAACCGGCTTCGTGTATAACATTTCTGTTGTATTCCAGTTTTAGCTTTCGAAGAACTTGGTTGCAGAAGTTTCGATATCTAGTGTAGGTGATTTGGAGCATCATATTCTCAGGTGAGTTTCTAGCTTTAATATGTAATCTGTCCCGGTGTCTAATACATCGAAATAAACCAGGTGTCATCCATGGTTTCAGAGTACGGTTTTTTCTAGAAATGTTGGTGACTTTTGTATTTGTGGCTATGATATTTGACACTGTGCTGATGAGTTTATTCGTTGCTAAATTTGCATCTTCCATTTGAAATATATCAGAAAGATCTGTATTTTCAATATCAGTTTTTACTTTTGAGTAATTGATGTGGGTTTTTTTATAGAATTGATGCTTGTTATGGGTTGGTTGTGGTAGGTCCAAGAATAAGGCTATCGGGTTGTGGTCAGTTACGTGAGATTCTAATACTAGTGTCGTAGAGGGGAGTTTTGTTTTGATGAGGATGTGATCCAGACATTTTTGACTTACTCTAGTGGGGAAGGTGTGGGTAGGAAAGAACCCAAAGGAAGCATTGACTGTTAAATACTCTTCACATAGGGAATCAGAGCTATTTGGACGTATATTAACATTCATGTCACCTATAAGAATGGAGTGTTCAGTCGTTAGGGAATTATACACATTGTTTAAACTGTCTAAGAAATTACTATGGTCCATAGAAGTAGTAAATGACGGTGAGCGGTAGATTGCCACAATACCTACATCATCAATTTGGCAGACCAAACAGCTACCACCCTTAAAATAAGGTTCACTTATAGTGCATGTAAGTTGCTTATTTGTGTATATAATTATACCATCATTTTGATTCAGAAGTGATGTAGACGGGTGTGCTATGTAACCATCTAGTATAGGTATAGTGTGCGCTTTGCGAAGCCAGCATTCAGTAAATATAATTACATCGTATTTGACTTTTGAGAATGATAACATTGCGCAGAATTGGTCAAAGTTTTTAGTGATGCTACATATATTCACATGAATTATTTTAAGGGCGCAATGATATTTAGCTGAATGTGTTAGGCAGTCCTCTGGGTTACACATAAATGACTGAACATGAGGGTTTGAATCTAGTTCGGTATTGATATAATTTATGTTAGCCATTGATTAAAACTTTTATATTCACGTGAGAAGGTTTCGACAAGAGTGTGAAAAAAAAAAGAAAAAAAAAAGATGTAGTGGGTATTATAAGGTGAACATAATTTAGTAACATCGTACAAGATGTACAACAAAGATACTCGTGTTAATATAATTAATTGTGACTGGTTGTAATAATGAATGGGATTTTGTAGGTAGTTTAACAAGTAGATAGTTGTGGGCGTGTTTATATTTGAGATAGTTTGTGTGTGAGTGTGTGTATTTGTATTGCAAACACATAATTTATTAGTACAATATAAATTTTGTGTTTCAGGTAGATAGGCTAAGTAATAAGCATACAAAAAATAACAATGGTTGTGATCGAGCAATGATCTCATATAAATATTACAAACAGGATCCATAAACAAGAGAGATAGTCACATGCACATGTTCTTACGTAGATCTAACAGTGCTTTTTCGGAGGATATGAGTACTTGTTTTTCTCCGTCGGTTTTGCGCAAAAAAATGTTGCCGCTCTGGGTCCAGCAGTATTTATAACTGTGTTGTTTAGCAAAATCGCGTGCGTGATGGTACAGTTTCTTCAAACTTGGAGGCAGGTAATCAGATACGTATATAGGACTCCGTTCACCAGGTATCTGAATTATTTCTGTGTTCAACTTTTCTTCGATTTTTTTATCTTTATTAAAATTCCTAACACCGGAGAGTGTGTCTAACTTCTTCTGAACCGTCTTGAACTCGACTACAATCGGGCGCAAAGAACCTGGTCTGCCCGGAAGCCGAAAGATGTCTCTAAGGTCAGAAGAGGTGATGGAAGTCCCAATAACCTGACCAATCTTGCCAACTGTGTTTATTAAATGTGCCGGAGTTTCTTTTTCAGATAGGGGTACGTTCCTAATTTCAATATTGGAGGATCTAGTTTGGAATTGCAGATCCTGTACCTTTCTCTCAATGTTTTCTATGCATCCCCTTTGTTCATTGCGATCCTTATACAAAACTTCAAAGTTATTCTTGAGTTCCTCATACTGCTTATTAATAAAAGACATAGACTGCACCATGTCGTCGTTTGCTTTTTGAATTTTATTGTTTAGGTTTTTTAACTCCCTAACTTCAGATGTTAGTTTTGAAATGAGTATGTTCTGGCTATTGTACATGTCTTCTATTTTCATATCAAATTCTTTTTTCCAACTAAGCAACAGTTCCTTTACATTTGAATCTTGTTCCGTGTTTGGTGAGCTAGGCTGGCTTGTCCGGTAACGCTTGTGTTTATTTACACAATAAAATGAAGGATCGGTTGAATGTTGTAGGGCATTTAAGTCGTTTTCCGACTGTGTGTGCTCCCTTATATGTGTGGGAGTTGATAAGGGTGAACGCCGAACCGACATACTACCAAAAGAAAAGTATAGCAAGCTGTTAGTGTTAGGAAGTTCAATCCGCAGTTAGTCTCAAAAACTGCACTGCCTGCGCTTGCGCACAGCTTAGTAATATGTTGTTGTAACGTACAAATGTTTATTGTAATTATGTAGGTATCTATAACAAAGGGCTCATAGATCTTGATTAGGTACTTGATCGTGTGCAAGTCAAAAGTGCATCCGAATGACGACGTGACTATTCGTCGACGAAAAACTATTCTTGATAAGTGTTCATTTTATTTTTGAAAATGTGATACTTGCTAACCATGTATTTTCCTTATTTATGGTTATAATAATATTTATTTATTTTATTTGTCATTATTAATTGCTTAAATGAGATTTTTACGGATGTGAAAGTTGTAGAATATAAAATTATCTACAGCTTTTGTCTGAACTTTTTCATACTATAAATCGTTTTTGGGGTACAATGCTGTTCAGTGTACTGTACATCTCTTTCATTCCAAGATGGGAAAAACTATGTTTATCTAATATGACTGGGCTACTAGGGCACTCTCCCTGTAAGGAAAGATCGCGGCGACTATTACTATTTTTCTTTTCAGTTTTTTTTTTTTGTAATGTGTTCTTGCGATGATTTAATTTGACGATTTAATGAAAAAAAAAATATTTAGTTTGTCGGTTCATTGAATATTAGATGATTTTATTTGAGTATTTTGTTTATTCATAATAAGAATAAATAGTCTGTTCCACAATAATAAAAGTTTAATTTCTCCAAAACAACAGAACTGTGGTGTGGCAACAAGTCGTACCATAATGTTTACCTGACTGTACTCAGAATAGAGTCTTTTGCGTTTATCATGTTTCACGAATATCATATTTTGCTAGTATGAGGTTTTGAGACTATGGTATTATGAGAATATCATATTTTGCGAATATCGTATTTTGCGAATGTGATGTTATACGAATATCGTATTTTGAGAATATGATATACAGCGACTAACCCAAATAGCCAACTAGGAGTAATACGTTTTGACCATAATGACATTATTTACCAGTGCTTTTTCAACTGGCTAGGAATATTTAAGAAATGCAGGAAAATTAATAATGTCCTTAAGATCGGGAATTGTTTGTGCAAGTTTTTCTGAATTGTCATAACTACTATATTATGAAAAACACATGCATTCAATTTTCGACCGTAGGGACATTATTTATTTTTAAATAAATAATCTATATGTTTGTCTATCTATATACATATTTGTATACGCAGATAATAAGCTCACCATTTATCCATATATGTCGGTGCTCACAGATACTCTACGATAAAATATGTCTTATCTGCATAGTGTGTGGTAGCATCATACAATTTATATAGAGAGCGATATTGAAAGATACAGCTCCGATACAGATATCTTACTGTATCTGCGTAATGTGTGACACCCTTAGCTTTTGAATTTCTCTCAACTGAGTTGTCATCATTAAAGTAGGGTTGCATCCAATTTCCAAAAGTTCAGTTCGATCGAGATTTATGGTAAGGATTCGAGGGCCCCCTGAGCTTGAGGGCCCCGGGGCACTGCCCCGCCTAGCCCCTTGGTAGCTACGCCACTGTCCGTAACGTAAAGGTATAGAGAGCGGAGCATGTTTCACTGTGGCCAGAATGGTCGCCCATTTTACCGGACCAGGGTGAGTAGAATTTTAAAATTGTTTATTACATAATAATTAGTTGCAGCCAACAAAGACATCTTCGGCGTAGGTACTTGGTGTTAATACCTTCTCAAAAAATTATTTGATATTCACCACATTAAGCTTCAGATCACTGTTCTTAAAGCACTAGGAAGTTGTGTCAGCGCTTAAACAAGTAACTATCGGCTATTTTTTCAGTCAAGAAACTTACAATGAGATGCAATACTCGCTGCATGTTCACACTGGGGTGAGAACTCGTTCCACTAGTTTTTCACTGAGCGACAAGTAGCTGCCATTTCCCTACAGTGCGTGAGTAATCGCCCGTCACACTCGTACACTCGGTTATAGCCTAGCTCTAAAGCTACCGGAACTGCATACTTGCTTTTAGGCCAATGCTAAAACTATTGGAACTACACACTCGCTTGTAGTTCAGCGCTGAAACGGTCCGTAACCGTAAAAATCCTTTTCTTACCGATAGTGCTCGAAAAGTTATAAATTAAGTTACTAATGCTCAGAAACTTAATTAACATCTGCGGACGGAACGACGGAATGGTTACATTAGGGATTGTTTTTCATTTTGTCGAAAAAAAATTATACACATTATTCGAAAACATTTATTGAACTAAGTACATTAATTGCATGTTCGGTGTTAATATTTAAAGTGATTTCGTCAGAAATAAATGCAGTAATTATAAGTTTAGTTATATTGGCAAGTTTACCTCGGGCCAGATCCAGAATGTCCAGGTAATAAATGAGTGCTCTGCCAATATGCTACCCGAGGCCCGTTATAATTAATTGGTAAATAATAAATATTATTTATTGATATAATACTTTTATAGTGAGATAGCGATTGTGATATCGAAGCTCTAATTATTTTATAAGAAGGCACTTAAAGTTATCAACTACAATTATCTCAATAATAATGAAAACATGTCTCATTTTTTTACATTTATTAAATGATGAATGACAAAAGACATGTGACCTTTTATATAAAGGTATATGAAAATGTACTTCCTAATTTTGTTTTTTTTTACTCTCTCACTTTTAAATAAGTGTTAGTGCCTAATTCAGATTTGACAATTTATTGATGTTTAGGACTTTGTATTGTAAACAAATAGTACATCATATTTAAGCGTTGTTATCCATTTGGGGCTTCCACCATGTAGCCTAGGGTTCGCTTTCCGGATTTTACTCCTATAAATATGACCGCGAACGCTGTACAGCTCCCATGGAGCGCGCGGCGTGGCGGGGGGAGCATCGACTGTCAGATATGGTCAGTCTAAGTTGAGACCGCGACCAGTGCTGACGGCGCTATCACGCTCGCTCTCGACTCATACTCTTACTTAACCATGTCATTCTGCTACGCCACATGCACCATGGGACCAGTACAGCACGGTCAACACTATGGTTTAATTGAGTAGTAATACTAAGTGAGTACTAGTAAATCTTTTTTGTAGTAAGTAATTTCCAAGTTAATCATACTTCCGCCATAATGATGAAATGAAATGAAATTTAAATATCAACGCACTTTTAAGTAAATGGAATAATATAACATACATTATTAAAAATATATTCGAGATATTATAAATAGATTTTAGTCTACTCATTTGTGAATAGGGTGATAACTCTATTATAGTAAAATTAGCATTATCTAGTCTAGAAATGTAGTGCAAATTTTTTTTTGTCTTACAAAATATTTTCCTAAGTGAGTAGGATCTCGTTACAAACCGAGATTAGAAACCTCTCACTCCTGGCAAGCCGACTTTAACGACGAAACACTAAGCTTAGTTTTAGTTTAGTTTATAACAAAATAGTGTTCTATTTTGTTGCCATAATTTAAGTAAAAACGTTATATATAACAACTTGTTCATAGAACATAAAATATGCCTATTGCTCTAAGCTATAATACCATCTGGACCACTAACTGCTACCATGACATCGACACAGAAAAATATTCAAAGAAACTAGTAGGTACTACGCTTGTGTTTTAGACAATGATATTATATACAAAAGAATACGTTAAGACTCAATTATGTAGGACGTTTCGTCTTTATACTGCGTCTAGTATAAAACATTGCTTTTTTGCGACTCTCAAAATATTTTTTTGTGTGTAATTTTAATATTTAATGTATGTATGTTTCTGTTAATATATAATAAAAAAATTGCCCTATCGTTCCAATTATTGGCATCTTTTGGGCACGGGGTTATGCTATCTTTTGTACTATTCATTCAAGGAACTCGTCAACATATTGTACACTTTATCAGTGTACTTCATTATTTGTATATACAGGCTATTAGGGAAACACTCCCGAAAACGAAAAAGGGGGATACTACCGACCATTTTAACAAAACGAAGCTACTTTTTTAACGTTATACTTTTTTGGTGGGTACCATGTTTTTAAAACCTTAAAATCATGTTACACACCAAAATAGTAGCACAATTTTATTAAACTGATCAGTAGTAGGTATACCAGTTTTAATTTTCGGGAACATTCCCCTAACTCTCCATATAGCACGACTAAATTAAACGTAAGAATATCGTATATAACATCATTGGTACTAATGTATTTACGTTCATTATTGTTTAAGCGTTATCAATAATATCGAAAGTGTTATCTACATAATAAGACAAATTTGAAAATTTAAGATGTGATAAATTTTAAAAAACAATGCTAAATCCTAATCACTACTGTGTCACTACTACGGGTAACGTATAAATAAAACAAGCTTATAGATATAGTCAGCTCGGCGTTTATAAGAAACTTTTCTCTAGGAACCGAGCTCGATAAATCTAAAAAAAAATTTTTACTTAAAAACATTAACTGTTAGTAAAATAGTCATCAACAATATTGGGTCAAGAGTGATACAGTGTCATCGGGGAGCGCAGTACATAATTTAATATGCCTTTGTCTCTTTCTAATTTGTTTATGATGCTCTTGCACTGCCATCTCAATGCTTGAAACATTTGGCTTGTGAAGATGTTTTTGTCACAAGATGTTATCTCATGAGTCATTCAATTCACTGAACTGGTTCATTCACAGTGAGCGAATTAAAAACAGTATAACTGTTAAAAAGAACTAATTCACTTTACAGAGGATTTCGTGAACTAATTCCTAAATGTGAACTATTCTGCCTAATCTTGGTCAAAGATGAATGTATATCATCATCACATATATACGGAAAATATTTATGTCTAATTTTCCTTATAGCTTGATTTTGATATTTTCGTATAATAATTTGAAGCATTATTAACATTGATGTAAAAATTTACACTTCCAGACAATACTAACAATTTTCAAATAAACAGCAAAGTCATTCACATTTTCTTATAAAATATAAAATGTTGTTGTCACATTATACGCCACTTAACCCTTTTGTAAACAAATAATAAAACAGTGAAACTTAAATGTTTTACACCTAATACTACAACATAAATTTTGCTGATAAAATAACATTTAGGTACATAATAATATAGTGAATAATTCATAATATATCACAATAAAATAATTTCTAGCACGACTTACATATAGGCTCGTTTAGGCAATTGTTTTAAATCTACATTTGGTCGCATTCCATAAGCATATGTACGGAACCATTCAATACTGCGAAAAAAATATTGAATGAATGAATGAATGAATCTATTCAGTGCCCTGCAGTTATCACTATGCTGCGAAGATATTCAACATAATATGCAAAGCGATTACGTACTAACTGACATTTAATTTTACACTGTTCTCTATTACAACCATCACGTTTGGTTGTAATTGGCCATACTTATATGAGAATTTGGCGGCTGGACAACATACTAACGAAATTTCAACATTCCCAATTTCAATATTTGCTAAAAACTTAATACGCGATACAGCACGGTTGTTTTGTAAAATAAATAAATCTCAATATCATCGGCGAAAACTGCGGACTTCAATAGGGCAGTAGTAGACCTCCTCAACAGTTCTAGTTAGCTGAACGATGCATGATCCTCCTGTAAGTCCACAGTTATTGGCATCGTATATTTCTAGGTAAAATTCTCATTACAACAAACTTGCAGAAATCTGATCGAATTAGGGAAACACAGAAGTTATAGATGAAAAATCTTATAGTCGATTTTAGCAATCAATGAATTCTCTTCTATTCCTTTTTAGGACCTGCACTGTCAGTGTCAGACGTGGCGGCACGGTAAAGTTCTTTTAGGTGAAAATATACTTTAACTCATCTGCATATAATTGACATTTCAATGACGATTATCGCAAATATAACAACTTCGTTCATAATTTAAATTTGACTGTTATGATTTTAAGACCTATTTCCATTCTTCACATCAAAATTCTTTACCGTGCCGTTGCGTCAGTTACGGTTCAGAAACCAGACATCGATAGTGTATTTTGTTGCTGTAGCCACGAAAATGTTACTAGGTTTTAGGTATCTTAGGTTTAGTTTAGGTAAGATATATATCTTAAGGCTCCTTGCAATGAGAATCGTCTACACCGATTTAAGAAAAAATAGCTCTAATTTTCTTATATTATAGTGTGGTGACTGGTCACTGTGGCGGCATGGATGAAACGTCAGGTTTAAGAGTAGGGTGTGCGTGGGTTCACGTTTATCATCTCGGTTGTGCTGAAAAAACAAAATCACATCAAAAAATTATAAAACGTCACATCATGCCAAATCAAAGTGAAACACTTCTTAATATTGAGCTCAACGCTAGTTTAAATAATATTCTAGTCAGTGCTATCTAGTCTAAAGTAAGCATCAGTCTAGCTTAAAGTAAGCATAGCTTCTAATATAAATTCTACAAAGCGGATAAACATTATTATTATTTTATATAGCTACTTTTTATTTATAAATACATACATATTATGAAAAGAAACACTCATGCATATAAAGGCTTGCATTGAACGGGAATCGAACCCACGACCTGACAGTTTTAGGCTTTTTATTAAGTACTACTACTAAGCCTAAGTGACTAATTATTACTATAGGTTGCTTTTATTAGAATCGTAAAATTCATTAAAAGTGAATCTAATGAGCACATCATCGACAAATTTTAGTAGTGCGCTTAAGTATGCTTTATGTCCGTGAGATAAGGATTAAAGTTCCTAGAATGAAAGATTTTATAAACTTGTTATGACGTGGTGGGTCTAATTAAATAAATGTGTGCAATAGTTTAATTTGGTTGTATACAGTGACACAAGAAAAATTGACCAATATTGAATATTTTTTCTGGCAACACTAACTAATATTATTTGAACAACTAAAACAAGCCTGCTCGGTCTCTATTGCGGCGTGGAAACTTACTCTAATAGCAAGTTTCAGTCCTTCTGTAAGCTTAAATAATAAAAAAATATAAAAACAAATACCCGACTGTGGCATTTTATGAACATTTTGGCGCCAAAATATCCGCCATTTGGGATTTCTATAAAAAATATAGTCTGTACAAGTTTAGGTACGAGGGAACGGATAGAAGTATTTATGATACACATATTCTTCCAATTTCTACAGTCGGGTAATCACACAATTACAGTAGAGTCTCATAAATGCGGCACTGCAATAGACTGGTACGTTCAGTAATTCGATATTTTTCGAAAACTTCCTCGATTACTCGTAAACGTAAAATACAATACTAATATTATTAATCTGAACAACACAATTATTGTGTTGTTATTATAACATTATGTCCGTTATTATAACGGAGCACCGTTTCTTTTATCGACTGATTCTTTTCACAATCCCATTACTGTAGCTCCTGCACACCAGTATCAATAATGGTGACCCACGAAACATCAAGTAATGACACTCAGGAAGTCTTTGGAAACAGTTAAACTATCTTGAAACCCGCTTCGAAAACTGGTAGTTCGACTCCATTTGGTTAGTTATTTAACTAAAGGTAAACCAATCTTGATGTGTCTTTTTAACATTATTTTTTTGAAATTAAAATTCAAAAATCATTTTGTAGATTATAAAACGACATAATTACAAATATATTGTAGGTTTGTTTAGCAAATGGACCACCACTCCGAAATGCCCCACCCTGAGATGTTTCCGGCAAGAAATTTAGCGGTCTTTTTTTGCTTAGGGCTCAATTTAAAGACCAAGAAAGTCGAAACCGGACTACGAGTTTGAGACTAATTTAAAAAAAAAAAGTCACTATCACTTAGGTGGCAGACAAGCTCCCGGCCCTCGTGATGGAAAGAATTGCTCCCGGCCCTTAATTTTTTTACCTTTAGTTAGAGACCAAATGGAGTATAGTTTTAAACTGTGACGAATTAGTGAGACTTTACTGTATTTAAAATAAAGAAAATAAATGTATGAACTTACGAAGAAATAGGAACATTTTCGGAGGTTTGCGGCTCCTCTAGGAAGTAGGATTGGGGCATGGGGTGTGCGTATCTGATATTACAACATGCCTTATACATCTGTTACCATGTTAGTTATAAAACTTATTCTAATAAAAAGCATTTTAATTAATAATTACAAGCAATTCTGTTAGTGACAACAGTATACATTTACAACATGTATTTTAGCCACGATAACTTTTGCAACACGCATGTGTCGTTTGTTGCAAAAGTAGATAATCATTTTCAGAATAAAAAAAATTTTTAAATAAAGTAATTTAAATTTCTTATTGAAAATTGTGTGTAGTTACAGTAAAACGGGATGAATAAGGATCCAGGGGTGAATAGGGATAAAATGATCAATGGAATATTTTATATAATTTCTTCAACTACATTTCAAATAAGCCTGTTATTAGATATTTGACGATTCTGTTATTATAATGAACTAGTCCAAAGTTTCGCTTGAAAGAAAATAACTACGAACTGACCATTTTATCCCTATTCACACCGTTTTACTGTACATACTTAATAGACGATATAAGATCATTATTATATTTTTCCTAGTTGGACTTGGTTCCCATCACTCCCCCTACACAATTTCGTTATCACTCATGGGTTGTGAAGGGCAGATGGCAGTCGATCCACGACATGTATCGAATTTCAGCCGCGTCACAATTAGGCTCCAAAAGCGTGCCCCAGACTCCGAAGTGAAGGCGTCGAATGTGACTGGGACTAACGCAATGATTTATTTATTTGATAAACAAATCATCAAATCATTATCTGCTTTTGACGTCGACTGTACGAAAGAGAACAAGTTTCGTCCAGTCAGCGTCAAAAATAGATGTCGTACTGACGTAACTGACTTCAAGGGAAGTTTGACTTACATATAAATTAGACTTTGTTTTAACATCATAATTATACTATATATAACAATGTTCAACTATCGTTAAAAAAATTATGAAAATGCTGTTATTTGCGTATGAAAATATTTAACCATTAAGCCTAGTATCCAGTAGGTATTCGCCATGTTGCGCAATCATCGAAAAGATAAGCCGCGCATCACGTTGTGTGTCAGCTTGCAAAATCGTACTAGTTGCGCTACGTTGCATAACATGTTGAGGAACGCGTGTTGCGTGGCATAAAATATTGCTTAATAGATACGAGGCTTAATAGGAAATTAGACTAAGAAAGCATGAAATATGTTATCAGAATACGTAGGTATATATATTAACATATCGATTCTCGGTATGTTTCACTTCCAAACTAAGATAGCCTAAATACATAGAGCAAGAACTACAATATACAAAGCATAATATAAAATGACTAGATGACAGGTACAAAAATATTTACAGCAAGTAATACATAGGTCTAAATAAACAAGAACATATATAATACATGAGCTATATATAAATTAAGATGAATCAGCGATAAAACCAAATTGTGAATATTTTTGTTAAGCTTCTTGATGTATTGATAGATCGATGTCATTTTTAAACAATATTATGCTTTACGCTGTTGCAATATGGACCTAAATCGTATTCTAGGATAATAATATTTACAATTTGATTTTTATAAGACAATAGAGATAAGAGACCAATATACACATAACAGATAGCTAGTATAAGATGATGTAGTATTCGGTTCATGACTAAATGACTCGACAGCCTCATCTTAACACTGGAGCGGTTCGGGAGAAAATTTGTATTTACATAAAGTTGTGAGCCCCAATTTTACTAATTGATTTTAATTACTGAGTTAGCAAAAAATATCATTGAATTTCAAAATTTCATCTTTGAACTTTAAATCGAAGAGCATAAAGTCCAAAATTCCTTACCCATGTCATTATAAGCGGATTCTAGTGTACTCGAACCCTCAATGTCAATGAGTCATGAGTCGAGTACTACCGCAAATCAGTGAAACAAAATAAAAGATATTTCATTAAGTAAAATAGAACAATACAAGCAATATTTAATATAGAGAAGGACAAAACGTTCACAAAAATTGCAGGCAGAATATAAATAATTATTTATCGTCAATGGCACCGACTCTGCTGTCCCAGAACTATCAGAACACTCATAAGTAAGAAATTTGCTAAAATCTTTATTGTATCCTGGTAAAACGACGTTAACCATAAAGTAGACATACAAAATTCACCTTTAAAGGTATGTGCTTAAAGTCTAAATTTCATAAAATGCTAAATATACTAAATTTTCTAAATTCCATTTAAAACATTTTACACAACCGAGATTTTACACAACACAACAACCGAAACATTTTAGAGATAGTTTAGTTTAGTGAGAATAAAGAATAATAGAAGTTTATGAAACGGTTGCATAATAAGGGTTCTTGTAAGACGAGTGTGACGTCATCCAAGTTTTGTCAATGTTTTAATTTTGATATTCCAGTATGAGAGCAGATTAAGAACTTATTTGCTCATAAACACGGTAAAGAGGTACAACAGAATCAGCACCATTATATCCTATATAGTCCTTCGGCACTACAGAGGCCAGGGCCTGATATATTCTTGTGAACATTTAGTACATTAAGCATTTTCACACACGAACAAACTAGACAATCAATGTAACCAGCAAATGTACCTCTTGGAGCACTTGACGTGTATGACGAGTAGTATTATGCCCAACAGGAGACACAACGTGCCGACCACGACGTACGCAACGCCTAAGAACGGGTTCTTACCACCGAGCAGCGAAGTCGTTGATATAACAAACGATTTTTTACCATCGAAATCAACCACGGGATAATCTAGAAATAAATAACATTTTTTTTAAATCTGGAAAAAAGGAGCCGCCAAAGACGACTATATTGAGATTATCAGCGCCTAAAATGGTATTTAATGATCTGGACTTCACCATAGTGAACTATGTGGTGATATTACATTTATGTACCTAAACGCCATCTATCGTAATGAGGCTGAACTACTACGGACTATGGATCCTACATCACGCAATTAAAGTTTTGTCACTCATTAACATAATATGATTGAAATTATTATTCAAACACTAATTCTTTACGGAAACCTGAAGGTAAATACTACCCTTCAATACCTGTAAAGAATACATGTTTGTGCAAGTGTCTTTTTTTCGTTTCATGTTGCACAATATTGAATGCAATGCAATCAATCTGTAAGGCATCGAATCCAGTTACGTATCCAAAAAAATCTTCACACAATTTACAACATTAATCTCATCTAACGTGAACATACTAAAAAGTAATTTATTAAAAAATAACTTTTTCCTTCAAATAATCGTGTAGTTACTCTGAAGGATTGCTCTCCTTATTAAGAAAGAAATCAAATGACAATGTTTTTTTGATTACGTACAGTCAGAGCTCATAAGTGCTTTAGCACATCAAGGCTCAAAATGGTTTAGCGTGCGGCCGGCGCGCTTATATGTGTGTGTAATGTTACTATGCAATACGAGGCGACACTGGCTTGTCTTAAAAGAAAAAGGTCACAAGTAGCGTTAGAATGTTGACGCTATAGTTGCGTAGGATTGCTACTGCACTTTTGAGTTCTACTGTACATCCACGAAATATCCGTATACTAAATACCAATACTAAAAAAAGTAAAAACAATAAGTACAACTCACTATATTGAACGACAAGTGTGTAACTTCCTTTAACAAGGCCGTCTCGGAAGCCATCCTTTTCGTGATCTACTCGTCGATACAGCTTGCGGAAGGCTGGCAAGGCGGCGGTCCTCATCCAAACAATTAGGTCTTCATTCTAAAAACATGAAGTATATATAGTTGAAAGTAGGTAGGATTTCAAGAGTTCATATTTAACAGTGTTACCTAAATTCAAACTAAGCAGAGCTTGTCATAAGGGTTCTGAATTGTAGATATCTTCGGTTTTAATTATCTGGATTTGAATTTTATTGCTCGAAACCTTAATTAAGTTAACACCGTACCGTCAAAATTACAAAATCAAAATTGTATTTCGGAGACTAACTGAACAGGCAGACAAAAGTTCAAAAAATAAATCAAGTATATGTATCGTGTATTCATTAGCTGCAATGCGAGTTGCATTCTATAAATTAGAGCTCTAGGATGTGTGATGTGTGGACCCAAGACGCGAAAGAAACAAAGCCCTGACGCGCGCAGATTATTTTGAATATTTAGATATAGTCTATGGTAGGTAGATTTGAGCTCCTGGTATTTTTTACAACTGTTCAATTTAATTTATTTGTCTGTATATAAATAATAATACCTGAAAGCCATTGTTCTCAGGATTGTCGAGGTCCAACTCCCAAACGGATTTGCGCCAGTTCGAGGGTTTCGTGAAATTCGCGAAAGCTGTGAAACATATATTACTATAAGCAAAACTAGACAATGGGCTTCAAGACAGTACGATCAAATTCCGGGGCAATCTTCTTCTTCATTACTGTGGATTCTGAGGCCCGTTCTTCTTTCATACTGTCTTTCTGTTCCGGGAACGGTTTCTTGGGTATATAGGACTATGCTATACTCACTTGCAAGCCAGTACAGTTGTTGATTGAAGGACGAGGTTCTGACTCAAGGAATTGAGGAAATAAACATAAAACCCAAGTTAACGAGTGTTATAAAACTAAGGAGAAGCGGAGCGGCCATTCCCGTATTGATTACGGCGAGTTCGAAGCATTACTACTGCACCCGAGCTGTCTTACGTCCATCATACTACCGAAAATCAGTATAAATAATTTTGGGATATAAATATGTAACGTGTCTCAGAGTAGGTATTAGTAATTAAAGGTGTAGGTACCAGTTTTAAGATCGTCTCCAGGAGGATTTCTGAATTTAATTTGCTTGTCGGAGTTCCAGGCGATGCCGGTGTTGAGGACCGGTACGGAGTACAACCCGTCTCCAGACATTACTACCATCGTATCTGGCAATAAAAAGAATAGATTAACATGCAGTTCCATTTGAAAAAAAAATCTGTTAGGCTATGCTCTTTACTGCTAGACTTAACACTCTTTCAAAGTACGGAAATATAGAGCTTACCATTAAATAACGAGTTAGCAATGGCTCCACAAGGCGCAACAGGCTTCATCTTGCCATCAACCTCGGCATACGCGAAGGGTTCACAGTCACTTGATGGGGTCAAGGACAGTCGGCCCAGCAGTTGACTGTCATCTCTAAAAAAAATAAGAATAGGAATTGACAGTACTTTTATTTTTGTATAGACAAAGATGACACAATGACTGTGTTTAAACCAAGATAAAACAAACTATTGGAAAGTGCTTCATGAGAATACTCCAGGCCTCAAAGTCCTCAAACTGCAAGTGAATGGCTACTTGAATAAGAAAGCTGTTTTTAGGCATTATCACTTGCATCATACTTCTGCCTCTCTGATAAAAAAAATGAATAAAGGGAATAACAATTAGCCAGTGGTATCCGTTTTTACAATTATAAAAATAATAATGTTTGTTAATAAATGTATTTTTATTCTAATTGGTATGTAAAAAATAAGGAAGTTATATATTAGAAAAATAATGATACAATGACAGTTGGTATACATATCTGCATGGATATAGGACCAAAGTTGTGAGAGAAACAATGTCTTGGGGCGAGTGAATTGTTTTTGTATAATCTGTGATTGGTATTCTTGAATGCGTACAACAAAGTAGAACCCGGAACAATCCTCAAATGACAGTACGAAAATGTACATAATGCGGAACTTTGGATCCATGAATTGTGTCTATATGTATAGTTTAGTGGTAGATTAGTCAGTATTACGGTTAAGAGGTTACAGATCTGAATCGTAGCCATTAGACTAGCATCATAAACTCACTCCTAACAGAACCTACAAAGTTTAACTGAAGGAGTTCTAACACTAGTAACTTAGATTTCAGTTTCTAGGTTTGATTTTTTTTATATTGATAAGGCTTTATCGCTAGAGCAATTATGTCGATTATTATCATATTATTTAGGTTTGTTATAAAAAAAAGTACATTTTATTACCTGGACTTGACATAACGTCTATGATTCTGGTAGTAGTTACTAAGGCCATAATAAAAGTATACATCCTTCTTGTAGTCCTCTGTCAAGTTGAAGTCTAGGCGGCAGGTGCAAAGGTCTGTTGTGTGTTTGATAAAGTTCGCACATGTTATATTGTCATTTACTTTCATACAGTGAGTGTAGTCTATCACATGTTCTTTGACCTGAAAATTATTTAATTTAATTATTGATACAGAGAATATCATAAGTAGGTAAAGTTCTTGTTTGTTTGTCTGTGTCTATGAATGAAGCACTTCCTTATACCTTATACTCAACCACACACATTTTGTTCTATACAGTAATAAAATTCTAGCCATCGCTCAATAGTATCTCACTGATCATTTTAACCACAATAAGAGTGCAATTTGAGCAAGGGTAATTACTTAAATAAATAAAATCTATAATTAGTTTTAGTATAACATGTTGACATGTTGATTTTTGAAATATATCAGTTAAAGTTTCTTTATTGTATGTTATCCCATTCCATATAAACAGATAGTCAGTTCTAATATCTAATGATAACTTAAACATATATAGACAGAACAGAGTCATAATTTATTCAATAAAAGTAATTAAAAAATAGGTGTGTCAAGACAAGGCGTACCTCATCTGAAAAGTAGAGTAAACCAATTCCCACAGGTATGAAGGCAATGCCTATGACGAAGAAAGTTGGCAGAACAGTGCCAGCAGTGAGAATAGGCTGCCAGGCAGGCAAACGCTGCTGTTTGAACGCAGATTCTGCAAAGAAAACAATATGTCACCAATCGATACTCGGAACACAAGGCCATTTTCTCATAGTCTATCTTACCTGCAGGGCGCCTGGATTTACCGTTATGCTCAGAAGTGTCGCTAGACGTAGCCATTGCGACTTACTGTATTCCTAATGTTATTTGTTATAAATGATTCCAGCTATTTATAAAATTATGATATCACATTCATCGGATTATTTTGACATTTCACTGCTAATTCTGACAGTCTTTCACAGTTTGACACATGTTTGACAGCAGACTGACAATTGTGTTTGTTTTGAAATCTATTTAACGGCATACATACTGACCTTTGGAGCAACTCCCCCTTAATACCACTGAGGTGGCAGACAAAAGTCAAGCACATGGCCCACCTGATTGGAAGTGGTTACCGTGATTTATGGACGTATTTAACACCAGAGACGAGACTTAAGATGTCGACCCTTCTTATAATTAACTTTCTTGAAGAACTCAGGCCACACACAATTATAGGTATTTTACTGTGGCCTTTGGAAGTGGCATGGCCAAGAGATATTAATAACCCACGTAGCTGGGCACTCAACACATGTCGTAAAACAACTCTCGTGAATCTAATGATATCAAAAACTTCAAGGCTGCCGCTGATGCGTGAACTCATCATACGATCTCCTCTAAAAGTTGACTTAGTGATCTGCATGTACCTACTTGGTTTTCACCGCTCTTTAGAACACGTTCTCAAGCCCTACCCGTGAAAACCGAAACAAAATTCATATAACGCTTTACGTATAGGTATAGGTAGGTACTATTCCGTTCCTGAGATTAGCATGGGCAAACGTACTGACTAATTCAATATTCTAAAACTAATATCAATAACAAATCTAACCATTATCTACGATGGATTGTAGAGAGGCAGGTAGATCTTTGAACGCTGAAGATATTAGACACACTACTCTCCTTTTTTGGGCAGTCGCGTAATGATACACAAACGATTTGCTATGTCAGCGCTATCTCTGTCGTTGATATTGATAGACGTGTATTGGTGCATAGGTAACTTCACCTCGCAAAACACTCGCTACTTCAAAATATCTACTCGGTAATTTTAGAGGTAAAAATATTTTTTGTTTGACAAATTGATTTTTACGTTAATTTTCATGTTATTTGGAAATATGTATTGGTTATGTACCTATAAGTAGGTGAGTACTTAGTTAATTGTTTATCAAACTTCCGCTTATGTAGTGAATAATTATGGTGAATAATTTTCCTCTATAATATACTAACAATTGTAATACTGCCCAATCGGTTACATTTGTGTGTGCTTGTGCTATTATTCTTAGGTAGGTATAATAAATTTAAAACTAGTTAACATTTTATCTGGTTGCTATTCAAAATCACTTACCTGCATTAGAATACCTGGACCACTTTTCATTATGCACTCTTAGGTAATTAAGTTATACTATAAAATGTTAATGGTAAACTGAGGCATTCATCCGAAGTCAATAAATGTGTATCTATCGAAAACTGCGATAAAGCGCGATTAGCGTTGATGATAAAAAAACCAGTTTATCTATAGATACGTGAATGTGATAGTACATTTTTAACAATAGCTGGAATAATGCATAACGATTAATATTATAGGAAATAATACAACAAGATGGCGCATAGTGAAACTTCTGAACATAACGTCAAATCCAGGCGTCCTGCAGGTAAGCCCAAACATTAGATATAGGCCTCTTATAATGCGCGTCATTCCTTCAGATTCTCCGCCTTCCGCATTAATCCATCCCAGCCACCTTTTTAGATAGTCAGTCCATCTAGGTAGAAGGCTCCTCTTGACCTTCCGTGGGTCTCTTCGCGGTCTCCACTCTAAGCTATATTAGGTACCTTCAGAAAATTATGGCCTTGTGTTCATTATTATCGATTGATGTCAATATTTTTCACAGAATCTGCGTTCAAGCAACAACGCCTGCCTGCTTGGCAGCCCATTCTCACTGCAGGGACGGTGCTGCCGACATTTTTCATCATAGGAATAGCCTTCGTACCTCTTGGCGTGGGGCTCCTCTATTTTTCAGACACGGTAAGCTTTATTTTTTGAAATAACTACCTGTGAGGCTACCGTGACGTGCTAAGTGATCACAATGCAGAAGGAGAGGGATGGTGCTATGTAGGGTGTATAATTTCTTTTTACATTAAAGTTAATTAATTCCTAAGTGACACAGGTATGAGTTAATTTACTAGCTAATTAAAAACAAATAGTACGAGAGCCCACGACCAAAATTTTTGTCTCATAGCAATACGGCCAAAACCGCATCAAATCGATAGATACGATTATTCTGAACTCGAAAATACCAATATCAGACATTTTCCGCGTAGCGTTTGATCTGACCGAATTCTCAAAAATGTCAAAGAATTTTACCGAACTGCATCATAGCAATATGTCTGATTTGCAGACTGTAGTTGAATAATAGTTCTGAGATACCGGAAACATATTTTTCAGACGTTAGTGGTGTAGCGCAAACCCGTAAAATCACTTAATAAAATTAAAAATGAGACAAAAAAAATGTCTCATAGCAATACGTCTGAAAATCTTTTTTATTAGTAAATTTTCTTTATTTGATGCGAACAAAACAATTTTCAGACGGAAATGTGAACGCAATAAATTTGTAGACCGTTTTGAATATGTTAACAAATTTTACCGATCGGTATCATAGCAATATGTCTGAAAATTGTTGGACATGATAAAATAAGTTGTCCACATGTGCAAAAAATTTATATCAGACAAATTAAGTGTAGCACCTTCTCTATCAGACAACTTTGCGATACTCAGATATCATTTAAAAATCGTATTGAGGCATCTTGAATTTTCTGTTACAAACCAATGAATACGTTGCGACCCTGAATTTATTAGATGATAATTAACAAAGAATTTACCCGAAACCGTAACATTGAACTTGAAGAACTGAAATAAATCGCACAAAAGGAAACTGGGATGAAGTTGAAAAAAAAACGGTTTATTCAAAGTTACAAAATATTCTCGTATTCAATCGCTGTCGGATTCGGAATCGTCGTCGAAACGTTAAACGTTATTTTCGTTTTTGGGAGTATATGCTACACTTAAAGTGTCTGAAAACAGGTTTTTGGTAATCATGGCAGCAATACGAAAAGTTGAAAAAAAAAATTATCCGTATTGCTATGATACAAGTCGGCTAAATTTGTAGACATTTTCAAAAATGCGCTCAGGCTATATGCTACGCGCAAAATGTCTGAAAACAAACTTTTTCGTAATACAATTATAAAATCTATGTACATTTTCACTATCAGACGTATTGCTATAATACCGACTGTCTTTTTTTTTTGACACAGCAGAAATGGCCTCCCACGCAGTTGCTACACTTTCGACCGTTACTACACACCTAGTCGGGTTCAGAATCATACAATCTAACGATTTTATAGGGTTTTTGCCGTATTGCTATGAGACATGGTTTTGGTCGTGGGCTCTCGGGCTAAAAGGTCATGAAGAAAGAGTTCTAATCATGAATCTTGTTTGACTGCGTAATTAATTCCAATACGAATATTCCAATGGAATTCAGAAATTACTAATCAGTAAACATTGTAAGTACCTATTCACATTTATCTGCGTCTGCTAAATAGTTGAGTTGATTGGAATCAATTAAATTATATTCTAGAAGTGAACACTTGAAATCATCCCAATTGAATTGACACGTTTAGTCATCGCGAATTCGTTATGGAGGCACGCACAGTGGACGGATAGATGTCTCTTTTACTCGCGTGCTTTTATCATATCTATTGTCATATATCGGAACAATTGCGTCACGTCAGTTACCATAAAGAATCGCAGTATGCATCGGTATAATGTCTAGTCTACTGGAATCGGTATGGATGTTCCTAACTAAAACGTGTACAATATTGTCTCTTCTTCCTCAAGTTCCAGTCCATATCTGTATCAAACATTAAAAGCAGTTCAGTGGTTTAGTTACTGACTGACTACTGATTGACTACTTCTACTAGTACGACTGTCTGACTATGTAGATGCAGCGTAGGAACAGCAGCTGCTATATGCGTGTGAAAAATATGTATTTTTGCACGAAGTGCGCTCAATGAGCACGCATGGTATAACGGAAGGCCTAGTGTATCGAATCTTTAACCAGTTACAGCACCACAGTCAGGTGTCCGTCAGGAGCATGTTCAGCCATCGTGTCGGTCCCGGTGGCCATACGTACATCTATGGAAGTCGTAACGGGTAGTTGGAGCCCTCAAAAGCAGGGCTTGTTTACCGGTTAATGTATCAAACCGGTTTCAGTGCAAGTACATAGGAGCGTTTCATTTAGGTTTGACTCTACCTTAACCGCTAAAAAACCTGTATTCTTAAAGAGCGAAATTATATAGGTTTGGCTCAATTTACCGGTTAATAAAGGTTTTGATTTCACTCTTACCGACAACATCGTCGTCACCATTCGTATTCAATTCGCGCGGACTACATGTGTAACCTACTAGTACAAAATTTCAATTTGCAAGCGCAGGGCTAATGTGCTTCGAGATACTTTTAAAGGAGTACTGAAGGGAGTCAAGAAGTGTTGTGCGTGCTTCGGTCGCGTGGACTTAATGCCTAGCCCATTTTCAATTGAATACAATTTTTTTTAATAATTTTTCTTAATTTTAATTATAAAAATATAATAAGAACAGTTTTATCGATCAAATAAATATAATGATCATAATAAATCACAACTTCTGTAATTATTAAATAAAAACTCCCAATAATGCAGATCGCGCGTCGCTGCAACCATTATTTTTATCGTGCGAAAAATCCCCACGGATACCCCCACCGGAGCCGGTTGAGTAGGTTATGTCGGACTCGAACCGACTAAAACGCACGCCGTCTTTGGGTCTACAGTTGCCGGAGGTGAGGTAGTAGCCAACATATCCCTCGCACTCCGGCAGACCCGGGGCCTTCTTTTCGAGATGACCCCCGCCGGGTGTAGGGACCACGGTGTCCCCAACTAGCCCCCGGGTATGGGGGGGTGCACTTTGCGCGCTTCTGCTAGAGTGACAGGCGGCTCCACTCGTCACCCCCAGGCCCGCGCTCATAGAGGACGGAGGTCATTCTGCGACCTCCGACGTCCGAGTCGCCTCCGCTCATCGCGGGCTTTGCGGGTCCGGAGTCTTCTCCAAACTCGTTCCGCCGTCTCCTTCTCGAGCATTACCTGCTCGCAGAAGGAGGCGCCGACAGCCTAAGTGTTTGCGCATCGTATCATCGCCGTGAGCAATGCGCGCGTAGCTGCAACCTGTCGAGAGCATCTAATAAATACTTTGCGGAGCCATTCCAGAGATGCGAGCAGTAGGTATTCCACGCAGGAGCGAATTTGTGTCTTGTAAAGAAGACACCGTTGCTCCGGCGTGAAAAAACGTCTCACTCTGTTCAGGACTCCGAGTTTACGCGAAGCTATTTTGATGATGCTCTTGAAATAGTTCTTGTTATTCAGTTTGCAGCGAACATCCATTCCGAGTATATTGAGGTTAACCTGTAATGGCAGTGGCGTGCTCTGAAGAGTGGGATGAGGAAGGAAAGGAGATGTCTTTGCTGTATACGCACATGCCTGCGTCTTCTTGACATTGAACTCGACCAGGTTCTCAGATCCCCATTGAGAAATGTGATTGAGGATCCGGTCAAGCCCAGTGACAAGAAACTGTCTTTTTTCGGCTATATCAGACTGCTTGGTCGCAGTATGTCCGTGGTAACTCTCGTGTACAGCACTATCGTCTGCATAGCAATGGATGCTGCCGGTGGACAGCATGTCATTCATATGCAGAAGAAAGAGAGTGGGTGATAAGACGGACCCCTGCGGCACGCCAGCATTTACCTGCAGTAACTCCGAAGCTCGTCCATCACAAAGAACGCGTATACGGCGCCCATGCAGGAAGCTAGCAACTCAATTGCACAATCTTGGAGGCAGACCGAAGGCTGGTAGTTTGCAAAGAAGCGATTTGTGCCAGAATCTATCGAAAGCTTTGGCGATGTCCAGGCTAATAGCCAGTGACTCACCATGCTTATTCATAGCCTCACCCCAAAGATGGGATACGCCAGAAGATCACCCGTTGACCGTTTCGGCCTGAAACCTTATTGCCGGTCATTAATTAGGGAGTGATCGTCTAGACTGACGGCTATGAGTCGATAGTTGGCTGGGTCTGAGCGATCTCCCTTCTTGGGAATCGGCTGTACATTCGCCTCTTTCCACGCAGTCGGCACTGTACTTGAAATGTAGGAGAGTCGGTACAGCACATTTTTGAAGAACCACCGCTGGTATACCATCCGGAACACTGGCTTTCCGGACATCGAGTGATTCCAGTACTGCACGGACGTTGCTTTGCCTGATACGAATATATAATAGCGAAGGCTGGCAGAAGTTAGCTTGCACGGCTTTGGCTAGTAGCCAGTAGCTACGGCTGCCCGTGTGATGGGCCACTAGTTCTTGACCAACCTGTGCTATGAGCTGAGCATCCGTTCTGGGTCTTTACCTTCTAAGGCGGCTCGCACCGAAACATTGTACTGGTCTGGGTGGCTCGTCAGCTGAATGTCTAACAAAGAGGGTGCTAGGCCCGACCCTCTTGGTATTCTAGTGACCTCGTGTACCAGTTGAGTCAGGCTGTGAGCCAGAGCAAACGCGTGGGCAGCTCTTCCCGCATGGTCTGTTTTGGCGGAGCCAACCAGATCTCGTGGTGCGCGTTAAAGTCCCTCAAAAATTCCAATTCAGCGTTCGGAAACCGCTTCTTCAATTTTATTTGTGGTTGTGAGGCATGGCGAGACCCGACGCGCCCAACCGAAGCCCAAACCCCCCCCTCCCCCGAAAATGGTCGCCGGGTTCCCACGTCCGGTCACCAACTGGCACGACGAACCATATCAGGATTAAGCGCGGCCTGGCAGCCTCCCAGGGTGGTTAGCCCAGTTGGGCCCCTGTAATATGCCTGTATAACGTATGTTACGCCGCATCCTTCGATTAGACATTTCTTTCTTTCTCGTAATCAAAATTACTATAAATTTTCTCTTACGACCCATGCTTCACTTGAAAAACGTAAAATAAGTAGGAGCAAAGCTGCGAAATTACCAATAACTTTGCCCACAGTTCGCAATCGTGTAAATAAATGCATCAAACTCTGAACAATACCTACTAACAAGTTGTGACGTTCAAACAAAACAAACTTCGAGCGATGCCGACACGGGCGCGTGTCGCTCTGGATTAAACCGGTTTATTAAGGTTTTAGTATGGTTCCCATTCTGGTTTCGCTCCGAATGAAACCTTTACTGAAAACCGGGTTTAACCTTTATTAACCGGTATTTTCTAAACCGGTTTCAAGCCCTGCTCAAAAGTCGACTTCACTAGCACAAATTTGGTTGTGGAGGTCCGATGGCAGTCGCTTCACGGAAAATATCGAGGTTCAGCTGCATTTTAGTTAGACTAGAAAGCCGACCCCAACTGAGTTGAGAATAGGCACAAAGAATGGAGTCAGGTGACCATCAAGAAAAAATCTAATTCACGTAAATTTTTTACAATATTCGCAGGTCAAAGAACATGTAATAGACTACACGCACTGTATGAAAGAAAATGACAATATTACGTGTGCTAACTTCATTAGTAACATATCGACGGTCGCTGCGGAGTTTGCGGAGCCTTGTAAATGCCGCATTGAGTTCACTTTGAACGACGATTTCGAAAAGGATGTATTTTTTTATTATGGACTCAAAAATTTCTATCAGAATCACAGAAGATATGTTAAGTCTAGGTAAGTGCACAGAATATCTATCAATTATCAAGGTATACTATTTGTCGCCCGCGGTTCCACCCGTATGAATGTCGAATATCTCGACTAATATATCCTTTTCCAAGCTCCAATCTATCTATGTACCAGATTTCATCAGGTTATCTACAAAAATGTGGAACTTCCATTACCAATTTGAACCTCTTTTCTTCGCGATATAAATGAGAAGGACAGGGCTTACCCTGTCCTTCTAATTTCCTAAGCTGTAGTCCATCTCTAACAAAATTCGAAGACCGAGAAACTCTGCACTGACAGCAAGATTCTATTTTAACCTTTATCCCTACCCCCTCCCTCTTCCCCACCACATGGTCGATAACTCCAGAGCTCCAGAAACAGAAAGTTTCAATAATTAATTCATGATTGTTTTTTTAATATGTTTGTAGAGATGACAACCAATTGCAGGGTCGCCTAGACTTAGAACCGTCGAGTGATTGTCAGCCTTTCGACTTCGATATTGACGGTTTGCCTATAGCTCCTTGTGGCGCCATCGCCAATTCATTATTTAATGGTAAGTAAAAAAATGTCGTATATGCGTAAGATTCAATTTACACTGGCAACAAACGAAACGAAAGCGACTTTTTGCAAAACGCGTGTTATGTATCTCAGTTCGTCAGAGCCACGTAAGCCGTGCCCGTAATCGTCGCCCTATATAAAGTCTGGTCTATCCTCGATTCTATTAATTGTCAACTATCGTCAAGGAACTGAGATTACAAAAAGTGCCATTCAATGTTGGACTCTACTCATACACTGTTAAAGTTGAAAATTAAATGGCACGGTGTATAGTCGATGAAACGATGATTAATCTATTTTTCATTACATTTTAAACTTTACTGCGATATGATAAAGGCGAATATGGCATGGCAGCATTTGTGATCTCAGTCGTGTGATTATGAGTAACAATTAGTAGAATCAGGCTCCTGGTAGCAGGTATAAGTCCCATATTGAACATTCGTTTTTTCCAATCTAATGAAGAAGAAAAAAATGAATAAACTTATCTATTTATTATAATATTATTCCCAGATACGTTGGAAGTGTGGCCTACAAATGGGCAATACTCCGTGCCAGTCTTCAACACCGGCATTGCCTGGAGCTCTGACAGAGAAATCAAGTTCAAAAATCCACCTGGAGATGATCTACAAATTGGTAAGTACACGAAGATGATATGAGACAAGGGTCTTCCCAGCCCAAGCCTGCAAGCCTGTACGCCTGCTGATTAACGGACGGGGCTTTGACGCCGATTTTCTTCTCGAGGTTTTAACACCGTGCGGTTTTAATGGGTTTGAGTCCAGTCAGTCCAGTCGAGTCGAGGGAATCCAGCAGTCCTTTGTTTAAAGTTTGTTGTATTTGAAAATCTGAACATTAATTTATCGGTAGGTATTATATAAATTCGAATCTAGGCTTAGGATCATTCTGCATAATTCGGATGATCCTTAACCTGGGTGATCTTTATCAACTTTACCTGCCTGAATAGGGGATAGGACTTATATAATCAAGGTTGCGTAGACTCAATACGCTGAGCGTAAAAATGTATTGTTTTAATTAAGTTACCTACTATAATTTAAATTGACGTTTTTCAGCTTTCCAAAATTATACAAAACCCATAAACTGGCGCAAACACGTTTGGGAATTAGATCCTCTGAATCCGGAGAACAATGGCTTCCAGGTAATTATTCACCTAGATACCTAAGACAATACTTAAAAACTTGAATTGAACTTCGAGTACCTACCCAAGACGTGTCCAAGTAGCCTCAGTGCCCCCAAAGCATTTCCCGTAAATTGACTGATTGCGGCTGCAAGTCTCGTTTTGCATTATGACTTTTCCGATTTAAATAGATTTAAAAGAAAATTTTGCATAGCTACTTATTATGTGTACCTATTATTAGTGAAATTTTGCTATTGCCATCCTTGGGGTTGTGAGGCCGTGCCTGTGTTCAGGGCTGTCTTTACCTATGTCGGGGCGGGGGCCCTCGACATACAAGAATTGTTGAGCCCCTTTTGTTTTTCCTGCCATTTAGATGGCAGACAAGCTCACGGCCCACCTGATGGATTGGTTATCGTAGCCTATGGTCGTTTGTGACACCGAGGGCGTAGACCGTCGACGAATTTGTTTTCAACTTTTTCTATGAGAAATGTGTTCTTAAGTTGGTGTGCAAGAAATGGTCGCACCTTCGTGCCTCGAGTGCCTCTATGGTAAAGACTGCATTGGGTGTGTAGGTGGGTTCACCTTCCTCGCCAATATATTTACTTTTGTTGGATTTCGGTCATGTAACAATAACTTCAATATCTTACCTACTTGTTGCTTTAAATTTTCATTAAATAAACTAATATTTAATTATTAAATAAATTAATATTATTCAATTTGACACAAAACTTTAGAACGAAGACTTGATTGTCTGGATGCGTACGGCCGCTTTACCAAACTTCAGAAAGCTGTACCGACGTGTGAACCACGAAATAGATGGCTACCGAGAAGGGCTCCTCAAGGGAAATTATACGTTCGTCGTCGAATATAGTAAGTTGTGTTTTGATATTAACTTATCCTAATTCTAATTAAATACGTGTGGGGTGTGGACCCCATCAAGATCTAAGGCCCCAAGCCAACCTCACCTGTACAACCAAGGAAACACTTATAATGTACTAGGTACTATACATGCCTACAGGGTGTAAGGGGAACACTACCGAAGCCGAAGGCCCCTGCCAGTACCCATGGTACACAACACATATTGGCATTAAAAAAAATTACGGCACAGCAATTTCTTTCTTTTTAAACGGTTGAACTTACGTTATTGGTCGTGTTAGTAAAGCAAAATGCAACAAAAAAAAAAAAATTTAAAGAAAAACAAAAAACCCGACTGCGTAAAAAAAGAAAGAAACAAGCCCAGTAGTTTAAAATTCATACGATACTCACAGTCGGGGCCCATTCAAATTTTACGAATCAATCTTCCCAAGGGGCTCGCACATGCTGCTAAGCCTATAGGCTTAGCACGCACTGCGATTAAACGCGCGCGGTTTAGGAAAAGCTGAAAACGCAAAAACGGGCATCAACACGCACTGCGGCTAGCGTTTTACTTAAATTTATTTCATTTCACCATGGATTTCTGGCGAGCAGCATGTGTTGTAGCTTTGATATTGAAATTAAAAAATAGAAAGCATAAACATAACTCCGACAAGCTAGTCCAATTTCTGCACACATTTTGATACACCTCCTGCCAAAGCCGGGCTTTAATATTTCTGTCTCTGTATTGATTTAACGATTTGTCATATAATGCGGGCCTTTTTTCCACTTCAATAATAATGTTTTTTGATAAATTGTCGTAGTCTACATTCGATGTTTCTGAGTCGGACGACATGACTTAACCTCTGCAAAAACGTCTATCCTCCGCACTCGCACAGTCGAGACTGAATAAAAACCGAATGCGATTAACCGCCATGCGTGCGCCACAATACTGTTCTTATGGGACACAAAAAAACCGCGCGTTTTCGAACCGTGGTTAAAACGTAACAAGTTGCGTTTTTAAAATCAGTCACTGAAAAAAGTCACTAATGCGTGCGCTTGTATAGAAAGCTATGTGTTACATTTTTTTGCGATTTCAGACCTGCGGTTAAACGCGGGCGTTTAATCGTAGTGCGTGCTAAGCCATAAGGATACAAAAAGGACGCCCGCAACTCTCACACCCTCAACGCGGCGGGTGACCTTAATACTGTATAGGTACAATATATATATATATATATATATACCTATATATATATATATAATTTGAAAGGAATATGAGCAACCGAAATTACTAACATTCCCCCTAATCCATCCATCTACGCTCAATGGCTTGTATTAGAAGTGGGCTCACATCTCGGCCAGTGACCAGGATTGAACCTGCGACCTCACAATCCTAGGGCCGACTTCTTAACCACTAAGCTACTGACACTTCTTATTTTCTTTATGCATGTGAGAAAGAAAATAACTGACCCCTTCTTGTATATACCTACTTATTTTTATTATTTCCAGACTATCCCGTAGTGGAATTCCACGGTAAAAAGTTATTCGTCATATCTACGACGTCGGTGCTCGGTGGCAAGAACCCGTTCTTAGGCATAGCGTACATCGTGGTCGGCTCGCTATGCCTCCTACTAGGCATTGTACTACTCGTCATACATGTCAAGTGTTCTAAAAGGTAACGCTCAATGCTTTATCTCGCTTCTAAAACCGCGATTCAACCGATACCTGCCAGATATCTATATAAAAAAATGATTGATTGGGTTTGTCAGCTTGTCGTGTAAGTACTTATGTGTAAAGACAAAGCAATATGTTGATATATGACTAGCAGAAGCAGATCGCGGCGGCGGCAAATTGCGCCAACGCAGCCCCATACCCGGGGGCTAGACGGGGACACCGTGATCCCTACACTTTTTGTTTACTCTATCATAATTGGTTACGAAATAATATTTTTTGGTTTACTTTCCTAGCTGGTTAAGGAATAAGAATATTTTATCCATTTTCCTAACTGATTTTCTTAACAAGTTAGGAAAATGGAAAAATATTCTTATTCCTTAGCCGGTTAACAAACAGCGAATAAAAATTCTTGTTTCATAGATAGTTAAGAATATGGACTAAAGGAGGAAGGGGTGTCATCTCGGAAGAGAGGTCTGCCGGGCTGCGAGGGATATTATGTTCGCTACTATCTCACCACCGGCAAATAAAGACCCAATGACGGCGTGCGTTTTAGTCGATTCGAGTCCGACATAACCTCTCTCACCAGCTTCGGTGAGAATGGTATCCATGGGATATCTCTCATATATTAAAATTTACTCTGAGGATATCGGACACAGAAAAAAAGGACAATATGTATTAACTTACTTCCCTAAATATTTATGCGACACAGGCAAAATAAAAATGTGGGGAATATTATTTTTCAATTCCCGTCTGGACATTCACATTTTCCAATTGTGAATCAATTTGTGTGGATAGTTGAATAATTTGATGATTTTGTGTTTTTCTAGCCGAGCGGAAATGATCAGCGTGACCACTCGCACGCCTTACTCTTGAATTATTGCTTCTTGACGTCGAGAATAGAACAGCATCGATACAGAAAATATTTAAATGCTTTTTTCTAATTAATGTTGTAGAAGGAATCTCAATACAATATGCACCCATCGAAATTACAGTTGGAGCAGCTAGACACGAGGCAGAGTAGATAACTTAAAACATGGTCCGCCTTGAGCCGGTCTTAAGATATTTAGTACAAACTTTGAGTGTTAAATATAATTATTGTCTTTGACTCAAAGAGTAGAAATATTTAATTCTAAGAAAATGTCAACACAATATTAGGTATACATTAAGACAAAGAACATGCATTGTCGTGCGAGTGTTGCCACAGTTATCACATATGAATAAATGTAAGCGAAAATGCGACACGGGGTGCAGAATTGTATTATAATAATAAGTGATAAAGATAACTGATAACACCTTTTAAACCCGTTTGGAGTGTGTGGATATTATCACACCTTCAGATTTTTGAGAGATTATTATAAGTAGATAGGTAAGGTAGAATGTCATTCTAAATTCCAATTATACGTTTATTTTCTTTAAAAGTTATTTTTATTTCGCACCTATTTAAAAAAATCAAATTCTCTCTCACGACACTCCCCCTCCCTCTCTTTCGCGTTCAGATAATACAAATAAAAGTAATTACTTGTACCGACTGACTGATTTATCAACCCAGAGCCTAAACTGTTGGACGTATAAACTTGAACGGTTTTGTCAGTAGATGCTTTTTATGTTATAAGAAACTATGGTAGGAAGTTTTACTGCTAAGAAGTAAAATAGGTTATGAAAATTTTAATTAAAGTTCGTCAAAGCAAGAAGCACGACATTTCTGCGTTCTTTTAGAAATAAATGAACACGTAATCATCGTTTTAAAAGGTCTTTAAGATGTCGATGGCAAAGGTAGGTATTAAAAGTAAAACAACAACAAATTTTGGACAATTACAAAAGTGTTCTTTGGCATGCAAAGTGTAACTAGTAAAATACAAAATTACACACTTAATAACTAATGAAATTAACGTAAGTATGTATTATATTAGCCAAATAGAAATAAGTAAAAAACTCCACTGATTGTAGAAAACTCCAAAAATATATCGTCCTAGAATATTTACGCAGTTAAGTATTACTATTATTTTTTCTCATAACCTAATAGTGTACCTAACTATTTTTCGATTTTTCAAATATCATCAATGCACTTTTTATTGTCATCAAATTTGGGTCCGAAGAGACAAAGGGTCTCGCGCAAAAAATAAACAGGGTCTGCTATTTTTTTCGAGTTTTATTCTTGGGGAATCTCTCGTGTCTCGACATACTTCCGCCATTCTTGTGTGAAATGGAGATCATTCTCTAATCTTCGTCGTCTGGTGCACCGTCTGCTGCACAAGAGAGTTCATCTCTCTCATTCTTTTTTCGCTGTTTATATGGGAATTCCTCACAAGTTCTTGCTCCTCATTTGAGATGGTATGATTGTGATGATGGTGATAATGATGGTGATGACTTAGATGTATAGCAACCCAATTTATTTACTTCCCATATGAGGTATCTTTTCGTTAGCATATGAAGAGGGTTACTAATAAGGACCGTACGACCACTGTTTTTAGGGCCCCTGGCACTGGGGCCCCGGTGTACAGCACATCCTTACCGTCCGATAGCTACGCCAGTACCCAAGACAGTGCTTTCCTCAAAGTTCAATTTGGGCATTCAAGCACATTTGGGACATTCATCGTTTAAATACAAGGTAAATAGGTGTATCTAAATATACTGTCTATTATAAAGTGCGAACAGAGGCAATGCACACATGGCCATAAAAAATATGACTGCTATTATAATAAGTATTATGCCCCATATAAGTAAAACATTACTGGCAACAGTCTGTGTTGAACTTATTATTGCTTTGCGCGGTCCGCTGACATAGTCGGAACGAACTGAAACAAATAAGAAATTTTATTTAGGTATGATTTACAAGCACAGAACAGAAAAAAATAATGAAAATTCGACATGATAGTTTCAATAGCGGAACCGATGTCGCCAATCTGACACATTTACCCGTTAATAATACCGCGCATTACTAGTAAAATAATTGCTCATACGCAAAGCAATGACACGCGCGCATCGACCTTTCGTAGTATATTAGGTACTTACTATGTGGCAACGACTACTGTGGTAGTTATGTGTAATAAAAATTTATAAGATTTAGGTACACAAAACAGCGCGCCAGCATGCGTGCATATGCGTAAGGGTCTGCGCTTATGTTTACTTCCAACTTAATACTCACAGTACATAATCCGAAGTCTATAGCTACCAGCAGGCAGCCCATGTTCGAAGACACCTGTGTGATTAACGCGCAATGCCGGCTTCGTTGTAAGGTCAGTTTTCATCCAACCTATGAATCTCTCGTTCTGTAAATAAGTAGGTATGGGTTTGGTAGTATTTATGGATTGGTAAGTACAGAAATCGGCAAGTAACTTGGGAAGAACCGTCAGCGCATCTGAGACGATTTTTGGTTTTCTTTTGCGGCAAAGCAGACATGATTCGAAATAAATAATGGCATTCTGGTGAATGAATAGAATAATGACAAGCACTTTACCCCAACTACTACTACAAAACCTTCCAAATCATTTATGATCCTTCCTTCCAATTAAATTTTTACCTACCTGAAAACCATTGTTTTCGGGATCTACCATATCAAGTTCCGTTACGTCATTGATCCATTGTTTTGGTCTGGAAAATTGTTTCAATGCTGAAATAGACGTAATTAATTATAGAAGGCAATATTCTACAACATAATAACCTACAGTGCAAGTATAGCATAACCTGCTATGGGTTAGGTACATTTATTGCGAATAAATGCATGAGAGCAGACCAGACATGCATATTGACAATGCTTAATTATAGGTCTGGGTGTTACTTTGTAAATACATATAACATAACAAAGAAACTAACAGACCAATACCGTGTCAATACCATATAGGTAGATGTATTATTTTTAATTGAGCTGGCTTAAAGAACCCGTGACATCAAAAATCGAACACTAATTGCCACGTCACACAGTAGGTACCTACTGTGTGACGTGGCAATTAGTGTTCGATTTTTTTACTGCCTACCTAAAATTATTGCTGTAATATTTTTTGAACTCATGATTCCAACAAGTGATGTAACTAGTGAGTTAATAAAAATCCCACACTGTTATGTTATTTTTGTATGTATGAGGAAAACCGAAAGCCAAAACGGGTTGGCTGACTAAAATAAATATGTACCTAAATGAATAGTGTCAAGGAAAATCCAGATAGGTACGCGATTGAATAATAATATGATTAACATTCTAATAATTACGAGTAGGTGCAGTTAAAATCCGCTCCGCAAACCAATGAGAGGGAAAGACAGAGAGGATAAATTCTTTTCCTTTCTCTATCATTAACTTGCGATGCCACATGAGCGCAAAATCTTTGTGAAGATAAAATTGAGTTTAACCTTTCAATCATTCGATATTTGATATTCAAACCATTTAATCCAGAGTCCGGTTATGTGAAGGTGCATTATTCTCTCTATTTTAGATAATAAAATAGACACCAACCTTCTTTGAGATCACCATGTGGATTGCGGAAGAGTTTCTTATCCATTTCAGTAACACCATCTAATCCAGTTTCGAGCATCGGTACTAGAACATTGTTCGTGTCATAAAATAGTGCGAACCGATCTGTAATGTTAAATAAAAATAAATAATACGTAACCACAAAACAAGTAAATAATGATTGTCATAACTCATAAGCGAAGAGTTTTGGCAGAAATGAACTAAAATAAGACCTGCATGACTTAACTTAGGTAACGTCTAAAAAGGCATTGCTGATGGCCATGGAATATTTGTAGCCCAAACTTTATGGTACGTTTGGTAATCGGGGGCGTCTAAACCTATACAGGGGCCCTCTGCACTTAAGGAATTGAGACACTTTGGAAAGTTAAAAAATCCTTAGATGGTCGAAAGTGTCGAAACTACTTTTGCGAGGATAAATGAGTAGCAGTATCCAAAAAGACCAAAAAAATACAATGATACATCACTACATAGTATAAAATAAAGTCGCGTTTTCTGTCCCTATTTTTCTTGTCCCTTTGTATGATTAAATCTTTACAACTACGCAACGGATTTTGATGCGGTTTGTTTCAATAGATAGAATGGTTAAAGAGGAAGGTTTATATGTATCATGCTACGACCAACAGGTGCGGAGCAGGAATGAAAAATGTTGCAAAAACGGGGTGACGCAGACGAAGTTGCGCGGGTTTAAAATATAACACAAGTATTCACCAAGAAACATAGAGTCGGCTATTTGTCCGCACGGAGCGATGGGTTTCTTCCCTTCAGGTGTATCCAGGTACGTATAATTTCCACAACTTTCTGAAGGAACCAATGACAATTGCCCCGCGAGCTGAGCTGCATCTCTGATAAGAAGAACAAATTTAGAGGATTGTTCATTCAGATAATTGGTCACCATTACACCATTCAGAAAATTAGGCTTTTGTGAAAATAAAGCCTTTATTGCCTAAATCGTCGTAAAATGTGATATGTTAGGTACTTACTTAGAACTCGCGTATTCAGGATGAGTTTGGTCGAAATGAGGTAATTCATAATTCAAAGTGACTTTTCCTGGTATATATTCATCAACTGTAAAACTTATACCACAGATACAGTTGGGGTAATTTTCGCGGTTCACCCTTATATCACATCTTCTTTCTACAGGAGAGTTGTCAGTACATTGTGCATAGTCCGTTGTAAATACTGTTACTGGTACAGTCTGAAAAAAGTATTACTAGTCATCATTATCATCATCTTCGGATTAGTCCCAGTCGGTGGCATCCGAGGCGAAAAAATAGCTTATTACTAGTATTTATGTCACTTATTTGGAGTAAATGTAAATAAGATGCACATAAACTGGCGAAATGTGGGTGCTAGCACCTCTGCCGCCCCTTCGGGGTAAAGGCGTGAGTTTATGTTATGTTATGTTTACCTGTTTAGGTGGGTCGTTAATGTGTAGGTATATCAGCACTGACCCGACACCGAGGACAATTACCCCTATTGTTGCCAACACGCAAGTTTTTCTGGTACCTGGAACATAAATTGGCTTAAAATCTACGTTATCGGTATCTTCCAACTAATTTGAGCAGTCCGACTGGGGTTGTACCTCCGCTCTACAGACTACCGTGACCATAAAAACTTTCGTGTTGTGATTCTGCCGGCGGCGAGGTAAATTCCACCTAATAAAACACTACACAATCAATCCCTGGGCATCTGGATCTTTGGGGTTGATATCTTCAGCGACGTCCAGTACCGCAGTTATTTGGAAGACAAGGTCAAGCTGGCTTCAAAGAAACTAGGAGTGCTCTGTCGGGCGAAGTAGTACTTTACTACCTTCTTTACAAGGCACAGTTTTGGCCCCACGCGGATTCAACCATTGCACCGTTAGCCACATGCAGAGAATTCAACCTCTCACATTACGACTGGAAACGGTGCGCACTGTGCGGTATGAAAGGACCGCTCAAGCTGTAGAATGAGCTACCTGCTACGGGTTTCTCATGCTACTGCAATATGGGGCTTTTCAAGAAGAGCATTAGTAGTTTCTCCAGTGTTGGCAGCATAAGTGTAACTCCCCCGTTGTTGCACAGGTTCATAAGCTACAGTAACCAGTTTTCATCAGATGGGCCGTGTGTTTATCTGCCACTATATTTGGCATAAAAAATATACAGAAAAAGCATTAAAGGATAGGCATTATTCTTCTTTGGGGAGGGGGGGGGGGTCTTTCTGGGGACTGGTCAGTCCGTTCTAGCAATAGGCCCGATCACGTCTCGAAAAATCGTGGTGACCCAATCCTGGTCGATTTTGAATTCATATAAAAACTGCCCTCTTGAACAGTTTCTTTATATCTCCAAGTTAAATATGATTTTCTATTGATTAGGCAAAATATTGATCAATTAAACAAAGATAGGGTATTTTGTTGCTTACACAGGTGTAGTAGTTCCTCTAATTTGGTCTGATAACATCTTTTTGTTACAACTTCATCTGGTTTTTCTATACCACCTGGTACTGACACCGGCACATATTCCACTACAACTGTTCCCATTTTAAAATCTATGGGTTCGTCCGATTTCCAAACTGCTGCACGATAGTGAGTTTTACCTGTACCTAAAATTTAGTGATGGTTAGCGGATACCATAGGCAGATCGAGCTCGTCGGCACCGCGCATCTCGACAAACATCGACTACGAGCTCTCCTAGATCAACGTCGGGATGCGCACCTTTAACCATTCACCCCCTAACACAGGCCCATTGAACGCCTGACAGCAGACATATTGACCCCCTGACTTCAGACCCATTGTCCCCGATTCGGGACTTTCGGATCTATTGACCTGCTGACTATATAGACCCTCTAGCTAAATTTCAGATTAAAAAATCTCTAATTGACCTTGCCTGTGGTCAAAAACGTTGCATCAACAATAAAAAATATCATCAACTAAAACAAGGTCAACGTAATTTGATTACTACATTCTATGACAAAGAATTTAACATAATATTGACAATTCTCTTACCAGACTAATACGCACTTGGGATTTTTAGGACTAGGACTGGTAACACTGAAAAGGAGTTCCAAAATCAAGCTGTCTTAACTCTTAAACCAGCAATAAACTAAAGCTAATCCAGTGTTTTACTGTTAACTTTCACCATAGATATGCTCGTAAGACTTTCACGAATCAACTCAACTCACTATAAAGTTCAAACTTCCAAACATGTTTAAAACGATTTTAGAATATTAATTAAAAATTCAATGATCAAAATCATTAGGCAACCGATCAGGGTGACCAACTTCAAAATGGCACAAAATAGTCTCAAAAAATATTAAAATAGCAGCTTTGTATAGTACTATGATGTTCAGTGTTAGATAGTCAGAAGTTAAATGTCGAAGGGACCACGAATTAAATGAAAATAGTGATTGTAAATGAAGCTAATACTAGTAATAAAAATGTATTCAGTGATTTTGTTTCAATAATGTTAAAAGCCATCACGATGTCAATGATCCGTTTCGAAATTTCTATTCCATCTATTTTAATATTTTAATAATTTTTGTTACAGCTTATGATATGTAACTTTATTTTGACATAAAGGGTCTTAAAAATTCGAATCGAGACAACATCTTTATATAGTAAGAGAATTGGCTTTCAGTTTCCAAAATAGGTATGCATGGAAGTTTAAAGTGAGCACGTGTCAACCTTATCATGCTCGATGCGCATAAATATGCCCGGGAATTAAGTATCTCAAACGAAACTTGAATTATCAACTAGAGCTGCCACGTCTCAAGAACTAACCAGCAACTCTCAATAACCATCCGCAAAATGGCGGATTGTACGGGACTGATGGAATTGGAGTTGACAAAACTGCAGTTTTTTCTAATTGTCTAATGTAAGAACGGCCTAAGTTCGGCATGTACCATTATGGTACTATTTTTTGTCAAGAAGTTGCATTGTATTGTCTAGCACTAGACGCCTTTTAGCACTTTCATCATTTAAAAAGTGGCAACATTTTTGTCGTCGATCAGTCAATGACATTGTCATTCATTCGTTATCATTCTCATCTCATTCATTCGTTATTTTAGTTCAGTTGAGTCAGAATCAGTCAAACTGATTGGATAGAGGATTTGTGATTTTTGTTTTGTGATAACTCTAGTATTTCTGATGGCTATATTGCTAAAAACTGAATAAACTAAATCGTTTCTTTCATATTGCTATACAATTTAGAACCACACAAATCGTAACACGAATAAAATTTAAATGTCGGCTGACAGCAAAATGTCTTCAGAAACATCAAATAAAAACGTAAGTATCATAACAGTGTTGATAACAGTAATAGGAAACTACAGTATAACTGTGTAAATATCCTTTGACTCATTTGTTTGTTACAATAACATACTTTTGTAGTTATGTATTTTATGTATGTCGCGGTAATGTTCGTATGCACTAGTATGCAGTAGAAATATTTTACTGATGACTAAGCAGTGTCGTATCATACATTTTAATGAAACCCCGTTAGTTGCTCTTATTATCTGCTTGAAAGAGTTTAACAATATCGAACCGAGCCGACTCCATAATGAGGAACATAACGGTATGCAATGTATGTATTCAATGTACAATGCAATAGTCAAAACAGTTAACTGAGTTAGTTATGGACCTTAACTCAAAAATTTATTTGTTCATAAACATTATTCGCACCCGTACTTTGTCTCTCTGAGGGGACTAAAGACAACAGCCGGCTATTCCCTGTCCTTACACACTTCTGAGCTTTCTTGACTGTAAACCATCAGGACGAAATGAGTTGACTTGCATAATAGTGCAAGCCTACTTCATAATTAACTACTAAGTAGTGGACAGCTAAATTCTTCTTTCCTTCCTACAGTTCTGGGTCCTTTAAGCAGGACCTGATGAGGCCGTCAAGCTGAGTGCCTTCATTATAACACTTTGCCTTCAGCTTACCATCAGGCTGGGTGAAGTGAAGTGCAAATTGACATGTGCTAAAAAGAAAATACCAATTAAAATTTTCTGAACTAGTTCTGAGTTTTCTAGTTTCTTATTTGTCTAGTCTTTCTATAATCAAATGGTTATATTTTGCTTTTGGTATTATCCTTACATGCCTCTACAATAGATAAGTGCTTGTTCTGGACATAGAGAGATATAAGATAGAACTATGTGTTAAAATATATGTATTTGTTACAGTTCTCCAATCTAGAAACCCCAGGCTATGTGGGGTTTGCAAATTTGCCAAACCAAGTGCACCGGAAATCTGTGAAAAAAGGTTTTGAATTCACCCTCATGGTAGTAGGCGAGAGTGGGCTTGGCAAGTCAACACTCGTCAACTCATTGTTCCTGACTGACTTGTATCCAGAGAGGATTATACCTGATGCTATTGGTGAGTTCACTTTTAATCTTTCTTGCTTCTCATAGGAATACATGTGATAAACATTACGAGTTTGGCAGGTGTTGTTGGTGTTACGAGTGTGGTTTGGCACTGCATACCCCAAATGAGATAAATATAATTGTACTTTAAATTATTAATGTACATATGATTGCAACCAACAAATAAATATATACATACATTTCATACTATGTAAAGTAAGCATTATTTCTGATTTGGATACCCTATCCAAATGCCATGTCTTTTGTCTCTATGAAATACATGCCACTGTGGTTTGACTCATACAACTGCAGTAAATGTCCCTAACCCAAGCAATTGAGGTTGACTTGGGCCTCAAAGAAATTGATGAGGGTATCAGAAACACTATAAATTTTTCACTCTAAAAATCCTAATAATATATCTATCAGTTATTAATTATGATTAATTTGAATGATTTTAAATGACCCTGTATTTTAAACTTTTATCCTCAAACATAAAATCTTATTTATTTTCTATTTCTAGAAAGCAGTTATTATAATTTTACTTTGTAGTGTGCGCATCAGTCAGTAGGCCATTGTAATAATTTCTATCAAGTAGGCCATGTGCTTGTCTGCCCCGAAAGTGTAAATATGTCATGTTTTACTTTAAAATTTACTTTTATCACAGAGAAAACTAACCAAACTGTGAAGCTCGATGCATCCACTGTGGAGATTGAAGAGAGAGGCGTGAAGCTTCGCCTTACAGTTGTTGATACACCTGGATATGGTGACGCAATTGATAACACTGATTGCTTTCGTGTAAGTCTATTAAAAATTATCTCAAATATTACTAGTTAAATACTACTAAGTTATGCTGTCTTAGATGAATCTATATATACATACTAGCTGACCCGGCAAACGTTGTTTTGCCTTATAAATTTTAAGGGTGGACAACCCTTATCACTAAGAAGTATGAAAAATAGATGTTGGCCGATTCTCAGACCTACTCAATATGCTCACAAAATTTCATGAGAATCGGTCAAGCCAAGGTTTTAACTTTTGCATGTATAAAAAATAGTGTACAAAGCCAGACTTAATACCATGGATATATTCTACTAGTCAACCTTACGATGATGCAGAGATTTGTCGATCTAGGTGCTCGAAGCATAAACCCCCACCTATTTCATTTCATAAGTGTGTGTACGGTTACATTATGTTCTAGACGATAATACATTATTTAGATAAAAAGGCAGCTACTTTAGGGTGTACTAAATGACCTTGCCTTGCTATGAGTGTGTTTTAGTTAGGGCTCTATGAAATACTCAATTTCAAAGTAAACTATTCTACAATAATATCATCAGTATTTGTGATTTCGTGTCAATTTATCATAATTGACAGAAGTATTTAGTCTCAGAACTTGTCATTACTACTGTAATAGTTAGTAGTCGGGTATGTGGAAACTAGAGAAATTTAGAACAAACGCCATTCATTGCGTGTGTAGAACATACATACAATGTTGATTACCTGACTGTCTTCTTGTACATCATGAATATGTATAAGTATGTTCAGCACATGTAATTTTCAGGTACTATGTATGTGTAATATTTAGACCGGTTTGCTGTAAATGGTCGATTTCAATTATCGTGACTATTTCTGTACCAATCATCATTGCATGATTCATAAGATTTGGCAGACATTCTTCTGAAAATAACCTACCATTACTATTAGCTACTACTAACATTACATTATCACAACCTCATAGCTATTTCCGTTGTTATCCGCTTGTTTTTGATTTGTGGGTCGGCCTTTCCGGGAGCGACTACCTTGCTTTACACTTAATATGAGTGAATAGAATATGTAGTATCTTTAAAAATGATTTAGTACGAAATATACATAACATACCTATACTCCATTTCTTTAGGTACTTAAATAAAGATAAACAATGTAGCGGCAACTTTTTATAAAAAACAAGTTAAACAAATAAACTGGGCTAACTAACTGACTAACTAGTGGTTCGACACAGGTTTTTAGTCTTCAAATTGCGTTACTAAAATATAAAAGTATTTCTATACTGAGTTTTTAAATAAAACATATTAAAAAAAAAGTCAGGCTAAGCTACGCTAAGATTCTTTACGTTTTTTTAAGTACCTATCCAAATGGACTATAGTCGCGCGTATATATCAATCACTCATGTTGTTCTTGGTATACATTAAAGAGTTATATCTATCTCTTTACGTGAAACACGAAAGAGAAAAATGTCAAGAAATCGCCTGAATTGATTTTCAAATAAAATTCCACGCGTCTTTGTTTTCGAATACTTCCGATATCAGACAGCAACAACATTCTTCATTCAAAAATAGCTTTAATAGAAAAACAAGATTACGACGCAGATTTTGAATGTTTATATTTATTTACAGTCGATAATCCAATACATCGACGAACAATTCGAGCGATTTCTACGCGACGAGAGTGGTCTGAACCGCCGCAACATTGTGGATAACCGCATACATTGCTGTTTTTACTTCATATCGCCGTTTGGACATGGGTACGTAATCGATATTTTTATACCATAGGTGATTTTTTTTTTCGTGCGCTATATTCCACGGATACCGCCATCGCCACCACCAATCACCAGTCGACAGAGGCGATTATATCGGACTCGAACCGACAAAAACAGTCTATGTGTCTTTGTCTTTGATTGCCGGAGGTGAGATTATACAAGATATATCTCTCGCACCCCGGCAGACCCGCATAGGTAAACCTACCATAGATCGCATTATTGTTTTTTTGTTTCTGACCACGATCTGCAAGGTCTGTCCCTGGTGATCTTGTAGGATTATCGGGTTCGGAAATAATTCAGTTCTGGTTAGAACATTAAAATGAGAGCTATTTTGAAACTGAAATCATATTTACCACTGAATTCTGATATTGAGTTCAGGTTATAGATTTGATTTCAGTTTCAAAATAGCTCTTAACACGTCTCCAACATTTTAGCCTGATTCGAGACTTTCACAGGAGCACCTAGGGTCCCTTTATACAGTCTGCAGCCTCCTTAAGTTTTTATTGACTTCATCGACTTTTATGGCAGCAGCTGCCGTCTAACCTCCCAACCCCAATAGTATAGCCTACGTCAAGGACTCCTCCGTCAATTAGCTACCGGGTTGCTGGTGAGTCTTAATGGTAACACGATTTAAAAAAAAAATAGACGGCATTTGTAAATACAGGGGTTCATTGTCCTAAGAACCTAATGTTTTACTCTTATAACGAAAACATGGCCACAATACGAGGGCCATTTTTTCATTTTGTTTGCTTTTTTTATTTCGAAAGCAATTGAGATCATCTGTCAGTTTAAAAAATAATAATAAATAATTTCAGTTACGTAGTTCCTAATGATTAGAAGTACAACACGATCAAGGAAAATATAATAATACAACTTTACATGTGATGTATACTTATTTCCTTGGCTTTGTGTACAATATAAACCACTCACAAAACAAACGAACTCAAGATAAAGGTTTGTATCTCGCGCTGTATTAATAGTCATATCATTGACAGTTAACCTTTGCACAAAGACAGTACAGAGTTAACATCGGTTTTAATCAAACTGTAGTAAAGGTATCAAATTAGTAAATTTGACTGTCTCATAAAACGGTGATATAAATAAATATAAATATTTTAGGACAATCTACACAATGCCACGCCACCTAGACCCATGGTAAGCATAGTTTAACTAGCTTGTATTATGGGTTCTAGAATGCGGATAAACATACTTAGATACTTCTTTTTATAAATACATACATATTATACATAGATACACCCAGACCAATGCAAATCTTCATATTCATGTATACAAATGTTTGCATTGAACGGGAATCGAACCCACGCCTCCTCGCAGTCGCGTTCACTACCGCCACGCCCGGAGGTCGTCACAATATAAATATAAAACGTAATAAAATATATAAAGATAAAACGTAGCATCTCAATCTACAAGGTCTGCTCTCCTGCGTCTCTTCTTATTGTTTGTCCTGACTTTTATGGGAGCAAGTACTTTTTTAACCCGAAAGGAAAGCCTGCACCTGAATCTTGCCCGTCAATCTGCAGGTCTACCGGCTTACACGTGAGGCTAAGGTATCGAAAATCTTTGTGCTGCCCGATATACCGGTTGATTTTATAGTGGTTTTGGAAAAAAAGATTTTGGGCACAATTTCGATAGTAAAATCGTAAGGAAGTCCTAATTTGGCGAAAAAAAATTTTTTTTTTTTACACGTCCCATACATTTTTCTGTTCACCTGCACATTATTGCCATACATAAAGTGATTTTTTTTTTCTTCAAAATTAAAACTTCCAGTCGATTTTGCTACCGAAACTGTGTGTGAAACCAAATATTCTTTTTCCAAAACCACTTTAAAATCACCTTGTATATGCCATAAAGAATCTCTTATCTATCGCATTTATGTTCCGTAGCTTGAAGCCACTTGACATCGAGTTCATGAAACAGCTACACAACAAAGTAAACATCGTCCCTGTCATCGCTAAAGCTGATTGTCTCACCAAGAAGGAAGTGCAGCGGCTTAAGTCTAGGGTAAGTTAACCTTTCGATCGCCATTCCCAGGTGCCTCTAAAGTTTGTATTTTGAAGCCCTATGAAGAGTACATGATTCGTTTCGCATACTGTTATGGAAGCGACAAACGTCTCATACTCCACCCTCGAGAGAAAGTCCTGCGTCAGTCTTCAAACATCATCCTCATCATTTCAGCCATAGGACGTCCACTGTCGAACATAGGCCTCCAAACATACTAAGTATAATTTAATCATTAGATGCTAGTATACTTAACTGTTGCCCTCGGTTCCGTTGTGGAATTCCGTTTTATTAAAGTGGCCTAGCCTATATGTTGTCCAAGATTGTAATCTATTCCCATACCAGTTCCTCTCAGCCATTTTTGCGTGAACAAACATCGTCTTAAACTTTCACATTAATCATATTATTACTAATAGGATATTATGCATATAGCATATAATTTCCGTACGTTTTAAACTCGTTCACTTTCACACACATGGGTTTTCGATACTTTTCGAAGTTATGTGTGTATTTATCGCAGATTTTATAAGTGCCCGGTTAATGGCAATAGGCTCGCCACCTGGGGATATAGGCGTCAGTTTATGTTATGTTATGTTTTTGATTAAAACATTTCGAAGCATATGTCAACTATTCAATCGATTCATATTGGAAAAAGTGATAGCCCAGTCGGGATTTGAAACCCATTCACTTTACTTAAAAATTTTCATTAAATTATACGTTATAGTTAGTATTGTTATAAAAATATTATCTGATCGTAGGTCATGGAAGAAATTCAGCGTGAGGGTATCAAGATCTATCCTCTCCCGGATTGCGACAGCGACGAAGATGAAGATTACAAAGAACAGGTCAGTTATTCTCCTAATGCAAACCGACACATGAATTGTTTCCCCCTCATCTTATTGAACCATTTCATATTGCATATCATTCTAGATCGAGCAAAAGATTTAGAATCTGTCCTATCTTTTATCTAAACGTATGTTTTTAATATGCACGGTCGAAGCGTCTCGTTGAATATTGGTTAATTAACTTAAGAATACTGTGCTATTGCAAAGGTACACTTGTTTGACTATGCGTGTTCTCATAGTTCAGAATATTTTAGTAGATCTCCAAGTATCAATAACTCACGCCATTAATACAGTTACTCCAGTTAATCGAGCTAGCTAATCGATTTGATCTTTCAGTGCATGCAAATTACAAACTTGATTCAGTTGTTATACAAAATATATACCGTTTGTACTTTTGGGTAGACTTTTGGAGTTTTCGTAATAAGGTCTCTGTTCGTAATAGGGTTCTGTTTTCGTAATAGTGTTCCATCATTTTAATTTTGTAGGTGCGCCAACTAAAAGAGGCCGTACCATTCGCGGTATGCGGTGCGGGCCAGCAATTGGAAGTACGCGGGCGAAGAGTCCGCGGCCGACTGTACCCTTGGGGTGTGGTCGAAGTGGAGAACCCGGACCATTGTGACTTCATCAAACTAAGAACAATGCTCATGTAAGTACTTTGAACATGCTTTTTTAAATCTTTTCAGCATTGTATTTATTTAAATAAGTTTGAACTTTTTAATACATTGTATTGCGTTTATTTGTTTGCATGTCTGTGTGAAGAATAAAATAATATCAACTAAATTACGATAAAATTCGTTAGTGTGGTTTTATTTCAATGAGTGTTATAAGCGTAGACTTTCGACATGAACGTCTTATTGAAATCAATATTATTAAATACTCATTAAGTTCTATTTAAGACTAGCTGTTGACCGCGGCTCCGTTCGCGTGGAAGTGGTTTATCGCACAGTGCATATATTGCACTATACTATAGGCTATGTTACTCTGGCAGGGCAAAAGTAGCTTTCCAATAGTGAAGAATTTTTGAAACCATCACATTAATTTACGAGTTAATTCATAACATACTTACAAACACAAAATTTTTCCTCTTTATAATATTGATGTAGATGTAGTGTATTGTATTTTTAATTTTGATACGGCATTCAATGACTAAGTTCGAAAAATTTAACAATCTCTTGAGGTTAGATATCACCAAGAGCAGAGAAATCTATAAAGACGTCAAAACAACACATGCCCAGCATTCTTTCAAGAAGAATGGTAAACAATAAATGTTGCATCAAATCGCGTTGTTGTAGGAATAAAAGGCACTAAGTGCAATCAAGTAAACGTCATACATTTTTTTCAGAACTCACATGCAAGATTTACAAGAGGTAACCCAAGAGGTTCACTACGAGAACTATCGCTCTGAACGTCTCGCACGCAGCGGACAAGTGCCCAAACGACACACGTAAGTTAATATTATCAGAATTTCCTCAATACAATAGTTGAGTATCAACTCGTACTATCATATTATACGACTGAATAGACACCTAATAGACTATACAATAGAATAGAAGCGAAGACCGATCACAATAGTCCGGAGTGCATGGAAAGTGGGGAGACCAGCTTCCACCTGCTGACTAAGCGTCCCATGTACTCACGGATCAGATGGAACCTGCTGGGCTCGGACATATTCAATACACATAAGCTAAGGGAATTGAAGTTGAACCAGATTGCGATTGCAAGGAATCAAAAAGGTTTGGGGGGGAGGGCGTGAAGGTTGAATGAACTCGACTCTCCCCAAGGGGAGAGATGGGGAAATGGATGAAAGGGCTCGTAAGTGTTGCGAGTGGAACATCCGTTCGGTCGTCGGTAGACACCCGAACTTTTTGAAATAATAATAATCATATTATAGTATTTACGTTATACTCCATTCAGTAGTTCGTTGTTCTAATATGAAACAGGAAAACATTGAATATTAATATGAGACTATAATATTATGTTACACGATTACGTAAACTGAAGCGTTTACCGCTCTTAATGAGAGTAGTAATGTATGTGTTTATTAAAACATTTTGCTAACATTTTCTCATTTTTTCATTGATGGTATAAATAATTTTAATTAATTACTTGGCAGCACTACACTTGTCAATACATACCTATATGTAATTGTACTCGTCTATGGTTCTCAGGTCTACTGAGAGTGGATTGAGTGAGGCTGATTCTAATGGCTTGACGAATGGATCTGAGGACTCTACCGATCGTGAACGTGCACTCCGCGAGAAGGTATGTAAAATAGAGTACGTACGTACGTACGAATTCGGCGGCCATTTTGAAGATTGAGTTCCTTATACTCAATCTCCAATATGGTCGCCGTATCCACGACCAAGGTGGTGATTCCCGCTCCGGCTCGTACCTGGGGCAAAGGTTGGCCATTACATTTCAATGAGTCAACGCGGCCAGCATCCTGGATACCTTTGCGCCGGTTGTTTGATTCGACATGTAATGATATAATAAAAAAAAATTTCAATATATATATTATTTTTTCCTTATTGTTATTGCAATATGTCTCGGTGACATTCAACAATACTTTGTAGTGATAGATGGTATGTGAGGTGCAGGTCCAGTAACATGCCCTCTTAAATAATATTTTTAGAGTAAGTCTTGAGGGACTCTTTCCTTTATTCTCCTCACGCTTGGAAATATATCGTCCATAAGTTGGTGTGCCAATAATTGTGATACGTGAATTATATAAATGATGATCCTCAACAGACTACAACACTATGATAAGTTAACACAAAAATCTATTTGAATGTATTCTAGGAAGCTGAACTTCGTCGGATGCAAGAGATGCTGGAACAGATGCAACGCCAGATGCAATTGCAGGCTGCAAGCACCACTACTACTGCATAGTGCACGCGCACCGCACAGGTATATGGTATTTCAACCCTCTGGCATTTCAACCGTATCGTAATAAAACCTAACAAATTAAAAACACCATGTATCACAGAATACGCACTTGCAAAACTATTGTCTGTTTTTTATAAGGTAAATCACAGGTGCGAGCGAGAGCGAGATGCGCAAACGCACACTGTATTGCGGAACCTATGGCAGTCTCGCTCTCGCCCGCGCGAGGCATATAGGAACATGAATGTAATAACTACATAAGGACTTATTATCTTTCTATTTATTTTGTATGTGCACAGTAGCAAAATTAATGTCCGACCCCTCATTATTGTTAGACGCGACACATATTAAACGCTGTATGGTTTTAGTGTCTTACTTTAAGATTTATGTAACATTGTATAGTATTAAATAAATATAATAATAATTCAAAAAAACCGTTCAATGTAAATAGTTTTTAAGGTAAATACCAATAATCTAATTTATGTTGTTTAGTTGGACATTAGTACGGCTGTCCAGCTGCCGGCTTCGTGCGACGTCGTCAACTCAATACTACGTGTCATCCCTTACTGCGTTACGTCTAATTAGATGTTACTGTCGTACGCGCTGTAATGTTCATACTCATACATACCCGAGAATGACGTCAGAACTGTACCTGTGAACCATTTTAACCGACTTTAAAAAAAGATGTATTTTGATGTAATTCGATTCGATTTCTACATCATTGGTAAACAAATTCAATGAACAGTTAATATAGCTTTTTGTATGTGTGAGCTCATGAGTTCATGAGTTCATGAGTTCGCTTGATGGTAAGCTAAAAGGGAAGTCTCAGGAATAAGATATATCATTGCAGGTACCAGTAATGCTATAAATGACCCCTTGAAAACTTCATCAGATGCTTTTTCATACTTCGCTCAGAAGACCCAAGATTGAATTCCTATTGATATGTATTAAAAATTGAAGTATAAGTTAGGCTATATTCTACCGATGAATACAAACGCGTTTATTACAATAGTAAAGGGTTCAACTCACAACAAAATTGTGAAAGCACAATATAGATAAACAGATTTTCTAGAGCTAAACAATTAATTTCCTTCTGCAATCTGTCGGAAGTGTTACTCATTCGAGGCTATGTATCTTTATGAACATTACAGATAAGTATTATTTTCTTTATTGTGTATTATTTGCCTCTCATATTAATTGGGCGATAGTTATAGGCAAACCATATCTTAGACAATAGAAATATTTTATCTCTCTATAAATAAGTAATGAAATTTATTGAAATGCAATATTTACATCAATCAGAATATTCAATCTACCTAGTAGTAACTTTTATTAATACTTTGATAGCCGATTTCTGAATTAAGAAAGGAGTTTTCTAATAAGAAACGGACATTCGATTCTATCCGGTGGCTCTAGACAAAGTGACATTCGATTGGCGATAACGCCAGTGGAATCGTATTGTAAAGTATGGGATTGACATGAATCTCTAATAAGACTACAAAAATGAAATGAAATTTGAATCTTTGTGACTCGAAATATTTTATTTCACATATTTTTATTATTATAATCACCACATTGTCAAGTAATCTATTGATAGCACATTGAAAACGGTTCGCCTCAACATCAATAGCATGTCACTTTTAGAGGTATAGTTCTTCATTAAGGGTAAATTTTCACTGAAAGAACATCCGTCGGCATCCTCTTTTTGAAGCCAAATATTACAAGCCACTTTGAATCTTATTTAAGGGAGTAAAGGGGTCATAGTCAATTGCAGTCAAAAGCGATTGCAGTGCCTGCTCCCAACCTCTTTTATAAAGGAAGGCCGCTGCTTTTGCAGTAGTAATTGACTCTAAAGGACAGTTGCTGAAACAGATGTTGAGACACTCAATTTCACCTTTTCTATTCAGAAACTAGCTGTCAATATATGGGTATAAATTGATGAATGTATTATGCAATTCATATTTGATACAGTGTAGAAGAATATTCATATATCTGTACCTAGGAATAACACCAGACATAATGATGATAGTCCCGGTTGCGCGAGGCCTTCACCTCGGCGTCCGAAGTCCGCTTTGAAATATGACGTAGCTAGAAAGAATGTTATTCTATGTTTTATAGATTATGTACCGGTATAAACACCATGTATTTCTAATATGGCCGTATACGTTTGTATTAAAAAATAATTAATAATATACTTGATTAAGTGATATACTTACTGGGCCTAACTTTAGTTACATATTTTACAAATACTGGTTTTTGAACAATAAATATTGCTTTTTTTTTAATAATTCCATTATATGTAATAAATCATAGATTTTATAGAAATAAATTCACTCGCTCTGTAAATTCGAATATATAATTGTAGGTTGTTGAGTAGTGGCCTCATTATTGATCTGAAATGCATTTATTGCTATTCTGTGCCATTTCTTTCTAATAATATGAATTTAAGGAATTTCCATTTTAGAGTGCATTATTGAATGCCTATAAGATGATATCCACTTACGAAATTCATGCCATTTGCAGGCCTTAAAATTAACAATGTCTGTTTCCTAAACGAAAAATAATAGTAGGTACTAGGTACCTATCCTAAAATTATAATAATAATATAGATAGATAACTAAATGGATATAGTTCTGAATGCATGTTACTATTTTAGCGCTTATCGAATTCCACCGTAATTTAAATAAATTAGTCGACTATTTAGACTTTCTTATTAAAAATAAGGGTTGACATACTTATTTATTTCTTTTTTATACTGATTGACTTGTCATGGCATTTCTCACTCATGACAAAGGTATTGACTGATATTATTTTGAGTATTCCATTTTTTGTATTATCAATTTACCATATATTATTAGTATCCTATTAGATAAATATGCATGAGAATATATTACTGTGTTTAAGATGTTATTGATATGATGATTGTATTGAACAGAAGGCTGAAATGCTAATTGGAAATTGTGATTAGTTAAATTACCAAATTCTAACTTTAGTGGGTACTTAATTGGTATCTAATATATTAGAATTTATTCCCGCATTGGTGCATTTATTTTGTACTATATTTTGAGTAATTAGTGTCAAATAATTGGAGAAATTAATGTAAATTTTTTGTTTCGCAAACATTTAAATCGGTGCCAAAGTTTCTAAATAGAAAGTCATAAGAGATAAATAACGTAACTCAATTATTTGATTGCAAATTAGCGCCTAGTTACTCATATAGTTGTATGTAAAAAAAATGTATGTAATCATATTTTTATAATAAATATAAACGATCTTACTTCATATCTGTGGTTTTATTTCTTGTGTTGGTTATTCAATATATGATCTTGAATTTCAGTTCTGAATCGACGAATATTCATATAGTCGCTCATAAGGCCCCTTCACTCTTACGGCCGGCGCAAGTTCTATAGAACCTTATGGTGGATTTCACACTAGCCGCATGGCTTGTTTTTCTATAGAACTTCCACCGGCGGCGGTGGCCGAAACTTTATTTAGAAACTGCCGGCCGAGGGACACTAAGCGGAAGGGGTGTATGGAGCCTATGACCTTATCTAAATGTGGATAGGCTTCGATAAACCCCTAGGTTCATTTTTTGAGCCTTTTCCCAACCCCAGGGGTCGGCTTTCTAGTCTATGATGAGTTGAACTTCAAAATTTTCCGTGAAGCGACTGTCAATAAACTCCAGAACTAAATGGCGATATCGAAGTTCTGTAGTTAAACTAGTCAAACTTTTGACCCTAAAATATTTATTAGTGGTTAAAGAGTTCACCTCACGATCGAGAGGTTCCAGGTTCGAATCCTGGCTATTATACTATATACCAACGTGAACCCACTCCTGACTACTGTACCTAATTTTGCATAGCGAGATGGCCTGCCTCGGGTGCCTATGGTGGTATGGTAATGTGTGTTGCAAAATATTAGTAGGTACGATGTCGTTCTTCACATTGTATCATAGGGGTAGTAGCTATTTAAAGCTTATGTTATTAGCTTACTATTATATACTTATAGTAAGCAAAATTGAAAAACATGAAAGGGAGGCATTTTCTCATGAGTTAAGAAATGTGTTAAATTCGCCACTTTGACATCAATCTCAGGAAAAAAAATATTTTCGAAGTGGTAGTTACCTACTATAAGTTATTTTCACAGTTTTATTTCATCAATGGCGATAGTCAAAGTAACCCCCTCCACATAATATTAATTGGTTATTTAATCGACTACTCGCTCAACAAGAGATAAGTTGGTTAAGTCACATCACTAAATCTGACAACTACTTTCGTTTGCTCGTCGGCCATAATCGTTTGCGGAATTTGTTATCAAACAGCAGGCGTACTAAAAACGCTCAAGTGTTTATAGTTTTATAGTGAATAATGGCTGTTGTGGAAGACGAAGTGAGAAATGATTCCGAAGAGGAAAATGAGATAGAAGTTGTGGTCGAAGAGGATGACCCTGAACAGGATTCCGATGATTCTGATGTATGCCTACACTACATAAAATTTGGCACATTGCTCATATTTCTCTTTCGAAAGAGCTGAATAATTGTTGAAAACATTTTATTACTACTTTATTATATTGTAAAAAGGATAAACCAATTAGATTCTTGTTCCTAACGATCAATTTAGTTATCGTAATTATTGCAGGTATACATATGTTTTGTATGCATTCAAAATAAAATCAATGAACTCAGTATATTTGTAATGTTTACAAGGTGATTTCAGGCGCATTGACCGATCCTTCTAGTTAGTGTATTGACAAATGATTGCTTTTGTTCTTGAATAAATGAATATGAAATGTTTACATCAATGTTCAGCCACATCTTTGTAGCACCAGTAGGTATATCGTAATTGGATGTAAATAGATCGGAGTATTGTCCTATATGTGTACTGATAATGCTGCAGCATCTATTTTTGCTATATTGTTGACTTTTAGAATGTGTATATGGGCTTGTGTGTTTTGTAATAGTTTATTTTACAAGATTAGTAATTCATTTCAGGGTAACTCTGTATGTTTCTGTTACAAACTCCATATTAAAATAAAGAAGTCTCTTAACAAAGTTAAAAGGTTAACTAAAACAAAAGCTTGAAAAAACTTTTAAGTTGTTCATGAAACTTTGGTTATATATTTAACAATAATTAAACTTTATAATGAACAATTTATTAAACAAAATTTCTAATTAGAATAAGTAAAATATTTGTAAATAGTTTAAAAATAAGAAAACATTCTTACCTGAGTTTTCAGTATTATGTTTTGTAAGTGCCATTATAATCAATCACATATGATGATATGACTGAAAGGAAGGTTATATATTTAGAGATATGAGCTATGACATTTTCTACAAAGAAGGCTAATGAATGACCTAGTTAAAGCCCCAAATTTTTAGAAAATTAAAACAGGTTTTAATTTTCTACAATTTCTGTAAGATTTATGTAAATTCTTGAAAAGATCACTCGGTCCACATGCACACCTTTTCAATCAATTAATATTAGCCTATATAGTCCACTGCTGGACATAGGCCTCTCCTAATGTTGGGAGGCTTTGGCCTATTGTTTTCATGCTGGGTTGGTACTTGCCTCTTACAACATCTTCTGAAGGGTGGTGATAATCTTTCTCTGTTACCACATGACTACTGACGTGAAATTATACTCGCTGGAGTGGCTATCCCCATGGCACATAAAATAACAAAAAAATTTGTGCCGATTTGAAGCGCCATCATCCGGTGTACTGAGAACTAATTAGCTTGCAAATGACAGTTGTATGTTTACTGAAACGGAGTGTCTAGGGAGTCTTGCAAGTTATTAATGTATTTAAATCTAATTAGTAGATTTGTGTCATCTTTTAAGTAACGCAAAACTTGCACCTACTGAGAACCTAGCTCGCATATCTAAAGAAAAATTAATATTTGGTCGAAGATATGCTAAGACTTCTGTGAATTTATGCACAGCTTTTTTCCTTTTTTATTGAATAAAAATATTACTCTTAATATGTATTCTATAACTAGGATGAAGATGATGATGATGATCTGGAAGTACTTGAGAAGAAAGCCGCTGAGCTGGAGCAGAGGGTTGCAGAAGATCCCTACAATTATGACCAGCATATTGAATTAATTCAAGCATTATGGTATGTTGTATAAACTTTCTGTTTCGAGTTACTAAGTTACCTCTCTACAGTAGGGTAGAGTGTAAATTTTTTTAAGGAAAGTTGGTAGAAAAAGAACTTCCCTCTCCCTCCCTCAAAAGAACTCCCTCAATTTAGTTGGTCAGGAATTGTCTGCCATATGAACAGAGCAAGATCTTATTATGCCTACGAATGTAAAATATAAGTTAAGGTTTCATTCTAGATTTCTATTACTACCATTCTGTGAACTGGTGTGGATTTTAACATCATGGAGCATTATGCATATTTACTGCTTGCTGTCCCATGTACATTTTAAAGACATCTGTTCGAAATCACCCTAATTTTTCTTTTATAGTGTACTAGCTGACCCGCGCAACTTCGTTTGTGTCACCCCGTTTTTGCAACATTTTTCATTCCTGCTCCGTACCTGTTGGTCTTAGCATGATGTTATATACATAGAAACCTTCCTCTTTAACCATTCTAACTATTAAAAAAACCACATCAAAATCCGTTGCGTAGTTTCAAAGATTTAAGCATACAAAGGGACATAGGGAGAAAAAACGCGACTTTGTTTTATTCTATGTAGTGATTAGTCTATTTTAATTTTGTAGTCACATAAGGGTCAGTAATAAATCTTTGGGTTTTCTCAGGGGCTTATCAGAATTGGAACGCTGGCGCAATGCCTACGACCGTTTGCAACAGATGTCACCACTACGTGCAGAGCACTGGTTAATGCGACTACAAGCCGAGGAGACGCTGGCGCACACCGAAGCATCTCGCAAGCAAATGTCTGAACTGTTCCAACAGGCGACACTTGACTGTTACTGTGAGTATAGTATCTGCTCTATAAGTATACTTAATATTCTTTGCAACAGAGAAGCAGGGATCGGGCAGTTGGTCTATCTACCCTTTGGGTCATACCATTTTATCCATTTCCCCTGTCACTGCTCATTGGTCATTTAAAACTATTTGAAGATAAACTTTGCATAATATTGGACTAAAGGTTATGTCTATTCAGGTTGATGATGTCGGAGCTGTCCTGGCCTCTGAGCTACTGGGTCTCGTCTTGAGCATTGATTGGGTGGAGTAATCCAAAAATAATGTACAAAATATTATTTCCGATAGTTTGTAAGACTATCGATACAATTATATAATAGTATAAATGGAAGGTTGTTTATGTTTCATTAAATAGTAATTATTTCACAGCAATCCCGATCCTGAGCGAGTGGTGCTCCTGGTTAATAGGTGCGAGCGACGTAAAGTTTGCGCGGGACCACTTTGAAGAAGTTTTACACCGGGCTGGACCCGACCCTCTATCTGGCAAGATATTCTGGAATGCTAAGCTGGAACTTGAGAAGGCTGAGCTGGAGTCTATGAGGGAGACTATGGGAGAGACTGAGAGGTAAGAAAATAGGGGGTGAATAAGTAATGAATAGGGATAAAATGGTCAGCTAAATTCTGTTGTTATTTTCTTTCAAGCGAAACTCAATGGCTTGTGTTAGGAGTGGGTTCACACCAGTAGTGTAATGGCTAAGATTCGAACACGGAACCCCTCGATCGTATCACCTCTGTTACAACATGTTTCAATAAGTTAAATAAAGTCAAATAAAATAAAAATCGAAAACACTTATTCTTGTCGATTGGAGGGGATGGTAAAAAGTCCAGGTAATCTTTAAACATACAGGATGTCTATTTTGGCAAGTCATGGTCAATGACTATCTTCATCATTCCCTGAACCTTTTTCCCAACTCAGTTGGGGTCGGCTTTCCAGTCTAACAGTGATGCGGCTGAACTTCGTTATTTTCCGTGAAGCGACTGCCATCTGACCTCCACAACCAATGGTCTAATGACCAATGGCGATATCGAAGTTCCAAGTTAGGCTGGTTGGACTTTTGAGGGCTCCAACTACCCGTAACGACTGCCATAGATGTTTGTATGGCAACCGGGACCGACGGCTTAACGTGCTCTCCGAAGCACTTATAAACCTGCGATAAATACACACATAACTTCGAAAAGCATCGAAAAGTCATTGGTGTGTTCCATGGTAAACCTGGGATCGAACTTGAGACCTCGTCTCAGCAGTCCATTACCCATACCACTAGGCTACCGCGGCTAGCAATGACTATCTTGTATATAACAATGTTATACATAAACAAATTACTGAAAATAATTTCTCATCTTTTCATAGAGAGAAGAACACGGAGTATCTCGCTCAAAAGAAACGCGTTCTGTGGTGTTTTGTGGAGATGCTCTCTAGGCCTTTGTTGAGAGGAGACGAGGCTCTGGTTCAGCTCGAAGAGTTCGCGCTCAGCTACCTCGACAGTGATAGGGACCAATATCTTGATAAGGTACTTATTGTATGGTTTCTTAATTATTTAAATACTTTTAAATATAATATTAATGCAAGCAGTAGTATTAAATAAAACTTTTTGAAATTGTAAGTAAATATTTTACGCGTACTCACGCCTTTCCTCTTCCACAGTAGGTAGAGACAGTAGCTCATCCACTGCTTTTGTTTATACACTGTTCTCTAACATGTCAGGCGTCGTCAACTACCATTCAACAAACACAACTCATCTCATTGTGATGATGTGATACTGGAATGTTATGCCCAGTAAAAAATCTGATATCTAGTTAGAAACATGCTTCTAAATAGGAAGTGGAATAATAATGATATTATGTTATATTTCAGATTAAAGTCAAACATTTTGCTGCCATGGATTATTTACAAAAAATAACACCATTCGAAGACAAGTTACTGACAATAGAGTGAGTATTAATAAAACAACGCAAATGGTTTTTAAATAACTTTACTATTCATGTAATAACTAACAAAGTTTGGTTTGTATATAATCCAAAAAACGCGCCCTTATGCCATAGAATGTACCGAATAAGTAAAGCCATATTTGACTACACGTGTTGCTCAACAAGTTCGGCAACATTGCACAACACAACAAACGTTGGTAACTGACGCCCAACATGACGCGCGGCTTGTTTATACGACGATTGATCATGCGTGGACAGGCAACATCGTGTTACTACATTGTACAACTACACTGACGGACTCATAAACTGCATCAAAGTTCAGGTTTACTCTAAAAGGATTTTTTATAATAAGTATGCAAACTTTTTAGATTAAATTATATAAATATGGAAAGACTGGCTCTTAATCTTAAAAAAAAATTAAATTTAAAAATAGAACTGCAGTAAATCAAATGAATATAGCCGGGAAAAGAAAATTTACTTGTAGTATCAGATTTGCGTGTTATTTATAGCAAAGTTTTAAATTGATTCTCATTGATTTTTTTTGTTTTGTCAATTGAATTATTGTTACCAGCATAATTGTTGGGTTAGTTTTTTAACACATCGAGAGTTTTTGAACCATAATATGGATACTTCGTCCGAACAAGCGGCACAAATTGTAGCATTGGTGCGGGAGGGCTTGGATCAACGAACGATTGGTAGAAATTTAAATTTAAACCAGTCTACGGTTTCTAGAATATACAGAAGGTTTGTAGAGACAGGTTCTTACAGGAGGAGACGTGGTACAGGCAGAACTCGAGCAATCACAGGTCGTGATGACCGATTTATTGTTATAACTTCCCTGCGAAATCGTTTCCTCACGTCAGTTAACATCAAAACCGAGCTTAATGAAGTGCGTGGAGTAAACGTGTGTGCACGAACAATAAGAAGAAGGTTAAAGGAAGCGGATATCACCCCTTTTAGACCAGCAAATGGTCCAAAGTTGTCTACAGCTCACAGACAAGCTCGCTTAAGATTTGCGCGTCATCACCTGAATTGGACAGAAGAGCAGTGGGCCTCTGTATTGTTCATGGACGAGTGTAGGACATGTTTATATGGTGCAGATGGTCGCAGAAGAGTCTATCGTCGACGTGGGGAGCGATATGCTCAAAGTTGCATTGAGGAGCGTGTTCCTTTTGGAGGCGGTTCATGTATGGTCTGGGGTGGCATATCGATGAACGGGCGATCAGAACTTGTGTTCATAGACATGGTCCGTCAAAACGGTAATAGAGGGGGTTTGACAGCACATCGCTACATAACAGAGATATTAGAAGATCACGTGGTGCCTTACATGGGATTCATAGGCGAAAATTTTACTTTAATGCAGGATAATGCCCGGCCGCATGCAGCTGCACAAGTTCAACATTATTGCGAAGAGGTTGGGATACGTACAATGAATTGGCCAACACGCAGCCCGGATCTTAATCCCATCGAGCATGTTTGGGACAATTTAAAAAGAGCTGTATATGCGAGAAACCCTTCGCCCACGACAGTGGCAGCACTAAGAACAGCACTTTCAGAAGAATGGTACAATATTCCGCAAGATCTTTTAAAAACCCTTATAAAATCTATGCGGAACCGATTAGAATCCGTAATAAGGGCACGTGGGGGTAATACACCTTATTAAAACACAAATAAACCCTTGCATAAAGTTTGTGTCTATTGTTAAAACCAATTTTTTAATTAAACCAATTTTTCTTAAATTTCTGTTTTTTCTTCAAAAAAAGTCTTAAGGTCCTTTCCAGTACATAAACTTAAACTTAAAGATATGACCCTACGCTGTTTTAAAGTTCACGAACCAATCTAGAGGTTTCAATTTAAATCTGTATAGAAAGTATGCATACTTGGTTAAAATATTTATTTCAAAGTCGTCTATTACTTTGATGCAGTTTATGAGTCCGTCAGTGTATATTGGACAAAATTCATGTAGCCTAGAGTGGTGACTAGACTGAGTTATGCATGGTGTTGTTATTTTGTTTTTTTTTGTTTGCAGAAGCCCGGAGGAGAAATGCACTGTGTACCAGGAATACATAGACACTGTGAAGGTGTTATCTCAGGAAGAAAAGTATTCTGAATGTGACAGTACTGGGATACTCAGGGTAAGTTGATTTTATAATTTTAGTTATATCTACATCATACTCAAGAATCAAAGAATCAATTTCATTTATTTAGTTTAGGCACTTTTTTTTTTTTTTTTTTTTTTTTTTTTTCTTTTCTAATAGCCAATCTTGCAATCAGTCACTCTAGACTATGAGCAGATGCGTTTTGGGCAGAATATTGTCGTATAGAGGTAGTCCCCATCAGGACACTCTCCTTATTAATTACTTGGAGTATTCCAGACATCCATGATGTTGCGCCTTTTCAGACGTCTCACAGAACTCGGGACAGTGAGTTGGACCGCCAGTTCGTTTGGATGACGCGTCAGTCGTGCCTTATATTTGTTTGAGTACGAATGAATTTCGTCCCTTACAGTTTTGATCTTGAGATGGTCGTGAACCTCTGTGTTTTTGATGAACCATGGGGCATTAGCTATTTGTTTTAGAATGGAGTCTTCCGCTCTTTGGATGATTTTGATGTTTGAATCACTGGCAGATCCCCACAATTGTATACCGTAGGTCCACACCGGTTTCAAAACAGACTTTTATATCAACAGTTTATTGTCAACTGACAGTATTGAGTTCCTGCCCAGTAACCAGTAGAATCTGCGTTGTTTGAGGTTAAGCTCGTCTCGCTTTGCTTGGATATGTTTCCTCCATGTTAATTTGCGATCTAAGTACATACCAAGGTATTTAACATGTTCCTGATGTGGAAGTGGACGATCGCCTAGAGTAACCGGCGGGCAGTCGCCTCTCCTGAGAGCAAAGGTGGCATGGACAGACTTTGCTGCACTCGCTATAATTCTCCATTTGTTGAGCCACGTGTCAATATCCAACAGGGTGTTTTGGAGAGTTTGAGACGCTTCAGCAGGGCATGTACTGGATGCAAGGATTGCTGTATCGTCAGCAAATGTGGCGATAGTTACTCCTGGACTCTGTGGAATATCTGCTGTAAACAGAGTGTAGAGGACAGGGCCAAGCACTGAGCCCTGTGGTACACCAGCTTGTATTTCTAGGAGGGAGGAAGTGCTGTCTTGTTCCTTAACTTGGAAGAGTCTGTCTGATAAATATGACTGCAGGAGACTGTAGTATGGATGAGGTAAATATGTTTTTATTTTGAACAGTAGACCCCTATGCCAGACCTTATCAAAGGCCTGCTGGATATCCAGGAATGCCGCGGAGCAGTATTCTCTTTTTTCAAAAGCTGACCTTATGGTGTTGCAGACTCTAAGGATTTGCTCAATTGTGGCATGTTCTTTTCTGAAACCAAATTGGTGAGCAGGTATTACTGATGTTTCAGTTAGTGCTTTCAGGATTCTTTTCATCAAGATTTTTTCAAACAATTTGGACACAATTGGTAGTAGGCTGATCGGTCTATATGATGTTATCGCATGCACTGGTTTACCAATCTTGGGCACCATTATTATTTCTGAGACCTTCCATATAGCAGGGAAATGGCCAATTCTCATGATGCTGTTAAAGAGAACAGTGAGATACACTACTGCTTTCTTTGGTAGTTCCTTGAGCACCTTGTCACCAATCAGATCAAATCCAGGTGCCTTGTTATTTTCTAAAGAGGCAATAGTCTCCCAGACTTCTCTAGGGGACGTGGCTTTTATTGGCAGATCTAATTGCAAATCCTGGGCGAGTTTTTCGTCAATGTCAGATGTGTCTATATGGAATATGGGTTCATTGCACTGAAATACTTTCGCCAGGTGTGAGGCGTATGCATCTGCTTTTTCTTGTGAGGTTCGAGCCCATGTGTTTCCAGAGACTTTTATGGGAGGTTTCGGTATTACTGGTTGATTTGTGTTCCTGCATGCTTTCCAGAGGGAGTAATTTGTTGCAGCTGTTGCTGTTAGTGACTCTACATAAGCAGCGGCGGTCTCATTGGTTGCTTGTTGAATCTTAGCTTTCAGCTCACGACTTGCCCTGTTTAATGCCCTCTTGTCGTCTGGATGTCTACTACAATGCCAGACCCTCCTAAGCCTCCTTTTTTCTAGTATTCTTTCCCTGATGTCCTGCGGTACATAATTGTGTCTTGGTTTTGGATTGTGAGTTTCAGGAGTACATCTCCAGCAACTGTCCTGAACTATAGACATAAACTCTTTAGCAGCTGTGTCAATGTCATCTTCAGTTTTTAAGGGGATTTTGCAGCTTATGTTTTTCTCAATTAATTCTCTAAATGATTCCCAATCTGTATGTTTGTTATGCAATGTCAGCCTGGCTTCGCGTTGCAGTACTGTAGTGCTGATTTTTAGGAGGACAGGAGTATGGTCAGATGTACCATCCAGGCAAGAATCTATGGTATAGTATAGTCTAGATAGTCCCTTCATAACATAGAAATCTAGAACATCAGGGAGTCTGTTACTGTCAGCAGGCCAGTAAGTTGGTTCAGAGGTAGCTATGGACTTGAGATGCAAATTATCCAAACACTTCTTGAGCGCTCTCCCCCTTGTGTTTATTAGCCTCGAGCCCCATTGGACATGTTTCGCGTTCCAGTCACCACCAGCTATGAACCGTGCACCAAGTGTTTCCAGATACTGAGTAAACATGTCATCTGTGATTGAATGTTTGGGTGGGCAGTAAACAGCAGAGACTCTAAAGTGACCATGTTTGTCCTCAATCAGCACGGAGGTGGCTTGGATGTGGTTAGTCTTAAACTCTGGCAAGACGTAATGCTTTATGGAGGATTTAATGATTATAGCAGTTCCTCCATGACTGGTGCCATCCGGGTGGTTTGTGTAGTAGATGCTGCAGTTTTTTAAATTTACTGAACTCCTTGCTGTGCAGTGTGTCTCTGATACCAGTAATACATCAAGGTTACGGGACTTGATTAGTGTTTCAGCTTCACTTTGATTTGGAGCCAGTCCATTTATGTTCCAGGCACCTAGTTTGAGGCCTGCTATTTTACCAGTTTGTTAACAAGCGTTGTCATGAGGCTCATGAGAGAGCTCATTTGTTGTAATAGGAATTCAAATTTTTCATTTTGTTTTAGAAGTATGTCCTCAAGTGAGTGATTGCTTGTTGGTATTTCATACTCCTTTTGATAGTTCTTTGTAGCGTCAGCATAAGTAGGTCTGTCAGTTGTGGTATACTTTGTCTTCGTTCCTGCTGGAGCAGAGTTGGTGCGTGAAGGGTCTTCAAACATAGGGGGATTGTCCTGTTTGTAATGCTCATATTTATTCTTGTGAGGTTGCGATTTGGCAGTTTTCCTGGCTAGTATTTCTAGGTAAACTTGACAACCTTTATAGTTGGCTGGATGAGCACCTAGGCACAAAGCACATACTGCTGGTGTAGTGCGATCTTTTTTGGGACATTCTGATGTCTTATGTGGCTGTGCACATTTCACACAGCGATAGGGTTTAAGGCAATAATTCTTTGAATGACCATATTGTTGGCAACGTTGGCACTGCACTACAGATCTCTGTTTTCTAGGTTCCTCTATTGTGACTAATTGGTGATATATGTGTTTTATATCTTTGGCAGCTTTGTTGTTTGGTCCAGGTTGCAGATTTACAAAGAAGGTTGAGGTAGGTCTTTTCTCTGGACCATAGTGTGCATTAATAATCTCACCAATCACTGTATTTCCAGTACTTTCAATGGCTTCTTTGATGGCACTGTGAGGGGTTGAATGATGTAGACGTTTGATAACAATTCTACAGGCTCTCTGGTCTTTCAGGTTGAAGGTGTGCCCTATTTATTAGCCCATGTTCCCGACATACAGCAATTAGTTTTTTGTAGACTTCCACATTGTCAGTACTAATTCTCATTTGATTCCTGTTGACAATCTTGTAGGTAAGTTTAGGCACATAAAGAACACTTATTAATGTCAAAATTTTACAATTACATTTGTCAAAAGTATCATAATTTATAATGTATACTATATAATATAATCTATACTTTAGTACTGGTTGCATCTAAAGTTCGTACTTCTGGGGGTCCACTCTCTTACTGATAATTTGGCTTATTTGGCATAAGGTGAAAGTAACTGTCATTCGACTTCTCTTCTCCGAGAGGTAATTCTGGGTCATCCGGATGTCCCTCAATGGTTGACCCAGGCACCTGTCAATAAGCAGGTATATACCGGCTACTGTCGAGCTTGAACTTCAGTATCTTTTGTATTTTACTAACATTTTGGCAACTGAATTGAACACAAAAATGCAATCAAACAAAATTGCGTCTTCAGCTCTGATAATAAGGTCGAATATAACTTGTGCGAAATTTGACAACGCATTAAGTGTGATTTGTGCGGCAGGTGCTATACGACCGCGCGACGTCGGAGTGCCTGAACAGTTCGGGTGCGTACGCGCTGCTGGTGTCGTACGCGCGCGACTCACGCGCGTTGTCGTCGCGTCGTACGTACGCGCGTACGTTGGACGCGTGCGTGCGTCGCTGTCCGAGGAAGGCTACCTTCTGGACGCTCAAGATGCAGCAGGCGGAGCACGAGGAGAAGAGCTTTGATGACGTACGTTGTTTTAATTTACTGACATTTTAACGACAGCGAAGAAACCGTATTGGTCAAAATTGAATAAAGTACATTTTTCAGCATTAATTCCTTACAAAAAAAGGACAAATGGTTAAATACTGTTTTTGTTGTTTCTCAAAAAAACCACAAAAAGACATTTTGTCCAGAAATTTGTTTTCGGAATTTTTGATCTATGATATAAATCTTAATTTATAATGCATAATTATTTATATTATTATTACATTAATTATATTACTATTACATTAATTATATTATTGTTACATTATAGGCATTTATATAGGCATAATTATTCTCTGAACCTTTTCACAACTCCGTTGGGGTCAGCTTTCCAGTCTAAATGTGATGCGGCTGAACTTCGATATTTTCCGTCAAGCGACTGCTATCTGACCTCCACAACCAATGATCCAATGACCAATGGCGATATCGAAGTTCCAAGTTAGACTGGTTGGACTTTTGAGGGCTCCAACTACCCGTAACGACCGCCATAGATGTTTGTACAGGCAACCTGAACCGACGGCTTACGTGCTCTCCGAAGCACAATCAGACCCGTGCAAACAGCCATATTCATGTCTACAACTTTTTGCACTGAGCGGGGATTGAACTGCGCCCCGACTGCTACAGTCGCGTGTACTACCGCTACGACACGGAGGCTGTTTTTTATGCATCATAGAGTTACTATTTCTATGTTTGTGTTAATTTTAGGTGAAGTCAATATTCGAGATCGCCTTATCCAAAGGTATGGAGACGTATAAGCAAGCGGAGGGACTCTGGCTCAGCTATCTGGAGTACACTCGGCGCTGTACCACCTTCGACAATGAGACCGAAGTTGAAAGACTGCGACGCACCTTCCGACTAGCTTGGGATTCACTGGCTGAGGTAACTTATCCATGGGTGGGACCATAATACATTCACAACTTATTGAAATGTCTCTTTCTCCCTACCTATTACTTACTAGTATAATAACTCAACTCCAACATAACAAATCATCAAATCATTACTAGTAAAATAAATGAAACTCAGGGTACTAACCACTTCCAACAAAATAAATCGTCTCCAATATCATAATTGACATCTAATATCATGACTCCATAACTCGTCTACAATATCATCACCATCCGAATATCATAATTCTTATCTAAAGTCACAACTCATCTACACCACCATAAGTCGTCGCCAATATCATAACTCACCTACAATATCATAACTCATCTCCAACGTAATAACTCATCTTCAATATCAGGACTCACCACCAATATCATAACATAACTCATCACCAGCATCACAACTTACCTCCAACATCATAATTTTAAGTTATTTCTTCACCAGGCGTGGATGGAGGAGGCGAATGATTGTGAAGTCCCACTGTATTGGGCGCGTCTGGAATATAAACTGATGAACGCACCTAAACAAGGGAAGGAGATTTTCGAGGAGATACTTAGTGAGTATTTACAGTTTTACATTAAGAGATACATACATAACATAACATAAACTCACGCCTATTTCCCCGAAGGGGTAGGCAGAGATACATGCATACATAAGTATTAGTAAGATTAAATTTTATATATTGCTGGTATACAATCATTTTTTTTTTTAAATAATATTAGCAACCGAAGTTACTAATGTTCCCTTTAACCCCTTCAGCTAAGCTCAAAAACTTGTGTTAGGAGTGGGTTCACGTCGGTAGTGTAATGGCCAGGATTCGAACCCGGGACCTCTCGATCGTAAAGTCGACTCCTTAACCACTAAGCTACCGCCGCTTATTTTCTTTTGTTTTCTATATTTTTGTATTCTATTTCTATGTATTTGTATTCTATACTATCCTAATATTATTATATTCTTGCAGAATACGGAGACAACAGAACAATGTCGAAATATTGGGAGGCATTAATCGCTCTAGAAAGTAATCGTTCGCCCAAACTATCAGAGAACAAGTTACGCGAACTGATGCGTCGAGCGCTGCGCTCGGTCCAAGACTATCCTCCGTCCATCGCGAGACTGTGGACTGACTATGAAAGGGACCACGGACATTTACACACATTGAGAGAGTGCTTAGATGCATGTGAGGTAAGTTACATACATTATATACAGAGGAGGTAAGACATGAGGGTATATCCGTCCCAATCGAGCAGTCTGACCGGGGAAGTACCACCCTGCAGAATATAGCCCATTTAATAACCTTGTGTTGTGTTTTCGGTGGTGAGTAGGGTAGCCAGAGCTCACTAGAGAGGTTTTGTGTTGTCAGTGGGAAAACCAAAGGCTTATCCAACATCTTTTGAGCGGAAGTCACAGAATGTCTCTGTTCTTACAGGGGTTGGGGCACGAGTGTTATTCCTCTGGTGTTACACTCGCCCATAGGCCACTGTAACCCCTTACCACCAGGTGGGCCGCGTGCTTGTCGGCGACCTAAGTTGTATAAAAAAACAATTATATTCACGCTTGTAAATCCCGGATAGGTAAACAGAGGTGAAGTATCACCAACATTTACCTAATATTTTTAGTCCCACGTAATTGGAGCGAGTGTATTGCCGTCAAGCACTTAGTTGTGGGCTATGTTTACTGTCTGTACATGATCCCAACAAAAGTGATTGCTGTCAAAACGCCTTGCATTTATCACAAACTAGCTGACCCGCGCAACTTCGTCTACGTCACCCCGCTCTTGCAATATTTTTCACTTCTACTCCGCACCAGTTGGTTATTATAGCATGATGTTATATAAATATAAACGTTCCTCTTCAATCACTCTATCTACAAAAGATATACGGTACCACATTTACATACAAGTTGTATAAAAAAGTGATACCGTATCTCTTTTGTCATCAGTACCGTGATAGATGGTGGTGAAAATTTGACAAGTGATGTATTTCTGTAGCCGCTATGACAACACACACAGATTAAAATAAATAGGGTGGCTTCCATACAAAAACTGTGATTTTAAGGGTACCCTATAAATAGTATGAAACCGTGTAGCCCACACTTCATCGGTTATTCAAATCTTAACTGTTAATTCATATTTACGTTTTAGGCAAAGATTAAGGAATGGCGCGACAGTTACCAAGCAATGAAAGATAAAATGATCGGCAAAAAGCAGAAAGGCAAACAGCCGGAAAAGAAATCTAAGGTAGAGAAAAAGAAACCGATGAAAGAAGAAGCTAAGGAAAAGAAAGGCAAAAGGAAATCTGACGGCAATGACGATGATAGTCACGTGAAGAGAAAGAAAGATACGCAGATGGAGGTGGACAATGATAGCAGTGGAGGAGTGAAGAGGTCTCATGAAGACGACGAGGATGAACTTGAAGGTAAAATACTATTTTTCAATTAAATATGAAGTCAAATGTCCCTTTAATTGTGTGTATGGAGTCTAAAATTTCGGGATCAAAACCAACTGCTCCTGATATTCGATTTTTAAGAATAAAAATACTACCTTAATGTACAGTCAATGACAAAAGTTAATTAATCTCGAATAATTCACAGACATTGTTTTAAACTTGATGTAGATATTTCGTGTTTTGTTTATTATTTTCAAAAAGTATAGTTATCACAAAATAAAAGGCCCGTTTTGACAGTTCGCGCCCATGAAGTTCTCAGTTTTTTACCAATCAAAATGTAATGAAGGTTATTACATTTTTCATAGACAGGTACCGCCCACTCGGCTTAGTGCTGTGCATAACGATTTTTATTACGTTGTCCACAGACTATTAATAATCAATTAAGGAAAAAAATATCGAGTAAGATAAGCCCGATTTTTATTTATTTAAACTAGTGTTTAGACCGAAATTAATTACCTACTAAACTTCACTGTGTAACTAGTGATCATTTACTGAAAATTATGAGCTTGGAGCTTAAAGCAGTAAATAATGGCAGCATTGATTTTTATAGAATAACGTGTCTTTGACCAAGAGGCATACGCGTGTGTTCGCCCGTCTTGTTGACTGTGCGCCCGTTACGTTTGGTTTTGTTGATTTTTGGATTATTTTTGACTTAGATATTAGAGTTGTCTCGGCATCTCCCATACGGAGATGCCGAGACAACTCGACTCTTCGAATATCTACCGAATTTGAATACTGCCAATGCTCCGGTAAAGGCACACATAGATTTGACTTGTACACTGTACAGCCATGGCACCACCGTTTCTACTATGAAGGCTTTGCCGCATATGTGCATGGTGGTCATCCACCCGGTCAAATTTTTTGACAAATTCGTGCCATCAAATTTCTACAACCAGATTCTTGTTGATCTTGATATTCCTGTTGTTTTTGTGATTGCGTGAATGTTATTATAACAATAATATGAAATAAAAGCAAATTGACCTTTCATAATACTGTATCATTTTATAATACATACAATATCAAAGATTAAGCTAATTTTCTAATCAGAACTTTAAACCAATGTACAGGTGTACCACTTTAATAAGTCGCATCGGTAAAATTCGTTTGCGCAGAAGAGAGCAAGCTTACGCCGATTAGTTACGATTGCTAACGCTGTTGAAACGCCGACTTTATTGCATTACGTTAAGATTGAAAATGCAATAAATTCAGAGAGTAGTGCTATCTCGCTCATTGTAGGTGTACACTTGTTAGCAAATAAAGTGCACCAATAATTTTAATTTATATTTTTTATATTACGAAACATTTTTTACAAGTTACAGTTTATTTACAGTTTATAAAATGAATATCTTATAATGTAACGAAAAAATTGCCGTGCTTCATAACGAAATGTTAATTATGATCAAGCTATTATTGAACCAATTCATCTTGTGAGGGTTTAAAGAACAGTAATTGTTTTTTTAAGATCTTCTTTTCTAATATCTACCGAATCGAACTTTTTTTTTTGCATTGATAAACATTTTTTTTCGTCAAAGCAAATTCTCACACGAATTAGTGCCGCCACCAAGGTATTCCTTTCTTTGGGATTCTGAAAGTCGGTCTGGCACTAGTTTTTGGCTCCGTTGCAAACGATTATTTTTCGTTAATCATTGTCGAAACTGTTTTTCTTGAGACTCCTGTAGCGCGTGCTGTATGTACGGTCCATCACTGCTTGAAAATGATCCATAGTCGGTAAATACTTTGTCCTTTGATTTAATTAATTCATTTAGCATGAATTGATGCACATTATATACAATTCCCCTACTCTAGCCTTTTCAAGATCTATCTATTTTAAGTAAAGACATAATATGTAAAAATGTTCACCTTTTTTGTCTCGCAAGTGTACGGTGCGGTGAAAAGACGTATATTCCACCAGCAGTACAATTCGCGACTGACGCGGTACCGCGCAGCAACCAATTACAAAGGGCCACTTTCCCGCGTCAATGATGAGCGTTGTGATTGGTTAATATTGTTTCGCGCGTATCAAAAATGAGACTTCTGCGCAGGTACATCGGCGTAACTTATAAACGTGGTACTACTGTACTTTATATACATATTCAAATCGATCAAATCCCCATGCAAACTGGATTCGATTAATCGTGAGTATCGAGTACCGAGTCGTTTTGTTACATCACTAGTTATGCCAAATAGGCATATGCCAAAACGGGCCTTTTATTTTGTGATTAGTATAGTAGGGGAAAGTGGTCACCATTCGTACGCTTTTTATATTTTATTTTTTTAATTTATGATGGATTGTTGAATTTATCTAGTTTATATACCTAAGCGTAACAAATATATTGTAGTTTGTTACAAAAAAATCCGAAACTGTTATGTCAAAAGGTTAAAGAGTTATAGTATTTTTTCTACGATAAGATATTTGTACGAACGTACCCCACGTACGGGGTGCGTTCGTACAGTAGGTGGGGTGTACAGTAGATATTTCGTGTTATGTTTATTATTTTCTAAAAGTAGTATTATAATTAAATTAGTATTTGTTATTTGTGTCGTTGACTGTACATGCATCCATACATACACGTATCAGAGTTCCCTCTGCACTACATCGCGGATAGCAATACGCTGATAGGCGGCTGTCATTCTTTAATTTTTCCATTTTATTCGACCTTTTTTTATTTTACATTAATTTTGACGCACTATCTAGCCTACTCTAAATATATATTATGATTCCCACGCTTGCAGGTGGCGAGACATCAAAACGTCAGCGTACGGAACGTTCAACAAGTCCACAACGGCTCGCCACGAGAGATGCTTGCACATTGTTTATTAGCAATCTAGAATTTAAGTGAGTTTTTGATTGTCTATTTACTAGATTTATCTTCCATAAGTTGCACTGATCGAATCATCTAATGATCTGTTCTTAATTTTTGGTCTAGTTTGTTATGAATACTTGTTGGAATTTTATCCATTTCCCCAAACTACTTGTTAAAAAAAATCAACAAATTCATGACGTCAATCAATATTCTGTATTATCAAAACAAAAATCGGCAATCGAACCAAAGACAAGACGACTCGAAGACGAAGATCGAATGCAGACTCAATTCATTTATAAAAAGTTGAAGTCGAGTTGCAGAGTAAAAAAGTTAATTGCAGAGTTCTGAGTTAATTTCAAAGTTCTGAGTTAATTACAAAGTTCTAAGTTAATTGCAGAGTTCTGAGTTAATTTCAAAGTTCTGAGTTAATTGCAAAGTTCTAAGTTAATTTTAGAGTTGTAATTTATGTTGCAGAGTTGATGAGCAGAAACTAAGAGACATACTATCTCAGTACGGCGACATTGTCTCGCTGCGGGTCAGGAAAGGCATCAAAGCATTCGGCGGCTCCATCTGCTATTGCCAGTATAGAACAACAGCAAGTATTTTAAACTATTTCTTGTGTTATACATACATATGTATAGTCAGTCTACCGGGTTGTCCATTCATCCTTGTGAATTATTTTTTAACACAAGATTCAAATATATTTCTACGGTCGTATTAGATTGAAAGTAGGTGATATTGTTGAAAAAACAAACACACATAACTACAAGTTTGTGCACATAATTTAACCACGAGATCTGCTAACGATCTGAAGAAGGTGAAATTCACTTGATCAGATATTTATTAAATATAAAACAGAATATATTTTGATAAAGACTGGTTTCATTTGGAATGCAATAATGCCAAGATGGTTTTAGATATCAAAAATAGTTTCCTGTAGGTAGCATAGTATTCCATTATTTAAAAAACAATATTTGATAACAGGAAGCGGTAGATGAAGCCTTGAAATTCGACCGGAGCCCTCTAGACGGTCGTCCCATGTTCTTTTCGCGCTACTCCGCGAAGAAAAGCAAGCCGACGTTCAAATATTCGACAGAAGCCGAGAAAAATAAGCTTTTCGTGAAGAACCTGCCTTTCTCCAAATGTAACAAAGAAGCGCTTGGAGAAGTTTTCGACAAATATGGCAAGGTGAAGGATATACGGGTGGTGACGCACAAGTAAGTAACTTTTTACAAATGTATGTAGATTTTTACCATGAATTGGATATCTATTCGAATTTACGGCTGCCCATTGGGAAAGTAATGTTCTGTCTGAAGTATTGCCTACAGAAAGTAAATGTCACTGCAACCATTACAGCAGAGGACTGCTTTTAGTTACTACTGTCATTACGCTCCTCCAATACTACTTATACAATAATATTGAAATATAACCAGCCCTTGATGGTATAAAGAATCTTTCTTCCTGTCATGGGTTCTATAAACGGGTCGTGAAAAAGCGTTTGATGGGGCCTTCTAGCTGAGCGCCACCATTGTAACATGCGGGTATTTGTAATGGTGACCCTCTTTCTTGAGACTTTATCTTCAGCTTATCATTCTGCGACGTGAAATTAAATTGACGTGTACTAGATAAAAAAAAGGTTAGGACAGCTTGTTTTAATGGCAAAGCCAATTGCACGTACATAATGCTTCACACTTGACTTCGACGGTTCGGCGTCCGTGTGTCACTGACAAATTGGGTTCCAGTCGAAAACCAGCGTCAGGTTTCTACCTGGCACATGCTGAACTGGACACCTTTTTGGTGTATCTGTGAGCCACTCTTTTATTTTGTTTTTCTTACTTATTATAATTTTGTTATAATTATATTGTTAGTTATTGTTATCTTTGTGACCACCTTGCACCAAATAAATCTTTCTTTCTTTCTTTCTTTCAAAGCATTTTAGGACTTATCAAACAGATTTTTGTTAAATGCTTGTTAGACCATTCCTGCATTCGCGGTCAGATTTGTGTAATCCATCTGTGAATTGTTCCAGGGACGGCAAAGCGAAAGGTCTCGCTTACATAGAGTACGAAGACGAGGCGGCGGCCGCCCGCGCCGTGGAGCAGGCTCACGGCTTGCTGCTGTGCGACAGGAAGCTCGACGTGGCGCTCAGCGCGCCGCCGCCACGCGCCGGGCCCGCAGCCGCCACGCCCGCGCTCGGCCTGCCCAAGCGGGACGCGGGAGGGGGCATGTGAGTCACTTCACTATTCTGTATTCTCAAATATTCTGTAAACTCAAATCAGTGTTATGTATTCTCAAAAGACGTTCTGTAGTCTTAAGTTGACGTTTTGTGTTCTCAAATTGATATTCTGTATTCTCAAAACATTCTGTATTCTTAAAAGATATTCCGTATTGTAAAAGTCTTGAAGAATTGAAATAGAAAACGTTAAAAGAAAACCTGACATTATCTCTGGGCGTAGCCAGATTTATTTCTAGAATATCACGCAGGTAAAGCTGCGGGCAATAGCTAGTACCTGATACAAATGTTAGCTAAGTAACGTATTATCTTTCAGGCGGAGAACACAACTAAGCAGTTTCATCCCAAGCGTACTACAGAGGCCTTCAACCAGTGGTGTAACAAAACCAACCCCTAAACCACCCGCCAAAGTTAGCGAAGCAACAAATGGCAACCACAGCAACAGCGAAGAGAAGCGACCACTTAGCAACAGCGATTTCCGCTCACTGCTGCTCAAAAAGTAATTCGTAAATGAACAATTTAGTCTTCTTGTAAATAAAATAATAACATTGATAAGTTTTCAGTGCAGTTGATATTCTCAGTACAATTTTAAGGATGACACACATATATTTTGTATGGACACACTCACGCAATACCGAGCTGCAATCAAGTCTTGACGAAGGCGCTCGGAAATAACCGAGGCCGACGCTCGGCTCGGTCTCGACCCGATGTAGCGTGGGTCATCCTTCAAAGAGGCACGCTTGTGTGTTTGTGCTATGGTTTTGTCATTTGTAGCGTATATTCTGTGTTTTGATAAGACTCGACTGTTTATAATACCGATAGAAACTGATTTATAAATCTTATAGTACATGATAATATGACTTAACTCGCCAGATTGTAAGCTGAAAGCGAAATGTAAGCATAGACGCTTGGTGATTTTTAGAATTGTTTGTAATTATTAAATCTCCATGCGATTCTATTCTAAATAGAAAACATAATATTTCACCAAATTGTAAGGCTATTCAGAAACGGACATTAAATAGAATTCATAATAGTTTATGGAATCACCTCACGGAAGTCCAAGTCGGTCCTGCTCATGGAGAATTGAAGTAAGCGGAGTTGTTGCAAAGGCAATTGGGCTACAAGACTTCAACTGAGTCGAACGGTCGGGGTGCCGTCGGAAAGGGACGAAGTCTAGGCTGTGACGTCACTCATCAGTTCTAGTGTAATGTGTTTAGACTGGTAACACATCCGGTGTTTTACGTGAAATTTTTTGCTTGTAAAAATCATTTTAACTATCTTCCACGGTGATAGGTAGCAAAAGTTGTTCAGAAAAACAATCAAAACATACTGGTAGTGTATCATTTCATCTGAAAGTCCGCTATATTTTTTTATCATTTTTAGAAAAAAAAAACACACTTAACAGAATCATCTAGCGGACAGTAGATGTAAGTAATTTTGTCTCAAATGTATCGGAGTTGTTATAAGTCAACGCGTACTGTGAAAATTTCACCACAATCATTTCGCCTAAGGTCATTAGTGAATCCCAAAAAAATATTTGGCTGAAATTTCAAATTATAAATATATTAACTAGGGCCATCTGTCAGTGAACGGCCGAATCATTTATTATTCCATACCGATAGATGTCCCAATTTTAAAAAAATATTCCCGTTTTCATTATGGAGATAGGTTATTCTAGACTTCTTTGTAGCGCTTAATGGCGAGTAGTCAAACTATAATGAAAATTGCATGTCAGATTTGTTTTCAGTTTCGCTGTTCTGGTAGATGGGATTTCTTAAAAGTGTGTGGGGTTTAAACAGAGGGGAACATACGCGCGGGGGTGAGGGGTATGATTTTATACACCCCGCGCGTCTCCCTTTCACCCGCATCTTGGCAGACTTTTAAATATCAGTGCGCAGAAAATACGCTATCTAAGAGAAAGCCTTAGTCTCAAGCATCGCTACTTATAATGGTATTTTATTGTACTATATTAAGAAACGAAATAGATATTGGGTACTTATTTGTAAAAGAAATGTACGTTATAGCTGCTGGTATAAGGATTATTATAGTGGAGAACCAACATTGTTCGATTGTAAAATGTTCATTTTAACGCATAATAGGTTTGCAATGATTGTAAATAATGTGACGCGAACGTAACCCCCATTTGTCTACGTAATTCTTCGAAACTTTGGGAGTAATATAAATGTACCACAAGTTGGAGATTCATTGAAATCTTATACATTAGGAATTCAATTTTCCTATTGTACATGAAAACTGAAATAAACTGATTGTTATATCCTCTAAATAGGTTCCAACTTGTCATTTATTCATTCCATGTATAGCTTGTCTAAACAGAAGCCCCACACATTCGCATCTGTGAAAAAAACGTCGATGGTTTTATGAACTTGATCGTCAATAATTTGTGAACGTAATGCTAGCTAGTTACAATATGCTTGCGCCAATTTAGGCTTGCACAAATATATTGTACGGTGTTGGAAGATATTTTTCCAAATTTCATTAACGTATATTTGCACAAGCCTAGACTTGCACAGTTATACTTGAACATGTTTGGCTAACATAAGAGAGGTGTTGGGTCGCATCACTTGGGCTTAGACAAGCTATAACTTCAAATACTTTGTTATGTATGAGTTTTAAAAAACGAAACACTTATATCTACTGTGTAAAATTAGGCTCACGCCTGCGATTGTTACTTCTAAATTTTGATACATGAACGTTGAAATGTTTATAATTAATCCCTTTAGTCGCTGAGTACCTAAAACGCAGTCGGCCGATTTCGCGTTATGCCAAAATGTCATTTAAAATTAGCGTTTCAACTAAGTACGGCTTTGTCTATGTCGCGATAGGTCTAATTCTCATATTGCCTATTTAGCGATACGCCTATGTCGCAATAGGTCTAATTCTCATATTGCCTATTTAGCGATACGCCTATGTCGCAATAGGTCTAACTCATAGTGCCCATTTAGCGATAGGACATGTCGATATTTACAATTTCTTGTCATAGTATCACAACATAGTATAAAACAAAGTCGCTTTCTCTGTCCCTATATCCCTATGTATGCTTAAATCTTTAAAACTACGCAACGGGTTTTGATGCGTTTTGTTTTTTAATAGATAGAGTTATTGAAAAGGAAGGTTCATTTGTATATAACATCATGCTACAACCAACTGGTGCGGAACAGAAGCGAAAAATGTTGCAAAAACAGGGTGACACAGACTGACTGTAAGTATTGCCAGCGGCTCCGCCCGCGTGGACTTCTAACCCCGTTCCCGCTGCTTGGATTTCTGATCACGTTCCCGCTGCTACATAAAAACTTTCCGTAAAGCTTAAGGAACAAATAAAAAAAGAATACTCGAATTGGACCAGCCGTCTTTGAGTTATGCGCTTACCAACATATTTCGCGATTCATTTTTATATATATATAGATATATACCTACTTCGCCCCTAAGATCTCGCATTAAAGCTATATCTCAATTCGCCTAATTCGCTCATGAACTGAAGTTCAATATACCTACCTAGCCTTTGGACTAATATGCAATAAACCTAAATCTCATTTCACTTACTACGCTTATGAACTAATACGCAATAGGTCTAAATGTCACTATGACTATGTCTTGTTATGTATAGGCAAAACGCGAAATTGACAGACTGCGTTTTAGGTACTCAGAGACTAAGCCAATTAATCAATATGAAGGCAATCGTCTGCGCTAGTCTTTATAATAATTGTTCTTAATCATCCTAGCGCTACAGCACTACTCAGTGTACGATTATGACACCGTAACGTCTTATTGTTTAAAAATAGAAATATATTTTATTTTGTATTTTTTTTTTTTTTAAGTTAGTGTGATTGCGGCCGTGAGAAGATGCAGAATAAATGCGTTTTGTTGTACTAAGTCTGTGTTTTTATTTGCTCATAGGAAGATGAGATTAAAAATAAAACTAAATAAAAAACTTTATAAAGCTTTGAAAAACAAATATTTATTTATAAAAATATATTGTACTCTTTACAATCTCAATAGAGAATATATATTCTTATATACACCAAGAAACGTCTACAATAAACAACTCTAAAAAGATTGCATAGCAGAAATATAACTTTGAAACTAGGAGCACTCGTAAAATTACCCTATTATTGCAAAGCTGAGTTATGTGTACAGATAAAAATATCTTCACGTTGCAGTTCATTAATTCCATCGTACAGTGTGAGTTTTAGTAATGGTACCAAGGGTCAATTCGTACTAGTGCAGAATCGACACGCAACAAAGCGTTAATCTAAAAGTTAAAATAGCAAATTCATTACTTCAACAAAGAAATGTTAATAGCTCTTCTGAAATAAAAAAAAACGTACATTTGCTACCGACCAACGCTGAATTGGTGGGTTAGCTTCAATTATAAAGAATTTCGCTTCGGCTCCGCGCTAGTATAAATTAACCCTAAGAGAACAACTATAAAAAGTATTTTGTGCACACTCAAATCACTGTCGATTTTGGATAGAAATAAAACCTTAACAATAAAGATTATTATCAACGATATGTATGATCAAAAACAATAACGGAAAATCATTCTAGATGACGAATTTAGTGACACAACTACGTTGTAATAAATTATGTATAAACATTGTAGAAATACTTGTATAAAAGTCATTCACTCCATATCGTCTACTGATCAGTAGATTTCGTTCAGAGGGTAGCGGAATACTAATCAGATTTGGAAAATACCTTCGTCAATTGATATGTTTACCATCTTTCCACCTTTTCTTTGAGCGTTCAAAAGCTTCTTTGATGCAGGATCTGTAAAGAATTTATTTATTTATTTAATCATTAACAATGTCACGTTGTGTTTGATAATACATTTATGGTGGATTATATAAATTAAAGTTAGCAAATATTGTTATTGCCCCTGAGAGATCAAAGGACAATGGGCACTTTTGTATGGGTTGCGTCCCAACCCTTGTAACATGTTGCGACTAGTTTAAACATGTTCACTTAAGTTTTTTTATAATGAATAATTCAAGTTTTTATTATATTTGTGTGCAGGACATAAGTTCTGGGCTGTCAAGAAAAAATATTTTTTGAATTTAAAAATGCATTAATCATACTTTTTTACATTTTGTGATACATTTTTACATACTTATTACGCCTATTATAATAGTACAATAATCGCCAGACAGTAATCGTTATCTTAGACATGTATTTCATCATCATCATCAATAAATACACAGTTGAGCAATTGCTTCTTTTGGTGTTTCTGCTCTATTGGTTATCAAAATATACGAATAATGAATTCTACCAGATACGTGTCGCGATTTTATCCACCCCCTCAAAAGAATACCTTCTGTAATGTTTATATTATATCGCACAAGGTTTGGAATAGCTTCTATGCATATTTCGTTAGTGTACATTTCTTATGTGTTCGCTCAAATAAGACCGTGCAAGATTTATTTGATAACTTTCTAATGAAATTAATAAAAGGTCTTCTTCTGTTAAAACTGGAAAGTGCATTAACTGATTGTCGTCCGCGGTTATAGTAGAAAAAGAAGCTCGCCGTCGATTAATATTATTTTCGATAACATAGTCACTTAGATATATTGCCATATGAATTCTCCTATTTAAAACTGCTATTATTTCGTGAGCTCGAGGATGGTCTTTGACGGGCTCTCTAAACGTATTTAAAAGAGCAGCAGCAATGCGTATGTCAATGAATATATGCGTCATTGCTCCATTAAAATATTCTTATCTGAATATTTTAAAATCTCGCTTAATCCACCCATTCACCACCTCTGCAACTCATCTCACGATTGTGACTAATCTGGATTTGTTAGCTTCTACCGTTTTCAGTTGACTATCACTTCTTAGTTTTGTCGGAGGCATGTTGACTTGGTTGCCCCAAGTTTCTAAGGTTGATATAGAATCTCAGAAACTTCTATCTAATACATATATAAATGTATCATTACTTTGAAGAACATAATGAATTGGATTTATTTCCTTATGAATATAGGTATTCATTATCGTCGCCAGTTACATCTACTATGTAGCCATTTGTGCATGTATTAGAAAAGGTTTTTTAAATTGTCTTTGGCCGTTGGTTATTAAATGACTAATTAATTAAGATATTTTTCAACATTTTTATGAAATTAAAAACCACTATAACAGTTTTCCTGCACGAGATACGGAGTTATGCCCATACAATAAAACATAGCACTCATTGAGATCTTTCAAATTATATAGGTAGAAAAATGTTACAACACTTGGGACGAAACCGCCCATTGTCCTTTATAGAACTTACTCCTTATCACGTGCTTACACCTTCAGCCCTTCAGGATTTACAGCCGTGAATGTATATACAGTCGTCTGACGTACATAGAATTGAGTTTTTTAACCATTTATTTGAAAATGATATAATGTAAGGGCGTTTAAAACTAACAAGAAATTCACATGGCACTAGTCCAACATCGCCTCCGGCCACTAGGATCCCATGATCCCGCTCCCTCGGTCGTTAAAGTTTACAGGTAAGAGAGTTGGAATGATTAAAGACTACAGATATTTAACAAAATAATCGCAACAAATTTCACAAAATATGGCGAACTACTGAAGTGGAACTACTAAAGTCTCAGTGGCTTAACGTAGGGCGCCACTGTGAATTTCGAGTTATTGACTCAACGAAACTGTCCAACTGTACTATTACATATTTTTTTCAAGTGCAATCCAAGATAGGCGTTGATTGGGACTACGACAGGCCAGTGGCGAGTAGCAGACATTACTAACTTCACAGTCTCTCATCAGTGGCACCACGTTGAGCGCCACTGTGACCTTCGTTACCGATTCAATACAGCTTTCCATTTATATATATGTACCTTTTTACAAACGGAACCCAGGGTTGACCTAAAACAGGGCAGTGGCGAGTAGTCGCTACAAACGTAACAGAATGTGAGCCACAATGTGTCTCAGTGACCCCATGTTGGGCGTCACTGTGCACTCGAAGTTGTTACAGTTGATCAACTTTTCTGGTAAGCGTTGAATAAACAAAAGTTTTCCGGCATGTTATTTTGATTTAAAAGGTTTTAATATACAACAGCCTTACGATCGAAAGATCCCGAGTTCCAATCCTGGGCCTGAGACTACCGACGTTAACCCATTCATAACACAAGCTGAAGCGACTGATTTAGCTAGTTGGAGGGGTTAGATTATATTAGTAATTTCGATTGATATTCTTTTAAAAAAAATGAGCACCAATTTACAAGTGCATCGTGCATCCCAGGGTTGGCATTTACGGGGACTACTACGTCAATATTTTTTAACTATACGTTATTACCTGACAGCACGTGTTACCTGAAGAGCGATTGATGCAGTATATACGCGGAGATGTGACCGGCGTCGACATAGCGCACCTCCGCGCCGGGCCAGATCTCCTCCAGCGTGCCCACGTCGTCTCGCGGTACATACGCGTCGTGTTTGGCACACACAGCTGCAATTGTATAGCGGAGTTCAATCTAGTTATCCGAGCTATAACGTAGTTTTCCTCACTTGGTTAACACTTGAGAAGTTGTGGTCAGCATCCCCGTGCTGCTCTCACACGTTCGTCAAAATGATGACCAGATATGAGGGTACTTGAAAAAATACAGTAAGTTATATTTCATTACACAAAATCACCAATGATGTTTACGATATCATAAAATAAACTTGAATCGAAATTATAATTACCTGTATCACCATAACAGTAAATATATTTTGGTGTACATATGAGAAATGATACATAGTATAATGTTTGTGGTTCGCTTGAATCAACTGTGTATGAGTATGTATGATTTTTTAAATATACGAACAATAATCGAATTCCAATACAAAACTAAACTTACCTATAATTAGTGAGGTATCAAAAGGCACAGAAAAGTTACTAAGGTGGGTACATTCATCCATGATTCCTCTCATGAACTGTAATGTTTCTCTGTCCCTCCAATGTATTTTGTTAATATCTATCTTTTTCCCACTTGACCGACCCAGGAACGGTAGATGCACCCATAGATCTGAAGTTAACTCTGAAATATTCCATCCTGCTTTACTTTTGTCGTTTTTTTCAGACATTACAATGGACTTTAGAGGATCTTGAAGTGGATTTATGTTTGATGAAACTATGTCTGGGTCTTCGTTTAGGGTGTTCGGTTTGTTCATCATGGTGATTGGGGTTCGTTTCAATGCTTCCGTTGCAGCCTGTAATGGTTTTTGCTGTTTAGCGTCTGTGCACTCAAGGTGGGCTGAAACAAAAACAGTTTAGTTAGAGTTTACCGTCATCACCTGAATGCTTTTGTCTTAATTATTTGGGGCAGTAACACATTTTCTTACATACTTTCCTGTCAGATGTCATCTCCTAAGTTACTTCTCTTACCATGACGTTTCACGCAAATCTTATTCGGTATCGCGTTCTATTTGGTAATGGTTCTATGAATCTAGCCTATTGGTACCTGTAGTCATCTATCACTTACCTACTTTATCACATTTTAAAAGCACGTCCTTGATAATTTCCTCCGTTAAATTATTGATATCTTTAATTTCTTGTCGATCCAAAACAAACTTCTCGTTTGAAATCAGTTTTTTGTACAGTGGTTCACTAATTTTGTTTTGTTCATGCAATTGTTTTAACTTAGCGTTTAAAGCTGCGATTTGTGCTAGAAGTTCTGGTTTAATAGGGTTAGGCACTTTATTAGATTTTACGTTTTTATTATCTTCTATATTCTTTTCACTTTTTGTAATATCTATTTCACTTTTAACATTATTTTCTTTATAGCTTATGTCTATTTTTTTACTGTTATCACTTTTATCACTATTCGTAGTCTGTGTTTGTACATTGGTTGTGACTGTTTCTGAGTAGCTGCGTGCAAATTTCTTCCCTGCCAGAAATGCCTCGTCCACTATCCTGACCATTTTTGATAGTTTCTCCCGGTATTGGCCATCTGAGAGATATTGATCTTCTAGTAAATCCCAGTTTATTGATTGGGCCATTACACCCTACATTAAAAAAACAAAAATATGGTAAAAAGTTGGTTTTGATGCCACTTTAGTAGTGGTAAAGCAAAATTTGATATGTAATAAGTACCTGTAAGAAAACTGCAGATGCTGTTGACCAGGAGAGGCATGGAACTAAGACAAGGGGCTTCGGCCAGTTTGTTGCCGCCAGCGACGCCATCTTGTGACATTTTAATATTGATATGATAAAAAGTGCAATTATAAAACACAAATTCCTAATTTTTGAGGATTTTATAAATTATACAGCACATCAATCCTCAGAACCATTTTATTTATCAGCGATTCACATACAGTCAGTGACAAAGTAGAAAAAACGCCCAAGAGTAGGAATTTACCGGGTATTTATAGACATTATTTGCAATATGCCCAAAATGCCTAGTTTTATACGGTAATAACGTTTACCTACATATTATAACTAATGAAAAAAGAAACTAAAATTCAACTAGCAAACCAAACAATAATAGCCACTACTATATGAACCTTCATTACCTACCTATTTCCCACCCATAGGGACGATTTTTTTGATCGGACGAGCCTCGACGTTTGGTCCCTATTCAATACAAAATTATCATTAATTTGGTTCACCTCCACCCTCCTTAGTAATTCGCGCCGTATGTTTGTGGATATGAAAGCCATAGAAACGTTTTAGAACATAGTATTGTTGCACAAATATTACATGAATCACCTTGAAACAATGTGAAAATTAAAATAGGCAATTATTATTGGTAAGTATTTTCATTGTCAGTTATCAATGGGCGTTTTTGACAGAACTCTGGGCAGAACTTTATAAAAGCACTACAAGTAAGGCGGAGGTGTAAGGTTTAGCGAAAACAAGATATAGAATGGATACAGTCACTGAGTAAGCAAAGCAACGTATGAACATTCTTCATCGTTCACTTTCTTACAAGCATTTTCATACGCACAAATACTTAACATTCTCAAACATACCACACATATAAACACAAATACACACGGAAACATACAAACGCGCGAACACGTACACATAGTCCTTCAGAAGTCATAGAGGAAATAGGGGGATTCATTTTTTAAATTTAGAAGTATTCGATTTTTGTATTTAGAAGTCTCTTTTTAAAATACCAAAATAACTGGCCGAGTACTTACATGACCACCCATAGACAGTCCAGTAACGCCTAATGGACCAAGTCCATTCCGTTCGCACCAGTGGAATAGCACCAACGACTCCAAGATTAGACAGCCACCCATCACAAATATATCTGACACATTATGTAGCGATGAGCGACTGAAAATTTAAGATAATTGTAAGATTATGGTGTATGCTGATGGGGTAACACGGTGACTGTATAATAAGTAGCTGACGCGATTATACTCCGTATATATTATAATTTAAGATAGACAATCTTAATGTTACCTAATATTTTTGATTTAAAAACTTACGCCTAAAAAAACATGGCTCATTTTCGGTTTGAGCCATGTAAGCGTAAGTTTGGTTTATTTGGTTAAAAGTCACAGTCATATCTAATCAAACGGAGTATACAAGACTTATATCTTGACTCCAATCACATCACAAAATGTACTCTAAACAAGTGTTACAACAATAGGGGATCCCAGCAAATGTGATGACAAGGCATCCCTTCTTTACACAGTAGGAACTATGGATAAGATGAAATTCTCCATGACGAATCTCTGTAACGGCCAGCTAAAAGAATACTTACACTTGGTCGGTTGGTTTGCGGAGTCCATAGAAAGGGTTTTCTAGTATGATACCTCCAAGGCCAGCTTCTTTCAACAATGGTTTCACCATTAAATTTCGCCGTCGCCAGAAAAACTGAAAAAGATATATATTTTATAAGTTCTTACACTATAGTCATCATTTTATTTGCTAAGCGATTTTCAGGTTGTTGTTATCCGAGCTCTTAGCTCGGAGTCAGTCGATTTGTTGAGGTTCTCTTTCTCTGTGGTCTAAAGCGTTCGACCGCTACGACAGAGGTCGCGATTTACGCTATATGTACACAAACTACTTAAGCTATGCTTGCTTAACGGGCACAACTGCCTAACTCTTCAACGCCGAGAAAACAACCTCTATACCAGAACCTCATCGGCAATCAGCAGTTTTACTAGCTAGCATGTGAGTCTGGCTTGGGATCCAAAGTTCTTGGTAGGACCTACACACGTAAGCCTAAGGACTAGCCAAACTTTTTGGAATGTTAATAAGTGGTACGGTTACCAGGGCTTGTTAACCGGTTAATGTATCAAACCGGTTTCAGTGTAAGTACAGTAAGCTTCAGAGAAAACGAACCCCCCTTCCTAATGACATGAATGCATTGAAGTTTTTAGAAACTTCGTTTAAATCGCATGTTGGTCTAGTGGTTATGGCCGATGCTTTAACGATACGTCTAACGGGGGAACGAATCCTCGGACGCAAAGTTCTTTTTGTATTCATATTACTATTTTTTTATTCTCTTAAGCACTTTTTGTTAATTATTATTTGAGGAATCACATTTAATAGTATGTATGAGGTTTGTAAGAAAAGATAGGATTGTTGTATAAACTATATTAATTTATTTCTCTAATTACATTTCTAGGACTACATGGAGTCCATTTCCTGGTTGAGTATACAGTTTTTCTTTTTTTTTTTTCAAAGTTAAATTGGGGTTACTTATTTTTAGATTTTAAGTGATTACATTTATTGACAAAACACAATACCCTTCATTTTTATCTTTAATTTTTCACTTATGGTATAAAATGTTCACCATTAGGTAATTCTAGAAAGATAACTACAATATTTATTTACTTAGTTATTTAAAGTTACAAACATATTTTACAATCTATATAATCTTCGAATATAAAAGAATGGTTGAAAAATGAAATATTATTTGTGCCTGTGAATCACAAAGAAAGAACCAACATGCTAAACTATAACAGTATAGCAATATACATCTTCCTCTTTGATCACATTTTCTGATAAGTAACCCTTTTAACACAACATTAGAAAAAAAAATGTGAGGTCAGATGATGGACAATATAGGTAAGCACTTTAATGTGATATGGTTACTAGACAACTGATATACTTCATATTTATTTTAGATATTCTTTTTAGTTAATCACCCCCAGACACATAACAAATAATCGTGTTTATCACATAAAGATTTGTTCTGTGTAAGAATCGATACCTGCATTAATAGCGGAGAGGATGGCCGTCATTGTCTATCACTTCTTGAAGACGACTTTTCATCCCCGAAACCATATTAAAACATGCGGCACTATTTCGCATTAGTTCCCAAGTTCTCTTTACCTCTTCATCCAATTTTTTTTTTGACTTTATTTCACTTGAGTCCCAGTTTAACACCATCTGACCCCACAAATTTTCTATAGGATTAAGATCCGGACTTTTATCCGGCCACTCAAACACCGTTATATCTTCTTGTGCATTTAGCCAGTCTTGCACAATTCGGGACCGATGCACTGAAGAGTTATCCTGAACCAGGTAAATTTGTCCTTCTGGATATGCGACCCGCACTGACGGCAGCATTACGTCTTTCAACACTTCAAGGTATCGCTCACTGTTCATGCGACCACCTATTTCCACTAGCTCGCCTGGGCCCATTGAAGACATCCATCCCCAGTAACCTAAAATGATAAACCTTTTCAAATCTGTTGCAATATGTAAATCAATGTCAGCAGGAATAATGATTCTTAAGTATTTTTATATATATTATATAATATTATATAAATATATAAATATATAATATTATATAATATATATATATATATATATATCTATATATATATATATATATATATATATAATGATATATAATATATATATTATATAATAAATATCTATATATATAATATAAAAATATGTATAAGTATATATATAAGTATATATAAAGGTTAAGGAATATAATAATTTAATTACCTAATGTTAACCGCCCGCTTGTTTTTAAGTCTAATACGTTTTTAGGGTCAAAAACCGTTGTCCGCTTCTTCTCCATAAAATTTTTCGGCCATCCTTATCTGACTTGAAGCATTTTTCGTCGGTAAATATTACGATTTCGTTTTCCCAATCGAAATTTAAATAACGAGTGGCAAAATTTACTCGGTTGGTGCGATGATCGTCTGTGAGTGGAATCCTTCTGGCTGGCTTATAATTATGGATGTTCGCAGCGTGTGTAGATGTCGTCGAACAGTGCTCAGCGACACTCCAAAAGTTTCAGCACTTGAACGCGTAGTTTTGAAGGGTGCCACCGAGTGAACTTCCACAATATCACGGTGCCGCTCTGATTCATGGGTGTAAGCAACAGGGCGAGGTCCTTGGCGTTCACATTTTATATCACCCGTCGCTTGATACCTTCGAATCCATCTACGCACAGTATTTCTCTGCAATGAAAATGATAATAAATAAAAGAAACTCCAAAAATCTAACTTGTAAATGACAATGTAATATGATTAAGCAATAACGGTATATAATATATTTTTATCTGAACACTTACCGTTATGCCCATATCTCGTGCTATTTTCTTTATGCTTTCAGAGAACAACAATTTTAGCTTTCAAAAATGTTGTTAATCGAACCATAATTTCAATTTACTCAAAAAACTGATCAAAAACTTAATAAATTGAATAATAATATTACGAGGAGGATTGATACACCAAAACAAATTACGACGAAAATTATAAAGTTACCTTCAAACACAGTTAAGTAAATAAGAAAAAGAAATATTCTAATTGCAACCTTAGCGCGCAGTCTCAGATATTATAATACTATAGCCGCAGCTCATACAGCATAAGTTTTTGAAATGAAACGTGACGGTAGTGCAACAAGCTGTATCAAGCGTAATCTATTGAACTAAACGAGAAATCTATACAAATTTCAACCTTATGTTTTAGTATTTGAGCAGTTATTATTATCACATATGTTGAAAGTTGAAATTTAAACCTTAAATTCTAGAAAATAACACCGTAATCAACTTTGTTCGATAAAAGGAGTAATGTTATTCATATTTTCGACATTTTTATCAGATGAACCGATAGCCTAGTGGTATAAGGCACGGTCTAAGTGATCAGCTGGCGCTGAAGATACAGGTTCGTATCTGACAGCACATATAGTAATGTGGAATCTTTTTGTGAGTATATTGTATCTTGGGCAATTGAGCCGAAAGAGCAAAAGTATTAGAAAAATACAAATATGAACATGTAAATAAAAGGCAAAAATGAAGCTACTCGTTCGTTCGCAACTCAGCGACGATCGCATCACGTGACGTCATGTGAAGCGGCCGGCGCTAGCGGCGATAATCTTTAAGTATTGAGGGGGTCCGTTTTCTCTGACGCTGACTGTACATAAGAGCGTTTCATTTAGGTTTGACTCTACCTTAAGGCGAGGTTGCAGTGAGACAAGTAGGTATTTTACGTCGCCTCAGTACCTCAGTCCCCGCAGCCGAATCGAGTGTAATCGACGCAACGAGCGGGCAGCGCGGGGGGCGGCGCGCAGGCGCGCGCAATCCTATAGTATAACCCGGTACGCGAAAACTTGAGACTCGCGTTTGTTAGAAAAACTAAGAAACTGGAATGGAGTCCAAAAGCTGACAAAGGGTGACACCTAAGACCTGAACATATAGGTCATAGGCCACCGTGACCCTCTTCGCATCAGGTGGGCCGTATGCTTGTCTGCCACATAAGTGATATAAAAAACATGTTGTTCTGGATAAAGGGAGGGTGGGATTGATTGTAAGAGTTCATCGGAATACTCACTATAGGCTATGTGTAGGTACCTTTTTCACTTATATGTGTAGGTATATACTGTGTAGCAACAATGTTTTAAATATATTTTTTTTTTATTATATAAAAAAAACATACATGAAGTCGCGTGCGGGAGATTGTAGTGCTATTTTAGAGTACTCGTACCTGTGACGTCACCAAGCTAGAGTGCCACTACGCCACGGTACGTGTATCGTAAAAGCAGTAGGTTAGATTCGGGCACATAATGTTATAGTTTTTCATTGTATAGGTAGAGAAAAAAAAATCACTTAAATTTAACATACATATTTTTGTATTTCCATTTCATTGGAACATATAAACATACATAAAAAATAAAAGCGTCTTCAAAAAACAAAGCCTATTGAAAAGTGAAACATAAATAAACACATTACCACTTCTTTGCGTCGCGCAGTCGGGTAAAAAAGACATTTTGTGCTGCCTACTGATCTGTTAGTAGATAGATAGTTAGTAGAAAATGCACGCCGTCACATGCAATCCTAAAATCAAGTCAAATTTCTTTCAACTTGACTAGCATTTTAGGGTTTAGGTTTAGGGAGACGCCCAAGATCGTGTGAAGTGGAAGAGGAAGAGCCGGAAGGCGGACCCTGAGCTCCGAGTTCACCTTGGCCTTGGATGCAGTCAGGAAAATAAGTCTCTATGAGGATGGTGATGATGAAAACGCACAATTCAAAAATTTTGAAATATGATATTATACTCTCTATTTGTAGCACTAGAGCCAGCCTCAACTAGATTGGATTGATGTTGATGTGTAGTGATCGAAGGAACATGGTTTTCTTTATTTTCTTTCTCTTCCTTCAAGACAATGCTTCTAATAGGCATACCACGGATATGCCTTGGATCAACTAACTCCGGCAGCAGACTCTTCATATGAAACTGAATTATTCGTTGTTCCATTTTATCGGTCCAGAACTGGTCATCTCTCTCTATATATTCTATATACACTGGTTCTGTTTGAGAATAATAAACCAAAAATACACATTTTGCGCCCCGTTACATGCAACTGACCTTGAATTTGGTAAAACCAATTACTATTTTTATTTATGGTAAATTGTTAAGTTGTACTTTATTATTTTCTAGAGATTTTTCAAAACCATTTTTTGACGCAATCAAAGACAATTTTGTCATTTCCAACAAGACCATCTGGAGTGGCTCCAATAAAAGGGTATTTGCGGTCAATAAAAAGTCCACACTGATCTATTTTTATGTTTTTCTGTTGTTCCATTTGCTGTATGGAATGTTTCTCGTTTTCGATGCCGTGAGCTACTGAAACCACTTGGTTTAGATTTTTTTATATAGGATTATTTTTTACTAATGATGCACTATCTATTGTAACTTTTCGTTTACAAATGGGACCGAAGTTTGAAGCTGTTGTTATTTTTTTTCTTAGTTCGAGCTATTTACTTGAATCTCTTTGTAAAATCGTTGATCGTTCAATACGATTCCTGTCTGCTGTAAGTTTCATCAGGTTTATGAGATATTTTTTTTACAAGTATTATATTATTCAAATATGTCACAGATTTTAGTAAAAGTACTGATAGTTACGTGGCAATTTGCAAACGAGAATTAGAAACGTCTACGGGCTGTTCAACACCAAGACTAGTTATTGTACACCAAATTCAAATTTGTATATACCTACTGTACATTTTTTGTATAGTGGCACAAAAGAAAAAAAAAATAAACATAAATTAAAAAATAAATTAAATTGACAGCACAATTGTGCGAGCGAGAGAAAGTGATAAGCTGCGCCATTTTAGAATTCTTCCTTTAATGAACCGAGTTATACCCATTTTTTCAGCGAAACCGATTATACGTAATAACGTGCGGGGGGAGAGGGAAGCTCGCAGAAACAAACAGCACACGTCCTACCTTGAACACGCCTCGGCGGGTACTGACTCAACTGACTGACCGCTGCGAGTGCTCAAATGCAAAGATTTTGAGGTTTTATAAGTTTTTGAAAAAAATAATAATTGCTTGATAAAATATAATTTTACCAGTCGCTAGATATTTTTATGCTCTTTATAATGATATCAATCTCGGCATTATTTGATGATGGCATCTTAGTGTAAAACGTGTTTGAAATATCGATTTGGAGCGTTTTAGACCCATGTTTGACGCTAATTTCTATCGAGGCAATTATCATGAATCGTGTTTCTGTTTTCACAGGACCCTAGAAGGTATAGTCTATTTTATGAATATGCTTTTTATTTAGCGCAATTTGCTATATTACTTGATATCCAGACGTTTGAAAATGTTAAAAACTACTGCAACCTGGCCTTAACCGATAAAAAACCATTTTGGTTTGAACTCAATTTACCGGTTTTGATTTCGCTCTTACCGACAACATCGATGCACCATTCACATTCAATTCGCGCGGACTACATGTGTTATCCACTAGTACAAAATTTCAATTTTCAAGCGTAGGGCTAAAGTGCTTCCATATTTTAAAGGAGTGGTGAAGGTCACTAAAGTGTAGTGCGAGCGTCGTCGGTCGCGTGGACTGTATGCGCAGTCCATTTTCAATTTAATACAATTTTTTTTAATAAAATTTATTTATTTTAATTATCAAAATATTATAAAAGAACAGTTTTTCTAATCAAATATTCTATTGATAAATGATATTGGTAAAAATTCTATTGATAATGGCATGTATTAACTCCCTATAATTTTAATTATATATAATACTAGCTGTTGCCCGCGGCTTCGCCCGCGTGGTTTATTTTTTGACAATTACCTACTCATTTTTGACTCATTATTATTATTAGCCCACATAGTTATTTAATTATTATATTGCATATTTTATAACCACCTTCGGTTCGCCGACGATATCGTCATAGTTGCGGAGTCGCTGGAGCAGCTGGGCGAAATGCTGCACGGCCTAAACGAATCCTCTCGACGCGTCGGCCTTGGTGTAAACTTGAACAAAACCAAGGTTATGTTCAATGAACACGTTATACCGAGACCGATTGCCGTCGAAGGGGCCACACTCGAAGTTGTTCAACAATATATCTACCTGGGGCAAACCATACAACTTGGTAGAAACAACTTCGAGAAAGATCTAGCCAGAAGGATCCAATTGGGCTGGGCAGCGTTTGGCAAATTGCGTCGGGTCTTCTCCTCCCCCTACAACAATGCCTAAAAACAAGAGTCTTCGACCAGTGCGTTCTGCCTATTATGACTTACGGTGCCGAAACGTGGACATTGACGGTGGGGTTAGTCTACAAATTGCAAGCCGCTCAGCGGGCCATGGAGCGAGCTATGCTTGGAGTCTCTTTGAAGGATAAAGATCGCAATGAGGTCATCCGACAAAGAACTAAAGTTACAGACATAGCTCGCAGAATAACCAAGCTGAAGTGGCAGTGGGCTGGCCACATCTGCCGGAGGACCGATGGTCGCTGGAGCAAACGAGTCCTCGAGTGGAGACCGCGAGAAGGCAAACGGAAGGTAGGACGCCCCCTAGCCAGATGGACTGATGACTTGAAAAAGGCGGCTAGGACAGACTGGATGCATTAGAAGAGGCCTATGTCCAGCAGTGGACTGCGATAGGCTGATTGATTGATATTTTATAATGAACAAAACTAAATCACAACTTCTGTGTCTTAATTATGAAATAAAAATAAGACTCCCAATAATGCAGATCGCATGTCGCTGCAACTTGTCGAGAGCATCTAATAAGTACTTTGCGGAGCTATCCCAGAGATGCGAGCAGTATTCCACGCAGGAGCGAATTTGTGTCTTGTAATGAAGACACCGCTGCTTCGGCGTGAAAAAACGTCTCACTCTGTTCAGGACTCCGAGTTTACGAGAAGCTGTTTTGATGATGCTCTCGATATAGTTCTTGTTCATCAGTTTGCAGCGAACATCCATACCGAGTATATTGAGGTTATCCTGAAATGGCAGTGGCGTGCTCTGAATAGTGCGATGAGGAAGGAAAGTAGAGAGCCAGCATTTACCTGCAGGAACTCCGAAGCTCATCCATCACAAGGAACGCGAATGTGGCGCCCCTGCAAGAAGCTAGCAACCCAATTGCACAGTCTTGGAGGCAGACCGAAGGTTGGTAGTTGGCTAAGAAGCGATTTGTACCAGACTCTATGGAAAGCTTTAGCGATGTCCAGGCTAATAGCCAGTGACTCACCATGCTTGTCCATAGCCTCACCCCAAAGATAGGTTATATACCGCAGAAGATCGTTTCGGCCTAAAACCTTATTGCCGGTCAGTGATCCTCTAGGTGACGCATGAGCTGTGTGTTGATGAGGTGCTCAAAAACTTTACACAGCATTTAGTTGACGGCTATGGGTCGATAGTTGGCTGGGTCTGAGCGATCTCCCTTCTTGGGAATCGGCTGTATATTCGCCTCTTTCCACGCCGTCGGCACTACTGTACCCGAAATGTGGGAGAGTTAGTACAGCCGCGTGAGCATTGTAGACAACTCCGCTGCACATTTTTGAAGAACCACCGCTGGTCTACCATCCGGACCACTGGTTTTCCGGACATCGAGTGACTGCAGTACTGCACGGACGTCGCCTTGCCTGATACGGATATCAGGCATTGCGTGGTCACTGTTGGGTGGTCGGTGGCTGCATACCACAGTCCTCAATTCGGGAGTTGGTCGTAAATAGATTAACCAGAAAAATTGTTTTCTCTTGCGGCTCATGGGCCAGGGATCCATCAGGGTTGTGCAGAGGGACGGGGGAGGGGCGGGGGCAGGGTAGCTGGGCTGCCGGGCTGGTAGAATTTAGCTTGCACGGCTCTGGCCAGTACCCAGTAGCCACGGCTGCCAGTGGGATGCACCACTAGGTCTTGACCAACCTGTGCTATGCGCTGGGTATTTTGCAGACCCTTTGCTTTGTTGTACGCTGCCTTAAGTACCCTATGTTGGAATCGTTGTGCCTTACCTTACCCAAGCGCGAAACGCAAACTGTTTATGATAAACAGCCTCTGCTCACGCCCGAATCAAGGGCGCACTCCGCGGGCACCGGTGACATCAGTGTATGGGATATAGTACTCCATACCCAAAACTGATCTCACGGACGACAGCAGTTGCACTATCCAATGGGTCTTTACCTACAAAACAGCGCTCAACCCAAAGGATAGACGCAAAATAGTCACGCAGTCCATCCCAGTCCGCTGACGAGTAGTGCCAGAGACGCCGATTTCCCTGCACTGGTCGTGGGGTGCTATTAAAAGCCCCTTGGAACCCCCAAAAATACCTACTCAGCGTTCGGAAACCGCTCCTTCGCCTCATCTGCCGCCTGACTCAGACATTCAAAGAATAGTGTGGTCTCGGCATCTCCGGTATGGCAACGGTAACGGCACACATAGATTTGTCTCGTACAGCTATGGTCTACGTGTACCCACGGGACAGAAAAGGATGGGTCCTCAAGGCAGCGCAAACGACGACAACAAACATCCGCCCTAACAAACACGCACTCCCCGGTTTTGGCACGAAAATTTTCCTTTGGAACATGGCCGGGGTAGAGCAGGCAGGTGTCGTCATGCGGCATATTTGTGTCTCCGTCAGAAAGAGCGTGGCTGGTTTCGCCGTCTCTAGTTGTTGGTGGACGGCGTTGAAGTTTGCATGGAGCCCACAGATGTTAGTAGACTCCACCTCAAAAAGCGAGCTAGTGGGAGAATAAAGAGCCGCTGTGTTGCCATAATCTCTGATATGTACTGCCATGGTAGGGGGTAAGAGAAGGCGTGAAAAAAGAGGTGATTGTCGTGGCAGCACCGCGTGACAAAGCGCAGGAGATTGGTTTTATCTGTGGTTGTGAGGCGGCATGGCGAGAGCCGACGAGCCGAACGGAAGGTGCCTCCCCTCCTGAATATATGGTCGGCGGGTTCCCACATCCGGTCACCAACCTGCACGACGAACCATTTTAGTATTATGCGCGGCCTGGTGAGGCAGTCTCCCAGGGTGGTTAGCCCCAGTTGAGCCTCTGTACCTACTATGCCGCGAGCGGCCCGCGACACCAGTTTCTACGGGTCTCCCTGCTCGGCGGGTCACCCCGCACCATCCCCACCAAACTACGCCAATACCCACTGGTCCCACTAATGCTGCGACTACCACCACCTCTGCCCGGCTATGTACTTGCTGACTCCTGAACGCAATTCAACCGAGGTTGCTACCCACCCGGTCAAAATTTATGACAAATTTATTCCATCAAATTTCTACCACCAGTAGTTATAACGTATTTTACGCCGCCTCCTTCGATTAGACATTTCTTTCGTTCAAGTAATCAAAATAAATAACTATATATTTTGTTCTTTCTCTTATGACCCATTCTTTACTTGAAAACCCTAAAATAATTAGGAGCAAAGCTGCGAAATTACCAATAACTTAGCCCACTTTAAGTTAGCAATCGTTTAAATAAATGCATCACTCTCTGAACAATTACAATTTACAAGCAAGTTGTGACGTGCTTAGTTCAAGCGATGCCGACGCGGGTAGGTACGTGTCGCTCTGGATTAAACCGGTTTATTAAGGTTTTAGTATGGTTCCCATTCTGGTTTCGCTCTGAATGAAACCTTTACAAAAAACAGGTTTAACCTCTATTAACCGGTATTTTCTAAACCGGTTTCAAGCCCTGACGGTTACATAAAGTATTCAGGTACAATGTTTTTTCTGATGTTCTTAATAATTATACACGTAATGGTTGTGAGCCCCGGAACGAGTTTTGAAGACACTAACCGAACTCTAAACCAATTTTTTTAGTAAATATAGGTACCCTACCTACCTATCTACAATTATCATAGTCTACAGCATGTTCGACGGTATGAGAAAGAAATTCTTATTCAACTAATTCTTTCAGTCCTAGCTGTAGGTCCTCACAAAACGTGGCGTCTTTAATGACCTTGACCCTGAAGGTCGGACTGCAATGTCAATCGAGCATGCAACACAATACACAACATTATAATTAGCCAATATCATGCAACAATGTAAACAAAATGGAATTTATTGGCGTCATTGTGAGGTGACGTAGTATGCATCTATATCAGTCGCTACCTACACTGAACACTAAAATATTTTTCTTGTGGTTTCCTCACACCACCAGAATCAACGTTTTATGAGATACGTAACTACTCATTACAAAAAAATATCTGTATGCCTTATTTCAAGAACGCTTGAAGGTATCACGCTGAAAAAATCATAATAATCAGGTCTGCAACCTGTTACAGTCGAGAAAAAATATATTTGGGTTAACGCTATGGGGTAAAAGTTCGTCGCTCAATGCAGTTTCGTCCCTCAGTGCGCGATCTAGACTCGCACTTCACTACTTCTGAGCGCCTTTAGCACGAATTCGTAATGTAAAGGTATCGACAGAACTCCGTCCGTATTACGATAGCCAGCCTACCTACTATGCAATGCACCTGTGTCGTGCGTGAAGCCCGCCAATCATAACACTTTCTCGATACCTTATACATCACGAATTCGATAGTTATTCGTGCTAAGGGCGCTGAATACGGTTATAATTTGTGTACATATTTATTACGAATTCTATAGTTGTTCGTGCTAAGGGCACTGAATACGGTTATAATAAATGTTGTGTACCTACATATTTGTGTTACAGTACATTGTTAATAATATCGCAATCGGTCATTTAGGCTAAGTATGATAGATGTTGTGACGTGGATTAATCTTATCTGCATATTTTATGAACTAGATAATGAAAACTGACGTGGAAGTTACACATAGATCGTTTTTTACGTGCGGTGATTCCACGGATACCCGTTGTTTTTTACGGTTAGGTGGCGATTCACCTACTATTTCATAGATGATGCTATGTTCCCGGTTCCCCTCGAGTGGTGTCATGTAAAAGGCAGTCGCTTCAGCAAAAGTTAAGTAAAACTAAATTAAACAATGTAATCAATATGAACTGTTGTTTTATTGAAATTGTCCTAGAACAAATAAGTATAGTATCGCCAATTTTTGAACGCCTATAGGTAAAATTGTACCAAAAATAAAATATAAAAAGTGTAACGCTGTAATGTACCTACCAACATTGGATATAAAAAAACAGCAATGAAATCAGGTGGCATTTATCAAGGCATGTATTATATAACCTGAGTTTTCTTTTTTATTACCAAACACAGGCCCTTGACGTCATAATATTAAAAGATTCGATATCTGTATTACAACAGTGATAACGCTCTGTTTACCAATGTTTTGATCGATCGTGGTGACCGTATCATACTGCGATAAATCCTCTATGATAGTTTAAAAGTATTGTCAATTAATTTAAAACTATAAGCCACTATGATACTGTCACTATATATCACTCATTTTCTAATGGATTCTGTGGTTTATCCATATAGATGGAGTTGCAATGATTACATCTACCTTATATTTGCACGCTCTATGGAGCAGAATTTATACTGTACCTACTAGCTCTAAGATACAATCTCTGTCACTATATTCGAAGCAAATAAAAAATTGACGATTGATTGAAAATGACGATCTTTTTTTATTTAGAACCCGGTAACTTGACTTCACCTCGCCTGATGGTAAGCTGAAGGCATAGTCTCAGGAAAGAGGTTCATCATTACAAACACGTATAGTGTTACAATGGTGGCGTGGCGCCGTAGATTAATAAATAATTACTACGTGTGGCGCTCAGTTTGATGGCCTCATCAGATGCTTTTTCAGACCTCTCTTAAAGGACCCGAGATTGTAGGAAGAAGGAACACGTGAGCTGGTAAGGGATTCTAAGACATAATGGTGAGGCAAGATAGCCTATGTGGTGTGGCAGTAGTGAACGCGACTGCTACGCAGGAGGCGCGGTTTAATAACCGCTCAGTGCAAATATTTGTAATTTGAATTTGCATTGGTCTGGTCGTGCCTCGAAGAGCACGTTAGCCGTCAGTCCCGGTTGTCATGGCCCATACAGAAGGGCAGATCACCCGTTCGGCCAACGGCGTCTCCACTGTGAGTAGCAATGGTTCAGCAAAGGAAAGGCTCATAGAACCACTTGTTCTTGATCGAATATTAGCTAGCTCATTGGTATGCAACAACGACGTTTTGATCGACAGTGAACTCGCAACACTAGCTTTATTAGAGAGATGACATTTATTGTGCATTTAGTGTACTATGGTCTTCTGGGAAGTAGTAATTTCATTTATAAAAACGAATTCCCTGCTGTGGGTTTTCCAAGCAACTACAATATGGGGTTCTTCAAGAATAAGGTTTCTAGAGGGTATGCTGCAAAAATGTAACATTCCATCAGGCATAAAAAAACCACCAGCAGGTAGAACTACTAACCTATATCCTCGACCAATATATTTTGTTGCATCATATCTCTACATTTTTTGGCCGATTGCCATCAGTTCCATTCCAGTATGTGTTGGATATATTTACACAAATATATTTCGTCATTTCGGTATTATAGGTAGGTGGGTGTGTCACTAGATTTATCTAATTTAGCGCAGTCAATAGGCAGTTTTAGATTAGATTAGGCGTACAGGGTGTACAGGTGAACTGACATATTTGGACCCCAAACCAAACATACCTATCTAGAATTCAGTACACTTGGCAAATGATGAACTAGGTTCTAGCACCTACTTTCCCTTGAGGTTTAGAAGGAAGGGGTCAGAGGACTCGCAGAAAAGCCGTTAAATCAATTATTATAAGCAGATGCTGGGTTTGGTTGAAAACTGTAGGAATACCAGGAAAATAGCTATGACAATGATGATGATATTCTGAGTAATTAAGTGATTTATAAAGAATAAAAACATTATATACTTACATGGTCTCCAGTGCCCGCTAAATGCAGACAGACTGGTTTGCATCCCGGCTCAGGCCAGTGCAAAGGTAGCAGTGCTTGAAAGTGGGCCTTCTGGGCTATCTCAGGTACTATCCCAGGTAGATACCGCTCCAGTGGAGTGACAAAATAACCTTCCACCAGTTTGCAGTCATTTAAATTTTGTTCCTGTAAATTGTTTAGGATTTCAATTTTCAATCTTAAAGTTAGAATATATTGAGGGTTGCCAAAAGGCCTCATCAACATCTTTGGATCCAGCCAACATCACTTGCTGATGGCTTGATGAGGCTCTGACAATTGTGCTCTTTGGAGGACAGATGGGAGTCCTAGTGGGCTAACATTGACCAAATCACAAATTACCACCACGCATTGTACTGCACCCTTGCTTACCATCAGGCGAGGTGCAGCCAATTTGCTAACCTATGTGATATAAAAAAAGAAATTGAGCATAATCTTAAAATGTGTGGACCCAAGACAGCCCAGGACCAACAATCTAAGGTGATATCAAAATCTGAATATATCTTTATATTTACCTTAGTGATCGTAATAGGGTAGTCTCTTTCTACTAGTTTGAAACACTCATCTCGGTTTGATACTATTTTTCTAAACTCGAATAACCTAAAAATAACAAAAAGAGTTCATTCTTATGGTAATATAGCGGTAATCCAGTCATTTTTGAAGTTGGCGGTATTGTTCACATGTCGTTACACAACAGTTGCAATGAACGAAACTAACCTTCTTAGATTCTCAGGTTTGCCCCATCCTTTCGTGAAAAATTTTGTTAGAAGTATACTCCTATATACGGCATCTAACTTACTAGTGGACATGTTTTGTAATGCGAATGGATATGGACAAGTTTCACTATGCGGTTTATTTACGAAAATGATTTGTTTTCCGATAACGATAGACTATTTGTCAATTCATCTTGTATTCTTGTTGGTGGAGTTGAAAAGATGTAAAATGTCAACAAGTTTTTTTTTCAGAGCGGTCAGCTGTTCTGTCATTCTGACAGTTTTGATCTTGCCATATTAAAAATAAAATATGAAATCTTACCATGTCGAGTTCTACAAAAATGTCTGATTTATATTTCTTAAAATGCATGACTTGTTGTTTTGTTATTTAGTTCTTACAGGCTTTACATATTAATAATTTTATTTGAGTACCAAGATTATTGTTAAATGGATAATGTTTTATCTACCGGTAAACAAAAAATATTTTGTGTGTGTTTTTTTTTAAGGGATTTTATGACATGGTAACTAGGACCTTTATGTCAAGTCTTATTTTATTTTATAACACTTTATTCACTAATCTAGTTGGATTGATTCTTGATGATGGTGATGACGATGACGGATGATAGTTGCCCCAGTAAAGTAGTGGAGACTTTACTAGAAGCTTTCCTAAGGGAGATTTGACACCAACACGAAAAATCACAATTCACTACAATATTCCACTTTCGTACACTTGTGCACTTTGTCTAAGCCGTTATGTTTAAAACTCCACCATTTTTACACATAAAAACTCGAATTTACACCAATATTAGAAAATGTAACACAGGAGCGTTGTGACACTTTTCGCGTTCCCGCCAAAACTCCATTTTGTGTGTGAGAGATTGACGAACGTTGACGTAAGTTCTTATCGTTTAGAACTAGATGGCGTTACGTCATGGTTTGTCCTGGACAAAGAGTATAGTGGAACATTTTATTTATTCATAAGAATTTCGTAATTATTTGTAGTATTCATAGGTTTTTTTTATGGATAGGTACCACTTAGATGGCAGACAAGCTCGCAGTCCATCTAATGGAAAGTGGTTACCGTGGCCTATGAACGATTGCAACACCAGAGGCCGTGCTGCTCACACTGTAGACACCCTCTGATGCCTTTATTGACAATCCCCATATTATTATTGCGATTAAGTCCAGAAGAAGTATGCTGATGCAAAATACACGAATATAGAAATGCCAATAGCCATACAAATAACATAGGTATATATTTATGTCAATGAGACTCAGAAATACTTCGGTATAAGTATAACTTAGAAGATACCTGCCTACTTATGTAAAGCAGCTTTTTTCATTCATAAACAATAGCAATATATCTACATTAGTTATGATAATCAGCCATGAACGACCTTTCAAAGTACCAAACGAAAAAAATGTCTTTGTATATACCTAAACAGGTACATGATTTTGATTACCAAATAAGGCGATATCGTATATTCTTTTATTCTAAAGCAGATTAGGCACTTTATGTATTTAAATGCTAATTTCGGACGTAGGATGATACCAATCGTGTTAATAAGAAATGTTTAATTTCTTTTATATGGCGTTCTACGTCGTTTATCAGAATTTATTTGTTGATCGTTTATCAGAACAGATATTTGACCTTGAACGCTGTCATAAAATTGAATGGTATAATAAACTATAGTTTCATGGAATAACTTGATATTCTAATTGTGACATTTTTTAAGAATGACGTAATTATTAGGGTATTTAACCCCATGATAGAGCAGGTTCGTTGGGAAAGTTCAAATATCTACTTTTTTGAAATCTGTAGATATAGTTCCCGCCATGTATCTTGACCCCAACTCGCCATAGAAGAAAGCTTGGTAAAGAAAAGGTAACGTGGATTATTTCGATAAAGATATAATTGGTGGATTTGGACATCTCCACTACTGCCATTATTAGCACACCTTAAAACGCGTACCTACCTACTATGCCAATAGAGCATAATGTGTTGCACATTTTGGGAGCAACATATATACCGATGATTATACCTACTGAGTTACAAGTGGTCTGTTGTCATAGAAACTAATACTTCGCACAGAATATAAATTTACATAGGTTATGTAATCTACTCTAACCGCACGTGTTTCCTTTTTTTATTGATTTATTTTGTTAATGTTTTTTTCTTACATTCTCTGATTCTTTAAGCGGGGCATGTAGCATCTGGAAATTATGGTAGCCTGTATATGTAAAATGTATATATAAATATAATATATGTATGCTATCTAAGTACCCAAGTATACCTACCAGTGGCGAAGGGTGGATTTTTTTGAAAGGGAAGCCGAACTAAAAAAAAACTTACCATGGCCGATTGTAATTTTTTTTTCTTTCGTTCTTTCAAAAGCTGTGACTGGCCGGTTCGATGCTTAGGCCCAAATGGTTGAGGAAATTTCAACCCACATTTACTATAGGTACGTGTGAGCACTGATGATTATTATAACAGTGTGCCACTTATATTTATCGTAATGAGATATATTAAAATATTTCGTAAATCCATCGCGCCGTTTATCACTACATAGTATAAAACAAAGTCGCGTTTTCTGTGCCTATGTCCCTTTGTATGCTTAAATCTTTAAAACTACGCAACGGATTTTGATGTGGTTTTTTTAATAGATAGAGTGATTAAAGAGGAAGGTTTATATGTATATAACATCATGCTGCAACCAACTGGAGCGGTGCAGAAGTGAAAAATGTTGCAAAAACGGGGTGACGCAGACGAAGTTGCGCGGGTCATCTAGTATTCTACATATATTCATGACAGGGCGGGCTCGACCTAACTGAACTATATGTTTCTTATTTTCATAATTTAATTTCGAGAAAGATGTTTCCTCACACAACAAAAATCAGTCAGACAAAACTACTTACCAAAGTATTAGGTATGTACGTACTGCGACAATATATTATAATGGCAATCAATGCACAACAGTCAGTACACTAAGTACACAAACACAAACACAAATTATACTTAGTAATAACTTCTTCACACAAAAAAGCGAATTCAAACTACTTGCAGTACTTTATAACATAAATAATTATTGATGAAATAAAAAATTAATGTCAACGAATGATGAATTTGAAATATTTGAATACATCGCTCATTCGCCTCAACTTCAGGGTAATGAAATCAAAACAAACTACATTCACATTAGTGCTCTCTCGCTCTCGCAAATTCTTATCGTATATTCCCTCTTTTTCATAACTCGTTGAATACCGGCTTATCCCGCCACATATTTTTACGAACACTACTAAGAAAAATTGCGCATGTGTGCGTGCGACTGCGTATTACTAGATTCCGATTTCGCCGGCGGGCTTACCTTTCGCGCGCGTTCATACAGAATCATTTCCTTCTTTATTTGAGAACTAGATGGCGTTATGAGAAATATGTGTAATATGTAATGTATGTAAATAATTTTTATAATTGCGATTTACGTAACAGAATACTTTTTGTTTTATATTTTTGTGTATTGAATGGATATGGTTTCATTGATTTATAATTTATTAATAGCCAATGCTTAGGGGTATTTGCAAAGGTAAGCCGGCAGGAATCGGGTTATATGGACACTTCGCCACTGATACCTACACATATTTCATTATAAAATAAATATTTTAATATAATCTACACAACGTCACCATGGTAAGCATTATGTATGCTACTGGCTTGTGTTATGGGTTCTAGAATGCGGATAAACATAATTAGCTAGTTTTTTATACATAATACACAGAAACACCTAGGCCAATGTCAATGTATATTATGTATTCAACCTTACGTTACCAGTTACCATCAACATTGGTATTATAGTGAATTCGGCGAATTATTTAGGTAAGCTGACTCATCGGATATTGTTTTCCTTGTAATACCTACTAAATCCATACATAATAATGTGAATTCAGAGAATAAGTAAAATTTTATTTTTATCCTTTTCGATTACCTATATGTATATTTCATTTAGTGGGAAATTAACGTTACACGACATCGTCAAATTAGGTACTTAACTTACTACATAAAGGGGAGGGGACGTAGCAAGAGTTTCCGAAGAGCGAAACCTATGCTCAGGGGCTCTAGCCAAAATGCATTCGTTCCGAATCTACATTCGTCATCGTTCTGAAAATGTATGGGACTAGTTGTCGGAATCGGATCACATGACATTCGACCACAAATGTCACTCCCATACATTTTCAAAGCGATGACGAATGTAGATTCGGAACGAATGCATTTTGGCTAGAGCCGCAGGCCCTCTCCGTAAGTAGCGGCGCTGCTGTGAAACAAATTACTACCTCCTCTCACAACTTACGGGAGGTAAAGTCGGAATCGAACCTATTCTATCTCTCTATTCAATCCCGTTGTGCTTGCACTCATGCAGTGACGTGATTGACGACATTTTTTTTCTTTTAGTCGTTGTACGACCATCCATCCGTATTTTTCTCTAGGTCCTTGTAATAGCCTATCAATAAAAACCTATAGGACCATTACATCAGGGCGTCAGTCAACATTACGTAATAGCGTGGGCGTTAACTGACTCAGTTGTGTCCGATTGCCAAAAAAATATGCAAAAATTGGTATTTAAGACGAAATAGTTTACTGAATCCTCAGGATATAGTCGATAATTGAGTCAATTTTATAATATATGGAGCTTAATATGCGCTTTTTATGGGACACCGGTATTGTACGCAGCGATTTTTTGTTGCTAAGCATTATTGCGTAGGTCGGTTATTATTTTAGAACGACATTGGTCTGCAATTGATTTGATGTGTGTATTGTATATATGCGTATTAATATGCAATACCCACACGTCGGTACCGACTAGTACATCCGTGTAGTATCTGAATGGTCCTAAACGCTCTCTAGAGTCATACACGCACAGCAGTGGGCTTACATTGATATGCTATAAGCAATTGAGTTTTGAACCGCTTTAAGGGATCGAAAACGTTATTCTTCAGTAGATAAACAGTTATAGGTTTAAAAAATAACCCCCGTAGCACCCTGTAGCTTCTACGTACGTGCTACGAGATCGCTACAGGATCCCGTAGGCGATATTGAAGGATTCATTTCCCGTGCAAGCTGTGCTCCTGTGGAATGCGCTACCTCTTGAAGTCAGAAGGGCTCAAGGATCAAGTAAGGATATGTGTTCACGACATTTGTGTATGTGTATTTATTTGAAATCGTTATTAGTTATATATATATATATATATATATATATATATATATATATTTATCTACCCCTTAAGTACCTAGACTATGATACACTAACCTAATGGTGTATATATAATATTGCTTTCTATAATGCACCTACTGAGTCTTTCTCTGCACCACCCTTGGTTGACTGGTAGAGAATGCTTAATGGCATTAAGTCTGCCTATGTACTTGTGCATGAAGTTTTATAAATAAATCTACTCTAACCTTCCTGAAGGAATGGAAGTGTCTATAAACACATTTCAACCTCCATACAAAATAGGAGCCATTATTTACGTCAAGTTACGGAAACGTAGATCCCACCCACACGTGAGCAATGACTACTGATACATTTACATAAATTAACAATAATTTATTTATTAGTTTTTTTTTTATTAGAACATACATTAAGCGCATCTTATTATTTTATGTGGCAGTCGTAGCTATTATTTTTATGAAGCTATCATAATATAGAGTACTAGCATGTGCCAGCGGCTTCGCCCTCGTGGTTGTCGGTTAACGCGACCTAAGCGCCATCTGTGCAACTTAAATTCTGTATTACTAATCATAACAGCTCTGGTTCTACTTAACCGATTGCAATTAAACAAACGTAAGATTTTAAGTTGGAACAAACCCCTTCAAACAAAAAAAACGGCATCGAAATCCGTTCAGTAGTTTTTGTGACCATCGCCGACTAACATGAACTTTTTACAATTTATATAATGGTATATATTAGTCCACGGGTTTTGACCAATAATTGTACGTCGGTAAACCCGGGAAAAAGAGGGAAAACACATATGAGACTTTTATCTAAACATCGTGCTAAACATCCCCATGGATACACTCCGCCGAGGCTGATTGGGGAGGTTATGTCGGACTTGAACCGACAATCCCCTAGGTATGGGAAGGTGCTCTTTGCGTCGCCGCTATGTGCTTCTGGTAGCGTGACCTCCAGGCCCGCACTCAGTCGCCTCTAATCAGTCTGGCTGATTAGAGGCGCACCTGCGGTTATAAGCACTCCAAGATTTTGGAATATAAGTTGTGCGGTACATATTCGCTTGCGATTGTGCGTTTAAGCTAATTTCAAGTGATTATTCTAAGTGTAGTGCCGTATCTACCTCTTATTAGGATTATAGGTTGAGACCTAATTAGAAATATAATGGCTTAGGTATATTAACATAAACATGAGATAAAACTAAGTGGATGGTATATGGCAACATTGCCCAAATTTAATTTATTTGAATTATGCGCCCGTGACCATTATACACCTGTAGCTTTTAAGACAGTGGTTGAATGACATCACTGCGAAATTAGCGCCTGTTGATATCATGGTCAGCAACGGAGTTCGCTAACACCAAATATGGTGGGAAAGATTTAAGATTGTGCATAATTAAAACTAGATTTTGAACCGTACTTTTATAGATATACAGTCACGTCTGTCGTTCGGCAGAAAGAGTGAATTCACATCTTCTGCACTGACAGCACAGAGACTCTCTTAACCTTTTCCCTTCGCCCCTTCACCTTCCTCCCTCTCCTCTATATGGTGGGCAGCATGAATATGTCACCCCTGAAAACGTCCATAAGCCACGGTAACCTTTTTCCATCAGGTGGGTAGCGTGTTTGTCTGCCACCACCAGTGGTTTGAAAAAAAGTATAGGTATTTCCCATCAGAAGATAATTTTTTTTGTTACAGGAATTGAACACAACCTCCTCGATGAAGAAACTGGAGTGAAGTCCAAATGATAAGGATCACTATTCGAGCGCTGAGTTCTAGCTTGTTGACTTTGACAAACGCTTTTTTAACTTCACAGACTATATTTTGTTAGTGTATGGTGTTCATCTTGTTGCCTCTCATAATGCACCTACTTTATTATTCTCTGCCCTACATATAAGGTTGACTGGTAGAGAATGCCTGAGGTGTCAAGTCCGTCTGTGTACATATGTGCTAAAAGGGATGAAGTTTCAAATCACTTGGTTCAAGACGGTATTTTTCCTACCGTGCGCGTTTTCGAGCGACTCGACATGTTGAATTAAAATAGGTATCTTTGAAATTATTTGTCATAACTATATTCCACTTTTAGTGATTTTGAGCATATTTGATAATTTTTAGAAAGTAAAAAACACAACAGTCGTATAGCCTATTTTGTAAGGCATGCATAAAAATGTTCCGCTCTACAACCAAACCAAACGGTGTTTATAAATTTAATTTAAATATTCTTATTACACACGTTGTAAGAAAAGACCAGGTTATAAGTAACCACTGCCAGAGTGCAATTGTTTATTTAAACTTTTTGAACGAAATATAAAAGTAATGTATACGAAGGCGGACTTAATGCCATGGGCATTTTCTACCAGTCAAACTTAGGATGATGCAGAGATTTGTCAAGGTATCTGCTCGAAGTATTGTGGTGAGAGTTCGATCTAGTATGGTATACTTTAATAATATAGAATATAAAAGCATAAGGTGAAAGCCGCATATTAGGATCTTAACAAGTGGGGAAGATGGGGACACCGTGGGGAGTTATCTCGCTGGCCCTGGATTGGTCGCTGCATGGGGGATATACCAGATTCAACTTCACCGGCAACTGATGAATCAAGACGGCCGGCGGTTGTAGTCGGTTCGGGGTAACATAACTACCCTCGCTTTCAGCTTTATAAAAAAAGATAGTAGCAAGTGAAAAGATGTTGTCTCTGCCTACCCTTATGGGAAAGAGGCGTGACTTTATGTATGTAAATTTTATACTGAGTACCTTCCCACGAGGCCAAAGTAATTAAAAAGAAATTAGAAAATATTTTTTATTATTATATACCTCTAGTTGTAATTAAAATGTTGTTTACAAACAACGCATAAGTAAGAACTTAAGTAGAAGACTGCGCAAATATTAATTAAGAATAAAATAAAGGCTTCATAATTAATAATTTGATCAACTTACCACCGCTTTCTGTGATACAATTATCATCCTTCTTTGCGTTTATCCCAGTCGCATCCAAAGCTTGTCACCTCAAAAGTCCAGTCCCTATTTTCCTGTCTAACTACTTGTACCTATTTGGCTACTTCGATATTTTCCGTGAAGCGACTGCCATCTGATCTCCACAACCCTATAGAGATATCGAAGTATTGCAGTTAGCAAAATTCATCTGCACGGAACGACTGCCATAGGTGTTTATATTATGACAAGCGGAACCGACAATTTAACGTGCTCTCCGAGGCACAGCTAGACCAATACAAATAGCCATATTCATGCATACAAATATTTGCACTGAGCGGGGATCGATCTGGCACCTTCTGCGTAACACTACTATCGACCCTGCCCAAAATCATTTTTCCGAAACGACTATAAAATCAGGGTGTATATACCAGCAAAAAGGCTCGGCTTGTATGTACAGGCGTTAGCGTAGGCGCCTCAGGCAGTATAAGGACGGCGTCTGTGCCTCATAGACTGATATCTCTTCGCGAGACAAAACACGAACAGACGTAAGTGTATCATCTGTGACATAAATAAAAAGTGATAATTAAAAAAAACACAATATTCGTTCAGTAATTTGCCGTTGTGAAGTGAGTGAGAATCGATATTGGGTATTTTATAAGTAATCAGTTTGTGATACGAACAAAATTCAAAATAAATAATGGCAAGCTTAATTTTACGTTTAAAATAATACACATGTTGTGAGAAATGAAAATAATATAATATAATATAAATGATAAAAATATTTTTTTATAATTTGATCCATTTCAATAAATCTATTTAGGAGGAGTTAGGTGACAAACACGCGTACAGTAAAAATATATCTTAAGACCTAAACGTCCAATGGTAACAGAAAGACATCGTCATTATCATTATCATTCATCATTATTATCATCATCATCTTCTATCAATGTCGGTATAATAATGGGAGTGACCATCTAGCCTTCTAATCTCGAGTAGACATTCTGCGCCAGTGCTTATCGGCAAGTGTATCAGTTGGTAGGTGAGGTTGACTGCAACCCTAAAGATATAAAAATATCCCTCCCTTAGTCGCATCATTAGGAGATTCAATACCTTACCAGCAAACGTGTTTCCTTCTTTCTACAGTCCCGGGTCCTTTAAGCGGTGCGTGAAAAAGCATCTAATGAGGTGTTTGTAATCGTTAACCTCTTTTCTGAGGCTTTACCTTTAGTTAACCAGCAGGCGAGATGTAGTCAAATTGACGCGTCATAAATAAAAAAGACATACCTATACCGTAACAGATATTCCTTATAGAGACGAAAATGTGGAGGTCAGTACATTATGTTAGCTACTTGCATACTTATATTTACATCATGACTCAGTGGACCGCGCTCAACCTTCAATGATGTCTCATTCATGACATGTTTTGTTCATTTACAATATCCGACGAGGAAATCATATCATTTAACTGGATTAAATTTATTTAGTACTTACAGCTATTTCGTTCAGCTTCATAGACGTCGGTTTTCGTTACCAAACAAAGTCTAGTGTTCTATTTCAAGTTTATATCTGCAGCAAATATAGACGCGAAAGTGTAACACATAGGGTAACTAAACGCATTTGTAATATTTATATGGATTAGTTAAAACGCGTTGATGTCTTTTTAACAGGTGATAAATTTTTGTGTGCAAAGTATTGTTGTTTGTTGACAATCAATCCATTTTATTTCGAGTTTTCATTTCTGGCAGTGATATTGTCTGCGATTTTTTAGTTAGTAGCCTCTTACGACACCCTTGGGGTGTGATGATGTGGTGATACTTGTATACTTTCTCCATCACCACATGGAGTAGGCGAGCTCGTTGACAGAGTATAATATATTTCAATGAAAAAGGCTCTAGTAACATAAAATATTTCTAATATTCCAGTTAACCTTACCAGCAAAGCTATGAGTTTGGAGAGACTTTTATTCAAACTTGGGACCTTGCGGATTTTTGAATCACAATGCTAGTGTTTAAATCATATGGGTCTATGGGTGCTGCAAAACATTCGGGCATAGAATATATAGTAGGGGCTCGAGCTAACCTTTTCTGCAGACCAGTAGTAGGTGGTTACACCTGTCGATTGCAGGCTTTTCTCTCAGGATTGAGAGGTCAGACGTAGTCCATAAATGCTGTATAGCTATGTATAAGACTAGAAGAACGGTTTCCCCTTGAGTTAGATACGTTAGTATGGTACATTCCTGAACTGTACACTCTTTTTGTTATACTGCTTATTTAATAATAGGTAACTAATGTCTTAAACAATATGTAGATAACAAACAAACAAACAACCAACTAAAATTAATACAAATGATATCTTATTTTAGCATTTTTAATCTACTAAGCAATAATAAGCGTCGGTAGCTTAGTGGTTAGAGAAGGCCGTACGATCGAGAAGGCCCGAATTTAATTTCTGGAATATTAGTAATTTCGGTTGCAAATATTCTTTTAAAAAATGTGAATATGTTACCGCAATATTATCTAATAATTAACCCGTAAAAACTGATCACACGTAATTTATTTCCTTGCGCATGTAAATTATTTAGCTGCAACATTTTCAGTTAGGAATTTATTTTCGGTAGGTATACCTATTTTTTTTTTTACAAAGTGCCCGATTGGCGGTAATAGGCTCACCCCATATTACGTGGGAAAGGAAATCATAGTTTACTCGACTTCTTTGGGTAGTCGCGTCATGTTATGTAGGTAGATTGTAATCTTCTTAAATAAACGGACTTTTAAATATATAAGGAATTTTCAATTGGAAATAGTAGTTCTTGAGATTATAGAACAAACGAACTCTTAGTTCAGGAAGTTGATTCTCTCATAAGGTTTCTATTAAAAACTTGTTGTCTTTTTTCGTTTGAAAATAAGCAAAAATATAAAATCGTCGTGTCTGTAATATCATTATAATTCAATAATAATAACATCCTTTATATGATAAAAAAAGAGACAACTTCTTTCATATTACAAAAAGATAATAATGAATGTTTCTTTCTTCAGATGGCCCAGATGCTGTTGTTAGCACCGCTGGTGCTTCTAGTCTTAGGCAGTGCTGAAGGTGAGTTACACATTGTGACATCTTTATTTATGCAGTGATTTATCAGTATAAATATAATTAACAATATAGTTAGCAGACGTATGGATTTAACTTGAAACACCCGCAGCACAGAACACTTATTATATCCTACCCGCACCGCCGCACCCGACCCGCAGTTTCGAATTGAAGTCTTGGCTAATTCCACAGAACAGTTTTGTACCGAATTCGGCGACAGTTTGGTTCTGATTAACCCTCGAATTCGACTATACCTACGCCTTTCATTCGTATTTCCCCTAAGTGATTCGACATTTGATTTTATAGAGGTTTCTCTCTGCCGTACGTCAGAGATAGGAATAGATGTACTCTTTCTCTGCAAATACTATAAACTTTTGAACTGTAATGTCCTACGTGACTGTCGCCGCGTACATCATCCCTAATTAAGGTAGGCGCACTTGGCTACATGACAATTGTGCAATTTTGATGAAGGCTGTGATTACGGTGACAAAAGTCACTAATGTGTGCAAGCCCTTAGAACTCTGGTTTCCCTTCATAGCGCTTATCTGCTCAACAAAACCGACGCATGGCCGAGCGTTCATTTTTTCTTCCTAACATAACATAAACTCACGCCTGTATCCCCGAAGGGGTCAGCAGAGGTGCTAGCACCCACATTTCGCCTGTTTATGTTTTGGTCCCAATGTAATAGGTGGCGAGCCTATTGCCATTAACCAGGCACTTATAAACCTGCGATAAGTACACACATAACTTCGAAAAGCATCGAAGAGTCATTGGTGTGTGCAATGGTAAGCCTGGGATCGAACCCGAGACCTTGTCTCAGCAGTCCATTACCCATGCCACTAGGCTACCTTGCTTTCTTCCTAACTTGCTTATATATAATTAAGCCGGGCAATGTACTTTTTTATTGTGACCTCAGTTCTATTGGCCTTCCAGTCGCCATAAATTTACACAAATTAGATGTACAATGTTTACTAACAAACCATAAAATTGACTTATTTATTCTATTTGAAAAGTCTGTTGCAATCCAATCTACATACTTATCTATGCCTAATGTAAATAAGGAAACTGGTACCTACTGACGGACCTGAAGCTGTTTAGGCTATGAACTTGACATTTGAATGAACGTATTCTGAGAATAGCTATATTTTAATTTAGTCATTTGATTTCTCTCATTCTTCTTCTTATTACTAAAACTTCTTTCGCAATTTCGCCAATGTCAATGTAAATTTATTACAAAATTATTAATGGCGAGACGCCAATGTCAAGGTTTTCAAGAAAATCTTCCAGAGCCACGTTAGCCACGCCAGTAAGTTTATTTCCGTGTGTCCGCCCCCCACGTGATCAAGTAGTCGATCAGGACGTGTGGTTGGATTTTAAGGGGCGATTTCTTCTCATCTTTACATGTATGGGACATTGACATTCGTTCACGCCTGTCATAAACGTCAAAACTTGTCAATGCCATACATTGACCATTACATTCTATTCCATTCGTCAAAACGACTCCCAACGAATTGTTACTTGTCTAGCCCCCCGTTGCTCCGTTGTGATTGCTTCGCAAACGCACAAGTAACGTAGGTCATCCAAGATTTCATTAGTGAAAATCCGTTCTTCTAAATATAATGAAAAAAGTGAATATAGGTATAAGCAGTTTCATAATATAGTTCCCCGAGGACAAATATAATATTGTACGCCATGCTTTATTTTATTCAAAGGGATTAAGAATCAGGTGATCAATAAATTTGAATACGCTAAATTACTTGTGTCATTGAATATACAAAAAGGACATTTAAAGATTTTTTGCTGCCTTCAGATTTATTTGTTGACTAAAACTTAAACAATATCATTCAATTTATTCATGAGCCTACCCTATATAGCATGATGATGTGAAAAAAAACGCACTACATTAAAATATATCACATTTAAAATTCAAATGACCCTATCCTCATAGTTTTGAAGGTCACTAAACACGTGACTGTGTTGACCATGCGAATTACACCCACGATTGACAACCTTAGGCATTACCATGGGTTTGATACAACCATAGCAGTTATTTACTTGAAGAGTGCGAAATATTTATAACTGCTTTAATTTAAACGAGGTTGATACGTTATTTGGAACCACATTTACCAGGCTGTTCAATGATCGAATATTTCCAGGCTGTACCTACAGTTAGGAAGGGGGTCAGCGCAAAAACACCCCGGGTCTGCCGGGACGCGAGGGATATGCCCTCCGGCGGAATATATCTCACCTCCGGTAATTATGGACCCATAATGGACAGTATGCATTTTAGCCGTTTGGAGTCCGACATAATCAGCTCCACCGACTAGGGTGGAGGTGGTATTTGTGGGGATTTTGCGCACGATAAAAAAGGCTTTACCTACAGTACAATTTAATATGAGAATTATGCTTTGTACCCTTACAATGAACAAGTAAACGTGTGTATTAGCAGTTTCATTGTTTGTTTTATAATATAAAAAAATCTAGGACAATCTACACAACTGCATCTAGACCCGTTGTAAGCATAGCTTAACTAGCTTCTGTTACGGGATCAGAAGTTCACCCGGGCGGAGCCGCGGGCTACAGCTAGTACTTAATAGATTCCAGGAGTACCTAACTAATTTGACGATGAATCGCGTGACAGTGGAGCTACTTGTTGTTAACCTTATCAAATTGGTAATTCAAGTGCAGCTTCTCATAAATTAAACGCATTCGTATCAATAGATACTTAAGGAAATTAAGATTCTGAGCAAACGTAGACACTTTTTTGCTTTATCCGATACAAAGAAACTGACAATTAGAAGGGAATATTTTATTTGCACAAAATTCATATTAAATCATCTTACTGACGTAGGTATGTGGTTTTTAAACCAAAACGTAAAAACGACGAGGTGTTATTAGTTTCACGTATCTGAGTGTGTGTGTGTGTGTGTACAAATGCTATGCCTAATGAAAGTCGATCAAAGGGGACAAGGGGTCCTAGCCAAAATGTATTCGTTCCGAATCTACATTCGCCATCGCTCTGAAAGTGTATGCGAGTGACATTTGCTGTCGGAATCGGATCACATGACATTCCGACTACAAATGTCACTCCCTTACATTTTCAGAGCGATGACGAATGTTGATTCGGAACGAATGCATTTTGGTTAGGCCCCTGAGATCGTTTCGGAAACATGTGGAAGATGCTTTACCAGTTAAAGGTCCATGAATTACACGACAGCGGAACTTTTCAATCCCACTGTATAAACAATAAGTAGGTAGGTACTATGACTCTAGGTTACTCAATTGGTTTGTAGAGCATGTAGTCAACGGATCTAGAGTCGATGACAAGGACTTAATGTCCTGCGTAGGCGCAGCCTTGCACACATATGGCGTGTTGCCAAGGTCTTGTTTACTTATTTTTATCAATTAACTATGTTTTGCTGACTGTCAGCAACATCGCACTGATTGAGCGTGGGGTGCGAAACTGTTTTTGCTTCATAATCATGTGTGGTTTGTATTGTAATTAGTTACTGTTGAATAATGTTATACATACATACCTGTGTCTAATTAATAATACTAGATACTTCCTGAATAATAATTAATGATAGGTAGATATACAATTGATTTGATTGTTTCTATAACTATTTATTGTGTTCTTAATGAATAGATTTGTGATTCTATGACATTCCACACAACGATATCAAGACCCTAAAACAAGTATAGTTTAACCTGCCTGTATTATGGGATCTAGAATGCGGATACATTTTATATACAAACGCCCAGAAAAATGCAAATATACTCATGCATACAAATATTTGCACTGAGCAGGAATCTAACGTGCACCCTGCGTGTGCGCACTGCGTAGCAGACGAATGCTCTACCACTAAGCCAAAGTGCCGGTCATAAGTTTTCGGCAAAGACCAAATGGAATTTATTTTGCAACGACAATAGATGTCGATGATAATAATGGTTGGTACCTAACAACAAAAAATAGGTTTTAAGCAATAAAATACCAACTATTTTAGAAATATATTTTATCTGATTGTATTCAAAGCCGAGCACCACTTTTTTAAAACCACTGAAGCGGTAGGATTATATTCGTCTAGGTACTTCGCCTTTCTAGACTCTTCAAGATAATAATTTTTTCACGTATTTTTTATAGCTCAGCGCTATTATGGTCGTAACTACCTGGGCCGAAATCTCTATGAGCATGGACGATCCATCTCCGATAACCTTGTGACGTGTGGACCCCACACTTGCGGTGTAGGAGCTCACTGCATCCACGGTGATGTGAGGCCAGTCTGTGCTTGCTTGCCGGGTTACTCTGGAGATGCACTCTCTACGTGCGTAAAAATCGAATGTGTTGGTGAGTACTAGCCATCATTACTTTATCGTTGCATCGCAAGCTCAAAGCTTATTATAATGATTTGGTTAATTTGGTCAATGATAATATCAGTACAATCTGAGAGAGACTGCTATCCTACTTAAACACACGGAAAAGGCCATTTTATATGCAAATCCTCCGTTGGATAGCTGGTAAGGTTAGCGGTGCCGTCTCGAATTTAATTGAGGCATACCATAACAATTGCTATTACACCTCAGTGTGCATTAAGCATGTTGAGATAGATTCACTTCCATCAGCTGATTTGGAGTAGAGAATTAATAAACTTCGTGCGTTTCTAGACAACAGCGAATGCCGCAGCACCCAGACTTGTGTGAATCAACACTGTGTGGACCCTTGCGTCGGCACTTGTGGTGCAAATGCTAACTGTGATGTAAGTATCTAATATTTTATATCCAAGCATATATTTACAGAAACCGTAATTGCTTAATTAGGTACCGGTATCTACTGTCAAGGAGGTTTAATTGCCTTATGTTTTAACATTTGCCAAATTGTCTTTCCATAGGTCCGCAACCACGTTCCTGTGTGCTCATGCCCACCGGGATACACTGGCTCTCCTTTCACCTCTTGTAGACTCTACGATCCAGGTAGACTCCAGAATCTTGTAAGATTTTTTAATAAATAGCCAGGTTCTTAATGTTCTGTTTACTTGTTTACAGAGGAAGCGTGCCGCCCATCGCCTTGCGGTGCCAATACTCAGTGCCATGTAGCTAATAATCAAGCTATTTGCACGTGTCTGCCTGGATACAAGGTTTGTTCATAGTTAGTTTTGCAGGATGCTTTAGAGTCGATCTAAATTTGACCCTTATTTGTTGTTACGGTCCCTTAGAATTTAATTAATAATTTCCTTCTAGTTACATCCTAACTAACGATAATGCAGTAAGATACGGCTTTCTTCGAAACTAATTTGTAATTTTAATGTTCACAGGGTAGCCCCTTGACTGGTTGTCGTCATGAGTGTGATTCCGATAGCGATTGTTCCCACAGTCAGTCGTGTCGCGACTTCAAGTGTGTCAGTCCTTGCAGTGACTGCGGTGTCAATGCCGACTGTGAAACCGTATCCGCCCACCGTGCCGTCTGCAAGTGCCCTAGAGTGAGTTGTCTAGAATTCAAAACATATTTGTGGAGGAACGGGATGTGATGTCCCTCCAACACAAAGGGAGGATCCTCCGACCAGGCAAGGTGATCACGCCTGGCGGCCGCGGCCCAACGGTTGTCGTTGGGTTGTGGTATATATGTTGTACCAGCGCGAGAACTTCATTTTCGCGATGCAGGATCCGTAGTGACGTAGTAGTTACTCTTGCTGTCGCCACATAATATTTATTACACTATAACTAATATTCTGTAGGTACTTCACTTTCAACTTTATAAGTACATTGAATGAACATACATTGAATGAACAAACTGTACCCCTCAGTTTAAAATTTTATTAACAAAATTATTATAATTTCACAGGGTTACTTCGGTGATCCCTTCACACGTTGTTCAGCGGAATGTACATCTGACAGCGAATGTCCCAGCTACAAGCCTGCTTGCATCTACAATGCTTGTGTGGATCCCTGTATCAACGCTTGCGGTGTCAACGCTGAATGTCACCTCCGTGGCCTGACTCCCATATGCTCTTGCCCCAAAACTATGACTGGAGATCCCTTCACTTATTGCAGACCATTCGAAGCCCGTAGGTTGAATTAATCTTTACTTTATAATAAGCTTTTGATAGTGTCAACTAGTCATATTTAAATTACTTTACGCTTTTGAAAGATAATATTCTCTTTTAACATGTCTATACGTAAAACCCATTAAAAGGTTATAATTTTCTTAAGTATTAAATACACTACCTATAACAAAGTCAATAAAGAGTATGAGGTGTCTCACAAGGTACATATTTGGGACCATAAATAATAATTCAAACTTGTAAATTCCCAGGTGATCTCTGCGAACCTAACCCTTGCGGTACCAACGCTAAGTGCACACCTGGACATGACCGCACTGGTGCTGAGCGCCCGGTCTGTACCTGCCCCACCGGATATTTAGGCAACGCTCTTGTCAATTGTGAACGTGTAAGTTAAAAATACTATTTTTTTAACTTTCTAATCCAGAGCACCAGAGCTCACCTCATAATTAGAATAGAACAACACTGGGATACACCAAAGTACCCTAGTGCTACTCTCCTAATTTGTGAGTTAACTTACCATACATATTAATTATCTGTAAAATACTCAAATAATCCATCTATCTTCAGGGTGAATGTGAGCTGGATTCCCAATGCGCTGACTCTTTGGCGTGTGTTGGCTACAACTGTGTAGACCCATGCCTTGGAAATACTCAGTGTGGTGCTGGCGCCGTGTGCATGTCACGCAGACATCTTCCTGTCTGCACCTGTCCTAATGGTAACTATTGAGTACATAAAGGTTCCACAACTGTTCCTGCCAACTTATACGATCCATTAATGGGGAGAGGAACTCAAAGTTTGACGTAGATGTCGTCAGCATCGTGTTTGGTGTCATTACTATCCTTTTACTGTTGGTATGTCCTATTGTTACGAATTTATTAATTGTATTTGAAATTTGACGAACCTTAGTCGACTTAGCGACATCTAGTAGGACGAAAAAGTTATTTCTCTCACAATTAGCCTATCGAGCTCTACTGCTGGACATAGGCATCTCCCAATGGACACAGATATTTAGGTACTAACAATTTGTGTTAATTTTACAGGCCGTCACGGTGATGCTCTAATCAACTGCTATGATACTGAATCAGTGGTCGCAACCGCCCGCTACTATCGGTTTAAACGTAACGGTAATTTCACTACCGAAGAAGATACCAAGGCTCCAAGTGCTGTAGTCACCGAAGTAAAGAATGAAACCGAAAAATCGGAAAAGAAAGAGAGTACCGAACCCGAGAAAAAAGAAGAATAACTAACGCCGATAATCGACTAAAATACCGCGATGTAACAAAAGTTTCGGTTTATGCCTAACTAATGTCATATTGACATTGATGGACTATTAGTGATGTTCTCACTTGTTTTGTTACAAGATATTTACTTATTGAGGATTTAGTTTGAACTTTCAATTTGATAAATAACCTCTGTTTTAACATTTGGTTGGTTAATTGCACGAATAATTGAAAAGTTATAAATAATGTGCTAGCATTTTATTTCAGAAGCACACAGCTCGCTTTTTCATCGTAATAATGAAACCAAAAGAAGAGGAAAAGTGCTAAGCATTATCTACTAAAATTGAATTGGAAGTTCGAACAACCTAAATTAAGATTTTTACTTTTTTATTTTAATAAAATGTATGTGCTGTAGAACTGCTCGCTAATTATTTTATATTTAAATGTAGTCGAGTATTGGTACTTATAATAAATTGTTTGAACAGTTATTAAAATATAAGAAACTGCCATTTCAAATAAACTTAACTATCGTTAATAAAAAGACTTTTAATTGAGAAGCAAGCATATCATATCTTTTATTAAGTACATCGTATTTTCCAATTCATTCATTCGCCCAAGATCCCTTCTCCCTTGGGAGGTTGCATGGCATTCATTCCCATAAAAGCCATATAAGTCGAACTAAGATTAGGTGAAGGAGTAAATGACACCAAGGCGTGGAAATTAGAACTTCGAGTATAAACGCCAAGATGATAAATCAGATGATACAAAAAATGCATTCATTGCAGCTTGCAGCTAACTATGAGTTTAACAGTACTATAAGTAGTCTATTTTGAAAAACTCTTTGAATACTATGCCACTCAATCACCCCACAAGAAACTTACTGAGCCTGTGATTTACTGGGTACATTCCTATACTTACTACCTGTCGTGGACCCCAGACTCAGAGGTAAAAACGTCTGATGCAACCAGGACTAACGCAAAGACAATGATGGTAAATATAGGCACAGACATAGGTGTATGTACAAATAAATAAGTGATATGGTAACAGTTTTATCGTTCTTGTCAATACGAATAAATAAAATTATTATACTAAACCAATTAGTATTCATTTGCAGTAAGTAGGTACAGGGTTTCTATGTGGGTCGTGAAGACCACAGTCTATCCAAAACAGGTAAGACGATAATGTGGATGGTCATTACCTTTTATAGGCTCTGTCTGTGTTTATGCATTAGCATAAAAATGTGGTACCCATACATATTAAAATATTTTAGTTCTACATTAAATAGGTAGTAGTAGTACTTAGTTGTTCATTTCAGTGCAATTTTCTTATAAGTATATTTTTTAAATACAATAGCTACATTTTCTATACATTTGATTAAAGAATATAAAATGCGATACCTATGCGACATACTTAATATAATGTAATGTAAGTTTTGAGTAATTTTGGATTTGAGAAATTATAAGTTATGAAAAGAATGTGAATAAATGAAATGAAACGTTATATTTATTTTGATAGTCACCACCAACCTACTTAGGTACTTTAATTTTAGAAAACATGCATACTAATTTAAATGAACTACTATAGAAATCGACAATGGATAACAAAACGTTTAATTATGTAAAACTTACATCGCGCTACTAACTATTGACAGTCATAGTAGAACTAACGGAACGCAAAACGCAAAACTGACATTTGAATTTGATGGGTTGATACGTTCTGTCCTCCGATTATCGAATGATGAGTGAGCCACTGTTTTTAACTAATAAAAACGAGTAGAAATTACAAATATTTCATGTTAAAGAATGTCCGATATCGTCATGGAAAAATTTGCTGTGCCAGACTTTGTGCCCGAGCGCTACGTGAAGGAGTTGACGAGGTCTTGTGTCGGAGGGGAGGAGCTCCAACAACAGAAGGAGCAGATACAAGGATTAGCCGAAGAGACCGCAAGTGCCCTAAAGAAAAATGTGTACGAAAATTATATGCAGTTTATCGAAACTGCGACGGAGATATCCCACCTAGAAGCCGAAATGTACAAGCTCTCTCATTTACTTAGCGAGCAGCGTACTGTGCTTACTACACTGTCCCACGCGTCAATTTTAGGTAATGAAAACGCTATATCCCGCGAATCCCTTGATAATCACGACGTAGAAGCGGAACGTGCCGAGGAACAACGTAAAAATAAACTCAACCTTATAGCTGAGAAAGTAGAAGGTTGCATGAATTTATTAGATGTTCCCGATCGGACTTTACTTCACGAAGGCGACTTACTCGAGATAGACGCCGAAGAGAACACTGCCCTACAGAGAATGCATGTGTATTTATTTAATGATTGCCTTATGCTGACTTCATGGATTTCAAACCGTAGAGGTCCCAATAGATATAAATTTCAATGCAGTTATCCCATTAGTACTTTAGCTGTGGTGAATGTAAGAGACTTAGGAAGTGTAAAACAGGCCTTTAAAGTATTGGCTTTCCCAGACACAAGAGTGTTCCAGTGCAATAGCTTTACTATCAAGAAAGATTGGCTAGATAAGTTTGATATTGCAAAAAAGATTCATGTTGACAAAGAAAATTCTAAACAGAAGAAAAAAGACAGCCAAGATAAGCCTAAACCTGAGTCACTAGACTCTCCCAGTCTGTCTGTGGAAGAGTTACCTTCACCCCAAATTGCTCCCCTGCCAGAGTGGTTAGCTGATGTAACGGAAGAGTTGGATGTGCTTATAGTAGAAAGACATTTTCAGAAAACTTATGAGCTTATGGTGTCTGCCCAAAAGGGTCTGAACACAGAGGAATATAAAACTCATCCACAAAGGACTGAGATACTCAAAAGAATCGAGCAGAAACAAAAAGCTTTGATTGAAATATTGTTAAAAGAACTAGATGTTACTCACAACTGGAGCCCAAGGGGAGGCTTGCAGTCATCTCGGCAACCTGTGCTCATACTCAATAAGTTTAACATGACTAGTCAAGCATGTGAACTATTTCTTGCTATATGCAGTCATACAGTCAAAGTTCATGTAAAGGCGGTTCAATTAGAAGGATCCATCAATAGCTATGTAAAGCAAGTGGGTGAAGTCTTCTTTTGCTCATTAAGTGATGCCTTAACAGAGTTCATTATGTTATTTCCTAAGAATAAACTTAGTGCTTTCGTAGTCTGGGCTAGTGAGCAACTTAGGATATTAATGAGTCAAATTATAAAGCAGGTGTTCACGCCACAATGTGCTTTAGATTCTGTGTTGGATTGTGTGCAAAGCCTACGGGATCAGTGTCTACTGTTCTGTGAGTTCGGCCTAGATTTGAGATTTCAGATGAATAGTTGTTTACGGTCTTCTATAGTTAAAGCTTTGAGAGAATATAAGGAAAAGACGGTTGATTCTATGAAAGCAAAGGTGTCTGAGGACAAATGGACACCTGTTAACATGCACACTAAAGCTGGAGTCAATAAATTCTTATCACAGATGGAAAACTTGGGCCTTATCTTAGCTAAGTACATAATTAATGAAACGTGGGTGGACTTATCGAGTAGTACCATATGGTTTGCCCAATCTGTTATTACAATACAGAAAATTGGTTTGAAGTTGGTCACTAAGGATTCAATGGAAGTCTTAGATGAGTGCATCCATGCTGTTTTTAATTCCCGCCTCATGCTTTCTTTGGGCAACGACTCTAGTTATGCTCAGAAGAATTTTAAGTTTATTTTAGACACAGTGATGCCTTTAATGCTCAGATGTTACAAGGAAGAAGTTGGATATGAGAATGAAAAGTTGGTAAGTCTAGCTAAGAAGTTTGGTGTTTACGTGGCACCGCCAAAGAAGTCCAACATCACAAAATACACGAGTAACGAATATTTATGAGAATAGTCATTAGATTTTACACGTGGTGTATGTATGTTGGTGTATCATGGGCATAGTCTGATTTATTACAGAGTCGGTTATATTTCAAAACAAGAAATGTGCATGAAATGCCATTAACCATCTGAAAAATAAAAGGAGGTTCATTTAAAAGGAGGGTAGAATTATGATCATAAAATCCCTCCGGGCTATGCTCATGCAGTATATGAAATTATTTTTATTATGCTGAAAGCTTTAAAATTGTAATATATAGATAGTAAGCATGCAGGATTTTTGTAAGTTTATTTAAAGACAAACTGATCAAATTGAAGTTTATATTATATGCAAGTTATGAATATGAAATTTTAATAAACCAAGATTTATGGTTCACTGTTTAATTTTATTCCGTATTCATGATATGTGGAGTGATGAGAATTAAAAGATTATTTAAATTAATAATTTGCTTTTATTAAATACAATATTACATACATGATTTTCAGTTGACTTAAAGGTAATAATAGTTATATATTATCAAAAGCATTTATAAATTCAAATCAACCTATCCATTGAATAATGACACCTACTTCTGCATAATCTATGTTATGTGAGATTTGATATTTTTCTTGCTCAAAAACTTGAAACCTTTTTCGTTGCCATATGGAGAAATTATTCATTAAATGAATACTTGAACCATTTTTAAGGGTTAATTCCCTCTAAAGTGTAGGAGAAGATCGGCCGACAGCGGCCTGAATTAGTTACGAAGAAATGATTGCGATTCATCTAGCATTGCCCCTCCTTTGTGTTCAAATAACCATGAAGTTAATCTCCTGTTGCCAGCCACGTCTTTCAGTGGAAATTGACTCATATGTATGTATATGTAAAAAAATACACAAAAACAGATTTCAGTTCATAATCCCAAGTAACTTTATTCTGTGCATAGGTTAATTTTTATTGCTAAATTCAACTAAAAACTATTCATTCTCCATCAAAGTTTCCAGGAATGTTGTTCCATTAATAAGTTTTGTGGTCAACACAACAAATTCTACATTAGAATCCTCTTGCTGGCTAAGAGTCCTCAATGCGGATATTTCTTGATAAGTGCACCCTCCTATGAAAAATACAAGAATAACACGAGGATTCTCCATGGATGAAGAGTTCTCACTAGTGACGGAATTCGCCATTCGCGGTTGCAGCGTTTGGAGTACATCTAGAGTCGGACCTGGGAGTGATCCTAGTACATCCTGAATACCTGTAATAAAAATGGAGATTATAAATTTGATTATGTGTGGGTAGCTTAGTATTTAAAGAGTCGGCTTTACGATCTTGACGTCCGAGATTCGAAACCTGTCGAAGTGTGTGTGACTAGTACGTCGGGAGGTCGCAGCATGACCTCCGTCCTCTATAAGCACGGGCCTGGGGGTGACGGGCGGAGCCGCCTGTCACCCTAGAGGAATCCCCTCTCCATACCCTACACCTAAAGGGGGTCATCTCAAAAGAGCGGGCCCCGGGTCTGCCGGGGTGCTAGGAATATGTTGGTTGCTATCTCATCTCACCTCTGGCAAGTAAAGACCCAAAGACGGCGTGCGTTTTAGTCAATTCGAGTTCGACATAACCTCCCCAACCAGCTCCGGCTGGGCAATATCCGTGTGGATCTTTCGCACGATAAAAAAAAGTTTCGAAGTTTGACTATTACATCACTGACGTGAACTTACTCCTACAGAAACAATTTAGCTTAGCTTTGTGCGAGAACTCATTACTTCACCCCCTTCATCTTGGTACGGCTCTAATAGCAAATATTTATTTTTAGTTTAAATTAGTCAAAAAAACTAGAGGCATTACGACATCTAGCTCGACAGTAGGTACTCGAGACAGAAATAAGAATATAAAAAAACCGTTAATTTCAAATTAGTTATGGCAATTTTTCTAAATATATCTATCCTAGGCGTGCATATCCATTGTTTCTAGTATAATTGAGCGTAGCATTGTGAATGCGAAATGAGCGGGCAGGCGGTTACAATTAGGTCATAGCTCATAGCTGTCGATGTCTGGTAATTGGCGCGATATAACATGTTAATGTGTGTTAGCATGTGTTATACTATTTGTAGGTATGATGCACAATAGGTATACTGATTGCTGATAAACGAGAGTGAATCATACGTTATCTGGGTTCACTCAATGTCGAATTTATTATATTATTGCGTTCGTGTTTTGGATGGATAGCGTAATAGTGGGTTTGTTTAATAAATAAGTATCATTACTTTAGGCCCGTATCACAGTGTAGCTTTTTCCCTTGTGGTATTAAAAAAAAAAGCAATTTCAAAATTGTAATAGGTATTATACCCGGCGGTTGAGGAAGAAGAGCCTTGTAGAACAACAGCAACAGAAAGCCAGTCCTCGTAATAAAAAGATATTCGAAATTCAATCTTGAGCTAACCTCTATCTCTCAAATGTCAAAAACTTTATTCTCGTATTTACAATTTTTCATGATACCATGTTCGTTCTTGACATTTAGGGAATTGAGGTTAGATTCAGTCTGAATTTTGAATAAGAAAATATATTGGTGGAGAAAGAGGAGTCCACTATTCATCCACGGTTTAATATTCGCAATGATATCAATAGCAAAATATTACTGATTATCATAGAAAGGAATGCCAAACCACGCCCTTCAAAGTAAGTAAAAAGACTTCTTATGAGGAGATATGATTACGTATGATTATGCAATGAGGAATCTCAAGTGTGAAGCACAAACCTCGACACTTGTTTCGCCTCTACACATGGCATTTTCCTGACCGCTACAGAATGACACAAGATAATGAAGTAGGCGTTACATGGCGGCACCCGGTGGTCTCACTACCATGGCTCACAAGAATGCGCGAAGTGGAGGTGTTAAAACTCATCCCGAGATTGCTCCAGGGTAAACAAGACTAGTATTTCTTATTCTCTTTTTAAAACATATACATACCCGTCCAGCCCTTGTTCTTAGCGATATGGTCGCTCAGTCGGACCGTCAGAGGAGTGTACTTGCTGGTTAAGTAGCTTTTATCTGCTGCGTTCATCTCGGATTCATCCATCGTTAGGTGTAGGGCCTGGAAGACGACATATTGGTTGGAGAAAAAGTTTAAATTTATAAATATCATTCATTAGAAAAGCTTTTGAATGTAGTACATTGAAAAGAAAGTTTATGAATATTGTTTATTGAAAAGAAAGTTTATGAATAACGTTCATAAACTTTTCGCCAACGAGTCTCTTTCAGCTTTAGGAACTTTTTATGGCAAGTATTCATTACAGTTTTATCTGGCAATTTATTATCTATACATGATAATTCTACCAGTACTTTAGTTAGTTTTCGATCGTGTGGCATGACAGAAAATACGTTCGCCTATAATATCAGAGGTCGTGGGGTTTTATTCTTGCTTAGTGCAAATATTTATATGCACGAATATGTCTATTAGTAAATTGTTGGGTGTTTCTTTGTACGTATATATTCCGAACTAATACTAACACTTAATTTTCACTTACTTTTCGAAGCACAGCGTATTGCCTAGTCCCCTGTTGTGGCCTCAATAAGCCAACTTTTTCTAAGTTGCACAGAGTAAGCCAAGTGTTCAGCCCATATACTTGTACCAGTTCTCGTTTGTAGTACTCCAACACTTTGGGTTTGAGACCAGAGCCAGTGACGCATTGCAGGCAGATTAATCGCAGCACCTGGACAGACCAGAAGATATATAAATACAATTATAGATATGAGACCACGTTAGAAGGCAGTTTCCAGGAAATAAATATTGATTATTTATACTGTTGATTAATTGCACTTGGTGGAACTTATTGTTATACATGATTGATATTGATAACACACTTGTACTTATCCACTGAATTTATTTTTGTACCTAACCGGTTTCGCCTTACGGCATTCTCAAAGGTTTTACATTGACAGTTATGTTATGAGCATTCTAATTCCTAAACATTACACTGGCTAACAATTTTTCATGTATATATGTATATATTTTGATAAGAGGGAGTAATAATTCTAAAATAATATTTTTCAGGGTAAACAGTAGACACTATTTCCCCAAATCTGGGGAAAAAGTTTGGGGCTGGTATGCTTAAGTTTTATACTATCCTCAGATGAAAAATTATTAACCAGCGTAATGTTTAGGAATTAGAATGCTCAAAACATAGCTGTCAATGTACACCTTTGAGAATGCCGCAAGGCGAAACCGGTTAGGTACAAAAATATTTACAGTGGAGAAGTAAAAGTGTGTTATCAATATCAATCATGTATAAATAAATATTGTTTCTGATGCTAGAACTTACTTTAGTGAGCGGTTCTTTTTGCGCGATGAGATCCTCTATGTAGGGACATATCTTTTCGTTATCGATACAGTTCAAGAAGTCTTCCTCACACTGCACCATATCTTGGAAGTCGAAACTGTCGGTCGTCTGGAAAAAAATGAATCTTAATACCGTTATAAATAGAATTTATTTCAAATGCCTGTTGTAAGGAAGATTGTTATTGATAGTTGGAGCCCTAAAATGTCCAATAACTGGCCTAACTTCAGTACAACAATATTGCCAATAGGTTGTGGAGGCCGCTTAACAGAAAATATCGAAGATTAGCCGCGACGCAGTTAGCCTGGAAATATCGACTCCGAACTCCGAGGTGGTTTCGGATGCGACCAAGATTAACGTACGGAACATGAAGAAAGGAGGAGTAGCCGTGCACACCCCAGACTCCATTAATAGTCACAATGTCTAGTCAATAATAAAATATTTTTCTGAAAAGTTCTTTGAAGTGCCTAGTGGTATGGATAATGGACTGCTGAGACGAGGTCTCGGGTTCGAACCCAGGTTTTACCATGTCACACACCAATAACTCGATGCTTTCGAAGGTTTATAAGTGCCCGGTTAATGGCAATAGGCTCGCCACCTACTACATTGGGACCTAAACATAAACTGATGAAATGTTGGTGCTAGCACCTCTGCCTACCCCTTCGTTGTGTGTTCCTATGTTCTTTGAATTGACTTTACTAACTGTCTACAACCAGTCTTCTTCATCTGAACGTCAATCTCAGTTACATCTTGCTCCCTAACAGGGGTGATTGTCATCTGACCATCAGCAGCTGCCTTAACTAACCAACAGTAGAGATTTGATGGTCAGATAGTCCGGCGCGTACTCTCGTTCTCCCATTTAGTATTGCCCAGATTCTTACCTCTTTGATATACTCAGCGATGGCAGTGTGTGTGGCCAGCGATTGCTTATTTGCCAACATCTGTGGAAGCAGGGACACAAACTGTTTGATTTCTTGCACCGACTTGTCTTTGTGTCGTTCGTCTAATTGGGTCTTTATCACGCGAGCTTTCTTCGACAGCGCCGCCCCTACCTGTGAGATAACATGCTTGTATGTAATAAAACAGTGTTTGAATAAGTATGGTTTCTGTGAAATAGAATAAAGGCCACCTTAGCACTTGCAAAGGTGGCGTATTTTCGATATTTCCAATTTTGGTGCCAATTCTGGTGACCTATAACCATTGCGATATTATTAAATAATACTGAGCTCCCCGAGAAAAGATATAAAATAGTTCCGTAGGCTTATCTAGCACCCTTTAAAATCACGACAATCGTGGTTACCCCTTTAAATATTTAGTTTATTCTGTTCTTAGTATTAACTGTTAGTGGCAACCGAAATATATGTTATCTGTGAAAATTTCCACTGTCAAGCTCTCACAGTTCTAGCCTGGTGACAGACGAATCCCTCTTACAAAAATTCCACGTCTTAGTAAGAGGGATTCATTCTTACCCTTTGGATACGGCACTCTGAAAAGCAGACCGACCATTAAATTGTAATTACAAGTATACCGTAGGTACATCTCTTTCTTTCGTAATTTGAGCTATCCAGATATAACTTTATTAATTTAGATCAGAAAAGGATTAAAATACAGGTAGAAATTAAATAAAGAATAATAAATTAGTTCAGCAATAAATAGGCCAAGGGAAAAACAAAACAACTTTGTGATGAAGATTCTGTACAGGAACACTCACGGTTGTGAAGCTGCAATCTCTTATCTCAGCGAACATTTTCTCACTGGAGTTCAATATGATACGTTTTTTCTCCCTTGCTGTTACATCTGGATTGACTTCCTCTGCGCTCGCGAACTTCTGTCCAGGGAAGGTGGCTGTTGAGCTTTTGATTCCGTAGATTTCATCTGTTGGTTTAATAATATATTTTATAAATAAAAACGGATGTTACTAAGTGCAAAGCTCGAAAAAGAGTCTACCGTTATGGCTGATTTTTTTCCGTACGTTCTTAAAGTACCATGATTTTACAAAAATAATTTTATTTCAAAGAAATATTTTTATTTTTTTCTTCATTTGTCTGTATATTAACATTACATCGTAATAAAATTGTTACTAACGCCGTTATGGAAAATATCTTTATCATAATTTCTTATAAAAAAATAAAAAGAAAAGGTTGCGGACGAAACCGCGGGTAGGTAGTTTTCTTATAAATTTCGAGATGACTGCCGTATAATTTTCAGGAAATTAAACAAGTGTCAAAGTCGTACAAGACGAGGGAATCAAGCTATAGTTTAACCGTTCAGCTGTAAACATAGTACTTACCAATTAGACCCTCGTATGTGAGTTGGGTTGTCATGACACTGGTAAAGTCAATGGCTCGGTCAAGAAGGAGTAATTGGTCAATGCAGGACGTTGGTGACCCCTTAGGAGCAGAACCCTGTTCCTCTTTATTTAGGCGGCAGAGGAGATCCCAAACCTGATTGTAAGACAATTATTTTAATTGGGAGTTGTCGTGTTGTGTATTTAACTGTTTATATAATTGTAAAATGGTTGTGTTTGTACATTATTATTATTGTTGCGAACACCGGAGGCCGGACGAATGATCCACCTGCGCCACTTGCGAGCGACTTCATTTTTTCCCCATCGCTCCCCTGGGGGAGGAAGGAGTTTCTGATACGACCAGTTTTTACGGTCTTGTCTGTACAGTGGAGGCATTTAAAAAAATCGTTCTCTTTTAATAGTTTGCGATGGACGTAGAAACTACTAAACACATTTTGTTGACTTTTTTTAAAAGGGTCTTTACTTGGTCAGCCTCAAAATTTTATGTATGTTTGTTTGTTTGAGTAGACCCGGGGAACCTCACGGGTGGAACCGTAGCCAGAGGTTAATAGTTAATGTAATCGTTGCTTAAGATTGTAGCGATAAAATGAATGTTTCTAACCTGCTTGGCTGCGACGCCTTTGCCGAACACTCGTGGTATAATACCATACCACTGCTGTATTGTCCGGAGCGCCTGTGCAGCATTGTACACGCAGGTTGGATCGCCTTCTAAGTAGTTCTCTCTGTAGCATGATATAAAATGTATGTATATGTATAGTATATCCAGACTCGATCTGTGACTTGATGGCCTCAGTGTGTGTCCCACACATAATAATAAATCATGGACCACTCCACACTTTTATTTTAAACATATATTTTGTTTCTCAACATTTTTTCCAATCTCAAAGTAACTTATTTTATCTTTCATCCAGAAATTTGTTACAGACTTTTGAGAATTATTTGTTATTGCAGTTTTTTTTTAAAGGTATTTTGGTTTAGAATACACCGAATTACGTAAATATTTAAGCAGAGTTACAAAGATAATGTTACGGAACCCTTCGACCCCGAGTTGGATTCGCACTAGTAGGTTTTTTTTATTTTTATGACTATCGTAAGTTGCAAGTGATGAAAATAGGAAACTATATATAACCGTAACCACAAAATATAATCATTATAAAATAGGCCATAAATATGATGTTGATTATTACGCGATTTCCTATAGAGGTCACTGATAAGTACAGTATATATTTATTCAGAGAGCTGGTTCCTGACAAATGATAAGGTCGTATCGTAAGTGAACATGGATATACAGTAATATTTTTACTTAACATGACATTCATCCAGTTTAGTGTGATGCAGGTCATGTAATGGTCAATTCAGATTAGGTCGATCAAAAATTCTGCTTGATTTGATTTCACCTTTATGTTAAATACTTAGCATAGAACATTCAAATAGTGATGATCTGTATAAATCATATTTTTTTTTATTAGTTGTTTGAGTCTTTGGGAGTATTTGGAGTCCAGCTCAAACACATCTGCGAGGGAATATTTCATCTGCAATTTGACTGCAGTGGCTTTATCAAATTTCAGACACTTCTACTGCATTTTAGTACCTTTTATTATAGGAATGCTAAATATTGAATGATGGCAATTCAAAAATGCCATTCATTCGATTGAAGAAGAACAAGAAATTATAATATAATAGATATTTTTCCTTTACCTAAAATCATTTTGCAGCTCCAAAGACATGACATCACTTTCAAAGGGGAAGATATCACATTTGAACTCTTGTACAGACAAACTGGCCATCACTCCCCGGTTTGTTAAATGTTTTATACACAGCTCACTCTTCCGTGGAACAAAGAATAAGTGGAATTCTACCGGTGTGGTCTGCTTAGATCTGTTAAAGAATAAATAAACATGAACACAGTGTTTTAGATATAAATTCATTAATTATATTTGTTATGTTCATGCAACTTAAGTGGCAGGCAAGCAAACAGCCCATCTGATGGAACATGGTGACTGTGGCCTATGGTTGTGTTTGACACCTGGGGTGATAGCTCATTTTCTTCTACATCATTAAAAATTAAACGCAAAATATACCAATTTCTGGTAAAATATTGTTCAGCTGTCTGGATATTTATGACTATGAAGTAGGTTTTTACTTCATATTCTCTTTAATATGCATTCTTTTTTTTACAAGGCTTTTAGAGGAGAATCTCAGACTAAAGTTCCATGAATAATAAAATAGAATTTATTTGCTTACAAACATGGTAGATAAAGATCTTAGGGTATCCACATACATACCGTAAAGACTGAACATAGTCTGCAACTAAGTCCATTAACTTCAGATTAGGTCTTGCAATGAATACAATGTGCTTAACTGATATAGTTGGTAGGTTTCCAGGTTTTAACGGGAACATATCTATCACTTCATGGTCTTTAAGTAGCGCATATTGCGCAACCAGGCCTACAGGACCTGCTAGCCAATCATCCCATATAGTTACCTGGAAAATATAGAGGTTTGTTAGTGATACGATATATGAATACACCCATTTCGTTTCGCCGTCTCGCGGTCTCCATTTTAGGATTCGTTTAGTTCATATTGATAGAAAGAAATATGGTAATTATAAAGATTAATCTATTCCCTAAAAACAAACTGCCGATTACAAATTTACTCTGTGAAACTGCCTACCTTAGGACCCTTGTAAAGTTGCAATAAATTCAATAATTCTGTTCTCATAGTCTCTTGGACTAAAGCTACGTTTAGCCTGCCTCCAGAAAGATGTGTGCTCATTTTCGTTTCAAGCATTTTGAAATAGTTATATGTTTTAATCTTTTAATAAACGATACGGAACATTTTATTGTTTATTTTCCTGTCACTATCGCACTATCAATGCACATTGGTGCCGATTCTATAGTTTAGGATGTTAACTAAATAACTAAATTACTGTAACCAGCTAAAGTATGTATTTCTATCTTTTTCTTATCCCAGTACAACAAAAGAGATAGAATGGGCATTATTTTAGTCTCGTCTAATTTGTTTTCATATAGCAGAGTCGGCACCAATCACCATATAGGATAGTTGTCAATGTCAATGTCATTGGTGTCAAATTGTTGTTCTTATAATTTGTCTACGGCCATGAATATAGATCCTTGAAGCCTATCAAAATCATCAGTATTTTAGCGGTGACATAGGAAAATAATTCTTATTTATTTTGCAAATTAGTAATCCTTTAAGTATGGTTTCTGCAACAAAATAATCAAACACGGCTACTTTTTTTAATGGCTAACTTTTATACCGCAACAATATTTCCTGTCGGCTGTCAGTTAGTATGTTATACTTTTCTGAAACTTCTTTATATTCATGTTATATTCAGATATTATTATTGTTTGTCGAACAAGCAATTTTTTTCCGGTAACACATTTTTACTAGCGTTGCTGCTGTTAAAGCAAACACAGTTTATTATATTAAAGTCAAAATATGTTTACCTAATAAATACTTAATAGTGAAAAATAAATCAAACTCCGTTGTTTCGGTGTATTCTGTGTTGCAATCTGTTGATTTTTGGAAATAACCGCCCTTTTGAACCAGGTTCCGTTGACCAAACTGGCTAAACAACACACATGACATACTATTGTAGTTTCTCAATTTGCACTGCCCAAAGGTGAAACTAATATACCTATTAGTAGATCATTACCTACATACATGACTATTTCCTCTGTTGTTATAATAACATAAAATGAGTGTCTTAATATTATGATTGGTAGCAATTTTAACTTTATACCGAGATAAATGGCAATACTATACCGGAAACGTGGCAAAATTCAAATTTTATTGATTGCACTACGTGACAATACATAGTAATTTAATATGTTTGTTTTTATTATTTTACCAAATTTGCTTTAAATCTGGGTTTGACTATGACTTTTAGACTAATTTTGTGAAAGGTACCTACCCAAGGTAGCGAAGGTACCTAAGCTATAATATTTTCTCAGATGAATGATTATAATATTTAAATTCGTAGCTAATCGATACACTGTAATCTTTAAGTAGAGTCACGTGGGGTAGCTGTACGCAGTTTTTAAAAAATTGTCTCTGAAATAAAACATGCTTATAATATGAATCAAACCCGTATTTATTCTCATCTATTAGACTATAAGGAACATTAACCAATCACTCTAAGTAATTGAAATTAAACAACTTTTATATACCATTAGGTTTTTTAAAACTCGGGAAATGCGTACACTTTCCCCACCCCTGGGTTAAGTATACGCACTGCGGATACTTAGTCTTCTACACAATTGTCACAAGTAAATACACCATTTATATAATTAGAATACTCTTCGTGCCACCAGAATTTGCAAATATGGCATTCTATCCACTCCTCGGTAGGTGGATCTTCAAATTTTTTTTACATAGTGGACAAAAATATTCCTCTCCTGTGTGACTTAATGATATCTGTGTACTAGCACTCCTCTTCTTGTTTTTCCTTCATTAACTATCTGTAGGTATATTCTTTTGAGTTTGCTTCTTTGGTTTCTTTGCTATTGTCATATTCAGTTTCGTTTGCTTTTGCCTTCTCCCATCAACTTTTTTGCTGCTTCAATCTGCTCCTTGGTACAAACCTTCCGGTCTGGACATTTTCTTATATATTTGCGGGGCATTTTAAATCTAAAAGTCCAACACAATAAGATAAAATTTACCTATATTTCATAAAACAACGAGGCGGGGCAAGTGTACGCGATTTTTACTCTGCGGACAGTTACCCACGTATACTTACCCCATCAAACAAAAAAAAAGTAAACAAATTAAGTATTGATATGACGTACCTGCAGCTAATTGCCTCGATTCAAATAAAATATCAATTAGTTTTTCTATTCGAAAACATCATACAATCACAGTTTGGCCAGCAAGTTGACCAAGTGCCAAGCACCTTTACTTAAGCAAAAAGAATAAGAAAACGACCAAAAAAATTCTCTATCCAATTTTTTTAATTTACGCCGCTAAATGTAAATAGATGTCACGCCCCTTTTTCTCAGTGAATGAATGTTAGTGTATTTCACTAGGGTCCAACCCGCGATTACGAGCGAGATTCGCACAAAGTTCACTGCGGATACTTACTCGCCGCGTACGGTTACCCCACGTGACCATACCTACCTACCAACATAAGTAATGCACTCTATGTAATTAAAATATTCAGAAAATATATATTATACCTATACATGTTTAAGGATAAAATTATAGCGATAAAAATATTAGGAATACCTACAAATAACGTTAAGTACCTATCTCTTCGTAAAATCATCAATCATAATGTAAATCCGTACCTAGTTAGTCAGGCAAGTACTTCACTGACATGGTATAAAAGAATAGGCCGTAGGTACTTTACATCGAAAGTTTGGAGTGAGTATTACACTTAGATAGCTATGATCTGTAGGTATATAGTCAGGCTACGAGGCAGGCTGTCGGTGGATGGCGCGGCCCTTATCACTTGCGTGTAGCGGCTCACTGCGCGCGGCGACACATCGATTTTTCCACAAAACAACCCATTCCAAGCCATCAGTTGTATAAGTAAACACGTTTCGAAAACAAGTGACTCTATCTGCCGTGCATTTATCGAGTAAAACTTAGTGAAATGTGAATGTTATCAATATAAATAATGCGTCACACCCCGTGGGCAGAAAATTACAATGGCCGCCCAAAATAAAGGTAGGTATGTTTCTGTCAGATTTTTATTAAATTTAAATATCTATAATTAATTATGTTCCGTAATGCTTACTTATATAGAATTAGCTTTAAAATATGAAATAGGTGGTTGAAATCTATAATATTTAAAATAAATGTAATACAGCGATTTTAATTTATTCGTATTGTCAACTTGACGTTACGATAACATGAACGGTGTGTGGGCGAAAATCGGCCATGTGAGTACTGTTTGTAATCTTGTTTTTATGGCTCTAATAGATAAGGGCGGGCTTGCTAAATTTTGAAGCCTCATTGCTTAATAAACGTGCAGATATTCCATAATCATTCAGGTACTACTTTTAGGTACGTCTCTACACAAATAAAGAACTAACTGATTAGGTACTTAAGTAGTAGGTATACAACAAATAATTTAAACGAAAATTATTTAGTACGTAGGTACTTTTTTGACAAGATTAAAAAGATAATATTCATTTCAATATTTTCTTTCGGCTGCAGGGTTTCTAAAAGGTTTTTGTATCTTTTTATCTTTCCAAGGGAAATATGAAACACTGTGTAAATACTCTGATGTTGACGTGTTACACTACCAAATACGTAGGCCATATTTCTTATTTTTTAGTCCAGGTAGGGCACCTCCTTTGATGGTATGGTTGAGGTGAAATTTTTGGAATGAAGGTCACCAATAAAGATGCTAATAACGCTACGATGTTGGCCTCGTCAGATTGTAACATTTTTACTCACGCCTCACTGTGCGTTAAGAGGGGCGTGAATTGTTTGAAGAAGGAAACATATTTATCTGTATTTATGGCACGTCAATTTGACTTCACCTCGCCTGATGTTAAGTTGAAGACAAAATCTCATGAAAGAGGGTCACCATGCAATTATGGTATTATATGCAATTAAAGAATTTCAAGTGTTTATGGTAAGGTAAATTAGTAAACTGGTTGAGATCAATCAACCCCGATTTGTACCCCTTTAAACATATATAGATAGCACCTCCACCAAAGCCGTTAGAGGTGATTATGTCGTACCTACTCGAGGCGAATAAAACTCACGCCTTGGGTCTTTGATTGCCGGAGGTGAGATAATACTGGACATAATATATCTCTCGCTCTATATGCCTACAATAACTACGAGTACGTACCAAATCCACCTTATATATTTAAAAGCTTGTTAAATGAGAGTCTTAGAAGTAAAATAGCCTCAGAATAACGAATTGGTACGCAGTAGATATACTTATACTGTTTATATTTTAGTTTAACTATAATTGTGTGTTCTAAAATGTAATAAATAGCTAAAAGAGCACTGTTTTCCAAGATACAGGTTCAGGCCTAGTTTAGGAACCAGTATCTACACAATTTGTATTGAATAATAGCACAGTATCGTTTGTTAAACATTTTAAAATCAATTCATGTAATAATGAGTCAAATAAACTCATCTTAATAAACTTATCTTAATTTTCACTATAGTAATATAATATAGACCGATACTAGTTAGTCCTAGGTAGAGATATGTCGGAGCAGATATTATATACATTGGTATTTATATTCAGCCGGCCCGCCTCCGAGTCTCCAATGATAGAGGCTTGGAAAGAATCCTATCAATGCTTAATTCTCACACAAATGACTTTAATAATTATTTGTTTAAGATTGTTTCAATACATATGATGTGGCTGTACTTATAAATTAAAAAAAAAATTACTCTATACCTAATAATAAAGTCGTGTATGTTTGATTTATTGCCTGTTTTTAAGAAGTAAAATTGAACATTTTGGTCATCATCACATCACCCAATAACACGCACCCGAGCCTGAGCTTTCTTCTGACCCTGGGGTTAGCGGGGCCGGGGGTGCAAAGGAAATGTATTTGAGACTCGAGATTAGGATTTTTAGTCAGTTCAAGTGTGTCCACCCCACCGCACCAGGTGAAAGGAGGGGGTGGACACACTCGAACTGACTAAAAGTAAGGTTTTGCGTACGAAAATTCTTTCTTTCCTGTATTTTCATCATCATCATCATCTTTACGCAATCTCCAGTATTCCTGGCACTTCCTCTTATTCACTGGAAGCACTTCTTATTTACGTAGTCAAACTGAATAATCAAAGTACTTTGTCCAACAGGAACTCAGTGTAACCAATTTATAAATTCATAGCTGTCTAGATATTTATTCAAACATTACTGATTATCCAACCCTAGCGCGTGACTTTGATTGATGCCTCTTTTATGGTAAAATAATGTTCGGAAACTTTTCGATTTTTACTACCTCGTAGATTTTCATAGGGACTTACGCATGAAGTCGAATGATGTAAAATGTCAATAGGCATTACGAAATATAGAGAGATTGATGAGCTACCTATTACTTATCTACTTCTCATGTATCGAAACTAAGTCTAGTACTTATCATGATATATCATTATTTTTCAGCCATTTTATTTCAGGCAAAAATTGGTCAGATGTCAGGACTCATAAATGGTTTCTCTCTCTCTCTCTCTCTCATAAATCTGCCACCTATGTGGTAAAAAAAAATTACCTCCTAATATGAAATACTAGGTATAATATTATAAACTAGTTGTGAGTGCTCGATTCACACTGGTAGGTACAGGAAGCATCGACGCTGAAAGTCTGTAAAGTTATTAGTACATCTGCCGATTGACGGACGGGGATGCAGGATTTCCTCTGGAGGGTAAGGAGTCCAACGATAATCATTCTCGCACGTAATCAAACAGAAAAGGGAGTAGCAGTCATATGCTAACTAGCTTGTAATGTCAACTGGCGCTTTCGCCAATTTGAGTCTTTTGCCTACAGCGCTATTTAGAATGATACTGTCACTGTGTACAGTTTAGAGTAGCAGGTTTCAGTTTATCGTGGAGCATATAAATATTCTAGGACACTACACAGCGCCACCTAGACCCATGGTAAGCATAGCTTAACTAGCTTGTGTTATGGGTTGTAGAATGCGGATTAAAATACTTAGATACATTTTTTTGTAAATACATACATGTTATATATAAAAACACCCACACCATAGCAAATACATGCACACAAAAAATTGCAATGAGCGTGAATCTCGTGAAAATATCGTCGTATAAAATACTTATTGAGAAATTATGAACAGTAAGATTTACAGTTCTGCAAGAACAGCCGTGACATGAATCCCTTCTCGGATTTTGATTTTTAAATGAATATTGTGATTTAAAATCTTGCTTGGTGTTAATATAGGTATGCATCGCGCTTGCATGCTATAGGTATGACTCTCCAAGGCGCTGTCAGTTGATGTTAATGATGTCATTAACATCAACTGACAGCGCCTTGGAGAGTCTTGGAATTCTTTATCAGCGCACGTGTTTCCTTCTTTCGACAGTCCCGGGTCCTTTAAACGGGAACGTAAAAAAGCATCTGATAAGGTTATAAATAAAAAAAATCTCGATATTGTATCTATTGACAGTTTAATCTCTACAATTTTATAGTACCTAAATAGATGCTGAAGTGGCATAAAAGTAACTTTTAGTGGATACCAAAGACATTTTTGTCGAAAAATAAACTCAAGACCTTCGATATTTAGAACCCTAATACTTTCGTGAAGCTTTTTACTCATTATCCGACCGAAGTCGAGTGACACAAATGTATAAGGAAAGCTACATGATTGATGGTTGAACGCAATTTTGTAGGTTTCTCACAAAATTGCGCGGTAGGCTGTCGCCTGCCAGCCCACTGACGATTAATCCTGGGCTTCTAAGTTGAGTTTGTTCTTAAAAAAATGTAGGTAGGTAAATATTATTTTCAGCAGAAGATTCAGTTGTCACTTGGCTATCACAACGTAGTTGTAAAAAATGTAAACTTTTCACGCAATGTTTTTTCAGAATTTTTCAGGACGAAGTAAGAAGTTGAATAGAAAAGATACTGTTTCAGAGTAGGTACCTAGATGATATGTTAAGATTAAAAATACTTAGTCTAAAATAAGAGAGATCTACATCAAACATATCAAAACTAATAGACATCCAGCCATCATGCTTCGTACTAGACAGTAAATAAATATCACGATCCAATGTCGTGAACCAGTTAGAGATGAATTTGCACGTCAACCAAATGGAACGTGAAACGAACCAAAGATTAAATTTATTGACAAAAATACAAGGCAGCTGCTTTCTCTTCAAATGTACCTACATCAAATGATACAAAATAAAAGTAGGAAATACGTATTGAAGAAAAAATAACAGAATCTAAAACAAATACACGCTACAAAAACGTTTATATTATACTTATCTAGGCAGACATCGGCAAGAACGCGTCGCGCTTACGTCTTTCGCAAAATGGAAAATAAATCAATGATACAAAACAAACATATGGTGAACCGCTTGGACTAAATAGTTTTATTACAATTGGTTGAGTAAAGACTAAAATAGGGTTTACATATTAATATAATCATGAATAATGTACATTATAATGTACGTTTATCATAACCTACTCGAACTGCTCCGAATCTGTTGACATGAGGTTTACGAAAATCCCTCGTATCCGAACTAATTCGTATTAAATCCCGAAAATTAATGGAATCTCCTGCAGGCGGCTTAACTCATTCCCTCGGTAGATGAAATCCTCACTGTATCTCATTGTAGAACTAGAGAATCGTTATAATAATTTCACCGAAGGCACACTGAATGTTTTAAACATAAAACTTTCCATTAAACCTTTGGCATTCTGTAATTATTTGAATTTCGAGTTATACATTTGGGTCACATAGGCTTTTAACTGTTTAGAAAAAAGATTGGAGCGAATATGATATGATATATAAGTATAATCATTTATTTAACTATCACACTACAAAATCAGTATATCATGCATCATTCATTCGTAACAAGGCGATGATTTTTGAATACTTTGACTATAGCATCTGTGAAGCAAATCTGGGTAAAACATTGTTTCTCATTTAAATGGCTGAGATTCAAGCAATAGTTTATTTTGTGATAAAATAAGAACAAGGGACGAATACCCTCGTCCTTTTTCAAACAAACGCGCCATGTTTACATCAGACCGTCTTCACATTTGAATCTAGAGGACCGACGATTCAAGAAAATGGATTTTATATTATCCGGAATCGTAAAACGGCTTCGAAAGGTTTTTACGGATTTTTAGTAGTCGTTAGCTCACTGCTACTGCTCATGCCTCGTTATTATATTCTCCTGATTGCATCCGAGGCCAAGGTGAACTCGTTTCATCCTCTACTTCATACAGTCTTGGGCGTTCATTGTAGTGAGGCCATTGCCACACATGTTCTCCACCACGCCTGCTAGTTAGGACTTCTTAGGCCTACCCTGGTTATACCTGCTTTCTACAAGTATAATTCAGGTATTTTTCCCGCAACCCATTCGAAATTTGAATGTATATATGTATATTCGCTACTTTTTTTTGCTTATAGGTTCATGTAGGTTGCGGGTTCGATATACGAATTTCATATCTCGAACCCGCAGCCAATATCCAGCCGCAGAAGCCAATAGCTAGTTTTATGATGTTAATAAGATAAGATCATAAATTTGTAATTTTGTAAAACTTCGGCAAGTAAATTTTACTTTTTACTTTCATGTTAATCACACAAAATGATATCCTGTTAAGCCGGAGAAAAGTTGAAAATGCAATTTCCGTTAATGTAATCTGTATTAAAAAAGAATCTTTTAGAACTAAATTACTGATCATCCGTCTTTTTAACGACGACATTTTTTGGTATATTATTTTCGAAGCGCAGAAACATTTGGCGACGTATTGATAATTGGGACAGCCTTCAACTTTGACAAATAGATTAACTCAATTCCTCGAAGAAATTCTCTTAAATTATTTCTTTTCTCAAAATTTCTCTTTGTCTTGTCAAAAAGGTCGTTCTTCAAATGATTAGTAGAAAGCTACACCATCAAGAGATATAGGCCTTTTTCAACTAAGATAGCAAGGAAGTAATAGCATCTTAATAATGAGAAGTAATCATCATCTCTCTGCCCTTGTTATCCTGCCCCTATTAATTGGAGTCGGTGGTCAGACGGAGGTAGGGCATGACGGTATCTCCCGTTCTAATTGAGCAGTCCGTCTCGGGAAGTGCCTCCGCCCTACAGAATACCGCGGTTAATAATAACCTTGTGTTGTGTTTTTGGCTGAGAGTAGGGTAGCCAGAGTTAATTGGAGAGGTTTTGTATTGTCAGTGGGAAGACAGGAATCTCACCTCCGGCAATCAAGGACCCATGGACGGCGTGCGTTTTGGTCGGTTCGAGTCCGACATAATCACCTCCATCGGCTTTGGTGGAGGTGGTATCCGTGGGGATTTTGCGCACGATAAAAAAAAAAAAAAAAAAAAAGGGAAGACAGGAAAACCCTTCTTTGTCTTCTGCACTGACAGCACAAAGACTGTCTTAACCTTCTCCCCCCCTTCCCTCCCCTCTTCTCTATATGGTCGGCAGCGCGAATGTGGCGCCCCTGATATTGCAAAACGTCCATAGGCCGCGTTTTGGAGGAGTTGGCAGGCAAATATGTACCACGACAATTATATATAATAATTATATATAATTATATATATATATATAATTATATAATTATATATATAATTATATATAATAATTATATATAATTGATTTTGTCCATATATGTACTCGTATGTGTATGTGTGCGTTGGATAACTGACAGTGATGACGCGTTTATCGGACTTTATAGCATTGAGAGTAGGTCACCATTTGTTAACTTACGGATGGAGTTACGGACTAATAAAATCAGTATATGGTTGTAGGTACAGAGTTAATTATTTAACTAAGCTAGGTATTTGCCTAGCTGAATAATAGTCTAGCAAATGTTTAGGGATACTATATACAGTGTCATTTAGATCCAGAAAGTAAGCACAGCTACATTAACTTCTATTATACATTATATAATGTGGATAAACACTCTTGGGCATTTTTTTTTGTAAATATGCACACACATACGGTCATGTACTTCGTTATCGTTACCAAGTCAATAGAGAAAATATATAATCAGTCATGCATATTTTTCGCAGTGAGCGGGCATAGAATCCGTGACTTCTAGTTAGTCGGAAATGTTCTAGATTTATATTTTTGAAATGTTCTAGATATGATTTTATATTTTTCAGTAAAAGTCAACGACTTACGTTGACTTTTACTGAAAAATATAAAATCATTTCTATATTTCAAGAGATACCTCAGGAAAGTAATAATTAATTGGTTGTACTAACAAACATTCTAAAACTTTATTTTTTTCTCACGCCATCGCACTTTTATACAAAAGCACTTGGCGGACTTCCGACCTCGCGTTTAATAGAAAACTTATTACAATAGCCGTGTTCTTAGTTTGAAAAAATAACGAAATATTTTGACGTGCAAAAGATGTCTCTCTTTGAAGTGATTTTTTTTAGTTGCGTTGTTAAAGTAAATACTTTTTACTCTTTATACAGATTATTTTCACTTCGATGGACACCACAAAATGTTATTATCTAGCGTTAATAGCAAAATAATCTCGTCATTAGCGCATTACCGAGTTTAAAATGTCAAATGAATTTAAATAACTATGCATTTTTATGACAGCCAACTATTTCTTCGTAGTTCATAAGTTTACAAACGTTTTACGGTTCTAATACTGTCAGTTTTTCACACAAAGGTTTTGTGTAAAGATGCACTTACTCTTTTGGTCCCTCTAAATAATCATTTAATGATCGACACGGCCGTAGAGGCACAATATTTTAACCTTCTTTTACTAATAATTCACTAGCTGTTTAATAATTCCCTGAACTTCTACTACCAATCCATTCCCAGGGTCAATCAAAGGATTGGTACAGTGTTTTCGTTGAAAGCTCACAGGTAGCTTGATTTTTATGGGCACCCCAAATAAATATCATTTAGTGGACCAATTTATCCAGTATCTTGACCAAGTAATATTATAGAAACCTTTCCAATGAATCTCTCCTTCTAATGATGTAAAAAGAATTTATATTTAAGATTTTATTAAGACAGATATAAAGACATAAAGACGGAAGACTATTTAATAATAAGTAGTATCTGAATTCTATGGCAGTTATATTTTATATTACATATTATTATGTAACAAACATTACCATACTAATCAAAAATCAATACTGCAACCTTTAGAAGCATGAAAAATTAGGAGCTTCTCTAACATTCTCATATTCCTCATATCGCTCCAAACGTTACCCTACTAAATTGGAGTACTTAGTTAATTTTCCAGCATAGATACGAAATTTTCCAGTATTTTTAATCTTATCTAAAGTTGAGGTTAGCAACTGTAAACTTTCATTTTAGATATTAAATCGTAGTAGCACTCGTAGACTCTCGTAGTACGAGCTCGTAGCAAGTAAACGTAGCAGTGTGATCTCAGGCCTACGGGGGTGACAGGGTACGAATATTTAGCTAAGAGTAACTTCTAGATTATTGAAAACTTCTATTTGTACCATTAGTCGTTACACTTTTTTGACTAGGTACAAATACCTTTACAATAATCATCATCGTCATCAGTAGTTTCTGGTTCTAGCGCAGTCAGACTCTACTCTTTTTGATTATATACCTATGTGGCTTTTATAAGAGTGACTGCGTCTGACCTACGTTGTCTACCTGAAAGTTTTCGAAAGCCTGCATTGGTCTTTTAGTTTAGTCTTCTATATGAGCCTTTTTTGTTTCTTTTTTTAACGGTTAATGTTATTTTAAATAAGTAATAAATAAATAAATATTCTAGGACGGTCTACACAACGCCACCTAAACTCATGGTAAGCATAGCTTAACTAGCTTGTGTTATGGGTTCTAGAATGCGGATAAACATACTTAGATATTTTTTGTAAATACATACATATTATATATACAAACACCTAGAACAATACGAATATACATATTCATGCACACAAATATTTGCACTGCACACAGCGGGGATCAAACCCGTGCCTCTTGAGTAGCAGTCGCGTTCACTACCGCTACGTCATGGAGATTTTGAATACATGGAATACTAATCTAGTTTGTATTTTGTTAGCTGATGAGGAGATGCCAGCGGCCACTGCGTTGGACCCAAGCGCTGAGCAGAAAGAGCGGCTCATTGCAGCCGTTAAGAAAGAGGTTAAGCAGTTAATGGAAGAGGTAATTGATGCATTTATTTATTTACTAGCCTATGCCCGCGGCTACGCCTGCGTGGTTGTCGGTTATCGCGATCTAAGCGCCATCTGTGCAACTAAAATTATATATTACTAATCATAACTCTGGTTCTACTTAACCGATTGCAATCAAACAAGCGTAACATTTTAAGTTGAACCAAACCCCTTCAAACAAAAAAAAAACCGCATCGAAATCTGTTCAGTAGTTTTTGCGTCCATTGCGGACAAACATACACTTTTTACAATTATATAATAGTATAGATAGATAACCTTTACCTATTTTTTCTTTGCAAGGAGGCCATCAAACTGAGGTCCACCTTTGTAGCATTGTTATAATAACCCTCATTCCTGACTTGACTATTACCATACCATCCAAATATATAGTAGGCATAGAGTTGACAACACTATGATAATAATGATTGTTTTATGATTTGGATCATCAGTTAGTCAGTCCTCTGTGGGATATAGGCCTTTCCAAATATGGACCGTGGAACCAGGTCTTTCGGCGTTGTCATTCACTCTATTCCAGCTTCACTTTTTGGATCAGTATTGCATAGTGAATGAATGAAATATTCTACATTCAAGACAAAAGACAACTCCATCGTTATGCTTTGTAAAATATAGCTTGGGTCCTATGACAGATGTCAAAATTTGGTTCATAGGGATGTCCGAAATTCGATGAAAATATCGATACTACCAGCTATTATTGATGCATGTTACATATAATTAGGTTTAATTTAATTGTATATGTGTATTTAATTGTAATGAGAACGGAATATACGTAGCATACAAGGCGTCGGCGCTCGTACTGACGAGAATGAGTGGAGTAGATCAGTGGAAGTTCATATCAAACAAGATGTTGGCGCGTGTATCTTATGCCTATATCATGGCCCAAGAGCCAAACGCGGCGTATCTTCTTACAAAATCCAAAAACAGGTTCAGGGCGTTGATGGATTGAATGTAGGATTTTATTTACTCAATATTATTTAGGATCAAGTATATTGAAATATAAACATTATTATGATATTAAAATACCTAAGCAATAAGATTAAATTCTAATTAATTTTTTCGTATATTAATTTCAATTTTAAATTAAGCTTTATTTAAAATATGGATAGTTCATAGTATGTTAGTCACGATGATTCATCGCCCATCACTAATTAGCTCTGTATGCCCATAAAGTATGACATTGACAGCTACTACATTCAATAATAGAAAATTCAAGACTTCATGTGCGGGATTTCAATGACAGCTGTCATAGGACCCAAGCTACATTTTACAAAGTATAGTAAAACATCTGTATCTGAACATAATTTTTTGCCCTCTATCCAACTTAATTTTTTACCTACAGCTGTACGTTAAAGAAAGTTCTCCCACTTATGAGGAAGGCAACCTTTGCTCGGACATTACTGTTTCCGGGTATCGACCTAAATACATATTGACTCAACAAACTGGAACGAGCTCTCAACAATTCCATCACCTATACAAACTGCCATATGCCATACGTCACAAAGTAGTTATAAGCTTTGACATCTTGACACACGGATTAGTTTTTGAAATCTCATCGTGTCTCTTTTCAAATCAGAGGTCAGATAAGTTTCTTTAATTAAGCAGTCTCCTAAAATCCCCTTCATCCATACTCGTAACTAATATCTCGTAGCCAGAAATAACTACAAACTCGAGTCAACCAGTCATAATATTTTGGTCCACCTTATTTCTTTCGCTCTGCCTATAGACGCCAGTCTATATCAAATTTCTGTGACTCTACTATGGGAAAGCCCGTCAATGTTGTCAATCTTAGATAGATAGATAGATAACTCTTTATTATACACCAAAAACAATATAAAAATAAATACAAGGAAGTCTTCGAAAAGTTTATTTAGTTTTCTTTTTGTATACAGGCTGTTACCCGTAAGTTCGTCCACGAAGAGAGCGGTGGTGTAACTGCATTGTGTGGAGCGGTCGAGTCGTGTCTTGGCCAGGGTCTAAGGCGACGTGCGCTCGGGCTTTTCAAGACTAGTTCTACTACTGCCCTGCTACATAAGATTGCCAAGGTAAGTGTTAAAAGTAATATCGGGACGACAGGGCCATTGGCAGATTGAAAATTCTGTGTTTTGTGATATTATTATACTCCACAGTATCATTTAGAAAAACCTCAGTAAGCTCACACGTATCATTTAGAGAAGTTGTTCTCTATTTAAGCAAGGCTAATACAGTGACCTTTTTTATGGTTATATTTAGAGGTCGTTACAAACCTCTTTAGGTAAATAGCATTATTTTTAACCTGCAGACTATAAAAAGTGAAAGGGTGTTCCTATTTTAAGCTTACGCACAATATGGGGTGACCGAATTTTTTATCATACTTTAGCATTGAGAGGGCGTTATGTATACTATGTATACAGAATCAATCGATTGAAAATATACAAATTGGTACAATACAGCATATATTATAACACAGTCTGCTAACATTCTGTGCCCGCATGCGGGTGTATTGACCTCGTAGTAATTTAAATAATGTATAGCTGAGTCTTTACAAATAGTTTACATTGTAGGCACTGTTGTAATGTATTTTTGATTAGAAATAAATAAATGTAACAACAATAGGCGTAGTTTTAATGAAACTTAATTAAATAGAAGTCAAAATAAGAGTCACTCGAGCGTTGAATTTGATTTCATTATATTTGGACCTATTCAAGTAGAATTGTGTTATGATTTTAATTGATTGACTTGACTTTTGATTTACATTTTAAGCATCATTTAGAATCAGATTTATAACTAACATAGGATAACTAATAATATATTGTGACTAAACCAAATAGGAGCCTATGTTGCCTAAAATAAAGAAATTATTGTTTGTATTTAGGAACTTTCTTCCTACAGTTTTGTATCCTTTAAGGGGAGCGTGGAAAACCATCTGATGAGGCCGTCAAGCATATTGTCAACACTGTAATATTGTTTGTGCTTGTAATATGAACCTTCTTTCCTGAAACTTTACCTTTAGCATACCATCATATTATCATGAAGTGACGTGTCTTATGGAAAAAAGATATGGCACTGAGGTAGTGCCGAGCTGATGTTAAAATTGTCTGTATAACATGTGTCTGTATAAAGTAAAAAAAACCTTTTACTTCACAAAAAAGTGTTTACTGACACAACAAATAGTTATTTGTGCAACAAGAGAGCAAAACTGTTTTTTGCTGCGAGTGCTGATTTTGAATCCTGAGCAAGCGAGGGATTCTAGGATTGAATCACGAGCGTAGCGAGTGATTCTAATGTAGAATCCTGAGCGTAGTGAGGGATTCAAATGCACGAGATGCAAATAATTTTGCTCTCGTGTGGCACACATTACTTTTCACTTCAGCAGCGAGAACACATAAGAAATATTACTTAGAAGATAATGCAACACTTATTAACAGAACAGAACCCCTATTAATTAAAATAATGCTGAAAATTTTAAAGTTAATAATTAATCTAATTAGTAATTACTTATTGCTGTTCTGCAAATTTAAAGTTGAAAGTTAAAAGTTAAATTTTATACCCGTTATTTTTAAGGTGTGTTCAGAAACAGCGTACGTGACATTTTATTTTTTAAATGTTGATAATAGTAATCATTGTAAATACTTATGCATTACTTATTTTGATATTCAATAACATTACATAATTATTAAATAATGTAAATAAAATACATGGTTATTCTTTTACAAATATCGTTCAAATTTAGAATTTCGAAATAGGACCTTTGACGTGCCATAAATTAAAAAAAACTTCAAAATACTTGTGTTTGTCACTCGAACTTTTTTATGGACGGTCAAGAGACAGAGTGCAGTGTGTATGTAGTTCGAAAGTTATTCGCGGAACAATTCTTTTTGAATCTATGGTTGGCACCCTTCATTGAAAATTAAAATAAATAAATTAAAAAGCTACTTTGTCTCACTGAGTGAGCAAAATGGCATTTTGCACACTGTTTTTACGCAGCAAAACTCACTTGTTTGAGCTGCTGTGGTGAAAAAGTTTTTAGTTCAAAGAGGTGTCACAACTTTATTTGTAAAATACCCACATACTGGCTATATAGAATTAACTGAAACATATTTTTTTATCATTATGTGGCGTTGCGGCGTCGGCACTGATCGGAGTTTGAAATTTTTTCCTCACCAAAATTTTTCCATGTGAACTACGCGTGTAATAACGCCGGTATTGTGGCACGTGTGTGTACCGTCTAAAAAGAGCGATATTTTATTATCACTGGATAATTTATGTACCTTTCATATATTATCTGTGGCCGTAAATAAGGTTAACCCCAACGGCTCGAGCATGTGAGCCGTTGGGAATAATGGAGTTTTGAAATAAGAATATTTTTAAGAGGTTGTTTCTCATTATCGTCTTAATGTGGGCACCGATGGATGTCAAAGTTTTCAATTGGCTTTGTGTTCATATAAGCAAAGACCAAATAAAAATCATTATGGTGCCGATATTGAAATATTAGTGTATTGCTTTTTATAGATGCTGCAATAGCAAATAGCGCCATAGCTTAGAGAAACAGACAGACGGACAAACAACGTGAGTTTCGCATTCAATAAACTTAATTAAGTAATATTGATTATACGAGTAAATCAGAAAGGTTATAATAATTTATTTTGATTACAATTTCACCATTATTTTATTTCAAAGTAGCATAGGTTACTTTTCCCGATATTCTAACTTAATACTTATACGGGTGAGATACCAGGAGCTAGTATATATAAGTATACATACATTTTAGCTTAACATTCGTTCCCCGTTCAAGATTCAGTGAGATCGTACTAATTTCATTCAAAATGTTTACTCATGTGATCGGATTTGCATCGAAATAGGGTATTTCCTAACAGTGGTCCGTAGGTTCTAAGGCTTTGAGAGTATCTTGCCCATTGTGGAAAGTCAGTGATTTGAAAAGGAATTTATACTGATTGACGTAACATGTTAGACGTAAAAGATACAAAAATATATAAATGTAGTTCTAATACACGACCACAAAAAAGAAAATATGTATTGTTGTGCCATAATTTTCCCTGTCACATTAAACTGTTTAATTGAACTAAATAGTTTAAAAAAAGTTAAACAGCCTGTATGACACGATCGGGTTGTAGTTCTTAGCAATACCTAATATTTTTATCTATATATCTTGTGTATTTATCGCAACTTTATAAGGGCCCGGTTAATGGCAATAGGCTCGCCACCTACTACATTGGGACCTAAAAAACATAAACTAGCGAAATGTGGGTGCCAGCAACTCTGCCTACCCCTTCAGGGATATGTTCATCTTGTAGTATTGACGTCATTGATCTACACATTTTTTTATCGTGCGCATAATCTCTGGATACGGATTCCACCTCCACTAAAACCGGTGGAGTTGCTTATGTCGAAGTCGAACTGAATAAAATGCATACGATCTATGGGTCTTTGATTACCGGAGGTGAGATAATAGAAGACATATCTCTGGCACTCAATAATCTACCCTGATTGGTTTCATATTTCAAAGGCTGTTCAGAACGAGATAGTTTCACTTTGATTCTGTACAATCTTTTCATGGGATATTGTACGAGTGTCAAGTGAGAATAAAAGTGAACGAAATATGAGAGGGCTGCATGTAAAGTACGTCGCATAATCAGGTTATATTTTGTTTGTTTGTTGATGTTATACTTAAGTGGGTCGAGGTCAAGTCTACCCCGAAATGGGTACAATAGAAAAATATATATACGTATATATATCTCGAAAAAAGGACGGGTTAGAGCGAACGCAGAGATCCTGTATGATAGGATTAATTTGACAGAGTGGTAGAGGAATCTCGCCAAATATAATAATGTTAGAAGCACATAGTAGTATGTGGTCTCTTACCCCTCAAGGAGAAAAATGTGCGTAAATCAATGACTTATTATGTGATTTTAAATAGCAATAATAATAAATAGCAATTTCATTTCTTCTTTTTTATACTAAGTTCGTCAAATGGTAAGCAGGGGTGCAGTCCCAAACATGGTGGCCACCTTTACAGGTGCTGTCCCTGGAATGGCGGTCCCCACCCTGGCGGCCTTGACAGTTATTTATTCACGCCCCGCTTAAAGGACCCGAGTCTGTAGGATGAAGGAAACACGTGTGCTGGCAGAGAATTCCAGGACTTAATCGTGCAACATAGAAAAGAGTCCCCGAATGGCTTTAGTTCTTGATGGAATTGTTTGTACCGTAGATGGATGATAACTGAGCCGTACACGCGTTGTGCTGTGTTGGAAACGAAAGGGTGGGAGGGGACCAGTTGGAAGTGTTTATCAGAACACTCACCATGGTATAGTCGGTGGAAAACCGCCAAGCAATGAGGCTACGTTTCTACGCAACTGCAGAGGCCTTTTGGGGTCTACATCTGGATCACATCTCTATAACTAATACGTTTTATTCAATCAAAAACTGTAAATTGATAATCAATCTATCTAAGATGTGGCTAGAGTAAAATATCATTAGCAAATTGTACCAAATCTTTTGCCACCGTGATTGTTCATAAATTGATATCAGAGTCGCAAGCTTAGTAATTTAAATCAAGGACTTCTCCAAACATTTGACAATGAATATTACAGAAATTATTACAGTGACAACGACAAAGTAACGTCTACCCATATCACTGTCATGTTCAGCGAACGGTAAGAAATGTATGAACTATAGCTAAAGCTTGATATTACCAAGAGATCGTACAATTAATATTCTCATGATGTAAATGCTAAATTTGTCTAAGGGGCTGTTTCCATTACGCTACCTCTTTGACGCAAGATTATAGTGTTTCGTAGAGCACGTTAAGCCGTCGCGTCGGTCACAGCTGCCATACGAACATTTGTGGCATTCCATTTTCCTACAAACATTTTTATAAACAACACGTTAATGTAACTTCACTTCGCGTGACGGTAAGTTGAAGGCCATTGTAACATTATAAAAACGTATAATGTTACAATGGTGGCGCTCAGTTTGACGGTCTCATCAGATACCTTTACACGCACCGTTTAAAAGACCGGAGACTACAGGAAGAAGGGAACACGTGTGCTGGTAAGGCACTTCGAGATATAATGGTGCAGCAAAAAAAAGACTCAGTGAAATGCTTAGTTCTTGGTAGAATATTCTGCACCGTATGTGGGTGACATCTGAGCTCTGCACGTGTTGTACTGTATAGGAAAGGAGAGGAATCTTGTACATACTCGTTCTTGAAATTTCTCAAGATAACAACGGAGGTAGAACATGACGGTATCTCCCGTCCTAATTGAGCAGTCTGAGTGGGGAAGTACCTCCGCCCTACAGAATACCGCGGCTAATAATAGCCTTGTGTTGTGTTTCCAGTGGTGAGTAGGGTAGCCAGAGCTCAATGTATAGGTTTTGAGTTGTTAGAGGGAAGACTGAGAAACTCTTCTATGTCTTTTGCACTGACAGTACAGAGATTTTCTTAAGCTTCTCCCCTTCCCCATCCTCCTCCCCCCTTTCCCTTTCCCCCCTCTTTTCTCATTGATCGGCAGTACGAATGTCACGCCCCTGGTTTAGCAAACGTCCTTAGGCTACGGTAACCACTTTTCATCAGGTTGACCGCGTGCTAGTCTGCCACATAAGTGGCATAATTTTTTTTTAAAATATGCGTATTGAGTGGAGTTGATACAATCAAAGGATTTGCCGCAATTCAGTTTGGGAGTCTAGAATATTGTCTCCAGGTATTAAATATTCTTCATTTCAATCAAAACCTCTATGTGCCGCTTTGATGAGTTCAAGGTAAAGCATTATTGGATTCTCTACTATATAGGTACCTATTTCTGTTCGTAGAAGTACTTAGCGAATACGTTCGATATTGTAATATACGTCTGATACGTCTGAACTGTCTACCTTTTGTGGAATTAGTTTGAAGACATTATTTCCTTCTATAATATTGATGAATAAACTACTAAGTACTTCTTAAGGAATATCTTGAAATGAAAAGGTATATGTCGCGTACAAATAATTAATATTCTGTAGTTTTAGTCTTTTTAGATACGACGTTTTAGAAACGGTATATTAATTTAGATCATGGGGTTCTTGAAAATAAATACCTAGTATTGTACACGTAATTACATAAATCAGATCTTTGGCTGAGTTGAGGTGGTGATCTTTCTTGGTCACACCGGTTACAGTTAGAACACAACTAAACTGCTGGAATATCGCAATATTAGAAAGGATATACTTACTGTGATATAAATATACCCACTTATTGTGTAGTGCGTCCACTTGTGGTACTATAACTGTTAGAAATATACCTTCGTTCTACCTAGCGTAATGACCAGGATTCGAACCCGGGATCTCCCGTTCGTAAGGACGACTCTTAAACCACCAAACTACCGACGCTTATATTACTTTAAACTGTTGTTAAATATTAACACGATAGCGACTTTTATATTTCATTCTAACTGCAGTTGAATATACAGGGTGTAAGAGAAACACTCCTGAAGCCGAAAGCCATCGTAGTAATAGCCGAAGTTAATTTTTTATGCCAATATGTAGTGTCCCAGGATACTACCAGTAGCCATCGGTTTCTGGAGTGTTTCCCTTACCTCAAATTTACCCCATCCGGCCCTAATTTAGAAGAGATTATAATAAAATTCCGGTGACCGTAATACCTAGAGATTACAGTACCATTTTGGCAGCTTTTGCTTTTAGGATTCTAAAGATAGAGGGACTCTGACACGACGATGGATGGACGGCGTGGGATGCCCGGACGTTTGAATTAAAAGTTAAATTAAAATACTCTTATTTCGCCGAGTTAGTATTGTGTTTTGTAGTCCATATTTTTAGAGTGAGCCGCAGATTTTTAAACCTTTGTATTTTTCCAACTACGTGCTTTCACGTCCGAAGCACAAGAGTCATATGGAGCTAAAAAGTTATTCTGAATTTTGTTTGAATGCATAACGGATTGACATGTGTACATATAAAGTTGGTAGCCGTACAGAGGATCAATAAAAAAGGCCTAATTCAAGTCTGACGACATTTATCATCAATTAGTTGTTGCCTGCGATTCCGCTTGCGTGGAGTTATGATCCCGTTTCCGCTGCTCCAAAAAAACCTTCTTCAGCGTTCAAGTTCAATAAATAAATATACTCCAATTAGTCCAGCCGTCTTCGAGTTTTGCGCTTAGCAACATATTTTACGATTCATTTTTATTTAAATAGATTTTTATAACACAACGTACAAATTTCTAAATAGTTATTTGAAGAGAATAATCTCTGTAAGAATTTCGATAACGCATTGGGAAATAACTTAGATGGAAAATATGCACAATCTTGTTTGCGCCGCGCGCGACATTAGTTTATGCTTCACGATCTAACCTCAATAATGTAGAAAGATGGTCGCTGCTAACTCAATATAAAATGTTCAACGTTCGTTTTTAGAATAATAAAATTGATCATGCATAAATATTAAGCGATTGAGCAGGAATATTATTTTAGTATTGTATATTATATATATATATAGTATTTTATACTTGTGTATTTTAAACAGGTATTACGTTTGTTTGTCATCAGCTAATAGATCATTGTCCGTGACTAATGCTCTGATTTATCAGCGCGCAGCATAATCAATACTGTGTTATTCATGATTTTCGTTTCTTTTCTTGAATTGGTTTGTTTTTTATTTGCTTTTTTATTGAATTAGCTAGAACGACTACTTTTTGACGCCCCAGAAACCCGAGAAGAAAGTGTGTGCCAAAACCTAATCCGTTAATTAGCAGATGTATATTGTATAGCGTTCTTCAAAGCTCCATCAGGATTGGTAGCGCGAGTGTTCCTGGTATTCTATAGGCCACCGTAACCACTGTCCATCAGGTGGACCGTGTGCCTGTCTGCCACCGTGGTCTAAAAAAATAAAGCGATACCTATTATATTTTCATTCAGTCTACCCCTAACTTGTTTCAACACCTAATTATTATGTAGGTTTGCATTCAGTACTCATGCGGTACAAACCTTTTATAAAATTGTGTTTGCTTATTTGATTAGATATATGCTGTTATCTCTGCTGAAACACATTGGCTCGATTATATCTTAATTAAAAATCTAAGGCACGTTTTAACGTGTCCTAATACTGAATATATATTCAGAGTTGTGACATATTTGAAATACTTGTATTTAAAATACAAATACAAAATACAAAATACGTATTTTGGATTTTGTACTTAAGTACTTTTTTAAAAAAGTATTTTGTATTTTATTTGAAATACTATTCGAGACGTATTTTGTATTTGTGAAATGGTTTGTAAAATACAAAATCCTTTTTTATTCTTATCTTCATTTTTCTAAAGCATTCCGCGATTCAGTAAAAACAAAAAATGGCCACTAGTGGCGCAGCAACTTTGAAAGTCTATGCGCAAAATGACAGATGAAATGAAATGCACATAAAACCTGACCAATAATATATAAGGGACCCCTTTTGACAATCCTCAAAGTCACTGTTACGTTTTGCTGTGTTGGCAGCTATTTCATTATTTCTGTGTTGTTCGCTCGAAATGTCTTTAAAAAAATGCCAAAACAAATTGTATTTAAACAATATGCCGTGTAGGCAATGAGACGTTATTTTAACGATTCGTATTTAAGTGATTATGAACAGTATAGGCTCTGTCCCAAAATGACCACTTCTCAAAATGACTACAGCTAGCAAAATGTCCCTTTCGCAGAATGTCCCTTTCGCAAAATGTCCCTTTCGCAGAATGTCCCTTTAGCAAAATGTCCCCTTCCTCAAATAGGCATTAAATTACTTTCATCAGTAAAAAAACTGATCAATAGTCAGTGTACAACACAGAGGGATAGTATATTTAGGGTAGGTAGGTGTATGTATGTATTTCTTCTTTTGTTTATTAGTAATTACGAAATCGGACAAATAGTTGCGACAGTGTATATATGACAAATTGATCGTGTTTGCAATGGTGACCCTCTTTCATGAGACCTTGCCTTAACTTCAGCTTAACATCAGGCGAGGTGAAGTCAAATTGACGTGACATAAATAAAAAAAAAATACATAAATAGACAAATATATTTATAAAAAACCGGTACGATTATGCGTCCACACAGACGCAACATGTCAGATGCTCTTTTTGAAGAGCTTGTGATTTTAAAATCTTTAATAAAGAAAATTACCATAAAGTATTTTATTTCAATAAAGTATTTTGAAAATACATATTTTGTATTTTGTATTTAAATACAAAAGGCAAAAGTATTTTGTATCTTGCATTTGAAATACTATATTAAAAAAGTATTTGCATTTTGTATTTAAATACTTTTCGAAAAGTATTTTGTACATCTCTGTATATATTGTGTTTTTTTTCTTATTTGAAAGAAACAATATGTCTGTGACACGAGTTGGTATTTCCTGTTCGAACGGAAATTGCTTATCTAAAAAAAGAGTTTTATACAATCATATAATCTGGACCGCGGTAGCCTAGTGGTATGGGTAATGGACTGCTAAGACGAGGTCTCGGGTTCGATCCCAGGTTTTACCATGGCGCACACCAATGACTGCGATGCTTTTCGAAGTTATGTGTGTATTTATCGCAGGTTTATAAGTGCCCGGTTGATGGCAATAGGCTCGCCACCTATTACATTGGGGCCTAAAGATAAACTGGCGAAATGTGGATGCTAGCCTACCCCTTCGTGAATACAGGCGTGATATTATGAAAAAAAAAATGAATATAATCTGGGGCCCGATTCATTCAATTAAAATGTTCAAATCTAGAAGAAAGCGAATCAAACTTTGAAGCTATTCTTTTAGAATAATCGATTGTACAAAGTTTATAAAATTCCGTAAAGTTTTGTAATCACACGTTTTAATAGCCTTTTATTTTTTAACGTTTAATTTCACTGAATTGAGTCCCTGGGCGGCTGAGCGTTAGCACTCGTAAAAGCCCGAGCTCGATCGCGGAGCTACGGCGTACGCCGATCGATCTATGTAGACTAAGTATTTGCGCCCATTATCAATATCTGGATGGGGAAAGGCACACATTTGTTACGTGAGTGGACGGTTTTGTTACTCTCTAACATGCTATGAGTCGACTGTTAATGAAATGCCTTATGTAACATTATATATATATATATATATATTAGATTGCGACTCTATTGTTTTAGGGTAACCTGTAGAAATAGATGTAGATGAGATATATAAATGAAAAAGAATGTTTCTGTTAAATATCTAGATTTTCGTTATTAAAATACTTAAGCGCAGGAATGGGATTGAAAAATGTTTCGTCAACTACAACTTTGGTTCTATTTCATACGTGTATAATGTGCTTATAGAGTATTTGAACGTGATTTTCTTATTTTTTTATTGAGAGAGAACTCCGTTTCCGTTAAGTGACCGATCTAGCTTTTGTCCATACCTATGTCTGTGATGTCAGTTCTGGTCTAGAAAATATTATCACCAAATTTGGCACACGTAGGTACTCTTATCTTCGGTGGCAGAGCAAATAACGACTCCCCATACCCAGGGGCTAGATGGGGACACCCATGGTCCCCACATTAGGTGAAAGGGGTCATCTCAAAAGAGATGTCCCCGGTTCTGCAATGTGCGAGAGATATGTCTTGTATATTCTCACCTCCAGCAATCAAGAACCCATGGACGGTGTGCGTTTTGGTTGGTTCGTATCTGACCTAATCACCTCCACCGTTTTTCAGAGGTTGTATTTGTGAGGATTAGCGCCCGATAAAAAATAGATACTCTTACCTTTGTCAAGACCTCTTTTTGATAGGGGGAAATGAGGGAAGTTCGCTATCGCGTTATTTATTAACGGATCTTGATGATTTTTGACTGAAATATCAAGGACATGTTTCGTCACAGGTTATTGTGAAAACGAAGAGAAAAAGATTCTCGCGATGTCTACCGATCACAGATTTAATAGTTATAACGGTTTCGAACAGTTGCGCCTATGTGACATTATGAGGAAGACATTAAAAAATATTTAGGATGCTCAAAAAAAGAATAACAAGAAATATATTATCGCTCGCAAAAAACTGAATTCATTTACTTGAAGCTTTCCTTTCTTCCCGTCGCTTAGATATGAAATCAAAGGTTGACTTCCGTCTTCAAAAGAAATTCTGTAGCTTTGATTATAATACTCCTTTTATATATAATTTAGCCTAGTGGTATGGGTAATGGACTGCTGAAACGAGGTCTCGGGTTCGATCCCAGGTTTACCATGGCACACACATATGACTGCGATGCTTTTCGAAGGCAATTAGGCAATGGCAATAGGCTCGCTCGACATTGGGACCTAAATATGAACTAGCGAAATGTGGGTGCTAGCACCTCTGCCTACCCCTTCGGGGATATAGGCGTGATATTATAAAAAAAAATATTATGATATACTTGAATTTGGACAACTTATTGGTACAATTTAACCTAGAGGTTAGTAAATAACTTAACTTTAACCCGAAATTGCTAAAAACCTAGTGTTGCCCAAATTCAGTCTTGGTCTTGCAGTCTTGGTCTTGTTCTTGCGTTTTTGCAAGACCAAGACCAAGAACAAGACCGCGTATTTTTAGCAAGACCAAGACCAAGACTGACCGTGCAAGACTTGAGCAAGAACAAGACTAAGCCTGCAAGACTCTTGCGTCTTGCAGCTAGGACTTAGCGCTATTTCACGGAGTAGTTAGGTGTAACAGTTCGGTGTATAGGTACGCTTAGGAATTCTATGAGACGCAAAAAACTGTATCAAAGAATATGAAAAACTGGACCTATGCGCATTACGACTAATACCATAAACATACCTACATAGCGAATAAAAAAATATCCATTAAAATCAAACTGAGTGCATGCATAGTTATGTTTTAACCATCGGCACTTTGATAATGCGGCATCAAAGGTTTTGTACTTACTTCTCAAAGAAATTTGCCGCTTTTCGGAAGTACATGGTTATAATACACGCGCCGGCGGCTTCTTTTGAAATCATATACAACAATCGTTGCCACCGCGCCGAAATCACAACATTTGACACTATTAGATTGCCGCCACAGGGCGTAGGTATACTCATGCAAAATAATTTCGAATTTTAAGAGTACCTACAGGTGTTCCAAAGAATAAATAACTTTCAGAGTGCTTAGAATGAAAATGAATACATTATACTGATCACGCAAGTAGTATTATGATTGGGATAAAATGGTAAGGATAGGTAGTAGATGTCATAATAATTTATTCTCTTTACTATGGCTATGTTAATTCAAGCTCACAATGTTCCAATTCTAATACGTTTTTCTAAGATTTAAAGTAAACTTTAATAAATAGCAATAGATTAATAGGTAATTGCAAGACTTGCAAGACTCTTGCTGCAAGACCAAGACCAAGGCCAAGACTGGGAGCGCAAGACCAAGACCAAGACCAAGACCAGGTGTATTGGCGCAAGACCAAGACCAAGACTGGCTAAGTCTCGTCTTGTTCTTGCATTTGGGCAACACTATAAAAACCTTCTGTGTAAAAACTCCATTAGCACTTTTCTTGTGGTCTATTTGTCAATTATATTAAAAATGCACTTTGTTCTTGTATTTCCAAGAGAAGAATTCACTACATTATCACTAGGTACTATCTTATCTTGTTATTTTATTTTTTGGGGTGCGTGCTCTCGAGCTTTCGCGGATACTTCGATCTTTTTAGATCCTTTGTGTTGACCCCAACCTGGCCTCTAAGTTTGTGGAGGAATAGCCTTCTCAATTACCCTATTTCTCTTACTTGTAGGTGTATGTAATCCTCTGGTTTGAAGTAGCCATTACCGACAAGATCCATTCGTTGTCTTCCTAGGGCGTGATACTAGCACAGTTTGTGTTTTATCGTTTCATCATCCTCCTTGCAGTACAGGTACTAACCCAAAAGTCTAAATTCTTCATAGCCTTAAAGGTTGATTTAGTGACGAGCCCTTCATAACATAAGCAATTTAGTGTAGCTAGAGGAGTTACGATAAACACTACTAATTTCGGTAACTATTCTGAACAATAATAATAATAAAACTCTTTATTGCAAACCATAGCACGAGTATTCCGATAAATCAGCGTTACAGTTTAATGTGGTACATACAATTGGTGGTCCTATTGCACATGACACAATCTCTTCCAGGGAACCATGGCATATTAGACTTTGAAAAAAAATTTGGAAAATATAACAATTAAATACCGTCGGTTAGTAGTTAAGGAGTCCTAACACAAGCCATTGAGCTTAGCTGGGGAAGTGAGAGAGAATATCAGTAACATCAGTTGATAAAATTCTTTAGGTATAACAAAAAAGCACCACTTAAAAATATTACCAGAATAATGTATGTACTCGTATACTGTTCGTAATAGCGTTTCCTAAGTCACAAAGATAACAGTTATATATAAACCCGAGAGAAACATAGTGTGAGGAAAACAAGTTGTTCATTACTTAGCGCGCCCAACTTACTCCCGTAATTTTCAATTTTCAGGGAATTAGCAAGTCCCTTTAAATTAGTTCAGAAACTTCGTGTATGCGAGAATACTTTGATGGCACAGAGCGTAAACATACATATATATTTACGAGCTGAAGCCTGCTGCGTCACCACGAAATATGCATTTTCGAGCCCCAATTAATTCCTAGAAAGAATATGTCTATGGACCAAGCATTCCGGTCCTTTATCGTACGCGAATAAAGGATTTTCTCGGTTGAAATCAGAATTATTCAACCATTCAAGTTACTTATTGTACGGATTGTACAGTATAATTTGCACTCAAATCACGATTATAAGGAAAGTCCTTTATGAAATCGTTTTAATATTTGAGCTTTACAGTCAAGTTAACTGACATGAATACATTATCAAAGGTATCAAGTAGGTATTCAATATAAAATAATAATTGAATTGAATTCCCTTTCACTCGTATTAAATTTTTCTGATTTATGCGATAAATATGTTACAGACAACATAAAGATTGCACAGTGAACAAAATCTACGTGTCTATTTTACAATGAAACCGATTAACATAATATATTAATATGTATTCAAATATTCAGAAATGATTATTTGTATTCATAAGAAATATGACAGCATAATTATAATCTAAATAACATTATAATAGGGTTTACATTGGTATTGTAAACAGTTTTATGATTGAAGCGTTTTTGATTTAGGAAAAAATGTAGTTTGATTGTTTTCCATGATCTCCTCTCGCCGGTCTGCTGGGAGAAATTTCTTGGAGAAATAAGCAGTGCCATTGTACCTGCTTGTCAAAATTCAATATTTAAGTATTGTTTTTCTGTGTGTGCAAATTTTTAAATAAATAAATCACGATAGATCAAAAATTTAAATTTAGTTAGGATAAAGTGAATGTTGCCTGGGACAGGCATCCATGGCTTTCCTTTTGTTCCCCCTATAAGGGAAAGATCGCTGGTTCAAATCCCGTTGAAGCATTAACTTCTTAAAGTATTCGTCGTAAAGTCATAATGATTATTATCTTATCGTTGTACTCAACTGCATTAAAAGCTTCTCGGTCATTTGTAGAAAGTTCAACTATCAAAACAATCGATTGATTACTTGTGTATGTTAAACATTCTTCTCGTGAAAAGACCTTCGCTTTCAGTAATTGGTCTAATGGCAGAGAGACGGTCGTTTCGGTTCTAAGATAGCCGCTGAGTCATGCCTTCATTGAGAGGTGAGGCTTGAGAGGTGAGAAAACACTTAAAAGATATGAAAGGTAGATGTGGTAGTAACTTCAGTTTTCTATTACTAGGAGTACATTGACGTCATAAGTAAATAAGGTCATCGGCCGACACATTTTTCGACGAGTGCAATGACATTTTATGATGAATTTTCATTAGGGCTATTTCTTATGACGTCGCTGCTTTCATTGCTGTTGGTGTCATGTATATTTGTTTTCATATACATACAAAGACATTTTCTATTTGATTTCAAAAAAAAAAAAACAACATAATGTAGTTAGTGAGGTAACGGAACGTGTAATTAATGGTCATGTGCAAATGGAGTACTTGTAAATCAACCAATAAATAGTTAATCATTATTAACACTACTTAAAGTTTATCTCAAACACAAGGTGGCGCAAATGTCTTCAATTTGTTGTTTTTTCAAGCAGTAAGCCTTCCCGAAGAGCGAAATCTATGCTCGGGTCCTCTCCGTGAGTAGCGGCGCTGCCGTGAAACAAATTACTACATCACGATGGCAACTCAAATATGCCGTCGATTCGACAAAAGAACCAACTCTATATAAAGCAGAGCATCGTCAAATTGTCTATGTGTATTTTTAACAGATTTTCAGTGGCAATGTCTCACTATATAGGCCTATTCCAAAATTATTTTCATGTAAATTTTGGTAAATCTTGTTTTCTAACATATAATGCCTTCAATAGTTTTATATTTTCTTTTATTTAAAAAATATGGTTGAATAGAAATTTATTGGAGATCTGTCAAAATTATAAAACTATCTTGTGTTGAAGTCGCTTTTTTCTTGCGTCTAAAATATATTTATATTTTCTCGTAATCGGATGAAATTCTACGTAATCTATCAAATCTCTCTGACTGAACGAAATCAAAAGAAATCCACCATAAAGTCACTTTGTATATATTTACTAAGAATCGAGCTCGTGGCTGAGAAAGTTTCTGTAGGTATGATTCTTTGTAGCCCGGGAAGTATTGCAAATGGTTAGGAGGAGGAGAGTAGGGTGTTGTGTCACTAAATGAAATGTGACCGCTTACCCTTATCGATTTTCTACTACCTACTTACATTGTATGTATGAAGTATTGAGTACGTTTGGAAAGGAATGCTTAAACTTATGTGCACAGTTGTAGCCTATTTGGTTATGATAGGTGATTGCCAGAGCGATTGTAAATGTTGAGATAGTGAGGAGTTTCCCTGGAGGGGTTTCGCCTCTTGAAATTAAAGTGTTTGACTTGGAAAATCTTTGAAACAGCTGACAGCCTTTGTGGTGTGGTGGTAGGGAACGCTATAGTTATGCAGAAGACGCTCGTTTGATTCCCGCCCAGTGAAAATATTTATATGTATGAATATGACTGTTTGCATTGGTCCGGGCTTGCCTCAAAGAACACGTTAAGCCGTCAGTTTCAATTGTTATACGAACATCTATGACAGTTGTTGCGGGTAGTTGGTGCCCTAAAACGTCAAACAACTGGTGTAACTACAGTACTTCAATATAGGTTGTGGAGGCCAGATAGCAGTCGCTTCACGGAAAAAACGAAGCTGTGCAGTAACGCAGTCAGACTGGAAATAGCGGACCCCGTACTCCGATAGTTAGCTTCCGATACGTCCGGGATTAAAGCAAGGATGATGTAGCTAGCCTGATTAAAATGGGCGTAGCCGATATTGTAAGACGTATCTTAGGCTACTATTGAGTTAGAAAAAGAAATTGTTACGGTTCCACTGAGGGTAATCAGGACTTAGGGACCCAGATCAAAGTCTATACGGACGAAGTCGTGCACGCAGCTTGTTGCGTAATATTATTTAGGTATGCGGGTATGCATTAAGATATAATCCTATGAAGGTATTTAGGTAATTTTCTAATTAGGTAGCACTTATGTTTAATTAAACCTTGCGGTAACTCAAACAATAAAACTTGGTAGCATTGTATGCGTTTGCTCTTTTGTTTGTTTATAAGGAATGTGTACAAAATACCTATTTATTATTTTATACAGGCCTTTGTGCTTGATTCTTAGTAACAGGACGAGGTCTGAGGTGGTAGGAAATAGGAGAATGATAAATTAAGAAAAATTTTCTTTATTGTTCATCGTAATGAGTAGTGTATTGTTGAGTTCTTTAATTAAATATACAATTGGCATTGTCGTTAAAAGCGATCTCTTTCAGGATCCTTTGGATGGATAGAAACGGAATACAGAAGTCATGGACACTATCTGAATAAGTTTTTATTTGAGTAATATGATGAATGTGAAAGGAGATCATCTACACAACGCCACACACTTTCTGACCTTGTAAAAACGTTGAATATAAACGTTTTTTCACCTTGAAAATTCGATGGGCGATGTGGTCACAAAGCGACAAAGCCCTTTAATAAAAAAAAGTATAAATTCGGATAATTTTCTGCTCGGTCAAAGTTACCTGTAAAATACCTGTAGCAATGCATACCGCAGCAACACGCTTGTGAATGAGAGTTAAATTGTGTTTTAATTGAACTTGTTCCGAACAAATCCTCAGTTGGTCTGATTATAATCTGCTACGGGGAACTTCAACTTGTTACCTGGAAAAAAGTTTATTAACTACGTTTTCTCTAGAAATGAAAATTAATTTTTCACTGAAAACATTTGTAAGTAGTTTTTTCACTGTGTAGTTATAAGATTGTAAGGTCACTTGAGTTATTTCTGAAAGAGCAACTGTGCGAGTGCTGTGGAATTATCTGTTCATCATTTTCTGAACCATTTCTCATTTCGTTGGGGTCGGCTTTCCAGTCTAACTGTGATGCGGCTGAACTTGAATATTTTCCGTGAAGCGATAATTTCCATGCAGTGGAATTATCTGTTATAGTGTGTATTACAAACAAAAATGCAACGACAAAAATGACAATGGAAATAAAATAAAAATTAGTACCAGAAAGGTGTAAATCACCTAGGATATGGCGATTTAGTGGCGTGCGGTTATGTCGGCAACGAATTGACTAAAACCGGACGCGACCGTACTCACTCGCTGCCCACTTGTTGGAAATGAGATTGCCACTTTTTTTCCGTGCCCAAAATCGCCACGGATACCACCTCCACCAAAGCTAGTAGAGGTGATTATGTCGGACTCGAACCGACTAAAACGCACACCGTGTATGGGTCCTTGATTGCTGGAGGTGAGATTATACAAGGCATATTTCTCGCATCCCGGCAGCCCAGCTGGGTACGGAATTACCTTATTATCTATATTTCATACAGGTCTATAAGATCTATATTTTGCAGTGGTAGCGGCCTTCTACGGTTAAGTCAGAAGTTGCGAATTCGATTCCCGTTCAGTGCATATATTATGTATTTTTGCATTGATCTAGGTGTTTCTACTATATAAAACGTTATAACATAATTGTGCTGAAAGCAAAGTAATGAAAACATTCTACATCTAATATTTGTTTAGGTAAATGTTTAATGACCAAACAATAAGGCTCATATTCAAACAAAGCATGAAAAATGTTACAAATAAACGCGCTATACATTGACACTCGTAACGTAAACACACATACGTTGTACAGTCAGTAAATTCATGGAGGGTATTATTATTTCTAATTAATTTGTGATTTCTTGATGTTGGCTGTTTACTGACTATCTGACACCCAAGGACCCAACTGACACTTGACACCACTGACAGTATGTTCATTGTCAAACAACGGCACCAACAAGTCTGAACCCGAGTCTTTTGGCACCATCATGTTTATTCTAAGTCTCTATTTTACCTCTTATTATATTAACGTGTTATAGTCTAGCTTATGAATTATGATTTCAAATTAGTTTATTTATATAAATATCTCTCTAGAAGATTGCAGCTTGCTTATACTTAACCCTAAAATTTATTAGGAAATTTTACCCGGACGTGACGAACGTTTGTACACTGATTCCTCATTAACCTGATTGTGTATGTAATGTATGTGTTATATATGTGTTGATGGAGGCACAACTGGCGGGTGGCAAATATATTTTGGTGCTCGGTCAGTGCTTATATTTTATTTAATACTGTTATATTTAAGTATTATTATATTTTTATATTTAAATATTATTATATTGTTATTTTTAAATATTATTATATTTATTTTCATTTGAATAATATTTTATTATAGTACATATAATGTGTGATAGCGACACTGATACCTTCCATTCACTGAATAGCTCTGATGACAACGACACTGATAGCTTTTATTCGTTGAATGGCTCTGTGGAAGATATTGCTGCACCGCCTTCGTTGGTTGAAAAGCTTGATTCTCAGTTTTCTGATGTTCCTCGGAATTTCAATATCGTCCATATAAATGCTCAAAGTATTCCTGAGCATTTCCCTGCTATGCTGGCTACATTTGATTGTAAGAACATTCATGCGGTCCTTGTCTCCGAGTCATGGCTTAAGCCCTCTCACTCCACTGTTTCGTATACCCTTCCTGGGTTTCAACTAATTAGAAACGATCGCACGGTCAGGCGTGCCGGTGGTGTTGCCATATACCTCAGGTCATATATTCCTTTTTCTGTCGTAAGCATGTCACAACAACCACCTCCACCAAATGCCGGGGAGCACTTGTTTCTCGAAGTTGACCTCAACCACACTAAACTCCTACTCGGTGTCTATTACTGTCCCTCGTCTAAAATTAATTACTTCTCTTCATTTGAAACATTATTATTTAACCTTATACCTTCTTACTCTCATTCCATAATTATGGGGGATTTTAATACGTGCCTTCTTAAAAATGATGAGCGCTCCTTAACTCTTAAAACTATCTCTAAATCTTGTAACCTCTCTATCCTTCCTTCTAATACCACTCACCACGTTCCAAAGCGTAATCCTTCACTTCTTGATCTCATCATGGTTTCTTCCTTAGAACGAGTGGCTAAGCATGGACAATGTGAGGCGGATGCTTTCTCCTATCATGATCTTCTCTTCCTCTCTTTTAAAATCCGCCCACCTAAGGCCAAGCCTAAAATCTGCATGCAGCGCAATTTTCGTGATATGAGCCTCGACAGTTTGCGTAGCGACGCCAATAACATTGACTGGACCTCGTTGTTTTCTTCGGTGACTGTGGACGAGCAAGTTAGTATTTTTACCACGAACCTTATTCAGCTCTATGATAAGCACGCTCCTATTCGAGCAATTAAAATCAAGCATCCACCGTCGCCGTGGCTGACAGATGAGGTTAAATTGCTCATATCGAGAAAAGCTGCTGCTAAATTTAGATACAAAATTAAGCCTAGTGAAACTAACTGGCAGAGATATGTGTCTGTTCGAAATCACTGCAATAAGGTGTGTAGGAATGCACAACGCCAGCATATTCATAATTCTGTACAGAATGGCGACCCGTCAAGGGTCTGGAAATTTCTTAAAACTCTAGGCGTTGGGAAAACACGTAATGATATGATTCCAAAAGATTTAAATACTGACGCTCTTAATCATCATTTCACGGCCTCGTCCAACTTTGATAGGACAACAAAGGCGCATACCATTAATTATCTTTCATCACTCCCAACTCCTAAACACTCACCATTTGTCTTTAATCTATTTACCGCTTGTGATGTTAAGAAGAGCATCATGGCTATAACGTCCAAAGCAGTTGGTAGTGACTGTATTAGCCGGGATATGATCCTCCCCATCCTTAATGAAATACTCCCAATAATCTGTTACATGCTAAACTATTCCATAACGAGTAGTACTTTTCCATCGTCATGGAAAGATGCCTCAATTACTCCTTTACCGAAGAAATCCAAACCCCTGTTATTGACCGATTACCGCCCTATATCCATACTGCCATTCCTTTCTAAAGTTCTCGAACGCCTCGTTAATAACCAATTGAGTGCGTTTATCTCGAAAAATAATCTCCTCAATACCTATCAGTCCGGTTTTCGTCCTGGTCATAGTACAGTTACAGCCTTAGTGAATATCACAGATGACATTAGGTCTGGTATGGAAAGCGGGAAGTTAACTATTCTCTGTTTATTAGATTTCAGTAACGCTTTCAATACGGTGGACTTTGATATTCTACTACATATACTCCGCTCTCTTAACATATCTCCAACAGTAATAGATTGGTCTCGTAGTTACCTGTGTGGCCGTCGGCAGCGTATTCGCATCGAAGATGACTTTTCGAGTTGGTGTAATACCAGTGTCGGCGTGCCCCAGGGCGGCGTTCTTTCTCCGTTACTCTTCTCGATTTTCATAAATTCCATATCTACTGAACTTCGTTCTTCTTACCACCTTTATGCAGATGATCTGCAAATTTACACACAGGCACCCAGAGCTTTTTTGAGAGAAGCGATAGATCAAATCAATCATGACCTATCTCACATAAGTTCCTGGAGCAAATCCCATGGGCTCAATGTTAACCCAACGAAGACACAAGTGGTAGTAGTTGGCAGCTCTAGGACAGACATAGACCTGACACATGTTCCTCCAGTCATTTTTGATGGCACTATGATTCCGTTAAGCAAGCAGGTCAAAAATTTAGGTATAATAATCGATTCCCACCTGTCTTGGGGCCCACAACTGCAGGAGGTAAGCAGAAGGGTGTTTGCTTCTGCAGGATCAATACGGAGGCTGAAACATCTGCTACCGATTGCCACAAAAATTGCACTGGTAAACTCTTTGCTCCTCCCTATTTTAGATTATGCTGATGTCAGCTACTTGGATCTGACCGAAAACCAGCTTGACAGAATTGAACGTCTACAGAATGTCTGTATACGATTTATATATGGTCTGCGCAAGTTCGATCATGTATCACAGTTCCGTTCGCAGCTGCAGTGGTTACCCATTAGATTGCGCCGGAACTCACATATCTTCTCCCTACTATACAACATCTTGTTTAATCCTTTAACACCTTTCTACTTAAAAGATCGCTTCCAGTTCCTTTCCGATACGCATGAAAAATGTTTAAGATCATCGTCGAGATTAGTCCTAAAGATGCCAAGGCATTCCACAGGGTTCTTCGATAATTCTTTTACCGTTACAGCTGTGCGCCTGTGGAATGAACTGCCAGTGGAAATAAGACGAGCTCAGACGTTAGTGAAATTTAGAGGAATGGTCAAGGAGCATTATTTATCGAGTATGTCACGTGTAATATAGTATATTATCATATCTGTTTAGGTATTTATATGTATATGTGAATATATGTGTATATATATATATATATATATATATATATATATATATATATATATATAATGTGTATATGTAAAATATGTGTGTAATTGTATATGGTAGTAGGTATATAAATTATATTTATATAATTATTACGTGAATATAAGTATTTTAAGTATGTACATTTTTATACAATTATGTATTTATATAAATATATATAGAATATAAATATTTAATTAAACGCCAACAACTCTCAAAAGCTCCATCCAACATACATTTCCATCCAAAGGTTGCCTGGAAGAAATTGCGTAAAGCGATAAGGCCGCCCTTTGTACTGCTCTTGTGTACTCAATTTCTGTAACATGAATGATTGTAATTTGGCGTACAATAAAGTATATAATAATAATAATAATAATAAGTAAGTCTTGCAACACTGAACTCAACAAGTCACGTTTTTTTTCGATTTATATTGTTATTTATAGTAGTGAAAAATACAAACATAAAGTGCATACATTGAAAAGTACATTAAAATTCTAATACAATAAAATATAAATACACAATGAATTCTATAAAATACTTACTTAATAAGAAAAAATCAATAACTCGACATGACATGACATAACAAATGTCAAGCAATATGCAAAAAATCTACTAGATATGTGATAATGTAATGTTGACTCGAGCACGAAAGCAAGCGCAAGAAGCACACACAACCACCACGGACTCGTCGTGCAGCTCCGCCTCGCAGCACCTGGAGAACGTCACTACGAGACCATCTTCTGCTGAGGCGTCGAGCTCCGACGAGTATTTCTCCCCACCGACGTCGCCAACACCTGTACGTCGGCCGGGGAGAGGCCGACCACCGACTGGCTTGGGGCCACGACGCCTACCGGCTTCGAATAGGGTCCCCGCTACCGGTGGTGATGTGCACCGCATGAAATGGACTAGTGCTATAAATGAAAATGTCATGCGGGCATATTATGCGGCTACAGAGGGAGGAACCAACCTCAGTGCGTACCGTACTCGAATGCTTCCTCTGTTTCAGGCGCTTGAACCTTCTGTCAACGTTTCGTCACAACGACTATCGGACCAAGTGCGGGTCATTCAACGCAATCGTATGTTGAATGAAACCGTACTTGAGACTCTGCGGCTAGAATGCTTGCGAAACATCTGTGTCATCCCCGCCCCAGTACCCGCTTCCACGCCTGCAAACCCAGTGGTTTTAATAAACGAAGACACATATGTTGAGCGGGATGACACACCTATTCCAGTAAGTATTCAGTACAATGAAGGGATAAAGGAGGCTTTGGAATGTGCATTGCGTGAGTATCGGTCGATGCCCCTACATATTAGGCCACGTCTACCCCGGTTGCCAGTGCATAGACGAAATATGGCTCTGGTGAGGGCCCTTGATTCACTATTACCTAGATATCTAGAGAATAGTGAAAATCTCGGTGACACTCATTCAATATTGTATTGCACAGCTGTGGCAGCATGTCGCATGGCAGGTATTAAATTTCCTATTAAAGATTCTGCCATACGACCTGCGTCTGTTGCACCAGCATGGCAATGCAGGATTGAGCGACGTGTTGCCGAGACAAGGGTGCTCATCGGTAAGCTAATCTGCTTCAGGTCGGGCAATACTCGCCCAAGAGTGATGCGCTATGTGACCCGAGCGTTTGCGGGAACTAATATTAGTTCTCAAGAATATGCGTCTCGGGCCACAGAGCGCATTGACTTCCTGAAGCAGAAAGTCTATGCATGGGCAAACCGAATACGTAGATATAAAAAACGCGTCGATCGATATACCGTGAATCGCATATTCCAAAAAGATCAAAGGTGGGTGTATAGAGGCTGGGAGCAAACAGATGAAAGTGTGGATGACGTGCGGCGGCCGGATGCTGATGCCACAAATGCGTTTTGGCGTAGCATCTGGTCGGTGCCCGTTAGCCACACTGAAGGCGATTGGATGCGTGAGGTTGAGGTAGCATGTGAAACAATTCCAGACATGGACAATATTCTCATTGATGCCATTGACGTAGATTGTGCGGTCCGTCCGCTGTCTAACTGGAAGTCTCCAGGACCGGACGGACTGCACAATTTCTGGTTAAAATGGCTCCGGAGTTCACATGCTATTTTGGCTTCACAATTTCAATCCGCTGTAGAATCTGGGATGCTGCCAGCTTTTATGACGACCGGAATCACCCACTTGCTCCATAAAACAGGTAGTACTCTAGAACCCAATAATTATAGACCGATCACATGTCTACCGACGGTCTATAAACTTCTTACATCCATTCTGAGAGCCAAAATTAACAACCATATTAATAATAACTCTATTATGTGCGCCTCTCAGAATGGATGTAGGAATGGGGCTCGGGGTACTAAGGAGCTCCTCCTTATTGATATGACTATTAGCCAACAAGCTCGCCGCAACCGTAAAGATCTGGCGGTATGTTGGATAGATTATAAGAAGGCTTTCGATTCCGTGCCACATACGTGGCTTTTGAGGGTGCTGGAGTTGTATAAAGTTAATGCAACTCTATGCACCTTCTTAAGGTCATGTATGAGGCAATGGAGGACAGTTCTTTTCTATCCAGGATGCCGTCGGGCTTTGGGGAGTGGCGAGCCGATAACAATAGAGCGGGGCATTTTTCAGGGGGACAGTTTGAGTCCACTTTGGTTCTGCTTAGCGCTGAACCCACTTAGTACTTTACTAGTGAGTTCAGGGTTAGGTTATAGGTTACGAAGAGAGGGTCAGATGGTATCCCACCTGCTTTACATGGATGATTTAAAATTATTCGCCCACACTGGACCTCAACTAATGGCTTTACTGAAGGTAACCGAAACCTTTAGTAATTCTATTAAGATGGGGTTTGGCGTGGACAAATGTGCAGTCATTCATGTAAAGCGAGGACGGGTGGTGGAGTCAGAAGGTATACAACTTTCTGAGTCCACTTTCCTGAGATCACTCCTCGTAACTGAGACCTATAAGTACTTGGGTATGTCACAGGCGTTATGCATCAATGAGGCTGGCATGAAACAAATGTTACAGGAGCGTTTCTTTGGCCGCCTGAAAAAAGTACTTAACAGTCTTTTATCAGGTGGTAACAAGGTGCGTGCCTGTAATAGTTGGGTCATGCCACTCTTGGTGTACTCCTTTGGCATACTCAAGTGGACTCAAACTGAACTCGATGCCATCGACAGAAGAGTCCGGACTCAGTTGACTGCATTTCGAATGCATCATCCACGTTCATCTGTCATGAGATTGTACATCCCGCGAAAATGTGGGGGTCGAGGATTTTTAAATGCTAAGACCCTTCATAATCGCGAGGTGTGCAATCTCAGAGACTATTTTCTTAGATCCAACGTGGATATGCATCGAGATGTAGTCAACGTAGATACTGGGCTCACCCCGCTCGGCTTGGCCAAGCTGAACTGGCGCAGGCCTATAGTAGTTGGTGCTGACGACCGCAGGGAGATATGGCAGAGCAAGGAGTTACATGGTAGGTTTTATCGGGCCCTCCACAGGCCTGAAGTAGACCTACTGGCATCCGTATCCTAGCTACGTTTCAGTGACCTTTTTGGGGAAACTGAAGGTTTTGTCTGTGCAATTGCAGACGAAGTTATCAAGACGAATAATTACCGGAAGTATATCATGAGGGATGGCACAGTCGACATATGTCGAGCGTGCCACCAACCTGGTGAATCCCTCAGGCATATTACTTCCGGTTGTTCTCGTCTTGCTAACGGTGAGTACTTGCACAGACATAATCAAGTAGCCAGGATAATCCACCAACGGCTTGCTCTGAAATATAACCTTGTGGAAGTTGAGGTACCATACTATAGATATGTTCCTGAGCCAGTTCTGGAAAATAGTCATATCATATTGTACTGGGATCGATCTATCATCACTGATAGGACTGTTGTAGCCAACAAGCCTGACATTGTGGTGATAGACCGATCCGAGCGCCGAGCATTGATTGTTGATGTTACCATTCCTCATGACGAGAATCTCGTGAAAGCTGAGAAAGATAAACAGGTTAAGTACTTGGACTTAGCTCGCGAGATTGTCGACATGTGGAGTGTTGACTCAGCAATCATTGTGCCGATAGTCGTGTCAGTCAATGGACTGATAGCGAAGAGCCTCGATCAACACCTAAAGAGGCTCGGGTTAGACGGTTGGGTCAAGGGCCAGATGCAGAAGGCTGTGCTACTAGATACGGCGCGCATCGTGAGGAGGTTCCTTTCTCTGGAGCCCTAACCACCGGTAGCTTGGTCCCTGTATCCGATACCGGTGGCACTCTGTTTTTTTATATTTTTAAATGTGTATATTGTTTTTTATTGTTATATGATATTTATATTTAAAAATGTAAAAAAATATGAAAAGAAAACGAATAAATAGAAATAATAATAATAATTAAACAAATATAATATAAAATGTGTTTATATTGTAATCTTATTGAAGGAGTGGGGTTATGATAGTAATCATTCTTTCGATTCTAGTAACCATTCGATCAAATGGGACCAACTGACTGTCATAAATTGGTTCAGAATTATAGATGAACAGATACATGGGGTGGTAAATGAACGCTTCCAAAAAAAGAATGCTACTGTTCAGTTGAACAAAATAAGGCTACGTTTTTATTGGTACCATGATTTTTAAACCCTTTAAATAGCATTATTGCTTGAATAAAATTAATAAAAGAGTTCAAAAATCATGGTACCATGGTACTAAAAGTAGCCCTTTTTTTTCAAATGGTCCTACTGACAATTTGAATAAAAGAGTTCAAAAATCATGGTACCATGGTGCCATGGTACTAAAAGTAGCCCATTTTTTCTTCAAATGGTCAGTAGTACCCCCTGTTTAAGGGTTGAAATAGTTAAAGTATTTCAACTTCTTGTTTAGCAAAGTAACTGTAAATCTTTTTGTAAAGAGACTACTAATACTAATTCGTGTATGAACAATATGAAATATTCCTACTATTAGAAGTTGATCTGCTGACTGTACAGCTACTCGACAGATTGCAGAGAACAATAACGGATTAATGGAGGCAGCTCTTAACTAGACGAGAGCCATTTGCGTTGATGTTGTTACAAAGTCCATACAATTTAAACTTCCGCTGTGCTATGGAACACTGGTATGGGAACACCATGGTCCCCATACCCGAAGAGGGAAATCTTGAAAGAAATTGCCCTGGATCTACCGGGGCGAGATATAGACATGTCTTGTACTATGTGAATCAATGATCCAAAGATAGAGTGCGGTTTAGTCGGATTGAGTCCGATGTAACTACCTCCACCGGCTCTGACAGCAGTGGTATCAGTGGGGATTTCGCGTATGTTCCGGGTATGAGGAGGTGTGCTTTGCGCTCTGCCGCTGCCTGCTTCTGACAGACAACTCTACCCGTCACCCCCAAGTCCGCCCTAATAGAGGACTCAGGTCCTGCGACTTAACGCATGGTAACCTGAATAAAAAGTTGATAGAGACAAAGTTTCATCATCATCATCATTCTTGCGTTATCCTGTATTCACCTCGGAGTTCGGGGTCCGCTTTACGGCTTTTCAATATAGATAGAGATAGAGATAAATTTTGGGTATTTCATTTTGCACAAACGGCTGAGCGGATTTGGCTGAAATTTGGTATAGTGATAGATAGATAGTCTTGCACAACTCAGACTTTTTAGGCCTGGTTTAAATTGCCGTAGGTATGGGATCAGATATTTATGCCGCTGGAGACGTTGGTAACTACTAGTATATTACGAGTAATATTGCAACAGGATATAGAAATAAATAAATAAAACATAAATCATATTTTATTTATAAAATTAATTCAAAAAATTATTCAACTGTACTATGTCGTACCGTTTATATGGTGTACAAATTAAAGTTAAAAGTCATCTTCATTTGTCTTTTCGAAAGGACTGTTCCATAACAAATTAGTAGAATATCACTAGGAATATCAGCTAGTTTATAATGGAAAGGTATGTAGGTAACATACCTTTCCATTATAAACTAGCAAATGCAATATCTCATGTGATAATGCAGCCATTATCTACCGTAAGTTCTTCTTTGTATTGACAGTATCAAATAACATACAGTACAGCTATTGTGTACTTAAATAATCTATACAGGGTGGATGATTTTGACCTTCCTTGGAGGGAAAGTAGTCTTAATACTGGAAATAGCAAATTTCACCTGAAGAAAATACTTCGTTATTTAAAAAAAAAGCAAAATAGCATTAATTTTTTTTCGAAAACAATGCATCCTGCATTTTTATAATATCAATCGATGGGGTCAATCATAAAGTTTAAATCTTTCTAACAAGCATGATAAATTAAATGAAAGAAAGTTCACAAAATCTTAACTTATAAATTCAATGCCAATAAACACAGCACTTTTATTTACTCAAGAAGTCATCCAGATACCTTATTAACTATGAACTTAACTTTGACACCATTTATATTACAGAAACGAATACTAAACAACTGAACCTTGTTCCTAGTTTAAAATGATATTTCATTAGGTAACTGCATGGTGCAGATATAAGTAATTTGGGGTGCTTGGTCAGGAACTTTATACGGGGTTCATCCTTTCATTCCCGTGCGGAGATTCTTACGATACTTATGTCGGACTTGAACCGACCAAAACCGCACGGCTGTCTCGAATAATCAGTTGCTGAAGGTAAGGTAGACTCTGGCATATTCCACACGCCCCGGCTGACACGGTGTACCCTGGGCAAAAAATGATAAGAAGGTTAAGTTATTGATCAAATAATTACGAGTGAAATTCGGTCACTCCACTGACTAGTAGTCTTCATTAATGTTCTAATAGACTTCTATGCCCACATACACTTCAATTAATGTTTTATAAGGCCTCGGACTCAATCTTTGTTATCCTTGAACTTGGAGCTCACTTCTAAGACTTTTGTTTATTTACGAGTAATTGCTAAGTAAAAGAAACTATTTTAAGTCCGGAAAGTCAACTTATCAGACGGTTCTTGAACCCGCAAAGTTTAATTCAGTTAATGAGATTAACTTAATTAATCAGGTGGTTTGGGTACGTAGAACGAATGAATTCTTAGCAAATGATACACTTATGTAAGGTAGCTTACATAGGTGTAGGTAAGTGACAGGCAAGACAGGATATACGTCACAGATTAAATTGAAGAGGTATTAAAAAGAACTGGGTGAAAGTATTGAGAAACTGGTGGTCTTATGTGAAAGGACAAACGCAGATGGTAAAATATATCGATTTCAGAAAACGTACTAACTGTATGTAGCTAAAATGGCGTAAGTAGGTTTGATTCGTTTAGAATCAGACAAAAATACTGCATCGAATGATCCGGGTGTCACATCGATACGATGAAAAAAAGTTAGGTCGTCACTGACATGAAAATTACCTTGCCTTTTTGCATTGCCTTTTATATTTTTGACTTTGAGTAATTAGGGGAAACCCAAGCAAAGCAAAAAAAACCCAAGCAAAAAAAAATACCCGAAATTGTTCTTGATCATTGTAGTTTAATTTCAACTGAGGCAATAAAAACTACAATTAAAATTAAAACTATTATTTAAATCAGTCTGTTAAATGGCCTTTCAATATTGTATCATATTTGCTCTTAATAACAATTGCCATGGTACCAGAGTAAAGTGAGCAATGGTTTTATTTGGCATGAAAATTTAGGAAAACTTATTTAAAACAAAATTTATGTTAAACGACTAATTATTGCAGTTATTGCAAATAAAATAATCACTATCTACGAAGATCGAACACTTTTCATGACGTCACTCAGCATTTGTAGCACATTTTTCTGTCAGTGCACGTGATATCATCAAATTACTTTATTTGCACCATTCTTCACCAGTTTTTTTTTCTAGCTTTCTTTTTATGTCAATCACTATCCTATGCCTGCGGCCCCACCCGCGTGGCTGTCTGTTATCGCGACCTATGCGCCATCTGTGCAATCTTGAATTCTATATTATTAAACATAACTCTGGTTCTACTTAACCGATTGCAATCAAACAAACGTAAGATTTTAGGTAGTACCAAACCCCTTCAAACAAAAAAACCTCATCGAAATCCGTTCAATAGTTTTGCGTCCATCGCGGACACACATTAACTTTTTACAATCATATATATAACTAGCTGTTGCCCGCGGCTCCGCCCGCGTGGATGTCGATTATTGCGTTGTACGACTCTACTCGATTCACTACTTGCCTCTCTTTACTACTTTTCCTTGCTGTCATGACAACGGAAATTGTTAGCGATATTAGCGCCAATGTATAGAAATTTACCGGATCAATTGAGATTTATGATTATTACTCCGCTCCCTTGTATGGTAGCGTGATGATATATAGCGTATGTCACTCCTAGATATTGTAGCCTTTTAGAGGTGAAAGAATTGTTTAAATCGGCCCAGTACTTTTTGAGTCTATTCATTACAAACATACAAACATACAAAAATAGGTACAAATCATTCCTATTTATAATATTAGTATAGATATAGATATAGATATGTCAATCATTACTCAACAATAGCAACCTCCTCTTCCTAAGTTAAATGCTTGAAAGTCTCATCCTTTAAATTCCAAATCTAAAACTTCATAATATAGTATTACTACATTATTTTTTTCACACCGAGTGTGTGAAAATGGTTTGATATCATCATTATCAAATAGTTACTAATTGTTAACTTTAGCATAAATGCTTGCTTTTAATTAATTTACACAGCCTCACGGTTGTTAACCTAAAATAACAAGTAAAGTTCAACAAGTCATTGCTTTTTAAGTCTATTTGATGTTTTTAATTGGAATATGTCTGACTAAAAATTACCTACGATCTCATTAGTAACTCAAAATCGTTCTACATTTATATAAATTCCAGTTCGTTCTACAGTTAGATATAAGCCAGTTTCTACACTATATATTTATAATTAAGTTAAGCTGTAATTTATTAAATTACTGTATCGATCAATAAACGTGTTAATTATTACAAGTTTCTACACTTACTTGTTTTTAAGCGTACGTTGGTTATAGATATGGAAGGAACAAAATACAAGATAGAAGCTTTTTTTATCTACCGCACGTTATTGCAACTTCATCTCGCTTGACGGCTGAAGGCAAAGCCTCAGGAAAGAGCCTCAGAAATTGCAAGCACGTACGTTAGCGCGCCGCCTGACGGCCTCATCAGATCCATTCTCTTAGATGTGTACTTAGTACTTACTTAGTATGGCGGATGATCATGGCGCGGTTATTGCGTTACTTAGTTACTGAGGCTTGTTTGTTTTTCACTATAGATTATGAGAAGTATTAGCTATTCACCCTATACTAGGTCTAGCCTGTCTCATCCTACCGTTTACCGCTCGCCATTACGCGTGGTTCACACATTAAGTACTGCTGTGACTCTAAGTATATCTGCCCGAGAGAGTATGCTTTTTCGACTTATCGACTGAACTCGTGAGAACCGATTCCTGGGATAAATAGTAGGAAATAGGATAGTTGGTAGTAGGATTAACAGGGACTGACAAAAATAATGCTAGAGCTCAATGAAGATAAGATGAAGATAAAAGCCGGGGTAGCCTAGTGGTATGGGTAATGGACTGCTGAGACGAGGTCTCGAGTTCGATCCCAGGTTTACCATGGCACACACCAATGACTTTTCGATGCTTTTCGAAGTTATGTGTGTATTCATCGCAGAATTATAAGTGCCCGGTTAATGGCAATAGGCTCACCACCTATTATATTGGTACCTAAACATAAAGCGAAATGTGGACCGTGCTAGCACCTCTGCCTACGCCTTCGGGGATAAAGGCGTGAGTTTATGTTATGTTATGCTAAATGAAGATATACTTTTCTCCATTACTAACTTTCACAAGTTAACTAATTCCTTACTTCAGGAAGTGTTAACATGGTTTAATGCAACTTTGAAGTGCACAGCTGACTAGCTGCGAGCTATAACTCGTTTAATATTCGTTGTACTTATTAGTTCAAGAGCCCATGAATACTTAGACTTACGTCATAGTATTAATCTTGAAATTGTTTGCAATGCATGTTATGCCGCGTCTACATTTACGTAACATTTTGCCGTGACCGCGTCAGAAGTGCGTGTCCGTCACGTATTCAGCTGCGTGATAGCCGAGTTTAAATGATACCATCGATCAACTGGTGGTCGTGTCAGCGCAACTTCAGTTTGTGTGCCCATGTGCTACAAGTTGTTACGTCCATACTCAATGTTTTATCTTGTTGTCACGCTGTCCGGTCCGCATGTCACAAATCTGTACGCACCTTTAGAGGTTGCAACTAGGTTACAGTTTATTGAATAGAACCAGAGATACGACCAAAAACGAAAACTGACATCCATGAGGATGAAACCGTTGTCATCAGCTACGTATGTACTATAATAATAATAATATTATAAAGAGGAAAGATTTGTTTTTTCTTTGTTTGTTTGTAACGAATAGACTCCGAAACTACTGGAACAATTTCAATCATTCTTTCCCCTCTACAATGTCTAGAAATAACTTAGGCTATATATCATCACGCTATCATGCAAGGGAGCGGAGCAATAATCACAAATCTCAATCGATCTAGTAAATTTCTATACATTGACGCTAATATCGCTAACAATTTCCATTGTCATGACAGCATGGAAAAGTAGTGGAGACAAGCAGAGAATCCAGTGATATTCAACATCCAGTCGGGCGGAGCCGCGGGCAACCGCTAGTATATAAAAAAAGCATTCTCTCTTTCATTCTGGTTAGTAGAAGCTTCATTTTAAAGCTCTACTTAACTAGAATCTACATCAAAGAGACCAGACTTGTTGCCCTTGTTTCATAAATGAATCTCTTAAGTATGGACAAAGACTTTATGAGACCTTTTATAGACCTTTTATTGGTGAAGTTTACACTCAAATGGAATAAAGTTCTAGAGTGGCCTACACGTATTCAGTTAATAAAAAGTTTTGTTCACGCGTCTTGGAATCTTTGTAAGTGGAATTTGCATATTACAGCTCTTGTAAAGTATTGCTTTTTTTAAACAAGCACTTGTGGCTGCCAACATTCTGGGTAGCTAATATCTTATAGAATAAATAATAATATTAAATAAAATATTTTAGGACAATCTACACAACGCCGCCTAGAACCATGGTAAGCATAGTTTAACTAGCTTGTTTAATGGGTTCTAGAATGCAGATAAAAATACTTGGATATTTTTTTTTTGTAAGTAGATACATATTATACATAGAAAGACCCAGGCGAATTGCCACGGAGGTCGTCAAATGTAACTCGTCTTCAGTTTTCTTTGCCTCTATTAATCTTTGGGAGGTGACATATGACAGTAGGGGATGGTAATCATTCATGAGTGAGTATACTTTGTACTAGCGAAGCAAACGCACTGCGCACTGGCCGTTTAGACGGTCTACATCAATAAGAGACTGCAGCTTTAGCCGAATTCTACCTAAAATGTGATTATTTGTGCGTATCATTATCAAAATATTTCAAGTTAGGTGCTGCAATCTACAGATCAATTAACCAACTAGCCTATCGTGGCCTCTCCTAAGGTTGGGAGGCTTTGGCTGATATTATCTTGTTTACCGTAGCGACTGCCATCTGGCCTATTGGCGTTACCGAAGTACTGCAGTTTTTCTGACTCCAGCTGCACGTAACGACCACATTAGATGTTTGAATGATAAACGCGACCGACGACGGCTGAGTGTGTTCTTCGAGGCACGACCAGATCAGTCTAAATAGCCATATTCAAACAAATATTTGTACTGGACGGAGTAGAGTCAGGCTCCAAAAGTACCTGGGCAATTTCAATCTTAAATTGTTTGGAGTGACGTCACTAGTCTTAGAAGCTAGAGGATAATAAATCTACTTCTTCTTCTGATGAGTTGACGGTATTTGCTCGAGTTGTCATTGTGGTGTAGTAATTTGTTTCATGGTAGTGCCGCTACTCACGGAGAGGGCCCGAGCATGCACCTACTTCTTAGTATAATTAAGTTTAGGTTACTACTTGCATGACTACTTATTTTCTTATAAAAAGACAAAACATCGGTCTAATGTTACTTTTGGCTAATATGTATTATAGATCCTAATCTGCCCAGGAACTATTGGAGCACACTGTACATAATTCGGCTTTGCTTACCGCTTTGCAGGTCGTTTAAACGTTTGGCAATTAATAGACAACTTCCATTTATTTTCACTTACGTCTGTACCGCATTCATTATGTAAAGGTATTGGCATCCGGTCTACTATATACCTGTGTGTGTGAAGCCCGCCAATATCAATGCTTCGCTATCTCGATATCTTCGATAGTTTTTCGTGCTAAGGGCACTACTAACGAGAGCTGGATGGTTCATTTAAATTTGAAACATAACAGCATGATTTCTATTCATCTATCCGACATAACATAAACATAACATAAACTCACGCCTTTATCCCCGAAGGAGTAGGCAGAGGTGCTAGCACCCACATTTCGTCAGTTTAAGTTTAGGTCCCAATGTGGCCAGCCTATTGCCATTATAGGGGCACTTATAAACCTGCTGTAAATCATTGGTGTGTGCCATGGTAAAACCTGGGATCGAACCCGAGACCTCATCTCAGCAGTTCATCACCCATACCATTAGGCTACCGCCGTCACAAACTATCTGACTCCGTCTCTAATAAATGCCGCGTTTATAACGTAACCTGTTCCCACGAATCACAGGAAACTATTATACAACTAAAATGTCCTTTTCTAGACCATAGAATACCAGAATCAAATTCGTCTACCCGCATTTGCATGATTGAATGACAAACAAACAACATATTATGTGTGGAAAATATTCTACTTTCACCACTCCTGTCTCTTCTGAGTGACTATATAGCATTATGTTATAAGTGTTATGTCGCAACCATTTCCGTCTTTATTACACATTACATACGTTAAGACTTCATTTCATATCTGCACAAAGCAATTTCAGGAGATTACCCGTATAGATATTACCGGTTTAGGATATGAGTAGGTGTATACATTTTAATCGTAGATTTGTTTTTGTATAATGGGAAAGGGATAAATGAGTTACATTACATTTTTAGGCGAGATTGACCATTTAGAAGTTATGGCCCAAATCAATTTCACAAGCAGGCTAAATTGTTTGCTGGTTCATTGATAAGATTATGGCGTAGGCTTTCCTCTCGAGGCTGGGAGGTCACATGACAATCTCTCAGGTATAAGTCAAATAGAAAGCAGTACACGAAGTTAGTGATCTGTCCCTGTGATCCCCCAGCAAGCTTTTATTCAACTTGTACTGTTCGTATCTCTGTATTTATTTATGCATGTACATAATAAGTAAAAGAGTCCTGATCGGAAAATTTTTATATTTACCTGTTATTAAATTTCAAAAAGGGACCATTCACAATAAATTAAGAAGTAGTCATCTGATATAGAGACAAAAGACGCGCTTACAATATTATACACACACATTACTCATAATTAAATCTTCCTCATAAATAATTTAATCACGATTTTACGCAGCGCAAAGGAAAATTCTTGTAGGTAGATATTAAATTTCCAAATGAGCGCTTCCGATTTCATCATGTAAGATAATATACAACCCGTTATATAAATTCGTTCTCAGAAATGATTTTGTGAATTATTGTTTTTACACATGTTGAGTGTCGTCGAGGTCATTTACGAAGAAACGTTTCCATATTTTTAGTACCTTTTATTTATCATGCGAACATTGGCCATGCCCTTCTCAGTCATCCAGTTAGGGAGGTTTGTTGGACTCGAACCGGCTAAAACGCATGCTGTTTTTGGGTCTTAAGTTGTCGTAGGTGAGGTAGTAGCCAACATATCCCTCGAACTCCTCTCTTTTGAGATGATTCCTTTCTGGTTAGGGTTCCACTGTGAATCCGATTTTTTAGTATCGAAAACACAGTTATATATTATATTTCTTAAATGGGAAGGTAGTTGATCGAGAAAAAAAGTAAATAAGCAGATGTGCGTTCTCGGTACATTATTATATTATATTATTATTATTAGCGCGCACCGTCCAAAGTTGATTATGAGCGACGGCACTCGTGTGTATAGGAAATTGAATTTTATTTTGAAATTCTTCATTAAAAAATGTTCCTTCAGTAAAGAAATTACAGTACCATCTGAGCATGTTTTTAAGGAAAGGTCAAGAGTACTTTAAACAATTAAGGGAAGGGAAAGAGGCGTGACTATTGATAGGTATGTAATGTAATAAAAATAATTTAAGCTGTGTGGCGTAGCTGTAGAGCTTTGAATGCTACGCGGGGGGCTCAGCGCAAATATAATTTGTTGATTCACACTCTAGTTAAACTATGCCTATTGAATCTAGTAGATACCGTTGTGTAGAATATTAGAAAAGATTTTTTTAGTATTAATTTAGAAAAAGTAAATTAACTTGTAATTTGAACATCTATTCTTCATCTGAAAAATATTCTATCAGTATCGAAGTTAAAATATTCCCATAAATAAGTCGTCGTAAGTTTCGCAAGAATTAATTACTAAGTTACAAGTACTACGGTGTAGTAAGAATAATAAATGAGACGCCAGTTTAGGTCACCATTAGCTCTCAACGAGTTTGCATCCATTTACATATTTAAAAAGAGGAAGAAAATGTTTTCAGTAAATTTTAATTAATTTATTTTAATTATGATAAACATTTCTGGTATAAAAATCATGATATCTACACTATGATTGTTTCACCAGAAATGTTTATGTAAATGTAAGCTTTTAGTTCAGAACAAGACAAATTTTTTTTTATAAGTTTTATAGACCAGTGTGCCGTCTTAAAATAACTAACTTATTTCTACAAGGTTTTACGGGATGTCAGCATTGACAATTAATAAGCTCACAATGAAAATCATTAATTACAACGGCATAATGCAACTTCATTAAACTGAACTAAACTTAATTCGTTCTTTTATCTTAGTTTAGTTCGATACAATACTCATGTAATCATAATTTTGATAATTAGTGATTCTTTTTTATGAGACTACTACATTGTATGTATAATCTCTCCCTTTGATGGGTGGATGTATGAAGGCTTGTTAGTCTTTTGCTAGACGCATACTGTACATGAAAATTGATAAGTATATTATAGTTATATTCCAAAAAGTATGGTATTGCAACTCTTTTTGATAAGACGATAGGTAGAGACTATAGCTGGATAACAAAATCTCTAAGCCCGAATAATAAAGTATAAAAAAAAACTCCAGTCAATCTCAAATATGATAGAATAGACTACATTTCTAACTTAGTAAGTAGGTACATAATACAGAAGATTATCTTCTGTTGTGAGGATTACGGCCCAAATACTTCGAAACGGGAGGGAAAACTTCGTAAATCTATATCCTATAATAAAAATGTAACTTAAGCAATAACTCAAGACGCTTAGTCATCTATCCCGGAGCGTAATCGGATTAAAGAAATACAATAGGTATTCATCGAAGCAACGCAAAATATGTTTTGGAAAATACGCAGGTAAGAAAAATATTCAATAATATTTTCCATTTGTAGGGATAAGAGAGAAGTTTCAGGGATTTAACTTAGACATGGTAGACACGATATTGTTATACAAATGTCGCTTTTTCTATTTGTGTGTAAGTTTTTAAGAGGTTAATCTTTATCAAAAGATCAATTCTAGTTAAAAAAATCGGACGAAATTTAGTTCCAACCTTACCTCAATATAAGAAATAATATAAAAGGTATGCTCGTAACAATGTTTTCAATCTCAATAGTGACAAAAAGGCAGGTATGGATTGAATAGACATGAACTTTTAAAACAAGTCAATAAATTAAACGGCTACAAATGTAATTTTGTAATGCTATATGGGATTACAAAGTTATTTATACAGGATGTTAGTATGACAGCCGTTCAATTAAAGACTTGTTTTAAAAGTTTACGGTAGGCCGCTGGCCTTTCTTTAGCCCCACCAGAACCAACCGGTTCTGGTGGGGGGATATCCGGTTATGTCGGGCTCGAAAAGGTTATGTCCGACTAAAACGCATGCCGTCTTTGCGTCTACAATTGCCTACGTAAATACAAGTTTTAGTCCAGCTAATGCACAGATATTAGAATAGACAGATTATAAAATAGCTGTACCTGAGTGAAATGTAGTGTACCTACCTCTGGTTCATTTCGAAAGTAGCTCTACATTATTATTACATTGGTCCAACACGACTATATAAGCTATATCTGACTATACTAGAATCGCAAAGATTAAAGATAAAATTACCAAGTCATGTATTGATCATATATATGTAAAGAGCTGTGATTATGACCCGCACTCGGCTGTCGTCAGCACTGTACTGGCGGATCATTGCCTAACTGCTCTTGCGCTCAGTTGTGACAGACGAATACAGGATGCTCCGAGATTCACTACAGTGTATGATAATAAATTACTGCACACAAAATTAAATAACATTGACTGGTCTCGTACTAAATTCATGACTGATCCGAGAGAAATATTAAACTATATAATTGAATCATTCTGTGAATGCTACAAACAAACCAAAAAGACCGTAAAAATAAAAATGCAATTGCCACAATCTATTTATAATGCTAAAATAAAACAACTGGCATACCAGAGAGACGAAGCATTCACAAAATGGAAACGGGACCCATCTAATGCCGTGCTGCGAATGAGTTATAATAAGTTGCGGAATAAAACAAATAAAGCTATATACAGATCAAAACAAAGATACTTAAGAGATAAAATAAAAAACTGTAATGGAGACATGCGTAAACTGTGGCGAATTATAAATGAGATATGTGGTAAACAATATAACAGCATTGAAGATCACATCGGAAAGCACTTTCCCGATCTGACCCCTAGCGAAGTGACTGAGAACTTTATAAATGAGTTTAGTAGTTGTGTAGACAAAATTAAAATTAAATGCTCAAGACAATTAACTGACACTAGTAATTATATAGGCACAGATAGAAGTATAAGAATTAAACCGGCTAAAACATCAGATGTAATAAAACTAATAAATTCACTAAATATAGACAAATCGCCTGGTGCTGATACTATTCGAGCCAAAGACATTAAAAAGACCTGTCACGAAATTGCACCCACAATTAAAACTTTAATTAACACTATTATTTCAACCGGGATTTATCCCGATGCGCTAAAACTAGGTATGATACGACCAATTTATAAAAAAGGTGCCCATAAAGTGTATTCTAACTACCGACCTATTACCATACTCTCGTGTTTAAATAAACTAGTGGAAAAATATATAGGTAACCAAATCCAAACATTTTATTCTATAAATGATATTATATCTACACAACAATTTGGATTCCAGCCGAAAAAAAGTACCACGCAAATGCTGGACAATTTTACGGATGAAATAAATGCACATCTAAACGACAAAAAACATGTATTGATAACATTTATCGACTATAGCAAGGCATTTGACACGCTTGTGCACGAAACTCTCTATGACAAAATGGATCAATGTGGTATTAGAGGCCCGCTGTTAAAAATTATCAAAAACTACCATTCAAATCGACAAAACTTTGTTAAAATTGGAAATACCGAGAGCATAAAGATAAAAAGTAAATACGGTACGGCACAAGGTTCTATACTAGGTCCAATTGAGTATATAACCTACGTAAATGATATGGCTAGAGTAGTAAAAAACTGCACAATGTACCAATTTGCCGACGATACGGCAATTGTGTCAGCACATATTAACGTAAACCAAGCTCAACAAGCATTACAGGAAGATTTTGATAGTGTCAACAAGTGGTCACACGATATGGGACTGGTACTCAATGCAGACAAAACCAACTTACTCCATATTCACTCTGCGCATAACAAACCCAAAGAACAACCCACAATTATCGCTCATGAACATAACTGCCTGCACAACCCAAACATTAACTGTCAATGTCCTAAAATTTGCTTAGTCACCGAATGCAAGTATGTAGGTTTAACCGTTGACACTAAATTTAACTGGAGAAACCATATCGATACGATTTGTGATAAACTTAGAGCTCTTTACTCTAAATTTCGTATTCTGAAACACCGATTACCTACCTCTATTCTAATAATGCTGTACAAAACAATGGTAGACTCAATTATATCCTATGGCCTAAGCTCATACGGCAGAACCTTTCCATCCTACTTAAATAATATTTATAAAATACAGCTACGAATACTAAAAGCAATAGCACCCACAAATATTAAATATAAATATATAAACAATATAAATAAACTATTCTATCACTACAATATATTACCAGTCACTCAACAATTTGAACTATCAATTTTAAAACAATATAATAATAACCCATCTAGTAACCTAGAACTATCCAAAATATCTCATAAAATCATAACACGATCAATATCGTCAAATAAATATAATGTTCCTACATTTAATAACTTCTATGGAACTAGAACTGCTAATAGATTAATACCTAACCTGCTTAATAATATAACTACGGAAATACGAACTAAGTTCGGCAATAAAGATTTCATAACAAAAATTAAATCGTACTACCGTAAACAAAACCATAATGAATCGTAGTAAAACCTAACAAATTAAAAACATCATGTATCACTGAATACGCAGTTGCAAAACTATTGTCTATTTTTTATAAGGTAAATCAATGGTTCAGGTGTGAGCGAGAGCGAGATGCGCCAACGCACATTGTATTGCGGAACATATGGCAATCTCGCTCTCGCCCGCGCGAGTCATATAGGAATCAAAGGAATGCACCTAATGAATGTATAACTACATATAAGGACTTATCATCTTTCTATTTGTTTTGTATGTTCACAGTAGCAAAATTAATGCCTAACCCCTCAATATTGTTAGACGCGACACATATTAAACCCTGTAGGGTTTTAGTGTCTTACTTTAAGATTTATGTAACATTGTATAGTACTAAATAAATAAATAAAAAAAAAAAAAAAAAAACGACAACAATTAGTAAAGGCAGGAGGGAAGCCATTAATTTTCAAACTCATAAAGAGCTAATTAGATTATTTTTATGAGTTGTTTGCGGTGCTGTAGATTACCGAATTATATTTATCGCATGTTAATGTATTAAATGTATGTTATAAAAGCGATTATATTAATGACTAGCTATGGCCGTGACTTACAGGGGTTTAATTTTCTTTACACACATCCGAAATACCTTTTCTAAAATAAATGTAACCTACGGCTATCTGTGTAACGAAAAATAACCCACAAAAAAGGGGCAAATCACCCACCCAGTCAACGTGTTCCAGCTGGAAGTTAAAAACTAAAAAATAAACGCATTTTTCTTTCTTTCTTTCTTCTTTAATCTGTGGTAAAATCGGCCTAGCTGCTTTCACATAAACAGCACCTGTAATATATGAACACAGTTTAATTGAACCTTGTTGTATTACACCCGTGAACATCACAGGTGTAATACAACCTTGTTTAGGCTGTATTACACCTCTGTTTATTCTGTTTATCCTTGTACCTGTTTGTTACTAATTACATGACAATGGTAAGTAATGAAGATTTTGCTCAATTTAGCCTTTCAAATTTTTAAAGATTGCCACTCATTTTGTTATAAATGTCGAGAAAAATCATAATTTAAGTAGGTATCGGACTCAGACAGAATCGTATGTTCGCTACATAGCTGTAGAGCAACAGAAGTATGAAGAGAATAAGAGTAGAATTAGGTGTATTTAGCAGGTAGGTTATTTTTCAACATGCGGAAAATCACCACGGATACACGAGTCCGATAAATGCGTTTTAGTCGGTTCGAGTCCGACATAACCTCCTCAACCGACCCACCGGAATTGGTTGGGGAGGTTATATCGGACTCGAACCGCCTAAAACGCACGCAGTCTTTGGATCTTCAGTTGCCGGAGTTGAGATAGTAGCCAACATATCCCTCACGCCCCGGTAGACACGGGCCATATCTTTCGAGATGACCCCTTCAGGTGAAGGGACCACAGCGTTTGCGCCGCCGCCGGGGGCTATCTAGCAAGCAGCCTGTACTTAAATTAAGAAACTGCGAGAAACCTACTTCTATATGGTTAAAATAGGTTGTCTTAAAATTAATTGCCACGAAGTACCTAGTTCAATTCATTGCCTAATATAAATTAGTTCAAAGTTATGTCTACTACTAACCCTTAACTACTTAGTATGAAGTATATATACTTCAGACTTATACCTAAGTACTTTGTATTAAGTAGTGATAGAGGGCCTAATATCGAACCATGACCGCTAACCTATCGTTGGTGACCTAAATACCTAATTCAGGTCGCGATTTAGATTTATTTCAATAATTACAGATGCTTTTCATAAATAATGGCAGACTATCCAAAAACTAGCGCTGCACACACTGAATAGCATTCAATCCTGAAATGGGGCCATATTTAGGTTCGCACAATGTGAAAATTATACTTAACCTACTGTCACGAAATATATAGTATACCTATTTATATCATACACACTGTGACGATTATAAATAAAACATTATTCTTTATTTCTTCGAGCCGGTAGTAGCTCACATTTTTTTGTTCATTTGTTTACAGGGAAAATCAGCATTGCAAAATAATAATACCAATTAAACTCGTATGGATTTATCATAAAACTTGTATAAAGTAAACCAAGAGGAGTTAAGTACAATGCTATGTTAGATGAGTACAAGTAGTTTAATAGGTTCATGAATTTTCTGGATAGAAATAGCATAGGTAGAGATTTTCTTTTCATCATATAATAGTATTAAAACATTATTAGGTATTGTACAATCTACACTAATTTAATTGTACAACATCCCAGCCCAGCTGTGGACTACGATACCTATTGGTTGAATTGTTTAACGTCAACGTTTAAGAACTATGTTTATTATACAACATCATAGAATTATTTTCTTGATTTCAGAGGCTTTTGATTTTAATTAGTAAAGCTCGTTCAGCTACCTGTTATTTTATTCAGTAATTCTAAAATGCGAAGGGAGAACCTGTAATTTGACGGCTTAAAGTTAATTAATATTTACAACATGACGCTCAGTTTCTACCTGTTATTTTAGTGAATAAGTTTTGGAACCGTAGATTATAACATTAAGCTTTTGAGGTAATGAATAAACTAAATATTTTGATAGATTTTCTTAGTATGGTATATCAAGGCCACTCTCGTTCACGTGACAGAATATAGTGGGTTGGATTCCGATATAACCACTGCAGCGTTAGCCCCGTTAATGTGGTTTCTACCGGGAAATAATCGGTCAAGTACAAATCGAGCCCGCACACCGAGAGTTCCGTATAAATAGGTACTAGTCCAATGAGAAAGACACCCTTACATTTGCTTAAACTTGCTACATTGACTTTTGATGGCATTGACGTGATCTGCCTGTGATTAGACCTCAGAATTTAGTATGAGAGTCAATTTGATGCCTTTAAGCAACTCTGAAAAAGGTCTTGACAGACAGACATATACGGACAGGGTTCCATTTTTTTTCTTTTGAAGTACGCAACCCTAAAAAGGGTTGGGAAGACTACGACAAAGATTTTCATTTCGATGTTTGTTACAGCACTGTCCCGAAGCCGCTCTCGTATCAGCGCGAGTGTTAGCTGCAGAAGGAGCTCCAGCTACCCGTTCCGCGTCAGGAGTCGAGCGACGGCCCTCCGTACCCAGACCTCCACTCTGCAAAAGGGGATCTGGTTCTTTATTGTCGCAAGGACCACCACAAGCCAAGTAAGTCTTTTTAGTAACACTCTTTATTTTATAGGTACTCGTGTCTGTACACAGCCGAGGGCGCGGGTTAGATCCCCACTCAGTGCAAATATTTGTATGCATGAATATGGCTGTATGCATTGGAATATGGCTGTCGGTCCCGGTTACCATTTAAACTTCTTTGGCAGTTGTAACGGGTATTTAGAGCATTAAAAAGTTCAGTAACTGATCTAACAACTAGACTTACTTACGGTATCGCCTATACCTATAGGTTTTAAGGCCAGGTGGCAGTCCCTTTACAGAACATATATATTGAAGCTTAGGTGCAATGCAGTCGGACTGGAAAACCGACCCTAACTGCGCTAGGAAAAAGGTCAGAGAATGACTCAAATCCATATACTGTATAAAAATAGTGTTACACCGTCATCATTTGAGCCTTGTCTTTTTTATAATAGGGCAACTACAGATTTAATCTGTATAATTTTAAATGTTAGGAGTAATTTTATACAATCAACCTTGGGCTGGACAGTAATGTGAAAGAACAATAAATATGGCGTAGTTAACATAATAAGCGTTACACATGATGTATTATGATAACTAAGCATAAATGAGTGACAATTTTCTTATTTGCCACTTTAGTACCAATCTATGAGTACAATATACAGCGAAGCCCCTCGCGGTAGTAAACAAGTTATAAAATATATCATGGATTCTTTACCGTCATAAAAACCCATCTTTTTACGTTGTATAGCAGGGAAATCGCTCACGTACAAATAAATTGCCATCAGTTATTCATCTAAATGAATACCATTAATAAAAGCGCTCTGTTGCGGCGTTGGAAACCAGACAACATTTCTGATAAATGATTTTATCCAAGTAGTGCTTTGGACACAATTTAATTTTCCTTGTAATATTTGCATAAGATGGGTCGCTCTGATTTGTTGTATAATCGTAATAAACAAATGATTTGATGTTGAGCATTTCTGTATCGCATAACAAAGGAAATTGTAATATGCTGTGCGCTGTGATATTATGCCCAAATGGTAATTTATGTTTAGGTGATAAGAATATGTTTCTAATATTTTATGTAATGTTATTGTAATATAGGTACCTAATTTAAGTGTGAAAGTAATAGAAAATTGCTGTTTTATAAATCAGGGACCTTCATCTGCCAACAAACTGTTATAAATTTTGGCAGAAGAAAATATTGTAAACATTAAAAATTTTCCGTGAATACATTTTATTACATTTATTTAATCTTCAGTTCGGTCGATCTATTTAATGTAGCCCGTTTTTAAAAAGCTCAGGTGGTCAGAGAGTTAGACTGGTTAAAGTTCCGTTTAAGCATTAGAAATTAACTTTTTCCGTTATAGGTAAGTACCTATTGTGCGTCAGCTATATCAATATAATTTGCCTTTTGCTATACTGACACTATCATATTCTCATACATGAGGTTTAAATAATTCCGTATACCCATTATGTACGGGAATGTAGTTAGCATACTAATTACTTTAGAAAATTTTCATTACACAAGACTTCACACGATTTAACAAAAAAATGCAAAGTCAATAACCATTTATGTCAATAAATTTACTAAGAAGAAAATTTTGATTACACAAGACAATCTTCTTCTTAGAAAATTTCATTACATAAGACTTCACACGATTTAACAAAAAAATGCAAAGTCAATAACCATTTATGTCAATAAATTTACTAAGAAGAAAATTTTGATTACACAAGACAATTTTCTTCCTAGAAGATTTTCATTACACAAGACTTCACACGACTTAACAAAAATATGCAAAGTCAATAACCATTTATGAATAACAATGTACTTAATCTTAGGCATAAATACCAAGGCCACAAGAGCGGTAAGGGCATGCCTCCATTTATCATATCGCAGTTTAACGTGACGTCATGAACAAATGGGACGCTATTTATCGAAATTCCTACCCTACAGCTGTCAATTGATGGTAAGAATTCTGAGATGGATCTTTCCTTGCTCATTTTGTTATATGAATTATATCTTACAACTGTATATTATACTGTTGTGTTGTGAGCTATTCGATTATGATGCTAGCTAGAATAACGGATCTGAAAGTGTTGTCATAGTTGTTGCATGAAAGTTTGAGAATTAGATTGAATAACATATTGAAATAAGCAGAAGGCGTGGGTTCGATCCCCACTCAGTGCCAATATTTGTATGCATATGACTATTTGCACTGAACAGAACAGAACTTAATGTGGTCTCCGTGGTCGTGCCACGGAGACCACATTAAGTCGTCGGTCCCGGTTGCCATACGTACACTTATGGCAGTCGTTACGGGTATTTGGAGCCTCAAAAGTCCGACTAGCCTAACTACAGAACTTCGATATCGTTAATTTGCTTGTGGAAGTCCGATGGCAGTCGCTTTACGGAAAATATCGAAGTTCACCCACATCTTAGTTAGACTAGAAAGCCGACCCCAACTGAGTTGGGAATAGGCTTAGAGAATAGATTGAAGTAGGCATAACACATGACGGAAATCTATGGCAGGAAAATATATCATGTAGGGAGGAAAACCCACCATTTACCCACTGTTTAACAAACCTACGATAGCAATAGTGAAATATTACTAATTCGCATAGAAAGGAATACCAAACCGCACCCCTCAAAGTAAGTAAAAAATACTTCTTACCCGAGGAGAAAAGATTTCGTATGTGCAGTGTTCCGCAAGAACGAAGAAAACATCTCTATACGTGTTTTACCGATGCACGAGGCATCTTCAGTAATACTCTAGATCTTAGGCTAGAATTAGGGCTTTCTAGCTCTGTAACAGATTTGACTTGACATTGGATTTGAACCATATCTTCAAATTAAAAAATAATGCTTCTACTTTTATTCAATAACGAGAGGTTTTATAATGTTTTCATGATTGCAAAGCTTATTTCTTTAGGAAGATTATGACGTAAACTTTTATAGGTTTACGCTCATAAAGCTGAACGATGTTATTTCAGCATAGATACCTACAGTACCTATATAAAAATGGTATCTTTGAGAAAAAGTTAAACATAAAACGACTAATTCTGTTTATATCGTATTTATACTCTTTAATGTGTAATTCAATAAAATTAGAGACGTAGGTTGGTTGACTTTGACTAAGTTCCAATGGTTACTGCTGTAGAGAGATATAGCTAGCACCAAGATTTTCATAGCCACATACAACATTACCTGAATATTTTTCTTCGGGATTCTTTAAGTTTCAAGCCAAAACCTAAGTTCAAGCTTTGAATATAACCAAGACTAAATTAAATGATGCGACAGTATCATTATAATTAAATAACATTGAATTAGAATCGATCTTATGAATTCCGGTCATTCATTTATGGTTTTTGGACTATTTATACAATCCTAAAACCGTTCGCAGATTGTTAGATTGATCTCAGTAGGTGAGACTTTTGTAACAAACTAAAATGAGTAGACACGTCAAACAATAGCTAGAATGTTAGGAGTAAAACCTTTATTTAGATATAAGAATCTAAACAAAGGTTCCCCCAATATTCTAGTAATTGTAGGGCGTGTCTACTCATTTTACCTGGATACGTATGTTTTCGTACCGCTTAGCGCCTAAATTGCTATACCAAAAGTGGGTCAAGGTCATTCCCAATTCCATTCTGGCTCCCCCAACTTTCGAAACTTGAACAGCTGAACTTTATTCTTGTTTTATTAATGGAGGGCTTACATATTTCAGATTATTCAACTGCAACAGGATTTATTTGTGAAGGCATCTCATTATCATTCTTTGATCCTAAGTATTTCTAACTTAATTGAATTGGATTTCTAGTCTAACTAAGATGCCGCTGAACTTCGATAATTTCCATGAAGCGACTGCATCGGTCCTCCACAACGAAATTGGCGATATTGTTCTGTAGTTAGTGTAGTCGAACTTTTGAAAGTTCCAACTACCCGTAACGACTGCCATAGATGTTCGTATGGCAACCGAGACCGACGGCCTAAAGTACTCTCGGAGGCACGACTTGACCAGTACAAATAGCCATATTCATGAATACAAATATTCTATCGAACCCGAGCTTCCTGCGTAGCAGTTGCGTTCACTACCGCCACGCCATAGAGGCTGTTTTAAAGGCATCTGTTTGGCATAATTCTGATAATGCCTTCCACGTTTAGCGATCATACATTCCGTTCGTAAACCAGCTTGTACATCATAATAAACTCAAGTAGTTTGAAAGAAAATAATAAGTTCGTAAAAGATATTTTTCTTAACCAAACATAATTTCTTTAGGTCGTAATTCTCGCAGTCAGACTACATTAAAGTTGGAAGGATATTTTGTTAGAAGAGCGGCATGTAATCAAGTTAGTTAATGGAACTAAATAGATATATCAATAAGTAAATAATTTTGTTACGCCCCGTGTGTATGTTTTCAAAATTTGTTTGAAGGAGACACTTATTTAATATATTAATTTCATTTGATTCAGGAATGAAATTGGTAATATCTTACACTACTTTGTACCTTTTTTTACGAAAATTGCGAGTTCGTAAGAGAATTAAATTTGACATAGCGCTTTTAGCAAGAGTAGTGAATATTCCAAAAAAGAAAGAAATTTATATTAAGAAACTTTTGAGTTTACTAGATACGCAATCCTGTAAAAGTAGATTTCTCTGTAAAAGAAAGTTCACGGCAAGGTAGACGCGAACCACTCCATTTCTTCCCATGCGGTGTCGTACAAGCGAGGATCAACCCCTATTACGTAAGACCGAATACAATGCTTGATGAAACGTGTGTGTTTATGACTTTTATATTAATTTTAATGAATTGGTACCTTTCATTCGCATTTCATTTGCATTCACAGTTCAATAAGTAATTACGGATTGTAATTAAATTGTATCGACATCCGTTAAAAAATAATGCGACGCACGTCGTACGGTATGATACTTTCGTAATATCTTTATTAAAAATTCTATTAGCAAACATATGAACACGAGAATAGAATATGAAAGAATAAAATAGAATAGAACAAAATGAGGCATAGAATACAAAATAGGTTTAAAATAAAATATAATCAAGCTTACACGGCTATAGGAATATTAGGAAGTCAATATTTGTCGTATCTCGTATACTCGTGAAATCTGCTTTTGTTTTGAGCGCTTTGTGATAAATCGATCGGCTCAAGGTTATTATATAGGTGGCAACATATTGAAGTTTGACAATAGACGGTCTTTTAATCATCTTTGCTTCATCTTATAACCAATTCAAAAGTCATGTTGTTGAAATATTAATCGTATTGTCAAACTAGACTGGTACCCGTAAGTCAAAAATATTACATAGTCTCATAGTTTAATTTCTGTGCTTAGGTAATAATATCAGTATTTATAACCTGTTTCTTCGTTATTATACAATTTTGTTTATCTGAGAACAATGTTGTTGGTTATGTGTTTACTGAATTCTATTATTTAAATGTTTTTATGTACTGTAACATGTAACCGTCTTTTGTTCCCAATAAATAAATAAAAAACAAAAAATAAGACAGAGTGAATAGGGTTCTCCCTCAAGTGCAAACTATTGCACCTGCTAAACAACAGATGTGGCTCTGACACAGGCTTTCTTCTCAGGGCTGATCTCCTAACACCGAAAGGAAATCAGTCAGGACCCGATTATACTAATTATGTATCATTTTCTCATAATCATTCTCTGAGCCTGAGCCCAATTCAGTTCTAGTGTAACTAAGATGAGATTGAACTACGAAATTTTCCGTAAAGTGACTACCATCGGACCTCCACAACCAAATTGACGATATCAAAGTTCTGTAGCTAGGATAGTCGGACTTTTGAGGCCTCCAACCACCCGTAACGACTGCTATAGATGTTGGTATGGCAACCGGGACCGAAGGCTTAGCATGGTATCCATGGCACGACCAGACCTATGCAAATAGCCATAATCATGCATACAAATATTTGCACTGAGCGGGGATCGAACCCGTGCCTCCTGCGTAGTAGTCGCGTTCACTACCGGCGGACCACACAGAGAGAGAGAGAGAGAGAGAGAGAGAGAGAGAGAGAGAGAGAGAGAGAGAGAGAGAGATAGAGAGAGAGAGAGAGAGAGAGAGAGAGAGATGAAGAAAAACAAAAAACCCGACTGCGTAAACTAATTAAAAAAGTTCATTATGTATATCTGTTGAGTATGAAACAAGTGAAACCAAAGACAGTCGGAATCATACTACCTTTATTAGTTCTCTGTCAAGCGTACTTATCATTATAAAAACAACAAGGAGGCGCTCTACAAGAAAGAGGCCTAACATTCCTAACATTCCTCCCTCTAGCTTGACAACATTTAAACTAGAACACAATATAAAACAACACCACCTAAAATAATAATTCAATAGAACCTTTTATAATCTACTTGGGGTATAGGTCTCCGTGTCCTTCTCGGAGGTGAATCAGGTGTTTCTTTGCAAGCCTCATCCGATTCCATTGCTTCATAGAATTCATCTTCCTGAACTAATGGCATTTCCGCCCCATCTCCTCTCCCTGCTGGTGTCTCTTTTCTTTCACCGATCTCCACCGATTCCTTCACAGATGCACATGTAATTGGAGATTCTGAAGATGTCACCAGCGAGTCGAAATTTTCAAATTCAATGGGACAATCATGACTCGGATTAAGATTATTACCCTTGAAAGGAATCAATTGATTTGTATGTTTTTTAATAACACAATTAGTTAGGCAGTCCTTAACAGTATAAATTACTTTTCCAAACTTCTTAACAATAACTCCTTTTTCCCATGTATGTCTCCTATTAATATTATATTTCCTATACCAAACTAGGTCACCCGGGTTAAAAAAACGAGTCCGACTTGTTTTGGAAGTCTTATACTGCAAACACTGTTTATCTTTGACGTTGCGAATGAGAGCGACTGATGGCGTCCGCGAATCATCTGTTAGCTTGGGTTTTATTAAATCTAATCGAGACCGTAAATTATGACCGAATACTAACTGGGCCGGCGAGCACCCCGTGCCTGAATGTATGGAATTGCGATAATCAAAAAGGTATTTGCACAAATTATGCTGTACCGATTTATTGTTGCTATTATCTAAAATACACGACTTAATACCCCTTTTCACCACTTTAACAAAAATTTCCGCTTGTCCGTTACTAGCGGGATAAAAGGTTGGTGACGTAACATGGGATACACCATTAGATAAGCAAAAAGTTTTGAATTCTAATGATGTAAATTGTGTGCCATTATCGCTAACTATTGTATGAGGCAAGCCAAATCTTGCCATATATTCATACAACTTAGATATTAGTGACGCTGTTGATGCGCTAGTGCCCATATCGTACACCTCTACCCACTTAGAATGCGCATCTACAATTACTAAATACACTCTATTATGAATTGGCCCTAAAAAATCTAAATGGATTCTGTAAAACGCCTGCGGTGGACGCGGCCAAGGTGCGATTGGCGCTCGGGCTGGCAACTGTCTTAACTGTAAACAGACATTGCAACTGGTTATCATATTTTCTATAGCTTTATCTACTCCTGGAAACCAAAATCTACTACGAGCTTCTGCTTTAGTTTTAACTATACCTAAATGGGATTTATGTAACTCACTTAATAGGTCATTTTTAAGTGATGCTGGAATAACCACCTTATGTCCACGCATAACGCAGCCTGTCTCGTATGACAGTTCTGACCTGCACAGAAAATATGGTTTGATCAATTCATTAGTTACATATCTTGGCCAGCCATTGATAATATACGAAATAACTTTGCATAAAACTGCATCCTTACGAGTTTCGGTACCAATTTTACTTACGGTCACAGGTAAAGTACCATCCGTAACAAAATTAACATACGAAGCGCGGTCCTCAACTTGTCCTAAACTGCCGTCCATCTGCGACGATGATGATGAGTCTTCGTTGGGCAAGCTCGCGCGCGATAAGTAATCCGCGTTGTTATCAGCGCTACGAATATATTCAATGGAGTAATTATATCCACTTAGGAAAATCGCGTAACGCTGTAACCTATTAGCAGAGACTTCTGGAATACCTCGATAGGGACCAAATATTGATAATAAGGGCTTATGATCCGTCCGAAGTATAAACGGTGTAGCCCGTCCGTATAAATACTGGTGAAAACGTCGCACACCAAATATGATTGCTGTAGCCTCCTTTTGAATTTGCGAATACAGTTTTTCTGCGGCATTTAAAGTTCGCGAGGCAAAGGATAGAGGACGCTCTAGCCCGTCCGACCCAACTTGGGAAAGAATAGCACCTAAGCCACTGGGTGACGCATCTACGGTCAAAATAATTTTTGCATCCGGATTATAATGTGCAAGAACTTGCTCCGATGCTAGCAATTTCTTAATTCTATTAAATGCGTCATTATGAATGGCCTCCCATTTCCATTTACTACCTTTTTGTAACAATGAATACAACGGACTCAAAATGGATGATGCATTCGGAACAAAATTTCTATAATAATTGACTAACCCCAAAAAAGATTGTAATTTAGTGACATTAGTCGGTACGGGCGCGTCAACTATTGCTTCAACCTTTTTTAAAGATTTCTTTAACCCGGTTTTATCAATAGTGTACCCTAAATACTCTATTTGATCAGCAAAAAAAACGCACTTATCTTTTCGTAAAGTTAACCCTGCCTCTTCTAGTCTTTTTAAGACATTATAAAGCCTTTCTAAGTGCTGCTCTTTCGTTGCTCCTGTAATACAAATATCATCTAGCATACACATAACTCCCTCTAGCCCCGACAATAAACATTCCATCGCGCGCTGAAATATTGCAGGGGAAGACGAGAGACCAAAAACTAATCTTGTATAAATAAATAGGCCTTTATGTGTGTTAATGCAAGTTATTTTCTGAGATGCCTCATCTAGAACGAATTGTGCATAGGCTTGAGTCAAGTCTAACTTACTAAACTGCTGGCCTCCGTGAAGTTTTGTAAACAACTCTCGAATAGTTGGCAAAGGATACTGCTCCACTACTAATTGTTTATTCACACTCACCGAAAAATCGGCGCACAATCGTATAGAACCATCACGTTTTAATACCGGCACAATAGGTGACGCGTATTCTGAGTGCTGAACCGGCTTTAATACACCTATACTTACTAATCGGTCGAGTTCTTTATCTACTTTATCCTTTAAAGCAAACGCAACCGGTCGAGCCTTACAAAAAATAGGTTTTGCATTATCCTTTAATTGCAATTTCACTCTATATTTTGTAAACGTGCCCAAATTATCCGAGAATACCGATGGGTAACGCGATCTTAAATGTTCAAATATGTCTTCATTTACAAAGTTCAACTGTAACAATTGTAGTTTAAACATGTTTAGAAAATCGCGGCCTACTATGGGTGGACCTCCCTTCCGTATAACTCGCACATTTATATTATGAGTTTTATCTAAATATGTAAACGGTAACTTAACAATTCCCAAACATTCAATTGCACATCCCGTGTAAGTGAATAACTTATTATTCGCTAGCGATAACGGTGTGAATTTAAAGTATTTAAAATAATATGTTAATTCAGAAATCGCAGTGACCGCCGAACCAGTGTCAATTTCAAAGTTAAGACTTACGGTTCCTATCAAGATAGGTAATTTCATGGGTTCAACCCTAGACGAAGATATTTTATTTATCTTACCATCATCGTCACTCTCGTTCGACACGCCTTCGTTAGCTACATAATTAATTTTTTTACACATTCTACTTAAATGACCGGTTAAGTTACACTTTTTACATTTGTAACTAGCAAAACGACACTGCGAGGTTTGATGATTAGAGTACCCACACACTGAGCATCTCTCTTTTTTCATAAGCTTGTCTTCTTTTCCCTGCTTTGTAATTTTGAATACAGATTCTGGTTCACTCACCAATAGGGCTGTGGACAGGGACTTGGATGATGTGGCTGCACTCGTGCGTGCACTACGCACACTTTCTGCAAACTCGATCGCTTTTGCAAGCGTTAACTCTGAAACATCGCATGCAAATAGTTTGTCCTTTTCCGGACCCGGTAATAAACCCATCACAAAGCGGTCGCGGAGCGCTTCCTCCACATTGAGAAAACCACAATAAGCTGTCAGTCCACGGAGCCTCGCGGCCCACTGTGAAAAAGTTTCATCCGGTCCCTGTGAAGCCATATAAAAATTACAACGCTCACCAAACCCACATTTTTTCGGTGAAAAATGTTGATCGAGAATCTTCAAAATTTCTTTGTACGGCACTTCTGTCAATTCTTTTGGCAACGCCAAATCTGCGGCCAACTGATAGGTGCCGTCATTCAATGCGCTTAACAAAATTGCTCTTCTTTTATCAGCATTCTCTTCTCCAATGTCGTTCGCTACGAACCATTGACCAATGCGATTTTTATAATTTTGCCATTTGTGCACATTATGATCAAAATGGGTCAATATTCCCAAATTTGACATTTTGTTTTATCCTCGTCGCCACTGTTGAGTATGAAACAAGTGAAACCAAAGACAGTCGGAATCATACTACCTTTATTAGTTCTCTGTCAAGCGTACTTATCATTATAAAAACAACAAGGAGGCGCTCTACAAGAAAGAGGCCTAACATTCCTAACAATATCTGTCCCATTTAATTTTAGACTTCATCTGCATAAATGTAGCGTTCAAAATGCAATAGCATTTTCTGTAATCGCAGTGGTTTGACAATTATTAGAATCGGGCCCCAGAACGTCGAATTGTCAGCAGTGCCAGCTCACAGGCAAATTTTCCTTGCGTCCTAAAGATCTTAGGGGGATTACCCGAAACCTCATATATCTAATATTTAGTAAAAAAACTCATAAATAGTAGTAAAAAGTACATGGGTATTACGGAATATTATATTTTTAATCACCATTGATTGAGTGGATTAAACGTATCGTAACGTAGTTTTTTTTTATGATTATTAGATATTAGATAAAAAAAAACAATCCCTACCTACTGTTTTCGTTATTAATGAGTTCAATACATACATACTAACCTTGGTCCGTCTCGGTAAATTACCTTCCTGAACAGATTTCGAATAACAAAGCCTTATAAAATATTGGTGAGGATAATTAGTTAATTAAAATGGGGTGTTAAATGATTCTATAGGCCGCCGCCTTTGGCGTAGCGAAGTTTCATAATTAGACTATTAGGTATGCACAGGAAATGAACAGCCTCAACTTACCGTACACTTTGAGTACCGGGTGACCAGCAAATAATAGCGTATTATAATAGGGTATAAAGTTACAGGTCCCCTGAGCAGCCGCAGAGTATAACACACTGCAATAGTCTGGGGTTCGTGTACCGGTTTCCCCGTGATGCCATTGCACAGTATGCCTTAGGCAGGATATTTTCTTATATAAAAACACAAAAATTATGATTACTTTTAGTTGTGAAGTATATTTGATTGAAAAACTTGGTACGAACGTTCACCACAATGCATTAGCTAGTAGACCCCCGTGAATATTCTTAAAAAAATGGTTGAACTTAATTCTACCAACATACCTTTTATCTCTCCCATAGGTACTACCGGGGGAGACATGAACTAGTTGTCGGTAATGGTGATAATAGTTATAATAAAGCTATATTGAAGTAAAAATATTCCATAAGTTATAATATTGTAATGTGTAAGTATTTTAATTTGCAAATTATTTGTTACTACCGGCAGCTTTTAGTAAGTCTAAAATATTTACGTGTACTGACTCTGCTAAATCTAATAATACCTAATGACAGGATGCCAGGATTCCAGCCGGGGTTCTCACTTATCCATTAGTAACCTGCAGTCTGGGGTGTAATTAGTTTAGCAAATAAGGAAGTATACTTAATGTATACACAATTTAACCTTGTTATTTTCGCAAGGGGGGACTTTCCGCCAGCCACAATAACATTAGCCCTTTTTGTCTGAAAGATATGGGAAGTTTAAGAACAGTTAGATCATAGTCCATTTTACGAATCCCCTAAACATTTGGCCGATGTTGATTATGACGTGAATAGACGAAGAATCGACTCATTACCGCGTTACCGAATATACTCTACTGTAGTAGCTTGTGACTTTAATGTAGAGATATTGACGTTACTGTGATATCTAGCCCTGTCAAAGTTGATAATCGTTTATAAAAAACTGTCACTTTCTCACACTTAGGCGCTGCGCAAACGTAGACACTTTGTTGCCGACACGGCACACCGTCACAGGAAACCGTAGTTGCTGTGTCCCGTATCGACAATCGGACACAGTTGCCGGTTCAGAAAACTGTTGCTGTATCCACACACCGAATACACCTCCTTCGTTTGCGCAGCTCAGTACTATTGTAGGAAATTTGTGATTGTTGCTTGTGTCTTCAACTGACGACTTTTAGTTTCCAGTTACCGACACCGAACACTTTTTGATCGTCCTGAATATAGTGTTAAGTGGAAGCAACTGGAAACACGTATGCGCAGGGAGTAGAATGATTTCATACTTGTTCTATAGAATTCAAATATTCATTGGTAGCTTGTATCTGACACAAGAAACAAAAGTGTCTACGTTTGCGCAGCGCCTTAGGTTTTGTGTAAAGATACGTATGTCCCTCGCACACTTTATTCTTCTAAGTATAACTTTGTGGTTGGTAGGTATGTTTTTAAAACATGTCTTTTCACCGAATAGGTATTCAGGTAAGCAAACAAAAGTGACATGCGCCACGGTTCGAACATCAATGTCATACAAAACATATGGAAGTAGGACAGGGTTTGTGGCAAGCAATCGATAGTAATTGTTACAATTAAGCTCAGCGGCCTTGTTCTGACAGTTTTGTTATGGAACTGTTTATACAGTAATGTAGACCATCTACTTACAGGATCTAAGTCACAACCTGACGGTTTGATATAACCTGAATAGACCCATTATTACCTATTGTACTTTCTGTATTCTGTAGGCTAGCATGTATTTATGTAAGCTATACTTTCTTTAGAACTAAAGACGATCTTTTGATAACTCAGGCCTATTGTATCTACTGTCATAACAGCGGTGACGACGTGTCGATTGTCAGTTATTATATTTCGTTTACCTAGTCTATGCCAAAACGTGGACAGTGATGGTAGGGTTAGTCCCCTATAGAAAGTCGCTCAGCGGGCCATGGAGTGAGCTATGCTTGGATTCTCTTTGAAGAATAAAATTCGCAATGAGGTCATCCGACAAAGAACTACAGTTACTGACATAGCTCGCAGAATAACCAAGCTGAAGTCAAAGTGGGCTGGCCACATCTGCCGAAGGACCGATAGTCGCTGGAGCAAACGAGTCCTCGAGTGGAGACCGCGAGAGGGCAAACGGAAGGTAGGACGCTCCCTAGCCAGATGGACTGATGACTTGAAAAAGGCGGCTGGGACAGACTGGATGCGGAAGGTGGAGGATAGGGAACAGTGGCGCACATTGGGAGAGGCCTATGTCCAGCAGTGGACTGCGATAGGCTAATTGATTGATACCTAGTTATAGTTTTGGTCTATTCAAATCTAGCTTCTCAGATCCCTTCCGACTTTAATCACAGTAAGGGTAAATTACAAATACTAAATGCAAACAATACATAAACCAAATACTACAAAAACAGTCGGATACGTAAGGAATTGGGGAGTTCCGGTCACTTTTGGTTTTGTTTTGGACGCATAACAGTTGCCCTTTGGGAAATCAATAAACAGACGAGAAGCTATATTCTACACTAGGGCTGTCCAAACCATGGCCCGTAAGGTCGGATTATTCCACTATGATCACCTGGGTGATATGACCTGGGTGATCAAATTCCACAACTTTGTGTCCTTAAATCACCTGCTGACAATTCACCTGGGTGTACAAATTCCACATGATTTTAAATTAGTTTATTTGTTTCCCTATATCACCTGGGTGATTAAATTCCACATGGTTTTAAATTATTTGTTTCCTTAAATCACCCGGTTTAAATAGTTAGTGATTTGATGATTGTAATAAATAACATCAAGTTAAAGTTATTTATTACAATAATAAAAAAAATATATATAAATAGGTTTTAAGGTTTTATAATGATTATATTAAAAAAGTTTTCAAATATCAATACACAGTTCAACGAGTTTCATCTAAAAAATGGCCTACTGAAATTCGTCCCTTAAGTAGAGCTAGCTGGCTGTCTAATATATATCGTTGTTTATATATATAATGTTTTTGTTTGTTTGTTTTGTATTTTTTTTGTTGTTTATTTGTATCTATGCCATTTCTTCCAGAATACTTAATTACTTAACTACATAATAAACGAGTATGAAAAATACCCAGAAATTCAAGGATTCCTGACATACTAGTTTCCAAAAGTGTTGGATGAGGGCGTCGATGATTACGATTTGGTGCATTTGAAGAGAGCGACATCGCACCACGAACAGCTTGGAAGGATGGCACCACAAAATCAATAGCGTAATGCGTCGTAAAAATAATAATATTGTGCATTTACTCAACGCTTTACAAAAAGATGCGGCGTTTTATACATTGAGACGTCCTCAACTCACCGAAGAAGATTCACCGCCAAGCACCAATGAAAAAAAAACAAATGCAGATATTACTTAAACAACGATACATTTTCAATAATCATTATAACGATATAATCATTATAAAACCTTAAAACCTATTATATATATTTTTTGTTTATGATTGTAATAAATAACTTTAACTTGATGTTATTTATTATAATCATCAAATCATTAACTATTTAAACAGGGTGATTTAAGGAAACAAATAATTTAAAATCATGTGGAATTTAATCACCCAGGTGATATAGGGAAACAAATAAACTAATTTAAAATCATGTGGAATTTGATCACCCAGGTGAATTGCCAGCAGGTGATTTAAGGACACAAAGTTGTGGAATTTGATCACCCAGGTCATATCACCCAGGTGATCATAGTGGAATAATCCGTAAGGTCGGGGCTTGTATTGTTGTGGCCAGTAGAAAGATTTTTGTTTTCTTTGTTTGAATACATTAATTTAGAAATTTGTAGCCGCGGTAGCCTAGTGGTATGGGTAATGGACTGCTGAGACGAGGTCTCGAGTTCGATCCCAGGTTACCATGGCACACACCAATGACTTTTCGATGCTTTTCGAAGTTATGTGTGTATTTATCGCAGGTTTATAAGGGTAATTTCACGCATGCCTCATTTTTTGCTAATTTCGGTGGTATTTTTCAATTATAGGTTTACCGATGAAAAAATTTAATGGTGTTCTTTTAGAACACATTAGTATTCTAGATATTTAGAAGGAAACAAATAACTGCATTTGTTATAAAAATAGAACAACCACCGAAATTGTCAACCCACCGAAATTGCAAGATCACACCGAAATTATAAATTGTGATATATTTATCTAAACAATATGTACTAACGGCTTGGATGCGTGATGCAGATGCTACATCATGCTGCCAAAGGCAATTTTGCTTTTGTCGTCCGTCCATCTCGCAGGAGGCCGTCCCACGCTTCGTCTACCGGTACGCGGTCTCCATTCAAGAACCTTTCGGCTCCAATGGCCATCTGTTCTTCTTGCTACGTGCCCCGCCCACTGCCACTTCAGCTTACTAACCCTGTAGGCTATGTCGACCACCTTCGTTCGTCTGCGGATCTCCTCATTTCTGATTCGATCCAGCAGAGAGATTCCGAGCCTAGCCTAGATTATAGCCCTTTCCATAGCTCGCTGTGCGAGCTTGAGCTTTCTTATGAGGCCCATAGTGAGGGTCCACGTCTCGGCGCCATAGGTCATCACGGGCAACACGCACTGATTAAAGACTTTTGTCTTTAAGCACTGAGGTATTTTGGACGAGAAGACGCTGTGTAACTTCCCGAACGCTGCCCAGCCGAGTTGGATTCGACGATTGACCTCCGCCTCGAAGTTTGATCCGTCTAATCGGACCATCTGTCTAAGGTAGACGTACTTGTCTACAACTTCGAGGGTCGAGCCTTCAACTGACACTGGGGAGGGCCTTAGAATATGAGCATTCGCCATAACCTGGGTCTTGTCCATATTCATCTTGAGGCCCACCTGTTGAGAGACTCGGTTGAGGTCGTCGAGCATTGTGTTAAGATCCTCCAGCGATCCTGCCCTGAGCACGATATCGTCGGCAAAACGAAGGTGAGTGATGTATTCGCCATTAACATTAATGCCAAGACCTTTCCATTCCAGTAGCTTAAAGGCATCCTCCATTGCATTGGTGAAGAGCTTCGGGGATATTACATCTCCTTATCTCACTCCCCTCTGCAACAGTATCGCCGCTGTGCTCTGATACTCGGACTGACATAGTGGCGTTTTTATACAAACACTTCAGCACTTCGATGTACCGGTAGTCTATATGACACCGCTGGAGAGATTGTAGCACTGCCCATGTCTCGATCGAATCAAAGGCTTTCTCGTAGTCCACAAACGCTAGACATAGTGGCAAGTTATACTCCTGAGTCTTCTGTATGACTTGCCGCAGCGTATGAATGTGGTCTACGGTACTATAACCTTTTCGGAAACCGGCTTGTTCGGGCGGCTGGAAGTCATCAAACCTGCGTTCGAGACGATTCGTGATAACCCTCAAAAACAGCTTATAAACATGGCTCAGGAGCGAGATGGGTCTGTAGTTCTTAAGAGAGGCTTTGTCACCTTTCTTGAAGAACAAGACTTCTACGCTTCTGTTCCATGCTTCCGGCGTAGTACCTTCGAATAAGACGGAGTTGAAGAGCTTCTGAAGGACTTTAAGTATCGGTGTTCCACCCGCTTTCAGAAGTTCCGAAGTGATTCCGTCTTCTCCTGGTGCCTTGTTATTTTTAAGCTGCTTGAGGGCCACCCTAATCTCGTACAGGCTGATGTCCGGGATATCCTCGGTGTAGTGTCGGCTTAGCTTGGCTCTTGGATCTTTAACCGTATCAGTAGCAGGCTTAGTGACTGAGGTATAAAGCTGTCCATAAAACCCCTCGATCCCCCTTCAAAACATCTCCCTTAGTCGACACGACACTGCCGTCCTTCCTCTTCAGTTTTGTCAACTGGCTCTGCCCAATAGACAAGTCTCTTGCGAACACTTTGGAGCCTTTATTTCGCTCAATCGTTTCTTTAATACATTGAGTATTAAAGGCACGGATGTCGTGTCGCAAAGACTGCTGGATACGTCTATTGAGCTGCCGATGTGCTTCAGCGTCATTGGTAGACTGCAGCCTCATAGAGCGTCGTTCGGCCATGAGTTGGAGGGTGTGATCGGTGAGCTTCTGTGGTCTATCTCTTCGACGGGGCCTGAAGAATTTGGAGCCCACTGAATGGACAGCTTCAACCAACCTGTTATTTATCTCGTCCACTGTAATGCATTCTTCTAGGCAAGAGAAGCGATTCGAAAGTTCGAGTTGAAAGCTCTCGGGGTACTGTATATGGGAAGCTCTAGGTCGGAGCGTAGACCTCATCAGACGGGATCTCTCCAGTTTAACATTAATATTCAATGTGCCTCTAACCATTAGGTGATCACTTCCGGTTTTCACCCCATGGATCACTGAGACATCATTGAATATCCGTCTATGCGTCGTCATGATGAAGTCAATCTCATTTTTGGTACGACCACCGGGGCCCATCCAGGTCCATATCCTGTGGGGCGGTTTTTGAAGAAAGAGTTCATACGTTAATTATAACAAAAAAATGAGTAATTTTATTATTTATTACCTTATGAGTAAATATCTTACCAAAGATATGGAAACTCATAGCCATTTTAGTATTGATGCAATATAGGTGGCAATAAATCTACCACCGAAACCACCGATATTGCACCACCGAAGTTAGAAACATCAAGAAAAAATGAAATTAAACAAAACTCAGTGATGCATTCGTCACGTGAAATGTATGATTGCTGAGGGTACCTAACAACACACAACATACTCGCAAATCGTAATGTTAAAAGCAAATATTCATTCATACAGTAACCCACCGTGATTGTAAAATTTCGTACTCCCTCTTAGAAATAAGAAGGTACTTACGTATTAGCGGGCAAACTGGGCAGAACCGGACATGCCATTACTGCGTAAACGCAAGAGCATGACTGGAACTCCGCGTGCGTATGAAGATAGATCGTTTAAATTGACGTGTATACGTTGTATAAGGTGTAGGGTATGTAGCCAGCCTTATACTCAGAATTGTAATACTCGTGTAACCTCAATATAATAAGATATATAAACGATTGTTTATTGGAATAAAGGATCAGTTATAATCGAGATCTGGTTGTATTAATTAGTCTCCCTATACTTTCCGTACATGGCGACCCTGCCGAAACGGGCAAGCCCACACGCGACGCTATGCCGTCAGCGTGTAAGACGATGCAGTGCGCGAAATAGGAAAGGAATTTTATAACACTGATGTCATTTTGTGAGTGTATAGTGGCGATGAACTTTGACCATGGCTATATCGGGATTAGAGCATATCGGTTCGTGTAGTGAACTAGGCGGTTTTACGACGTTGTGTAAAAATCTTAATTCTCAGCGATGGGTAACCAAAAGTCACAAGAGGTGGTGATCGCGCAAACCGCGAGTGGAGGCGATAATAGAGCCACGACGAAAGAAGTTCAGGAGCACATCGCAACTTCAAGGTTGATGTTGATAGGGATTTTCGTCTGCCTTGTCCTGGGGCTACTGTTTGTGGCGTATAGACTCTATAAGAAGTGCCATACACAATGGATAGCGCGGCAAATAAATAGAGCTACACTACGTAACTCGTTTTTTCGGCGACCGCCTGCGGCTATACCCATGGGGCGTATCGACATTGAAGCACAAGCTTCAAATAAACAATACCCAGGCATGTAGTGAATAGTGCGCGGTACGGTATCGATTGATCCCAAGTTCGGTTCTCAGTGACCTACGTTTGTGCGTGTTGATTTATTAATCGTGTGGTATCTACGTGCGTCTAAAATACGGAACGGCTAGTTAAACGGAATAGTGAGAAGTTTATTATAATGGACAAATGGACAAAACGTATTTAGTGGACATTATAAAAAAAAAAAAAAAAATATTTTAACGTAATAATTATGTATCTTGTTTGATATTAATAACCAAATAATGTGTAATCGGGATTTTACTGGTAAGTTATGGCAATTGTTTTAGAGGCGCTATATAATGATATAAAAGAAATAAGAACTTATTTAATAAAAATTGGCCCAGCTAGAAGGCAAGGTAACATTTTAGTTACAAAATTAAGTGAATCTAATTTAGTTTATGGGCAATATTTAAGCTGGTTGCATGAATATAATACGAAGTTAAGGAAACAGGACGGGGATGATCCCGTTATACAAAGTTTTTGTAAAAAATTTTTGACATTATATAGCGAGGTTGTTGACTTATGTAAGTGTACAGAATCAAGTTTAGAACAAAGTTTAACAATGGCTAGTTTTGATTTAAAAACGGCTTTGAATTTATTGCCCTGTATGACTGATACAGAGGCTAATACTAAACAGTTAATCGACAATATTGATTACTATAACTCTCTATTGGAAAAAGATGCATGTAAAAACAGTTTAATTAATTTTATATTGAAAAGCAGATTATCTCAAGCTGCAAAACTAAGGCTGAATACGAACTATTCCAGTGTAGAGCATTTAATTAGAGATATGAAAAAGGAACTTTTACCTCGGAAGGCGGCAACAGCAATTTCGGGTAAATTAGAACAGTTTAGGCAGAATAATTTATCTGTTTCAGATTATGGAAAACAACTAACCGAATTATTTGTAGACCTTACGATATCGCAGGCCAACGGTAATTCCGAAAGTTATAAGGTTTTAAAACCGTTAAATGAAAACTTAGCGATTAAAAAATTTGCTGATGGCTTGAGAAATCGTAGGCTCAGCACTATCATAGCGGCCAGGAATTTTGACTCGCTGAAGGACGCTATACAGGCTGCTCTGGATGAAGAGGTAACTCCCTCATCGAGTAGTGGTGAAATTATGGGTATGAACAAAAATTTTAATTACAACTATAGGGGTGCAAAATATTTCCATCGAGGACAACGTGGAGGATACAACAACCATCGTGCTTCGTTTACGGGGCAAGGTCGAGGTTTTCGAGGAAACCAACGGGGATGGAATCAAAATTTTGCTACTCGAGGTGCGATGAGAGGTCAGCAGTTCAGAGGACAACAAAACAGGGGTAAGTCTAGTAGAGGAAACCAAGGGGTCCGGCAACGACATAATGTTAATGTTTTAAATGATGAGCGTTCTATAAACCCACAACCTAATTTAGAATCAAACAATTCATATTCCGATTCAGCTGGAAAATTTTTTCGTGACCCACAGTAGGGAACATTCTATTTTAACATGCGATAGCGAGTGTTTTACTCATCTTTCAGTAAACGGTAAACTTTTTTCATTTCTAGTAGATTCGGGAGCATCTTTATGTGCAATTAAATATAAATATGTAACAGAACAAAATCTCACGTTGCATAAAGAAGATATTATTATAAATGGTCTAGGGGGAAAAATTCGTGCATTAGGATACGTTTACATAAAATTGAGTATCGATGATTTATTCATGAGTCATAAGTTTTATGTTTTTAGTACATTACCTATTAGGTCCAGTGGCATAATTGGTCGAGATTTTTTAAGAAGATTCAAATCCGTTCTGAATTTCGATACAAATATTTTAACTTTGTGTGATACTTTAAATAGGACAATAAGTTTACCAATTACGAATAAGATAAATAATTCATTAGAAGTATCAGCTAGATGTGAGTCTATTCATTACATTCAGACACAGTATGATGAAGACTGCGTAATATGTTCAGTAGAGATACAGGATGGTATTTATTTAGCCAGTTCAATAGCCTCTCCTGTTAATGGTGTCATTCCTATTAAAATACTAAATACAACAGAAAATGACATTACTTTATCGACTCCTAAATTTGATATTCATAAATTAAGCGATTACGACATTTGCTCTTTTAATAAAATAAATAACAAATCAGAAAGAGTGAAACAATTATTTTCACATATAAATTTTTCACATTTAAATGAAGAGGAACAAACATCTATTGAAAACTTATGTGCTAAATATGCAGATATTTTTTATTTACCGGGTGATAAACTGTCTACCACTGACATTTATACCCACACCATAACGTTGAAATCTGACTCTACACCAGTCTTTTCAAAACAATATAGACTACCACATGTTCACAAATCAGAAATTAGGCAACAGATAGATAAAATGGTAGAAGAAGGTATAGCAGAACCAAGTAAAAGTGAATGGTCAAGCCCTGTGTTACTAGTGCCGAAAAAAGTAGATAACAGTGGTTCTAAGAAATGGAGATTAGTAATAGACTACCGAAAACTGAATAATTCTATAGTAGATGATAAATACCCTTTACCAGATATAACTGAAATATTAGAGTCCCTATCTGGTAGTGTTTATTTTAGCCATTTAGATCTACATCAAGGTTACTATAACGTGAAATTAGACGAAAACAGCCGTAAACTAACAGCGTTCGATGCAGGTCGATTTCAAATGACTCGGATGCCAATGGGTTTAAAAACAAGTCCAAACTCGTTCTCGCGAATGATGAATATAGCACTAGCAGGTCTTAATTATGAAAAATGTCTAATTTATTTGGACGATTTAATCTGTTTTGGACGGAATTTAAATATGCATAATAAAAATTTGCAAGACGTTTTCGAAAGACTACGAAAAGTAAATTTAAAACTTAATCCAGCAAAGTGCGTTTTCTTAAAGAAAGACATATTATATCTGGGGCATGTAATATCAAAGAATGGTATACAGCCAGATCCAGAAAAAATTAACGCAATCAAAAATTATCCATGTCCAAAAAATACTGAGGAAGTCAAGAGATTCGTAGCTTTCGTAAACTACTACCGAAAATTTATTCGAAATTTTGCAGAAATTGCTCATCCTCTAAATGCACTTAGTAGGAAAAATGTTTCTTTTATATGGGATCACAAATGTCAACAGGCATTTGAAGCGCTGAGAGAAAAAATAATCTCGCCACCCATTTTACAATACCCTGACTTTTCAGAGGAAAACTGTTTTATTGTTCAAACAGATGCATCTAATTATGCCATAGGTGCAATTTTAGCAAATAAAAACGAACTTCCAATAGCATTTGCTAGTAGAAGTCTCAATAAGGCAGAGAAGAACTATCCAGTTATAGAGAAAGAGTTATTGGCAATAGTATGGGCGGTAAAACACTTTCGTCCATATTTATTTGGTAGATATTTTAAAATTAGAACGGACCATAGGCCTTTAGTTTATCTTTTTAATATGAAGGATCCGTCAAGTAGATTAATGAAATTTAGGCTTGTTTTAGAAGAATATAACTTCAACGTTGAATATGTTAAGGGTAGTAATAATAGCGCGGCAGACGCGTTATCTCGAATATCATCAGATGAATTAAAAGAAATGAATGAAAGCGTAGTAAGTGTGTTAACCCGTGCACAATCCAGAAAAATTAAAGATTCTTCAGTCAATATGGTACCCTCGGACGATTGGCCTGATCAACCAAGAGTTGTAGGATCCCATATTAAGCCGAAAGAATCCGTAGAACTAGTATTTACTAATAGAAGTAGCTACAAAGAAATGGAAAAGAAAGGTTTTATAAGTCACGATAGTGAAGTACTGTGTTACGTTTGTAGTAAAAGGACAATTTATATAAAATTTATAGATTCTCAATCGCGAATTACACCAGGTGAATTCGTGAGAGAACTATATAATTTGTGTGAGAAAATAAATATAGAAGAAATTTGTATAGTTAAAAAGAAAGAATACGAAGGTTTTATTAATAAATTGTTAGAAGAGATAAAGAAAACACATAGGTCCGGACCACGTATTTGTATTGTTCAAAATGTTGAAATAATTAACGAGAAAGATGATAGACGTGTAATCTTAAACGATTTTCATCTCTTACCCAGTAGTGGCCATGCTGGTATGAGAAGGATGTCAAATAATATTAAAAAATATTATTACTGGCCTGGCATTGAAAAGGATATACATGACTTTGTAAAACGTTGCGATCTATGCCAACGTCAAAAGCATTCAACGCCAGTTAAAGAACCAATGACTATTACGACGACAGCCAAGACGGCTTTTGAGAAAATATTTTTAGATCTTGTTGGACCTTTAGAGACGGATAATGACAATTTTTCTTATATACTTACTTTACAGTGTGAACTTACTAAATATGTCGAAGCCTACCCGTTAGTTTCCAAAAAGACTGACGAAGTTGCAAAATCATTAGTTAATAATTTTATTCTTAGATATGGAGTCCCCAAGGAGATAGCAACTGACAGAGGTAAGGAATTTATGTCTTGTACATTTCAAGAAATGTGTAAACTATTACAAATAAAACAACTACACTCTACTGCCTATCATCATCAGAGTATAGGGGCATTAGAAGTGTCTCACAAACATTTAAACTCTTTTCTGAGAATACATACTGACAAAAACCCAGAGATGTGGAGCAAATGGCTACCATTTTGGTGTTTTGCATATAATACTTCAGTACATTCGGAAACGAAGTTTACACCTTACGAATTAGTTTTTGGAAAGCGATGTAAACTTCCAAGCAATTTAAATAATGACATAGTAGAACCTTTATATAACTACGACAGTTATCCTTGTGAGTTAAAGTATCGTATTCAGTTTTCTCAAAAAGAAGCGAGAGATAATTTGCTCAACAGTAAGATTAAAAGGAAGAAAATTTATGATAAATATACGAATCCTGTAAAATATAATGTAAATGATTTGATTTTAATAAAAAATGAGGTAGGTAATAAATTGAATGATTTGTATTCAGGTCCATATAAAGTTGTTAAGGACTCTCCACCTAATGTAGAGATCATTAAGGATAATAAATTGGATGTTATTCATAAAAATAGAACTAAATTGTATAACTCGTAAATATAGTTTTAAATATTTAATACTGTCTTGTTTCGTATGTGAAACAAACCTATTATAATCAAAAAAAAAAAAATCCTATTATATTTTTTTTTTCCCTAAGGAGGGTGATGTAGGGTATGTAGCCAGCCTTATACTCAGAATTGTAATACTCGTGTAACCTCAATATAATAAGATATATAAACGATTGTTTATTGGAATAAAGGATCAGTTATAATCGAGATCTGGTTGTATTAATTAGTCTCCCTATACTTTCCGTACAAAGGGTTTAAAAAAAACACACCGAAATTGCACTTTAGGCGCGGACGTTCATTATCGACATTGTCACGATGTCTGCGTTATAATAGAAGTAATGAAAGCAGTAAATATGGTTGCTTCATATATTAACTAACGTAATAATCTTAATTTAAGTACTAAATTTGCAATCATAGCGGACTTAAAGAGGTAAATGCGCTTGAAGGTGCATCGCGGACACGCCACCGTTATTGGAATCTAGCATATTTTAATTTTTTTTAAATTTTATGTTTAAGAGAAATGTATTTTCAGTAGTGACTTCATATAAGCTAGTGTTCGTATTACATGAAAAAAAATAGAGTGGTCATAGATAAACGTTTTACATAGTGATTTCATGCGAAGAAACTCTAAAAATGCGGTCGGTGAAATTACCCATAAGTGCCTCGGAGAGCACGTTAAGCCGTCGGTCCCGGTTGCTATACAAACATCTATGTCAGTCGTTACGGGTAGTTGGAGCCCTCAAAAGTCCAACCAGCCTAACTTGGAACTTCGATATCGCCATTGGTCATTAGAACATTGGTTGTGGAGGTCAGATGGCAGTCGCTTCACGAAAAATATCGAAGTTCAGCCGCATCACAGTTAGACTGGAAAGCCGACCCCAACTGAGTTGGGAAAAAGGTTCAGGGAATGACATTAATTTAGAAATTTATTTTTCTTGCGACAAAAGTCTAGTCTAGGTACTACTAATATTGAGGTTGATGTTGACAGAATTGTGAAAGACTAATTAATGAAAAGGTAGATATTAAAGTAATGATGCCCATTTTACATGTATTTTACTTTTATAAAATTTTGCGGCCACGCAATCTGAGTACCTCCATTGTAACACTATGTGTTTGTAATGGTGACCCTCGTTCTTGAGACTTTGCCTTGAACTTACCATCAGGCGGGGTGAAGTCAAATTGACGTGTCCTAAATATAGAAAGAAATCTATTTAGTAACTTTTGTTGGCCCTGAGTCCCATACCTATAGTTTAGACAGCCCTGGGGGCCTAAAAAGGCCACTAACGACGAATCGTATCCGCATTGAAATACGAAGCGGATTTAATTTCGTAAAATCGTCACACACAGCGCAATTCGCCGCGCGATTCGTTTTTGGCAGTTCGCCTTTTCTAAAAAGGCCATTTCAAGAAACGAATGAACGAAAAGACGCACTGCAATCCGATTCGTTTCTAGAAATGGCTTGAAATGGAAATGAAATATTTCAAGAAACGAATTGCCAAAAACGAATCGCGCGGCGAATTGCGCTGTGTGTGACCATTTTACGAAATTAAATCCGCTTCGTATTTCAATGCGGATACGATTCGTCGTTAGTGGCCTTTTTAGGCCCCCTGTTCGACAGTATAATAAGAATTGAAAAATGATAAGTATCACTTCACTTTCTAAGTTAGAAGGAACTATTCCTTTATGTAGAACCTTAGGTATTGGTTAGCGAACTGCATATTTCAATTTGTCGACTTATCGCAAACTGCCCCGCTGTTTAAATTATTCCACTAAAATATTCGTAACATGGAATACATTCAGTTTGAAGGTTCACCTCAATACAATGTTTAACTTTCGAACACGAACAGCAAATTCCAATCCGAATAATTAGTTGTTTAGGTACGTGTTCCGATTCCGAATTCGATTTCTGCCGAAACTATGGCACTACATGATTTTGTTTACTGATGTAGGTATCAAGCGGAAAAGTAAATAAAAGGGTCGTCCTTTAAAGCTGGGAATTAGTTGGTAGGTATAGTGGACTCCAAAAGTTCCAGAACAATTTGAAACTAAAATTGTATGATGTATATACCACTACACAAGTACTAGTCTTTGAAGTTACTGAATAATAAATCTACTTAATAATGTAATTAAGTTTAATGTAGTTATACTATTTACTTGTATGACTGTACTTATTTTTGATGAGGAAACAAGACATCAATCTGGTTTATTTTATTAACGCTATCTATGTTGCTTTTGATTTATTCATCCCGCGCACGCTTAAGGTGTGAAATGACCTCCCTACTATGGTGGTTGAGTAGTGGTTGTTCAAGAAGGGCATTAGAAGTCGCCCTGGGTGTTACACAGGCTACGGTGACCACTTTCTATCAGGCGGATCGTGTGCTTATCTGCCACTTAAGTCGTAAAAAAAGAATATGAAATGAGGGAAACAGTTTAGAAAAGGTTAGGTTAAGCGTAGAGTTCCAGGAATTTTGGATTTTTTTTATGTGCACAAAACAGACTCTCTCTCACAAATAACACTAGCACCGAAACCGGTGGCAGTGGTTTTCGGACTCGAACTACAGATTAACAAATAGTTACTACGTAACTCGAACCTAGTAAAACGCACAGAATTTCAGGATCTTGAAGAAAGTTTCAACCAATAAAAAGAGATATGGCAAATGACAATAAGAAATGGAATAGATTTAAGAAATATTCAGAAAATTAAAAAAAAAAAATGCCCGCGGCTCCGCTCTCGTGGACTTCTGATCCCTTTCCGCTCCTCCATGAAAACCTTCTTTAGAGTTCAAGGAATATATATAAAAAAAAAATGAATTGGTCCAGCCGTCTTCGAGTTATGCACTTAGCAACATATTTCACGATTCATTTTTATTTATATAGATATTGTTCGGCTGATTGGCTGAAAGGGGCTTCGATTCTATTGAACGGAATACAATTACTGGTTAAGCCTCACGTCTTAAGTGACAGCGTCTTCATGAATAAAACATGATGCAAGTATTACAAAAAATCTCAGGAATAAGTATCTATCAAATATTTATTTTTCCTGATAGACCCTTGACTATTAAATAGCTTCATTAACTTTGTAGAATACAACGAACGCTTATAGTAGGTATCACTAGTAGTACTGTGAATACTAGACCTCGCGATGATGGATAACTTATAATTTGCTTTTATCTGAGAGTACAAAGTTATAGGTCGCATTCCCTAACCAATTTTTATTAAACTTAGCACACCTGTCTGGAATCATATTCTTGTCGTTTGAGCCGAAAATTGGCCACCTTGTTGAAACGGAGACTCTTGCTCGCTTCAATGAATCCACAGCTAATAGAACTTCAAGATGTGGCACTTCCGCTCGCGCTCACGCAGTCCCCACTGCGTCACTCTTCATTCTTTTAGGTATAGCTGAATAATAAATAGCTGTCTCGGTCTCATAAAATGGCATACGTTTATGTCAGATCGTAACTTGACCATAACGAGTGTAATGTTTCGTTCAGTTTTCAGGGTTATCTTTTTTATAGCTAACGTAGTAAACGTTTTAGCGATCGCCCTGTAAGTATATTCGTTACTTTTCAATTTGTTACATCACTACATAGTATAAAACAAAGTCGCATTTTCTGTCCCTATGTCCCTTTGTATGCTTAAATCTTCAAAACTACGCAACGAATTTTGATGCAGTTTATTTTAATAGATAGTATGGTTCAAGAGGAAGGTTTATATGGATATAACATCATGCTACGACCAACAGGTGCGGAGCAGGAATGAAAAATGTTGCAAAAACGGGGTGACCCAAACGAAGTTGCGCGTATCAGCTAGTCATATATATTATAATCAACTTTGACGGTGCAAGCCTAGTCTGTGCATGGCCTTACCAACTTCTTGGGGCTTAAACCTACCTCCTCTATAATTCTAAAATCTATACAGTACACTTTACTACAGTAAAATTGTACCTATCGTGTATTTTGCTATCACTAAGTTTCCAATATAAATGAATAGATAAATTACTCTTTATTGTACACAATAATTATTATTAATATTTTAAACTATGGACATAAACAAATAACAGAATGTACAATGGGCGTCCTTATCGCCATCGATGTTCTCTTCCAACCAACCTTCGGATGAACAGGAGAGTAGGTACAGAAGAGACAAAAGTATATTAAAGTGGAGTGGTTTAATTATGACATGAATTTCTAAAGGAAAGAAGAAAAAGAAAAAAGTCGCTGATGACTTTTATTGAACATATATATATCATAAACATATAGTCAATGCCGTCGGATATTTACCATAGTGGCACTCGGGGCACGGACCCATCGCCTGAGAGAGGAGGAACTACCTCCTACGGGGAGACAATTTCTGGCACATTAACTTAAGAAGGAAAAAGAACTATCGAAAAGGATCCCTATTTTTTTGTGTGCCTAGGGCTACTGTCATAAGTAAAGGTGGCTCTATATAGTTCCAATATACATATAGACGTAACCACAATAACGACTCCACTATATTTTTGTTCCGAAAATACACATCATATAATGCTTCATGTGTTTTTTATCATGACATTGTTTTATATTTTCATTAAATTGATACCACTCAAACCTGCCCGAGCACTGTACTAGCAAAATTAAAGCTTTGTCTTTGTTCTCTACGAAAGCGTAAAAAAATATTACCGTCTTTTGTTTTTCGGTACCTTTAAAAGCCGCTCGTCCTCAAGAATGATTCTTCATACATTTTTTTTGTAATTTCTGAAGCTACGGAAATATATGAGCAACCGTTGAGTGCCTTCACGCTTGGGAAGTCTAAAGATTTATGCCGTTCACCCTTGTACATTTGATACATTGTTATACTTTCTGAACAATGTGTGGAGCAACTAAAGGAGGTTTATACTTCTTAGGATTATTTTTCTCTGGCTATAGCATTTCTTTTCTGAAGTGTCGTTTGCCCTTTACTATATACAGTTGAAGTTTACATTTAATTTTATACAATGTCTTGTAAGTACCTAGTGGATTAATGGTGTATCAGTTTAATGAAAAAATTAATACCTTGAGACTCGATATTGGTTACCAAACTAAGGTTAGACATTTTATGCACCTATGGCGGAATCGATTTTTATTATTCTTTCAGATAATGATTAGATTAGACGTTCCTCCTAAAATCCAGGCAGGATTCTCCCCGCGCCCCGCGTTGCACTTGTTTGCGTAGGATTCAAGATTTAAATATTAGCGACTGACCCACCCATGATTCAAAAAAAGAATGATTCTGATTATAATTTGAGATGGCCATGATCCGGAGAAAATAAATAAATCAAAACTATTTAATATTTTTCAATATAACACTTTCTAAGAAGCTTTGTTTGCCCCACAGATACCTCTGGATCAGAATAGCTTTATTTGAGCGTCAGCTGGCGAAGATCATCGAGCACCTAGTGAACAACGCTACTCGTTACTACGAGCGGGATGCTCTGGTAGCAGACCCTGATTACGGCAGTATTCTCAGTTCTTTGCTAGTTGGGCCTTGTGCACTGGAATATTCTAAGGCCAAAGCACCTGCTTGTTTCTGGACTGATCCTCCTGCCGACGAATTAGTAAGTTGTCTATTTTTTTTCTATTTAGCTCATTCATCATCTGAGCGACAATCACTGTTGAATCCAAGTTCTTTGTTAGACCTAGAGCTGTTGAATTTTTGAAGCTGTCAAATTCTCCTACTTATTGAACGGTCGTAGTTCTTCGAATCTTTATGTGATTATATTTGTTTCAAAAGGTACAAAGACACAGAATGTCTGCCGGTACCACAACACCACCTTCGGTGCGAAGGCCAATCCTCAACTTTAAAAGAAGTTTGAACGCCTCATCAGACGACGGAAGCACCGTCTCCGCAGGTAAACTTTGCCTTCTGATTATTTAATGTATTCTAGTTAGTAATAATGTCCTAAGTTGTATTTTGATCGACAATAATGTTTTCTCTAATATAGTTGCGTATACATTTGGAGTTAAAGGCAGAACCAAATCATTCGACCCAAAATAAATCTATAGTATTGTTTGTTTTGAATCGCTTCAGGAAGGCTTATCAACTAAACTCTTAAAGGATTTGACTCAAATAAGCGCGTGGATGAGAAATTTTGGAATTTTGCCGGTTCAGGTAGCTCATTTGGTCAATGTATTTCCCCTGGAAATGGACTGGTTACAGGTGCATCCCCCATACCATCTTGGATTTTCATTGGCGTTATACCACAGTAACATATGGTCGGCGTCACACTCGTGTTGCCGATCCTGTACGTTACTGGGCTGTCAGTGCAGAAGACAACGCAGGGTTTTTCAGTCTTCCTACTGACAGCAGTGAGCTCTGACTACCCTACTCACCACGGTTATTGCTAGTCGGTTATTAGTAGTTAACCCAAGGTTATTATTAGCCACGGTATTCTGCAAGGCGGTATTTCCCCAGTCGGACTGCTCAATTAGGAGGAGAGATACTGTCATGCCCTACTTATTCTGCACACACATAACATAGTAATTCTGTATAACGTAGTTAAAATATTGGCTTTAGGAACCGGAAAATCTGGTGGATCAAGTGCCAAAGACTACGTCGAGAGCTTACACCAAAATTCGACAGCAACGCTTTTATACGGAAAAAATAATGTCAGAGTACAACCGGTGAGTAATATTTTTGTTGATTTATTTTCCTTATTAGCCGCGGTAGCCTAGTGGTATGGGTAATGGACTGCTGAGACGAGGTCTCGAGTTCGATCCCAGGTTTACCAGGGATACCGGCCGGACTGCGGTGGCGAGCGGACGTGCCTACGGCGCAAGCGCTCATTAGATAACTCACGCGTACGACCACCGTCATTTGTAAATAAATCAATGTATGAAATATTTTACATGAATTCGAGTTATAAAGTGAATTTTTATAAGTACATTGTCGACTGTGAAGACTCCGGGGGGTCTCGTAACTCCCGGGAAACGTTAAAACGTTTAGGACGATAATTAGTGAAGCCAAATTACGTAATTAAAAAAAATAGTGAAAAATGTTTTCAACGAACAACAATGCAGTCTCAGTAAAAAACAGTGACATGGACACGGAACCGCATAATATGGGATCGGACAGCGAAGCAGTTAAATACAAAGTGAAATTAGTGAAAGTAGATTTGTCTGACTTTAATAAAAACATAGTGCAGTGCTGGGAGTGTGAAAGTACCTTCCAGATGGACACTCCTCTGTGGGGTACAAACCAAATGAACACTAAGAAGATTCAATGCAAAGTATGTATGAAACATTTTCTTATCAAGGCTGCTCTTAAGTCAGAGCCAAAATATGACCACGGCACACTAAAAATTGAGTCATCAGTAACAATCTATACGGCAGGACTCGAGATTGGTGTAAAAAACATCCGCTCATGTGTCAACTGTAAGATAAAGAAAGAGTTGTGTACAATACCCATCGAATCCTTTACATCTGAGGAGTGGTTCATATGTAAGTGCGGTAAAAACCAGTGCGCACTCATTGAATTCGTTTCACAAAGCGAGCTATTACCTTCGGCTGCTAGAAGACCAAGAAAAAAGCGCGGAAGCAAAGTGATCAAAAACACGCTTCTCGCCCCAAATACCTATGTAAGTGTAAGTAATCAACTCCCGCAAGCACCACTGCAGGTGCACGGAGTGAGATCAGAGAAAAGTGTCGGTGCGCCGGACCCCGCCACTATCCAACAAGCTCTGCCTACTCGAATGGAACGAGTAAGAGACAGCGAGCGCGCATGTGTGTCAGCTATCAACGAGCATAGATGCTGTACTACTCAAACAAGCTCCAACGTCCCAAGCAAAGTACAGACTACGCTGGAGGCGTGGAAAATCTCACAACCCATTCGATCGCTGCCTGTTGTAGACAAGTATAAACCACAAGAAACAACGAGCGACAATAACCGCACTGAGCAAGTTAACCAAGCGACATATCAAATGGTAGCGAGAGGAGCTAAAAGACAGCGTACAGGTGCATCCAAGTTTACAACACCTACAGAAAAGAACAACCATATCCCTAATATAATTGTCAGGGATGAAAATGCAATTAAAAATCAAGATACACTAAAGAAAATTAGAGAATCAGTAGCGAAGAACAACTCAACGATCAACGTTATGAGAGGCCAAATAAAAATTAACCCAGATAACGGGACAGCGCGCATGAATTTACTAAATGCACTTGAAGCTTGCGGAATAACTAGGGTGATTGCACCAAAACCGAAGGCCGATAGACAGCCAGCCACCAAGATAGTACTCAAAAATGAGACTTATGGAGAATCCACTGACACCATCACTAACGAGATAGCAGACTGCATCGGTATTAAACCAACAGCAATCAAGCCACTCGGAAGAACAGGGAAGATACACCTACTTATCTTTGATGGCAAACACAAATCGAGAGATCTACTGGAATGCTTCAGAACCTCGGAAAGGAAGTTTCTCTGCGCACCCACTATCAAGGTTGAACCATTTAGAGAAAACCCGAAACATATTGTACAGTGTAAGAAATGCTATGCATTTGATCACTCGAAACAATCGTGCTACGGCAAACAAGAGGAACCACAGATAGTTATTACCACGCTAGAGGGCACCACGACGAAAGTCTGCAGAAACTGTAAAGGAGAAGACCACGGTGCAAACAACGTCAAATGCCCCGTGTTTAAAAATGTAATTGCTAGACAAATGGAACAAGCAGAGGCTAAGCAATTAAAAAAAGAGGAAAAAATTAAGCGCTCAGTCGTAAGATTGGGTGTTAAATTTGCAGATGTCACAAATACAAGGCAATTTCCAACCCTACCACAAAAAGAACCAGCACAACCACAGACAGAACAAGTACCACTGACAACTGGCGGCCTCACTCTAGAGAGCCTCTTCCAGATGCAGACACAAATGCAAAACACGCTGACAATGCTAATGGACACTATAAATAGGATGTGCTCGCAGCTCAATGGCTAACCACGACTGTAAGAAAATACAGAATCTCAAAATTTTACACCTGAACTCTCAAGGAATGCGAAAGAAATTCAAAGAAATAAAAGCGCTAGCTGATAAATATAGACCAGCTATAATTATATTGAATGAGTGTAAGATCGACTTTGAGACCCAACAATATAATATAAAAGGGTACGACAAACTTACCCATACATTGAAAAAACACTTAGGTACAGCCATGTATGTACAAAAGGGACTTAGGTGGATCGAAACAGAAGTCACTCCAGGCTGGCGTGATGAAAACAAGAAGATAGAAGGTGTAGGCATAAAACTATTCACTAACCATGCATCCGGACAATATATCAAGGTCAAAGGAATATATATACCGATTCCAAACCAACACCATGCTAGAGAAGAACTAGAAGAGACCCTAGCCGATGAGCCATCCATCATCATTGGCGATATGAACTTGCGTATGCAAGTGCTGGGCCACAGTAGGAATGCCGGCCTCGGTAATATCGTCAAAAAGGCAGTAAAGGACAGAATTTGCTCATTAAAATACGCCAGTGCACCATCTAGACCTTTCAGTCGAGGTAACACCATCCTTGATCTGGCTATGATAACACATCAACAACTAGAAGCGCAAGCCAAACATGTGGAGAGCGTCGGTTCGGATCACCTACCGTGGCTGCTAACGGTAAAGATTGAACATAATATAGAGGAACACCTATCCCGTAACACAAAGAAAATCTACGAAGACGAGAATCTGAGAGTGGCATACCAAAAGACAATGTGGGAAGGTCTTTGCGTCCTTAACAAAGAAATTACAACAGAGGCTGATTGTGAGAAATATGTCGAAACTATGGAAAATGCCATTGTCACAGCCCTCGATACTCATGCACCGCTGAAGAATTTAACAAGGCAAGAACGACTACCGAAGGAAATAAACGATAAGATAGACTTTCGGAACAAACTAAAACAAATTGTATGGCAATCGAGATACTGCAGCCCCACCTTCAAACACGAAATACGCACTCTTTACAACCAAACTAAGAGGGAAGTTGAGAAAGCCCTGAAAGAATACACTGAAAAAGGCTGGCTTGACAAACTTCAAGATCCACGGGACAATAGGTCACAAATGGGGCGCATTCAACGCAATATGAAGAAGCCTATTATTAAATTACCTAACATCACGGGATGCAATACAGAAATAGAAACAATCGATAAGCTCACTGATACAGCTATAGTTAAAGAGGCCAAAATAGCCAAAGACGACGAAGGAACTGAAAAGACGACTCCATTCCAACCGTTAGACCTAACGTCACCTAAAGAAGTACAACTTGCACTCAGCAAATTCAAAAACAAAAAGGCCCCAGGGCCTGACGGGATAAAAGCAGATGCCCTCAAACTAGGGGGAGAAGTTTTCACTGAGGCATTTGTGCCTCTTGCTAATTTTGTATTATCCACAGGTTACTTCCCTAAGCGATGGAAAACCGGTACTTGCATTTTCCTCCACAAGGCCGGTAAAGATCACCGCCAGGCATCATCATACCGCCCGATCACACTGCTGAACATCATGGGTAAGCTGTGCGAGCGACTGATCCTGAATAGACTTACCAGGACGGTAAACCACCTGCAACCAACGTTCCAGCACGGCTTCACAAGGGCAAGAGGCACAGCAACCCAGATCCTACGTACTGGAAAAATTATTACTGATGCGCTAGCCGTGGAAGACAGCGTCTCTATGATATGTACGGACCTATCGAAGGCCTTCGATTCGATCAACCACAAAGGCCTGATCAAGAAACTTCAGAATAAAGATGTTTCCAATAATATCATCAAAATAATCGAGAACTATCTAGAAGGCAGAAACTTGAGAGGTAGATTCAGAACCACTATAACTAAAGAAAAACCAATACCTCATGGCGTACCCCAAGGATCGATACTGGGCCCGATAATCTTCAACTTGTATGTCCATGATATTTGGGATGTACAAGATCATATTAGAGGTCTCAAACTGTCACAGTATGCGGATGATCTCTGTATACTCAATAGAGCCACAAATCCAGAGCACGCCACTGTGCGTGCTGAATGGGCAGCGGAAGCCATCATTGACTACTACACGAGATGGGGGTTAAAGTGTAACATACAGAAAACAGAATGTATCATGTTCTCGAAAAAGAAAAAATACCGGCCGACGGTGAAGCTGAAACAACAAACGTTACGCTATCAAAAACAGATCAAATACCTGGGTGTCATCTTCGACAAACATATGAGAATGAATCAGCACACAGAAAAGGTTGTCAAAAAACTCAAGGCAGTCCGAGGAGCCCTGGGTTCAATAATAGGATACAATGCAAAGACAGAACTAGAGACGAAACTGGCTATCATTCAGGCTTGCATTTTACCGCTGATGGACTACGGAGTGGTTCAACTACTCTCAAGGTATAGCGCAACAAACCTTAGCAAAATCGAACGCCAATACAGACTGGCACTGAAAAATGCCGCACAGCTACCAAGAAGAACACCCACGGCATTAATTTGGGAGATGGTGGACATAGAAGCCTGGCACCTACGCGCCGAAGACCTTAACACCAAAATGCTGGAAAACGTTTCAAAACTAGAAATAGAAGATCTTAAAGACCCTGGAGACGCCTACCAAGCGCACGGCGAATTCAATCCCCTTAGGGTTAATCATAGAATCGGTGAAATATTGTATGACCCTAATAAAAAAGGATATAAGCGATGGCCTACAGATAAAACAAAAGCTCCGCGCCCCCTTAAGATAAAATAATAAAAAGAAAATTATGTAACAATAATTCATTAATTAAGTAAATTGTAAACACGCAATATAAATAAAACACGTAATTTGTTGATACACATACACATATTGCGAATAAAAAGAATACAGCAAACATAGATCCATTAGGACATACGTTAGCTGACTCACCTCTGCACGGCCCACCGGCCACAGAGACATTTTGTAATACCTAAAGTAGGCAAATAAATGTTATTCTGATTCTGATTCTGATTCTGATCCCAGGTTTACCATGGCACACACCAATGACTTTTCGATGCTTTTCGAAGTTATGTGTGTATTTATCGCAGGTTTATAAGTGCCTCGGAGAGCACGTTAAGCCGTCGGTCCCGGTTGCCATAGAAACATCTATGGCAGTCGTTACGGGTAGTTGGAGCCCTCAAAAAGTCCAACCAGCCTAACTTGGAACTTTGATATCGCCATTGGTCATTAGACCATTGGTTGTGGAGGTCAGATGGCAGTCGCTTCACGGAAAATATCGAAATTCAGCCGCATCATAGTTAGACTGAAAAGCCGACCCCAACTGAGTTGGGAAAAAGGTTCAGGGAATGATGAATGATGATTGCGGCATGGAATTGCAAATTACTTTTCAATATTATGTTACTTAATCCTTAATTTACTGTACAACTTCTAAAGAAATTAGTTAAATGAAGACCTACTTCTTGTAAGTATATTATTTTGTCATCTTGATAACTTTAGAATAAATTTAATAAGAGTTTGCTATACCTGAAATTAATTTGTAGCCGCTTTAGCCAGATATTTATTATAATATTTTGGTCGAAAATTGATGAGATTCTCTAAAAGCAAAGTTACGATACCAAATTATTATTGTTGGAGGGTTTGCGTGGGCTAAGAAATAAATTAATATAAGCGGTTCTATTACAGTTTATTTACTTCAGTTTATCACACAATAAAGAAGAAGAGCGCGCTTTGGTTGTGGAAAAATGCTTAGTAAATTGTCGTATGCCGCTCACCGAATGGCTACTTGTTCAAAAAACTATCGAATTCGTAATGAACAGGTATCGAGAGAACGTACGATGGAGAATGAAAGCCTATTAAAGAGGTCGTTTGAAGATCGTTCTTGTAATTCATTAGTATTTTGCTTCGTAGTCACTATGTATACAGAAAGTAACTTTGCTATGTGACACTTGTGGTGTTTCCAACATGTCGGGCCAGTCCTTTGGGAACTTCACTAAATCAATTACTTTAATTGTGTCTCGCAGTCGCCATTTTCAGAATACAACGCGCTTTTGTGTTATTCCCACTGGCATTTTGGTTGGTTTAATTTAGACACAATTATATAAATGATCATTGTATCCGAAGAGCGCGTGAACTAGTCTATTTATTAAAATTATTTGCTCATAGGATGAGGTAGTCAAAGGTGTATTATAACTCACTTTTCGCTAACTATGGTTCTTGGTCCCACTTAATAGGGGACTTAACATATTGCCGTAAGTGGGCACTTTGTCATGAGCTTTTGAAATGACCCAACACCATTTTTTTTGTCGTGCGCAAAATCCCCACGGGTACCAACTCCACCATACCAGTGGAAGTGATTATGCCCGATTTGAACCGACTAAAACGCACGTCGTTTATGGGAAGCTGCCGTGCCCGGTGATCACCTGTGTCACCAGGCACGAGAGGCTACTGTGTGGCCTCTCTAGCCAGTCCCCCATGATGGGTCTTACCGCCGCTATTACGTCGTACCGAAATGACTCAACATCGAAGAATTTGTTTAGACTTTCGATTTCTTTTTTTCATTCATATTGTCTATGTCACCTGTTGATAAGTGATGATGACGTCTACATTGATTTAAGTTGTTTTCATGTATTATAGAAAGACGTAGAAGAACCAATGGCGGGTTATTTAAGTCTTCATCAAACAGCTGCAGGGTTAGTCATCAAATGGACCCCTAACCAGCTCATGAATGGATACGCTGAGAGTGAAGGCATCGACAAAAGGTAAAACTAGATTATTCATGTACACATGGACAAAGAAATGCCTGTGCAAGTTAATTTGTTTATTTTTGTTCTGAACCCTCTCCAAGTAACTTTTTGGTTGCTTAACCATGTAGATATTATACTCGTAGCCTTTGTGACGTTTACCAAGACTGCCTCTGTAGAAGTAAATAATTTCGTTCGTATTGCTTGGCATCTAAGGAAAGTTAGATTCGGGATTAATCACCGAAGTTTCACTTTGCTCGATTAATACCATTCAAAACTTTACCGGCTTAAGTTTAAACGGCTTTGCATTGGAAATAAAATTTTCACCCTCGTAACTTTTAGTAACATAAATAAATCCTTTGATAATGATCTTTTGGCTGGTTCGGTAAGTTGGATCTAACGAGCAGATACATATTATAAGTAGATAAATCGTAGCTATGATTTTTAATATAATTAGTTCTCTTTCGCGATTTATTGTTTCGGTTGTACCAGTCTTGTACTATACAATAAGTCAGTGGTTACCTACTTATGTTTACGAATACAAGATCACTGCCTCCTACGTAGCGTAGTAAAAGTTTACCGTATTTCAAATATCGCTTTAAAACGGTAAAGCGTTGCTTTGAAATTTATTTGTGTTAACAATGTACTCGTATTTTATAAATACCGGTTGTTAAACGCCGCTGTTGTTTACTGAAACACTTTCAGCTTGTCTACGATTGTAGGTATTCAAATACGTAAAATTTTTGGAGTGAATACATGATTTAATTGGAATACAAAAAAGAAATTGATGTGTAATGTAGGTTATATGTAGATAGCATTGCAATATTAAAGTTCGAAGTTGCCAAGCCTATAGTGACGTTAGATGAAATACTTAGGTACCTAATGCCTTGAAACTGTTTTCACAGTTTCAAGTCATCGTAGACCTAAGTAAAAGGTTTGACAGATAGACCTACCAGACAGACAATGAAGTGATCCTATAAGACTTGCATAATTACAGGCTTGAGGTACGAAACACTTAAAATTTATAAATCTAAATAGAAGTCCACGCAGATGAAGTCGGAAATCGGCGACTTCGTCTGCGCGTTCCTTTTAAGAGCTGGCGCACATTAACTTTCATAATCTGTCGGCACTGTCGGAAATATCATTGGGAGGCTGAAACATCCCTAGGGATAATTTCGAATAACCTTTTTCCTTGCCAATGCCGGTAATGCGCCGACCTTTTACTGTTAATATACTCAGAATAAGAGAATTCTACGCACTAAATTGTGTTTGTAAATATTTACGCGCTAATCAAGTTTTATTGTTGACTGTACTATTTCTCCAAGCTTATTTATATTCTTCGCACTGTACGCCTACAAAAGTTTCTGGACCATTTGAAAAACAAAATTGTGTGTAGTGATGTCGCTACACAATTACTAGTATTATGAAGCACTGGATAATAGATCTACTTATTGCTTATCTATACTTGCATGAGTTTACTTATTTTCTTATAAAGAAACAAGACATCGATAGATTATTTAGACTTAGATTGTCAAAGGATTATAGATCTTAAGGTGTCCAGGAACGTTTGGAGCCCACTGAACATATTTGTTTCAAACTTCTTCCAGTTCCGTTGCTCGCTTGTACTTGTATTTGTGTTGATATAGTGCATGTGCGTAGACTCCGCTGTCATCTAGTGCATGTGTCTGCGTGCCCACACTCCTGTGTTCTGTGCAGTATGGCGCCCGTTTGCACAATATATCGGAGGCGTTGTGCTGGCCCCTTGTGCATCGATTGGTAGGTTTGCAATATAGTTAAGTATATTTTTATATTTTTTGTGGGTTACAATAAGACTGTGATACAATACTCATTGATACGATTTAGAATAAGCGGTAGAATAAGGCTGGATTTAACCAGATATTTGTTGTCAAGCCAAACTTGTGTTCAAGCCGGTAAATCGGTTTGATTGATGGTCGAGGCTTTGCTGAAGGGTTCCCTCTCGGGGTCAGTAGGTCAGACAGCAGTGGCTCCCATAAGAAGCAGTAGTGGATCCTGGGATCTAATGTGAAAGCTTCGGATGCAACCATGAAACACACTGAACCCGGATTGCACTAAATATCAACCATTATCACTGCAAACAAAAGTCAGTCACTGTACAATATTCCGTTTAATTTTAGATCTTAAAAGCGTAGCAGTAAAGTTTAAAATTAAATGGCGTTTTTTGCAGTTTCTATGGGTTCAGGACGGTTGGCAATTAGTTGAATTGGTGTTCTGATATGATGATTATTAACATGTACCGTTTGTTGTTTCTTGAAGTCGATTACATTGTATATACATTTAAATTATCTTTTCTCGGTATCTCGTTTATTTCACCATCAGCAGAAATACAAAATCTAACTACCCTGTCCCGCGAGATTTATCTCTTAATCCCGCCCCTATCTCTCTAGGGCGCGTCTGTAACGTTACCGGAAGACACTTTTAATTATTTATCGATTAGTGAAGTTACAGTCAAGCACTTAAGGGATATCGTTACGAGCCTTTAAATTGAGGTTAATAGCTATTTATATCTGTTTCATTGTCACATAGCATTAGAATTCATTAATGGCTCAGTTAATTGGAAAACGGTGCGGCCCTTTTGTGTTTTATGTTTAGGTAGCGGAATCTCAGTTAATGTTATTGTTTTAGGTAAGAGTTGCGGTTTTTCTGGTAATGATTTTGGTATATATTTGAAAATTTCCACCTTAGTGAGTTACGTGACAGAAATATGTTATATATTCCCCCATTAACCAGCTCAGAGTACCTTTCTTTGTCATATGGTAAGGAAACCCACACATGTGTTTCCCTCTACTTACAATCCTTTAAGCTGGACGTGAAAAAGCATCTGTTGGGTCCGTCAAGGCAGTGACCGCCATTGTAGGTTCATTATTTTCTGTAATCGTGGCCTGTATCATCTGTACTGCACTACGGTTTCTTACTATTGAGCAGGGTGCAGTCAACTGACAGCAATATCATACAAAATATACTAACAATCGCTATGAAGATGAGGATAATTAAATGTTTTCATTCGTTATGTACGTTTGTGTGAGTGAGAAGATTATGTAAGTATGCATGTGTGTGAGTGTATGTATTGGTGTGGTGTGTATTCGTGAATGTGTGGAAAGAATGCGAAAATATATTTTATAGCTCAAAGGGTTGTATTGTGTGCTTACAAATAAAGATAAGGTTGTTACAAACACATTATGTGTAACTCGTTTAAATCATGCTGGAGTTAAGTATTACGTGCTTATTTTGTGTAATGTTTATAGCTTGTCGGAAGCAAATTAACTGTACTGTTGTTGTTAATTTGAAAGTATAAATTAGAAATATAAGATGTATTTAATTACGTATGAAGTTCTAAATATTACAGTCATGTTTTTTTACTTCCAGCGTTTACTGGGCGATGTCACTCCAAGTGTGTGTTTGGGAGGTCGTGTATGTCCACGTACACCGATCTCAAGCTAGTGATGCCCTCATACTCGTCGGCCAAGATGGTGTGCAGAGGCCACCAATACATTTTCCAAAAGGTATTTTCTGCACACTCAGTTCTTGGTCGTGGAAACGTTTTGTTGCTCTAACGTAATGTTAAATTATATGAATTTTTATTTGCTATTAAAAGTATAGTTTCGCTTCGAGTCCTATCTTATATCTGAATTCTAATTCCAATCGGCAGTTAACAATAATATTCGTAATTATAGAGATTTCGGCTGATCAATAAAGAAGCATTTGATAAAATACTTCACACTGCGTATAAATCTAATTTGCATGTGTTGAACAGCATTCATGCTGAAATGGCAACCTATTTGCAGAGCCATTTCTTAATTATCTTATTTCTAATTACTTTAATTGTGAAATAGTTTGAAGGCCCCTAATATAGATGATTTCTTAATTCTTTCTTTCTTAGAATCAAACCAATTTAATAACATTTGCTACGTATGTATGTATTGTATCGGTATTATTCACCGTCAGTGGCTTTTTGAAGCTAAATAAAATGGAAAAGAAAAAACGGTTCTGTTCGAAGTAACAAAGGAAACTGTTCGTCAACATCTTAAAGGGGAAAAGGGGTCGCTTCCTTTTGAAGTATTTTTCTCATATAATTTACATGTTTGAATGATTTTTTTTCTCAACTAATTTTATTGATTAATATTGTGATAATGTTAATCAAGTAATTACATTATAATCGACATTTATTGTTGAACTGTACAGGCGATATACAGCGTAATTAAAACGCTTTTTAAATACCAATTATATTCAAAAGAAGAATTTACTCGTAGTAAAATAGCAATTTGTTTACAGCGGATTTCTTTTAGGATATAAGTCTTTTTAATTTAGTTTTAGAGTAGGGCTATAAAACAATCAGCTCAATGGCTTGTTCGTCTGTTTCAGGAGGTCATCTGCTTTCGTTTTTGAGTAATTTGGAGACGGGACTGTTACCACACGGGCAATTGGACCCTCCACTGTGGTCGCAAAGAGGCACAGGAAAGGTAGGTGTTTAATTGTTTTTCAAACAAGTGACAGCTTCCTTTGTTTGGAAATATTTTCGTTTAATCGCGAGGCTTTCATTTACTTCCCTGGACTGAAAATGTAAATATTGAATAATTATTTAAATCAATTTTGATTGGTAAAAGAGCAGTCATGCTCAAACGGGACTCAAACCCGCGACCCATCCCTTACAGAGGTACTGTGATCACTGAGCTAAGTCATGAGCACATAAGACGTATAGAAGTATTTCGAATGCTCGTGATATAGCTCAGAGCTCAGTGGTCACAGCACTCCTTCTGTTAAAGACTGGTTTCGAATTCCGTCTGAGCATTCACTTTCTACTATATAAATCTAAAATAAATCCTAACTACTCTTAACCTACCTTCATCATCGAAGAGGTGGTGAAAAAAAGTGGTATTAGTTCACTTTTGGATCGATTTTTATGAAAATGTGATCAAAAATTTCTCTTTGAATGTTGAATAGCTCTATCTCTTTACGTACTGTTCACCAGTTAATAAATTATGTTTCATCATTCAAGGTATTCGGTCGTGGTAGAGTGAAACGGCGACCCATGCCTAGTCTATGCGAGAGTGGTGAGGCTGAAGAGCCGGAATCAGACGAAGCGGCCGGAGACTACGTATTCCGAATTGTGAACAATACTATCGCTGATAGAGAAGGTATTCGAATTCTCTACTGCTTCATCATCATCCCACGGTTATTTCCAATCACATCCAAAGCTTGCCCTTTAGAGTCTTATACTGTACTATACTATCACGCCTATACCCCCGAAGTGGTAGATGAGTGGTAGAGAGGTACTAGCACCCACATTTCGCCCGTGTATATTTAGGTCCCAAAGTCAGCCGCCTATTGCCATCAACCGGGCACTTATAAACCTTAACTTCGATTTAATACACTATCTCCTCCTTGTGTTGTTTCCTTAGACTTTTGTATGACTGACCAGCCACCAAAATTCCCGGGTCTGCTGGGGTGAGAGTGATATGTTGGCTACTAATTCACCTCCGGCTACAAAAGACCCAAAGTGGACGTGTTGCGAAAGTGACATTATTGCGAAAGTGACATTGTGCTAAAGTGACCAAATTTTTCTCGATGACATTCTGCGAAAGTGACGTTCTGCGTCAAGACCCGTTTTAGACAGTTCGATTCCGACATAACCTACCCAACCAGTACCGGCGGGGGTCATTTTTCAAACGATTAAATAAAACCCCGATATTGCCGAAGAAAAGTCTGTACCGGGGCACGCTAATTCGCTTGGGTGCCGTCATCTCAAATTCTGCTTCCCAGTGTGCTGCTACCTGGATTGCACTCTCGGAGCTGCTTGATATATATAAAGATAATTATTTTAACATAGAATGTGTCTAAACAGTTCCGTACCTGGCTGTGCTAACTGATAATAAATGCATTCATACTTTTTATTATATTATATTATTGCTACTTACTGATTCCGTAAGCCAAGCAGCAGTGATTTATGTTTATTATAATATTATATTTATATATACCTACTTATAATATTATTGTTTCTCTCACCTCACCGCCGATACTATCATCCTAAATACAGGCCATGGCCTAGTTTGGTCGATAGCATTCAATACCTTTCGTACCAAATTGAAAATGTTCCATCAAGCAATTTTACCTTTTAAGTGAATGTTACCTTTTGAACCAATAAAGATTTAGATTTTTTTTAAACTTTTATCATTTTCAGCTATGATGCGTCACTCGCTCCTAGAGCGCTCAGTACAATCACCTCCACGCACTCCTCGCCGGACACTAATCTCTACGTCCACGACATCTTCGGACTCATCCACTATGTCGGTGGACTGTCCCCCGTCGGCAGGACTCAATGGTCACCCACCGCTAAGTCCAATACCGACTCACCAACCCGTTGAACAGGTGAGTTAATTTGACAAATACTACACTACTTTACATTATGAAAGGGCTAATGATAGAATTTCAATGTATAAAGAAAAATATGTTCAGGTTCTTAATTCAGTAAATGAAAATACTAACTATCTCTGATGTGACGTCCAAGATGGAATTTAAACCCGCGATCAGGAATTGATTGATCAATTGAGCTACGTGGACATGTCTTGGACATACGGTGGGCATTTGAACGTCGATTTCTTTTTTCTAATCTAACTAAATAAAATTATAAATTCACATAGTACCTCGAATCTGCTACCCAAATACGTAGGTGTTTATAGAAGACTTTCAATTTTCCAAGATGTGTCCCAGAATACTCAATCAGTCAGAGTATTCCATCTTGTAACTGGTGTGGTTTCAAAACCCAAATTCACGCCTATATCCCCGAAGGGGTAGGCAGAGGTGCTAGCACCCACATTTCGCAAGATTATGTTTTTAAGTCCCAACGTAATAGGCGATGAGCCAATTGCCATTAACCGGGCACTTATAAACCTGCGATAAATATACACATAACTTCGAAAAGCATCAAAAGGTCATTGGTGTGTGCCATGATAAAAACCTGGGATCGAACCCGAGACCTCGTCTCAGCAGTCCATTACCACTAGGCTATCTCGGTTACATAATTATAATATACTAGCTGTTGCCAGCGGCTTCGCCCCCGTGGACTTCTAATCCCGTTCCCACTACTTGAACTTCTGATCCCGTTCCCGCTGCTCCATAAAAACCTTCCGTAGAGTTCAAGGAACAAAAATAAAAAAGAACTACTCGAATTGGTCCAGCCGTTTTTGAGTTATGCGCTTACCAACATATTTCGCGATTCATTTTTATATATATAGATACGGATACGAGGTGCCGATAAAAAAATAAAAAGAAATCTTCAAATGTTCCAGGCCGCTTCAATCGAGCTGGTCTGCAGTACAATGCGCCGTCAGATCATATCGCGAGCATTCTACGGTTGGCTCGCGTACTGCCGTCACCTGTCCACAGTGCGGACACATCTCAGTGGACTTATTCATCCTAATATTGTTCCCAGAGGTACAACGAAGTATATTTCTTAAATTAAAGTATGATTTGGTCAATTCTTCTTAGTCGGACACTCTTGGCAGAGTGGTCGTGATCACGTCGAGTCCTCACGAACGGCAGCTCTCGCGATGCGTCGCCATTCCTCTCTATTGGAGGCTTTGTGGGAGCAATCGTTTAGTGTGGAGGCAGTCAGCGACTTTATAAGATCCGTCCATCTGGTTGGAGAACGTCCACGGGATCTCTTGCCGTCCACTTTGCCTTGTACCACAAGCCGCTCCATTGAGTCTTCCTTCCTGGTGATGTGCCCAAAGAACTTCAGAACTCGTATTTGAACGGTGGAAGATAATCGTTCCTTAACGTTAAGTTCTTTTAGGATGGATATATTGGTACGGTGGGCAGTCCAAGGGATCCTAAGCAGTCGTCTCCAACACCACATTTCCAGTGCATCGATTTTTCTCCTTTCTTTTTGTCGTGAGGTCCACGTCTCAGCCCCATATAGAAATATTGGAAAGACAAGACTTCGCATTAGTCGCACCTTGGTGGCTTTGGTGATTCTTCTGTCTTTCCATATCTTGGAGAGTCTCTCCACCGCAGATCGTGTTATAGCACAACGTCTTCGTATCTCGTCCTCGCAACCTCCTGTGTTGGTTATGTTGGAGCCCAAATATATATAGCTCTGGACAACATCACAGTTGGCTATACTTTTGACGGTGGGTTGGTTATCGTGAGCTCTGTCCACTATCATCATTTTTGTTTTGTCTCTGTTGATGGTGAGACCAAATGCCATGCTGTTTATTTCCAGTTGTTTCAATAGCTGTTCCATGTCCTCTTTGGATGTTGTTAGAAGGGTGGTGTCGTCAGCATATCTTAGATTGCTAATTTTTCGACCTCCCACAGAAACCCCTTTGTCCCAGTTCTCTAAAACGATTCGCATGATGTACTCCGTGTAGATGTTAAAGAGCAGCGGAGAGAGAATGCAACCCTGTCTAACACCAGCCTCTGCCTTGAAAGGACCCGAGTCAACCCCGTCCACGCGAACCGCCGCTGTGCCATCTTCGTACAGCCTTCGGATAAGGTATACCAGATGATCTGGTACACCCATCACCGAGAGGATTTCCCACAGCTTTCTCCATTGCACCGTGTCGAATGCTTTTCGGAAGTCGACAAAACATATAAAGAGGGGATTGCCAAATTCACGAGCTTTCTCTATGATTTGACGTAGGATGAGAATTTGTTCCCTCGTTCCTCTTCCCTTGACAAATCCAGCCTGTTCCGGTGCAATTTCGCGGGATAGGTATGACTGCAGCCGATTGTTGATCACACTAAGAAGCACTTTGCTTGCGTGGGATATGAGAGAGATCAATCTAAAGTTGTTGCACTTTTTGGTGGAGCCTTTTTTATGTAAGGGAATAAAAAGTGAGCTAGACCAGTCTTTTGGCCAGTTGCCGCTCTTCCAAATTTCAGAACAGATCGTGTGTATTATATCTACTCCATCATCTCCCATTGTTTTTATTATTTCGATCGGTATCTCGTCGACGCCGATTGCTTTGTTAGGCTTCAAGTGATTTATCGCAGCTCTAATTTCGCTCTTCAACAGCGAGGGTTCCAGGACCGATGGCGCTGAATACAAAGCCGAAACTTGTAATGAGGATCCATCAGAGAACAGTGACTGGCAGTAATCCTTCCATGTGTCGACAATTTTCTCAATCTCCGTGACTATTACACCCTCCGCATTCTCAATAGCCCAGGTTCTTGGCTTAAGTTGGCGTGTGATAGATCTTACTTTCATGTGCAGGTCTTTAGTTTCCAGTTTTTGCGAATGCCTCTCCAGCTCTTCACAGATGTTATTGAGTGCTGCATTACGATCTCTTCTACACGCGGCCTGTATTTTGGAATTAAGCGCGTTCCGTTGTTCTACACTAGCGCCACTGGCTTTTAGATTTCTACGTTCTTCAATCATTTGCCATGTGTTCATGGACATCCAATGTTGTCGCTTTTTTGACAAAGGCTTTGGCTGTGATTTTTGTACCAGCTCAGAGATGTAAGTTTTGGCATTTTGCCAGAGTGTGTTTGGATCGTTGTCATCTTGATCATTACGCCAGCCATGAATGGTTTCGCTCAGCGTTTTAGCAAAACCTTCTCTATCAGATATTTCCATTCGACCATTCTTCTTCTTGACAATTGAGTTGCGAAGCTTGAGTCTCAGCGAACAAACGAGTAGTTGATGATCAGAGTGGCAGTCTGCTCCAGGTAACGTGTGCGCGTTCGTAATTGAGCTCCTCCATCTAGCCCTAATCAGTATGTAGTCTATTTGATTACGGTGTTCTCCGTTAGGGGACGTCCAAGTATAGAGTCTTCTAGGGTGATGCTTAAAATTGTGTTCATTACAGCCAAGTTGTTATCAGCTGCGAATTGAAGGAAGCGTTCACCCCTCTCATTCCTAGTACCAAGACCATACGGACCCACGATGTTTCTAAGGCCCGAATCCATAATGGTCGATCCCAATTTAGCATTGAAATCGCCTAGAACTATCAATAGCTCTCTTGTAGGGATTAAAGCCAAGTTGGACTCTAGTTGGTTGTAGAGGTCTTCAATTACTTCATCTGAGGCGGTAGTTGTAGGAGCGTACACTTGAAAGATATTGAGTGGGGTCGGTGTTGCGTTGAGCTTGATAGTTATTAATCTCTCATTTATAGGATTATAGCCCAAGACCGCTCCATTCCATCGCTTAGGTATAGCAATTGCCACGCCTGCAAAGCTGGTGTTACAATTCCCTGAGAAATAGATGGTATGTTTCTCGGTATCACGATGCCCACTCTCCTTCCAATGAGTTTCACTTAGGCCCGTGATGTCCATGTTGCATCGGTCGAGCTCGTGGTCTAGAACATGGAGTTTTCCGTCATCGCGGAGGCCTCTTACGTTCCATGTTCCAATTCTGATGTTACTACGCAGTTTGATCTTTTGTCTTCCAGGAGCATAATTTCCATGGGATGTCTGGTCGCCTACTCTCCCATGGCCGGTAGCACATTTCACACCTCGATTCCCGGACAACCGATGGCGCCGGTCGCTACTCGGGTCGCCGCGCAAACTATCATTCGTATTAGACCTTCTCATGACTCTCGTGGGATGAATAGTGCAATGGTATCCCGTTGCCTTTTGCACCAGCCCTTTTAGACGTTATTTAGACGCCAGGCCGCTGTAGCCTCTTCCAGTAGGTTGCCCGACTGGGAGTGTGGTTATACCGCCACGGCTCGGTCGCCAGAGCCTCGTCAGTTATCTAGCAGGGGGCACCGCGGCAGCCCGGAGGCTACCACCGCCAAAGGCGCGTGCAGGTGAGGTTGACAATAGGGCCGGCTAAGATGATAATACCGTTCTCCCCTTACCCCCCTTTGGTCAATAGCTGCAGTCAAATGGTACCTAAACTCAAATGTAGTATTAGCTGTTTGCTAAGATAAATGACGTAGGTGCTTCCAAAATATTAATTAAAAGATTTTTCTGACAGGGGCTTGCAACTATAATTCTTCCACGACGTTACGTCGTAGTTCTATTCCACATAATATGATTGTTAAATTCATAACAATCATATAGTCGGTTAAAAATGAGTGGTAAGTATATGGGACACCAATTGTCCCCGTTGGGAATATTCGTATATGCTATTAACCCACGTTCCAGAACCACCAGAACACCGTCTTTCAGCTAAAATTTTTTACCCCATTTAAAATCAGGCTCAAATTGATGATCTCCAGATAATAAGATGAATCATCATCGGTAACATCGTGATTGATGATAGCCACACTTTATTAACGATATTACAGAAGGCGCGGACGGTGGTTTGACCGAGGATCGATGGCGGTCCATGACTGACGAACAAGGCTCCATCCATGACAAGGATGAAGTATATCGACTCGTGTACTACGGTGGAGTACAACACGACATACGACGAGAGGTGTGGCCGTACCTACTAGGATACTACGAGTAAGATTTCCGTACTACATTCTGTTTAGAAAAAAATCAATTACTTTTCAACTGTTGATTGCTTTGTTGTTCCTCTCTTTTATTTCATCTTTTGAATCTGTATCTTTTATACTGTATTATGTACCTACACTTTGGTTCCTTCTTTTTTTATACCACTTAGGTGGCAGACGTTATTTGCTACCCCAGAGGCCTTACACTCTTTGCCTTCTCTTTTACCATTTAATTTATCTGGTAAATAACTCACACTTGTACTTCTCCACTGTATTTATTTTTGTACCTAACCGGTTTCGCCTGGCGGCATTCTGAAAGGTTTACATTGAAAGTTAGTACAGAGTTAAGTTCACTTTTGTACTTCATTTTATGTAACTTGTATTATGTATATACTCGTATTTTGTATAAAATTTATAAAGAATAAAGAAGTAAAGCCCATTCATTTGTTAACTCGCCAGGTTCGGGTCTACAGCAGCAGATCGAATAGAACAGGACGCAGCGTGCCGTCGACAGTACGAGACCACCATGTCTGAGTGGTTGTGTGTCGAGGCGATTGTGAGGCAAAGGGACAGAGAGGCTACGGCTGCTTCAATAGCTCGCCTCAGTGAAGCTTCTGGGAAATTGAAGCCACAGGATAATCATGATTCTAATGAGGTAATCATTTCAAATTTAAGCGTTTTTGTTTTGTAGAATTCGTTAGGTATCATAAAAGCTTATAAGTGAATTTTTATAAAAATGCAAATATAAAATAACAAATGATTTATATACCTACTGTTTCTAAACTGAGGTTTCGTATAATATTTCAATGAAACCAGCATACCTAAGACAGCTAGACAAAACAGCTGCAGAGAGCTCGTATAGTCATCTACCATTCGACAGTCTAAATTCATAAAAATACCACATGCCCTGAAATACCTTTATTAATGTCAAAAAATAAATAAAAGATAGGATTTAAATTAAAAAGAGACAGTAAACCAATTCATATTTTTTGAACAGGTATTTGAAGACGACTGCAGCGTCATATCTGATAACCCACCAATGGTTTCTCCCGAACCGAGCGAGAACGACCAGAAGCGACCTGACAAACCTGTACTTTCAAGAGCGCCTAGTATAGACGAAGTTGACAATATCGAAATGGATTCAGATAAAGATAAAGAATCAAAACTGAATGGAGAGACTGATACCGGTGATAATAGAGAAAGTTTAGACCTAGAGAGTCTTAAAGACTTAGATGAAGATGAAGATGTACACTTAAAGAGTGTTGTTGAGAATCCTGATATGAGAAGAGAAAGTATAGCAGAGATTAAAAGATTAGCAGAAGAAATTGTTCAGAAAGGAGAAGGCAGGGGTCTGTTGTGTAGTGTGGATAGTGCTCATATCAATGGCAGTGACTTTAGGTCTTCGATAGATGAGAGTCAGCCAAGCCCTCAGCCGCAGCATACGAGTGTGATCATAACAAACCCATCTGTAGATATTGTGCCTGGAGGATCTCCAGCGTCTGGAGGAACTACTGGTGAGAATCATTATTATTGAAGGTAGATGAGATGTAGTGAAATTTAATAAAGGAAATGTAGGTAAAATAGGCGTAATTTTTGTTTAACACGGATGGATGGTTATCATTGCCATTATTGATAATAAACATAGTATAAATTCAATTTGGCCTAATTAAAACGTTGAATACTGCATTACTTAGCAGGGGTATGGCCGACTCAGAATCACATGTCACAAAAAGGTGATATCTTTAGAACATATAATCTTCAATCAAACAGCTCTTTATAGGTCAAAACTAATTATAACTTGTCACATCTAGATGCGGATAAAGTACCGTGAGCCCAGACTTAGCAGTTGAACACTCCACCTTTACCCCATAGAACTCATCGTATAATTACCCTATTACTCAAGGGGACTTAGCCAAAAATGCATTCGTTCCGAATCTACATTCGTCATCGCTCTGAAAATGTATGGGAGTGACATTTGTTGTTGAATGACATGTGATCTGATTCCGACAACAAATGTCACTCCCATACATTTTCAAAGCGATGACGAATGTAGATTCGGAACGAATGCATTTTGGCTAGAGCTCCTGATTCTTTTTCATTAGCACAAGTGAGTCCAGCCCGCAGTCCTCTCGGAGTAGTACGTGAGGAGTCTCAGTCGGCAGGAGCAAGTTTCGATACATTGGAACCATCGGACCGACACGCACCAGACACTAGATCTAACTGTGTGTCACCAGCCAGCTCTAATGGAGGGGTTTATTCGGTGAGAATATTTTTTTGGTATCATTTTGATTGGAATTTGAATCAATTTTGTTTAGTAAATCTCCTCTCCTTATCAACACCAACACTCTTCCAAGAATTTGGCTCATTTGTATTCTTATTTCATACAGTCATCGTACGTGTTCAGTGGTCTACATTGATCCACACTATTTGAGCATCATCATACTCTTGCTCTTGCCTCATATTTATTTAGGGTTGGCGCAACATGTGTGCTTTTTCCATTAATCTCTGGTTGCAATTATCCTTAGTCTCTTCCATACATAGTCTCTTTCTTACGAGATTACTTTCATCTCTTCGAATTACAGTTCCGAACCGAGACAGACCATTTCCGCGTAGTTTTTACTACTACTATTGATGTTACTTTCATTTACGTAATTTCATCATGAAATTAGTAATATATCAATCAAAAAGCGAGTTGGTATTTCTTATTATGAGTAGCATGCCATTTTACATCTGATTAAGCCTATTTTTTTTGTACAGGTAATTGTGGTCCTTCGAGCCGGATCTGAACCAGCGGAAAATAATGGAATGAAACTAATTAGTAATTACAATTTCAGAACGAATTGGTGGAAAGCTTCGCGTTAAACTTGCATCGTATCGATAAGGACGTGCAGCGTTGTGATAGGAATTATCCGTTCTTCACTGACGAGAACCTTGACAAGCTTAGAAATATTATGTGCACGTAAGTATCTATGAAGAACATGTTTAGTAGGTACTAGCTGTTGCCCGCGGCTCCGCCCGCGTGGAAGTCGGATCGCGCGTGTCATCGCTTCAGGTCGAAAACGATCTACAGCTTATTTTTATAGCAAACATCATTTACCTGTTTTGTATTGACCATTAAAGCGACACTTAGAAAACGTAAAAAAAATATAAAATTTATGTTTAGCAAATTAGCATTACCGATTACAGTTTGAAACGTGGCCCTGTTCTGAGAAGACTCCGGTAAGAAATTAAGCGGGCTGTTTTTGGTCTATTTACAAACATTTACTTATTCTAATTGAAATTTTTGTTTTGAGTAGTAACATGGTTAGGCAGTTCATGTTCAGCTCTTTCCTCTGTCGATTCTTGAGAACGCGCATAATATCTCATTCTTTTAGAGTTTCTTGAATTTTGGGATAAAGAAGTTCTTTTTTTAGGTGGCATGTTAATATATATAAGCCTGTTATATATATATATATATATATATATATATATATAAAGACGCGCATAATATCTCATTCTTTTAGAGTTTCTTGAATTTTGGGATAAAGAAGTTCTTTTTTTAGGTGGCATGTTAATATATATAAGCCTGTCATATATATATATATATATATATATATATATAAAGAAGAAAATGAGTAAGTATGGATTAAAAGAATAGTTAATGATCTATGAATGAATGATGCGATGTCGAGCTAAAAAGTACGTTTCGTAAGCAGTCGAAAAAATTATGTTATTGTAGTATTTATCAGAAGCCTGTTATTTAGGTAGGTATTTATTTGGATTGGAAGTAAATAAGTAAGTAAAGTAAAAGTACTATTAGTATGGAATGGAAATACAATTATTTATAATTAGTGATTTACGATGAATGATCGCGCTGAAAAGCACGATTTGAAAGCAAGGCAAACGGATACTTCCGGATCTCTCTGTATTCCTATTCTACACACATAAAAAAAAGTTTGCGATCAATGGCATAAGCTCCTAGAATTTATTAAATTTAACTTTATCAAGAAAAAATTATGTTGTATGCCTGTACCTTGTTTGAAATTAAAATATAAAACTATTTTTTATTATTTATTTAAAAAAATTGAGCCATTTATCATAATGCAATTGTGATAGACATTTCATAGAAAGAAAAAGACTGTTTAATTAAACTTAAACTACAATTTATTATTAAAAGGTGTAAATTCAATATAAAGTAACGCCTCCCCTGGCTCGAACACATGCGGAGATCATCCTGGGCATGCTGAGGATCATGTTATCCAGCATTTCCTGGGGTAACATATCCCATTCTTCAATAGCGGCTTCCCTGAGCTCTGGAACTGTCTGGGGATGTGACTCACGGTTCCATACAGCTCGTTTAAGAGCATCCCACGCGTGCTCTATTGGGTTTAAGTCGGGCGAGCCGGCAGGCCAGTCTAATCGTGTGATATCGTATTCTTGAAGAGCAGCATTGACTCGTTGAGCTCGATGTGCGGGCGCATTATCATCGACCAGTACAAATTGGTGCCCATGGTTTACTCGGAATGGTTTGACTATATCATCAATAGCAACTGCTTTGTACATGTCTGCTGTCATGAAGCCCCGATACGGGATCAAAGGCATTCTAGCTCCAATCATAATGCCACCCCAAAAAGACACCGATTTTCCGCCTTGCTGAACTGTTCCAGTGGCAGTTCTTTGTCTTTCACGGTCGCCTGGTCTTCTCCAGACACGGACACGTCGGATGAGTGGAGATTCGGGATTCGTCAACGAAGAGTCAGTTTTGCCAAATGTTTTCTTACTCACCTTCTTCATTTTGCCGAAGTCTAGCCCACTGCAATCTTCGTTGTTGACGTTGCCGGGAATTGAGCGGAGCTCGCCGTGACCTCCGTGCTCGTAATCCAGCCTGGTGCAAGCAATTGCGAACGGTCTGCGTGCTAACTTCAAGCCCAGAGGCGGCCCTGACTTCTGCTTTTATTTTAGTGGCGTTGATTGTGGGATCACGGGCTGCCAGCAATAGCGCTTTTGGGCAGCTGTCAAAACAGTTGGGCGACCGCTGCGGGGTCGGTCAGCTAAATTCTCCATTCCGTGGTACCTCTGCAACGGAGCCACGACACAGGATTGGGATATAGCAAGTCTGCGTGCTATTACTCTCGTGGTGTAACCTTCTTCCCTCAAAGTTACTATTTTAGCTCGTAAAACCTCTGATAATCCTCTTGGCATTTTTTCAATAACAACTCTACGCGAAAAACATCTTGAATCAGATTTCTGAATGAGCGTAAGCTAGGACTGAAAGCCTTTTTGTAAGAAAAAACAATTGAACGGTGTCATTGTTTTGTGTTCTAATTCTTTATTTAGAAATAAAGAATCTAAAAAGAAGAATAAATCATAATATAATCTACAGTAACAAAAAAGATTTCAGTTTTTCAAAGTGATCGCAAACTTTTTTTGATGTGTGTATTCTGTAGTGTTAATTGCGTTAACTGCTAAGCAAGAGAAGCAAAGCATTTAATAAAAAAAATTAAATTATTATATTAAGATATGAAATAAAAGAAACTATTAAAAACAACATAAACAACCAATGCTCAGAATAATCTGCAGTTTAGTAAGGGTGCAACTAATATCATCATCATTCCCTGAACCTTTTTCCCAACTCAGTTGGGGTCGGCTTTCCAGTCTAACTGTGATGTGGCTGCCATCTGACCTCCACAACCAATGGCGATATCGAAGTTCGAAGTTAGACTGGTTGGACTTTTGAGGGCTCCAACTACCCGTAATGACTGTCATAGATGTTTGTATTGTATGGCAACCGGGACCGACGGCATAACGTGCTCTCCGAGGCACGAACAGACCAGTGCAAACAGCCATATTCATGATTATCACTTTTTTTTATCACTGGGGATCGAACCCGCGCCCCGTGCGACGCACGGCGTGCGTATCATTTGCATGCACTACCGCCACGCCACGGAGGGTGCAACTAATAAATTCGCATTAATCATTTGATCGCATACGGCACTCATTACAACTGCAGGTAGTGACTATCTTACGGAGAATCTTAACACCGAGTGTTGTAAAATGACGTCACTTGAGGAGCGCCATCTATTGATAAATGTTGGAATTTCATTATAGTAATGGTATAACGCTGTTTGAGTTGAACGCAATTTTTTACTGTAATATTTGCACGCCTTGGTCGCAAAAACTACTGAACGGATTTTGATGCGGTTTTTTTTATTAGAAAGGTCTTGCTTAGACTCAAAATTTGCAGTATATTTGGTTGTAATTGGTTAAGTAGAACCGGAGATATGACCAAAAACAACCTATAAACGAAGCGCAGGCAAAGCCACGGGTATCAGCTTGTATAAAAAGTAGCCTATATGTTGCTCAGAACTATGAACTATAATCGTACCAAGTTTGATCAAAATCCCTCCAGTAGTTTTTGATCCATGCGTGCACATACGGACAGACAGACAGACAGAAAGACAAAAAAAATTCTGATTGCATTTTTTGCATTAGTATCGATCACCAATCATCCCCCAATAATTATTTTGTAAATATATTCAATGTACAGAATTGACCTCTCTACAGTTTTATTATAAGTATAGACTAGACATTCTTGATTACTTACATGTGTGGAATACCTTTGGCTTACATACGTATCGCTACAAATGAGTAGTAAAAAGATTTAATTTATATCACAATGCAAAAAACCTTTTCACCCAGAGTTTCACACAGAACTATTTTAGGTGGCTGCAAAAACATGAACGAAATCGTCAACATAAAGTTTATTTTTTTCAAGGTACGTTTGGGAGCACCTAGATACGGGTTACATGCAGGGCATGTGTGATTTGGCGGCTCCATTGTTAGTGATGATGCGGGAGGAGGCCTCGGCGCATGCGCTGTTCGCGCGCCTTATGACGCGAGCCACTGACAACTTCCCGTCTGGGCAGGCCATGGATGCGCACTTTGCTGACATGAGGTAAATAGTTACTGTATTGCTTCGGCCTCGATGGGCCAAAATATTTTTGTTTTCTTTTTTTTTATATACTACGTAGGTGGCAGACAAGCACACGGCCCACCTGATGGAAAGCGGCCACCGTGGCCTATGAACGGGTGCAACACTAAGGGTGTCACACACGCGCTGCCCACCCTGAAGGGAAAGGGGGAGAGCTGGGAAGGGGTGGGGAGGCTAGGAAGGGGAGGGGAAGGAGGGGTATAGTGAGCTCTGGCTACCCTACTTACCGGCGGGAACACAGCACGATGGTTATTATGACCGCGGTCTTCTGTAGGGCGGAGGTACTTCCCCAGTTGGACAGCTCATTTCGGACGGGAGATACCGTCGTGTCCTACCTCCGTCGATGTTTGGGCCACATAAAAAATGATTTACCCGCTGTATTTACATGTTTAGCGCCTCCAGGTCTTATGAGTTGCAGCTGTATTGAGGGTGCACTTTTTGATTGTAACCGCAGTTTCTGACTATTAGGATATAGATGCTTTTCACGGGTAGTCATAACAAGAGCCGGCCTCGTAATGTCTTGTCCAAACTCTGCGCAGATGACGATCCAAATTACGAGTACATCCGAAGAAATGACCGACCAACGAATGAAAAATGAAGAATTTTGGTTCAGAATTTTTATCTTGATGGGTATTCTCCAGGTCTCTGATACAAATCCTGGACTGTGAGCTGTACGAACTGATGCATGCGCATGGAGACTACACGCACTTCTACTTCTGCTACCGATGGTTCCTGTTGGACTTCAAGAGGGAGTTACTCTACCAAGACGTGAGTAGAATATTGAATGATAAAAATTATACATATGGATGTGTGCATTGTGTGCAAGTGGTAGAGTCCCGTCTATCCTCTCAAGATAAAGAGTTCAGACGGCAGTAGCACCCAGAAAAGCAGACATACCGATCAAAAATCGCTATAAGGAGGTTGATATTAGGGTTGGGATGAGTTGAGGTGTTCCTTTGACACAAAGGATGGTCTGGCCAGGCGATCGCTAAAGTGATAACCTCGCCTAGTGGGCTACGGCCCAATCGTAAATGTAAAGGTTTTGTATAAATTATTCAGCGCCTGAAATTCAATTCACGTTTGTATGTAGTTAAGCTTCATTGCATTAGATGGCGTTGGGTACCTTACATAGTACTGCAGGTTGCGGCCGAATCCTCGACATGGGGATTTAGTATAAATTATCCTGCACCTGTAATACAATAGCGCGATTCAGGGTGGGTGGTTTTATGGTATGGGATTCACTACAAATTATCCAGCACCTTTAATTCAATAGCGCGAATTAAGGTGGGTAGTTTTGTAATATTTAAGCTTCATGGCGCTTTATGGCATTGGGTAAATTACATAAAATTTTCACAAAAAAATGATACATAGAAAATGAGTGATTAAAGCTAATTTAATATGTGAATTGTAACAACACAATTACATAAGAAATACTGAAATTAATATAACCTATGACTAAATGGATATTCACAGGGTATCCATTCCACAGGGAAAATCGAAGCGAGCTCGCTTCTATGCATTCAATGGCGTCGTATATCATGATTTGAAGTTGTTTATCTGAAAATATATAAATGCACGTATATGTCAATATAAACAGATAAATTTAAAAGTGTTGTTTGTAGTAATGTTAAAATAACTTTCGAGTCCTTGTAATGATAATATGCAAAATAAATTATAATAAGTACACGGTGATTTTATAGTGGTTTCGGAAAAAGAATATTTTGTTTCACACACAGTTTCGGTAGCGAAATCGAGTTTTAATTTTGAAAAGAAAAATACTTTATGTATGGCAATAATGTGCAGGCAAACTAAATATATATATATATATAGTATAGTATATATATAGTATATATATAGTATGGGAAATGTAAAAAAAAAATTTTTTTTTCGCCAAGTTAGGACTTCCTTACGATTTTACTATCGAAATTGTAGCCAAAATCTTTTTTTCCGAAACCACTATAAAATCAACCGGTATGTTAAAATAATTGCCAACTGTCTCTCTGTTTGTTCTGACTCGAAATTTTTGGGCCAATATTGACAGGAAAGACAGCTTTTTTTATCGTGTACAATATCCTCACAGATCCGCCAAAATCGGTGGAGGTGATTATGTCGGACTGGAACCTACTAAAACGCCGTCTATATAACCTTGACTGCCAGTGGTGAAATTATACAAGATCATATAAAAAAATAATTAGGCTTCCATGCAAAAAATAAATCCTAGTTCTTAATCCGAGCGAACCAGTCTCCATATAGCGAGCTAATAATAATAAAGTCATACCTTCATATGTCAGCAACTGCGTAGCTAGAAAAGATTTGACTTCATCAAGATCGTTGTTGGCAAACTCCATCAATACTGGTATTAAAAATATGGCAACCATTGGAACGAGCACTTGTCCAGCCATCAAAAGTATTCCGCTAGTCTGGAATTATTTCCTTATCACTGCTAAAAATATTCCGGGACATTCTGTAGCTCTATCAAAGTCATCACAGTTGAGAATCTAGTACTTGGTTAGCTAAGGTTATAATTGGAATGAAACTTTCTAACCAGAAATCGAATACATTGATTTTAAAAAAAACATCCTTCTTTATTATTAGCATTCAATAGTGTCGCTAATAACTATTACGCTAAAAGAAAGTTTCAATTTTGGTAAAGAAATAGTAGGTACTTACTAATGCTCTAGTAATCATAGCGTAGACCACACACATCATTCGCCAATAATCAAAAATGTACGCCAAAATTGTCTGAAATTGATTAATTATTATAACTAAGAAGAAAATGGTTATTATTAACTTTCGTAAACTCACTTTAATCCGATTAGTGCAATAAACAGACACGTGCCGTGCACGGCATGTAGGTAAGCCGAAAAGTATTGATAGTAGAAGAAAAATGATGAGAATATTGTTAAATTCATATGTAGGTAGGTACATACCCTAGCCCGTGTCATTTCAGCAGCTAAATATAAATGTGTGCTCAAACTCAAGTAAGACTTAATAAATTCTTTAATATAGTGGATCTTAATTTCTTCGGGGAGATTCTTCTTTTGAAATTTAGCCATCAAAGATTTTTTCAAGGAGTTCACAATGATACGATATTGATCTGTTATGTAGATTAACGTTAAGCGAGCACTCAACGCCGAATAATAAATAAAAAAATATATATTATATAAATAAATATCAGTAGAAGCCAGTATTGAGAAGACACAACATACAACTGTTATAATTAATATTACGCAGTAAATGAGCCAATTGTATCGAGGATAACGAAATAAATAAAAATGCAATTCATATAAACTTGTATAAAATGTCGTTACGTGAATTTCTTTGCTAATGAAGGACAAGACAATATAAATAGCAGATTCTGATACTGTAAATTTATAAAAATATTCAACCCAAGGCGTCACATTCCCTGTGTCAAAACCTGAACAATTTACAACAAAGAAACCAATACAGTAACATCGTGCTAGCAAACAAATGATAGATGAATTACTTAATTCAAAATATTGACCAAACATTAATCTAAGTAGCATCATAGCTTTGAATGATATATAATTGGTTCTAGTGTGACGCATTGTAGAATTTACATAGTTTCCTAATCACTGAAATTCTCTCAGCACAAGCAGGGTTAGGTCAATAGTTCATTTTTACTAACGTAACGCGTAATTCCCGATGGCTAACTTCGCCTGCATTTACTTTGCGTTTTGTTGTAACACATTTAACACTAGATTAACCCATTCGTCCTTCTCCTGTCATCTGCATTAATATTTATTTACTACAGCAATAGACATTATAAAATATAATATCAAAATTAACAATTTCTTGGATTTTGACGTATTGATGACTATTTAAGTAAAAGTGAGATCAATAAGTTTGTCGTTTCAGGAATAAGGGCGGGGTATTATTGAATAGGTATAAAAATTCTAATAATAAATTAGTTCATATAGGTAATGTGATTGAAATTAAATATTCAAAGATGTTCGATATTTGTTTGCTGATAAAAATAATAGTAATTGCTAACTACTTATTACATTCATTCATCGAATTGTAGTGTGTGTAGTGTAATTAGAAATTAATAAATTCTTGGAGCGCTTGCAAGATGTATAGAACAAATTATTTTGGTAAACAATAGATTTTTTGCGCACAGGAATAAATCCCTTCTGCATCTCTTTATAATTAAGATTATTAAGTTATCAATTAATCGTACTAGCTATAATGTTTTTTTATCCAGGTATTTGCGGCATGGGAGCTAATCTGGGCAGCTAGGCTTGTGGCCTCTGAACACATGGTATTGTTCATAGCTTTAGCTTTGCTGGAGACTTATCGCGACGTCATTCTCGCTAACACTATGGATTTTACTGATATCATCAAATTTTTCAATGGTAAGATTTTAAATATTTTTTATACCACTTACCATTTATATATATTATACTATAAAGTGGTTACCATGGCCTATGGACGTTCGCAACACCAGAGGCGTCATATTCATGCTGTCGACCATATAGAGAAGAGGGTAGGAGGGGAGGGGGAAGGGAAAAGGTTAATAGAGTCTCTGTGCTGCCAGTGCAGAAGACAAAAAGGATTTCTCGGTCTTCCCACTGACTACACAAAGCCTTCCCAGTAAGCTCTGGCTACTAACCGCTGGAAACACAACACAAGGTTATTATCAGCCGCAGTATTTTGTAGGACAGAAGTACTTCCCCAGTCGGACTGCTCAATTAGGACGGGAGATACCGTCATGTCCTACCGCCGTTAATTGAATTCTATTCAATATTTTAACTTGATTTATTTTTGCCTATTTTGTGGAAGTAAATTTCTTGACTGTCTTACGACCTATACCTTAACTATCTATTGCAGTTCTAGCAGTAGACGGTAGCAAAATACGGTCATATTTATATTTTTACGGTAACATTACCGTATTTTACCGTATAATACCAAAAATTTACCTAATGTATTGTTATTTTACCAGAGTAATTTTACCGCTCAACATTTCTATAGCAGTCGAGTGATCAAACTCAGACCAATTTTGAAAGAAAGAGATGTCTCTACGAGTATTAAACTTCCTTATTTCTATTTTAACAGAAATGGCAGAACGGCACGATGCATCAGCAATGCTAGAGCTCGCTCGAGATCTTGTTCTGCAGGTGCAAACACTAATCGAGAACAAATAAGTATCATTTTGGAATAACATCTATTCATTATAGTAGGTACCTAGTTAATGAGAGTAAGCGTAGCTCTTCTATATGCAAGACTGTTATAAAATATTAAATGATCACTAAAAAACAGGGAATGTAGTTGAATATAATTATGATTATGTTAAATCATTATCAGGTCTAATACTTAGATACATTATAATTTATAAATTACTTTACACATGAAACATTACATTACACAAATAAAAGTTAATACTAAAAGCAACTACTACTAAAAATATCAACATTGTAATCTGGAATCTTTGACATAATTTGATTTATGTCTTTTTTGCAAACGATACAATTGATAACTTTTATAATCGAAAGAGTTCAAGTAAAATGTAATGAATGTGAATAAATTTATTAATAGTGAAGACGTGAAGTAAATTTTTCCAAATTGTATTAATTTCAGTCTTGCATTATGAAAGCTACAATATTTATGTCACATGTATCAATGACTGTAGACGTTAAAATGAAATAATAGGAAAAAATAATATTTTCAAATTTATAACGTAGACTAAATAATAAATATTGTCAATGTATTAAGTGTAAAATAAAATTTCTCAACGACGACGATAACATTATTCTGAAAAGGAACGATATTTGTCTTTAAATATCAATTATATTTTATGTTTTTAAATATTTCATGATCATATGAGTTATCCTTATTAAATAAGGCTTTAAATATATTCTTTAAAAAGTAAAATTACTTTTAAAATCCTGGTAAGCTGAAAAAAGCACTTTCACGTTAAGATGCCAAAATAATATCTAGATGCAGTGTAACCTAGGTAATTGTTAGGTACCTATTTAAAATATTTATTACATATATACCTTTCAAATACTATGTCATAAACATTGTACTATGAATGTTATTTATCATTTATATGTAAAATTATATTGATTATATCTCTATGGAAAAAACATGGTTTTTATACAAAAATGATAAAATCACACATAATTTCAACCATATCCTTTGGGAACATATTATATAGAAGAATATTATTTTAAAATTATTTTCACCAAGAAACAGAGAACCTATTTACATCACTATAAATATTATACATGTATTTATACTAAGTCGTAACCGGTGTATTCAAACTTATAGTTTTTACAATGTTCCTCATATTCTTCCTCTTGTGCCTTGTTCATATCAGAATATATCATAACACTAACTTTTAATTTTAATTTGACTTTAAAAAAATCCATAAACACCTTGTCATCCATTTTACAGAGTTGTAAGCATATAGGCGTGATACCTACATACATATATGGTGATGTGCAAAGGTATGATGCCGTAGCCGATACACTTGTACTTCTCCACGACATTCATTATCACAATAATAAATATCGTGGAGAAGTACAAGTATGTTATCAATAATGTATTACAATAAGTTCTACAAAGTGTTACCAATCAACAGTATAAATAATATTTGTATGATAATATTATTAATTATTTTAATTCATTCTTCTCAATGGTTCCGTTTCCCCGTATCAAATTTTATCAAGTGATGTGTATGAACGTCACTCAACCGCACAAACTGTTCATAGTAATAAAATAATTTCGCTCATTTGTCATAACATAACTACTCATAGAATTAAAACAATAAACAAATATTATCATATTATGAAAGTTACGTTCGGGTCATTGCGGTCGGCTTTAGAAACATTTACTTCCTCATTTTTCTGTCTTTTTTTATTATACAACCTACAAAATTAATAGCATCTATATAATAGTTATTTGTGCAACAAGAGAGCAAAACTGTTTTTTGCTGCGAGTGCTGATTTTGAATCCTGAGCAAGCGAGGGATTCTAGGATTGAATCACGAGCGTAGCGAGTGATTCTAATGTAGAATCCTGAGCGTAGTGAGGGATTCAAATGCACGAGATGCAAATAATTTTGCTCTCGTGTGGCACACATTACTTTTCACTTCAGCAGCGAGAACACATAAGAAATATTACTTAGAAGATAATGCAACACTTATTAACAGAACAGAACACCTATTATTAATTAAAATAATGCTGAAAATTTTAAAAGTTAATAATTAATCTAATTACTCATTGCTGTTCTGCAAATTTAAAGTTGAATTTTAAAAGTTAAATTTTATACCTTTAAAAAATAACTTTTAAGGTGTGTTCAGAAACAGCGTACGTGACATTTTATTTTTCATTCAATTGTTGATAATAGTAATCATTATAAATACTTATGCATTACTTATTTTGGTATTCAATAACATTACATAATTATTAAATAATGTAAATAAAATACATGGTTATTCTTTTACAAATATCTTTCAAATTTAGAATTTCGAAATAGGACCTCTGACGTGCCATAAATTAAAAAAAAAACCTTCAAAATACTTGTGTTTGTCACTCGAACTTTTTTATGGACGGCCAAGAGACAGAGTGCAGTGTATGTAATTCGAAAGTTATTCGCGGAACAATTCTTTTTGAATCTATGGTTGGCACTCTTTGTTGAAAATTAAAAAAAAATAATTAAAAAGCTACTTTGTCTCACTGAGTGAGCAAAATCGCATTTTGCACACTGTTTTTACGCAGCAAAACACACTTGTTTGAGCTGCTGTGGTGAAAAATATTTTATTCATTAATTATAACTACAGCTATCTAGCTCTTGTACCTATTTACTATCCATCTTGATTGAATAGATTACATTCATATGTAAGACAGAAACCTTAGAAGACTGCAGACAATCAACGTTTCATTGATTATATATTAATAATATTGGCTATAGCAGAATAAGCTAAGCAGCGAATTTACTGAACAAGAAATAAATAAATCGTCCAAAGTTATTTTAACAGGAATAAAGAATGAAAAAATATATGAAATTATAGTAAAAAGATTATTCATTTCATATATTTTGTTGATACCAATGACTTTTCATATTTTGATCTTTTCATGATTGAAACTAAAGGTCAAGCTAGTATAAAATGAATATAAGTACTAATCTTATTAATTTACAAATACCATTAATTTCTATCGTAATATTATTAGCGCTTCCATATTCGTTTAGAGTAAACAATATATTTATGTATGCGTCTAGATAATCAATATGTGTCGCAATACTTTGCTCTGCATGCTCTTCGGCGATTGACAGACGTCAATATTTACAATATTGAAACAATATTGATGAGCAAATGCGATTTTTGCTGACGATGTCGGGTCGCCATAGGTATATTGAATATCTACACGCGGACAATGGATTATTCAACGTATATAGTCTTGTTTATATTGGTCGTTAAGTGATCTATAAAATATAAATTCGTCTTAAGAATTATAAAAATGTTTTTAAATTATAAATTTTAATATAAGTCAGATCTGAAATGTATTTATTTATTATTCTATTGGGTGTAGCTCTTATATTCTGATAATATCTTTATAAATATAAATTTCTATGTATACTGTAATTTTATTGTTAAGGCTTCTTAGGTGTTTCGTGCTGTTATTAATATTGATGTCTATCAAATGAAATAATGTGATTATTACGCTTAAATATTCTTTACGGTTCACGCCAAGGATGAAAAGTCTAAGATTATACTCTTAAAATGGGATTAAAAAAATATCACTATTTAACGAATAACATGAATCGAAATGATCTATTTTATGAAATTTTGAGTTTTCATTATTATCACATTTTGTGGGAGGGGCGAAGTTCTGTGAGAATTTATAAAAATAAAATGAAAATGAGACTATAGGTACCTTGGTGTCATTTGCTCAATGCTAAAGTCGATTCGACCAAAAAATATTGATTGTGATTTTTTTATTAGAAACAGATGAATTGATGTTCCATTTGGAACCGTCAATAATTGGACAAACATTCTTCCTTGGTGTGAACGCATTACAGGTTGGGTTCAAAACAGGCCTAAGTCCAAACTAAGCCAAGCTTTACATTCCGAACTGTGTTATGAACACAATTAGTGTCAAAAGTAGAGAAATAAAATATGTCTACAAGTTTTAATATTTAACGTTCGAGGAACATTTTTGGCATATATTTTTTTATTTAGCACACTTCAAACTTTAAATAAAGAAGACAACGTTATTTTTCAATTCATTGAGGTTTGAACACATTTCATTTGTAATTTTTAAACAAAAATGGCCGCAAACGTTCGAAAATTAAATTTAAATTTTATGAAGTACATTTTGTACGAATGTGTAATGAAACCTTTTTACTGCAATTCCAAATAAGAATAAAACCTGCAATGTACAGTCATGTAGCTACATTTAAGAACATACAACGTTTTACCTTAGAATGTAACCAATTCCATGTAAAATTCATTCATTAATATAATGAATAAGATAAAGTAATAGACGTAAAACATATACATTTCCTGTCAATTTCCTCTCTATGTATCAATTCCCAGTAACTTAATATTAAAACCGTCACAAGGTAAAAACTATTTAGTAAAATATTCAAACGTTTTAATAAAGTAAAAAATATCATTACAAAATCGTTGTATAACTAAATGTGAAAAAAAACCTCACTGCTACTTCAAAAAACCAATAAAATCAACACACTGTATGTACGTAGTTAAGAACAATTTATAGTAAACAATTATTTTTGTGAAATCATCTTTGTCATTAAAATGTGTTTCCATTTAAAAAAGGCTTTTTCATTTATGACATTATTTCATTTACGTTACCCTAATACTAAATATATGAAATACTACTGACCCGCGCGACTTCGTCTGCGTCACTCCGTTTTTGCAACATGTTTCATTCCTGCTCCGCACCTGTTAGTCGTAGCATGATGTTATATACATATAAACCTTCCTCTTTAACCATTCTATCTATTGAAATAAACCGCATCAAAATCCGTTGCGTACTTAGTTCTAAAAATTTAAGCATACAAAGGGACAAGAAAAATAGGGACGGAAAACGCGACTTTATTTTATACTATGTAGTGATAGTGATAATGTTAGTAGTAGTACCTACTAATCGAATAACCTGCCCCTGATTGCTCCCGGTGCAAAGGTGCCCATCACACTTACCACGTTTCCACGCTGGATTTCTTCAGCACCAGGATCCATCCGGACCGATGGTCACATCTATGAGCTTGAGCTCAATCACCCTTCCAAGGTTTATGGCCTCTTTGCCTGGGGACTCATATTAATTGAAGGTATATTAATATTGCTTAATTATTTATTTTTATTTTTTATGACCGCGGTAGCCTAGTGGTATGTGTAATGGTCTGCTGAGACGAGGTCTCGGGTTCGATCCCAGGTTTACCATGGCACACACCAATGACTGCGATACTTTTCGAAGTTATGTGTGTATTTATCGCAGGTTTATAAGTGCCCGGTTAATGGCAATAGGCTCGCCACCTATTACATTGGGACATAAATATAAACTGGCGAAATGTGGGTGCTAGCTGCTAGCACCACTGCCTACCAATTCGGGGATATAGGCGTGATATTATAAAAAAAAAATTCGTTTAAAACCAAAAGTGTATATAACTATCTTGTCATCACGCCACACTGGTTAAAACTATAATATGGGCCTGTTTGATGCCATCTGGTATATGAAGTTAGCTTTGAGCCCAGAATGGCTTGTACGACCATAGGTACACCTTATACACATAATATTTTTCAAACCCACAGATGTCTGACAGGATTTACAATTATTTTGCTGGAACATAAAATAACCTAATGCATAATCCTCGCAAAACAATTATACTGCTTGCATAAACTCAATTACCTACTTAATTATTATTTATTTACTCTACGGTAAAGTCCCTAATACTATCTTAGCATTGATTACTTCATTAAATAAGACTTCTAAACAAAATTAATTATCAATTCTTAGAAAAATTACAATAACATAGTTACGGAAACAAATCGAATGTTATCTATTGTTATTGGCGGGTTCTAAAAATGGTCGTATGCGATATTCTTAATTGACATAATCTAATTACTAATAAATAATTTATAGTGACCTCCTAAGGACAAATAATATTGTTTCATTTTGTAAAGTGTGCAGAACAGTGAATAGTTATAGTTATAGTAAATAGATATAGCATATAAGATAGTAATAAGTGTAAATAAATAAACAGTCCAATTCGAATAGCATAGGTCATAGATGTAAGCCACTAGTATAGGATTTTTATTTACCCATTTCGTTTTATAGTTCATTTATAGTTGTTGTTTCGTTATTTCGTTTATATACTTATAAGAAATAGTATTATATAAGATTCTTGTAAGAAAAATAGGGTACGACGCGACGCATCGATAGCCCGCATATGGGCCTATCGAGAGCCGAAACGCGCTCGGCGAATAGCGCGAGAATCGATCGCGTCGCCTCGTGCCCTAGAGTTCAAGGTCAAATCTGTAGTATAAATATAGGCGCTAGCCGCGCAACAATTCAGTCGGCCACTAACAGTTGTACAGCGAGGATCTCCGAGAATAAACAAATAGAAGTTTATCATTGAAGAAAGTACTGCTCTTTCATTTGCCGCTCCTCGCTACGAGATTCTTCGGATCCTTCCGTCCATAGCTACGTCCACGAAGACGCGCTCCATCAAGCACCTTCGCTCCTAACGCACCGCTCGGAACGACCTGTCCGCCTTGATCGCCGTGTCGGTCTGTCCTCGAAATCCAGCTCACCCGTCCTTGCCCAGTTCGCACCCACAGTCTCTGATAGATAAATAGTCGAAGCGACTGGGACGAGGGCGGGCCCGTACATAAAGAGTACAAAAATATTTAAAGGCACATGAAATAATTTATTTATGATACCATATAAAGGTAGTCTCTACATGGCGGAAATCTATACAACCAAATATATTTGCTTATCTGCACTTGCGTAGTAGTAGTAGGTACTTGCAGAATATTGCACATACGACAACATCGCTCCTCAAGTAAGATTTTTTTTTATTTAGTTTGTGGGGTGCGGTTTGGCATTCCTCTCTATGATTATTAACTTTCTATTAAAAAATTGCTATTGTTATCGCTAGAATTGTTAAACCGTGGATGCGCGATGGGTTCTTCTCCCTCCCCCAACACATATTTTCTTGTAATTCATTTAATGTTAAATTAAATGAAAAATATGAAAGGTCAAGTCACTTCTGCGTTTGACTGTAGGTACCTACAAAGATTTTGATTATTCGCTATTAACAGATCACTCGATTAAATCTTACATAATCAAATTACGACAGATGAAGGAACTCGCACAAGATTTATGTGCTTCATACAATTCATTAGCAAGTTCATTCTCAGTTAGGTGATAATTGATAGTGACTACGTAATATTTTTCGCCAGTGCGAAATATGTGGATATATCAAAGAAGCACGTGACTAATCATCACTACGGCTGTCTGACCTTGAATATTAACTCATAGACATTAATATTACTAGTGTGAATAGATCCTCCTTCATTACTGCATTATCAAATATAAAATGTCAGTGACAGTACCTTGGGTCTTTAGGGCACGCCCGCAATGAGAGGAGGCGACTCAGACCTGAGGGTGAAGGATGGAGCCGCCTTGTAAAGGAACATGGTAATTTCAATAAGTTTTGAAAGCTTGTATAATGTTGTCGCACATCTGGCTTACATTTGTGAGCGTCCTTCGCCCATTCAAATATTATTGCCCATTTAAGTATTATGTTCCCAAAATTTTAAAAGATATTTTAACTTGTTAATGGTTATTGCACACGTGTTTAGGACCTTTCGACTGATTCCAGGAAAAAGATAAAGAAAGCATATTTTTTCTGCCACTTGTAAATTTCGACCCGACGACGTTAAGTTACAAAAATAAAATACCTAAGAATTATTGAAGGATCCATACTATTATAATGAGAAATTAACCATAATTGATGTTAAATATTATCGTAACGACAGATAATGGATTTAATAGACTATTTTGAATAACTGATCAATTAATTAATGCTTAACTAGCATTAATATAATATATATTCAAGAGATTAGTTTGAATATGTTGAGTTCCCTTGGGATTATCTAAAAAAAAAGCCATTGGCATAATAAAATGATGCATCATTAATTACCATCTTTAAGAGCGCTCTGCATGATATCTTCGCATGATAATTGATAATTTGTCTGATTGAAAAATGTATGTATATAAATGGGTTTATTGTTATTGCATGAAATAATTAATGTGATGTGCATGGTTGAGAATAAAATATTAGTTAAGGGGACAGAACCCACAAGCGTTTGTGTTCACACACAATGCACCCAAAATTGGCTTACACCCCCCGCAACTCAGATCTCTTTGAGCGATCGATTCCAACGATGGGGATAGTTGCTATGCGAGCGTAGCGTGAGCAACACGTATTCGGGAACGACACGTATTTCGGGACGGGTCGTGAATTATTCGTGTGGTGATAAAATTATTTTAGTGTGTGATAAGTTCGAGATATTTGGTGATGTATTCCTTTTATTTTAACATAGAATATCATTGTTAATTCTTATACACAATTCACAATACACACAATTTGAGGCCAAATCTGGAGTTATAGTGTAACCCTTTGAATATTATTTCGCACCACGATTGCGATGTAAAGATTCAAATACCTTGATTGATTGATTGATGAATGACGCGATCATTCATAAATTATCTGGCCACAAATTGTGTTCTGTGACACTGCGATATTAACACAAATCACGGTGGGGAGTTTTTTTACCATCCACACTGACACATTAGTAAATTGTCAAAAATAATAGGTTCAGACACATCCAAGCTCCTGGATTAACTCTAGTCTAGATTTTACTAGTGTGAAGAATAATCAGTCTTCCAAAACCCACTGATTGATTGATTGATGAATGACGCGATCATTCATAAATTATCTGGCCACAAATTGTGTGTATTGTGAATTGTGTATAAGAATTAACAATGATATTCTATGTTAAAATAAAAGGAATACATCACCAAATATCTCGAACTTATCACACACTAAAATAATTTTATCACCACACGAATAATTCACGACCCGTCCCGAAATACGTGTCGTTCCCGAATACGTGTTGCTCACGCTACGCTCGCATAGCAACTATCCCCATCGTTGGAATCGATCGCTCAAAGAGATCTGAGTTGCGGGGGGGTGTAAGCCAATTTTGGGTGCATTGTGTGTGAACACAAACCCTTGTGGGTTCTGTCCCCTTAACTAATATTTTATTCTCAACCATGCACATCACATTAATTATTTCATGCAATAACAATAAACCCATTTATATACATACATTTTTCAATCAGACAAATTATCAATTATCATGCGAAGATATCATGCAGAGCGCTCTTAAAGATGGTAATTAATGATGCATCATTTTATTATGCCAATGGCTTTTTTTTTAGATAATCCCAAGGGAACTCAACATATTCAAACTAATCTCTTGAATATATATTATATTAATGCTAGTTAAGCATTAATTAATTGATCAGTTATTCAAAATAGTCTATTAAATCCATTATCTGTCGTTACGATAATATTTAACATCAATTATGGTTAATTTCTCATTATAATAGTATGGATCCTTCAATAATTCTTAGGTATTTTATTTTTGTAACTTAACGTCGTCGGGTCGAAATTTACAAGTGGCAGAAAAAATATGCTTTCTTTATCTTTTTCCTGGAATCAGTCGAAAGGTCCTAAACACGTGTGCAATAACCATTAACAAGTTAAAATATCTTTTAAAATTTTGGGAACATAATACTTAAATGGGCAATAATATTTGAATGGGCGAAGGACGCTCACAAATGTAAGCCAGATGTGCGACAACATTATACAAGCTTTCAAAACTTATTGAAATTACCATGTTCCTTTACAGTTCGCCTCCTCAGACTTTGAAATAAACTGATTCGCTCAGAAACAGTCTTCTTTCGAAGATCTGACTATAGGATTAATTCTTATTGCTCCTCTCTTATCGCTTTATATAATACCTCGCTAAATTAATTGTGTTATAGTTACCCTTTATTTGATTGGTTTTGGGATCTACGAGAGTATAACAATTCACGTGTGGAATGGCTGCTACTATAAAAGGCCCTTGATATAACAATGATAGCTTTTTAGAAATTTTATGTTCTTTACTTGATTGAATGAACGTTTTTAACTTTACATAGTCGCCTATTTGATAAACATCTAGTTTACGACTGTTGTCAAATTTTCTTTTCCTATTCTGACTAGTGTTTTCTGTATTTTTAATAGCAGTTGCCCGTATATTTTGTGATTCATTCCTCAAATGATTATTCAGCCACTGTTGCCCTAATTCGCAATCTGTTGTAAGTAATTTCTGCTCACCAAACGCCAACGCATTTGGAGCAAATCCTGTGCTAGAATGAGTTATATTGTTATAACTATCTTCTATATTAAATACAAAATCTACCCAACTTCTGTTTGACTCTGCACAATAAGTCCTAATTAATCTACCTAACTCGCGATTCACCCTTTCTACACTATTAGAAGTTGGACAGTACACCGATGTGTGTGTAAGAATTATTCCTAAATTTCTTACGCCTTCTTCAAATACCTTTGAAATGAATTGTGGTCCTCGATCTGTTATTATTATTTTGATCGGTATTTCGTTATGAAATCGTTTTGTACATGCTAAAGTAGCACGTCCTGTAGCATTTCGCATAGGGTATAACCTTATAAATTTACTATAAACATCCTGCATAACATAAATGTATTTATAACCAAATTTACCTGCTGGTAACGGTCCATAGAAGTCCGCAAAGACTTTATCTCCTAACTGTTTAGCTAAGACTGGTTCACATGGTCCTACAGTGTTACATATGTTCGGCTTGACCTTTTGACATATGTCGCAAGTTTTAATTGTTTCTCGTATTATTCTGCTCATATTAGTAAAATAGTAACGTTTTTTCAAGAAAGAAATGATTTTATATCTACCAAAATGTCCAATTTCCTCATGAATTTGCATAATTAAAGATTCTTGTAATGATGTTGGTATGACTAACAATGTCAACTCGTATTTGGGTATCATAAAATATAATGTTTCCCCTATTAATTTATAGTGTTTGAATCCCCTCGTCTTGGATTCTTGTTCACCCTGCCTTATAGATTCTATTATTTGCTTTAATTTCGAATCCTCGTTTTGTAATTTAGTTATTTGCCGTAATCCTGTTATTACAGTTCCATGATTTGGTGATCGAAACCAATATATATGTTGTTGTATTGTTTTATTGTCTCTGCCTGTCTCTGTATTTAAAATATTACGGCTTAAAGTGTCGGCAACTAAGTTTTTACAACCGCTAATATGCTGTATCTCATAATCAAATTCTTCTAAATACATAACCCAACGTGTAACACGCGCTCCCATTAACGACCACGATTTCACAAAAATTAAACTTTTATGATCCGTGCGAATAACGATCTTCGCGCCTCTTAAATACGTCTCAAACTTCTTTAAACAGTAAATCACAGCAAAGAATTCTTGTTCTGTAACAGACCATCTTGTCTGTGCCCCTTTGAAAGCATATGAACAAAACCCTATTATCCTTTCTGATCCGTCATTATCTAGCTGAAAGACATAGCCTCCAATGCCTACTGAACTAGCGTCAGTTTGTACATAGTATGTATCATTAAATCTTGGTTGTGATAACATCACACTGTGTGTAAACACCGATTTTAATTTATCAAACGCTTCTTGTGTATTTGCATCCCAAATAAACTTTGTTTTATTTTGTAGTAATTTATACAATGGGTTAGTTAATATACCAAAATCTTTGATAAATCTTCTAAAATAATTTACGAATCCCAAAAATGAACGTAATTGTTTTATTGTTTTTGGTTGTGGATAATTTAAAACAGCATCTACTTTTTGAGGATCTAATGCTACTCCGTCAGTACTGAGAATATGACCCAATAATTTAACTTGTTTGGCTGCAAAATTACATTTTTCTAATGAACATGTAAAACCTGCCTCTTCTAACTTGCTAAGCACCGTATCTACTTGCTGTAGGTGTTCCTTAAATGTTCCACTTGATAATATACATAAATCGTCAAGGTAATTAAGTGTATACGACCTAATTTCATGACCTAAAATATGATCCATTGCTCTAGAAAATGATGACGGTGAACTCTTTAGTCCTTGACATAGAACTTGATAGCAATACGATTTTCCTTCAAATACAAATCCAGTATACCTAACAGATTCCGGTGATAATGGAATGGTAAAATATGCGTCTTTTATGTCTATTAACGCAATATACTTTATTATGCGACCTGATTGTAATATATCACTCATTAACGGTGGTGTGTCCGTTTCACCAATCATTCGCTTGTTTAATTCGCGCGCATCTAATAGTATACGAATTTCACCATTTTTTTTCAAAGTACATGTTAAGGGACTACAATAGTCTGTGGCCTTTCTTACTATCAACCCTGCTTGCTCCATCTGATTAAGTCGGTCTTTAACCTTTTCTCGGTACACGTGTGGTATCGGATATGGTCTTATGACAAACGGCGTCTGGTCTTTCATTTTAATTGTGTGTACGTATTTATTTGTTCGGCCTACTCTATCTGAGAATAACGACTCGTGTTTTCTTAGAACGCTTAATAATTCTGTTTGATGTTCTACTGGTAAATGGAGCTGGTTTACATATTGAGTTAGTTTATCAACCATGCTCGTTGGACTAATAGTCGTTATCGAATAACATTGCAGTTTATTTTGCATGTTTTGTTCCAAATCTATTTCGCAAAAAGCGTTATTAGTTTTGATTATAAATCTCATGCCATTGTCACATATTAAACTACCTCTTGCTAATTGTATGAAATCGTAACCTAGAATTAATGCTTTCGGCAATTTAGTTAGTATTAATGTGGGTGTATCTATTACAATATTTCCTACTTTTATTGGGATTGCAACAACCTTTGTTATCTTTTCTTTACTCGAACCAAATGCTCCAGCAATACGTAGCTCTGGAATAGGTATTTCCGCTAATGGACCTAAATCCTCCAATACTTTGTTATAAATTTCCTGCCTTATACACGTTACTTCACTACCTGTATCTAATAAACCTGTCAAATTTACGCCTCCTATACTAACATTGATCTCTGGCAATGTCAAATATCTACTCGAATCGTTTTCACAGTCTAATAATTCAGTGTCTCTAAATAGTGTATTGATAGCTTTATCATGCCGCGTGGTTTCTGTCGCATCGTCTTTTCCAATAAGACATATTTCTTTAGAGTTTTCTATCTTAGACGATAATAATTGGACTAACATTTCTACTGCCACTAACGATTCTATGTGAAATAGTCTATACATTATTTTATTATTTTTAATTTTATCAAGTTCAAAACCATATTTCATTAAATATCTTATTGCAAATGGTAAACGGGTGTGTGTGGGGTCAGAACGCCCCACGCTTACTAGTTTTTTGAGTTATTGTCAGCAATGGTGTCCGAACTTTGTTTGTTTTGTATCTCAGTCGGTGGTCTAAATTCTATAGGCTTCACGCCTCCACGAACATTATGAGATAGTCGTCCCCTAAATGCCCCTCTACCACGTCTGTCATAACCTCTATAAGAACGACCGCGGTTATAATTAGCCGGATTATATCTTATAGTATTAACGCGTACTGAGCTATATTTTGTGTTAGTACGTATACCCCGTGGTCTTTCATATATATTAGCGGTATTCTGTGGTTGCAAACTATCAGGCTTTTCTCTATTTATATTTCGTTCTAAATGTCTTAAGAACTCTACCGCTTCTTTAATAGTCATTTGTTCCTGTCTACTAAAATACGCCACCTGTATGTGATCTGGTAATTGCCTAAAAATAGTGTTAACTTTCTCGGCATCTGAAATGGGTAATGATAGCCCATAAACAATGTTTAACTGTTCCGCAAAATATTTTTCCATAGAACCGACCTGTTTACTATATTTAGCTGCCATGAATTTAGATTTAACTACTTCTTGCTCTGGCGTGCTCCAAAATACATTTTGAAAATCCCTTTCGAAATCACTGAAACTTTTCCAAAAATCTCTATAAATATTCATACGTATTTTCGCATCCCCTGTAAGAGATTCAATGGCGAACAATAACATTCGTTCATCATTTATATTCTGTCCAATCATATAACTTTTTAAATCTCTTAGAAAAGCCATTGGATTGTATGCCTTATTTCCATCGAAAGTAGGTAAATTTTGCTTAAACTGTACGACTACACTTTGACGGAGAACCTCGTTGCTCATATTTGTTACTGGAGTTTGCAAGTTGCTCATATTCTGTATAGTAGATGAAACTGAGCCCTGTTCAGAATGTCTTTCATTCTCCAACTTAGTTAATCGATTTAAGATCTCTGAAAGCAATTGTTGTGTTCGGTTTTCAGTATCTAATCTGCTCTCGTTATCAACAGATTTATTAGTGCGACGTAGGTTTTTTCTCTGGCCCGACATATTGAAATCGTAAACTAACCTTTAACAAATAATAACCCTCAGTAATACTTAAGATTGTGTGTTAACTTATCGTAACCTATTTGTCAAAATATATTCACGAAAGTAAGTGCCTATTACCCAATCGTCTTAACGTTATGGTTATCTTTAAGTGTTAACAACAAAACTCGCATTTGTTAAGTGTTTTGGGTCACCGATATATTAAATCATCTGAAATGGTGTTATTTTTTTCTTTTGGTCTAAGCCCTTTTTTTTATAACTTGAAAGTTGTAGATTCTAATGTTTATTTTTTTCTGAAATTCAAAAGATGACCCATCTTTTTTTGTCTAAGATTCAAAAGAAGACCCTTTGTTTTTTGTTGTATAAAATTCAAAAGATGACCCTTTGTTTTTTTGTCGTCTAAAATTCAAAAGAAGACCCTTTTTTGTCGTTGTCTTATTGAGCACATGTGTGAAAATATCCTTATGTCTAAAATTAAGTTTCCTGCGATTTTGACGGCTTACCATCAAGTGAGGTGAAGTCAAAATGAAATAAATGAATAATAACTATGTGTTTTAATGAATTTAACTGCCTACGTTGTGTTTATTTCTTAATGATTTTGTGTTTTTATTTTATTTTTATTAAATACAATCTTTAATATTGTAACTTTTAAGGATCTTTTCGTTGTATTAAGAAGTATAATACATTAAACGAAATTCTGGTCACGCGGCACCAAAACTGTAACGGGAATTAGGGGTCCCAATACATATAGCTATGATCGTCTAGTTTACCTAACTTCAAAATCTAAACTATGTCTTACTATATTTCGATATTCGACAAATAATGGATTCGTTACAAATGAAATGATGTTATGTATTCAAACACGTACTTTCAGTACCGGTGTTTAGTTATGATTAGTTTGAAATGGAGATTATTTACGACCTCAAAGGGTGTACTTCAGCTGGTATTGATATGTAATTGGCCTTTTTTATTGTACATATGATGTTATGCGGTCCGGACCTTCATTTATATTGCAATACCATCTCGCGACACGCAGCCCGAGTTTATAGGTGTATGATCAATTCCCCAAAGGGAAGATCAATTGTCAAGCCTGTAGCAGGCTGATGATGATGATGAATTGAATTTATTACAGTTATAATTCCTCCACTACACTCCAACGTGTATCGGCAAGATGTCGATGCAAGATGTAGAAACCCTTAATCGCCTCACGAGCAGAGATTACACTTTGGAAGTAACTATGATTATTAAATTTAAATAAATGATGTAAGGACTTGTTCCACAGACAGCCTCTCCATCAATCACAATCCCAGCGCTATTGCGATAACATACAGTATATTTTGGAATACAAAATGGTTGTTAAATAACACCTGTTAATGTTATATTGCGACTTCCAAAAATGATCAACACTCGTTACACGTTATAACTGCTCTTGAGTACTGGTTATCAACCATGCATCAAGATTACTCAAACTGAATCAAAATGAAACAGGAGATTGTAAAACTTATGGTTTAGTGGTCTCAGTGTGGTGTAATTAATGAAACCAAGTTCATAATATTCATTACTTCAATAATACAAAAATATCAATAATTCGATATTATGGCGCATAGGTCCAATGAATATAAATTAGGCCAAATCTGGAGTTATAGTGTAACCCTTTGAATATTATTTCGCACCACGATTGCGATGTGAAGATTCAAATACCTTGATTGATTGATTGATGAATGACGCGATCATTCATAAATTATCTGGCCACAAATTGTGTTCTGTGACACTGCGATATTAACACAAATCACGGTGGGGAGTTTTTTACCATCCACACTGACACATTAGTAAATTGTCAAAAATAATAGGTTCAGACACATCCAAGCTCCTGGATTAACTCTAGTCTAGATTTTACTAGTGTGAAGAATAATCAGTCTTCCAAAACCCACTGATTGATTGATTGATGAATGACGCGATCATTCATAAATTATCAATCAAGGTATTTGAATCTTTACATCGCAATCGTGGTGCGAAATAATATTCAAAGGGTTACACTATAACTCCAGATTTGGCCTAATTTATATTCATTGGACCTATGCGCCATAATATCGAATTATTGATATTTTTGTATTATTGAAGTAATGAATATTATGAACTTGGTTTCATTAATTACACCACACTGAGACCACTAAACCATAAGTTTTACAATCTCCTGTTTCATTTTGATTCAGTTTGAGTAATCTTGATGCATGGTTGATAACCAGTACTCAAGAGCAGTTATAACGTGTAACGAGTGTTGATCATTTTTGGAAGTCGCAATATAACATTAACAGGTGTTATTTAACAACCATTTTGTATTCCAAAATATACTGTATGTTATCGCAATAGCGCTGGGATTGTGATTGATGGAGAGGCTGTCTGTGGAACAAGTCCTTACATCATTTATTTAAATTTAATAATCATAGTTACTTCCAAAGTGTAATCTCTGCTCGTGAGGCGATTAAGGGTTTCTACATCTTGCATCGACATCTTGCCGATACACGTTGGAGTGTAGTGGAGGAATTATAACTGTAATAAATTCAATTCATCATCATCATCAGCCTGCTACAGGCTTGACAATTGATCTTCCCTTTGGGGAATTGATCATACACCTATAAACTCGGGCTGCGTGTCGCGAGATGGTATTGCAATATAAATGAAGGTCCGGACCGCATAACATCATATGTACAATAAAAAAGGCCAATTACATATCAATACCAGCTGAAGTACACCCTTTGAGGTCGTAAATAATCTCCATTTCAAACTAATCATAACTAAACACCGGTACTGAAAGTACGTGTTTGAATACATAACATCATTTCATTTGTAACGAATCCATTATTTGTCGAATATCGAAATATAGTAAGACATAGTTTAGATTTTGAAGTTAGGTAAACTAGACGATCATAGCTATATGTATTGGGACCCCTAATTCCCGTTACAGCCTGTCAGAAGAAGCAGGCCATGATGGTGACCCGACAGGGATCATCTCGAAAGAGACGGCCCCGGGTCTTCTGAGGTGCGAGGGATATGTTGGCTACTATCTCACCTCCGGCAAATAAAGACCCAAAGATGCCGTGCGTTTTAGTCGGTTCGAGTCCGACATAACCTCTCTTATCGGCTCCGGTGGGATTGGTATCCGTGGGGATTTTGCATACGGAAAAAAATAAAGAAAGTACTTTGTGTCTTTTAATATAGAGAAATTGACATCAATGCAATATTTATTACGTAAGAATTGGAAATGGATTCATATACTCTGTCACTTTCTCACACTTAGGTTTTATGTAAAGATTCGTATGTCACTCGCACACTTATACCTCTAAGGATAACTCTATGGTTTAACTGGTAAATTTAGTAACTTACTGTATTTATTAACATGACTAGGTAACCAATTTATTACAGTGATTATGTAAATATGAAGTGCCTTAGTAGTTTAGAAATTAGCAAAAAGTTTGAAGAATAAATTTCTGGTTATATCAGGTTTTAGTTAATATTTCCGATCAGATTGTATCCGTGCGAAGTCGTCGTAGGTAGTTTATCTATAGTAATAATAATAATAAAACTGGTGTTTGTTTGGATGTACTAATTTTTGGAATTATCTAAATTTGATTAGTACGAGTACATTTATATAAATGTACTCGTACTAATCAAATTTATGTGAAAAGAATCAAGAAAAAGTGAATGCTTCGACGGAATCATTCGAAATTCTCCTATACAACCTCCTTTGGAGTGGAAAGGCGAGGCTTTTTGACTCAGCGGTCAGAGAGTTCGCCCTGTAAGGGAATGATCGCGGGTTCGAATCCCGTCGAAACATTCACGTTTTCCTATCTTAATTTGATTTGAACACTCGGCATACTAATTGCATTTCAAAAATTTCACTCTAGCCACAATCTAATGAACACGCAGTGTTCCCTGTTATTAAATTAACAGTTAGGTAATAGTTTAAGATTATAAAGAAACTAGTATCAGTACTAATGCATGGTTGTAGAATAACCGATTCAGCAGGGACAAAAACCGAAAAAAATATTTTTGCGCTGTAAGTAAATAGTGGCCAGTAAACGCACCTATTTATTTGATTGAATATTCGACAACTACGCATTAGTAATTGAACGGAAGTATATTGAAGAATAGGTAAATATTAAACTCACAATTAGGAACTCGAGTTATTTATTAAATACTATAATAAACTATTTACATGTCATTTCATATTTGTCTATGATTAGTGAGATTTATGGCTCTATAAATATTTTACATGTATTAAATATTAATCACAGCCGGTAGGATGCATTCTTGTATACCTATTATTCTATTATTGTCATATCTTATTCGCAATCTCATAACTGCCTATTATCTAGTTTTGAGCACCTAAAATTGATTTGATTTATTTCCATTATCAAAATATATACACATAATGTTTTATTTTTAGATCCCATTGTATCGCACGTCCCATTGTAACTACCTACCTGACAAGATATAATGGGAAGTGAGACACCGTGAATCCTATACCCAAGAGGGTAGCCATCTTAAAACATATATAAAGGCTTGATTTCACATTGTTGTACAGAACCCAGAGTTAACGATTGGTTTATTACACTTATATTACCATCTTTATCTTCACAAAAATCAATTATATAATCTCAAAACTGCTTAAATTATATGGCGGCACAGCTCAGTTGGCCTTTTGTACAATTGAATTAAATAAAATATTGAATGTACCTATGTGTGATTTTAAATACATAGTCATATTAAAATTGACAATAGATCATGATCAACTTAACTAATTTGTACATTGATACTACAAAACTTGCATTAAATATAATGCGTGTTCAGTAGGAATAAATCTAAGATAATCTCTAACCATATCTGTTTATACTCCACCACATCTCCTAATTTACTATTATCGCCCTATACCTAATTCTAAAAGCAACCCTGACTTGTATCACTAACTCTGACACAGATCGAGGTTACTTGAGCAACAACAGCAGTACCTATAATAAACGATATAATACATATTACTAATATAAATTACTATATAAAATACTTGATACTCGTAGTACTACGACTTCCTTACCTATACAAGCCTCATCCACTTTTGACGCGCAACACGGTGTTAAACAATTCAGGAAAGTTGCGCAACATGTACGATGTTGCTTGCTAATACGTGAGACTTACAATTGTGTGGACACGCAACATTGTTACGTGTTCTTGCGCGTCTTTGCGTGCAACATTAAGCATTAGTATTGGACTTTGTAGTGAATACTAGACTTTATGCCGTCCACCGAACTTTTTAGGCTTTTTGCTAACCAGAATTTGTTTTTGAGCACATAATTGACTAAGTTTGCGTTAGTAGTGTGAATAACTGCGTAACGTAAGCTGCTTAAAAGCTGACGCTTTAAAATAAATATCTTGCGCTATCATGATTTTGTTACATTTACTAATATATTCTTCCTCGTAGTTTCAGATAACTCCGTAACATTTACAAGATCTCTGAATGAATTTGGGAAAGATGTGTAATGATCCCAAGATTGAATCTCTTGGTACAGAGCATCACCGGGACACTCCGTTTCCCTGACCTGACGGTGTCCGACGAGTTTGTAATCAGGCTGTATATAGCCTTGTTCTACACCAGCTGCTATTAATGCCTTCGCTGTTTTCAGCTGCTGAGATGGTGGAACTTCAACTGCAAAAATTATAAAATGTTTAAAGATGAACTTGGTCAGTATTTTACTATTATGAAGCACATTTACGTGTGAAATGTAACGGTATGATACGTATGTGCGTGAGTTTGAGCCAACCTCGCCTTCTAGTTGGTGCACCTACTGGTTAATGGGCCAAGTTCTCGTGCAGGCTCGTCCGGTTATGACCCCGTGGCTCTCGCAAAAAAATAGTGGACTTATAATCCTCTATTTCGCACGGTCTTGAACATCCATGGCAAGTATAGAAGAATAGTAATCTTCCTCTTTCTTTTTAAAATGACTTATGCAGAGGAATCGCCTCAATTTTGCCAGTCTCTAGTAAACGTAATATTTAAAATTAATGGCGAGACGCCAATGTCAAGTTTTTCAAGAAAGTCTACCAGAGCCACGTTACCTACACCAGTTTTGTTAACGTGTTTTCTTTTTTTTTATTTATGGCACGTCAATTTCACGTGTTAAGCTGAAGGCAAAGTCGCATGAGAGAGGGTCACCATTGCAAACACGTTCAGTGCTACAATGGTAACGCTCAGCTTGACGGCCTCATCAGATACTTTTTCACGCCCGCTTAAACGTGACGTGTGTTCGCCCCCCACTAGATCAGGAAGTGGGGGTAGATTTTAGGGACTAAGAATATTGTTTAAAAAATACTTACTACTCCAGTCACCTATTAGACAGATTCCAATACTGACAGTGTTGAAATACAGCGAATGCGCACCCAATGTTTCCCAGCCGCGGCCCTCGTAGGCTACACCATCGCTTCCAACACCAAAACTGTAGAAGGTGTACTATTGTTAATAATTTTATTGGTGTTTAGAGATCTATAAATATGAAGGAGTACTACACTTGTACTTCTCCACTGTATTTATTGGGGTCCTGCCGTTTGGCAAAATATGTTTCGTCAAATTTCACTTCCCAAAAAACTTATCGCAAAGTTTCATTTCCCAAAAGAATGCTTAGCAAATTTACATTTCGCATTTTATTCACTTGGTCAAATATTCATTTGGCAAATTTTTACTTGGTCAAATTTCATTTAGTCAAAAAATGCATTAAGCAAATGCTTTATTTCGTAAAAAAATATATTCCAAAGGAAGTTCGTTCAAATTTTAATATGGGTGAAACATTGTAGTTACGTAGTAGGTTAGATTTGAACTGCTAGAAAAGTTGGTTAGGTTAGGTTAGAACTGTGATCCCAACAGAGCGCGAGCCGAGCGAGCGAAGCGAGCGTGCCGCGGCAGCGGCCGGCGAAGCGCCAGAATTGAATTGTATATCTTAAACAATATAATTATTATAGAAGTTCTCACCTGTAAATTATTTGTCCAAGGTGAAACAAACATCCATTCAGCAGTGTGCATGCAGCATAGATCGGGACAGACAGTAAATCATAAATGATATATAACATATTATAGTTAGTATATTTGTCAAACCATATTTGACTACATAATATTTGGTAAAATGAAACATTGCCATGTAATTATTTGCTAAACAATAAATTGCTAAAAGTAGTTTTGCTAACTGCAAAATTGCGAAAAGATGGTTTTGCCAAATGTTTTTTTGCCAAATGAAAATTTGGGAAACATACTTTGGCAAGTGTCACTTTGGGAAACGTTTTTTGCCAAACGTCAGTAATCCGTATTTATTATTGTATCAAACCGTTTCTCACTACTGTCTCAGTTAGACCTAAGTCGTCCATTAGGTACTGTGCACAGTGTTATAACTGTCAATGTAAACCTTTAATAAATACAGTAGAGAAGTACAAGTGTGTAATCAATAATGTATATTAACAAGTTCCACCAAGTGGCATCAATCAACAGTATAAATAATATGAACGATTAACGTTTAATTTCTTATAATTATGGGTGTTTCTCCGAAATTGCGTTCTTCGTCTGATTCATATGGCTAATTTTTTTTTTCACATTTAAGCTTATAAAACATTTTTTTACCAAAGGTTATAAGCTAAGAAACAATGTCTTAAAAAGGGACACTTTTTGATAAAATGGTTCTCGAGAAAATTAACATTAAAATTTTTGAGGCCATATGAATCAGAATTAGGAATAAAAATGAAATTCTAGTTATAAAAATCAGTCAATTATTTATTAAAATCACAGTAAATGCTCACAATTATTGTTATAACACTTAAATCTTATCTTAAATCACAGCATGATATCATAATATCATTTTTTGGATGCAAACTCAAAGGGTCGTTCATAATAATATTTTCATTCTGTCTGTTGAAGGTCTTTTAATTTCTTTTTGTCGTACGATCTTTTTGAGCTTTCTCTACTCTTTTTTCTCTCTAGGTATTAAATTGCAAATTGAAACAATCTTACCTTCTCTCTTTCTTTTTAAATAGGCCTCTTGCATTTTCACTCGCCATAAAGCATACTTGTTTGGATCTTTTCGTATGTTTTCCATGCGAATACGTCCTGTAATTTTCCTTTTTCTCTCTTTTTTCTTCTTTAGATTGCACAGGTGGCATTTTTGTGTACTGTAATATAGAAACTAGGAATTAAATTTGACTTATAGTTTAACTATCGAAAATTTAGTCGTCGGTAGACATGAAACCCCTTTGATGTTCTTAGGACTGCTGCGAAATTTACAGCTACTGTTCTTAGACATGTAAATAATATTAGGCGTATACGAGATGTCATGTTATAGGCGTAAGGTGCCGCCAATGTAACGAAATATGGCATTTTTACCATATGAATCAGACACATATCAATCAGAATTTTGCCCATTGACATCGATAAATCACTACAGGTATGCAATTAAGGATTGTTATTTATAAATAGGTTTCTGTTCCCTACTGGCATTATATTTTCCGCAGTTTCAATTTTAAAAACCATGCAACTAAATTTTTAAAACAAACATAGTAATTAGAAATACAGGTGAACCAAAGCCATATGAATCGGATATTTACCTTTATATCTCCAAGACGATACGAACCAGCCACACGTCACGTCGCCACCACGTCAGCCGAGCCACAGGCTACCACCAGCGCGGGAAGTGGTCGCTTAATGTTTCGTAGTTAGCTAGGTATGTTCGAGTTAATCGCGCGAATATGAATCAGATTTTTGTGCCGGACACTCACAATTTTTTTATTTATTAATAAACTGTCATGAATATCAGTACCATTTTTTTTTTGTGTAAAGGAACAACTAATATTCTTTCGTAATAATTATAATCCACATCGATTTATGAACACGAAAAAATGTTATTGTTACTGATGTTCAAGAAACTGGGTAACGGACACACCATATTAGTCAGAAGAACGACTTAATTTTATTTTTTTCAAATATTTAAAAAACAATTATTAAAAAAATATAACTTGTGCAAGATAGGTAATAGTCTAAGGTATGTATTAAAATTAATTGCAGACTGATTTATCAGTCAGTTACAAAAATAAACGTCCAGACATCGAAAATTTAGGGTTCGGAGAATCACCCTTATCATTTATGTTATTTTAATGTAATGGGATTGGATGAGACGCATCTGAGTAACATGGAAAAGGGGACTTTATCGAGAAAAAGACAGTGTTTATCAAAAAGTCGTTGATTTATTTATGTCTGTCTCTATATCAGTGCGCAAATTTTATCAAAAGTGTTGACTGTGTCAATGAATAGATATAAATAGATAAGTCTTTCTAGAATTGAACGTACTACTTTTGAATCTAGGGTAACAGGAGCTACATTATCTTTTCTAGGTATATTAATATCCTTATTAACTCACTTGTAACCAACATCACACCATCCTCTGCCATCCATATGCATATTCTGCATCTGTCTCATTGCTGCAGAACACTCCTCCTTGTCGAAGCAGGCTGCTGGTATATACGAATGATGTATCACAACATATGGGACTGGTGCACGAAGAGTTGACGATTGTGTAGGGTTTCTTGCCAGCCAATCGCTGCGAGAGGCGTAAGGGAAGTTGTAGGATTGGACTTCATTACACGATGTCTCATCTAGAAGAAATAAGTGCAACAATAATTTAGTTCTGTCCTATGAATGTACGTAGCAACCTTAACATTTTATTTAGGTTGGATACTAGAGTATCCGAGCTGTATAGCGGCTTAAGGTATGCTTTGTTGCCAACTGCATACGATAACTGCAAACGCATACAGCAGATACATGATAATATTATTTATTGTTTTAATTCATTGCGGGTTCTCAATGGAGCGGTTTATTTATATCGAGTTTTTCAAAGTAATGTATGTTAAAAATGAAAATGTGTAGATATATACATATGAGCGGATTGTGGGACTAATATTATTTTATTTCTATGGACATAATATATGCGCGGTCGGATGATGTGTCGTCCACCCAGGTACTTAGATAAATAGCTCTATTGAGTAGCCGCAATCTATTAAAACAGTAAACAATATTATCACATTTGTATATATAACGGTATACCGTATTTACTGCTGCAGTCTGCGGTCGACTACAGAACCTTTACTATTCATTAAAATTTATTGCTAATAATTCGCACGGTTTAGAACTAAGATAATAATAATACAAGTCGTACCTTCCTATAATAAAATTATGACTTGTGCCATACAACGTGGTATTGCGATTATATTGGAATAACATATCAAATTACTTCAATAAAATCATTGGATTACGAGAAGTCATTACACAAGGCTCAATCATGTCGAGATAGATGGATACTATTTTAAATTCTTACCTTTATAAGCACTCGGCATTGCGTCGACCAAACTCAGTGCACACACAGATATGAATACAAATTTACAATTCAACATAATTCTTTATATATTGTTTACAACACCCATTGGTCTACTGCATGAGTCACAGTATACCTGTAACAACATATACACAGTATTTAATAAATTTATTATATACAACTTATATCAAGTTGTAGATTATATTATCAGTCATTAATCTAGTTTTATACTACCGATCTTAGCGTTTGAATATAAAAAAATAAAATGACTAATGCATCGGTATCTTAATGGTTAGGGAGTTGACCTTACGATGGGGAGATCCTTTTTTTTCTCCGTGCAGTAATCCCCACGGATACCCCTTGCAGAAGTCAGTGAGCTGAACGGCCGTCTTCAGTCATCAGTTGCCGTGGGTGAGGTAGTCTCGGGCATATACCTCACGCCCCGGCTGACCCAGGGCCAGCGAACGATAGCGAAGTCCAGGGTTTGAATCCTGGCCATAACCTTACAGACCTAATTACTTTCAGGAATTTAAATTGTGTATGGATACCATACAACCCAAATAAGAATTTTGACTCTTTCCTTTCTCCTACCAATGGTTGTCGATAATAGATAATGTACATAGGTTAGATTACTATTTATTGCACACCAGAAATAAGCATCAAGGACATCTAGTGAGAGTAACAATTGTTCTAATGTTTTTTTTTTATTTGAATATTAGCAACCGAAGTTACTAATATTCCCTTTAACCCCTCCAGCTAAGCTCAAAGACTTGTGTTAGGAGTGGGTTCACGTCGGTAGTGTGATGGCCAGGATTCAAACCCGGAACCTCTGGATCGTAAGTCCGACTCCTTAACCACTAAGCTACAGCCGCTAATGTACAATGAGCAGCCTTATCGCTCGAAGTTATCTCTTCCAGACTGTACCTAATTACTAACATAAGTTTTTTCTTAGTGTAGGTACAATATAGAGACATACCTACTACTATTGCTACTATATTTTTTTTTAATCATCTTTATCGGAAGCTTGATAAAATTTTACACACGATGTTGTTCCTCGTATGAACGTGTTTTTACGTCACCGTGACGTAGTGGTTATCGTTTGTATATGTGATGATACTTGTGAATCCGATCATAAACCAGTATCTCTGTATTGTTCATATACGGAACATTCAAACATTTTAAGTCGAAATTTTTCTGAAATGATCTACATTATACAATAATATATTTTTATCTAAAGATTACTCCGTGGTGGAATATAATCATAATACAAATTATCACAGCACAAATCCGACGATAACTTTTTAATAGATTAATTTGGTCGGCTTGACGATTAGACTGATATATTAAATAGAACATAGTATGCCTAGCCGTGTATGGAACCCACCTTGTTTTGAAATAAACATACACATAATATTCACATTATAAAATAATTTTCCTCAAATTCTTCAAGTACATTCCGAACAGTTCAAGTACCTGTTCACACGTCCGGTCTATAACACAAGTTCAGAAACTCTACGCTGATATTTAGATAATAATTGCTTCACATGTGATTCTGTAATTCCTCCGTGTAGAAAAACGCAACTTAGGTATAACCACAGATATCCGTGGGTATAACAACACTAGCTGTTACCCGCGGCTCCAATCGAATTATAGGGACGACTCACGAAAACGAAAACTGGGGATGCTATGGCTACTTTTTTACCCACCCAACCCGTAACCATTTGAAGCTCTATTCGTCTTGAATGACATGACATAGAATGAGTTATGTATTCAGTCAAATAGGTAAGTATGTATTGTACAGTTACTCTAAACCTGCTTTCACAATTGTACTTGTACCTATATTTCGTATATTTTTCAAATCGAAAATATGGTTCGTCCAAAGTTTCACGGGTGTGGACGCAGACACGCTTATGTTCTATGCGAAACGTGTCTACAGACAGCCTCTGTGGCAACTGCTACGTAGGGGTGTGTGTTCGATCCTCGCTCATTGCAAATTGCAATTGCAAATTGCAAATTGCAATTGCAAATTGCAAATATATTATAAAGGCGAAAGTTTGTTTGGATGGATGTATGGATGGATGTTTGTTCCTCTTTCACGCATAAACGGCTGGACTGATTTGGTTGAAATTTGGTACAGGGGTAGATTAGAACCTGGAATAACACATAGGCTACTTTTTATCCCGGGAAAAGGTTCCCAAGGGTTGCGGGAACGGGAACAAAATTCCACGCGGGCGAAGCCGTGGGCATCAGCTAGTTGCAAATATTGGTAAGCATGGTTTGCTCTCCGATGCACAACCATACCAATACCAATGCAAATTGGTCTGGTAGTGCGTCGGAGAGAGTCGTCGTCGGTCCCGGTTTATATACGAACATCTGTGGCAGTCGTTATTGGTAATTGAAGCCTTGTATGTTACTCCTTCTATCGTTATTTTCAAACTGTGAATCTCAACGTGTTCTAAGAATGTACTTTTAAGAGTTTTCTCTGCCCATTAGCGCCTCGGTTCGGTTCTCGGTTATATTTAAAATCTTTATCTCGGAGTCTGAAGTCCGATTAATCTTTGCCCTCCTTTCCGTTTGGCATAGGTACGAATTTTATGGAAGCAACTGCCATTTGACTTCCCGATTTTGAAAGAGGCCCTAATTTAGAGCCTAATAGTACGTGAATTAGCAAGTTTGTTTAGTGTCAATATTTTTAAATACCACAAAACACTATCTATAAACTGATAGTTGGTAAATGTTATCTGGGTATATGAAATGACACATCTCACGAATCAGCTGATTCATGGTTAGATTAAATATATTGCCATTACCTCACTCAACAGTCAAGTGTACATTTATCAGCATATACATTTCCCCACTTGACAAAGATTCCTGTCCTTATTACTGCTTATTTCAGAAGTAAAATATTTTAATGAGTTTAGTGGGAACCCCGGCAATCAAAACATCCATATAAGGCGTGCGTTTAGTCAGTTCAACTCCGCCATAATCACCTTCACTGATTTTGGCGGAGGTGGTATCCGTGGGGATTTTGCGGACGATAGAATGAAAAAGGAAGAAGAAAGCGAAGCAAAGTAGGTAGGTGCCTTTGCTTCGCAGTTCAACATGTTTCTGCCAGATTTGTTTTTTACAATATGTATCTCAGTAGATGTATAAGTCAATGATTTTTATACTATGTGCATGTTTATATAGATTTTTTACGTCCAATTATAAAAGTAAGTATAGCATGGCACTTGGAAACAATTATTTACTCGATATAAGATGAATGAGCGTATAATCTCAGAACAATACGATTGCGACAGGGTATGCACTAATCAGGACCCCTCATTCTACTCAATTTTAACCATAGTCTGAAGACTGAGATCACAAAAACTGCCATGACATTTTCGGCTTCATATACATTACTTAATGTTCAAAATGAAATATGAGAAGTAAATAGTGTACCGTAAAATAGGCACGTATATGATAATATTGTTAATTGTTTTAATTACTGGCGGTTTTTCAATGAGACCGGTAACCAATTCGAGGTTTAACATGGTAATGTAGGTACGTAAAAATTGTAATTAGGTAAATCTTATATCTGTTCTAATGTTTGTTTTAGAATACCTTGGCCTCAACAGATGTTGGACATGGCAGTATCTCCCGTCTTAATCTGTATGACTGAGGAAGTACCTCCGCAGTACAGAATATGGCGGCTAATAATAACCTTGTGTTGTGTTCCCGGCGGTGACTTAGATAGCCAAAGCTCACTGGAGAGATTTTGTGTTGTCAATCGGAAGTATGAACTCCTGCTTTATCTCCTACACTGACAGCACAGAAACTCTTTTATCCTTCAACCCCTCTCCCTCCTTAACTATGCCCTCTGTAGGGTCAGTATAGTATACACTCGTGGTGTGTGGTGATGCCCCTGGTGTTACAAACGTCTATAGGCCACGGTAATCATTTTCCATTATGTAGGCTGTGTACTTGTCTGCTAAATATTATAAAAACGTGTGTTTTGTTTAACTTGAATAAGTTAAACACGATGTTATTATATCACTACAACAAGATTTAGACGTCATCATGACGTGTACAATCTAAGTAATCAACCTGTTTTTATTCAAACTTTTTAAAGACTTTAGTGTTTATTTTTAACGCGTTGAAAATTGTGTAAATTGAACGTAAAAACTGGAGACTAATGTAATGATTTCATTAACATTTTGGTTAAGAAGTATATTATAGGTATACCATACCTGTAAATCCCCGTACAAACAGGTGAATCCACATTTCGACAAATGTGATTTTCAGTAACCACCACGTAATATGGTGCGAATCTCATACCTACCTACTATTTAGGTATCATTATTATTTTTTCTAATAATAGACCCTTTAAAAAATATTAGTGTGCTCACAATTTTTTTAGAAGGAATTCCCTTGGGAAATGTTAGACTACAACCGACTAAAACAGCACATCTTGGGTTCCCAGACTACAGCAAGTATCGCAACCAAACAAGGTCTATGTCTTTTTCTAAGCTCCAGTCTATATATGCATCAAGTTTTATCAAAATTGGATCAGGTATTTGGGTGATTCAAATCCTTTAGTCGCTGAGTACCTAAAACGCAGTCTGTCAATTTCGCGTAGTACCTTCTAATTTTAAATATTTTCCTCAGTTTTCAAATCACACCTTTTAAAAACCTAATGTTACTGAATCAGGGGCCAGCAGTGGTACCCCTCTAAAAGGATTTAGATATAGAATTGTAAGAAGAATAAAGACTCGACCACACAGGTGCGTTACAAAGTGCTGTGTTGCAAAGATTTAAAAATACAGAGTATTGTAAGTGGGTATTTTATCTCAATTGTTGACCAATACAGATCAGCCCTAAATGGAATAAGGTTGATACTAACATAAAATTTTGTTGCATGTCCTGTGTTCGCCCTTATAAATTAACACACACACACCGCTAGATTTACGTCTTTAAAACCGGTACGAGGTAGGTACCTAAATAACCTTAACTTCAAAAATAAAATTATTTTTTTAAAAGTAGAGTTTGCAAAAATAATAAACGTCCGCCTTAAAAATAAAAATAACACAGCTCACCTTGTTTTTTCAAATTTGCACAGATAATGTTTAGGTTATTTCCGACCACAGATTATATCTTTATCCTCAATTGAACTGCTTTTTTAAACACACTAGTATACATACGTCCTACCTGTAATGTCACTTTACTATACAGTTTATAGTAATCGTATACCGATGTTTATATAGCAATTTCCTCGCGAAGGTGATTCCCCTCTGTGAAGTTGAGAAACGGCGGTCAAGCATTACTCGTTCCGCTGTTTTTCAACTTTTTTTTTCAATCTGATGCCTTAATGGAGCAAAAATGAGTGTTAATTGAGATGGTCGCCATAGAGACAACGGTAGATCTATTATGTTAAATTGACTTGTTCAATGTACCTACAATTTGTTTGAATAGATGAAAAACTTCGTACCTACCAGTAACCATTTTTCTATTTATATATACCTAGTATGTAATAGGTAATGTTATATATAAATAATGGCTATTGATGACAAATTATAATCAAAATTGTTATAAGATAATATTCAAATTCTAAAATTACACTAATTTCCCAATAACATTGAGAGAGAAGTCTGCATAAGTCGCAATCAATCAGCGGTTGCAATCATTCATCAAATCAAATAAATAAAATACTTACATACCTATATATAGGTATAAGAAATAATAATATGCTAATATGGTAGTCTCCTAATTTCAGTAGAATAGCCAATGAAAAAAAGAGATGTTGGTGGGAATCGAGTTACAGGGATCCTATGCGAAATACATATAAAGTTTTAACGCCTATCTTTTTGGACCTCGACTCGTACCTAGTCCACTTGGTAGAGATGACTATGACTATGAAGTGCCACTGAGAAACACATGATCTCTCTGATCTGATTAACCAAAATCTTATTGTCTCCAACCATACCTAATCCACCTATTGGATTGACTGCACCACAGAAAAACACATGATCTGAGGGTTTAACGCCTGTCTTTTTAGTCTCCAACTCGTACCTAGTCCACTTGGTGGAATGGACTATGACTGCGCCACACTAAAAAGGTGGGCGTTAGAGCCTCACATTATGTGTTTCTTACACATAATGTGAGGCTAACGCCTACCTTTTATGTTTCCAACTTGTATCTAGTTCACTTAGAGTAGTGAGATTATTGTAAGGTTTTGACGCCAATTTTTTTTGTCTCCATTTCCACTTAGTGGAGTATTTTAATACTTACTAGCTGACCCGCGCAACTTCGTCTGCGTCACCCCGTTCTTGCAACATTTTTATTTCCTGCTCCGCACCTGTTGGTGGTTATATACATATAAACCTTTCTCCTTAACCATTCTATCCATTAAAAAAATCGCATCATAATCCGTTGCGTAGTTTTATAGATATAAGCATACATAGGATATAGGGACCGAGAAAACGACTTTATTTTATACTATGTAGTGATTAAACATACTTTTTACATTTGTTCTTTTGGACTCGTAATATAAAATTAACTATCAACGAACCAAACCGATGTAGCATGAGTTTACGACGCGATAATTTTAAAATAACATAATATTTATTATTGAAAGAGGATAATGCTATCGTGGTTTAAAAAATAGTATGCGGGGTAATCTAATGAATTTTCCCCAAGATGATGTTGAGATTTGTACTGACGTTCATTATTGTTCATGTTCATAATTCCCTATTACAGGTATTTCAATGAGGAAATCCAAATGCATAGAATGTAGGTACGTAATATTTATTTCTAAAATAATTTATCTTTCGTTTTAATTAACGAATTTTTGGTGTCGTGATTTTTCGATTATTTAACTTACTAACTTAGTCGTGAGTTGTCTAAAATTATATTTTTTATTATTTTTATTTTATTTTTATTATGTTTTAACTGATGTATCCGTAAAAACTACATCTCTTAGTCTATATTTCCACCAAAAACGTGTAAATGTAAAAAAAAGTATGTGTACATGAAGAATAAAATAAATAAATAAATAAAGTAAAGAAAATTTCGGTGGCACATGAAAGTGGAACGGAATCAAAATTTTAATGAGGTTATTCGAAAAACAATTCTATAAATAGTAAAATACAATACTTAACAACCTGAACATGAATTATCTAGGATGACAAGTCAATGACGTGCCCGCCATCATCATTATTAATGTAAAGACTAAAATGTTTCCGGCCAATTATTTCAGCCTTCACAAGGTGTGAGCATTGTTGAATAGTATAAATAATGAGTCAATTGTTAACTAGAGGATCCAAATAGAGTGGAAATATACATATATACTCGTACCTAGATAACTAGGTACATAACTTATTTGGTGTGTTAGATATAACGTTGCGTAATTAAAATTTTATAAAGGAATGTAACAATAGACTTAATGCCACGCTTTAGCGGGTGGGGTTATAGTCAGTGTAGCACTCCCCACATTCAAACTGCAGATCTCTTCTGACCCCATAAATAGAGCTCTTATCATGATAAATATGTAATTCATAATAATCATATCATTCTCTGAACCATTTCTCAACTCAGTTGAGGTCGGCTTTCCAGTCTAACTGTGATTCTTCATAATAATCATAATCATACTCATAATCAATCTTTATTTGCGAATACAGGTCAAAAGCATGGTATTACATTTTATTTGAAAAATTTCCTTATTACCACCTAAATGGCATGCAAATTTACAATTTCATTAAAGGTAAAAAGCAAAATACAAATTAAGATGTCAACTAAGTATCCCAAATAATTTAACAAAGATAAATTTAATGATGTCTAAATTATATGATTAAATAATAAAAATGTCGAATTAATTGATATCTATAATATATTATGAATAAAATAGGAACTATTTCATTTGAAAATGGTTCTTTACTTACTTTAGGTGCTAGGTGCTCAAATTCTATGTGAGACTTCCTCCGTATCTTTCTCTTAAAATTGTTATGATACCTACCTAAATAAGAGGATTAAATAATAATATAATACTATAAGTAGTTGGAGCCCTCAAAAGTCCAACCAGCCTAACTTGGAACTTCGATATCGCCATTGGTTATTAGACCATTGGTTGTGGAGGTCAGATGGCAGTCGCTTCACGGAAAATATCGAAGTTCAGCCGCATCACAGTTAGACTGGAAAGCCGACCCCAACTGAGTTGGGAAAAAGGTTCAGGGAATGATGATGACTATAAGTATTATATTATTTTTATATTATATAGATAATAAAAAAAATCAGTGTCGTGAGCATGTCCCGAGGTGTAATACTATGTAGACACGTGTGTATACCGGTTGATTTTATAGTGGTTTTGGAAAAAAAGATTTTGACCACAATTTCGATAGTAAAATCGTAAGGAAATCCTAATTTGGCGAAAAATTTTTTTTTTTTTAACACCTCCCGTACATTTTTCTGTTCACCTGCACATTATTGCCATATAAAAAGTATTTTTTTATTTTCAAAATTAAAACTTCCAGTCGATTTTGCTTCCGAAACTGTGTGTAAAACAAGATATTCTTTTTCCAAAACCACTATAAAATCACCGTGTATTAAGTGCATTAAGTACAAGCGGGATAAATCACCCATATAGGTACCTATTTACTGAAGACAATAGAAGGAGTTCCCTAGTTCTTTGAAATAATAATATTGATGATATTACTGTGAGAAGGGGAGTCACAGTCGTTATCAGTCACTCGATAGGAAATTAATTGAAGTGTCAAAACATAGACAAACAATGATTATGTTAAACTTATAGGTACATACGTATAGCATAGGGAGGTATATTGTATATATCGGAATGGGGAGGTTTGTCAGCCATCACTCCTAGTAAAGTCAACTTTCAATAAGCTGGCACCAAAACTTCGGATTCAAACATATGGTGAAACCCAAATGTGTGTACTTGTGACCTCTTTGTAACCGTATATCCCAATAAATGAAATGAATTGAAACATTTTATTGAAACACATTGTAAAAGGATGATGGTGACTTTTAATAGATGGGTAGACACATATAATTTATTGTCATTGATAACAATGATAGAGAAGATAACAAATGAGACGAGAGGTAGTTACATGATGATCATATGTCATACGTCTATCTATTATTATTGTGTCTGGTCTATAGTATCTGTGGGTATACCACGGCTAAGTAATAAAATACAGAGTGTAAGGGAAACACTCCCGAAGTCGGAGACCCCTGGTAGTACTCCTGGTACACTACAGATTGGCATAAAATCTTGAAAAAGCATTAACTCACGCCGCACATTTGCGCCATTTGTTTTTTTTTCGAAGAGACATTTTTTATTAAGTTTTCGTTTACCGAAACATTATTTTTTTATGCCAATGTGTGAGGATTCCGGCGACTGGGACCACATTCAACTCGGACCGCGGTCTCATTGTGTGCCTTTCATTTGTGTGGGCTTTCAGTTTCGGGAGTGTTCTCCTTACACCCTGTATAAGTGAGTACTAATGCTAAGCGTCCACCACTATCACGGAGGTAGGAGTAGGGTAGGTAGGCACGTCCTATTTGGGCAGTCCGACTGGGAAAGTACCTAGTTCCGTCCTACAAAATACTGTGGCTAATAATAACCTTGTGTTGTGTTTCCAACGGTGAGTAGCCAGAGCTCACCGGAGAGGTTTTGTGTAGTCAGTGGGAAGATCGAGAAACCCTTCTTTGTCTTCTGCACTGACAGCACAGATACTCTCTTAACCTTAACCCTAGAGAATACTACGGCTAATAATAACCTTAGGTTTTTTCCAGCTTAGAATAGAGAAACCAGAGCTCGATGGAGAGGTTTCGTATTGTGGGATGTCGAAAAACCCTTCTTTGTCTTCTGCACTAACAGCACAGAGACTTAACCTTCTCATCTCTTCTCTAATGGGTGGCAGCACGAATGTGACACCACTGGTGTTGCAAACGTCCTTAGGTCACGGTAACCTCTTTCCATCAGGTGAGTCGCATGCCTCTCTGTCATTCAAGTGGTATATAAAAACCACCGTATCGCAACGCCAAAATTCACTTGTCATACGTTTTGTATGTCAGGCGGATTACCAGTAGTTCTGCCAATAGAACTACTCAACAGAACAGGTGAGATTAGACGGATTATTTTTCTAGTCAACGCAGATGCGATGCAGTTTCATACAAAATGTATGGCAGACAGATTTTTGCGTTGAGATGTGACGCACCCGACACACCTGGTGGGACCGCTCCTTCATATTGAACTATTATAATAAATCCAACTTATGCTTACTATAAAACACCTTATATTCATACTTCTTTGTTTATATAGATTAAGAAGATAAGATTATATTTGAATCGATGTTCATTGTGTGAGGTAGGTACGTCTGGACTCCCACCGCCGCCGTAATCACTGATAAGATTTGGGGCACATTACATCGAAAACCATGAAGTTCTAAAAGAGAAACAGAGCGAGAAAATTATTATTTGCTTTAACAGGTAAGGCCAAAGCAGCGCCCCGATGCTAAAGAATGTTGAATTATCTTGGGCTTCATTTATTTCGCCAAGCTATACACGATGTCAAATGGTCACAAATCCGTGTAAAGCCGCCTTTACATGTCCATGCCAGCGTTCATGAAGTTCAGTTTTATGATTCTATTCTGACATAACCACCTCATCACTTCAGGAAAGTGAAACCTGCAGGGGATTCCACCCTTATCGATAAAAAATGCCTAATATTTAAATAGTTACATAAATTTAGATTTTCATTCATTGAGATGCCCAATTACAATATATGGAGTTCTACAAAATATGATGAAATAACTTTATGACCAATGTACAATAACCCGCCGCAATTTGGTCAATGTCAAGCAAATTATTAATGGCGAGACGCCAATGTCTAATTTTTCAAGAAGTTTTGGCAGAACCAAATTGCCCCTGCCAGTAAATTAATTACCGAATGTGAGACCTCCCTTGTGTATACCTGCACGAGATGGTAGTCGCTCAGGACATGTGGTTGAATTTTAAGGGGCTTTCATCCGTTGAGGTAAACTTTAATAAAAAATTATATTAAAATTTTCTTCAATAATATATCTAAATCAGCAATTCCAAGAATTCATAACGATACGTCATATAATAAAATGCCGAATTCCGCTAATAATATTTGCATAAAATGTCCAAAGATGTTATTTATTATGTTGTTATGACCGACGCTTATCGCTGAACCTTTTGAGGGAATCCACCGGATGACCGTAATTAATTATAATATTGAGGGCATGGTCAGAAAACTTGTTAGGGATATACTAGCTTTTGCCCACGACTCTGCCTGAGAGGAGTGAGTGGAATTCTTAATCTGTTCCTACCAAGAGCCTCCAACCAACCAAACCAAAAGAATTCCAACAAGATAATAATCCCTATGATGTAGGTGTTTATATATCTAAGGATAAGGGATTATCTAGCGCTAAATCATACAGCTCTGTTTGTAATGTGTATGTATAAAGGGTGTAAGAGATGCCCTTCCGAAACCAGCAGTCCCTTGTAGTACACTTGGGACGCTACATAACATAACATAACATAACATAAACTCACACCTTTATCCCCGAAGGGGTATGCAGAGGTGCTAGCACCCACATTTCGCCAGTTTATGTTTAGGTCCCAATGTAATAGGTGGCGAGCCTTTAATGGCAATAAACCGGGCACTTATAAACCTGCGACGCTACATATTGGCATAAAAATATGATTTGGATATTTTTTTATTTTTTTATACCGTTTAACTAGCGTTATTCACCTTCTATCGTATTAGTAAAGCTAAATGAAACAAAATTTCGTGTTATGGCAAAATTTGTATTTTTTTGCAGTGACGTTTTTTTATACAGTTATAACTTCACTGATACAGTGCAGAATAAATAATGCGAATAGGAAAAAAAATAAAAAAATTCCATATCGTAATTTTTTATGCACACATGTACTCTACAAGGAGTACTACCAGTGGTCTTCGGCTTCGGGAGCGTTGCCCTTACAGTGTGTATGTACTCGTAGGTGCGTCTTTTAACACCATTTGCCAACATTCAAAAATAAAACAAAAATGTAGAGAATGTATAAAAGGTGTTTTATTTACAAACAATAAATACGTTGCTCATCTTTATTTGTAACATTTATATATCAATTTATATTACAACAATTTATATATCATTGATTACATTATGGGTTTTATAAATACTTGTAATGTTATCGAAACAGGGCAACATATCTTAATATATGCAGGTACTTAAATAACGTTATGAATTACTCACTTAACCTTATTTCACCATAACCGGTTCAGCTAGGTTAATAATCGTAAATATATGTATAGTTAACTATTAATTTTAATATGTCTTCTGTCTTTTAATGCTTCAGCAGGTAAATTAAAATTTAAACCTATTTAATATATTTAATAAATATTCTTAACAGTGCGTAACAGTCGCGTTCACTACCGCTACGCCTTAGAGATTTGCGATTATAAAAAGCAAAGGAAAATCATACATAATATACCTATTATTAGCTATGAATCTTATTACCTATAGCGTATTAATTATTATACATTGTTACATTACATCTTTAATATAATGGTAAAATAATCACAGCCGTGAAAGATACAGGATGTAGTAAAAATAGGAACATGATATTATTTGAGTAACAATAGTAGGCATGAGTGAGTGACGAGTAAGTACAGTGGACTCCAAAAGTACCTGGACAATTTGAAATTAAATTAGTCTTAACACAACACAACGATTAGTCTTAGAAACTACTGAATAATAGATGTACTTGTTAATGTAATTTAGTGTAAGATAGTACTTTCATGAGTTTACTTTTTATTCAAAAAAAACAAAATATCGATTTAGTTTATTTTATTAACGCCATATATGTTACGTTTGGTTAAATAGGGATTGTGAATCTTTCCAAGTCCAGGAACTTTTAACGAACATTGTATTTATGAGCTATTTAATCAGGCAAAATAGATGATTAAAATAAATAAATTAGTAGTAAAAATGAAATAATATTTTAATACAAATTTGATTAAATTTTTAACAAACTATTACCTAAAACTACTAGTAATAATAACTAAAATGTTACCTAATGACATGAAAAACTATGAATTAGAAGGCTTTACATTTTCGAGACAATCTTTAATTTCCATAAATAAAAGAGATTATAGAACGTGTTTTAATGCGGTGGTTCCATGACTATAGTTAAAGCTAAGACTTAATATTGACGTTAGATAATAATTCTTGTTTCAATCTAATCGAGGAATGATATACATATTTTTTTGTTCTAAACAGCTTATTTAATAGGCATGACAAAGACTATTCATTGATGCCACATGGTGAAACGTATTGTTCTCTTAATAGCAAAACCGGTTAACTGGAATAATAAATATCGTAGAGAAGTATGTGTTATTATCACTTATCAATCATGATATAGAAGTCATTGTTTAAATATACATAACTCTTAAAGTTTAGGTATATATGCATTTGTACTAATCACTATGTATTACGAGATATATTCTACAATAGTTTAGAATACAAACATCAAACACTCGTGGCATTCCCTCGAAGTTCATTCCTCACAGATTCAGATAACTCCGGAACATTTACAAGATCTTTATATGAACTCGGGAACGATGTGTAATGTCCCCAAGACTGGATGTCTTGGAACAGAGCATCGCCGGGACATTCGGTGGCTCTGACCTGACGGTGTCCGACGAGTTTGTAATCAGGCTGTATATAGCCTTGTTCTACACCAGCTGCTATTAATGCCTTTGCTGTTTTTAGCTGCTGAGATGGCGGGACTTCAACTGAAAAAAAAAATCGGTGTAAGATCTACATGCATACTTCACTTGTCTCTTTAACACAAAAATTTGTAAGAAGACATGGCAAAATACAATTACCTACTTGTTTCATACATATGTTAGGAATGTGTCAAACAAGTAGACAGCCGCGATAGCCTAGTGGTTTGGGTAATGGACTGCTGAGACGAGGTCTCGGGTTTGATCCCAGGTTTTACCATGGCACACACCAATGACTTTTCGAAGTTATGTGTGAATTTATCGCAGACTTATAAGTGACCGGTTAATGGCAATAGGCTCGCCACCTATTACATTGGGACCTAAACATAATCTGGCGAAATGTGGGTGCTAGCTCCTCTGCCTACCCCTTCGGGGATAAAGGCGTGAGTTTATGTATGTCAAACAAGCAAGTTTCAACGCATTTTCTTTCACACAGAAGTTAGCACTTCAAATACATGTTTTACACCTTGGTGAAAACAAGGGATAAGTTGCGGATGTGATAAGGGGCTAAAGATTGGAATAAACGTGTGTTTTTGTGTTGATGTACTCTCTGAGGACAAGTTTCAATATGTTAAGAATAGTCACCCATCCTAAATCGGATCTGACTAGTGTTGCCTAATTTTGCGGTGTGTTTTGGCAGCCTACTCGGTTACACCTTAGCCACGAGCCCCTAAATTAACTTTGCAATTGTTTTACTTTAAACGAAACTATGTACTATTGCAACGTACAGTAGAACTCAAAAGTGCAGTAGCAATCCTACGCAACTATAACGTCAACATTCTAACGCTACTTGTGACCTTTTTCTTTTAAGACAAGCCAGCGTCGCCTCGTATTGCATAGTAACATTACACACACACGGCCGCACGCTAAACCATTTTGAGCTTTGATGTGCTAATGCACTTATGAGCTCTGACTGTACCTATGTCTGTCTGTATCTAACAATGTTGTAGCATCATCATACATTTACGGACAGGATGTAATACTTACTTCTCCAGTCTCCTATAAGACAGATGCCAACACTGACAGTGTTGAAATGTAGCGAGTGTGCTCCTAACGTTTTCCAACCACGGCCCTCGTAGGCTGCACCGTCACTGCCCACGCAGAAACTGCATAAAGAGGATTGTGATTAGTCATTAATTCCTTTAATCACATACGCGTAAATCTATGCCCTGGTGTAATAATATATTTGCTCAATATGTGTGAGTGTGATGTTATTGGGATGAACTAGACACTTAATCAAAAGTCCTGATAATTTTACAACAGCAATATTAGTCTTGGTTTGGCGTCCTTAACACAAGGAACTAGAAACTAAAGAAGTACTGGTTTGACATCTAATGGTCTCACTGATATGGGTGCCAAAGATGAGGCCATTCACATGAAGTAGATTCGAGTTTTGATGAACTCAAATAAATGACCAATAACAACAGCTGTTTAAAACCACAAATAATTGAAGGGGCATCCCTTGACTCATTCATTAGTTATGTCTAATTAAGGTGATGAAACTGTCTACGGAAGCCGGACATTTTATGAATGAAACATGTTTAGAAATTTTCGTGTTAAAAACGTCATAAGTGTCAACAGGATATTTATTATATTCGTTTTATGAGTTCGTCAGTATTCCCGTTATTCTCTTATAAAGTTTGTTTATACAAATGTCCATGTCAATAGAATATCATACAATTTAATTTTAATATGAAAACTACTTTAGGGTGCGGTCCAAAATCCGTGAACTACATTAACAAGATGACATCTTTATATTCAGCATTCTTGTACCATCAAGACCCAGGATCAAAAACCAAAGTCAAATCAGACAAGACGGCTGGTCTTGTCAAAATTAAAACTGTGGGTGAAGAGGCAAAATTTTCAAGAGGGAAACCGGTGTTTTCAAACACCTTTACCGGGATGACTATAACCATTATGTATGGAATGTAATTTCAGATTAATTCAGTTTTTATTACTTATCTATATAAATAAAAATGAATCGCGAAATATATTGTTAAGCTCAAAACTCGAAGACAGCTGGACCAATTCAAGTAATTCTTTTATGATTGTTCCTTGAACTCTACCGAATGAGAGAGCAAATCTAGAGTGAAATTTGTATGCAATCGTCATGACTACTAAGATGTTTGATGATAGTATACCATTCTTATAAGAACTTACTTGTAGCCTACGTCCCACCATCCGTTGCCATCAATATGCATAAACTGCATCTGCCTCATCGCAGCTGAACACTCCTCCTTATCCAAACAGGCTGCTGGGATATATGTGTGGTGGATTACTACATATGGGACTGGTGTGTGGAGCGGTGTCCTTTGTATGGGGGCCCTGGCCAGCCAATCGTTGCGTGTTATAAAAGGGAAGTTGTAGGTTTGGATCTCATTGCTTAACGGCTCGCCTAAAATGAGTAGAACATTGTTTAGATGGTACAGTTTTCTATGAGTAGGTAAACGCATAATTTAGTTTATCTAAACCCTTCTAACATTAGGAAACTTTCAGACGATGCGAGTCAAACTCAGAAATGTCCAAAGCTGTGAAATGTCTTCTAGCATTAGGAAACTTTCAGACGATGCGAGTCAAACTCAGAAATGTCCGAAGCTATGAAATGTATAGCATGTTATATTTTTTACACATCTAGCTATGTATTTACTTTATACTCTTAGAAACTCGCACAGATAAGAATAACCCGTAAAACGTAACGTGCACAGTGTGCACAAGTCAATTACTGATAGTTAAATGTTATCAATGAATCCAAACAAAATAGGTTAAAAAACTAAATAATAATAGATAGGTAATATATAAAATATAATATAAAAAAATAATGAAGGTAATTCTCTTTTATCAGACTAAATAAAGAACGAATGTTAGAGTATTTACTCTCAAGGAATTGATTTCAATCACCTTGATTTTTGGAGCCTCGGTTTCATGCCCCACTCCCACACCGCCCGCCCTTCGGTACTGATATACCACCGGAAGAACTCTCGCTTCCAGATCTCAAGATGTCTCATTTATTTTTTAGTGAAACACCTCATTTAAAACTTAAAATAAGTATGTATCTGCCTACCTATTATGAATCACATTAAATTCATTTGATGAATAATATAACCCAATCTTTGATATGTCTTATGTCAAGATATGTGTGTAAATTAGATTGCAAGATTTAAACAAATCAAACCGCAAATAAGCAAAATTAATACATATCATTATTAACTTAGGTTAGATATAATTTATAAGATTTTTATCCTTAATAATACCTATAAAAATCTTACCTTTATAAGAGCTCGGCATCGCAATGACTACACTGAGGGCACACACACACACAAATGCATATCGCAACATAATTCCGTGCATATTGTATAGATCAGAACACACAGCTCACCACATGTATTGTGTCACTGTACACTACCAAACTGTAACAATGAGAATTTGCGATGTACTTATATTCTATCTGTATCCAACGGTATTGATTACCTACTCTTATCTTATTGATGCCTCGCCTCTACCTACTCTCATGATGCCTCGCGTCTGACGAGAAATCAATAACTATGTACATTTCGAGATAATCTACTCACTGGATTATCATCTATTTTTACATGACAATTGAAAAGGAGTGTAATGTTTTAAGGGTTTAACGGAGGTGGGACACGACGGTATTTCCCGTCCGAAATGAGCTGTCCAACTGGGGAAGTACCTCCACCCTACAGAAGACCGCGGTCATAATAACCATCGTGTTGTGTTCCCGCCGGTAAGTAGGGTAGCCAGAGCTCACTATACCCCTCCTTCCCCTCCCCTTCCTAGCCTCCCCACCCCTTCCCAGCTCTCCCCCTTTCCCTTCAGGGTGGGCAGCGCGTGGGTGACACCCTTAGTGTTGCACACGTTCATAGGCCACGGTGGCCGCTTTCCATCAGGTGGGCCGTGTGCTTGTCTGCCACCTACGTAGTATAAAAAAAAAAAAAAAAAAAAAAAGGGTCGTGCTGATTGTGAAGTACCGTGTTTGTACCCAGCGTTAGAATTAAGACAAATTTGTATTACAAACAAACTTGTATTAAGACAAATTCGCGAATAACTAGTTTAACAGTTGATATTGATATTTTATATTTTTTTCTTTCATGTAGCTTTACTAACACGACACATTTTTATGCCAAAATGTAGTGTACCAAAGTATGAAAGTAAAAGCTTTTGATAGCTAAGGTCGGCCCAAGAAAATATGTGATTGTGCGAAAGAAGATATGGCAAGGAAGAGAGTAACTGAGGACATTACATCTGATAAGAATATAATTATTATGTTTGAATAATACTCGTATGTATAATTCATTGGCACATTAATTGTGAAGGTCCAATGGCCGTTGCTTCAAGGAAAATATCGAGGTTCCGCCTCATCCGAAACTAGAAAACCGACCCTAATTGTGTTGGGAATAGGCTCAGAGAACGCAGAATGGAATGAGGACAAGGGCAAGGAGATGATGATGATATAGTATACCAGGAGTGCAAGGAGCCTTCGGCTTCGGGAGCGTTCCCCTATCATACTGTATAGATAAACTAATTTTGATTTTAATAACAAATTAATTTAATAATTCTACTGATTCGTGACGGCTACTGAACCTGTTATTTGAGCCAGTTTTTATACTTCCTTTTTATTTTAAGAAAATATTTAATATCATTTTGCATTGACATAATCAAAATTTACAAAACGCCACTTTTTAAAATGTACCTAAATTAAGTTTACCGTATACGATACAGTCAAGGAAAACTTACTGTAAAAGTGGCGTGAAATTACTCAATGAATTTATGACTCATTTTCACAACATTATTTGCTTTAAATTCGATAATTGCCAGTCACAAATTATCTAATAAACTAGTTGCGTGAACCCTGACTTCCCCGCCTACGATGCAGTGCAATCAATTTCATTGAAAATCAAACGGTTCGATGAGACTTTTCTTTGCCACGAAGTCTTAGAACTGTGTGGTTACCACCGCCACATAGTTTCCTTATTCATAAAGTCGTGGGGCGTGAAAAAACATAGGTACGTTGAGGCCGTCAAGGCCAAGACCATCATTTTGGCGGCCACTACTCAACTGCACCCTAGCTTACACCTTACATTCAGGCGGGGTGCACTCAATTGACTACAAATATTAAAAAAAACTTAAGAGTAACTCACCTTTTTCAACGGTGTCACAATTTACTGATAAAATATGATTTTGCAACCATAGATATATCATCGAAAACAAAATTATATATTATTTTTTGTTCAGCACCGAGCTTTCACACGTCCAATGATTACGTGAGTTTAACATATACGTTAAAATTAAACTTATACATATGTATATATAGCCATTTCCTTTCAAAGGTGATTCCCCATGCGCAGAGTTCGAGAGCAACTGTGAACTATATCAGTACTTAATGGTTCCGCTGTTTTTTTGGTAATTTTTTTGTTTTGTTTTTATTAACAATAAAGTTTAAATTGATTAAATTAAATTAAAATTAAATTAGATTAGTCGTTAAAATGAGAATAGTAGTAGGAAAAAGATAATTTAATAGGTCAATGTCCAATGCGTTTAAATACATAACGTGACCGAGTAGTTTTTAACTTTTTACAAGTATTATTTTTGTGTACGTACCTACTCACTTATTTCTATGGTTGTATCTTAATTTATAAATAGAAATAATTACTAGTTAATGATTGGCATGCGTCGCTACCGTAGCACGTGCACTATAAAAAGTTTCATTACATTTGCATCGTCATTTTCTCAGTCTTTTGTTTAGACAAAAGATTTACAAATCAATCAAACAAATTATTAGCCTAGTGCTGTCCGCTGTTCCGCTGGATTTGGACCTATCCCATTTCCCATCACATCCAGCTTAATTCAGCCACCTATTTCAGACTAGATGGTCTATTAATCTCACATGTGAAATCGTCACAAATACTGCTTCGGTAATGTTTAACTTGATCTGTGCTGTGGTTGTCAATACAGAGTTTCTGTTTCAAAGTTTCTGTGTCAATGCGAGGTTTTATATTCGATTTCTGGATCAAGTAGGGTTATAATACTGTGTTATTATGTACCTAACTATGGGCCTAGATGTCGGTCTGTAGTAATAGTTGGCGACTCCCATATAGGTTGAAATCAAACTAAAAGGTGACGAATAAATAAGTAGACCCCGAGATCCGAGGGGAAAATTGCATGTCTGCGTAGTCCCCCGGTAAGATAATAATGACCATTATTTTAAAGATTTATGTTTTTATTTTTTAGATAAACGTATTGACTAATAGGTAAGATACACACCGATGAGTCATCATTTCATTGTTAATAACATAACACTAGTGACGTTACTAGTAGGTACCTGCCGGTTCATTCATCTTCTACATTTTTTTTATCCTGCGCAAAATCCCCACGGATACCACCTCCACCAAAACCAGTGGTGGTGTCGAACCGACCAAAATGCACGCCGTCCATGGGTCCTTGATTGACGGAGGTGAGATTATACAAGACATATCTCTCGCACCCCGGCAGACCCGGGGACATCTCTGTTGAGATGACCCTCTTCCCCCAATGTGGGGACCATGGTGTCCCCATCTAGTCCCTGGGTAAAATCTACATGTTCTACACTGACCATAGAACGATGTCAACCGTAAATGGACATTTAGTCATTGTGCTGAAGAGAAGTGCTATGCATTGTGTAAAAATAAATCCCTTGTACCCACCAGCACCTGTGACTCGAATGTCAGGGATAAGGTATTTCCCTCACACACAGCTGACACTAGTCTCAATAGGGTCTAAGTTTTGACCAGGAAAGGGGTAGACGGGTAACTGGCGGCCTCCCAGTAATTATGGCTCTAGGCCTACGCTCATGGAAGACAGAGGTCGTTGACCGAAACATAAGAAGATCCCTTTTTATCAAGTGCAGAGATCAGCGAGCGTGGTTATGTCAGACTCGAACGGACCAAAATCGCACGGCCATCTTTTGGCATTAGTTGCCGAGGGTAAGGTATACTCTAGTATATCCCTCATGCCCCGGCAACATAAGTAAATACCTCACTAAAATAAATACCACCTGCTATTAATATTACTCGTAATCTAATCAAAATGGATCTTTTATTTACCTTTTCTTGATAAGCGAGCGAACAGAGAGATGTTAGATAATCCAAGATGGTGAATAAGCAAGCAAAAAAATTATAAATGCCATCCAAGTACGTACGAATTCAATTCTGTTATGCTCTAATTGATTCTAAATCATAAAAAATGTTGACATTGACCGCAAAGTTCGTTGGATGATACAGCAACATACCTAATATTGGTAATTGTGAGATTATAATATCTCAACTAGCTGATGCAGACGGCTTCACTCGCAGACATACTAAAGTCTTTTTTTTAATTATTATGTGCTCTTGCCCGTAATCCCATTAACTTTAATTTTTCCATAGTACAATATAAAATATAATATAATAAGTTTTACAAATTTATTTAGCAGGTTAGGAATTAGTTTTCGCATACCCAACCGAAACTCATGGTTGGCGAAATGTGGGTGTTAGATACACCTCTGCCTACCCCTTCGGGGATTACGGGCGTGAGCATACTAGAGTCTATATGTCATCATCATCTATATGTCATCCACATCTCAGTTTTATTATTCCTTTGAGTATTTTATTGTATAGTGTTTAAATAATATTACCTACGGTTCACGGTGATGATTTATGTCTATACACGAGTGAGGTACAACAATGCCTACAAAATGTATTTACTAATTCAATTTATAAAGTTCAGTAAACCATTTCTTCATTGAACTCTAATAGGAATTTGTTGATCAAATCACAAGAGTCCTTAACTGATAAGTGCCATTAGTGTGTTGATCATTGGTAGTAGGTACTGTCCTCTTGATGAACCTTCAGGGTGTCCCCGACGAAATTGGCATAAATTGCTCTATTTACTTTGACGGGGAACCCCTCACGAAACTTCTATCATTATTATAACATTAGATTATTTTAAACCAGCTGACCCGCGCAACTTCGTCTGCGTCACCCCGTTTGCAACATTTTTCATTCCTGCTCCGCACGTGTTGGTCGTAGCATGTTGTTATATACACATAGACCTTCCTCTTTAACCATTCTATCTATTAAGAAAAACCGCATCAAAATCCGTTCCGTAGTTTTAAAGATTTAAGCATACAAAGGGACATAAGGACATGAAAAATAAGGACAGAGAACGCGACTTTGTTTTATACTATGTAGTAATTTAGGTTAGTTGCAAGAGAAACGGTGAATAAAATTAGATTTGAACAGTTTTAAGAGTAATTGCACCATATATCAGTATTATAAACTCTATGATTGCTCGGACCTAATAGTTAATCTAAGTGAAGATTACTCCCCAAGACGGTATGAAATAATTTTAAAGTTACACTTATTACCATTTACTAGATATAATCAACGATCACTAGATTTATCCTTGCCATGTATACATGTATACCTATACCTACAGTGTCATAACAAAAAAAAACTTGGGAGTCTCTTCGATTAATTAAATATTGCATGATAATCAAATCATTAAACTGATTGGTTACTGAGATTCGATAGAAAATGACTTCAGCACGGGCTGATAGATGCGAAAATAGACAGGTTAGGAAAAAATGTAAGCAAAAATGTAACTTAAGAGTCTTAAACTCTTACATGACATATGGAACGAAATTTAGCATACAGCACTTCTTAATGTCAGTGAGTGGGTGGTACTTCCCCGGTTGATACAAACCAAGATGAGGTGCACTCGTGCAAGGAGAAACAAGTTTTTGTCACCATCCACCCACTCTGATTGCAACAATAATTATTAACTCATTGTACACTAATGAATATTTTTACATGCTTAGAGGACGCTCAAATTTTTACTTCAGTGAAAAAATTTTGGTCTTTATTTTAATGTTTATAAAGATAAATTTCACCTAAATGTACCTACTTAACTGCAGGACCCCGGTAAAAAAGTTTTCGCATGACATTCATCACATCAAGAACATTGAAGAAGGAAGAAGAAACCTCTTGTGGTTCGGTAACTCTTTTATTTTATGAGTTCACGTGTTTCCTTCTTCGCACAGTCTCGGGCAGCGGTGAGAAGAAAACTTTCAAGAAGGAAGCCGGTGGTAATATTACGTCTTCTAAAACGATCATTGTATAAATTTAAGCATCGCTACAACTGCTTTCTTTTGCAGAGCCAGCCAGCAGCAATCGATTTTTAAGAACTCCTTGCCCTCAGTCTCGTGTCCCTGGTATCGACGTGTGTGACGCACTTAAACTGCCGATTCTGTATTCTCTTATTTGTAAAAAAGAGCTTTTCGCTGTAAAGATAGGCAAGCAGAAATTTAGAAATTTAGCACATGATGTTTTGATTTGTATAAAATCAGCCTAGTTCGTCTAAGATTCCTATAAAACCTAGTTCGAAAACGCTGACTAAACTCTTTGGATATATTTCCATCAATCAATTAGCCTATTGCAGTCCACTGTTCGACATAGGGCTCTCCCAATGTGTGCTATTTCCCATGATCGGTATCCCATCTATCCCAGTCACACTTTTCAGGTCGTCAGTCCGTCTGGCTGGGAGGCACCCTGCTTTTCGTTTGCCTTCAAGGCCATCAGTCCGTCGACAGATGCGGCAAACCCACTGCCATTTCAGCGTACTTTTTCTGCAAGCTATATTATAGTAGTTCTAGCTCGCTCGATAGCTTGCTGAGCGCTTACGTGGTATTGGATTTCCTTAAAGGCTTATAATATAAAAAAAGGCTTGCGTACCCGGAAGTCTCCTGTTTTATTAGTTGCTAATAAAGTTGCTAACTCTTGGCTCAGTAGTTCTTGACATCTATATGTTAATTTATACTATCCAATCAAATGTCTTAATAAATAAATACAAGTGTACCTACATAGTATGTACATTAATTATTCTAACAACTTGTGAGTAGATACAATCACAATTTAGATTTACGATTTCCGACTTCTGCTGATGTAAGTTTTTGTGACTTGGTTCAAAAATAGAATTGAATTGACTTGCGGATATAATTTTGATAAAAGTCAGTGACCACATTTTATATTTTAAACCGGATTTTGGTATAAGTAATAACCTGTAGCTGGACGCGGGTTAATCATATATTCAAACCAAAAAAATATAATAATATCTAACCATGTGCATATGAGAGTCAATTTTCGTAAAGATTGTGTCAAAACAGTTCGGTCTAATTTTAATTTCCCAAATGTCAAAAGCGGTATTCCAATCTCAAAACAATTTTTAAAATCAAACGTTGATATCTTGATCATTTATGACACTTTGGAGCTTACAATTAACTAGATTGAGGCTAAATTTTTATTTTTATTACAAAAATTGGTCGTCTAACTGCTGTGACTCCTACTAGGTCCATCAATAATTTTATTGTACTATGCCCATGAATGTATAAAAAAGTGGGCGAAGCCTCGCTTAACCACAGAGTTAATACAATGTTTTATACCGCGGTCTGTGTAACATGCGAATGCCATCTGTAATAAATGGGCTGATTGTACATCTACTAGTAGTGTCCTCTACTTACCCTTTGACATCCAGATAACGAATTGTAAACAAAATAATTTCATTCAATTTCCATTGAAACTGTTGCGTGCATAAAAAATAAAGTCGTGATCTTAATATCTTGACTACAAATTCCTTGACGTGATTTTATATCATATCATCGTAATTAACCTACTAAGGTCATATAATTGTACTACGCACTAGAGAAGCTATTCAAAACATACACAAAACAACAAATTTCAACTCGATATTGGCGCAGAAAATATGAGTAATTTGTTATTACGTGCTAACTTAAGTTCACTTCAGCGCTAGAACTAATTAAGGTATGATTCGGTAGCTGACCGCAGACCGTAGTAGCAGATACGTACCGTAGTAGCATAAAGATTAATGTGATAGTATTGTTTATCATCACTATCACTACATAGTATAAAATAAAGTCGCGCTTTCTGTCTTTATTTTTCTTGTCCCTTTGTATGCTTAAATCTTTAGAACTACGGAACGGATTTTGATGCGATTTGTTTCAATAGATAGAATGGTTAAAGAGGAAGGTTTATATGTATATAACATTGTGCTACGACTAACAGGTGCGGAGCAGGAATGAAAAATGTTACGAAAACGGGGTGACGCAGACGAAGTTGCGCGGGTCAGCTAGTAGTTTTAATATATTGCGGCTTCTCAATGACGCCGTTTATCCGTATCAAAGTTTAAGAAGTAATGCACGACACGTCAACCAACTGCACAATATATTTATTTATTTATTTATTTATTTATTGGGGACAAAAAACAGTTACATGATATAGTCTTGTACAAATAATCTTAGAAACTAATCCAAATTATCAACCATGTAACCAACACAATTGTCCATAGAAATAAAAGAATGTCAATCCCGCTACCCGTTAATTTATTTATATCAATCAACACCTTATCATTTCTTCACGTACATTCATGGATAAGCCTCGATTTGAGTAAACGTCGTCATTGAGAAGTCGTTAGGAATTAATTCAATAAACAGTAAGTTGAATATGATGGGCAACGTGCAGTACACTGTATTACCTATCATATTCAAGTATATTTCAATGTAAACTGTATCTGCAGCATGCGTCAGTAGTTGTTGTATGCGGTCGACTACGGAATCATACCTTAAGGCATTGATTAATATTACTAAAGTTATTAGGCGCCGGATTCTGTATTTAAATCAAAATTTCAAGATTTCAAAACGTAAAAAAATCATGATAAATATTAAACATTTGATGCCATAATATGTCTTTTAAAGCTTCAGCAGCACCGCAGAAAATCAAATACAATATTATATGTAAGTACAAGCGGACGTGTGAAAGAGGCGTGGTATGTTGTGAGTTTTTACACAACACAGGACAAAATCGACAACATAAACTTTATTCTGTGAGAATCAATAATTTATTTTTTTGTTAGGTACAGTGTAGGAAAACTTACAGCTAATCATTAGTGTTACAAATACAGTTATACTGGAAGCCGTCTAATTAAAAGATTTCATTGCTAATGCTAATGTCATGAATCTTATTATACTAATATTGCCTAACCTCTTAAACTTGAGTGTGGACTGGGTTGATGTGAGTAGCGTAGGTAATGGTCGGTATTTGAACCAGGGAACTGCCAATGCAAGGCAACCTCGGACTCCCTGTGGCCTAGCCAAAATGCATTTGTTCCGAAGCTACATTCCCTATCGCTCTAAAAATGTATTGGAGTGACATATTGTTGTCGAAATGTCATGTGATCCAATTCCGACAAAAAATGTCATTCCTATACATTTTCAGGGCGATGACGAATGTAGCTTCGGAACAAAGCTATTTTAGCTAGGCCCCCTGAACCACTAAGCTACCGAAATAGGGTAAAACATTAGCAACTGACTAGACACCCTCCTTCCCTCCATAACTCAAGATTGTCGTACATGAATTGACATAAATGACACATCGTACTTTTAATATGATAAATAAATAAATAAATATTCTAGGACAATCTACACAACGCCACCTAGACCCATGATAAGTAGCTTAACTAGCTAGTGTTACGGGTTCTAGAATGCGGATAAACATACTTAGATACATTTTTTTTTGTAAATACCTACATATTATACATAGAAACACCCAGACCAATGCAGATATTTATATTCATGAACACAAATATTTGCATTACGACTCTTTTAGTATATTTTAAGACGTGTTGTCTTTAACACAAATAAACGATTTGATTTGATGAGATTTGGTTCTTGATTTTACATCGTTTGTATGAAGCCTACGTACATGCTTATTTATTTTGTGCAATCACAGTAATGTTGAAGGTAACATTAAGGAAAAGTAGAGAAAATAAACAAACAACCTAATTGATTGACAAGGCCTTTCGCCTTGTAAAAGTAATTTGTAGGGAATGTACCGTACAGTAACTATGTTATGTTCTAGATACGTGTCTTGGAGGTCTTATAAAGGCGGGTCCACATTTGTGACATCAGGTCCTACCTCCTGTATCCTCAAGAGACAGCCTAAACTGGGTACTACGAGTTTATACCGCAAGTTGAGCACATTTTGAGTTTACAACTAAATCTATATGGAGAATGAAAAATAAAATGATACTTATAAATATGCAAGGACTTAAACAAATTAAAAAATCAGTCTTTGTAAATTATGTTTTAAGGGTTATTTATATCGGTTTCAATTGCTTAAAATCAGGTGTTCCAGGTGCAAAATGTTCCCAGGTGGATATTTCTGCCATAAGCGCCGTTCCAGGGCACTCCGTACTCATCGCTTGCTGGTGTCCTATCAGTTTGTAGTCTTCTCTGACTTTCCCCATCTGCACTCCTGCGCTGATCAGAGCTTTTAGAGTGTCCATTGATTTTTTGGGAGGTAATTCCTCTGTGAAAATAAAAGATGGTTTTTAAATTAATAACTATATACCTATGTATTAGTATCAAAACAGTCTATTATTGTGTTAATATTGTTTCGGATTCTTCCCGTCCAAAAGCCAATAGGTAAACCTGCATGTTATTTTTTAGTGATGGCCAAACTACGGTCAATATTATTTGTTTTATTTTATTTTATTTTATTTATTGGATAAACAAAAAACGTCACAATAGTAGATAGTAAAATATAGTCGGGTTATAACAAAGTAATGATCGTGATTGTGACATTCACGACTCTTATCACATGTATCATAAGTACTTAAGTAACATTAAATAAGTACTTCTACCCTCAATAATCTTGTAATTCGTGAATACTGTGTATTTAGTTAAATGTTATGTAACATGTAGGGATCTGGAGACCTTATAATACAGGCCTTGAACTCGTTTAGGTACCCGTCACCTGAAATATCTGAGAGTTTCAATCAATTAACCTTTCGCAGTCTACAGCTGGACATGGGCCTCTCCCAATGTTGGGAGGATTACCATAAAACATAACATAACATAAACTCACGCCTTTATCCCCAAAGGGGTAGGCAGAGGTGTTAGCACCTACATTTCGCGAGTTTATGTTTAGGTCCCAATGTAATAGGTGGCGAGCCTATTGTCATAAACCTGCGATAACTACCTACACACATAACTTCGAAAAGCATTGAAAATCGAACGAGCCCGAGATCTCGTCTCAGCAATCCATTACTCATACCACTAGGCTACCGCGGTAATATTTACTTATTTAATATAAATATTACATGATATGGAATCTGTCAATTTTGTCTGTTATGATAATAAATAAAACTGAGATTAGCATACCTCTCCAATCACCAATCATACAGATGCCGACGCTGTGGTTGTTCGCTGGACCAGCATGTATACCTCTTTGGTCCCACCCTCGTCCTTCGAAAGCGCTTCCCTCGGCCCCTATGCAGAAACTGAAAAAAAATATTGCATGTAATAATTGTGTTGAGTAAGGATCTTCTGACCTCGAAATCAGCCATTCCACGAATCATCATTTATTAAGTAACTACATTGGTAATAAGTGTCTGGTGGTACCAGTTCCACTGGTCCCACTAGTAGGGGTGAACCCGAAAATAGTTAATTAGGCATTGTAGGAGATGATGTGCGTACAAATAAGATGCCCAAGACCTGGCGAAGTGAAGTAAAAGCCAGAAAGTGAATCCTGAACCTCTGATGTTAGCGCTTCCAATGCGACTTCCTAGGGAGGCTGGACAAACAGGTAGACAATAATGTAATATTCTATAATATTCTAGGACAATCTACACAACGACACCTAGACCCATGGTAAGCATAGTTTAACTAGCTTGTGTTATGGATTCTAGAATGCAGATAAACATACTTAGATACTTTTTTTGTAAATAAATACTTATTATATATATATAATGATTCATAAAACCATTTAAATTTCGCTTACTTGTATCCAATATCACCCCAATGTAAACTATTGTGATAGTTCTGCATAGACCGCATCGCTTGTACACACTCCTCCAGAGTGTAGCAAGCTTTTGGTATGTACGTGTGATGTATCACGACGTAGGGAACAGGAAGCTTCGCTGGTACTATGTTTGTTGAGGGAACGGACGTCCAGGCATCATGCGGAATGTAATTGAAGTCGTATTGAGCTGGAGCACCTATTGACATATAGTATTTTTGTTATATTTAGGAAGGGAATGAATTATGAATGAAATATTATGGTTGGTATAAATCAATGAGCCTATCGCAATATTGATATCTACCAAAATTGGAAGGCTTGGGCTACTCAATTTCCAAATTCAAATTCAAATACAATTTATTCCACATTAGCCAGACAGGTTGGTGGTTTTCTTGAATATGTTTCCTTTATGCTTTCTCTCGCAGTGATATCGTAAGCGATTTTTTCCCGTTAGTCGCCTCTTACGACAACCTTCATGAGCAGATGGGGTGAAGATATTCCTTCTTCGTCACCACATGGATGGATTTAGTAAGTAATTTTTGTTTTAAAAAAAATTATAATAATATATTATCTGCCCGTTAATATATGAACTCAAATATATGTAATATTATACCCAATCAAATGTATATGCCTATATAGTAATGTTACCTACACTATTAGTTTGTTGACTGCAAAATGGCAATTAAATTTTTAATAAAAGAAAACTTACCTTCCTTCACAACGCCTGAAAACACGAGTACAGATAAATTAAAAAATAAAATAACTACACAAATACAATATGATAATCGTAAAAACGCCATTCTGCCTGAAGTAATGAAGTACCAATAAATGTTGGTGCAAGAATTTGTATTATATATAGCACACCACATGCTAATCTTTATAAATTCCGGTCATCAGGTACTTTCCCTCACAGAGGTTCAACGAGATAAACATTATAATATATCATAACACAACTTAGCACACATGTTGAACGTTTACGTAAATACTTACGTAGTTACGCACATATGTACATATGTATATTTATGTTACAGTTAAGATTGTTAATCGGTCAAAAGTACCTACTCTTTACTGATAGAAGTGATTCTGACTGTAGTAATCATTTATTAATATGTGCCGTAGCTAGTAGCGCACTCTGTACTGTGGATAAAGTACTTTCGTATTTAATATTTTGATTTTGACATATAAAAATAATTATGAACCTAGTAAAAATAATTAAGTCTACTTATTGGTGCGGATCTTGGACCTACGTCACAAGGTCTACGGAGGTAGGTTATGTATGACGGTACCTCCCATCTTAATTGAGCAGCCCGACTTGGGAAGTAGGTACGCAATACAGAATACCGCACGAGCAACGGTTTACTCATTACCGCGTTACCGAATGCTATTTAAAATGTCAAATGTATATTTATTATACACTTTTTCTGGCAGTCAAATAAATGTGAAAATTTGAGAGATTCGTAAAAAAACGTTTCACTGTTAATACGAGTATATACTCGTTCACTTTCTTACACCTAAGTTTTGTGTACAAATATGTTTGTCACTCGCACACTGTCGCTCTAAGTATTACTAATAACTTTATGACCAAATGCATTCTAAATAAACATATATACAAATAAGTATAACGGACCTACATAATATTATAATGACATAAAAGAAAATAACTTATGGTTTTACACAGTGATTTTAACGGATGCTCTAGCTAGCTTTACCTCTTACATCACTGTGGGGAGTTTTGAGTGACTCGTGACGCTCTTATTCAAAATTTCCTATTTTTATTTCAGTCAAAAGTACTTTTGACCGGCTAATAATTATAACTACAACATACTCGCATGTTTGGGGGTCAAAAAATAAAAAACGGTTCTTGGAAAAGCTTATTTACACTTATATATACACGTCGATGGAGGAAAAATAAAGGAAATGACCATTAGAATATAGTATACTGAGCATATTGTGTGTGAGTGAGCAGAGCAGAGGTACACCAATATTTCGCAAATTAATGTATTCGATCCCAGGTAATTGGTGGTGAGTCTATTGCCGTATTACGGGCACTATTGTTGACGCAAACCATGAATCTGAAGCTGAGTCCGGGCTGTAATGTCTGTCTGATGTTAAACAGCTCTATTCTTTAGTCGCCTTGTACGACACCGCATGAGAAAAGATGGGGTGGCCTAAATTCGACACTGCCTGGAGCCATGTGGCCTTTATAACCTTACGTTATTATGATATTTGATCTCACAAGCGCTTTTGGTCTTCAGGCGATTCATTGCTCAAATTATTTAGTCAGTATGTAAGATCATTCATATGCGGGAAAACACTATTTCAATATTAGTAAATTAAAAGTCACTATTATTTTAGAATATAATTGATCTATCTCAAATGATAATTCTAGGTATACTCGTTCATTTAAAATTACTATTAAGCCCTTAGGTATCTACTTTTATCCAGGGGACGCACCATTTTTTTATTTGTATGCAAATTAAAACTACAAATAGGTATTAAATGTTAAAATATTTGACTAGATAACAAACAATGATCTTGAACTACATATTGCAATTTACAACACTAATTGACATCAATATCACGCTACTCTTGCTGGTTCACAATATAAAGGAAGTACATGAAGTATGGATATGATATCGAGGCAAAGAGGTCAGATGACTATTACCATTTAAGTTTGGGGGATTAACATGCACGTGCATTGTGTTGTGCAACAGTTCTGAGGACAGACGACGACAGACTTGTTTATACGGTCCCTACCTATTCTCTACACACACGAACACACACAAACACACACAATCATTCTGATTCTGTATAGTAGGTATATATGTACCTACAATGTGTGCTTTGCTTTCCCTCATCGGTGTTCCAGGGGAAATATGAATGATTTTGGAAGAAAATGGATTTGTCATTGTCTTTATTCCTCATAAGTTGTTTGATCAGGTGACCTTATAGTAATGCGAGTAATGCAAGGCTGCAATAGCTCTCAAGGAAGCTCATATGTCACGCAGTATGAAAGTTTGGGAGAAGGAAGGAAATAATAAATACTAGCCTATGCCCGGGGCTCTGCCCGCGTGACTGTCGGTTATCGCGACCTAAGTGCCATCTGTGCAACTTAAATCCTAAATTACTAATCGTAACTCTGGTTCTACCTAACCGATTGCAATCAAACAAACGTAAGATTTTAAGTTGGACCAAAGCCCTTCAAACAAAAAACCGCATCAAAATCCGTTCAGTAGTTTTTGCCTCCATCGCGGAAAAACATAAACTTTTTACAATTATAGTGTATAATAGTATAGATAGATATAGTTAGTTAATAAGCGAACCTATTTTAAATAAAGAACCGTGTACGAGATGAAAGCAGATTATTCAACTGACGCAACTACGGAAGTAATTTTTTTTTTATTTTTTTTTTTTTTATTTATGGTACATCAATTTGACTTCACCTCGCCTGATGTTAAGCTGAAGACAAAGTCTCATGAAAGAGGGTCACCATTGCAAACACGTTCAGTGCTACAATGGTGGCGCTCAGCTTGACGGCCTCATCAAATGCTTTTTCACGCCCCGCTTAAAGGACCCGGGACTGTAGGAAGAAGGAAACACGTGCGCCGGCAAGGAATTCCAGGACTTAATGGTGCGGCAGAGAAAAGACTCACCGAAACGCTTGGTTCTTGATGGAATATTCTGTACCGTATGCGAATGACATCTAAGCCCTGCACGTGTTGTCCTGTGTAGGAAAGGGGAGGGTGGGATTAATTGGAAGAGCTCATCAGAACATTCACCATGGTAGAGACGGTAAAATACTGCCAGGGACGCAACATCTCTACGCATCTGCAAAGGCTCGAGCGAGAAATGTGCGCTAATGCTATAGAAAAGATAGATCTTTCATTGATAGAAAATTCAATTACGACTAATTTAAACACTCAATTTATGAAGCCCGGCCTGCTTTCTTTAAAACATACTAGAATATGATTTAGTCACTTGAACTTGTTACCAAACTTGACTTTAAAAAGTGATTTTAAAGATATATTAAATCTTTTTTTTAATTAATTGAATAGCAAACTATATAGACTAGCTATTTATCGTATAATGATAACATGTAGGCAATGACATACTAACCGATGACTTTTGATTTGTTAAACAATTATTTGTCATGATTTGATTCACAGGCGCTACTGATGAAAAGGTCTGTGTACAGGAAACTCGCCAGGACCCTTTGCCATACTTTTAGATGGGAGCGTCTCCGTTCCGAGAAAGTTAACAAGTGTGTTTTTACCTGGGAATACAGGCAAAGTAAGTAACGCAACAGTAAGTTAAGTTAAGTAAGTTAAGTTAGGTAAGTTTTAACCCACCATTTTCCAATCAATCAAAAAAAAACTCTCGATAGAAGTAACTTTTTGAATCAAAGATATCCATCTCAAGTTTGGTGAAAAGCAATTAAGAAATGCGCCTTCTAGACTGAAACTAACAGACAGACATACAGACGAAATTAGTACATTCATCAAGTTATTGTGTGTGTACTAATTGCGCAGCACACCTACGGGATTACCTAAATAGGTATAGATCCTACAAACATAGATTGTGAAAAATGTGAATTCAATTTAGTACTAAAAAGATATACCTACATGATATACCTTAATAAAAATATTTTTAATTTTAATTAATCCATCAGGTGGGCCGTGAGCTTGTCTTAATGAAAAAAGAATCGACTTGCACATGAGGTGCGCTCGGGTCTCAGTGCTCTCAGTGATATCCGAAAACCATTCAACCGTCAGTGTTCAGTGATAAATCACTCTATGGCTTGTATAATAATCCTTTTACCTGCAATCAAATCTTGGACCAATAATAAGTTATTATCACATCTAATTTTACCTTGCTATTATTGCCAAAACAATTTATCATCATTTAACATTTAGGCTTGTTAAGCTGGGTGTAGGTTCTTGTGCGCCGCGGGAAAGGTATTTTTTATTCGCAAAGGCGATTGATGGAGGCCTCTGGTGACTCCCGCTTTGGATCGGTGCAGAGGCTTGCCATCGCAATTCAGTGTGGAAACGCGGCAAGTGTGATGGGCACCTTTGTACCGGAGCGATCAGGGGTGGGTTATTCGATTATGTATTTTTTTTATTTTATAACATAACATAACATAAACTTACGTCTATATCCCCGAAGAGGAAGGCAGAGGTGCTAGCACCCACATATCGCCAGTTTATGTTTTAGGTCCCAATGTAGGTGGCGAGCCTGTTACCATTAACCGGGCTCTAAAGCTGTGATAGATACACACATAACTTCGAAAAGCATCGAAAAGTCATTGGTGCAAACCTGAGATCGAACCCGAGACCTCGTATCAGCAGTCCGTTTTATAAATGTAGAATATTAGCAATTGAAATTACTTATATTCCCTTTAACCTCTCCAGCTAAGCTCAATTTGATTGCGTTGGGAGTGGGTTCACGTCCGTAGTGGAATGACCAGGATTCGAATCTGGTACCTCTCGATAGTAAGTCCAACTCCTTAACCACTAAGCTATCCACGCTTTTAAAATATCAATTGTTATTCATGCACAGGGATGGTGCCGTGGTCAAACACGAAACGAAATAAATTTTCTCACATTATGTATTTATTTAAATAAAACTTATAAATACAAAAATAGAATGTTACACATTAAAAGGTATATTTACGATATTCCGTGCATTATACAAATATTACTAAGTAACATTAGTCTTATGTCAATATAAATATATAAATAACATAACATAAACTCACGCCTATGTCCACGAAGGAGTAGGCAGAAGCACTAGCACCCACATTTTGCCAGTTTAAGTTTAGGTCCCAATGTAATAAGTGGCGAGCCTATTGCCATTAACCGGGTACTTATAAATCTGCGATAAATAGGTACACACACAATTCTTTCTCCGTCTCCACATGAATAAGTATTATCACAAGTATAGTCACTACCTATTAATTCCAAATGGATCCCCTAGGGATCCTAGTGAACAAAATTTTTAAATAGAAATTTAGTTCACTAGGATACCTACAGAGGATTTAAACCAGAGACCCAAGTTGAGTAAACCTTTCTTTTCACTCCTTATTATGTGAACCATTTACAATATAATATTAAAATAACAATTACAAAGGTTAATTATTTCACAAAAAAATAGTAAATCATTTTGCAGCATACCCATTTTCTACAAATTGCCCGATTGACGGTAATAGGCTCGCCCCCTATTAAGGGCCCAGATCGTGAAAATCACCGAAAAGAGTGTTACGATTTTTCATATTTAACTTATTTAGATATGATTGATATCAATGATAATTTGTATATATTACAATCAAAGACCAAAATATATGTTAGTCTTATATTAAATCCTTAAAACCTAATAATTGCTATATAATAAACGTCAACAAACGCACAAAATTTGACAAAAATGCAAAAACATGCCTTCGTATTCTTCAAATATTACCCAATAAATCAACACAAATTGATAAAAAGAAACACTTTTTGAACACTGAAGAAACCAATACTTAAACCTATGTACTTTTTTTTGTACCTTTACAAACAAAGACTTCCTCTTTTAAAGCCCTAAAATCTAGATATGTTCTACGTAAATTCTCCATAGAAAAATGTATGAAAAATCACGCGCATCCCGATATTATGATTTAGTAACCCGCATCGCTACTGATCGGCAGTACGTTTTTAGGGTTCAAGGTGACACCACGCGTGTCGGATGCGCCAGCAATATTACGTGTTGTGAATTTGTGTTTTTTGTGAAAAACTGTAAGTATAACATTTTTATAACTAATTCACTTTTAGTAAGTAGGAAGTACCGATATAATGAATGTCTGGAAGAAAACCATGATGGAACTAGATATAAATCGTAAAAAATACAAAATTATTTAGATAGGTACGTAGTTTGTTGAGGAGGTTATTTTATGAACCTTGTAAAGTAGGTATAAATACCGAGGAAAAAAATTACGAGATTTGTGTGAAAGTGTCATGTAAAAATTCTAGTTTTATTTGAGTGCTTTATCATGTCTAAGTACTAATAATAATATATTCGCATTTGTTGTTGTTGTTGCATGTAAATATTGGTTTGTATTATAAGTAATAAAGTCGATTTCTATAGGAATATTCTCATAATAATTAATTTTATTACATAATATAGTTAAATATTCGTTTTCATGTTCATCATATTGTCTAAATATCAGATTGTGGAAGTAGGTATGTTTCCTATCTGAAATAGCATGGGCGTACATACTTCGCTGCCGTCAAAGACGCGCGCGGCGCACCGCGCCTAGAGTCTGGTTAGGGTTAGGGTTGTACAAAAATTACAAAATAAATAAAAGTGGATACTATTGATGATTAATATTTCCAGTATTGAAAATAAAGAAAACCTTCAGGCCGAGACTCCGAGCAACACTGCTACGCGCTGTATAGAGGTAAGTTGTTATACGTAATTAGACTTGTTACATAAACAAACAAACCAACTACTTAGTTAGTGATGGGCGAAGACAAAATCTCAGTACCTATAGATTTTTTTCTTGCAATATTTATTATTTTCATTGGGAGACACAAACGAACTACCTAGTTAGTGATGGGCGAAGACAAAATCTCAGTACCTATAGATTTTTTTCTTGCAATATTTATTATTTTCATTGGGAGACACAAACGAACTACCTAGTTAGTGATGGGCGAAGACAAAATCTCAGTACCTATAGATTTTTTTCTTGCAATATTTATTATTTTCATTGGGAGACACAAACGAACTACCTAGTTAGTGATGGGCGAAGACAAAATCTCAGTACCTATAGATTTTTTTCTTGCAATATTTATTATTTTCATTGGGAGACAAACGAACTACCTAGTTAGTGATGGGCGAAGACAAAATCTCAGTACCTATAGATTTTTTTCTTGCAATATTTATTATTTTCATTGGGAGACACAAACGAACTACCTAGTTAGTGATGGGCGAAGACAAAATCCCAGTACCTATAGATTTTTTTCTTGCAATATTTATTATTTTCATTGGGAGACACAAACGAACTACCTAGTTAGTGATGGGCGAAGACAAAATCTCAGTACCTATAGATTTTTTTCTTGCAATATTTATTATTTTCATTGGGAGACAAACGAACTACCTAGTTAGTGATGGGCGAAGACAAAATCTCAGTACCTATAGATTTTTTTCTTGCAATATTTATTATTTTCATTGGGAGACACAAACGAACTACCTAGTTAGTGATGGGCGAAGACAAAATCCCAGTACCTATAGATTTTTTTCTTGCAATATTTATTATTTTCATTGGGTGACAAACACATTAGTACCTAAATAGTTCACAATTGCTTTCTCAAAAGAAAATTCTCGTTAAAATCCCATATTTTATGTATGTAGGTATAATAAATAATATTTATTTAACCGATTTTGATGATTTTAGAATCATTAGAATTGTCTTCTAAGCCCGAGTGACATAGAGTAGGTGACGTCATAAAAAACCAACACCTATAGCGTAAAGGAAATTTATAATATATGTAGTCAGATTTATTTATTTTTTGACGTGATAATGTCTTATAAATCGATGAACAAAGGCAACATGCACGAAAAAGTGTCACATTATGTCACGTTAGGGTCAAGCAAGAGCATGGAACAAGCGATGGAGAATAATATTATAATGTTATCCCGTAAAATTATTATCCTAAACCGACTTTACATTTTATACAAAACGTTTATGTTTTTGATCTATATGTTTCAAAGATGTATTCTAAGGGACTTCTTAGCTATGTTTGAAGAAATTTGGCCCATTCTTTATTTATTATTTTTTATAAAAAAACAATCAAGCCATTATCTTTCTTTACAGGAACTAGTAATTGAAAACCGTCAAGAAGGAAAGGTGGTTGAAGTGGAAGTTGGGCGTAGAGTAGCAGATATTTCTTTTTTTTTTAAAGCTGTTCAGGCCATAGGGGACCGCGGTCCAATGGATTGTATCCTCAGTATAATAGGTGAAGTAAAAGTTGGTCGGGACTCAAAACTCATCATGAAATGTATGTGTAATTAGTATGTGTAATATGAAATTTACTGTGTGTTTGGTTGAAAGGAAGAAGATAGCATGGAAGTGAATCATCAAATTGTATCTGGTATCATATCATCTGGTGGGAGCTACTTTCAGTTAAAAACATTAACTGCCCTACCAATTATGTCACCTTCATTATATAATGAAATTTATAATACGGTTTGCGATTGATGGGAAAAGACAGGAGCACTATCCATGGCAGAAGCTGTCAAGGAAGAAGCAGAGTAAGCAGTGTCAGTGTCAAATTTTGGAAGGAGCAAATGGAGATGAAATTAGTTTGGTTTTATTACGATTGACTACTTCCAGAATTAGTTGATCCTCGGCAGTCACGAAGCGAATTCGTGACGCGCCCAGTTCCAGTATCATAGAGGCTACAAAAGAGAGGAAAGAAAGAACTTTACGTGTTTTGAAAGAGAAGGACGCCTAAGGATTTTGAAATAGACTGAGGTAACTTAACTACCCAGCCGGTCGATTCACGTGCATCCAAAAGTTGTTTTAACTTAGAAATCGCCTTATGGTTTTCTGTTTTAAACGCACTTACTTATCTAGTCTTGGATTGTCATAAATCAATTACTGTACAATTCTTATACAATTTTGAAGAGTTACCTGGTGTAAAGAATCATCAAAATCGGTTTAAAAATACAGCGAATTGAGAATCTTCCTCTTTTTTTAAGTCGGTTAACCCTTAATTTACCCGTTAGGTCCATTGGACTCCGCACAATGTTTTAATCAAGCTTAAAAACTTAATTACCGCGAATTATACTTCATGCTCCCTTGTACCTTCAATCAGAAGCGCGCCGGTTAAGGAGTGAGGAGGAAGTCCTCCTGCGCAGCGTGTAGGGGTAAGTAGCCACTTGTCAGGAGTCCATTGGACTCAAACAGGGTATTTGTGTAACAAAATTAGTAAAGTCATTATATTGTTATTTGTCGTGTTTTTATGTAATTAATTTTATTTTAGGTCAACAATATGGCGTCAAATAGGACATCAGTTAATATAATGCAACAGGTGGTGAATCGATAATAAACAACTTGCTCCAGGAAGATAATGAGGATTCCGATGATGAATTATAACAATTTAGTCGACAATCCGAAACTACACGACATCAAATATTGTCAGATAAAGAAGAAGACGAGCGCATTCCATTTGAACATGGCTCGGAGTCGGAGTGGTCTTTTGATACAAGTAACGAGGAGGCACAGGAGTCCGGTCTAAGGCCAGCATGCTTAGGATGCACTAACAAGCTTTGCGTGCGATGTATAGATAAAGCCAAAGATTAGGCGTTGCAGGGTTTTTATTTTATTATGAACATGAACCTTTTTTATTTTTGTTAACGATTGTTTAAGATATTATTGTGTTAATTTAGTGGGAAAACAATTATTTTTTGTTTGAATTTTGTTTTAGTTCGAAGTTAGAAGTTGGCATTTACTGTTTTATAGATATTTTCTAGTGATTAAGTATGTACAAGAAAAATATAAGATAGATGCATTACTGATTAAAATGTTATACGTAAAATAATAAGAAATAAGTTTTTAAACATATTAAATTACTTTGTTATACAAATTTATCTTTTATTTTGAGTAAAATCGATGATTTGTGTGGAGGAGTCCAATGGACTCAATGAGGTTAATTGAGGTATATAATTTCACCGGGTAAACTGAGGGTTAAAAGGGTTTGTTTGCAAAAAAACAAAGTGACATTTTGAAGTCACCACGCTACGGTTTTTATTACGTGAATCGGGCATCTGGTAACATTTTCATTCTGATAGGTTTTGCAATAGCAATTGATTTTATAATCAAATTAGCAGAAATCAGAATTTATTCAGTAATTTATTTAAACAACTTTAAACATTAGAATTTTGAACTCAAATTTTGTTATTGTTTACTTACTTCTAATTTGTATATTAATAATTTATAAACTTGTTTTACAAATTTTTGCACAACCCTAGCACGCTTGGCGACTCATATTTGTTATTGTTTACCTACTTTTAAATTATATGAATCATTTTTATACTTGTGTTTCATTTATTGATATTTTTTTGTAAAACCCTAGGAGATTTTTAAGATATCAAGGTGATCGTAAACAAATAGTAAGTAATTATTTGAGTTTATCCAATAGGCACATATCCTTGCGTATAGATAAACAGTAGCGAGGAAAGGCTCGATGTTATTTCGACCGTACTTGCTACTGAATTTGCAATTATGTTATTGAATGAATATTTTACGAAATAAGAATAAACTGTGGTAGTAAAATTACAAATAAATACATAGTTGGAATTTTAGGTAAGTAGAATACAAAAAGGTGGCTCTCTCTGGGTCATTCACCCGCCCCGGTCGGTTGTTTCAGTAAACAGTAGCGCTGCGGTCGCGCGAAATCGATGTTGCGTCTGGGCAATCTGGGCCCTTAAGACCGAAAATCATAGTTGGCGGAATGTAGGTGTTTAATATAGGTACTTCTGCTTACCCCTTCGGTGATTATGGGCTTGCGCATATGTATGTATATAATGTAATAATATAAAAATAATAAAAAAACGAAACACAGTGTCTTATTTTCTTATCCGCGTTCCTTTGGCACGTCACCGCGGTAAAAGCAAATTATAAAAATAACACCTACATTTACGATATCATAGCACCTGATCGGTCTTGATGAAGTATTATCAGTCTTGATAATAATGTACTTAATAATAATAATGTATTCGCATTTAGCTATCATGTAATGATAATAATCCTATTAATTATATTAATTTTAGTTTGGTTATAAATACTGCTAAAGATTTTAGACAAGGAATACATATAAGTACTGTTAGATATTTCGGGATATTCATGAATTCAAGACCGCGGTAGCCTAGTGGTATGGGTAATGGACTGCTGAGACGAGGGCTGACAGAGGTACTAGCACCCACATTTCGCCAGTTTATGTTTAGGTCCCAATGTAAATAGGTGGCGAACGTATTGCCATCAACCGAGCACTTATAAACCTGCGATAAATACACACATCATTTCGAAAAGCATCGAAAAGTCATTGGCATGTGCCATGGTAAAACCTTGGGTCAAACCCAAGACCTCGTCTCAGCAGCCCATTATATATCACTAGGTTCCCGCGGTAGGCTTATTATTATCATAATGCGCTTAATAAATCGCTTAATTCGCTTATATTCTTCTACACAGGTAAGAATAATTAGTGCTATTCAGATTGGCGCCTTCAATAGCAAGTTAAGAAGCATACTAATTACTTTAAAAAATGTTTAGTATAAGTTAAGGAGTAGCAGTGAATCTATCCCATGTCCTGATTTCGTTGAAGAGTCCATCACCAGGGCACACTGTAGAGGTTACTTGCCGATGACCTAAGAGCCTGTAGGTTTTAGAAATGTAGCCGAGTTCAACGCCTTTCACTATCAGACTCTTCGTTGTCTGCAGCATGTTAGCAGGAGGGGCGTTTGCTGATGAAAAATGATTTACCTATTGGTTAAAAAAATTAACAGCAAAAGACGATATGAAAACCTGTTTTGTCTTCTGCACTGACAGCACAGAAAGTCTTTTACACTTACAGCACAGATATTCTTTTAATTTTCACCCCTCCCCCTTCTCAAGACTCCGCTCCTGCTCTCCTACTACCTCTTCCCCCAACCTTTACAGGGCCGGCTGCGCGAGTGAGGCGTCCCTAATGTTGCAAGCGTCCATGGGCCGCAGTATCCACTTTCCATCGGGTTATGTTACTTATGTTTGTCTGCCACCTAGGTTGTATAAAAAAAGATACTGTTTCAGTTCAATGATGTGAAGACGACAATTTAAGTGCTGTTATGGTTACTGGCCTGGTGAACAAGAAACAACGGAACAATCGAAAACACTTAGGTCGCATCGAATATAAGGAGTTGCAGGCAGGGGCGTAGTGTGGCTGTGGGTGCCATTTTTATAATAACAATTTTTCGCTTTTCGGTCTTGTGTAAATAGCGAATTTACACAACAACAACACACAGTGGCAGTAGTTACCTATATTACTATAATGCGCTATACTTACATTCGTAATTACCGATCATAGCGATACCAATACTTCTGGAATTCCAACCGCGTGCGTGAGCTCCCAAATTCATCCAGCCTCGACCCTCGTAAACGGCTCCATCACCTCCCACAACAAAACTTAAACAAACATTGTACATCAAAATCATTGTGGGGCCCCATTAAACGCTTCGTAATTTTGAAATTACTTCGAATCAAATTAAACTGACAGGGGCGTCGATCGTAGGTGCGTTGTTCACTGGGGGCGTAAATAATTTAAGCCACCATCTCTAGAACACACAGACTTAGAACGACTTATATCCATTGACAGCCTCTGTGCGTGGCGGTAGTGAACGCGACTGCTACATAGGAGGCGCGGGTTCGATCCCCGCTCAGTGCAAATATAAATATTGTTATTTGCACTGGTCTAGTCGTGTCTCAGAGAGCACGATAAGCCGTCGGTCCCGGCAGTCAGTCAGTTATGGCAGTCGTTACGGGTAGTTGGAGTCCTAAGAAATGTATCAACTGATCTAGCTGCAATTCTTCGATATCACCTATATCTATATGTTGTGGAGGCTAGGTGGCAATCGCTTCACAGAAAATATCGAGGTTCAGCCGCAACGCAGTTAGACAGGAAAAATGGAGTCGGGGCTCCAAGGATGAGACCGGAATTAACGCACGGATGATGATGACTTACTTATATCCAATATCCGCCCAACCGTTAGTATTTTGGTGGTAATTCTGCATGGATCTCATACTCTTTATACAAGCGGTTCGATTGGTGCAAGCTGCTGTGGCGGTGTGGTGTATCACTACGTCTGGTACCGGAGTTGCAAGTTTCGTGCTCGAAGTGGCCGCCCGAGCGCCCCATCCATCGCGCGTGATGAAAACAAAAACATGTGCTGCAAGAACAACGAATGCAAGATAATTATCATCTCATCGTGTCAAAAACTGATGACTTCTGTTCTTTGTAGGTGGCCGCCTAATCAGACGAACAGACGACTTCAAAAAGGTAGGTAGTTGGGACAGACTGGATGTGGAAGTAAGAGAATCGGGAGCAATGGCACACATTTGGAGAGGCCTATGTCCAACAATGAACTGCAATAGACTGATATCTTTTTAGAACATATTTTTTGTAATGGTGCTTACTTTTAAAAGTCACTAATCAAGATGACATGATTTTTTAAACGTTATCTACTTTGCTTCGCACGGTCATCAAGATGCGATTGTAAGGTTTGACCCAGAATGTCATGATCGAAACCATACTGGGTATGGAGTCATTGGCGGCTTGTAGGTTTGCTTGGATTTCAATTAATTAAAAATTGCTTCGAATTATATCACCATTACGCCCCCGGGGGCGTTAACTGTAGGACCACTGAGGGCGTAGGTCACATACCCATAATATTATGTATTTAAAATGTGTTTATCAATAATATAATTTTCATATCTGTGAATTATCTATATATATTAAGTACTTTCGACTCTAACTGTTCTTCAATCATTGTCAATTATGAAATTTATGGTAGGTTTTAATTTTATAAATTATACTTACAACCATCAGGCGCGTTGTGTTTTAAGGCGAAGCCGATAATAAGTATAATAACAGCACCCGCTATACAACACACTAGACCACATAAAATTAACTTTGCCATTTTGCCTGAAGACTTTATTATCAAAGGATTATTTTTGAAAAATCACCCATATCAGTTTTATAATCACACACACCTTTTAGAAAATCACATTTATTCACAAAATAATTCACGACACCTGGATGATTTCATAAACTAAAGAATAATGACTACTAGGTATATCCGCAGATGAAATAGTGATTTTAAATCATTTCAATAAATGATAAAATAAAATATTACCACGTCTAAAACCAAAAAGAACTACTTCCAAATATAAAATATATTTAGCGCAAAATCAGTTCTGAAGAAATTGTTTCAACAATATCCACATTATAATAGTTATTCAATATTCACTATTTCTAAGAGTTTTACGACTTGAAGGTCCTTAAGAAACCTCTCGAAAGGTAGACATGACAGTGGCACTGATAACGTTTTTATGGATAAATATTATAGAATTACTAATGTAGAGTGTATTTACGGATGTATTGATGCAAACTATTGAATAGCAATCACTGCAAGTAATTTAATAGGTAGTTTATATAAGTACAAGAATACGAGTATAACCAGTCATCATTATATGTTTTACATAGGTATTAGAATACTGGTACAATTGCACATTTTTGAATTATTGACCATCTTAGTTCAAAAACTTAAAAGATTTAAAACAGTGGAAACATGTTCTAAAGTTGTAACACCTATTTGACTGTGTAAAAATTTATATTATTGCCACACTTTATGTGTTTGTAATGATGATCCTCGTTCCTGACACTTTGCCTTGAGCTTACCATCAGGCGGGGTGAAGTCAAATTAAAGAACGTTCAGGTAGGGTTAAAGCTAAATGAACGATTTCAAATTAGTACCACCCTCGTACTAATTTGAAGGCATCTTTTACAACATGTAGAATGTTTAATTTTTCATACCACTTAGGTGGCAGACAAGCACACGGCCCACCTGATGGAAAGCGGTCACCGTGGCCTATGGGCGTTAGCAACTGGTCACACTCGTGCTGCCTACCCTGTAGAAACCTTCTAATTTTTCTTAGCTTAGCAGGCAACTATCACTACATAGTATAAAATAAAGTCGCGTTTTCTGTCCCTATTTTTCTTGTCTCTTTGTATGCTTAAATCTTTAGAACTACGCTACGGATTTTGATGCATGTTTCAATAGATAGAATGGTTAAAGAGGAAGGTTTATATGTATATAACATTATGCTACGACTAACAGGTGCGGAGCAGGAATGAAAAATGTTGCAAAAACGGGGAGACGCAGACGAAGTCGCGCGGGTCAGCTAATGATAGATAATTATACAATTTTTACGTCTATGTAGAGTTAAAAATAAATCGTTATTAATATTCATATAATATAAGACATACATAATAATCACGCCTTAATCCTCGGAGGGCTAAACAGAGGTGACTTTACACCCACATTTTGCCAATCATTATATTCAGGCCCGTAATAAGTACTCCTTTTGCCGTATTCCGAACAATATTATCGACTCGAGCCATGCATCTAAGACTGAGTCTGAACTGTATATGTCTGTCTGATGTTAAATAGCCCTATCGCTTAGTCGCCTTGTACGACACCGCATGGGAACACACCACATCATTTAACCTATTACAGATTGGACTGCAGGACATAGATCACTGCCAATGTTGGGAGACTTTACCTACTGTTTCCACACTGACCAGACTCACATAATTGTATGAGCGGAAGCGACTCGGTCGTCGAAGATCGCAGAATGACCTCTGTCCTCCATAAACGCTCGCCCGGGGGTGACGGTTGGAGCCGCCTGTCACCCTAGCTGAAGCTGGCCGCGGCGGTGGCGCAAAGTGCGCCTCCCTATACCTGGGTGCTAGATCGGGGATACCGTGATACCGTGGTCTCTATTCCCGTCGAGGATCATCTCGAAAGTGAGGGCCCCGGGTCTGCCGAGGTGTGGGGATATGTTGGCTACTATCTCACCTCCGGTAACTAAGCAACTAAAGACCCAAAGACGGCGTGCGTTTTCGTCGGTTCGAGTCCGACATAACATACACAACAGGCTCCGGTGTGGGGGTATCCGTGGGGATTTATCACACGTTTAAAAAAATGGACTCACATAAATGTAAGCTTTCCAATATTATTATAAAAGAGTACTTATTCGAGAATATGTACCTACCTATGTACAGTAATGTAATACTACTAGCACAGTTTAACAAACTCTTTTTCATTTGTTTCCGTGGTACAGGTTTGTCACGTGTTGGTTCATATTAATCAACGATTAGCTGTTAGGGGACTTACAGAAATGTCATGACCCTTTATCATTTCAATGAACTAGGGAACTTTGCCATTGTCCATTAAAAAGACATTAGTAAGATTTATTTCCGTGAGTAGGTGAATAACATGTACAAGTTGCCTATTAATTAACGATCAAGTCAGTCAAGGAAACTCATAGTATCAATGATTAATAATTGCCGTAATAAATGGCATACATCTATCCCAAAATGGAAAATTTAAAATATACGGTACCTACTCGATTTTTTATAAAAGTAAAAATTAAAATTCATTGATTTGTACACATATGGTCAAACATGATATTACACAAGATTAATACAGTTTAGCACATCTACCATTCTATGGCATATAAATATTAGCCTAGGCTCTATTTCAAATCTTACATTTTGCCTGCTATATATAGGTACCTACTATACAAAAACAAAATTAGGTACAATATGATCAGTACTACGATTATAAGAATTAGATTAAAATGCCATAGAATAATCAGTCATAAGGATATCACTAATAGTAATATAGTCATGACTACCTTAGTAGGTATTTGATCTGCGGATAAAGTGGTATAGTTACCACTTTATCCGTAGATCAAATAGTGGTCATATATATTGACTATTATTATTAACGAAACTAATATACAAACAAAGAGCTGAATGTCACAATGCTGAATCCCGAGTAACACTATTCACGAAACAGTGCTACTAGATGAGAATAAATAATCGCATCGAGCCACACTGTTACTCGATGCGAATATTTTTCTCAACCAGTCACAGTGTGACAGGATCCAGTGTGACTCGTTGAGAATAAAGGCATTTTTCTACTCCTATGCTCCTTTCATATTTGGAATATTGTCGACTCCTGTCTCAATTCCAACCCTACCCCAACCCCGAAAAGACAATCTACCCCAGAGCCTCGTCCTTCAATCACCAGATATGTATCTATCGGCAGCTGATGGCTCGAAACGGCTGTGCAGTTTTGGTAAGTTCGAATTCAACATAACCCCCCGCGATGACTTCAGCGAGGGGGGTTTCCGCACGGGAGAATAAAAAAGTATAGGTTTGTGTGGATGAAGTTGGTTTAACCTCCGCAGATCTAGATGGATATATCTAGGTATGCGGAGGTCAAACCATCTTTATCCACATCATCATTAATGAAAAATCACGTGCTTGTATTATTGCGAACTTATCTAAAAAGCATCTTAAATTAAAATATGAGATTAAATCAAACATGTGCATGAATAATTATCGAAGGTATTTTTATCACAATTGCTAGATATGTTGTCAAAGCCGTAGTGTTTGTCAAAACCAGGTGCGCTATGTTATCAATAATAGGTATTGAAGTACTTCTAAATGTACTTAAATAAATTTAAGATGATGATAACTCAAAATTATACCTGTAACGACATCGCTATGATTTGCATCATTAATTACCATCAGGCAAGTCTACGCCTCGCGTCACCTCGCTTGAGTCTGCAGTTTTTCAAGTTCCTGAAGATATTCGAATGTTTTTTCATTTAATCACGTTGACATTTATAACTTCTGAAGGGAACTGGTTGAACTTTGTGGGAACAGGAAAGACTATTATAAAGTGAAATAACACTTTTTATCTCTTCAAGGGTTTTCTCATGGGATGTGGGAACAGGATCAATACACCACACAAACGGGGCCGCATGAATAAGTTCGTAATATCGAAAGTTTTCGAGCTAATGTATAACTTGAAAGATGTTACATCAATGCCGATTATTACTGTGTCCAGTGGTTAACAATGTACATAATCCCGTACCTGTCAACCAAGATATGTAGACTTAAAAAATTACAATACATATGCGATGCAATTTTATTTTCGGCCAGTTGCTTTTATACGTTAAGCTGCTGATGCTACCGTTGCTATTCTTCGATGATATCCTTTTGACGTATTGTATGCCTCTAACGTTTCGTTGATGTCGCCATTTGTTAATGTTAAAGGGTGATTGATCTACACCACAATGTGGGGTAACATTAATTGAAGTTGACGGCTATCCATCTTAAAACATCGAAGTTCACGATAGAAATATAGTTTCGAGTGTTAAGAGAGAAATATATCTAATTCAGAGAGTTTATAGAACAAAATAAGTACTAAACGTATGACACACTAAGAATGTGAGGCACAGGTAAATAGACCGGCGAGTCCCGACGTTGTAGAACAACATTCTTATCATCATCATTTCAGCCTTACTCAAGACACCCAGGCACAGGTTTTCTGCCTGGAGATTAGAACTAGGAAACTCAGATGTCAGAGAGTCATAAGCCTCCCCCATAGACCTCCAATCCGACCGGTTGGAGGTGGTCTACATCCAACGGGCACCCGCGACTCTGACTATGTCGTCCATCTATCTCGCGGGTTGCCGTCGTACGCCTCGTCTACATTCGAGATCCTTTCGACTCCAACGGCCATCTATTCTTCTTGTAGAACATACACTGACCAAATTAATGGGATATCTTTAGACATGTGGCAATTCATTGGTCATGGTCGTTTAGTCATCATTCTCTGAACCTATTCCCAACTTTCTTAGGGTAGTCTAACTAAGATGCGGCTCCACAACCAAACTGGCGATATCGAAGTTCTATATTTGGGCTAGTCGGATTATGAGGGCTTCAACTACCTGTAACGTCTGCCACAGATGTTCGTATGGCAGCCGGGACCGTCGGCTTAACGTGCTCGTTTCATAGTATGGCATAGAATATAATGTTTTAATTTATTGTATGGCTTTAACTTTCGTTCACGTATGTTCTAAATTTGATAAAAGTTAAAATACGAGTCAATAAATAAATATATGGAACATTGAACAATTTACTCTATTCCATTCTACAAAATGACAACCAACGAATTGCTACTTGTCAAGGGGTCAGAAGTACTCGAAATCGGCGGGCTTTCGCTGAAATATGTAGCTACAGTAGAAAAAACTCGTAGCAGATGGCGGGTATCTCCCTATCATGTATCTAAATACATGGTAGGGAGATACTCGCCGATTAGTTAAAAATAAAAAATGTGTATAAAAATAAAAAAAACAAGGTTATCTACCGCATCTAAATCGGTTCCAATCACAACATTACGTAACAGTACACAATCGAATTTGTTGCCTTTTAATATGTATCTAGGTACTCATTATCTTGATCTATGATAGTAAATTACTATATAAAGTCCGAATATTTGGCGAAGAACCTAAGAGTAGCTGATTATAAGTCTACCGATTCCGTTCTGAAATGGCAAATTTACTTTTGGGTGTCTTGCTCTGCTGTCTGGCGGGTACACTTGCTGTGCCTGCTCCTCAAAGTGATGCTGCGAGGAACAGTGAGTATACATTTAAATATTGTACCTACTTATACATTTATATACTTAGTACCTATGTTTTCCTTGGGATACATACCTACTTAGGGTTTTCGGAGTTCGAGTCGTCTTCGGTATATTTTCGAACTTCGACGTAGTGAAATATTTCAAAATTTTCATTTCAAAATAATTAAAAAACGAATACATATTTTTATGTATGTGCGGGTGCAATCACATCTAATATTGATGCTGACTGTATTTTAATTAGATACTAGTGTCCTTTAATAAAAGTGATTCGCTTTACACCAAGTACTTTTTAATTACCATCGAAATTTCAGGAGCTGATAAAAATACTATATTTTTATACAAAACAAAACAAAATTATTAATGTTTTTAATATCTCGAAATACGCGCATAAGTTTTTGACCCAATGATATCTGAAATAAGATGATTACAATTGTAATTAAAAATTATTTGTGCATATATTATGACCCTCGTTTTAACCAAAAAATATTTTATGTACAGTCGTATACGAAGAGACGAAGTTGAATAGTTTTATTTACTAATTTTAAATATAGATCACCTTTGTGCCGCTAAATCGCCTATTTGTGGCGATAGTGTTTTCGACTTCTACGCAGGGAGAGATAGGGCTACTTGTATGCCTGAATAATTATGACTATTTGAATTGGTGTTAACCGTACTTCAGAGAGCACGTTAAATTGCTGGTTGTCATACAAACATCTATGTCTGTCGTTACATAGGGGAAAAGGGTGAAATGACCCACATTGAAGGGTTAATCACTCGTTTGGTCAACGGCATCCCTACTAGCACTAGTACCTAGTATCACTAATATAAATTATTAGTGACACAAAAATACTAATGTCATGTTTTCTTCTCGCAGCATATCCCTTCCCCTTCGTAACACGCGCAGGATGGGGCGCACGCGCAGCCACTGGCTCTTCAAGGCTCGCAACTCCGACACCTGATGTAGTCATCCACCACACCGCCACTGGCCAGTGCACCACCAGGACCGCTTGCATCAACAGCATGAGGTCCATGCAAAACCACCACATGAACACCAACGGATGGGCAGATATTGGCTACAAGTAAGTTTGATGTTTGAAGATCGAATGTCTATCCCTGTACTAAATTTCAGCAAGATTCGCTGAGCCGTTAAAGCGTGATTGAATAACAAATATCCAAACATCGTAAAGTATAATTTAAAACCCCCCGAAGGGGTAGGCAAAGGTGCAACCACATTTCGCCAGTTTATGTTTAGGTCCCAATGCAATAAGCGGCGAGCCTATTGCCATAAGTAAAATTTAATCGGGACTAATCACCACGAAAGTACTTACGTTTTGACAGGTCGGACGTCAATCAATCTCTTAAAAGCAATAAGAGCAGAATTCGATTATACAGAGATAGAAAAAGTAAGAGCAGATTTTCAATTTATCAAACTTGACAAAAATAGAGACAGAACAATAGAACTTGACATTATAGATTATTATAGTTTTGGATCCCCGAGAGTCATAGTCGGAAGGCAAGATAGTCCCGTCGAAGTAGGTAATAGTCAGTCTAGGGGTTAAGGGTGTTTAGCATAGTAACCACTGGACTATTCGGGCGCCGACTTCTCTCTAACCTCAAACCTCTCAAGATGAACTAAGAAGGTAATGGACGAACGCTGGGACTATTTTTGTGGACCCTACCCATTTGAAACTTGTTTAAAATCTGTATAATGTTTGTTTTAGCTTCGTAGTAGGTGGTGACGGTTCAGTATATGAGGGCCGTGGCTGGACCAACCTGGGAGCACACGCTGGTGGTTGGAACTCCAGAAGTGTTGGCATTGCAGTCATCGGCAACTTCGAATGTAAGTAGACAGCATAACTCATAAACCGACTTCCAAAAAGGAGGAGGTTCTCAAATCCATTGGTATTTTATTTTTTTGTAGGTATGTAGGTACACCGATTACTCGGAGATTTGTGATTCGATTTTCGTGATTGTTTATTAGTTGGATGCAAAAAAGTTGCCATTTGGTGACATAAAAAAATTATACAGTTTGGACGAGTAGTTTTAATTCAGTCATTTAACTTATTTCTGAGATCCAAAATTATTTCATTTTCTGAGGGACTTATGGATGACACTCAATTTCATTCGGTTCTACTCATCATTTTTTAACTTTCGCGTTGCATGCGATCATATGGTAAATACAATAATTTACCTTTTGATTTGCTTTTTAAACAGTTCTTTATGCGTTGCACCAGTGTAACTCACTGTGATTCCGTTTATGAACTATGAATTTTATACAAACGTTAGAAGAATCCAATTAGAACTAGCTCAGTGATCTTCACTACATCCGTGACCATGTTCTTGAAACAGCACCTAAATATCGATAAATGATACACTAACAAACTTGGTAAATAACCCGTCGATTCTTATAAAATTTAAAATAATGATCTTTTCAATTTAAAATCATTTTTGTTTCATAATGAACTTTTTAAATTCGAACCGCAGTGTATTAATTTAAAAAAAAGTATTTTTTTTTTTTAATTTACATTCCAATTTTTACAAAATCTTATACTACCGTAAATCTTCGTAATATAAATCGCCAGTCAGATTAATATTTTCCTATTTTTCCTCAGCTGCTCTCCCACCTGCAAACATCCGCACCCTAACCCAGAACCTCATCACCAGAGGTGTGCAACTCGGCTTCATCTCCAGTAACTACAGGCTCTTGGGTCATCGTCAAGTGACCGCCACCGCCTGCCCTGGTACGGCATTCTTCAACAACATCAGGACCTGGCCTAGGTTCGTTGCCAACCCTTAAGTTTATTGAAGCTGACTCCGAGATTTTGGAAACTTTGTACAAAATAAAGTAATTCTAAATTCAACTGTTTCGTTTTTATTTATTTTCAATAATTTGTACCTAAAATAAAGGCATTTGAATTTTTATTGTATGGGATAAACAGTCCCCTGTAAATTTATAGAGTCTGTATGATATCTATAGTGTTTGGAATATTCTAGACGTGCTAATGTACCTCAGTTGGCCAGAACCCAGAATAAGGTGCTAGTCGCGAATTTAAGTACCCATAAATGTTACACATTTTAATCATAAATGATATACCTATAAATATGAGTATGTTTCATGGTGTCTGAAAGGTTTCTAAAATTATTTAAGAATACTAATTTACCCATATTGATATGATATTGGTGGCAATAAGCTCGCCCCCTATTACGTAAGACCGAAAACCATAGTTGGCGAAATGTAGGTGTTTATAACCCTCTGCCGACCCCTTCGGGGATTACAGGCGTGAACATGTGTGTGTGTATTAATAACTTTTTTATCAAGATTAATAAGATTATCAAAACTACCACCTTGATTTCCTCTGTTAAGGCGAAGGCAGGATTCTCTCATTTAATACCTACTGCGTTTTATACTGGCACTATGAGGTGCACATTAGTTTAGGTACATCAATGTTGATATGTACTTCACAAAGGACATTAGCAAACACTAAATATAGAATATGTATTTAGTAATTGGCTACGCTTCATTCGGTCTCATTTCCTGCACTTAATAGACATGTTCTCCCGAGGATGTCCGCTACTGTGATTATTTTTAAAGTTCATGACTGCTGTTCGTCGAGTTTATGGTATTTCTCAAAACATTAATAAGACAAAGCTATCAAAATATGCAATGATAATATTACGTGTGATTATGAAGTTTTACATAATACACAGTTAATTTAAATGTATATAAAAAGAGAATAATTTCTCTATAACAAAAAAAAGCTTACAGCAAATTTGGTTTGAAATATGTCTTTGTAAGATTTCTGTACCTTCGTACTCACATCTAAACCAGTAAATATAAGAAGGGTGAAGTAAATTTATCTTTCTCAACATTTTCCAATATAGTCTTTAAGGACACAGCAATAAAAACCATTTTCCGTTACCTCATTATATTCGAATGTCTCTTGAGCCAATTATTTCAGATCAATGTCTTTAGACTGTTGGTCTAGTGACTACTTTGCCGCTTCACTAACATCCTTGTAATACTTATATATTATTGTTTCACACTTCGGTGCACCTTGAACATCTGGGAGTGCGACGCTGACGTCTACGGGCGCGTCCGGAAGCAAGGCGCCTACACTGTCGATGTGTATACTGATATAAAACATATTAGTAATTTATCTTTTTTTTTTCATTAGCATAATTGTATCAAACATTGATGGTTCTTGTCGTTTAAAATCTAGGTATCTATGGGGCAATTCAATCACAAATCACCCATGTAGGCAGATGGCTGAACTAGTTTGTTCGAATACATCAATGGATATAAACAGTCTTCCTATTAATAAGGAAAGGTAATAAAATGCACAATACAATACAACATATTTCCGTAGCCATACCAGACTTATGAATACTGATTATTAAAGCAGCGGTCTTGTATAAAAATAAAAATAACGCTTTTAGTTGCGACTACATACCATTAACTCACGCCTATATCTCCGAAGGGGTAGGCAGAGGTGCTAGCACCCACATTTCACCAGTTTATGTTTAGGTTCCAATGTAATAGGTGGCGAGTCTATTACCAGAAACCGGGCACATATAAACCTGCGATAAATACACACATAACTTCGAAAAGTATCGAAGTCATTGATGTTTGCCATGGTAAAACCTGGGATCGACCCTGAAACCTCGTCTCAGCAGTCCATTGCCCATACCACTAGGCTGCCGTGACTAACAGATAGCTATTCCAAAAGAAATCTAATACTGCCTACCTATGATCAAAAACCTACTGCTGGTTATAGATAACAAATGATGATATTTCCTCGATGCAAACAAGCAAGCAACAAGGGCCAACGGTACCGAATAAATAAATAGTATTAATACCAGTGGTCACGTCATCGCCTTAACAAAAGCATGCCTAAGAGTAGGTACTATTATTTATTCCGTGGATCCATGTAGTGTGCACCTCTTATAGGGCAGAACAAGGCAGAAGGATTTTGATCCTCAACAACACGTTTGGGTCGCCAATATTGGTAAGCAACGGCGCTTGTGATCTCTGGAATAACGTTATAATAACATACGTAAACTCACGCCTGTATCCCCGAAAGGGTAGGCAGAGGTGCTAGCACCCACATTTCGCCAGTTTATGTTTAGGTCCCAATGTAATAGGTGACGAGCCTATTGCCATTAACCGGGCACTTATAAACCTGCGATAACTACACACATACAGTTTAACGTTATAATATTATGTATTTTTCTCTAACTATAATAACTGAAATACTTATCCCAGAAACCAAATTCACTTTTAGGACTATTTCTATGTTCTGGATATATATATATACTGGCAGTTGCCCGCGGCTCCGCCCGCGTGGACGTCGATTATCGACCGGATCTATTGAAATTTATGAATATTACTCCGCTCCCTTGGATGGTAGCGTGATGATACATAGCCTATGTTCACCGGGAATAGTTTAGCTTTTTAACGGTGAAAGAATTATTGAAATCGGTTCAGTAGTTTTGGAGCCTATTCGTTACAAACAAACAAACAAATCTTTCCTCTTTATAATATTATTATAGTGTAGATATCTCCACTTAAAAAAAAACATCAATTCGTCACTCCGTTTTGCCGCGAAAGATGTTTCGCCATAACTTCAAAACCAAACGTCCAATTTTAATCTTTTAAATACCAAATATTATCTACATAAACTGTACTTAGTGATGAAATAATTTATTTTGATAAGGATTAATAGTAAAATAAATGCGTTTAAATGTAGTCCAAAAAAAATTAAGATTTTTAAATAAAAAAAATGGTTGTTGTGCCTCACTCGACATAGATACGTATAGTGTGTCGCGGACTTTTATGTATATATTTATAAGATCTCCAATTAATTAGAACATTTTATGGTTCTATCTTTTATAGTTTAGGCAGCGTACGCAAAATAAGTAACTTTTCTGGTTGATTTTTTACACCTTGTGTCCGAAAAACCCAAATATTTTACGGACCCCTATTTTTTTCCAAAATAAAATTTAGCCTATGTTACTCGTGGATAATGTAGCTTTCGAATGGTGAAAGAATTTTTAAAAACGGTCCAATAGTTTTTGAGCCTATTCATTACAACCAAACAGACAAACAAACAAAGTTTACTTCTTTATAATATTAGTGTAGATATATTATGTAATCGATAATGATTTTAAATGCATTGCTTTCTGTTTGACAAATGATTCTAAATCAAAATCTGACGTATCGTAATAAACACCACCACTTCGATCTAGTTTGAAGATTAATTTTGAATTTTATTTCCATTTACTACCTACTTACTTAGATAATAATTTTATACCACTTGTATATGTCAACACCAGACATATTATAAACTTCGGAAGCGACTTGGACGTCGAAGGTCACTGAATGACCTCCGTCCTCCATGAACGCAGGACTGGGAGTGACAGTCGCCTGTTGCGCGTGATATGTACTCCCCGCTATCCGGGGAAAGATGTGGACACATTAGTCCCACATCTGAGAGGCCCTACGCTGGCCCTGGGTCAGTCGGTACATGAGGGATATCCCAGAGGCTACCCACTCTCGGCAACTGATGGCCCAAAACAGCCGTTCGTCATAACAACCGTTGCTGACTTCGGCGGGGAAAATAAGGCATATTATAAACGTGGGCTAATGAACTTGGAATGATATGATGCATGCTATGGATATAAAACTCTTTGGCAATAAGACGTTCATTATGTTTAAAGTGCTGCTTTGAAAGGAAAGCTGTGCCTGAGCTGTTATAACTGCCTTCAAATCTAAAATAAATAAAATCACTGCTAGGCAATCGTGCTCCACAATCGACCACATTATCGCTTACCAACAGAAAAGAGTGGTCAAACGTGGGTCCTATTTGCTAATATTATAAGCGTAAAGGTTTTTAAAAATAAAAAAGGAAATATGTTTAGATGTCTGTTACTCTATCGTGCTTAAACGGCTAAACAGGAATGTGTTGAAATTTGGCTTAGAGACAGATTAATACTCAGGCTCCATTTTATATCTGGAATCTCCATTTGATATTTGTTGAAGAATCGTTTACAATATTCTAAGCAGCCAGTGCTGTGGGCAAATCGCCAATAAACAAATACCATGAACATACGACACTGTTTTACCATAAGACCTACACCAAAAAAACTATTAAACTAATGAATAATGTTCACTAATCAATGGGTGCACGCAAAATCCGTGTGCAATTCTAAATCTCGAGACAAGACCTACCGCGTGTACTAAAAATTTCGTGGCTCATAAGCCGCTCCTATTTATAAGTTCCAGAGAATTGTTCATGAAATTCCTACGGTAGTCGCGGGCAACACGCGCTCCCGTCCCCACGGTTTCGTGTCTTCCCGAAATATACCAGCCATATTCATAAAACAAACTATGATCAGTTAATTTGTTCAGTGTTGTTCGGTGTGATCAAATTAAGTGTGTACATTTCAGTGAATTTTGAGAACACTACACACACATACCTACTGTTTGGATAATGTAAGATCGTGTTAGAATTTCTGGTGAAAGCTTGAGCTATTTGAAGAGCAGATAGAAATAGGGTTTGCGTAGATAAGTAGATAATAATTAGAATACATTAGAGATTTTAGTAAAATTTGATAAGGTTTGTCAACGTTGTAATGTTCGCGCCTTCTACAAATATTCTAATATTTTACCAAATTAAACTCATTTGAAATAAGTATACCTACATAATTATTATGCACCTTATATTTTTTACTTAATAGAAAAATCCTTAATAAAATTAATCACTAAGTAGGTACATCTACATAACCTTTTTGTTATATGGGTTGCTAGGCAAACGCTCCCGAAAACGAATAAAAAAATAATTTAAAGAAAAACAAAAAACCCGACTGCGTAAACTAAAAAGAATGAAACAAGCCCAGTAGTTTAAAATTCATACAATACTCACAGTCGGGGCCCCTTGGGAAGATTTAATTGGTAAAATTTGAATGGGCCCCGACTGTGAGTAGGTATTGTATGAATTTTAAACTACTGGGCTTGTTTCATTCTTTTTAGTTTACGCAGTCGGGTTTTTTGTTTTTCTTTAAATTATTTTTTTATTTTATACTTTTTAGTTACGATTCATTGAAAAGTTATTTTTTTTACCAAAAATATTTTTGTTTGTATATCGTTTATACTTAAAATATAAACTTAAATCAATAAGTAAGAAAATTAGCAAGAATGAATGTTTTGTTAAGAAACTTTAAATCGTTATATATCCTAAATTATTATTTAAAATGAAAAATGGTAAAAGAAACCTAAATATGATTTAAAATTACCTATTCAACGACACCCCACTTGACATAGTTCATCGACTTTTTTTTTTTTAATTTTGACAATATGGCGTCTGGTTGTCGCTATGGTGAATTTTGATTACTGTCATGTCTTTAGTGACACTCGCAAGGTTAAGACGAATCGATTGACGTAAGAATGATCAAAATCGGCCTACGCGTTTGGTCTCTAGAACGCCACATAGAAACAAACATACATACATACATACATACATACATAGACTGATAAACACAATACCCTCCTTTGCGTCGCGCAGTCGGGTAAAAAAGGGAATTTCTAATACTGACCAGTTTCTTTTATGGCACGTCAATTTGACTTCACCTCGCCGAATGTGATTTAACAAAATGAGGCTACTTTTTCATTGCGATACTTTTGTTGATAAGTACCGTGATTTTTAAACCTTTTGATTGCGTGTATTATGCTAATTAAAAGGTTTAAAGATCAAGTAGGTACCTGACCTACCAAAAAAAGCAGTGCGATCAAAAACAAGTATCCCAAATTTTCTAAGATGGTCAATAGTATCTACCCCTGATTTAATTTTCAGTAGCGTTATCAAAAAGTTATGCAGGTATATATATTAGTATAGTACTCAATATTAACAACGTTACTTAAAGTATGACAACTTTTATAATAAAATAAATGAATTTCCAGAGCTATCGTAAGATTTAAATTTAAAATTTAAAAATGGAATCATTTTTAAACTTTTAACAGAAAGATACAATTTAATTATCGCTTCATTTGAATCACAATAAAATTGTTTTCAACGCATTCTTTTACGTAAATATAGAATTGAGCACTTAATTCTTTGGGATCAGCCCTCCAGAACGCCTACGATTAGTCTACATACTACTGTGTGTGTAGTCTACACATTACTTCAGTACATTATTTTCATATCATTATTATTTTCTTCAACTTGTGTCATGAGAGTTGGAATACAAGTAGTGTCATCAAAATTGACAAGTAATTCTATGTAGTTACTGAATATCCAACACAAAATAAACAAATATTTACAATTTGACATTGATTTAGTTAAGACTTACTTTAAGAGGAAAAGTTAATAATAATTAACTCGTATCAAATGAGCATTTTAAATTATTTAAAAAAATATTGTAAATTGTTTAAAAGTTACCCAAAATACTCTCATAAATAAACACCCAAATGAATAGCCTCTTGTCACGAATGTCTATGTTATTTATGACTAAGTACTAAAAGGTTAAGACAGCTTGCCAAATTCCTGCTAGCTAAATAAATTAAATAAAGAGGTATAATAATTCAGGACTTTGAAGTTAGGTATAACATTCCTGCTTTATAAGGATCATTATAAGGATAGATAAAATTAATGTTTGTCACTTTTAAACGCAAAAACGACCGACCGTATCCAGATAAAATTGTTATTTCTGAGATGCTGTTTGTTGGACCTTCACCATAATCTCCTCTTTCGCATCTCCTCTGTGGGTGGAATTAAATATTCAAAGACCAATGTGGTCACCATGTCGTACTTAAAATAAAATTAAAAATAAAGTTGCAATTACAAATGCTCTACCTAATGTTATTAAAACTTCGATGCACGAATCTACATAATGAACTAAAAAAAGTAAACGACATGATGTCCTTCTTTTGTCGAAACGGAAACCCCCTCGATTATAACCTCACCGGGGCTAACATGTTTGGTACAGGTAGATAGATGTCATTTTTATATAATTATGAAGGACCGGAAACCACCTCCGTCATAACCTCGTCAGATATAACATTGGTGCCTACTAATTAGACATTTTAATGAAGAATGTTAGAGTTTGAATATTCATTTTGATAATAACTCGTGACAAACTAATTAAACTTAATACATCTGAAAATCGGGCTCAAGCATGTGACAAATCAAACGGCTTTTTGAATTACATACTATCTTCACTCTTCCTAAATATTGCAGAGAGAATCGATTTCAACACAGCAACTAAGTACCTAATAATGTCAAAATCAAAATATAAATGAAACAGAAATAAAAAAAACAAAAGATACAGAAATGGAATCTTAAAAAATACACGCAAATTATATTAATAACAGATGTAAAGATAGCTTATTGGATAACGTGCTGTATTCACTCTTCCTTAATATTGCAGAAATAATCAGGTGTAATGCAGCAACTCATAAACTCACGCCTTTATCCCCGAAGTGGTAGGCAGAGATGCTAACACCCACATTTCGCTGGTTTATGTTTGAGTCCCAAATGTAATGTAATAGGTGGTGAGCCAATTGCCATTAACCGGGCACTTATAAACCTGCGATAAATACACACATAACTTCGAAAAGCATCGAAAAGTCATTGGTGTGTGCCATGGTAAACCTGGGATCGAACCCGAGACCTTGTCTCAGCAGTCCATTACCCATACCACTATGGCCACCGCGGAATCTAAAAAATATACACAAATTAAACTAATAACAGATGCTATTAAAATAATGACAATATAACATTGGCAACAACTGTTAAATAGAAACGACATTAGGCTGTGATTGCTTGTATGTTTATGCTATGAGAGAGTTAAAAATATATATCTCATTCAATGAATGGACGCACGTAATGGCGAATTAGTACCAGCTGCTCCCACATGATGTGTTATGTACCTATGTTAACATTACATATTTATATCAAACTACATAGTGTAGTCATTATTTAGGAGTACAACGCGATTTGTTCGGCCAATATTTCGTTTAAAGAAAATTAGGATAGTTAGATGTTTTCGGACACCACCAACCTCATATGCAGTTTGTTTAACCTGCTGATTGATGAACAAGACTCCAGCAAAGGCATTTTTATCGTGGCTGGGAGGTCAGAAGTCATGAGAAGGAGTTAGCGGCGATATTAAATGCGACCGGGAACCACACTAAGATTACGAAATTATCATAACTTTTTCAAATCGATTAAAATTGATAAATGTGAATGTTTGGACGGAATTTGAACACGCGACCTGTCTCTTACAGGAAGAATGCTCTGATCACTTGAGGTACTAGACCACGTGTGGGGCATTCGAAATCCTCCTTTTCGTCTTAGGAGTTACTTAACAACAATCCTAAAACGTAAACAATGAACGATTTTTCAATAATTTGTAAACAATGTTATTAAATTTGATAACGGCGCACAAAAAACAGTTTTTTGTTGGTGTTAGTAAGAAAAATCACCTGATGGTTAAAACGGGACAAATAGAGATCGAAAAGTGAATAGAAATAAATGGTCAGCTAAATTATGTAGTTACTTTCTTTCAAGCGAAAATTTGGACTTGTTCATTTTGTAGTAAGAGAATCATGAAATAATCTGATAATGGGGCTTAGTTAAAATTTTGTAAAAGAAGTTAGTTATTTAAAATATTCCATTGAACATTTTACTTTTTTTTCAACCCTGGATTCATACGGTAATAATATTTTCGCATACTTTAAAATCTTGATAAAAATCATAGGTAGATAATGTAATAATATTTAGTTTTGTCCTTTAAATCAGATTGCTAATATTTTAATAATTTATCGACTCATAAGTGTAAAATCACGGAATAGATAGTAGGTACTTAATCTTAATGACGTAGTAAAACACAAATAACAGATCTTAAATTTAAGTTAGATATCGTACCAATTCAATAACGTTATGTAAGCTTTTATTTGCGTAATTTAATCTTAAATTTATCAATACAACTATGATAAATAAATTATAATTACTTTATGACAAAGGGTTATATCATAATTAGGCAGATACTTATGAATTGTATTACGTCAGTAGGTACTATTAATACTATTTAAAGGGATGTAGGTACTCGCAGCTATATAGGATGTATAACTCCATTCCATTAAATGCATCAAACATCTATAGCACTTCATGGCAGACCCAATACTGTACTAGGTGTAGACACATACAAATATACCAGTTTGAGAGTACCTTACCGCAGTTAGTTTCTTTTTTTCAATTTATGGCACGTAAATTTGACTTCACCATGCCTGACGGTGAGCTCAGGGCAAAGTCGCAGTAACGAGGGTCGCCATTACAAACACGTAAAGTGTTACAATGGTGGCGCTCAGCTTGACGAACTCATTGGATGTTTTTCACACCCCAAACACGTGCGCTGGTAAGGAATTCTAAGACTTAATGGTGCAGCAGAGGAAAGACTCACCGAACCGCTTGGTTCTTGATGGAATATTCCACACTGTATGCGGATGGATGACATCTAAGCCCTGCACGTGTTATCCTGTGTAGCAAAAGAGAGGGTGGGATTAATTGGAAGAGCTCATTAGAACATTTACCGTGGCAGAGACGATAAAATACTGCCAGGGATGCAACATCTCTACATTCTCTATGCATCTGCAAAAGTTCGAATATTCGTGACCCCAGGACTCCCAATTTTCGTGCATTGTCTTACGAAATAAAACACGAAGACTAACGCAGTGTCATTCTAGGTGTGGAATAAATATATTTGATCACAAGTTATATTAATTCATCCTAGCGCTATCCCAGTCACGTCCGAAACTTTCACCTCAGAATCTGAGGTCCAATTTTTCCAGTACAATATTTTCAGACATAATCTATATGATATTCTGAGTATCAACATTACTGTTTTCAATGACAAAAATATATGTTCCGTTTGTTATAATACGTTCATTGATATTATAAATACTATTCCAATAAGTAGGTACTTAGTTGATAACATACAGATTAGTTTTATAATCGCTTAATGCTTATATTGAATCTTTAGATTTGAAATTATGTTCCTTGTAGTTACGGGAAAATAATTTAATTTAAATAAAAATAAATACACTGGTTAGAAATAAGCGTCGGACCGGGTGCAATGGCGCACATTGGAAGATCATCAGATCATCAGAAGGCATAATACCGTATTTTCCCGTAAATATGTATATCAATATTTCAGATAAATATCATTAAAATACTGGCCCAATGATATCGTAGGAAGTGAAAAAAGCAATAAGTAAATTAATAATAACATCATTAACTTTTCACTTTTATAATGAAAAAAATATCATAATTAGCTTCACAATCCGATAGTTTCGGAGAAATAAATGGACATTTCTCCAAAACATATAGGTAGGCTTAAGTACTTGGAAACATAATTACGGATCGAACGTGTCGAATAAATAAATCTTCTTCTTTATCGAATCGGAATAATAAAAAATAAATAAACTTGTCATCATTAATCACTTAAAGTAATAACATTATGATGTAGGTACACATTTCACTGATATAAATCTGAAGTAGGTACTTAGGCATGGAAATTCGCTATCTGATATGGCAATGAAAGGTGATTAGGTATATAATAGTTCAATAAAATTATCAAGATTTATGTCAATCAATAAAAATGCACCTGGGCTAATTTTGTTTAATTGTTTGATAAGTTTGATATATTTTATTGTACCTACCATATGCATAGTAACTGCATTAGCGTAGATCTGGTTAGCACAGCCCGCGATTAGTGGAGGTAACTCGCGCGTCTCAGGTCTCAGAATGACCTCCGTCCACGGCTTGGGGGTAACAGGTGGAGCCACCTGTCATCCTAGCAGAAGCAGGCCTCGGCTGCTGTGCCGGGGCCTGGTGCGCACCTCCCCATATCCGGGGGCCACGCTTCCAGTCACCATGTAATCCCCACATATCACACACTGGGTCGGCCGCGATGAGAGAGATATCATGATTCTCTCATTCTCTGAGCCTATTCCCAACTCAGTGGTCGGCTTTCTAGTCCAACTAAGATGCGGCTGAACTTTGATATTGCCCGTGAAGCGATTGCCATCGGACCTCCACAACTAAATTGGCCATATCGAAGTTCTGTAGTTAGTCTAGTTGGACTTTTGAAGGCTCCATCTACCCGTAACGACTGTCATAGATATTCGTATGGCAACCGCGACCGCCGACCAGATCAGTGCAAATAGACAAGCAATACAGATATTTGTACTGAGCGGGTATCGACCCCGTGCCTCCTGCGCAGCAGTTGGGTTCGCTACCGCCATGCTACAGAGGCTGGTCCCATCCTTGGGTATTTGCGCACCTAAAAAAACATTGCAATAGCAAGCTCTAGCTTTGCATAGAGCGCTCCTTACTATGTGTAAGCACAACTATGTACAGAAGATTCTTGAAAAACTCAAGCAGTAGCAAAGCAATACCTACTCGATATGACGCTCAAAATGTTGTTATTCATTATATACATTCGTATTTTTTACTTGCGTTAGGATTAACGGAAGCAATTTTAAAAATGTATTCACATCGAAATTCACTACATTACACTTGATTCAATTCAACTATCGATATTTTCAGTGACGAAAGATACGTCACCTAGGTACGAGCGCTTTACAATCAATATCGATCTTACAATCAGCACAACTGACTAGGGGCTCGATTCTACTAATTGTCAACCATTGTAAAACCACTTATCAAAAGCCGAAAATTCAATGACAGTTCTTGTAATCTCACTGGTTTGACTATAGTTAACAATTAGTAGGATCGGGGTTTAAAGTGATACCTACCCGCACTTCTTCTTCTATCGAGTCGACGGCATTTCCATTCCTAAATTTTGTATTCCGAGTGCGCTGCCACTTTTATTACATTTTCGGAGGCGCTCATAAGGTCCAACTAAAACCATTACTGTATGAATAGCTTTATATTTACTCCGATTGTACAGTGTATTGAATTTATTCTAGTATTTTCAAAGTTTTCTCTCAAAAGACGTTGGTTAAGACTTCATATTTCCCTGGAACCTGAAACTCATTAAGTCTTAGACTCGATGTTTTCGTATCATTTTTTTTTATGGCACGTCAATTTGACTTCACCTCGCCTGATGTTAAGCTGAAGGCAAAGTCTCATGGAAGAGGGTCACCATTGCAAACACGTTCAGTGCTACAATGGTGGCGCTCAGCTTGACGTGACGTGCAATTTGTATCATATTGTTATTGGCACTAGTGATCATCAGTTCCAACAGTTTGAGTTGGATCCAAACATAGTGTTAACTCTGATCTGCTCATACAAAGCATTCACCAGAACACCATACATTACTACACATATTTCGGTTTTATCGATATTAAATTGAAATACAACCCGAAAAATATTTTTACAGAGTATCACAATGCCGATCGGTAATTTAAGCAACAATTCTGCCCCTCGGAGGGAAAGCTTCAGGCCACCATGGGTGAAGGAAAAGGACGTGGAGTCACCACCAGCTTGGATGCAAAAAAAGTTGAAGTCCGTCGATACAAAGACTGATGCAAAACCTGTGGAAAATGAAGCAGTTCCGTCAGCGGCACCTGCAAATACTAAGACGTTAAAACGTAAGTACCTTCCCGGACTAAATTAAGTGATTATCAAAATTCAAAATTAAAAAATAATTTATGACCACTAAGCGGCACTTACAAAACATCAATATCGACAATATTTTATAAATTAGTGAGCAAATGGACCATCGCTCGGTTCGAAACGCGGCCTCGGCCTGAGAAGACGCCGGCTAAAAACTCAGCGGACTTTTCTTTTTTTTTCTGGTCTATTTACAAACATTCACTTAGTCTAGATACAGAAATTTTCTTGAGCAGCAAGCTTGAGTGAACAGCTCATTTCCAGGCTTGTTTATCATCCACATAATCCTGAATTTTATAATAAGCTTTTTGGCTTAACATTTTGTTAATTAATTTCCGATCCACCGCCCTCTAATTTTTATGATCCGGTGTATAGGAACTATTCCTCTTTCTCGCCTAGAACAGTTATCTTTCAGTACTTTTAGAATATTAATTTGTACGCGTACACCCCGCTTTGATTCTTTTATGAGACAGTTACCTATTTCCTTGCCAATTACAAGTGTACAACCGTATCATAAATATCTGCAAAAGTGTCAGTTGTAAATGAGGCTTGACAATACAAATTGAACAAACATTGGCTTGACTGTGTGCAACAGCCAAGCCAATGTTTGTTCAATTTGTACTCGTATACCGCAACAGTCAATGAAAGATTTTATTACGAGTACTTTTCTATAAGCTTTTTTGTCTATGTCAATTTTATTTCATTGAGAGATTATTAGAAGTGGCATTTAATTTAGTTTCTAGATTTTGTATTCTACTCGTAAAATACAAACATAAATGCTCACGCCTATTTCTCTTCGTAATTAACACCTACATTTTACAAATCTTTGCATTCGATCTCATTTAATAGGGGTGACCCTGTTACTGTATTCACGAGCTAACAATAATGCCCTCATTATTGTTAGCTCGTGCCATACATCTTAGGCTGCCATAACCATCTTGTACGACAACGCATGTGGAAAAATGCTGTGGCCCATACCGATCCTACTCTGCTGGGAGTCACTTTTGTACAAATGGTGTTCAAAAATATTCCCATACTTTTGTACAAAATTTTCATAATTCAACATAAACTCACGCCTATATCCCCAAAGGGGTAGGCAGAGGTACTAGCACCCACATTTCACCAGTTTATGTTTAGGTCCCAATGTAATAGGTGTCGAGCCTATTGCCATTAACCGGGCACTTATTAACCTGCGATAAATACACACATAACTTCGAAAAGCATCGAAAAGTCATTGATATATACCATGGTTAAACCTGAAATCGAACCCGAGACCTTGTCTCAGCAGTCCATTACCCGTAACACTAGGCTGCCGTGGTATTTTTTTTTTCAATTTTCATCCTCAAAAATGAACCTACGCAACATAGTGAGCACATTATTAGTACGTTAGCTTTTTAACCCTCTACTGCATGAATTATTAAGGAGATGAAAAAGAATTTTTTTCTTCGTGGATATTGCTTTATTTAAGTAATATTAAGACAAATAAATCGAAAAAAAATAAAAAAGTAGTTTAATGTCCAAAAAAAACTACGATACCATATATGGGCTCGTATGCACTTAGACAAAAACTCGCTCGGTCATGTATGGTATCGTATGCAGTCAAACAAAAAAATAACAAAGTAGAAAAGGAATATTACATACTTGTAATATATAAGACAAACAGGACTAATATGATATTTTTTTAAATATATATATTGGGGAAGGGAGGGGAGCCCACCACTCACCCACGGTTCAACACTACAACGATAACAATATATATTGGAATGTAAAACCGCCCTCTTCAAAGCAGGTAACAGACTTCTTACCAGAGTAGAGATGTCGTAATTTATTGTACAATATTCCGCAAGTGCGAAGGAGAAACCTCGACACTACGTGTTTCGCCTCTACACGAGGCATCTTCAGGAGCGCTCTCATGCGATATTTCAGACAATATTGGATATTGGCCTATGTGGTTGAAAAAACGCGTATGTTCTATGAAGACATACACTAAATGTTCAAAATGCAAAGTTTTTCAATGCTACAATGATAAAAGAAATTGTCTCGTTACATTCCACGACTAATAATAAAAAAATATTACATTACTCCTGTTTGTATTAGATATTTCGAGTATGAAATGTTCCTTTTCTACTTTGAAATTTTTTGTTTGACTGCATACGATACCATATATGTCCAAACGTATTTTCGTCGTACTGCATATGAGCCCATATATGGTATTGACATAAAAGTGGATGAAAACCATAGTAAATTCGTAAAAAGTAAGAAAATAATTGATTATAGGTAAAGAAGGAAGTATTGACTTTATAAATAAAATTATACGGTTTATAAATACTTATGTTTCGATTTTGTTTTTGATACTCAAAAATGTCCCTCAGACAGTCGTCTTTTGTTTCACTGACTACCCGCGCAAAAGTAACGTTTTTTCGAAATGTCATCAAACCATAGACCAGCTTAGTGCTTTTTGTTATTGCTACTTAATCATTACATGGATTTTACAATGTGGAATGACTTAATTAGTATTTGTTTGGAAATAAAACAACAATAAAATCGCCATACCATATATGGGCTCATATGAAGTAGAGGGTTAATTTATATCCCCTTCTGCTGCCAAAGACAAACTATGTGGCTCAAGGTTGGTCAAACATTATATGGAAAACTCAATGTGCATGATAAACAGGTCGTAATTTCTCAGACTTATCAGACTCAGTAAGTTTCTGTTAGTATTTATGTTTAGTTCCTACGACGGACCTTTACCGATTCTATATCCAGTTTCTATAGCCAGTCTATAACTGTATTGGTCCAAATGGTTCGAATTGTTCAGATTTAAACTCCAAACACACAATATAAGTAAGTATATGTGTATAATTTGAATTTGAAAAACATATCACAACAAGAAAATTTAAACTGCTGAAGTTCAAGAAGTTTGAAGAATAGATAATTAATTTCCATTTTTATAGCTTCTACAATACACGTTAAGCTAAGCTACAATACCTAGCTACATATTATTCTTAAGTGTAGATAGTTGTGAAGATCGATCATTTCATAGTTTGATTGAAAGTCGTTGGCAACTAGTTGAACAAAGACAGATAATTATATAAAATGTTATTAGAGTATCATCGCCGACAATGTTTTGTTTTTTATTTTTTCTTTGGTTTTCTATCTCAATACTAGTCCTTTCAACAAGAGCGCCGGAAGTACCAATCAAGACCACTGTGAATTGGCAAACTTCTGCAATTTGAAAAAAAATGTCAGACAAATGTGGCACATTCAGCTGACCAATTTATTTACATTTTGCGTTTCTGCAACATGTAGAGACATACGCTTACGTAGGCAGTGAACCCACGCAATTATAATGTTCTTATGTCAGTGCTAAAATAGTTCTTGAATTACTTCTATTTTTGCTTTTATAACATCTACGTCGATAGTTGGATTGTCATAGCACTCTTTTCAATAGTACTATCGAGTTTCAGCATTATGGCTGGGTTATCTTTTTGATAGAATTTAATGTTAATAATGAATAGTAACCGGCCGAGCGTGGCCGGTTACAGTTAGCGGAAAGCATCAAGATGCGTTGCGGTGCGTTAAATGTTAACGTCAAATACTATCAAAAAGATAACTTTAACCGAGCTACTAAATACACTGGTGCAACACATTTAGCAGAAACCATTAGAATCAATGTTACTGTTAATTTTAAATTTGACGTAAACGCTTACTTTAACAATTAGTTGGTGCAACTAAGGCTTTAAGTGTGTTGTAGATTTTTTCTCGCTACTTATTCTTAGTTAATAATTGTCAGTTAACTTCATTTGTCTGGTCTGTAGTAACTGGTCATAGAATCTTGAATTTCAACTTAGTTCTATACAATGTATTAAACTTGTAGAACTACATCGTAGATAGCTAAATGGGTAGGATGTGAGGTGGTTATTATTAAATAGGTAGGTACATAAAATTGTATTGGCTGTATTGAATCGAAGATAAAAAAGAATAATATTGAAAATCGAAGGACTACGAAATATAATTACAGAAATAATTTTACAAAAACTATACACATCGCCTTGCAATACAAAAAATGCTAAACGTAGCGTCTGCAAAACAGAAATGATTTTTTTAATTCACTTATTGCCTTTCTTATAATCTGTTACGATAAGCTGATTAAATTGTGTTAAATGTGTTGAAAAAGTATAAGTCAGAAGTATTGGACAGACTTATATAAAAGATTAATTGAAAACTAAGTGAAACTAGCCAAATGTAAGCAAATAATAATTATGGTTGGTTGCTTTACTCAGAGGAACAAAGGAGTATATACCTAGTAAATAGCTCACAATGGAATTTTTCTTACATGTGATGCTGCCAGCAGTGCGTGTAATACTATAAGATCAGGAAGTCAATGACAGCAATGTGTGACCACACTTTGATGTGAAATCTTTTTTAGTTTTTGGAACAAATCGGATACTGGTTGTTCCGTCAAGTGTCCACCGGAAGCACTAAATCTAATCGTCAATAACGTTCAAAGAAAATAAAATAATTTGCTTCCGTTACCACGTTTTTTACTAACGCTACTACTCGTCGTATATCAGAAAACATAACATGTTTGTCTATAGATATTTGTTACATATGTGTAAATATATGATGACGTCAGCCACCTGCCTGAAAGTTTGGCAGGAGACACGAGTTCTGAATAATTGACTCTCCGAAACCGTTCGCAAGTTTGTTAGTCTGGAGTTTGGGACCGAGTGACGTGCGTGCTCTTTAGGATTATGCGTTTCGTACAACAGTATATTTCCGAATTTCGCTCGAATATTACTTGTAGATGACTTGTGAAAATTGTGCTCTCACAGTGAATTCTCTGTTTGTGCTCAGTGAAAGCTTAGCAGACTCCCGGTAATAGCGATATCATATAATTTTTTACGCCACAATCTGTGTAAAAATATGTTTACATGACTGTGCAATAAAGATGTGTATTAATGAAAAAAGCAATATTGGACAAACCCATAAAATTGGGTATTACGTTTTAATGATCGGATATTTCCTGCTGTGAAACGTCTTGAGCTTGAAACGTGATTAGATAGGTATAATGACGTCATAATATAAACAATGGTCTATGTTCTTTCGTGTTGCTTCCGATGTCTGTGCAACAGTTTACCTATTTTCAATCACATTTTCACCTTTTCGTTTCAAATAATTCTGTATTTGAAAATAAAATAAAGACTGATAAACATCGACTACATTAAAGGATTATAAAAACTGAAAGGTATAAAAGAAAAAAAAATGCGGTCGTTCGGAATCATGACGTGTTGTTTCGCCGTTATTAGGGGATATTTCGGTCCGCCGCCGACTATCCGCGATATTTTTAGAGAGGACAGATTTTTTACAAAATAAATGGAGATGTTGGAGTTAGCTGTTGATTTGTATAAACTCTTCCATAATGTGTGATACCTAAACATGCATTACCTACCTAATGAGTGATTTTAATGTTAAAATTGCTGAAGACAGCAATCAATGAGTAGTTTAACTACGTACGGGTATGGTAGGCAGGACCAGGCGCCTTACCACCATCTCTTAAAGCAGTATTGTTTCAACCTTACTTCATGTTTTGGTACCAGCATCTCTTTATAACAAGATTGCAAACCACATTCTTGACTCGGCAGTTTTGTGACGTCACCTTCATATTGTTCATTCAATTTGATAGATAAACGTCAATCAAAAATCAGTAAAAATAAAAAGAAGCTGTAGTTTTATTTAAATTATTATGGAAAATACGTCTCAATAAATCATTATCTTGTCCTAAAAAGTAAGTGTAGGTACCGTGATTAATTATGTGAACTCATAGAATAAATAATTATAAACTATTTGTAATGATTAGTACCTACAAATTTCTACTGTTTAGATGGCGATTGTATACGAAATATTGTGTGTTTAGAAACTCATAACGCCGAGTGCATTTATGAAAACAGCTACGCAGTTACGTGAGCAATGTGAACCCTTTATGTTGGAGGAAATAATGCGGAATGTATTAATTGATGGTACTATCTAATCGCAAAGACATTGGTTTATATCCAGTGTGATGAATTAAGGCCTCCGGTGAAGGAACATAATATATCTCAACAGACATTCGTTGAGACCTAGGTAAATGCAATATAGGTGTAATTATATAGTTTCTGTTAAGGCCCCTCACTTGTTTCAACTATGTATGTAACATCAAATTTTATGTTCTAGATGTTGATTGCCATTGATTGGATTATAAATTCATGCAACTGATTCGAAGATGTTATCGGACAAGTAGGAGTCAAATTAAAGCCATAAGACAATTCAATTGAACAAATAACATCCCTTTCCAATAGTGTTTGGCTACATAAAAGTTTATTTTAAGATTATAATCACTTTTTATACTCGTACATCGAAAATCACTTGTGAAATAAAAGTATTTGGTTTATGTAATAATAGAATTTAATCAATTAAACCTAATTTTTTTATTGTCCCTATTTTAAATAAAAAAATCAAATCTAGATTGTGTATGAAAACCATGAGTGGGTTATTATCATTATTTATCTTGGTGACTGCTGTAGCGTAGCGATAGAGCATTCGGAAGCGGGTTCGATTACCGCTCAGCATGAAATCTATCAGCCTCATTTAATAAAATCCAAGCTATTATCTCCCTATCTAAAAGACAAAAGTGAATGAAAGACAATGTTGTGTGTGACAGAGACGCAGTGCGCATGTCTATGATGTGCGTTTCCATAGCAACGATTGTTATAATAATATACAAACTAGCTAAGCGCCCTGACTTCGCCCCCGTGCACATATAATTATACAAATTATGCATATATATGTATATATATATATATATATATATATATATGTATAATTATATGTGCACGGGGGCGAAGTCAGGTTTATAAGTGCCTCGGAGAGCACGTTAAGCCGTCGGTCCCGGTTGCCATACAAACATCTATGGCAGTCGTTACGGGTAGTTGGAGCCCTCAAAAGTCCAACCAGCCTAACTTGGAATTTCGATATCGCCATTGGTCATTAGACCATTAGTTGTGGAGGTCAGATGGCAGTCGCTTCACGGAAAATATCGAAGTTCAGCCGCATCACAGTTAGACTGGAAAGCCGACCCCAACTGAGTTGAGAAAAAGGTTCAGGGAATGATGATGATATATATATATATGCATAGACCTTAAAAAAATTTCACACAAATTGTCCTGAGAATAATGAATTCAACAACAAATGAATTAATAACATAACATAAACTCACGCCTATATCCATGGGGGGGCAGGCAGAGGTGATAAAATGATTAAATAATGAAAAATTCTACTGCTGTCTAAAAAATAATGTGGCTTTTTCATTTTCGGAAACTTTGAATGCCATGAACTAAAGAACTTTAACTATCTATCTAATCGTGACCCGAGAGCCTTTAGTTAAAGTCTCGAATGGCATCAAGTACGGACACAATATTGGTAATTACAAGTTGTAAGTGACTTCGGGTGGACCGTCATCTTTTTCGTTGCGCGGTTGAGCTAGCGCCAGCCATTTCATGAAATGAATATGAAATTTTAGAAGACTTTTGATTGAGACTTGATTTTTTTAAAGTCTATGCACTCGGTTCTTGTAAAATTATCATCAAGAAGGTCCCTTGCACCGGCCCTGTTTGAATTTCTAGTTATATACTCACTACGGCCCTGTTTGATTGCTCATTGATATTTTTTTCTTTTTTGAATATTCATGGTTTTTGACTTAATATTCTGCCAGTTATTTAAAAAAGGTAAGTATTTCTTCAAAAACGTTTTACGAATTACATAATTTTCTGTTCGAAAGAGATGGCGCTATACAATTGATATAGCTCCATCTCTTTCTCACACACTCATCCTTTTTCTTGTTTCCATCTTGAAAACAACCTTACTCATATTCGTACCATGAGCGTACAATACAGTATTACTTGATTCCTGCCAACTGTCGAAAATGAATGAACTATTTATAATCTTTGTCTATTCCCTGCTATAAATCATTCACGTTAGGGCTGTGACCCGTAGACAATAAATCGGAGAACCTCCGGAGATTTTAGATTTACCCAATGACCCGGTTTTCTTCTTCAAAAACTTCGGAGATTTTACTTAAAGTTAAATAGTGTTCTTTATATTTTCCTTACATTCTTGATATATCTTTTTTTTGTTTGGAGTTATTTTTAGTAAGGTGATTATGTTATGGATGATAACTCAATGTCCTAAATACTAAATTAAAATGTTCACAAATCATCATCATCATCCTTGCGTTAGTCCCGGTCGCTTCCGAAGCTTTCACCAAGAAGTCCGGGATTCGCTTCACGAATATGACCATTTTTAAACTTTTAAATATAATTTCAGCTTTTACCGGAGAATAGCCGGAGGCATTCTGACGGTTTATTAAAACCGGAGGTAAATCTCTTTAGAGTCAAGCCCTATACCTAATGTGTTTTGTTTATTGATTTCTTTTTAAAAAGTTTTTTTTAAAAGAGTATATTTAAAAGAGTTTTGCTTTGAAGTAAAATATGTATTATGGTAGGTTAACTTTATCTTTAAATTTGTATTTGTTTGATAAATATCTAAAAATCAATTGATATCTGTCATACAAATTATACTTGTATTTATAAGCATACCTCGGGGTACGAGGGGGCTATCTAAAAGCCGGATATGAGGAAGATGACTCCATCGGAGTGATGGAATGCCTTATTGCTCTACTTCGATGAAACCGCGTGCGAGTTTAGTCGGTTTGAGTCCGAAATAACCTACTCGCTGGTTATACGGGAGTATCCGTCGAACACGAAAAAAGATAGTAAAATCGTGAGCTAAAGCATTTATTCTATAAGTTTGTATGAATAAATATGGGTTCCTTGCTTCTTGGGTTATGAAAATGGTTTATTCAATAGTATTTTGCAAAACAATAATAAATCCGTTGCCTTCGAGCAACTTTAATAAGATGGCTAATTTTGACATAAAAACAATATTACTAAAAAAAATATTGTTAAAAAATCTCATCATGGTACCAATTGAATGAACTAAAATGGAAATGACGTCACAAAAAGGTTAAACAAGAATACTTTATATGTATAATGTACGGTTGTGGTACGAATATAAGCAAGATTACTTAAAATGTCAAACAAAACGCTGCTGCAATAAGACTGTTTCGTAAACGGTGATTGTAGGCCCCCAGGTAGTTTGAATTCAATATTGAAACCTTCTACTGTTGCAAAACAGGTATGCTTAACTGAAAATGTCTGCTAAACATTTTCAATAATTATAACTTTAGCCGGATTTAAATTGACTTCTATGAAAATCATTTTTTTCTGAAACAATTAATTTGTATCATATATTATTAGATGTAGCAAGATTTTCATTTTTGACACTATTTATTAGGCATTGTCGTAGGTGTTACACATTTTCCGTATTCTCTTGGTCATTTAATAGGAAATTTGACATGTAATCGTGTTAAAATAGCGAAGGTCGGCCATCTTGGCAAACGCCATGTTTATTTACGTACGAATGCCATCAAACTGCAGCGTCGGGGCCGCAACACGTGCTACAATCAATTTCTCTGTTTTCTTTCATGTTTATATTTTGAAAACATTATAATATTGAAAATGAAAACGCACTTAACCACTTTATTTTAAAAAGAGACGTAGTATAGTATGGTATCTCAGAGAAGTTAAACTTCATATTTCATTCAGCTATATTTACATTTTGAATAAAGATGAAAATACTGCTTAAATACATATATTCATACATGCTGAGGTGTATTAAACTTACTTAAATTTCGCCAACTATGATTTTCGGCCCCATGTAATAGGAGGCAAGCCTATTACCGCCAATCGGGCACTTTGACATTGCCGGAATTAAATTCCTAATAGAAAAATGTTGTAGCGAAAAAAAAATTGTCTTGACAACTGCTATGCGGTATAAATCGCTAAGAAATTAATTACGTGCTTAGTCGCACAAGCACTACCAATTGACGTCTTGGAGAGTAACAGACCTATATATTTATAGATATACTTATATAATAGATATATAATTTTGTCCATACAAATCTTCATTTATTTTCAATTTGTATTTAAAGATAAATTCACTGTGCATTACTTACCCACATAGAGAAAATTAAGCGTTAAAATATATGAATTATGGAACCTAATCATCCTACTAATATTATAAAGGCGAAAGTTTGTTTGGATGGATGGATGTTTGTTCCTCTTTCACGCATAAACGGCTGGACTGATTTGGTTGAAATTTGGTACAGGGGTAGATTAGAACCTGGAATAACACATAGGCTACTTTTTATCCCGGGAAAAGGTTCCCAAGGGTTGCGGGAACGGGAACAAAATTCCACGCGGGCGAAGCCGTGGGCATCAGCTAGTATATTCAATAAAAATTTCAGCTGTTTTCAAGAAACAGGCTACGATCAAACCAACTGCAGAGAAAACTGAGAACGGTGTCTCTGCACCGGTAGAAGAAAAGCTTGTCAAGCCTTCAGCAGCAAAGCAAGCAGACCAAGCTTCTAAGTCTTCAGATGAAAAACCAAGATTCACCAAATCGACACTAAAAGCAGTAGATAAATCTGCAAAATCAGAAGAAAAACCCACTGAAAAAGTTCCAGAAAAACCAACGTTAAGAACAGTTAGAACAATAGATGATAAGGCTAAAGATAAATCAGTTACTATAGTAGATAGGCGCCAAGAAAAAAATGGTCCAGTAAAGGCAGATACAAAAAATGTATTGAATAATAAATCTGTGGATAAGAACCCAAGTAAAGATAAACCTCTAACAAAAGTTGCCAACGAGAAGGCAACATCTAAATCTGTTACTACAGAAAAACCAAAACTTAGTATTCCTGAGGAAGTAGTGATAAAGCCCATAGATAAAGAAATCAAGCCTGTTGCAAAACCAGAAACAAAACCTACAACACCAGCAAAATCTGGAAAATCTACAGAAAAATCGGAAGATAAAACAATGGCTACCAAACCACCTATGCCAGTAGATAAACCTCCATCTAAGGTAAAAGTGCATGCAGCATGAACCTTTTTAAAAAAAATCCCATAACTGAATTGATAATATCAATTTACCTGAATGTAAACTTTAAACTTACATATGTTTCGCAGCTCCCACCACGTAAGCCGTCAATTCAAAAGCAACCGTCGAAAGACGATGTACCAGTCAAGAAATGGCGGGACCCTCTACATGAACGTGTCAAAGAGAACATTGATAAAACCCTGGCCAACGAAGTTCCAAAGGGCCACACGCTTACCAAAAATGAGAGCTTAAGAAGTGAGTACCTGTACGATAAATTTACTAAATACTATCCTAAATAAACTAGTAAGTATACGAACTTATTATCAAGCAAATCTTAGGAACTGGACTTATTATGCTTTAATTATTCAATACAAATTGATAAATCAAATATAGCTTGCGAAATAATTCATGAAGTAGGTATCTCTAATTCCGTGTAGCGTAGCGTGTAGAGAATTCACTTTTCAGTTACCTACTGAAAAGTTTTATATTAGCATAAAAAAGGTATCAATTCCGTATCAATGAACGTAATGAGATTGGAGACAAAGAAAGAAAGAATCTGGTCAATTTGACAATGAGAATGAATAACATTTCTATGAATTCGATTACTAGCATATTAGTTTCCGCTCTAAATCATTATCTAACAATGTTTACAAAGACTGTTACTCATTATCTGACAGTTGACTCATTATATCTATCTTTATCGTCTCAATTATAATAATACCTAGCTGATGAATCAATTCAGTCAAGAATAGTCAAACAAAGACTTTTTCTATTTGCTTAGTTGTGACACCAACATTGACACACTAGCACTTTCTCGCGCATATAATTAGAGCTTGTTGAATCAGTTCGGCCATCGCTTGCGAAGTACACTTTAATATAGATCAATATTGGCACTGTTGAATGTCTGATTGCAATGAGATTATTGTTTTTGGATTTTTCGTGCTTAAGAATCTAAGTTCACATAGGTATAGATTTATAGTCAGTAGTAGATAATATAGTCGTATGCTCTTTAATATGCGTAACGATAAAGAATAACTGTTTAATGAGAATATAATCGTCTTAGGTAGGTACATAATTTTATTAATGCCAATCTAGAATGACGGAAGATATTTTATGACAATGTTACAACTAACATTTTAATAGCAATGATTGACATTGTTTGCATCGAGAGCTCTGTATCAAAGCAATTAAAACTGCACGACGCCATTATAGGGCCGATAGCTTATATATAGGTAATACGCATTTCTCGACATGTAGTGAAAGGGTCTTTAAATTACTTTACCTATGCATCAATGACCAAATCATTTACATTGTCAACTATATAGAAAAATGAGCTAATGGTTATTACTTCTCTGGGGTATGACGATCACTTAGATTACACTACATCTCCTATGTAAACTTCTACAATAAAATCTATGTTCATTTTGTTATCAATCTTTTAGTTACTTTATATTTCATATTTATCTAGAGTTGAGTTTGTCCCAAGAATAATAATGGTGTGCAAAACTATTTGCCCTACTCAAATGGAGCTCGCGTCCCGTCGTTACCTTTTGATCTCTTGTATGCCAGACTAATTTGTGGTCTATATGCGATCTAAAATAGTATCGGACAGTTCCGCGTGCGTCGCGTTCGCAGATCAGGTGTAAATGCACCCATACTTCAGTTAACATGCAAACTTACTGCAATTCGAGTCTATTCCGAACTTCAAGTCCAATTTGAAATTAAAGCCAATATTGAAAAGTTGAAACGTGATTGTTCCGTGTCATAAATGTTTTAGTTTAGTGATTTTTGATAAAGGGTGATTTATTATTGAGTTTAACAATGGATGAGTCGGCTGCGGAAGAAGTTCAGGGGACGCTATTTAGAGGTACATATTATATTATTGCAATATTTAAAAGTAACTTATCATTACAGTCATTTAAATAAATTATTATTCTCTTTTTGATGTACGAATCACTAATATTATTACCACATAATATTATGGACAGTTTTGCCTTTGAAATGTGTTTTCTACGCGCATACTGACTATTGTAAAAAGCATTTGATGAGGTCGTCATGCTGAGCGCCACCATTGTAACACTGTAGGACATATATATCTAATGGTGGCCGTCTTTCTTGAGACTTTGCTTTCAGCTCACCATCAGGCGAGGTGAAGTCAAATTAACGTGTCCTAAATAAAAAATTAGAAAGTAAAATATCTGTATATGATTCTGATTAATATGCTGCTAGTTATAATATAGACAAATTAGCTCTATTCGATGAAAACAAACAGTACCTAAAGCAAGGTTTTCTTAGTATAAAATTGTAATTTTCTTTTATCATTTTTATCAATCGTTTATCATTGCATAACTAATACACTCTCATAGAACTGTATATTTAGGTAGAACTACCGTCACAAGAAAAAATATCCTTGTCTTAACAGAAAAATTGACTCTATTCTCTACCATTCAGGCCTTCTAAAACCCACACCTCCACCGATGCCACCGCCCTTGCCACCGAAGATGCCACCACCCCCTGACTTCAAAAAGGCACCAATAGATCCAACGAAAATCAAGAAACTCGAGTCGCTGCGCAGCAGGCCCAGGAAACGACCCGACTGGAGTGATATGATGAAGGAAGTGGAGGAAGGGAAAAAATTGAAACACGTTGTTTGTAATGACAGGTAAATTGTGTATTAATGTTAATAGTAACTTCATATATTAGACTAGCAAACCCGGCGAACTCCGTTTCGCCATGTGAAAAATGATTTTCCCGCTTTACTGTTTTTTCCTAAATTTTCTTTGCTATAAACCTCACGGAGCCCGAGACCTTTCCAACGAATGCAAAACTGTGGAAATCGGTTCGTGCGTTCTGGAGTTATAGCGTCTGGAAGGAAAACCTAATTTATTTTTATATAGTAGATTATGGTCAAGAACATTGTTGAGAACTTTCAGTCAGGTATACAGATCCCCTCTTGATGTTTCGTTGTTTAGAATTATGGATGGTTTGAAAGATCCGGGTCCTTTAAGCGGGGCATGAAAAAGCATCTAATGGGACCGTCAAGTTGAGTGCCACCATTGTAACACTTTACGTGTTTGTAATAGTGACCCTCGTTCCTGAGACTTTGCCTTGAGCTTACCGTCAGGCGGGGTGATGTCAAATTGACGTGTCCTAAATAAAAAAAGATAGATTATAATTATTATTGAGCTTGATTAATCTTGCCCATTTGATTTACTTCTCCATTTCTGTGCTTTACAGGAAAGCTAGAACCGTTTTTCATATTGTTTTTCAATATGGTATCAATTAATTTTACATTTAGGATAGGTATAGCTATTATGTAGTTGTATGCAAATTTATTTACAGTTGCATTTTGTATTGTTTTATTTGACTATTTATTCTCGACTTCAACTATTATATAAAATTCAGTATGAGAATTGTCATTACTTTTCATGTTTCTGGTGAACACCAAACAAATGGTGCACCGTGAAAACGCCGTTTAGTAAGTTCCACTTCTCATCGTCTGATTTGCGTATGTTTGTTTAATTCCATAGATGTTATCTTAAGGGCCCAGATCGTGAAAATCACCGAAAAGAGTGTTACGATATTTCATATTTAACTTATTTAGATATGATTGATATCAATGATAATTTGTATATATTACAATCAAAGACCAAAATATATGTTAGTCTTATATTAAATCCTTAAAACCTAATAATTGCTATATAATAAACGTCAACAAACGCACAAAATTTGACAAAAATGCAAAAACATGCCTTCGTATTCTTCAAATATTACCCAATAAATCAACACAAATTGATAAAAAGAAACACTTTTTGAACACTGAAGAAACCAATACTTAAACCTATGTACTTTTTTTTGTACCTTTACAAACAAAGACTTCCTCTTTTAAAGCCCTAAAATCTAGATATGTTCTACGTAAATTCTCCATAGAAAAATGTATGAAAAATCACGCGCATCCCGATATTATGATTTAGTAACCCGCATCGCTACTGATCGGCAGTACGTTTTTATACTTCAAGGTGACACCACGCGTGTCGTATGCGCCAGCAATATTACGTGTTGTGAATTTGTGTTTTTTGTGAAAAACTGTAAGTATAACATTTTTATAACTAATTCACTTTTAGTAAGTAGGAAGTACCGATATAATGAATGTCTGGAAGAAAACCATGATGGAACTAGATATAAATCGTAAAAAATACAAAATTATTTAGATAGGTACGTAGTTTGTTGAGGAGGTTATTTTATGAACCTTGTAAAGTAGGTATAAATACCGAGGAAAAAAATTACGAGATTTGTGTGAAAGTGTCATGTAAAAATTCTAGTTTTATTTGAGTGCTTTATCATGTCTAAGTACTAATAATAATATATTCGCATTTGTTGTTGTTGTTGCATGTAAATATTGGTTTGTATTATAAGTAATAAAGTCGATTTCTATAGGAATATTCTCATAATAATTAATTTTATTACATAATATAGTTAAATATTCGTTTTCATGTTCATCATATTGTCTAAATATCAGATTGTGGAAGTAGGTATGTTTCCTATCTGAAATAGCATGGGCGTACATACTTCGCTGCCGTCAAAGACGCGCGCGGCGCACCGCGCCTAGAGTCTGGTTAGGGTTAGGGTTGTACAAAAATTACAAAATAAATAAAAGTGGATACTATTGATGATTAATATTTCCAGTATTGAAAATAAAGAAAACCTTCAGGCCGAGACTCCGAGCAACACTGCTACGCGCTGTATAGAGGTAAGTTGTTATACGTAATTAGACTTGTTACATAAACAAACAAACCAACTACTTAGTTAGTGATGGGCGAAGACAAAATCTCAGTACCTATAGATTTTTTTCTTGCAATATTTATTATTTTCATTGGGAGACACAAACGAACTACCTAGTTAGTGATGGGCGAAGACAAAATCTCAGTACCTATAGATTTTTTTCTTGCAATATTTATTATTTTCATTGGGAGACACAAACGAACTACCTAGTTAGTGATGGGCGAAGACAAAATCTCAGTACCTATAGATTTTTTTCTTGCAATATTTATTATTTTCATTGGGAGACACAAACGAACTACCTAGTTAGTGATGGGCGAAGACAAAATCTCAGTACCTATAGATTTTTTTCTTGCAATATTTATTATTTTCATTGGGAGACACAAACGAACTACCTAGTTAGTGATGGGCGAAGACAAAATCTCAGTACCTATAGATTTTTTTCTTGCAATATTTATTATTTTCATTGGGAGACACAAACGAACTACCTAGTTAGTGATGGGCGAAGACAAAATCTCAGTACCTATAGATTTTTTTCTTGCAATATTTATTATTTTCATTGGGAGACACAAACGAACTACCTAGTTAGTGATGGGCGAAGACAAAATCTCAGTACCTATAGATTTTTTTCTTGCAATATTTATTATTTTCATTGGGAGACACAAACGAACTACCTAGTTAGTGATGGGCGAAGACAAAATCTCAGTACCTATAGATTTTTTTCTTGCAATATTTATTATTTTCATTGGGAGACACAAACGAACTACCTAGTTAGTGATGGGCGAAGACAAAATCTCAGTACCTATAGATTTTTTTCTTGCAATATTTATTATTTTCATTGGGAGACACAAACGAACTACCTAGTTAGTGATGGGCGAAGACAAAATCTCAGTACCTATAGATTTTTTTCTTGCAATATTTATTATTTTCATTGGGAGACACAAACGAACTACCTAGTTAGTGATGGGCGAAGACAAAATCTCAGTACCTATAGATTTTTTTCTTGCAATATTTATTATTTTCATTGGGAGACACAAACGAACTACCTAGTTAGTGATGGGCGAAGACAAAATCTCAGTACCTATAGATTTTTTTCTTGCAATATTTATTATTTTCATTGGGAGACACAAACGAACTACCTAGTTAGTGATGGGCGAAGACAAAATCCCAGTACCTATAGATTTTTTTCTTGCAATATTTATTATTTTCATTGGGTGACAAACACATTAGTACCTAAATAGTTCTCAATTGCTTTCTCAAAAGAAAATTCTCGTTAAAATCCCATATTTTATGTATGTAGGTATAATAAATAATATTTATTTAACCGATTTTGATGATTTTAGAATCATTAGAATTGTCTTCTAAGCCCGAGTGACATAGAGTAGGTGACGTCATAAAAAACCAACACCTATAGCGTAAAGGAAATTTATAATATATGTAGTCAGATTTATTTATTTTTTGACGTGATAATGTCTTATAAATCGATGAACAAAGGCAACATGCACGAAAAAGTGTCACATTATGTCACGTTAGGGTCAAGCAAGAGCATGGAACAAGCGATGGAGAATGATATTATAATGTTATCCCGTAAAATTATTATCCTAAACCGACTTTACATTTTATACAAAACGTTTATGTTTTTGATCTATGTGTTTCAAAGATGTATTCTAAGGGACTTCTTAGCTATGTTTGAAGAAATTTGGCCCATTCTTTATTTATTATTTTTTATAAAAAAACAATCAAGCCATTATCTTTCTTTACAGGAACTAGTAATTGAAAACCGTCAAGAAGGAAAGGTGGTTGAAGTGGAAGTTGGGCGTAGAGTAGCAGATATTTCTTTTTTTTTTAAAGCTGTTCAGGCCATAGGGGACCGCGGTCCAATGGATTGTATCCTCAGTATAATAGGTGAAGTAAAAGTTGGTCGGGACTCAAAACTCATCATGAAATGTACCTATGTGTAATTAGTATGTGTAATATGAAATTTACTGGTGTGTTTGGTTGAAAGGAAGAAGATAGCATGGAAGTGAATCATCAAATTGTATCTGGTATCATATCATCTGGTGGGAGCTACTTTCAGTTAAAAACATTAACTGCCCTACCAATTATGTCACCTTCATTATATAATGAAATTTATAATACGGTTTGCGATTGATGGGAAAAGACAGGAGCACAATCCATGGCAGAAGCTGTCAAGGAAGAAGCAGAGTAAGCAGTGTCAGTGTCAAATTTTGGAAGGAGCAAATGGAGATGAAATTAGTTTGGTTTTATTACGATTGACTACTTCCAGAATTAGTTGATCCTCGGCAGTCACGAAGCGAATTCGTGACGCGCCCAGTTCCAGTATCATAGAGGCTACGAAACAGAGGAAAGAAAGAACTTTACGTGTTTTGAAAGAGAAGGACGCCTAAGGATTTTGAAATAGACTGAGGTAACTTAACTACCCAGCCGGTCGATTCACGTGCATCCAAAAGTTGTTTTAACTTAGAAATCGCCTTATGGTTTTCTGTTTTAAACGCACTTACTTATCTAGTCTTGGATTGTCATAAATCAATTACTGTACAATTCTTATACAATTTTGAAGAGTTACCTGGTGTAAAGAATCATCAAAATCGGTTTAAAAATACAGCGAATTGAGAATCTTCCTCTTTTTTTAAGTCGGTTAAAAGGGTTTGTTTGCAAAAAAACAAAGTGACATTTTGAAGTCACCACGCTACGGTTTTTATTACGTGAATCGGGCATCTGGTAACATTTTCATTCCGATAGGTTTTGCAATAGCAATTGATTTTATAATCAAATTAGCAGAAATCAGAATTTATTCAGTAATTTATTTAAACAACTTTAAACATTAGAATTTTGAACTCAAATTTTGTTATTGTTTACTTACTTTTAATTTGTATATTAATAATTTATAAACTTGTTTTACAAATTTTTGCACAACCCTAGCACGCTTGGCGACTCATATTTGTTATTGTTTACCTACTTTTAAATTATATGAATCATTTTTATACTTGTGTTTCATTTATTGATATTTTTTTGTAAAACCCTAGGAGATTTTTAAGATATCAAGGTGATCGTAAACAAATAGTAAGTAATTATTTGAGTTTATCCAATAGGCACATATCCTTGCGTATAGATAAACAGTAGCGAGGAAAGGCTCGATGTTATTTCGACCGTACTTGCTACTGAATTTGCAATTATGTTATTGAATGAATATTTTACGAAATAAGAATAAACTGTGGTAGTAAAATTACAAATAAATACATAGTTGGAATTTTAGGTAAGTAGAATACAAAAAGGTGGCTCTCTCTGGGTCATTCACCCGCCCCGGTCGGTTGTTTCAGTAAACAGTAGCGCTGCGGTCGCGCGAAATCGATGTTGCGTCTGGGCAATCTGGGCCCTTAATGTTTGATTTTTATCATAATAAATGCATTTCAAATATCTAAGTGCACAAAACAAAATCCCAAGATATTCTATTATAACACGTATAATCTCAAAACACTCTAAGAGAAGTAGAAACTAATGGACATCGTGTACACAGTTTTGCCTTTGAAATGTGATTTCTACACGCATACTGATTATTTTTATTATTCCGATTCAGAATAATATTTCTAATACGAATTATATTTTAATAACAACATAATTCCTCTATTACTCTAAACCAAAATAAAAAAACTTGTGTGTCTATTCTATTCCAGTAACCAGTATCAAAAATGTAAAATTTTCGGCATAATTTTGGACGTAAAATGCCGAAGACAGAATTTACTTGTACATAATGTTATTGATAACATTCTATTTCATCTAATATTTCCAGATCAAGTCCTATAATAACCAGATCAGCTGTAGTAAAGAATAAAGAAAAAGATCAGTTTATATTCGAGTCAGAAAAACCTAATTCACACAACGAGCTCCTAAAAGAGATCTCAAAAGGTGTACGATTAAAGAAGACTAGGACCAATGATAGGAGTAAACCAAATCTTGAAGGTCTGAGGAAGTTTAGAAGACAGATGACGATTGAGGAACAAGTGCAAAAGTCCATGTCACAGGCTAATCTTGCTGCTTCGGCTTCTGGAGTTAAATTAAATTTGACTCAAGAGGCAAGTAGCTCACACGTATGTACCACACAAAACATATTTTATGAGTGGTTTCAGAGTGGCCCTTGCTCATGACTATTTGCATACACTTTGTACATTCATATAGTAAAACATGTCATTAATTGTACATATCTAAATAATGATTATTTGCTTCACATTTATTCTTCGGTTACTTACAATTTTATGCTTATTGAATTTGTTCTTCAAGACCATACACAAATGGTATTTCTTATACCATCAAATTTATAACTAACCGTTAGGTATTCTATACTATAGTTTGCGTTTTAACCAAACACAACACACACTGAGACGTGCACATTTTCATTATCTTATTTCACTCGTCGTTCGTTCTCTAAATGTTTGTGATAACATATTTTAGATACCACCTGCCCCAGAGGAAGATGAAATTGATGAGATGGATGACATTGACAAAGTCAGAGATGACCTTCAATCTACTAAACAGTTACTGGCAATTGAACTTAGGTAGGTAACAAACAAAAATATATATTTTTAATAATCATCAAAATACTGTACTGTAAGGTCGATTATTATACATTTTTTTCTTTTATTAATACAGGAACAAAGAAGCCCAAGAGAGAGAAAATAAACGTCTCCTAACAAGAATATCCAACTTAGAAGCAGAATTAGCCAGAGAAAGAGCTTTCATCAAACAAGAACAGCACAAAACAGTTATATCTGTCACTGATGCATATGATGAGAGGCTAGTTAACAGTCTTAAATTGGAAGTAGAGAAAACTAAAGAAAATGCTGATAATTTAGAGAAACAGTACCTTCAGGCTGCTGAAGATAGGGATACAGCGCTGACAGAACTAGAAGAAGTCAAAAGAAGAAATGCAGAATTAGAAAAGAAGTTAGAACAAGCTATGGCGGTAAATATACTCAGTTTTGAAATACTAATGCTTTTGACTCAATTTTGCGTTGTAGAAGTTATTGCTTGACTAACATTTTTGCAGAATAACATAGAAGATCTTTATTCATCTGAGGAGCCGTTATCGTTTTATCAAAAACGGCAACTGGATTTCGAGAAAGAATGCAGGTTATTGAATATTGAACTGAACTCGCCTGAAGCTGAAGAATTGAGGAAAAGAAACCTTGATACTAATAATAATATTGCTAAAAGTAACGCTTATACTAACCTGGCTTATGATGAGGTATGAATATTTATTCAGAATGTTAACGCTTACGCTTTGTACTTACAATACAACATTACACATGCACATTTATTATGCATTTATTTAATATTATTACCTACTATTATACCCAGTCCTTAAATCACATTACACTTTGTCTACGATATTCTTTACTAGCGATAGCACATAACTTTACAAATTACTGTAAAACAAAACAAACAACAACTAAATTTAAAAAATAAGAGCGAGGTAACGTGACTTTTGTTCGACAAGTGGAGGTGTATTTAGTTACCAAATCTTCAACTTGAACTTGAACGATACTAGATTCGATAGCGAAATACACCTCCGGTTATTAATGAAAAGAAATAAGTTTAATTTACAATTACAATTTTTAATTACAATTTAATTTAATTTACAAGTAGGTACAATAAAATTGTGTAATTGAATTCTGTAATTCGTTGTAACATAGTTTAAATGTGTAAATTTCAGGGTATTATGCCAACAAGCATGGGTTCGAGGCGTTCGAGTCACGCTATCAAACAACTTTCTGTTACTAAAGATGACAGTTTTGAGGAAGAAGAAGAATCCGAAGAAGAAGAAGTAAGTGATTTTTGGAGATATGTTTATGTAGAAATAGTAGCGTGCATAATAGAAAAAGTGCATAGGAAATTGCAGTTATATTATAATTAAAAGACGTCTTAACAACCCTGTAAACCAAAATTATTTGTTTGCTTATAAAATATCAAATACATAGGTACTATTAGAAAAGTAGGTATTAAAACGATTGTAGTACCTATGCAGATTTAAGTTGGCCTTACATTTGAATTGAAACATCAGGCAGTACTAAAGTATCCACAAGTACTCTTAAGATTTCCTTACTTACCTAGTTAATTATATTTGTCACTCTATTGTTCATTGTGGAATGCGAAAGTTCAAAGGCAAATTAATACATAAAATTCCAATAATAAACCTTTCAGGAAGAAAGCGAAGAAAAGAAACAGAAGCGAATGGAGAAAGAAGTTCGTAACATGAGGAATAAAATACGGTATCTAAAAGAAAAACAAGACCACATGAAGAAAGAACGAATGGGCTTCAAGATGTCTCTCAAGAACCAACAAGCTGCTCTCAAGTCAGTCACACTCCTCACCGTCATTTTCGTTATCAAAAAAGCTTTTGATTTTCGTCACATATTTCTAAATATTTATAAGTCAATATTCAATATTTTTGCATGAGTTACTGAGTAGGTAACTAGGTAACTAATCTATTTCGAGTATCATGTAGATAATGTCATTAGTAAACTCATGCAGTGATTAAAGAGCTACAGCCTTAGCATGGTCTGAATATTATCGCTTCGCTTCTCTTCGCCCAGTGAAGTTGAAGAGCCATGCTGTGGTTGCAAGGGGCCCTTTAAAATTACAAGAATTATGTCTTGAATAGTTTGAATTAGTAGTATTACAGAATTTAATAATTAAAGTCAAATGCATGACATAAATCACTTTCATTTTTCCTCTTCAAATAACCTTACTATCTTCTATCTTTGCCATTTTTTAAATGTGGCTGGCTATGTTTTCAAATAATCATTTCAAAAATTTCAGCAGATAAGTATTATTAACTATTATATCTTTGGCTTTTCTTTTCTAATCCTTGCTTCAACTTTACCTTGATATAGCTTTCATCTTCTGAACGAGAAAGAGTGATAGAGCATAGGGCATAGCTGCCACCCTTTTTCTCAATCAGCCACAAATTAATTTTAAATAATTAAATGTTGACAATGCAACAGGGATGAAAAACGAAAATATAAGGAACTGAAACGAGAAGTTGATAAAATGGCGGCGATGATGAAGGAAGTGGGATCGGAGGACGAAGATGATGAAGAAGAGGAGGAGGAAGAGGAATCTGAAGAGGAGAAGAAGTCAGGATCAGAGGAAGAGTCCGAGACCGAGACTGAGCAGGATACAGAAAGTGAAACCGAAAGCGAGAGTGAACCCGAGGTATTAGGAACATTATTTTGAAATAGCCTGTGTTCATCTTCATTCCGTAACGAATACTTATCATGGATGTTTCTATATTAACTGGAGTAACGCGACGGCATGCAATGCGATAGCTTAACGTTTACTAAGTCTAACGTTTCAATGTAATATGAAAGATCACCCATCCTGTTACTGACCTGGCTAGTACCTATTACCTCACATATAAGCCCTCAATTCATATATAGAGTATCGAATTAGGTATATGGATTTGCATCAGGGTATAATGATTGAAATACCTAGTTTACTGCACTTATTTTGGCAATAAGTAGGTATTTACTATCTTGCCTATGTCAGCTGCTACAAATATCGTGGCTTGTCTCATAACACAAGTTTCCTATACTACTGTAGATACCTTTATTTTTTTTATCGTGCGCAACATCCCCACGGATACCACCTCCACCAAAACCGGTGGAGGTGCTTATGTCGGACTCGAACCGACCAATACGCACGCCGTCCATGGGTCCTTGATTGCCGAAGGTGAGATTATACAAGACATATCTCTCGCACCCCGGCAGACCCGGGGACATCTTTCTTTAGATGACCCTCTTCCCACTACTGTAGGTACCTGGAATTTTATAAATAAAAAATAATAAAGGTACCTAGAGGATCGCGAAGAAAATTGAAATGAAGAAAAAATGGGTCCTAAATCTATATTAATTGGTTTCCAGGATGCACCACTACCGAACAAGAAAGAAAACCTCACCAAAAGGATGAAGCGACACGAAGGCAGGGTTAACGCCTTGAAGAAAGGTAACGCCCTTCTCATGGCAAACGTCGACCGCATGAAGGACGATGTGCTGAAGCAGAGAGAAGAATCTTCTAGCCTGCAAAAGGAACTGGACTCTCTTATCGATGACCTTGAATGATAAACTATAATTAACTGTACAGTCCGAGTTCTACGACATGATTTCGTACATTTATTTTACCTACTTTTGAAATAAATATAGAATGGAGAGTGGACCATTCATTAGGTGTAAGTACCTACCTAAAGATTAGAAAAAACTAATGTGACAATAATTGATACGTTCGGAAATTTACACGAATGAAAGAAAAGCATTTTTTAACGGATTTCATCGCGATTTAGGTACTTGGTATTAGTTACTTGCTTTATAACTTACGAAAAGCCCGACGTTTCGGCCTCTATTCACCCTGTGACCAAACCGTAAAGGGCAAAAATTCGATAGAAGATATTTCATTTCAAAACTTCTCACCAAGAAATTCGAAAGAATGCAATAGGAATAAAACGTGTGATTTCAAAAGTTACGGGTACATAAAATTTGAAAATCAAAGTCTAATTGTTAACATACCATACAAGTCAAGAAAGATTAAAACACAGTGCTATACTAAGTAGCTCCGTAGTGTGTCTACAGAAATCATGTCGTAGGGTATCGAACTATTGACTCTATATTTTCTAACATTATTTTGTACTTAACGGTATACATATAGCTATTAGTTTCACAACAGTATAATTTATCTTCTCGTAAACTCTAAGAAAAAGCTTATAATAAGGATTATTTAAATCATAAATCTAATGACCTACCTAGGTATATATTAATTCAAAGAAAAATCATTATCATCCCAACATAATATCAATGCCTATTAACTCGAATAAAAATGATATAGCTAACTATACACCACTAGCTTTTAACAATCAGAGAAATTTAGAAATACCTAGAGAAACAGGGCTGTAATGTAACATATATATCGGGGTCACCAAATAGCGGACCACGGTCCACATCCGGACCGCCGACTTTTGATGTACAGAGTGTACGCAATTAATGAAATCATTAATTTTAATGAATAAATTACGTAATAAATATTTATCCCCTGCATTAAGATGTCGATTCAGAGCGATAGAGAATTCGCAGACTGCATTGGTAGCAAAAATATACTCAAAGCTTAAACGAAACAAAGTAAAATCGACTACCTTGTCGAAAGGGAGACTCTCGCTTACTTCGCTTGTTCGGTCATTGCATTTCTTTAGTAATTTTTTCTTCTAAACAATGGTCCATTTATTTTTTTTGAACGGAACTAGAACGAAACTAATTGGTGACCCCTGATTTGTACTAACCACACCAAAAAACAGAGCCGCACCCACGCGATCCCAGTTCTCGTCCTACCACACCACACCACCCGTTCTTACCCCTGCAGGCGATGATTCAGTTAAGTGGTCAGGCTATACCTACTTAATAACCTATAGATAATTTCAATAAACTTATATTTACTTAGATAGTTCAAATGATTTAGACATTTTCATTGCAATTTATGTAGATAGTGGAAGCTTTTCCAGAACATTATTTTACTATAATTTATTATCAATTGAGCTAAAATTAACAGAGGCTTTATACTTAAATACCTAGACAGGTACTCACGCATGGTTTTTTACGTACCTAGCTAATTAAGTACCATGATAACAAAATCATGATGTCTGACGCTAATCAAAACGGTATATCCCAGTCTGTGTTGTACAGTCCCCCTCAGAAGTGGCTTCATCTACGAACGATCTTTACATTGAATATAAATTGACGTAGGTGCTTTCTTTATACCAGTATATATGTTAGTTTATTTCAGGTAAAGTCTTAGAGCTAAATGAGCTCGGTAATTTCTTATGCGTTAAGCAAATATCGATGGGGACTGTAGGTACTATCCTAAACACAAGACTGACATGACTATCAAAGTTAGATGAAACCACAAACGTCGTATTTTTAATTCATTCTTTCAGGAAGTTATTACTGAAACATGGTTGCCTTTCAGTGATAATTTCGTTAAAATTAAATTTATTATACTTGCCTACTGTTCCAGCACAACTATTATGTAAAGATTTTTTACCAAGTATACTTAGTATGTTTTAACTTAAAGAATTGATAATAATTATGTCTGTTTCCTATTTCTTTTTAATAACGCTAATTTAAGCTATCGTAAATATAAAAAATAAGAAATATTTAGCTACTACTTACTCTACAACTTGCTAATCTTGCTATCATGTGATTTGTACATAATATTTTTAGGTTTATAATTATTTCTATAGTACCTATCTATACTGTATTATCAATATGGCACAATAAACTTTGACACATTTTTTTATTTTGTTTCTTTACGTTCAATACCACCAAATACTCACTATAGGTAGGTATGTGTGTTCGATTTTTCTAGGGTATGGTAAAATACTTACATGGAAACACTCAGATTAATGCCAGTAGGCATTATTCTATTCACATCATACAAGGCACATACTTACTCAATAGGCGGGAATCGAACCCACTGCGTCCACCGTAGCACATAGGTACAGACAGAACCTGTTTACACTGGAACCGTAGCAATAGCAGTTGTACGCTTTACCCCATACCACAGAGAGCGTCAAAGTCAAAGCAAGCAACGAAGTTGCTAAAATGACTTGTAGTAGTAAAATTAATGTAACTGTAAAGAAAAACTAGCTCATTGAAGGAAAAGGGTTCTTCGAAGGATGCGAATTTTGAGTGTTAAATTGTATGGTACTTAAAGTAAAAGGCTTCAAAATGCTAATAATATATACAAATAAAACGGTTCTCCTTATCTCTAACCTTGATATTATACTCAAAAGTAAAACATTAAAACTGTTTTTGATACTCTAGACGGCAACCAGTTTATAACAGTCATCAATTAGACGGTTTTATAATTATTATTATCCACGACCTATCATACTTATTGTGGTGTCGTGTGTCCTGGATAAATAAAAGCGTAAATACACAATGATTTATAGATGGCAGCACATGCCATATTATGCCAAAAACACTGTATCCAACGTCATGAGGAAAAATTAAGAAAATATGGTTGTCAAGTCAGTGTTGCCAACGTAGGCAATTTTTCGCGATTTAGGCTACTTGGAATGAGAATTAGCGACGAAAAAATCCAAATGGATGATGTATTTAAATCGAATATAAGCATACGTTTACGAATAAAATACAATATTTCCCGCAAATGTAAATGTGTGTATAAGGATGTACCTACTATAGGTACAATTTAATGTAGTGCAGGCTACATACTCCGGAGAAATGCCGTCTCTTTTTTGAAATTTAAAAACTTCTCTGCGATTATTGTGTTGGGTGTTCATAGTCATTTTGTATTTTTTCACGTTTTGTCCTCGTGAAAAATAAAAATGGGTAATCACGTTAAACAGACGATAAATCGGTATCATATATTATGACGATCCCGATTCTAGTTACTAGATTACAATTCATACAATTCATCAAAAATCAACGCCTACGTTGAATTTTTCATGATATTGCAATCTAGTCACTTAACTGATTATAATGATGTGTACTTGCCACTACCACAGATTTATTTATTTTTAATTTTAGATTGACATGGTCATATATATAGGTATTATATTCACTGTTAAAACTATCGGGGTATTTACCATGGTTGTTAATTTTATGGAGCAACCGATATTTCGGCGCTGTTGCAAGCACCATGATCACGGTGTACCTACTGACGATCGCGAACTGTATCGGTCTGCCCTCTTTCTTATTCGTTGACGCGCGCGCCGCCTCTACCACTGTCCGCGTTCTCACACTGTACTCGATTGCGACACATAACACTTATTGTATCGACTCGCATGGTTTTTGGTAAATATTCCGATAGTTTTACAAATGAATATTTTTAATTTTGTTATTAAAATGTTATTAAATTTTTTTAGGCAAGAATGTTTTATGATACATAATATAGTTACCATAAAACGCGATAAAGAAATTCATAATTCAATTTATAAAATTCATATTGATATTTTGGCGTTTATTATATGAAGTAGCCACTTTAGTATTACTGCCATTGATATTCGGCTATATTGGACTACCTAATGTTTGAAAAAGGCGATATTAGGCAAAGCGATGTTCGCAACACTGGTCAAGTCAAATGTCAAGTGTGTTTGAAAACAAAACGGTTCTAATCTCGAGTTTATGTGGAAGAGAAGAGATTTTGTTGAGATTTTATTTGAATTTCAGATTCACATTTAACTTTGCGCGCATTGTTTACTTCGTAAAGATTCAAGAAACTAATGTGAATTATATTACATACGTGACTCAACTGCACTTAATTTGTTGAATGAAAATGCCGCCTACTGAAACTGAAGTGCCACAAAATGTGGCGGCTAAACCAAATCCCAAAAATAATCCAATAATGTTTAAAATATTCCAAAATGTCCAGTACAATGTTGTGCAACACAAGAAATATGTTAAAGAAATGGCCAAACTGTACAAAAAGGTAGGAATGTTTACAACGTCTGTATACAATGGGGGTGCCACATAATATGTTACATTCAGCGTTTTGTTATCATGTACTCACTGTACAGAAAACCTAGAAGCAAAATCCGAACTCCACACATGAAGGCCTTGAATGTGACCGAGACTTACGCAAAGATGATGATCATAACTGTACCGTATCTGTAATGGAATAAAATCAATTACGAAGGTATCACAGGGTGAACAGGGATCCAAGGGTTAATAGGAATAACATGGTCAATGGAATATTTTACATAATATCTTTTACTAGATCTCAAATAAGCCTCTTATCAGATATTTGATGATTCTGTTATTACAATGAACTAGTCCAAAATTACGGTTGAAAGAAAATAACTACAGAACTGACCATTTAATCCCTATTCACCCTTGGATCCCTATTCACCCCGTTTTACTGTAACTGACATTCTTGACTGAATAACTATTTCAAAACAATAGTTATTCGTTAACTTTTCTACATTAAGGCAGTTTTCAGTTACTTTATTGTAAAAGGTACTATGAGCCTTAGATGGTCATACTCATGTACAACTTTTTCTAAGCAACGAAGTTGGTAAACAAGTCCTTCTGATTATTGTTAAGGGTGCTTTGGTTTTGTTATGACAATTATAATTAAAAATTAAAAATAAGAAAATAATATAGATAACATATTAAGTATCATTAATAATTTTTAATTTTCAGCTTGATGAAGACAGCTTCCGTGAAAGCTTCAAGAATGCATTAATGTATTTATTTACTTTTGGAGACACCAGTGCCAATGTGGACCGTGTAATACAGTATGTCGCCACATTTTGCACATCTTTGGACGATGAAGAGGAATTCCTGTTATTCATATTTGATATAATATTTAATGTAAGTTTAAAAAAAACTAAAGACTGTTGGTGGTACAAAGGTAGTGCGTCTTTTGAGTTATTAACCACGGTGCCCAGAATGTGGACACTGGCGGTAGAACTAGTTCACAACTTGAAGTCTTGCAGCAGACTATGGAGCAAGCTAAACTTGGAGTCTCTTTGAAGGATATAATTCCTAACAAGGTCATAAGTAACAATTTGCTGAGTGATTCATAATTTATACTTGTACATGTATACAAAAAAACTTAGCATGTGTAATAGATTATAATTTGGTATTATATAAATTTCAAATTATATCTTAAACAAAATAAATAAAAACTATATTATAAGCAAAGAAAAGCTAAAGTTATAACACTAAAAATTCAAAATCATAACTTGCAAGTCCAAGTTTTTCAATCTTCATTACTTGAAGTTCATTATTTTATGTGAAGCCACTACCATCTCCAAAACTCTCCAACTACTTTATCTCTCACTACTAACAAATTCCACAGATGTATGTGACTTACGATGTTCTCAGAGCCATGCATAATATACTAGACTTTAAATACTAGTCTATGCTATTCAAAACTGGTATTAATTTTGCAATGCCATGCCGCTAATTTTGTTATGATGTAATTTCAGTGTCAGTGTGTATCTGGGCAATCGGTAAGATATCGCGCCAGTCAACTGCTAGCTGCCGTATTGTCAGCTCTTGGAGAAGATGCATCCCTTGATGACGATTTGTGTGACAAACTCCTAGCATCTCAGGTATTTATTCATACAACTAAATATTCACTGTTTAAATTACTAATTTCTGCTAGTTTCATGGATTCAGACAACCCTGTTCTTTTGAAGAAGTTCTCTCCGTTCAAGAATTAAAGACTGAAATAAAGGATGTTATTTTTAACTGACTTCAAATTTCATTAACTATTAAATAAAACTTATAAAATGTCAAATTAAAAATACACTAAAGTTTATTTTATGCTTTTCTTTTTCTGTCAAAAGTTTCTAAATTTGATAGAATGTTCTTTATGGTTATTTCAGATGAGTGACTAATATTATTTATGTTCTAGATGCAAAGGTTACAAGACACTCGTGGTGCTGTGCGATGCAGAGCTGCACTTGCACTCCAGAGATTGCAGAACCCTATGGAACCAGATGACGAAGTCACTCGCGCTTACCGATTTCACATGAGTTGTGACCCTAGTTCTTCTGTTAGAAGGTGTGTCTTATAAATTGTTCACAAATAAATATTCTACAACATATTACACAATACTTTATAGACCCAAAGTAAGCATAATTCTATTATTGTATGTATTTTTTCGGTATCAGTGTATTTTTTTGTAAATACATACATGTACATGAAAACAGACCAATGCAAATATGATATTTTCAATATCAATTAGCCTATCGCAGTCCACTGCTGGCCATAGGCCTCTCCCAATGTGCGTCACAATGCAAATTCAATATTTCCACTAAGCAGAAATCGAATCCAGCAACCCCTGCATTGCACTCTTGCCTCCGTGTATGTTATTTGTATGACAATCATGAAATAAATATACCGCATCAAATAACTATAGAGGCATACTTTTTGTTTTACAGAGCTATCGTGATGTCTATTGCAAAGTGCAGTCGCAACGTTCCGTTTGTACTTGAGCGATTGTGTGACGTTGATGAGGCTGTCCGACGTGCCGCCTTCCTGTACATAGCTGCTATTAACGTTACACAGCTTAGAGTTCGACAAAGATTGTTGACACTTAAGGTAATGTATATTCCCTTTCTGAACAGATCCTGACTTATCCAACTTGGTTGTGGTTAGTTATGCATACATAAGCTAAGTTGATCAGTTAAGGAATAAAGATTGTTAACCACCCAACTTCCATATCTGGACTACTACACTTTAGACTTTACTGTTACATTATTAAACTGAAAGGGAACTTACGCAAAAACCACGCTGTGACGTAGAGTTGCGCAAATCTGCCCGCCATACCATATCATACATTGTAAAAGTGTAAACTGAAATGGCAACTTGTAAAAAGAATGTCATGAACTTTCTTGTCATTCCCTGAACCTTTTCACAACTCAGTTGGGGTCGGCTTTCCAGTCCAACTGTGATGCGGCTGAACTTCGATATTTTCCGTGAAGCGACTGCTATCTGACCTCCACAACCAATTGTCTATGGTTTGATAATTGTAGAATCGGGGTTCTGATTACGTTTTCGCCCTCATAAGATCCTCTAATGTCTATAATATTCTTTAAAGAAAAAAGCCAACAGAGTAAGATAGCAGACTGGTTCCCTGGTTCCAAATTACAAACTTTGAAAGCAACTGGTATAAACATTTGTATGAAATAGATTTTACAATTCTCGTTTCTAATATGTATTCTTTCTAATATTCAGGTAGGATTGACAGAACGAAGTGCCCGCGTGCGACGCGTGGTTGAAGAGATTCTTATACCGGGCTGGTTGAGTACCTTCCAGGGGAACATAGTGGATCTACTGAAGGCCATACGGTTGGACAATGCACATGATGCCAAAGACTCGCAATATGTTGCTGGGAAACTACTTGAGTCTCTGTTCAAGTGAGTTATTTATTATTAAGTACTTTTTCCAGTGGGGCCGCTGTCAACCAATCAGGTGATCAGCCCTTCTGTGTGGGGCTATTTCACCTAATTCCCTTATATAAAGACTTAACAGCTTAACATGTTCTCCAGTGCACATACATAGACTTATTCATGCTTATAACTATTTGAACTGAGCATGAATGAAGAATGAAGCATCAGGAGCTTAGTGGTTATAGAGTCGGCCTTGCGATTGTGAGGTCCTGGGTTCGAATCCTAGTCATTACACTACCAACGTGAACCCTCTCGTAACACAAGCCATTCAGTTTAGCTAAAGGGGTTACAGAAAATATTAGTAATTTCGGTTACCTATTTATGAATATATATCATAGAATAATTCCGAAATATGTTGCTAAGCTCGAAGACGGCTGGATCAATTCGAGTAATTCTTTATTCCTTAAACTCTATGGAAGGTTTTTATGGAGCATCGTGAACAGGATCTGAAGTTTACGCGGACGAAGCCATGGGTAACCTTATCCTGCCCCTCCTGGGTAGCAGTCAAATGGACTACCTTACTGCCACGCTACAGAAGGTGTCTTCTCTTGTTACCTGGATGTAGATCTCATGATTTCAAAGAAATTTCACTATTTTTTTTCTTTGCAGACGCCTGCCAATATCAGAACTTCTTGAATGGTTGCCAACAGATAAAAAGCTCCGTCTGATTCCTGCAGAGAAATTGAATAAAGAGACAGCGTGGTACTGGCGCCATCTGGCGGAACATTTGCAGAAAATTGACGACGATGAAACCCTGGAGTCAATATTACCTGACCTAGTCGTCCTAACGGGATATATTAGAGCGTAAGTTATAAAATTGTACATTTGAATGCAAACTCTTAAAACTACTCAGAAAAATACGTGGGGTATGATAGATAGATAGATAGATTACTCTTTATTGTACACCAAAAAACAAAACAAAAAATAAATACAAGAAAACACCAAGGACAAGTAGTGAGAGTTACAGTTTGTTCTAATGTACAATGGGCGGCCTTATCGCTGGAAGCGATCTCTTCCAGGCAACCAGGCAAGTAGTCTTTGGGGACTAAGCAACTCGGGAATTATATTGTCATGACGTCAGAATTGACCTTCAAGCGTTAGGTGACTATGACGCGAGTTCCGTCATCTTCGTTTACCCAAAAACTGCTTAACGAAAGTGCTGAAGACGTTTTCATTTCAATAACTGTAGCAAATATATGCGGCATATTGCCTGGTTAGGTGGGTAACAAATATCGAAGGTTCCTAAAGAGAAGTATTGATTCTTTTTTTATAGTGATATAAAAACAGAATCTATTATTAAAATTCACATTTTCATTTCGGTGACGTGGTAATGAGGAGACTTGCTGAAATTACGCTAGCAATAATAACTTACTACCAATATTATCTTTCCAATAGTATCGTGGAGTCGCCATGTCCAGACGAAAGCGAGGATCCGGTCGGGTTCAGTACTCGCCAGTATGTACTGCATGAGTTGGCCACCATGCTAAGAGTGTATGACGCGACGGACCCCACTGGCAGGACTGCCTTGCAGACTTTGGTCACAGATGTGCTTACTGGTAAGGATTATTAATTTATAAATATTGATGATAACACACTTGTACTTCTCCACAATATTTATTAATGAACCTCCTGGTTTCGCCTTCCGGTACTCGCAAAGGTTGATGAACATTCCGATTCCTAAATACTTACTATGAATTGGAATGGTCAATACTGTTAATGTAAACTTATGAGAATGTCGCAAGGCGAAACCGGTTATGTCCAATAATAAATATTGTGGAGAAGTATAAGTGAATTATCAATATGTATAACTATATGTTCCATCCATCACCTACTGCCTAAATTGTCTATTATTGTGGTTTAAAAAGTGCACAACAAATATCTGACTAGATTTGTGAATTAGTTAGTGCCTTAAAGGACCTTAACCTTATATTAGAGAGTGAAGTTCTGCGTTCTATACTTGAGTAGTTCAATTCGGGCAGTGTTTTTGTGGTATTCTGTCAGATAGGTCTGGTCTAGTTAGATCTAATCTGGTTCAAACTACTTCTACTATCCAAATAATTATCCAATCCAAGAGCAAACAAGTGCCAATTTGTAAGTTGTCATTTTGTAGAATGCAAGAGAATAATTGTCTAGGGAGGCAATTCAGACTAAATGGAACGGGTCGCTTCGTTTATACGCGTGTACCGTAAGAAATCACCAATAAGAAATTAAAATGATAATAAAATTATTTTTTGTGTTATCCAGGTGACTATGGACATCTAAACGCCGACGTGATTAGGGCTTTCGTCTCCGCCTTAGAGTTAGTACTGCCGGAGGTAACCCCTCGCATGGAAGTGATCGGCGGAGTGCTGAACGCTCTGCGCGATCCTCCCGAGCCAGAGGTTCAGACCCCTCCTCCGCCCTCTGTTGACTGCACTGAGGTCAAAATGCAGGTAGATTATATTAATTACATTTTTTTTCACCATCTATAACAATAGGCTATTCTCGAAAGACATTTTGCGTAGGCCTATATTTCACCACATATGTTTTTAGCATTACATTATAGGGACTGAGCCTATGCCCATATAAAAACTTTAATCCACTAGCCAACATTGACGAACGCCATGTGTTGCTCAACAAGTTTGGCAATGTTATGCAACAGGTGCGATTTTGCTTACAAGCAACATGACGAGCGCCTTGTTATTTGTTCGACGATAGATCATGTTTAGACAGTCAATATTGTTTTACGTCGTTGCGCGACTTCGTTGTAATACATTGTTGCGCAGTGTGGTGCACTACAATGTTGCTCTGTGGATAATAATTCTCCGGGTTCGCACAGCCCGCCATCAGCGGAGATGACTCGGGCGTCGGAGGTCGCAAAATGACCTCTCTCCTCCACAGCGCTAGGGGTGACGAGTGGAGCGACCTGTCACCCTGCAGAAGCAGGCCGCGGCCTCATATCCGAGGGCTAGATGAGAACACCATGGTTCCCATATTAGGGAACGGTGCCTTATAGAATATATATTTACTGTGCTAGGGACACAAGTACTATCTCTTGGTCTCCTAGTGGACACATCTAGGTGAAGAAATGGGATAGCCCTTGTTTTATACTTGATTTTTATTCACACAGAGAGCCAGACTTCGCGTCTCACTAAACGTTGCTATCGAAGCCCAGGAAGAAGCTGTAAGGGAACAAAACTATGCTCTCGCTGCAGAATGTAAGGCCAAGGTAATGATCTCTTGTTTTCTGTAATAACTCATATTAAATATGTAACATCTCTTGCTAACTTTTGTTATTGCAAAAAAGTTATCACAAGGTTTAACAGTTATAATAGTAGGCTTGTATATCAATTACTTTAATTATTTGTTTTGTTTAGTAAATTTTTTTTTTTTTTGGTGTACAATTACTCTTTAAGTAATTTATCTATCTATCTTAATTCCTGTCAAGAGTGGCTATAGTCTGCATTATAACTTAAGTTGAGGTTATTAGAAACTGGCTGCTGTAACACATAACTATTTATTTGCCGTCTAGGTAGCAGATATTCAAAGAAAACTAGATGAGCTGCACATACAACCTGTAGCACCTCCCGCGCCTGCTCCGGTGAGTAAACAATTTTTTTTTTATACCACTTAGGTGGCAGACAAGCACACGGCCCACCTGATGGGAAGCGGTCACCGTGGCCTATGGACGTTTGCAACACCAGAGGCGTCACACACGTGCTGCCTACGATGTAGAAACCTTCTGATGCCCTTCTTGAGGAATCCCATATTGTAGTCGCTTGGGAAAACCATTTTTAATATTTTTATAATGGTGGCTCACGGTAATGCAACGCCTCCCCCCCCTCCCTGTCTCAGTTACCTGACCGCAGGGAGTGGTGGCTTTGACTGTGGCTAACTACTGGTAGTTGATGGACCACCTCCTGCCATGCCCGCTATGCTCACACCTGCACAATTGCCGACCTAAATGAAGCGACGGTATGTGCGGTTAGTGTCAATCATCGAGTTTTGAGCTGGGCGTATCTAACTTTATTCTAATTTTTGCTACTGATACGAACAAAAAAAATATTTTGACTAAACCTACTTATACTTATACTTAAGACCCATAATGTAACCATATTCGAAGCAAATAAATAAATGAATTGAATTGAATTGAATAGTTACTCGACTAAAATATCCTTACAATTGACAGACTACAAGGGAGAAAGTATCAGATTCCGCGACTCTGATCAAATGCTTGACGATAATAAACTGCGCGCTGGACACGCCGCAACTGACCACGGTCACTCCGATGATGAGAATGATATTCAGCGAACTTGAGGTACTTATAATATTAATATACGCTTTAATAGACTTGTGGAGGAACGGGATGTGATGTCCCACCAACACAAAGGGAGGATCCGCCGACCAGGCAAGGTGATCACGCCTGGCGGGCCAAATATAATATTCAGAAATGAAATTAGTTTGTATACCTTATGAGGCTGATAATGTAATATCGTCCTTACCTTATTGTAATAAAGTTGTAACTTCGTTGAATAGTCACCACTATACTGTAATCTTAGTATGGTATCACAAAAGTTAGTAAAACAGGAAGGTTTTCTTTCCTTCGGAAATTAACCAACTCTGTCATTATTAATAAAATAGGGTTTTCTTGAAATTTGGAGTCATTTACATTTAATTATGTTAACTTTTTCAATTCGATTTAAGATTGAAAAAGCGAATGTCTAGACGAGACTTGATCCTGCGACCACTTTCTTATAGGAAGAATGCTCTGATCACTTGTACTACTAAACCATTCGAAATTCTTCACGTCTTAGGGGCAACGCTGTAGGAGACCTCTGGTTCAAGTCCCCTCAAACAATGTTATTATATAGTTTATTTTCTTGTATAGATTACCTTGAGTAACATACTGGTATTAAAAAAAGCGTTTATGTAAAAAAAAAAGTAAAAAAAAAAGCGTGTATGTATTTATTTATGTAGGTATGCATGTATGTATGTATGTATATGTGTATGTATATGTGCATGTTGTGTGTATGTATATGTTGTATCTATGTATATTTATGACCTTTTATCTGGGGTATACGTCTCGTATACCTCCTACATCATATTCGATGCTTCTTGTACATTACACTTTGCCACTCATACATCAATTCCTCTGTGCACTCCCAGGTTTGCTGGAAGAAAACTCAACTTTGAGTTAAGCTCGCCTTTGTACATCTCGTCTCACTATTGTATATAAATATAATTTATGTGTACATGAAGAATAAAATAAATAAATAAATAAATTCTACTAAGTGTATCATTTTCAGATGGAGATTTTCCAGAACCCAGAGATCATTGAGACCGCACTTGAAACAGTCGCCTTATACGGAATGCTAGATAAAGAGTTCGCTAAAGAAAACAAAGCCTTTTTCTTTGCTAATGTAAGTATCTAACATTTAAATCAATTTGTTTAATAATTAGGTATACAAAACCTACTGAGTCTGTATTATGACCGCGTTTCATGGAGGCCGTGAGACTACATTACAGTAGCTTTAACACGAAATGCTATCGAATTCGTAATGCAAAGGTATCTACAGAACGGAGCATTGCGATTGGCGGGCTACACACGCACACCGGTTCACAAGAGGCAGACGGCCAATCACAATGCTCCGTGCTCTCGAAACCTTTACATTACGAATTCGATAGAAATGAAGTCCTATCGAATTCGTAATGTAAAAAATCGGATTCAAATCTCGAAATCGAATGTAAAAAGTAATTCGTAAAGCTAGTGCTACAGATAATTACACTTCAACCGCGTACACTACGCTTACTTTGTATTTATATAGCGCTGCGTAGCATACTATAACTTTACTATTATAATTATTATTTTTTTATTTATTTTTTTTCCTTAACTAACTACCATAACAAGTTGCCCCAATGCGGCAGTTAGTAACTTGTTGATATCCAAAATACTAGGTAGATATAACTTAGTACTATTATGTTTATAGCTAATTGACACTTCAAACGAGCGTACAGTATCCACTGTACTTCGTTGCATAGTGGACTTGTTATGCGTACACGGAGCGCGACTGTTCGAAGAGGAATCCACACAAAACGACACAACGGCGAACAGCACACGGAAACGGAATACCACTCACAACACAAACAATACTATTGATGATGGCGGTAAGAGATTCTTCTTTTGAATAGGTATTCATTACTCTGCTAAGAAGTATGTGTAAGCTATATTCCATTTGTTTAGGTACTTAAAAAAGGATTTTTTTTATAAAAACGCACGTTAAACAAATAAATTAGACTAACTAATTGACTAACTAGTGATTCGACACAAGTGTTTAGTCTTCAAAATACGTAACTAAGCAGAAAAATATTTTAGCAGTTCGATCCAACTTGAGAGATAGGATAGTTTAAATCTCAAATTATAGTCGCAATTTTAATTTATTGCTAATTATTTGTCTGTTATTATTTGACAGTCACAATTATCTGTTAACTCCAAATGATTCTAACAGATGTCGATACCTTTCGACTGGGTTGAGTAAGTAATCAATAGATGGCGCTGCTATGGTAAATCTACGAACGTGTCATATAAGCTACATTTTAACAGCATAATTACCACGTGTTGTTGACGGTATAAAACGCAGACGAAGTTGCGCGGGTCAGCTAGTTAAAATATATAATTAAAAAGATTGTTTACGTTTTTTAAGTACATAACCAAAGGACTTATTTCGATAGAGCGACTGTATGTCTTGTATTATCTCACCTCCGGCAATCAAATACCCATAGACGACGTGCGTTTTAGTCGGTTCGAGTCCGATATAATCCAAAGATGGCGTGTGTTTTAGTCGATTGGAGTCTGACATACTCGAAGGAATTTCTCACGAAAAAGACTGATTGTGGAGACTCATTCTTCGTACTAATCGTAGTAGGACAACACCCTCTTTGAATGTAGGTATCTCCCTGTAATTTTGCAACAAATTAGTACTTGCAAAATGATTACCTATAATCTACTGTATAAAAATAAGTCGGGTATTCCTTCCTGGCGCTATAACTTCAGAACGCACGAACCGATTTCCACGGTTTTGCATTCGTTGGAAAGGTCTCGGGCTCCGTGAGGTTTATAGCAAAGAAAATTCAGGAAAAATTTCAACAGAAAAGCGGGAAAATCATTTTTCACATGGCGAAACGGAGTTCGCCGGGTTTGCTAGTGCCATATAATTATTTCTCAATGCTTTATTTACAGGAAGTATTTCGGAGTCAGTCATATCATTATCGCCTACTCATAGCACTGTTATTGAACTGCTCTTGAAGATAATGGATAGCACCGTGAGTATGAAATATTTAGATTATTTTTTGTAATAATATTGTATTCTGCCGTGGTTTTCCCAAGCGACTACGCTTTCGAAAACCACGGCAGAATATAGTAGTATTTAGTATGTTTAGACTCATTATTGAACCCGTATGACAAGTATTATTTAGTTAGGCTAGGGGAGGTAGGACACGACGGTATATCCGTCCCAATCGAGCAGTCCGACTGGGGAAGTACCTCCACTCTACAAAATATCGCCGTTTAATAATCTTGTGTTGTGTTTTCGGTGGTGAGTAGGGTAGCCAGAGCTCACTAGAGAGGTTTTGTGTTGTCCGTAGGAAAACCAAAGGCTTATCCTACATCTTTTGCGCTGACGACACATAATGTCTCTGTTCTTACAGGGGTTGCGGCACGAGTGTTATTCCTCTGGTGTTACACTCGCCCATAGGCCACGGTAACCATTTACCATCAGGTGGGCCGCGTGCATGTTTGCGACCTAAGTTGTAAAAAAAAAATTGCGGAAAGTCACCATAGATTCTAGCATTAATGTTGTTACAGTGTGCAGCCTACAGGTTGATCATCGTAGAAGGTTTGTGTCGCCTACTACACTTGGGTCACCTGGAATCGCCAGCGATACTCAGCAGATTACTCTTACTCTGGTTCAACCCTGCTACAGGTAATGTCATGCTACATACTGTATTATGGTCCACGAATTAGCTATTCTAAATCACTGTTCCATTACTTTTCTGCAACTTTAGACATAACTAGCTGATGCTGCGGCTGCTCTCGCGCGTCTGTAATCATGACCAAACATAGCATATGTGCCTTTTCAAGGTGTAGTTTTAAATTATTTCTTAAAAAATAACAATATTTTTTTAGAAATAATTTTAACAGACAATTTAAAATTATTTCTAAAAAAATATTGTTAATTTTTTCCAGGACTTTTAGACCTACTCTTGATATAATTTTGTTTTAAAATGTTATTATCAGTTCGGTGAAGGTCGTTGTAGGTTCGGATCTTAGACTACTACCTCTTTGTATTATAAATATAGACTACAGATTCACTGTTGTAAACAGTTAACTTCAAATTATTTAAACAAAATTAATGTGTATTGCAGTCGACGAAGATATGTTACGGCAGTCGATTGGCGTGTTCTTCCAAACATTTCCTACGACGGTGGATGGAGCGCAAGAACAGATACAGGTCTGAAATTAAATTTCTCAATTCCGGCTATGCGATTAGGAAAAGACTTGATTATGATGATGACTAATATTTTGTCTTATACAGAAAGCAACCCTACCGACTCTCAGGGCCTTAGTCAATGCACCTTCCAGTTCACCACTCGCAGAAATAGATCAGGAAGCGGTCGTCAGATTCATTGTCTCCCTCACAAGGGTAAACCATGAGGTGAGTTATACTGTTTTTATTCATAAAATTGCACCGTTAAAGCGTTTCACGAGTGTAAGTATGTATTAATGTCTTCACATTAATATCTTCGTCGTCGTGTCGTACCGTTCGTAAGATTGTGATAAACCTTTGTATCTGTTTCTCTATATTGCACCATAACTTGAGAACAACTTTACCGGTTTTTCTATTAGTTGTTGTTTTCTAATACTAGTATACTTCATATATATGTGTCAAGGATGGCGGATCAGTGTCTTGGTCCTCGCAGTCGCTCATAATTGGTGCACATAGAATCGGGTAGAAATAATATGTAACCGTATTACACTTTTAAACGTAGAGAATATATTGAATGATAATTATGGTTCGAGGTAACATAAAATAGTTCGAAGGAGATATTCGTTTCAAGTCTCGACGACAAGTGATCGCTTGAATACGTGCCGTCTTCCCACTTCAACTCGAACGGCCGGGCCCTCCATACTGCCTGATACCATTCCATACTAATGACTCTTCCGATAAAAGAAGTTTCTGAATAAAAGAAATGCATGATTGCGTAAAAAAATTAACTTTAACAATTATACGTCCATGCAGACGAAGCTGCCACAACAATAGTCCATTTGGTTTGGTACTTAAAAAACATAAACAATCTTAGCGTGTCTTTTTAATATGCTTTGTTTAAAAACTCAGTAGGTATAATAATAATTTTCTTCTTGGTAACGTATTTTGAAGACTAAAAACCTGTGTCGAACCACAGTTAGTCAGTTAGTTAGTCCTGTTTATTTGTTTAACATGTGTTTTCATAAAATTTTGCCACAAGATTGTTTACCTTTTTGTAGTGCCTAAAGAAATGGAGTAATTGAATATGTTTTATTATCACTCTCACAGCTTGCAGACAGCCAAGGTGGCATGGCGACTGTGCTCTGCCAATACATAGTCCGCCGTCCAACATCTGCCGAAGTCGGGTTGGCGTGTCGGCTGTTAGCCTTGCTGTCTCCGCCCAGAGATGCTCACCTCGCTACAGAGCTGGCGCATATGCTGAGGGATCTTTGCTTGGTGAGTTGATAGTAATATCTAAGATAGATACCGCTACACCAATAATGGGACCAGAGGCCGGACCGATGACCCACCCCCGACGCTTGTGATAGTCATCATCGTCGTTTACATTTAGATGTATGACCTAAAAAACATAAACATAAACTCACGCCTATATCCCCGAAGGGGTAAGCAGAAGTGCTAGCACCCAAATTCGACAGTTTATGTTTAGGTCCTAATGTAATAGGTGGCGAGCCTATTGCCATTAACCGGGCACTTGTAAACCCGCGATAAATACACACATAACTTCGAAAAGTCATTGGTGGTGTGCCATGGTGAAAACTGGGATCGAACCCGAAACCTCTTCTCAGCAGTCCATTACCCATACCACTAGGCTACCACGGACTACCTATCTACTTATTATAGCTTTTTTTTAATTTACAGAAACTGCCAGATAAGCAATCATGTCGCAACCTGACCAGGTACTTGGGCGCTTTGGAAGCGTCGGAGCGACTTAGTCTTAATAAAATGTCTCATACAGGTCAGTGCAAATTAATCTTTATTACAATCAGCATTAAACTATAATCTTTTCTGAGACCTAATTCTGAAGAAATTTTAGGTCTAATTAATAATGATATAATTTCGATTCGATTCGCTGGTAATATCAATTATATGTCAAAAACTGCCACAGCTTTCATAAAAAGAGGGCAAGTTCTAGTAATAATGATTTATTAAATCATTTTCATCATGACACGTTAATATATTTACTTGAAAATTGTATAACGAAAATATTGACATTTGGGAGTATAAAGTGGATTCAACCACCTGACTAACAGAATTAGGCCCCGTGGTTGCGGAGTTAGAACTAAGCACGGTGGGTGAAACCGAAGCGTTTAGCTAGTGGACCTATAAAGTAAAACTTTACGCCCACATGTTACAAATATAATCTACAACAAACATTGCATTTCAGGTGTAACAGAAGGTACCATGCAAGAAGACTCATTAGCTCCTTTAGGAAGAGCTACAACATCTTTGCGTAAGTTTCTAATTCCTAGTATAAAATTAACATTTCCGTAAGGCCATCCGCTGCGTTGATCTAGACCCGCCGTGGAAGTACGTCACGAAAGTATCGTGTAATGGACAGCCCACCAAACCTGCGTTGCTATATGTATATTATATTGGCGCCATAGACTTTATAATACTGACGTAAAAAGATAGACAATATTTAAAATGTCAGAGGCAATGACTTGTAACTTTTAGTATCGAGACATTGACGTGACTGCAATATCTGTCAAAGTTTATAATGGTTTATAAAAAATCGTTTCACGGTTCATATACTCTGTCACTTTCATACACCTAGGCTTTGTGTAAAGATATGTATGTCACTCGCTCACTTTATTCCTATAAGGATAACTTTATACGAAACCACACCGTGTATATATAAGGATCTTGTAAAGATATTGTAAAATAATTTTCTATGGTTTGTTTTAGCTCAACCAATCGGTCGCAGCACTCACGTTGTGATCAACGAAACGGTAGAAGAGGAAGTCGAGATTGACGAGACCTCTCCCATTGATGATCCAGCACTATCTAGAATTTCCCAAGGTACCTATTATTTAACATTTATTATCATAATTGTTTGCAATTGTTCGCAACTCTTACCGATAATCTACATAGTTAGAATATATTGTGATATACAGGATGTAAGTGAAACACTCCCGAAGCCATTTTTTTCATGCCAATATACCAATATACCATATATCATACCAGGAGTTTCCATTACACTTTACACCCTATATATTTTATAATATAACATAACATAAACTCACGCCTGTATCCCCGAAGGGGTAGGCAGAGGTGCTAGCACCTACATTTCGCCAGTTTATGTTTAGGTCCCAATGTAATAAGGTTGCCTGGAAGAGATCGCCTCTAGCGATAAGGCAGCCCATTGTACATGCAACTTTACGCTTATAACTGTACTGCTAACTTTGTTCTAAGGTGTACAATAAAGAATTACCTATTTATCTAATAGGTGGCGAGCCTATAGCCAATAACCGGGCACTTTTAAACCTGCGATAAATACACAGATAACTTCGAAAAGCATCAAAAGTCATTGGTGTGTGTACCGAACAGTATTCAGATGCGTAATCGCGTATAGATATACATTTTTCCGAACCGTCACTTCTACTATTTACTTTTTTTGTACATTTTCACGATTTAATTATTTTAAATCTTTGTCAGTCTCTATGTTGGTTTAGGATTTTATTGTTAGATTTTTATTTTATTTTTCACTTGTTGTTGTTAAGAATTAATTTAAACTTAGATTTCAATACAATGCAATGTTGTTCATGAAATAAATAAATAAAAAAAATAAAAATACTCCTGATGGTATGGTATCCAGCTCAGCCGCAAGCAGAGAGCAGTCGCGCTGTTAGAGAGTCCACTCTCACCGAGACGGACTCGGCGCCGTCCGCCGGCCCGTCGGACATGCCATCCGACTCGAGCAGCGGCGTCTCACCGGTTAAGAGAGCTAAAGTAACTAAAGGTACAGTATTTCTTATTCTATTTTTTTATTATTCACTAGCTTATGCCCGCGGCTCTGCCCTCATGGCTGTCGGTTATCACGGCCTAAGCGCCATCTGTGTAACTTAAATTCTATTACTAATCATAACTGTGGTTCTGCTTAACAGATTGTAATCAAACAAACGTAAGATTTTAAGTTGGACCAAACCCCTTCAAACAAAAAAAAAACGCATCGAAATCCGTTCATTAGTTTTTGCGTCCATCGCGAACAAACAAACTATTTACAATTATATGATAGTATAGATTTATTGAACTTTATGCCCATATTACATAGGCGGACCTAATTCAAGCATCAATCTCGGATACTAAGCTTTCATCTTTGAGCCGGGGCCCATCGTCCCTAGGTCATTATTGGATCTATTTTAAATTATATGGGCCGATGGCCGTCTAAAATCGAAAAATATAACACTACAATATAGCCTTCTACACTGACAGCACAGAGACTCTCTTAATTTTGTCCCCTTCCCACTCCCCCTCCGCTCTATATTGGTCGGCAGCACGAATGTGACGCCTCTGGTGTTGCAAACGTTCATAGGCCACGGTAACCACTTTCCATCAAGTTGACCGCATTTTTTCACAGCCAAGAAGAAACTATCAATGAACAGACAAGCTAGTGGTTCGGGCTCGACCAAGACTAAAGAGAAGACGGTCAAGGATGTAGAGGAGATTCAAGAAGACGATGATAAGGGTGGTGTGAAGAGAAGCAGGTCACAGCGCTCGCTGGTGGACGTCGAGACAGGTAACGTTGAATACTATTTAAATTTAAAACTTTATAAGATCGCCTAATAATAATGTGTTTCCGGCGGTGAGTAAGGTAGCCAGAGCTCACTGGAAAGGTATTGTATAGTCTGTGGGAAGACCGAGATAGTTTCCTTAGTTTTCTGCACTGACAGCACAGAAACTCTTAACTTTCATTCCTCGCCCCCTCCTCCCTTCCCTTTTCCCCCTCTACTACATGGTCGACATCAAGACTGACACCCCTGATGTTGCAAACGTCCATAGGCCACGGTAACTACTTTCAGGTGGGCCGTGTGCTTGTCTGCTGCCTAAGTGGTATAAAAATCTACTGACTGTTTGGGACTTACCAAGACCTGGAAAACTGGAAATTGATATACCAGCTGATGGACGGATGTGGTATGGTGTTTTCTCGTGAAGTGTGGATGTCGTCGCTTCTATGAAAGCCCTATAAGTAATGTGCCATAAGCGTTCGTCTTTTGGGCCGAGATCTAGGGCGGGAAGGGTGGAACTATTTGTGCTATATAGCTCCATCCCTCTCCTTCTGAACCGTGGTCCATAATACGTTCGCGTATACCACATCATGGTTGGCCCAGATGAGTAAGTGTACACCTGACTTCGAGGTAAAACCATCAGACGCAACACATACATGTAGGCTTAAAAATATCAACTTTTTATCCAGCTCAAAAGTTGAAAGCCGAAGCAAAGGCATCTGCGAAGGCGAAAGCAGCAGAAGCTAAAACCAAGGCCGGAAACAAACCCGAAAAACCAAAAAAGGAGACCAAATCTAAAAAGAAAGCACCTCCGTCTTCAGAAGAACAGTCTTCGCCGCTATCTGATTTAGACGTATCGAATGTGACCGTACGAAGAGGTGCTAGAGGCTTACAATCTGGATCCAGTACTGAATCTAGTGGTTCTCCTAAGGTTAATCCTAAAGGGAAGAAGAAGACGGAAAAACAAGTGAAAGAGAAAGAAGGTGAGTAATTATTGCTTTTGCTTTGAAGGTATTATTTGTTTTATTCCTGTTGCATTATTTAATTATAGGAAAATACGAGTACAAAATACACTGACGGACTCATAAACTGCATCAAAGCAATAGACGACTTTGAAATAAATATTTTAACCAAGTATGCATACTTTCTATACAGATTTAAATTGAAACCTCTAGATTGGTTCGTGAACTTTAAAACAGCGTAGGGTCATATCTTTAAGTTTAAGTTTATGTACTGGAAAGGACCTTAAGACTTTTTTTGAAGAAAAACCAGAAATTTAAGTAAAATTGGTTTAATTAAAAAATTGGTTTTAACAATAGACACAAACTTTATGCAAGGGTTTATTTGTGTTTTAATAAGGTGTATTACCCCCACGTGCCCTTATTACGGATTCTAATCGGTTCCGCATAGATTTTATAAGGGTTTTTAAAAGATCTTGCGGAATATTGTCCCATTCTTCTGAAAGTGCTGTTCTTAGTGCTGCCACTGTCGTGGGCGAAGGGTTTCTCGCATATACAGCTCTTTTTAAATTGTCCCAAACATGCTCGATGGGATTAAGATCCGGGCTGCGTGCTGGCCAATTCATTGTACGTATCCCAACCTCTTCGCAATAATGTTGAACTTGTGCAGCTGCATGCGGCCGGGCATTATCCTGCATTAAAGTAAAATTTTCGCCTATGAATCCCATGTAAGGCACCACGTGATCTTCTAATATCTCTGTTATGTAGCGATGTGCTGTCAAACCCCCTCTATTACCGTTTTGACGGACCATGTCTATGAACACAAGTTCTGTTCGCCCGTTCATCGATATGCCACCCCAGACCATACATGAACCGCCTCCAAAAGGAACACGCTCCTCAATGCAACTTTGAGCATATCGCTCCCCACGTCGACGATAGACTCTTCTGCGACCATCTGCACCATATAAACATGTCCTACACTCGTCCGTGAACAATACAGAGGCCCACTGCTCTTCTGTCCAATTCAGGTGATGACGCGCAAATCTTAAGCGAGCTTGTCTGTGAGCTGTAGACAACTTTGGACCATTTGCTGGTCTAAAAGGGGTGATATCCGCTTCCTTTAACCTTCTTCTTATTGTTCGTGCACACAAGTTTACTCCACGCACTTCATTAAGCTCGGTTTTGATGTTAACTGACGTGAGGAAACGATTTCGCAGGGAAGTTATAACAATAAATCGGTCATCACGACCTGTGGTTGCTCGAGTTCTGCCTGTACCACGTCTCCTCCTGTAAGAACCTGTCTCTACAAACCTTCTGTATATTCTAGAAACCGTAGACTGGTTTAAATTTAAATTTCTACCAATTGTTCGTTGATCCAAGCCCTCCCGCACCAATGCTACAATTTGTGCCGCTTGTTCGGACGAAGTATCCATATTATGGTTCAAAAACTCTCGATGTGTTAAAAAACTAACCCAACAATTATGCTGGTAACAATAATTCAATTGACAAAACAAAAAAAATCAATGAGAATCAATTTAAAACTTTGCTATAAATAACACGCAAATCTGATACTACAAGTAAATTTTCTTTTCCCGGCTATATTCATTTGTTTTACTGCAGTTCTATTTTTAAATTTAATTTTTTTTTAAGATTAAGAGCCAGTCTTTCCATATTTATATAATTTAATCTAAAAAGTTTGCATACTTATTATAAAAAATCCTTTTAGAGTAAACCTGAACTTTGATGCAGTTTATGAGTCCGTCAGTGTATGTATAGATTACAGGTGATATTACAAAAGGCGGGATATGTACATACATACATATGCTCACGCCCGTAATCACCGAAGGGGTAGGCAGAGGTGTTCTAAACACCCACATTTCGTCAACTATGATCTTCGGTCCCACGTAATAGGGGGCGATCCTATTACCGCCAATCGGGCACTTTGTACACAAAAATGGGAATGTCGAAATTAAATTCCTAACCGAAAATTTACCCTATTCCTTGATCGCAAGGAAATTTTCGGGAAGGAAAAAACAGACGGAGTATTTCAGACAAGTGTCAAATTTCATTATCACATTTATCTAGTCTTGTAATATTTTTTTTATAGTAAGCAAGCCAGTGAAGCGTCTATCGAAATCGTCGACGGGGTCTCGACGTAGTAGCGCGGGCAGCTCGCGGTCACAGTTTGATGATTCCGATGACACCATGCTTCACACCATTGTCTACGAGAAGGAATTTGTGAGTATAACGTTGTCAGCAACTTTGTAACCCCCCCCCCCCCCCGCTCCCTCGTGGGGTTCCTGGAAGGGGGCAATATCCGACGGGATTGCCACACGAAAAAAAGGGTTGTTGGTGCGGCAATCAGATGACAGGGCGTCATTACAAAAACGCGTCGTTCATATTCATGTCACAAGAAAAAGTACATGTCGGTTGGAAGCAAAGGGTAGTAAGTACATAGTCGAGTAATAAATCCGACCGCTGCTCTTTTAATGTAAATTTTTTGTGTTTATTGAATTAAGGCGCATTGGGCATTTGACATAGAAAAAATGTGAACTGAATTCATGAAACTCGCGTCATCATCAACGACCCGCACTTAGTTACTAAGTTTTTTAATTCTATACAGCCAGTAGTACCTATTTTACAAATTGTGACATCTCTATGATGTGTAAACTTTTTTGGACGCGTTGAGTACTTTTTTTATGAAGTAAATACTTTTTACATATTATACAGACCGTTTGACCCCTTTTTCGGCACTTCCGGGATGCCACTAATATGATAATGATAGTTATTGTAAGATATTGAAAACATATTTCAGGTCCAAGAAGTGTTAGACGACTCAAGCGAGCTTGTTGACAGCCGGCGGAATTCTAAAACAAATGTCACCATTCCCGAGACACCCGACGCTAGCGAGGAGTAAGTCACGTTCATATGTCATTAATGTAAACACCATGTCACAATGAAATAGATATAAAAAGTAGCATAAATTCAATAATATAGTACTTCTGTGAATAGTTTTTTTACAACAAACTGTGAGGAATTTTATAGTCCTTGGTTTCTTAGCCAAAAAACATCAAGATTCGTCCATGAAAGATGCGACAGTAACTTTCGCTCATCAAAATGGCTCTCGACAAATGGTGTTTTTTAAATCAAAGAACACCTTAGCCAAGTTTAGTGAAAATCAGTTCGGAAATGCGCCAGACCGGAACTGACAAACAAACATACATTATTCATGTATTTTTTTATATTTTTAAACGATAGCTGATCATCAAAGTACAGTAAAAAAATCACATAAAATAGAAATTAATTTATTGAATTGTAAATACTAATAATACGGCCTCTGTGACGTGGCGGTAGTGAACGCGACTATTACGCAGGAAACGCGGGTTCGATGCCCGCTCAGTGCAAATATTATGGCTATTTGCACTGGACTAGTCGTGCCTCGGCGAGCAAGTTAAGTTCTGTAGCACTAGCATGAACTCCTATCGAATTCGTAATGTAAAGGTTTCGAGAAAACGGAGCATTGTGATTGGCAGCCTGCCTCTTGTGAACCTGTGTGCATGTGTAGCCCGCCAATCGCAATGCTCCGTTCTGTCGAAACCTTTACATTACGAATTCGATAGTATTTCGTGCTAAAGCTACTGGTCCCGGTTGTCATACGAATATCTAAGCTAGTCGTTACGGGTAGTTGGAGCCCTAAAAGTCCAACAACTGGTTTAACTGCAGTAGTTCGATATCGCCTATACCTATAGTTTGTGGAAGCTAAGTGGCACTTCACAAAAAATCTCGAAGTTCAGCTGCTACGCAGTTAGACCCCGGACCCCGAAGTAACAGCTTCGGGTGCGATCAGGATTAACGCAAGGACGATGATGAGCATTTCATTTATTGCCTGTTTTTTTTTCTAGGTCCGACTCCGAACCCGAAATACCAATAAAAGGCAAACGGAATACCAAGAAAAAATAGTTTTAGAAATAGGTATTACACGTAATTAAAATAAAACTTTTTTAATATTTATTTTTTTATTTTAACTGAAGTGTTATTGTTTTTTTATTCATAACAGTTATGAAAAGAAAAACAATTACATTTTTGAATTGGAACCTGTTTTCGTGGACAGTTTTGTTTGTAAAAACGGTGCTAAAACATATTATAGGTAGTCATTAAATTGTTAATTCGTCTTAATAAATATTATTTAAATATTATTAGTCATTGATAAAAATTAGGTTAACAACATTCATTTTAATAATAATTTGATTGCGGACATCTTTATAATAAGTCACATATTCAACTATATTTCTTTAAATAACCAACATAATTTCATAATTCAGCATAAGAAATATACCCTCATTTGTTTTTTGAATATAATATGATACAAGTCATAAGGTACGTAAGTTATACCTACTTACATTGAAAAACAAATCGCTAGTTATGTCGCCGTACGGTGATGCGGCCGAAGCGTTAGTTGAGCTCCATAATTTTTATTCAGCCAAAAATTGCACAACGCGCCTAAAGAAAACATATTGAAGAACCTTCTACCTTCTTCTCCGCAGGATGTGACACATTCAACTTGGTATGTAACAGGCTTATGTTTACTAAAATTAATTAATCAAAAAATCCCATTCACATTTATCAATGTTTAACTTGTGATTAATTTCATATTCAAATAACAAAGGAGACAGGGATATAATATTTCTCATATATTAAGTATCTATCCCGAAAACTACACACGACAAGGAGATAGGTATACACATTTACATGTATTAGTGTAGTAGTGTAAAGGTGTACACTTATTTCCTTGGCCGTGTGTACATACATGTGGTCAGTCTCAATACATATCTATAAAGGAAACGCTCCCGAAGCCGAAGGTCCTTGATAGTACTCCTGGTACACTACGTGGCATATAAAAATACGATTTGGTGATTATATTTCTTTTTTGAATACCAATTAACTAGCGGTATTCATTCTACGCCATGTTATTAAAGCTAAACGAAATAATAATTTCATAAAAAACATCAACTCGCAGATGGCGCTGTTTGCTTTTGTTTGTAGTGATATTTTTTCATGAAATTATATTTTCATTTAGCTTTACTGATACGTTGAAGAGTAAGTAAAGCTAATTAAATAGTATAAAAAAATGGCAGATTGTATTTTTTATGAAAATATGTAGTGCATCCGGAGTACTACTACGTCTAAGACACATGGGAGGCTTCGGCGTTTCCCTAATATTCTGTACCCTTCGTTCTAGCGGTTAAGCTTTTGTCCATTGGTTTTGCCAGTTTTTATTCCACGGCTTCCATCTGAAGTCCCAGCGGCGATTTTTAATTCTTTGGTCTTCTAGTCCCTTGCTTATGGGCCGTGGGTAGTGGTAGCCTGCGTGGTACATCCATCTGTAAATATTTTTGATTGTCATCCATCTGATTAATACTTTTTTCCTGGCCGTACGGTTTCAGTAATCGTACGGCCGTGTCGGGCCATCAGTTGCCGAGGTAAGGCTCCCGGCTGAGCGAAGGTCACCGAAGGCCCCTTCGGGTGTAGAACGACGGTGTCCCCATCTTCCCCAGCGGCCTGCTTCTGTTGTCAACCCCGGCTCGTTGAGGACGGTGGTTCAGTGACCTTTGGCGCCCGAGTCGCGGGACCAAAGGAAGGATCCTTCTGACCCTAGCCTTCTAGTATTAGCTCCTGGGTTGCCCGAGTCACTCCACCATATATATAATAGGTATATTCATAATATATAAATGGATTTCAATTTACAAAAAAAATCTAAAATCTCACCCATCATCACTTTCATTGCTAGTGTGGTTCCCAGGCAATTCCTTAGAACCCTCAGAGTTGGTACCATATTTGTAATCCTGTTCTTGGCTGATAGGACCTTTGTTTGAGAGCTGGTGTTTTATCATTATAAATTCAGCACCACGTTCAGCTATCATTATTACAGGAGCTCCTGTATTACCTAGAAAAGAACCCCCGCTGTTAGCATCTTTACAACTTGTTTAATGGAACTTATATCTACAATCATCTATGACCCCATATTCATCTCACTAAATATTATAAATAAATATGTTTATAAGTTTTCAAAAGATGTCTCACCAGATGGCTCCGTGGGCATAATTGAAGCATCGATGACACGTAGACCTGTGGGTGAAATACAATGATGGTTAGATTTTGCGTGTAATTAAGCATGTAGTTGGTTGCCAATCTCTACGCAGAATTTGAACTAATAAATCCATACATGGTTTACCACAAAAAATGATTCTAAATATATACCTATTTGGTACATGTAAAAATAGTCGAAATGATACGAAACTTCTGGTCTGTGCTGTAAACCTACCACGAAGTGCTATACTGCCGTCGTAAGAAAAAAGGGCACAACTAACATTTTTTGCCAAATTGAAATACATATTCGGAATCAGGAAAAAAAAGGCCTATCTGCCTAATTTTTTGTGTATTTTTAGCAACAAAATAAACAGAGATAGCATGGCACAAATGCACCATTTTTTAAGTTTTTGTAAAGAAAAGGGTACATTGTGACATATGTTTTCCATTTCACATTTATGGTTTCAACATTTCTAATTGAAAAGGCATAATCGGCGCATTTCAAATAGAAAGAGCTTATGTGGCAATTGTGCTAAATTTTTTTACCAACACCGTAGCAAGAAAAGGCACAACTGGCAGCTGTTATGCCTTTACTATTTAACCCACACCTTAAAATTTAATTATGAAAATATACACATTGGCAGTTATGCCTTCACTATTTAACCCACACCTTACACAATTGCATAAAAGTGCCTTTTCATTGTAAAATAAAAAATGGTACTCAAAATTTTACATTGAAAAGGCATATTTGGTACCTAGTATATGCCTTTTAAACGTAACATGATTGATTTTATCTTATTTTTTATGTTAAGATGAAACAAATTATGCTAATTATTAATTATGTGCATTAAAATTAAATCAAAAAATTGCTATGGTCTTATACGTACTATACAAATGCAAGTATTACCATTCACAGAATTATTGAAAACTTAGTTTAGTACGGTTTTTTTCAACAAAAGCAAAAAAATATTTCAATCTCGATTTTCTCAATATTTACAAAATGTTAGTTGTGCCCTTTCTAATTACGACGGCAGTATAAACGACGTGCATTACAGCCTCAATACAAGAGGGGAAGGTGGAGCAATACACCCAGCTCCATCCCTCTCATAGAATCACAGACGAAAACACGGTTGCTTTGTACAATGGAATAGAATAGATTGATCAAATTTATGTAATTGACATTCGTTCACGCCTGTCACAAATGTCATAAACGTCATACGTGTCAATTTATATTGAGTGTTATATTCTATTCCATTCTACGAAACGACTACAACGAATGGCCACGTGTCTAGGGCCCCTGGAGTCAAGATCGCGAATCTAGCTAAATACATTCAAGTTAAGTAAGTAATGCCATTATCTCTTCGAGTAATCAGTATAAACCCTTTATGCGCCATATTTCCAAAAGTTCTTGTCAAGTTTAATCCCTCACCTTCAATCCCGTGCACCTTCAGCTCCATATCTACCACTGCCATTGGATCACTCTTTGGTCCCATTTTGCACGTGCCAAGTTGGTGGTTCTCCGGCGCCGTCTGATATTGCGTCAAGCATTTGAAGAACTCGTCAGTAGGATCCCGGCCACCCTCTCCACACTCCTTGCCGTATCCCTCTGTTGGGACCATGCCGTATTTCTCACGGAGAATCTGTAATGAAGATTTTGGGTGAGAACTTGTTACTCGATCGATGAAATTTTCGCCAGATACTTAAGCAGTAGAAGTGGCAGTGGGCTAACCTAGCAAAGGAGTACCTACCCAGTAAACCTAGCTATAAATGTATTGAGTATTGAGTCGTGTGTGGAGACCGCCAGAAGGCATTGTGGAATTCGAAAGTTTAGTTTCTTCAAGAGCAAAGTCAATCATATACTGTTGATGGGTGAGGATCTGGAGTAGGTTTTCCTCACGTAGTTGGAAGGTCAGATTTAGTTTTGGAACTCTATGAAGTTGGTTTAACATCGTTTCAAAATTTGAGTTCCATCGATGCGTTGTGCGATACCATGTTCTAAGTTTGCCATGGGCGTTGTTGTGTCGGGAAACCTTGAATCGTTTCGAAAACATGTGAGGAGTGCATTACCAGGTAATGAACACTACAATTCTTGAAATATTCATTTCTTAACTTTTTTAAGGTATTTTTTATCGGAGACTTCTTAATTTTTATTTTTTATAACATACAGGAACACTTATATATGTTCTTGTAACATTTTTAAATTGTGGAATTTAGGGTCATTTCTGGTACATAAATAACGAAATATACATACTGTAGTATTAGCAAGCTTGTAGGCGATCCTAGCTGCGTCTACCAACACATCAAGGTCCTGTTCGTCGGAGAAGTACTTAGGGTCGAAGAGAGGCGGTTGGGTCGGGTCCACCGACTGGATCGTTAAGAAGCCCCTACTGCGCGGATGGAGGGCTATAACCGAAATCCTGTAACGGACATATAATGCTATGTTAGCCGTTTTATTGACATGTGAAGTGTTTCATACACAGCTTAAGGGGCACCACACACCAATGCAGCAAGCACACACATAGCAAATTGCCCTATTTTCAATGGGGACACGCACTAAAGCAGCATTTGTTGCCCACAGAAAAAATGCTGCTTTGATGCCCTACATTTGGTCTGGGTGTTTCAATGTATAATATGTATTTAGAAAAAAAAAGTATCTAAGTATGTTTATCCGCATTCTAGAACGCATAACACGAGCTAAATTCAAAATATGCTTACCATGGGTCTAGGTGGCGTTGTGTAATTGTCCTAGAATATTTATTTATTATTTATTTACCCAGTAAATCCATCTTGGCAATTGGTCAATAAGCAATTTTCTTGCCAATTTGCTGTATAATGCTGCTATAGTGAGTGCCTCCCACACCTTACTTTAAAAAAATGTTAAGTTTCGAAAATTTGAAAACCTACACAATCTCTCTTCTGGCAGCGCTGTCATCGAGAGTTTTCGGATCGACGACTTTTTCGTCGCTGCATGATGGACCGTAACCTCGGAAGAAGTACTGCACATCTGGATGCTTGCCGCCAGGTGGCGCATAACGAGAGTTCACTCTACCTGTTAACTGTTGACGAATATTTGTTCATAAGTCGGTACCTAGGCAATAATTGGCAATGCTCTTATATTATAAACTAAAACCCAACTGCGACCTAAATAAATTAAAATTTTAAAGGACAAAGTCACGAGAAAATTCTAGTAACTACCTATGTTTCAAATGTACAAGTAACGCCATTTCCAATGATACCAAACACGACATATTTAAATCTAATTTATTTTAACACTACTTTATGGCAACTAGAAGGCGCCACATCAGATTTAGTGACATTTTATATAGCCTATAACCAGCGGACGGTCAAATCGTTTCAAACGATACCTCATTTATCTGATTCTAATTAACAGTTGAGGAGTTATGAGGAACAGATGAATTTACATACAGACATAGGTACACATACATTGCCTGTCAAAATCATAACCCTCCTTTAGATTTGCTGTAGTCGGGTAAACATAGAGTAGGCCTATATGCCATCGTGTCACATTACACTCGTATTACAGAAGTATAGTATCTATATCACGCTATAGTAGAAACTGACTGCTAGGCTGTTCGTTGATGAGTCAGGACAATGCATTATATCTATCTACCCTATAGTTATCTAGATATGCGCTTTATTGAAAATAAACATAATTCCCTTAGTAGGTACATACCTGAGACATACCAGTACCCGATAAAGGCCCTTGTCTTTCCAACAGGTACTGTACAGCCACATCCCAATTGAGGTCGGGTACCATGGGTTCTTTCGTCAGCGTGAACTGCAAATTGACACCCACATGGTTCTGCAGGTTCTGTCCCACTCCTGGTAAATCTATGATGGTGGGGATATTGAACTTATCAAGTGTTTCCTTAGGACCGATTCCGGAGAGCAGCAGAATTTGTGGAGAATTCAACGTGCCTGCAGAAACTATTGCCTAGAAAGAAAAACATTTGATGACTATGACTAGTTTTCTCTTGACATTTTATATACTTTTTAGGTATACACAGTATTGTTAACTGTTCCTGATGGCAAGCGGATGGGCAACACTGAGGGGGTATTTGCACAGCCAACTTAGTGAAATTTTTAAAGTAAGGGCAATACTCAATAGAATATTTCGAATAACTATAGACGCAGAGGGTTTCTTATTCATAGTCTAAGAAAGTTTAATGAGGTCTCAATACCCTTAGACATAGATTTGTTCTGTACAAGTTCGAACATAATTAAAAAACGCATGGGTGATGAGTTTTTTTGGGAAAGATACTAGGCACCGTCGAAGAACTCAGTCAGTGTAGTGACACCAGCTGCGGACTGATCTAGTGCTTTCTTATACCTAAGTTATGTTATGTAATAGTTATTGTTACATTGTGTCTCGATATGTATATTGCACAGGTTTTATTGTCAAAATATGTATATTTAAATATATAATAATAATAATATATGTATATATGTATGTGTGGGCTTGTAATTAGCTATTTTATTATTCATTTATTTATTTATTTATTATTAGTCTGTAATATATTAAATTGTTATTAGTCTGTAAGCCTTCCTAAAACTAATAAATAAATAAAATAAATAAATAAATATAGAATAAGATGAATAGTGATTGAAGAATTCTGTGTAGTCGTTTGGAAAATAATTCCACTTCTATACCTGATAGTGCGCTAATCACTGTGTTACTCGTATGTGCGCTATGAAAGTGGTGCTTACTTTCATTTTAATCTTTGTCTTTGTTAATCGTCTTTGTCTGTTTATTTTCTTTCTAAATCGGTTGAGCTTAGATTGTCAACTTTTTTTGTTTTTTGTTGTTGTTGACAATATAAGCTCAACCGATTCATTCTCTCATTAGGTATTTTACTTTAAAAAGTAAACTAAAAAAATTGTATAGTACCTGTTTGGTGGGATACAAAATGAGGTAACTGTAAACCACCTTAATCTGTATTCACAAAAAAATTTTGATTCCAAAGATCTTCGCGCATTTGAGTGCTTGTCAAAATAGAATCATGAAATAAATGACTAGGTTATACGACGACATCAATATTACCTCTTTCTTCACCCCAACAGATTTCGTGACACCATCTTTAACGTATTCGACAGCCGTAACCTGTTTGGTGACAGGGTTAACTATAACTCGGGACCCAAGGGCATTCATCAGCACATGCAGATTAGGGCGATTTTTAGCAGGCCGTAAGAATCCACGAGCTGTACTGTAGCGACTGCCACCGCTATGGATACAAGAAATGTATTAATTTTAGTAGTTTATTACTATATTGTGCCTTACCGCGAGGCGCGGGTTCGATTCCCGCTCAGTGCAAATATTTATATGCATGAATATGAATATCTGCATTGGTCTGGGTGTTTCAATTTAGGTATAATATGTATGTATTTACAAAAAAATATACAAGTAAGTTTATCCGCATCCTATAACCCATAACACAAGCTAGTTAACCTATGCTTATCATGGGTCTAGATGACGTTGTGTAGATTGTCCTAGAATATTTATTTATTTTTATTATTAATGGTTTTGTAAGTAAACAATTGCGCTTAAACCTTTTTGGTATGAAAACTAGTGTTGCCAAACTTTCGCAATTTATGATTGGTTATGTAAATCACGTATCTGGATAGGTAATGTAAGGAAGATTTCATTTAAATATCGACTCACTCATTGAACGCCTGTGCAATGGTAAATCCTGTGACATTATCTCCGTTCAAATCGCTGTTGGGCGCATATCCGAGCTCAATGGCACCTGAGACCACATCGTGAGCAAGCAGAGGCGCGTAGCGGAACTGAAAATACAAATTACATTATAATATTAATTGCGTAATCATTAATTTACTTGATCTCTTTGGATACCAGACTCTTAAGTTTATAATTCTAGTACGAACTTAGAAATTAGGCGAACGTAATCGTAAATTAGCGAGGACTTAGACCGACCCGGCGGCGACGGCGCCACGACTCGTTTCCTCATGGATATATAAAAATTTGACTCTCATGATTATAATACTCTGAACCTTTTCTCAACCCAATCGGGACGAGTTTCCAGTCAGACTCTAACTAAACTTTGTTATTGTCCTTGGTCCTAATAAACTGGGACAAATGCCTACGTGAAAAAATATATTTTATCAAATGACTATAGAATTACTATTTATTCTAGTCATGGAATGAGACGTTTAACCGAGACTTCTCCGTCCTGCTCCAACTACTGAAATTATTGTTAGTTCAAACACGTATCTCACCTGTTGGTAAGTGCCTAAAAGTAAACTATTCACTCTAGTCTTGAAGTCTCCCAAGGTATACTAATCTTAACAAATAAATTCCTACCTTCTGCACCGGCATGGGCCCTCCGACACGGTGGTGCTGGCCAGACACGCCGTTGTTGATCTCTTTGTTGTCTTCACTCTTCAAGAAGTACGGTAGCACCTCGTTCCACGACCAGCCAGTTGCTCCGTTAGCCGCCCAGCTGTCGTAATCGGCCGGTACACCTCGCGTGTACATCATCCCATTGATAACTGTACAGCCACCTGGAAAATTTATTTTTATTTATTTATTTATTTATCACACGTAACAGATTACAACCAACAAGAAATACAATAATAATACGACGCAATAGCATTAGAGTCCACAAGAACGCGTGTACAGATGAGTTAAGATGAAGGAGTTTATCACAATAACACACATAAAGCTAGTTTACAATTTTACATTACATTACAATAGACATGATGGAGTTCCTAACTGCGGTTGGTATAAAAGTTGTTTTACCGTTCTAACAAATAAAGTCAGCTTAGGTACAAAAATATCGAAGGCTGGATTATCCCTGGCGATTTCGTTATACAGTACAAAATATTGTTATACAGGTACCCACGTATTAGATACCCACCCTTCGGTAATCGGCACACCGCCTATTACGTTTGATCAAAAACAATGATTGGTGAAATGTTGGTGTTAATTCACTTCTGCCTATTCCGGAAGGAAACAGGCGTGAGCGTATGTATGTATCCGCCTAATAAGTTCCTTTTAAAAAAAAATGTGAAGACTACTCTATATAGGTAGGCATCGAATATTTAGTGAGGATTTCTTATTTACAGACCTTTACTTCAACATTAATTATTATTAACTACAATTATTAGTACCTACCTATTTACCTACCTCTCTGACTAAGCAAATGGCTTCGGCGGAATCTCGGCGCTAGTTTAATGGGTCGACCCCTAGACGAGCGGCGTTGACACCTGTCAAAAACGTCAAAACAACTGCCACCCACACATTGAACCTTTTATTCTATTCCATTCTACAAAACGCCAACTAACGCATTGCAATTTGTGTAGAGGGGCCGAATTAGAACACGTGACATTTCAATCGTAGCCGCTTTTTCTATCCTAGCCACTAAGGTAACACCTACTTATGGTAAATGTGCTAACATTTGATATTTCATCAGAAATTTACCTAACATCTTTGCTCTTGGCCAGTAGCATTTCCCTTCGTTTGTCAAGCAAGCTCGCTCCTGTTTCTCCGTGTAGTATAACCAGTCTGTCTCCGGTGAGAACCAGTACGAGGTCACCCATGCAGGAACTGATGATGGAGTAGGTTCATCGCCACCTGCTTCTATTAACAATACCTGGAACGTATCAGTTTTCATAATAGGCAAGATTTAATAAATAAAGTCATGATCAGAAAAAGGTATGTAGGAATCTACTGTCCGCATCCGCCCGCTGCTTCGTGCGTGTACACTACATTATTCGGAGGTGTACACCCATGCTAGTACCTGTTACGTGTAAATTATATAGGCGAAATTTCGTGCAAATTATTTGCACAATAGTCATGCAAAATTGCTTAAGATTTGCACGACCAGCCGGCGCCCACATGCTTGAGGCGTATGAGGCAACAGACGGCCTAAAAATGTTTAGCACAAGCAAATACCTATACCACTTTATATATGGTTCTACCCAAAAGTCATCATCATCATCACCATCACTTAACGCTGAATCCCAGTAACTCCTCCGTAACAGTCTACAGCATTCATTTGCAGTACGACCATTGACATACATGTCATTCCTAGCGACCAACGCGACGAAACGGCTATTTTAGTTTTCTGATAAACTCAATCTGTATGAAATATAAATTTTTCTAGTTAATTCTCTGTGCTAACATAATAAGTACCTATTTCTTTTTTTTTCTTCAATGTTATAATATTACGCATGCTGGTTATCCGTAATTGGCAAATGTATCAATTTGTAATGCATTTACTGTGGACAAACCTATTAAATAAATAAATAAAAAGGCACTTTTTGACCCTTCTATCGGGGCCCGTCGTCGGAAGGGGCATGGCTAGAGCTCTGCCAAAATACTTGGCCGCAAGCAAATAGGTACCTCTACACTTTTTACATAGATAAGTATTATTATGTCTGTGACAGCGTTCCCTGTTTAGCTCCAGTTATGTCCTACTTCCTAATCGTATTATGAGTATCTAGTTGCTTTCACAATGAGACCATGTCATGTCCTATCTATAAGTACATGTAAATGTTACTTAAGTAAGTGGAGTAATACTCGTGCCTAGTATATTATGTTAACTTGCGCATACCCGTGTGGATATTAGTTAATATATAAAATCCTTTTTATATATATATATCCTAATGGAAATTGGTAACCGTGGCCTATGGACGCTTGCAACACCAGAGGCGTCACATTCGTGCTGCCGACCATATAGAGAAAAGGTGGGAAGGGAGGAGGGGAGAAAGTTAAGAGAGTCTCTGTGCTGTCAATGCAGGAGACAAAGAAAGGTTTCTCGATCTTATTACTGCTAACACAAAACCTCTCCAGTGAGCTCTAGCTACCCTATACTTACTCACCGCCGGAAACACAACGAAAGGTTATTAGCCGCGATATTCTCTAGGGCGGAGGTCCTTCCCCAGTCGGACTGCTCAATTAGGACGGGACATATGTTATGTCCTTTATGTCCTATCTCCGTCAAATAGCCGGCTTTATAGTGCCGTATACGTTGTTGAGTGTGGTGGTGGAAGTATGTAGTAGTGAATAGTGCAATTGGCACGCATTAGGGCCTCTCGTTTCTGTCGCTACTTGGGTCCAAGATCCGTGCTGATAAGTATTATATTCTGAGTTAAATTTTTTGTACTAGTTAATGTTCGTACCCAATCTTCATATTCTGCAGCGGTAGCCTCAAGCCAGTCCTCAAACTCACAATTTAATTGTCCCAGGCTCGTTCGGATATCCGTAAATTACCCGCTAGTGAGTCAAGGGAGACGTCCGTCCGTGAGACTAAGATGACCTTGCATTGAAGGCACAACAAAGCCTACCGTCACACAAGCGTTCGACAAAATGTTCGATGGGCTGTAGCGTGAAATCGACGACGATAATGTCTACCCATTGTTATAGAGGCCTTTCAATGATGCAGAGATAAAAAAATGAGTTTACCGATTGGGTATTTAGGTCTCATTGGTACGTACTGGTAGTTAAAATGTGCAGCACCGGAACTAACTTACTTGGGTCTTGCTATTCATGTAGGTAGGTCTTATTTACCATTTGCTAGGATCTAAAGGCTACTTCTTCTCCTTATCAATGTCTTATTGAATTTTACGGGAGCAACCCAATCAATCATAACTTCGCAATCGTTGAAATTCTTATTTTTACTTTTGATTTTTTTTATATAAGTGAAGTTCAAATGTTGAAGGCCACCAGTCCAGATGTTGAAAACCCCCCATCTTAACGACTTTGTCAGATCGATAGTGGTTAATACCTAACACAAAAGAACACACATAACTACAAATGGTAACCTCCATTGTGGTGCAGTAGGGAATGCAACTGGTGCACGCAGGTGGCGCCGGTTCATTTCCAGTTCAGTGTAGATATTTGTATGAATCAATTTTAAATCGGTAAAAGAGAATGCTTCGACGGAATCGAACCCGCGATCTTTCTCTTACAAGAGGAATGCTCTGACCGCTGAGCCACGACCACACGACTACACACACACATATTTCTTCAAGCAACTTTGGGTCGATGGGGGGATCGGGGGTTCGTATCCTGTCAAAGCATTCACTTTTTTCCATTTAAATTTGATTTGGAACAGCATTCGAATTACTTTAAAAATTCATTAGGTAGGTATATGAATATGGACCAATGCAAGTACCTATTACTTGCATTAGTCTGATGATGTTTCTATGTACTTATAATATGAATGTACTTACAAAAATGTATCCAAGTATGTTTATCCGCATTCTAGAAACAACAACACAAGTAGTTGAACTATCTTACCACGGGTCTATGTAGCATTGTGCCGATTGTCCTAGTTTCTTATTATTATTATTACTATTTATGAGTGACGCAGAGTGATAGTTAGGTATGAGAGTTTTGCACTTGACCGCTTGTAAAAAAAGTTACAAACCTTCCAGCGTGGATTTTCTGATAGTCTTCCAGCCACCACAGCACCAGCAGTGCCGCCCCCTATCACCACAAAGTCGTAGTTCTCATCTGGTGTGTCTATGCTCTTCAATCTGTTACACGGATTGGCTAGATCACATCTGCCGAAGATGTACGCTTCCAGGAGTGTCATGAATAACAGGAACTGGTTCGGACAAGCGGATACCCATGACGGTCCCACTTGTTCTATTGGACACGCGCAGGCCTGCGGAGAAACAGAGGTAGGTGAGGTGCTTTTAGTAATAAAAATATAAAGCTCGTAAACGCTTATAATTAAGAACATAAATAGTGAACTTCCCGTTGCATGATATGTTAGCGAAACCCAGGTATTAACGAGATTATATGGTAAATACAATAATTTACCTCTTGATTGGTTGAAGTGTCGGCCAGGTTGCACTAGCGGTAGTCACAGGTCAGACGTGGTCACAAGCGGCCAGCTTGTGACCACGGCTAGTGCAACCTGACCGAAACGGTAGCGATACGAAGCTGACAATTGTAAACGCGTGTGCAGTTGTCGTATATGGATGTATGTGTTGACACGACGACGTAACGACTTATCGTATCGACACCTATGTTACCGGCTACGAAATCATACCTTTATGAAAAAGTAATGTTTCTACATTGACACATAGGTACAGACAGACTGATTCGCAAGAGAATTGGTGAAAATTCTGTTGTGGCAAAAGAACCGGGCAATGAATAAGATTTCCATAAAGGGTGTGATGTGATGTGATATTACATCGCAACCACCTTATTAACAATGTGTGGTAACAATAGTTTAAATTTAGCAATAAACTCGTCCTGTGGGTGATCGAAAATGAAACATGAATAGAGGCCTAACACATAACAGTCATAAGGCGCGAACAACGCAACTTCTGTAACGTAGTTTATGTTGGTGTTTAGTTATACAGAATAAGTGAAGTAATTTAGGCTCATTAAAAGCTATCTGACAAATGTGACATTTGTTCATAGTAACAATATTGAATAATTACCTCTGGTGATCTTAACATGTTGTTAAGGTACCACAATCACTGGCCTGGAAAGAAAATTATATAATATAAGTTATGGTTACCATTCATTTAGATTGTTTGTCCCAATATATGGAGTGTTGGGAAGCGTTCGAAAATGGTTTCCAAGATGTGACACTTCCCAATCGCAGCAATTATTTTTTTAAAGTTGAAGTATGTATTTCAAAATATTTGAGGGTAGTGTAAACTCTAGAGTGTTTATTTTATAGTCCAAAAACAAACAATAGGCAGCGTTTTTGGTGCTGTGGCAAAGATGCTGATGCGTGTAGAATCGTTTTACTTGTAAATAATGTTAAACGCCACTGTTTCAATTTTTTTCTCGGTTCTTCTTACATTTTAACACTTCAGTAAACTTAAAAACATTAATTCCGTTATTTTATTGAAGGAAATTATATGACGATACAAATTGTATTAGTTTCACTTACAAATTTTATAAATTTATAGGAGTTTTGGTGTAATTTGTTGCATAAGTTTTGAATTTGGTAATTCCCGTACCGATATATCGACGGTTGAAACGTTACTTGATCTTATAAAATTAGACCTGTGTTTCATTCTAGAAACCTTTATATAATATGCGGTTATCTCTGAGTTGTACCGACTACACGGCATCAATACATTATAGTTCATGAGGTGCTAGAGCAATACACTGCTAGTATCGAGTTGTGTGCCACGAAAATGAATATATGTTTCTGGCATCGCGTGTAATCGCATCAGCAGTTTTGATGTCATGTCGCAGATGATTAGGAGTCGTAAAAAATGGCGTGCTGTCAAACATGTCGTGAGAACATATCCTACTCGGTTGCTATGCTTGTTGCCTTGACAACTCTTGCTTTTATACAACTTATCTCGGTTGGTTTAGTGTACACCCCGCTTTAAATAAAATGTCCGTGAAGGAAACTTTAAAAAAGATAAATCAAGGAAAACCAGTCCTATCAAAACGGTCATCATAGCGTGCCGCTACTTTAACTAGTACAGTCAAACGGGGTGAATAGGAATAAAATGGTCAGCTAAGTTCTGTAGTTAGTTTATTTGAAGCGAAACTTTGGACTAGTTCATCGTAATAACAAAATCATCAAATACCGGGTGCTTCAAAAAAATGTATACACACTTTAAACTATTGTAGTTTTCCCGCTCTACAAGGCTAATGTTATATTTCTTCGCCAGGTGCAAGCATAATCGTCCCTCTATGTTATATTATCAGTTGGAATTTGTAATATCAACATGGGGGACGTACGTTTGAGTTTTGAAGAACGTAAGCAGGTTATTAAGTGGTACTGGAAGTTTGAGAATGTAAATGAAGTTCAAAGACAGTGGAGAAGGGAGTATGATACAGAACCACCTTCAAGATTAACAATTACACGCATACGAGACAAATTCGAAGTTCATGGAACAGTGTGTGATGTGCATAAAGGTCATTCAGGTCGGCCTCGAACAGCTACAAGTGATGAGTCATCAACGGCAGTCTTGGAACTGTTTCAACGCTCTCCTAACAAATCTTCAAGGCAAGGGGCACGTGAAAGTGATGTAAGTGCTAGCAGCGTGCTACGCATTCTGAAGAGAGGCAAGTATCGTGTTTACATTCCAAGGCTGGTGCAACAGCTAAATGACGACGATCCAGATCGAAGGTTGCAATTTTGTGAATGGATTCAGGAGATGGTGATACATGAACCGGGATTTATGGGTAGCATCATTTGGTCGGATGAAGCCCAATTCAAACTTAATGGAACTGTCAATAGGCACAATTGTGTTTACTGGTGTGAAGAAAATCCTCACATTACAATTGAAAAAGCTGTAAATTTGCCTGGTGTAAATGTGTGGTGCGGTTTGTCTTCAAGGGGACTCATTGGACCTTTTCGATTTGAAGGCACTGTAACTAGTATTAATTACCTAACAATGCTTGCTGATTCCATATTTCCTGCCATTCGTGCATTATACGGTAATGATGATTTTTATTTTCAACAAGATGGTGCTCCGCCGCACTATCACAGGGACGTACGAGCTTACCTGGATCAAAATTTGTCGGGCCAGTGGATAGGACGCAGGGGGCCAATCGAGTTTCCAGCACGCTCTCCAGACCTTACACCACTGGATTTCTTCTTGTGGGGCACAGTAAAAGATGAGGTGTACAAACGTAAACCACGTAACCTAGACATTCTTTGGAATGAGATTCAAGCAGTGTGTAGAGAAATCTCATTGGACGTTTTGATACGATGTACAGAATCTGTGGTGACTCGTACTCAGAATTGTATTGATGCTGCAGGTCACCAATTTGAACAGTATTAACATTTGTTATTTATGTTTCATTTACATTGGACTTTCAGCTTTCTATTTTCCTGAAATTTAACTTTGTAGAACGGTAAATAAATTTTCTATGGAAGTTCAAAGTGTGTATACATTTTTTTGAAGCACCCTGTATCTGATAACAGGCTTATTTGAAATTTAGTAAACAAATTATTTAAAATATTCCATTGACCATTTCATTCCTATTCACCCCTGCATTCCTATTCACCCCGGTTGACGGTATGTAATATTTAGTCGCCTAGCTCGGTCGCCTAGTCAACAGTAATTCAGCAGCAATTTCCATTTAAAATTCTAATTTAACGTTTTGTTCATATTATTGTTCCATTGGGTAGGCAAGTCTACATAGACAAAAATACCCAGATCTAAATTATTTAAAGGTGGAATGGATGAACGACTTACCCTTGAATTAATTCAGAAATAAGTACATAAAAATGTAATCACGTTTATTTATTATACCAGAAGGGTTAAAAAAATAGTAAAAAAGGCTATATAACCATAGGTATATCCGGGTATTTCCCTGAAAACTGTCGCGGAGAAATTCTGGACGAAGAATATGTGTCCTTTATTTTTGATTATTATGCACAACATAAATGTGGTTATACATTTACTAATGTTATAATTAACTTTTATTTTGTATGATATATTGTACACATAACTGTTTTGTGTCCCAATAAACGAAAAAAATTATTTTGGAATGTGTTTCTTCTAGCACGGTGATTTGGTGGGTTTTTATGGGTTCCAGAATCTATATCGACATCACCTGAGACATGTACCACGATTCTAGTTTTATGGTTGAGAAGTGAAGGGTTTAAATAGAAGGGGTTGAAACCCTTCGCTCACAATCTTCGAGTTACACCAATGATGATTAATGTGTGATAATGATCTTACTACCATCATTCATTTTATGTGACCGACATCAGTAAGACGACTTTTTAGAGTTTAAGGCCGAACGCTAAAACTTGAGCGGGCGCCCGCTCAATGAAAAATAGTTAGAGCAGCGCAGGCGCGTGCGACGGAGCGCGGACGCGGGCGACGGATTGTAACACGCGCGGCGGGCGACGGGCGCACGGCGCGGACGCACGCGACGGTCGAACGAATTCTCCGCTGAGTAGCCTGTTTGTCACGAACAGGTTAGGTAGTCGACGTTGTTTGCGCATACGTCTCTTTGCCAAATATTAAATAAGCAAATAATCCATGGTAATCTACTCGACACAACTGTAGACGCTCGAGATCAAAATTATACTGGCAGCGCTAAATGAGACGGACGCACGCGACGGGTGCCCGCTCGCGGACTCGTTGCCCGCGGCGGACGTCCGACGCGGGCACCCGCGTCCGCATCCGCTTGTGTTTTAGCGTTCGGCCTAAGTCTTTTAGAGTATCGAAGTTATTTTTAAACCCCGACACAAAAAATGGCTCTAAGAAGTAAAAAATAAATAATTCAATACATAACAGTAGTATCGGGGGACCTTAGATCGTTTCGAAAACGTGTGGAAGCTATTTGCTAGTTAGAGTTCCTCCGACACGAAGACGACACACTTGTGGAAGTTTTTTTGTTTCGGGGACTTTTTAAATTTTAATTTTTTTGTCATATCTCACTATTTTTCTTACTACACTATCCACGAGGCCGGCCCCCTGCGAGATAGATGGACGACATAATCAAATTCGCGTGTACCCGTTGGATGTATACCGCCTCCAACCGGTTGGATTGGAGGCCTATGTTCAGCAGTGGACGTCCTATGGCTGAAATGATGATGATCATGACAATGTCCACTATTACGCTATCTAAAGAGCGAACCCCAGACTCACAAGTTTCAAGCAGGCGTGTTTCTGATGATGATGATGATACTTTTTAATACCTAAACAGTTGTTTATCACGTTATCATTACTGTAAAGAATTTAATAACAATTAACATGCAAATATCTAAGTGCATACCTACTATTTAACTTTGAGGTTATTATACATCACCCATTTTGACTAATTTATTCTGTTAGAATTAAATAAAAAAGTGTTCAACCTAAATATTCTACACAGAATGTCTTTTTTTATTAGCACCATTTTAGATACAAGGAAACTATCTATATGTTATAAGTGATATAAGTATAAATTCTTGAACTACTAATGAATTTCTTTAATGCTGATCGGTCTCAGCCCCATGTCAAGATTATTTAATTTCTTCGGTTAGGTAGTCATATTTGATTAAATATTTTCTCGTTTTAATTTTAATTTTCATATTTTTACAGTAATAATAACGTAAAACAAACAACTAGGTAGGTACGTGTAAAACTAGGTATAAAAAGTGTCATCATCATCAGAATCATGCTTGGTTGAGGCTTGCACTTAGCAGGCTGGGGTCCGCTCTATATACTTATATTAGCAGTTGCCCGCGGCTCGATTCACTACTTGCCTCTCTATAATACTTTTCCTTGCTGTCGGTATTAGCGTCAATGTATAGAAATTTACCGGATCAATTGAGATTTATGATTATTACTCCGCTCCCTTGTATGGTAGCGTGATGATATATAGCCTATGTTCATTACAAACATACAAACATATAAAAATAGGTACAAATCTTTCCTCTTTATAATATTAGTATAGATAGCGTAGTAGTTGACAGTGTAGTAAGAAAAATCGTGATGACAATAGATTATTTTTTTTAAAACCCTGATACAAATAATTCAAGCGTTGTCGTGTCGGGGATCCTGTAATTGGCGAACCACTTCCACATGTTTTTGAAAAGATCTAAGGTTCCCGTGCGGTTCGACTCAGTTATACAAGTTTATAAAAACATAGTTTTCTGGGTGTAAGGATTGGAGGCAAGTATTTCCTTAGATCTTCTATAGTTTTAGTTCTTTCTCCCTATACTGTCTGAGTAAAAAAGACATCACTATCACTAGGTAGGTACATAGTATAAAACAAAGTCGCTTTCTCTGTCCGTATATCCCTTTGTATGCTGCTACGTCTGCACAGTTACTCTGATCATGAAATGAGAAATGGGGAATAGTAGAAAGTGGAAAAATCATAATTTTTAAAGCAAAGTCATATCGATGAGAATGCTTTTTTAGAAACAAATTTTACGCTTCTATTAATTGTAATACCTATGTTTATGCCTTGACTACGCTTATGCCTTATGCTTAGGCCTTTCCCTGTAATATTTACGTCTAAGAGAGGCGTTGTTTACGTTGTACTGATAAATTATAGAACTAATCCTATGTGAGGACGAACAATTTACCCTTAACTTCCTCACAAATGATGGCAATACCAACCTTGTTACTAAACTACTGTTTCCGGTTTATTTTGTTCCGGGAGATTTATTTGATAGATATGCGGTTTACTGATATAATAAAACATCAAAATGTTTTAGTATCTGCCTACCCTGCTAGGTCTGCTATAAGGTGTAGCATATTACCTGGTGTTAATAGGGGGAGAGGGGGATCATCCAAAATGCCAAGACTACGCAAATTATAACGAGCTTTTCTTTAGACCAGTTAAATTATGAAGCCAAAGTTTTAAGTAAGACTGGAAGTAATTAAAAAATATATGTATTTACGTAGATGCCTGGACGGAATTAGTTATTATAACAATACATTCCGTAACAATAATCTCAACCTCCCAGCATTCTCTTAATTGGTATAAAATTTCATCGAAATCTATTCAAGCGATAGCGATCAATCAAAAGTAAGATTTTAAGTCTGAGCAAGCCCTTTCTAACAAATAAAACCGGTCAAATAGACAAACAGATACAAAAACATATTTTCGGGTTCAGTATCTTCAATACAACATAGTAAACCAAGAATTTTTTTTAGATATCTGCTAACTATATACAGACACAACCGCTATACTTACAACTATATTAAAAATTTAAATGAAAAGAAGAAAATATTAATGTGATTATAATGTTCTAACGACTCTGGAAATAAATTTTCTCGAGGTTATGATGTACGAAGGGCGTTTATTGTGTTTTTCCTAAATATGTAGGAATTTTCAAAGAAAATGCTATACCTATACTTACGTACTTTGGGATAAAGTCAAAAAGGACCGATTTTAGGCCTTGTTTCATCATGGAATGTGGTTACTCATAATTTTATATATTCAATTGATTGAATCTATCCCAATTTATTATTTATTTGACCATGTGGGTAAATAGAAAATTGATTGATACATTGACCATTAGAATGTTATAGTTACTACCTGAATATAATCGACTTTATACTACCTAAGTAATATTTATTACGAAAAAAAATTGCAAATCAATACTAAAACTTCACTAATCTATAAAAAATGTCCACCTTATGGAACATCACACACCCCATTACACATTATTAAATAAAAAGTTAAAATGAATGAGAGAGTGCGTCATTTTTTCACCTCGGATATCTTCACTAAATTACGCAAATAATCTCTGAATAAGATATAAAAAAATACCTGAAACTATTTTTTTAATTCACTGAACCACACTGTCACTATCACAAATATCAGTAATAAAATGTAAATATCTTGTGAAGACGTGCACGCGACAACACGGACTGCGCCCGCGCAAGTTTTGTTTATACCTTTATGGCGATGAGCCTGTGTGATATAAAGGTTTTTGTTCACTGTGTGCAAGTAGGCATAATATCCGTGATTGTGATGTTACGCATTATCACTACATAGTATAAAATAAAGTCACTTTCTCTGTCCCTATATCCCTATGTATGCTGAAATCTTTAAAACTACGCAACGGATTTTGATGCGTTTTTTTTTTCAATAAATAAAGTGATTGAAAAGGAAGGTTTATATGTATATAACGTTATGCTACAGCTACAACCAACTGGTGCGGAGTAGAAGTGAAAAATGTTGCAAAAACGGGGTGAAACAGACGAAGTTGCGCGGGTGAGCTGGTAATGTATAAATCTATCTAAATCACGGATCGTAATAAAATTGATTAAGATAGATTTGGATAGATTTCTTTCATTGTCCTAGCACAGAGCTGGATGCATTCCAGGCTTTCTTAGACTAGGCCTTCGGATTTTCAGGTTTCCTACTATACCGATATGCTTATACCATCTAGGATCAATGGCTTAAGGTACTCTGGGATACTCGGATGAGAATGATTATCGTTTGACTCTAAATAACAACACTAAAACACAAGATTATAGTGAACGGGTTCCCTAATGTGCACTTAGTCGCTACAACGTGTATTTGTTTTAAGTAGGTGGGTGCAGATAAATATTTAATGGATACTGTAATTAGTGCAGGAGTATTATCAATGATAATGATTATTGTGAAATTCTAGGGCACAATTAAATACATAATTCACTATGCAGCCTAGTTAGGAAAACAGATCACTGTACCCACATATTGTAGAACTATTGTACCTATCTTTGTAACATTACACTATAGTTTCTTTTATCTTTACTTGAATGAATCATTATTATTATTATATTACTATCAAACCCGGCGAACTCCGTTTCACGATATGAAAAATTATTTTCCCGCTTTTCTGTTGAAATTTTTCCTGAATTTTCTTTGCTATAAACCTCACGGAGCCCGAGACCTTCCCAACGAATGCAAATCGTGGAAATCGGTTCGTGCGTTCTGGAGTTATAGCTTCAGGAAGGAAAACCCGACTTATTTTTATATAGTAGAAGATTATTATTCTAGGATAATACAAAAGAGGTAAGAAAGAAAAAAAATATAGCTTCTGTTTTAAAATAAAACCTCGCATGCTAATGTGACACAACGCTAAGATAATGATGATGATACTAGTGCAGCATTCTTCTCATTTTCACAAGTTCGTTTTGAATATTATTTTTGAATAGAATACTGTTCTCAATAGACGACTTATTGAAATCTTGACAGATTGCAATGATGAGTTGCGGAATCATTCACAAATCACAAACATTAAGAATATTATTATTATTTCAGTTGAGTTGCGACATATTCAGTATGTTAGTGCTTCTACCTTGGTGAGTGTCCCATATAAGCAGGTCTAGGAATGATGGGTGGAGGGTGACACTGACAAGCGACAAGCCTCTCCTTTCCCGTGGGCTAGGTAGACACCGTAGTCCCCACATGTGAAGGGGGCTATCTAAAAAATATGACGCCGGGTCGGCCGGGGTGTGTGGTATATGTTTCTTACTATCTCACTTACGGCAACCGAAGATCCGAAGACAGTATATGTTTTAGTCGGTTCGTGTCCAAGATAACCACTATTTCTCACTCCTAACCCAAAAAAGCATGCACCTGAAACTTGTCCTCAGCAGGTGAATGTGGTTTGATCTCAAAAAGGGTGTGAAAAAAGATATACTAACCACCAATTTCAGAACGTAACATCTGAACGGTGACCTTTACTTCTTTGAACTCATCCACACTTATCATCAGGCGGATCTAATTAAATCAGTAAACTAAGTTTAAAACAATCGAAAAGTTGATTATTTTATTTCATGAAATTTATTTTGATGTAATACCAATACATACTCTTTTTAATTATATGCATTATTCAAATCGCGTTGGAGTCTATTCTTGCTAGACCTCGAATACATGACCCCCCTAACTGGAAAGCTGGATTTGTCCTCGCTCATATCCGTTTATTCTAAATACGTTTTTAGTTGAAACCGTTTAACTAAAATGAACATTTTTAGACTATAGTAGACTCGCAGAGTGACCTCCGTCCTCCATGAGTGCAGGCCTGGGGGAGACCATCTGCGGCAACTATATACCCAAAGACGGCGTGCATTTTAGTTGGTTCGAGTCCCTCTGGGACCCCTCTAACCAGCTCCGGCGGGATGGGGGGATAAGAGTGGGGATTTTTCGCAAGATTAAAAAAAGACTATAGTAGGCTTCTAAGATCTTTTAATTATTGAACCTTGGCCCATTTACAATTAGAAATGACCCCATTATACCTCAGAATGAGGGCTAGAAAGGGGGTGGAGGGCGTTTCGCTGTTCTGTATAGGCCTGCTTCTGCATGGTCAACCCTTGAAGAACCAACCCTTTATGATAACCCTTTGAATAACCGCACTTAAAACATTGAAAAGCAGCTAAATACGTGCATTTGACAATTTTTGTATAGTACTTTCTCTAAAATGATTAATTGTTAAAATTCTTTTATTTTAAATGCCACTAAAATACTAAAATATAATAATTATGACGTATGGTCGGACAGGAATTCTTTCACTTCGACTGTTTTACCAGAGGTCACGGTCACTGACATTGACATTGCTGTTTAGACGTGCAGTTTGATACCTTTATAGAGTAGTTAAAACCGTTGTCATAATATCACCTTAGAGTTGATCCCAATTACGGAATTGGGGTCTAAAACACAAGCTTGGGCCGTCCCAGGCTTGTGTTTTAGACCTGAAGTGCCCTATATTTTATTCATGATTAATTTCGCTTATGTTAACTTTAATTCTCACCGAAATCACCAAAGACAAGAGTATAGACTGCGTCAGTGCCTTGTACTCGTTATTCAGCAGACGAAGCTGGTTTAGGACCCTCTGTCATCCGTTTATACATGAGTTTAAATTCGTCGAATAGTTGTCGCTATGTCATAAAATAAAACAAACCTATTGCGTTATATTTCTATGCCTATTTACTGAAAACCATTATAATTATTGTGAATTGAACGGATTGGCCGTGGCGGGGAATTTTATTATCAGATTCTTTATTCAGAGTTTTTACCTATTGCTTGTACCATAATCTAGTTGTATTGTATTGTATTTTAGTTTTATATGATTTTATTATTCATAAGTGTTACTTTATACAAGCACATCAAGGTTTTTAGAGTCCAAATGAACTCTCGAAGTGGGAGATCAGTCGGCAGTCGCTGATTTAACCTAACCGTTGGTATCCCCAGATCTCAACGGTTAAAAATAATTTTATGGCAATTCATTATGTTTATCTATTTAGAAGTTTATCAAGAACCAGTTATATTAGTTAAAACACACACACATAACATTATAGTCATTCTAATTTAAATTACGTTAGGCAGACACCATAATATGTTACCATCAAAATTAGAAACATTGCATAGAATTAGTAGATAGAATTTGAAGGTTAACGTATAAGGGAATTCCACAATGCATAGGTGAAATCAGTTGAAATCCGGCCGCCACAATTTGCAATGACAAACGGAATATAAAATTAGTAATGGTCGCGAATTGTGTACACCGACTGCTTTATTTGTGTGGGAATTATAGTTGCCGCTTCATTCGACTAAAATTAAAATAGTAGATGCGCCTCTTGTTCTGTAGGGTACGTAGTGACCACATGTTTGCACTTGCTACGACCCTGGTTACCTATATCTTTCAAGTCTATTTGCATATTTTAATAGGGGAAGTGTGTATGCTAAACTAAACTAAACAGTTGCAGGGGAAGCGTTTATGTAACATTATAAAAACTACATACATATCTCATACATTATATTTTTTTTTTACTTTGGCCTTGTTTATATTTTCTTTGTTATTTTCATTAATAATTTGTACAACTATGAGAGGTAATATATATCAGGCTAATTAGTGCCTAATTATTATATCTCTTAAAAAATTTGCGACTGCGCCCGAATAAATTCAGACATCCTTTTTTGCAACTTTGCTACCTTCCCGCACCCTTAGATTAAGCTCAAATCGTGAGATATGTAAAATTGACACTTAATCAACATTTTTGCGCACGCCCCACGCGTCGGTCAAGGGCTTATAATGGCTGGAAGTATAATATCCTTCCTTATAATTAACTGATGGCCCACATTTCTACTCGATTATAAAAAAAACGATAGGTTTTGTACGACTTCCGCAAAAATGATGGGTAGGGGAGACCTAGGTGGGTTGACACAAAAATTACATTTTTGATAATAACTCAGCTTCAGTGATGTCTATTAGCTAGTAAGTTCTCTCATTAGAATGCGAATTTCAACACGTATCTAATTACGAGAAACAAGCAGTTAATAATAACTCCAAGTTGGAGAAAAATTGAATTTAAGCGAACAATTCCGACTGTTTCAACTCTCCTATGGACGAGGTAAATTGAAACAGGGGTAAAGGTGAGTTGACACATGTTTAAATGGTCGGTTTTAACTGAATAAAATAAAAAATAAATCAGCAATCATCTTTATTGCATATGTTTGGAATCAGTGATGTTTTTTTTAGTTTTCTTTAAATTACTATTGGCTTTTTTTCTTCAAGAGCCTCTTGTTCAGGCGTGTCTGTTAAAAAGGTTGATTTAACTTTCCTTCTATTCTGGGTACCTTTTCTAGGTAAAGCTTGTGGTAAAGGCCTGATAAAATATGTGGATTGGTGTGATTTACCTGCAACAGACGACGACGTGGAGGTGATACTTACCTACATCTATGGGAATAATATCTTCTCCCGTTAGTAATAAATCCGAAATCAAATCTAGACTCAATTTGGTTGAATAATGAAGAGGTCACTACAGCGACGGGATTTTCCAGACTTTTTTTATTTGATGTGACTTCTTCATATTTATTAATTCAGTCGGTGCAATAATTTCAGGAGTATTTTTTCTCACTCTCTGAACATCATTATTTATACATATTTTACCTCTTAAACTTACGTCCTCTGTCACAACGCAAGAGGAGAGAGATCTCCTCTCTTCGTTTTTCTTATATACTAATTTGGTATGGTGAAAATAAGCTAAGTTACCTAAGCTAAGCTAATTTAAAACAACCGAGGTGAGTTAAAACAAGTTGTTTCAACTTACCTCACCATAATAAAAACCGACTATGGCTACCGTATTAACTATTACCCGAGTTCAACTTGAATTTTGCTACAAAATAACGTTACATAATAATACTACATAAAACACACTACGCTATAGTAAAACAATCAAAAACCTATGTCTTATTATCAAATAAATAAAACTTCTCTAAAAATACCAAAAATTCATATTTTTCGTCAAATTTTGCTCATAGACACGATAACTCTACAACCGCTCGCCGCAACGCCGCGACGTGTACTAATACGTCGTCGTGTGCATCGAAACGAATCAAATGGCGCCGTTGTCGTTCTTCTAGTGCCTATACTACCTGAAATATTGAACTTGTGTCAACCTATATCTGTTTCAATTCACCTCGGTCTCCCCTACTAAGATTTGCGGGTTATAAGTGTATTAGTTAATTCTAGTTAATAACGTTCTACGTTCTCGATTATGGATTTAGTGAATCATGTTAGTATTTTATTGTATTCGGTACCATTCTTTACCTTTTCTTTTTCTTTCTTCTTTTTTTAAGGTTATCTCCCGCACTAGGGAACAAGCCCTTTATCGCGCGGCGGACTTTACAAACATACAACTAAAGGAAACAAAGTTCACCCAGGCTCAGAACAACTATTTGTGGATCACACAAATTTTTGTTCTGTGTAGGGATCGAATCCATAACCTCGTGTTAGACGGCGCATACTACGCCCACTGAGCCACGAAGGCAGTTCGTTCATTACATTATTCATGATAACTAGATGAAGCCTCAAAGAAATAGGGTGTAATTCTTAAAAACTTATTTTATTACATTCAAATTGAAATTGAAATTCATATACAGACGATGCTGCATTAACAGAAATTCCATCGCGAATTTACAGTGCCTATATAAAAACGAATAATTTGCGTTTTGACTCAGTGCTATTGTAGAGATGTGAAGTAAGACTATTATTTGTTTACCATTTGGTTGGCTTAACGTTTCGGCCAGGTTGTACTAGCCGCAGTCACAAGCTGACTATTATTTTTATAACAGTGGCACTTCGGGAGTGCCGACAGAAGTGGAAACCTGGCCCATATTATGTAATCTGGTATTGGGTTAAGTGCCCATGGCATAAAATATGCCTTTGTGCAAAAAGTTTACATAAATAAATATATACTTAATACAGGGGAGTCAGATGTGAATATTGTCACCATCTGACACAAGAGGTGTTGAAAACGGTGTCGCAAGTTCCCATCTCATGCCCGAAGCGCCTATTGAAGTTTTTACTTCAAAAATGTCGTGTCGGGGCACAGTGTTTGTTTAATGGGTATTGGGTATGGAGTAGTAGTATTTATATCCAATGAAAACCACTAAAATTTTATCAAAGCGCTTGTCGAAATTATATAACCCTTATCTTGATTATATTTGTGTATTGCAGTAGTATGTAGATTTTTTACATTTATGTTAAAGTGAACCATTGGGGGATATAACGGTAGCGGCTTCCAAAAAAGCCAAATCTTTAGGTATGCCGCGTCTACATTTACGTAACATTTTACCGGGACCGTATCAGAAGTGTAAGTCCGTCACCTATTCAACTTCGTGATAGCTGAGCATAAATGGAACCATCGATCGACTGGTACAATTCTAGTTAGTGTGCCCATGTGCCACAAGTAGTTACGTTCACATTCATCGATTTGTCTTGATGTCACGCTGTCCCGTCCGCTGTTCATGGAGTTCATGTTCATTCTTTAAAAGGAGGTCTCGGGGCCCAAAAGTTTTGTATATAGTTGGAACTAGCGTCTTCAAATGTCACTTTATTAGCGGATAAAGTGCTGACTCCTTCCGAGAATTCGAAGCTGTGACCTCTCGATAGTAGTCGTCTCACTCTCGTCTCACACTACCGACCTGAACCTACTCATAACAAAAGCATTGAGCTTATCTGGAGAGTTTAGTAACGATGAGGGTTAATGGCAATAGGCTCTCCATCTATTACATTAGGACCTAAACATAAACTGGTGATATGTGGGTGCTAACACCTCTGCCTACCCCTTCGAGGATATAGGCGTGAGTTTATGTTATGTTTAGTAGAGGGAATTTCAGTTAATTTGGTTGCTAACATTCTTTGACCCTAAAAAGAAAAATGCTGCCGTAATGATGACGATGATGATGAATGGCACTGGTGGTACAACTAGACGAAATTATTACTACTATTATTGTTACAGGTTTTATACTGTGACGTTTGACAACTGGAATTCAATCAAAAGGGTTTCAGTCAAACTTGATTATTTGGTAATTGAATACATGATATCCCCAGAACGGATACGTATAGGTAGTATAGAGATGATGTCGGTCTAGGTTATGCACCTTCCCACGTAAGTCGACCTTAAGGTCAAAACTGACAGTCACTAGGTCAGCTCGCGTACTAATCATGTACAAATAGATTCCAAAAGGGCACATATTTGAGCGGACTTCAATACTCATTAGACGTGGCCAATGGTGATCTCCAGAAATAGATATATTATCTATGATTGAATCAAACCATAAAGTAAATACGTTTAATTAGAGACCCGTTTGAAATATGGTGCTAGATCTAATCTTTAGTCTCTATGGTTTACCATATTTGCTTTATAAAATACGTTTAAGGCTTATTCGATTTAACATCTGAATATTAAAATGGTTTTTATATGTTACTGTTAAAATCTATCGAATATGTTTAGCATATTGCCAGGGTCTCATCACCTCGGTCACTGTGCAAGAGATATGTTTCTGGCTATTTCACCTCCGGCAACTGAAGACACAAAGACGGAATGTTGTGAACCATGACGTAGTTGTTTTTCGAATCGAGTGGTACAAAATACCGGTAGTAGACGAGTAGGTATCCCGCTCGTCGAACTATGAGCAACAGTCAGGTTAATATTTACATGACCATAGAAATAATATTGAAGCCCGTTACAATTACGTTTTACTTTTTAAATTTGTATTAGCAAAAAATAATAAAAAAAAAAATTTTCTTATACTAATACATTTTGGCTTTTATTTCACGGAAAAATAATTAATTTTTACATTATAGATACATTTCGGATATACTTTATGATTTATTTGGGGAAAATATTCATTCGGTACGTCCAACAACAATTCTAAAATTATATCCCCATTTCTATAAATATAAGTACTTCAAAAATCCTTAATGTGCACTGATTCCATGGTTTCATGTCTCAATTGTGTACTCGTGAAGTTTATTACTCTGTTGGTCATATCGCAATGGATAGTATGTTATTTGCACCATCGAACTAATCCGGATGTGGAGACATACATATCTACATACATACAATTACCCCTCCTAAGTCATCGTCAGTCACGGCTGCCATTTGAACATCGCGGACAATTATTAAGGATAGTTGAAGCTCTCAGCCCTCACAAAACCCCCACACCTGATCGAAGAAGTCATTCTTCTTATCCATTGGGCTAGGCAGACTCCATATGCTACAGACCTGGCTAAAACTTTAGCTTCTTCAACTTTAATAATTAATTCTGTGTCCTTAGCACGAAAAGCTATCGAATTCGTAATGTAAAGGTATCGACAGAACGGGGCATTGCGGTTAGCAGCCTGCCTACTGCGAACCATGTGCGCACGTGCAGCCCACCGATAACAATGCTCCGTTCCCTCGATACCTTTACATTACGAATTGGACTAAAACAAAAACTCTTTTTGTCCTCGATCAATTATATCGAAAATATTATGTCTACTTCTTCTTCTTCTGATTTTGTGTGAGTGGCTCCATCGTTCACCGATGATTTTGCCAATGTCAAAGTAGTGTTTGATAGTTCATCAGTTCTGAAACTATTGCTCGGTTTTAGAATGAGAGAGCATCATGTTTGATTATATTATATCTTCATTATGAAGTTTTGGTCACATGCCACCTTTTTCAGCGATTTCATTGGTCGAATAGAAACAAAGAGAAGATTATCTTAATGTCCCCAAATAACCTATGCATACAAGAACTTTCAATAGCTTATTCGCTTTGTTTCAGCTTTATACATAACATTTGTCATTTACCAAAATAAAATCACAAAAAGTAAAATTATTAACTTTTTTTATTAGTACATTTTCAAGTTTGTTCTACAAGAAATTGTAGTATAGTACACAGTTCATTTAACTTTATACAGTAACGTTTTTTTTTGGTTTTTTCATAATTTTGTATAAAAATAATTGTCAGGCAGTTTAAGGCTTGAGGTCAGAGGTAGGGGTGTTCAGTGCCAGCCGGAGTGTCCGTGTTGGCCCCAGGGTTCCTCGGGGGATGACGCGGCGGCGTGGGCGGCAGCGGCGTATTGGTGGAGGTGGTTGGCACGAGCGTGTTGTACTTCAGGGGTGTCGACTACGTACTGGCCGTCGTGGGTGAGTTGGATATGGGCCTAAAAAGAAAAAATATAATGGTTAATGGACTACCTCGGTGGCTTAAAGTGTGATTTATGAATTCTAAAGTTTGTTTGTATGTTATGTCTGACAAATTCTCGGTAATGATAGGAATATCTTTCTATTGCCGTCCAGGGACATACAAGGCATAGGTATGTGCAGGAGAATCAAGATACTAAGTCACGATGTGAGTATTCTTTTACTGATACCATAAACCTTTTAATATGACTAATGACTATATACATATATAAAAGGTAATTCAGAAGCGAATAGCAATACATTATTTGGATAAACTATGATTCCCAAACTAGGTATTGCTATCGGGAATCAGTGTTCTACTGTTAAGTTAATCAGTCGGACTTACAATAGAGAGGTCTCGGCTTTGCATCCAGGCCATAAGGGGTATTAGTTTATCGAAAGGAATTAACGAAAATATCGATAACTAGCAGTCTTGAAAGACAAAACAATGTGATTCTTACCTGAGGGCCAGTCCATTTGCCGTATCCAGCGGCGTAACCTCCATCGTGTCCAAGACCAGCGCCGTAAGACCCGCTCCACGCGTCACCGGCGTAACCGCCGTGCGCGGCATTTGCGTATGCGGCGCCGTGCGCGGCTTGGTGTGCGGCCTTGGCGTGAGCTACCTCAGGAGTGTCTACCACGCGACCGTCGTGCGCCAGGGGAGCGGGGCCATATTTGTACAGACCTGGGGGTGAAATTATTGATTAGTTTTGTTACACTCATGTCGAGACTAACAGCCTCTGTCATTCCAGCGTTAATCTCGGTCTTTAAATACTTTATCTTCCTAATATAGCACAATTACGGAAGCGAATTCCATTTGACGCTTTAATCCTGAGAGTAAAGGTTGCACTAGAGCCTGGTCAGTTAATAAGTGTGTTCTGGCTTGCAGGTCAGGTTGGCTTGGATCGCGAAAATTTTTTGGTGCCCTACATATAAGTATAAGCTAGCTCATATCCGTTTTATGTAACTAAAAATGTGAAAGCTTCAAGATCAATAAGGCTCCCAAATATACTATAGTTATTTTTTCTATATAAGAATGATATTTTCAATGATTTCATCGTTGGAAATAGTTTTACTATTTCCAACGATGAAATCTTTCACTGTCTCACTTAGCAACCATTGAAAACGACTCATCATCACTTTGCACCGAAAAACTTGATTCCCTTACACTTTCACACACTATTTTTTACACCAAAAAGTATTGTATACGTACCAGCACCAGGGGCGCCGTAATGTGCTCCAGCGGCGTAAGCGGGGCCTGCTGCATAACCACCCGAGGGTGCCCACGCGCCGTGTGAGCTTGACGCCTGCGCGTGCGCAGCGGCGTGCGCCTGTTTCGCATGAGCTACCTCGGGTGTGTCCAATACGTATTTGCCATCATGGCTAAGTTGGATATGCGCTGGTGGGCCCGCGTAGAATGAAGCCTGAGCCAGGCAGAGGGTGGCTGCTAAGATAATCTGTGGAGAGAAGAGAAGTTTGGGTTTAAAAATATATTATGGAATTCAATTAAATATTATTTCAGAATTATTTAGTTCGAAGTTTTATGACAGCTGTGCTAGGGTTCAACGCTTGATCACTTCGTTTGGTACATCTAAATTGTAAAAAGTTTAGAAAAAGGATTATCTTTCAAGTTAGGTACTGAAGCTGTGTGAGATAGCAAATATGAAATGCCTTCTATTTAAAGGCGAGAATGAATGAAATTAATTTAACAATTAAAATCAAAAGACGTAAATATAGGGAGCATATTTTCAGTGACTTGAAATTATCGGAGCGTAACCACCGGTTTCGCGGATTACATGGCGGTCGGGCACCGGCAACGTTCCTAAACGGTTCGACTCTTACGTAGTTCGAGTTAAATTCACTCATACGTGAATATGTTTCGACAACATCCCGTGAGTTACACAGCTTACGGTCTCTAATGTGACAAGTAAGTCGTTGGTAGGGACTAAATAAAGAAACTATACTCTTATGGTACTTCGGATTCGGACCGACCTTCGCTATCAATTACAAGAAAAAAAGTGAGAATTACAAAGTCTGCAAAAAATGAGACACTCTTTTATACCTAATTAATGTATATTTCTTAGAATTCAGTACGTAATTGAAATAGCTGTAAGCCATAATTATTCTTGTACTCTAAAATTACTAGAGTAATTATATAGAGAGTATATAAAATTGTATTCGTATTCTAATTTAACATTTTTATAAAGTAAACTAAACGGCATTGTTTGGTTAAAATGTAATAAGTATACTATACCCATATAGGATAAGTCAGTTATTATTCCAAAATATCCATATTTTAGCCAATATACAGGTACGTGGAAAAATTTGATACTGCAACGATTTCCGATAGAATTCTACGGATTCATGTTGCATACATTGGCTGCACGGTCCAGTGAGCCGTGTAATAACTGAACTGGAGCAATAATTTGTACAAGTGATCCATAGCTACATTACGCGGATGGGGACACTATTACAGTCTAGGCAATGAACACAGATGCGCAATACTATTTTTAATCTAACTAACATGACTACCGGGCATGATAAAATATTTGAATGATTTTGAACATGAAAAATTCTTCATTCAAAATGACAACTTACTAATTACATATTATTTTCTATATTATAATGTAATGCAGAATTATTTTGTTGATTATTATTTTAATAAGGTTCTTTATAGACATTGACGGAAAAAGTAAATCTGAGGGTGAAAATTTACGTAGAACCTATCAAAATATTTCAGGAGAGTATTTTTTTAAGAATTATTTTGCCAAATCAATGTACCCGTTACAGTTCTTTAACTAGAATAATAGTTTACTTGAAAGTGATCATTTATTTTTGTGATTGTATTTTCAGAGTTTTACATTTTAAACTGAATGTATAGGTAACATAGATGTGTACACATAATCCTCGATTATCAATTCTTCAGGACACTCTTCGACAAAGAAAGCAAATATGAATTTGTAACTCATAACCCATTTATGGAGTGACATACTTAAAATTTATAACAATAAGTGTGCGTATGCCTACGTAATTTATTATTTGAGGCAAACATATTATTACTTAACAGAATGAACTACTTTACGTAAACGAAATCTTAAATGAGTAATTACTCAGCATGGTTTCATTAAAACACTAGTAAAACTAATGCATGGTATTGTGCTTTTTATCAGATTTCACACGTTCTTACACTTAATATATCACTGTATTATAATGATTGAATTTAATATGGTGGACCTAGTTTCGCAACGATTAAGTTAAGCAAAGTATATTTTTTACTCAATTGTCTTTATTTAGTGCACTGTGATGTTTAATTTGCATACTATTTTAAAGACTGAAGTTTCAAAACGGTTTTTGAAATTAATTTGAAAATTCTAAATATTTATACGTTATAATAAAAATGAGCTATTTTTATTTTATATAAACCCATTATATATTATAGGATGATTAAGAAAATAGTGGATAATAAGACAATACGCTCGCAAAGTAATAAAACCCTTCAATAAAAAAAATGTACAATGTATTCGTAATTTAGATTTGAATTGATATCTTATTACAATTTTTTTCTTATGTTATATTTTTCTATTGGTAATGGTCATGAAGTCACAAGTGTCAGATAGTAGGCACTTTATGTCAGGTTCGATCATATAGATTATTATACTTTCTACCGTAATTATAGCAATATCTATTTCTGTAATATGAATTATAAATCCACTTATTACGTAACACTCTAGATTACGTAATAGTTAATTCAGTAGTGTCATTTCTCGATACCCCGTTGCTACAATTATATAATTGAAATTAATAGTTCAAGTAAACAGGGTGGTAACACAAAATGGAGCAATTTTGCGAAACTGTTAGCTAAAAGCTTAGTTACGCGACCTCAAGGAGTGGCCATCGAGGAAAGGCACGCACCGACCAATGCAGATGACTGATAAAATAACTAGAACAGTATTTAATAAGAGCTAGCGATAAGTACGCATTGTACAAAACATTAAGATCATTATCACGTGCCTATGGAGTCTGTAATCATTATCACACCATAGATAATGTAAAACAATGTAAAGCGCGCGATAATTTTTGTTCTTTGAAAATTAATGTTGTTTATGGTGGTTTAGTTTTTTGATATTGTTAACAAGACTAAGTAAAACTTTTTCGAGGGTCAATAGACAAACTGTCTTTCAGTACAGTATAATAGTGGTGCAATTATTTGTTTTCTATAAAATACATCTAAAGGTCATATAAGGGGCTATTTAATAAATGTATTGTTACATAGGTACAACAAAAATAAAACACCTTTGACATCTGTAAAATCTGTAAAGCATAAATCCTAGAATAGTTATTTTCATTTATTGTTAATTTTATACGGAATTATAAATTTATCAATAGGTAAATAAGAAATGTACCAAATCTATATTTCAACCGCAACTTCTTAATTTTATTGCACCACAAAACGCGGTTTATATAGTTTTATATTACTATATCGCGTTACGCCCAACAATAAACCACTTCGCAACACAAGATACCGATACAAATATGAAACCGCAAACCATTAAATGAAATATTACATTCGCGAATATATGAATGAAATGGAAAGCAGAAATTATGACTGAAAATAATTTTAATCATTTACTATCGGTACAATCAGCTATTTGTGAGAAAAAAGAAATAGAGAGGAATTCCTTTGCTTAAGTGGCAAAAACTGCCGCTCATATTTCGTTATTAAAACAATATAATTGCATATCAACCAAGAAACCGAGCCATTATTTTAAATATATTAAAGTCAAAGTAAGTTAAGATAAATATGAACGCAGTATCATTACTTAGTCAATGAACCCGATTATCCGACAGGTGATCCGATAAAGTTTGACTGTTTTATAAACAATGTTCGTTGCGTAAGCTTGTTTAGCCAAAAGGTCTAAAGAAAATGGTATTATTTAGTTATGAACCTTACAATATACCAATTAGGTTCATAGATATTATTTCTATTGATCCAATAAGTGGTTGCAAAAAATTTATTCAACCATTATTGCCCCGTCCGTGGTAATAACTGTAGGCGTAATTCAAAAGTAGGGTAAATTAATGTTAGTTGCACAAGTTTCTATTCCGTGTTATTAAAGAAAATTTAAGGACATCAGACAAAGCGAGCGCACCGTAATTTGTGGGCGTGGACCTCATATCGACTCGCCTTTGCATTCTGTTGCAAAAGCCCCATTTTGCAATAGATCGGAATTATCATTCGGCGAACTGGTGCACAACCAGTCGACCACTGCAATTTACGTTGCCTAAGAGGAAGCCGTGGGCGTTAGGAAGTGTTATGGTGGCCTATGACTGAAGGTCATCAGAAAATTGCGGGACATTGAAAATAGAAATTTGGTCTCACTTCACCGGCTAACGGTAACACAACTTTTTATTACTGATTTCTTACGCATGTTTGTGTGCCAAATTATTACAGAAATTGGAAAATGTGGTAATTAGATGTTTTTTACCCACGACTTTCCTTTTCACATAATACAATAATCGCAATAGTTGCCATTGTTATGTGCAAGAAAATTGCCAATATACATGGTGATTCAAAATAAGAACTTACAAGGAACTAGCGTCTAAGGAAGAAGGAACTAACATTGTCAACGCAAGATTAAAAAGTTGACACGCATCCCGCCCAATGCGTTTAACTGTCAATCACTTTTTTTAAAGCATAGAAAATCTAGACGGATTTATAGTCAATGTAACGTATGTAAATGATATGTTATTTAAGTTTACATATTTATAATTATTACTTCAATAACTTCACATACTGCACATTTGCATTTTCTATCTAATTATAAAGTATTTCAATAGAAATAAAACATTGAAATGTTCGACGTAGGCGACGTAAAAAGCGGAACTATGTATTAATCATCTCTTACATTGTTCTTGTTGCGTCCTTGACATGTTTAGGAGATTACTGTAATGATAAGTTCCTAATAGAACATGGTATTGTGGGCAGGACGATCATGTAATGCAAATTATTTGGAGGTGAAATAACAGATGCTTGTTCAATTTTGAGATTTGGTCAGTTTTGAAAAGATTTTGAAGTTATACATTTTTATATAATATTTTTTGTCTCTGAAATATGCACGTCTTGGTTCCTTTTTTCGGCCCATTTTTACAGTTTAAGTTTCATGAGTTTTTTTTCATCGTGGGGATAATGATTTTGATTTTCTTTTTTTAATATTATCACGAAATATACCCGTATGTATACTTATAGGTATGCAAATATTAAATATAATATCCTTACATGTTCTTTATAATATAATTATATAAGAAACAAATACAGTTACTTTTTTTAAATATTCTTGCAGTAAGATATATTATAGCAACCACGTGTTCAAAGAATTTGCATTTTAAGTAACTTTTTATTTTATTATGCGTTAAGAAAACTTTTAATGGCAGTAATGACCTTTACATCTTATCCATCACAATTGTCAGCGTAGGAAATCAAATTGACACTGAATTTATATCTTCCGTTGCATTCAAATACAATAGAATACTAATTGGCATGAAAGAACCAGATTTCCTCCTGTTGTCCTCTTATAAGCTTAAAGATTCAGTTAATCTACACAAGTGATGGATAGAATAGAATAGGATGTATAGGATTGACGTATGTTTCACTTCTGATATATTATGTCAATCTCATACATTATATATTTTGTTCTATTTCATTTCAAATCATTATTCACGTTACCTATTTATTCTAAAAAAGGCGTTATGTAAACGGTTTTATACTAAAAAATCGTTATGTAAACGAAATAACTAATTGGTCTACAAAGTTGCAGGGAAGTTATATCGTGACTATAATTTACATTTGAAAAAGGGTGAAAGTGGGAAAGGAATTATTTCCTCTTAAATATTTATAGGTTATTCACTTTTTTTATATCATACCGGTAACTAATTCTTTGATATTTTAATAGTACGTAGATATTTTACATTTAAATTAGGACAAATAACAATAGTGGTATCTTAGCGTAATGGTAAAATGGTTAAGCGACGGACTTGCGATTGAAATGCCACGGATTCGAATCCCAAGTTATGTACTGCCTACTGAACCCACTCACCACATACAAGTTAACTATAAGTTTTTAGTTAAGCTGAATAAAATTGAGTTTACGAAGTTTAGTTAAATTGTTTTCAAATGCAAATCTCTTAATTTAGTAGCTGGATTTAAAAATTGGGAGAAGTACTTGAATATTAAGTAAAGCCGCAGGTACGGTTAACAAAATAGAACAAAACACTCACCATAGACTGCATGATTACTGTGTATTTATTCTAAAGTACAGAGATCTCAAACGAACTAACTAAGGCGCTGCTGTATGCCAGAACTCGCCTAGAAATTTTCGCCTAAGTGACGTGTGCTCACAACCACCTTCCGAGTTGGAATGTCGATTTGGTACAGTACGCCCCCTTATATATGAAACACCCCGCTTTAGCGGTTCGTAATTGGAAACAATTAAGTTTCGAGCAAGTGCAACGGCGTAATTTTTAATTGTAAGATGTGCATGCATGTTTCCGACGGAACGCGCTTAGAGAAAATTGTCTCAGGGATGATGGACTACGAAAATCAAAGAGTACTTAACATTTTTTAAGAAAAAATATGTTCTTTATTTGAAATTATTGGTCATTTTGCACAATTTCATATGTCAATATTTAAGTATATAATGGTGATAAAGGATGACTTAAGCACCCGTTGAGTAAGATAATGGCGTTCTATTATATTGCCATTTGTTGGCCGTGTTTCTATTGCTATTTCTACATACTTCGATACGTTTTGTTGTGAGGAAATAAAGGTAAGACAAATATCACGTTGTCCTTCCTTTTCTTTTATCAAAAGAAATGTGAAAAGTAAACTTATAAGATAAAATCTAGATGGGCTTGTAGATAAGAAATAACTTGAGATTAATATTAAATGAGATAATATTGAAATATAGTGAGAAGTTTACACCAATATTAGTTACTTATAAAATAGTTAGTTATATAATTTTTAACAGATGTCTTCATGACTAAAATGACAGTAATAGTAATATAATTAATAAATAATAAAATAACATGATGTAGGTACATCGTAAACGAACCCGTCAATATATAAATATTTTAACTTTCAATTTCATAATACGGAAATATGTGCGCTCTATTTTTTAACCGAAATCTAAGAAAGAGAAGGTTCTAAAAACGGTTTTTCAACATTTTTTTATGTTTGTACGCGGGTAGCTTCGTCGCCCGTTAAATGGACTTCCTTCTTTTTTTGTTCGAAAGAAGTGTATTCCGAGATGGTCCCATTTAATTTTCTTAAAGTTTGTCCTTGGTTCATCTTTAGAATGTGCTCTAGGATATGACCGCTGGCAGGTGGTGTTCTTTTGGGTTGATGTCGATTTTTTAAAGTATACCTACTTATTTACGTGACTATGATAACACTGGCATACAGCCTGTTTACTAACGATTGCCGTAATTCACATTCTATCTATTACCTTGTCGTTACAGATTTAAGAATAGATGTCTAAAATTGCATACTGTCGTTATTGATGTGACACATTATATGAGATTTTTTTCTTATAACATTTATTCTTCAGTTACCTCAGTTATTTTTTCAGTTTATTCTTTGATTTCGACCTTAATTTGAGGGAAACTTTAATCGATTGCATATAGATACATGTTCAATTCTTAGATTTTTATGGACCTCACCAAAATCTTCGGGACCCCAGGTGCGGTTCAAAAGGGGGGTCACAGGGTATATGACCTTCCCTGGCCCCTAACAGATACCAGAGAGATTAGATACTATTATCTCTTCTTCTGAATTATTATTTTTCTTTTAGTCACTCCTCCTTGCCGCATCATTTCATGCATTATGACAAGTACCCTAACACGAAAAGACGACGTAGGTCTCAGTAAGTCATCCACCAATTGAAAAAAGTTCCCACAATAGGTTCGTTCCCATTCGTGTAATTATGGAGAAGGCACATCAACACCCCAATCTCATTCGGAGGGTGTCGTAAAAAGTAAAAACCAACAGAAAAATGCGAAGATGATGTCACTGTGAAGGAAGGAAAACTCAAAATAAAACCCAGTACCCAACCGTACAGCCAGCTTGTAAACAGTAGGTCAAAACCTCCCGAAATGGGAGACATCCAGTAGTAGTGTTTTTGATTAATTGAGGCTGCTAGAACACAATCTAAATACGAATTAGCTAGCTAAAGCGATTACGTGTTTGAGAAGGCACCCGTGCGCACCGCCAATTTATCATTTTAGCTTTTATTACCAATTAAATTAAATTAAATTAAACCAAGGAGCTGCTGTAGCCTAGTGATATGGATAATGGACTGCTGAGACGTGGTCTCGGGTTCGGTCCCAGGTTTTACTATGGCACACACCAATGACTTTTCGATGCTTGTCGAAGTTTTGTGTGTATTTATCGCAGTGCCCGATTAATGGCGGACATTCAGACCTAAACATAAACTGGCGAAATGTGGGTGCTAGCACCTCTGCCTACTCCTTCGGGGATATAGACGTGAGTTTATGTTATGTTATGTTATGTTTATTACCAATTGACCCCTCAAAATCATATCTAATAGAGTACCTGTTGACACCTCACCATATTATACGTTCAAGTTTAACTCGTTTTGGGTTAAACTTGAACAGATTAATTAATTGAACTATTCGTCTGGATGATGAATATACATTATTAAGCCTAAGCAACAATATTAAGCCTAGTGGTATGGGTAATGGACTGCTGAGACGAGGTCTCGGGTTCGATCCCAGGTTTTATGATGGCACACACCAATGACTTTTCGAAGTTATATGTGTATTTATCGCAGGTTTATAAGTGCCCGGTTAATGGCAATAGGCTCGCCACCTATTACATAGGGACCTAAACATAAACTGGTGAAATGTGGGTGCTATATATATATATATATATATATATATATATATATATATATATATATACGACGATATAGGCGTGAGTTTATGTTATGTTATGTAAAACAAGAAACGAAGTTTACCTTGATGGCACAGTTGTTGTAAATGTAGCAGTGGATAATATGAGTATCTAAGCATTAATTTCTGAGTGAGGTAATCAATCAATTAGCCTACCGCAGTTCACTGCTATACATAGGACCCTCCCAGTGTAGGGAAACTTTGGCCTAATGTTTCCGCGCTAGCCAGACTGGTGGGTACAGGGTTTTATTTAGAGTTTTCCTTTTCTCACAATGATATCTTCTGCGTTTTCCGTTAGTCTTACGACACCTTTTGAGGTAGGGTAGGGTACGAGATAGGGTGGTGGGTTCTATTTCTCCGTTACTACACGGAGGCAGGATTGGGGTATATAATTTTAAAAGAACCCGTAATCAAAATGGTGATAGTCTCATTAGTTTCAACTCAAGGTCGGGTGTACCGAAGTATAACCACGATATTTGAGCTATTGCTGATAGATAGACAAGACTCTGGTCCAGGCTTTGCTATCAGGGTTTAGATATCAGTTGGCAGTTGCTCCTATAATCAAAATCAATAGGAGAAGAAGTTAAAGCCTTGGATGCAACACCACGGTGCTAATTATATGTTTGAGTTTACATAGCGTTTTAATTCTTTGACGATTTGTTTAAAATGTTTAGTAGTTATATTTATTTGAACCATTAAGTCATCATCTTGCAACCAACAGTTAATATTCTCCGCTAGATATATCTCAGGTCTTCTATTTTTAAATTTACAAGAATAAATTAACATAGTAAAAATATAATTACTTTTATGTATACTAGCCGTTTAGAATAAAAGTTGTGTATCTAACGGTTCCTGGACTGAGGCAGAATTTTGAATTCGGAACGGGACGCCGAAACTATATTCAGCCTCAAACACATAGAGGCGTTATTTTCTGTCGATATCACCGTACCTATTCATAATAACACGTGCGGTATTATCAATCGATAATAACGCGTCTTTGTTAGAGGCTTTAATGATTTAATGAGTTTTGACATATAAAGTAGTAGCACGCCCTTTGGGAATTATAGTAGTATATCGTATCATTATCATCATTACAGCCATAGGAAGTCCACTGTTGAACATAGGCCTCCCTTATCGACCTCTAATCTGACCGGTTCGAGGCAGTCTCTTGCGGGGGTTTGAAGCGATTACTTGCCACACTGCCTGGTCCAATCAGGGTAGCCAAAGCTTCGTTCAGCAGAGAGCACAACAAGCAGGTGAGGTTGGCTTGGGTCCCGAAGATGATGGTCAGGGTCGCTTACCTTTCCTACAGGTAGACTAGAAGTATGTTAGATACGCTGATAGAACAAAAAATGTGACGCGGTTATTAGACGTAAATGGAGGAGGGGTAGATTTTTGTTAATTAAACGTCGGATACGTCAATTTGACCTCACTTTTCTGGTAAGCTGAATGCAAAGTTTAACATATGCATGCATTGAAGTCATTGTTCTTTCTGTCATGCATTCTCGAGTTATGAGTGAAACGGTGGTTTATTCACAAAATTAAACATTTTATATCAAGGTCATCTAACAATATTCAGTTTACGTGTTTAACGATCGAATTTATCGACATCTTGACATTTTACCAGTGTTCTCAGGGAATAAATAAATTTTACCTAGTCGGCTTAGCCCATATTTTTAATAATTATTTACTATATATGCTCGAAACTTTATTATTTTATTTACCCGCTATGATACTTGGAGTGAAATGTATAGGTGTGCCAAGATAAATAATAAGCTGTTGTTAATAACAAATGAAAAGCTGTTGTCTCTGTGTACCCTAACAGTCATAGAATCATACATTGTAAATACTCAAAGTTAACCAAAAACAAGAATCTTTATAATGCTACAGATGCATAGATGTGCAACTGCTGTAAAATGATTGAAAATTCCTAAAGTTTCTCAATTACAACTTCGAATAGTAACTGAATATTTTTATTTTGGCAACATTGACGTGATAACAGAAGTTTTATTTTATTGAACTTCCTTACTTTCAGAGGCACTTACCCGCATTATCATGTTAACGTACATGAAATTTTAAAAAATATACCTACCTTGGATTGATGATATTACTTTATTGCTACTTGAAAGCATTGATTTTATTCTATATAAAAAACACCTTAAAAATATATTTCCTTGTTATAATTTACCTGAATCTAAGGTAATATTCTATAGGCTGGTATCACAGCATTTCACTTGTATCGAAGTGGCAAGGTAAACGCGGTAACAATGTAACCGCTAATCGACTCATACCTCAGATTTGAGGTAATTGCGTCTATGTGTAACGGCGTGGACGTTGTACACTGACTGTACAAATTGTTCAACGGCAGTCTAGTGTAAGATCTGAGATCAAGTGGTCGTGGGTTTGAATCCCGGCTGTAACATTACAGGTTTTGTTGTATAAGCAGAACAAAATATGCAAATTATTGTTAACATTAGAATTCTGTATTTATATTGGAACTTTTGACACTAGCTTTCCTCTAGGAGTTTGGCGGGTCATATGGTAGTTACTAATCACCCTGTAAAAGTTAAGATGAACCGCTTTCTTTGGATTCAACCATTATTATCGGCATTCGCGCGTGTTCTGCGATTTAAGCCGAGCACGTTGATGTCTTTATTACTAAACTAGCCGTATTATTTCTATATAATATATATGAAATGCAGATTTTAATTTTATAGTCTTGTAAAAATTGTCAAATCGTAGTTTTATTGCAACTAAATATTATTGTTGACACGTATGCATATACATCTATGCTTGATTCGGTAACTAAGCTAAAATGCTCGAATGAAAAAAAATTCATACATAAAAAGATTATTTTATTATTCAAGATTTGCATTACATTTGCAACTAATTAATGCGTCAGTAGTGTAGGAGTAACTGAAGCAGTTGCTATGTGTGAGGTCACGGTTTTATTACTAGAATGACCTTGGCCACACATGGGCAACTTCGACGTGTAGTTGAAAATCAAATTCCTCTTCCCCTATAGAGTGCTTGGGCCTTTATTATAGTTATCTTGTATTAAATGAAGGTATAGGAGAAGTAATTTTCAACTAGGTTGCTTTCGGCTCTCTAGTCTAATTGACTAACATACAAAAGATTAGTGATATCGAAGTTCTGTACATCTATTTGCACAAATGTTTGCACTAAGCCGGAATCAAATCTGCGCCTCGTGCAGTGTTCACTACCACCATGGTTTGGCCTATCTACACACAATTCATCTTACTCAGGAAAGAAAAGTGTTCAAGGTGGGTCTAGACCAGTATTACCCAAATAATGTGTTGTAAAACCAAACGAAAAAAAAGTTTAGTCGCAGCATTATCTAACTTCACTAATTTACTGGAACACTAGTATAAACCTAAGTTTAAAACTAAGTTGGTAGACTTTTCCTCCTAGAAAGAAATCGCAATTTCAAATCTCCTGAATATATTTTTTTTTCAATTTAAATTGACAATGAATTCGCATAGCAGCTAACGGATCCAAAAATGAATTCATATAATATTTCAGTTCTCAATTAAACTTTCTCTATCGCTCGGTGCTAAAGTCCACACTATATGTAAAGAACAGTAAATCAACTTCACATGATAGTAGTCTGCTTTACTACTGGTTGAACCTATAGCTTTCCCTTCAAAGGCCGGGGTTTTCTAACTCAATCAATCAATCAATTAACCTATCGCAGTTCACTGCTAGACATAGGCCTCGCCCAATATGTACCATTGCTCCCGATCCACAGCCTTCCGCATCCAGTCCAGCTTAGTTTTTCAGGTCTTAAGTCCGTCTGGCACCAGCACGAGGTTCCCCACTTGTCGGTTATCTTCTTACAGTCTCCATTTTGAACTCGTTTGCTTCAGCGGACTTTCGACAGATGTGACCAGCCCATTGACATTTCAGCTTACTGATTCTGCTACTATTATTTCGTACTCGTTCTTCTTATAATTGTTGTTATAAATACGACTTTTATGGGAGCAATTTCTATGGTGAAGATGATGAAGGTAGTAAAGAAGCCTTGCTGGATACGCGACCGCGTATTAAATTAATAAAACCAAAGTGTATTTTTATTTATTTATTTATCACTGAACAAAGATAGCCTACTGATTGCGTATGTCCCTGACAACATATACACGAAAATGCGAGGAGACTGATGGGCACAATATTTCAAATGATCCGACTCTAAACCTATTGTTTCACATTTAATGTGGCATAAGGTTATTAGCTGCAAAATATCTGTTGTTTAATATTGATACAAGTCATCTTGGAGCCATTTTAATTACTTTCGTTGTGTTGTCAAAGATCGCAATATTTGATCACAATAATCACACATTACGCACACATTGTACGCAGTTATTAATATACTTTCTAATAATATATGTTGTATAACAAAGCGATGATATTAAAATTATTTAAGATGCTTACTTGAAATGAATAAGACAGGTTATTATATATTGTATAGACAGGTCTATGTGATAAGAGAAGTCAAATTGAAGACAATAAAATCGGAGTTACAAGATTTTTTTTTCAAACCTCTTAGATTTTTGAAGCCGAAGATTAACTTCACACTGGACATATGACTACTCTATTCAAAACTGGAAAAAGTGTATGTCTAGACAGGATTTGAACCCTCGACCAATATCTTACAAAATGCTCTGACCACTTCAGCTACTAGACTATATCTAAAGCATACGAAATTCTACTTTACGTCTTAGAGGATGACGTTAAATGCGCCTCTCTTTAGCGCGTAATGCAAATGCATGTAGAGCTAGCGAATATTGCATTTATCTTAATGTTGTAAAAGTAATTTAAGAAATTTAATAAACAATCTAAAAAGTGATTTCGAACCTAATTGGATTGTTTCTATTTTGATCTACTTTGGGAACTAAAATTAATGAAAGCCATAGTTGCAGTTTAGCTAGACAATAATTTATTCTACAATGCATATTTTACAACAAAGATATGATATTAAGCAATATTAGATAGGACCTTGTCATATTTCCTATTAAATTATAGTTAATAAAAAGATATTTACGGGTGCACGAGTTTACGTCATTGATTGATCAGTGTTTCCCCCATTTTGACGACTGCTCAAATTATTTGCCGGCTATAAACAAATCTATTATATAAAAATGAATCGCGAAATATGTTGGTAAGCGCATAACTCGAAGACGGCTGGACCAATTCAAGTAATTCTTTTTTTTATTCATTCCTTGAACTCTATGGCAGGTTTTTATGGAGCAGTGGGAACGGGATCAGAAGTCCACGCGGGCGAAGCCGCTGACAACAGCTAGTATGTAATAAAAATATTGAAACAACATTTAAGTTACCTAACAAATTTCCTGGCGAACATGAAACATATTATTTTTTATAGGCAAGCCATTGTTGTCTCTTGCCTAACGGTGTTCTAGTTTTTAATTTAAATGTGTAAGTAGGCAAACATTATAGTGTTAATGTCTTTATTACGAAGTATGTGATAAAAATTGAGATACAATAGATCATTTTCAAAGTTACACCATGTGCCATTTGAAATGGAAAGTAGGATATCGATGGTGCCATGGTTATGTAGGGAGTTTTTGTTTTGGTATGAGATAACTATTATGTAAGATAATTTTTTTTATTATTTTTTTTTATAGTATCACGCCTATATTCCCGAAGGGGTAGGCAGAGGTGCTAGCACCCACATTTCGCCAGTTATATTTAGTTCCCTATGTAATAGGTGGCGAGCCTATTGCCATTAACCGGGCACTTATAAACCTGCGATAAATACACACATAACTTCGAAAAGCATCGCAGTCATTGGTGTGTGCCATGGTAAACCTGGGATCGAACCCGAGACCTCGTCTCAGCAGTCCATTACCCATACCACTATGCTACCGCGGTTTGCTGTATGTAAGATAAAAAAGAAATAAAAGGTGTATATTAGGATCGAAACAAGTAGTGAGAGTAGTGTCTCTGGCTACTCCATTTTGAAGGGGCGTAACTGTATGTTCTCTGGTATGATTAAATTCGAAATTTTCGATCAAGAGTGAATGGTATCAATCGCGAATTTAACTAAACTCAAATTTGGCTAAACGCGAATGGCACGATTCGCGAAGTTGGACGAAAAACGAATTAGACCAATCTTGGACTAAATGCGAATTAGATGAATATCACGGACTGGATTACTCGCCTGTTTGTCGCTATTGGACTAATCCTGAATCACTTAAACCTTAAATATTAAGGCGGATTATTTTATTCATAAATGTTTCACTGACTACTCTATGAAATAGTCGTTAATAATATCAAGATAATAATATAATTAACTATATGAAATGTTTGATATTCTAACATTATTTTTATCTTTCTTTCCCTATATTAGCATAATTTATATACTATTTTAATATCGTATATTGTAATACCGGACTACTATATAAATTTTCGACATAAACTTTGTTGCCACATAACTTTAATAAATAAATATATTTTTAAAATATTATGACAGCGTTATTGAATTTTGGCACTATTTTGAATTTTCAATATTGTGACATAAAATTCTTTGAATTAGTATGATGATGAAAGCTTCGACCATGATTTTTTTTTAATCAACTATAAGTTTAATTTCGCTGATACTTTATACTCACATGTACTCTTTTCAACGGAACATCGTATCCTATGTATTTTAGCTGAACATCCTATGTAGTTACAGTTTACTACAAAAATCAATTAACATTAAAATATTAATAATATTTTTTGATTTTATACATTTACAAAAATTAACTCATGTTATGTTATGATCTATAGAGAACGAAGTTAATATACTTCATATTTTAATTATTATTTTAAGAAATGTAAATCTACTTGTCCATTAATCTACCTGAATCCTAGAAATGATCATCATATCAATCACTATTTACAAAATAATAATAAATACCCACACATTGTCCGTCATCGACTCCTATCTGTACACTCTTCATAAGCTTCCCTTGCTGTCATTAACCCTTTCATACAAGCCCACTGATTTCGAGAACTGTACCCTAAGAAGAAAAATCTCAAAAACTTTTTAGGATTTAAACCACCAATCATAACGGTAGTGGTATTAGTGGGTGCAACCTTATTCATTCATTAGCTAGCCCTATAACGTAATCAATGCGCAAGAAAAGTATTTAACTTTTTAATTATTTTAATACATTGCATTGCAGTAGTATCTATCCTAATATATTTCAACAAGGTACTATCTACTCTAATTATCTAATTAACTTCATACAAAATTAACTAAATATGCATATATAATATGATGCACAAAACATGAATTATACAGAAGTGAAATCCGTGTATGTATTGCATTTTCACACTTAGTTGGTTATTATATCTATACTAATATTTTAAAGAGGAAAGATTTGTACCTATTTTTGTATGTTTGTATGTTTGTAATGAAAAGGCTCAAAAAGTACTGGGCCGATTTAAACAATTCTTTCACCTCTAAAAGGCTACAATATCTAGGAGTAACATAGGCTATAATCATCACGCTACCATACAAGGGAGCGGAGTAATAATCATAAATCTCAATTGATCCGGTAAATTTCTATACATTGGCGCTAATATCGCTAACAATTTCCGTTGTCATGACAGCAAGGAAAAGTAGTATAGAGAGGCAAGTAGTGAATCGAGTAGAGTCGAACAACGCGATAATCGACATCCACGCGGGCGGAGCCGCGGGCAACAGCTAGTCTTTATATAAAACAAACTAACAGCTATTGAGATGAGGCATATATGAGATTTTGACGAATCTGTTTTTTTTATTCCATTTAGATGGCAGACAAGCACACGGCCCACCTGATGTAAAAGTGCAACATCAAGGGCGTCACACTCGTGCTACCGACCCTGTAAAGGGAAGGGGGAAACGGAGTAGGAGGGAAGGGGCGGGAGGAGATACAGGGAGGGATGAAGGTTTAGAGAATTTCTGTGCTGTCAGTGTAGAAGACAAAGCAGAATTTCGTACCATCGCAGAGTGGTGATAACTTAACATACTCGTATATTTCTTGAATTAGTTTTTCAGTAAAAAAAAACCTCATTCTGGTCTGTTTTTTATTGTTCGATCTTATTGACGAATGGAACACCATGTTAATAATAAAACAGTTTATAGTTTCTGCGATTACTTTTACGGGTAGCCCTCGACTGTTCCCGTGCGTTTCGACATTCGTTTCCGTGAATGATGTCTATATGTGCGTTACTGCAACAGGCCTTATAAGGAGCTAAGTTCAGTATGAATTCTGAGGTAAATGTTTGAACACATTCCGTTCCGATAATTCTGTTACGTACTATAATTTATGAAATTAGAATACAAATAGCTCGGTTCTATTCAAGGAATGTAAAAGATGAAAGTGTTTTGCGATTTCAACCTAGGTTTATTACATTGAAAGCAATTGCAATAATTAGTATTTAATTATACAATATATTATTTGCAATTAATATGCAAGTATTTGTAGAATTAAATACCCAAAAGCGCACAGTTTAGTTTAATGTGTTCGTATTTTATCAAATAGTTAACACGATGTCTAATTGATAAACATTCAGTCAATATGTTTGATTGTGTAAATGCAGGCACCGACTACGTCAGTGCCTGCATTCAATAGTGCATGTTGCACGCATTTGTATCCATATTATCGAACTCCGAAAACTATCAGCTTTCTGTATACTTACGATACTCCTCCATATCCGGGAAGAGGTGTGGACATCGTAATCTCACAGCCGAGAGGGCTATCGATGGCCCTGGCGATCGCTGGCTGGCAGTACACCGTGATTATGGCGCTTGCAACAGCGCCGAAATATCGGTTGTTCAATAAAATCAACAAACATGGTAAATATCCTGATATTTAACACTGAATATGTAAATGACCATATCAATCTAAAAGGCATATTATATTGTACCCAAATCACGATAGGTTTTGTCTCAGCTGACATTCCGAAAACGTATGCGTAGATATGATTCATTTTGTGATGCGTCTGATCTAGGTACTCAAACAATTACAAATTTTACATTAACATTTATCTATAAAACAACAAACGCCCTCTAATTTGTAAAGCGCATTCTCTGCTACAGCTAGGTATGTATATTGAATAAATGAGTGGGTGGCCCCAAATATTTAGTCTAATTGTGCGATAGATTCGTGCAGGTACCCCATTCCATTGTGCAGCTCTCGAATGCCAATATTAACTGACGGGATACCTATTTAGAAGCCATTATAGTTCGGCGCTGATAAATTATTCAACATGTCGTAACTTTTGTTTCGGAGATTATGTGTATCTCAAACGTAATGAACCTTGAATGTGTATAAACAGAAAATAAAGATAGGAGAAAAAATAGCGTAATTAGTAAAACTTATATCAGAGCCTCTATTCCACTAATTGTCAAACATTGTTAAGGAACTGAGATTACGTAAAATGACATTTAATTTTGAACGCTACTCTTACACAGTTAAAGTTCAAGTTAAATGACATTGTGTAGAGTGAAAGAAATATAATAAACTCTATTTCATTTCATTTTGAACATTAAGGCAACGTACATGAGCCGAAAATACTGAACGGCTACTAACGGCTACTAAACGGCGGTTGCCATGTTTTGGTCTGCCTATGCTTAGCATCAGGCGAAGTGTAGACAATTTGACGGCCTGAATATAAAAAGAATAGCAGTCCTTATTCGCCTTCTACGACATCCAAATACAGTGATGTGATTGCCTTATTCTACTCAATGGGGAATCAATTCAAGACCCGTATCTTGTAATAAAATACTAAATCCAGATTAACGGAAGATCTGAAAAAGCTATTATAGCTTATATTGAGAGATGCCTGTGTTCAGTAATCATTGCACCAATTGATCAATACTAAGTTCAAAACCATTAATCCAGAAAATCTATTCATTAAAGAATCGATTTCGTTAATTCACGGGGTAGCTGTCTACAAGGTGCGCCCACGCCGTCAATGTTTCAAAGTCCACCTCAGTATGCGTGCCATATCCAGAACGACAGCTTTTTCAATTAAGCAATTGGTACCAGTACTAAGTATTACTTAGGACAACTTGCATATCTCAACGAGAATTCATTAAAAATTAAGCCTGTTTTTTTTCCTTGACAATTCATAGATATTGTTATTTATTGCACTTAATTAAAATAGTTAATTGCTTATCGTGCAAGAAATCTGTTGGATTTAATTATAAATCAGATCTATAGGTGCAATTGAATAAAAATTAGTGTTATTTATCTGTCGCCAAAATAAAAATAAAATAGATTAGCCGCCAAAAAGATTATGCCTTCTATTACTTCGTCGATATATTTGGCGACAGTTTACCATTTTCAATACCAACATTATATGACAAAATAATCAAAATATGAACTTGAATGATAAAAAATATATATTATTAGCTCTTTAATATTCTCTTTAATACTTTAATGCCCCAAGCCATGTTGGAGATAACCCAGAACAAATAGACCAATCCTAACGACAACCATACATATATATTATTTGTATGGCAACCAGAACCGACGTGACATTTAACGTGCTTTCCGAGTCACAGAGGGTTCTCAATGTTAAAAATAGTCACCCATCCTACGACTGACCTACTTAGACTCCACTTAACCACAATTCCTTTATCTAATAATTCACTGTACATTAGGCATAATATACTATTATTATATACTCAGGTTCAGGAGCTATATTTATAAGTTAGCATCGTAAAATACTTTGTTGCTGTGTTAAAATTGAATAATGTATAGTCTGGAAACCTTGTAGCAGTTAAACTAAGAGATTGATTGACTCTATCCTACTTGACCTGAATGTATAGAATGTTACTAATATTTTAATATACATGGTGTTAGGGGCGACACTACTGACGTTCAAAAAAAAAATGGGCATATTTTTTCGATCTACATTAAATAACTTTTTTAAATTATGTATGTATAGTTTCTAGGTATGTACCACTCTCACCAGCTCCGGTTAAAACACCCCCGCAATAGTTAGACAGTGAAAACTACCAACACTTTTCATTTCATATCTGCAATATATTCATGACATTCAGTAACAGTATCAATTAACACACATTGTAGGATGTTTTGTTGATTTAGATCCAAAAAAAAAAATTACTGATCACAAGTTTCGTTTCAATAGGAAAACTTAGCATGCTTCTCATTGCTTTAAAAATTTGTTAAACATCCTGTATAACTGCAAAAAGAAATCATCCTTTTAAATCATCTCAAAAATAGAATTTAATTTATAACCCATCAAGCTGAATTCTCGATAAAGGTCACATAATGTTTGCTTGACGGAAACCTTTTTTTAATAAAAACCGTAAAAGTCTTCCGAGTCAACAATTGGAGTGACTGACAGGTAGCCGCACCCTGAGGCCGCTCCTGTGGCCTTGGACCACCTTGTGATACCGACCGCCACTTTAGGGTAACCACTTGACTTGGCCACGAAGTAGTGATTGATTTATTTTATTGAAGTCATACATTCAAAATTTTCCAAGCGGATGTTTGAATGAAACTAGCATAAGTCATAAAACAGGTCGGTATAGGTTTGTAATGTGTCTGACAGACGGCCAGATGACCTGCCAGGATTCTTGTCAATTTCAGTTGCATCGACAAAACAAATATTAATTGTATGGTTGCATCACTAATTCCAGTAACGCGGTAGTGACAGGTTTGACAAGCGTCTAAGTAGTTTTGATCTGCCGGGGTTCTTGTCAATTTAGTTGCATGATTAAATTTTACAGTCGGATTGTTTTCGAAATGACCTTTTTATCGCTAACACCTGTAAAACGGTATAAGTTAGGGTACGGTACGGTACTACTTATAAGGGTTTGAAGTAATATCTTTATATTACTTCAAACCCTTTTTATCGCTAACACCTGTAAAACGGTATAAGTTAGGGTACGGTACGGTACTACTTATAAGGGTTTGAAGTAATATAAAGTTGATGCAATATAGCCTAATTTAATAATATATTCGTAGTACTACGTAAAACAATTACCTTAATCTAACAAAGGCAGTTGTTCATAAATTAATTAAATGTTAATGATACTTAATATAATTGTAGCATAAATAAACTATGTTTATTAAGAGAATGTGGACTCGTTTATTATCAACGTTCTCTGCTTAATTATGTTGTATTTGACACATAGTGATATTTAAGGTCTGTTCTTCAAATAGTACTTCAAGTACGACTTTGTAACATCACCTACCTAATAAAAAAATTTAAATAAAAAAGTAATATACCCCCGACACTAAAATATTATTATTGAAAGATTTTGTATTACAAAAAAGCTTTGGCAATAATTTTACTTTGCAAATCTTTAGTATTTTTTGTGAAATCATTCTCGACCAAAACAGCGCATAGGTTGAGAATGTTCTAAGCTGTAGACGATGTCGATCCTTGCGCTGATAAATGACCTTTTATACATATGAGAATCCTCGCAGTCTTTACCTCATCGGCACTTTAGAAGAATAACAAGGATTACGAGTAAAATGGGACAAATATATCAGGTTTTATGCTTCATCTTGAGACCATCTCTGGACATCGGATATTCGTACAGGCTGTGGGTCCAGTTAACGAATACCGACTAAAACCAACCACATATTTCGTGAAATTAGTACTGTACGCGATGCTTAGTATATCCTATGTGCTCGTAGTGTATACGTCTCCATTAGGATGCTTCTCAACAACGGAAGTTCCGTTACACCATGCCTCCTACAAAAATATAAATATTTAGGTATATTGTATCTCCATAAAAGTCAACTAAACCCGGAAAATACGCATCAAAGTGTAATCTGAATAATAGAAACTGGTATTATATGACACTCCTTGCGAAACAAATGTCAAGTACTTATCGCCATTGAAATATTACATTAATAGGCCCCATTTTTTATAGTAAGTACCTAAATAAATTGTTTAGCTTAGTTGGAATGTCGACTAAATCTAACGATAAAGGTCGACAAGACGTTTTTTAAAATAAAATGTGACAGATATCACGCAATTTTTTTTTATTAATGACTCATTAATTACAATTAATGATTGTGGTTGATTAGTATTAATTATGTACAGTCAAATGTAAAAGTATAGGCACCTACAGACTTCTACCAACTGTTTTAAGATCAAACCTAACCTCAACTGCTACACAAGTGATGAGGCTTTTATGCAGGAATTGCCCTCAATGTCAAGAGATCAAACGACAATCATTCCTGGTAAAGTCGACATAACTATCAAAAGTGATACGCAGTTCAAAGACTATTAAGCGCCACCTTTGAACCCAAATGGGAAAGTAAATAGAAGGAAATATAAAAGTAGCTTAAAAATCCAATTTATTGATCGACTTGAAACAATTGAAAATACAACTTTTTTTTATTTGTTCCTTGAACTCTACGGAAGGTTTTTATGGAGGAGCGGGGACTAGATCAGAAGTCCAAGCAGCGGGTTCGGGATCAGAAGTCCACGCGGGCGGAGTCGCTGGCAACAGCTAGTACTAAAATAATTATTCAGATATTATATTATACCCTCAGATATTATAAAACTTATTTCAACTTTTGTTTTTAAGCAACATTTGTACGTGATTGTACACGCACTGCATATACCAAAATAGCTACTTTAAGAAATACGTCATTCAATAATTTTCCACTTAACACTGCCTCGGGGCGACACATCGGTAACACTTGTTTGATGTGTCCGCCCGAAGGAAGGTAACAGTGTGCACTCGAATTACGATATTAATAAAACACCTCCTATATGTTAATACAACCTGTATTGTGCCCAAATTAATACAAATTGATATTTATATCTACATTGAGCAGGAATCGAATCTGTGATCTAATGGGTGATTTAATGGTAATCCGATATGGGTGGTTCAGATCGGTGATTTTTTTAATGCACGAGCATCGTCAACTGTAGTTTTGCATTTAATGAAAACGCAACTTGATTTGAAACTTATTTTTTTTATAGTTGCCTATTTTAAGAGAGACTTTACTCCCAATGCACAGTTTGAATGTGATCTGGATTAACACGGGGATGGTTAACCTGCAATTTGTAATAAATTAGATTCTGTTATGGTCTACAGAAAGAATGTTACATAATATTTAAAAAAAAGTACGACAGAATCAAGATTGTGTATCAACAAGGTTCCCTAACGAGAGTCTAATAACAATCGAACGCAGTCGACAGCTACATACAAACATTTACAATACGCCCTTGATTTCACATTTCATCTACGCGTACAAGAATGTTCTAGATTCGGAATCTAATTCACTTAAATGTCAAGCGATGTGGCCAGTATAGTACATAGATACATCGAAGTACAGAGCAGGAACTCTAGAAAAAAATATGAGGAGAACCCTAGAACCATTAACCTATTTAATTATAAAAAAATATTATTTCTTTTTTAAAGAATACTGCTAAAACGCTGTTTTTATTTTACTTGATTGTGATGTTGATTAATATTTATAATGTTTGTAAAACATTAAATAAAAAATCGAAGAATGTCATTAAACCTTTATAACAAACAGACAATTTGTCTATCTCGTACCTAACAACACAGCCCTCCGTTCATATTGAGATGAGTAATAAATATAATTTCATTTAACAAGAAATCGCGCGACGCCCGCGTAATGTTTTGAAGATAACCGTTCTCCGTTTTACAGAATCTATTATCTACGCTCATGATACCTAAATGTTATATCGACTAATAGCATAACACCTCTATTCTATCTATTACATATCTATGGCCAACAATCGTGACTTCTACACACCTGATTGTCTAAGCGATAATCTAAAAAACTAAACTATGCTAACTTACTCGAATAAATACAATTACTTAATTTAATCCGTTGTAATGGCGTTACAAAAGTGTGTTACTACATTTATTAAAGTAGGTAAATGTGTTTAGATAAACCAAATTAAAACACCACATTCACTTCACAGCGGTGGTGTTCGTTGCGTGGCTCGACCTTTAGTGCAGGGCTGAAAGTCTAACGACCCCAGTCTGCTAAGTTCCTACTGTAAATACACATAAATACATATTATATTCATGCAGAAACCCCCAAACGGGTAGGTAGAGGTTAAAAGACCAAATTGCTCAGTAGAATTATATTTGTTTTTCGAAAGAGTGCTAGTAAACGAACTTACCAGTATGCCCATAGTACCTACTTGTCGAAGAAGTTTGTACAATCACATCTCGACAGCGTATTTGGAAAGGGTTCAACCTGGTAACCGAACTTAATAGTACCTACCTAACTTTTACTTCAGTAACAATATCATTCAATGTCTACAGTTAAGCTAAATAGAGATACTGTCAAGGTCACCCGATTGTTCTTAATACCTGTCTTAGTTTTTACTGAAAAAATATGCATTGCAAAATGATAAAAGAAAGCGTTCCTGAATATGACTCGTATAGAGGCGAAACACTTATATTATCGAGGTTTGTCCATAGCACTTGCCGAATATTGCACATACGACATCATCTCTCCTCGGGTAAGAAGTCTTTTTACTTGCTTTGAGGGGTGCGGTTTGACATTCTATTCTATGACAATTAGTAAATATTTGCTATTGTTATCGTAGTTTTCAATATTCAAAGTTTCTCAAAGTAAGTCAAAATATAAATAATCAAATTAATAATGAGTATAAAATTTTAAATTACTTTTATTATGAAAAATACACATGTAAACGCAACGCATTATTTTGTGCTCCATACATTTACTTTGCACTACGGGCGAGAGGCGCGTGACGTCACCTGCATATATGCCTGATGGTAAGCTGAAGGGAAAGATTTGATTATTCGACTTAGTTTGACTAATTAGTAACAAAATTTCTCATACCATACCTTTTATACCTTTATTTATCCCTTTATTTATACCTTTATTTATAACCTTTATTTTGTACTCTTTTAGTGGTCCTAAAAGAGTACAAAATAAAAAGATTCAATAGGGCTTTCAATCTATTTATTATTTCAGTTTTAACATCGTAGCGTAAGTAGTTCTCAGGCAAATTCAGATCCGAATAGTAATAATATACTATTCGGAACAGTGGATCAATATGACAGTGTTTACTGTAGGCTAGAGGACAGCCCTATACATAAACCTATTCATAAGCATTATGAAATACATCTCTGCCTACCCCTTCGGGAATTACAGGCGTGAGCATATGTATGTATGTACTAGCACAAATACGCCAAAAAATCACAATAAAATTCGTTGAAAATAGTTCTTAAGTTGTCCGTGAAAATTCGTCTAAAATCTTTTTAAGGTCGCATTATGTTTTGCTGCAACAGTTTTTGAAGCGACCTTGACATCTGCACCACCACATGCGTCCGTTTTCTGCTCTATAAAACTATAACTAGTTTTATACATACTACATACGTCATTGGTTGCGTAAAAACCGTATGCAATTGAGTCTAGTACAGTTATAAACGACAATGAATGAATGCTTCCTCTGAATAATATAATAGGACGTAGTGTGACATAATGTACATATAAATAAAATCAAAATATATGTTTGTTTAATATAATGAACTATGATGTATATATCTTTGAAAGGTATGAAATATATAATACCCCTCCCTCCCCTAATATGTTTTCTTGTAATGGATTACCACTATGAAACGCCTACTTCAGCATCTTACCCTACATCTTTGAGGCCCAAGTCGGCCTCCTCGGAAGGCTACTGCTTCACAATGAATGGAATAGACGCATAGTTTACTCTTAAGGCTGGGAAATCAGACGGCAGTCACGCCCTGAAAAATCGACATACTAATCAAAAGTAGGCCCTGGACAAAGGCAAATTTTGTAAACACTGGGTCATCAATTTTAGCAGTGGTCTAGCCGGCCGGATAAAAAAATTAAATTCTAAGTTCGCACAGACGAAGTCGCAGGCCCAACTAATATAATTAATAAAGTTACATTACGTGTTCTTCGTACGATTAGAAATGTCCGTGTTTTTGTTTCCAATATAACATTTAGAAATGGTAACACTGCCGGCGTTAGTAATTTCTACACAGGTGCATTATTCTGAATGAAATTGAGTTTCTAAAACATACTCAACAAAACGTACTAACGTGAGAAGACGGTGGATTACACTTGGTTAACATAATATATCTCCCTCTTACGACGTAAGCTTCAGAACTGTGCTCTTGTCGGTGGAGTAATCGCTACTCTTCTCTCTCCTCCGCCAATCCTTTAACTTTCTGATACGCGTCATGTCCTACGTCCGTCATACCATCTTTGTTGGATTGGGATTCAACCGGCACTCGCCACACGCCGAGCGAGTTCTTATTGGGCCAACCGTAGCGATCTACCCTCTTTCTCCCTCGTAGAATAAACATGGTAAGAATTCCTTGGACTTTTTAATATTAACTATCACCTTCTTTCCTGTACAGTCCCATATTTTGGCGCAAAACTAGATCAACTTAAATGTAGCGGCTTTTAGGAACGCGCGTAGTTACGAAACGGTTTGTCACTCAGAATAAGGGACCAGGAAAGGAGATTATGTAACTCATATCGATATGATAACATATATCTTTTGTTAGACAATGGCTAATTGAAAGCGACTGTGACGTAATTGGTAAGACATCGGATATGAAAGTAGGGGTTTAAATTATCTAATGACATAGGAAGGTTGAGCAAGAAATTAATCAAATCTCAGTAGGGACGTAGTAAGCCTTCCCGAAGAGTGAAACCTATGCTCGGGCTCTCTCCATGAGTAGCGGCGCTGCCGTAAAACAAATTACTACATCACGATGGGAACTCAAAAATGCCCAAATGCCAGAAAAAAAAGAAGTAGGGACAAAATCCGAAAAATTATTGATGCGTTTACTGCCACAAAGACACTGTGAACAAGATTGGTATAATGAACGACGCCAAATGCATGCCCTAGGAAGACAACGTAGGATCTTTGCACCTACAATTAAGAGAAATAGCCACAATTATTGGAAAGATACCTCCACAAACGTAAGGGTCAATTGTCCTTTAAGCGAAGCGTGAAAAAGTATCTAATGAGGCCGACAAGCTGAGTCCCACCATTGTAACACTTTACTTGTTTGTTATAGTGACCCTCTTTCTCTTCCACTTGACTTTGTCTTGAGCTTATCATCAGATGGTGTGAAGTCAAGTTGATAAGTCCTAAATTAAAAAATTAAAAAAAGTAACTGAAAATTTTCGTATATCACCGACAAGTCCTCATCAATACTAAAAGGTACAGTATCTCAAATTGTTCTCGTATAAGCCAACATTAAGATCATGGAATCCTTCGGAGTTCACATGGAACGCTCTGATAATACTCCTGTATTAGAAAAGCGGACCCTGGGTTCCAAAGCGCTAGCATTGAAGGAAAATAACACTTTCCGTACAGTTTCACACCTAAACCACTGAACCGATTTCGATGAAAATAAATATAGATATATGCTAGAACTTGGGTACAGACATAAACTACGTAATATGGTCGTATTACCTGACATCAACCAGCTAATAGCATATAAGAAGGTTACTGTTCGTCCTAGTAATATATACCTACGTTCTAAAGAGTAGATTTTCACGCGGGTGGAGCCACGTGTATTAGCTAGTAGTAATATATTCGTAACTAGAGTTTGTACACCGGTAATAGTAATTGCGACTAAATGGACACATTATAATAACTGTACTAGAGCGTAATTAAATGTTACAATAATTTCCATGTCACTGTCAAACTTACAGGATTAATTCTATACAGTTAAGAAGTATTCAATAAAACACTACTGATGTGTGACTACACCGATGATTTTGCCAATGTCAATTGGCAAAATCATCGGTGAACGACGTAGCCACTTATATAAAAAAAGAAGAAGAAGAAGTATTCAATAAAAATATTGTAATAAACACATAAAACAAATAAACATAAAAAACTTTTTGTTGATAGGTCGTAACCGCTTTTATGTTCAGAGCGTCAATTTAAGCGTGAATTTGAATTTGAACTACTAATTCAAAATCATCATCTTACCATCAAACTTAGATTGAAATAAGAGAAGGCTGCGACGGGATTCAAACCCGTGATCTTTTCTTTATTGAGGGAGCGCTCTGACCGCTAAGCCACAAAGCCACGTCTGAACTATTCAAAATTCTCCTATAGAATCATCTTTTGGGGCGAGGATCAAATCCCGTCGAAGCATTCTCTTTTCAAATTTTAATTTGATTCGAACAGTTATCATACTAATTGCTGTAGTAAATTTTCATTACAAAATCTTACTAACCTTCAACATGTATGCACATTTTCGTAATGACCCGTGTCTGACCACGTGTCTAACACCTCTTATGCTAAATATTTTTTCGGATCGTCGATTTAGGTAACTTAATCTGTCCTCGATCTGGTTGACAACCTTTGCAATACGTACATACTCAGATGTATTCACACTTGTTCCCCGCCAACTATGGCAGTCGGTCCCACGTAATGCATTACAAAGGAAATAAAATTATTTACTTATTAAAATTAGGAATCGGCTTACTTATTTAAATTACGAAACGGCACTTTCCTTTGGTAAAAAAAATATAATTCAACCGCCTATAACTCTTTTGTAACTACAATGTTGATATAAGGAAGCACATGCCATATTAGAGCAAATTGCAATAATTGATTGTACCTACATCCTTGCCGGAAGGCTACGGATGTTGCGCGAAGGTTTAAGAGGATATTACCGGGCAGCGCATTCCATACAGAGCGGTGATACATAATATTATAACCAATAAAGCGTACCATCATTCAAAAAACATTATAATAGGAAATAGAAAATTAACTTTACAATAAAAAAATATCGTAGTACTAATGTTCATTCTGTGCTAGAGTTCTAAGTTTCTCAATTTGCTGTTAAATATTGTAGGTAATAACTAATAGCGGCAACGAAATATAACTTTCACAACTTTAAAAATTTAACCTAATAAATAATTTTGCACTATTTTGTAAATCTGGATTGATTTAGGTATCTTTTAAACTTATACGCATAAAAAAGTTATTTATTCATATTTATCAACCTAGAACACTACCCAAAATTTGTTTTTATGTGGTTAAGAACTTTCAAAAATGGCTACTGTAATATAAAAGTTAATTTAACCAAGCGCTAATACAGGTTGAGGCCAAAGTCTTCACATAGACCCGGATATCACTCAGATACTCCTTTTCATGAATGGCTTTTATTAGCATTCACGTCATTATTTGTAGTCGGTATAGCAGTTTTTTTTCATTACTCAACCTTATCAGTGCACGTCGCGTCGTTCATAAACAGAAATGTCATTTATATTGATAACTACACGGTATTTATACTTATATAGGTACTAATATTATAACCAGGAAAGATTTGTTTGTTTCTTTGTAACGAATAGGCTCCGAAACTACTGGACCGATTTCAATAATTCTATCACCTAGCTACAATATCTAGGAGTGACATAGACTATATATCATCACGCTACCATCCAAGGGAGCGGAGTAATAATCATAAATCTCAATCGATCCGGTAAATTTCTATACATTGGCGCTAATATCGACAGCAAGGAAAAGTAGTATAGAGAGGCAAGTAGAGAATCGAGTAGAGTCGTACAACGCAATAATCGACATCCACGCGGGCGGAGCCGCGGGCAACAGCATTTTTTTATATTTTAGTAACTGTCAATGTATACCTTTGAGAATAATGCGAGGCAGAACCGGTTAAGTTCGATAATAAAAAAACAATATCTGTAACAATAAGTCCCACTCAGTGCCATCAATCAACAGATTTACTGAGTTACAGGTACGTAGATTAAATGACTAAAGGAAGTATTCCCTCCACAACTGGTACAAGTGACAGCGGTTTCTCCTCTGGCTCGCGGTTTCGATATTACTTACGAATTGGGTAAATTTGACTCACGTGTCACTGTTTCTGTGGTTTTGTATTACTGTTTGCAATATAATAATATATTTACAGAACTAATTTCTATAATCTTTACGACATATTTGTTCATATGTTGAAAAAAGATTAGGTATAATTAAAATTTACACTTTAAAACCCGACACTAGCTCTCCCACTTTTTCTTTTAATATTTTAGTTTGTGGGAGTAACTGCAATCTGAGCCCTAGTTAAACTAGCATCAGAGAATCCTTCCGAAGAATATTGACCGGGTTACAAGTGATTTGACTCGTAGTGGTGATTGACTTCGAGAAAGAAACAATTTGATTACCTCTTCATTAGTATATTCATCATAAAGTTTACAAAACAATCCAACAATCTGAACAGTCTAATAATCTAACGCTTTTATTTTTTGTAGTGTATTAATAATGCATTTGTAATTTATGATTAATAAATCTACTAAGCTAATAGGCTTATTACCAAACAAATAAAACCAATCGTCTGTTAAAATCTTAATTATAAAGAACGATAATTGTATCCATGCACGTTGCATAGCATACTCATTACATCCACTTTAGCAACTTTGCCATTGCGTTCGTCATACATAATGTGACCAATACGTCTCGTTTAGAACAGGACAGTCCTTTCTATTATTCTTGTAACCAAAAGAGCTTCGAGACGCGACCACTCGGGATTGAGAGAAGGGAAGGCTGTCGTTGCCCTATAAGTCTAAATAAACCAATATAAGGAATACTGACACTGAGAAAGAGGGATCCATCCCTCAGATGAAGTAAGTTAAATCGTGTATCATTTATAGTGTATTCGAGAAAATGTATTTCATGCAGGTAGAAATTCACATGGGGTAAAAAAAAAAATTAAAGGATACTGGTCTATTAGTCCATCGAAATGTAATTTTTTGGGTTAGTGTGCAATATAAGAGTACCTAAGAAGTTGATTTCATCTTCTGGATGTCAAAAGATTAATGTCAAGGTAAATAAATGCAAGATTATGGGCGTGCAACCCTTGTTTTGTGCTAGCCATTTAAAAAAGGGGGCACTAATGCAAATTTTTGCATAGACAAAAAAATTGAAAAGTACTACGATTATTGTTACTAATTAAATTCCCCACAAGTTTGGTTCTGTAACATACCAAAGACGATTCTATTTACTTAATTCGTGATTTAAGTCGATATTATAAGCCGTATCAGAATTGTCATATCCACGATACTGACCAGTTTTGGTATACAAATAGATGGTTACATTAGTCATGCAGCTCGCAGGTTTAACAATGTGCTCATACTAAAATCGGTGAAAAATAAACCTTATTTATAAACCAATAAGGTTGTGGCATAGATTAATTTAAACGGTAGCTTGTCCGTGCTAAGCTATTTAAATTGAATGCGTGTAGTGACGCTTTGATTTCTCGCTCTATTTAGTAAATAGTAATTAATCAGTTTTACATACTACAAGTTTCAACAGTTTTTTATTGTTTCACAAATAGACTTATAATAATTGTGGTGAAGTGTGCATATTTAAATCACTTATGATACCTATTAATAGTAAGATAGTAACTTAATCGTAAGAAATGCCGTTAAATCGTATTATATGCGACGGCGAAACGACGTAAGATATCAGTCAAATGTACCACCTGTACATTTATAGCAATGTAATTATTACCTTCATATTGTGTAGAAAGAAATAGAATTACGAAATCGCCTGCAGGTTTCGAAATAGTTACAAGTCAACCTCACAGTTAGTGTCATATTTCAATGGAATTAAAATTTGAACTGACAGTAGTCAATTATACAGCTATTTGTCTTAAGTGCAAATTAATAGTATCTAATGTTTGTTTTACCAGTTATACTTATGTCGAGACGGTGCGACGCGCGCCTCTCCCTATTCGGGGATAGATATGGACACCGTAGTCTCACATCCGACAGGGTCTTTGATGGTCCTGGTCCTCACTTATGATACCTACTAATAGTAAGTAAGGGTTAGCTAAGTCGTGAGAGAAACGGACTGAGACAGAGACTACCTTACCCTCAGCAACTGATGGCTAGAGACGGCAGCGCAGTTCGACGCCCTCACTAACTTATGCGGGGGGAATGATCAGCACGAGAAAAAGAAGCTATACTTTATGCTGGCTATGATACGCCCCCTCGGCTATAAAAGTAGTAAGTATTGACTAGCTCCTGAGAACTGTGAATGAAGCAATATTACCTACTGTTACCGTTGTGTTTTCTACTGTATCTAACGTAATTTAATATTATAATTTAGTTATTATCTTATAGATATTAAATCATACTAAGTGCAACTTTTAATTATCTTACACACACCATTTTTGGGGCTATTTTGATGTTATCTGCTTATACCTAATTATAAGTTACTGTTCTAGCGGGTTTATATCACTTTTTTGTAATTAGGAACCCGATGCAATCACACTCAGTTTTGAAAACGCATGACTCCAAGTCAACTAGTAAGAAAAACAAATAGAATTTGTATAATCAACAAAAATAAAACGTACCAACGTACGTTTTCGTTAATTTATGAAACATACCCCCATACTTCGAATCCTTTTCATTTGTTGTTCCGTAAGTACACGTTTTATGGTAAAATACTAAAACTTACTTAATTTAACCCTGAAACATACGAGTATATGCACAGAGCAGAGCAATTTCCAGAGGATGAAAATGAAGATTAACTGAAATGTTGAGTTCTATTTCTCCAAGCATGTACCAAAAACCTAAATCTGTAGAGTAACGGAGAAAGAATATCACCACTCCATTTCATCCGAAGGTGTCGTAAGAGAGCACTAACGGAAAAATACGGAGAAGATGACACTGCGAGAGAAGGAAAACTCAAAAAAAACCTTGTACCAACCCGTCTGGCCAATGTGGAAGCAGCCAAAACCTCCTAACATTGGCAGAGGTCTATCCACCAGTGGACTGCGCATAGCTAATTGATTGATGTACCTACTAGTAGATTTGCCAGTGTCTAACAAAATGAAATTAGCACATTGTAAGCTATAGTTTAAAAAACCGTCAATTACACATTGACGGTCATTGACACCACTGTACACCTGCGCCCGCTATTTTCCAATTTTTTGTTCTTATTTCCATAGCTCTCATGGGTCATGAGTCGTAGCGTATGATAAGAGGCTAGCTATCAAACAAAAATTAATCGCATCAGTAGAGTATTTCTTCAAACAAACAAGCTCTTTAATTAAAATTACAAAATGAAAGATATTGAATGCCTTGAATTCCATTTGAATACCCAACTATGTAGTGATATTCTCTCTAGATACAGTTAAATTATAATCAACAAGTATGTAAGTCAACGGAACTAATTATAATCAAATTTCAAATTCTTGGTAGTCAGTCACGACAATCCCCACGCAAGATCTAGTAAATCTGGAATGACTAACACTAGAGAATACGAGAGAAATCGCCACAGATCAATTTGTACAAAATTATGAGAAATACTTTACTTGTATTCTTCTGCTTCTTCTTCTGTCGAATCGACCGCCTTCTCGAAGAGCGAAACCTATGCTCGGGCCCTCTCCTTGAGTAGCGGCGCTGCCTTGAAACAAATTAGTACGCCACAATGGCAACTCAAACGTCGTTACGAATCGTAGCCATATATGTTGTGTGCATAATTTTCGTGCAAATTATTTGCCCGAAATTGCTCCACATTATTGTACGAAATAGTCAGACAGGAAATGCATTAATGTTCCAATCCCTTTGATATACTTAAACATAACTGATAAGATTATGTATCGATACGTGATAAATGGCCCTCGTAGTAACATATAGGTGAGAAAAAAAGGAAGGTAACTCTGTAGAAGAAAGAGAAGAGTACAAAATTATTATATACTTATTAACGTGTACGTATGTCCTTACTTTTCAGAATTATTTTCTTATTAGCGATACTATCGAAAGGTGTAATAATACAGTATGTGTTTTATTTTCATAATCACCGGATTCAATTCCCGACTAGGAATATTGTGTTACGCAAAGATGCAGTTTTAATTTTCAGAGATCCATGCCCACTTAAAAATTCACCTGTATATTATTTATACCGAAAATGAATCAAATATACAGTTACGCCTCATTCCCATTGGAATAGACGACGAATAGAATAGGTGGGTATATATTTGTACTTACTACGATCTTGATATATTCTTACATCTTCTACTTTCGTAATAATTCAATATAAATATAAAATAATTAAGTATTAACATAGGAATTTAGTCGACACTCCCTCCTAGGAACTAGAACAGGACACATAAACACACTGTTGAAGGAATGAATAAATCAATCAGCTGGTGGCTGCAGCAAAGAAACTGGTATCAATTATACACGCGCTCGTAGCTTTACTTGTAACGGAGTGGCTGCAGGTGCCATAAGGCAGCTTCTGGAAGCCTGCTAATAGAGAAATGCAACAAAAAATATTTTTTACTGAAATGTTTTTTAAATTTCGAACGTCTTATGAGGAGAAATCTTATTGTAATGTCAAAAATTTTAGTAATTTTTTACCCAACCTAACATCGGATCGGATGCCGCACGATAATAAAAAGATATAATAATTACATTCTCTGTGGCCAGTAAACATTTGAGAAATAAAACTGTAATGAAATAATTCACGTGTGGCACCTTTTTGATGTGAACACTTTGATGAGTTCAGTCTTTAGTGAAGTAACTTTTTACACACCCTGTTTTAACTCCGGGTGTACACTATTTCCTAAGATGCGTCGATCTAAAGTTGATTTTTTATTGGTATATAGGTTTTTTCAGTAGGGACTATCGTCTGATCTTCTTATTCTAAAGGAAAGGCGAGAGCTTCCTCCGTTGTTTAGCAAGCACACCGACTAGCAGGTGAAATCGATAGATATTAAATGGCTGACTTTTCACACCCGCGGTATTTCACAAAAATACCGCAGTAGTCACTAGGCTATGTATGTATGGGTAATGGACTGCTGAGACGAGGTCTCGATTTCGATCCCAGGTTTTACCATGGCACACAACCACCAATGACTTTTCGATGCTTTTCGAAGTTATGTGTGTATTTATCGCAGGTTTATAAGTGCCCGGTTAATGGCAATAGGCTTGCCACCTATTACATTTAGACCTAAACATAAACTGGCGAAATGTGGGTGCTAACACCCCTCCGGGGATATAGGCGTGAGTTTATGTTATGTAATGTTATTTTTTCACACCCACTATTGTGTCTCCTATATACGAGAATCGACAGCAGTGACTCACGAAAACATCGAATGATGGTAATGACGTACATTGTAGTGTAGTTGTTAATCTAGGGTAGCTGAATTGTAAACATAGCATTGTAAGCGCGTGCACGCACTGCATACCCTACTGTACTTCACTACATAGTACATACTGCATAAAGTACATATAATTTTTGATTTGCGTAGTGTGTCTAGTCTAGTCTATTTGGCTCTATGAAATGCACGCCCCTGAATTCATTATTTAACCTAAAATCGGTTATTATAAAGTAAAACACTTTCAGTTTTCTTTTACGTCTTGATACAGTAGTATTTTGTTTTAACAAAACCTAACGAAATATTTCGAAAGATTTATCCATTTCAATTACTTCCAACACTAATAAATAATAATATAATTGAAAGCAATTATTGTCACAGTCGTATATATTATTATAATAACTGTAGGTTAGCACACAACAGTAAGCTAGATCCAGTATTTACCAAATCAGCATGGAATATTATATTTAAGTAATTTACGCGCAACTAGCGCGAATTGTTCAACACGCCCAATGTCGAATGAGACATTAGGCTTGTAGGACTTCTGTAAGCCGCTTTATACACGACGAGACAATAGGGACTATATTCCTAGTTCAGTTGGCAGGATGGCAATTTTGTTTAAATTCCACAGTCAAAAAAATTGGAAGTTATTGTATTTGTTGACAACCGGGACCGATGGCGACGGCTTAACGTGCCCTCCGAGACACAATCCTCCTCCAGATCAATGCAAATAGCCATATTCCCGCTTACAAATATTTGAACTGGGCGTAACAGTCGCTAAAACAATTAGGTATAAAGCACAAAAAAAGAAGAAGGTTGCCTAGAAGAGATCGCTTCCAGCTAACATAAGGCCACCCATTGTCATATTATAATTATTTACTGTAATACTTCCTCTTTACTGTAATTTTTGTCGGTGTAGGTACATACAATAAAAAGTGAACCACCGTGGTATGAACATACCATGTGAAGATATGATAGTAATATTGTAAAAATGATTAAAAGTATGAAATTCAAGAGGGTTTTAGGATCAAAGGTAGGTCAAAAAAAGATGTATAGATTGTAAAAAGACGATATGGCAAAAAAGAGAGTAACTTTGAGGAGAATGACATGTTACGCCGATCCCAAGTATGGCAGGGCAGGGAGATGATGATGAATAAAGAGTCATCTAAAATCGCAGCAAGTGGAACAATTTCTCGTGACTGATACACCAGGGACAGGGCGAATGCGAGAGATATGCCTTGTATAATCTCACGTCCGGCAATCAAAGACCCATAGACGGCGTGTGTTTTAGTCGGTTCGAGTTCAACATAATCACCACCACCAACTTACGCGCATGATAAAAAAAGAAGGGACAGGTGGCGAGAAACCAAGAAAAGTGTAGGTATTTACCGCCCACATTTTGCCTAATATTTATGGTCCCACGTAATAGGAATACTCGGTATCATTGCATAGAATATAATAACCATGACCTTCTTGTACGTAATTGCATACAATACAAAGGTCAAATTATATTTACATTTTTATTGTTTAAATAGATTGCAATCAAAATAGTCAGAAGTAGATGATGATTGAACAGGTTTCAAAATTTTATATTTGAATGACAATTATTAATTATTCTGCCACAGCTCTGGGTCATTTAAACAGGGCGTGAAAAAGCATATGATATCACAAAGTAGATTACTGAAATTATTCGTTAAAAAATCACTTTACTGTAAAAACAATTTTTAAAATGATCACCTACTTTTAACGCTGACTCATACAGATAGATCGTTGTAGCAGTTTTATTAGAATAGCAACCCTGTTTCGCACTTTATTTTATTTTTGTAATTTTGACCGCCAAAAGACTGCAACCCGCAGTATGTATGCAACATGTATGTTAATCCATCTTCTAGAACACGTAGTACAAACTACACTTATTGTGTCTTAGTATATTATTAAATATCCCAATTTGACTAGGCCAGGCGATAGTATTATATATAGACTGAACGTGTTTGCAATGTTGACCCTCTTTCATGGGACTTTGCCTTCAGCTTAACATCAGGCGAGGTGAAGTCAAATTGACGTGCCATGGATAAAAAAAAAAAAGATAAGAACAAATAGATACTCTCCGAGGTTACCGTTTTGGCTAACGAATCTCATTGCCGTCAATTCCGGCGGACGGCAGATGGATGTAGAGATTGAATGCATCAGTTTTACAAACCAACAACGATCTAATATTATTAATAAACATAGTTTGCCGCGACTTTGTCTGCATTAAGTTCTTTCTTTGTCTAGTAAAATGGGCGGCCTTATCGCTAATAGCAATTTCTTGCAGGCAACCTTTGAGTGGATGGGAAGAAGAAACAGGGATAGGCACGTTGTCGATCCAAAGCATGCTTAAAATGCGCTTTATACGTGCAGTACATTTTTTTGGACGGTCTTTTGAGGATAGAACGGCGTGCAAACGGTGGTGGACAAGCTCAAATCTGCCAATAATAAATAGATTAAGTATATCAAAACAGTCGGCTCGCGCTAGGACTTTATCGCTCACGACTTAGGTCCAAGCCGATAGGTATTAATAGAGATTTACTTCTGTGATATGTGTAATAAATACTGTGACTCTGCCTGCCTGCGACAGGCAACGGCTAACCTTTCCGCTCTACCTGTACGTTACAATACGTTACAAACAAACTCACAATTGCATTGAAATATTAGTTAGGTTTATTTTTTTTAATAAACTTTAGGTAACAAAGCATCCATCTTGGTACCAATTATAGTTAATTGGAGTCGGTACCTGTACCTACTGGACTGAGACCTGTAATTACACTATTACCTAATAACGCAAGAGCTAATAGTAGCCTTTATATTAATTTGATAATAATAATTATGAAAGTCTGTCTACCAAGAAGCGAATGGTCTGCCTACCCCAATCTCACAGTCGCGAGGCTGTATGTTTGTAGACCAACTTCTTTATACGACCGAACCGACAATTGAGGCCTGTCGCGTCCATAACTCAACGGTTAAGGAGTCTGCCTTACGAACGAGTGGTTCCGGGGTCGAATCCTGGTCACTATACTACCGACGTGAACCCACTCCTAACACAAGCCATTGACCATTCGATTCCCGCTCCGTACAAATATTTTGTTTGCATGCATATGTTTATTTACATTGGTCTGGGTATTTCTAGTTTCTATATAATATGTAGGTAGTAGGTAGTATTAACAATAGAAAATGTAGAACCCATAATAATACAAACTAGTTAAGCTATGCTTACTTCGGGCAAGCTAAGCTATGTTGACGTTAACTATTTATTAATCTGTGCTTCGGGTCAGATTCCGTGGGAATATTGGAATATGTCTATATTACTCAGGGATAATGTAGCAAAGCGGTTCAGTAACTTTAGAGTTTATGGATTACAAACAAACTAACCTTTCTCATTTACAATATAGGTAGTATAGAATACTGAGAATGAGTCCGTACGTAGCTCTTCGGCCGCGTATGATACCAGAGTTTGGTGACTAGTATAATACGAAGAAAAAATTATCGTCGTAAGATACTGGTATCCAAGTGATGGGATATATTACTTTTCTGATACGCTTCATCATGTTCGTAGCTACCTAATAACTAATACTAAAGTCTACTTTTGTCACTAGAGCGATCTTTAAACGTTCACCTCGAGAGTTCAACAGATTTGAACTCACGATTATTTTGATCGCCAATCGTTAGTTGTAGAGTCCTAGTCACTTATTGCATTGTTCTGTCAAACTTTTGCAGATCAATGACTTCAATGTTATTATCCAGACAAGCCGTTCAAAATACAAATTTTGAAAGGGTTGTGAAGAATTTTGAATTTCGAATGTTACGAGAAACTAGATAGATACCTACTAATGAGTTTTGACACCTATACCTAGAGGCATAGCCCGCTTTTTTTAATGTCATCTGTATGACAATACAAAAAGTCGCTTATTATTGCTGAAGAACCTAATCTGGGGTTTTTTGGCGCCATAACAGAAAAGAACATCGCTGTAGTGTTTCATTTTCTAAAATCGGTGTTAATTCAAGTGATCGCGTGTAAAAACGGTGGATTTTTGGACAAATCGTCTTGGATACGGCGCACAATATTAGGAAAATGGCATATTGCTGTTTAATTGTTATTGACTTGTGATGGTTCCAAATCTGATATCTTATTTGTTTGTTGTATGTACTTACTAAATATATGGGCTCCGGGTTTCAATGTGCAAGTTTAAGATTTTTTTTATACTACGTACGTGGCAGACAAGCACACGGCCCACCTGATGGAAAGCGGCCACCGTTGCCATGCAAAGATGCAATGAGCATTAGCACTCTGATGATGATAATGCTGATGATTCATAATGGTGGTTCTTCTGCGATTTATATTACCAAAGTGAACGTCACTTTCTCGGCTGCAGTGACATTCATTTATTAGAACATTTTGTAACATTGATATTAAAATTATTCAGCCATTGTTGTTAGTTAATGCAAAAGTTAGTTAATTTTGCTCTTAACGTAGAACGCGTTGTGCTTTCAGAATTTCAATTAATTTTTAGAATTAACACCAAATGAATTAATTTACTTTTATTGTGGAATGACCTCTCAGTCATCTTTCTAGCCAGTGATTGCAGTCTAGCTTTTCAATTATTATTAAAAAGAGGTCAACAACGCTTGCTTGATGTCAATGATATCTTATCTTAATATTATGTTATTATTATCAATACAAAAGTTTGTGAAATGTTTAGATGTTTGTATTTATGATTTGGATTACGGGAATGGGATCAAAATTCAACGAGGGCGATGTATATAATAATATTCAGATGAGTTGTTTAGGTCAAAAAATTTGCCACGGTTCCGGAGTGAGGCAGGAATGTATTTTAAATTCGGAATGTGCCGAAAAACTATGTAAGTGTTCGAAACTTTTTAAATATTCTTGTCAAAGCATAAGAAGGTGGTATAGACTTACTGAACCTCTACGAATGAGTCAATTTAATATTAGTTTTTAATCTAAAATAACAAACTAACATACAAACTAACATTCATTTTGGATTAAAAACCATACTTGAGTAACTTTATGGTTTAGCCACGTATGTAGGTACATGACTAAACCATTAAGTTATTAGTAATACTTAGAGGAACAAAGCGTGCGATACATAGTATTAACATAAAACCTAAACCGTAAAACGTTTTTTACAACCCTGTCATCGTCTGAAATAGCCAGCTGTCAGAAAAATTACATGGTAATGAGGAGACTGACTCTATTAATACTAATAATAAGAACTTTATGGACTAAATACTTTCAATGTGACAGTTTGGTATGCCTTAAAAGCCCTTAAAAGCTATAAAAGTAAATTCCGTAATGAACAGCAGCACACCGCCTGTCACTTATTAATTGTTATTGCGCCATAACCATGCCATAACTTAACGCATGACAGGTAAACAAAAATAGGAAGTAGCTGTCACAGTGGTCGAATTTTTAATTAGACGAAGCTACGTGACGTTTACTGGGTTGCAAGTTTTTGATGAAATCAAAATAGTGTAGTGACAAAGTTACAATAAGTCTTTACATACGAAATTACCGAAATTTTCTTACAGATTCATAAGTTCGTTATTCCTGTAATTTAATAGCTATTTTCATTAATTATATTTTGTTTGAAAGTTGATTTCAAGATTGTAATTACAAATATACTACAGATCAATATCAGAGCACTTTCATTGTAAAATAGAAATAGTTCTTTTTGTATAGTAAGAAAAGATTAACGAACCCTCATCATTCATTTCATATGAGTGAACGGGAACGGAATGAATCAGTTGCATCACTATTACTGAATATAGCAACATTATTTGACGAAGTGACATTAGCTGCTGTCAATGGATATCGTCTAATTAAAAATCCGACTATAGGTACTAAGGTTTTGTGTAAGATACCTATGTACTTATGTCACTCGCACATTTTGTTCCTTAGACTAAAGTAGGAACGGAAAGCCGAAGAGAGCGGTTGAGGTCAATATTCAACAATGTATATGATATAAAGAAAGATTGTGATTTCTTTTTTACACCACTTAGGTGGCAGAAAAGCACACAGCTTATGATGGTAAGTGGTCACCGTAACCTATGGATGTTTGCAACACAAGGAGCGACACTCGTACCTACTGCCTACCCTGTTGAAACCTTCTTGAAGAACAACATATTGTAGTCGCCTGGAAAAAACACACCATAGAGCATAATTCATTCAGGTGATTAGGTTTTTAGAAGATATTGGCCGTAGATTACAGTCTTATATTTTTTTTTATTTACTAGCTGTTCCCCGCAGCTCTGCTTGAGAGAACTTCTGACCCCGTTTCCACTGCTTAAAACCTTCAATAAAGTTCAAGGAATGTATAAAAAAATACTCGAATTGGTCCAGCCTTCTTCGAATTATGAACACATATTTCGCGAATCATTTTTATTTATATAGATTACCTCGAAAAAAAAATTGTAATTGTAACGAGAAACCAAGTCATACATGCGAAGCCATGGATAAAGACTAATAAATAATAATAAATAAATAATAATATCATATAACTTCCTTATGTCGACAATGACAAAGCATCTGTCAGAACAGAACACGAGCTTGTTAGCCCTATTAAAACTCTCGCTTAATGTTTACTATAGGTTCAGATTAATTTATTTATGGTACGAAGTACCTAAGGCTGATAGTTAACTCATAACTGGTTTTCACCGATGAAATTCAGCTAATAACTTGATTTCACTGATGAAGATCAGTGCGTTTAATTCAACTTAAGCTGGGTCAACACATTTCACTCATTTTTTTAAATCATTACATAGTTAATTCCAGTTGCTTACAAAGCTGGCAGCTTGTACAGTCATTGAAAAAGGACCTTAACAAATCCTAATTTATTAATAACTGTAGCGGCTACATGTCTCAACAATAAAAATATTAACTTTGTCCGCGCCACCTAGACCTAATAGGTAAGCATATTTTAACTAGCTTGTGTTATAGGTTCTAGAATGCGGATAAACATACTTAGATACTTTTTTTTAAATACATACATATTAAACGCAGAAACACCCAGACCAATGCAAATATCCATATTCGTGCACACAAATATTGGCACTGAGCGGGAATCGAACCCACGCCTCCTACGTAGCAGTCGCGTTCACTACCGCTACGCCACGGAGGTTGTCTTTTACATACAGCTTTAGTCTTTTAAAGTAAAGACCCATTCCATCTACGCAATATACCGTCGGTAGCTTTGTGGTCAAAGGGGGAGCTTTATGAACAAAAGGTCCCGGGTTAATTTAGCTTGCCGAAGTTAACGGAAATATTAATATTTTACGTTGTTATTACCAGCTCTGTCTAAAACAGAACAAAAATTGATACCATAAAATTTATGATAGTAAATGGTATCCGTGGTATATGGAAGTTTGCGATATCAGAGGCATCACACTCGTGCGGACGACTCCATAGAAACCATCTAATGCCTTTCTTGAAGGTTAAGAGAGCTTCTATGCCGCCAGCACAGGAGACAATCGTGGTCGTGTCGTTCACGTCCCTGCGACTTATAAACAAGATCATAGCCACGGATATGCGTGCGCCTACGTCTACTATGCGTAAACGCACTTGCAGATGTTGATCTAGGCGTGTAACGTTCGAGCAAAGCCTCAATAAACGACTTGTAAACATTCGATTGGTATGCAATATTCGCAATACAAAAGGTCTGGTGATTATCTTGTATTATGTTTTAAATGCCTTAATCTGTTTGACCGATACTGACCGGCTGACCATTCAGAATTTCAAATTGCCCGAGGTAACAAGTTATTGCCCTGCATTCTGATTCACACAAAGGAACATTATGATAGCTTTGAACGGTATATTTACCGGCATAGGTATATCTTGAACCCACTTCACTTAATGTTCACTAATCGTCGGCATACGAGTGACATTTGTATGTAAACTTCAAAAAGTAAGAAGACATTGAAATGAAACCACTTTTTACTTTTTCTAGTGTGATATGCTCGGTAGGTATTAGAGGAGGTAGGACACGGCGGTATATCCGTCCCAATCGAGCAGTCCGACTGGGGAAGTACCTCCACCCTACAGAATATCGCCGTTTAATAACCTTGTGTTGTGTTTTCGATGGTGAGTATGGTAGCCAGAGCTCACTAGAAAGGTTTTGTGTTGTCCGTGGGAAGACCAAAGGCTTATCCTACATATTTTGCGCTGACAACACAGAATGTCTCTGTTCTTACAGCGGTTGCGGCACGAGTGTTATTCCTCTGGTGTTACACTCGCCCATAGGCCACGGTAACCACTTACCATCAGGTGGGTCGCGTGCTTGTCTGCGACCTAAGTTGTATAAACAAAAGGCATTATTCAGTTTTAGCACGTCTCTTCAGCAGCTAGAACTCTATTACCCTAAGCCTAAGGTTGATTGTTCGATAATGCCTTTGGCATTAAGTTCGCCGTTGTACAATTTTAATGTTAATAAAGTTTAAAAATAAAAAACAATAAATTTGGTATTATTTACCTGGTAATGTCGCAATAAAATCCGCAAAAAGTGGTTTCATTTCTAAGCAAGATAATAATTACACAGAATCTAATTGAACTACTAAATAATTAGCGCTGAGTAATATAATATGTAATTTATCACTATAGGTTAAAATGGTACTAAACTTCTACTTGGCACTTTTGATTTAGTACAGTTACTATTAACATTAGTGGCAATAACTATTCTAAAATGATATATCATTTTGGATAGAGGCCAATCCATTTACGGATCGAAAATCTAAATCAATTTGTTGTATATATAAGGGTCTGTTAATTATATAGGCAATATTTACCGACAACCTAAACTAAATTGCATTCGCAGTTATTACGTACTTATTTTAGACGTGATTACCTTATGAACGCGGTAGGAATAAGTTCGCGGGCTATTGGTTAAAATGGTATAAAAGTAGGTTAGCTTATTACAAAAGTAATCAAAGCTAGCCTGTAGTCAGGACAATGAAGGAGGTAGTCCGACTGAGGAAGTACCTCTGCCCTACAGAACACAGCCTGCAGCTGATAGTAACCTTTTTGTTGTGTTCCCGGCGGTGAGTGTATCAGTGGGAAGGCCAATTTGTCTCCGCTGGCGGCACAGAACAAAAAAGGAAACCATATGAATGGAAATTCGGTAAATTTCCTAAATATTATAAAAAATATACTATTTCATCCAGCTGATTGGATCGAAACTCGTAAATCCTGAGTCCATACCGTAAAAACAAAATTTTGGAAAACGCCTTAGTAGTTAAAAAGTCAGCTTTATAAGTGAAGTGAACCCACCCCTAATGTTCTCTAGAAAAAGTTATATAAAGTCTCACAGATCCTGTGGAATAACTTTGTGTTTGAGTGATTCTACAGGTAACGAGGCAGTAAATAGTCCTCACAAATAAACTTCTACTATTCATTCATAACATAGCGGATGATTTTATAGTAGTACAGTTTCGGTAGTAAAATCGTCTGGAAGTACATTTTTTTTTCACACGTCCCATACATTTTTCTGTTCAGCTGTACATTATTCTCGGGAAAAAAAAACGGTCAATTAAAACTTCCAGACGATTTTGCTATCGAAACAATGCCCAAAATCATATTTTCCGAAACGACTATAATCACCGTGTTTAGAATAAATTCTACACAATATTCTCTGAACAGTACAAACAGTACACAATACATTTCTCAAATACTTACCCCAGATACATAACCGTATAATAATCTCTAACGGATCACAATCGATCATAACAACTGATCAACAAATGGTCACTTAATGGTTTCAATTTGTTAATCTCTAACTAATATCTTAGCGCCTGTCTTTGTATTGACACCATAGAGTTGTGGTTTAATGCCATGTACACATTAGCGACCATGCATGTTCGAAATTTAAAATTTTGTAAATCTGTGCTGGGACGATTTGTGGGTCGTCGTTTTGTACAGTAAAATAGAATATTTGACATAAATGTCAGGCGTGAATCACTAGCCAAATTCTATTTCATTCCATTCTACATAACGACGACCAAAGAATTGCCGCTGGTCTAGGGGGTGTCGATAGACCAATATAAATATCACTAGATAGTATGAAACAAAGTCGCATTCTCTGTCCCTATGTCCCTTTGTACGCTCTTTTAAACTACTCAACGGATTTTGATGCAGTTTTTTTTAATAGATGGAATGGTTAAAGAGGAAGTTTTATATTATTTAACATCATGCTACGACTAACAGGTGCGGAGCAGGAATGAAAAAACGTACAAAAACAAGGTGACGCAGGCGAATTTTGCGCGGGTCAGCTAGTTGGTCATAAAATATTTACACTTATGAATTATGTTAGATTCTTGTGAAGGTCTGCAAGTAAGATGGCTGGACAAGTAGTTTGAATGCAAGCCGCAGGCAGCTGCAATGACACGATCTAGGCTTTCAATCAAGAAACCCGAAGAGTTATGGAAGTAAATAAAATTGGTGCTAAAGACATGTAATGTTTTTTATGCAAGAAAATCAAATGAAATTAAAATTCACTTCATTTTAATTGATTTCTTTGCATTTAACTTTATATTTAATGGTCATTTAATTAGACTTGTAGTAATGTGTAAACGCATGCGTATATATAATAACACCGCAGAATTTTGCAGGATTGAATTAGCACAAACATTTCACCAATCATTGTATTCCGTCCAACGTAATAAATAGTGGCGTGCTGCCGTATTCCAGGCACCATATGGAAAGAGATGGAGTGACCCAGATTGTGGTGACTCCAGCTGTTTATATAAATGAAATGAATTATAATTTTCTGCCGTGATTGATTAAATGATTACCGAAAGAATGAACGCATCTGGATGAAATTCGCCTGCAACTGCAAGATAGATAAGGCAAATTTTCTGCCATTGCTGGTGTTTTAATCGATTTATTTTCTAAGTCTTACCAGCTATGGGAAAAACGCTATTCTATGGACAGCGTTTTCCCTATAGTTCCTATCAAAGCAAGACTGTGTCCACGGATATAATCGTATTCATCGTAGAAAACATATATCGTCGTCATCAACAATATTTTATTCCAAGTTTAAAATGTAGGTTATTTGTTAGGTACTTCGATTCTTATCAGTAATGTTATCAGATTCTCGTACAAGCCCTATGGGGACGTCCATATAAGGATTACAATTCGTATATGGACGTACAAATACAGTTACACATTCTTCATAATGTTAGTGATCTATTATGTGCTTTAATAAATGCATTGAATGTCGCTGTTTACCATTTAGGTAGGATATAACTCATTTCAGTTGTAGATCTAGAATGATCCTAAGACGGTAGCCAATACCTACTGATAAATTAAAAAAAATGCAATTGTATTAAGGCTCATTAAAAACAAACAAATTGATGTTGTATAAGTCAGTTCTACATGAGCGGCCCAATTCATGGGATGGCAATCCTTGGTAATGTATAATGACCATACAACTATGTACGGTCGACAAAAGAGACACAGTATCACTTTTTCATATAATGTTGTATGTAAATGTGGTACCGTATCTCTTTTGTTGACTGTACATGGAACATGTATGATTGTTGATAATTTATTACCCTAAATTTTCGGGACAATGATTCCTTATTCAATGTTGGATAGATTCAGGATGAGACAGATTTGTGGTGCGTATTAAATTCTCAAAAAAGTTTTACTCTAAGATATTTTTTTTATTTTATAACCCCTAGAAACTGGGTTGCAATAAAAAATATGCTGTAGATACCTTTCGAACTTTATAACTATTAAGGTGTTCCTCCATGGTTTCTTCAAGGTCTCAGAGGATACTTAAGTACTACTAATACTATCTATAGAGTATACTTAGTAATATATAAAAATAAATACTTGTTGAATCAGCTATACAAATGTCATGACAAAATTATAAGCTACCGTACAGTAACAGGTTCACTCAAAGCATTTACCTAGAGTAATAACTAAAATCTGTCACAATACTAGAGGTATTATATTCTATCTAAGTTTATAGAGCTAGCTCTAAATATTTCAAATGCCAACAGCGGCCATATTTCTGACTCGCTACTTGTCTTGGTGGTTTATGAAGAGTTCTTTATGTTCAGGGACCCAACTCAGTAACACAAATTCGATTATGAAAAAACTTTGGTTCCAAAATCATTTGATTCAAAAAAAATATCAAGAAAATTAATTTCTGTGCGCTATATTGTCATGTAATATATTTCAAAACAAAACTTACCAACGATCACGCATAGTATATTTCGTTTTTAATTCGATTTTTGAATTATTTTTGTTTTCGCAAATTTTTGAATGGTTCACTCCTCCAACAGTTGTTTGTGAAGACCATTGAGTTTTGGCGGCGCCTAAATGACTGTCACGTAGCTATATAAAAAAAAGTAATAGGTATAAGGTTCTGCCCCCAATATTCAATAACAATGGAACACAGCCAGTGTCAAAAAAAAGTGTTATTAAACTAGCTTAATGTGGCGTAAGGCGAGCATCTACTTACAAAAGAGTGAAGGCTTGGTATACAGGATGATTTTGATTTCGAACGATGCCTGAATAGTTTATCATTGCAGAATAAGGAAATAATCTTAAAAGTTCTATGAAATAGTGGACGAACCTACACCCTCAGACGTAAAGTCATCTACGAAAGTATAGTTTTGAGTTTAGCAAATTTCTGACAAACAAAATATCCAAACTGGGGCGCCCCGTAGTTGGATAGAGATAGAGATTTAGATATAGGCCTCTCAGGTGCGTCCAGATTTGTGACATGAACAGCGGACCGGACAGCGCGGCATCAAGCCATGACGTTGAGAGTGAACGTAACTTGTGGCGTATGTGCCAAACTAGAGTTTTGCTGACACGGCCACCAGTCGATCGATGGTTTCATTGAAGCTTTGATATCAAGCAGCTGAATATGCGACGGACACGCACTTCTGACACGATCACAGTAAAATGTTACGTAAACGTAGACACGGCATAATGTGCACCAAAGCACACGAACCGTATATCCGTAGCAGGTTTAACGTAGCGGGCTGCGGACGTCAAAACCAATAACGGAGATTTTAACTTCATCCTGTATAAACAAGTACCTATGTGATATGTTATTATTTCTACTGATGAAGGTAAATTATTAGACCTTATCGTGTGAATCTACATATGTTACTACATGTGCTAATTATTTATATTTGTAACATGCCGCGATTGTATCTGCACTGGAGGTTAATGCAATTGTGATAGGAAAAAAATTTACAACGTAATTTTTTTTCTGATTTTAATAATACCCATATGATTGTGCATTATCATATTATTTGCTGTTAATACAATGAGTATTGACCTCGGCCATTAGCTTCTCTGAGTGGCCGATCACGAAAAACCATGACTCTTTAGTCCGTGCCTAGAAAGGCACGTGAACTACATTCGGCAAATGTTTTAGCTTTGTTGAATGACGTAAAGGTGTTTTCCTTGCACCTATCATTGCAAACAAACCAAATGCTTTCATATACCATTTTAATGTCAGACAAGCACGCGATTCACCTGATGGAAAGTAGTTACCGTGGCGTATGGGCGTATGCAACACCAGTCACACTCGTACTGCCGACCTTGCAAGAACCTTCTAATGGCTTTCTTCTTAACGAACCCCATATTGTAGTCGATTGGAAAAACTCTACAGCAAGGAGTTCATTCCACAGCTTTAGTATGTGTGGGATGAAATTCCTTACATACCGCACTGTGCGCACCGATTGTAATGTGTGAGGATGGACTCCCTGCCTATTTTGCGATGATACAAAGTAGCGATAGGCATCATGTCAAACAATTCCTCTGAACTCAATCCAATATATTTATTTCTGAGGATTAATCAAACACATTCCTCTCCCAAAATTGGAAGGTTTTGGTCTACTGTTTCCACGCTGGCCAAGTGGATTGATACAGGGTTTTAATCCGAATTTTCCTTCTCTTGTAGTGATATCGTCTGCATATTTTTCCGATTATCGTCTCTTTCGATACGACGTCTTTCGGATGAGATGGTGTGAAGAAAGAATATTACATTATTTCTTCGTCACTCTACCTCACGTCCTCACGTTTCTGAGGATACTTTGTCAATATTGTTGAGAAGTTTGCCTATTACATTCTCCTTATGCTGCCATACTATTGTCACTTTGGTACCTATTGTAGGAGACACTGTTGACTGCTCTTATACCTGCTAGCATGCAAGTGTGAGGGAATCTCCTATATGTAATGTAATGTATATAATGTATGTATATGTATGTATATGTATCTATATGTAATGTAAAAATATTATTAATATGAAAAGCATACCTACCCATTTTGATACCTAAATACACTGACCGTCCCAAACCCAATCAAACCGTTCACAAAGTTTCTGATACAAATATCTGGATAAGTAAACTGTTGCAAAAGTGTGACTGTACATGGAAATCTGTATATAATTTTATTACATTAAAGGAACGTGTATATATCATTGAATATAATTGTCATTCAAAAAAGGGGTCGACATTATCGTAATTGATAGTGCCAGAATGTTAGATCAGGTTTAATCGTCACCGCCCGCGGCAAGCTCTCATTACAGTAGGTATTTAAAGTTTAAGTTATGTTATTGCTAGTTTATATTGCTGTTAATCGATGCGTAGATTTATATCCTAGGCGGTAATTTGTAGCAAGACTGGTCGATTTCGTTCTTCGGTCTGTGTGATGTTGAATTAAAACAGATCATATTCAACGGCGCACCCAATAATAATATCATCAATCAATCTAAATAGATTTAGCGAGGTAAGTCTAAAATTTTAGATATGTCACTGACACTTAAAAACGGAAACATGGGGAATGACTCACTGGCATTACTTCCTCTACATTCAATAATAGCTGTGGACTAAGGTGCCATTTATCTACACTATGATCAGTACATATATTTATTTATTTATATATATATATATATATATATATTATATTTCATCATGCACAAACTACAGTTTAAGTCATTTATTATACCATGTCATTGTCTTTTGATCTGGTGGATCATGTCAAGTTTTGCTCCCCTCGACAAAACGTGCCCATAATGATGGCGGCGTTTCCCCGTTGAATGGCCAGGGAAATATTTTGGATGATGAATTGACCCGACTTCAAATCCCGCCCCTCCCTCCGCAATCGGCACCCCAAGTCGGCCACGAACTTCTTGGCTTCGGCGCCCCATGGACCCGCTGTCTCCACCGCGAACGGGACGAAGTCGTAACCCGCGGCTTCTAAGGCGGCGCCGGCGGCGTACTTATCGTGCTTGAGCTGGGCCGCGGACTCGGCTCGCGATGTGGCACGACGCAAAGGTACACACGCACGTGGCGTCCCAGATTAGAGAGCGACCCCTCTTCCACGGTACAAGTGTAAGTCCGTCCGGCCGCTTCCCGTCGGTACGCGACAGGCCAGGGGGCTCCAGAACACAGGGGATGCCCCCGAAGATAAGCGCCCTCCTTAAGATTTCATTTAAGGCCATATATATATATATATATATATTATATTGAGCAAGATTTCCAGAAAATGTATGAATGTTGTCGCACTAATCACTAATCAAAGTGTTAAGGACTTGGTCTTACAATCGAAAGGTCCCGGGTTGGAATCCTGGCCATTACACTACCGACGTGAACCTACTTCTAACGCAAGCTATTCAAGCTAAATGGCTGGAGGGGTTAGAGGTAGATAATATTAATAACTTCGGTTGCTAACATTCTTAAAAAACAAAATTTTGATCCCGAAGATTTGCTCTAGTCTATAAACCCCACGTGGTAAGTATAGTAGCTGTATAATATTACTAAAAGCATAGGCTGAAATATATTAACGACATTCAATAAAAAAAATTGGTTCGACGTAATTGGTGGTGAGCCAATCGTCGCCAGCCGGGCACGTTTCACGACTCCATGCGCGTACGGAGAATTTCTTAACAGAAAAACTCAATCATGCATGCAGTCACACTCCCTACCGCTGGCCACCGAGGCCGAGCAGAGAAATTAGATTGTTTTGATAATACCATACACTCCTTTTTTTGTATATTTAGATCATGTCTAATATAGACTGATAGAGATCGCAGACTGCGATAAGACCGCCCATTGTACTCAATGAACTATGTTAAATTCTATAATATGTATTAATAACTGGTGTACAATAAAGTGATATTCTATTCTATTCTATAATATGAAATAATAAAATATGAAATAGTAAAAACCGCTAGTGGTAGGTATGGGTAATGGACTGCTGAGACGAGGTCTCGGGTTCGATCCCAGGTTTTACCATGGCACACACACCAACGACTTTTCGATGCTTTTCGAAGTTATGTGTGTATCTATCGCAGGTTTATAAGTGCCCGGTTAATGGCAATAGGCACGCCACATAGGCACATTGGGACCTAAATATAAACTGGCGAAATGTGGGTGTTAGCACCTCTGTCTACCCCTTCGGGAATATAGGCGTGAGCTTATGTTATATCTATTATATCGTGGAGTATTTGCACCGTTGTACCTCATTAGCCCTCCCCTCTACCTGCTACTATTTTATGAACGTGAACCATATAATGTTCACGGACCTTTGAAGAGTGGATAGGAAAGGGAAATGATGCATCGATAACGAACCGAAAAGTTTGTAAGAGATTCCGCTAACAGAATCTCATATTGTGATGTTTAATGACGAAACATTCATGCTATAATTATTTACAGAATTTATATAAAAAACTAACGATATAAAAAGGTGTACATATTATTAGCACTTTAGATCGGTGGTGCATGAAAACGAACATGTCGAGGTCGTCGAATCAATTCCCGGATGCACATAATCCTACAATACAAACATATCTTGTCAGTAGGGTTGTCGCTTTCATGACTCGAATGCTGTATCTGAAGTGAAGTGGTAACAAAGATGTGATGTGTACATTCAAAGGCTTTTTTTATATACCACTTAAGTAGCACATACGCAAACGACCCACCTGATGGAAAGTGGTTTTTTTTTTCTTTTTTTTTTTATACTACGTAGGTGGCAGACAAGCACACGGCCCACCTGATGGAAAGCGGCCACCTTGGCCTATGAACGTGTGCAACACTAAGGGTGTCTGCCCACCCTGAAGGGAAAGGGTGAGAGCTGGGAAGGGGTGGAGAGGCTAGGAAGGGGAGGGGAAGGAGGGGTATAGTGAGCTCTGGCTACCCTACTTACCGGCGGGAAAACAACACGATGGTTATTATGACCGCGGTCTTCTGTAGGGCGGAGGTACTTCGTCAGTTGGACAGCTCATTTCGGACGGGAGATACCATCGTGTCCTACCTCCGTTTTCCGTTTCGGTTGCATATGGACGTTTACAACACCAGGTGTCACATTGGTGCTGCCGACCATGCTTATCGATACTGTTGTAACAATACCCACTAAACTACGCTTAGATGTTTTCGTATGGGTATCCACAGAAAATTTTAAAAAAGTCTAGCCTATGTGAATTGAAGAAAAAAAGTAAGTATTTCATGGCTACGGATTGGGGTAGCTGCAATGAGTCCCCTATCCACTAGCAGGCCAAAATCAGATGGAGCTGGATTGGCCACACGCTCTGTATGGACAAATAGGTACATACCGAAATAGGCGCATATTCGCAACTGCCTCGTCATCGTATAAAATATAATAAATGTAACTTTATACATGTCATGCCAACGGTGCCAAGTCAAGCTTATGTTATATCTAAATTCTATATCTAAAAAAAAAATTTACGTTACACATTTCTACTTATACTACATTTACTATGTGCGAAATCATGGTTCCGTTGAATGAATGTGAACAAATTTAATAGAATATCATAATTTACAGAATCAAATTATGGTAGGTATGTGAAGTATAGAACAAGCGTATTTTAATTTACCTTCTTTTCATATTATTACCTAATCAGCAAAGAAGTGTTGTAACAAATGTAATCTAATGTAATCCGGGTGACTCGTACTTACTTAATTTCAAATTCCATTTCTAAGATTACCTTAAATCGGATAATATTATTTGATTGGATACTACATAATGGATATGATGTATGCCTAAGTCACAAAGTAGCATATATAAGTATATGTCAAGAACAAACACTTTATAAACGTCACAGAGTAACACTTATGAACTTCACATTGTAACACTTATGAACGTCACAGAGTAACATTTATGAATGTCACTTTGTAACACTTATGAACATTATAATTTTAAAACATTGAAAATAAACAAACAGGTTCAATACTTTACCTGTGTGACAACCCTGGCCCGCTAAATGTGTGAACAATACTCGCAGGTTATTACGATTGTTACATACTTTATTCGAACAACGCGGAAACCGTAATCTGCGCCTGCGTCTTTGCCATGAAGGTGTACTTCACTTTTGTAGTCTGTTGGTACTTAATAGCACTAAATATCGCATTCGTAACAACACACGAGTATAATAATGCCATGTGTATTTTATTTTTCTTATTAACTCTGTAGCAATATCGGGTGTCGTTTAGATATAAAAATGACACATTCTTTTAAAATTATGATTATTACACATTCAATTTCATTTTCTTCCTGTTTTTTTTCCCTTTTGTAATATTATTTATGTTATTGTGTTTCCGGAATGCTATAAGCAACCTGGGAATCTTCCAAGTCTCGAGTGAAGAAGTTTTCTTACTTATCAATAGGGGAGTTAAATTGACGGTAATAAAATTGTATTAGTATCGTACAGTGAAGTGGTTACCTATACCTATACAAATAGCGGTTTCTCGTATTGTCACTACAGCAAAAATGAAACTAGATCCCGGGCTTCAAAGTGTTAACTCTGTGTCTGATGGTCTCGAGTCAATCGTTACAAGATACCGACCGATTTCGATCGCTAACTCGCAATAAAAAAAATCTATATTGACCTAGAAAAACCATTACTTGTATGAAAAATGGCGCTGAGTGAAAGGACTCCTACTCCGAGGGCCCACACAGGGCCCGCTTTTTCTTTTACCAATGCCACCCTCGCGCCCCTTTGTACCGCCCCTAGACACGTGCCTACTTTGCCTTAAGAATAATCCGCATCTGGGTTGCACTATTTTACTCCATCGGAATCCAACATGCTATAATATGTCATGGTAAGTTCTCGGTACGCAGCTTTATAAATGCAAAGTGCCTAATGATGTAACATTAGTATCCGGTATTACGGATCTGGGCGTATCAACGAGAAACTTACAATAATCGCTGACAATGAATGTTAATGGGCGCGCCAAACGTATAATTTTTCACGCTGGTAATGACATGTACGTGCAACAGTTTTATTTTATGATATAGGTGCTGTTGGTAACACTGGCAATTATATTTTGAATACTGAGTGCATTAGACGGGGGCAGTCGATAAAGAAATAAAAGCAAGGTGACATACTAATAAGCATTTAGAAGTGTCGCAATATTCTTTAAAAATACTAAACCATTTAGGTTTGCTAATAGAGATATTTTCGCACGTAAATCCGCTAATTAAGTAATAGGACTAGATTCTGGTGCTGACTTTTCTCTTCTGGGGTCGAACTACTTAATTGAAACGGGAGATCCGTTTCAATTAAGTAGTTCGACTGGGGAAGTACTGCCGCCCTAGCCTTGTGTTATATTTCCAGCGGTGAGTAGGGTAGCCTGTACAGCCAGTCGTACCTAATAGAACTTGCCTAGCACAGTATTAATTAGAGGTAAAAAATTACAATGAATTGAAATTTATTCAAATTTTATGACGCTATTCATGTACTGTGTAATTGGTAGCTTGATGTATGTTTTTATATTTCTTTATTTTATTATTAGGTAAGTAGATATATATTATATTATTATAATATTTATTTAAACATAAAAGGTACTTTAAGGATAATCTATGAGTATACGAACTTGTAGATAAATACTTCTGAATACTTCTTAAAGAAAAAATAACTCATTCTAAATCTATCAACATCACATCTCAGTCCCAGTTGCTTCCATTCGAACTGTAAAACTTTTTATAAACCATTATCAACTTTGATGGCAAAAGATATTGCAGTAACGTCAATATTTCTACACTGAAAGAAACAAGTCACTACCATTATACATTTTAAATTCAGTAACGCGGTAATGAGGGAGTCTGTAAGTATATTTCGAGAGCGATATTATTATATTTTCTTATTTAGGGCACGTCAATTTTACTACACCCCACCTAATGGAAAGCTGAAGGCAAATCTCAGGAAAACGGGTCACCATTACAAATATAAACATAATGTCTATGATGTGTGTACTTAGAAGTCTTTATCGTAAAGTTACGAAATCTAGAAACGTGAATACACTTGACATAAGTACATAATAACACGCTTTCTTAATAATTATTTTAGGAAGAATGTGCTCTAGGCGCCCTTAACGTTACTTCAGCCTAGGAATGTGGACAAATAAATTTCAGTGCTTAACTTAATCGTTAACGCTGACACGCAAACTTGGCGTGCGCCACGCACCGCCGCTGCGCACCCATTTGAACTAATTGGATTAAAACGCTATCAGACTTAGGTATTCCAAATTAGTCAATCACTTCCTTTTCGAGGTTCTTTTTTTAAAATCTATTTCATCAAAGGAGATTATCAATTCTCAATTCTACACATATGAATGAATTATCTGTTACGAATATGAATAAAGGCAAATAGCCAATTATAGCGCTGAAATATATAATATAAAGTATAAATTAAATGGCTTTTTGTAATCTCAATGGCATGACAATAGTTGACAATTAGTAGAATCGAGGTCCAGTTCTTTATAGGGAATATTTCGTCCGGTAGCCCGTAAGTTTGTCTGTAAATGACTCCAATGTTGCCTCAAGACTGTTGTATCAATCAATAATTAGACTATCGCAGTCCACTGCTGGACATAAGCCTCTCCCAATGCTAGGAGGCTTTAGCCTACTGGTTTAGATGGGATTATTCTGTAAGCTATGTCAGTAACTTTAGTTCTTTGTCGGATGACCTCATTACGAAATTTATGCTTCAAAGAGACTCCAAGCATAGCCCGCTCCACGGCTCGCTGCGCGACTTTTAATTGGTGGACTAACCCTACCGTCAATGTCCATGTTTCGGCACCGTAGGTCATAACAGGTTGGACGCACTGTTAAGTTATATAGATAGGAGAAATTAGAATGTCCAAGACGTGATCATGTAACTCAGTTTGTCAGTAAGGGACTGGTACCCGTGACTAGTCTCTTACTCATTGAACCTGTTCAATAACGTTCACTTTATCCTATCTAAATCGATTGATTGATGGTTTTACGCCATATTTTTATATTCCTCACAGTCAGTCTAAGAGTATGTCCAAACTACAAAGAAGTTATTGTAGAAGCTTATATAACTCTCGGGGATAGTAATTAATCAGTCAATAAACCAACTATATTAAATACATAATTATGGATAGATCAGATAAAAGCATTGCGTACATCGAGCAAGTTGCACTATAATGTTGCACCATACTTCTAAATGGACATTAGTATAAATAAGTGTAAGACTGTAAACCAATTCTTCGATTGAGAACCGCGCCCTGTTCTCGTGCGTACTGTCGTAGGCGAAAGTGTTTACAATGAATCAATATTTCTAGATTAGAATTCGAAGTTGACAGTTGTGTTGAATTATGACGTTAGCTCCGGCAGCTTTATCAAGTTACGTTATATTTTAATTGAAAGGTTGTATAATTATTGCAAGATTGGACAGCAGGAAATTTACTGCGTTGGACTTCAGTAGGTATAGTATTACATTATCAATCAATCAATTAGCTTATAGCAGACCACAGCTAGACATAGGCGTCTCCCAATTTGCGCCATTGCGCCCGATCCTTCACCCTTCGCGTGTAGTTTGTCCCAGCCACCGTTTTCAAGTCATTGGTCCGACTGGCTAGGGGCGTCTACCTTCCGTTTGCCTTCTCGCAGTCTCCACTCACGGACTCGTTTACTCCAGCGGCCACCGGATCTTAGGCAAATGTGGCCAGTGCCCTACCACTTCAGCTTGCCTTCATGTGAAAACAACTAGGTACACCAACATCTAAAATAAGATGCTACGAATACCTTATGAGCCGAACCGCCTTTCTACAACCATGAGTTCAGAATCACAATTCTACACTGATATAAATATTACGGTTCATATTTACATTTTACCATCGGGAGAATTACAATCATATTGTCATGCACATGCAATAAAACAGTGCTAACACTTCTGTATACGACATTCCAGCGTTCACTATCAAACACAAAGCGGTGTTATTATTGCAAGCTAGTCAGTGGCCTAGCCTGATAAGGCTTATGTAATATACGTAACCACTTTCATTCTTGTGCACCATTTACCAGGCAAATTTCACTATTATAAATAAATATAAATTTTAATATATTTATAAGGTTACGCTTTCATGATATAATAAATATCATTGTGTTGAAAAGCAATATTGCGCCATTTATGAAGCTGCAAATGAAATATTAATGGCTTCTTTTCAGGAATAAACTTCCTTTTTGTAGGCATATAAAACCCTTTATTCTGGGTCTCATTCTCATATCAATACCATACGCTTACCTACAAGTGATAATGAACTTGCCACATCTGTCGAAGTCCCGATGGCTGAAAACGAGTCTTAGAGATTGTAAATTGATAAGTGGATGATGTTCTGTGGCAAGGGCATCATTGTATGTTATCAGTTATAAGCTGTAGTAGTAGGTACCAAAGTTATATATACCTAGTATTTATTGTATTTCATATTATTTTATATTGATAAGCTACTAACTGCCGCATTGGGACAACCTGTAAATGGTAGTTAAAATAAAAAAACTTTCGAAATTCAAAGTTTATATTCGTCTCAACCAAGTACGGTGGCACATTATTCGTCACGGAACTTGAATGAGGCGAATAATGTGGATAAGGAGAATTTAAATTAAGAATATCGAAAGATTGTCTAGTTATCAAGTCCTACCTACGTAAAAGTTATTGTCAAGCGCATTCATTGATAGACAAGCACTTGTTGCGTGTGCGTGTTACCCCACGATGAATTACAAAATAGGCCCTAGTCGCTAACCCAGTTTGTCAGGGCTCTCCGATTCAGATATTGGGGCAAGAACGCAGCGCTAGGCGTGGGCTCCGTACTGCGAATTGTAAGGCGTGTTTCCATAAAAGTAGCAATACATTGGTGCTTGTTGATCTTATAGCTAGACAATAAAATTTGTTTCTTTTTATCTAGGACATGTCAATTGAAGATCTCGCCTGATAGTAAGCTGAAGGCAAAGTCTCAGTAAAGAGGGTCACTATTAGAAACACGTAGGTACAGTGTTACAATGTTGGTGCTCAGTTTGACGGCTGCATTAGCTCACACCCGACCTACCGACACTCAAAGGACCCGGGAAGAAGGAAACACGTGAGCTGGTAAGGAGTTCCAAGATATAATATTGCGGCAGAGGAAATACTCACCAAACCACTTGGTTCTTAATGGATTATTCTACACCATATGCGAGTGACATTTAAGCCTTGCACCTGTTGTTCGGTGTAGAAAAGGAGAGGGTGGGATTAATTGTATGAGCTCATCAGATGGATTTACCATGGTTCGTGATCACGTCGTCGCTGCAACTTGTCAAGAGCATCAAGTAAGTACCTACTTTGCGGAGCAGAATTCCACACAGGAGCAGATATTTAAGGAGTCTTTAAGGCAGGAAAGTCTGTGTTTTGGTAAAGCCTCGGCTGTCAATATCAAGGTGGGCTCAGCCTGCAGATGATGTACCTACTCCTGAAATATTTACCTACTTAGAATATCTACTAAGAATTTACCTTCAGCTTACCAGCAGGCTAGGAGAAGTCATTTGCCTTGTCCAATATAGAAGAAACAATCTATAATCTCGAAACAATAAATAATAATAATAAATAAATATTCTACGGCATTCTAAGCAGAGCTATCTGAACCTAAACTAGCCTGTGTTATGGAACCAAAGCTCGGATAAACATACTTAGATATATTTTCTTTTTGTAAATAGATAGGTACATACAATTTATACATAGAATAGGTAGGTACAATACAATAAAGGCTAAGTAACTCAGTACCGGCCAGACACCTACTTACGTTTATAGCAATTTGTCCGGTGCTAATTTATTGCTGAAAAACTGTAGATACGATCGGCCTGGTCATAGATTATTATATATTGGACCTGGTATACTGCCGTCACAAAATCTCCGTGGAACTCTGACTTCGTAACTTTCTTGAACTAAAAAATAAATGTAGGTAGGTAATTTTGGAAGATTAGGTATATGAAAACGATTTAACTACAGGCATCCACATATTAATTGAAATAGATTAAATTACGTGCATCATAAGCATGGAAAACCAAAAATAAGTGGAAGTGTGCTGTAGTCGGTGAAAGGGTGCATTGATGTGCGTATTTACACAACGAAGGATAAATTCGATAATGTGAACCTTTTGAAATTGTAACAATACGTCTAAACTTTTTCGTATCTCAATCTTCAAGCTTGTTCGATCCAAAGTATTTTGTATCGGTTTCACTACCAAAATTTTCGTGTCGCATTTCAACCAGTTTTTGCTATTCTGTGATCATAAGTATGCCCGTAATTTAATCGTTTTTAAATCATGTATAAGAATATTCCGAATTTGCTTTTATTTTCTCGACAGGTGATTTTTCACGCCGTGCTAGGCGGATCGTTCACGTCTTACAACAAGATGCCTATAACACAATCAATCCTGTATAGAATTCCTTCTTCCTGCAGTCCCGGGTCCTTTAACCGGGGCGAGAAACCTTGTACGTATGTAGGTAGGTAATAGTGACCCTCATTTCTGTAACTTTGCCTTCAGCTTATCATCAGGCGTGGTGAAGTTAAATTGACGTGTCCTATAAGCCCTCTGTGATTATGTACTCCAGAATTAAGGTATCACAGTCTCAAGAAATTCTTTTGTAGCGTTTATTTACCTTTTAAAAAATAATTTTGCTTTTCGTCAAATATCCTTTATTTACAATCTAAACGAATTTTGTTATTAGTAAGCAAATAATCCATGTGGGGACGGATAATACCACCCCACCTCGTCCGAAGGGTGTCGTAGGATACCACTAACGGAAAATACGCAGGAGATATCACTGCGACTCGCGAGAGAAGGAAACCTCGAAATAAAACCCGGTACCAACCGGTCTGGCAAGCGTGGAAACAGTAGACCAAAGCCTCCCAACATTGGCAGAAGTTATGTCCAGCAGTGGACTGCGATAGCTAATAGATCGAATAATTGGAACTATCCTCTATAGTGCGCTAAATTAATCTTTATACCTACCTTCAACTCTCCTTAGCGCAATATTTTTCTAGGGTAGGAAAGGATAACGCTTTTGATATTGTTTCCTCGAATGAAAAGTGTTGACTTAGGTACTGGCAACACTATTGTCAAATCCAGTCCTTCTTAATTACAAACTTATGATAAATAATACAATTATGTACAAATAGTATTTTCATTTGTTCGACAATAACTTACTCGACAATAAACAATCTAGATTGGAATTACAGTAGGTACAGACAGTATTTTACATAAATAGATTTATTACACTAACTATAGTTGCGGTACTACGAAGCTATGGTGGTCGTTTTAAATAAAATTGAGCGCAAAAAAGAGCATAGGAACTAAACCCCCACCATCTCCTTTCCTACACAGGACAATACGTGCAGGGCTTAGTTATCACCCGCATACGGTGCGGAATATTCCATCAAAAACCAAGCGGTTCGGTGAGTCTTTCGTCTGCCGCACCATTAAGTCTTGGAATTCATTGCTAACTCACGTGTCTCCTTCTTCCTACAGTCCCGGGTCCTTTAAACGGGGCGTGAAAAAGCATCTGATGAGGCCGTCAAGCTGGATTCTGAAACATATCTCCGACAAACGTTTCCCTGCCGAATGATCCACCGACAGAATGTTTCGCTTATGAGTTTTTCATCTACAGAACATTTCACATACAAGCAGTTCGCCGATAAAACGATTCATTTTTGGTTAAATCGACGACAGAACCTTTCCCCTACGTATATATATAAGTAGGAAACTGAGTGCTCGTTCCTGAGACTTTGCCTTGAGCTTATCATCAGGCGGGGTGAAGTGAAATTGACGTGTCCTAAGTAAAAAAAATAAAAAAAAACCAGTCCTGAACCACACAATTTCGTCTGCTTCGCAAAAGATGACCTATCCAAACATTGCTCGTTCCTGCTCCGCATCTTTTGGTCATAATATGTTATATTATAATCTTGAATCACTTTATCTATTAACAAAACTAACCAAAGTCAAAATGTGTTGCGTAGTTTTAAAGATTTAAACATTCATAAGCACAGACAGACAGCGAAAAGTGTCAATGATATTAAACTCATATCGAAACACAAACTTAACCAACCAACTAGACTGCAGATATATTTTCAATTATCTTTCAAATCAATATACCTAATTTATTTTGTTGCACATAGGTAGTATTTTAGATAATTGGTCGATTATAATAACTAGATATAATAAATTAGTGTAGGGGATTATAATTGTATGACTGAATGATAAATATTAATCTGACTATAATCCTATCACGTAGGTAGTTGCAAATATTTACTCAAGCTGACTAAGAGACATCGACCACAGCACTTGAACTTTCGCTATATAGGCTTAAAGTTCAAAATTAAATGAAGTACAGTTCATTACGTGGTCTTGCGTGAGATCTATTATATATTTCTACTGTGTTTACCTTTGGATGAACTCTTTTTGCCATTTGCACGAACATAGAGGTTGGTTTAATGGACACTCAGCCTAAGTTAATTAGCCCTTACCCAATTCATTCCACCTCCTCCTCCATTATTGTAATGATTGCATATATTTTAAGAAAACAATATTACTTTCATAATACTTATAAATTCTTCCCATCTTAAATTTTTTATTTAAAAATATTTTATACAATAAATAGCATTTATTAATTTTCATAATTTTATTGAAACATTGTACACTGACGGACTCATAAACTGCATCAAAGTTCAGGTTTACTCTAAAAGGATTTTTTATAATAAGTATGCAAACTTTTTAGATTAAATTATATAAATATGGAAAGACTGGCTCTTAATCTTAAAAAAAAATTAAATTTAAAAATAGAACTGCAGTAAAACAAATGAATATAGCCGGGAAAAGAAAATTTACTTGTAGTATCAGATTTGCGTGTTATTTATAGCAAAGTTTTAAATTGATTCTCATTGATTTTTTTTTTGTTTTGTCAATTGAATTATTGTTACCAGCATAATTGTTGGGTTAGTTTTTTAACACATCGAGAGTTTTTGAACCATAATATGGATACTTCGTCCGAACAAGCGGCACAAATTGTAGCATTGGTGCGGGAGGGCTTGGATCAACGAACGATTGGTAGAAATTTAAATTTAAACCAGTCTACGGTTTCTAGAATATACAGAAGGTTTGTAGAGACAGGTTCTTACAGGAGGAGACGTGGTAGAGGCAGAACTCGAGCAACCACAGGTCGTGATGACCGATTTATTGTTATAACTTCCCTGCGAAATCGTTTCCTCACGTCAGTTAACATCAAAACCGAGCTTAATGAAGTGCGTGGAGTAAACGTGTGTGCACGAACAATAAGAAGAAGGTTAAAGGAAGCGGATATCACCCCTTTTAGACCAGCAAATGGTCCAAAGTTGTCTACAGCTCACAGACAAGCTCGCTTAAGATTTGCGCGTCATCACCTGAATTGGACAGAAGAGCAGTGGGCCTCTGTATTGTTCACGGACGAGTGTAGGACATGTTTATATGGTGCAGATGGTCGCAGAAGAGTCTATCGTCGACGTGGGGAGCGATATGCTCAAAGTTGCATTGAGGAGCGTGTTCCTTTTGGAGGCGGTTCATGTATGGTCTGGGGTGGCATATCGATGAACGGGCGAACAGAACTTGTGTTCATAGACATAGTCCGTCAAAACGGTAATAGAGGGGGTTTGACAGCACATCGCTACATAACAGAGATATTAGAAGATCACGTGGTGCCTTACATGGGATTCATAGGCGAAAATTTTACTTTAATGCAGGATAATGCCCGGCCGCATGCAGCTGCACAAGTTCAACATTATTGCGAAGAGTTTGGGATACGTACAATGAATTGGCCAGCACGCAGCCCGGATCTTAATCCCATCGAGCATGTTTGGGACAATTTAAAAAGAGCTGTATATGCGAGAAACCCTTCGCCCACGACAGTGGCAGCACTAAGAACAGCACTTTCAGAAGAATGGGACAATATTCCGCAAGATCTTTTAAAAACCCTTATAAAATCTATGCGGAACCGATTAGAATCCGTAATAAGGGCACGTGGGGGTAATACACCTTATTAAAACACAAATAAACCCTTGCATAAAGTTTGTGTCTATTGTTAAAACCAATTTTTTAATTAAACCAATTTTTCTTAAATTTCTGTTTTTTCTTCAAAAAAAGTCTTAAGGTCCTTTCCAGTACATAAACTTAAACTTAAAGATATGACCCTACGCTGTTTTAAAGTTCACGAACCAATCTAGAGGTTTCAATTTAAATCTGTATAGAAAGTATGCATACTTGGTTAAAATATTTATTTCAAAGTCGTCTATTACTTTGATGCAGTTTATGAGTCCGTCAGTGTATATTTGCAATTAAGTCAATGGCACTTTTTGCAATCTCAGTGGTTTGACAATGGTTGACAATTATTAGAATCGGGACCCTGGTACCTTGGTATTATATTGTACGCAATAACTTCTGTAATACTAGCACAGATGAGGAAGTGTGCGAAGTGTTCTATGATACTAGTCTCAATGTGGTCACATTTTGGAATTTTGAATCCCAGGAACTAGACAAATGAGCCTCAATACAAGGTTCTCACATCAATATGCTTTCTTGCTATATGACACTGACCTAGCTACTGTATACTCTATCTGGTATATAAGTTTAGTTGCGAACACATTGATAACATAACATAAACTCACGCCAATATCCCCGAAGGGATAGACAGAGGTGCTAGCACCCACATTTCGCCAGTTTATGTTTAGGTCCCAATGTAATAGGTGGCGAACCTATTGCCATTAACCGGGCACTTATAAACCTGCGATAAATACACACATAACTTCGAAAAGCATCGAAAAGTCATTGGTGTGTGCCATGGTAAAACCTGGGATCGAACCGGAGACTTCTCTCAGCAGTCCATTACCCATACCACTAGGCTACCGCGGTTATTGTGATTATATTTAGTATATATTATATCACTGATTTATATTATTAGGTTATGATATAGCTACCTAATGGTTTAGATAGATAGATAGATTACTCTTTATTGTACACCAAAAAAAACAAAACAAAAAATAAATACAAGAAAACACCAAGGACAAGTAGTGTGAGTTACAGTTTGTTCTAATGTACAATGGGCGGCCTTATCGCTGGTTTACCCTGTATAAGACATGATGTGTACCTACTCTCTATAATGCACCTACTGAGTCTTGTTCTGCACCAACTTTGGTGGACTGGTAGAGAATGCCTAATGGCATTAAGTCCGCCTATGTACTTGTGCATGAAGTTTTAAATAAATAAATAAATTAGATAAATCATCATCATATCTCTCGCACAAGCCCGGGTTCCACTCTCCACCTAGTCGGAATGCTTCTCTAAACCAATGTTTTATTTTATACTAGCTGACCCGCGCAACTTCGTCTGCGTCACCCCGTTTTTGCAACATTTTTCATTCCTGCTCCGCACCTGTTGGTCGTAGCATAATGTTATATACATATAAACCTTCCTCTTTAACCATTCTATCTATTAAAAAAACAGCATCAAAATCCATTGCGTCGTTTAAAAGATTTAAGCATAAAAGGGATATAGGGACAGTGAACGCGACTTCGTTTTATACTATGTAGTGATTTTACAAGAGCGAGTTCTTAATTGCACGCATATGGTACTATAGCTACAGTTTCATATAATAAAACAATTACGTGTAAGTAAAACTTTAATAAACTTTGATGAACTATTTAAACTGCCCAAACGATTGGGTATTGTTAACTGTAAATATATAGCTATATAAAAATAACATAATTGTGATACACAACAATATTCATCTATGAAAGCTACTACATCTAGTGGGCACGTCGTTGACCGGACGGGTGATCAGCCCTTCTGTATGGGTCATTTCACTCATTTCCCCTGTAACGACGGCCATAGACGTTATATGACAGCCGCGGTCCGCGACCGATATGGCATAACGTGCTTTCCGAGGCAAAACCAGACCTATGCAAATAGCTATATTCAAGCATATAAATATTTGCACTGAGCGGGAATCGAACCCGCGCCTTCGGTCTCTCCGCTGTCTCTGAAAGAAAATACTCAATGTTACAAATACCAATATTAAAAAAATATTTTTAAACATCTTAGAGAAAATAAATAAACAACTTATTACATACATACATACATGTATGTAATAAGTTCTATAGTAATATTAGTAAAAAGTAATAACAGATATTTATGCAAACACTATCATCACAGTTAACTTAAAACCTAACATATAGGTACCCTAATGCCGAAGAACACGTACCCAAATATATCTCAAATAAAATAGCAATCAATGCGTAGACATACTATATAGGTGAGCAACGTTTCCGAAATGCTTTTCGTAGTGCATTTTCACATCTAAAGACGTATGTAGAAGTAATATTTCCACAATTTCTCTTAGTTTTCTCTGTTCGACGTCACTACCATGTCCTCTGATAGGCATCTCCTGAATAACTACAATGTAACTAGGAATGAAATCGGTATTCAAGATCATGTATTTTAAAGTTTCCATTTTCATTAAATGAGGTCCCAATGATAAGTTGAAGAAAAACTTAGAGAGCGCGGAGCCAAATAAGAAACAAATAGTGGGGAAATACTTTCTGGTATCATTCTTCAATAACCTCGTAATAATTGGACCGAATTTCGGTGATAGTTCCATATGAATTTGTTCCCACACACGCTCAGCTTCAACTGGTAAACAATGATTCATATAGTCAGACCGTGTCAATTTATCTAAACTTGGATCAGAGAACATGTATCTGTAATCAGTGAGCAATTTTACGTATTCAGTTGTAAGTTTCCAACAAGTACACCTTTCATAATTATTAGCAATTGGTAATTTTTCGGTGAAAAATTTATCAATTTCCAGGAATAGTTTTACAGGAACAACGATTTTCTTGAAAGGCAAGTATTTCTTGACACTATAAGTTAAGGCCCTTATCAAATCATTAATATTTTCCCTCGTACCAAAACATTCATCTGAAACTGTGTTCCATTCCGTCAAAGCGTGCTCTAGAACTGGAATCAAAACTTTTTTAAACCTTTCACACTGTTCATCTTCCGTCCTTCCCAGAATAAGGTAAGAAGAAATGATATCAATGAATTGACATCGAGGCCTTGTTATGTGTACTTTTGCAGACGCAAGCAATTTATTTTCAATGAAATCAGCATCCAATAAGTCCACTACATCTGGTGCGCAGTTGATTAAACTCTCTATATAAATTTCACAATTTGCTCCAGGGGGCAGTGATGTCAGAATAACGTAACTCTTCATGAAAAATTGTCCCTGAACACTGACATGAATATTTTTAGCGTTTCCCAATTTACTATAAATTATTTTATTCTCATCATTTCCCAAGTTATCCATAAACATACTCAATAATTCCCATAATTCCTTCACGAGTGATGGTTCTTTTAGTTTACACAGTAGATTATAGGTATGCGCAAATAGATGTGTTCGTATTGTCGAGTTCTTAGTAACTTTCCAAGTATTAGCAAATATAGGTTTAAGTTCATCATACTTTAGTTTGGTAAATGCGAGATGAAGACCATATTTTTGTAAAGATACTGGTGCTTTCAAGAACGCTGACATATGATCATAACTTTGAACCTTGCTTATATTATGAATAATTGCGTTAATAGATGGTACGGTATATTGTAAATAATCTCCTTTAGCGTACCACAACACCACTTCCAAGGAAGGAAGAGGTCTTGCTATATACAAATTTTTCGCTATATATTTACGAAGACTGAGCTCAATTTGGTCGATTCCACCCCAATCAATCTTTTCTTCAATAGGGGTGTAGGTTTTTGCGATACGTCTGACTTCATCTCGTGGAAGAAGCATCAAAAGTCCAGTGACTATAGCTTTATGTCCAGTATTGTTCTTCATGCTATTAAAGTATGCTTCAATCCATTCTTGCGCGATTGTATTTTGCCAATAGACGCGAAGCTTTTCCAACAATCGACGCAGTGAAATTTTGTCATCTGTCCTCATTGCAGCTACTTTATCATTGTAACGACTCAATAGTTCGGGGTCGTGCTTCAGTGCGTTTATGCATACTTCTTCAGAAGGACACAATATGAGCGATTCTTCAAACATATGCCTTCGCCATGACTTGTTAACAGCGTACAAAGATGAAAGGTCTACATGCCATAAGTTTTCATTCTTCACTTTTATCAACTCTTGAATTTTATCAAGAACAAATGAATAGCTTCTGAAATCCTTTTTCCAATCTTTTAATAAATTTAGAGCATTCTTCAATAAACCAACACATTTATCAAAACTTGTTTCGTTTGTAATGGGGTTATTTTCTATTTTCGTAGATATAGAAGATATCAGATACGAAAATAATTTGGTTTGTTGTTCTGCATTCAGTTTGTGTTGGGTGTGTTTGAAAGTCTCAAAAATCATTTTTTTCTCTACAATTTCTGGAACTAATTCATCATGCAGAACTTTATACAGTACGATGCACTTCAGACAGGTCTGGACATTATTTTCTGACTCAATGTACACATCTGCAGTATGAAATAATTTATCCAAAATATTCCAAGTTTCAATATCGAAATTATGGGTAGCGGTTTGTTTAGTTACATTAACAATGAAGTTGATTTTAAATTTGAATGGTTCATTTCTGTGCTTGTCAAAGAAGTACTGGAGCACAGTCTTGATGTGTTCAGGATTTTTTCTAGCACATGTTACCAACAATATAAGAATGTTACATCGATCAACAGGTGAGCTCAATGCACGGACAAGTTTCTTCAGCTCAGTGAAAGCTTCTTCGAACGGTGCATACTGATACCAGGTGTACGAATTATTATAACATAAAGGCATGTAGGAACTATCACCCCACCAATCAAATCCTCCACCAGGGTAAATGGGTTTATGGGTGTCAATAGGTTTGGTTTTGTCAATATATGTGTTTTTCACAAATGTATACCTTTCCTCTATAGGCATATTGTTAATAAAATGTTTTAAGTTATTATATAGACTGAAAAAGCTTTTCATATTAGAACTTTTGGATTGCGCTAGTATGAAGCCTTTAATGTGCTCTTTTTTCATATATTTCGACACCGTTGACAAATCAACATGATCCTTATATCTATCAAAACTATCCAAAATTCTCTGCGGATATTTTTGCATTATCAACTCTGTATGTTTTTGTCCCAGTTGAGGAATATTGTAGTTATCGTGTGCTGTATCCAAAACATTTAAATACTCTTCCATATCGGATTTGAGTAAAAACGACACTGTTTTTAAAGTACGCCATTTATATCTATCTTCTACTTTGGTGTGATATTTCAAGAATATAACAGAACGTCTGCATAAACGTTTAAATAGTTCTAATGGAATATCACGTCGATTTTGGATAGCATGATCTATAAAAGGTAAAGAACAATTTAAAAGCCATTTGTAAGAGTCATTCATTTCTTGACTGACATAATAATTATAGAAAGCTTCTACTCTCTTTTCGTCTTTTAAATGGAGTCTTATACGCAAAAGTAGTTTGTTCATGGCTTTGACAAGCATATGCGGAAACAAATGCGTAAAAAGGTACTCAGGGTTGATAATGTGTACAAATTCCTGTTCGTTGATTAACCACGTAAATTGTTTTATAGCTCTCGATATGTACAGCATATCATCGCTCTTGAAGACGTCGAAGATATAGCTTATATTTCGCGTTTTGCAGGCTGTATCTATCCTGAGAAGGTTATCAATATCACTATCGTTGCTATTAATCTTGGCCAATTCGAAATGTTCGTCTGCCACTGCATCTTGAACCAGTCTGTTAAAATTCTTATGTTTCTCGCCGAGCGTGTTCCCTTCAAGAGTAAGCGGCGCCATTTTGAATCTGAAAATAAAATTTTGATTGATTTTATACAAGGACAACTTTTGAGATAAGTAGATAAGTTTCAATTGTTTAAATATAATTTACATTAATATACAAAACGCACGCAAACGCACGCACGCAGTTAAAAATGGCCGTAGAAATTATCTTTGAATTGGTAACAAACGCTTAACAAAAATGGCTCCACACTATGTCTCTTGCAGTTTTAATTTGTTTTTTTTGCGAAATATGGGCCTGTAAATCCAAAACAGACGTTTTACGGATTACAGTTGTATGGTCAGAAACTTTTACCAACAACCATAATATATATGTACCTACTCTTTTAAGTTGAGGCTACTACCTACAATCCCCAATTCTTTACTGCTTTTTTGGAGTTCACCTCAGCTTACCATCAGGCGAGGTGCCGTCACCAAAAAACTTGTTCGTTGATTGAGATTGTATCGGTAAGTAGGTACAAAGTTTTTGTGTTGTCAGTGGGAAGACCGAGAGCTCAAGAACGCTGCTCTGTGTTGGTAAAACAAGTTTCTCTTTTCAACAAACAAGTTCTTCTTTAAAACAAGTTTTGACTGAGGTGTCCACCTAAGTACTATAAAAAGAAAATTCTCTGAAACTTTAACCCTTGCCCCCTCCTCTTCCTCCTTCCCCCCCCCCCCCCCCTCCCCCTACAGATTCGGTAACACAAGTGTGTGTGACGTACGACACTGGTGTTACGAACGTTCATAGCTTAGGCAACGATAACCACTTTCCAACAGATGGGCAGTGTGCTTATCTGCCATCAGTGTTTTAAAAAATACATTTTATATAGTTTGCCGAATATTAAAATGATACTCTTATCTAATATAATGATATTTTGATTACATTTAGGGTCACCAGAAAGTTACCCATTGCCAGACCTACCTACAACAACTTCTGTTACTTTCACCACAGATAATATAATACTACTTTCACACAATAGAAAAAACAACTGTCGAGATTATCATCGGGACTGTCTTCTAGGGACAGCACTTTATCTTGTAACGGCGGCCACCATCCTTGCTTACCATCAGACGAAGTGCAGTTAATTTGACGAACTAAATATATATAAAAAACAATCTCGTGGTGACTTTTTATACCGCACAAATATTAAACAAATTAACTGGGCTTAATAACTGAACTATATTTTTAGTTTTTAAAACAAGTTTCTTAGTTAAGTAGAATAAATGAGATCGAAACAAGTGAACATCCAAGATGGGAATTGAAGCCGCGACCAATCCCTTACAGGGGAATGCTTCGACCAACTGAGTAATATCTACCTACATAATTTGGAAAGACGGCATTTTTGAACGCTTGAGAACTTTCACCCGAACACTGTTCGACATTTGGTGGTTTTTCACAGAACAAAGATGGCAGCCCTCGTTAGTTTACAAGGATACGATAGTTTCGTGGTTTTTTTTTTCATATGAAACATATTTATTGAAGGTAAGGACTTACCTGTAATAATAGTTTGATAAAAGTGCTACAAACGTGAGTCAGGTCTTGGCCGCTTGGGTCCAACTATGGCGGCTTAGGTTTCTACGTAGGTTATCGATCTGTACTACCTAATTACTAAAGTACCAGTACAAGTATGACTCAAAAAATTTTTGGACATGAAGTGGTTACTCATACTATTAAAACAAACTCACAACATACCTTAAATCCCGCGAAAAAGTACTGATAAAAATTTGTCCTATCCGTTCACGGCTATATTACAACGATTTTCAACAAATGGTGCAATCCCGAAGACGTGTTTAAAACGTGTAAAAAATAAACCACAATGTACAATGTATTGGTATAGTAGCCGGCCCGGTAACGAGTCATGTAAAAAGATACAACCCACTTCGAACGTAGGTGGACACTGGACAGATAAACGCTCACAGATATTACAAGAGACTTAACATCACTCGTTAAATCTCGATTAAAATAACGCCATCAATTTAACATGACAGTTATACCTTCGCTTCGAGAATAATAATTGCCCCAGATAACGCATAAATAAGCGCTTCACAAGCCGCCGAACAAAATTGTGCCGCGCAGTAGTATTTGGACGAAATGTTATTAACTAAACTCTGTTTTACAGTTAACGTTTTTCGTAACTTCGTTACTTTGCCACAAGTTTTACCTAAATAATGATCCTTATAACAATTTACGACAATGTCAAATCAAATCAAATCAAATCAATATTATTTGCATTGTTAATTATTCGTTTACAAACTGTTACGTTAATTCGTTAATACCAATAACGAGTTTCGTTATTATGTTTTCCTTATCTGTGGGCAAAAATGGGACATAACATGACTCATTTTAACCTAAAAATCTAAATTGAACCTTAGCGTGTTGTAACAAATTAAATAATCATTTGAAAGCACTTCTAGCGACCAAGGTCACCAAAGTAGCTGAAACTCAATGTCTGACATTGCCGGCTGAGTTGAGCCGAACCGAGCCTGCAGTTTTGTTTATTTCTCATAGCAAGTTCATATTTTCATTGTTTCGGGCGTGGATTTTCAATATTTTCTTGCCTGCTATATACTTTGATAAAATAATAAGCCAAACTACATTAAGGTATGTACAAAACTCATGCGTTTATATATTTTAACCGACGGGTTTATTATAGTATGCCTATTTTTCTCATATACCTATGTGATTACGTCATTTTTTGAAATAGCACTAACAAGAATTACCAGTTCGTACCTATCTAGCAATGTGTTCGTGAACTGGCTATTTGTTACCGAAGAGATGATTAAATTAGATCAACAATTTTGTTAAGTAATCTATTTATGAGATTCATTTTATTTGCCTCTCTTTAGCATACTATATCTTAAGTTTCACTTTTCTACGAATAAGAGGAATTAAAAGGTCTTCGTCATTTTAATGGAGTGAAGCATGTACCTATACTAATCACAAAATAAAAGGCCCGTTTTGGCATATGCCTACTTGGCATAACTAGTGATGTAACAAAACGACTCGGTACTCGATACTCACGATTAATCGAATCCAGTTTGCATGGGGATTTGATCGATTTGAATATGTATATAAAGTATATTGGTTTAAAGTTCTGATTAGAAAATTAGCTTAATCTTTGATATTGTAGGTATTATAAAATGATACAGTATTATGAAAGGTCAATTTGCTTTTATGTAGAAATTTGATGGCACGAATTTGTCAAAAATTTCGACCGGGTGGATGACCATGCACATATGCGGAAAAGCCTTCATAGTAATACAACCTCGGTTGCATTGCGTTCAGGGGTTTGCAAGTGCATAGCCGGGCAGAGGTGGTGGTACAAATGGGACCAGTGGGGATGGCGCGAGGCGACTCGCCAAACAGGGAGACCCGTAGAAACGGTGGTGCCATGGCTGTACAGTGTACAAGTCAAATCTATGTGTGCCTTTACCGGAGCATTGGCAGTATTCGAATTCGGTAGATATTCGAAGAGTCGAGTTGTCTCGGCATCTCCGGTATGGGAGATACCGAGACAACTCGAATATCTTAAGTCAAAAATAATCCAAAAATCAATAAAACCAAACGTAACGGGCGCACAGTCAACAAGACGGGCGAACACACGCGGCTGCCTCTTGGTCAAAGTCACGTCGTTCTATAAAAATCTATGCTGCCATTACTTACTGCTTTAAGCTCCAAGCTCATCATTTTCAGTAAATGATCACTAGTTACACAGTGAAGTTCATTAATTAATTTCGGTCTAAACACTAGTTTAAATAAATAAAAATCGGGCTTATCTTACTCGATATTTTTTTCCTTAATTGATTATTAATAGTCTGTGGACAACGTAATAAAAATCGTTATGCACAGCACTAAGCCGAGTGGGCGGTACCTGTCTATGAAAAATGTAATAACCTTTGTAACATTTTGATTGGTAAAAAACTGAGAACTTCATGGGCGCGAACTGCCAAAACGGGCCTTTTATTTTGTGATAACTATAGGTCTAAAGACAACATTGATCAAAAACAGAACATTATTTAAAGCAGTCGCACACATTTACCTACTGTTTATATAGGTACTTACCTACATAACCTATTTGTTTGTTTACAGGTATACAATATGGGGTTACAGGAGCCGAAAGGTGAGACACTCGGAGAAAAACACAAAAATTATAATAATAAACTTCGAGAAGCTCAGCATTCCTTACCCGACAATGATGATAGTGATATAAATAACTTGCTAAAAATTGATATAGCTTGTCGCAACAAAGATGTAGATTATGTCCTCAATGTACTCAAAAGTGAAGACATGCTGTGCGTGTCAAGAGTAATCGCACGCTCCACTTGGTTGATTACAGACAAGGAGTACGAAAATATTATTAATCCTGAATATCTGCAGTCTAAATTATACGCAAACATGACCACTAAAGCGATAATAAAATTCAAGAAACACATTCGGCTTAATCTAAAAGATGAAAGCCGCGCAGAGCAGTTTTATTTGAATGAAACAAATAAAATCGAAGCTTTCAAATGGTTACCACTTTGTTCAGTAGCATTTATTGAAAGCCATGTCGAAAATCATGTGAAATCATCTCAGCGAACCCCATTTAAAATCCGATTGTTTAAAAAACTTTGTGAAAGATCTATCACAATATTCGAATTGATTTTAAAACATTTACAGAGCTATGAGAGACGTGAATATTTACAAGTTGTAACTTTCTTTTTGAATACCAATGTGGATAAATACTTGGACGTTGTTGAGAACTCAAACCATTCTACTTATTACCCTAAGCTAAATCATAAAGCTACAGAGTTAATTATGAAGAATTCTAAAAACCGAGTCACTGAGAAAATGGAGAAATATATCTCAGTAATTGATATACCCACATTTGTGAAATATTTAAAAGTAGATGAGATTAAGACCTTCTTATACGCACAAGCCAAAAAAGACTTTGAAATGTACGAGTATAGAGATTTACGACGTTTATTTCAATATGAGACTTTAAAACATTTCGTCCGTAGACTACCCAAAGATGAGCAGTTCGCTTTTGTTAAAAACGTATGCATGCGCAGAGGAAATGAAGAAAATGAAGCAAAAATGTTAAATATAGACAGTGAGGTTACTCAGTTCAAAAAAATATGTGAGAGATTTAATCCACAAAAAAGCTATGTCTGGTATCAATTTGCTCCATTTGATCTCGCTTTTAATGAAATCACAACATTGATATCCCAAAATGTAGAATTTCATGAAAAGCGCGATTTGTTTTCTGCACTTATTAAATGTACGAAAAGTAATTTAGAACGTATTCAGGATGTACTGTCTTACTATATAAACAAACACAATAATGAGGACGTATCTTCGAAGACTCAATTCGTTGCTGAAATTGTAAATCACACGTACGTTTCTAAATATGATGAAAAAACGTGGAATCTCTTGAATAAAATACTTAAGTCTATGAACATATATGACGCACCATTTGATAAATATTCAACTAACATAGACATCATAAATTTTATAATTATCTACAACGCTATTAATGATCAAAAAACGGCTGAAGTTATAGAGAAGCAGTTTAGATTTGACACTTTTAAATCGTACAGAGCCAAAATGAGTGAAGCCCAGCAAAATAAGATTTTCAATTACTTATATCAATATCTAAACTCTAAATTGAACACTCCCATTGTTGATGAAGATAATTTTAGAGAGTCAATTAGAACATTAGAGCAGATGTTAAAGTTGCTTAATGATTGGGATAAGACATTGGTGGAATATCCTACATTATTAAACAAAATTCAAGAATTAATTAAGTTAAAGAAGGAACGTTCGTGGAAAAACAGTTTATCAAGTTTTTACAATATTAATAAATCTTGGCGGAAGCATATGTTTGAAGAATCCATTGATTTAAGTCCCAACGAAGAAGTATGCCTGAATGCCTTGAAGCACGACCCACTGCTCCTGGTACGTAATAAGGAGGCAATAGATGCTCTAAAGAAAGAAGATACGGTCTCGCTACAGCGGTTGCTTGCCAAGCTTCGCCTCTACTGGCCAAATTCACTCGGGCAAGAATGGACTAACATCTACTTGAACAATATTAACGAAACAAAGGGCCAAAAATCCACTGTACGAGGAATCTGTTCAATGCTGCCGCAGAAACCGTTAGCTGATATTATCGACAAATATAAACCAGCTCAACCTAAAATTGACTGGAAGCAAACTGATGACCGTGTTCTCAGCGTACAGCAGCTCATAGCTAAAAATATGCACCACGCTCGACCTCATCCTTCTCCTGATGCAATTTTATCATATGCTAAAGGCGATTATTTGCAATACTCTCTCCCAGCTCTACACTCTATATTTTATAATTTAAAATTGCCAGTGGCTCATCTGTATATTCCAAAACTGCTAGATTCACCAGTGTCATTGCAAAAACATGGCATCAGATTTGCATTTAAAAGATTTGATCATGATGAACTTAAAAAAGTATTTTTAAATTGTTGGAAGAGTTCAAAGAACGCCAGTATTCGCGCAATTATATTTAAATATACTCACACACTCTTGTGTAATGAGAAGGATAATGCCAAAGCTGCCAGTCTCTGGGAATTGTTAGACCTCTTTATAGATAATCTAAATTTTGCTGAAGATAAAGAAATTTACAAACTCTTTGCCGAAGTGGCACAAATACCGAAAACCATCAGAGCTAACTACATCATGAAAAGCTATAAATTTTTACAAACCCTTATCCCAACCCTTATTGAAAGTGATCGTTCGCAATACCAATGGATTAGCAATGAGCTGATAAGACATTCGAGAGACGTAATAGAAACTATGGATACAGATTTTGTTACAACTATAATCCAGGAGTTTATCGACAAACAGTTTTTCAACAGTAAAAGCTCAACATTCTACTCTGACGACGCTATGATGCAAAACATTTCTGCTTTTCTTTTAAGCTCAAAAGATGATAACGAACAAATACAAAAATATGAAAACATTTTCGTGCCAGTAATGCGGCGTTCCTTCGAAAAATGGGACGAAAAAGAAAATGGTACTTACTTCATAAGGCAACGCTTTGATCAACTGCTATCGTGCCTTTCGAACGATTTGAAAAACTACGTGGCTGAAAACAAGATGATAATCCCTTTGAAAATGTTTTCTATGATTATGACTGAACTGGAAAAAACCTTGTCAGTTACAGAAAATTACATGATTTTGACGAAATGGAAACTCACAGTGGCATTGGCGAAGCTAACACAAGAACATCCATCTGAAAATAATAAAATTATTCCTCTTGAATTCGGTAAAATTTGTTTGGACCTACTGAAAAATGATGTAACTCTACATTTTCCTAGTATTTATGTACTCTTTTCTATATGTGTAAAAAAACTATTTAACCTGCTAGATGAAGAAGCAATCACAGAATTTTTTGTCAGTATGATATCTGATAACGATTTTATTCAAGGCTATTTGCTAGCTATTGAAATCGGTTCCGATAATAAACAGGATGAAAAGTATGAGGCGATATGGAAACAAGTGGTTTCACACCCTTCGGTAGAAGTAAAAATGCATTATTATGATAAAATTGCCGAGAAAGAAATATAACAAGATACGCGAGCATTGTATCTGCTAGTTTTTAATGATCTACATTTCGCATTTTTGTATTTAATTGGTAGTCTTATTACTTATTTAGTGTATAAGTTGTAATCACTGACTAGTGTAAGTATTGTATTTAACAGGCTTACCTAATATACCTAAATGCTTAATATCGTTAAAATATACCGCTTCTATTTTTAATAAGCGTAAGTAACAAGTACCTGCCTCAGATGTAATAACAAAATATATAAACGAAAACGAAATAAAAATTGTATCGACTCACTTACTGAATAAAAATAAACATCATTTTCATTTTTTATTATCTACACACCCATCCACATCTTATCCTGTGTTTTAGGGAGCGTGCTGTGAAGCTATCGCGGACACTTGGGCCCTATTAGATCCCCTTCGGTCTTATCATTTGTGTTGACAACAACCTGACCCCTAAGTTTGTGGACGGATAGCTTGCTCAATTAGGGTGACTATTTCTCTTTACGTATGCGTTTCATCATTTCGTCGTCCTGGGATCGTCTTCAATTCAATCTTGCTAGTGTATTTTGTACAGTAGTGGCAAGTAAATGTATCTATTATTTTCTGGATTTTGTCCCTACTGACACTGATTACTTTCTTGCTCCCACCCATCCACATAGAAAGCACTTCTATATTAGGCAATATCGTTCGTTTATATGAATAATAAAAATAAATTAGTATTTCAAAATAATTCTAGAAAAATACATTAGCGAAAACGTCAACGGGCCGTGCCTGATGATCATCGACAGAAACTAAAAATAAGGTAGGAGATAGAGTTTGAGGGTAGTGCCCTGAAACTACAGACACTAACGCAGAAAGATAAAAATCATAAACGGTTATACTTATTTCAACATAATAAATATTATGTTCGTTTTATTGTACTAAATTATATCTGCTTACAATATGTATTGCCGATTCTTATAGGTATCTTAAACTTATCGAACAAATATTGGCAGAAAACTTGGTCATACTTAAAATATTTCATTGTGTATCCACCACTAAAACATTATATTCACGTTACTCCTTATCACGTGGAGATTCTTCATTATAAGCATAACACAATGGGACACTATTCAGTTCAATTTTGTTTATCAGAATTTTCTATCAATTAATTAATGTTTTATTGAATTTTAACACACCAGGTGTTACCATACATATAAAATGTTTCAGTGGTACTACATACTTTTATCATTGATTATTAGTAGATACAGGAATGACACAAATCACCAAATTACTAGATAGTAGTGAAGTTTACTATTATGTGTTGCATAAGAATACCTATATATATATTATGGTCAAAGGGTAAATAGAATTGCATAACGAGAAGATCTATCATGAAACATACATCCGAAAGTACAGATTAAATTTTGGGCATGTATGTAAATTCTGTTGTATTTCAATGCGTAAGCAATGTCTGGGCAACTGTACCTAAATTCTGAATCTTTCTTTCGAAATGGAATGGAAGCGAACGAAATTAGCCGCTTCCATTTAATTCCGCGGCGGAGTAAATTGAGTCTTAAGTGCGGGCTCGAAGTTTCGTTTCGGGTGCATGTTTTGTAATAGTCCCCAGGTCTTCTATTTAATCATTAATTTTACTTTGACCTTTAAATATGCAAAGAAAATCTATGTAACTAGTATAGTTCATCATCTGGTAGGTCTAAGGAAGAGATTTGATTGGTATAAAATGGAATTATATATAGTAGACCAACACAATCACAATAATTTTGGACCAGTTCCACTTGTCTCTTCTCATTCCAATGAACAATAATACGATCGATAACAAGACATTCGTTTTGTGTTAAAAACTGTGGAAACGTAATCGATGCACGAAAATCTATGGAATTCGTAATGTAAAAGGTATCGAGAAAACGGAGCATTACGACAGATAAATACGATAGCACTGCAATCTGAAAGGTTCTGCGGCACCTATGACACTTATCAGTCGCCAAAGCTCACTTAGCACACTACCAAACTACGAAGCACACATTGCCTTCTTGTTCATCAGATCTACAGTCTCAGAGGGTTCCGTCACAGTACTTTGCGCAGCTACAAGTTCCCAGGCAAACCTGCCTACATTCTTTTCTGCGCCAGGCGCAGGAATCAAGCATGTATCCAACATCACATTTTGAATATCGCATATGCTTGTTCCAAGGTAAGAACGTCGTCTTTTTCACATCTTTGAGACCACAGTCCCAATAAAAGCATTTCGTTTTGTTACCCTGTTCAGTCCTGAAAACTACTTAGCGGAACAGCTTCAGAGGCAGGGGCCAGCCAGGCATGGGTGAAGCCATATCACCCACTCCAATCACTACGCCCCGTGGAGCCCGGACAAGTCCACTTGCACACTACAGGACACAGCGGTGCATAGCGCCAGTATTTTGGCCAGTCCATTGCAAAGTAATCCTGAATATTATTCCGGTTTTGTCAAGAAACATTGTCTAATATTTGATAGAATTTGTTATGGCTTCTTTGGGGCTGAGAACTTATAAAATATACTTGAAGTACTTTTTGAAACACCAAACATAACTTTCTTGTTATCAATCATATTAGTGGGCATCCTTGATCATCAGTGAAGCAAAACGAGACAAGTGGAATTAGGTTTAGAATTCCTAATAGTAAACTATGATCAGTTTTACAATTTAAAACATCTATGTAACATTACATACCATACTTTATGCATAAAGTATAAAAATAATCATGACACCTCTAATAATCCTTAAGAGAGTCAATTGTCTACACAACACTAATTACCCCTATGCACTATGTTACACTTGTCTGATAAATGAAATTTGTCGAATGAACAAGTTTCTGGATGAATAAAAATGATTGTGAGTACTGTTTTCCACATTCTTATCACTAAATCGCAATTCACAATCAAAAGTTGAGACAACTTGAAGCAAGTGGAGCTGGACTTCCTGAAAAAAGAAGATAGGTATTATAGTTATAGCTTCGCACATATAATTATGTAGTTATTAATGTATTAGTTTACACGACAGTCTCTCATAGAAAAAAAATAACGGCTTAACGGATTCTATCGCCATTTATTTGTATTATTTTCATTTAACCTTACGTTTCTTACTTTTCAGCAGCCATGGTCGCGACGACGCGACTAAAGATGATCACATAGTTTGATATAGTACTAAAACTATGATGAATTCATCATGGAAAACAAAAAGCAAGTGGAAGTGTGATGTAGTCGGCGTGTCATTGCTGGTTGTATTCAGGCAACAAAGGATAAATTCGATAAAACAAACCTTTTTGTAAAGATTATGTCTGAAGTTTTTCGTGAAAATTCAAGCTTTTCCGATATAAAGTATGAAACGCTATAAATACTTTTTTATCTATAGCAATCGCTATTTTGAACGGTTAAAAAAGGTACTGGCAATATTGTTGAAAAGGGTTAAAAAAGTGTGCTTTCGTTTTGTAGTGTGATTTGAGGTAATATGATATTAAAGGTAGTATATAAATACGACCAATCAAAGCAATTATTTACTAGTAATGCAGGTATTATTCGGTTGTACGTGTGAGTTTGGCGACATCGGTTCTGCGGTGTTCATTGTTTTGTCAGGTGCCTCTAGACTAGCTTGATCAGCTTATCCAATTAGTCATGACTTTTGAGTATGATTGCTAAGAAAATGCGATTGTCTAATGGTCAGCTTCATTAATGCAAAGATTGAATTGATTGATGCCAACGATACAGGATTCGAGGCATCTGTGTTGTTTTATTTATGACCTAGTTAGAAGTGGAATGTCTTACCGTTACTAGTCTTCATTGCCTGCTTCATCGGGCGCAGGCGTATGCCACGTGAGCCGCTCCTCATAGAACTGTATTACAACCTGTGGGCACCTAATATTAGCTTGCTTCGCGGGGACCAAGTCCGCTTCGTCTGTACCTTGCCACTTCATTAAGAACATCAGCTCACCACTGCTGTCTGTTGCTCCTGTAACAAAAAATTATGTGCTTTAAACCACTGTGATCAGTAAATCACCTTATAACACTAAATTTGTTACTAATTTTAGTTGGTTGAGATTTTAGCTCAAGGGAGACAAAACTTATTAATATTTATAAAATATATAAATAAATATATTTATAAGATGTTGTAAATGCTAAATCCACAAACCAATTTAAAAACAAACTGGATAAACTTACAACTGATAAAAAAAAAAAAACCAATAATAATGGATAACTGGATACAGGCAACTAACAGTTGTCTCAACTGCCTGCCTGCTAATAAATAATAATAATAATAATAATAATATAAAATTATTAAACAACAACCCCATAGCTGAGAAAATAAATTATGAACGAAATGAAAAGTACCCATTGTTTTAACCATTTCATTCTGCATGATGTTGCACAACTGCAAATGATACTGACTGAGGTGGAGTGCTCTCAATGAAATGCATTTTATTGTTAGTTTGGTCTCCTTAGATTGTAAAACAGAAAGACAGCTGTCTGTTAAGGTGCTCCTTCACCGGGAGCATTCGCGTGTAATGTAACGTAACAGATTCGTCTTTGAGCATTACATTACAATAATACCTCCCTGACTAACGAGCATTCGCGTGTTATATAGATTCGACTTTGAGCATTACACTACAATACTAACCCCCTGACTGAAGAGTATTTGCGTGTAATGTAATATTGATTCGACTTTGAGCATTTCATAGCAAGATGTCAGACGAAGCAGTCGTTGTGCTGAGTGCGGCAATATTAATTCGACATTTTTATTTACGCAAAAAAGAAACACAGAAGAAACGATATTGGTTTGGATATTTTAGAAAGAATCAACCGATACAAGTTTTATCAAGTTATTACACATTGTATCATTACAAAGTGCGCATTGTAATGCTCAAATCTGTAACGTTACATTACACGCGAATGCTCCCGGTGAAGGAGCACTTCACATTGTATCATTACAAGGTGCGCATTGTAATGCTCAGTTCTCCTCCTTCACTGATGTAATGCTCAAATCTGTAACGTTACATTACACGCGCATACTCCTGGTGAGGGGGCACCTTTAAGTTTTCCTAACAAACTAAAAATAAGTAATTCATCCATAAATGTAATATAGAAATCTTCTTGTTTATTTAAGGCCATAAAAAAAGAATATCATTGGATGGAAATATTTATAGCACAGATACTTACCAATAATTTTCTCAGGGTCTAGGCCACGATCAAAACCTGATGCTTTCTTGTCATCAGATTTTGCTTTCTTAGCCCCCTTCAGGTCTGGCGTTGCTGCTGCAGATTTACGCTTCTTAATATCCTTGTCAACCTTTACTGTTTTACCCTCTGCAATAAAATTTTGTACTATAATTTACAATTATGTTCTGTAACTAATCAAAATTTGCAATTTAAAATTCAACTTTCGGTATCTTATAATTGAGGATGTTCTGAAATTCTTTACAGTCCAAATCATCCTCACCTGCTTGCTAGTACTGATTGATGGACGAGGTTTTGGCACTGGTTTTCCTGTCGACGTTGGAAGATCAGACAGCAGTATGTACTGTAGAAGCTAAGGTAAAATAAATCATGAGGAGTGGCAAACTCCAGGGTTTAAAGTGCAAGTTATGGATGCAGCCAATGCTGATAAAAAATTGGTCATGATCAGAGTCAAATAGGAATTGAAATATAATAAACATTGCGAGATCTTACCAGCTTCTTTCTTTTTTCTGGCTTCTTCAAAAGCTTGAATTAGGTCTGGACAGTCAAGATTCTCTTCAGGCTCCCATGTATTATCCTCATCGCTGTAACCCTTCCATTTTAAATAGTATTCAACCTGTAAGTATACATTTCATTTATTAATTCTTATATGCCTACATCAAGAGCCATGACTTTGGTTTTGTTGGTTTTTACAGAAGCAACTGTTATCTGATAGTAAAGGCATCATATTAGTAGATGCACCTGCAGACAGTCGGGCTCCATACACTATAATAATAAATTCATATTTGACTTATTTTTTTTTTTAGATTGGAAATTTTTGATCACTACATTGAGTCTCATTAAAGTATACACTTTTTCAATCCAAATTTGATTTGAAACAGCCTATTAATTGCTTTAAAAATTGCATTACATAATATGACTTAAAAAATGGTCTGGTATTAGATATTATGAAACCTTTTTTTAAATCTATACATAACATTATCATACTATCTATTTTACACATTCAATCTATTTAACATAGCAATTGATTTAAATGTTAATTTAGCACAGCAAATTTTTATCACAAGTAAAGTGATATCAAGGGTTCTGTGAATCTAAAACATTTACTGACATCAGCTAGAAAACATACCAGTGGCACTTTAGATGCAAAACTCAAACAAATAATGATAGAGCTTGCATATGCACAAATTAAGTGCCCCAGATCCCTCATGCAGACAAACCCAATTCAATTATTAATGATAAAGATTGTTTTCACATTTGTTGATCAAATATTACAATGACAGAACTCACAAGTGGGTGAAAGTCTTGTTCTATAGAATATGATAGCACTAGCACATAGGGTATATAGTTGTATACCTAATGTTGCCATTAGACAATTTCACATGGAATGTCACATAATGGTACAACACTGTCACAGACAATGGACTTTTTACACAGACGACAAAGAAAGACATAGGGTGCATTATTTCAGTTTAGTATTGACAGCTTAGCAGTATTAGTTTAATATTAGCAGTTTCTTGAAGATTAATAGAATGGTATGTATGGTACAGTAGGCTGATTTCCTCAACTCCACAACATGGTGCATTAGGATTACTGGAGAACAAAACCAGACCTTGTTATTTCTGACACGTCGATCTAACACCTTCTCAACGGAGAACTCTTCCTCTCCTTCAGGCTCATCTTTCTTCTTGTCAGCCATTGGTCTGAAACATTAACTTATTATGAATTCCATGACTGGCAGTGTTTCTGCTACAGATGCTAAGGCAAGAAGACTTAGCACATGAGCCTCAGAGTGAAGTATTTTTCCTAAAGTATTCACTAAGGCATTGGATTGGATTGCCAGGGTATTTTTTTATATCGCTTAGGTGGCAGACATGCACACGGATGGACAGTGGTTGCCATGACCTATGGATGTTTGCAACACTAAGGGCATCACACTTGCGCTGCCCACCATGGTGAGGGTAGAGGGAGCAGCTGAGCGAAAAGTAGCCTGTCTACGTGTTTAACAAACAAGTTGCACCGAGACCAGTTGTCACCAAACGACACTTGAAGTCGTTAAACAATCTACCTGGGGTAGATTATACAGCTCCATAGGAACAAATAGCCCGAAGGATTCAATTAGGCTGGCCAGCATTTGGCAAATTATGGTCAGCAATTCAAGCACAGGGCACAAGCCAAGGGGAACCTCAAAGAATATCAGTTTTAACACCCTACCACCTTGTATAACAAGGGTTGTGGTGGAGCATACCCCATTTTTGACCTTGGGAACAATGTGTGACTGCATGTATTGAGTTACGGTTTACACTACGAGACTGTATGTCCAACTGTATACCACAGTTTCAATAAGATTTATAAAGATACAGCAAAACATTCCATTTGTATTTGGAGTCCCTCATTGGGGATAACCCTGTCTCTATAATATAGAATAAAATTGGTTGCACTTGAGTGTTGTTTACTGAATGAAGATGTGTAGTGTAGTCATGGTATGAAAGTTATACACACAGATGGGTGGTCGGGTCAAAGGGGTTTGGTAAATTATTTGATCTGCCTAGGTATTTTCTGTAGTGGATTTTTTAAGTCTGAAATTGACTGGATTGATTATGATAAGATCGTCGTGTAACAAGCGTTCCCTTGACCTTGAAGAGTCACAAATAATCATACTCCCTATCCATCCTTCCTAGTACCTACCTATATACTTTATACTACTTATTTGATTTTCAATAACTTTAATGGTGCAATATATGGTAGTATCTGTCAACAAAACCAGTGAGGTATTCAACAATGCACTTTTTATACGATTATTTTGTAAAATGTATAGTTTTTGTTGATGAGGTTAACCAACGTTGTAAGTATGAGGATCAATACTAAAGACAAATCGAAATACTTCAGAATATTAAAACATGGTAAGAACATAAAATGTAATGAACATTTACAGATACTAAATATATAGGAAGCCAAATAAATGTGTAGCGTTTGTTCATAATTGTATACAAATCAGCATCATGTCCCGCCATTTTGGCGTGTACAATGGCGAGTGATTAGAATTTCCTCTGCTAGTAGAGAGAAACAGTGTACTTCAGACCTTAAGTTAATTCCTCACACCTATAGGAGTACTTTGAAATATTTTCATGAAATACATACCTTTACAACAATAAAGTTCTCGGAAAAATTAAGCCGGCGTATGTAACACCTCTGAACGTTTGTTTTAGTTTTTAATAAAATTCTTTATTCTATTGTAATAGTCTATGGTTAAGTTAAAGTATAAATAAAATTCTTTTTTTTTTTCTCTATTCATCAAATGACAGTAACCAAAGACTTTAAATTACTTTAAACCATTGATGTGAAAAGGAGGGGATCGGTCCTACCTACAGAACGCTGTGTCTTCACCTACGTTCCATTTTAATGAATAGACGTTTTACTACGTTAGTGATGTGCCTTCTACTATCGTAGAAGTTGTCAATTTACGTAAACTAATACAATTGGGTTTACTTATCTTTTAACCTGTATAAATTACTAAACAACGGACCTAAGTTTCTATCCCACCAGTGAACAGCAAAGCAATAAGCTAACATCAGGTTCTAAAGTACAAACCTAAAAAAAATTCCTCTTGTCCTTTAAAGTTTTAATGCAGTTTAGAGAATAAAATTCTAAAAAGACGTAGAGACCGGACCGCGCATCCCTAGAATAGGGAAAATCATTAGGATGATGGAAACTGTTCGCGGAATAAATAACTAAAGTGAAAATTACCATTCCGAAACAGCAGTAGGGCTTCTCCACATCTTCCGAGTTGTCTTTATTATATTCCGAGTGCACACCGAGAATCAGCAATCGAAAGGTGGATGGATGCTCCTCACAATGGAAAAATAAATCATGTTTAGTTAATAATAAGAATTAATGGGTACCATTAACTATCACAATGACATGGCCTTCACTATAAGGCTCTTCTTATTTTAAAATGGGGTTTCTTCTATGGGGTTCTTCAAAAGGGATTTTTGAATGTTTCAACAGGGTAGGCAGTACGAGTGTAACGCCCTTGGTGTTGCAAACATCCATAGAACATGGTGACCACTTTTCATTGCGCCGTGGGCTTATCTGCCACCTAAGTAGTATTAAAATAACAACTAATAAGAAACTGAAGTTGCGTTTTCTGGAAATGTATCTCAAGTTGATGAGTCCCATATGGGTTTCACCAAACCACGGAAATTCGCCACATTACCTACTTAGTTGGTCATGGGTTGTTAAGTCGCGTGACACGAATTTTAAGCAATGCAAGTTTCTCATGTGGGGTTTCCCATTTCGGTTTCCATTGTTTTTTGTTTCAAACTATTCGAGGAAACTGTTTTCTAGTATGCGAGTCGCCATTCAAATGTCAGACAAGTGTGAAACTCTATTTAGGTCCTAGTCACGGGTCGCGGCAACGAAAGTTGGCAATCAGCAAGATAATCATTTTTTTAACTAAGTAGGTACTTAAGTTTGTACTTACACTTACTCACTTGGTTGAATTATTCATTATTATGTTCATTGAATTTGAATCGACTAAAACCAAAAAGTAAATCGAGTTCTCGATTCAAAAATATTTTCTTGTGTAAGTATATTATATATTTATTGTATTTATCTGTGTGTCTATGTATGTCTCAATACGGGAAAGTTGTAAATAATTTTCATAAAAATTTAGACAAAGCTCATAAAAGAGTAGTACAAGATAAATAAAAAGTGACCTAATGATTACCAAGTGAATCCTGAAAGTGATGAGAAACCGCAAATGGTGTGCCTTATGAAACAAAAAACTATCATTGCGCACGATACCCCAACGCCATTTTGAAGCGAAATTTTGTATGTAAGTGCCAAGTATTTCGCAATATTTTCAATTCTCACCCTCCTCTAAGGGATGTGATTGATAATTAACGATACCAGTGAATGTGAAACGCGCTTACAGGGGTTCCAGCATGTGATTAAGTGCATTGACTTATGCCCAGACTCGATGGTCGCATCGAGGTGGGTTGCGGCGCCGTTTAGCTGGACCTCGCATTAATTAAATTAAATAGTGCTTTATTGTACTGACAAATTGTTAACTGACAATGTGCTCTGTAGGCAGTATTGTGTGCAAAATTTATGCCAGGTCCAAACGAGTGTGGTGAATGTGGAATAGTGTATTTCGGCGTGGTTGGTGTTATCGGTGGCGTTTCCGACTGTTGCAGATAGCGGGTGGTGCGGAGGATGGCCCGGGCCGACGGGAACGCTCTAATTAACTGACGGACGCTGCCGGCTTACAGCTGGCGCAAGCAGTAGGTTCCTAGCTTTGTTTTTTTACCAATTTTCACTACACACTACATTACTCTGACATTGATTTTTTACTGTCAAAATAATATTTCACACATCTTTTTTTATGTTTTTACAATATTAGTTACAGTCTGTTCTATCATTCTATCCAGGTAGAGATCTGCCTTATTTAGATTTGTACTTAATTATAATGGTGATGATTTTAAACTGAACCACATGTTAAGTGTTTTCTTATTGTAATCAGCTGAAGTCCAGGCCATTAATGGAGTCTGGAGGAGGTGAACTATTACTATGAAATGTTACAAAGTAGATAACTTAGCGGAACTTAAATTAATCTACCTATAGGTCACACAGATATTGTTAGGAAACAAAAATAATTCAAAGTATACAATTTTTATATGATATCTATGTTTATTTGCATAATTATCAGTTCCATATCACTTAAAACTTATGTTTTATTGGTTTATATTGTAGGTTAGGAGGTCACTGGTACTTGATTAAATCAAGGGACAGTTATAAGAGTAAATAGTCTATAAACTCTGTGTTGGTATTGACCAAATTACTATCATATTTAGCCTAGAGTAGTTGTACTACTGTTCAAACATTTGATAATTCTTATTGGCACATATTTCAATATCCGATTTCTAATACTCTCTTTTATTATCATATCAGTGACAGAAATCCGACTCATTAATATATTCAATATCATGGAGAAATACAAGTGAGCTATTAATAATTTATATTGGTTACACCTTAGTTAAAAATACAAATTCAGTAGGCTGTTTCTTGACTTTACTTGTTTATTCATTAGTTATGAATTTAATCTCATTGCATTGAAACATATTTTAATGTAAGAAAAGAATAAAATTCTTCAACAATTTTAGGTATATTATTTATTAATATATCTTAATACAAAATGCTTTAATGGTTCTAGACTAAATTTAAAATGCTAGCAGGGTGCTAGCACCTCTGCCTACTCCTTTGGGGATAGAGATGTGACCTTTTGTTATGTTATGTTTATTAAATAAATAAAAAAATGGCATTATATTCAAATTAAATTATGTTGAAAATTAGGACTGCTAACAATGTTTTCTCATGCAATAGTAATATAATTAAAACATTTTACATACATATGCTCACACCTGTAATCCCAGAATGGGTAGGCGGAGGTGTAAATAAACACCCAAATTTTGCCAACTATGATTTATTACATATACCATTGAATTACAAGAATATAGGTACAAGAATACTTTGTTACAACTGGGTAAGTTAGAGAAAATTTAAAAATTAGATTAATAATAGTACCTAAATAAGTGGAAATGCTATTGTTAGTTTTGATTTCTGTTACTGAAAACAATCAAATTTTAAAGCTCTAAACTTATTAATTCATAAAACTCTTTAGTATGGCTTGTCTGAAATGATGATGCCCTCCACACATTCACATCTGTCTAATAAAGCAGTAGAAACATCAATTATTTCATATTCGTCAATGTGATTTATTTGTGTGCATAAAAAAACTAGCTGTATCACTGGGGGGATTACACAAATGACTTAATACATACGAATAATATACACAAAACATAAAACAATAAACTCACAAGATAAGACATTCATACCAGCGTAACTGTTCACATCCACAACAAGCTTCCCTAATGAAATTAGAAATCTACCCATAAATTAATTTAAAAGTTTAATTAAAATGAAACTTTACCAAAAAGGCTAGTATAAAATTCAACAGTATTATCATAAACAAGCTTGAAAATTAACTGTTTGCTGTACTAAACTAATCAAATAAAATATTGTATTTGATTAGGTAAACATGTTTGTAAATAGATCACAAAAAATGCACTGAGTTTCTTATCAGTCTTTTTATGATGGGTCCATTGCATGCCAGTGGTCACATTATACATAAATTAATATAATACTGTTTATATTTTTTTACAGATTAGTAAGTTAATTCAGTCGTTTTCTGTAATAACTATTCCAGTTATGTATATTATTATCAAATCATGATGTTAGACTTTTTTAAATCAACAAGTTTTGTTAGTTTTTAATTTTTGATGTGACATCTTTATAATTGGACATTTTCTTGCAGTTCAGAATGCCACGACCTGGCAGTCTCAAAGACCCAGATATTGCTGAATTATTCAGCAGACATGATCCAGAGAAGATCTTTGAAGATCTTCGTGAGATTGGACATGGATCTTTTGGGGCGGTCTACTATGCTCGCTGCAATCTCTCTAAAGAGATTGTGGCGATTAAGAAAATGTCATATGTGGGGAAGCAGAGTGAAGAGAAGTGGCAAGATATATTGAAAGAAATTAAGTGAGTAGTGGTTTTATATTGTTTTTTTAGTCATCATCATCACCATCATCATCATCATTAACAGTCATAGGATGTCCATTGCTGAACATAGGCCTCCCCCATTGACTTTTAATCTGACTGGTTAGAGGAGATCTGCATCCAATCGGACTGTCATCCATAGTATTTTGTTAAAGAAATAGTTATGTTCAAATTAAACAATTGTTATTTGTCATCATGATCATTCAAGCAGTTCCTATTAGAAGATGAAAAAATGATTCTAGATATCAGAAAATGATTCCTGTTTTACCCTAACAATATCTAAGTACTCTTTATTGTTCAGATTCCTGAAGCAATTGGACCACCCAAACACAATCGAATACAAGGGATGCTACAAACGAGAACACACGGCATGGCTCGTCATGGAGTATTGTGTTGGTTCTGCATCAGATATTATAGAGGTAACATATTTATTTATTAGTAAAACTACATAGCACTAGACCCAAAGTAAGAACAGTGTAACTAGCTTGTATTATGGGTTCTAGATAAACAAAAACTATCTTAAGTATGACAAACAAAATCACCCACACTTGATATGTTACTTGGTTTCAGCAGACAAATATAATAAATTTATAAATGTATCCATTCCATACTACTAGTGAACAAAAATAAATAAAGGCATTGCTTTGCTACTGATTGAGTTTGTCAAGAATCTTCGCACTGGTCATACAGGCTTGTGTGTACAGTTCAGTTTCAGTTCAGTTCAGTTCACTTAGTAAGGAGTGGTCTATACTTGCTAATGTATTATCAAAAATTTAAAAATGTGTATTAATCATAAAACTTAGTCATCTTCATCAAGTCCATGGCAGCCAATAATTTGGCATTTTTTTCGAGTTATTCGATTTAATATTTGACCTAAGTCACAGTGTTATCCGTTGCCATACACAGGTCCTTGGCAGTAATGGTGGAGGGCACATTTCACCATTCATGACAATGTTACAAATATTGTCATGAATGGTCAACCAATTCATATTTAGCCCATGTATATCTCAATGCAAAAGCCATGCTGGACTAGTAGTCTCATTGAGTAATCTATGGACTCATATGATAATGATTAAGGCATGGCACATTATTTATATATTAAATAGTAATTTGATGACTATTTGCATTGTCCTTTGTCCTTGATTACATCTACACAATATGTTACTAATTTTATTATTGCATTTATTATTTTGGTCATCACTATTATCGAGCAAATCTCTGGTGTGACGATAGAGTATTGGACTAGTTGTTGGAGGTCACGTGTTCGATTCCCGTTTATTTATATGTCTAATTGCATTGGTCAGCGTGTTTACATGTGTAAATGCTAACAAACCCGGCGAACTACGTTTCGCCACCAGATGTGAAAAATGATTTTCCCGCTTTTCTGTTGAAATTTGTCCTGAATTTTCTTTGCTATAAACCTCACGGAGCCCGAGACCTTTCCAACGAATGCAATACCGTGCGTTCTGGAATTATAGCGTCAGGAAGGAAAACCCGACTAATTTTTATATAGTAGAAGATATACATTTATAAAATTATCGTAATACATTTTGCATCCTAGAACTTATAATTATTTACTCATTACCTATAGTTTGAGATTGTAGTTTGTACTCAAAACATAATACATTTATTGCATTCCATAATGTGATACAGTCCTACCGTGACCATGATGATCTAAAAGTTAAAGTTGTGTATTTATTCCAGAATATTTAAGAATTTATCTCATCAGGTATCATAATATACAGTTAACATAGGTATTAAGGAAAATTATTAAAATATAAGGATAAATAATTATTATGTTCGAGAATATTTTAGTACCTATTTGATTCTAATAAATTATTAAAAGCATTCAGTTTTAATTTTTTACGTAATTGAAGGATTCAGTGGATCGATGCATTGCGCGGTAGTGATAAATATGATTATGCTCCCTCATGTATATGTGGGACGGCGCATGGGGCAGCGGACGGGCGGCCTAAGGACACATCATCGCACTCAACACTCGATGGTTGAGTCCGTTGAGGGCATACTACCTACTTAGGTTAAATTTTAAAGGATGTGATTTAAGCTATCGCCGAAGTCACATAATTTTCCACACAATAGTATATATGCTGCCTAAATTTTTGACGACAGATTTACTATTTTGCTGACCAACCCCCTGAAGTCTCAATGGGGGTCGACTGGGCTCCTATTTATATTTCATGCACACGAGTAATCTCACGATCGGGGTGCGCGGTGGACGGTGTCATTTTCTCCTGAGTACCAATCAACCTACCAACATTTAATAAAATAGAAATTTTGCTGCCAAATAATGTATTTGCTCATTTTAAATAGTAAACACTTCAATGTTTTAAAATAGATGTTTCTATACATCTTACTAGTTGCTATCAAATATTTTGAGATTATCTCTGATTCGTCCGAAAATTCCCATTCGTAACCGATAAGAAAAATTGGTGTTTATCACTGGGTCATACGTATAATTTGACAATTTTGTATGAATGAATAACATACTTGTTGAAGGAAATTCTTGTGTTTTGTATAGTTCCGTGAAATCGGTAGGTATGTTACGCGTAACTTCAACAATTTCAAAGATAAATTGAATATAAAAAAATATTTAAAGCGAAACTCTTATGATTGATCGTGAAACCGTGACTCACTTGGGAACACAACACAGTTAAGCAATAACATTGCTTTCGTAATTTTACAAGGTTAATTTTGTATTCATATTAAAACTATTGAGTATGAATATTGTAAAAAATATACAATAATATGCATTACGTACAATGTTATGTATACTTATGTAATTATGTCAAAATTGTCAAACAACTTATGTACGAGTTCAACTACAAAAAAATTCTGTCGAAAGCTTCTGCCAAAGCGACTATCATTTAATAAACAAATCGGTCGCCATAATGTTATTAAGCCCTATTACTTTTTATTATGATAATGTAGAATGATACACGATCATTATCCAAAGAGAGACGGATGGACCTATGCACCGCGGCCCAATACAGATGCCCAGAAAGATATTCAGGCATTTTTAGAAAATTTAGTGTCGAAGGTTATGGCTGACTAATTTACACATTGCATACGAGACTTTAAAAAGGTCTCGGTATTTTTTAAGTACTAGCTTTCTCCCACGTGGATTTCGATCCAGTTCTCGCCACTCATAGGAATACGCCAATCATACTTCCGGAATAAAAAATAGCGTATGTTATTCTAGACTTTCTGTTCAAAATTCCAGCCATATCTGTACAGCCTCTTAGTTAGAGCGTAATTGAATGACAATCATCTAAACATCTTTTTAAACATTCACATTTCTAATACTAGTCCTTAGGTATTAAGATCTGACATCAATGTTTCTTATAATAATATACTTTACCACTTTATAGATGACGAAGGAAACTGATAAAAATGGACCATGTACCATTTACTTTTTTATATCTGAAATTCTATCTATCACATAAAGGCGTTACTAGAAATGTCAGTAAACAAACACTGGTTATGTATGAGTTCATGAGTCAGTGTGGCGAGAACACTTGTAAGTTATTGATTTGTGGTAAAGGAAGTCGAACAATTTCATCGCTGATTTCACGACTCAATATCGCAGGCCGTGTGCTTAAACTTTGATTTTGTTCAGCAAATGTGTTGCAAATTAATGCCAGTTGCAAGAGCCTTCTTAGAAATAATATGACTAAGTATCACATCCGAAATGTAATATTCGAATATCTTTGCTGTACGAGCTGTTATTATTAAAATAAGAATTACAAGTCGTGTTTTGAATCATCTACTCGTATATTTTATCTATACGATGCTTGTTGACTTTATTTATTTATCAGTTTGATATTTTAATAACTATGTATTTATTTTTGTTATATTTATGATACTCGGAATATTTTATTTTTGATTCCACTTTTTATTTATTTTTCTTAAATTTTTTGGTGCTATCGGAAGTTTTTTTGTTTGCTTCTTTTTCCTGTTTTGCTCAATTATATACTTGAAAGCGGTATTGAACCTCGTGACCTTAGGATATATTTACAGCCCTATTTGTATTGTACCGCTGTGTATTGAGGAATGCTACATCATCTCTACAATTCTACATTGGTGACTGTTTTAGCTCAACTCTTTCTCAATTGATCTCAATTGAATCTGAGAAATATGAGATTCTTAAAAGTAGGAACAATAAAAAATTAATTTCTTTTCAATACATACTAATGTCATCGAGTAGAGATATTTCGTTGGTATTGTTCCTACTATCATAGATAGAAGCCCATGCGAAGTGAAAAATAAGGATCATTTCATTGAATTCTGGGTGCCAAAGGGAAAACTACAACACAATGCTGGTCTTACGTAACACTGGGATAATGTTATTTATATTTCGTTGTTTGCAGGTACACAAGCGACCGTTACGCGAAGAAGAAATAGCAGCAATATGTGAAGGCGTCGTATGCGGCCTGTCATATTTGCACAGCTTAGGTAGGATACATCGAGACATCAAAGCTGGTAACATCTTGCTGACGGAGAATGGAACCGTCAAATTGGCAGATTTTGGAAGTGCCAGTATTAAGTGTCCAGCTAACAGCTTCGTGGGCACTCCGTACTGGATGGCGCCTGAAGTTATACTTGCCATGGATGAGGGGCAGTATGATGGCAAGGTCAGTATATTTTATTTTATTATAGCATTTTAAACAAATCATTTACATTTTGAGCCTGACAAGCCGGTACATCAGCACATCAGGTTATTCACAGACTAGACAGTGACGCTGTTTTTCTATTTCCTTTGGGATAGGGAGGTAAGGCAGCAGTCGGTTCCCTAAACCAAGATAACCCAAATCAAAGGAAAGACTAGAGAGAGGCGACTCTGAAGTTCAAAGTGCAATCTTTGGATGCAATACGTAGTTACGTACAGTATTCATGTACTTGAACGTAACGAAAATAGCTTATTGCAATTTGTACTAAATACAAGTTGTACTATTTCAGGTAGACGTGTGGTCTTTAGGAATAACGTGCATTGAGTTAGCGGAACGCAAGCCGCCGTACTTCAATATGAACGCAATGTCGGCGCTGTACCACATCGCACAGAACGACTCACCCACCTTGCAGGTGAGTTACCTACAAGTATGTATGTTCACTTCACATTTACACTAACCGCCTTTTAACATAAATAGGGTACATGACTGCACTTAAAGAATACACTCTTTACTATAATGATTATTAAAAATGAAGCGCTGAGATCATTTATCAAGTGCCACATAGTGATTCTTGGAAATATTAATAGTCATTCCGATTAGACCTACAGTCCAGTGCACAGAAAGTTACAGTATGCTTAGTAAGTTATCTACCGTGTCAGCATTCGTAAAATTTGTACGCATTGGACACATACTTCTCTAGTTCAAATTAAACTCATTTCGAATATTCTTTTTTGAAATTGTCATGTACTCTGTTACTACTAACAGCTGAGATACTACTATAACGAGGCAACCAAAGCGTTAAAACGACTTACGGTTATACCTACAATAGAAATGATATGTATTCACACTATTCACCGCATGTCACTGCGCGTGGTCAATCGCGCAATGGGCGCTAATCTCGGACTCAAACCGACTAATGCCACACACCGTCTCGGGTTTTCAAATGTCGGGGTGTAAGATTGCCTAAGCCAAGTCTAACTCCATCCAGCTCCAGAGCCATCTCCATTTTCAAAATGGATTGTTCATGGATTCATTCTCTCTATCCTCGCCCAGCCTAAAAAGGGTAGCAAAGAGTTAAAAATGGTAATGGTGACCCTCTTTCCGTCAGCTTAGCACCAGGCGAACTGTAGTCAAATTGACGTGCCATAAATAAATAAAAAATAGATATTACATTTATTTGAATTTCTTATATTAACTTCTACAAGATTTGTATGTACTGGTTGCTTCATTATAGGAGTTAATTGACTAAGTTGAATATAATTCTGTATATGTCCTGTTTTTGTCCTTTGATTTAATACTATTTCGGGTACGGCATGCCTTTTAGTGTGAGAAGCAAACTTATTCCAATCAGCATGCATTTCCATAACGTTTTTGTCCAACTGTAAACCTATTTTTGTCTTGCACCATAATGCACCTCTGATTGAGACTAGAAACTCAATTTTAACAAGAATTAATCATTCGACAGGCTCCCGAATGGACGGATACATTCCGGTTTTTCGTCGAAGCTTGTCTCAGAAAGAATCCCCAGGAACGTCCCTCGTCCGCTGGTTTACTCGCACACATATTTCTCACGCGGCAGAGATCTCCAAATGTCCTCGTCGATCTCATACAAAGGACTAAGGCGGCAGTACGAGACCTCGACAATCTGAACTATCGGAAGATGAAAAAGATACTTATGGTTGACGGAGATAACGAAAGTGCTATTGGTACGTACTTATCTGTTATATTTAGAAACACTTGACCGATTTATTCAATCGATTGACCTTTTTATCGTACGATAGATGGCTATATCATGGATGTTTGTGTTTTGCATACTAAACTAATTAGCAACTACCAAAATAGTTATATTTGTGAAAATATAGAAGTGAGGTATCACTTGTTTATCTTCGATTCAATCGCGACTTGTCAGGTAACGCGTTCTTTCAGCGGACGAACTTTATAGAGGGTAGAATTTGAACTGACGAAATTAATTATGTTTAAGCTAAGTAAGCTTCATTTCATAAACTCAAAGGGTTTATATTGGGGGAGGGAGGATTTGGCGCATTTGCTCCTGCGCTCCTGAAGATGCCTCGTGTAGAGGCGAAACACGTGTCGAAGTTTAAGTCCTTCGCATTAGCGGAATACTGCAATGGTAAAACATCACTCCCTGGTAAGATTTTGTTTTTCTTACTTTGAAGTGGGTGGTTTGACATTCCAATATATATTGTTGGAGTGTTGAACCGCGGGTGAGCGGTGGGCCAAATCCTCCCTCCCCCAATATAAACCCTTTGTAATGGATTTCCGCCAGGTAACGCCTGCATCTATATCGTATTTCATAAACTCAGTTACACAATTTTTAATTACATTACATTTGAAGATTCTGTTCATTCTCTCTGAACCTTTGCCCAACTCAGTTGGGGTCGGCTTTCCAGTATAACTGTGATGCGGCTGAACTTAGATATTCTGAAGCGAGATTCTGTTCATTGTTAGATTTAAATATCACTTATTTATTATCAAAAGAAAATACCGCAATATTATCTAACCATTTTATTACTATTCACACCCTGATGCCTATTTACCCTGTTTTATGTTAAGTAATCTCAATGATTGTTGGTGTTTGTAGAAGGTTTTTGATCTCAAGAGATAGCGCTCAATGATGAAATTTAGTCATCTAAACATTATATTGTGGTGTGGTGGTTGTGCAGGCGACAGCGAAGAGACAGCCGAGGAACGTTCAGGCGGCGACAGCTCCAAGTCTAACTCGGCCACGTCAGAGCACAGTGCGGCGGGCGCGTCCAGCCAAAGCTCTTCCTCCGGCAGTCTGCGCCGCCGGCCGCACCCTGTATGTATACTTAGTCATTTAGGTCGAGCCCACACTGTCATTTTAGAACTATCCATCAAAATAAAGAAACTCAAATATAATCAATTCTATACATAGTGTATCTATGTATAGAATTGATGTAAGTCTATACATAGGTTGATTTCAATTATTCTGCACGATTCTATGACATAGGAAAATTTTAAAGCTTGAGCTTTGAGCCTTAAAGCCTTAATTTTGCTAAAATATTTTTGGGCACAGAATTCACCGAATTTGCGTGGAATTCAAAACGACTCACGAATTAAGTTAAGTTTACCTAAATCCGTACACTACATTATTTTATGCTCTGTTTTTTTTGCGTATATTTCGGTTACATTCAAATTTCTTTCTGAGTTTCCGCTTTCTTACTCGCCTTTCCAAGTAGGAGATCCTCCTGATGAGACTTATCAAATTATCTATATTTATTTCGTAAAATTATTTTTGGTGGGTCATGTGAATCCCATTGTTGTAGTGGAGGGTGACAATTTTCTAAAAGAAAGTTTGTGGACGAAAGCTTACCTCAATCTAGCCGGCATGAATCGGGTTATAGGGACCTCTTGCCACTGCTGCATGGTAAACTACACATGCAGTTCACTATCTTTGTTATATTCAAGGCTTACAACTGTAAATGAGCACTGAGAGTACTTTCTTATTGTAAGTAATCTAATTAGGCCTATTGATATATCTGCAGGTGAATGCGAATCATCACAGCCAACATCAGCAACAACCACAGTACCAACTAAATCATCAACATTCATCACACTCCACTAGGTGAGTACTTGTACAAATTATAATACAATTATTAAAAAAATAATTAGCGTACATTTAGTTTTGTATGTAAATATTGTTTCCATTAGTATTTGAGTTGACATAATTAGTCTTTGGGGAAGGCCTGCATGTATATAAGGCGAATAGTGAATAGCTTTAGTTGATATACCTACAACTATGTACTAGAACATGCATGTAAGTGGTGAAGGTCATAATGCATAAAGGCTCTTTTGAAACTTATAACGTTGATTGAGTATGCATGATAGCAATGTGCTTATAAATGGAGAAGTTTATAGATTTTCGTTTCACGTCAATAAACTGCTCCGGTCAATTTAAGCCTAAAATCAGGAGGAAGCTTACATAAATTCCCATAAAGCTGAATATTGGCATAGTTGTTCAAAACATCATTATAAAGAAAATCTCAAAAGTCCTCATCGTTCTGAGGTGTGCTAAAAATTTGGCACGGGGTCAAAGGTCAAAAAAATGAGTTTTTTGCGATTTTTAGCGAAACGGTGAGTTTTTTCGCAAAATTACCCCAGTACAAAATTGTAGATCACAAAATTCTCTACAAAAAATATTATATATCAATAATTTTTTTCCTAAAAGCCACCATTTTGGAGATATAACGTTCCGAAAAGTTGGATCAGTCGTAATCCCTCTATTTTGCACACGTTTCCACGCCACCTATGAGGTAGTGTACAAAGCGCGTTTTTTTTAACGTGGTTTCCCCAGTAGGCCTATTCCACGGGTCTGCTGAGATTTTATATGTTTTAAAACTATTGCAAAATAATATTATATATTATAGTGGGCAAAAACAACGGCGGTGTAATTAAATAAAATACTTAAAATAAAAAGTTAGTCGTCTGATTCATAACTGTCCAAGATTTCTGTTTCTTCTTCTTCTTGATCTTCTTCTCCTTCTTCTTCCTGTTCATCCTCTTGTTCTTCTTCTTCTTCTTGTTCTATTTCACACGTAAACTGCCCCAATAGCGATTCCTGATCGGTATCAAACGAATCTTCAAGAGTTGGTGACTCAACATTCGAGCATGATCGGCCTTGACAGTGTGTGCATGCCAGGGAACAAAACAGTCCAACTTTTCTGCAACCACATTTTGCACTACACCCTTTCTTGCAGTTGCAAAATATTGTGTTGAGAAGTTTCTCAGGTGCTGGTGGAAGTAAAGTTTGAACTGGCTCTAGTGTATTGTCGATCAACTTCCAACCCCAGTCTTTAGGGTCCAGCTGATTACCAAGCCACACTTGAACTTGGTAATATACCCGAAACAGATGTTGATGAGCAGCTACTGAGGTTGGAGGAAGAGAAGCTAAGTTGACTTGTTTTTTATTACGCGTATTTTTCACGAAAGATGTGTATCGCAACTTATCTAAGCAAGTGGTTTTTTCGATACACATCTTTCGTGAAAAATACGCGTAATAAAAAACAAGTCAACTTAGCTTCTCTTCCTCCAACCTCAGTAGCTGCTCATCAACATCTGTTTCGGGTATATTACCAAGTTCAAGTGTGGCTTGGTAATCAGCTGGACCCTAAAGACTGGGGTTGGAAGTTGATCGACAATACACTAGAGCCAGTTCAAACTTTACTTCCACCAGCACCTGAGAAACTTCTCAACACAATATTTTGCAACTGCAAGAAAGGGTGTAGTGCAAAATGTGGTTGCAGAAAAGTTGGACTGTTTTGTTCCCTGGCATGCACACACTGTCAAGGCCGATCATGCTCGAATGTTGAGTCACCAACTCTTGAAGATTCGTTTGATACCGATCAGGAATCGCTATTGGGGCAGTTTACGTGTGAAATAGAACAAGAAGAAGAAGAAGAACAAGAGGATGAACAGGAAGAAGAAGGAGAAGAAGATCAAGAAGAAGAAGAAACAGAAATCTTGGACAGTTATGAATCAGACGACTAACTTTTTATTTTAAGTATTTTATTTAATTACACCGCCGTTGTTTTTGCCCACTATAATATATAATATTATTTTGCAATAGTTTTAAAACATATAAAATCTCAGCAGACCCGTGGAATAGGCCTACTGGGGAAACCACGTTAAAAAAAACGCGCTTTGTACACTACCTCATAGGTGGCGTGGAAACGTGTGCAAAATAGAGGGATTACGACTGATCCAACTTTTCGGAACGTTATATCTCCAAAATGGTGGCTTTTAGGAAAAAAATTATTGATATATAATATTTTTTGTAGAGAATTTTGTGATCTACAATTTTGTACTGGGGTAATTTTGCGAAAAAACTCACCGTTTCGCTAAAAATCGCAAAAAACTCATTTTTTTGACCTTTGACCCCGTGCCAAATTTTTAGCACACCTCAGAACGATGAGGACTTTTGAGATTTTCTTTATAATGATGTTTTGAACAACTATGCCAATATTCAGCTTTATGGGAATTTATGTAAACTTGAATGTGTAAATTGACCGGACTATAAAGCTATTAACTATCTTCACTCAAAAATTTTGCTGAGCATGCGCTCAGCACAATTTTGCATGGGCTATGGACACATTCGTACAATTTCACGTTCGTACAATTCTACATTCGTACAATTTTTCCTGAATTGTTTTCCAAATTCGTACAAACAGGTATACTAACTGATGCCCGCGGTTCCGCTCGCGTGGATGTCATATCTCCGGTTCTAGTAGACCTATTGCAATCACTAATGTATTAAGCTGGGCTTACCCGTGGTTCACCTATTTTGTCCACCTGGTGGACCACGGGCAAACATATTCTTCCGTGGTCCACCAGGTGAACTAAGGTGAACCATAGGAAATTATTATTTAACCGTGGTCCACCTTTGAGCACATAATCTTAAGGCTTAAAATCGAAAGGAGAAAAGCGGATCGCTGCATTAATTGCTGCTTTACCTTTGATACCCCATAAAAGCATCAAAGAAGGATTGGAGTATATTAAATCTGAAAGCAGTGATAGCAAAAAAATGTTACTCTCCTTAAAGTACGTTGAAAGATTTTGGCTAACTGATAAATTCAGTTAAATTTTGTGCGTATTTGGTGAAAGACACTGCACCAATAATACTGCAGAGTCTTATCATTCGAAATTGAATTAAGAAGTAAATAAAAGAAATGCAACATTAATAAATCTATTAAAAGGTTCAACAAAACTAGACACATCAATTTTCAAGACAACGTCGAAGAGAAGAAAAATATAGGTATATAGATAACGACTAATATAACGACGATGATATTATGGGGATACAATTACAGTTACTAAATGGTGATATTCCAATCAATTTCGCATTGGAAAAACTACGTTGAGAGCAATTTTAGTTTTAAGTAATCATCATTTTAATTCAAATAAATTATTTCAATTACTGAATAAAAAAAAATGTCATTCGGCGTACTTTTTAATTTGTCGGGATCAATATTGCATAGATTTTAATCTAGCCAATGAAAAGAGGTGGACAATAGGCAATATATTTCAATAAAAATAATTTACGCGATTATCAGGTGGACCACGGAAAAATATGTTTGCCCGTGGTCCACCAGGTGCAAAATAGGACAAAATAGGTGAACCACGGGCAAACATATACCTTGTATACAATAAAGAAATTTTGTATATTATAATTTTGTGTGAAATTTAATCTAATGTAGGTATGTATGTGAAATTATACGGATGTGGAATTGTACGAATGTGGAATTGTACGAATGTGGAATTGTACGAATGTAGAATTGTACGAACGTGGAAATTGTACGAATATACTCGCAGCCTTTGCATGCAACATGCACAATACATGCAACTGCTCTAATGAAGACGGTACGCGTATCTCCGCAAGAAACAGCCCTTTGTGTTCGCACTAACGCCCCAACTGATTGGAACACGCGGCACGCACTCCATTGCGTGTTCACTGGAGCAGTTGCAGATGTGTGCAACAGTTGGTGCACGATCATAGTGTATTCTAAGACACCGACCTTATAGAATGCAACTATGCTATCATCGCGCAAGTAAGCCATGCGAGCGGTAGAAGTTCGCGCGAATATCAATTAGGACTCGTATTCAAAAAATCATATGAAGCATGTGCTGCTTTGTTGCGTGACCTTGACCTCCCTTAGACAATGTTTACATTACGCCACTGATGCATGGTATGTTTTATGTGTTGTAATTAGAACTAGTCACGTTATTTTTGTGGATATATACCTACTTTAGCACTTGCTTGTACTTAGTAGAGCTTTGCACACTGGATAGAATGCACTTGCCTTTCAGACGCGTACACAAGAGCTGGCTTTACTCATGTTGGTGTTTCCTACGCAGAGAGAGCGAGAGTCCTCTACCGGGTGCCCACGATGACTACGTCAATAGAGACGCAGTGCGTGACTACGCTAACCGTGACTCTCTTTGTGATGATTATGGTGATGACTACGCCAACCGTGATGCTATACGTGAAGCGAGGGAGCGGGAGAGGGACCGCGAGAGGGACAGGCACGCCAATGAGTACCGCGAGTACGTCAACGCGACCGCGGTGTATCAACAGGACGCGGGCGACGACAACAGGAACACCCAGCGTCGGCAGACCAGTAAGAGTTAGTAATTATTATATAGTAGGATCGCGAGGTGATCTTAATTAGATCACAATATCTATTCTATTTAAAACGAGCGTCAGTGATATTCTTAGTATTTCTAATAGAGAATGAATGGTGAAATCTAAAAGTATAGAAAAGATCCCAATAGGCCGCAAATTGATAAAAACAATATTGCCTGCAGTTATCACTGTAGTGGTACAATTCTGCAATTCTGCAATTCTGGACGTTCAATCATTATACGTATTAGACTATGGCCGAGGCTCGCCCTGTGTGGATGTCGGTTTACGCGTGCTTTGAACTTTGAGCTTTTAATATGCCGTGGATTCTTGGAAAAGTCTATTTGAATGATGCAGTTATCTGATTTGGCCATCTATGCCCTAGGTAAGAAATTGCAATACTGGTTAGAGTGACGATTGGGCGGACGCCAATCTATTTCAACTTACGAGTAATGCTGTCTCCGAGTGTGTTCAAAAATAGCAGACTCAATTACTACAGCGCAATGTATCCACTGTTGTCTATTAATTGGAGAAACGCGAAAATAAAATGATTTTAAACGGAATCGCTCAATACAATATCCCAAACATATCGCATGTAAAACATAATCCTAATTGATAATATAATTACAGGTATAACCAACAACGTGTCGGCAGCCATGTCTTTAGTGTCGGAGCACGGCGCGAACAATTTCGCAACGATACGAACTACGAGCATCGTCACTAAACAACAAAAGGAACATAATCAGGTAATTGCATTCTGTGCTTGGACATAGTTACGGATCGCGATCAGGAACAATAGGAAAATAGACTCCAAGACAATGGTGTAAGTCCTTTTTTCGGTATTGGACAGATTCGTGGATTGGACAGTTTCTTGAATTCGGCAGATTCGCTACTCGACAGATTCGTGGATTCGACGGATTAGCTATACGACAGAAGTACAGGTGTAAAGAAAATAAAAAACAATAAAGTACCGCACTTTTAATTAGAGACAGAAATGTTAACGTCTTTATTCGTTTTAAATACAAAATTTAATTTGCACAACCGTTTTAAGCAATCAACTTCGCTAATTTTATTCTGCAATGCTGCGTTGACAATTTCGTTTATTTGACTATTTTTTGCATCAGTTTTGCATTACGCAGCTTCCCCTTACAATGAAGTTGTTCTTTTTGATATAATAATCGCAGTAGCCTAGTGGTACGGGTAATGGACTGCTGAGACGAGATCTCGGGTTCGATCCCAGGTTTACCATGGCACACACCAATGACTTTTCGGTGCCTTTCGAAGTTATGTTGTGTGTATTTATCGCAGGTTTATAAGTGCCCGGTTAATGGCAATAGGCTCGCCACCTATTACGTTGGGACCTAAACATAAACTGGCGAAATGTGGGAATAATAAATAAAATAATTGAATAATTTCTTTTTTTAAGTTGACGTACCTAGATATAAGCTAAATGACAATGACTGACAAGTGGCCTGCTAGATAATTGAGTCCATAATTATGCAAGGAGCTTACATACTTAAACATTATCATTATTTAGGACTTAACGGTAACGCGTTACCGTTTTTGTGCGCAACTGTTCCTTTTCTGTCGTATAGCTAATCCGTCGAATCCTAGAACCTGACCAATCCACGAATCTGTCGAGTATCGAATCTGCCGAATTCACGAAACTGTCCAATCCACGAATCTGTCCAATACCGAATAAGGGGTGTAAGTGTGTATGACCAAAATACTTTTCTCACATATAGATGTCAAAAGTATAGTCAAAAGTTGTATGTTTCGTATGTGAGCAATTGTATTTTTTGCGTCATACCTTTCAATTACTCATTGTGCTTCGAAGTCTATTAAAATTCTATTCACTACCATGCTCGTATATTCATTTTGGACTATACACGACGCACTACTAATTTGTTCGTAATTTAAAATCTGTTGCGTTGCGACCGTAACTAATTTTTCTCGCTTGCTGAACAAATTATAACTATTTGTACTAGCGTTATAGCTGCACAAGCCACAAAGGTCTAAGTACCGATGGCCGTTGGAGGACCGTAGTGGAGACCGCTAGGAAGCTAACACAAAATGGGACGTCTATCTAGATGGACTGATGACCTGAAAAAAATATAAGATATAAGACTGGATGGGGAAGACGGAGAATCGGACGCAATGACCCACTTTGGTAGAAACCTACGTCCAGCAGTGGACTCAATAGGCTAATTGGTTAATAATTAAAGTGTAGTGTAAGTAGTGCGTATATCGTGGCGGGTCGTCGCTTGAGTGCTGGTGCCATGTTCCAGGAGATGCACGAGCAGATGTCGGGCTACAAGCGCATGCGGCGCGAGCACCAGGCGGCGCTGCTGAAGCTGGAGGAGCGCTGCAAAGCCGACGTGGAGGCGCACAAGGCGCAGCTCGACCGCGAGTACGAGGCGCTGCTGCAGCAGCTGTCGCGCGAACTCGAGCGGCTGCAGGTACGCGGGGGGCGGGGGCGGGGGCGCGGCAAGCGGACCAGCATTTTTTTTTAATTTTTTTATTGGTTCAAAAAACTGAATACAACCAGTATTACATGTTATATCGCAGTTTACAAAAGTCATTGCTAGCATAGTCATAGCATGGCTGAACTGGTTTCATTTTAAACACAAATTTTCACAGCCTGCCTTTCAATAATAAAATATGAGCAAAAATGCTAGGTAATGCATTGTACACCGTACACACACCGTGCGTATCAGCAACGAACACACATCGACAAAATGTGCTCTAGAACCTTGCCCACGAATAATGCAGTGCAGAGTGCAAACCCTAAATCCCAAATCACTAACACGGTTAAGAAGTCTATTTAATACCCCTTTAAAACATTGACTTTTCTCATGGCAATAAACTGAAAGACACATTGAATCATTTTAGTACCCAAAAATACTAACCTACATATTGAACATTTTATAGACGAAACACGCACAAGAGTTAGAACGCAAACAGAAACAGAACGCGGCGACAGAGAAGAAGTTGGTCAAGGATATCACCGCGCGGCAGGAGCAAGACCGCAAGGCGTTCGAGACGCAGCGCAAGCGCGAATACAAGGCCAATAAGGAGCGGTGGAAAAAGGAACTCAGTATGGACGACGCCACGCCTAAAAGGCAACGGGATGCCACGCTGCAGTAAGTACCCTATCTAAACTACTATAAAGTTGGTTTTGGTAATTTTTTTTGTCGGTTTAGGCAGTATACTGAGAAAGGAGATATTATCCTCCTAACCTATTCCCAATCTTAGTTGAGGTGGTCTTTATGCCTAACTACGGAACAGTTGGACTTTGATATTTAATCGCAGTCGACGAACGAAAATTATGGATAGATCATCATTAATTTAGATATAAAGCAATAACGGTTCCAAAATACTACCTTGACTAACACACTGGATTATAGATCCACATTATACTGGGCTACTCACCAAAGCAGCAAATGCTCTCTGATTTGTCGGCCTCGCTTCGATGTGTATACAAGTGCTTCGTTCATGCATCTCATTTCATTGCACCAGGTCTCAGAAAGACAACCTGAAGCAAGCAGAAGCGGCGGAGGAGGCGCGATTAGTGCGGTCGCAGCGCGAGTACCTCGAGCTAGAACTGCGGCGGTTCCGACGACGCCGCATGCTCGCCGTACACCACAAGGAGCAGGAACTGTTGCGGGAGGTATGCACTAACACTCAATATATACATACTGCCCTATATCTTGAACCCAAAATGTGCTCTATGCGCACAGTACTTTTTTTGTGTGTCTTTTGAAAATATTACGTGGTACTACTCAAATTCACCAATCATAGATTACTTTAAAGGATCAAGATATATGGTGGGAGGTATACTACTACGGTTTTATTCAATAGTATATTAGAAGTAAAAGTAAATCAAATGGCAGTAGAAATGGCATAATGGCAGATAAGAAGATGGAGGAGTTAAGGGCTTAAGAGAATATTAATAAGTATGGTGACTAATATATTTATTTTATAAAAAAAAAATCTGGTAATGTCCACAGGAGCTGAACAAGCGACAAAACCAATTGGAGCAGGCGCACGCGATGTTATTGCGACATCACGAGAAAACGCAAGAACTGGAGTACCGACAGCAGAAAGGCGTGCACGCTCTTAGGTACGCTTAGTAATGAACTAGATTTTTGTATTAAAGAACGAGGTACACTGTCATAGAAACACTAGAAATCGAATATCTTGCTTTTATTCCATAGATTGCTAATATTGGTGATTTAAAATTCAAGAACAAACCCCACACATAAGCTGCGTTACTATGCAAACTTTAAACGGAATTTCCTTTTTGAAAATATCATGTTTTATGTCTCTAATTAGCTGTCTACAACATCTATTGAAGTATGATATAACTTCATGATTACTCTTAGTTAGTCATCCCACTTCGTTCTGTCTTCCGTAATTGTATCAATATCTCTTGTTTTCTGTTGCAGAGAGGAACAGCTATCGAACCAGCACGCGACGGAGCTGGCGAACCAACGCGAGTACATGCAGCGCGCTGAACACGAACTTCGCAAGAAGCACGCGCTGCAGCTCAAACAACAACCCAAGAGCCTCAAGGTATGTTGTTTGGTGGCGCGAGCAGTGAATGTTACCCATGTTTTGTACTACGGGATTTGACTAATATAGACGGACTGCGACTGCTGTACCGCGCCCTAGACTTGTCCTAGCGCCCGTGAGCCAGTGAGTGACCGCGCCGTGAGCGTTGGCAGTGGACTGACCAAATCTGATGGTCAATAATCACTCCCCTCTCCGCGCGATACACAAAACGCGTTACAGCGGTTACGGTCGGTCTATAAACTCCTGAATGTAGCATGTGGTTACTAGTGTCCAATGCTGGTTAAAAGTTTGGAACTTTAATATTTTCGGTTGAATTAACAATTCAATATTACTGCAACATTTATTTGTCATTGCAGCAAAAAGAGATGCAGATCCGCAAACAGTTTCGCGAAACGTGCAAGATACAAACGCGCCAGTACAAAGCGCTCAAAGCGCAGATACTGCAGATGACTGCCAAGGTAAGGACTACCGCTATATCCTCCTTTATTTCATCTTCTAAGTTGTTAGTATTCAATTATGTTGCTACTATATTGGAATTATTGTCTCTCATTACAGGAGCAACAAAAGGAAGTGATAAAAACGTTAAAGGATGAGAAACGTCGCAAGCTGGTGTTACTGGGCGAGCAGTACGACCAGAGCATCACGGAGATGCTACAGAAGCAAACTGTGAGATTAGATGAAAGCCAAATGGTAAGAAAGAAACACTTATTATGGTAAGAAAGATCAACTTATTATTGTGCCACTTTTATTTCACTCAGCTGTCAATCTCTATGCCCATTCCGCACATTTTACTGTCGACTGTTTGAAGCGTAAACTATTGAACACTTTTGGATGAACAAAAATCATGAAACTCGCTTCATCGTCATCGAACACTTGGGACGTCATCGTCACGTAACGACGATTCTTTTTTATTTTGCGGGATGCAGTACACAATGTTTGTTGCTTCACAGATGGAGTGCCAGCAGCTGAAGATGCAGCTGGAGCACGAGCTGGACATGCTGACGGCCTACCAGAGCAAAAGCAAGATGCAGGCCGAGGCGCAGCGCAACCGCGAGCGGCGCGAGCTGGAGGACAGGGTCGCCGTGCGCCGCGGCCTGCTCGAGCAGAAGGTAAGGGGCCTGGGGCTGCTTTTCCTCTCGAGGTTCAGACGTCACACCGGGTGTGAGGGTGTACAGGGCCCTAAGAACACCTATAAGTTTTTGTTCTATATCCGACGATTGTTCATTAAGAATGGAGTATAAGTTCATTCAAAAGTGACTGGTGGACTGTACTCAGGTTTGTCTTTTATTAAGTGAACTCTATAGCTAAAATGTAGAGGTTAATGCGCCTCTATCCACCCCTTCAGGGAGGTATAGATGTAAGGATAATATGTATAATTTATTTCCGTTTGAAATTCAAAGTAAATGACTTAAGGCTGAGCTATGCAAATTCGTAAAATCTGAATATCTTGCAAGGTCTATTAGCATTCAATCACGCTTAATTTGTAATTGAGGTCCTCACACATTTACATGAGCGGATACACAGTTACCTAAGAACACCTATAAGGTCTTCGAACCAATCTCACATGTTCATCTCAAGGTTAAGAGGTCAGGTGGCAGAATACATGAAAGAGGGTCAGCAAATCCCGGGCTATAAAAGTGCCAGATGAATCCAAGGACCGCGCTGATATGACCGATGAATGAGGCTCGCATGACTAACGCTGGATTCGTTGCAGATGGAGTCGGAGTGCGCGCAGTTCGTGGCGGAGCGCGCCGAGCGCACGCGCCTGCTGCACGAGCGTCACGAGCGCGAACTGGAACACTTCGAGATCGAGAGCGCGCGCCTCGGCTTCAGGTAACCGCTTCACTCATGTTGGCTGCTCTCACATTACTCTTATAAATGGCTCTGTACAGGTTCACCGTAAACAGTGTACATAATATAACATCGGACAGTGAAATTTTTAAGCATTCAGTATGCTACCTTTTCCTATAAATTTAGATCGTAAAAATCCAAAACACAGAAGGATTTGGAATTCCGGGACGACGCCAGATAGCTCAGCTATTATTTTCCCTAAATGGGACTAGTCTAGGTTACAGAGGCTCCTGTTCTGGGTGTTGACTTCCGCAATGTAAATGTAACGGACAGTGTTTGAACTAGATAAAATAAACTAAGGTTTGGTTAGGTACCTATACTCCATTTGTTTATGTACTTAAATAAATCTAAACTAATCTTGTGGCAACTTTTTATGAAAACACATGTTAAGTAAATAACCTGGACTAACTAACTAACTAACTAACTAACTAACTAGTGATTCGGTACTGGTTTTTTGTCTTTACAATGCGTTGCTAAGCAGAAAAAAATATTTTTATACTGAGTTTTTAAACAAAACATACTAAAAAGACACACCGAGATTGTTTACGTTTATAAAAGTACCTAAACAAATGAAGTATAGGTAGCCTGTATGTGTGAACTAATAAGTAATAACTCAGTTGTCGTTGCAGCGCGATGGCGATCGCGGAGGGTAGTCGGGACGGGTACGGCGACGAGGAGCAGTCGCTGTCGGGCTCCATGCTGTCGCTGGCGCACAGCAACTCGTCGGCGAGCTTCGCGGCCGGCTCGCTGTAACACCCCGCCCTCCCCCTGCTGCTGCCAACACACGCACGCACAGACACACACACGCATACACACACACAACACTGAATAGGTGATATTCCACAAACATATGTACGGTAGTACTCGGTGATTTGCCTGAGGCATCGGTAAGAACATTTCGTGTTCGACTATTATCAGTTAGGTTCGATTTTATAAATTTGCGACGGAGAGACCGCTCGTCAAACAGATTTCAAATGGCGTAACTGATTTTAACTGAACACTTCGTTCGGATTTCAGATGTGCGAACACAAAATACGGACTACAGTAAAAACATCGATTCCGTTGTTGCAAACCGAGCTAATTTTACTTTACGTATGTATGTATAACATTATTATAGAAAATCGATAAAACATTTTGAACTGTCAATTAGTCCGTAAAATATTTATTTGGGGATAAGCATCTAGGTCTGCGATTAAGAAATTAACTATTTGATAGTATATAAATAGTATTTACACACCATTTTTACCAGAAGCGTTTTGTTAGGAACTACAAAATCATAACCAGTTTGTGCTTGACAGTGGTTGGTATCGAGTCGTAATACGTTCCATCGAGCCATCAGCACAATAACTTCATTCAAATCATTTTGATATGATATAGTAACGTTACAGTACAAATTGCAAGTGTCAAGTAGACCTACTCTGCATTGTATGGTATGATTTTTTGAGTTACGGCCCAAACATAACGCAGTATACACATTCCACAAAAGTTTGTGGACTCGAGTCTAAATGTAACTAATGTAAAAATCACGATTTCTTAGTGTCATACACTACGCTCTTGTATAAGAACATGGGGCGTCTTGAATACCATCGATTGTTGTTATTATCGTTAGCAATATTTACAGGCTACCTCATTAGACTTATAAAGCAGAAATTATATGTGTTGATTGAATGTATTGTGTGAATATTTAGTGGTCTGCAAAAGTATTATTCCACAATATCGGACGTCAGTGTTTTGGCAGCAGCAGAATAACTCCCATTTCCCATTCTAAACACTGAGACTGTCTGCCCTCCCGCGGAAAGAAAATTCATGTTAATTGGCAATATTGTATTATTTGAGTATACTGTTGGAGATTGGTGATTCTAGCCTAATTTTAAAAAGTTTTCTGTTATGTCTTCCAAGGGAAATTGTGGTCGTTACGGCAATGGTTCGGGAGGGCATTTCCTATTTTATTACACTATTAAGTTTATTGCACTCCATATAAATAATTATCTCTTAGCTACAGCCGAGTCGAGGAATAAACAAACGGGTTACACCACGCAATAATGAGCGTTAATTATATTAATATAAAGGTCGTTATTGTATGATGTGATTGTACACGAAATAATTTATTCATCGACAACAGTTTGAATGCACAAACATGTTTCTGATATTTTGATTACAAAATATTATGTGTACATAATTTCTATGTAAGTTTTATTGTACCTGGACCAGAGCTAACATGATCATGATATATTTATTGACTGACGTCTCAATCGAGATATTTATATATTTCTTTTTGAAATAAGACTAAAATCAAAACTGTGCCTAATTATAATTGTAATAGTCAGAAGATCAGAAGCAAGTTGTCGCATAAATGTAAGTGAAGATAAAGTTGTAACAAAGCATTATATACGCGAGTCTGTCTGCATTTGTCTGAGGTTATTTAAATGATGCATCGATGTGAGAATGAAACGCTTTTTCTATTAGAATATACTCACAGCACGACACTGTTCCGTTGTCTTCGCTAGCCGCCACTGTTATACACATTTTTACAATATAATTAGTATAACTGGTAAATTAAATACACGGCCCAAATATCCACGCCACACTCTAAATTTATAATTACACGTAAACATTTAAATTAACTCGTTTTAAATCTAAAAAATAATTTAAGTCGCGTCTGAATATTCGATCTCTTAGACATAAGAAATTTTATCATCAATCTCTAGAATATTATTAGACCGTCCATCGTGAACACGCCACGCCCGCGTCCGCCTCGTGCGCGAACAACGGGACAGTGTCCAGTAGAGGGCATGATTAAATTTAAAATCTAGTATTCCTGATCCAATCTTGTATAAATAATGTAGTTTATCGTAAGTTTCCACAGTGGTTCTAACTGATTCTTTCATCTTGATGCTCTAGTGACACAAGAACGAACAAGTTCGCAAGGGAATCCCGCGGACACCACATAAAAATGATTTATTGAGGCATACTGTGAAGTAAAGCCAAGGAATGTTGATCCTCAAAGTGTACGCTTAAATGTTTGACGAAAGGCATTAATTAGATGAAGTAGTCAAAGGCGAGACATCGAGCCGCGCGCCACCCGCCGCCCCGCCTCACTATTGGACAGAGGAACTTATTATTTACAACATTAGATAGTCAAAATTCTAATATTCATATCATTAGTTTTTACTTTAGGAACCATTCTTGCATGTAATTATTGTAAGGTTAATTTTGGACAGCGGACTGACGGTATTTGTTTATTGGCCTAGTATTGAGTTTATTAAATGTTTAAAAGGTTACGAAAAGGTATATTATGATTATTTTAGAAGAATTTTAGATTTTAAATAACTGTAACACGCTTTACTAAATCATAAATAACACAGTGCAGGTGCTGCTAGAGTTGTGTGGCGACGGGGCGACTGCCGGTTATGTTCTGTAAATATATAAAGGATATATATATGTATGTATGTGAATATTAGCGAGCACACGATTTGCCTTAACGGGCGGTGGTGGCGCAGGGTTCGGCGTATGTATATAAAGAACAATAATATATAATTAAAATATTATAAATAATTAGTTACTTTTGTAAGGCGCGAGTGCGGTTGTTGTGTACATTGGGAAGTGCGACGCGGCGGGTCCCGTGCGGGGCCTGACTATGTGCTATTTTCTTTATTTAGTGTCCTAATACCCTATCGTATTGTGTACTAAGCTTACCAGTCAAATATGTATAGCAAATGTATTATTTAATTTAAAATGGATTATAGTCATAAATACCCAAATTTAGTTAATACTATTTTAAAAATATTTTTTATTATTTTTATTAATATTCCTTTCCTACAGCATCACACGATGTGATTGTATTATTTGAGTTTGTTGGAGGTTCCTTAACGGTTTAAGTAACAAAGCCTAAATTATTTAGGATTAAAATTGTATACAAAGCGTTTGACAAAAAAAATTAGCTGTTTTACGTGAAAAATCTTGACACAAGGCTATTTACTAGACTCGTATAATTATAACAATTTGCTTCAATTTCCTAGGTAATGCAAGAATGTAGTAAATGGCATTGTGGATGGATATCAAATTATTCGTAGACACCGCAGTACCCCTCCTAAACTGACCAATATATGACAATAATCTCTAGACACAGCCTATTTGTTACCCCGTCTATCTGTACATAGTTGTAGACTGCGAGCGCGCGACGTGGACTAACCATCGGACACGCTGTACATAACAATTTTACCTACTTTGATACACGAAATACTCACTATAGATATATATAGATAATGTCACAAATAATTTGATGAAATATGGCCACAGTTACGTGACGAGCGATGTTATACCAAGTGACCTTCCCTCGATGCCTGTAATATTCTACGTTACGTCCACTGAGTAACTCCACAGATGTAGCGAAATCAGGAACCGAAGCACTATGGAATTGAATTTAAGCTGTAACTTCGCTTGCGTGCAATAGATGGTCAGTACTTAACGTTAGGCGCGTAGTATTTTGCTCGCTCTCATAAACCTCTGCCTAAACGGCACCTCGCTGAGGCAACAGTAAGTGGCCACTGTAGATGTATGCTGTACCAATGCGAGCTTGGCAGGTTGCCGAAGGCACGAGTGTAGTGCGTAAGCGCGTCTTTTCATATTCCAATCTCCCACCATTACCTAGCTGTTCTAGAGTTAGATGTTATGAGTTAAATTGCCATCTTTTAACGGTCACGATCTACGGAATAATTGTTGAGATAGAAGTACCAAACTCGTAGTTAGCGGTCACGTATTTTGTAAATTGTAACTATACAATTTTTATATTTTACCATTGTATAGTCTTTTATCACAGATAGGTAGTTAGCAATATTGTGACCGACATGTGACAAGGTGCGCGCGGCCGTTGTTATTGATTATAGTTTGCAATTGTTTGCGGCTCGCTCGGTGCACCGTTGTTTTCTTTTTATTTTTTGTTACATAATATTTAACAATGAATTTCTAGATTCTAACTATTATCACTAATAATACTGTAATATAATCTGGTTCATGAAAAATCAAACCGAAATAAATTAAATGGAAAGAAAATTACTTTATTGTATTATTCATACCAACCACCCTTTTTGCACCAAATCCGATTGCGTTGTGTACCTTCCGGATACAAGTGTTTCATAATTACCACTATCATCCGAATAGTATACGCGGCTATCTGTGTACTGAAAACGAGCAGCCTCAGATTAATTACCAATGCCTCCCCAGTGTGGTAGGAGTCCGACATAATCATCCACCAACTTTTATGGCGGTGGTATTCGTGGTATATTGCGAACGATAAAAAATGTGTGGAGTGGGTTTCGTTAGTTTTAAATGATGCGTTACAACCATTGGTATACAAAAAATCCAAAACCCAAGATGCAGTCAGGGTGTCAAAACTGTTACTGTAAACTGTCGAATGAGCGCTCAATTCGAAATTGAGCGCTCATTTCAAATAGTCTCGCATCGCTCGTGTTCATACACGCACTTTGTACACAAGGTTGAATTTGTAAAAAAATATGTTTAAAACATAACTATTATGTTATTAACATATTTTTTATGTGTGATTGCGGACAGATTCGAATGCTTCTTTTGTTCGAGACTGTATCTAGGGTTTATCAATGGTTACAACACTGCTCAACATAATCATTAGGTTTATTTATGGAGCCTACCATGCTTTTCAAGATTAATTTCTGCCTAGAAAAGAGGAGCTGGACTGTCATTATTTCTCTGCGACATTATCCGAAAAGAAGAAAATGCAGTTCTATTACCCACAGTAGAAAACACGCATCAATTAAATTGTGCATTACGTAAGGCAGTGTTTTGATACTTCGCATTGATGTATTTCCACACCGCATGTCGCGTTATGGCTAGCTGTTGACCTTAACTGCGTTCCAAATACATGCATAAGCATGTAAATCCGCGAAGAGATAGAGCATAGAGCCTATTACCGTTGCGCAGACACTATAGTCATTCTACCAAGTTCAAGTCCGTTCTAGGTCAATAAAAATGTGCAACTTGTTATATAAACTGTTTTCTTTGAAATTAAAACAAAGATATACAATACCAAAAGTAAAATTTATTTCAGATGATAATTCATTTACACCTAATGTTCTTACAATATATTAATGTTACAGTTTATTTATAATAAATGCTATCAAAATAAAAAGATTTTAAAACCAAGAACCGTGATTCTGCCTTGATTTCAAAGATACAACATACAAAAAAAACAATATAAATATAATATGAATAAACGTATTTAACAATTCATGGCGTAACATATCAAAGGTGTGCTTTTAATGAATGTTCACATGCATTTTGTTTAGTACTTAATCTTAACAGATGATAAATCTTAGCAAAATTTTGAATGAATATGTAAATTGCCATTTTATTCTTACACATAAACTTTCGAATTCCTGTTCAAACAAACTAAACTATATTCATACGAAGTGCCCCGCAGCTATCACTTGTGAAGATATTCAACACAAGTAGCTATGTGAATGGCTATTGGCTACAGTTTCTTCTCTGCTAAAATAATAACCAATGACATCAATGTTCTGTACGATATGATTGGTCATAAGTCTAGCGGCCAACAGTTTACATGCACAAATTTTTGGCAAACATCTTGACCCCAACTCGCTAGAGAAACAAGGCCCTAGCGCTCGTATATTGCTTTCATACATTTATCATTATCTATGGTTGGTGAACTTGACCTCATCGGACTTCATAGCACCCCGTGCTTTCCTCAAAACACATTTAAGAGTCGCGTACTACGCATGATTAGAGCAGATTTGTTGACGTCACAGGGGTCAAGATACATTGGTTACTATCAGGGCATTTCCTGTTGACTTATATTCAGGAGATACTTCTAACAAGATTATATGATTTACATAATCGTTTCAACAATAAAATTACATTATTTAGCTTTTACGCAAGTAAGTATATGGGAACTAGATAAGATGGCATTTCTCACCTACAATGCTCAACAAAATGTCTTATAACTATAAGATTTTATTCATTTGTAGGCAAACGCCTTCAAACATACTTTAATGTAATATTAACACTACTCGTAAATATTGGTGAAGACTTTGTAATAGGTTTATGAACAGCATTTATTCTTAAAATTACGTCAAGTTGAAATAGTTACATTTGAATATGGCCAGACTGACTTTCCCCGTGACCATGGCTACTAACAAGCATCCGAACGGAACAGCATATAAAAAAATTGCTAAAGCACTATTATTTTATCGAATTTTTGTGTTAAAAATATTTCATTTCCCTTTGAAACCTTCACGTAGACTTACGGCAGTAAACAAAGTTTTTCAGCTTATTTCATTCCAAATATTTGAAGACTTTTATTTATTTAGTTTTTCGTTTTTGGTATACAAATAGTTTGGAAACTCATACAAGTTTAGAACTTATTGTTAAGACTAGGTGTCAATAATTTATTGTTTTATTTCTTTCTCTCTTACTTAACAATGACAGAGCACAAGTACCTAGTTTGTTCTTTGTCATTCTTATCAACATGATTTCATTGTACCTATATTATATTTTCAGAAATGATGTTATTTAGATGCCATAAAAGTACTGAAACTAGTAATCTAAGTTTGATTTAAAACCCATACCTGTAAAAAGCGTGAAAATAATCACGCGATAAACTCGAAGATATACCGTAGAGTTTTATGTTTAGATAAATGATGTTCATAAAGTTCTTGGGACATGCATAAGCATAGTGCCCGGCATAATATAGCGCGCAGATTTGTTTGATATAATCTATGATTAATGGATTAGAGCTCTTCCGCCGTAGTAGCACACCGTGCTATCCCCAAGACACTTAAAAAACGCGGACTGCGCGTCTTGAGGATAGCACGGGATATAAAGGAAATTTTATGACGTCACTCGGGTCAAGATATATGCCGGTTTCGGTAACTATAATTGTTTACTGTGTAGGAGAGAATTCAGTAGGTTCGAGGATGCGGCAGTGCATTTCGCGGATGAGCGGGACGGTGTAGGCGACGCACTCGTCCCAGCCGGGGTTACGCCACGTGCTCTCTCGAGTCTCTCGACGTGCTTGCAGATTCTTGTAGCCTGTTGAATCAACCATCAACCATTTAATAATGATAATGTAGTCCTTATGTAAATATCTAAATTTATCTAGATTCAAAATTATTCTGTCGAATCGGTGACGGTGTTTCCACTCGTACGTAATGTACAAAAGGGCATCTTCGGAGGCGCTCACAAGTTCCTTCGGTGTGCGGGTATTGCATGCAGCACACTCCTCACGTGAGTCATGGTCTGCGGAATAATTCCGCTATGCAAAATTTATATTAATTTAGATAGATTTTAAAACTGATGCATGTTTCAATTTCCACATCTTTTAATGACACGGGAAGGGAGGGGTCACCGAAACAATATCCTTTATGGTCGCTGAGGGCCCATAGGAACCTATTTCCGGGATAAAAAGAAGCTGTTTTGTAGCCAGACCATAATCTATCCCTGTGCCAATTTTCAGCCAGATCCGTTAAGCAGTTAGAGCGTGATTGAATAACATACATATAAGCATTCAAATATCTTCACAAACTTTCACATTTATAATATTACTAGCTGTTGCCCGCGGCTCCGCCCCCGTGTATGTCGGTTATCACGTAGTACAGTATAGTACTGCAATACAGTATTTATGTTACTCAGGGTGAGTGTAGCTTTCCAATGGTGAATGGTGAAAGGATTTTTGAAGCCGGCTCAGTAGTTTTTGAGTTTATTCATTACAAACACACACAAAAATAACTTTTTTTCTTCTTTATAATTTTAGTGTGCTTGCTGTTTATATGTGGCCTACCTAGTGCTTGGTACAGCCGCATCAATAATTCCCTCTTGTCGCCGGTCTGCATCTCATGTACCTACCTAATATATCTATAAACATGCCAATATTATCATAACTTGTTAAGAACACTGTGTCAAATCTGTCATGCCCTCTTGTTATCATTTCGCGTCCTCTTTGAAAATAAAACATAAATCTTATCTGAACTATATTAATAGAGATTATAGCTATGAAATGTGAGTGATTTTAGATTAAGTGACATGCAGATATTAGGTATAAGCTGGTGCATTAAAGAAAGGTTTTATAAATGGCGGCTTGTACTTGCGTTGACGGAAAGTACAGCTAGCATATAAAATTTCAAATATTTTTTTTTTCATATGAAAAATAATAAGAACAAGACCGGGTCGTAATAATTTCCAACTAGCTGCGGCCGGCGGCTTCGCCCGCGACACGTGACGGCATCTATTTTTGTTTTCATCGAAAACAGTACCTACTTTTACACATAGAGTCCTTTTAAACGCACATTGAGTCCTTTCGTCCTGAAAAAGGAACGTACTTATATCACATTCTATAAGGAGGATCATGCATGATCATGATGTTGGTTAAAATAAAGAACTAACATTATTATGAAAATCGGTCTTGTTTATATTTTTTTTAAACTGAAAAAAAAATGAAATTCTGTATGCTAGGTGTACTATCTGTCAACGCAAGTAGAAGCCGACATTTAAGAATCCTTTCTTTTATGCATCGCATCAAGAGCACAGAGCGTGGAAGAAAATAAAGATCAAAATTTTTTTTGTGTTGACGGTACGCTCGTGAGTGAGTATAGACAGTGCTAGTGTGCGAGCGAGAGGAAGTGATAACGTCCGCCATTTATAAAACCTTTCTTTAATGAACCAAGTTATATGTATTGATGTATCATTTCGTACAGTACGAACTCAACCGATTCTGGCTATTAGTAGATTTACAATAAAAGAGACTGTCTATATTTACATATATTTTCCATTCCATAGCTTGTGTATTTATTATTTATTTATTTAGGTTATTTATTTTATTATGCCGCGTCTACATTTATGTAACATTTGTGCGGATCCGTAGCTTTTATAGGAACTTTTATTGCACGTTGTACTATATCAATGTATATATGGTCCAATTCCACGCGGTTTTAAATGTATCTAAGTCCGCGGCAGCTCATGTACTTGGATTAATTTCCTGACCCTGGTACAAAAGATTTTTTTTATCAGTTTAAAGTTATGCTTGAGATACAACTAAATTCTACTAGTATACATAACGTTTTAGGAGACAAAAACCGCAATTATTAGTACCTAGTTGTTTGTCTATCTCATAGTACAAAATACGCATCATACATAACATCGCGATATCATTCGTTACTGATTATAATTGTTATTATAATACAATAAATTGTCTATAAGCCTATCATATATTTGGCGATAAACGATAGTGACGTCATCTTAACCTAATTTAGATAAATTTACAATAGAACAAACTTGTAGTATCAAAACGTTGATCATTGAACTATACAGGGTGTATTTTTACCTTAACCATTATAGTTAGAGTAAAATCTTCTTAGGAGAATATCCATAACTTTTTACGAATTTATTCTGTTTCTGAATTATGCACCCACGGGCACCCACGGGATATGTTTTACCTAGTGTGATTACAGTATGATAATATTGTTACACGCTATTTGGCAATAAACGATTTCTTTTATTTTATTTTATATTTATAGATTTTTGATAACTCGTACAATCAGTAAGGAAAATGCTAACAGAAATCGTCTAAAACGATTTCTACGTATTTTGAAGGTACGTTTACACATTATACCGGCTTAAGCTTTATAATGCGACAGTATTAAAACTGAAACAGCGACAAGGTGATCGATCCTCCATAACTATCGCAGAATTGATTTATCAAATTGGTCTGTTAAAACAACTTTAAAGATAATACTTACACCAAATATGATGAACGTTGTACAAACGGCCGACCTGTGAGAAGTACCCGGCGAAAGCTTCGTCCTGCGACTGACGATAGGTGATTCCCCGCGCCCAGTTGTTGCCCCACTCAATCATGGTGCCAGGCTTCAGACTGTAAATAAACGTGTGTTAAAATCTAACCTGTTTAGATGTAAATTTATAGTCGCCTCATTGCAACACCGCCTTACGTTTCTTGTCATCATCATCATCATCATCATCATCATCATCTTTATGTTAACCCCGGTCTGGGGGAGTCTGGGGTCCGCTTTTTTATGTTAATAGCGTCGGCTGAACATCTTCCGTGAAGCGACTGCTATCTAGCCTCCACAACCATCATCAAAGTTCCGCAGTATGGATACCAGTTGTTGACTTTTAAGGGCTCCATCTACCAAAACGACTGCACTAGATGTTCGTATGACAACCGAGACATACTACGGCTTAACGTACTCGCCGATGCACGACCAGACCCGTGCTAATAGTCATATTCATGCATATATGCTTACCGGTTGCATATGCTAAGAGCCTACTTAGTCTGATTGACACATGTTTACTTAGGCTAGGTCAACCTTTCTAAGGTCGCCGACACATCCTCAGCAAATAGATTTGTTTTGCCAATTTACTTTCATATCTCCTCTCTAAGTATCCATTCTGCCATATAATATCACAACAATCTCAAGCAACAAACAATGTAGTAAAACCTAAAGCTATATAATATAGGTAGCTATAGGGGAGGTAGGACACGACGGTATATCCGTCCCAATCGAGCAGTCCGACTGGGGAAGTACCTCCACCGTACAGAATATCGCCGTTTGTGTTGTGTTTTCGGTGGTGAGTAGGGTAGCCAGAGCTCACTAGAGAGGTTTTGTGTTGTCCATGGGAAAACCAAAGGCTTATCCTACATCTTTTGCGCTGACTGTCTCTGTTCTTACAGGGGTTGCAGCACGAGTGTTATTCCTCTGGTGTTACACTCGCCCATAGGCCACGGTAACCACTTACCATCAGGTGGGCCGCGTGCTTGTCTACGACCTAAGTTGTATAAAAAAAAAATAGCTAAATAAGTTGGTAACTGTAGATACCTGTATGACCGTATCTCGTATATGTTACTGGGTGAGCGGGGTTCACCATTTGGCCAGAAACTGAATGCAAGTAAGTATTGTAAGTGACGTGATCGTACAAGCTGCCCGCGCTCTTTCTCCAAAGTCCGATAAGTCTGTGAAAAAATATTGTAAAGAGGTTCAAGAAAATAAGTAAATAATTGTAGCTTCAGAAGTGAATCTAACATAGCATTACTTATGTCATGCTAAAAGTTAGATTCACTTGTCATTAAGCTAGACCCATGTCGTCCAACTAACAAGATGACAGATGGTAGTTTGGTGAAGCGCGATTCACATTTAGCGCGGCAGAGGGTCGGGCGCAAAAATACTATATAAAGAAAATGGCGATGGATGGCAAATCGACCCGCGCTAAATTTGATTCACACTTAATACTGCCATGAATTCATGAACATGAATTATCAGCCAGCATAACGGAAGTTGACAGTGGCTTAGAAGACCAAGCCAAAAATAATGGGGGAGTGGGAGCAAGTCTCAGGCTCCAATGTTCGGAAATTGGATGCATTGAGTAGCATTTGGATGAGTCGTATTGACAGCAGAGAAATTCAAACAAAAAAAAATTTCATAAACATTTTTTACATGAATTTCTTTAGAATTAAAATTGTTTTTCTTTGTGCTGCTATATGTATTGTATCAAAAAAAATCCTGCACCAGAACAATAATTTAAATTTGTAATACCTACTATTTTTTGTTTTATAACATCTCACGCATAATTTGCATAATGTCATATGAATGGTTACAAATTAAATTTCACACAAATAATAGTAAGATAAAAATAAATAATAGATAAAAATGTCTTACAGGATCTGTGCTGAATAAAATCTTGGCTTTATCAATTTTCTCAAAGCCTCCAACATATCTCCATAGATGAAGAGCCTGGTCCATGTCCCCCACAGAGACAGTCCATGATCCTACCAGCTCACAGCCAATATCTGCTTTTTGGGAATGAACGAACTCCACTGATGTCTTGCTAAAAATAAGAATAACAGCTAGTTAAGGTAATTAGTGCCATTAAATGAAACAGAGAAATAATTTAATGATTTTGCATGCAAACCCTATCTATATTTATAAATATTTGTTATACCACATTCTCCCCTGGAGAAAAGTATTGCACCAATAGCTACTGTAAGTCATACAAGGATTGGACAAGGTGTCTGTTATATATTACAGATACAATCATCTTTACTTAGTTTGGGTCTAAAAGGTACTATGTACTGTTTGTACCCTCTAGAATATCAATTTTTAAATTAAGAATTAGATAATGTTGGAGTTTTGATTGAGAAATTCTTGAACAATGCACTTGAACAGTGAATATAGACTATGATTGGCATATGGGGCAGAAAACAAAATAAAAATGAATAGTTTGAGCACTTAACAAAAATTAAATTCAAATAATGTAATGAAATTTCAAGCAATTGTTATGCTATCAGAAGAAGTGAATGCTCCATTGAGACTTTTTCTGTTAGTTTGTATGATTATCGGTAGATGACTTCCACCATCAACCCAAGATGGTTAAGACATAATGCTTAAGACATGCCTACATAGCTCAGTGGTCAGAGCATTCCCCTGTAAGGGACTCATGGGTTCAAGTTCCAACTAAGCTTTCCCTTTTTAGAATCTAACTAGACAGGAAAGTACGCTACTGATGTGGTTTCTTATAAGATTAAGGTAAGATTAGAGATAAAGAATTTGATAAGTTTAATGTAGCTATAGATACCATAGCAGGGTACATAAGTTTAATTCCAGATGCAGATTATTAATTAACCAGTTTGAATTTGTTTTGACTTTGGGTCGAGGTTTATTCACAATGTGATAATGAGTAAAGTACATGCAATGAAAATTGTTTTTTTAGTTAGACACTGTGTGTGGTATTGTTATGCTGCATTCTATTTACAGTTGTTGCATAATAGTTGGAATTTGCTCTATGGCAACCGGCATATTATTACTTGTGTAAGGTTATGTAAGGACGTACTAGTTTTGCAAATATTTATCCATAGAATCTGGTCTTATATTATGAGTGTGAAGAGCGTATATTATCTCCTTGTCACTGAGCATACGGCTGTGGGACTCCTTCGTCGGTTCGATCCTTCGTACCAACAACTTTGAAAACCACCCATCGTCGGCATTTAAACGTGCACTTGTAGAAATCACCCTACAAAAATAACTTCAGTTTACAACACAGTTTCACATTTTATACCGGGCACTTCAATAACACTCTAGAATACCTCGAAGTTTTGGCTAAAGATGAACCTAAAATTAACACTCTATTGAGAGAATTCATATTTATTCTTAGATGTACTAAATACGCTTTTGATTGATTCTAAACTACAAATAAGAGTTTGATAAAAGTAACTGTTATCATTAGTAAATTGACAAAATCATTTGAAGGTTATCTTCAAAATAGATTTTACGCGCCTAGCGTCATCTGTTGCAATTGACCGTAACCACCAACCAGTCATTGGGACAGCTGTCAAATTATTATTTGTAGTCCAATGCACGCAAAATTTTAAATGTTCAGCGGCGATTTATGGGGATAATAACTAAAAAATTGTTACTTGTTACAAATCTTACTATACCTAATAAAGTGATATAAATCGTAACAAAGCAAAATATTTCAAATGAATTTCTTACATACAATAATATTGTGACCGTATAAAGAAATGTTATGTTTATTGACTGATGGCCGACAATTTGCTGACAATAGATAAATTGTCATTTTATAATTTGCGAGTAAATATTTTTTTTATCCGGAATACACGTCAAAGTTTTTTTGATTCTGCACAACATCTAAAAAACCGCCATGGGTGAGTAGTTTCTACGAAATCGAAAGTTTTAACTTGATAAACTTGTTTGTAATTGTGGGCGGTGTTATCGATGCCAATCTTGTGACTATGTCGATTTGTTTAGCTTCGAGCGAGGTGTCGAAGCTTCAACAGCACCTGGCGCTGCTGAAAGAAGAGTATGGGAAATTGCAAAGCCACTGTGCCGAGGTGGAGCGCAAATACACGCTGGCGGCAGCATCGGCCGGCGACTTGAGCGAGACCAGTTTTGTGGCACGTCTTCTCATGACTGTTGCCACTTTATACGGCAGAGAAACCTATTCGGATATCTTAATTAAGTTACAGAGCAAGTCCATGCCTGGTCATAAGTTTGTGTTGAATGCACGCTCTGATGATTGGAACGAAGAAGCTCTCAAAAATCTGGAGGAACTAGGTATGTTTATATTGAATTAAACTTGGCTTATATCATTATGTAGTACTGTTTATACTACCTGAAAGCAATTTTCGATTACTATAGATTACTGTAAAAACACAATTGATACGAGAAGAATCAAGCTACAATTTGTGACATAAAAATAATTTTAAATTAAGTTTGTATTTTAAAATCTACTGTAAACATTGCAGATTGGACCAACTTACCAGATGATATTGGTGCTGCTCTTCTTAAGTGGCTCTACACAGATGTAGTAGATCTTTCACGAGGTGACAGCTTTGCATTACAGCTTATGAAGTCAGCGGCGGGTTTTAAGTTACATGGACTAGTTGGAAAATGTGAACAAGCACTCATAGCCTCAGTAGGAGTAAGGTAATATATAATACAAATATTGCCATTTTATGCAGCACCAGACCTATTGTAAACACAGCCAAAACACCCTGTGGTTTTTGGCATACCCATCTTTTTACAAAGTGCCAGATTGGCAGTAATATGCCTATTACGTGGGACCGAAAATCCTACTTCACGAAATGTGGGTGTTTAATGCACCTCTGTCTACCCCTTCCGGGATTATGGGCGTGAGCATATGTATGTATGTATGTAAAACTGATTTAATTTTTCTTTGTATTTGAAATTGATAAGAAAAATCATTGAAAATATGAGTAATGCATATAAATATAGCAGAATAATAAATGAGCATAATATAAGACCTTGCTATCTATTTTTAATTGCATGAATAAGTATTATAACTACTGGTACTCTAAACATTTTATAGGAAAATTAAATTTAATTTCAGATCGTGTGTGAAATTCTACTCGGCCGCAGATGAGATCGGTGCATCTGCGCTCAAGGAACATTGCTCTGGGCTAATATCTGCTCACTGGGATGATTTGACAGGTAACTTATAGACTAACATTATTAGTTTCGATATAAGCTATTTTATTCAATATAAACTACTACAATGAACACAAAGCCGAATCTCCTTTCAAGTACTTACAGTATAAGTACTAAATAGCAATGACGAATGACTCAATGTAAACCTTTGAGAATGCCGCAAGGCAAAACCGGTTAGGTACAAAAATAAATACAGTGGAGAAGTACAAGTGCGTTAACAATATCAATCATGTATAACAATAAGTTCCACCAAGTGCCATCAATCAACAGTATAAATACTAAATAGCAATTGGGCTATAGCATGTAGCATGTTCAATTTTTTTTATATACCACCTAGATGGCAGATGAGCCACCCGGCCCACCTGATGTAAAGTGGTTATCATGAGCTATGGAGGGGTAAGGGGAAGAAGGTTAAGAGAGTCTCTGTGCTGTCAGTGTAGAAGACAAAATGGGTTTCTCGGTCTACCCACTGAAAATACAAAACCTCTCCAGTGAGCTCTGGCTACACCACTCACCACCGGAAGTACTACACAAGGTTGTTATTATTAGCCACGGTATTCTGTAGGGCGGAGGTACTTCCCCAGTCAGACTTTACTTTTTTATATGATATATTTGCACAAATATTTTATTTTCGATTCCCTTATTTCGACCTATAAAGTACTTTAAATAATACTGTTATATGACCCCCACAACTTTTATCCATCAATCAATCAGTGAACATGCTTGGGCCCTCGAGATCTTTTAGGGGGCCACCACTCACGACTACAGCTTACTTCATGTAATTTACAATTGTTATATATTGTAATTTACACTTGACTTGTTTTAATTTATGCTATTCATTTTCTTCATTTTGTATTAATGAGTATGTTTCTGGCTATGTATTTACAAAAGAAATGTATCTGTTTATGTCTTCTAAAACTCATATCATAAGCTAGTTAAGCTGCTTACTTTGGATCTACAGATAGTGGTGTGTAGCATGTCATAGAATATTATTATTGTTGCGTAAATTCTAATCATTTCTTTTAACTTTAGAATAGACTAGACGACCTGCCCCAGCTTTGTCTATAATATTTTGACTCTCACTGCTGGACATAGGCATTTTAATAGTCACTATAGCACCCGACCTTGTTACTAATATCTTCTGTACAATCTAGGAGAAGACTTCGCTCACATGTCGTCGGCACTGCTCTACCGCATGCTGAAAAGCAAGACGTCTCAGCCATTGCATGGTGCGGTGCGCTTGATGCGTGAAGATGTAGTTTTCCTGTGCCTCGTTGAAAACCACGCTAATGTGAGTACTTTAATTAATTTCTTACATCTTCCACGGTCACAATGACTATATAAATAGCTACGGCGATTTTGTTACTATAATAATAGTATATCGCGCCTTTTAGTGTTTAGTAGCTGTCTCAAAATCACCTCGTGTTATGGGTAATGGACTGCTGAGACGAGGTCTCAGGTTCGATCCCAGGTTTACCATGGCACACACCAATGACTTTTCGATATTTTTCGAAGTTATGTGTGTATTTGTCGCAGGTTTATGAGTGCCCGGTTAATGGCGATAGGCTCGCCGCCTATTACATTAGGACCTAAACAGAAACTGGCGAAATGTGGGTGCTAGCACCTCTGCCTACCCCTTCGGGTATATAGACGTGAATTTATGTTATACTTAAAATCATGCGTTTTAATAACAGCCGTTTCTTTCAACGATTCTCTACGTGCGTGGTTAGATTTACTGCAACTGGCTTTTCGCTGGAGCTACGCAAGAGTGATAAATGGTTTTCTGTATGTAGTCGCTGCTTCTAAAAATGACTGAAGCAGATCGTCAATGCGAAAATGAACATATCGATGCTTGCTTGGCTTCTAATACATCATGCTATACATAATCCATAATGAAATTGCGTAAGTCAGTGCAATTACTCCACCTAAAACAAGTCCAACTCACGTAACACCTACAACCTATACCTAATTAGTGATGTACGGATTTTTTTAAATTGGAATTAATCTCATCCAATTTCCCACTACTGTAACTCGCTATAAATGTGGATCAACAGTTGGAACCCACGAATACGAATAGGGAAAGTTTAGTCTTGGAATTCGCATAGAAGGTTCAAACCTGTAGAAGAGATAGCCGGTTATTAATTTGAGGATGTACGTAATCTTTAAGATAATTTGAACTAACCTTGAAGAACACAATACTTTGTGTAAACTTCAGATTGGCATTGAAAAAACATTGTGTGAAATAATATTCAGTAACTGATAGCTACAGATAGCAATCGTACGTAAATGTGATAATGATTTCTAACTACTACAGGGCCGTTTGCAACGGTTTGCTATTACATCTATACCCTTACCCCTCTTTCCACTTCCCTCTACAAGGTCGGCTGCACGAGTGTGACGCCACTAGTGTTGCAAACGTCCATTGGCACGGTAACCACTTTCCATCACGTGGGCCATGCATTATGACAGTGTATAGAATCCAAAAATAAAAAAAGTTTACTTTAGTTACCATCAATTGAAGATATACTCATAATAAACTATGCTCATAAAGCTATATCTTCCCGCCATTAAGTATGCCGGCAAGGTATGGAAATGGAATTTCGTATCTATTCTTTATACAGACGAGTACAAACACACAGAGTGTTAGATAATGTTAACGGGTACACGTTAAAATTAGCATGAACATTATACGGTGTTGTGTACAATGCGCTAAGACTATACAAAGTAAAACTGAAAATAAAAAGTAGGCGCAAGTATAATGTAGACGATAGCGGTCAGAACTTATTAGTGAACTGAATTGCCTATTGAATAAAAATTAGCCAACACGTAGAACAGGAAAAACAAAAGTAATATTATATAGCTAATTATACTTTTGTTATTACGAATATTGAAACTTAAGGTGGGAACAAATTATCGGACGCGTTCGTAAGCCGCGGCTGACGGACGCGGCTTAATAATGTGTACGATGTCTAATATCCAGCCGGCCAGATTCTATTCGGACGTCCGTGCGCTCAAGGACGGCTCAAGGTCACGTCCGCGACTTATGACCGATAGTTTGCACAGTTTCGTTTATTTGTACTACCCAGATAGCTTGTATCAGCCGCGGCTTACGGACGCGTCCGATAATTTGTTCCCACCTTTACAACCATACTTATTATTGGAAATTTGAGAGTGACAGTGCCTCTCTTTCTCTCTCTCTGTTATCTTTTCACTCTCTCCTATAACGCTGGAACGTAATTGTTGAATACCTTACAATAGAATACAAATTGTTTGTAAATAGACCAAAAAAAGGAAATGCCCACTGAGTTTCTTGCCGTAGTCTTCTCAGGCAGGGACCACGTTTCAAACCGGTGTAGTTCAAATGAATGAAGTAAATACTGAACTAACCTATAATATATTATTAATTTTAACATTTTGTAAATGCCGTTTAATGGTCTATACAGAATAAAGAAGAGCCAGTTTAAAATAAAAAATAGAGGTTATGTTAAGTATAATAAATCCCACACGAGAAAATTATTGAGTGTCGATTGGAATCAAGTTTCTAATAAACAAGCTCTCTTTTTGTCTAATTAGATGTACCGTGCAAAATAGATAAAAAAACAAACAATAATATTAGGAATGATTTATTTAAATATATTATACCAACAACTAAGTACTTACGTAGATACTGTATTAAAGTAAGTAGTTCAGTGATATGAAAGCGTAATTCATAGTACACGTAGGTACAGAGAAAAATAAACCTTCACCTTTTTCTGACGTTCATATTTACTAGTTAATGACCGCTTCTATGCCTAAAAAATAAAACAAAAAAAATAATACAATTATTTGACTAGCGTATAGCGTAACTTAATGGGAATCAAATGCACCATAGCTCTTTGGAAATGGTCTAAGATATGTCCAAGATCAGTTTTAAATCGAAACAAGCTAGGTACAATCGCTCTTCAAAATCTCAGCATTTAAAATATACATGTTAAAAATAATTAAGAACTAAGCGTTTCAAACAAAATATATACCAAAGAATAAAGATTTCCTGTGCCTCTCCAAAAAAGCAGTGTCGCTCCGGGAGTGCCGACCGAAGACTTCAAAAATACCATTTTAATAAATTGGTGAAACAGTCATCTATCGGCTGCTACTACTTCTGTAAGTTAGTAACTCACAAACCATTTTATTAGGTGGAATTGTCCTATGAAGTTTTAGTGCCAACTGCCAACTAGTAGAGAGAACTACATAGATGTTACTATCAGTAACGGTAACGGTAACAGTGTCGCGTTTGCATTGGTTTTTTCCATCTCAAATATACCTAAAGCAGTTTTCATTTCTAAAATATATCAACGAAGTTGGCAATTTTTAAATAGATTTTGATACCTCTTTTATTATAATAAGTACTTATAATACGCAAGAATCTCTAATCCTTATTTTTTTTTTGGTTTGGACCCGTAGTATATATATATATATATATATATATATATATATATATATATATATATATATCAAACTATATTAACTTAACATTACTGGCAGTTAAAGGTACAAACTCCTATGAGTATTTCAACCGTTACAAATCAAATCTAAACAAGATCCTTACAAACAGCCTTTGACTATAAACAAATCTTAATAATAAAGAGGTTTAAACGATATTACATATCGAACAATATATATGATTATTATTTCCTTACAAATAAATAAATAAAATATGACTTTATTATTTGTTCTAAACTTGTACTATTGAGTGTAAATACACATATTTATAAAATCAGGATTTGATGTTATGCATACAATATGTAATTTATGTTTCCAAACCCTTTTTTATCAAAAGTATAACCCGTGTAACAAATGTTTTTACATAGCTTGAACATTGGAAGTCCTGGCATAATTATTATTTACACAGTAAGCGTCCGTATACTAACTAACCATAGGATTAGAGAGCTTATCATAAATATTTCTATAAAACTTCCATACTTAAATCTTGCCGCTGCATTACACCTATCCCCCCTACAATAACATATTAGGGTGTCGGTCCTCCGTTCGGGGTAGGTCACATCTCTGACACACCCTTCTTCATATACTTCATAGATTTGGTTAACTTCTACCCATTTCCGGCCAACCTTCTTTTGTTCGCCATCTTGTGTTTGTGCAGCGCAGCCTCGTTCTACGATTTGTGAAGTCACTGTAACAAGATTATATTATTTTAATATATTTCGTTTAGAAAGCACCTGGATGTACATATTTTTATATATGCATATCGTCTATCTTCTCATCTGTAAAAAATAATTGTTGTTCGTTTGTCGGCTTATTCTCGAAAACAGGTAGACCGTTTTGTTTAAATCGTGAGAAAACATACGAGGAAGAACGGGCACGGAATCCCACGTGACCATTGCCACGGGCGTAAGTTAGTTATATTATATAAATAGGTACTAGCCGATAAACTCGACTTCACTCGCGTGGTGTATAATCCCTTCATTCCTTTTTAACATCGGTTTACGAGAGGAACTGATAATTCGTGACTCACATACAGATCCTGTATTTATTTGCCATTCTGATACATGCGGTTATTGACATCATGCTTACGATGATACATTCAAATACGTGGAAAACTATATTGCTTTGATGGGAAGGCAAATGTGTATGTGGTTATGCACCTGATTGAGTAGCTGTCATTGGCTTATTCATATTTTACTTATAATTTTGATGTGACTAAGATATAAGTTTATTCAATACAGAATTAAATATATACTCTTTACTTTGTCCCTAACTACGTATCGCTATATGTATACTGGTGGATGTCGTATTGATTGGTTCTCCATCCGACAGTAAATATACAATTCGAGACAAAGTGCCCGCTTGTCGACAATAGGCTCGCCCCCTTTTACGTGCGACCGAAAATCAAAGCTGGCGAAATGTTGAGTATATGTAGGTTGCCTACCAAAAACAAGGAAATAATGAAACATCATTTCAGAGCAATATTTTTTATCACTCTGACGAAAAGCCATCATTCTCACAGCAATTTCTCCATGGATTTCTCAGTGTTCATAGTTTATACTTTGTTTGTCTGTTACTTTGTATGTTGACTTTTCCAAGGGTGACTGCTATCTGACCGCCCAGCCCATAGAAAAATGAAGTACGTAGTATGTATATTTATTCCGTGGCCCAACCCAAAGAAGAAAGCTTTATTTTTTATACTAGTTGTAGTACTGGTAAGGTTGGCTTGGACCTAAAGGCTTTTTACTTCTCTCTATTGCTTTTAACTAAATTTACTGAATATGTATCTCAACAGTCTAAGGTACGTATAAAATATACCTGCATAGTGATACGGAGATGAAGCTGTCGGCAAAAGCTGGCAGGTATAAAAAAGGTTTATATACTAAAACTGGTCTTTTATTTACCGCGTGGTCATTGCGGCATTTAGTTGCGCCACACGCACGACACATATTCCTTCCAAGGATCGTATAGTTACCAAATAACACGTTAACGGTACGCATGTATGTAGGCGATCGAATTTTATTGCCTCATACTTCCTATGAGCGAGTTATATACTTACTATGAATTAATCGTTTCGGCTTATTGAGTTACTAATTTACTATCTCTACCGCGTGGATCACACTTTTTATTCCATTCCAAAGCGTTTTTATTTTCGATAATCCAACATAGGTACCTATAGTATGAATTTGTTTAACTTATAGCGCCCAACTGGTAATTTATAGTATAATCACAGAAGTATTAATTTGGCAAAAAAGGATTCGGTTAATTTGACGTCCAAGCTCCAAACGAAACAATTGAACCACGCGTTTGTAGCCTACGTATGTGAGGAAGCTGTCGAGCGTCCGATTCAAGCATATCAAAATCTTTCTGTATTTTCATTGCTATGATTTGGGTGCTTCGACATATAGTTTGTATAATTATAATCACATTAATCATATGACAACCTCCTTGGCGTGGCGGTAGTGAACGCGACTGCTACGCAGGAGGCGCGGGTTCGATTCCTGCTCAGTGCAAATATTTGTGTGCTTGAATATGAATATCTGCATTGGTCTGGGTGTTTGTATGTATAATATGTATGTATTTACAAAAAAAAAAAAGTATCTATATATGTTTATCCGCATTCTAGAACCCGTAACACAAGCTAGTTAAACTATGCTTACCATGGGTCTATAGGTGACGTTGTGTAGATTGTCCTAGAATATTTATTTATTTATTTATTTAATCACTGTTTGAAGGTAGAATTAAGACATACTCGTAATGATGCAGATACTAAACTGTTACTTGTCTTTGAATGAAGAGGTAATTGCCTCACTAAAATCACAGTAACACGTTTAAATTGCCCAAAATTATTAAATTGTTAAATCGCCACATGTGTATTTTTGAACCGAATGGATTGTTTGGCATTTACACATGCTTGAAATTTTCTTGTGACTCACCAGTTAAAACCAACATGCTTTTAAACTATCAATAATTCTTAACTACGCATTCCGATTAGTGAAACACTTACGTCCATTGCCGAAGTCTAGTGAACTCACTCTCTTGTAGCACATGGTGGAATGTGTACAGTCCTTGAGGTACTTATTCTGCGCGCTATCGTCGAAGAGCACAGGACACGGCTCGCAACTGTAGCATACCAAACTTGAAGATACTGGAAAATATAAGACACTGAATTAATAGCTAAGCCTTCATGAGTAATATAATGCGTACTTAATGAAAATCTAACTCGTTTCGGTCCAAAATAGACCAGGATGAATTCGTAGGACGCTTACCTACTCTTTTAGTACACGCTAGAGTATAAATTGAAATTTTTAGAATTTAAATACTAAATGTGTCAAAACAAATTATAACAGTAAACGATGGGTCAACGTCCTTAATATCATCCAATTTCGGTCAGCCGTTCTGACATTATTGAATAATACACAGTCATCCATCCATCTATCCATTCACCCATCTATCTTTCATCACTATTTGGTTTTCATGACCACGCAGGTATACTAAAAGTAGGTAATAGCATGTGAGTCATAGTAGGTGTATGTCTATTTTCGACTTGCCTCATTTTGTAACTTGACTGGGGTCTGTGGGTAACTGGGTATGAAAGGGACCGTTTATGATGTCAGAGCACCAAATATATCTGCAGGTTGTTGTGAATATTCAATTGTTCCGAACGGACAATCGTGAACAATGTTATATTATTGTATTGTGCAAATATCCTGCTGTCGCTGTCAGTGTCATGGAAGTTATATCATAATACTAGCTGTCCCCAGTGGTTTCACTGGTTAAAAGAAAATATTAAATTGCCTGTAACTCCCAAATTCACAGCAAACCAAGTAGGTAGTTGAGTAAAGACATATTCTGGTTTAATCTCAACACTCTTGGCAAGGCTCTGGCACAAGCTCTCCTGTTGGGCTCAGAGGGTCGGACACCTGTCGCTGTCGTAACAACCATTGTGATCCAAACATAAAATGAAAGATGGAGTTTAAGTATTGACGTGAAAGCCTCGGACGCAATCGTGTTTATATGATAATGATGATGATACTATTGTTAAACAGAGTACCCAAGGAACAGGAAAGCAGGATAATTTGAAAAATACTAGTTGCCATATTCACGTTTTTCCTTTAGTAGATAACAAATTCTATTAACTCAAGGTAAGAGTTATGTGCAGGCTCATATGCCTACAAAGTAAGAACTTTAGATGCAATCAGAATTAACGCTGGAATTGTGATGATGATTATAATACGTGAAACATGCGCCCAAATTTCCCACGCAATTGCAAACTCCAGTTTTAATTGAAGAATGTCGTTTTTCACAATAAAAGAACAATTAACAATATATTTATAGCAGCTGGCTTTGTCTCATCAGTAATAAAACTATGGAATTAGGCTTGCATTAGTTATAGACTAGGTACATAAAAGAATTCAAGTTTGTTTCATGTAACAATCGATCAAGGAAACAGTTTAAATGCATAAATAACATCACAATGATATTCGCCGCAATCCACCGAGGTTGCTCAGTAAAAACTAGGTAACACAAAATGAATAACTTCGTGGTAGTTTTAGTGAGCGACTGAAGATATGCCCGAATCCGAAAAAGAGGACTTGCATTCCCACTTAATTCACTCCGTGTATACCACGGGAAGAATTTCTAGCTTAGCAACATCATCATTCTCAAAAGTTAATACCCAATTGCGTTCAAAATTTCTAGCCCAGCACACTTGCGCTTATTTGCCTATGTGTCGCTATATAATACTTTTATAGGCTTGTCATGTTGTAGGGTAAACCACCCAATTATTGGCACTTTAAGGGTGAAGTTCGTGTCGGTCTAAAATGAAACTACCATAAAATCTTATTTACAAAAGCTACTAGACAAAACATGTCATAGAATTAAAGAAAATGCTTTAATCTTTGTTTTTATAATCATTTTTATGTGATTGAATAGTATTAAATAACAATTTTATACTTAAATCCGAAAGACTATAGAAAATCCTATTATTGGCACAGAAGATATCAATATTGGCATTTACTCGTCTAATTATTGGCACGTCGTTATAGCCTAGGAAACCTATGATTAAAAACATAAAATTTGCCTACCTTGGTATAGGTACCTACTTAGGATATAATTAAAACACTGTTTATATGTTCTGCTTTTATTTAGGGATGTTACCTATATAGGTACCATAAAGTTTCATAAAAATATCAAAAATAAATGTATAAGTACTAACAATCACGTTTTCTTATTCTAAGTATTCGTTTTGGTAATTTCACTTTATCAATACTTAAATTGAGATATTTTAACTTTAATATATTAATCAGTCTGATTAAGTTTCTACTTAACTTAATAATCTCCCTACCTATCTTTGTATTTTATCTAGGTAGTTCGCAGTCGTAAATCTTAAAAACTAACATTTTAACCAATCTTGATCATCGGTTAACATCTTCTCAATTTCAGTAATGCTTAACTTTTTGTTAGCTACGAGGGGAGGTCCAAAAGTTCGTGGAAAGACAGGGTTTTAAATAAAATGAAACAATAAATCTATTTTTCCTTTTCAATATAATCACCCTTAAGGTGAATACAATTATTAGATCTGTGAATTAATTTTTCTAAACCATCATAAAAATATTTTTTATCTTTTGCCTCAAAATGAGCTAAAATTGCCTCCTTGACCTCATTATCGTCGGAAAATTTCCTTCCCCTTAAGTCTTTTTTTAAATTGGGGAACAAATAAAAATCACTAGGGGCCAGATCTGGACTGTAGGGTGGGTGAACTAGTGATTCGAAGCCATGCTCATTCAGAGCAGCCATTGCCACTCAGCTCTTGTGAACCGGTGCATTGTCTTGCAAGAGCAACACTCCCTTGGTCAACTTTCCTCGTCGTTTTTCTTTGATAGCCTCCTTTAATTTCTCTAGTCATCATCTTCCTGCCCTTGTCCCAATTATTTGGGGTCGGCGCAACATGTCATTCTCTTCCATACATTCCTATCGGATGTCATTTCCTCAGTCACTCCCTTCCTTGCCATATCAGCTTTCACACAGTCCATCCATCTTTTTTTGGGCCGACCTCTGGTTGTACAGCCCTCCACACTAATTTCTCTAGTATCGTCGCGTAATATTCGCCGGTTATGGTCTTTCCCTTTTCTTTGTAATCAATCAATAGTATCCCGTCACAATCCCAAAAAACAGTTGCCATCAACTTTCCAGCCGACTCCGACACTTTGAATTTCTTTGGCGGTGGTGTTCCCTTTTTATGCCATTGCATGGACTCCTGTTTAGACTCAGGCTCAAAGTGATGAACCCATGTCTCATCTCCGGTAACAATGCGCTTCAAAATCGGTGCAGGATCGTCTCCGCACAACTCCAAAAACTGTTCAGACGCATCGACGCGCTGCTGCTTCTGAAGCGACGTGAGCATTCTCGGTACCCATCTTGCACTAAATTTTGTCATACCCAGATGGTCATGTAGGATTCGCAGAATGGTGGTATCTGATACTCCTACTAATGCAGATAATTGTTTCTTCTTCAAATGGGTATCGTCCAGTACCAGATTTTCCACATTTTCCACAATGTCTGAGGTGGTGGCCTCAACTGGCCTGCCTGAGCGGGGGTCATCTTCAATCGACTCCCGACCACGTTTAAAAAGACTATGCCATTTGTAATAATATTGGCACTGATGCCAATAAAAGGATTTTGATAAATTTATTGGTCCAAATGTTGGCACATGAAATAAATTAAATAAGATTAAAATATTAAAGAAATAATCTTTGAATCTACTAATTAGAGGTGTAATTAAGTATATAAAATGATTTCGGACATATCAATGAGCCGAAAACCTGTGATATACTATGATTATTAAAGCTCTCACCTTAAGAAAAAACCAAAATAGCAGCTCCAAATCACTAGCACAAAATGTCAGCTGATGTTTCTAAATCGCCATAATGGGTATTGGAACAGTGTTGCCAATTCCCAACAGAAAAATAATACTATTTTATTTTTTAAGGCATACTAAACTTGAATAATCTTTGGTTTCCTTATTTTTTTGTACTAAACTCTAAAGTGCCAATAATTGGAGTAGTGCTAACGATTGGATGGATTACCCTACCTACTAAATACTACATTAAATCTTCTGAATTTAAAAAAAATATAATTTACCTAAATGAAGATGTGAGCACATATCTACTAGTAATTATTGAAGATTCGCCTTGATATTTTATTTTTAAATAGCTGATATAAAATATACACTTCACCCTGACCTTTGGTACTTAGTCATTAGCTGTAGTAATAGACATTGTTTTAAATGAATTTCCACATTTTCATGGTCGTAGCCGTGACCGTCTACATCAACAGTACGTCATATACCTTTTGGTTCTATGAGATAATTTGGATAGGGTGATAGGCTGCTATCATGTTTAAGATATTTGTTTTGCACAATAACGTTTTAATTCAAGATATGACAGACAAACGGACATGATAAGCCTAGTGGTATGGGTAATGGACTGCTGAGACGAGGTCTCGGGTTCGAGCCCAGGTTTTACCATGTCACACACCAATGGTTTTTCGATGTTTTTCGAAGTTATGTGTGTATTTATCGCAGGTTTATAAGTGCCCGGTTAATGGCAATAGGCTCACCCCCTATTACATTGGGACCTAAACATAAACTGGCGAAATGTGGGTGCTAGCACCTCTGCCTACCCCTTCAGGGATACAAGCGTGTGTTTAAGTTATGTTATAAAATGATAAATCAGAATATACACCACGCAATAAAACAATTATAACCGATCAGCAGTGAAAGTTAGCACATTATGCCAGCCAGTTAAATTATCGTCATTCACATATTTAATATACCTACTCATTTTGCATTGACTCCTATCATCGTTATCATGTGACCTCGTTGTATACAATAAGTTGCGGATAGTTTACAACGTCAACATATAGATTTTTAAATATTATTTAGAGGATACTTTAATAGACAGCGCTTTTGGTGTAATAGATATCTATGTATAATAATTATAAGTACCTATTTATGGCCACGAGTTTGTTGTGGACCCAAAATGTGCTCAAAATGCGTGTAATACGCGTTTTGGACTGTCTTTAGAGAATATTACCGGGGTAAAACGGTTGTGAACGAGCCCACACCTACTGATCTATCATAGCTTCAATTAAAACAATCCGCGTGCATTAAGGCCTAATTTCTCTCATGACGTAGGTCCAAAATCCGTGCCGATGGGTATACCAACCTCAAGAGTCCTCAAGGCTATTGTTTTTGTAGAGTAGACGCTATTTGTCATTCAGACAGTTCGAAATTTGAACGCAAAATCCCGTTAGGCTTTTCAAGGACTCAGTTTGAAATAATTCAAGTCTTCCATTGTTGGTTCATATAATGTATCGATACAGCTTTTGAATAGTAAAAAAATCAAATTAACCTTCATTACGCCTACTGCGAACGTAATACTAGGAGCATTAGAGAATTGATAATGAGGTTCGATACCCACATGAAACCATGATCTTTAAATAAATATATTCATGAATGTCCACTGAATTCTTAACTATGTATATAGTAACGCAATCTTTATAACGATCATGATTCAAAATTCTAATATTACCAAAATGGACTCAGTATTAGTTTAAACTTTGTATAATACCATTATATTATATCGTGAATATTTTACAAGGATTTACATGTTTTCCTTGTTTATTATTATACTAATATTACCTTCCCAGTACTTCCAGAATTCCTACTAGTACCTACGTATTATTGACAATATAATGTTAGTCATCCATTTTATTCGTCACCTGAATTTTTTTTTTATTTAATATATTAGGTTACAGATCACAAGTGTGTCAAATTTCAGTCATATCCTTTCAGGCTTCTTGATTGAGTAACAAATTATTAAATATACCTATATCTACATTTTATACCCTACAATTTGGTCATTACTTAGGCCATATGGTTAGCGAAACCCGGGTATTAACGCGACCATATGGTAAATACAATAATTTACGTTTTGATTGCTTGACGTTTCGACCAGGTTGCTCTTGCAGCCGTGGTAACCAGCTTATCTAGATTATTGTAACTACCTTTTTCGCAAACAGGGTCGTAGACAATTTCGTAGTTCAACAGGTCCTAAATCACAGAGCTCTATAGGTCTATTTTTTTTTATCAAATACTAAACAGTGTATGGATAAGTGTTATTTTATCCTTTTTACGAGTTTTCACATCTGCACCAATGCACACAATGCACCTTTGCTAATTTTATAAGTATTCAATCATTTCAATTTCATTAATTCATTCTTTAAAAATGTGAAGTTAATCATTTCTGAACAATTTCACTTACGTTTCCAAAACATAGTAAAAGTCAATAGAAATCCAGCTGCATCCATTGTTTTTGAATGTAATATCACTGTTGCTACTGGTAAATACACTAAGAGTACGTGCTTTGATTGCTACGCATGTGGCCAACAGGGCTTAACACTGAACTGAACTGAAATTGGCACCTCTGCCCTCCATGATTCACGGACAGGATGCCAATAACGAAATGGGATAAGTCCACACAAAAACACGGGAAATAAGGCTCTTATGGCCAAGGGAATAACGCGGATACATGCGGTCGATGTTGGCGCCGGCGCGACACTGAGTACGCTGACTAACATTTGGCGGTCTGATACTTCATATTTTTGCGCTCTGTCGAATAGTCGAAGTCCGTTATTTATTTTTATTTTAGAAGTTTAAAAATAAAATTTGCAAAATATGTCACTGGTTTCACGGTCGTTTAAATGTTGAGCGTTTTTCTAACGTCTCTATTTTCACATCTCATTTTTATGTACTCACCACTTTTGGCAGCTCTAATAAAGCAAGCATGAACAATGTTGCTATAAAATAATAATTTGATTTAGTTTTATCAGTTTAGTTTGGCCCTCAGCGAAATTCAAATGCTTTGATATTCTTATTAATCAAATAGAAATGCTGTTTGATTAGGATTGGCAAACTAAAAAGCGTTGTATGTTGAGTGTAGTTATTTTGTTTATTGTTTTTTACTCTAGATTAGACACAGGCATGCTGTATCTGTTTTGTGTGTGGTTCTAAATGGATACTGAAATATTCTTAAATATAGATACACCTATATCTTGCTACTGTTTTTATTGTATGTTATACTAGTTGTTGCTTGTATAACATAGGTACAATAAAAATATATGTGGATATAACACGTTTTCTGAGATATTTTCAGAATTTTTATTCCAAAATGTTCTACAAAGTATTAGAAAAAGATAAATAAAATCGACAGTGTCATTTTATAGCTATGTTGTGATCACGGAAAACCGGAATTCGTTTACTCATTACAAAGAATTTAAATTAAATAATGAACCTCTATGTGTTACTTTATCGTTTTATATGGCGTATTGTGAAACAATATAATACTGATACATAGGCATCGCAACATCCTTTATTATTGACGATAAAAATAACTTCTGTATGCAATTTCTATGCCAGATGTACGCGACATCGACAGTTCGTTACCGATTGCTTTGTTTGTTTTATTTAAGTCTAGTAGGTTATCTCATCTTGTACCTAAACTTTCAGGCTTAACAAAGAATTTATTTTTCTTTTTTTATACCTTAGGGGGCAGATGAGCCCATAGCACCACCTGATAAAAAGTGGCTACTGTAGTCTAAGCACCTGTGCAACCCCAGGGGCGCCACAATTGTGTTGCCCACCCTTAAGGAACCTTCTAATGCCTTTAAAGAACCTAAATTGCAAGCGCTTGGGAAAAACACAGCAGGAAGCTACTTAATTCCGCACACTAAGCGTACTTGGGATGAAGTTTCTTTCATACCGCATAGTGCGGAGCGCTTCCTGTCGTAATGTGTAAGAATGAATTCTCCACCTGTGGCGAGCGCTGCGGTGGAATGGAGCTGTAGGCATCGTCTCGAATAGATCTTTTGAACTGAAACCAACACTCGTACAGGTGGTACAACACATGCAGCTAGGTAAAGTTCCTCCTGACGCTGAGAGGTTTCACACCGCCTGTGACTATGGGATGGTCGATGATCCTAGGCCTCGCCTACGCCCTGAGTCGAAGGAGTCAAACTGGTATGCTGGCGCCCAAGCAAAAAGTTGATAGTAGTACCTACTCTATATGAGACCGAACATGCGCCTTATAGTCTTTGCCCTGCAGTAAGGTACTACTTCGCCCTGTTGAACAATTGTCTCGATTTCGAACACAAATTGTTTGCGACCTTCCTCTACCCAAGTGCTGTCGTCTGCATAACAATGAATGGAGTGATCAGACAGCATGTCATTAATATGCAGCAGAAATAGGGTCGGATACAACACGGAGCCTGGGACACTAGCGTTTACGTCCATGCACAGCAGCTGCCGTCGACGACTGCTTGAATGCTTCTGTTGGACAAAAAGCTGGCTATCCATTCGCACATTGCAATTTAAGAATTATTTTTAAATCTTTAATTATTTGTCATATTTTATACAGTGTGGTTTTTATAAATAAACTAGCTGACCCGCGCAACTTCGTCTGCGCCTCCCCGATTTTGCATCATTTTACATTCCTGCTCCGCATCTGTTGGTCGTAGCATGATGTTATATACATATAAACCTTCCTCTTTAACTATTCTATCTATTAAAAAAACCGTATGAAAATCCGTTGCGTAGTTTAAAAGATTTGAGCATACAAAGGGACATGAAAAATAGGGACGGAAAACTCGACTTTGTTTTATACTATGTAGTGATTATAGTGTTATACTAGTTTAATATTGGCTTCTAACCTTGCTTATTGGGCAGCTAATTTAAAATCAATTACAAAATCCCATCCGACCAGATATATATAAATTCGTAATGGTGGCCAGCCCATTACCACTTTAGCTGGCTTATTCTGCGAGCTGCAAATATAGTTATTTGTCGGATGACGTCATTACGTATTCTATCTTTCAAAGAAATCCTCACCATAGCTTACTCCAGAGCCCGTTGTCTCTTTCAGTTCGTGCACTAGCTTCATCGTCATTATCCACATTTCGACATCCTGGGTCATAAGTCATGACAGATATGATTAAGTCCTTCCTATTCGACCATAACTCTTAAGGGTCAAAAACCTTCGTTTTAAGGCACTGTTGCATTGGACAGTTGTAGGCTGAGGCATGAAATAATCAGATTTGTTTATTTCGAAACATTCCAAGTTATTATTAAGGAAATAATTGCAACACTAAAACTATCGTAGTTTAGTTTTAGGGGTTATCATGAATAAGCATTTAGGTCGCCATTAATAAAATTTAGTATTGATTAAACAACGGAACTGTGGGTGTGTTCACAAGGTCGGACATTTCGCTATGTATCTACATAATTATGAAAGATCTTTGACAGAAGAAAATGAGTACCTAGGATCTAATGACCAATGGCGATATCGAAGTTCCATGTTAGACTGGTTGGATTTTTAAGGGCTTCAACTACCCATAACGACTGCCATAGACGTTTGTATGGCAACCGGGACCGAAGGCTGAACGTGCTCTTCGAGGCACGACCAGTCCAGTGCAAACAGTCATATATGCATACAACTTTTTGCACTGAGCGGGGATTAAACCCGCGCCCCGTGCGTAGCAGTCGCGTGCAATGCCGCCACGCCACGAAGGCTGTCTGCATCCGCAACTGATATATTGTTTAATTATTTACATACCTTGGTAAACTAATCAAAAATAAATTCCTATTATAGTATCATGCGACCCTTAGTTTAATATTCACAAGACAACGCCTAATTGAATAGACGTAGCAATGTTGCTAAAACACTAACACTAACTAGTTAGCACAGCCAATGTAATCTAATTTATTGTAAATTGGCACTTTAAGATGTACTGTAAATAAATAAATATGTTTTAATTTTCACTCACCTCTAAGCGATTTAAAAATATTGAAATTATTTACTACTAGCTGTTGCCCGCAGTACCGCCCGTGTGAATGTCGATTATCGCATTATAAATTTAAGTGCTTTATTCGATTTCCTACTCGCCTCTCTATTCTACTTTTCCCCTTCTCTATTTTACATGTTTTCCCGATTTCCCCTTTTCCCAATCGCCCCACTTTTTAATCATCACACCTACAACTCTTTCCCGTTTTCCCACTTTCCCAATTCACCATTTTGCCCACTTCCCCATATCCCCATTCCCTTTTCTTTTATTTACGTTTTCCCCATCTCCCTTTCTACCCATCTTCTTGTCCTCACCCCCTGCCCTTCCCGTTTCCATTGCCATTCCTCTCCTCTTCTCCTCTTAATCCACCCTTTCACTCTCCTATCTCTCAACTTCATCCTCGTCTTCATCTCTCCCCTCCTCATTCCCCTGTTCTTCCTTCTTCCCTTTCGCCCGTATACCCCTCCCCTTCTTGTCCTAACACCCTGCCGCTTCCCCTTGTCCTGCTCCTCCCATGCCCTTCCGTTTCCTAATTGATAGTTTCATAATTGCACCTCCACTTTGTACCACCATAATTTGTACTCCCTATCTCCCACACATCTTATATCTGTATTTTGAGCTTGTAATTTCCCACTTGTCAGGTATATTTTTAAAGGATATGTGGGCGACTTCGGTCTTTGCACACTGAACATTACGCTATAGTTATGATCTTAAATTTAAAACAACTCATCAAATATCAAAACCAAAATCGCATACGGAGATAGGTATAAAAGATAATTGTACCTGTCTTGCCTACTCCTACCATAAATGTAATATGGGCCTTGCGGGAAGCTGACAAACCAATTACAAAAATGAGTGAGCAGGTGGCAAGTTAAGAAATGTAGTGGTTAATAATTAATATTTCTCGTTTGCTGGTAACATTATGCACACACCTTTAGTCGTATCGGTACCCGAAAATTAAAGTCAGACGCACATATTTAAGGTGTCATGTTCACATTGCATCCATCTTCTGTGGTCTTAAGGTTATCGGCTATCGATAAAGTGGTCTTGTCCGTCGTTCCATTTCATCGTGTAACATTACCACAGACAGTCGCGCATCATGTATTTGCTGGTCATCACCGTCGTTCTGTCTTTGGTCGACGTGTACGCTCTCGACAGATTATTTAGTGACGACTATTGCCGTTCCCGTACGTGCGCCACTCGTTTTAGTTACACCTCTGATGGCGAGACCGCACGCAGAGCGGCCGCTGTACACACGCTCTACAACAATGTACAAGTTATGGACACGTTCCCTTCGCGGTCACCGTACCAGCACGTCAAGACGACTACGGCTCGTAACGCGAACGGTGAGCAGGTGCTGATGCCGTTGATATTGGAGGCGCTGATAACGGATGCCGTGTATCAACCGCGATCCGACTCTGAGGTTAGTACCGAGGGTGCGGCAAACATCAACCGCATGTACAACCTAGTCGCGTCCGCCAACCGACCAAAGGGAATCGAGGTGGGCCATTTGCTAGCGTACAGCAACGGCGGCACGACTGACATATTTAACTATGCCGGTCAGACTGGCACTCTCAACAAAGGACCCTACAAGACGATGGAGAACATGATCAATAATTGGCTGCGCTTCGGACCCGTTTCGTTCACGGTGGTGGTCGTATACGACAGTGTGGTAATCACCAAGCCAGCAGAGTTTCACGTCAAGATCCGCATATACAACGCCGACGGTACCATCCATTCCGACTGTATGGATATGGTATTTTACAATGTTTAGGGCAATTTTATATTTTCTCATTTGCATTTACAACAAGAAACAGAAACTACTTTGTGGCGGTGCACGGCAGTTCGGTTTGCCGAGGTCTCGCCTCGCCGTCGTCGGAATTCCTACTTCAGTTACAGAAATACGTACAGCTCTTCAAACTGTCAGCGGTATGGCGACTCAGTTCAACGACTACAACTACGGTGGAAGTACGAACAAAGATAATACCGAGTTGCGTATACTCTGGTTGTACTAAACGCCTCTATTCAGTATACTGAGTAAACCATGTCGTCTTGTTTTATTTTACCTAATTGCATGTCGAGCTTGCCGATTAACGTTTGCGTGACTCACGACCGACGACGGATCGAACGGTGTAGTATTGTCGTCCGCTGTATGTTTTGAGTTTTGGGACCTTGATAGGTATAGGCTTGATAGGGATAGGTGCAAAGTATTGCAGTCGTTCTGGAGCAGAATATCGGCTGTTCCTCTTTTATCATTGTTGATCATAAAAATGTCTGTGGGTATATGTAATACTAACGTAGCTATGTATACCTAGTAATAGTTTAATAATACATATATTGTTAAACTAATAAAACTTTAAATAAGTACCTATCATACAAATCATTACTAAAAATAATCAACTAAAAATTATAACGCGTCGTGGAATTTCTCCACCCTGCATGCATCTTGTGGTACCGTTTTCGGAAAACTGGTAGATTTGCCACGTTGTATATGTCATTGAGACAGGCGTGCCACGAAATTCTCCCAGCACTACTGAAGCACGACATTTCATGATGTTTGAGACTGGCAATGGTTTCTCCACAATGGTATTGATTGAGGACAGGAAAGCTGGTAAACTGACACCTGAAATTTTGCGAATACCGAGCAAACCTAAGCGAATTGGTGCTTGTAGTGAAGTCCGAACATCTAAGACCACATTTAAAATTTTGATGAGAATGCTTCGTATACTTTTCCCGTTTACTGAATTTCCAATACGTATGCTAATTGACATTCGCGCGACTATAAATTGATTCCCCTGAACTTCTTACTCGCGCGATAATCGGTCACGTATTCACGTTCTCATCACTTCACAGATTTGAATGAAATTTTTTGCAAGTAGGTATAGATTAGGCACCTACCTATAGCACAGAATAAATAATAGTACTCCTATAGTCTGAAATAGTACATAGGCCACTTTTTCTCCCGGGTATTGATTGGAACCGCGGGCAATTGTTAGTTTATCATAGCAAAAAACTTATTAAAGTTGAAATGTACAATTGCAGTATTTGCAATGAGATGAGCTATTTGTTGTTAGTTACGTTTACTAATGTCTGCTACCGCTTTCGCTGGAAAATTAACAATGCTTGTTTAGTACATATTCCGATTTCGGTGGCCAGTTTTTACATTACATTAAAATTTGAAAATTGAGAAAAATAAAACTAATAAATATTTTCTTTAAAATTATTTATAGGTATTTTGAGAGCAACACTGCTTCGCTCTATCTACAGTCTACAGTTCTACACCATAATTGAGGTCATGAGAGCTAGAACCGCCTATTTTAACGAAATAATAGATAACCGAGGTCTGACATCACTTTTTATACTGCCATCTCTTCTGATGTTGGTATTAAAATAGACATTAGACTAGTTTGCTTCTATACCAAACGACGGATGACATAAACTATCTTGTTTAATGTTTGGTTATGCCGTTCTTGCACTTGCTGTCAGATTTATAGAAAATTATAAATTATAGATAGAATTTGATTAATAAATAACTTCTGGGTAACAAAAATTATTTACAAATTAAATAACAATATAGAATATATAAACAACAGCTTATTTAAATTAAAACTAACTAAATATACTGTTATATCACAACTTGTTTGCGAGTGACTGGCTGCGCAACTATACTTAATACATTTATTTCTAAATCTACCTTCCTACTTATAAGATATTACTACCTAAGACTGTTGATGTATTTCATCAAATTGAATACTACTATTACGCCCATGATATCAGTGTAACCCTCGTGACTTGTAGTAGGCGATGAGTTGCATAAGTCTTTTCGACAGTAACAGTATCTGAAAAATAAACAATTGTAGTTACAGAAGATATATCTATTATAACAAAAAAAACTGATCTGTAATAAACTAAAATAAATCTCAAAATATGATGCTAAGATTCTAACTCTAAGATGGCTGAAGTATTTTTTTATTTATTCCTTGAACTCTTAACTCCTTGTCAAATGTCAAAAACGGTATTCTTTTAACACAATTTTCAAAAAGAACATTTTTATCGTTTTTTTCTTCAATTTGGAACATTAAAATTAAATGAAGACTGAATTTTGAACAGCCTTTATTACGAAAATTGACCTTCAGATCGTAACATACCTATATCAGTTGTAATGAGTAGTCACGATACCACTTTTCTAATTTCGACAAAGAGGTAGTTTACCTTGTAGGTGTACTCTTTTCACCCTCGTAGTCAACGTGCTCGCAGCCTTCTTCGTAAGGCTCTAAGATCTCCATTTTCGGCGACCACATGCCGTTCTTGTAGTCTTGGTACTCGTTTTTCTGTGGTGCGCAGTCCCGTAAGACGTTTTTGATTCTTACTGAAAATACAATTGAGGTTCCCACATCATGTTGTACTTTATAACTTTTTTGTTGGTTATTATTTTTAGTCGTAATGTTCGTGTTGGAAGAATTTCAACTCTTGAAACTAAAATCAAATAAGTAGATAGGCACTTCTCTCGTCTCGGACATATTTTTTGTCATAATTAATACCACTTATGTGATTGCTTGTGTAAGTCAATAACAAAAAGAGTAGTAAACAAAGTCTCTAGATTACATTTTTATTATTTTTTGTAGGTATATATCATGTCTTGACCTTAAATGGTCTGAGATATGTACCTATCTTATACCATAACGTAATCGTCATTCAGAGAAGCCTGATTCCAACTCAGTTGGGGTCGGCTTTCTAGTTTACCTAAGATGCGGCTGAAGTTCGTAATTTTCATAATCCTACAAAGTAAGTTCATAACCTTCTGACGCATAATGGTGATATACCTATTATGTATTATAAAATCCTAGTTAAAACAGAGATTTTTTCAGATACTCAAACCAATGTCAGCTTAACCAATAGTATGTAAATAATGACTTATTACAACTGATCTATGGGCCTTCTTAGATGTCCTAACCAATGTTATAGGATTTTACATGTCTACCTAGTGTAATTCAAATACTGTATGACTGACAAGAAACGCACAGCCTAAACCGGTCTGTCTAAAAACATGAAATATTGCACAAGATTTGCTTACTTATGATCTCTTTGATTTATGTACATTTGAAGACATTCTTTGAATAAACTAAAGTCGTTTACTAACCCATTCCCATACTAATGGGATTGTGAAGATGATTCAGAAAATAATACCGTATTTTGGTGCTCGTCCACTTGTACTTACTTGCAGGGACGCTGCTGTAGCGGTAACAGCTAGTGCTGTGGCTAAGTTTTGGACCGATAAAATCTAGAAACTAGTAGCCATTGACAAAGAAGAAGGTGCTGAACTTGACTTTAGCAGCTGAGTAATTTGGATAACCTTGAGTCGACTAGTCTAAATAAATAAGTTAAAGAGATTTCTAGTGTCCAAGTTGTGTAGTAGGTAACTTTGACAAATAATAATATTTAAATTAATTTAATTCAATATAATATTTGTGCAATTGTGCTTATGAAACACAAACTCATTACCGTTAATGTAATGTAGAGCGAAAATTTATTTGTCATTTATGTAGCTGCTAACAAATACAATTATTTATCGCAGGTTTATAAGTGCCCGGTTAATGGCAATAGGCTCGCCACCTATTACATTGGAACCTAAACATAAACTGGTGAAATGTGGATGCTAGCACCTCTGCCTATCCCTTCGAGGATACAGGTGTGAATTTATGTTATGTTATGTTTTTAACAAATACAAACTGACTCTCTTAAAGCATAATCTCAAAAATATTTCGAATTTCGCTAAAGATGTAACATTAATTTTGAAACATGTAGCAGTTAAGTATTTTACTACTTTGATAGAGTTCTTACATGATGAATCTTTACAGTATATTAGATGTAATCCAAGTGGCAGCGCACTGGGAATACCGAATTTAGGAGTGGAAACATCGTCGATTTGACAGAAGAAGATGTACATACATTCAGACTGGATTCATTTTATAGAACAATTTATATTATGCCTACGAAATAGGTCTCCGTAATCGAAGTATAGCATGCTTCAAATTAATTGAATAATTCGATACACCAGCACGTGCAGCGATCGTGTAGAGACATATCACGGCAGTGTGTTTTTTTTAATTCAGGCTACTGATTATGTAATCAGTTTAGTACGGATATAGATAGAATAAATTTCTGAATTATGAAAAAAAACGTGGTCTTAACGCCACTGTTTTGTTTGATTTTATTGTCCCCATCTTTAGGGACGGATATTCACGGTCCCAATTATTTTTAGATATTTCGATCCCAGGTTTTACCATGGCACACACCAATAACTTTTCAATACTTCTCGAAGTTATGTGTGTATTTATCGCAGGTTTATAAGTGTCCGGTTAATGGCAATAGGCTCGCCACCTATTACATTGGAACCTAAACATAAACAGGCGAAATGTTGGTTCTAGCACCTCTGCCTACCCCTTCGGGGATATAGGCGTGAGTTTCTGTTATGTTTATATTATTAATAAAAATACATACCTCCGTTTTGTATATCAAGGTGGAACTCCTGCTTCATGCACATGGTGGAGTAGGGACAATCTATGATAAACTTGTCAGAGTGGTCGAATTGTGAGCAAAGGCGCTTCGTCGTATTGTAGTAGTGGCCCGGCGGTGGGTTGATCAGGCACTGGTAGCATTGTAGAGATGTAACTCCTGCAATATAATATTGAAAATAACTATTTCATTCAAGAAAATACTAGAAAAATAATGTGAGATACTTGAATGATTACTGGTAACTTCATTCATTTATCTGAACATTTAATCTAATCTGAATTGTAATCTAAAGTTTAATTTTTTTTTAGATATTAAAAATAACACAAATTTAATCATTTTACTACTACTGGTAGAACCTGACTTTCGACTTCGTCATAAAATATCTTGTATTATCTCACCTCCGGCAATCAAAGACCCATAAATGGCGTGTGTTTTAGTCGGTTCGAGTCCGACATAATCACCTTCACCGACTTTGGTGGAGGCGGTATCCGTGGGGATTATGCGCACGGAAAAAAGAGACAATACTAATCAAGTTAATTATATTTGTTAACAAGATATGTACTTCACTTGAATACAGGAAACCATTATCGTAACTGAACTCTCGTCATTGTGTCTGTGTAATTCAGTTACAAAACCTGCTCAAATATCATCTAGTCTAGTCCACGTGTCTTCACTGCTCTAACTGACGTCACGGTTAGTGATCACCCAACACCAACCAACGTCATTCGTTTAATGTGAATATACTCCTTATTAAATACGACCTCCACTCACCCACGCCCACGGTCGCGTTAATTCTTCACAGATTGACAATTCAGTGCTAACACTCCTATGCTAGCGTACGTACCGTAACAATTGACGGTGCGGCCCACTGTTAAGCAATTAAGTCAACCTTGTCTATGTTATTATCTACCTGTGGTTTGCTAAGTTTAAAATGATGTATGAAATCGTTAACATTCTCTTAGAATATAGTGTCACATCCCTGTGCTAGCACTCGCCTTAGTCTGCTTTTAAATGTCTCATGCATACAAATTAAGTAATAAAATAAATTAAATAAGTACATATATATGTTTATCTCATTACCCGACAATGTTACAATGTTAGCCTATTGCAGTTTGCTGCTGGACATTCTCCCTCTTCCAATGAGTGTCATGGCATACTCGTATAAACCGATCCTGCCGCATCTACTCGATTCTAACCTAGCTAACTTTTCGGTGTCGAATACAGAAAATCATATTTATGACTTTATTATTGATTATGAAAATCTGTATAATATACAACAGTTTAAGATTACTAACCAAAGAATTGTCATCATCATCACTATCTTGGCATTGATTCCGGTTACACCCGAGGCTTTTACCTCAGAGCCCGAAGTGTAAAGATTTGGTTGTATTCATCAATTATGGTCTAACCCCCGAAACGGGCACCTTCATCAGAATCCTGCTGTCTCATTATTACGACTATTACAAAAATAGTTGATATAAACGTATCACATATCATTGTATTTCCATTAGCTTTAATTATTATTTCGAGAACAGTGTCAACAACTTTAAAGACTTGATTATTCTATAAGTTATCTTCAATTTTACAAATAGGCGGTGTTTACGCATCATACCGTACATCACAATACAATATTACCATTTATACGAGCTTCGACTTGACGGTCATTTGTTTAGGAATGCATTTATAACGTACATTTAGCGAAGATCTCACTCTACGCGGGTGGGATTTATGACTCATCTTAATTTTTCATACGTATTATAAAGTAATAAGAAATGTTACAACCTGCTTCTATATTAGCACAAATTAGTGGTTGATTACAATAACCTTAACCTTAATTGTTAACAATACCTCGAGTAAACCTTTTGATAGGCAAAATTATCAAAAATGTGAGGTGAATGTGCAATATGCACGGCTGTTTTGATTTGCCCTCGGCAATGGCAAAAAAAAGGTTTTGATATTGAAGGCTAAATATTAGTCTTGAGGTCAATGACGTCCGACTAAAATCGGTGTGCTATTTGTATTTGTGTGCATGTATATCGTTTTTCGTGTGGGTTGTTTTGAATAAATATTAGTATTCAATGAGTCAAAGTTTATATTTTCGATAAAAAAACTTACGCCTCCTCCACCTTGCGACACATATGCATACCGCGATACTGCTAGTAGTTTGCTCACCCGCTGATTGCAGCTTTCAATGAGATCAACCACATAGTAGTGCGTATGAGTCCATACACATACGTTCTTAGTACTTTGCGTTTTTGACCACCAAGTACCCTATAAATTCGATTTGGTAAATAACGAACAATATTATCTAAAAAGAAAATTTATAAACTAAAGTTGAAGTAAAAGTAAGCTTGCGGGCTACATTAATTTACTTAAACTCTAGTAGGCTTTGAATTTAATGTCAAAGCGAAATACACAATGAAGATTACTGATTTATGGACATTTTTCACCATAGCGTTATGTAATGGCATCAGTGAAGAATACTTTCTTGATAATGAAGAACCCAATCAAAAAGACGTAATTGAAAATACATCTGTGTCGAATCCAATACAAAAAGAACAATTGTTGAAAGCAGTACAACGATCAAATACATTGACTACGATTGAAAATGTAACTTCGCATGTTGACAAATCTATTCGAAACATTAGTGAAGATTATGAATCCGCTGATTCTGATGATACCAGAAGTAATGTAATTGTAGGTGAGCGTATTTTTAGCCGTGATTATATAGACACCACTGATGCATCTGAAGAATTTACAGAAAAAACGCCAAATATAACGGAAAAAAAATCACTTATGGCTATATTAGAAGATTATGTATATCTTTATGATGAACCGGTAACTACACATCAAGCCCTTCGCGACCCAGGTTCTCAATTGCTAAATAGTTTAAGATTCAATGATACTGCAGAAGGTAATACTAGTAAGCCGGAATACGAAACGACCGAAAAGCTACTGATAGATTTTTATAACTTACATTCTGCAAATTCTAAATTGAATGCGGAGGATAATGTGTCTGACGAGATAACTTATTATGATATTCAAAAATATGTTAACAACAGTGTCTGGTATGTACCAGAGAATTTGCCATGCTGGGATCTACCAATCTTGTATGCTGAATTAGGAGAAGGGAAGAAAAAGGGGGTGTTTCTTGCATTTAGTGGCAAACTCAAAAATGTCGAAGAAAAAAATGAAGATATAATTTATACAACTTATGAACAGTTTGATATACCAGTGTCGCAAACTTTGAATAAGTGGTGTGCTGCTGAGCCCTGCTACGGCGATCATACTCTCTGTCTCTTCGCAGATTCGACAAATTCAAAATTATGTGTCAAGAATTACGAAGTGTTAATTCCAACTATGGTGGAACGCATTGGATTAGAAAACACAGTTAATTCAATGCGAAACCGTATTGCTAGTGGAGTTACGGACTTATACAAACATTTACCCACAGCAACAGACATGAAACAGATGATATACGATTTTGATTTACAGACCATGGCCGAGGCTTGGCTGCGTCAATGTTTACCAGGTCCTAGTGCTTGTTCATCTCTCGATGGCAACTATGTTGCTCAACTTGAATGCACTAAACACGTTGAACATTGCTGCATAAAGATGGACAAAAAAGAAAAGGGACCTAAATGGTAGTTATAAATTTACAGTTTTTACTTTTGTATTATCGAATATCTGCTACACCTAATTATTATTCGTTTATTTGACAGCATACCGCAACGTGACTGTTTCATCGAACCTATTATTGGCTGTATACATACATGGTTTCGAAGCGCTGTACATGAATTAACTGCAACTGATGTCCAGTGCGGTCATATAACTGCCACTACCTTTAATACTGTTCAGTTAATATGGGCGGAAACAAATAAAATAGGGTGTGCATACGGCAGGAGCCCGTGGGGTGATGTGCGAGTTGTGTGTAATTTTGCACCGGGTGCACCATTTTCAATTACTACCAAGTCCTTCTGCGGTTTTATACGCCATACGCCAATGATGGATCTCATGAATGAAAATTTAACTAGTTCAATATTTTTAGCACATTTCGGTATTACAATGCGAGAAATAGAAAATTCAGATTCAACGGACTCTGATTTTAAAATGCCTACATTTAACAATTCTCTTAAGTTTTCAGATGTAGACATTTTGAGTGACATATACGCACGAAGATGGGTCAGGAAGCATTTGAATATATATAATAATGGGACAATTGGTTTTATTGCCCGTTTGGTAACGAAATATACTTTTGGTGAAGACAGCGGTTTGCAGTGCGATACTAGTAGAAATATCTATGAACCTGGCGAAACTGGATCAATGTGTGTTGAGAGAGGTCGACGTTTCCATGGCCTATGTTATGATTTTCGTGACCCGACCCCCGGATACAGAACAGTGGCGGTATTGGCGCCCATTGCTTTATTTACACTCATATTATACGATCTATTTAGTGGCGTCGTCAGACAGACTAATTATTGATTGTAATTAATGTAGGATATAATATATCTATATTTTAATAAATTCTTATACTTAACAGATTTTAATTTGCGTCATTGGCTCGTTGACGTATATAAGTAATGAACAATTCTGAAGACAAACAGAAGTGATGGAGGTGTGAAAATACAATGATACATTTTCTGCAAAATATTTACTTGCGGTTTAAGCATGTTTGCCCTAATGGTAGTTAGTCATTTCAATCAGTTCCGGTAATAACATCCTTGTAGCATTATTGTTCATTTAATAATGCTGCATAAAACAAATTGTTCGTAAGACTACTCACTGGTATTAATTTGTGTACGTATCATTCTCTCATCGCCTATCACTCTACGTCCTTACCCTTGCTTCGTTTTGATTTTATTATTTTATTCAGATACCAATCCTGTTAAAAATATTACTAATAATTGTAGAAATGAACATCATTTTAGTACAATCAATAGTAGCTGAAACTTATTATTTTTTCTATTTTACAATTTAAAAGGTTACAATTTTAATTTCCTTAGAATATCCGTTTGCGGATTTCAGCTAAGCAATTTTTGGTCATATCGCAATCATTACTAAGCCGTGGCCGTGAAAACAGTGGTGAGCGGCGCGGCAGCACAAGCGGTAGCGGCAAGGCAAATCAATGTGAACGAAAGAGAGCGCCCACCGGTCACTTCTCTTTCGCACTCATTGATTTGCCTAACGCTTACGTCGCCGCGACCATACATATTATAATTTCTGAGTGTAATTTTTAAAATGGAGCAATTAATTACTTTCACAAACATTCAATGTTTGTATTTCAATATTGATTAGGCCATTGGTATGCTTATTGTTCATTATTCCGAACCAACAATAGGTCAACTGCATTACTTGATTATCTACACGTCATTATGGTTTTACAATGTCTTGTTGTATACCTAGGTATTCACTGACAATTCCGATACCTACAATTATATCGTTTTAATTAGTGTAACCGTAAAATACGATACAAACAATACCTTCAGCATTTACTTTTATCCGTTTAAATTGTAAATATTTATTAAAATGATTTCATCAGTATTATTCTATATATACTTATAATAAAGCTGAAGAGTATATTATTTCAATGTTCTAATCTCTAGAACTACATGTATGATTCCTAAAAATGTTTGCGCATTTGATAGCCTACTTCTTGAGGAAGGTTATAGAATATTTACCACGCTAAGAACCTAACAATCTTTATCATAATTTTTGCATTAATCCCGGTCGGATCCGAAACGGTCACCTCGGGAGCAGGTATAGCCGCCAAGACCAGGGTACATGGTTTTTAAATTAATATATTCATTAAGATACTTCATTAAGACGTCCTCCCCACCCTTAAAGGTGATGAACCACCTAAATCGTAGCCAATAGGTATTTTATTTGCATTATAGTGTTAGAATTTTATTGATGTAATCGGTTATGACCTTCACCCACACAACCGTGTATAAATTAACATCAAAACGATAAGGAATGGTAATGAGGTATTTGAGGTTAAAGATAACGTACTCATTCACCGTTTCAAGATTTTGCATGGCTTGTCATGCAACGCAATTATAGTTTTCTATCAATGAAGTGTTATCTGTTGTAGTCATTAGTAATTTGTTTTGGTTGGTAATCACTACATAGTATAAAACAAAGTCGCTTTCTCTGTCCCTATGTATGCTTAAATCTTTAAAACTATGCAAAGGATTTTGTTGAGAATTTTTTAATAGATAGAGTGATTGAAGAGGAATGTTTATATGCCCTTTTATATGTATATAACATCATGCTACAACCAACTGGTGCCGAGCATAAGTGAAAAATGTTGCCTAAACGGGGTGACGCAGACGAAGTTGCGCGGGTCAGCTCGTAACTTAATAAACGGGTTTGCTGCCTTAGTTGTAGGATAACGCAAGCGTTGCTACAATTATATGTCAGGTGGCATAACTTGCCATCTCAGTATTATTAAGAAAAGAACTTGTAACTTAAATAAAATATTTATGTATTCCACTCGTAGGTGGCAGTACACTCATGCTTGAACTTGGTAGAGACATCATACACAACATGCATGTTGACTCATGCTTTTCCGCTAATAATAGACTAGCTTGATACAATCATGCCTCTGGCTCATCAGGATTGGTGCAGGCATAGAAATATCCTTCCTCTTGCTACGATTCTGGCATGTTATTGTATGCTGTATTTGACATTATTTATTGATGAGCTGAGTACCGGCAAGGTATATAAACTTAAAATTTGAAACCTTTGAAAAATTGTTTTAAAACCCGACAATATTCCTTATGATACCTGAGCTAAATATTGTTTTAATACTTTCATGTATGTACACAGTATAGGCACAAGTTGTGGACCCAAAATGCGCTCATAAGAAGCTCTATGCGCGCAGAAGCGGTTTTGGGTTATCTTTTGAGGGTAGGATAGGTTGCAATGATGGTGGGAGAACTCAAATCTACCAGTTAAATTTCAAAGAAATCCGCGCGCGACTGCGCCGTTATTTCTCTCGCGACTTAGGTTTAACATAAATGTGTCGATAGCAATACTACCCGCTTAGAGGTACCTACACATTTATTTCAAATTTATTCTGATTGTGTCTATCATATATGTATGTATTCACTGTTATACAGACACAAACAAAAAAAAACAGCCCATTACCTTGGATTTTTTGAATGAAATTATTCTTTTGTCAATATTGTTTACGGAATTTTCTCTTGTTTGGCTTGTGTAATCTGAGAATCGCGACAGTCTCGTTACGTGTATTAATAAAATGACTCAACAAACCTGTTGTTATTGTGTACAGGACAAACGATACGACCGTTAATACGCTGTGCTCCATATTTGTTATACTTCAGCAGTGTCTTCTATTTTTCCTCCTTGAAATTACAATTTTAAAATAGCTGTCGGTACGTAGCCTTGATATGTAGTGCGCAGTTTTCATTTATAAACCTGAAAATAAAATAAAATAAATGAAAGAGTTTAGAATGCAGTCTATTGGGTTAGATTGGCCTATGTTGTTATTTTAACAAATATCGTTATAAAAAGTTGTTGAGAAACTACCGAACTGAGTTTAAACAGGCGTTCAATATAGCCTGAAGCCGGCTTTTGACTATGGGATATATTATAATACGAATACATCTTGAGACATACCATTTTATCGTTCGTCATACATTTTGTTTGAGACCGTTTACACTGTGCGATATTTGAAGGTGTATATTTTATTTTAACTGACGCGACGTCTCCGGCCGCCGCGCCTCTCCCTGCCTCGTCTTTAATTTTTAATTTATGTGCCTTATCGTTGAAATCAAGCAAAACAATCTCAGATTCAGAATTCAACCATATTTGTACAATATTTATTAGATTTTGACTGTGTTACTTACAAAAACATAAACATTACTACTACTAAACTACGAAGTAGTTCTGTGAACAGTAGAAATCACGAGCAACCCTTGTCACACTTTGAGGTGACAGCATTGATACCCAATTATATTCGAAAAAGAAAAAGTCAACAAAATCTTGCTCTTGTCTGAGAGTATGGTCAAAGTTTAAGGTTGTATTATCAATTAATTTAGTACATCTATGAGGAATCATATACTTGGTGTTTCAGCGAAAAATCGTCAAGATCCGTTGATAAATAACGCGTCAGCAAACTCCCTCCTCCCTCATATGAAAAAGCTCTCGACAAAAGTGGTGTTCTAAATCAAAGAACACATATGCCAAGTTTGGTGGCAATTGGTTATGAAATGTGCCCTCTAGACCGGAACTGACAATCATACCCAGAGCCCACGATCATGTCGAAACGGACAATCTCGATCAATTATTATAAGTCCCATATATGGTACTCGTATCTCCTATAATATTAGATAATAGTGTTAGGTTTTAGGTTATTCAGAACCTACTCGGAAAATGCATTTCGCGTTTTGTTTTTCTGTAATAGCAGCCACTACGACTTAGAACACTATCTTGACCTTGTAAGTCTGGCGTTGAAATTGATTTCATATCAAAACCAATTTCGTGTTGTAATACATTTATATGCATTCTGTAATATTACGCTGTAACTAATTTGGCTCAGTCAGTAGTCTTGATCTTTTCAAGGTTCGCAGCGACCTTTCCCCGATGCCGGCCATGACTGAGTGTCTAATGATTTATATCCTACTAGCTGTTCCCCGCGGTTTCACCCTCGCTGCTAAGCACCTGTTGGTCGTAGCGTGATGTTATATAGCCTATAGCCTTCCTCAAGAAATGGACTATCCAACACTAAAAGAATTTTCCAATTCCAATTAGTAGTCCCTGAGATTAGCGCGTTCAAACAAACAAACAAACAAACTCTTCAGCTTTATAATATTAGTATAGATATCAAGTGCAGTACATAGACTTATTGTAATATAAGAAATATCTATAGCGTTATCTTTATATTTACATACTATAAAACAAAATCGCTTCCCTTCCCACTATTTGTATACTTCATATCTTCTAAATTACGCAACGGATTTTTATGCGGTTTTCACGGTCATATACAATTTTTCGACGGCTGTTTGAATGCATAATACAAATATACGAGCACAATATTATGTTCAAGTTCAAGCAATGAGGAACCGGGGCGGGTCGCTTAATTATTATGAAGTTATTTTAATCCAAATCCTAATTAATATATTGACTTCTGGGCTGCAGAATTTACTCAACTCTTAACGTTTGAGCTTCCAATGGCAATTTAGTGACAGGGAGTGGGCTAAGTTCAGCGGTGAATGTTAAATGGTCGCAAATGGCTAATATCCGCCCGTTATATGTGATAGATATGTAGGTAAGTACCTAGGTTTTGTGTGAAGTAACTTAATTTCTTAGCGTGTGAGTTTTAATCACAAAGATAGTTTTGTTTGAGGTGACATCATCGCTATGGAAGGAAATTTAATTGAATGTTTTTAAATTATCACTCAAAAACCGAGATACGTATTTAGTTACCAAAAAATATTTCTGTTTTAAAAAGATATAATTTGTGAAACAAGGACAGATCGAAAAAATATGAATAACTAAAAAAAAATTTATCCGTATAAATTCATGACACGTATTCGGAATGTGTAAAACTTGTGTGTGCACATTAAGTAAGCACACATTTATGTTTAAGTGCTTTTAGTGCTGGTATTCTATTATTACGGCTAAAGATTAACTTATGTTCTAGAAATAACACTTGCACTGGATCCAAGTATGGCTTAACGTTCAACTAATGTTACAAGCCTGATTAAATTACATATGACCGGTTCACGATCACGACACGACTGGTTCTTTCAGTGTATATTTTATATTTTATCCACTAAAGGATGTAGGTGCTATATGTATTAAAATATAGTAGTATATATTTAGTATATTTATCTTCCTATATAGGTATACTAGCTGACCCGCGCGACTTTGTCTGCGTCACCCCGTTTTTGCAACATTTTTCATTCCTGCTCAGCAGCTGTTAGTCGTAGCATGATGTTATATACATATAAACCTTCCTCTTTAACCATTATATTTATTGAAACAAACCGCATCAAAATCCGTTGCGTAGTTGTAAAGATTTAAGCATACAAAGGAACAAGAAAAATAGGAGCAGAAAACGCGACTTTATTTTATACTATGTAGTGATTCGCGATTTAAAGATAAAGAAGCTAGAGCAGACAAGCTCTATGTAATATATATATCGCTTCTTGTTTATTTAATATATCTAATACTTTCATATATTTTAATATTTATGTCGCACAGGTGATACATAAAATTGTACACTAATACATAGTGTTACATAACAAAGTCGTACCTAATTGGTGCAGTTAAACAAGTTCAGTTAAGAACTCCGAAGCAAAAGTATTACGCCATTCAGTCAATTGCGTACGTTGGCTGTGTTCAACCATGAAATAGTATTATCAAGACATTTGTCGCACTGGGCTCACCATGAAAATGCAACTAAATTGCAACAGCAAGTTGCTTTACTGTTTCAATCTTTTGTGGTAACACATTGACCAATAATAGCTGTTTTATTAATAAGCCTAAGCGGTAGCCTAGTGGTATGGGTAATGGACTGCTGAGATGATGTCTCGGGTTCGATCCCAGGTTACCATGGCACACACCAATGAGTTTTCGATGCTTTTCGGAGTTATGTGTGTATTTATCGCAGGCTTACAAGTGCTCGGTTAATGGCAACAGGCTCGCCACCTGTTACATTGGGACCTAAACATAAACTGGCGAAATGTGGGTGCTAGCACCTCTGCCTACCCCTTCGGGGATAAAGACGTGAATTTATGTTAGGTTATGTTATGTTATTAATAAGTTTCAAATCGATGGAACCTAAACGCTGAGGTATTCATGTTCCTAAAAGTTTATGACATTGTTTCATTCACTCTACACAATGCCATTTAATTTTGAACTTAGACTGTGTGAAAGTAGAGTCCAAAATTTGACAATTAGTACAATGGAAGTCCTGTTAGACTTACAATTCTTTCTACCTACCGTCCAGGTCCGTCCTCATGCGGCAGCAGTTAGTACCAAGGACACTACTAATTCCAGTCCATAGTTATCTGTGTACCGGAATTAAAACAGCAGTGTAAAACAGTTTACAAGGGCCAATGCACCGATGACTAAAGTCTATATATTTTGTATTGCGTAATAAATTCGAGATTATATACGAACAAGTAAGAAAATGTTATAACTACGAATTGTTATAAATTGTCACTAAAGTAAATAACAATGTGACTTTGAGTGACCAATATAATTAATGAATCTCCCATGCTTTCGTTCCTTTTTGTCATTTTAACGGGCATATCTAAGTAAAATCGATGCTTAAACCAAAATCATATAAGGTGAACAGATAGGACAAGTTATAACTACAGCGAAAATATCAACAGGTTTTAAAAGATCATTGTAACACTCTAATAGCTACTTCTCGTTCTATTTATTGATTCAAAAAATTATAATAGATTATAAGTGCTTATACTGGAAATGTAAGTCATGGCTAATAGCGACTATGACTAAGCATTGTTTGCAGATCCTGTACCTGCAGATCTAACTTGTCCGTAATCTTTAATGTGAATTTGTTTATTCATAACATGTTTCGTTTACTGCAATATTTTCGTGATACCGGTTTTGGACCGCGTGCATTGCACTGGTCTTCATCGATGTGACCGTTACAACACATCGTGGACAGGGCAGGGCCGTTTCATTATTTTCGAAATTTAAAAACGGCCGCCTATATTTTGACTCGTATTGAGGCATCTAAGTAAGTAAATTGTATTTATTTATCATTGCGTGGCTTTCGTTATATGAATGTCGTTCCATCCGATTATCGCGTTTTACAACTCTACTCGATTCTCTACTTCCCTCTCTATATTACTTCTCCCCAGCTCTACTTTTCATTTTTCCCTATTTCTTTATTTCTCAATCTCCCCTCTTTCTAATTTCCCCATTTTCGGTTTCCTATTGCCATTTTATCTGTTTCCCATTCCTCCACTTCCCTATTTTCCTAATTTCTTCGCCCTCAACATTCCTTGTTTTTCCACTTCTCCAATTCACCATTTTCTACACTTCCCCATTTCCATAGATCATATGTTGAACATATTTTTGTCTAACGGTGGCGGCGCAAAACTCTTCGACGTGAGTGTGAAGAAAAACGTAATGGAACTATGTAAGTAGGTATATTGTCAAAATAGGTATAAATTAATTAGTACGATATATTAGTAGGTATATTATGCAAATGCTTAACGTAATAGTTTACATAACGAGATGAATATCAAAAGCAAAACTGCTTATTATGCAGAGGGTCAGTTTAAACGAGAAGTGACAGATTAACTCGTGAAAAATTTCTCACAAACATGTTTTGGATAGGCGGGGCGTTCCAAAAAAATCACTTAAACCGAAGGTCAGATTTAGCAATTCATTCTTTTGTATAGGTATTGCTAGACTTTGCAATTCAATAGACGTAACATAAGTACCTACTAAGAAGCAAAATTTTCGAAACGTTCTCATTTAGACATTTGTAGACCGAAATGTTAATATACTCATTAAGGCATTTGTTACATGATAAAAATATACTTATATCAATTTTATTTTAACGATAAAATAATGAGTCAACGAGTGCACTTAACCAGCTGTGCATGCACTGCGCTTTGTACTCGTAAGTATTTAGACAGTGTGTCATATTATAAACTAGGTAGGTATGTTAGTTAGTGAGATTAAAATCTACCATTACTTATTGTAAGTAAGATCAACAAGTTACTTGGGTACTGATTCTAGTAATTTTAACCATTACCTGACCAAACCACTGACATAACAAGAAACTCTTTTGTATTTTAGACTTTACCTTTGTAATGTTATATTCTAAATGGCATTGTGTAAAGTGAAGGAAATTATGTTATGAACTCTTTTTTTACTTAATTTTTATTACGAGTGTGACCTAGCTCATTTTGTAGAGCCCACGTAAATCAAACATTATTTAACAGCAAGTGTGTTACCTGAAGTTTTATCCATAGGATATACTAAACTAGGTTAAAATTTTGAAGCTAACAATATGAGTTAGCTTCAGAAAAATTAAGTGGGAGAAATATAATACACTTAATTTATTATCCAACTAACTAACCCGCGCAACTTCGTTTGCGTCGCATCAAAATCCGTTGCGTAGTTTTAAAGATTTGAGCATAAGCGGACTTTTAAGCACAAAGGGACATAAGGACATAGGGATATAGGGACAGAGAACGCGACTTTGTTTTATACTCTGTAGTGAAGACTAACACTTGACCATGTCACGCGTGAAGTGACTGTTGGCTTATTATGCCGCAGTGGGTATTTTAAAAAGAGTCTATTTACACTAATATACAGATTCTCTTTAGAAATCGTGTCAAATTTATAAAAACACTAAGGATTTTCCTCTTTCTATACAAACATCGAACAATGATGAACATATTACATTGATTCCGCTCTGATGTCAGCAAGTGACATTAGCCTCATTGTGTCAGAATATTCAACATTGCGTTTTAGACCCAGCTTTGACCCTGAACATGTGGTCTTCATGTTCAAGGCAGATACTAATTTGTGTTGATCAGCGAGATAAAGCTAAACAATTATTTTGACTTCTGATCTTTCTTTAATAATTGAACACAAGTCAACAAGCTAGCGTCATCAAGATTGCTAGAAATAGGCCTAGCAAATTATTTTTGAATGAGTTATGAAACTGTACTGTACTGTAACAAGATTTATATGTATGAATTAATATGGGTATTAGATCGTATGCTAAATATAGGGGAGACATCTGTTTGTTCCTTATCGTCTTAAAATACTAAACATCTTTAACTTGGCCTTAAGCTATTTATGTATGAGTCATTTATGCGTAATATGTTAGTTTCCTGATTAATAGGGATACGCTTTAGCAGAGTTTTGCAAGTTCGAGATATTAATTGCAAAGTTAAATATATTAATTGTAAGTCACTAAGTAAACGACTAGGTTCAGTGAATTGACTTATGTCGATTAATACTTGTCTTACCTGTCTATCATTGAATGAAATTTTGTAGAATTGATGTTGGTTGTGAAAATTTTAATTTGCTGTGGTTGAGGCACGCGTAAAACGTGACATCTGATTACAAGTCTTGTCTAAACGATTAATTCAGCAGTATGAGGTTTTGCATTATCGGCAATTAGTTAGTTAATAAAGTAGTTTATTGACTTATTTCTCGTGATTCATTTATTCAACTCGAAGTTGTTTTGTATTGTACACAGTATTGACTCATAATTTGATTGTAAATTCTATGTTATAAAAGAAATCTCAGGTATGTTTTACATATAAAGATGCGTTCGTGAATCCTTATTTATATACTTTAATTTAAATTCAATAAGGCCTTATTGTTTAAAGCGGCAATTCATATTTTAACCCTTATTCTTTGAGCTTGAATCAGACTTGTGAAAGTATAATATCTGAGTGTTCAATACAGATTACAGATATAAAACCTTTGTTTTCTTACGTAAGCAAACCAAGCAAAGCGACTTCTGTGATCAGTAATTTATTTTCATTATACCCAATTAATTCTACGACGATGTCAAGGCCAGCAACGAAATGGGTTACTATTTTATAGTTTATTCACTAAATGTTACATCAGTGCTTAATGTTATTAACATAAAATGACGAAAACAGTCTCACATGAATTTATGGTAATGTCGTCATCGTGATGAACAAAATAAATTAATATTTATACAATTAGATAGTTTCTCAACATTTATTCAACATTAAATTTTCGACAACTACTCGCATTAATGTAAGGGATCAAACGAATAGTTAATAAAAATGGTTAGATTTATAATATAATACCTAATATGCAACAACGCAAGATTTTATTAAATCTTATAACATACAAATAAAATCAAAACATATTTGGGTACATTTATGGAACTCTTTGTAACTAATTAACCGCGATCATGATAATTTTATGATAACAATAACTCTTGCAAAATTTGTATACATAAAATTGCAAAATTACTGAAGCTAAAATAATATCAACAGGTTAAGGTAAGAAAAAATGAGGTGATGCAGCATATTAACCGAGAATGATCATTGTAATGATGATTGTAAATTAAATTACTAATTATAACTGTTGTTCTAAAAAATAACTATTGTTCTTAACAATTATTACTATTACTTCTTATTATCTTATAAAAGGTGTTAGAGACTTCACATGAGTTTCATCTATGTACAGAATATTATTGCTATTGTTTCGTGAAAAATGACGATGGAATGTATTTAATTTTAATTAGGATTTAAACATTAGAAATGGACAGTCAATATATTCAAATACCCATCTCTACCTGTCCTAAAATTGCTGTCTTTTTCTTTATTTACATATCCTTGACCTTCCCCATGACGTTCACTTAAATCATACTTTAATGTTCAAAGAACAATATAAGAACTGTTGACATTGACTCAAATTTTTCAATGAAAAGTTTAGTAAATTGAATCCAAAACATGTTATCGCATATATTTTATGTGCTTTATTTATAAACAAACCCGAGATTACTATATGACCTTCAAAGCTGTCTCAGTAATTTATGGTAATCCTGACCAATTTGACGGACCGGCTTTTTGACAAAACAATTTAATATTCATACATACGATTGAAATTTACAATAATACATTAGGTACTTACTGTTCAGAATTTACACATTGAAAATTAAACACAAGACCACAAATGTATAAAATATTTCGCACTATTCTCACAGGTTCCGTTTCGTAATTAAGCACGTGTATTGCTTCGTGTATGCTATAGTATACACGTGTGACTCGGTGCGGTGGCGGCGAATGACTGGGCGGCCAATGCCAAGACAATAGTCGGGCATTTTTGGCACGACAAGGACTTGTTAGTTGACTGAGCTGTGTTGTGAGCCTGTGACACGGAGCGGAGCGTAGGGCTCAGGCTGCGTAGGCGCACGCTGCCAAATCACGTCAAGTGAACTCAGCCGTTCAACTTTGCATCAGCGGCGATGGAAAGTGTTGTGATTACATTTTATTAACTGTATTATTTACCAAACTTATGAATTCTATTGACAAATCAGTTATATTTTGTAAACGCACATTTTACCGCAATGTCTTTCAATGTTTTTACCCTACAATCATGAGTTTTCAATGCGTATAAGAGATAATAAGCAGAAAAATACACAAACATAAATAATACGTGGTGTTACTTTTTTATTTCAATTAACGCAATTCCTTGAGGTTAGTACATTTTTTGAAAGGCATTGCTTTCTTTCGCTCTCTATGAAAAATGTACATTGAAATATCTGCTCATTAGTTGTTTCTGTCACATAACTATTTTAAATACCAGATAAAGTGTCATATTATATTGTTCAAAATGGTAATTATGAAAAATTTCACTAAATAACTATTTGTAAATACCTATATATATAAATGAAGTACTACGTGCGTCATCCGTGCTTAGTTTACCTTTTAAGGTTCTTTTTATAGCTACCTATTAGTCGACAATACGTTAACTCCATGAAACAAAAATGAAATATGTACCTAACTTGTTGCACATGTAAACAACAGTAACGCGCGTTATCCCTGCTTAGGTTCCCTACCTTAAATGTTTCTTTTTATTGCAGGTATTCAAAAAAAATATAACCCTTCATTGACGCCCAACATTACGTTATACGTAAACCTGATTCTGTCATGCACAATAAAGAATTATGAAAGTAGGTGCCCTGTCAGATGAATTGAGAGGTGAGGTCCCTTGACATGACATTACGTTGTCAAGACAGCGTGCGCGACGACACGACATATCATTACACTATTACTGCAAGTATTATCATCCGGTCGACATCAACCTGACCTATCGCCACTCGGCAATGTACCAAATCTCTATAAATATTGGGATCTATACACAATTTGAATATTGAAATATTTGTAAATTTGATGAGTTTTACTTTGACAATGCCAAAATGTAGTAGGTACCTGTGTGTGTGTATATATTTTTTATTTTTTAACATTTTTTTTTAACATACGGGGGAAGACGAAAAACAAACAAAAATATACGTAATACAAAATTGAATTATGCACACAGATTACTTTTAGAATTACTTCGGAGTTGAAGAAAAACGTAAAAAAACGTAAAAAAAACGTAAAAGAAAAAAAGAAAAACGTGAGGAACTAATGGGGGGGACCCCATTAGTTTTTATTTAATATATTACGTTTTAAGACCACACAACTGACATTTAGCATTTATTTTGAGAATTTTCGAACTCGATCAACCCCCTCATTGTGGATTAAAATCGTCTTTTGATGTGCATTTGACAGCGAGAGAGAACCTTTTGTTGAAGACGGCATGATCATTGATCAGTTATTTATTTATTTATTTTCATTCATACATACTGTGTCATTACAGTTATAGTTGAGTGCCGTGGGAGAGGCCAATGTTCAGCCATGACACCATAGTCAATATTCCATTACATGAATAGGTACTATACAATCGTTGCACATATCCTTAAATAACAATAAACCAACATAAATACTGGGCTACTTCCAAATCCAGTTAAAACTACATCAAAACATCAAATACAAAAATATCAAATGCCAACAAAGCTTTTTTATTAACTAAATAGCCCGGGTCGTATTTGGTTGTTTTGTGCGCGAAGGAATCCAGAACCTGTACTAATTACAGCAAAACATTCAGGCAACTTCTCCCAGCAGAAGTGCTAAAACTGGAACGATGGAAAATTAGAATTGTCATCAAAAATAAAAAAAAAATATCATTCATACGAAACTGCCTCAAAAATCCGTATTCATCTCTACAATCTCTAGGTATATTAAACATTTTGTAAAACATAAAACCTTTTGAAAGTAATCGTCTATTGAAATACTCTCTTATAACTGGTGGTGATTTTTCAGCTGCCACTGGTTCAATGTTCTAAGAATATACTGAACTCGATATAGCCGATTAATAACTTGTATACCTAATGACCGACACTTGACCTCCGTAAAAAATTAAAGGGGTTAGTGATAAAAACTGCAGATAAAACATAACCGTATTCTGGTATCGTTATCCTAGTGAATATATGTTTAGTAAGATTCAATAGTAACGTATATAGGGTTATTGAAATGTAGTCATCGCTCAAGAGATCAATTTTAGAGCACCTGTCGGTCGGAACACTTGTCAGAAAATAGATTTTATCCATTTCTAGTTTTAAATAATTAGACTCTGGTAGACATAGAAGTATATTATTCATCATGATTCATGATTCATTGTCGAACGGTATTTAAAAGGGTATAACGATTACATTGAATTCTCAGGGCATCGTAGTGGAATAGCAAGTGCTTTTCGGTGCCCTGAGGGATTGAAATAAGGGCTCTGGGCTTCTGGTGGCACGACTGGCTAATATCGATAATGTACTTCTGGATGTATGTATTGTAGATATACCTAATACAATGGAAGAGATCCCCACTGGCACTGGTGCGAAATGCTAGTGCCAATGTTATAAACCCATATAATAGCTTGTGGTTGTATAGTATAGTCACAGTAGCTTATTTATATAAAACTCGTGTTATTCTGGATGTACAAAAAAGTGATATCTTTCTATCTCTCTCTATGTTTCTTTCTGTCTTCTATGGGGAATATACATAAATAAAAATATATAACCAAATACTTTAATGATACTGAAAAGAATAAAGCATGATCTAGTGAACTACGTTAGTAATTATCGAGTTTGGCACAATAGACTATTAAATTGTAGTTAGCAATGGTGATGCAGCATATTTGCATAATTCGTGTAGGTGTATATTAATTTACGATTGTAGACAATTGATACTGCTTGAAGTTTATGTCATTATATACACTACTAGCATTTGATACACCATTGGCTAGAAAAAAATATCATATTTCAATGATTGCTCGACAGGAAAAGGTCTTAATTCAACAACATACCGAAACATTCACAAGTCGCGATAACTCATTGCGTCAAGTGAATCGTTCCTACTGGTTCACTGTCATACTTATCATCATTTGAACGCAAATACTAGATGCATCATCATTTTACTTTTATATCCTTAAAGCCAAACATTTTACCGTAAAGTTCGTCTGATGCAGGGCTTACAGTTTTAGTTGGCTTGGGTCCCAAAGATCTTAGTTGGCACCGTACCACGGTAGTTCGTGCCCTTACGCATCAGAATTAATAATAAGAGATAACCTTCCTGAAATGCCTGTTCTTATTAGTTATGTATTTTATGCTAATAGGTAGGTATATAACTATATTTATTTACTGCAATGGTATCAGAAAAAAAAACAATTGAACAAGTACACTGCCGAAGCTGAGGGCTGTACTGTACTAACTTACTCTTACCTAAATATTAGTTATTTGTTAATTTATTTGAATTTAAAGCATGTATTACGTTATGATAACAGTTATGTGTAATATACAAACAGTTTTAAGCTGTAGCTTAAGTAAGATATTTACAAGACACCGTTGCAATAATTAAATACTAAATTACCTACTACTTAGTTTATTCAACTTTCTGAACTATACAGCACCTAACTGTTTAATTTGCTTGTATGTAAAGTAGTAGCTATTAGGTCAGTATTATGTATAATATATGTACTGAATATCGTACATGTATGTATAATATGTAGGTAATATATACATATTATTGCATATCATCACAGAATCGTACATTCTACATTTACGACGAAATAGACACAGCCTATTACGTAACCGTGAAAGTGGACTATTGTAATTCATCAAGTAATATTAACGCGAGTATGTGATGTGCATCACTAGTGCACACACATGGTAGCTTGTTTTTCTTTAAATTCAACTTGAGTATGTCGCCGCAGAATCTGATGCGAATTTATTAGTAAGGTGATGGCCTTTAAAAGAGCGGATGTTACGTGTCTTTTTTTTTATATAAACCGGCTAAAGCATGTCGATGCAACCGTGAACAACGCTAAGTTGATGATGACACAAGTCTGACCAAATAAAAAAGTATAGTATTTTTGTAGTCCAATGGTAAGAGCGAAGAGCGAGAAGCAGTGGCGCACATTGGGAGAGGCCTATGTCCAACAGTGGACTGCAATAGGCAAATCGATTGATTGATTACGCATATAAAACCTATGTTTTTTATTTTTTATTTATTTATATAAAAATAAGTCGGGTTTTCCTTCCTGACGTTATATCTAGAACGCACGAACCGATTTCCACGATTTTGCATTCGTTGGAAAGGTCTCGGGCTCCGTGAGGTTTATAGCAAAGAAAATTCAGGAAAATTTTCAACAGAAAAGCGGGAAAATCATTTTTCACATGGCGAAACGGAGTTCGCTGGGTTTGCTAGTCTATTTATAAACCTTCATGCACAAGTACATAGGCGGACATATGCCATAAGACATTCTCTGCAGAGGAAGATTCAGTAGGTGCATTATTTATTGAAAGCTACATTATAACGAGACAGTACCTACCGTAAACAGGTACACCTTCAGGTAGGTAAGTGATACGTTCATCATGCGTACAGCTAAAGTGTGGAACGCCCTTCTCGAATCTGTGTTGCCGGATAGCTATAACTTGGAAGTCTTCAAAACTACTGTGAATAGGTTACTTCTAGTCAAACGTGCTCTACCTTCGACCACATCATCACTTACCACCAGGTGAGAGAGTGGTAAACGCGAGCCTATCGAACATAAAAAGTATATCATAACTTAGATTACAGACGTGTTGTATAAAAATCTAAAATTGTATTTCACCACAGTTTTGTTATGTTTATCAATTGAATTATGTCTGTATTTTTCCTATATGTACTAAAATTCACTGCACGCTTACTTAATAGCCGCACGCGTACAAATTAGTGATTGATGACAATTGGTGCAGTCAGATGCTTCCGTTACGTGATAGTATTACTTACATGTATTACTTAACAGCCACTAAACAGTGTGCATTTATCAATCTACGTCATGTTATTAGGCAAACTATTTGAATATCACATGTGGTTTTCGTGTTTGCTTGACTAATTGTGAACAGAGAATAAGTACTTACTTATGAAAGCAAACACGAAAAGTATGTACATATTTGCTTTTTCAAGTATCATACCTCACGTAATTAAATAAAATCTCTAACGTCTGCTCTACATTCTGGCGTAGTGTTTCGGGTTCGATTCCTACAAATATTTTGTTTGATGATTAACTTTGTGACCATATTTATATGTGGGAGAATCTACAGTACGTACTATAGGAATTACTTTTATATATATATTTGATTCATTCATGGATTCCCACTAATCGCAAACAATAAAGACTCCAGCAAGAAACTCAGCGGGCTTTTCTGCCTTTTTGCTCTATTTATAAACAGTTATGATCAGAGAGACCCGGTTATGACAAGTGTTGTGATGTGAACATTCACCGAGAAGACCATTTGCATGTGTTGTAATATCGCAAAATTATATTTTGATCATTGCACTACAATGTGTTAGTTTATACTATCTGACCCTTGAGCATTCGCTTTTACTTGAAGCATTGCACAAACTGCATATGAGTACGTCAAAGGTCGGTTTCATACCTACAGTGTCCACATTTGCAATGTTGTATTGTTACTTGCAAGTGTGTGGAAGCGTGTAATTCTCGTCTAGACGCGGTCACTAATTATACCTAAAGCTCGAATCTAAACTGTTAAATTCAAATGCTCTTAGTAAATCCTCTTCACCATCCAAAAATGACTTGCTGATTTGATATCTGAATATTTTATTTCCCTGACCTCATTTTAAAGTATGTGTAAATTATATTCAAGTTCGTAACGCAACCAGAATATCACCAAAGCATCGGTAGCTAATTGGCTAAGAAATGGCCTTAGAATCGAGAGATCCCAGGTTCGTATGCTGACTATGAAACATCGGCGTAAACTCGCCCCCAACACAATTTAGCTTAGGTTAGGGGTTTAGTAGGAATACTAGTAGTTCCACTAATTTCTAAGTCACCATTAACATTAAAAGTAGGCAACAACTGGGGTAACTAGTGAACTCGCAGAGAACAGTATTCAGGGTTGAACCCTAGTAGGTGTTAAATAGTGTAACACAAGAAAGACTGGCACGTTGCAATTAACCCTAGATACGTACGGTGCGAGTAACTCGACTGGCTCACCTGCATAAACGCAACAAATTAACATTGTGTTGACTAACAGTCTTACCTCCTTACCTCATTGTGAGCTGTCATTACCTTTCGGAACCAGGACATGCAGATAGGAACTCCGTAGAGCGTAAATAAATTATATAAGTACCCATAGTATGGAGGATCCCATACTATGGGTACTAGATATTTGCCTCCCAGCCAATATCACCTACAGGCTACAAGTATGATGAAATATGTTTTCTTCTCGACGACTTTTAAGAAAGCTGTAATTCCCGTATATGATATTATAAGGATATAAAATCCAATTAGGAATCCTTGTATCCAAAATACAAGATTTAGAATTTAATACGCCTGAATTGGTACTCGGATGAAGATAAGAAGAAACTTTAAAAATACTCAAGTATGGTGTTTCTTTGTTACAGTTAACAGACATAGTAAACGGCATGTCCTCTCGAGGAGAGTTACCCTTGGAGCTGGCTCTACGAGGGCGCAGCTCTTCAATAGCCACAACTCTGCTGCAACATTCAGCAGACGCAGACGCTCGCGGTCCACGTGGTAGAACGCTTTTACACAGAGCTGTAGATTCCCGTGATGCGTTCTCTGCCAAGTTTCTTGTGGACAATGGGGCCGACCCAAATATAATCACAAAGTAAGTTAACGGGTATCAAAACATCGAAATAAGGATAGTTAAACTGAAATTAAAGTGATACACCCTTTGGAATATTATCAGTCAACCTCTGGCAGATGTATTATTAAGTAGTGTAATTAGTCTATTTCCTAAAATATTTTGATATGTAATATTTTGATATGTATTGTTTTATAGAGAGGAAGGCGATACGGCTCTACATTTAATAGCTGCTCTAACGTCGAGTTCATGCGACGAAGAAACTATGGAACAAATGACAGAAATTGCTGAAGTTATGGTGCAGAAAGGTGCCGACATCAATCGACAGAATAGAAAAGGATTGTAAGTTACATTGTAACAAGTTACTTACAGAGCTGCATTGACATTAAAGCTTATATTCGATACGTATATTCGATCTATTGAAGAAAGTAGCGTTGAAAAGCCGCTTTCCATGACGTAAGACACGTCACGGAAAGCGTTCATTGTACAAATAATACCTAGTCAATAAATCGCTACTGTTGTCAACAATAATCACTGTAACATTGTCTTATACAATAGTTTTTATGAGCAAGTAGGTACCTACTTAAATCTCAGGTAATGCAGTTTCACGAGACTTTAGTAATAAACTTTATTACTTATTGCGGCTGTTGTAACTGCCATATATACCTATCAAAAGAAGATTGCTTCTCTCTCTTTTGAAAAAAGGTTTTCAGCCTTAGTTTAGCGAAACTAACAAGTTGATTCATCATCTGAAACATTAATTTCCCAGCACGCCACTCCATCAAGCAGTAATAGCACGAAACCAAAGGATATTCGATATGCTTCTCAAACAGCCTACCTTAGACACGAACCTTCGCACATCGACGGACGAACACCCACCTCTGTACTATGCTCTGGTCGATGACAGGCGAGCTTCCATATCATCAAGTGAAACATTGGTCATGAACGGATCCAACCCCTTCGATACTCCTGTCACGAACAAGAATGCCTTCACAGAAGATCCAGTGGAGGGCAAGACGGAAAGTGTTGTGGAAAGAGGTTTTGCAGCTAAACTTTTGGATAAAGGTTGCCACCCAAATCCGTTGTATACGGGCACTGGTGATAGCTTACTACATATTTTGGCACAAGGTTGGTTTGAGGTAAGTCAGTGTCTTTTAACACTAAATGACGACACTAGTAATTTATAGTAATTTCTGAGGCAATACCTATGAAAAATAGTATATTCAGCAGCACCAATAAATTGATGAATTGGATATTATTTAAACACTATCAAATATTCGTTACAATTGTAACACAGTGATCAATTTCAAAAGTTGTACTATACCCCACAAGTATATAAAGGTATTACTCGTAGTGTTTTACCTAGTATTTTTACGGAACATGTATATTAATATTTTTGGAAAGAATATCAGTAACTAAAATTCCCACGAACCCCTTCAGCTAAGCTTGGATTGGCGGTGTTAGGAGTGGTTTCATGTCAAGAGTTTATTAAACATGAAGGATTGCAACCTGGGATCTCCGACCGACGCTGTTATCTATATTATATACCTCTATAGTTAACTAATGTTAGCGTTATTACATTATCTTGAAATCCTGAATTTTAGGAGTCAGCTGTATTCTTAGTGTCTCACCTGAACGGCGACTTAAACCACACAAACGAAGCGGGCATGACAGCACTTCATGCGGCGTGTGCCAACGGACTGTCGCGGCTCACTGCTGCTCTGCTCGAGCACGGCGCTAGACCGAATTTACAAACTGCGTATGGGGAACAAGAGGATACCGTCTATAGGTAACATTAAAATCAGATTCGAGAGACCATCACTATCACTACATAGTATAAAATAAAGTCGCGTTTTCTGTCCCTATTTTTCTTGTATGCTTTGTATGCTTAAATCTTTAGAACTACGCAACGGATTTTGATGCGGTTTGTTTCAATAGATAGAATGGTTAAAGAGGAAGGTTTATATGTATATAACACCATGCTACGACTAACAGGTGCGGAGCAGGAATGAAAAATGTTGCAAAAACGGGGTGACGCAGACGAAGTCGCGCGGTTCAGCTAGTAACTCTATATAAACCAAACCTAACATCAGACTTTTAATTTTTAGGGTAACACTATAGACCATATTATTTACTTTTTGGCAACACTGACGGGTAACTTACTATTTGACAGACAATCTCCCCTCCACTTGGCAGTACTAAACAACCATGAAGGTGCTGTGCTAGCAATCATCGAACACAGGAAGCTGGTGGAAAAAGGTGACATGCCGGCGACAGACCGTAGCAACGTCAGCCTGTCACCTAACCTCAACTTGAAGAACTCTGAGGGCGATACGCCTGTCAGTCTTGCACTTACTGAAGGTATGTTAGTATATACCTATTTTTGACCCTAAAATCCTTAGGGTAGAAGGTAGGTTTTCGATAATAACGGATGAAAAGTGTTGAAGAAGAAGGGCGCTATTTAAAAATTCCCAAAACAAAAATAAGAAACTCTACCAGCCGCCCTAGCCGACAAGTATCAAAGTTTTTCATTAACTATGTCTTCTTATTAAATAACAATGCAAATAGTATTAAATTAAATAGTAATTAAATTAAATAGTATTATGTAATTTCATTAACTATGTCTTCTTATTAAATAACAATGCAAATAGTATTAAATTAAATAGTAATAATTAAATTAAATAGTATTATGTAATTTAATTAACTATGTCCTCTTATTAGAGCAGCTAAAAATTTCTTGAAGTTGTTCACTGAAAGTGTCGTGCCGAATTGATCAATATCGGGTTTTTTTTTATGGCCTAGGTCACAAAAACCTTGTGAATCCTCTAATTGAGGGTGGCGCCGACCCCAACATTCGCAATGGAAAAGGATTCACTGTGTTGCATCAATCCATCGTCGAAGAAGACTCCAGAACTGCTATATTCTTACTTGATCACGGAGCTGATATGAACGCTTTGTGAGTATACTCTTAGAACAATAACACAATCACGAACACTTTTGAAATAACCTGATTACGAACACTTCTGATTTTAACTTTTAAACTTTCGCGTTTCATGATTATGATAATAAATGTAACCGGGAATTAACGCGATCATGGTATAGGTATATACATACCTTTTGCCTGACGTTTCGACCAGGTTACACCGGCCGTGGTCACAGGCTGACTGGCTCAGCTGCGCACGCCCTCCGTCGTCGAGTCCGTGAGGTAGCCGGTTGTTCACCTACCCGCACATTTTCGACATTTTGTACATTATTTCTTCGCCAGGTACCGTCACATACCACACTCACAGGGTCCCTATTCTCTAAGCAAACGGCTCGGTGTCTATCCGACGGCGCAGAAAAGCGAGGTAGCAAGTCGGAAGCGGAAGAAGAGCGCCGTCGGATAGACACCGAGCCGTTTGCTTAGAGAATAGGGACCCTGTGAGTGTGGTATGTGACGGTACCTGGCGAAGAAATAATCTACAAAATGTCGAAAATGTGCGGGTAGGTGAACAACCGGCTACCTCACGGACTCGACGACGGAGGGCGTGCGCAGCTGAGCCAGTCAGCCTGTGACCACGGCCGGTGTAACCTGGTCGAAACGTCAGGCAAAAGGTATGTATATACCTATACCATGATCGCGTTAATTCCCGGTTACATTTATTATCACTTCTGATTTTACTAACGTTTAAACTCTTATGTTCCATAATATACTTGTACGCCATCATAGTATAGGCGTAACTAAATGAAATGGTAATAAAAGAAACATCATTACAAAAAATCGTACTAAAAAAGGCAAATTAATGTTTTTTAATGAAATTATTATTTCATTTCGCTATACTAACACTATGAAGCGTGAATAATGCTACTTAAACGGTATAAAAATGCGAGGAAAATAAATGAATAAATCGTATTTTATATGTGTACTTCCATAGTATTATACTCGGTGCCTTCGCCTTCAGCTTTGCCCTTGAAGTCTTATACATCGGAGCACCAATAACAGGCAAATCCAAAGCTCTCATTTTGGAGGCCGGAGACCACTATTATACTTATTCACGTGGATTTATTTTGTTTTTATGGGACTCCCTTGAACCATCTTGCAACCTAAATTGGCGTGCGGATGAAGAAGCGATACACATATAAATTCCATCCCGTAATTTTTTTTACATATGCGTTGGTGTTATAAAGCTATAAGTTTGTGTGCAGGACTGAAGCAGGCGAGACTCCTCTACAGCTCGCCATCCACTGCCGTCTTGGTTTAGTAGTGGAAGCTCTATGTGTTCGCGGTGTGGACATGAGTCGACTCGACGCTAACGGAGTACCGCCCCTTTGGGCCGCGCTTGATTCCGGACAGGAAGAAGTCGCTAGTGTAAGTCAATTCTACCAATCATTATCTTCTTTCATTACTTCCGTTATATCTTCAGGCAACTAGAAAAAAATGCAGTTTCGTCAACTCCAATTTCACCTATCTCACGGAATCCGCCATCTTTACATTTCTTTTGGAGAGTAGCTGATTGGATGTTCAGTCCAGTTGACAACTCGAATTTCGTTTGAGTTGCCTAATAATAGAAGGTCGCTTAGTACTTTTTCTGGTTTCATCCGAGGCTACTAAGACACATGGAGCTACACTGACCTCTTATACCCGAGATATTTAGATGTGATGCTATAGAATCCGGTAAAAATAGTTTCAACATTTAATTTTATATTCCTAGTTAACTCAAAATTTTCGTCAACTGTAACTATATAGCCATTGTATTGTTAACGATGTTTCATCACTCAGATCCTGGTGAGAAATGGAGCTGATGCTGACTGTTGGGGAGCAGGCCCTGACGGATGCTTGCAAACATTATTACATAAGTGAGTATCAATATTTTTAACATAAATATTTATATGCGCGATCAGAATACCTACTCTATTTGTTTTAGAGTTAAGCCTCGATTTTTGATTTATTGAAGGTTTCTACAGGGTAGGCTGCACGTGTGTGACGCCTCTAGTGTTGCAAACGTCCATAGGCCACGGTGACCGCTTCCCATCAGGTAGGCCGTGTGCTTGTCTGCCACCTAAGTGGTATAAAAAAAAATTCAACAGTGCGTTTTTATTCTATGAAATTAAGGAGAGAGTGGCTTGAGTCCGATGATTATATTTTTTTTTCATGTGATAATTTTAACGATTATTCCCCTGTCCTCTCCGATCATTCTGTAAGACTCGAATCGATTATAACCGCACGCCTTCTTGGGTGTTCAAATACCGGGGTGTTAAGACTGCCTAATAATCCTCAGACATATCCCCGGGACCCATACATTCTGAAGTCTATCAATAATAATAAATATCTTGTTACCAGGGCAATAGATGAAAACAAAGAGTCACTAGCGATGTACCTGATCCGGTCGGGCTGTGACGGGTGTTAAGAATCCTTAGACATATCCCGGGACCCATACATTCTAAAGTTAATCATTAATAATAAATATCTTGTTACCAGGGCAATAGATGAAAACAAAGAGTCACTAGCGATGTTCCTGATCCGGTCGGGTTGCGACGTCGAGTCACCGCGACGGTTGGGCCCCAATGGGGAAGGCAACGATGTCGCCTCGGAGAAACACACGCCCTTACACCTGTGCTGTACCTGGGGACTGACTGACGTCATACAAGTAACTTTTTATTTGAATTTGTAACTATTATTAGTCTTTAGAAAAAATCATTTAGTTGATTTTTTTAACATATCATAAACTCACGCCTATATCCCCGAAGGGGTGGGCAGAGGTGCTGGCACCTACATTTTGCCAGTTTAGGTCCCAATGTAATAGGTGGCGAGCCTATTGCCATCAACCGGGCACTTATAAACCTGCGCTAAATACATATATAACTTCGTTAAGTCATTGGTGCGTGCCATGGTAAAACCTGGGATCGAACTCGTCTCAGCAGTCCATTACCCATACCACTTGGCTACCGCGGTTATTTAACACTTTTAAAGGTTTTTTAAATTCATATATTATGTCCACATTATACATGGGGTTGGTTTCCATAACAATAATTACTTGCCGCCGTGTTCTAATACCCTTCGCCTTGCACAGCAAGCTCACAGCAAATTATTCTACTTGACAAAACACATTTGCTGTGTAAATAGCAATCTTCTGTGTTTGCTGCTTTGGTGTGTGGTCCCTCTAAGAGATACAACAAAGATGCGAAAACTAGTTCCAATTTCGAGCTGAATGACAAGCGAAAAACTGCAGTTGAACACCACTAAATGGTACTGAGTTTCGATTATAAGATCTACTTAAAGTAAAGGATCGATTAGATAGGTAACTGACCACTTTTTATCGATTATATTATTTATAGGTACCGGTATCCGCTTACCTCCAGCCGGACCTTGTTTGCTATCCATCTTAATAGTCTATAAACCTGATCTATATTTCTCAACAGACATTATTAGAACATGGTGCAAACATAAACTCAAAGGACGCAGAAGGAAAGACCCCGTTGCACATAGCGATAGAAAACCAACATGCTGGCATTATCACACTGTTGCTGTCACAGCCGGGAATCGAACTCTCAGCGCGAGATAACAAAGGAGTGTCGCCGTTCGCAGCAGCTCTTACTGCCAGGAACAATAAAGCTGCTCAAGCTATATTGGAGAAGAATCCTTCAGCTGCAGAGCAGGTACATCATATAATTATAATTATTGTGTGAGAGATGATATGGCCAGGAAGGGAGTGAATTTTTTTTTTATACTACGTAGGTGGCAGACAAGCACACGGCCCACCTGATGGAAAGCGGCCACCGTGGCCTATGAACGTGTGCAACACTAAGGGTGTCACACACGCGCTGCCCACCCTGAAGGGAAAGGGGGAGAGCTGGGAAGGGGTGGGGAGGCTAGGAAGGGGAGGGGAAGGAGGGGTACAGTGAGCTCTGGCTACCCTACTTACCGGCGAGAACACAACACGATGGTTATTATGACCGCGGTCTTCTGTAGGGCGGAGGTACTTCCCCAGTTGGACAGCTCATTTCGGACGGGAGATACCGTCGTGTGCTACCTCCGTTATTATGTTGAGATAACCGCAAGTCAAGCGAGCCTAAAAATGTTTTCACTTAAACTAGATTTAAAACATTTATTTAATGTTCAAATTAAAGTACTAACAATACTGTACGGGAAAATATAGAAGTTCGTATTTCGACCTCGATAAAGTAAAACTCTTTGGTATACAGGTAGATAAGAAAGGACGCAACTTCCTTCACGTGGCCATTCAAACATGTGATGTCGAGAGCGTCATGTTCCTTCTATCAGTGGAGGTGGACGTGAACTCGCGGGTGCAAGACGCGTCACTAGCCCCACCACTACACTTAGCCGCGGCTACGGGACACGAAGTACTGCTGAGGAGTTTACTGCTGGCGGGCGCGAGACCTAACGACCGGGATGCTCATAAGTAAGTTACTTAGACCTCGGTGCATTATATCTATGACTAAAATGTGTCCTCTCGCTATTCGGGTCCAAGATATGTGCTCCGAGGTATATTGTTAGGGTAGGCCCCGAGTCTGCCGGGGTGCGAGAGATATGTCTTGTCTTGTATAATCTCACCTCCGGCAATCAAGGACCCATGGACGGCGTGCGTTTTAGTCGGTTCGACCCCGACATAATCCCCTCTACCGTCAAACGGGTTGAATAAGGATCCAGGGGTGAATAGGGATAAAATGGTCAGCTAAATTCTGTTGTTATTTTCTTTCAAGCGAAACTTTCGACTAGTTCATTGTAATAACAGACTTATCAAATATCTGATAACAGGCTTATTTTAAATCTATTGAAAGAAATTATTTAAAATAGTCCATTGACCATTTTACAGTGGCGAAGGGTGGATTTTTTTGAAAGGGAAGCCGAAGGAAAGAAAAGAAACTTACCATGGCCGATTGTAATGTGTAGGTAGGTACTCCTTTCAAAAGCTGTGACTGGCTGGTTCGATGCTTAGGCCCAAATGGTTGAGGAAATTTCAACCCACATTTACTATACGTGTGAGCACTGATGATTATTATACCAGTGAGCCACTTATATTTATCGTAATGAGATACATTAAAATATTTCGTAAATCCATCGCGCTGTTTATCACTACATATATGTATAGTACCTATAAAACAAAGTCGCGTTTTCTGTGCCTATGTCCCTTTGTATGCTTAAATCTTTGATACTACGCAACGGATTTTGATGTGGTTTTTTTAATAGATAGAGTGATTGAAGAGGAAGGTTTATATGTAGATAACATCATGCTGCAACCAACTGGAGCGGTGCAGAGGTGAAAAATGTTGCAAAAACGGGGTGACGCAGACGAAGTTGCGCGGGTCATCTAGTTTTCTATATTCATGACAGGGCGGGCTCGACCTAACTGAACTATATGTTTCTTATTTTCATAATTTAATTTCGAGAAAGATGTGTCCTCACACAACAAAAATCAGTCGGACAAAACTACTTACCAAAATATTACGTACTGCGACAATATAATGGCAATCAATGCACAACAGCCAGTACACTACACAAACACAAACACAAATTATACTTAGTAATAACTACTTCACACAAAAAAGCGAATTCAAACTACTTGCAGTACTTTATAACATAAATAATTATTGATGAAATAAAAAATTAATGTCAATGAATGACGAATTTGAAATATTTGAATACATCGCTCATTCGCCTCAACTTCAGGGTAATGAAATCAAAACAAACTACATTCACATTAGTGCTCTCTCGTTCTCGCAAATTCTTATCGTATATTCCCTCTTTGTCATAACTCGTTGAATACCGGCTTATCCCGCCACATATTTTTACGAACACTACTAAGAAAAATTGCGCATGTGTGCGTGCGACTCTGTATTACTAGATTCCGATTTCGCCGGCGGGCTTACCTTTCGCGCGCGTTCAGACAGAATCATAGGTTTCCTTCCTTATTTGAGAACTAGATGGCGTTATGAGAAATATGTGTAATATGCAATGTATGTAAATAATTATTATAATTGCGATTTACGTAACAGAATACTTTTTGTTTTATATTTTTGTGTATTAAATGAATGTGGTTTCATTGATTTATAATTTATTAATAGCCAATGCTTAAGCGTTTTTGCAAAGGTAAGCCGGTAGGAATCGGGTTATATGGACACTTCGCCACTGCCATTTTATCCCTATTCACCCCAGTTTACTGTACCGATTTTGGCAGAGGTTTCTGGCCGAACGAGGTTGGGGATTTTGCGCACGATAAAAAAAAGGGTAGGGTCTAGTCTCGGTGCACACAATTCTTAGGCTGCCTCCTCTGTGCGTTCGGTCTGTGGTAGTGGTATAACACGGCGGTGTGTGCGCAGGCGCACGGCGCTGCACGTGGCGGCGGGCGCGGGGCACGAGGCGATGGTGGCGGCGCTGGTGGGCGGCGGCGCGGAGTACGGCGCGGTGGACGCGGCCGGCGACAACGCGCTGCACGTGGCGGCGCGCGAGGGACACGCGCCCGTCGCGCGCGCGCTGCTCGCCGACACCGACGTGGACGCCGCCGCCACCAACCTCAAAGGTACCCGCCCACTACAGAGACTGATCGACCGCGAGTATCACGCCGTGGGGACGAGGCAAGCAACGAGGCCACTACAGGCCGACCGCGAGCGCCACGCCACGAGGCAAGCATAGAGGTATGACTCGAGAGCGAGCAAGAAGTTACGTGGGCGACATCACACCAGGAGCTCTAGCCAAAATGCATTCGTTCCGAATCTACATTCGTCATCGCTGTGAAAATGTATGGGAGTGACATTTTGGCTAAACGCCCCGCTCTCGACTCATACTCTTACTTTCTCTTTTTTGAACCTTGGTCTTCACCACGCCGCGCGTACTGTGTGAGCGGTACAGTTATCGCTGTCGGTCTAGAAAGCTTGAAAAATTATTGACGATTGTTTTCGAATTTTTTTGGTCAAATATTATAATTTGATAGAACGCGCAAATCCAAACACAGAGTGTACTCGGTGGCAATAAAATGTTTAGGAGATAAAACAAACCGCAATCGTGTATAGTTTTGTCCCTTAACCATTTCATTGCCACCTTCAAGCTTCAAGCAGTGGCAGTACACTGGCCTAAAATATCTTTGAATATAGAAGAAACTCGTTTAAATGTTTATATGCTTGACACTGATTTGGACATAGGAATTTGACTTCATCATGTTCAGTTCAGCTGATATAGACTAATCCTGTGGTCATTTTTTATGCTATGGGAAGAAAAACTCAAGGGTAACTTGGAATGATAAAGCCAATGGCAACTGTACTATTACTTTGCTGATATACGTTTGAATAATATATATTCTTGTTCCACCAGGTAGAAACCCATTACATGAATTATGCTGGTGCAAGAAAGATAATGCGGCAGCGATATGTGAAATATTCCTGGAGTTTATGCCCGACTATCCAATTAACAGGACTGACCTTCAAGTAAGTGTATGCATCAAACATTGCTTGTACACACAGCCAAAGACTATACATACACGCTCACATGTAAAGGTGTATACTTATTTATTTGGTCGTGCGTACTAATTTATGCATAAAAAATTATAAGAGAATGTGACCGTTAAATATATTTTACAGGGCAACACACCATTACTATTGGCTTACATGAATGGCCAAGGAGCTATGTGTCGCGTACTGGTACGCGCCGGAGCGTGCCTCGCGCAAGAGAATAAGGATGGGATATCTATATTCAATTATCAGGTAATTCATTAGTTAATATTATTATAACCCTTATATACATTGTATTAGGGTCTTCTCATATTTCAACATAACTGTGCAACCGTCACGTTATTTTTTATTAACGGATTCTAATTATTTGCTATATTACCATGTGACAGGTAGCAACGAAGCAATTACTACATAGGCTATTAGACGTCCTTCCCGCGGAAGCACCGTGGGCGGAGAGCGACCTCTGCCAGGAGTGCGGGACCAAATTCACACTTACCATGAGGAAGCACCATTGGTAACTGTTTGTTTTATTTTTTGTATGAAAATGTAATTTACTTATAATCTTAACAGTATGTCACAAGTATATACCTAGCAGAGACATACAATAAGTTGTTTGTATCTTAATGTCACTCATCTCTCGTGTGTTCAGAATAAACGAAATGCGTCTTCCGTCACGCTTTGTCCAACACTCAATTAGTCTAATTGACTGGAAGCTACTGTTTCGTTAAATCTGTCGGTGTTGCCCATCCTACTTAGTTCCTCTTGGCAACTCCGGTAATTCGAAGAAATGGCTATTTTAATCGCTTTCAGTCTGACTGACCTTCGTTAACTTCAGCACAGCTAAGATTCACTCTCTGTATCTCAATGTTGTCAAGTTGAAGTGAGAGAAATATATTTAACTGTAATCTTGTTCCAGTCGTCACTGCGGGCGCATGCTGTGCAACAAATGCTCAAGTCAAGACGTCCCCATACTAAAGTTCGGCCTTAACAAACCCCAACGAGTCTGTGAAATTTGCTTCAATGTTTTACAGGTTGGCGCGAGTTAATGACGCAGCACAATAATGTTTTGTACTGAATAGACCACTCCTAAACGCCTTATCGAAATGTAGGCAACAATTCACTAAGAAGTGATTCGATTCCCAACTTTCCGTTAGTCATTAGAGACTAAGTGCGAAATGTAAATATGCATTTTATATTGCAAAAATAAGATATACACTCTCGAGTGATCAGTAAAGTCTTTGTTTTGAAAATGAGGCTACCCCATATATATTCCATTTTTTATTATTCATACATCGTGTACACCAAAGCATTTGGAAGATTGCTCACTTAAACGTAATATTATTTACTTTAAATACACTTAAAAGTTGCTGTTTATATTTATATCAATCTAATGTACGGCATTGTTGATACTATGTGATTTAGGTAAAACTTTTTAGGTCACTAATAATGTGTACCCTTACTCGTACTATGTAATGCGTAGAATGTAATCTTTAAAGTTTAAAGCGCGTCCATTAGATATTATAAAGAATTTGCTTAAATATAGTGCCTCCACTTCTTTACGTAATAGGTTTCCGCTTCTACTGAATTTTGCCAAAGTTCATGCATGCTTATATTTATGTATGCAATTTCCAGCTTTAATATAATTTTGAGATGTTTATTTGTTATGATATTATTGAAATTTTATTCTTTTCATAATCTATAAACATAATGTGAATGTTGTTCATATAGATTTTTGGTAAGAAAGGTATCCTAGTTATATAACATTCTATGTTCATTGTATAACATGATGAACTGTGGAAAGAACATTTTCTAAACCAATGTTTTCCATGTGAACTACATTTTGTACCTTTGAAGTCAATTTTTATTACATTAGTTGTAGGAATTTCGTAGACACTGAAATGTATTCTTTTAATCAATAGGTTAAGACAACTATTATACAATGTTTACAATTTGTAAAAGTAATATTTGGCATTTGTTTTGACATTCCCATTATGCACAGGTTTATGGAAATACACTCTGTATCTGTTATTTAACCTGTTTTATTTCTATATGTGCCATGTTACTTGTCATTCTTGAGTTTAAAATATATATTTGAGAGGTATTTTTATTATTTCATTATTTTCTTTTCAAAATTTTATATTTTCTAAAATAAAAAAAATAATTCTTATCATGTTTTTTATTCTCAGTTGATATTAAGGAGGTAGAAGTAAAAAACGATCTAACGGTCTTAACTGTGGTTATTTATTTACAAATAAACTGTAACTTCCAACTCTGTCGATCAAACACGGCTTGAAACCTACATAAATAATATTCGCTAATAACTACTCTCTACCCTTGGTACCAACAAAACCAGAAATATTATTATTTAAAAAAGATTTTTGCAAGGGGGATGGTAGTTCAGGGCAGAAATATTTGCTTAAATTACTTTAGTCGTTTGAAAATGTCCTTGCTGACGCATTTGTCGAGGACATGCAGGTAGTCCACAAGTTCTTCTTCACAGGTCTCCGCAGTCTTTGTTCGTGAGTTGACGCGATCATTGCATTCTTGGTACTTGCCCCACAGTTTCTGGGCATCAGCTTTTTGATGGCACACCTCCTGTAACAATTAGTTGTAATTATTAAAACGTTTCAAGTTTTCATAAATTAAACTATTCATACATGAACACTAAATACTAATTATAACGATAACAATATACACCAGACGTAACAATATTTTACACTAGATCATTAAAGATGGTTATGAAGCTATAAAATGGTTTGATAATGGCTATATCTAGATGATTTCTAACCCAAACATATTATGTTCTATTGTCTGAAGAGTAGGCTACATGTAGATTTCAGAATACAGTGAACTGTTTTGGTGGTACTTATTTCAGTAAATTTTTCAATTTTGCATTTAAATACTGAACTAATAAAAACTATTAGAAGTCAAAATAATTTTGGAGTAAAGTCCAATTTGTTTCGTCCAAAGAGAGGACTAGTATTAGAGTATTAGCTTGATTATTTTGTGATCTAAGCTTCATTCAATTAATCGTGTCATTGTGTGGTTGGCTTTAACACAGATTTCAGAATAACATAGTGATCCACAAATTGCTCTGTACTTTTTGTCACCCTATAAATAAAAACATTAGACTACAGATCAAATCAAATTCAAATCAAATCAAATAATAGCTCAAAAACTATTACCTAGTACAGCTAAATATGATTATTGATTTGCCTAGCTTTTTACCTAGTAGCACCATTCATCAAATGAACGGGATTGAGTTGTGGAAGATAGGTACTATCCATGTATAGGGTGGAGTGTCCCCTGACATAGGGTCTGAAGTATTAGAATTAATTGCGCCTACACAGACTGGTTTGCCATCTCCCAAGGTTCAGGCAAGGGTGTGCAGCTCCACCTTGATAGTTCAACATTTTCATGGACAGCTGTATGAGTAATATGAAAGCGAGTGAGCATTAATTGAAGATGGAAGAGTTGCAGAAAATGGTGATCAGCATGAATGACGTCTTTAAAGTGATAGGTATGAAAGTAACTGCCAGAAAGACGAAAATTTTAGTTTTTGAGAGGAACCAAGAAGTAAAGGTGAATGCAGAACAAATATCACGAGTTGAAGGCTGGTTGATAGAAACAGGAATGAGAATTTATTAATGAGGATTGAAAAGGGTATCCTAAGGTAATTTGGATGTGTAATGCAAATGACACATCAAGCATGTAAAGTTCAGGTGAATAGGTGAGCTAGCTGGGGTCAACCTTACAGTACACACATTGAGTAAATTGATGGAATTTTGAAGTAAGGGCATGTCAGAGTTTAGAAAGCTGGTGGATTGGCATAACAGGCTTAATATGACAGTGGAGGTAGCTCATGTACTATGTAAGTATGTATAGAGTAAAATGGCAGGTTGTTGCATCTGTCTACCCCAGAGGCAAATAGGTGTGAGTTTATGTATGTACAGTCAGCAGCAAATAGATAGCGACAATCAAGGCTGTCAAATAGTTAGATACAGCCAAAGTGGTCAATAACATCGATACAGCCAAAGTGGTCAATTTATTGAGTGCACCCAGCCTGTCCAAATATATCGGTACACCGTGTTGTCAAATACATAGATACACGCTTGCCGCCATTATTATAGCTACAGGCAAAGCGTCAATAGTAACCAAACACCCAAAGTGGTCAAATATATCGATACACATAAATAAAATGACTTATGCAGATTACAAGCAATGGTGTGACGTTCAGTGACATTTCTTCTATATTTAAATGTAATTAAAAATAAAATAATTTTGCAAAGAGTTTTTGACTCATCAATATAATATTTATTTATTGTAACGCTAAACATTTCCCGTGACTTGGTTCAAATATTGGTATAGGTATCTTACTTATTTCTTAAAGCTGACAATTAGTATGTGTCGCCGGACGGATTTAAATGTAGTTTTGTAACGAAGTAGTAACATAGCTATCTTTATTTTGATTCACGCGAATGAAGTCGACTCATTGACACCTCTATATAAACTAATAACCTATACGTTAAATTAATAATTTAACTAAATTTCCATGTTCCGTTCTAACTTAATTTGTTATTTTAACGTTCAATTTTAAAATCGCATCTCTATCGCTAATCAAAATAATAGTGACACAAACAGTCAGTTTATTTCATTTTATATATATACGTGATATGTGAAATAATATGTCAAAATTGATATTAATATTTTGAGATATTATTTGAATCTATTGAACAAAAAACAAAACACATGGCAATGACGTCACGCACGAAATAACAAAGATAGTATACATACAAAGTTTTAGCGGAAAGAAAGAGATAGAAGTCTTTCACCATTATCTCAGACAACAGTCATCGTTGTTACTTCCCAGTTACAAATTTAATTTGAACTCTATGCTCATTAGTTAGGGTGTAATTGTGCAGTTGTACCGATGTTTATGGCAAGGATGTTGCTTAGTTACATATGGTGATTTGGCTGTCATCATATAAGTGGCACCCTAGTAGAGCCGATATAATTGGTAACATACGCGTTCCGTTACTTTTGACGAATGAAATGTCTCTATCTATGTGAGCGTCTCGGGTGTATCGATAGTTTTGACCACTTTGGCTGTCTCTAACTATTTGACAGCCTTGAATGTCTCTATCTATTTGCTGCTGACTGTAGTACATACAAATACCTGCATTCTTCTAACTGTGGTACTTGGTTCTCTGCTGTGTTTACAGCACATCATTCTGTCAGATTTTGTTTGATGCAGAAACGAGAGCAAGAAAGAGGCATTCATGAGTGCCAGAATATAAATCAAGACTTGTAACAGGATAATAATATTTTATGTAAATACCTGTGAACTGTTAAAGACAAGAAAAGAAGAATATTGTTTTATATGATATTAATTATTTAAGTACTTGTCTATAAAAAATAATAAATGAATTTATTTACAATATCTGGCAAAAGTACATGACTAACCATAGCTCCTCTAGTTCTTTAGAAATAATATGAGTGCTTCATGACAACCTGAAGCAATTCTGTAAGGTTAGAGTCAGAATTAGGTTAGCCTAATGTTATTTTTTTGACTTATATGACACATAACAATGTATATGAATATAGGTAAAAACATTTGCATGCAAGAATAACATACCCTTAGCTCCGTCAGAGGATCCACGAGTTCCGGCTCCTCAGGTGCCTCCTCTTCTTCAGCCTTTACCACAGGAATAATTTTTTTGTCGGACATTTTGCCTGAAATGAAACCCACTGAGTAACACTAGCTTCAGGAGGCGTTAATATCGATAATACAATCAAATTTCACTAAATTTTTAGGCAGAAATCTTATTTTTTCAATGTAAAATTACCTTATTCGATGACGCAACGACCGATAGCAAATTATCGAATGTTACCAGCAGCTCAACTATATAATAAATAAATAGCTGTTGGTAGAAATGATAGATATGAAATCTTTTGAGTTTAGACCTTTTGTCTCATAATATTTTCATGCAACGATTCATCCGAACAATAATCTGGAAGAAATATTGTAAAAGAAAAAGACTTCAATCTATGTTTAGAGGTTCAAATACAGTTGTGTAACTTGTTGTATATATTTAATTATTCCGTACAATTATTTGTTTCTCTTTTCAAGTAATATATTAAATGACATGTAAATGATATAAAATAAATATATGATATATTTATATTACTTATACCATTTACTAGTAAGTAATTTGAACTATAACATACTTTCAGATATTTTATGACGAACTACGAACATGGCAATAAACAAAGCAAAAATGACAATGACATACACAAGTAGGCAACATAACGGATCCAAATACGTCCATGAAGTATGAAATTTTATGAAGCACCCATGTATACACAATATCGCCTAAAAATTGTGTACTTCATAATAAACATTGTGCAAGTAGTCAACTGAATGTTTTATATTAATCTTTGGTGAAATTTATCTAAAAATGTAGTTAAAGACTGCTCATTATACTAAACATAATTAAATGAGTATTTCTTCTAAGACATTTGTTTATAGAGAGTAAGTAAATTTTTTCCACTTGTTCAGCTCCCTGACTGCTCGTCACCATGGAGAGAGCTTGCTGTAGAAAATTATTTTATAATTCGATATTGTGGTGTTAAATTAGTGAAAATCTCATTGCAGTGATGATCAATGTCAGAAGAAAATAGTTATTTATTGAAGCTTAAAATGATATTGCATCATACTGCTAGTATTCGTCGAAAAACGGAGAACTATACCTTTTCCTAACATATTGTGTTATTAACATTTCAGGTTCGTTTGAATGGTAAATTGATACATAATATACTAACATTTTCTTTTTTAGGGGCCTACTACCGAGAATAAAGTACCTGCAATCGATTATTTAAACAATTTGCAGTAATATTGTAAAAATTGAGGTTATGTTTTATAAAAGATTATTACTGTTTTTTCTTACAGAATGAATGGAGGAATGGAGCATAAAACACCAGGTCACAATGCGGTGCTCCATAAAGCGCCCAAAAACTATAAATTGCTCATGGACCCATTTCTGGTGAAGGGAGCAACGAAACTATATAGATACGATGGTTGTGTACCTGGTGATCCATCATATCCAACTGTACAGTGCAGAGACCCTCGATCACAGCTTTCAAGAATCTGGAATAAAGTAGAACCAGCTGATCTGCCTGTCCCTAGGTACCAAAACAAACATTATTATTGTAAACAGGCTATGTAAAGAGTATTCCAATTACACAAAATTTTAAGCTCCATGATGGAAATATCATGATAAATGAATGCTAAATTTACAATCAACTCAAAATATAGCCCCTACATATCAGTCCAAAGTTATAATTTCATTTATTTGTTAATTATAACCAACACAGTCAAATACTACAAGCGTTTATCATAATCTGATTAGGTGACAAAATTACGTATGTTGCCTAATTTAAAAGCATTTATGACCAAAATTATGCCTAAAATAAATAACATTTCCGTGAAGAAATTTCGACTAGACTCAAAATTGTGGTTATATCTCCTTTGTTTTTATTATAGTCTAATGACAGTAATGCCAACTTAATGTATTCATTTGACATGTTAATATGGGCGCGCGCGGATTTTGAAACTAAGAAAAATCTATTTGTTTTTCAGGTTTAAAATAGATAGAAATTATGTAGGAATACCTCCACAACTGGAAATTACTATAAGAAATTTAAATGATAACATAGATAAAGCATTTTTGTCTGATATGATGAATAAAATTGGGCCATGTGAGGAATTGTCCATTTTCTATCATCCAATCACAAACAGGCACTTGGGATTTGCAAGAGTAGTGTTTCAGGATGTAAAATATTCGAAATTATGCATAGAAAAATATAACGGAAAGTCTGTTATGGGTCAGGTATGTATCACTAAATTATTATAACTATTGCAATTACCGAGTACCGCGGTAGCCTAGTGGTATGGGTAATGGACTGCTGAGATGAGTTCTTGGGTTCAATCCCAGGTTTCACCATGGCACACACCAATGACTTTATAATGCTTTTCGAAGTTATGTGTGTATTTATCAAAGGTGTATAAGTGCCCGATTAATGGCAATAGGCTTGGGACCCAAACATAAACTGGTGAAATGTGGGTGCTAGTACCTCTGCCTAACCTTTCGGCGATATAGGCGTGAGTTTATGTTATGTTGTGCTCATTATTGACTGTTCTGATTCAATGTACTGTCTTTATTATTCCTCCGTGAAGTAATAACTTGGTTTATTTCTCCATCTGATTGCCAAACCTAGTCACACCTAATCTTATATCTACTTAAGAATTTAACATGTGCTCTTTTAACTCTTCTTTTTATTATTTAGAATTAATTGTGTTGCATTTAATGGAAGTGGAGATCAGATCCCACAAATTTGGGAGGATGCCCTCCACTAGAGCCTCGCTCATCAATCAGTAGGATTATTGGCTTATGTGTGTGGTTTACATAGGTCCTGTGGATCTTGTTGGGCTCACTTATTTCCTCAATTGATTACACAATGGATCATCAAAACATCTATTATACATGAAATCTAAAATTAATCTACAGGTATTGGAAGTCTTTCATGATGCCTTTGGTAAGAAATGCCAAGAAATGTTTGAGAATAAAACATGTGAAAGAAAACCACTTCAGGCCCCGATGATCAGTAAACCTCCTGTAGTTGTGGAAGATGTTCGGTTGCAGAAAGTGGACCCCACTCTTAGTAAAAGATTAGAAGAAACTAAAGTAACTATTGAAAAGGTATGAAAAACTATTGTAATGGTTAAATGGTTTTGAGGTTAGTAAGATACCTCCTATTGATCCACTCTTTTGAATGGGTAATTTCAGCCAAATCCTTTCAGATATAGCAGGTTATAGCAGGTCTGACCATGAGTATTGTACCACTCTTGTAGAGCATAGCATGGTGTGATAGTATGGACCAGTAGAATTAGTTAGTTGGCCATTGGCCACCGAGATTTGCCACCCACAGTCATATCGCTATATCTCTCTTTTATGATCCACAAATTTTCTTTACCTTGTACTTGTACGGTGCTCATGGTATATATATAGTAAGGTTACTAGGGCAGAACAAACAAATCAACAACGTAATACATACCACCAGTGGATAAATTAATAATGAAGGTTGTTTCATTAACCATATGGACTATGAAAACAACAATAAAACTGTGCGAGATATGTTATATCTTAGATACACTTTAAATATTAAACCTGCTATGCTTAACTTGTATTATTCATTTTCTAATTGGGAATCCAAATTAACAGATACTAGTAAAATGGTTGTCTATAAAAGCATTATCAAACTGATATGAAAGAACCTACAGAATACAACTATGGGGCTCAGCCAGCCACAATAACATTGAAATACTGGAGAGATTCTTAAACTTCTGCTGCATGGCACTGGCAGCCTCAATTTCTCCCGATTGTCGAGACATAGCATATCAAACCTTGCGATAAATTTCACCGATCGTCACAATTGAGAGATGGATTTCTGGACATATCTCTCCAATAGTTGAACCAGATTGTAAATGTGAAAATTCGTTTAGATGTTAGGTACAGGCAGATTATGGCCTTATCATATATTGTTGCTATCTTGAAAGTTCTCATGGGGTGCGAGGAACAGATTCAAAATTTCATACGGGTGGAGCTATGGGCATACTACCTTTTTTTTGTCCATCTGCCATCAGCCAGTAAGCTATTATCAGATTTGATAATTCATATTATGGATTTGGCAGTTGGTGTTTATTCACATAGTATAATAGCTAGTAGGCATATAAAACTTCTCGTATACTTTCACAGGAACCATATCCACACTATAAGGATGTTGTGGAACATACTGACAGTAATACAAGGTGGTCTGACGAAGAGCGTGAGCACCGTCATAGGCACCGACACAGAAGCGAAAGGGAGAGAGACAAAGACAGGGATAGAGATCGCGACAGGGGCGACCGAGGGGATAGAGGAGAACGAGAGAGGTATGGAGTTGACAATCAAAGAATCAATTTCGTTTATTCAGTTTAGGCACATAAAGAGCACTTATGAATGTCAAAGTTTTACAATAATTATGTACCTACATTTGTCAAAAAATATTATAATTTATAATAAATAAAATACTTAGTAAATAAATCATTTGAGAATGATTCTTTCGCTGGTTCGGTAGTTAAATCTCCTGAGAAGGGACCAGCAAGAAACTCAGGTAGATTATCGTTATCCTTTATTTTCTTTTTAATTAATTCTGTTTGTTTATAATATTATTAAGTTATGGGTGCAAGAGCAAGAGATTATTATGACCATGCATTTTTATCATCAAGATATTCGAAATCTTACAATAAAAATCATATACACAACTGTACTGCAAAGTGGTAAACGAGTTTCCAATTCGAGACCCACACTTCCCACCACTTGGAACAAATGGCACAAATGGTCTTGGGAAGTGTTTAAATATGTTTTCGGGTAGGTATATGGGGGGGCTCCATCAATATCTTTGGTGCTCAAGCTAATCTTTTGTAGTGTGTATGCGCAGACTTTTATTTGTATTGTCTATTATTATATAATTTGATGTTGTCTTATTATTATACTCAAAGTGAATTTATTTTTAATTTCATATTTTATTATTATCAAATTTGTCTTTTTTACAAGCAAACGATGCAGAAGGAAATGCCGAAGGAAGTATGTTCATATTTTATAACCTTTATCATAAATCATTCGCTTACCCTGATTTTGTGTTGGTATACTCACTGATACTTTTACATAAACAAATGATTCCTAACTAATACACTATTGGTATAGTAGTGAGTTTTTCAAATATAGTATCACTTAGGAATCGGCATAAAACACGTTACAGTATGCTTGCGCAAATTTTGGCTTGCACAATTTTATTATACTGTATTTTATTTTATTATAGTGTATGTGTATTGGAAGGTACTGGTGCAAATCGAATAATGTGTATTTCTGCTATTATTATTATTACTTTAAATAGACATTGGATATATTTCTAGGGTTGGATATTTTCTTTATAGATAGAATGTCTAACAATACGCCACTATTATTATTAACAGGCACCGCGATCGCTACACTCGGACCACTTCTGAAGCGAGCGAGACTGGCTACACTACATCGAGCCACACAGAGGTGCCGTACACGCCGCACGCCACACACGCCCCGCACACGCCGCACGCCACGCACGCGCCCCACACGCCGCACGCGAGCCACACGCCGCACGCGACTCATGCGCCGCATGCGAGCCACACGCCGCACTCGAGTCATACGCCGCACTCGAGCCACACGCCGCACTCGAGCCACACGCCGCACGCGGGCCATACGCCGCACGCGAGCCACACGCCGCACACGAGCCACACGCCGCACGTCAGCCATCCGCCGTTGACGCCGCACGCGAGCCACACGCCGCATGCGCCGCATACTCCTCACGCGCCGCACGCGACTCACGCGCCACCCGCAGCTATGCCCTACGATGCTTACTATCAGCAAAAGTAAGTAGTCTATTGTTTCGTTCGATATTCAGATATGTTTCTGCTCTTTAGAGTGATAGGTCTACTGTCACAGTATTGAAAATATTTTATTATATATTTATTATACCGGTTGATTTTATAGTGGTTTCGGAAAAAAGATTTTGGCCACAATTTCGATAGTAAAATCGTAAGGAAGTACTAATTTGGCGAAAAAAAATTTTTTTTCGACACGTCCCATACATTTTTCTGTTCACCTGCACATTATTGCCATAAATAAAGTAATTGTTTTTTTCAAAATTAAAACTTCCAGTCGATTTTGCTTCCGAAACTGTGTGTGAAACAAAATATTCTTTTTCAGAAACCACTATAAAATCACCGTGTATAATTGACAATAAAAAAAAATAAATAAAAAATAAAATAGGTATTGCTACGTCAGTGGAAGTAGGCACTTTAATGTTAATACTATAACTTTTAACTAATGTATTGTTTTTTTTATACAGCTATGGGTACAGCTACAGTGCAGGCGCAGGTGCGAGCAGCAGTAATATGTGGTGGGGTGATTGGCGGCATCCGCATCATCCGGGCCATCATCACTCACATGTGAGTTTATACTTCACGATTTATAATGTGGATGTAGTCTAAATAAATTATTTAAAATACTGTTGTTTCTATGCGCACCACAGCAAACAGAGAGGAGGTGTTGTACTTAGTTTACCCTACAAAATATCACGTGTCGCGTGATCCTCAGGGAGTGAGGATGACTTGGAGAAGAGTCCAAGAGTCCAGATTTCCATTTACTGGTCAATAGCAAAACTATTCACTTCATTTCTATGAAGCATATGCTCATACATATAACTATCTCATACTACATGTAACCGGGAAGTAACATATTCAGATATCTAGCATCGGATAGAATTACATTTGGAGACACTCAAGGTTAACAGAGAGAGTGCACAATGCACATAACGCTTGAGACAGCTTCCTCTTTGTATTTACTCTGTGATGCGAACAGACAGCTCATACTCCAACAATCTCAAATAAGTTAAATAGAATGATAATAGATTCTACACATTGTCTATTTTGTATTGGAAATTGATTGTGCCATTTTCTTTTTATTACAACAGTGTGAATATGTTGAATACTAACAGCTCGAATTTTTCATACATCTCCATACCTTAAATTAATCGGTGTTTTATTCTTCTGTATAATAAGTGAAGACTATTTCATTGTTGCCTTGTAACAAATGTCATTTATATCTAATCTCGTCCCATGCTTAAAAGTTGTTTTTTTTTTGGGTAGAATTAGTTCATGGTCTTCTAACATTTCTACAATTTTATGTTTGTAGCTTTTAAATAAAAAAAAATTAAAACTTAAGAAATATATTCATGTATATTTGGATGTTGTGATCTATATGGATACGGGTCACTTTCTCTTCCACATCTTACAATCTTCAATGCCTTAACTTTTACCCTGACCATAAAACATCTCAAATCGCGATCACTCGGCCTGAAATTGTAATTATATTTGTAAAAATAAGACGTGTCATAACTAATGCAAAGCTGGAGCGTCGTTCGTCCGCGACGCCATCGTGGGTGCCTCCGGCGACGCCCAAACACAAGGAACATCCCTCACCGGAACCCAAGGAGAAGAAAGAAAAGGAAAAGGTTCGACACCTCTGCTGTCATGCACCTTCTGCAAAATTTGATAAACGTCCATATAAAGTGTTACCAGCCAAAATAGTACATCGTAAGAAATCAATATGTGTCAGTATATAAATTAGCATTAAAGGGAATATAAATAGAAAATAAATAAAAAAATAACTTAAATGAATAACTAAATTCACTCATTTATTAGGGTAAATAAGCTAGATAGCCGTGAGAATATTTTGAAATTTTATAGGCTATACTATATATACTGAAATTTTATATACTGTTTATGCCTCTATAGAAGGATGTAGACAAAAACGGAGATGTAAGTTACAATTATTTTCTATGGGCCCAATGGGAATATATTAGGTACCCGTTGACCTATGGGCCCTGTTGACCTATGGGCGGATCCCATTGCCACTAGATAAATAAAATTTTATGTCATTTTTAGTTTATTAGTTAACTTTCCATTACTGGCTGTATTAGATGTCAGTGTTGGCTGGTAACAAAATAATTAGGTACACATAAAATGAATGACTATGTACGTATATCAGATTTTGACTTCAGGAATTATGCTATGTAGTGGACATTGGCATTCTAGTAGATATTTCGTGAAAAAAAAACATGCTGAAAGTGGTAGTTAAATACTCTTTTCTGTAAAGCATTATATGTTTGTATATGGATGTGGCTCAAAATGTATGTAGTCAAATGATAGGTGCACCTCTAAATGGAAATACTGTTATAGTATAGTCTGACTTCGCACTATTATATTTAGGTATGTACTTCACTCAGAATACCTATCGGTACATATCTTGTACGTCGTGAGAGAAACGAAAAGACGACGCGCGACGATTTTGTAATAAACTTTTTTTTTTTTTTTTTTTTTTTTTTTTTTTTTTTTTAGCCAATCTTGCAATCAGTCACTCTAGACTATGAGCAGATGCGTTTTGGGCAGAATATTGTCGTGTAGAGGTAGTCCCCATCAGGACACTCTCCTTATTAATTACTTGGAGTATTCCAGACATCCATGATGTTGCGCCTTTTCAGACGTCTCACAGAACTCGGGACAGTGAGTTGGACCGCCAGTTCGTTTGGATGACGCGTCAGTCGTGCCCTATATTTGTTTGAGTACGAATGAATTTCGTCCCTTACAGTTTTGATCTTGAGATGGTCGTGAACCTCTGTGTTTTTGATGAACCATGGGGCATTAGCTATTTGTTTTAGAATGGAGTCTTCCGCTCTTTGGATGATTTTGATGTTTGAATCACTGGCAGATCCCCACAATTGTATACCGTAGGTCCACACCGGTTTCAAAACAGACTTGTATATCAACAGTTTATTGTCAACTGACAGTTTTGAGTTCCTGCCGAGTAACCAGTAGAATCTGCGTTGTTTGAGGTTAAGCTCGTCTCGCTTTGCTTGGATATGTTTCCTCCATGTTAATTTGCGATCTAAGTACATACCAAGGTATTTAACATGTTCCTGATGTGGAAGTGGACGATCGCCTAGAGTAACCGGCGGGCAGTCGCCTCTCCTGAGAGCAAAGGTGGCATGGACAGACTTTGCAGCACTCGCTATAATTCTCCATTTGTTGAGCCACGTGTCAATATCCAACAGGGTGTTTTGGAGAGTTTGAGACGCTTCAGCCGGGCATGTACTGGATGCAAGGATTGCTGTATCGTCTGCAAATGTGGCGATAGTTACTCCTGGACTCTGTGGAATATCTGCTGTAAACAGAGTGTAGAGGACAGGGCCAAGCACTGAGCCCTGTGGTACACCAGCTTGTATTTCTAGGAGGGAGGAAGTGCTGTCTTGTTCCTTAACTTGGAAGAGTCTGTCTGATAAATATGACTGCAGGAGACTGTAGTATGGATGAGGTAAATATGTTTTTATTTTAAACAGTAGACCCCTATGCCAGACCTTATCAAAGGCCTGCTGGATATCTAGGAATGCCGCGGAGCAGTATTCTCTTTTTTCAAAAGCTGACCTTATGGTGTTGCAGACTCTATGGATTTGCTCAATTGTGGCATGTTCTTTTCTGAAACCAAATTGGTGAGCAGGTATTACTGATGTTTCAGTTAGTGCTTTCAGGATTCTTTTCATCAAGATTTTTTCAAACAATTTAGACACAATTGGTAGTAGGCTGATCGGTCTATATGATGTTATCGCATGCACTGGTTTACCAATCTTGGGCACCATTATTATTTCTGAGACCTTCCATATAGCAGGGAAATGGCCAATTCTCATGATGCTGTTAAAGAGAACAGTGAGATACACTACTGCTTTCTTTGGTAGTTCCTTGAGCACCTTGTCACCAATCAGATCAAATCCAGGTGCCTTGTTATTTTCTAAAGAGGCAATAGTCTCCCAGACTTCTCTAGGGGACGTGGCTTTTATTGGCAGATCTAATTGCAAATCCTGGGCGAGTTTTTCGTCAATGTCAGATGTGTCTATATGGAATATGGGTTCATTGCACTGAAATACTTTCGCCAGGTGTGAGGCGTATGCATCTGCTTTTTCTTGTGAGGTTCGAGCCCATGTGTTTCCAGAGACTTTTATGGGAGGTTTCGGTATTACTGGTTGATTTGTGTTCCTGCATGCTTTCCAGAGGGAGTAATTTGTTGCAGCTGTTGCTGTTAGTGACTCTACATAAGCAGCGGCGGTCTCATTGGTTGCTTGTTGAATCTTAGCTTTCAGCTCACGACTTGCCCTGTTTAATGCCCTCTTGTCGTCTGGATGTCTACTACAATGCCAGACCCTCCTAAGCCTCCTTTTTTCTAGTATTCTTTCCCTGATGTCCTGCGGTACATAATTGTGTCTTGGTTTTGGATTGTGAGTTTCAGGAGTACATCTCCAGCAACTGTCCTGAACTATAGACATAAACTCTTTAGCAGCTGTGTCAATGTCATCTTTAGTTTTTAAGGGGATTTTGCAGCTTATGTTTTTCTCAATTAATTCTCTAAATGATTCCCAATCTGTATGTTTGTTATGCAATGTCAGCCTGGCTTCGCGTTGCAGTACTGTAGTGCTGATTTTTAGGAGGACAGGAGTATGGTCAGATGTACCATCCAGGCAAGAATCTATGGTATAGTATAGTCTAGATAGTCCCTTCATAACATAGAAATCTATAACATCAGGGAGTCTGTTACTGTCAGCAGGCCAGTAAGTTGGTTCAGAGGTAGCTATGGACTTGAGATGCAAATTATCCAAACACTTCTTGAGCGCTCTCCCCCTTGTGTTTATTAGCCTCGAGCCCCATTGGACATGTTTCGCGTTCCAGTCACCACCAGCTATGAACCGTGCACCAAGTGTTTCCAGATACTGAGTAAACATGTCATCTGTGATTGAATGTTTGGGTGGGCAGTAAACAGCAGAGACGCTAAAGTGACCATGTTTGTCCTCAATCAGCACGGAGGTGGCTTGGATGTGGTTAGTCTTAAACTCTGGCAAGACGTAATGCTTTATGGAGGATTTAATGATTATAGCAGTTCCTCCATGACTGGTGCCATCCGGGTGGTTTGTGTAGTAGATGCTGCAGTTTTTTAAATTTACTGAACTCCTTGCTGTGCAGTGTGTCTCTGATACCAGTAATACATCAAGGTTATGGGACTTGATTAGTGTTTCAGCTTCACTTTGATTTGGAGCCAGTCCATTTATGTTCCAGGCACCTAGTTTGAGGCCTGCTATTTTACCAGTTTGTTAACAAGCGTTGTCATGAGGCTCATGAGAGAGCTCATTTGTTGTAATAGGAATTCAAATTTTTCATTTTGTTTTAGAAGTATGTCCTCAAGTGAGTGATTGCTTGTTGGTATTTCATACTCCTTTTGATAGTTCTTTGTAGCGTCAGCATAAGTAGGTCTGTCAGTTGTGGTATACTTTGTCTTCGTTCCTGCTGGAGCAGAGTTGGTGCGTGAAGGGTAACCTCACAAGAATAAATATGAGCATTACAAACAGGACAATCCCCCTATGTTTGTAATAAACTAAAAAAGAAATAGAATATATTTTCTGACTCTGAACTTCATACCTAAATAATTTTCTATTTGAATATTGTAATAATGATGTTCTATGCACATAGTATATTATTTTGTTATGCATGCTTGTATGGTAATGTAGACTGTGTTTCTTTTTTACATATATAAATGTTATATAGAACATGCTCATATGATTTTATACTACGCACATAAAATATATCGATAGTTCCATATCTATCTATGCGAAATATGCAATATATTTTAGTATTTGCCAAGTCTTCACACTCTGTCTTTCTGGCTTAGGCTGCCTTCACACTGTCGTATATCCAGCGTACTGATATGTTACAGCAAAGACTTCGCAGCGTATACGTTCATCGAACGCCTACGCTGGATAAACGCCAGTGTGAACGCAGTCTAATGCTTAAGGCAATTTATTAATTAATGCATGTATATACCTGATTAGCACAATTGCATGATTAAGTTTCCATAGTACATTTCTAACACTCTAGTGACTACTAAGTTGTATTACTAAATGATACCCTTACTTTTAGCTTTATAACACACATTGTTGTAAGGTTTGGTTGGTGGTTTTGGTTGCTGCGCAGCGAGTTAAAAGAGCACCAGTAAGAGAGGGTATAATAGTAATTAGATAACTTTATAAAGTATTGAGAATCGGTAAAGGAGATAAGTACGGTCACCTGCAATAATATTGTATACACTTTGGAACTTTGTCACAATAATAAATAACAAGTCAACATTATGACATGAAACGTTAAAATTCGATTAGTTTAATGTGAAAAAGTTCTAAAACGTATACATATTATTGCAGGTGACTGTACCTACACAACTTTGAGTATGATGTTGTGTATAACGGGATATACCTATATTTTGTCGTGCGTGGTAGGTACTCTATAGATGCATCACTCATGGACTCTCACATCGAGACAGATGCTTTGTAATTATAATAGATGTTGTTCAGAATATTGTTGAGTATCGAGCAAAGCATGTTAATTCTAAATTAAAATCTTATTTCTTTTATATTAGTGTATCTAATTACTTTATTTCTATAACCAGGAAGTAGTTCCTGTTGAAAATAAAGTCGTAGAGGTGGTTGAACCCCGCCCGCCTGAAGATACAACAGACAGTAAAGAACCCGAACCAAAACCGCCGCCGCCGGCCGAAGAACCTAAGAATGTTGATTTGGATACCAGGTATTTAGAATGAAAATTAAACATGTTTTTAAATGTTATAGCATGTTATGTACCTAAACGCCAACGTCCGATTAGGAAAACTTAACTAGGTATAACTATAGAATAAAGTGTTGCCATCCGACCGACTAAAACCGATTTTAGCCGGTTAGATGGCAACACTGTGTTCGAACACAGCAGGTAGGCTTTATGACCTCTTTCCCTGCAAAATATCACAGCATTCAATTTGACTTCTGTTAAACTCTTAATTTTCTTAACGGTTCGAACGAGTTTGGTAACCCAAAGGGCTGTATTATTACAATCATGCCCGGCTTTATTAGAGATGACGACGCTAGCTGTTCATAAATAACAATTTTGCAAATAATGCTGTGTTCATATAGGAGAAGTAATCAACATTTATGGCTGTTTCCATCCGTGAGGATAATCTGTCCCACTAAGCTACCTGTTTACATAAGTGTATACAAGCAATCTATTATAACACTCAAGAATTATAGGACACTATGTATATTTTGAACATTTGAATTGTCCATTTGACAGAATAGCGATGCTACTAAAGGGAGCGGGCTCTGTCGGCGGAATGGCGCCGCCGTTCTTGTCACTCGGCATTTCGTCCGAGGAAGAAGACGACGACCGTCTACCGTCCAACATACCCGACTTAGATGCGCCGCAACCGCCCTCTGATGATGAAGGTATCTAACGCTAAGGTGCTGTTTTTAGAAGGCCAAATAGAAGTTTACAGAAGACAAAATTACCACCGTTCTCTTTTGTACTAGTATAAAAAGGAGGTATATTATGTACAAGCGACATAGAAGATACGGTGGCATCTTTACATGCAACTTTTTATGGAAAATTGTATACTTATATATAAAAATGTGTACATAACATTTTTGTATGAAGTTATCTGTACCTAAAGGGGCAACTGTATCTCCTTTGCCGAGTGTACATTGCACAGAGTAGTTAGACATTAATATTCGTAGTTTACCCAAAAAATAAGGTGTTTGGTTCTTGAAATGTTATTATGAGATACCTATGGCCAGTGGCCGTTTAGGCCGTTTTAGGGGTATGCAGTTTTATAATTAAGTTTCTTAACATGTGTTTTAATTTATTACCTCGTCAACAGGTTCCATAAGTGAAGACAGAGAGAGCGTAATATCGGTTAGCAATGACAACGGAGATGTGGATCCCGAGCCCTTATCAAACACTCCCTCCCCTTATTTGTCCCGAGAGTTCTACGTCGATTGTCTCCGAATCACCGTTGAAAGGGTGAGATACTATACATTTTCATCTTATTCAAATGAAAAATATTTACCTTCATTATAAGCTAACGTTAATCGTACTTGCGTAAGATACAATACTGACAGGAGCAAGGTGATCGACAGATCATTCGTCAGACATACTTTTTTACTAAAATTTAATTCTATTGTCAACTACCTGCATATAAAACTCACTGTTTAAAAAAGAAATGGAAGAAAAGAAGAAAATATCTAGTGTACAATGGGACAATCTTAATAAATTAAAAATTAAATAAATTAAAATCTTAAGGCCGAACGCTAAAACACAAGCGGATGCGGACGCGGGTGCCCGCGTCGGACGTCCGCCGCGGGCAACGAGTCCGCGAGCGGGCACCCGTCGCGTGCGTCCGTCTCATTTAGCGCTGCCAGTATAATTTTGATCTCGAGCGTCTACAGTTGTGTCGAGTAGATTACCATGGATTATTTGCTTATTTATTATTTGGCAAAGAGACGTATGCGCAAACAACGTCGACTACCTAACCTGTTCGTGACAAACAGGCTACTCAGCGGAGAATTCGTAACCAAATTTTCGAAGTTGAGGGACAATGAAAACGAAAACGCTCTGTATTGATGTTCATGACTGTACTTGTATCTAACCTCCGACGCGTGTGACCGTAGCATCTAGCGGCGCTCGACTGATTTGTTGAAACCAACCCGCGAGCGGGCGACCGTCGCGTGCGTCCGCGCCGTGCGCCCGTCGCCCGCCGCGCGTGTTATAATCCGTCGCCCGCGTCCGCGCTCCGTCGCACGCGCCTGCGCTGCTCTAACTATTTTTCATTGAGCTTCCGCCCGCGGGCGCCCGCTCAAGTTTTAGCGTTCGGCCTAAATGTTCTTAGATGAAACAAATAGACTGTTACACACTGTACACGATAATTATAAAAGAATAATTCATTACTACGGGTTCTGGCGAGCACTTTTTTTTCATTAAGTGAAATGTACGTGACTGAACACAGATAGTGGATATCAAATTCAAATGATTTATTTGCATAATACATGTGAGAATCAGATAATCATAAAACATAACAGTGGTACATTGTGTGTTTTAAACAGCTATAAAATATCTATGAAAATTAATTTGAAACACTTGGCGAAAATATGTTCGATCCCCTATTATTTGGTAGAAGATTAACTTTTGTTGAATTTGGAACTGACTTAACTATCCCTTTCACTTTTACAGAAAAAGAAAGAAGAAGAAGATCGCTTGAAAATGCCTGCTATAGATAAGATCGGCTCCGACATATCGTCTTCGGAAGACGAGTTGTTAACAGGCGAAGAGCCGAGACGATCGCCCGTTCAGCCTGACCGCGACCAGGATAACTTGAATGACGATCAGGTTGGTAATCAGCGTCCAATATACTCCATAGAACTCATATTAGTGGAGATATCATTATCATTTGTAATGATGTAAGTGGACTTCAGATTTAAAATGTTGTATAGCTTGTAGAATTATAAGTCATTGTAATCTGATATCTGTATCTGTACCTATTATATAAAATGAAATAAAAATTATCGAGGTTCCAAGTTGGGTCTGAGCTTTTCATCTAGAAACTCAGTCTCAGATCCGCTTGCTCCTTCACCTTTAGATTAAGCGGTTCTTATCATAGCCCTTGCTGTCTTGCCTCTTAAGCTTGCGGTTTCGCCGAGCGTCAAAGATATCTTCATATTAGATCTCGCGTTATAAGTAAAAGAAGTGCGGACAACAATGCCATTTAAATCGAATGTGTGGCCAAAGTGATGAAAAGACAACATTTCATTGAAATTTGCTCGGATGGTAATGTGATCTTGTTGATGAAGACATATTTATGTCTTTTAAGCACACCAATTGGTAAGAGCTATGCAAGTGTGAGAAGGCACTCACCACTGTACAGTAATCACAGAAGTCATGTTTGTTTGCAGATGTCGTTGTCGTCGCTGTCGTCCACTGAGGCCAAGATCGAGGAGCAAGTACCTGCGGAGGCGTATTACCCGACGTACCCGCCGCCGACCGCCGCGCTGCCCCCGCACTACTATCACCCATGGCCTCCTACTGGTAAGTCTATATGATACCTTTATTTGCAAAATATCCCTCTTTGTTACGTAATCATTTTAAAATTGGAGTCCTATAATATGTGAAAGCAACGGCAATAGCTAGTAAGTAATAAAAGTAATGTTGCCACCAAAGTAATCCGCCCTTCTTACATTAGGGCACTAGAAAGTGAAGGACTAAGAAACGAAAATACAGTCGCGTATTATAGAAACACGACTAGATACTTGTTCGTAACCCGCGACTCGTAATTACGCTACTGAAATCTTATTTGAAGTTCGATCAATCCGCGGTTGCGTTTTAAGGAAAGTTTTTTTTTGCCTCATGTAAATAGGGCCTCACATAGTTGATTTCTCGAAAATGGTCGCAGAAACTTACGACTACGGATTGTCAGTCTACTGTACCACTGTACACGAATTCAATTGTGTGTGAGAGACTTTAGTGTCATTCCTGATCCAAGAAGGGATAACAACTAGTTGCACATATAGTGATGATGTTTGTAGCGTACCCGCCGCCGGGCTACGGTGCGCCGGAGCTAGCGCTCGCGTACGGCGGCCAGTTCGCGGCGCCGCCGCTGTTGCCGCACCACTACCAGCCATACAGCGAGCCCGCTGCGCCCGCGCAGGTATGTGCTGCCTCTGTGCCACCACCCTACCCGGGAATCACATGGAGCTGTCTGTTTTGGAGAACCGCTGAGATTTTTGGGACCCAAGCTAACCTCACCTACAAGCTGAGACACCTACTGATCACCAGTCGTTCCCATAAAGCCGAACCGAAGAAGAAAGAGGAAGCGGACACCGGTCTTAGTTGGAGGCACGACCAATGACTATGTATGCCATGTCCCTACTGGGGAATTACGACGACCTATTAAACAAGCTGTTAATTAACTTGTGGTATCGAGACTGAAGTTACTTACAGTAATTTGCTTGGGTAGCAAATTGACATCTATTCCAGGCTTGTTTATTATCCAAATAATCCTGGATTTTTAGTAGGATTTTTGGTATGTTTTTTATTTATAATTTCAAATTGATTGATAGACAAATCCCTAGGCAGGAGCTGCATAGGCATAGTGCGTACGTAGTTGATGTTTGGTTGATGCCTAGACTGATACCAATTTTATGTTTCGTATGGCCAATCTAGTAGTTACGTCGAATAATAATAGCAATTTAATTTTGACAGGAACTGGACAATCCGTACTATCCGACAATAAATAGCGTCATAGAACGGGTAACGTCTGAACTGAAGCTGATTCTGAAGAAAGACTTCAACAAGAAGATGATAGAAAGTACTGCGTTCAAAAGTTTTGAGGTCTGGTGGGACGAGCAGAGCAGAAAAACTCGCCAAATCAAACCGAAAGAGGATACTAGTCAGCCTTTACAGGTACGAAAATTAGTCGCAAACGTTTCACTTTATTTTCCTAATGATAGCGTCGTTTAAATTTATTTACCTGAATATTATGTTTGTTTTACGATAACACTTAACTTTTCCTTATTATTCTTACCTTTAGGGTTATTCCTTACCTATAGAGTTATTGATAAAACCTGTTATGAAGTTTAACAATAACTCAGTTTGAGAACTTGTTGCTTTCGATAAATAAATAATTCCAGAGTTACTGAAAGGTGATGAAAGGTCTAAAAACACAAGAAAACAATATTTTAAATTTAGGAGGTCTTTAAAGGATAAAATTTGCAACAAACTGCAACACACGAGTCCGTAAAGTGCAGACCGCGAGAGAGTAAATGGAAGGTGGTTCCCTTTACCATCACGAACTGTAGTATTATATCCAAAAACCAGAAAATTTGTAACTCATGTACCAATTGTATTAAAAGTACTTTAGCACGATCAAATAATAACCCAAAATAACACATTATTCTGCAGGATATTTCAAATAAAAAAGAAGACGCAGTTGATTCAATAAAATCAATAATGGAGTCCCGAGAGATCGGTCTTGAATTAGGCGGGTATAGTTCGGGTATAGGCTTAGGGCTTCGTGCAGCTATACCTAAGATGCCCAGCTTCCGGCGCAAGCGAAAGATACCGTCCCCAGTGCAAATGGACGAGGATTCCTGTAAGAGACTGAGCGATCAGGAAGAAATGGTGCAGAATTCTGATGAGGAGAAAGAAGTTCCTACTAGTCCAAGAAATAGAACAACAGGGTCTTACCTATCAAGAAGTAGAAGGCGGCAGTCTAGCAGCTCATCCAGGTAACATTTTTATACCACTAAAGTAACAAACAAGTATGTATGTATGTATTTGATAGTAATATGATGCTGTGGCATATTGCACACTTTTTTTTTAACGACGACCTCCGTGGCGTGTCGGTAGTGAACGCGACTGCTACGCAGTAGGCGTAGATTACATTCCCGCTCAATGCAAATATTGGTGTACATGAATATGAATATTTGCATCGGTCTAGGTGTTTCTATGTATAATTTCTATGTATTTACAAAAAAAAGTATCTAAGTATGTTTATTCGCATTCTAGAACCCATAATACAAGCTAGTTAAACTATGCTTACCATGGGTCTAGGTGGCGTTGTGTAGATTGTCCTAGAATATTTATTTATTATTATTTATTTAAATGGAACCTATGTATGACTATTTGGATCAAAGTAATATTGATGTAGTTTTGGCTTGGTCTCGATGTTACTAGTTAAAAAGTCCATCCCCAACGTTATATGTTGTAAAAGCCTTGGTTCAACGCTCGAGAAATTATTTTTGTCACATCAATAAGAGTATACGATGATAACAGAATAAAGATATGATAGAAACTAAATAACATAAACCATTATGAAACTATAAGAAATTCACTTACTACCATCCTTGAATGTTACGTCGTTTAAAGCTGGTAAGTGAAAACTTGGGATCTTCGCTTACCCTATTGGAACAGATAGCAATAGATTCGCCTCTATTACGGCAGACTAAATACTATAGGTGTCAAAATGTTGATGTTTTACAGATCATCATCATCTTCATCTTCACGGTCGTCCTCATCATCAGGGTCGGAGCGGAAAGGGCCTGCGCCTAGAATATACTCCGATACCGATGATGATTCGGAACTCGATGAGGCGGCTGAGGTAATTAATCAAATCTTATTACCGTGTGAACATTTATTGTATTTGTATTGACCATAAAGTTATTATTACTAGTGTAAATAGAGCAACAGACTCCTCAGTACCGCGTTACAAAAATGTCAAATTCATTTCTTTCTTCTTCTTATTTTATGTAAGTGGCTCCATCGTTCACTGATGATTTTGCCAATGTCAAAGTGTTTGATAGTTCATCAGTTCTGAAACTATGAATATGCACTTTATGACAGACGACTGTATCTGACAAGTTGAGAAGTTTGTAAAAAATGTTTCATGGTCTGTCATTTTCTCGCACCAAGGCTTGTGTAAAAATATGTATGTCACTCGCTCACTTTGTTCCTCTAAGTCTTACTAATAACTTTATGAATATGGTCTTCGATGAAAGCAAAATGTAAATATGTTTTAAAAATTAATTAGTATGAATTATTTCTGATAGGAATGTATTTACTTTTAGCGTAGTTCACTTGTTACAATTTTCTTTTGACCAAAAAATTATATTTATTATAATCTCATCAAAATTTGAATGTTATTCACTTTTAGCTTAAGGTTGTATCAAACAAGGAGAGGCTAAGAAGAGTTTACTCATCAACATCAGACAGCGAAGAGGAACAAAGTAGAAGAGGTATGAATTTGATTTATCGCTAATAATTCCTTTTGTTAACTTTTCGATCTTGATGTTTAAGCCCGTTCTGACATAAAGCAACTATAAGGCTCGTCTGACATTAGACAACTCGTACGAAACTCGAGTTGCCAATTACAGTTGCCACGATTCGAAACTTGTGTTTCGTGCAAACATTTATATGGCGTTTCGGGAGTTAAATAAATAAATAAACTGAATATTAGATTTAAATAGGAAAAAGTGAAAAAAACCCGCGATCTTTCCCTTACAGGGGAAACGCTCTGACCGCTAAGCCGCGAAGCCTCGTCAGTCAGTCATTCGATTTTTTTCTTGGAAACCATCTTTGGGGCGATAAACAGTCATCATCATACTAAGTGCTATTCAAAATGTTCAGTACAAATAAACTGTATATGTTACAGAAAAAACCCCAATCCCTCAAATGGACGCGTGGGGCATCGACGACTCGCCGCCGCCCGCCGCGCCGCCCGCCGCGCCGCCCCCGCGCGGCCTGCTGCTCGACCGCGTGTACTCCGACTCGGAGGAGGAGCGCGAGTACCAGGTACGGCCGGCGTGTTAAGTGTCTGACGCCTAACCCTTCGTCTTCACCAAGGTTTAACACATTCAAAGGGGGTCCTCCCGTAGTGGCCCTGGATCGGACGGGGCGCGAGGGATATGTTACCTACTATCTCACTTCTGCCAACCGAAGACCCAAAGACGGCGTGCGTTTTAGTCGGTTCAAGTCCGATATAACTACTCTCACCAGACTCCGGTGGAGGTGGTATATGTGGGGTTATTGCGCACGGAATAAACAAACGTTTAAAACTAACATTCTAATCATGGAACTTAGATATTGCCAGTGGGTTGTGGAAAAATCAAATGTTCAAATGGCAGTCGCTTTACGGAAAATAATAAAGTTCCAAACTATTGTAATCACACTGAAAACCAATACCAACTGAATTGGGAAAAGACTGCAAGGATGATGCAATCTACAATTCGTAGTTTCAGCCGACAAATTCAGTAAAAACAATAAATTAATGACTTTATGATTGATATATTCGACTGTATTTGTGTTATAGGAACGAAGAAGACGCAATACCGAGTATATGGAGCAAATTGAGAGAGAGTTTCTCGAAGAACAGAGGCGAAAGTTGGAGACGGATACTCCCCCGCAAGAGAAACCACCTGATGAAAGGTATATAATAGATATAGAAAATAGAATCTATATATTGTAACTTCGTCACCCTCGTTCACGTAGAGAAGTCTCACCCTCTGATTCTCTTTAGGCAGTATATTTTCTTTCATTGTCTTGCTTTATATTTAACTTCTCTTTACCGTCCTTTACTCAATAAATTCGATATAATTTTACATAACAGTTGACCTGCAAGTTCAATGAGTAGGTTGTAAGCTACACCAACTTTTCAAGGGAAAAGTTTCCCATCAACATCATAACACCTTTAACAGAGTCATTTTCCTGTCGACTTTAGTTAGTGCCTTTGATGTCAGTGAAAAGTGTAATTATAGTCCATTGGTAAACAATCTTAGTGTGTCTTTTTAATATGTTTTGTTTAAAAACTCAGTATATAAATACTTTTCTGCTTAGTAGTATCAAACCACTAGTTGGTCAGTTAGTTAGCCTAGCTTATTTGTTTAACGTGTGTTTTTATAAAAAAAGTTGCCACAAGATTGTTTACCTTTATTTAATTACCTAATCAAATGGGGTATAGTACTATAACGCCTTATCACTTTGTATCACTCTTTCGTAGCATACAAGACAAAGAGAGAGACACTCGAACAGAAGATCCGCGTAGTAGTCCATACAAAAAAGAAGAGAAGAGCAGGCGGGATCCATCACTGGATGGCGAGCTCAGTGAAGAAGAATCACTACGGAACCAACGAGACAGTACGGAGAACCACGATAAACGGCAGAGAGTCGCGTCGTTCAGTGACCACAGCAATACTGAGACGGCCGCCAGCGTTAACGGGGTTAAAGAGGTTAGTTTACTTTGTAATGAAACCTGTCTACCTGTACAGATATTATAAAGTAGTAAGATTTGTTTGTTTGTAATTGGTAAACTCTAAAACATAAAAAAATCTAAAGTAACTTAATATCTTAACGTGATATCAAAACTTCAAAAGCGTTTAAATTACAAAACTAAAAATCAAAGTACTAGCAATTAAGAAGTCGACTTTACGATCGATATTCTCAGGATCTAATCCTTGCGAAAGATATGTCTTAATTATATCTTTCCCGAGTATTAGAATCTCACCTCCGGCAATGACCCATAGACGGCGTTGCGTGCGTGCGTTTTAGTCGGTTCGAGTCCAACATAATCACCTCCACCGATGTTGGTGGAGGCGGTATCCGTGGGGATATTGCGAACGAAAAAGAAGATCTAAAACTGAACATTTCACACTGAACCCAAAAACTAACGCAAACAATAAAGCTTAGCTACGGCGTTACTGATTTCTTCAAATAACACATGAATTGTTTGCGACAGGCAAGCAGCGCTTTATCAGAAACATCATCACCACAATCGCAAGCATCACAGGCGTCACAAGCATCACAGGTCGCGCTCGACCACTCGTACTGCCGCCCGCCGCCGCACGACGAGGAACGGCGACCTTCTAATCATCTGCAGCATGATCATGGTATGCTATGTTATACTTATTCTTACGGTATTTATGTGGTGTGTGTATATTTTTTTGTAATATCTTTTATAGTGTGTTTGACAAACGTTTTAAACTAATATTGCAGCAGTAAAATTGCGTTTATCTAAGCTGAAGTTTTTCACATTCTACTGAATATAACTAAACTTGTTTGTACGCATCTTTGAAATTTAGACAAAGTATATAATTGCTCCACATATGGAAATACAGATTTTTTTACGTGAATTTTACAATATGTATTCTATTAGGTTACACGTGGATGGCGAAACCAGAAAGTGTGGTGGCCACCGCCGAAGAACCGACGCCGAAGGAGGACACCAAGCGTCCTTACAAGAGAAAACACGAGGTCAAGAAACTCGCTGAGATTCAGAATAAGTGAGTACATAATACCATTTATAACACTAGTAATTTCAAACAGACCAATTTTTTTTAGAAAACCCGTCAATATAAATGTAATTTTTCAAATTGAAATTATTTATTTCGGATTATTTAATTAAATCCGTATTATAGTAGCCGTAGTCCAAATAGTAGTAGTAGTCAAAATTAAAATTAGCTCGTAATTGAACGTCTTCATACTTACACTGAATTAATTTCCAGGTTATATTCTCCCCGTGAATCCGAACATGAGCGCTCGGCCTACGAGAAGATGACGTTCGTGGCCCGGGACATCATGGCGGAGATGCAGATCATGTACGAGTTCCTGACGCGCGGCATCGACCGCGAGGACGTGGAGTACCTGCGCCGCGCCTACGACGCGCTGCTGGCCGAGGACGCGCACGGCTACTGGCTCAACGACACGCACTGGGTCGACCACCCGCCCACCGACGTGGCCTACTCGCCGCCCAGGAAGAAGTCCAAGAGGCACAATAATATATACGAGGATCTACAGGTACGAACCATTAATTAGAACTCTCAAAGCATTGTATACTTTTGTTATATTGTGTTTGAGACCGAGACAACTTCAGCTGTAAGCTGTTTATTGACGGACGAAGCTCTGGCACAGGCTTACCTCTCGAAATTGGACGAACAGACAGCTGTTGCTCCCATGGCTATGTTAATATCTGTATACTCCTACGGGGATTTACAGGCTATATGTATGTATGAATGAACCATATCAAAAGAGAAGAGAGATCCGCGCTTCATTGTGAATGTCTCGAATCCTAAGAATGATGAAGACTTACTATATAAAATGTGTTCTGTCCAGGGACATTCGAGCGGGTCGGCGCGCACGGAAGGCTACTACAAGATGGACGCGCGGCTGAAGGCCAAGTACAAGTACCACCACGGGCGCAGCTCGGCCGCCGCGCTGCACGCGACCAGCGACGACAAGAAGGCCTCCAAGATGCAGCTGCTGTCGCGCGAGGCGCGCTCCAACCAGAGGAGGCTGCTCACCGCCTTCGGTCAGTGCATAGCATTCACTTGTAAAACACAGGGTGTAAATCCGAAGCCGACACACATGCACTCTAGCAACACTACTTATTGGCATAAAAATTATGGCATACGATTCGTCATTTTTTTCATACTGTTTAATTAGCATTATTCAATCTCCATCGTATCAGTAAAGCTAAAATACACAAATAAATGTTTAAAAAAAATCTTTGCAATAAAACAAATCTCGTCATATGCGACTTGATGTTTATTTATGAAATTATTATGTCTACTTTTTACCAAACCATAACAAGTGAATTACCAAATCCAATTTTTTTTTATGACAAAATCTAGTGTACCAGGAATACTACAAGGTGCCTTCGACTTCGGGAGCATTGCCCTTACACCATGTATATAACAACGTTTACCACCCTTCACTCAGATTGAATCAACATTGGTAGAATATTCTAACAGAATGTGTCTACATTGATGGCAGTATTTCCAATTCCTAGGACTTCTCTAATCTGGGCTACTTCGTCACGCATGATGTAAACTTATCGTAAGGATATTGTATATATTACAGACCTCAAATTAGGTCATACAATATTCTAACATCTCTGTATTTTTTATCAACAGGCACCGATACGGATTCAGATCTACTGAAGTTTAACCAACTGAAGTTCAGGAAGAAGCAGCTCAAATTCGCTAAGTCTGGTATACACGACTGGGGTCTATTCGCACAGGTAAAATATTCTTTTGAATTTTCACGAAGTTTCTTATCTGTCTACAAGTTTTATTTAGATTATACTAGCTGACCCGCGCAACTTCGTCTGCGTCACCCCGATTTTGCAACATTTTTCTCTTCTGCTCCGTACCAGTTAGTTGTAGCCGGATGTTATATACATATAAACCTTTCTCTTCAATCATTCTATCTATTAAAACACCGCATCGAAATCCGTTGCATAGTAGTTTTAAAGATTTAAGCATACAAAGGGACATAGGGACAGATAACACGACTCTTTGTTTTATACTATGTAGTGATTTTCCTGACTTTCGGATAGATTTTAGAACAGTTTGCTAAGTTGAAACTAATACGGACGTAAAATTTAAACGTTATCATACCTTTCGAAAGGAGCCGATAGCAGCCGACGAGATGGTGATAGAGTACGTGGGGCAGATGATTCGGCCCATCGTGGCCGACGTGCGCGAGGCGCACTACGAGGCCACGGGCATCGGCAGCTCGTACCTGTTCCGCATCGACCTCGACACCATCATCGACGCCACCAAGTGCGGCAACCTGGCGCGCTTCATCAACCACAGCTGTAATGTGAGTACCACTGCCTCTAGTCTACCAGAAACATCTCGTATTATTGGTGATATAATATGTCGATCGGTGTGGGTTCGATTCCCGCACAGTGCAAATATTTATGTAAATAAATCTAGAACCCATAACACAAGCTAGTTAAACTATGCTTACCATGGGTTTAGGTGGCGCTGTGTAGATTAACGTAGAATTATTATTATTATATTATTATGGTGATATAAAAACTTATGGACTTATCAACTTTTCAAATGTTTTATCATTGGTATTTTCTTATAAGATCTTCTTCTTTTTACGTTGAAGATGGATTACGTCCTAGTCTGGTATAAGCGTAGTACTACATAGTATCGTATCTTTTAATACTACATCCTTCAACGGGATAACTTAGCAAAAAAAAAGTGTAAGCTTGCTAGTATCTATTTTGTTATCAAACTGTAATATTAAAATTTTTATTAAATCTGTAAGCTTTCCTAAAACGAATAAACAAATAACTATATAATTTGTTGGCGAACTAAATCCCTTTATACCACTAATGGACTAGGTACATTTATGATATTGGTGGACTACTACCCTCGTATGATATTGGGAGACAACGTACTTATTGGTGGACCACAATATTATATAATAATATAGGTAATCTAATCGAGCCCAAAATGCAAGCTTTGGTTGCAACCGGAAATAGCACTCGGATGAAGATAGATTAGTATATAGGAATACAACTCATGTTGCTAATAATATGTAAATAAAAAATCAAACAATAAAAAACTTTGTTTACAGCCAAACTGCTACGCGAAGATTATAACAATTGAGTCTCAGAAGAAGATAGTAATCTACTCTAAACAGCCGATAGGCGTGGACGAAGAAATCACATACGACTACAAGTTCCCACTGGAAGACGAGAAGATCCCTTGCTTGTGTGGCGCGCCGCAGTGTCGCGGCTTCCTCAATTAAAATGTACACTACATGTGTGTGGATCAGGGGCGATGCCGCAAGGCAAACTATGTTGAGCTGCTTGAATGTAAAACATAGTACTTTATATCTAATACTGAAATAACGTACTACGCCACAACCTAATTGACTGTACATATAGCTCCGAAATAGTTGTGGCCATTACATATATGTAAGCACTGGACAATAAGACTAAGCGCTTGTCGAAAAACAGAACTCTCATGAACTTGAACTCTAACGAATCCAATGAACTGATAAGTAATCTAATTTCGAATCACAATAGAGAATGACCGTATCGAGTACTGGCTTTGATATTTCGAAGCTTCTGTGTTACTCTTAACATTAAATCCAATAACCATTTGTTGAGGTACATTCAACACAATGAGCAAATATCAAATATTACATCTATTACTACAAATGGAATATTTACATTTAATCATAACACTATTAATTAATTTCTTAATTAGTCTAATTCTATCATCTAATCGGTGTCATCATTTTCTTCCTTTCTCATCCTAAGTTTCCGAATTACCTATGAGGCACTATGACAAGCGCTTTGATCACGGAATGAATTTAAAAGCTGCGTTTGCTCTCTTCGTTCGTTTTTCACGCAGTGCAGTTATAGCAAAATTAATCTTAAGCATATCAAAAGCTCGTTAAAACAAAAATACCAAATACCTCATTTGTAGTAATAGACGTGATGAACATGTATAGGTTTAAATACTTTAAATTCATAGATCGTGCGAAATTTAATATCAGATATTCGAGTGTTTTTTGTGTAATAAAATGTTTCGGTGTCTTTATTTATTTTGTTATACTGTAGTAAGTGTAACTCTGTATCGTATTGCATTTGAATTGTAAAACTATTCAACAACCGTTTATGCTATAGTTGGTGGTGCAATGATTGAAGGAACAATGGAATTTAATAGAGTTGTGATTAAGGTCAGGTAAGTATAATGGAAAAGATTCTGTCCCTATCTGCTGCACGGTATAGAATGTAAAAAAAACATTAACGCTATGTACTCAGGGTTCAGTTTCATATTTCATACAGATAAAGTTTAATCAATCTGCTAATTTTCATTTGGATTCTTCTCCAGTTCTAGAGCTTAGCTCAGCAATGGCATGTCGGGATTATCGTATTGCTATTGCACACATGAAATAATGAATGATTGGTGTAAGTTGTAAGGGACTTCGTGGTTTTCATAACTGCCTCATTTTGAAAGTTTTTTTGTCATTTTTGTGTAAAATATGAGTGTTGGTGTGACTCTGAAGTGTTTGTTTATTGTATTTAATGTGAGGCGCAATGAACATAAATGTAATGTAATTATAATTAACCACAGAAAACTGATTCTTGTATTATATTATGATATTTTGACTGAGTCTAAATATATGATTCATTAGGCATAGAATGTCTCAAATAGCAAACTGTATGATTATTTGTGTTGTACATTATGTGTGTAAAAAGATCTCTGCTATTACGTCAGATATGTGTAGTACAGTTTTTAAGTACATCATCTTGTTAATAATTTCGAAAACGGTTCGTAACCAAATAATATGGGGTGTTAATTGACTTTAGTTTTCGAATTAGACACTTTCCTGTGTGAAAGTGCGAGTAGTACTTGTGACTTTTGTAAACTGATCATTGATGTAGTGTTCCTGCTCGCTACGACTTTCCAAATTCCACTTCATATTATGTAAAATGTAATAAGATTGTAAATAAAAAAATTCCAACAATTTTAAAATAATATTTATTTTATTGTGTAATTAATTGTCTGCAATGTACGCTCTTTCACGTTAGTATGAGTAATTATGCCAGCTGATATGTTGAGAATAGTATGCAGAACGGAATACAACCTAAGGCCAACGCCAACCATTCTATTCGATTTCAAGTCCCATAGACATGCCGCGACCGTTGTACACTCCCATGGTACCATGACTTCTTAAAACAGGGTAATAATTGAACTGCTGTCATACTGGTGGTATATGACTGCAAATATTACTTTATAACGCTATTTTAAGTGTTTGTGTTCGGCTACTTTAATTCTAATCTATGGACTGAGCTACTTTAGGACACAAGCAGTTATTTATAGACTGAACAAATACCATTCAGACACCAAATACCATTCGTGCCATGGTGCGGCACAGCGGTTACAGTTACGGTCGGTTTATAACCAAGGGTTTATCAAAGGATGATGGGAACAAATATACGTAATGTATGATCCTGGGCGCAGTTCCAGGTGAAATTGATGATAACATCGTTGGAAAGGCATTTTTGAGTTGAATATGAATATCTGTGGTGCTAACCTTTATTTATTGTCTGACTGGAGTAAATCTACTTTAAAGGTTCTTTGAACAAGTAACAAGTTATGGTAATGATAATTTCAATCGACCTACTCGTTAATCAATTTCGCCCATCGCGGCCCAACAGACAAACTGAAAAACAACACTAAATAAAAATGTGGACGTATCGTTAATGAGCAACCAAGTATTTTTTAATATCTCTATTGTGCAGGCACGACCATTGTGTCATAGAATAGACATCTAACTATAAAAATCAACTATGAAGTAATTACTGTTATTAGGATAGTAAGATGCTGTGGCAGCCGAAAATAGGATTCATAGATTTTCTATAGGTACCGCCATCTTTTGATAGTTTATAAAACATTGCTAGGCCAAATTGTTTCTGTAGCAAACCATTCGGACGGTTAATGACTAATGACTACGGTAAAACGGGGTGAATAGAAATAAAATGGTTAGATAAATTCAGTAGTATTTTCTTTCAAGCGATACTTTGGATTAGTTAATTGTTATAACAGAATCATGAAATATCTGGTAATGGGCTTAGGTAAAATGTTGTAAAAGAAATTATTTGAAATATTCCATTGACCCTATCTACTTCTGGATTCCTATTCACCCCATTTTACGGTATAGATGTTTGTGGTATGATTAAGGTTAAACTGTGTCCCAGAGCCCACAATGAACATCTTTACATACCAACTTTGGCCGCAGCTCCGTCGGCGGAAAATTCTGAAACCGTTCCCGCAGCCCATGGGAACTTATATAGTAGTCTTACGTGTCTTTTCGGACTATAATGGTTGATTTTATAGTCGGTTTGGAAAGAAATATTTTGGCGACGATTTCGAATATAAGACCGTCAGATAATGATCGAAGAGACAGAAATATTTGCTCAAGTGTGTAAAAATAAAAAGTAGTAAAATATAAAAAATATATATATTTTAACTTGTCAAAACAAAAATCGCTTATGAGTTAAAACTAATCTAAACAGAAATTAAGTCATTTATAAAATCACAGTAAAAGTAAGTAGACAACTCGGTAGGAATTAGTATAAAATATGTTTAATTACTTAAAAACCTTACGAAACCATTATTCTAATTAAACTTTCATTCATTTAAACCAATTGAGTGAATCTTACATTACAAAATCGAATTAAATACGTTAATAAATAAAGGTCCATACATACAATTAGTACGTCATTACATACTAGTAAAATCATAACCTGACTCGGTATAAATAACGTTACCTATCAAACTTATTACCACCTACCTATAATTAAAAAATACTAAAGTAATATTCGACTTACTCGTTGACACGTGCTTAATGAAGAACTCTACTGTTCAGGTACATGGCTATGTTCTCCTTAATCACACAAGTTTTATACATTTATTACGACGGTGTAATCAAACTCGTTACTATCTGAAGTACACAATAATCTCATTGGAAGCGGACCTGTCTAGTGAACATTTCGGCACAAAGGTCCGCGGCGCGATTCGCATCTTCATTAACTTCGCTTTCAGTATCAGAGTCAGAGTCAAACTCCGATATAGTCGCGGGAGACTTCCTACCGTTCGGTGTCCGTTTCATCTCGACCTCGGTCGTCAGTATTTCTTTTATAACATCGTCCGGAGTTGGATCTTTTCGGATCTGCTTGTTGCGGAGTTGTCGCGCTCGTTTCCTAATATCGGCTAGAAAACCGGTCGTCACTTCTACGCTCTCCTGTGATATATCTTCAGGCCCCGCCATGAAGTCGCTCAAAGACTGGGCCAAGTCAGTCGAGGACCCTTTTGTGTCCGAAATAGTGGCAAGAGATTCGACAGACGCTCCGATACTTCGAAATGCTGCCATACCTTCTACTATCGAAACGTTGTATCCGTCGTCAGTTTTTGAACGTATAATGATTCCTTTGGGTGCTACTCCTAGTAGCATGGGCTCTTTGATTTTCAAAGTGAATATTTCTGGCAGATAACAATCTGAATTTGAGGATGCGAGAGAAGTTGCATCACAAGTACAAGGGGGAGCCCTGTACGCGTCCTCGTTCAAATAAACTATTGTGACCTTATCATCTCCTATGACGTATAAGAAGGGTTTGACGAATTCCCAACTGTACACCGCAGTACTCCATTTCGGATCTTCGTTACGAGTACGTTTACCATATTCGTCGACGAAAACTCCACATTCTGCGTAACACAGTAGTATTTCTATAGGGTTTGTTTGTATAAGTAAAAATGCCTTGGGTGGTGAATGTTTCTTTGCGGCCGCAGCCACTGTGGGCTCGTCCATGCCGAACACTTCCAAAGCACCTGACGGAAGACACACCCTCAAGGGTTTTTCGCCCGCTATAAATAGGTATTTGCTGGTGAGAAGTAAGGAGTTAGGCGGACGATCCACTGTGAGCGACCGACAAATTCTAAACTCCGAAGTGGCCGTGTCGAATCGCAGCAAATATACGCGACGACCGCAGGCCACCGCCACTGAGGCTTCTTCAACGGTATCACCCACCAATGCCTGAAAAGATACACATTTAAATTGTAAGGTTTCTATATGATTACAATAAGTATTGAAAATTCTCATACACTTCGCAGGCTTCCTCTACTGTCCTTTCATACAAGCCCACTGGTTTCAAGTGGTAATGAAAATGTTTAGCTAACGGACCTTGACGATGTGCGGCGGCGTGGTGTCGGGCAGGCTGACGGGCGACACGGGCAGCGCCGGGCGCAGGTGCGCGGCGCGCCGCAGCGCCGAGCCGAGCGCCAGCAGCCCCGTGTGCGCCAGCCCGGGGCCGATGGCCAGCAGCGCTCGCCCGCCCGCTACCGCGCCGCACGACACACGCGCGTGCGCCGCACCCGCCCCGCCCGCGCCTTCCCACTCCACGCGTACCGCTCCACGCAGCGAGTGTAGTCCGTCCGCTCCGCCTGTGAACGTTATAGACATTGGGGTTGGGTGGTCGATGTCGAAAATCAATTCCGAAACACTGGTTACCGTGTAAACTTTGGATACCACTAGGGAAACAGCTCTGAGGATGATGTGAGTAGAATAAGCATCTGAGAGTCTATTCTCACTGAAAGAGCAGGGGTCGAAATATTACGCGAAATAGTTGCGGGAAGGTTCTCATAAAAAGTTACATCTCGTAGTGCAGCACTGCCTCTCCTTGTCTCCTTGGCAAAAAAATATGAAGTTTTTTGCCGTAGATAAGGTTCAAAATGTAAATAGGTATAGTGTAACTGACCGATGGCGGTGGCGTTGGGCGCGACGTACAGCGCGACAGTGGGCTCGGCGCGCGCGGTGGCGATCGGCGCGGGCGCATAGGAAGTAGCGGGCGCGGGCGCATAGGAAGTAGCGGGCGCGGGCGCGGCGCACAGCCACGACACCCACGTGGCGCGCTCCGACACGCTGCTGCACACCACCGCGGCACTGGGGCCGCGCGCCGGGGACTCCAGCGCCACCTGCCGGCGGGACACGGGATATAGGGGCCGGCAAACATCTTGACTAATGCTCGACAAGATCACGCGTGTGTATATGAAACGTTTAGATGAAACACGTTTTTTGATTAGTGTATATTGTGACGAAAAAAATTGTTGTGATCGATAAACTCTGAAACTACTCGACCGATGTTATATTTCTTACAACCTTATTCAGAAATATACCACTTCTGAATAAAGTGGTAAGAAATATACTACTACTGGCTACTTTTGCCCAATATTCCAACGAGGTCAGGAGTTGCGCGAATGAAACTGCCTGGTGATGCTCGTTACTCACCGAGAAAGCCCTGTTGGCCTCGTTGTGCGGCAAGTTGCTGACGTCAGCGGACAAGAGTCGCGCGCGCAGCTCTCTGTCGCCGCTCTTGAGCACCATCACGTCGTTCACGCATTTGGCATGCATGCGCTCTCGTGTCTCGTCGGGCCTGTAATTGTAATACAATGGATGCTTAACATCACGAACGCTGTAGACATAAATCGACCTGTAAAGCTTTCTGTTTGTTATAAATGTACATTCACTTATTCATTTACAATATAATAATACAATACAATTCATTTATTTGTAGATTTGTAGTATAGATTATGGAAACGTACCAGACGATGAGCAACGTTTTCTCTTGCGATGAATCGGGAACGTCGATGCTTTTCTTAGGTCTGAAAGTAGCGAATTAGTAGATTTAATGAAGAATATATAAAGTAAGTAAATATATCTGATACCCATATGGTTATGGTTTATTAATTTACAAATAATGTATAGTAATCTTCAGCATTTATTAACATTTATGATTACTGCTTCTATCCTTTGGACAGCAGTGTGATTCAATATAGTCTATAACCTTCCGATATGTGGACTATTCAACACAAAATAACTTTTCCATTTAAACCAGTAGTTCCTGAGATTAGCGCATTCAACCATACAAATTCTAGAGCTTTATAATATGAAGTATAAGGACATACAAATTTTAATATAAACTTACCCATTTAATACTGGCTTCTGTTTTTCCCGCCTAGGAGTACTGGGAGGGTAACTGCAAATTATTTCATTTCAATATACTGGGTGGCGCGAAAGTACTGGCACTAAAGAAAATACCTTTATTTTATTTTATATGACATTTTCTGAACAAGTAAAATATAGTGTAGTGTGTTGTGAACAAATGTAAAATACACTGAAAATAAACATGGACCGTTTTACTCCCCAAGAACGTGGAATAATTGTGTCAATGTTCTTACGGAATAATTCATCAGTGATAAGAACACAACGTGAATTTCGTCGACGATTTCCCCACCGTCCGGCACCGATTGGTCGCACAATTCGACGCTTTGCCACACGCCTTGAAGCAACTGGCTCAACATTGGATAGACCTAAGTCTGGGAGACCAAGAACAGGCCGTTCAGCTGAAAATATCGATGCTGTGCGCGAAGATGTGGAAGAGTGTCCAGAAACATCAACGAGGCGACGTGCCACGCAATTGGGCATTTCCAGACGGACCCTGCAGCGTATTTTGGTGAAAGACTTAAAGATGTTCCCGTATAAAACTCAAATGACTCATCAGCTGCTGCCTGCTGACCACCGAGCTCGTCTAGATTACTGCCAGCGCGTCATAAACCTCAACCTTGAAGAGGATGATTTTCCTTCAAAATTGGTTATGAGTGACGAAGCGCATTTCCATCTCTCAGGGCATGTCAATAAGCAGAATACTCGGTTCTGGGGCACTGATAATCCGCGCATTATTCAAGAAACACCTCTACACCCACTAAAAGTTACTGTATGGTGTGGCATCTGTGTTGACAGAGTGATCGGACCCTATTTTTTCGAAGACGCTGGAGGCAATGCGATAACTGTCACTGGAGAACGCTACAGAACCATGTTACGTGAGTTTTTGATACCCAGTTTGGACGAATTGGGGCTGGAGCACATCTGGTTTCAACAAGACGGCGCTACGGCACACACAGCGCGCGACACTATGGACTTAGTGAGGGACGCTTTTCCAGGCCGAGTTATCTCTCGTTTTGGCGATTTGCCTTGGCCTGCAAGATCACCCGATCTGACCAGTCCAGACTTCTTTCTTTGGGGTTTTTTGAAATTTCGGGTGTATGTGAACAAGCCACAGACTCTCGCAGCTCTAAAAGAAAACATTCGTCAAGAAATAACGAACATATCGCAGGAAGTGTTACGGCAAGTTATGCAAAATGTCATAAATAGGGCTCAAATTTGTATCAACTCTGGAGGTCACCATTTAAAAGACATCATCTTTAAATCCTAATGGTACGAAATTTAATGGTACAAATATACATTTAAAAAAACCTAAATCTAGTTTTCTAATTTAGAAAAAATGTTATAGCCGAACCAAATAGGGTCTTTACTTTTGCGCCACCCAGTACTTATGAGCAATAACGAGCGAGAAACGCGTAGGATAGAGGTAAGTGGCGGGCTGTTGTCATCGCTTACCCCAGCGAGAAATAGGTGTGAGCGTAATGGATTATGTAACCATAAAAATTATGTACCAACATATATTATAAGTACTGTCAAGCATTAATTATACTCACTCATCGCCTACGCCATTGCACGCTGCTAGCTTAGCTCGTAACCTCTCTACTTCCTCTCGAAGCTCTCTGTAAGGGAGAAAAATAGTTATTGACTTCATCGGATTATATCAACATGGTGCTATCATCTGATTGTAGTTAGACGGTGTTTAAAGTGTGGTTGAAATTAAAATTGTACCTGTTGGCTCTCCTGAGAGGCGGCGAAGCGGCGGGTCTTCGACCAGATCGACCAAACAACTTGTTACTTAAAGAGCACTTCTTGCGACCTGATTCTTCTACTTTAGCCTGATTAAAACAAGATAGAAAACGTAATATTAGTAACTAAAAATCTTCCTAACACAAAAATAAACAAAACAGCAAAATCAATACATAAATAAGATGAACTTTTATTTAGTACTATTATCAGTCGCGTAGTTCTCAACTCTCGGGTCGCGGACGGAACATCCGAAGGGGGTCATCTCAAAAGAGAGGGCCCCGGATCTGCTCCGGTGCGAGCGATATCTTGGCTACTATCTCATTTCCGGCAACTACATTTTACTCAGTTCGAGTCCGACATAACCTCCTCAACCGGCTCCAGCGGGGGTAACCGTGGGGATTTTCGCACGATAAATAATTTATTATTGTCACACATTATACTTATTAGCACATATCTTGCCCGTCTAGTCGGTCGCGATCTAGACGTAAGCGAGCAGTAGTTCCCCAGCGGCAGTAGTTCCTCACCTGCAGGAAGTCGATGAGCTTGGCCTGCTGGCGCAGCGTGGCGTCGGCCTTGGTCTCGCGCGTGCGCCACCACGCCGCCGCCGCCTCCGCCGCCTCGCGCGCCGCCGCCAGCTCCTCCTGACAACACGCGCCTCGCAGTAAGTATCGAACTCGCGGCAAACTTCACGAACAAAGGCCGAAAACTATAACATTTCTGTATCCTCGAAGGTAATTCAATGCATAAGTGCGGTCGGATTTGTGGTTCACCTAGGCTTCTACTAAATTGTTAGCATTGTCAAACCTAGGATTATAAAAATTACCATTGAATTTTTGGGCACATGGACTTAAAGTTCAAAATGAAATGAAGAAGTTAATTACATGGTTTCCTTTTTTCTATATGACGTTATTTAATTCTTGCAGCATAAACTTTAGCCGCATAGACGTAAAGTCTAAAATTCAATGGCATTCTATGCAATCTCAGGGTTTTGAAAATAGTAAGGACAATCTACACAACGCCACCCAGACCTATGGTAAGCAAAGCTTAACTGGCTTGTGTTATGGGTTCTAGAATGCGGATAAACATGTTTAGATACATTTTTTTTGTAAATACCCTACATAATATACATACCAACAATGCAAATATTTATATTTGTGCACACAAATATTTTCACTAAGCGGGAATCAAGCCCGAGATTCGTGCACAGCAGTCACGTTCACTACCGCTACACTCCTGCAGTCGCGTCAGTGAGTAGCGCGGGGCTGTGTGTGGGCGCCTACCTGCGCGTCGGCGAGGCTGGCCTGCAGCTGCAGCGCGTGCGCGTGGTGCTGGTGCGCGCGCGTGCGCAGCGTGGCGCACTCCTCCTGCAGTCGCGTCAGTGAGTGGTGCGGGGCTGTGTGTGGGCGCCTACCTGCGCGTCGGCGAGGCTGGCCTGCAGCTGCAGCGCGTGCGCGTGGTGCTGGTGCGCGCGCGTGCGCAGCGTGGCGCACTCCTCCTGCAGTCGCGTCAGTGAGTGGTGCGGGGCTGTGTGTGGGCGCCTACCTGCGCGTCGGCGAGGCTGGCCTGCAGCTGCAGCGCGTGCGCGTGGTGCTGGTGCGCGCGCGTGCGCAGCGTGGCGCACTCCTCCTGCAGTCGCGTCAGTGAGTGGTGCGGGGCTGTGTGTGGGCGCCTACCTGCGCGTCGGCGAGGCTGGCCTGCAGCTGCAGCGCGTGCGCGTGGTGCTGGTGCGCGCGCGTGCGCAGCGTGGCGCACTCCTCCTGCAGTCGCGTCAGTGAGTGGTGCGGGGCTGTGTGTGGGCGCCTACCTGCGCGTCGGCGAGGCTGGCCTGCAGCTGCAGCGCGTGCGCGTGGTGCTGGTGCGCGCGCGTGCGCAGCGTGGCGCACTCCTCCTGCAGTCGCGTCAGTGAGTGGTGCGGGGCTGTGTGTGGGCGCCTACCTGCGCGTCGGCGAGGCTGGCCTGCAGCTGCAGCGCGTGCGCGTGGTGCTGGTGCGCGCGCGTGCGCAGCGTGGCGCACTCCTCCTGCAGTCGCGTCAGTGAGTGGTGCGGGGCTGTGTGTGGGCGCCTACCTGCGCGTCGGCGAGGCTGGCCTGCAGCTGCAGCGCGTGCGCGTGGTGCTGGTGCGCGCGCGTGCGCAGCGTGGCGCACTCCTCCTGCAGTCGCGTCAGTGAGTGGTGCGGGGCTGTGTGTGGGCGCCTACCTGCGCGTCGGCGAGGCTGGCCTGCAGCTGCAGCGCGTGCGCGTGGTGCTGGTGCGCGCGCGTGCGCAGCGTGGCGCACTCCTCCTGCAGTCGCGTCAGTGAGTGGTGCGGGGCTGTGTGTGGGCGCCTACCTGCGCGTCGGCGAGGCTGGCCTGCAGCTGCAGCGCGTGCGCGTGGTGCTGGTGCGCGCGCGTGCGCAGCGTGGCGCACTCCTCCTGCAGGTCGCGCACACGTCGCGCCGCACTGCCCAGCGCCGCGTCGCCCGACAAGCGCGCGCTCTCCAGCGCCGCCGCGCGCGCCTCCAGCTCCGCCACGCGCGTCTCGCGCGCTTCCAGCCGCTCCTGCAAGCACACAACCCTACTATAGTGCCACCAGTACGGTACCACTCCTCCCGCGTCCAACACTCAAATTATGAGTATTGATAACGGTATAAACGCTTAGTTGTGGAATCAACGTGTATACAAAAGGCGCTCTTGACGCGCGGTACATATTTTTGTGCTGTTTGCTTTTGAGGATAGTACGAAGTGCAACAGTGGTGGACATCATCATCATCATAGAAACTTAGGTCCAAGATCCGAACATAGGTAAATTAAGGAAGGTGCTTGTTTAAAATTACATATACGACCTAAATGAATTTTTTGAATCTGATGGGTCAGGAAAAAGTTTAAAAAAATAAAAAAACGAACGATAAGAAAATACGAATGCAAAAAAAAAAAAATACATCACATGCTCCAGAATTGAATTATTTCTAGTGTGACAGGTAAAATGGTACTTCATAACAACGATGTGATCGATTCAAGTTATAAGCATAATTCACTCTGATGTAATAATTACAGAACACTAAAGGTCAATAGGCACCAGCAAATAAAGACTGAAATGATAACACTTCTTACATCGTTTTGACCATAAGTCCCCTCACTACAGGCGTGTAGGTATACAGTGCAGTCTCACCCTCAGTAGCTGCAGCTCGCAGTGCGCGTGGCGCGCCTGCTCGCGCGCCTCGTCGTGCTGCGCGGCGGCGCGGCTGGCGGCAGAGCTCCGCTCGCTGGCCTGCTGCTCGGCCTCGTTCAAGCGATGCCGACATGTCTCCAGTTCGTTACGGACGGTCTGCAACTGGCTCTGCAACCAACGACGACATCTTGGAGTATTTCACTGGTACAGCCGGCAAACTTCGTGAAGATCTTACTAATATTATAAATGTTAAAGTTTGTGAAAATGTTTAGATCTTTGCATGTTTGAACATTTTTTCACTCAATCACGATGTTGTAAGGATCGCATCATTTCAGCTAATGACCTAAAATGCAACTTGAATGATCTGACTTTTGTTCACCAAGTTTGTCAGTCACTATGCTACTTTATAATGCGAGTTGTTTTAAACAGCTTGTCTAATATTATACAAATATAAGTCATAAGGATATCTTGAAGTATTTTTATCTAGGACACGTTAATTTGACTTCACCTCGGCTGATGACAAGCTATAGACAAAGTCTCATGAAAGATGGTTCACCATTACAAACACGTATAATGTTACAATGGTGGCGCCAACTGGACGGCCTCATCTGATGCTTTTTCACAGCACACTCAAAGGACCCAGAGGTGAAGTCAATTTGACGTGTGGTAAAACGCATAATTTAGACTTAGGGCATAAATGCAAATGTATTGGCGTTCCGACGCAGAATATTCGCAATGATATTCTGTCAAGTGTAGCGCTGCCCTAAAAGCCATTAATATAATTTACGGTATTATGTAATGTGGTACCTCAAGATCGTTATTTTTGATTTCATGAAGATCAGCCAACTTTTCTAGATCATTCAGTTGCTCCTCCAGCATGCTGCAAGCTTCTTGGAGAGCTTTATTGTTCTGCAATAAATAATAATTAAATGTTTACAATATATCAATAAAATATTTAAAACCTCTTATACATTTTATTTACTGAATATAAATTTAAATTCCCATTGCTTGTTTCTTTTCGTACCACAATTGCTTCTGTTTCTGACACTGTACTTTTGAAATGAAAAGAGTAATTTTTTGTGTGCATTATTAATTACATTATTGAATAATTCCATATTATTTTATTTAATAATAACAACCTAATTATATATTTAGGCGCAACATGTCATTCTCCTCCATACTCCTGTCTGATGTCATTTCAGTCACTTTTCACTCACGCTCACCTACTCTCTCACTTTTTTACATCTCTAACATATCCTCTTTCACACAATCCATCCATCTGGTCCTAAAGCCACATTTAAATTCATACTTTGCACTTTTTTAAACTCGCCTATTACTAATTAACATTATTATTTTCTCCGCATTATATTGTATACCTCGGAGCATATATCTTGGACCTAGAATGTGTTCTATATACGCAGAACTCAATTATGAGATTTTGACGATAGCACGGATGCTACGGGTAGAAGATAGATATTATCAAAACACGCCTGTGCTTCGTTCGTTTCGTGGCCTACGTCTAAGATAAGTGGTCCCGAGGTATAATACCGTATGGAACTGCTTATTGATCGCCGTGATAGCATTATCGGCCGCTCTACATCTGCCGTACAGCAGGTCGGTGGCCAGGGCGACGCGCACTCGGCGCGCGATGGCCGCCTCCCGCACGCGCCGGGACGAGCCGCCCGCACCGAACATGTGCCGTAAATACGCTGGCTTCGGCCGAATCGGGGGTTTCTCGACACATTTACGTTTATACCGCGGTAATGTGTCCATGGTTGGGACTTGTGCACGACGATGATCGGTTGTACTAAGTATTATTGTCTTCCGAATGTTACTTGCGGATAATTCACTTAGTACCATTGATTTTTAGTAAATACGAATGCACTAGGTACTATTTTAATTTCTAATTATCACACATCCTATTATGAAACCTCCTTGTTCAATAATATAAATCGATAATAATGAAACTTTATATAAATGTTCGTAAATGTATATAAAGCAATGTGGTCACACGCATGTCACGGTCGAGATGAATCTGCGCGTGAATCTACCGGTAGTCACCTACGCCGAAACAATGATGTTTATATACAATGGGCTTCTGCATTCTCATAATACAAACATGTTAGTTTGGACAAATCAATTGTAAAACATAAACAAAAACCTTTATGATACATAACTGTGAGATCTCATCAAGATTAAAAATAAAACATAATTCATGTTTTAATAGGTAACGTTTTCCTTGATCAGCCTGGGTGCAAAGGAAATCTCACCTCACACCCTGACGATGGATTTCATAAATCAGTTTCAAAATGAAGATGAATTATTGTAAAAAGTACCTACTGCATTTCCCAGGCTCGAGGGAAAACTGTTTTAAAATGGTGGCGCTTTAGTCATACTGAAAGAACCTCGCAACCTATAGTACGAGAGCCCACGACCAAAATTTTTGTCTCATAGCAATACGGCCAAAACCGCATCAAATCGATAGATATGATTATTCTGAACTCGAAAATACCAATATCAGACATTTTCCGCGTAGCGTTTGATCTGACCGAATTTTCAAAATTGTCAAAGAATTTTACCGAACTGCATCATAGCAATATGTCTGATTTGCAGACTGTAGTTGAATGATAGTTCTGAGATACCGGAAACATATTTTTCAGACGTTAGTGATGTAGCGCAAACCCGTAAAATCACTTAAAAAAATTAAAAATGAGACAAAAAAAATGTCTCATAGCAATACGTCTGAAAATCTTTTTTATTAGTAAATTTTGTTTATTTGATGCGAACAAAACAATTTTCAGACGGAAATGTGAACGCAACAAATTTGTAGACCGTTTTGAATATGTTAACAAATTTTACCGATCGGTATCATAGCAATATGTCTGAAAATTGTTGGACATGATAAAATAAGTAGTCCACATGTGCATAAAAATTATATCAGACAAATTAAGTGTAGCACCTTCTCTATCAGACAACTTTGCGATACTCAGATATCATTTAAAAATCGTATTGAGGCATCTTGAATTTTCTGTTACAAACCAATGAATACGTTGCGGCCCTGAATTTATTAGATGATAATTAACAAATAATTTACCCGAAACCGTAACATTGAACTTGAAGAACTGAAATAAATCGCACAAAATGAAACTGGGATGAAGTTAAAAAGAAACGATTTATTCAAAGTTACAAAATATTCTCGTATTCAATCGCTGTCGGATTCGGAATCGTCGTCGAAACGTTAAACGTTATTTTCGTTTTTGGGAGTATATGCTACACTTAAAGTGTCTGAAAACAGGTTTTTGGTAATCATGGCAGCAATACGAAAAGTTGAAAAAAAAATTTATCCGTATTGCTATGGTCGGCGAAATTTGTTGACATTTTCAAAAATGCGCTCAGGCTATATGCTACGCGCAAAATGTCTGAAAACAAACTTTTTCGTAATACAATTATAAAATCTATGTACATTTTCACTATCAGACGTATTGCTATAATACCGACTGTCTTTTTTTTTGACACAGCAGAAATGGCCTCCCACGCAGTTGCTACACTTTCGACCGTTACTACACACCTAGTCGGGTTCAGAATCATACAATCTAACGATTTTATAGGGTTTTTGCCGTATTGCTATGAGACATGGTTTTGGTCGTGGGCTCTCGGGCTACTAGTGAGTGAACAGTCAGAAACACTGTCGTCGACGGATCGGGCTATAATTTGAGGCCTAAGCTAGCTCTCATCTGCTAGCGGATACAGCTGTTGAATAACGGAGAAGACGCTGGCGAGATTCCTGTCAGGATTGCGGGCTCAAGTACAAGCTTTGGATGTAACTGTGACTAATGCTGTAAATACGTTTCAAAATGCATATAGAGGTGGCGTGACGGTAGTGCACGCGACTGCTACGCACGGGGCGCGGGTTCGACCCCCGCTCAGTGCAAAAAGTTGTATGCATGAATATGACTGTTTGCACTGGTCTGGTCGTGCCTCGGAGAGCACGTTAAGCTGTCGGTCCCGGTTGCCATACAAAAATCTATGACAGTCGTTACAGGTGGTTGGAGCCCTCAAAAAAAAAAGTCCAACCAGTCTAACTTGGAACTTCGATATCGCCATTGGTCATTGGATCATTGGTTGTGGAGGTCAGATGGCAGTCGCTTCACTTAAAATATCAAAGTTCAGCCGCATCACAGTTAGACTGGAAAGCCAAACCCAACTGAGTTGGGAAAAGGTACAAAGAAATGAATACCTGTACAAGTTCGGTGTTGTGCCGCCGAACCTCATGCAGTTCGTCGCGGAGCTGCGCGCGCTCTCTGCTCGAGAGCTCCTCCTGTTCCTCGGCATGCAGACGGCGTTTCTCGCTGTACTGTAGTTCACTCTTCAATTTGCGAATGTCGTTGCGAGATCTAAACATTTTTGTTAAACATTAACACGTGATATTAAAAAGTTGAATAACCGTAGAATGAAAGATATATTTTGGAAAATAATTTATTTTAGCAAAAACTACGCAACTTACTGACACCCTTTGATTTATAATATAATGTGGGTATTGAGACGTAGTATAAATATCAAACCAACACGTATGTTATCTTATAACTTTTGAACTAAATCCTCGGACAACCTTATTTTTCGATCTAGTTCATTTGTATAACAAAATACATTCAATTTCACAAGATTTCCCACATGAACTGTTCACTATTCAACCTCGATCATACTAAAACAATATCAATTAGTATTATTTATTGTTTTCTGTACCTTAGTTTCAAATGTTTCGATGCTTTAGACGCCATATCACCTAACGTTCATTTTGACTGTTTGATACTACTGGCATGCCTATCTATTCCTCTCAATCCGCTATAGATTTCACATTATCTAATCTGACATTTATTTTTATCAAACTTCGAGATATTTATATAGCGGTGAATCAATAAGATTCCGCATCAATTCATTAATTTCACTGCCACGTTAATACACCTTGTGGTTCAATATATTTCGGGATGCGAAGGAAATACCTTATTGGGGTACATTACACCCGGCCGACCCCAAGACGGCGAGCAGTTTTAGTCGGTTTGAGTCCGACATAACCGCCTTTACCACCTTCACATTCGATGCCAACATTTCAATACCCTAGATGTTTGCGTAACAAAGCATATAGGGAAATACATTACGACAACCTCCGTGGCGTGGCAGTAGTGAACGCAACTACTACGCAGGAGGTGCGGGTTTGATCTCGCTCAGAGCAAATATTTGTGTTTAAGACTATGAATATTTGCATTGGTCTGGACGTAACTATATTCAACGGGAACAGTTGCCCTGTAGGCCTAAGTTCCTATAGGTAATATGCCGGTATATTTGGGCTATCGAATGGTAATAGAACTAGAATTTGTTCCGTATTATTTTCAGAATAAATGATGGTTGAAACCAAACCTCCAGCCAGCGGGATTCTTTTTTGTTATGAATTTGATCACGCTGAAATGTAGTTCTATAATTAGGGCTATGCTATGTGAACACATAAAAGCCAAAACAGACATGGGTTTCATTAATGAAATACAGAAAATACACGTTAGAATAAAATTAAAAAAAAAAAAACTAATCTCCATTCAGCGGAAAAAAAATTATTTAAGTCGAAAACAATATTGAAATGCAAATCATTAATTAGTGCTATTCCTTTACTTACACTTTTCGAACTTGCTTTTGTATTATAGCAGACTACAACTTTATAATATAATAATATAATATAGTCAGTTAAACGGCGGCGGTTATAGTCAGTTAAAAATGTAATTTAATGTTATAATTTGTATGATTTATATTATTTATATGATTTATATGATTAGCACTAATTAATGATTTGCATTTCAATATTGTTTTCGACTTAAATAATTTTTTTTCCGCTGAATGGAGATTAGTTTTTTTTTATTTTATATATAGGATATATATAGGATATATAGGATAATAATAATAATTTTTTATTTATTTGTTACTGAACAATAATAAATAAATAAATTTCTAGGACAGTCTACACAACACTACCCCCGAAAGTACTCCGTAGATGACGTGCTTTTTGCAGAATAATGCTAGGTTTTATTGCTATGCGTACTTGTTATCAACGCTATAAGCCGGAAAGTATCCAACCAGATGAACTAACAATGGTATAAACAATAAAACTTGGTATGCAATAATGCAGTCGAGTGACAATTGAATAACAATCATAACAAATTGTACAAACTGAGATTGCATACTCAATACACAGGAAGACGGCAACATCGTATTATATTCTTTATAATCAACTCGGATATAATGACTTCGCTTAGTCGGATATGAGCGGACATGTCGCTTATTTCATAAATTGCGTCCGGTTGGATGGACCGACATGATTATTATATATATAAAACATTTACTTAGTAATGTTTTAACTGTGCCCTTAGCACGAAAAACTATCGAATTCGTAATGTAAAGGTATCGAGAGAGCGGACACACACACACAGATTCAAACTAGGCAGGCTGCCAATCGCAAAAGGATTCTACTGAACCTATACCTAAGTATCCCTGAATTCAGAGGCGCTTGGACAGAAAAGCACCGTTGGGGTAATCCTGTATGATAGTGAAAAGGAACAAGCAGTTTTAGCAAGGACAATTTCCTATGCCTGAAGAATCAAATCTGAGTCGCCCGAGCCTCGTGCCAAAGGTCTTGGCGAGTCCAATACGTCCTGTCTGAACTGAGCCGTCATACACACATTAAAAAAATAAATATAATTCACATACCTATCAACTTCTGTTTGAACAACTTCGTGTATCTTTTCCAACTTTTCTAAGCGCTCCTTCAGCCTTTCTGCCTCTTGGCTAGAATGTTCGAACTTTGGTTTCAGTACTGCAAGCTCACTTTGCAGCTCGCCTGCTTTCTTCTCGGCAGTCTTACGAGCTTCTATGGCCGTAGTCAAACGTTCCTCGGTCCGTTTCAAATCGCGAGTCGTCGACTTCGTTTCAACTGATAGCTCGTTATATTCACGTTCCTATATTGTAAACAAAATTGAGGCATTTCTTTACTCAAAAATCAGTTTTAAAGTAAACTATCCTATTTTTGAAAAGAGGTAGAATCATAGGTTACTGTCACCACTTAAAAGATGGTACTTCGCCTCACTCAATGCAAGTTTGAGTGAACCAGAATATGCACTAAGCAATGAGTATGACCAAGAACAGAGTATGACTTCTATCATACAACGTGTCACACTTTTCACAACGTTTGAGGTACGTACACATAAACATACATCGCACACACATATTTACATCTGGTGTAGGCAGACAAACAGCCCGCCATTTGCTTTCTACATACTTCAAGAGCTTCCTCTACAGTTATGAAACTTTTCGTACAAGCCCGGCGGCGGTTTAATGTATGTGCTTCGTTTTAATCTATGCTTTATCTAAAAGTACCGTACCTTACGCCATCTTGCTAAATTGGCTGCGCGGGTTTCTTGACGAAGTGTTGCTATTTCTTCGGATCGTGCCTGTGACAAGAGAAAATTAGTAGAAAAGTATTTAAATATCATATAAGAGCACGGATTGGAAAATAAAAAGGAAATGACGTAAAGTTTTCGCCTGATTTTATACTCAGTGCGAGAGGTTAATTAAACCTACCTGCAGCTGGAGTTCAGCTCGTTCCAACTGTTCCTTCAACAAGGAGAGTTGCGCTTGCGCCTGCTGCACGTTGACGTCGCCGACACTCTCGGTGTCGCTGTGTCCGTCTCTCCGCGCGTCTCTGGCGCTGGTCGGCGCGCTCAAGGCGTCATGCTCAGACAAGTTCAGTCGCGCTTGTTGTTCGCTCTCGGGCTGTGCCGCATTCGTTGTGCATGTCTCACATGATCGCTTCTCTAAAGCGCCCACTTCGCGTTCGAGTTGACGGACTAGTTGTTCTAAAGTGTTCACCTGTAAAAGAATATTTTAGGTAAATGTTGACACGTATTTACAATAGTACTAGCTGTTGCCTGTATCTTCATTCGCGTTAGGTTCAGAATAGATGAAGGTACATAATTTTTACTTCTGTCGTCTGCATAAATATCTATTTTACCCCTCAGTAAAGAAGTTCTAAAATGATAATGTGTACTTTTATTTCTAAACAGAGGCAGCTACTTTGAAAATGACGGACACTTAATTCCAACACTTTTATTGACTCTTGGAAATGCAGATAAAGTCGATACACTCAAGTTATCCAACCATTAGTCAGTATATTACGTGTTGGTACAGAAATCGGCAAGTAACTTGGCAAGAATCGTTAGCGCATAGCGATTTTTGGGTCTCCTTTGCTGTAAAGCAGACATGATTCAAAATAAATGATGGCATTCTAGTGTACGAATAGAATTATGACAATCACTTTTTGTGCCTCTAAGTGTACGATGCGCGAACTTACCCCAACTACTACAAACCCTTGCCAAGTAAGATGTGGTGCACTACTCACAGTACAGGACGCGCCACTTACTTTCTCCCGGTGTCGCGCGTCGTCGTGCAGGGCGGCGGCGGCGCGCTGCTCGGCGGCCTGCAGTCGTTCGTGGAGGCGCGCCTCGGTGCGCGCGCACTGCTCCTCTAGAGCCGCCTCGCGACGGACCGCCTCCTCCACATTGCGTTCCAGCTCCTACACACACACAGTGATATGTAACTTTTTAGATATAATAGGGCAGCAAAATATCACATATTCCTGTGCGTCACTTCACATTGTGAAGCAATTGGTATTAATATTATTTCTAAATGGGGACACCGGAGACCGGACGGATGAGCCACTTCATGCATTTTCCCAACTATCCCTGTGGGGATAGTCTGTTTTATCCACTTATCACGGTACCCCCTCAAACCTTTCTGTTTCTCTGCAGAAGTTCGCTCTCTGGTCCACCTTTAGATTCCTTAGCTCCTCTGTGCCGAGTGGTAATTGATACCTTTTAATTGTACAATGGCAGGAATTAAGGATTAATGACTGGATTTCACAAGTGAAAATTTATTTACTAAACTGGACATTAATTGAGTAAAATGACATCCCACATTGAGTTACTTGTCATGATAAATGATAATGTTTGGACGCCTTACCACCATCTCTCCTTTCGTAGTGTGAATCGGACTCGAACCATTGTCGTATGCTATATTTGTGTAACGTTCTTGTAAGACAAGAGTAAGAATCGAACCAATTAGGCAAACACATTTTTCTATAAGTAAAAAACCGTATTTGTAAGATTAAAATAATATTGCTGGAGATGGTAGTAGCCCCCCTGTACTTTCAAGAATTTAGAACTTATCTCCCATCAATGTTCCATACGTATTTACCTGTACTTGAGCGAGTAGCGTGGACCCTTTAACGCGTTCCTGCGCCAGTTGCACTTGTAACTCCTTCAGTTGCTCGACTGATGTGACAGCCATGCGTTGCTTCTCACATAGTTTTTCCTGTTATATACATATTTTATATCATAACTCTGGTTTTAAGTATACATATTTAAAATCGGTTTTAAATCGAGGTTACTTAGAAAAGTAATTGTGACACTATGAAACCATGACCATCTCGAATTGTTAGGCCTAGTTCCACAAGACAATCAGAAATAATTATAGTTGTAGATTAAAATGTCATGCAAATTACAACTAGAAACATTACAACCGATTACTTTGATTTCTTGTATAATATCTGATATACACAGTAAAAAGTGCGTGAAAATTCGGCAACTCAAAGAACAACCTTTATATTATGGTCGGCAGTACGAATGTGACGTCCCTGGTGTTAAGTCCATAGGCCAGGGTAACCACTTTCCTTCAGGTGGACCGCGTGCTTGTCTGCCTATTAGTATAAAAAAACCATTTTTGACCAGTCATACAATATTAGTCACGCGCATTTGCCTTACCTGTGTGGCGGTCAATGTTCTTTTAACATCTTCAATCTCGTCAGTAAGCACTCTATTCTCTTCCTCAAGCTTGGCGAGTTTCTTCTCCGCTGCTTGTCTCGCCCGTAGTTCCTTGGACGCGTTTGCTTCGGCCGCTGCGATGCGTGCCGCTGCTTCCCGGCTTTCGGCCTCACCGCCGCTTAGCGTTTGACGACGAATTGCACGCTCTTTTGCTATCGAGTCCTAGAAGAAAACTATACGTTAGTGATCGGAATAGAACATACAGAAATTCAAATTTACCTCTACTTAAACTGTCTTTACAGTAATTTAGCTAAGAATAATTACAAAATAATAACTTATACAACTGTTGCACATGCTTGCTATGATTAAAACTACAGGCAACTACAACATTAATAAACGGTTGACACATATTACCTACTTTTAACATTCAAGACAATCACAGTTATGACATTACTAAGGCATGCCATTTAGTAATTTTAGACATTAAATATCAATACTCAAATATGGTTTATACTGAATATAAACCATATTAGAGTTAATAGTTAAGTTTATGAGAAACTAGCTGAGCCGACGAACTTCGTACCGCCATATTTTTTTCTACAAACTCCCATTCCCGCTACACCACATATTTAAATTGCCGCGTGCATTTTTGAGACTCTGCACATTTTTAATACAAACCACGCAATATCAAAAAGATTTATGCAATTTGGCGCAGTCGTTCGGATCGGAAGTTATGTCCATACATACATTTGGTAGATAGATATATACATTAAAAAAAAACTGAAAATTGACCCTTTAATCCTTTCTTTACAGCCTACCAGTGGCGAAGGGTGGATTTTTTTGAAAGGGAAGCCGAACGAAATAAAAAAACTTACCATGGCCGATTGTAATGTGTAGGTACTCCTTTCAAAAGCTGTGACTGGCTGGTTCGATGCTTAGGCCCAAATGGTTGAGGAAATTTCAACCCACATTTACTATACGTGTGAGCACTGATGATTATTATAACAGTGAGCCACTTATATTTATCGTAATGAGATACATTTAAAATATTTCGTAAATCCATCGCACCGTTTATCACTACATAGTATAAAACAAAGTCGCGATTCTGTGCCTATGTCCCTTTGTATGCTTAAATCTTTAAAACTACGCAACGGATTTTGATGTGGTTTTTTTAATAGATAGAGTGATTAAAGAGGAAGGTTTATATGTATATAACATCATGCTGCAACCAACTGGAGCGGTGCAGAAGTGAAAAATGTTGCAAAAACGGGGTGACGCAGACGAAGTTGCGCGGGTCATCTAGTATTCTATATTCATGACAGGGCGGGCTCGACCTAACTGAACTATAAATGTTTCTTATTTTCATAATTTAATTTCGAGAAAGATGTTTCCTCACACAACAAATAATCAGTCAGACAAAACTACTTACCAAAATATTACGTACTGCGACAATATAATGGCAATCAATGCACAACAGTCAGTACACTACACAAACACAAACACAAATTATACTTAGTAATAACTTCTTCACACAAAAAAGCGAATTCAAACTACTTGCAGTACTTTATAACATAAATAATTATTGATGAAATAAAAAAATAATGTCAATGAATGATGAATTTGAAATATTTGAATGCATCGCTCATTCGCCTCAACTTCAGGGTAATGAAATCAAAACAAACTACATTCACATTAGTGCTCTCTCGCTCTCGCAAATGCTTATCGTATATTCCCTCTTTGTCATAACTCGTTGAATACCGGCTTATGCCGCCACATATTTTTACGAACACTACTAAGAAAAATTGCACGTGTGTGCGTGCGACTGCGTATTACTTGGTATTACTAGATTCCGATTTCGCCGGCGGGCTTACCTTTCGCGCGCGTTCAGACAGAATCATTTCCTTCTTTATTTGAGAACTAGATGGCGTTATGAGAAATATGTGTAATATGTAATGTATGTAAATAATTATTATAATTGCGATTTACGTAACAGAATACTTTTTGTTTTATATTTTTGTGTATTGAATGGATATGGTTTCATTGATTTATAATTTATTAATAGCCAATGCTTAGGGGTATTTGCAAAGGTAAGCCGGCAGGAATCGGGTTATATGGACACTTCGCCACTGCAGCCTACATATCTAATTATTGCCATAATTCCAAGCCCAGATGTATACGCATACTAGGTTTAGTTCAATTATTACTAAAATCGCAGCTAAAGACCCCTAATGCTAATATTCTTAACTCTTCTGTCAACTTTCGTTAACAATATCAGTCTCTTAGGGTTCCCATCGACTAAACTGCCATTACACTAAGACTTAGCAGCTAAGTCATATAGAACTGTACACAATTACAAATGCCTATAGATACTACAGATATCCTGCTCATAACTAATACATGTCTATGTCTACTCGCACGAGTGAACTCACGATGGCGCGCACGTTCAGCTCCGTCAGCCATCTGTGGCGCATATCTTGTACATTTTCTATTATATCCTGCCATGTAAATGTTTTGCTGTTAGTAAGGAGTGCAAATTCAACACTCTTCTTGCCTTGGGTGCCACCTAAGTTTTGGTTTCCTTACGGTAGAGTTTAAACTAAACCGAAGTGTGACGTACTGTTGGAGTCTATGATCTTAGCACGTTTACTACCAAAGTAAAGTATTAGTAAGTATTAAGAGAGCATTGCGATAGGCACTGTAGGCAAGGGAACCTAAACCTAACCTAACCTGCGTGAAGACCGCCAATCGACATGCTCCGCTCTCTCGATACCTTAGAGCAAAATTCGACAGTTATTCGTGCCACGGGCACTAATTTCGGGGAACGAAAACGGGAAAAATGGTTCCGATTGTCCTGAACTTCGATTCACACCTGCGGATGATGCATGGTAGGCCTGGATTGGATGGATTGGATTGGGACTCCCTTGTCTGCACCTAGTCTTAGTTTTTAAACAAAACCACATACCAAAATCTATATGGCTTTTTGGAAGCAACTGCCGTCTCACCTACCAACTAAAAACCTAATCTACTCAATACTTACTTTGTAATGCTGTTGCTGCGACTTCGCCGATTCTACTTCTGCCAAAGCTCTTCGACAGTCGGACTGCAGAGAGTCACACTTGGTCTGCAACCGTCGCAGGTCATCTTTCAACGCGTCTCTCTCAGTACGGAGTGCGGCGGCGGCGGCCGTCGCGTGCCGGACCTCGGCGTTGTTCCGCTCGGCAATGCCCGTGGACAACTCCTGGTTGGTTCGCTGGAGAGCCATACGTTCCTCTTTCTCGACTTCCACTTGACGTTCAAGACGTCTGTAATTTAATAGCATCTTAAATAAAAGTTTGTGAACGGATTGGGCTTAAATTTAGTATTGGCACACGGTATGCGCGCGACGCGGCGGAGTGCGGAAAACGAGAGGATAACACGGCCACGCTCCTAGTCGCAGTAGAGCGGATTTGTCCGCTGTGACTCGCGGAGCTGCAGTTTAGTATTAGTTCGGGAGCTGTGAGATTTTTTAGGTAGGTGTTTGAGATATTCATTTCGATTCGATAATAAAGTAAAGAGATTAAAAAACTATTTGCGGAATTTTGCAGGTTATTATTAAAGTCGAGTACTTTCCGCGATAATTAATATATAAATGTACTATATATAATAGTCCATTTGGTTAGGTACCTAAAAAAACGTAAACAATCTTGGTATATCGTTTAAATGAGTTTTGTTCAAAAACTCAGTAATAAAATATTTCTCTGCTTAGAAACGTATTATAATGACTAATAAATATTGGTATCGAACCTCTAGTTAGTCAGTTAGTTAGCTTAGTTTATTTGTTTAACATGTGTTTTTATAAAAAGTTGACACAACATTGTTTACCTTTCTTTAAGTACTTATCTAACCAAATGGCGTATAATAAACTTGATAAACATTAGTATACATTAGTATTTTTACATTTTTTACAAATTCTAAGAAGATAAGTTTAGTTGATTTTGGATATAGGTGTTAAGTTATTCTGCAAATGTGTTAGTCAACGATCGTATATTACCATGTTATTGCAAATATGGACAAACTTAATCGTTTAAACCAATGTTATGACGAAAATGCGTGCGTGTTCTGAGGCACTTCCAAAAATTGATGTAAGCAAACCTCATAACATAAACTCACGCCTATATCCCCAAGAAGGGGTAGGCAGAGGTGCTAGCACCCACATTTCGTCAGTTTATGTTCAGGTCCCACTGTAATAGGTGGTGAGTGTATTGCCATTAACCGGGCACTTATAAAGCTGCGATAAATACACACATAACTTCAAAAAGCATCGAAAAGTCATTGGTGTGTGCCATGGTAAAACCTGGGATCGAACCCGAGACCTCGTCTCAGCAGTCCATTTTTCATACCACTAGGCTACCGCGTGATATCTACTATATAAAAATAAGTCAGGTTTTCCTACCTGACGCTAGAACGCGCGAACCGATTTCCACGGTTTTGTATTCGTTGGAAAGGTCTCGGGCTCCGTGAGGTTTATAGCAAAGGAAATTCAGGAAAAATTTCAACAGAAAAAGCGGGAAAATCATTTTTCACATGGCGAAACGGAGTTCGGTTCGGCTAGTAAGTGATATAAGTGTCTTAAAAACCAACCAAAACTCCAATTAAACAGCTGATTAATGTCCAAGTGAGCGCTTACTTGTTCTGCAGCGACAGCGCGGTGATGTCGGCCTGCAGGCGCGCTCGCACTCGCTCGGCGTCGGCGTCGGCGTCGCGTCGCGCGCGCTCCACGCCGGCGCTCGCCGACGCCTCGGCCTCGGCCAGCTTCGTCTGCAGAGCTGCGATCTCGCGACTGCGCATCGCTGCTAGCTTTTCCGCTGACCTGATTTTACATACCGTTTCATTTAAAAATGTATATTTAAGTAATACTCACAGTTTAAGCGTTAGGGAATCTACATATATATAACACTAGCTGACCCGCGCGACTTCGTCTGCGTCACCCCGTTTTTGCAACATTTTTCATTCCTGCTCCGCACCTGTTATTCGTAGCATGATGTTATATACATATAAACCTTCCTCTTTAACCATTCTATCTATTGAAACCGCATCAAAATCCGTTGCGTAGTTCTAAAGATTTAAGCATACAAAGGGACAAGAAAAATAGGGACAGGAAACACGACTTTATTTTATACTATGTAGTGATAGTGATAGTGATGTAGAATAACATTAAGTAGTTACTTTTGTAAGGCTCCAGCAAATAAACATAAAAATATTATATCTCTACAATAGACAATAAAATGCAATATCAAGGAAGAAAGTGGCCTCATTCACTTAATACGTTATAATTCTCAACACAAAATAAACGCATAAAACAGAATGTAACGCCCCTGATGTTATAAACGTCCATAGGCCACGGTGACCACTTTCCTAGGTTGACCGTGTGCTTGTCTGCAACCTAAGTGGTATAAAAAAAGAAAACCTAAAAGTAAATATTTTCAGATTTTGAAGTGAAAAATTCTTTAGGAATGTTTGACTTGGCGATAAGCGTAAGCTAATAAATATCATATATAATAATAGAAGTATATACTTATGCCGTTCTAGTTTTCATAGTTTTCATAATACAATGATTTTCGTATGTTAAGAGACTCACTTGAAAGTGGCAAGATCAATGGCGGTGCAGTCGTGTGACGCGTTAAAGCCGACGGTTGTATGATCTTCGTTATCATCTGCCACGTACGTGTAACCTGTGACCAAATTATTAATATATAAATGGTATTAGTACTAGTAACAACAATATGTTACTCGTAATGGTAGATCTACCACTACCTAGACAGCCTCCGTGGCGTGGCGGTAGTGCACGCGACTACTACGCACGGGGGCGGGTTCGATCCCCGCTCAGTGCAAGAAGTTGAATATGGCTGTTTGCACTGGTCTGGTCGTGCCTTGGAGAGCACGTTAAGCCCAACCAGTCTAACTTGGAGCTTCAATATCGCCATTGGTCATTGGTTGTGGAGGTCAAATGGCAGTCGCTTCACGGAAAATGCCGAAGTTCAGTTCAGTTAGACTGGAAAGCCGAACCCAACTGAGTTGGGAAAAGGTTCAGAGAATGAATGGTAGATCTAACACCGAACATGATTGAGCTGTCGACAAATGTATCAATTATTACCCGCAGAATGACATGGCTATAATTGGAAATGGCCATAGTGATTACATGTTAACACGTGTTAATAGTGTTAACATGAGCTTATGTTATGTTAACAACAATATGTTACTCGTAATGGTAGATCTACAACCGAACATGATTGAGCTGTCGACAACGCTGTGTTAACGCACGAAAATAGGCCTCGCCCGACACTACATACAAATTGTCACCACAATAGCAAAAAATGTAGCAAAAAATATCTAATTTGATCTAACTCTGTGACGGGATGGTTGCTACGCAAGAATATGGCTATTAGCACTGATTTGTACCATATAATTTGATATTTTATAACAATGAGATTAACTTACCCACAAAAGGTAATTGTCCAGCAAAGGGTGGCCTGGTGCGGAAAGGTGCGGCGCTGGGCGGAGTAGGGCCCCGGGCTGGGGGACTGAAGTACGAGGAGTCCTCCGAGCCGCGGATGCAGGGGACCCAGGGAGGGGCCTGTCATAAACACACACATATTACATAAATATTACTAAAGTATAATAAAAATACATTTACAACGTCAAATATTCCTGTTAACTTGCGGCAATATCATGAAAAAGTTTAGTATTAGATTAATAACCTGATCCCGTATGTTATGCGCGGGTAGGTGCGCGAGCGCGGCATGTTGTAACGTGTCCAGGTAAGAATATCTTCTTGTCGGGATGACTCGGAGCAGTCCGGACACTAAGGCGCGCCACTCACGAGACGGGCCCGCCGGTGGCTCTTCCCATGGCAGCTGTGGAGTGGACTCGCGTTCGTACCTGGTGATAGAAGGCAATGTAAATTTGTTTTGTTCAAAAAAATCCCCAATTGATATGTGCCGACTATGATTACGATGTTCGTTACTGGCTGGATCTGGCTGAAATTAACACATAGGCTAGGCATAGACATTTTATCCCGGGAAAAGGTTTTTATATTGCGGGAACGGGATCAAGATTCAACGCGGGTGAAGACGCAAGCATTAACTAAAATAGTAATTATTATAATTTTCAACTCACCTCTGTATATTGCTGAGTATTTGTGGGATGGAGTCTTCATCGCCCGACGAGAACGGCCGTCGCTGCGTCACGAGTTCGAACGCGACCACCCCCAGCGACCAGTAGTCACACGACGACTGCACACACATCAAACAACATGTCACATATTTCACTACGTTACACAATAGCTTTTATATATACGGGGTGTTGGGGAAACGCTACAGAATACGTATTGGCATAAAAAAATTACGATATGAATATTTATTAATATTTTTTCTTATACTGTTTAATTTAGTTCTTAGAAGTAGTGGTTATAGTAATTTAGTGGCGGCAATAGGCTCGCCCTCTATTACGTGGGACCGAAAATCATAGTTGGCGAAATGTGGGTGTAATAACCTATGCCTAGCTCTTAGGGGATTACGAGCGTGAGCATAATATGTATGCATATATGTGTAAATTATGTATGTATATTTAATTTATGTTTATACATATTATGATTACACATTATTTACTCTCCATCGTATCAGTAAAACTAAATCAAACAATAATTTCGTAAAATAAATCTACATTACAAAAAAAGAAGATAGCGCCATATACGAGTTGATGTTTTTCATGTGTATACGTATATTATTAGTTAGGACGTCAAATAGACTGCACCTCGCCGGATAATAAGTGAGGGTCTAATACAAACATAGTGGCCGCCTTTACATGTGCTGTCGCTGAAACTGCGGGCCCTACCTTAACGGCTGTGCAGTTGTATTTTTTACGCCCCGTTTATAAACCCCGAGACTGTAGGAAGAAGGATACACGTGGTGGTAAAGAATTTAACGACTTAATTTTGTGACATAGAAAAGAATCCTCGAACAGCTGGACAAAGATACATATGGGTGTCTATAATTTTCTGTCAACAATTCCTAAATATGTAGGGCTGCCAGGAAGAGAGTCGCTACTACTTTGAACCACACGAATCAAGTTCAAAAAATGTAATAGGAATTATCTCTCGTAGTATATACTCTGTTACGACGGTTATCCTTATATATGCTGCATGCATATATGCATAGCTATGAAAAAAAAAGGAATTATATAAATAAATAATGTTAGCACGCGTGTTCGAAGCGCAGTTTGTGCAATGAGGTTTAAATATAATATTGTTATATCAAACTACTTAAACTTCCATTATCCATCCAAACACACTACCAAAATCTACCCCTATTACCCCCTACTAATTTAGGTTAGTTACATAATTAAAATTAATACCCATTTTTTATTATTAATAATACCACAAATATCTTAAATCAGTTTCCTCATTAGACCAATCCACTACACTCAAGACACCTTTTAGTTAATATTGTTATTTCGATACTCCTAACAACGTTAATATTTTTAATATTCAATCCATTCCTCAAACTTGTGTAAAACCATGCTAAAACTAATTTTCTTTTACATAATATTTTGGTCTATATACAATCTACTGTGATGTGCTGGATTATGCGTTTGACAAAGTTCAAACGAATAAATTCTATAATATTACGGCAAATATCGATTTTGAATTAAAAAAGTATACATTTACATATAACTACTGAGAAGGACATTTTATATTCATCAGTACCCATATGAAAATGCTGTTATAGATTATATTTCAGCGTAATTGGACCTTTATGAACCGGTTGTAAATTTTCTATAATTTGTGAAAAAAAATATTACTCTTTTTCGTTTTATATAGAAACACTAAGCTGTATTATTATTCTCGTTACGGTATTTCAAATTTGAACCGTTCTCATGACCATAAGCAAAGTCTTCGTGAGTCCCGATAGCACCCGAGACCTTCATCTCGAAGCGCGGCTCCACCTGATCTGACATATATTGGTTGAAGCACATAATCCAGCACACGGGTGCAAAGCGCGTGCGTGTCGGCGACCCACAATGGCGGAGGTAACGAGTCGGGCGCAGTAGTCGACACAGACAGTGTGCGCGGCGCAGTCGGCGGCGGCCAGCAGCTCGGGCGCCATGTAGTCGGCCGTGGCCGGCGCCGCGCCGCACCCGCCCTCCGACAGCCGCGCGCTCGACCCCAGGTCGCCCAGCTTCACGTGCCCGCACCTGCACCACACACCACCCGCACTTTAATATACGTCACGGACTACGACCACTGCTTACTTTCTCCTCTCAAATAAGAAGAGAGCACCGTATCGTATTGGGACTCCTTTTTCCGCACCTAGCCTCCCTTTTTGGACAATTGTGCGTGCAGGGTTACTGGCTAGAGCAGCCAGCCCAGCTCCGCCCAGAAGGGGCGAAGAGAGCACCTTCACTAATTGACTGATTTAGCTAAGGTACTTACTTCGCTAAATCAGTCAATAAAATAGGGTCTGGTATAGACCATTGAACACAATGAGTGATTTAGAGACACATAAAGAATAGACTACAACTTTTCACCTCGACCAGCGCTAGCTACCTTCAATGAGTTTTTAGGCAAACCGTTGAATATAGTGGTGTTCAAATTTGAAACATTTTTACAGATGGTCTGAGCAAAATCGCAATAAGCTGCAAGTTTTTAGGCAACAAAGTTACCCTTCTCCTGCTAGAGGTGGTGAAAATTACATAAAAAAATTAATGTCATTTTTATGCCTGGAAATGCTTTTTACCATGGTATGTGTAGTAAATAATAAAATAAATAAATTTACCTGTCAAGGAGTATGTTATGCGGTTTCACATCTCTATGCACGTATCCCATGCCATGCAACGCTTTCAGTGCATGTGCAACTTCCGCCACGTAGAATGCCGCCTCCCGCTCCGGCAGTGGGTTGGCGCGACGAGCCAGTAGACCTGCTAAGTCACCGCCGCAACATAGCTCCATCACTAAGTATAAATTGCTGCTGTCCTAAAATAAAATTAATATTTTTTTTTTACTAGGCATAGATGCAGAATGATTTTATATTTAGATAAATTGGGTAAATTTTTAGGCAGATCCTGTGCTCCGAGTTCACCTTGACCTCGGATGCAATCAGATAAACATGTCTACATGATGATGATGATGATGATGATGATGAATTTCTAATTTGAAAAGTTGGATTTCGTCAATTGTTTGTGAAAAATACTAAAATAAGCCTCACGGTAGTGGAAAATATTAAATTTAGCGGCATCTTAGTTAGACCGGGAAATCGACGAAAACGGGCAAAAAAAATGATTATGAATCCTTAAGTGCTGAGCAATAAAAAAGAATCTAAAAATGTGAGTGATATGATGTAACGTAATATTACTATTATTTATTCTGTAACTTGCCAAAATTTTAATCTAATCGAGCTAGCAATTGAAATGTGAATGAGGTAACAAATGTAAATTTTGTTATTATTCAAACATCCTCTAAGTTTGAATCCTATCTCAAAAACATATGAAATCACCTTACATGTTAGACCTCTTTGTAAAAGAGATCAAAACTTTGGTAGCCAAAATAATTACAGCTAAATGTGTATGTCTTACTTGGAATGCATATTGTAGTTTCGGTAACCAAGGTCCAGTAGCAGTAGCCAATACATCGCGCTCGTCATCCGCAGCGCGCTTGCGAGACTGCTCCTTCCGTAGTGCCTTCAGCGCGTACACATCGCCTGTTTGTTTCTCTCTAACCATCTGAAGGAATAAATGCAGCATATAGTCTAATAAAATTTTCCATTTATTTATTTAAAATTGGAGAAAGTTAATGTCTAGATGGGACTTTAACCCCTGACCAGGAGGGAGGAGAGAGTACAAGGAGAACGCTCTTACCACCTGTGCTACTAGACTTAATAGCCAGGTTAATTTTATATTAATTTGTAGCTGGGTTATTTACGTTTTGACAGTAAGGTGAGACTGATATGTGTCTCACCGCAGAAATAGTTCATGGCCTGGCATGAAGATATGGTAGAGGTCAGGATTTAACTATATAAGTTTGATATAATCTAATATATATAAAAATTAACTACTGTTTATTAGTTGAGAATGACTGGACCATTTGGCTAATTTAAGTCTTGGATTATTTGTGGAAGTCCAGAGAAGGTGAATAAATGTAATGGAATGGGAAACATAATGGAACGGGATCAGAAGTTCACCCGGGTGTAGCCGCAGGCAACACATAGTGTTATATAATTTTACTTTTGTCACAGTATCGTTTACAAATTATTTTCATTTTTGATTATGCATGAAAACATGATTTATTACTTACAAAAACTTCCCCAAAGTGTCCTCTGCCAATAGTCTGTAGCATTTCAAAATCTGAAATACAGACTCTTGTTCTGCGCAGCTCTGCCAATGTGCTGCGATCTGTAATACACCACATTATCATCATTCCTCCATTTCAACCCATACAAGAAAAGTGCTAAATGTCTAGCTGACGTCTTCTAAGGAAGTCTGCATTGTGAATTATAGTCAGACTATGTATTAGTTCACAATGCATAATGCATGGGTACCGGTAACTGCACACAGCATGATCGGGGATGTGGTAAAGGAGAACTACATTTTTTCTTTTTTGCTTCAAAGTGCCCAACGAGTTTCAGTTAAAACAATTCATTGTCATATTAATTGTTTTAACTTATAAGTCTTGATGCATACCTGCTGTACAAACTTGAATTTCTAATCTTTGTAAAGAAATATTAATCATAATTTTAAATAAATGCTTCCACAAATATTGATTGAATGTGGCAGTTGGACATCTACTCTCCCACTGAGAAGCTGGCTGTTGTCTACATTCTATCTTACCATTACTCAACTCATAATTATTTTTATACAGCTGTGTGACAAACATGTTTTTATTATTGCAGTGAAAGTGATAATATTTTTTGTAAGAAGCATCAAGGAAACTATGTAGTAGAATATACAAATTGAATTGTTTGTTTAAACAGCTCTATGGTGAATAGAGCACTGCGATGAGTAAACTCATGTCTATCCTGTGATCCCACTATGGTTATGACATGGACACTCATGGCCACTCAGTTTGAACCAAGTCCCATGGCTCTTTGGATAGCCCCCTGCTAACTGAGTGTTTTCCTCCAGAAAACATTATAGTTATGTGCAAGTGGTGTTAAAACTAGATCTCTTAAACTAATAGTTTATTTTAAAACAAATGAAAACAAATAACTTATGCAATGAATCTTGATTTGAATTTTATTTACATATCATTTATTATTGGTTGACTTTTATTTGTTGGTAAACAATGGTTTACTCAGCTTTGACTCAAGAGTAGCGGTAGAATCAGTATGTCAGTGTAATCTACGATAATACAACAGTACAATGAGTGTATGAGAAAAATGAGATAGATATTTATATTTCAAATCATCTATACGAATGCCAGTCTATGATAGATTCATCAGGAATAGTTTGAAATTAAATTGAAATTCTTAGCAGAATTTGAATAAATGAATAACATGTGCGCTATAAAATGTGCTTCTTTGTAAACAAGTTTACTTGGTATAAGGTTTATAAAATCTATGCACACGAGTGCAGGATTCCACTTACATTTATCCACGAAGGCTTTGACCAAATCATCCGTTCGTTTGATGGGGTCATCGTTGCACTCATCATAGAGAACTGTGAGAGCATCTAGCAGAGCTTCACGATCTATTGTCTTCTTATTGAACTTTGTAGCACCACCTGTTACTTTGCCAAGTATTAAGCGATTTAACCGCGTAATACGTACAGCAATCGCCTCTTTTGATGGTTCCATTATGATTTTTTGTAGTACATTAAATAGTTCGAAGCACTAGTGTTTCATTTTTGTTGTTTATTTATAATAAATAGCAAGAAGATATCGACAAAGCTTGAGCTCGGTATTTCGGACGTTAATTTTTGAAAATTGAACTTCTCCGTCCTTCCGATTTTGACAGGATTCAGAAATGACAACAAGAAAGTGTTGCTAGTATAAAAAATGTTAGCGCCATCTAGTGTTGAGTAGCTAATCAATTTATATTTAGCTCTGAAATTCTCGTTAGTATTGTAGAAAAGTCTATTTAAAAAATTAATACAAAATTAGCGTAGTCGTTGGTCATAAGAAAATTTGTTGTCGCAGTATATTACTTACTCTGTGGCACTAACCGAGCCGAGTCATCAATCATCATCGGAATCGGCCCTTTAGAAACCACCTTTCTTGCTTATAAAATAACTTATTAAATAAACACTCGTGTTACTTATTAAATCTTAACTGTCAGGGTAAGGGAATGAAAAAAGAAGAAGATAATTATTAGATCATCCATTTGTGTAAATAAAGCATAATTTCATCATCGTATAGCTTTTCTTGTCTAACATTATGATATCGTTTATCAACCTTTATCCACAGGCTTCGCAGGCCCGCACTACTAGTTATATCACTTGTTAGTGCGTGTTGTTGTTCCTAGTTAGTCCAGGATGGAACACGGTACATATCCAATGTATTACTTTGCTTTATGATGGTATGCTTTTCCTAGAAGCAACCAATTCGCTCTATGTAGATTTGAAAATTCCGTTCGTACCTAACTGCTACGCCACGCTACGCCTTTATGGCGTAGCGGTTGTGCGTTCTACTTCGACTACATCCACGGGCGTAGATTCAATTCTTGCTCAGTGCAAATATTTGTACGCATAAATAAAATTATTTGCTATAGTCTGGACGTTTGTTGTATAATATGTACGTATGATATTTACAACAAAGTCTAAGTTGATTGCTATTTTTTGTGGTTCTCGAATCCATCTGTTAAGTTGTGCTATGCTTTGTGACCCGGGAATCTGACTGACCCCAGGACAACATGATCTTGTACAAACAAGGTATACAACGGATCTAAGTACTATTACCTATTAATTTGTAGACTAGAACTTAGGTATTACCCTAAGTATAAAGTCGAAATCTAAAATGTTGATGTTTGAACTTTGAACTAGCTGCAAGCTGCAATTACAGAAGCAGTGTTGTGCAATAGTAAGAGATGTACCTAACATTTGTAAAATAATGTACCTATATTGAATAAAACTGCGTTGTTATTCTTTGTTTTGTGTATTTTCACTTCGCTTCGGAGACGTCAACAAAAATCTGATACGTGCATTTATTCGTCATCCGTGTATATGCTGCAGTTGCATAATTATGTCCCTGACATTAAATGAATTATTATTTTTAATTAAATACATCGACAAAATCACGCGCGATGCACGCATTCCATTAACTTATTAACAACTTACCGAGAACATTATTTTAATTGTTTTCATCTAGAAAAATAATTTTCAAGTTTTTACTAGCTTCAAGGATTTAAAAATCAGTGCGCAGTTCCATTTTGTTTGTAAATGTTATTTAATTCCGTGACGTTTCTCCTATGACGTAGTAAACGACATTATGTATGAGTGAACTCAAGGAGGTCCTTCTGACTGGTCATCGTGTTTTTATAAAAGGTGACGAGCGCTATGCGTTCTCAGTTTCGTCCTTACTCAGCCGCAGTGCGCAATCTCGACGCGCGGAATTAGAACAGAACTGACTATTATTAAAGTTACTGTACGAGTGAAGTGAAGTGCAATGGCGTTCCTTCAAGGACCTTCGTTGAAACAGGCGGAGATAATCAAACAAGAACTAGGGGAGTCTCCAGGGGACATAGAGCGAGGAGTTAGGGACCTTCGCAGCATGTTGGCAGCGTCACCACATCTGCCGCAGCCAGAGAACCTAAGTATGTATTAGAATATAGTCATAAATAAAATTACAAATAGTTACATCAAAAGGTATCACGATTTCGTAAGTTACTAAGTGTCATTTAAATTAGATAGGTAAATAAATTCACGTAGGTAAGTCGTGTACCCAAGTTTAAAAAAATTACTTTATATCATAACACACTTTAATAGAATATGTGGGCACTTAGGTACATTAGTCGTTTTCTTCATCCGAGTGCCAATTCCAAACTTGCATCCAAAATGCGAAATGGGAGAGTGGACCCAGATGGAGAGAGTGCCATAGCTCCATCTGTGTCCACTCTCCCATTTCACCATACCATTTTTGGCCAATGAGGTAGCAAATGTCGACCGATCCCCAAATCTTGCAATAAAAGCGTACGCCAATCAATCAGTAGTAGCACCGACCAGGGTGAGGTTGAGTTGCTTGGACCCAAGATTTGTTAGAGATAAAGTGATGTTTATCTTCTTGTATTAATACGTTAAAGTCACCTTTGCGTATTTTTCACAAAATGATGAGTTAGATAATTTTATGACGAAACGAGGAAAACTTGGAAAGTCCTTGATTATCTACAAGGTATTGCGCAGTCCTAACAATGAGAAAAGCACTAAGTAGGTAATGAATAGATGTAGGTAAGTAGCTAGAATTAATCATTTTCATTTACTTGAAATCTAACTAACCATTTCCTGTAGGTATATTTTATTACGTAATTTTTATTGATAATCTAATTAATTTTAAGTAAGTACTCACCTTCCTAAGTATACAAGCCGTGCCGATTCCCAATTCAGTTGGGGTCAGTTTTCTAGTCTAACTAAGATGCAACGGAAGTTCGATAATTTCCGTGAAGCGACTGCCAATGGACCTCTACAACCAAATTGACAATATCAAATTTAAGTGGTACACATTGTCATACTTTAAATACAAATATCCTAAGGCATCATTTTAAAACCGCCTAAAACATCGTGAAAATATTAAGAAAAACGGTTGTAGTGCGAAAAAAGTATGTTTAACTACTACACATGTGACAAAGAATAGACTTGTCACTTACCACTTGCAGATGAGATTGATTTTACTTTGCTCTCTAGGAGCAAGACTTTATAAATTTAGTCTTGATGGGGCTCCACAACAAAGACTCATCCATTTCCTTGTATTTCCACGGCTCGATATAATCCATGATTCAATATATAGAGCTCTAGAAACAAAATTATAGTTACGATTAGGTACATTAAAATAGATAATTGTCTATTATAAAAATATATCAGAGTATAAAACTTTAAAACTTAGTGAAACTTTTCCAAGTGACTTAACCATGCATTGTTGTCATACCGTGTCACACGTAATGGTTCAAGTTCGATACCGGCCATCAACCTGCATGATGTAGGTATTATATAACATCATCACTTGTTATAACGGCAAACATCATGAGATGAGGATAATCTGCATAGTTCGGTCAATGCATTTTTTTAATTTCAAGAACGACTTAGTAATAAAATTGTGCGATGTCTATGCGATGGCCGAGCTTCGGAGGACATGCAGATTAATGCTGGGTGCCTCAGGGGTCCGTCTTTGCGCCCACATGCTGTCTACATGCAGCATCTACTGCTATACTGGCAGATGACAACGCCTTGCATGGCCATTATTTTGGACACATTGAGTACCTAACAAATAGACTTAGACCACATTTCAATAGGGTCCTGTTAACTTGGTCGATTTCAGTGCCAAGATAAATCTCCTCCTTTTCCTTCTTTCATCTCCTTCCGCACCCAACTCTTGAGGACACACCACAACCACTGCAGAGCACTTCTCTGCCTAGACGTTTTTTTCCCGTGAGGTAACCCCACGGAGCAGAGATGTCCCCGGGCAGTGATGTATCCTGTAAAACACAGGTTTGTCACTGAGTGGAATATTCTCTATAGCCTGTAGCAGTGAGCGGTCCGAATCAATGCAGGTTCTTAGCAACGTCACGCCAGGTATAGGCATATCTACTCTTGGTTATAGGCATATCAATATTCATCAGTATTACTAACATTATGTTGTGTTATACCGGTTTCACTCGTTAGTCGGTCACCCGTGAATGTGTGACCGCGAGATTGAAACGTAAACCACTATATTTCTACCTGACGTTCTCATTAGGCTCTTGTGGTTTTGTGTGGTTTTGTGTTAATTTTGCTGTTTACCTAATGTCCCGGTCTTGATTCGCGGGTTCGCACAGTTGCGAATATGAACTCATTCTAGCATAGTCCACATTCCGATCTATTTTATATTTTGTGTATTAACTATTTTAAAGAATCGAAGGAGTTTTATGCGAAATTCATCTCAAACATTTTTATGCAGCAATGGATTTGAATAGGTAGGTAGGTGGGTACTTAATTTCAAATATATTTGTTACCTATATAACGAAGCTCTGCGGTAGGTAACATTAGAACCGATTTAGATGTATAATTTATATCTGAATATCTTGAGGAAAGATCTCAGTATACCAGCACAAAACTTTTTGTACACCAAGACCAAGAATGCTTCCTTGGGCACACCATAAGTCACAGGCTGTGACTTATGGTGTGCCCAAGAAAGCATTCTTGGTCGAACTCTGTTCCTTATTTGCGTAAATAATTTCCACTTGACTATTTGTAATGGTAGCGAATGGATAGCAATTCTGCTGCGACTATTGAGATCGTGGTTTGAAGCCCTGCTATGTTTTCTGATTCAAATTTTAACAATAAGAGTTCAGAAAATTTTATCCATCGAATTATAGAAACCCCTCGCCACTTCTAAGCAAAAACTTAAAGCATTTTGGTTATGTTCTACGCTATTGATAAACTAGTAAATTAAAAGAATTCGCAAACTTAATCTACTAACCTACCAATCTCAAGCAATACTATATTAAGAGTAGCCAGCTGCAATTCAAACAGTATTGAGATTGGTAGGTTAATCACCTGTCGAAGGTTGTTACACGTTAGGAATAAAGTTATACATAAGGAAATAATGACCATAGTAAGTGGCTGTATTGCATAACAAGCCACCTATGCACTTGCATTTAATTACTTAGATTGACGTCATTTGCAATAGGTGATTAATATTATAAATTACAGACAAATACAAATGAATAAAATTATGGACAATAATAATACCGCGCGGTAGCCTAGTGGTGGGTAATGGACTGCTGAGACGAGGTCTCGGGTTCGATCCCAGGTCCATGGCACACACCAATGACCTTACCATGCTTATCGAAGGTTTATAAGTGCCCGGTTAATGGCAATAGACTCGCCACCTATTACATTGGGACCTAAACATCAACTGGCGAAATGTGGGTGCTAGCACCTCTGCCTACAGCTCTTCGGGGATATAGGCGAGAGTTTATGTTACTTATGTTATGTTTTAATATTACAAGCGTCAATAAACCCATAATCGGTCTTATTACAAAAAACCTTCATTGAAGTATAACCGAATTTAAAATGTTAGTGGTAGTGACTTGTGACTTTTAGTGTAAAAACATTGACGTCACTGCAATTCAAATTTTTATAAAAAAAACATGTTATGTTTCAGTTCATATTAGACCGTCACTTTCTCACGTCTAGATTCTATGTAAAGATACATAGGTATGTCATATGTACCTACACTTTGTTCATCTAGGATAACTTTATGAATAAAATGCCAGTTAGGAATAGCATTTGATTTCAGATTTTAACGTCATAGCAATAAACTCTGAAATTCAATGGCATTTTTTGTAAACTCAGCGGTTACCATGGGGGGATTCGGTGCACGTGCCCAGAGCCCACCACCCTAGAAGAGGGAGGAAGGGACAATGTCTCGCACATCAACCTAAAAAAACTTTTTGGACGTAGGTACTTTTCTTACCGAAAAAGTTACGCATTATGAGCATGTTTTGGGTCCACAACTCGTGCCTATTAAATAGGTACTTGTACCCTACAGTAGGCACGTATCTACTATTTTTATTCTGTGCTTGTAGATATAATTGCTCTATCAATAACCACTGCAATTCAAATCGAACACTCCACCAAAGGATTGCAATTACATGTCATTATTTAATTGGGACCATTGTTTTTGGACAATGGTGCACCTCATGGGAACGTTTCTTCACACAGTACACGCCCGGTGCATAATAATTGCGTGTAGGTACGCTATTCACGTCGCCGATCTACGCAAATGTACGTGCGCGGGCGCCGTTCCTTGACCAACTTAGTAAAAAGTGTAATTGCAAAATTTTCATTACTATTACAACCTAAGATTGCCCGAACTATTCTATCCCAATATCCTACTAATAGGGTCCTATAGTTGAAATTGAAATAGGAATACAGTCCAACAATGCGTGATTTCGCAATTCAGCGGGATAGACCTTCGTTAATCTCTTCAGTGTTAGGTTACTAAAATCCTACCTACCTAAAAATGCACCACGAAATAATGCGTTCGTCCATCGAAGTTGCTAAGAATTGATACAACAACGTGTCAACAGATTCTCTACTAAGTATTTTGCGGACATATTCTTATATTTTGGTGACTGCTCAAATCAGACCCATTAAATAAGCAGTCGAACTAGCGAAATAATTCAAAATAATAGTAAGGATAGTTTTTGTTTATAGCTTTTTAACAATAGTTGATTATAGCCTAACCAAGCCTTCATTATTTTGAGTTCCATAAACACTATAAATTCCGTATGCATAAATTATAGAATCCCGCGCGGGATCCCGCCCTGTAACGAAATCAATCCAGTAAAAATCTGCGGAATTGGAAACAGTGCGGGATTGCAATTAAGATTACAGTGTGAGCTAATTATACCTAATTAAGTACCACAACCAAGGTAGGTAAATAAATAATTATGCTTGTGGCATAATATAATATAATAGTGTCACATAATTCACCCTATTATATTAATATTTATATTCCTTCACTTGTGAATTATATATAATTTTGTTAAAGCACTTATATAAATAAATGGAGCCAGTTTGTAATACTGATAGGTATAGAAGATACTGGAAGTACCTAAGAACGAGTCGTAGGTATTTAATTTCATTGAAACTTGAAAAATATTAAATGTTTCCTCTGCTGAGGATTACAAAAATGGTAATTATATATCAAATAACATCTGCACAGTGGCGTAGCTACCAAGGGGCTAGGCGGGGCAGTGCCCCGGGGCCCCCAAGCTCAGGGGGCCCTCGAATCCTTACCAGAAATCTCGATCGAACTGAATTTTTGGAAATTGGATGCAACCCTACTTTAATCATGACCACTCAGTTGAGAGAAATTCAAAAGTTAAGGGTGTCACACATTACGCAGATACAGTAAGATATCTGTATCTGAGCAGATATCTTTCAATATCGCTCTCTATATAAATTGTATGAGCTACCACACACTACGCAGATATAAGATACCTATATTTTATCGTAGAGTATTTGTGAGCACTGACATATATGGACAGATGGTGAGCTTATTATCTGCGTATACAAATATATTGATAGACAATCATATAGATATGGCATTATATTTAAAAAAAATAATGACCTAACGGTCGAAAATTGGATGCATGTTGTTTTCATAGTCTAGACTCTAGAAGCTATGACAATTCAGACAAAACATGCACAAGCAATTCTCAACTTTAGGTAATGACATTATTTATTTTCCTGCATTTCTTAAATATTCCTAGCCAGTAGCAAAAGCACTGGTAAATAATGTCATTATGGTCAAAACCTATTACTTCTAGTTGGCTATTTGTAACTAGGTGGAATAGACGGATAAATCATGGAAGATATTAAATTAGCCTCGGTCCTTTTTAAGTCTTATAATATATGGCGTTCTATCCAAATTTTTGGCGTTTTAGTCAATGAAGCTAGACGTGCATCAAATTCAAAATCAGAATCATTTTCTGACGAGCTGTCTAATAAAATTAAGAAGCAATAACCGCGTGTTTTTCGTAAAACGCGAACTCATTTGTAACTAGTAATGCACTCCTACGTGTTTTTGAAACGATCCAAGGGCCCCCGAGACGACAACGCATTAATTTTTCATTTTTTACTTTTTGAAGGTATTTTTTGTGTCGGGGTTTTCTAAACTTTTAATTTAATTTATATTTTATACTTTTTAAATGTTCCTCCTTGTCAAGATCTTTCATTTGATACTACACAAGGTAATTCGCTTTTTGTTGGTGGCGGCCGTCTTAGATTTGAAATTTGTCATAGTGAATCGCATTCTACTCGTCAAGCCCTTTCATTAGACCTCCATATTGAGGCACTTGTGTAAAAATATGTAGTCAGCCATTTTGTAGCGGCGACCATCTCGGATCAATTTTCATCAAACCTAGCTAATAACACTCCCGACTAATTCAGCTTTCAAACAAAATCGAAACTACATCGAAATCGGTTCAGCCGTTCGGGAGCTACGATGCCACACACACACACAGACACGTGAAGCTTATAACACCCCGTTGTTTTTACGTCGGAGGTTAAAAGCAAAACCGCATCAAGCCTGGATTTAAACGAAGTCATTGATACTTTTGCAAAAACTAAAGCGAGTAAATAATAATTGTTATTAAGTCAGTTGGTAGGACCGACATTTATCTAAGAAACCCTAGTCTATTCCCCTTGTATTACCCCTTCTCTATTCTATAAGCCAAACCTACACTAGTTAAGTAGTAATTGTAATTTATGTTGTAACTATTCAATATTTTTATTACCTGCCCTGCAGTGCACAAAAAAGCTTAAGTAGCATTTTTAAAGTATTTGTACCTAGTTCATATTTGTAACCTAATCAGTTTCATAGCAGTGGGGCCCCATTTCTTAATTTGCCCCAGGGCCCTTGGTTACCTAGCTACGCCACTGCATCTGCAATGCAATTTTCTAAGCATACCTAAGTATACTATGCAATAGAACACTGCCTTTGAACACAGTATATGATACGATATAGATGTAGGCGTTACCTGGCGGAAATCCATTACAAAAAAAATATATATTGGGGGAGGGAGACCACTCACCCGCGGTTCAACACACCAACGGTAACAATATATATTGGAATGTCAAACCACCCTCTTCAAAGCAAGTAAAAGAAATCTTACCAGAGAGGAGGAGAGTAAATGAAATAGAACACAGCCTAGAACTGACGCTTAGTGAAGCGCACTGCATTGCCAGTTCCATCTCGTCTTAGAAATGCTAATAGAGAGAGGAACTTACAAACGTCGAAGCCGGTTCATCTGGTAATTGTGAACAACTAGCAAACCCGGCGAACTCCGTTTCGCCACCAGATGTGAAAAATGTTTTTCCTGCTTTTCTGTTAAATTTTCTTTGCTATAAACCTCACGGAGCTCGAGACCTTTCCAACGAATTCAAAACCGTGGAAATCGGTTCGTGCGTTCTGGAGTTATAGCGTCAGGAAGGAAAACCCGACTTATTTTTATATAGTACAATGACGGCAGAAATGGAAACTGCTTCCGTTTTATGGAAAATAACTAACTAGATTGTTTTACTTAGTTAGTTGTAAACAGAACAAAACAAAGAATGGTGTAGGTACAAGTCAACAGCCTTGGGAATAACACAATTCATGCTGGCGTGATGGAAAACTTGTCATAATTTTTTTGTTATGAATTTCCTTATTATTAGATAGATGGATCTAGATCTCTATCAATGGTATAAAGCCTTCATAGTCATCAAACAAGATTTCGACGAGGAAGAAGATTGTTCGATTTATATTGAAGAATGTGAATGCTGAACGGGATTTGAACCTACCACTAGTTCCTTATAGAGACAGTGCTCTGACCACTGCACTGCTGACCTATGTCTTGAATATTCGAAATTATCTTATGTTTTAAGGGTGATGTTGGAGCCATCTATCGATACTTAATTGTTTAAGTATATTGTTAGGTTTACTGTGTATATTTATACAGTAGGTACTAGACCGAACTTTCTCTACAATACTTCAAGCACCTACCTTAACAAATCTCTGCATCACCCTAAGGTTGACTGGCAAAAAATGCCTATGCCATTAAGTCCGCCTTTGTACATTATTTTTACATTTTGTGCAAAAAGTTTAAATAAATAAATAAATACTTTTACGTACTATCGGAGACAATGAACGATATTTTATCTGTTGATATAGGTTTTTTACTCCGCCCAATCAATTTGTGAAAGTTTCCCAAGAGTATCGATGGCTCCAACATCGCCCCTTGAGACGTATAAGAAAATTTCGAATGTTATAGACGTAGTTCGGATTCCGTCTGAGCATTTACTTTTTCCAATTTAAATCGATTTGAATAGTTCACATGCTAAATAGGTACTTAAAAAAATATCATCAAGTAGACTGTTGTTACAGTTGGTCGAATAGTTTAGAAACATTGGCTTAGTGGCTCCAACTACCTGTTAAAGTTAAAGTTTCCGTCATATTTAACAGTAACAGTAACATTGATTCTAATGGTTTTGCTAAATGTGTTGCACCAGAGTATTTAGTAGCTCAGTTATCTTTTTGATAGAATTTGACGTTTGAGCGTGGCCGGTTACAATTAGAGTCAAGTAATGACGTCATTTTAACAATATTGTCAAATGGTGCAACGTGTTATACTCCTGACCGGTACTTTAACTGTAGGTACTGTTAATGTTAAAGTACGATCGTGTAACCAAGGCTTACTTTAGTAACTAGGGTTCAGAGGTAGAAGCTCTACGTTGATGAGTGAGTCAGTCTTTCAAGACGGGCCAAGTAATAATAATATAAGTATATGTATAGATCTATAGATTACCTAGGTACGAGTACGTAGGTAAGATAAGTACTTCTAGTTATTCAAGACAAGAGACAAGACAGGTTTCTAAGTAGGTACAACAAGTGTTATGAGTAAATAGATACATGTCTGATGTCAATAACACCACATTGTGTCCACTGGGTATATTAGATTTTACGTGTCTTTTAATAAAAGGGTTTTACCCATCTGGCTATTAGGTATGTGAAGTTTTCACAGCCCATTTAATGAAGGTATTTATTTATTTACCTCCAACACAATGCTTAATTATTTAGTGTCAATGGTGATAACCAATATCTACCTACTCATCAATCTATATAAATAAAATAGGAATTGCAAAATAGGTTGCTAAGTGCTAAACTCGAAGACAGCTGGACCAATTTGATTTTTTTATCATTTATCCTTCGAACTCTAAGGCAACGGGAGCAGAAATCCACGCGTCTGGAACCGCGGGCAACAGCTCGTAAAGTTAATAATAATACATAATAATATCTCATCATACCTACTTATTACCTACACAATACCATAGATTAACAAATACAGATTAATAACGATTAATAAGTATTATTAAGGACCCAAATTATGAATAGCTTGTAAGTACGGTAAATACTGGTTCTAGAGTGCGCTTAAGTAAACATAAATGGATAAGTAAATCTTTTTTGTTCGATTCTCGCTAGTACAAATGTTTGTTCTCACAAATACTTATATTTGCACTGCATTCGTCTTGGTGTTTCTGTGGTGTAGATAATAAATAATGTTACCGGTCAACTATTAGGTAATCTGTGGTAGTAATTAAATATACCTACCTATTGTTACAACCGTCATCGACCAGTAGTATCCAAAGTGTACACTCCGCGCTTCTACTCTTGCTCTTAATTTGCTTCTTTTTTGCTTTTTTTACGGGAGCAACTGTCATCTATCCCGCTAACACGGAGATCACAGCTTGGAGAAGAGCCTTTCAGAAAGAGGCTACCAGGCAAAGTAGGCTCGAGCCCGATACTTTTCTCATAGAGCCATGGCATTATTTTCTGAGGGTGACAAAAACGGGAATAGTTGACCAAGCGAGCAGCACGCCGCAAGCATTCATACTATCATACTGTGTTGTGTCACACAAACACGGTACAAGATAGACTCAGTCCAACCAAGCCAATATAGCTGTAGAGGTGGGGTCAAACTGTACATCAGACAGACGCGACACCATATCTGTTCGTTTTTTTTTATATAAACGCACGCCTGTATCCCCGAATGGGTAGACAGAGGTGCTAACACCAACTTTTCGCCAGTTTATGCTTAGGTCCCCACGTGGTGGTGAACCTATTGCCATTAACCGGGTACTTGTAAACCTGCGATAAATACACACATAACTTCGAAAAGCATCGAAAAGTCGTTGGTGTGTGCCTTGGTAAACCTGGGATTGAACCCGAGCCCTCTTCTCAGCAGTCCATTACCTATACCACTATGCTATCTCGCGGTTTTTGAGTACATAATATGCTAAAGTAATTTCTTTGTTTCCAGATTCCCGTATGTTGGAGCTATTCATTCGTGGCTGTCGCATGGACTTGGACCGCGCTCGCACCAAGCTAGAAGCGTACTGTTTGGCAAGAGCCCGATGCAGAGACCTCTATGACCATCGCTCCCTCAACGTACCTCCTCTCAACAACGTTTGCGACTATATGTATGTACTTGACATTTTGACGTCTACATATACATCTATACTAATATTATAAAGAAGAAAAAAATGTATTTTGTGTGAGTGTATGTTTGTAATAAATGAACTCAAAAACTACTGCACCGATTTCAAACATTCTTTCACCATTGGAAAGCTACAATCACTCTGAGTAACATAGGCTATATTGCGCGACAACTGATCCTATATAGGCAACAGCTAGTTTTGTATATTTTGTTTCCAGAATGTTTATCTCGTTTGAATGCTTAAATGGCATTGGCGAGTGGTCCGGATGGCGCACTCGCTCGATCTCTGCCATCTTATGATCATACTTTTTAAGTGGGTCAGAATGGCCATCTCCGAAACTATGAGTAATAGCGAAAAGTACATACTCAAAGCAAAAGCTTTTACGTTCCATAATTCGTTCCTTATTAGCGACACAATTTAATAACAATTTAACAGTTTAATAATAATAAAACAGTGTCAAATTCAACGTGTCCGACGAGCATATTTATTTTTGAAAAAATCAGTGAATGTACTTTTAGTTTTCATTAAAATCGGCCCCGAGACTTGAGTAAGTTTCAGAGTTAGCCATCCAGACCCACTTAAAAAAATCATCCAGTACCTAGATATTAGATTGTACAGAACGTCTCTGAGAGATGTACCTACACTGTTAAATTATCTATATTAACAAACCATATCAATGACATCAATATCAATGACAAATACATTACATAATTTTTTCTCGTCGGCATCCCTTTCGGAAATTTCGCTATCTACTTACGTATAAAAATGAAATATGGTTTACGATGATTTAGGGATGATTGGTTAAATCTGAAAATATCAATTTCTTTAACATTCTTCGAATCATCTACCTCCTCACCGTCTTAATTAAACACATGCAAAATTATAAATTAGAATGCTTATTCTTTTTGTTGACGCAGAAATATTGTAGTTCTTCCAAAGCTGACAGATGAAGGCTACAGAGTGACGGTCTTCAGAGTAAAGCCAAACTTCCCGGAGGGATCAGCTGACATCCCCAATGTAGTGCGTGCCATACTTCTTCTGAGTGACACCAGAATGCATGATGAGCACCTCATAGCTGGAGACGTCTTCGTTTACGAGGTTAGTAGCCCTTTTGCCAATTACGAAAAACAGATTACGGGCGATTTAAATAGTTTTTAAGTTCTTAGTTGACGGTATACCTGGAGTACCTATGTTCACTCAGTTTCGGGAGCATTCCACTAACACTTTATATATGCGAAGAATTTATATAATGGAATGAGTAAGAATCTTAACCCTTCTTACCCGATATACACTAATATTTATTCTGTGATTATACGTAGGTATGCTTAGCATATATTATATATTTGATATTATACCTGGGTAAGCGTTTATAATTGATTGCTTTGGAATAGGTTTCTCAAGTACGAGTATCAGTCGTGGCACACCTGGCAGCGGCCATCAATACAGTCCGTCGAGCTATTCACCTGGCACAAGCAGCCTACCCTCAGAGATTGAAGAGGATCCACGTCGTTGGTTCACCACCGTTCCTCGCCTCCTCCCTGGCGCTCATACGCAACTGTGTCAACGAGAAAATTCGCAGACGGGTATGTATTTTCGGCAAGAATTTCGTCACTAATAGGAAAATCTAATTTTATTGTATACTAGCTGACCCGCGCGACTTCGTCTGCGTCACCCCGTTTTTGCAACATTTTTCATTCCTGCTCCGCACCTGTTGGTCGTAGCATGATGTTATATACATATAAACCTTCCTCTTTAACCATTCTATCTATTAAATCAAACCGCATCAAAATCCGTTGCGTAGTTCTAAAGATTTAAGCATACAAAGGAACTAGAAAAATAGGGACAGAAAACGCGACTTTATTTTATACTATGTAGTGAGTAGTGATAGTGATAGTGATAGTGATTTACCTCATCTATTTCCTTTGAAGTGTAAACCTTAATGAAGCCTCCTAAAGTGGGTTATTTTCCTGACTGTAGGTAGGTATACGAGGAGCTAACCTATCTATCTATATTATATAAAAATGAATTGCTGTTTGTTAGTCTCGCTGAAACTCGAAAACGGCTGGACCGATTTTGCTAATTTCGGTCTTGAATTATTCGTGGAAGTCCAGACAAGGTTTAAAAGGTGAACAAATATGTAAATGCTCGGAATGGCGCAGCGGGAACGGGTTCAGAAGTCCACGCGGGCGGAGCAGCGGGCAACTGCTAGTTTTCAAATAATTATTTCTCAATTCAAATAACGTAATGGACTGAATAACGTAATGAAAACTTCGAAGTGACCACTTTAATTTCAACATTATTTACCAAAATTAACCAATTCTTTTTTGTTTTTCAGTACTACCTACATCCGAAATTGGATGAACTACTAGATCATATTCCCGCTCGTGTGTTGCCACGAGAATGGGGCGGTGAAGAAGAATCCATAGAGACTCTCGGAAGAAAGTGGCGACACCGTGTCGACGAAACCAGTCCTTTTTTCAGAGTTCTAAACGAAGCATGTAATGCCACGCCTGCACCTCTCAACGATGTCGATATGTATGGCACAGTTGGCGCCTTCAGAAAACTCGATATTGATTAATAAATAATTTAAGTTAATTTAAAATCGAAATTAAGGGTTTTGGGAAACCCAAATCTTCATGTAACGGTATTCCTCCTGTGGAGTCAATATTTTATTTCACGTTTCAGGTATGGGCAATCGGACTGAATAGTAGTGACAAATATAACATGTGGTGTCAGTTATGGGCACTCGAAATCGAACTGAATAGTAATGACAAATATGACATACGTACATGTTATCTCCAGGTATGTACCTGAATGCCCAAACGAAATCTTTCATGTCAACGGTCCACTTATGCTTAGACTATTCCAAAATAAAAATTTGCCGGGTCTACCTCATTCTTAGTGGATTTATTCAGGTCGTGTTTAGTGCAGGAGTGGCACGTAACCAAGTGCGTCATGGACTGCATAGAGCACTGCAGTCTCATATAGGTAGACCCGGCTCTCACATTCTCTATCTTCATAGATTTTGTTTCAACCGACCAACTATAGTGTGCGTAGACCGTTGAGAGATCGCCGTACCGGCCATGAAATAGGTAATTTGGTACAGGTGGTATAACTTGGTTCATTAAAGAAAGGTTTTATAAATGGCGGACGTTATCACTTCCTCTCGCTCGCACACTAGCACTGTCTATACTCACTCACGCGCGTACCGTCAACACAAAAAAAATATTGATCTTTATTTTCTTCCACGCTCTGTGCTCTTGATGCGATGCATAAAAGAAAGGATTCTTAATGTCGGCTTGTACTTGCGTTGACAGATAGTGCACCTAGCATACAAAATTTCATATTTTTTTCAGTTTAAAAAAAAATATAAACAAGACCGTTGTTCATAATAATGTTAGTTCTTTATTTTAACTAACATCATGATCTTGCATGATCCTCCTTATAGAATGTGATATACGTTCCTTTTTCAGGATGAAAGGACTCTATGTGTAAAAGTAGGTACTGTTTCCGATGAAAACAAAAATAGATGCCGTCACGTGTCGCGGGCGAAGCTGCCGGCCGCAGCTAGTTGGAAATTATTACGACCCTTATTATATGAAAAAAAAAATATTTGAAATTTTATATGCTAGCTGTACTTTCCGTCAACGCAAGTACAAGCCGCCATTTATAAAACCTTTCTTTAATGCACCAGCTTATAGTAACAGTTGTCAATCTCTTGACAATAAAATAAAATCTCGTAAAATAAGTGCTTAAACTTATATGGGATAATTACCTTTATGTGATGTTTGAAATCTGTTGTAAAATTTATAATTCTCCGAAAGTAATTTATGAACACTATAGGTATACCGTCACCATGGTCGTGGTCCCTACACCCTAAGGGTCATCCCGAATGAGAGAGCCCAGGGCCTGCCAGGGTGCGAGGGATATTTTGGGTACATACATACTATCTCACCTCCGGCAACAAAAAATGTCGGCGTGATTTAACCTCCTATGTAACCTCCTCAACCGGCTCTAGCCGGGGGTTACGTCGTACTTGAACCCTCCCCCCCCCTCCACTTAATGTGTGTTGTGTGGTTACAGTAAGTTACAATCAGGTTATGGGCTTTTAAATCATGACTGTTCACTCATATGTTCTTTACAGAGTTGATTAATAAAACATGCTTATCATTAAACATCTACCATAGAAGCTAAATTTTGTTGTTCCACATTAATTTGATTTGTACACCAGACTGGTAGCCAGTGTATCAACATATTGGAAAGGTTTTTAGTTTTAAATACTTACGTTTATGCTTAGCGTATTTTTAAGTTACCTATTGTATAGATGTAGGTGATAAGTTATGTAATAGCTTTAGTACTTATTGATTTATTGTGATATTTTTGAAATTAACAGAATTTAGGTGAGTAGGTAGGCACATGCTAAAGAGGCCTTTAAAATTAAGTAAAATGCATAATAGGAAAATCATAATATTGACCACAGCAAAATAGGTATAAGTAAAAACACAGGTAAACCTTTACAAATGTCAGAAAATATTGTTAGTACAAAAAATATGATACGAATATGACTATAATATTATTCTTCTATGTAAGTAGGTATGCCATGAATGTACCTACCTATATTGTTATAAACTAGATACCGGGTAAAAAGGGGTGAATAGAAATAAAATGGTCAGCTAAATCCTGTACTTGGTTATTTTCTTTTAAGCAAATATTTGGACTAGTTCATTGTAACACCAGAAGCATCAAATCTGGTAATGAGGTCAATTAAAATTTTGTGAAAGAAATTATTTAAAATATTCCATTGACCATTTTATTTCTATTCACTCCTGGATCTCTATTCACCCCGTTTTACGGTACCAAACAGATTCACTGTTATAAAAAGTATATCTAACCTGCACAAATACCTACTTACAGTAACTTACCTAAATTCATATCTTTAATTAAAAAATCTATAAAATTATTCAAATTAATGTTTCATTGTACCAACCTTATGCCTTGTTATTTATTACGCACTTTCAGAATCCCAACTTAGGTAGGTACCTACACATAAACATTATACAGGGTGTAATCGTTAATTGTTTCCAGGGGATTATTCCGTAACTACCTATTACAGATATTAATAAAAAACTTTAAAATGATATCGAAAGTACTTTACCTAATGAGTAAAAAGACATCAATACAAAAATAAAAATAGGTGACGTATTTTCGATATCAGTTTAAAGTTGTTTGGTGTCTGTAATAGTTACGGAATAATCGCCTGGACACACTTAACGATTACATCCTGGGGGCCTAAAAAGGCCACTAACGACGAATCGTATCCGCGTTGAAATACGAAGCGGATTTAATTTCGTAAAATGGTCACACACAGCGCAATTCGCCGCGCGATTCGTTTTTGGCAATTCGCCTTTTTGACAAGTTTCTATACAAAATCGTAAAATGGCTCACCAAATACGAATCGCCTAAATGGCAAATGGCAGCATTGAAAGACGCAACTCCCACATTGCGTCTAACAATTCGTCGATCGTTGTGACTTGTTTTGCTTGACTCAATTGATTGAAATTAAATAGATGATATATTTCTTTAAGACAATTTATCGCAACATGCAATAGCCCAAGACGACTTCACTCACCAAAACGGACACTATACTTCATCGTAACGTATTTAGTGTTCCTTGTTATTACTTACAGAATTATGAACATGAACAAAGTAATGAAATACGAAAAAAATATCTCAATTGAATTGAATTATTTTTTTTATTTTAGCGTCATCTAGCGATTAATCATGAAACTCATATCACTTGCTCATAAATTGACACTCGTTGACAAAGCACAGTTTATTACCAGTTAATTAAATATTACGCTAAAATATATATTTATGGTATAAAATAGTTCTTAAAGTCTATTTTTTGATATAATATGAATAAATACTTATCTAAACGCTTTTATAAGTCTTTATAAGTATTATTAAAATAACCAGAAAGTTACCGGTGTATTGTTAAACGGTGTATTTTTAAACTTGCAACATTTCATCTTAATCCGAATCCTCCGACGAACCGCATTGTAGAAGAATCGTCGTTAATGTGTTTCATTTTATGACAGCCGACGAATCGTAAAGCGTTTCGTCGGACGAACTGGAAGACGCACTGCAATCCGATTCGTCTCATGAAATGGCCTTTTTAGGCCCCCAGCATATTGTAACAACTGCCCCGAAAACGAAACGAAAAAGTATTTACCTACCAACTATGCCTACCAATAGTATCCGACCGAAACTGATTTAAACGACTGAACATAGATTAATATTAATTATCCGAAACTGAATTTCGTTCTCAGTTTCGGTCGAAACCGAAACTTACAAGGTTTTAAAAGAAAATTTAAAATAAAACCTTATTAAAGTGTCCAATATGAATGCGGTAGCATGCTCGTCCGAGAAGGAAACGTGTTAACATCAGTTCTATTCGGATTCGTTGGTAGGTACATCTTTAGTCTGTACCCTTAACGGTACGAATCTTGGACCTAAGTTATGAAAGAAATGAGGCTCTAGCGACTCTAGCGCGTGTGGTTTGTTTTAATCTAATGATTTGATTGGTAGATTTGAGCTCGTCCACCACATTTGCACCCCGGACAATCCTTCAAACACCATCCAAGAACGCGAACTGCGCGTATAGAGCACATAGGGACATACCTACTTTGTTAACAACGCATGCTTGTACCTATACCCACAGGGCGGCCCTAACGCACCAGTATAAGGAACGACAGCTTTTTTATAACAAATATGTAGTTTTAAAGATATTTCATTTCGAAAATTGAAACGAGCAGCTGGAAAACTGTCTTTGTGTGAGTGACAGCATGACTTCTTAGTAAGTAGTGCAAATGCATGAAGTGCAAGAGAATATCGCATTTATCTCGGTCCCGGTTGTGTTTTGTTGCGTTTACGTGTATGATTCAATAAAAAATAAAAGTCATTTGAAATAGTAAGAAATCTATAAATCATATTAAAAATAAAAATTATATTATTATCGCATGAGTGTAGCATGTTACCGGTCTTTTCAGGTTAATACACGTTAAAAGACAAGTAAACCCAATCTATTAGTATACGTAAATCGACAACTTCTACGACAGGAGAAGGCACAGCTCTAACGTAGTAAAACGTCCATGCATAAAAATGGAACGTTAGTAAAGACACAGCGTTCTGTAGGTAAGTCCGATCCCCTCCCATAAACATCAATGCCTATACCACTGGTAACCTTGACAGCTGTCAGAAGTCAAATTTAATACGTCATTATTTTGTGAGTTGTCATGTGTCAAATTACGTGGCTTTGAAGGAAAAGAAAACAAGTCTATGTTCTCCTTCTTATAAAAATATTGAATATAGGCAAATTTTATTCAATAAAACAAAATGAAAAGTTCATGGAGATCGTTTTCTCTAGCCATATTATTAGTGGCTACATCAATAAGCACTGTGCACAGCTATACTATCACAGTTGATGCACACGCCGAAGAGTGCTTCTTCGAACATGTTGAAGCAGACACTAAAATGGGTAAGTAACTTTAACAGAAAGAATAGGAATACCTGCTCTTTGGGCGATTATATCGTGTAATCTCCAGATATTTCCAAAACTCGTTAGTCCACTGTATCTTGTATCATTAATAAATTCATACCGTCTTGCAATAAGATTCGCCGGTTATTCTGGTTGCCTTATTCTTCTAATGAAATGTCTTACTTTTCTAATATCTTCAATGTTTTACCAAAGTCCTTTTACCCATTACTCAAAGACTTGGGAGGTTTTTGGACAGTAATTATGTAAATGTATTGAGTTTAACCACCCAAGCTAAAATGAAATTAGTAGGTTCAAATATGCAGTAACTTCATGTCAAACCATTCCATTACTACATCTTAAATCTTACGGAGATCTATATTTATTATAACACAGTTCAGTAAACAATATTGTTCTAATTAGAACCAAACGAAATCTTTTAAAGAAATTCATACCTAAATTAAATAATAACTAAGCATTTTTCCACAGGTCTTACATTTGAAATAGCAGAAGGTGGTTTCCTAGATATAGATGTAACAATCACAGGCCCAGATGGTGCCGTTATCTACAAGGGTGAAAGAGAATCATCAGGAATGTATACATTCTCAGCGCCCACATCTGGCAAATATACTTACTGCTTTAGCAACAAAATGTCCACAATGACACCTAAGGTGAGATGACCAAAAATGTATTCATAATTTCGCCTTCCACCTCAATTAGCTGTTGAAGCCATGTATTGCTACTACAAAACAGTGACCCCAGACAAAAGGACAATCCACCTGTGATGTCTGCAATTGTCTACTTCCCCGTTCCTCCCATTTTCATACATTACTTCTGCTTAGGCTGCAATTAAGAGTATGCATTTAAAAACCCATGGAGTGTGTTTTAGTTGGTTAAAGTCTGATAAACTAAGGGGAATTTGTACCTAAAAAAAGAAATAAGCAGTGAGCATAATCTACCTTATGAGTGTCCTCTATAAAATAAATTTTCTTGGATACTGATTTATGTGCAATTTATAAAACCTTGATAACCATTTGTATTGTTCCTTGATCAATTAAATTTGATGTACCAGGTGGTGATGTTCAATCTGGAAATTGGAGCCGCCCCACAGAGCCAGACTAAAGAAGAAGAAGTGAACCACAACAAACTGGACGATATGATCAAAGAGCTTGCCACTACACTCAAAACTGTCAAGCATGAACAAGAATACATGCAGGTACTTTCCTTTTATTAATTCTGTACTCCATTACCTTCGGTTTTCCTGGTTGCATGCAAAGTTCACACTTGAAGTCCAATGATTGGTTTTTGACTTGTAAAAAAGTGACTTCCTACTAACCTCCAAGCTGAATAGGAAAGGGCTAATATGCTGATTGATGGTTTCTGATATTTATATCATCCATGTCCTTAGTAAAAGTGCCATGCCAATACTTGGCATCCACAAATTATTGTTATAATAATACTTTGAATATACATAATCACTACATGGTATAAAATAAAGTCGCGTTTTCTGTCCCTATTTTTCTTGCCCCTTTGTATGCTTAAATCTTTAGAACTACGCAACGGATTTTGATGTGATTTGTTTCAATAGATAGAATGGTTAAAGAGGAAGGTTTATATGTATATAACATCATGCTACGACTAACAGGTGCGGAGCAGGAATGAAAAATGTTTCAAAAACAGGGTGACGCAGACGAAGTCGCGCGGGTCAACTAGTGATAAATAATTTGCATTTGAATTGCTTGAGTGGATTACCCTAAATACTTAAATATTTTGTAATATCTATTAACTTTCTCTTCTAATTTCCTGGAAACAAGTTGACATAATAGTTATATATAGGGTGTTAGGAAACACTCCTGAAGCTGAAGGCACCTGGTAGAACTCTTGCCTTTTTGCCATAAAAATAATTACGGTTTGGCAATTTTGTTTATATTATTTAATTAGCATTATTCACTCACCATAGTAAAGCTAAATGAAAAAATACTTTTATAAAAAATCATTAACTGGTATTATGATACTATTTGTTCTTTTTTGTTGTGATTTTTTACGAAATTATCGTTTCATTTAACTTTACTGATAGAATGGAGAGTGAATAATGTTATTTTGTAAAACAGTATGAAAAATAAAAGTTAATAAAAAATCGAATTTTTTTATGCCAACAACTATGTACTCTATGTGGATTCGGCTTCGGGAGCGTTTCCCTAACACACTGTATATTGTTATATGGTTTAACCTAAATATATTTTTGTAGGTCCGTGACCGCATCCATCGCGCTATCAACGAAAGCACGAACTCCCGCGTTGTGCTGTGGTCAATCTTCGAGGCATCTGTTCTTCTCGTCATGACCCTTGGACAGGTGTACTATCTCAAGAGGTTCTTCGAAGTACAACGTGTAGTTTAACATTATGAACACTTCCAATTGTTCTTCCAAGTTTTCTACGAGAAAATTTGTCAGCAGTCTTATGTTACAGGGATACGTTTCTACTTTCAACTTCATCACATAATTTTATGATAGAGATATGTCCAATACCTCGCACCTTCATATTTCCAATTATGTGTTTCATATTTGTCCTTTGTTATAAACTTCACTTGTACAAATAAAACATCTCCATACATTGAATTAAATTTATACACACCGATACAATTATTTCATTTTCATAAGTGACTGTAAATAAGTGTGATAACTCGATAACATAAGACTTTTTACGCGCGCAATGTTCGTGAAGTGTATTGCTATTTAGGACTCCAGAAATTGGGAAGCGAGACGAAAGTGAATTCTTGGCGATCTGAAGTGTGTATGGATGAGTGTTGTATGTAGTTATATGCGTTGTGGACTAATAAAATAATATTGTTTGTAATGTGATATTTCATTGAAATATTTTAATCCCTGTTTGAAGTTGTGTAACTTACTAACCTATTTCTTTTATGACAATACTATTGATTTGATTGTATCAAAATTATTTATTAAACCATGGAATCAAATTGGCAGTTCAACCTTCAAGTTCCCCAAACCATTTCTACTCACTACCTATGTACAGACAAGGAATTTGATTCGCGTACCGTTCAGATGATTTTTTGCTCGAACTATGAAAATATCATAAGGGTTATATTCGTTTAATTATGGTAAAATAGTTTTGCATAATTAAAATGACACATGTTCGGTTGATAGGTCTGCAAACTTCGACCTTAGATAAAGGAAATTTAGATTAATTTCACTATGTCAAACTGAAGACAGTTTGACATAGTGAAATTAAATCTGAATACTAACCTATTTTTAGTTTCGTATTTCAAATAGAAAAAAAAAATCTTCGGCCATGTCAAATTAGTGACACAGTCAAATGCCAACTAAAACATTGAACGTGTTTGATAAAAACGTATAATTTTAAAATGCGGAAGGAAGAAGTCAAATAATTACATTGCATGAGCAGGCCCGCGGCATTTGCGACATAGCTCGGTTACTAAATAGATATATCGAGAACAACACTGTGAGGCTATGGATTACCTACTCTATTTGGAGAAGAAGAAAAATCACCCGATTTATACCCAATAGAAGATAATTGGAGAATTATGGTGCAGAAGTGGCAAAATGGTCAAGAAAGGACGAAGCAAACTTTAGTGGAATATTGTCACGTTGTGTTAGAATCGTTGCGTGGTTCAGACATATGTGTAGTCGGATAGTAGACTCAATGCCGGCCCGACACCAAGCTGTGTCTGACAGTATTAGTTATTATTAAGTATTAAAAGTATTAAGAATACAATTTCTGATGTTTATTTTATAACGTAGCATTTAGTTTTCAATGGCGGGAAAACTTGTCGACGTTAAAACTTTAACGTCCACAGCTAATATTTTGAAGTCACCTATGACAACCACGAAGTTATGAATGACAACAGCCAATTATGTTCGCCCCAACCATAAAAACTTATTATACTTGTAAAATATAAAATAACTCTATGGTCACGGTCAACCTCAAAGAATTTGTAAAAATTATATACCTTGTCAAGTCAACCCTTTATCGTTTGTCAAATATAGTATTCTCGAAAGATGTCAAACAGTGAGCTCGGAAGAGCTCGGTTTGGCTCGGTTTATTATCATCGTAATATCTCTTTCTAGTCTATGTCTGTAAACAAAAGCGTCGTCGAAAAAAGATAACCCTTAATATTATAGATTGTCATCGGCAATTTAGACTTAGAACGGTACGCGAATCAAATTCCTTGACTGTACCTATGTACGGTGCTTCAACTCGGAACCCAATTCAAATTCAATTTGTGGACGATAATGAGTGATTGGCTAGTTCCACCAGTCACCTACATTATCGTGAAAGCATCGTGTAGAGCGAATTTAACGATGTACCTAATGAACTCATTATCATTTAATTTTGAACTTTAAGCCTATGGCGATAAAGCTAAAGATTCAATGGCATTTTTCTAATCTCGTGGTTAACAGAATCGGGGGTCTGGTGTATCAGATCTTAATGCCACAGAGACTAGAATATTATTGGGAGTGACAGAACGAAAAATAACATTATTATAAAGATTCGTTTAATAGTCAACAATCATATATTGTCTTAGACATGTACTTTAAATTTCTTTTTTTTTTTCAAACAACAACAATCTGAGATTCTAACAACTATTGATTTATGGTTGTATTTAAAATATTTATACTTCTTATCCTAATAAAATTCGGTATATATAGAGGTATGTTTTGTTTGCTAAGAGTAAAATTCCTTAAGACTAAAGGCACACCCATGGCATTATAAAAATAACAAATGAACCGAGACGGTTGCTTGTTGAGAGGCAAAAGAAACCAAGTGACATCGACATTTTCAGAAGAATACAGCTGTATAGCGTTTATGATGACTTTTCGAACATTTTCTCTTTAAAAAGTCGATGGCGCTCGCGCGAATAAAAAGTTCTTAACAACCTGATGCCTGCGGCTCCGTCCGCGTGTAATTTTGATTCCGTTTCCACAACCCATGTGAACCTATTCTCTATAAAAAATAGTCTATTTATTTTTTTAAATTATATACGGATAAATTTCCGAATACCAATTTTCAACAAGATGCATTCAGTTCTTGAATAACAATATCTTCACAAAGTTTCACATTTATGATATTATAAGCTGATAGTTTAACTGAGGCATCGCCTGCGGTATGACGAGAAAGGAGGCCAAGTGAGTAGCTTGCCTGCCGCTTGAACTTCACGGTCTGTACCTCGAAGTGGTCTCCATTCTCGTCCTGCACCTCGTAGGCGATGTCTCATTTATGTGGTTAACGATAGTAGAAAGTAGCATAGCACCGGTTGGGTATTCACGCCCAATGCACAAAAATATAGCCGGACGGTGACGGACAATGTTTATCACCACCAACCTTTACCGAAGCGGCAAATGGAAAAATACGCAGATGATATTTTTTTTTTATACAACTTAGGTCGCAGACAAGCACGCGGCCCACCTGAGGGTAAGTGGTTACCGTGGCCTATGGGCGAGTGTAACACCAGAGGAATAACACTCGTGGCGCAACCCCTGTAAGAACAGAGACATTCTGTGTGGTCAGCGCAAAAGATGTAGGACAAGCCTTGGTTACTGCGAGAGAAGGATAACTCGATATAAAATCATGTACCAGCCCGACGGGCCAGCGGCCAAACAGTAGGCTAAAGCTTCCCAACGTTTGTAGAGGCCTTAGTGGACTGCGATAGGCTACTTGATTGATAAAAGCCGCACTTAAAGGTTAGCCGAAATAGTGCAGTCGTGCGGTGAGAAGTGCGGACACGACGGCGCCGGCGGGCAGGCGCGGCTGGGAGGGCGTGGCGCCGGGCAGTTCCAGCAGCGCGCTCGCGCCGCAAGCGCTCTGCAGCCGACTGCTGCACTGCGGGTAAATAACACTATTTTAATGACATTTAAAAGCAATTTTTTTTTCGAGCCTATCAACCAAACATAGATTGCATTAAACTAATCTCGGTCTTAAAGGGCTCGTGTCCATGGCTGTTCAGTTCTATTTTTGTTTGGTCAGTTAACCAGTACTTGCATTAAGGCAACTAAAATGAAACTGCAATTTTGCGTTTTATTCCACCAACCTGAGGAATTGCCATGTCGCCAATACTTTTTCAGACATTCTGATCGGTTGTTGAGACGCGGCAACTAGTTGATTACCCGAGTGTCGTTTTAATTTCCTAATGAAAAAACTAATTTAGTACGCATGCGCGAGGGTTTTGAATTTTTGCCGGTTTATGAATTTTTTGATTGTTACGCGCTGTTAGCCGGTATGTATGTCATAGTGAGATACCTGGTTGCCGAGCGTGGTGGCGGTGGGTATGTCCCCGTCGGCGGTGAGGTCGAGCGCGGCGCGCGCGTACTCGGGGCGCGCGTCCAGGTCGTGCGCCTGCGCCAGGCGCACGCGCAGGCGCGGCCACGCCCCGCGCCGCCCGCTGCTCACGCGCAGCGCGCGCAACACGAACAGCAGGCAGCACACGTACGCCGACACGGGGTTACCTGCGCGCGCGGGCACATAGTTACTCATACTATACCTCATCAGCGGGACAGCGTTCCGGTTGCGATATTCACGTGTGCAATAGGAGGTATCATTACCTTGAAACTAGAATGAGTTGGTCAAACTAAATCCCTTTCCAAATCCGTGTTGAATTCGATGCGAAGGGACACTGGCTAGGCTAGACTAATCGCGTACGGATTTCTCTACCCAATTGTTTGTGTTTAACGCAAGGCACTCATCCGAAAATTTGCGAAAGTTGCAAAAATTTGTGAGTAGTCCGTTGACTACTCACAAATTTTTTAGTTTATTAGTTATTTATTAGTGTCGTCAGCAGCCGTTGCTGCTGACGACACTAATAAATAACTAATAATGTTATTGTAACTTACCAGGCAATGCAAATATATATTTCTTCTTGCCCTCGAACTCGCAAGTCGCAAATGTGCTAGGCTTGCCCGGCTTCATGAGTACTCGTCCGAAATGTATAGTTGCACCGAAATCCTAAAAAAATCTATTTTATATTTCTACTCTTAAAAGGTAAAATGTAGGTTAAACGACTTTAAATATCTTAATAGAGGTAAAAAATAAAGTTTAATATACCAATCTCACTTTTTTATAATACCAGTCTCGTCAGGTGCGAGAACTACAGCCAACATTCAGCAGGTCATTCGACACATAAATTTCGTGTCAGAGTTCGCTGTGGATCGATAATGATGAGCTTACCTTCGTTAACACAGGCTTCAATAGGTCCTTTTCACCCATAGAGACTCCCCCAGTACACACAAGGATATCTGCAAGTTTAAACGCGGCGGATATGGCAGCTACTAGCTCATGCGGTGAATCGCGAGCAATACCACAGTCTATACTATCGTAGCCATGTTCCCTGGCGAGGAAAGAGATTTTATGTTTTTTTAGATTTCATATTCGCTTAATTTACACGATTTTAAGGGTCGTTTTAATGGTATATACGAAATGAATGACTTCTTCCTTCGCTTCATTTGACAAATGTGTATACAAAAACAACGATATAATACATAATACATCATTGCTTTCCTAAGTGTTTCTTCCATGTATATTTCATTCATATATTCAACATTATCAATAAATATTTTTTTAATATACTATAATACTCACTTAAGCAGAACTCGGAGCATAGTTCTGTTAGAATCTCGTATGTGTGAAGGTCGTAGCTTAACCTCGGAAGGCTCTTGAAGCTCATTGCCAGTCGACAAGAGCGCCACCTTCGGTGGAACACGTACAGTTACATTCTGGTACCCAGCCCCCGCTAGCATACCAATTTTCGCTGGGTCTAGTACAAAACCTGAAAACAAATTGTTAGAATAATGTAAAATTTATATTTAGGTATGTATCTTAAATTATGCTTGTTCCATTATTTGAGTGCCCGACTTATTGCAACATTGAGAGAAATTTTAAAAATACATATAGGTATAAATACACGCTTGTAAATCCCCGAAGGCCTACTGCCGTCAAATGGGCATGGGCCAAATGGCTTTACTATCGGATGAAGTACCTAATCGCCTTCTAAGCACTCGCGAAAGGAGAGAAACAGATGGAGTAGAGTGGCCCTATTCTTCTCCATTGCGACTATTATTCTTGTTGACTTTTGTGAGACTCGTCAGAAGCTTCTTAAAGATTCTAGACAGACGCAAAAAGGACACAGACCTCTCTCAACTAGCACCGACCCCATAACTATATCGTGCCCGACGCGTCTCACATCTTGCTGCGGCTCTGGTGCTTTCAATATTTCTACCTCTAGTTCAATTTGACCATCTTCTGTTGCTGATACCAGCCTTGTGTCTTCAACCTGTTATAACACAAAAAAATCTTATGCTTTTTCAAAATTTACCTAATAAACAAGCTGAGGTGAAATTCCAAAAGGGAACAGGTTGGTCCAAGAGAAAAATGGTTCAAGAGTTCTTTCTTTCTTTCTTTCCTATGACGTGCAAACAGCCACACCTACATCATACTTTATTCATAGTCGATTGTAAATGGTTTCACGCACACATGATAATTTTATCTAAAACTTTAATTGTCAACTATATCAGACTCGCTAAATAAGCGGTCTTTTTATCAAAGAATAAATGTTTGGATAATTAACATAAGCATACCTAAAGCAATGCGTTCGATGTAAGTACTCGCAAAAAAAAGGAAATAACGCAACGCAACAGTTTTTCATGAGCAGTTATTTGAATTTAACTTTCTATCAGAAAAGTGCAGTTAATAAATTCTATTTGCAGAATCGATAACATGACTACTTTACTTTATTCTATTTATATAGTTATGTGGCCAGATTGACTACACCTCGCCTGATAGTAAGCAGGGGTGCAGTCTAAAACACTATACTAGCGATCGATCGATACCATGACTAAACTATCACTATCGATATCTATCTAACTATCAATAACACGACTATACTATGCATACTTTATTTAAGCGCATAAGGCTTCGGCTCGGGTCAAATATAGCACCTTACCCGTGGGCTTTTGTGTGGGTCATCGTCTACGCTCAATATACCTACTTAGATTCCTACCTGCACGACACAGTCAGCACCGGCCGGTACCGCAGCACCAGTATTGACTCGAGCACATTCACCCGAGTTTAGAGGCGCAGTGGGCGCGTCACCGGCCGTCACGGCTGAGCGCACTCGCCGCACGCCGGCACCGTCTATACTCAAGCACGCGTAACCTGATAAATTACAAACATTATAGTGGATACAACCGGCAAGCACTCGGGTACACCTAGTTTTTACCACTCAGGCGATAGAAGGAAAGTAGTTATCGGGGCCTATGGATGTTTGCAACACCACGGGCATCACACCCGTGCTGCCGACCATGTAGAGGTGAGAGGGGAGGGGTAAAGTTTTCTTAAACTATACCCCTCCCTTCTGAACTGACAGCTCAGAAACCCTCTTGGGTTTCTGAGCTGTCAGTTCAGAAGAAAATGCGAGGTTTCTCGATCACCTCACTTACAATACAACACAAAGCCTCTGTTCACTGTAGGGTAAACGATAGGTGGGTTAAGCTACCTAGGCGCGGTAACTATGTGGATGGGTTTTTCATCTGAGCACTTTAAATGTCGAAACGTATTCTTTCGTTAGTTGAAGACAGAGGTCCATATGAACGTGAACCACTCTGTCAGTGGTTGGCCATTAAGCTCAGGCTGTGAGACAAGACGAAAGTTGCTCCCAATTTAGCCGAAAAAATCAAGTCACGTCTATTGATTCGGACCTCGGACACTGAACAGAAAGCCTTGGATGATCTTAATGATAATGAGAACAAAGCTAGAAAAATAAGTAACTAGATAAACATATCCTTACCATCTTTGACTGAAGCTGGGAATGGTGGCATCGGTTCTTTTGCCAACAATGTTTGTGCCACAACTCTGCCTAAGCCCTCTTCAATCGTCACCATTTCTACTCTTTCTTCCCATTGTCCCATTATAGCATCTACAATCTTAAATGCTTCAACCATTTGGTACATTGGAAATGGTGATTCCCGAGCTCGCAGCGCTACTTTTGACACATCTACATTACTACTATGAGTACAGGTATGGTTAAACTGCATAGATTTATGAATGTAGCTTACTTCAGCTGTATCATCGTGCATCATTGCAATGGCATGTGACAATATTGGCTTTACAACTTCAAAACATTCTGTTACTGCCTTTTGGCTTCCAGGGAAGTTAACTATTAATGTTTTATCTCTAACACCAGCGACAGCTCTTGACAGTTGAGCCATAGGTGTCTTCTTTAAGCTCGCTATAGTGATAGCAGTAGTAATACCTGGTACTTCTTTTTGAATGACTGCTTTGGTTGCTTCGGGGGTAACATCTCTAGGTGTCAATCCGGTACCTCCCGTTGTTAGTACGAGATCTAAATTACTGTCACAGAAGTATTTGAGCTCTCGTTCAATTATTTCCTTTTCATCAGGTATGATAATGGTATGAAGGTTGGCTTCAGGGAAAAGCTCCCTGGCAAATTCTGCTAAAGCTGGTCCTGACTTGTCCCGGGAATTATCTTTGAAGCATGTGTCACTGATGGTAATAACAGCCACTGCTTTCGCCATTTTGTATAATGTTTACTTGTCAATATTCTGGAACTGTTCACCAAACCAACTCTCAAAACATTTAAATTCACTCGTAATTCTATGAATGCAGAATCATAATATGGTGATTTATATGGTCACCACCTTACTATTAGTATAAGTAAATATCCAGATATCTCTAATATTAATATGTGTAGTTGTATAATTACTGTATACTACAAGTATTAAGATGTTTAAAGCAACAGAAAAGGTACTTATGTAGTGGATTTTTCTTTGAAGAATATCGTCGGGGATAGTGCAACTCCGCGTAACTTGCATTGGATAATTCCGCGTATCCGACAAATGTAGCCAAATTTAAGTTTCGCGGGCAAATTCCGCAACATCTTGATCGGCTTCCACCGCCTTGACACGAGTTCATTTTGACCAATCGAAAGCCAGGAATCGCCCAGTAACAACACTGCGTATCTTTCGCGAGCTAGTGTCAGCACCGCGTAATTGATCTGGAGACACCGGCAACGAGTTTGTGGTTTAATTTTGCATGATGCATGATGCAAAATGATGCATGTGATCTATGTTGTTCGTATAGAGTAGGTAATATTAGTGAAGAAAAATATCAGCAACACTTGTCACGAGAAGATTTAGCTAGACAAGAAAAGACTTTAGACAAAGAAAGAGCGAAAAATGGAACACTTCATCTTATCACTGCTGACTTACAAACTGTGAAACTGTGTCCATTTTTGAAAGCTAGTGCACTGTATTTTAAAACAAAGCTTATGGTTCATAATTCCACAATTTACAATCTGGGCACTAATAATGTAAAGTGTTATTGGTTTGATGAGACAACTACGGATTTAACAGCATCAACTTACGCTTCTTTTTATATTGATTATTTAAAGAAAATGAGGGAGGGAAACACGTTCAGTGCTACAATGGTGGCGCTCAGCGTGACGGCCTCATCAGATGCTTTTTCACGCCACGCTTAAAGGACCTGGGACTGTAGGAAGAAGGAGACACGTGCGCCGGCAAGGAATTCCAGGACTTAATGGTACGGCAGAGAAAAGACTCACCGAACCGCTTGGTTCTTGATGGAATATTCTGTACCGCATGCGAGTGACACCTAAGCCCTGCACGCATTGTCCTGTGTAGGAAAGGGGAGGGTGGGATTAGTTGGAAGAGCTCATCAGAACATTCACCATGGTAGAGACGGTAAAATACTGCCAAGGACGCAACATCTCTACGCATCTACAAAGGCTCGAGGGAATTTGTGACCTCAGGACTCCCAATAATGCGGACCGCACGTCGCTGCAACCTGTCGAGAGCATCTAATAAGTACTTTGCGGAGCCATCCCAGAGATGCGAGCAGTATTCCACGCAGGAGCGAATTTGTGTCTTATAAAGAAGACACCGCTGCTCCGGCGTGAAAAAACGTCTCACTCTGTTCAGGACTCCGAGTTTACGCGAAGCTGTTTTGATGATGCTCTCGATATAGTTCATGTTGTTCAGTTTGCAGCGCACGTCCATACCGAGTATATTGAGGTTGTCCTGTAATGGCAGTGGTGTGCTCTGAAGAGTGGGAGGAGGAAGGAAAGGAGATGTCTTTGCTGAAAACGCGCATGCCTGCGTCTTCTTGGCATTGAACTCGACCAGGTTCTCAGATCCCCATTGGGAAACGTGATTGAGGATCCGGTCAAGCCCAGTGACAAGAAGTCGCCTCTTTTCCGCTATATCGGACCACTTGGCCGCAGAATGTCCGTGGTAACTCCCGTGTACAGTGCTATCGTCTGCATAGCAGTGGATGCTGCCGGTGGACAGCATGTCATTGATATGCAGAAGAAAGAGAGTGGGTGATAAGACGGACCCCTGCGGCACACCAGCATTTACCTGCAGGAACTCGATGCTCGTCCATCACAGAGAACGCGAATACGGCGCCCCTGCAGGAAGCTAGCAACCCAATTGCACAGTCTCAGAGGCAGACCGAAGGCTGGTAGTTTGGAAAGAAGCGATTTGTGCCAGACTCTATCGAACGCTTTGGCGATGTCTAGGCTAATAGCCAGTGACTAACTGTGATGCGGCTGAACTTCGATATTTTCCGTGAAGCGACTGCCATCTGACCTCCACAACCAATGATCTAATGACCAATGGCGATATCGAAGTTCCAAGTTAGGCTGGTTGGACTTTTGAGGGCTCCAACTACCCGTAACGACTGCCATAGATGTTTGTATGGCAACCGGGACCGACGGCTTAACGTGCTCTCCGAGGCACTTATAAACCTGCGATAAATACACACATAACTTCGAAAAGCATCGAAAAGTCATTGGTGTGTGCCATGGTAAACCTGGGATCGAACTCGAGACCTCGTCTCAGCAGTCCACGACCCATACCACTAGGCTACCGCGGCTTTTTATTTATGATTGATTATCACAAATAATCAAGATTGGATTTTTCGTGTTGCTCGAAGTTAGGCGTTGAATATTATATAAAAAATCAGTCTTTTTATTTTTTTATAATTTGATTTTAATTATTATGTACAATCAAGTGCCTAATATTGTTAGCACTAAGACTGATTTTTTATATAATATTTTATTAATAAGTTTAGGATTTGTGATATTCCTAAGTATTCCAATTGAAATTACTAAGGCTGATATCGTCTGAATGAATATAAGATTTAATTAAACTAGTTTTGATACTTTAGTTCTATCAATGTTTATAAGAGCAATTCAAAGAGATTTTAGAGGAAAAGTTTATGTTAGTTTTGTTACATTCATATTATCTAACTCTTGTAAGAGTTACAGATTCTACATTAATTTAGAATAGTTTTATTTTCAACATTAAATAAATATTGTTGTTAAATAATAACATTTATTTAATTCATAACCGCGTACCTTCCTCTTAAGTTCCAATATTATAAGTTTATGGTCAAAGCAAATCCGCGTATTTGTCGTAGGGCCTTAATTATTTACATAAATTGATATATTATTCTAACAAGAGATAGAACACATTAATAATTACTTACTATGTAAAAATGAGCTTAAAATTCATTGAATTAATAAAGTTATTAAGTTTTAACCTTCCTCTGTAAAACTTGATCTATTGCAGATACGCGGCCTTTACATATGGTAGATTCGCGGATTTGCACTATCCCCGACGATATGTAGATAAATCAGGTAGACATTCAAAAACATTATCAATCGTAATACTTTCTATTTTTTTTTTTTCTTGAACTTTTGAGCCATAAAGTAGGTAGTAAGTGGCTGGTTAGAGGCAGGGACAAGGGAAGACTAGGGGGAGAAGCAGATAGATTGGATGACAACTGTTATTACAATTCTGTTATTTGCCTAGAACCCTTATTTCAAATAGGCTTGAAATTTGAAAGTATGTAACCTTATTGATACTATACCTATAAAATAAATATTTCTAACTAGATATTATTCTATTAATGTAACATCAATCATCTACAATGAAACAAGGTGGAACAGATCGAACATACTTGGCAATAGAATCGGAATGTTAACTATTTGATTATTGGAATGGCCCAATGGACTGTCTTATGAGAACATTCTTATATCTGTTGTTTTTTTTATTAAATATCTGCCATGATAGAGTATCTTGATTACTTTGAATTACAATGGTTATCACAACCTAATTTATCGAACTGAATTAATAAAATGACAATGCGATAACTATGAAATAAAATAAAAATTGTACAATATTTATGTTTGACAACTTTACTTACCGCTTATTTTGTCTTGTAGGTTATGTATTCTTCTTATATCAAACTATCAATGTCGTTATGTAATTGCTGCTTTTTACTTCATATTTATTCCGAGAATATGATAAAAAATGTTTAAATTCAATCAGGGTCTCGTACAGTCGTACACGTACCGTCTCAAGACATAAATGTGAAGTCAACAATGTCAGATCAGCTGTTGATTACATATGACATTTGACAGCTGATCATTAATGACGATTGCCAAATTGATAGGTAAAATATTTCGTTCCGAAATGGAATGGGCAGTTTATGGGTAACAAAATAACTGTAATTTTTAAACAATATGTATTTGTAAATCATAATCGCTTATAGCTAGTACAACATAATTACAACTTTCGACAATATCGATATTATTTGCTAATAAAAGCCCCTGATTCTATTTATCGCTAACCATTGTCAAACCATTGATATTACAAAGCTGTCATTAAATTTTCGACTTTCTTAGCATAACATGACTCAAAGTTCAAAATCAAATGAAAAAAAAATCACAATGCACCCTTTCATTCATCTACATTAAATTTTAAGCTTCAACAGTATAGAAGTAAATTCTAAAAATCAATGGCATCTTTTGTAATTATGTATTGAGTTATTCAATGGTTACAATGGTTAACAATTAGCAGAATCTGGGTCCAGTTTTCATGTCCTGAAACCAATTTATAACTCCAAGCTACATGATAATAGTTTCAAATAAACGTTCAGCTCACAACCATGATTATATGTATATCTTATACTACAACGATCAGGAGGTTTTATATTGTACAATTACAAAAGTACTCAGAACTCCAGATTCATGCCCTCGGTTATTTGCTGCCTAATCAACTTACATACATTTTATATTTACTCCATACATTATTTACAACTTCCTCATCAAGGATAATACTATTACAAGTGCTTATTAATTGTTGAAGTGGTGTGTATCGTTGCAAAGCGGTTGAGTTACCGACTATCAGCAATTTGTGTTTGGCGCGAGTGACGCTTACGGCTAATCGGCGTTGATCATTCAAAACTTCACCCTCCTGTGAATTGGAGAAAAGCATTATAACATGTGTGCAGTAGCTATAGGAAGAGTATTTATGTGCGTTATATATTATATGACCCACAGTTTGAGCGCCAATCTTGCGGGCGCCATTGTCGCTCCCGTATAGGACCTTAGTCATTCTAAAGTATGCAACATAGATGCTGTTTGAATCATCTATTTAAGATACTACGACTATTTTAAATGAACAAATTCTGTTGATGAAAATCATAAATAGGTGTAAAAACCTACTGACTTGCTCTCGCACTGATACTGATACTGTCACACTTAAATGTATTTACTAGGGGCCGGCGTAGAAAGAGACAACAGCTCGTAACTTGCTTCTATCCTTACCTTATATACTTGAGGAAATTCCTTACTATCATTCAATCTTAGAAGCATACATATTAAATCACGCACAACCAGTAGGTACTGACCTTAACTTTGTCTGGGTCTGATTTTCCAGCGCGTTTAGTACAAGAGTAAATGATCACAGACTTGTCTCTTCCCTGGAACTGGTCCACAGTGCTGACCTCTAGCCCATGGTGTGCTAACGAGCGTCGCAACAAAACCACTTGGTCTCGATATGGGGCTATAACGCCAATATCCGATGACTTTATATTACCCTGATGTAAAAAAAAAACAATATCTACGTTAAGATTTTTATCTATACAAACTCAAATTTTTACTAATACTAGCTGTTGCCCGCGGCTCCGCTCGCGTGAACTTCTGATTCCGTTCCCGTTGCTCCATAAAAATCCTTCCTTAGAGGTACAACCGTCTTCGAGTTATGCACTTAGCAACATTTTTCGCAATATTTTTTTAATTATATAGATTAAAATACTAGAGTGTATTCGATCGATTGTTTATACGAAAGCGCTATACTCAGGATCTACTAGTTCAAATTGAACTCATTTTGCGTTGAATAGCCCCTTTATAGAGAAATATACCGGTTGATTTTATAGTGGTTTCGGAAAAAAAGATTTTGGCCACAATTTCGATAGTAAAATCGTAAGGAAATAATTTGACGAAAAAAAATTTTTTTTACACGTCCCAAACATTTTTCAGTTCACCTGCACATTATTGCCATACATAAAGTAATTTTTTTCTTCAAAATTAAAACTTCCAGTCGATTTTGCTACCGAAACTGTGTGTGAAACAAAATATTCTTATATAATAAAAAATCACCGTGTATAACTTATAACTTGTTTAGCCCTTTAACTATAAAGGCCTATAGCCTACTATAGGTATAACATCACGCTACTACCCAAGGGAGCGGAGCAGTAATCATAATTGTTAACACATCCAGCAGATTTCCATACATTATTTTAAAATTAATAAAATTACAGTCATTGGTTGGGAGCCAAAAAGTACCTCGGGCAAAGCCGGAGCGGCTCGTCTAGTTTATCATATTAGTAGAATACTAACCTGCTTGAGAGCTTCCACTAAAGCTAATACAATACAAGCTTCAGTGGAATTTGTGCAATAATGTTTGTTGTTAGAAATATATGTATCGTCAGCAACAGTTTTAACGTCCATAAATAATACAGCGTGTTCTGTTGCCGGACTGCAAGCCATCGCCAACCACGGTGCATCCGATTGAAGGTTGGATATTTTCTGAAATAAAAATAATTTTACAGATTAAGGTACAGCTACCGCGCCGCCATGAAAGAAGTCCCGCGGCAAAACTAGAAACTAAAAATACATACATACATAAATTCCCCGTTGTATCACACCTGTTTCCCATAGGGGTAGGCAGAGATCACGGATGTCCATTTGCTACGATGCCGATGCCAACATACTACTCTCGCTTCATTCACTCTCATTACCTTCTTCATGCATGCTCGTTGGTTTAGGGTACTCCTGACCTGCCCCTCTTCTAAAACTTCCCCGATTTGGCCTAGGTCTACCCCTTCCGACGGTACCATCCACACTCGCCTCATTCATGACCGAACCATGTTAACATACCTTTCTCAATGAAATGAGAAATTCTTCTTTGTACTGCACTGACAGTACAGAGGCTCTTAACCTTCTCCCCTCCTCCCCTTTCCCCTTCCCCCTTCTCTATATGGTCGGCAGCCTCTGGTGTTGCATACGCTCATAGGCCACGGTAACCACTTTCTACTAGGTGGGCCGCTTGGTAACTGACACCTAAGTGGTATAAAAAATATTCTGTAATATATTTTTAAATTCACCTGCACATCAATATTCAATGTTGCTTGTGCAATCTCCTGATCAGCACACTTTAGTTTACCGTTATACGCGACACGGTTAGCTACGTCAGCGATTGCTTGGTTCATACGGTACTGTAGCTGCAGTGTAGATGTGGCCTCGTCACACATCAGTCTGTGGAACAAGCTCTCTTCCATGCCTAGGCGCCTGGTAATCAAAACATAAAAGAGGAATATGTAATATACTTATTCTAATATCAATGGCAAATAATCTAATATTCGAAACACTGGAGGGGAGTATTCTTTTATGGTCACTTGAGTAATTATAGATCCCAAAAACAACACGGTTTTGTTTTTTAAGAACAACACATTAAGTACTTTTATGGTCACTTGAGTAATTATAGATCCCAAAAACAACACGGTTTTGTTTTTCAAGAACAACACATTAAGTAATCTGTTGAAGTTCAAAAATTACTTGCATGCTTATTGGAGGTCAGGTCGACACTATATGTCTAGACTTTAGCAAGGCCTTTGATAAGGTGAATCACAAGCTGGTGAGCTAAACTGGTTGTTAAACTTGAACTTGAACTATTACGGTATCAATGGCTCTTTGCAGAGGAGCGTCATTTCTTACGTCATTAAACCGTAGTCAGTTTGTTACCGTAAAGGTCTACTCTTCGTCTATATTTGCCTCAACAGGCGTTCCTCAGGGTTAACACCTGAGCCCACTTCCTTTTGTGATCTATATAAATGATTTGATAATCATTTAAAATGCCTGTCCGTTGACGATCTCAACCTTCAACATGACTTAAAAGTTATATATATCTGACTGGTGTTTGTTCATCAAAATGAGCCTTAACGGGATACGGTGTAGTGGGTGTACTACACAGTGGTGATGTTTGAGATATATTGCCCGTAAATTCAATTACTGTAGATCACTGCAACACTATCGTGATAGACTGCTTAAGTTCAATATAATATCGCATGCAAGGCGTCGTATTTCCTACCGGCTTCCCTTTTGAAAAATCATCTTACGCCACTGTTAACCACTATACTAACGAGGCGTAAAGTTTTTAGGGTTTCGTAGCCAAATGACAAAAAACGGAACCCTTATAGATTCGTCATGTCTGTCTGTCCGTCCGTATGTAACAGTCACTTTTATACTTTTTTATCACAAAAATAGAAAAAAGCAATAAATTTTGGGGGTTACCATACTTAGAACTGACACTCATTTTATTTTTTATATCAAACCCTTAACTTAAAAAACTATAAGGCAAAGCGGATGATCGAAGCTGCTGATGTTACTTGTTGCTACGGAACCCTACATGGGCGAGTCCGACTCGCTCTTGCCCGGTTTTTCTTCCTATTGATTAAATATTTCATAGAATTATACTTACATCAACCTTTTATCACTGGAAGCCGCATAATTCATAACAGTAAGAAAATTGTTAGATATTTTCTGGTAATGATATCTACATTAGCTACTATTACTACTACATACATTATTAGGGCCTTAATGAAATATATCATCATGAGAATAACAATAGCATATAAGTACCTCGCAGCGCGGCTTCTGACGACAGGCGGCAGTTGGTCCGGGTCTCCAACTAAAACGAACTTTTTAGCTGCGAACAACGGGCGAAGAACTGTACTTTGTAAAACCTGTAACAAAATAAAATGATTTTCATTGGTAGCCATCAATATCAGTCAGTCAGTTATAACTATATCTTAGGTCCAATAGCCGTTATGCCTTTGCGGCGCGACGGTAGTGCATTTAGGGAACGTTGTTTCGATTCCCGCTCAGTAGAAATATTTGTACGCATGAACATGTATATGTCTACCGACGCACGGTCAAACAATCAAAAACAGTCTTTGTGTATAGGAGACATAGGTGAAATGGTCCACACAGAAGAGCTGATCATCCATTCGGTCAATGACGTTCTCACTGACAGTAGTAAGCTCAAGTATACCTCATAGACCCGGGTCACTATAAGCGGGGCGTGAAAAGGCATAATATAATGATAAGACCAATCTGAGCAATTGTAACACTGTACGTGTTTGTTGTGACCCTCTTTCCTGAGTCATTGCCTTCAGCGTACTATTAGGCTAGGTGAAGGCAAATTGACGTGTCCGATAATAAAAAAAGTTAAGGAAATGTATGGGGGTAGTTAAAGAAAAGTATTTGAAAGTTGCCTTACCTGAGTTGCTTCATCAACTATGCACACATCAAACGTTGTTCTCGCTAGCATCGCGTGAGTAGCTCCAAGGCAAGTGACCCCGACGACTTCCTATTAAAATAAAATAACTATAAATAACTCACTAAGATAAATATGTCGTCAGATAAAAGCATTAGGCCTACCATGAAATGCATGTTTATATTTCATGCAAAAATTTCAACGAAACACCCCAATCCCACCTCACCGACTGCCTGCGAAGATGGTAATTATCGAAACAAACCGGCTAAAACCGCACGCCGTCGTGTAAGGTGGCCTTATAAAGCAATTTCTTTGCACTTCGGGGTAGACGTAGAAGAGCGCCCCCAGTTTACAAATTGCAAATTTTGGATGTAACCGGGATTGATGCTCAAATCAAGAAGTCTTGCTTTGTCTATTATTTTCCAATTAATGCGGAAGGCGGAAGAAATTGGGCGATATTGTGTGCCTGTCTGAGGCCAGGAGTGAACTGCAAAAAATGCGAATAGAGGGAGATGGCGGACTGTTGTATCTGTCTACCTTGAAGGAAACCAGGCGGGGACGCATGTATGTGTGTAACAATGCGAAATGTTGAGTTACCATAGAATCATATATTTGTGCGAGTTGTTCAGGCGTGTCGCAGTGGGACGTGAGTGCCTGTTCGGTGCGATGTGAGAGCGCCGGCGCGACCCGCGAGCTCGAGCCCAGGCGCAACACGCGAACTGAGGCGGGTATCCTGTGGTCACATGGCCGATTAACCTGCGGCTATTATACTGGATGATTTTATAGCCGTTTAGGAATAAAAAAACTGCCACAGTTATGATAGCGATAGTTTACGATATTTTATTAACGATACTTATGCTCACCAGTTCATTATTACCATATATTGTATATAAAAAAATCAGTCAATTAAATTTTCCACAATATTTTGCTATCGACACTGTGCCTAACTTTTTTTTTTTCGAAACGACTTTCAAATCAGCTTGTATATTTAACTAGCGGTTGCCCACGGCTCCGTCCGCATGGATGTCGGTAATTGCGAAAAAATAGCTTATATCCTTTCTAGCCCTAATCTATTAAAACTAAATTTCATCAAGTTATCCTGGAAACTTTCAAACTTTCGTTCATGCTATGTCCTTTTCCATGTTCTTCTTCATCTTTGTACCAAATTTCAGTGACGTGAAAGCGTAACAAACAAACAGACAGAGTTACTTTCGTATTTATATCATTAGTAAGGCTATACATATTTCACATTTTAATCCTTGACAATATTTAAATCAAACCTCTTTAACCAGTACAAACAACTCACCTATTTAGTACGGTGTCAACGGCCGAATGTGTGTGGGCGGTGACCAGCACGCGCTGTTTCAAACTAACCAGCATCTGTATGAGTACGCTTACAGTTTGCGTTTTACCTAAAAGCAATAACACATTGAAAACAACTCATATAAGATGGCCTTGCCCTTACCCCCGTTCTGTTCAGATATTCAAAGAACTGTCATAACTCAAAAGTAACAATTGAATACACTAAATTATAACAGGAATTGATAAAAGCATATTCTAGTACAAATACCGGCTGATTTTATAGTCGTTTCGAAAAAGAAGATTTTGGCCACAATTTCGATAGTAAAATCGTAAGGAAGTCCTAATTTGGCGAAAAAAATTTTTTTTTTACACCTCCCATACATTTTTCTGTTCACCTGTACATTAAGTATTTTTCTTTTTCAAAATTAAAACTTCCAGACGATTTTGCTATCGAAACTGTGTGTGAAACAAAATATTCTTTTTCCGAAACAACTATAAAATCACCGTGTATAAATTACCAGTGCCAGGCAGCCCTTGCAGTAAGGCGTAGTCTTTAGCAGCGAGCGCTTTGAGTACCGCTCGCTGTTGCTGAATGTTGAGCGATCGCATCAGCTTCGTGCCGAGCCGGTCCACCTCACGAGGTAACTTGACGTGGAACTGGGGAGACTCTTTGTCTATTATTAACCTGCAGTAAATAATAATTTGTAAGGTTTAGAGTCAATTTCCACTAAGAGAACAGATACCGTAATATGTAACTAGAAATAGATGCGAGGAAGTCTATTATACATCCTCGCATAGTCTCGCGGTATTTAGATTTAGCCCGATATTCTTTTTTTTTAAGAATATTAGCAGCCGGCATTACTAATATTCCGTCTAACCTCCCCAACTAAGCTAAATTGTTTGTACTAAGAGTGGGTTCAAATCAAATCAAAAATCATTTATTCTGCATAGACCAGTAAACGGCACTTACAAAACGTCAATATCAACAATATTTTATCAAATGCAAATGGACCACCGGTTCGAAACGTCACCGGTTCACGTCGGTAGTGTAAAGGCTAGGATTCGAACCCGGGACTTCTCGATCGTAAGACCAAGTCCTTAACCACTAAGCTACTGACGCATTCTGACAACTGCAGTCACTGCAGCTCGTGTTATTTTTGTGATAATAATCATTTTCCCTGCTCATCATAACCATCATTTTATAATTATTATAATTACAGGGAATGTAAGTAATAGAACATTCCTTTCATAAGAAATAACGTTATGAGGAAAGAAGTTATAGAGTTATAAACGGAAGACTATCAATAAAAAAATGACACAATATCTCTGTACTCCCGTCCTACTAAAGACAAAAGCCTTTAGCCTTCATAAAAAAGACAAGATATAAAAAGTAGTCAGTATACTCACTTTCTAAGTCGTTCAGCTCGCTCACTGTCCTCCATAAGCACCCCTAAGTTAGTCAGGTTTTGTACAGTCGAAGCATACGACTCGTACGTGTCTATATGATATGTAACACTTTTGTCCAAGCGCCGACTCAGATCTCTAAAAACAAAAAAAAAAACAAAAACTGTCTATGAGTGTTTACATCGATTTTTAAAAAAAGAAAAAAATTTTCCCCGCATATCTTTGGCTATTTTTGCCGATAGAAGTTACAACTATGTTACTTGAAAATTATACCGTTATGACGTCAGAAAGGGCAAAGCCTAACTTCACTACTTCCCATGTGAAGATAACATAATGATGATAACCTCGTTGGTGTAGTACACTTTAATGGTTATTCAAGGAAGTAACCTTACCTTTCCAAAAGAATCTGTATCTCCTGTGAGTTGGAAACTGTGACAACGCCTGCAGCGATCCATGGCCTATTTTCTATGCTCACTATTGAGAATTCTCCTTCTTGTGGCCCCTTCATCGGATTCACATCCCCTTTCGAATGTCCTAAAAGTATCAACTGGCATTAAACTTTAAATCTAAGTATAAAGTGTCATAGAGGGAAAATGTAGTGTGTTTTAAATATACATATTGCACGTAATGTTAATAATACGTTTTATGCGTGTCATCGGGGTATTTTAAATATTGCATATAGTCATACTTACCATTATCAATAGATTCTCGCTGAAAATTATGCAAAAATCTATCTCCAGATGGTTGAACTGTTTTCAATTTTAATTTCGCAACACATGTTCCACGCGTTTCTCTGAAATAGAATTTTTAATATAAAAAAATAATTTACACACTATTAAAAATCTTACTTTTTCGAAATTTCTTCTTAAAAACTTTTTACTTGATTTTACATCATGCCATTGATTTTCACACTTTTACCACCAACTCCCATTTTTAATAGTAGAAAACAACGTTTGCCGGTCCAGTTAGTGATTTTATTAAACCTTACCTCTTCTCAACACTCTGAGTCCACAGCGCGTGTAGTGGTGATGACGTCAATTGCCCTCTTTCCTCCATCTTGAGTAACGCATTCCAGTGTAAAAAGTACTTGATATGCTCCTGGGACAAGTGACCCAGCGCGTCGGTGCGTAGTTTTGCTAAGGGATGAGTTGCGGTTACGCTAGGGCCATCCGTGTGCCTAAAACGAGTTTTTTTTACTTTTTGTGGTATTATTTCATATTAGACAAAGAACAGATATTTTAATGACGATGAGTGTTGTTTTACTATATAACAAATACATCACTCCATTCAAGAGCGACAATAACTCTCTTGACAGTGATTGTTGCAAGCAGAAATATACCTTCTGGTCATGATTTGAGAATTGAAAACTGTAACGGCGTCATCGAGCCAAAGCATTAGTAGGATTGATGAGAACACTTGAAGATTTTTCTTTGTATCTGATGTATCGTCCGAGTTACGTACGAGTTTGTTGCGCGATTTCGAGTAAATGATAAGGACCTGACAAAAGTTTGACTGACTGCTCATATAAGAAGTATGAGTTATATGATACAGGTGGAGTAGAGGCTACTTTATACAGTTTATGTGTTAGAGGCAGGCTCGGTGGCATTTTCTTTTTATAATAGAGGTTCTTGTTACCACTTACCACAGATGTAAAGAACACAAAGTTAAGTAGGGACATTTGGCACAGGCGTTGTGGTGGTCCACTGGTTCCGGGAGCTTTTGCTGTAGCGTCAGAGATGCATCTTCTATGTCCGTTAATTTCTCTGTAAAAGCAAAATGTACGTTGAATAACTAATGGTATTGATATGCATTGGCACAGTCTCCAAATACTAGTTATTCAGATAGACGAAAGTCATACCTTTTTTTTTATCGTGCGCAAAATCCCCACGGATACCACCTCTACCAAAACCGATGGAGGTGATTATGTCGGACTCGAACCGACCAAAACGCACGCCGTCCATGGGTCCTTGATTGCCGGAGGTGAGATTATACAAGACATATCTCTCGCACCCCGGCAGACCCGGGGACATCTCTGTTGAGATGACCCTCTTCCTCCAATGTGGGGACCATGGTGTCCCCATCTAGCCCCTGGGTATGGGGTGGCATTTTGCGCCATCGCCGTGGCCTGCTTCTGCTAGGGTGACCGGCGGCTCCACCCGTCACCCCCAGGCCCGCGCTCATGGGGGACGGAGGTCATTTTGCGACCTCCGACGTCCGAGTCGCCTCCGCTCATCGCGGGCAGTGCGGGCCCGGAGTCTTCTCCGGACCCGCTCCGCCTCCTCCTTTTCGAGCATTACTTGCTCGCAGAAGGAGGCGGCGGCTGCCCAAGCATTCGCGCATCGTACCATCACCGTGAGCAAGGTGGCGAGCGAGACAACTCCCACCCAGACGAAAGTCATACCTGGATCAATATCTTGAGGTGAGGTAGAAAGATATTGTACTAGTTCGTTTCGTAGCATTATCAGATCTCGTCGCTCTGGATACCCGCAACTCACTTCGCGCAGCTCTATTCGATCCCTATAAACATGTATTCATTTCCATACAATCAGATTAATTTAAAATGTGCTAGTACTGATATTTTGCTTCTATTACAAATCAAAGGTCTGTCCAAATGATTGCATCTACTAGATGTAAGGGAAACGCTCCCGAAGCCGAAGGCCTCTTTTAGTACATCTGGTACACTACAAATTGGCATAAAAAATTATGATTTGGTAAAAAAAATATACCGTTTAACTAGCATTGTTCACTCTCCATCGTGTTAGTAAAGCTAAATTAATAATACAATAATTTCATAAACATCAGCTCGCATTACGACTTTGTTTTTTAGTGATGTTTTTAATGAAATTATCGTTCCATTTAGCTTTACTGATACGATGGAGAGGAAATAATGCTAATTAAACGGTATGAATAAAAAATATGAAAAAAAAATTAGTAATATGTGGTGTACACCAAAGTACTACGATGTATCGTTGGCTTCGGGCGCGTTTTCCTAATCAGAGTATTAGAAAAACGCTATATATAGGTAAGCATCAATAAAATGTAACAAATAAAATAAAATCTCACTTCAAATACAAGAGCAGGCCACGCTGCGCCGCCTGTGTGGGATCTTCGCAGTTCTGTAGATTTAACATCATTCCATACAGTACCAGTTGACCGCGATGCTCCGCAGACATAGACGCTTTACCACTTTTCAGCTCTAAAGGTACAATCGCGCGCTGTCGACCTGCAACAGTTGCTGTGATCCTAATTCATTTCATTAATGGATCCGTCCCTGCAACTAGGCTTTTGTTTCTTCTATTTTTTTTATCGTACGCAAAATCCCCACGGATATCACCTCCGCCAATGTTAGTGGAGGTGATTATGTCGGACTCGAACCGACCAAAACGCACGCCGTCCATGGGTCTTTGACTGCCGGAGGTGAGATTATACAAGATATATTATCTCTCGCACCACGACAGACCCGGGGTTATCTCTCTGAGATGACCCCCTTCCCCTAATGTGGGAGCTATGGTGTCCCTAGCAACCCGATATGGAGCGACGCACTTTGCGCCGCCGCCGCGGCCTGCTAATAGGCTATCAATTACTTAAAAAGTTTTGAAATCGCGGACACATTTTATGCGTGATACGTTTCATTAACTACAGGTAGTTTTCCAGAATGAAATGGCAGTCAGTCATGGTCAGTGGGAGTGGCTATATGTTGGACTCAAACCTTCAAAAACTTCATGCTGTCTCGTGTCTCAAGGTGAAAAGTGGTCATCAACAGCCATGAGGTGACCTCATCGGGCGTGGTCCAATACTGCCATAGAAAGATGAGTAAGAGAGGGAGGGTCACTCTGCATCATCGGCCTTCTTCTGATGGGCTGACATGCAGTATGTATTGTCACCCTCAAGCCAGTGCTCTATGAAACCAACCCCTTGCCTACTTTCCACAGTGACATCTGCTAATCAGACAGACAACTGTAGAGCTTCTAAGCAACCCTCAACCCCGCCACAGGTCGTCTAGAGTTTAAATTGAAAAATGCTGGTTACCTTTTCGTTCATGTATTGTGACTTGTACAGTTGCATCAATTTTTCCTTTCAACCCAAGTTTTGGACAACACAAATTCTCTTCTATATCTAGTACTCTGTCAATATGTCCCTGCCAATTGTTTTTGTCTTTTTGGGTTTGCTGAAAGATATAATACGTGCGATAGTATAAGAAGATTAGACAGTCAAAAAACTGAAGAGGAGCTGCTTTTGGGTTATTATGACAACCTAGCTATTACCCGCGGCTACACTCGGGTGGATGTCGATTATCATGACCAAACATTGCATATATCGTTTAGCTAAAGTTTATCTCTATACCAAAATAGGTTCGGTGGTTTAGGCATGCAAGTGTAATGCTTAAGCCATGGGACAGTCATTCGAGTTGAAAAAAAACCCATTCCTTACAGCTGACGCCGCTTTTTGAGCAACGTGTGGCGTTTATACTATTATATAATTGTAGAAAGTTTTAGATTGACGCAAAAACTACCGAACGGATATCGATGTGGTTTTTTTTTTGTTTGAAGGGGTTTGGTTCAACTTAAAATCTTACGTTTGTTTGATTTTAATCGGTTAAGTAGAACCAGAGTTATGTTTAGTAATATAGAATTTAAGTTGCACAGATAGAGCTTAGGTCGCGATAACCAACAGCCACGCGGGCGGAGCCGCGGGTATAGACTAGTTGATAAATAAGGTTGCAAATATTGCTATGATTTGTCAACTTACCGTAACTGTAGGAGGTTTCGCAGCGACATATGTGTTCATAAAGTCAGCGAGAGGCGGTAGATAATTCTGTATGTTGCATCCTGCTTCATCCTCACTGAGTCCAGCGTCGTATAATCTTTCAACAGACTCTTTTATGATGTTTGCCGACTCGCGCCGCAATTGTTCTAAAGATGTGATATTTTGAGTAAGTGCTTTCTGTACCAGTTCATGGATTAAAATTCCTATAGTCATCTGAAAATGTACAGACCTAGTAATTCCTAAATTGATAGTGCATAAATGTCTCTTTATATTTGTAAAAAAAGAGGTTATTCTTTTACTTCTGTCGAATTGCTGGCATTTCTGGCACTCTTGAATTCAGTATTCCCAGTGTGCTTCCAACTGGATATTGTTTTCGGAGGCGCTCATTAGATCCTCTAGTGTACAGGTATATGGACATGCAGCACAATCTAACAGGAGAGTCATAGAAAGCATTCCCGAAGAGCGATACCTATTCTCGGGCCCTCGCCGTGAGTAGCGTCGCTGCCGTGAAACAAATTACTACACCACGATGGAAACTCAAAGACTATACGTACATAGGAAGGTATTGTTGGGTAATGGATCGAAAATGAAACTAAAAATAAATTACTTACAGCCATATTAGCAGAATCTATGCCACGCCAGCGCTCCTGCAATACAGCTTTGCGCTTGCAGAATACTCCAGCAACAACGCTGGTACTAGACACCAAGTGATCAGGTCTAAGCACCAACAGACCTGACGTGTTGTTCACACAGTATCGACCTGCAGCATCCCGTGACGCTAAGATACTGACTATGTCTCCAGGTAATAAAGGAGTATCTAGCCTGTAATCAATCATTGTAAGAATATTTGAGAAACTAGAAATTGGACGACGGCTCAGAGACAGCTGACTCTTGTATTAGTGGGTGGATGAAATGGAGGGGAAATAGGGAAGCGAAGGAATGAGAAAATGGGGAAATGGGGAAACGAGGAATTGGGGAAGTGGGGAAATGGGAGCAGTTGAAAATAGAGTAGAGAAATGGAAAAGTGGGCAAATAAACAAATGGGATATTTAGTTGCAATTGGGGAATGGGGACATGTGGTATAGATGCAAGTAGAGGACTCTTTACCCGTCTCTCGAAGTGGCTTTATCAGCAGTAGAGAAACCAGTAAAGTCGAGTACCTACCGAGTTAAGTAGAGAGTTGAATACAGGGCCGATGAAGAGAGGCGAATATAGCGTTGAGTTAAATGGCAATAAGAGAAAGGAGTAAAAAGTCGACTAAAGTGCTAAAATTTCGAACACACGCTATAACCGACTTACGTCCGTAAAATTGTGGTACAGAGACAGTTTTACAATTTGGGAGACTGACAAATAGTTGGGTCAATGATGATTAATACAATGATGAGGGCGTCAATACAATACAACTTAAACTCAGAACAAAACTTTATCTCTCATCTAAATCAAATCAATTTATTGTGTAATGGGTTGCCATGTGAAGTAGTAGAACAATTATAAAGTCTCCCCATTATCCACCACAAGGTAGACAATAAACATCATTTTATATATGTGTGTACTTAAATAACTAAAGAAAATGGTGCATTTGAACATAAGTGAGTATCAAAAAATGTATAGTTGTAATCATCTATATTGTTATAAAAAAAAAGAAAAACGAGATAGAAGATAGTATAGATGGAAGCAATTACACATTAAGCCTTAGTTCTAAGTAATCCTGTAATGAGTTTGATATAAATCATTACCTACTTACCATATACCTTCAACAAAGCAAGTTGCCTTCTTCTCACAACTTTTCAGTCTTAGCTCCAATCTGCTGTGGTGATTCTTAACAGTAAGTATTTCACACCTCTGCATTGTACTTAAGTCTAGGTCTTCAACAATATCCTGGGAAATATGTATAATGAAGTAATTATGGTGTGCTAGCCTTAAAATCAACATAAACTAATCCATTAGCTGTGATAAGAACTCCCTGCTGTGGTTTTCCGAAGTGACTACAATATGGGGTTCTATAAAAATGTATTAGGATTCTTCAGCGCAGCATAAGTGTAACGCCTCTGGTGTTGCACACATTCATAGGCCCAGTAATAACTTTACATCATAATATGCTTGTCTGCCACCCAAGTAGTGTATAAAAAAAAGAAAAACTTATTAAAACAAATGGAAGTTTGTAATACTGAATGTATGAAATACTGGCAGATTTAAAACTTGAGTATTTGTTCATCAGTTTTATGAACAATTTTCATATGTTACACATTCAATTTCTTTTTAAAATTATGTTTAAATGATGATATTGATGGAAGGATATATAAATTTCTTACCTCTTCAATATCATCCACTTCAAACTCATCATTAAACTCATCACCAATATCATCAGTATTAAAATCCAGCATTTTCACTGTGGAACCAGATTTAGAGGGTGATGTCAGAGCTTTGAGAATTTTGTTTGGTGTATTTAATTGGTATACTGGTGAACATTGGAACTCTGAAAAAAAAATTGAGTGACTTACTTCAGACATTATGATCTTTTGACCAATGTTGATCTTCAGAGCTCTCATACTCATTGACAGATAGGGCTTTGGCAGGCTTTCCTTTCAGGGTTGAGGAGTCTGAGTAGACCCTGTACAGCTGGAATTAATTATTAGAAAGGGAGAAGAGAATGAAACCCACACTTTAAAGTGCAAGATTTGGATGCTTGATGATGTGATGGATGTGCTTGGATGGTGATTACAAGAAGAACTCTGTGTGAATGAAAGAAAGAAATCACCCTTTGTATATTATACAATTAGCTAGGATAAAGGAATATTCAATATACTTAATATTCTTATACACAAAAGTTCCCCTTAGGGAACAATTGGGGACATAGATGATGTGGCCCACAAGAACTGTGTGTGTGTCCAGCCAATACTGTCCTCACTACAAATAATAATAATAATATGTATGAATTTAATATTCTTTTCTTTTATAAATATTACTTATAAAAGAAAAGAATTTTAATAAATTTCAGTTTATATACTGTACTAAATTACCTTGTAGAGGACTCTTCTTTGGGGTTCTGCTTCTTCTTGTTGGACTGTGTACTACATTCATCTTAATCGGCGACTTTTTAGTAGGTGTCGCAATTTTTACATCAAGAGATTCTACTTGATGCTCATTTACAAAGTTATTGAGTTCACAGGTAGTGTCTTCTTTGTTTGGGGACTTATGATAGGGTTTATTAGCATTATTAATTGTTGGCTTAAGATTTATATCCTTATTTTTGTCCATTTTACCATTATCTAAATTGTTCATTTCATTTTGTGATCCACACAAATCTAATACACCAGATATATTTTTCTTTGGAGAAAGCCATGTGTCTAAAGTATTCTCTTTATTAGGAGATTTCTTATTTGGACTAGAGACAGACTTTTTTATGGGTGATGTTTGCCTTACAGGATACTCAGTTTTCATTTTCTTCAAAGTGTTAGCAGGCTTATTTGGGATGTTGTATCTGTTGCTATTATTTGCCGGTTCTGAGTTTACCTCATCTATTTTTACTGGTGATAACGCTTTTCTTTTATGATTATTTATTTGTGATTTTTCTATGCATGATTGATTTTTTCGTGGAGAAACTTGTTTTTGACTGGCAGTATCAGCCGTACTTTTCAAAAAAGATGTTATAGATCTTTGATTCTTCGATGGTGCAGCCTGCAGTGGCTAGAAGTTTTAAGAGCCTTTAATAAAGTTATTGATAAATGATGAATAAAGTGATTTCCCGCCACAGAAATAAAAAAATAGTGTAACATACCTTTTTCAAACTTAAAGCTCTCGGCATACTGTACGGGTGCGATAAGTTTCATAAATTATATAGAAGGATTTAGATAATATAACATAAGATAATAGAATCTCTAGTAAATTAAAAATTAAATTAAGAGTAACGATCATCAAACAAATCAAACATCAACACCAAAATCTGCCAATGTCAAACAAATTGCAAATGAGTTATGACAAATGTCAAAACTTCAAGGAAGCAATTTACTTCCGGCATTCTCGATACTCTCAATAAAATAGTTATTTTTATGACGGAATAAAAATACCATAGAATAGAAAAACTATAGAAATGTGAAAATGTGACACGAGAGATTTTGTAAAATATACCTCTGACAGTGATTTGCAGCACCTGCGAATTGTAGATGCGGGTAATGAATATATTACAAATATTATTTTTTACGTTATAACGTGATTTTACACATAGCAGAGGGGAATAGACGCATGCATACATTTATTTCATGACCTTCTCGACGTGCTATTATTGTAAACATTGTAAACTTACGATCAATAACGCACTGAATAAGTTACACAATGAATGAATAAAGCGTTTACATATTATATGATTTGACTGACTTCAAGGACTTGTATTCAATGCCATTAAATAAATTGACGCAGTGTCTTTGGATGTCATGTCAATTGTCATGATTGTCAACGTCATGTCATGTTTGATTTGAGGTTATGTCTCATGTTGTTTATTTTTCTTAAGCTAAATAATAAATACAAGTAATACAAATTGTATATTGTAAAAATGGCTAAGAGGCCTGAACATCAAGCACCACCGGAAATTGTAAGATGATTTTAAGTTATTGCCTTTAAGTACTTTATATATTTATAATTTACTAACGAATTCTTCTACTTTTCAGTTCTATAATGCAGAGGAGGCCCGTAAATATACACAAAAGTATGCTTTACACCATTTAATTCTGTCTTATTCATAGAGTTACATAGAATTCTAATATCATTTTATATTCTCTAGCTCGCGTATTATAGAAATTCAAGCTCAGATGACTGAAAGATGTTTAGAGTTGCTGTTATTACCGGAAGACACTCCTTGTCTCCTTTTGGACATAGGATGTGGTTCCGGACTATCCGGCACAGTACTTGAGGAAGATGGTCACATGTGGATTGGCATGGATATATCAGCAGCAATGCTTGGTATACATTTTTCTTATTTATTTATACTTTAAGCTTTATTTCTTAGTAAGTTCAGCTGCTAGTACTTATCAAACAAAAAATCCTTCTCACCTTCTACCACTCTTGAACAAAGCACACTGATTCCACCAGCTAGTGCTCTCTTGTTTTGTTGCCTGTGCTTTCCAAAGGGCTAGAGCTTCAAAGCCCCTACTCTAAACTTGATTCTCATTTTAAATGAACTTATGATTTCATTTTCATTAATATTATTTTAGATGTGGCAAGAGAAAGGGAGACAGAAGGAGATCTGGTTCTTTCAGATATGGGGGAAGGAGTACCTTTTAGAGCTGGTTGTTTTGATGGAGCTGTCTCTGTTTCTGCTCTGCAGTGGCTCTTTAATGCAGACAAAAAATCTCACAAGCCAGTTAAAAGATTATATCAGTTTTTTAGTTCATTATATGCTTCATTGGTGAGTCATTAGTATTTTGTTTAACTTTATGGTGTAAACTTTGAATGAACATAGTGAAAGTAACACAAAATGATATCGACCAGACTCTCAGCGTCCCTGGTGAAAATAATGTAGTTTAAGAAACAGTGAAGCCAGAGCAAGTAAACCATCATAGGAAGCAAATTATCATGTTGTTATTTTCAACAAGTGTTTAATAATAAAAGTAATAAAACTTGTTCTCTATTCAAAATTATGACCATAAATAATGTGTTTGTTATGTAATAGATGCTTTAACTTAATTTTTTTTAACTTGAAAATTTCAGTCAAGATCGGCAAGAGCAGTATTCCAATTCTACCCTGAGAATGAAAGCCAAATGGAGCTTCTAACATCACAAGCTATGAAAGCTGGCTTCTATGGAGGCGTTGTGGTTGACTACCCTAACTCAGCAAAAGCTAAGAAGTTTTTCTTAGTGTTGATGACTGGAGGAGCTGCCCCATTACCTCAAGCTTTAGGTTATTTTTCTTTTAATTTTTTTTCTTTTTTTTTTTTGCAATAATTATTTTACATGTATCATTTTACATAAGACATAAATGTACAACTGTACATAACATTTAAAATGTAGTTGTATACTTATGCCTTTGTCAAATATACATAATGATTTACTGCTATTTTTAGAGGTGCACTATTGATCTTGTTAATCCTGAAATTCATTACTAGGTGAAAATGTTATTTTGGAAACCTGTTTTCACCTGGTTTACCTATAGTTAGAATAACAATTAAACATAAGTATTATTTACAGGTACTGATGAAAGCGATAATAACCTTCAAGTAAAGTATGCCAGAAGGGAAGCAACTAGAAATATTAGAGGGAAACCTGTCAAGAATACTAGAGCTTGGATCATTGAGAAAAAAGAAAGACGAAGAAAACAAGGCAAAGATACAAAGGCTGATACAAAATACACTGGCAGGAAAAGAAGTGGTCGCTTTTAGAAATAAAACTGAACTTGTACAGTGTACATTGTTATTATATTATACTAAAACTATTAAATTATAATTCTTACATTTTTGTTATCTTTTCACCACATATTTCCACACTGTATCTATGCCACTTCCTATAGTTTCCACAGGAATCATGTTGGGTAAAGGAAATCTGCATGCCACTACCACAGTATCATTATTTGTCTCCTCTAATAACTTCTTTTCAAAATCAGCCATCATCTGCTCCACACCAAATATCACTATGTTCTCATATGGCCTCAAATCAAACTTCCATAAATCGTGGCGATAGAACTTAGCACCTCTATATTCGAAGTTAAGCAATGCGGCAATACGAGAATAGTAGACTAGCCAAGGATTTAATTCTACTCCGTCTGCTTTAAACCCTAATTTGATGGCGGTGAAGACAATTCTGCCATCGCCTGAACCCACATCTAATAATTTGCCACATCGACCAGATAAAGCCTTGATAACCCCAGTAATTTGTTCAGTTGTAGCAGGAACATAAGGTAAACAAATCTTCCTCAAAGCTGGTGAAACGAAGGGTATACAAATGATACTAACACCAACAGCTAACCCTCCAGTAGTGAAGATTAAAGCTTTTCCTACTGGAGATAATTTCGACTGTAATTTTGTGTCTGGAGTCTGGAGCAGTTCTAACTCCATGTTTGAAATCAATATAGAGCTATTGGGGTTTTATTTAACGCAAATGCATTTTATTTATAGAATACTCAGTGTATCGCCTGAACTCTGATTCTGTCTGATAGATCAGTGACATCTGAAATCTGATACCAAATGTCAACAACAGCTGATAATCAATACAGCTTAAAAACAAATTACAGATTATACATAACATATAAAAACCTTGTTTTTTAAGTCTGTGCCATACTTAATCTGTTATTTTAATAATTGTCAATAATGTCAATAATTGTCTTGTCTTGTCTTGTCAATACAAAATACTGTCAAAGTACTCAAACTCAAAGTAGAATCGAATTGGAATCGAGCCGCAAGACTGCTGAGTTTTTTGAATTATTGACAAAAAGTGCTACATATTATCACCCAAGTAATTAGCACCCTCTCATCATGACTGCTTTTGAAGAGTTCGGTGTCCTCTCCGAACTGGGAAAGGCCATCGATGAGATGGATTGGACATTACCAACAGATGTTCAGGCCGAAGCTATACCTCTCATCCTTGGTGGAGGAGATGTGCTCATGGCTGCAGAGACCGGTAGTGGAAAGACCGGCGCCTTCTGTTTACCTATATTACAGATTGTGTGGGAGACTTTAAAGGACATACAAGAAGGGAAGACGAGTAAAGTTATAACCCAACCATCCTCAGAATGGACTATGTCGTATTTCGACCGCACGGATGCATTAGCTGTTACTCCAGATGGACTGAGGTGTCAATCTCGTGACCAGAAAGGCTGGCATGGCTGTAGAGCGACTAAAGGCGTTCATAGTAAGGGCGCATATTATTTTGAGGCTACTGTAACAGATGAGGGCCTGTGTCGTGTGGGATGGTCCACTCAAGCTGTGAGTATACATTATTATGAAATATCTTATTCCTGTTTTTCCTAATAAAAATTTTGATTGCTATTTCTTTATTTATAGCTATGCTTGAGATGCAGCAAGATAATAATTGGTTTATCTACCTTGACTGTGAATTTCTTAGCATAAAATTTGTGTTATCAATGCCCAATCTGGAATTGCACACCATTGTACAGGAATATATAAATCTTCAGATTTACCTAACCCCTTTCATTATAGCACTAATTATTTTATAGTTATTGCACCATATTATAAAATATTAGAAAAACTTATGTTTTTAATGAATGTCAATCTTACCCGTCAATGGAAGTACTTGCTAAACAGCTCCTTAAGACTGAGGTAGATTTCCTCTCATGGTTAAAAACTGACATACTAATTAACCAAAAAACTTGGGCATCAAGTGCGAACTTTGTATGCAACTGATGAGTTTTTTTTACATCATTCATTTATTTGATACTGCTTTCAAAAGTAATAATCTTTGTATGGTTTTCAGGCAAGATTAGATCTTGGTACGGACAGATTGGGATTCGGGTTTGGTGGCACTGGAAAAAAGTCTAACTCAAAGAACTTTGATGATTATGGTACTGCATATGGCATGAATGATGTAATTGGTATGTTGTATATTATATGCTTTAAATGTGTTTAATGGAAGAAAAAATGCAGAAAATACATATTAATATTGTATTGACATGACTTTGTTTTGTCAGTGTACAATTTTCTCTTCTCTTCGTTCTTAATAAAATAAATGTATTGTATAAATGTGATTAATTGGTTAATTATATTATTAAAATATCTTTATTATTGAGGGATTCTCAAAAAATTTCTTATATTAAAATACTACATGAGGTCTAAGGTTCTTCTAGAATGGCACTCAGTCAGATGGAATGACGACCAAATGAGAATACAGACAGACCTTAGTCTTAAAGGTTTTCTAAAATGTTTTATAGTTCGAAATATCCACAGCTGTCTCATTTCGGCTGTTGTTTCTCCCATATTATGATTAAATGATACCTGCAACCATCTTTTATTTGTAGGCTGCATGCTGAATTTGACCAATGGGGAGATCCGGTACTCAAAAAATGGCGAGGATCTAGGTGTTGCCTTTAAACTAGATCCATCCCGACGATCTGACTGTTACTTCCCTGCAGTTGTACTAAAAAATGCTGAAATGAGCTTCAATTTTGGGAAGACAAGTTTTAAGGTTGGTACGGCTACTATTCTTGTTATATTGATAATCTTAACCATAGTACTATAAATGTGAAAGTGTGTTAGAAAGACAGATGAATGTTCGCTACTCTTTCATACAAAAGCCCCTGTACAGTCCTGCATGTCATTGACTTACTTACTTTCCTTTTTTATAAAGAACTTGCTGACCTGCGCAACTTCGTATGCATCACCCATGCAACATTTTTTATTCCTGCTCCGGACCTGTTGGTCGTAGCATGATGTTATATACATATAAACCTTCCTCTTTAACCATTCTATCTACTAAAACAAACCGCATCAAAATCCGTTGCGTAGTTTTGAAGATTAAAGGGACATAGGGACAGAGAACGTGACTTTATACTGTGTAGTGATTTGACACAGATACAAAGCTTATAATATCAGATGGGCTACATTTTATCCCTGGAATGTTTGCTGTGGGTCAGGAACAAAATCAATATTCCATAAGGGGCAAGCCACACGCAGTAAAGTACAAGTAATAATAATTTATTTTATTTACTGTTTAATGTGTAATCATTTTACATAATGTTAAACTATAGATGACTTAAAATTTACGAACAGATATGCTCTAAAAGTAATATACAATGTGTGCATTTTTATACCACTTAGTCACACAACCGAATTGCCTACCTGGTGGAAAGTGGTTACCATTACCTATGGATATATACATATACACACGAGGGGTATCACACTCGTGCTGCCGGCCATGTATAGGGACGAGAAGGGGAAGGGTGAATGTTAAGAGAGTTTTTGTGCTATCATTACAGAAGACAAAACAGGTTTCTTGATCTTCTCAGTGCCAACACAAAACTACTCCAGTGAGCTCTGGATAAAGTTACTCTTAATTTATGCACATTTTTTATTATTTACTATGTTTATGATTTATGACAGACAGATAAGAAGATGTTCCTTAAAATGGTTTGCAATATACTACCTGTATCTTATTATAGTACCCTCCAAAAGGTGATTACATCCCAATATGCCAAGCGCCCAAGGACTGCGTGAAACAGAACATAGTGGCGCGTGTAGCAGATACGGACACTACACCTGTCAACAATGCACCAAAGGCCATCATCATAGAGGTAAATAAAATAAACTAAACCCCAAATTTTTCATGGCCTGGCACCATTTCATTCACCTTCAAGGCCTAAGTCAATCTTACAAGCAGGGGGTAAAATAGGGACACTGGTTCCCACATTTGAGGGGGCAATCTCGTAACCGGAGAAGGTCGTGGGTCACTCAGGGTGCGAAGGATATGTTTTAGGCAATCTTACAACGGGGGAAATATTTAAATCAACTTAGGTCTTTAAAGTCGATATAATTGCCACCGCCATTGGTCGGCGAAGTGGCACCCGAGTGAATTTCCACATCAAAATAAAGTTGTATATCTTTGTGTTTTTGTGTACAATAGACAATTATCTATCAATCTATCCACACCTGTTTATTGACAGACGAGGCTCTGCCTTAGGTTTTTCTCTCAAGGTTGAGTTATCAGACAGTAGTTGGCTTTCTAAAAACTGAAACAAGCTATTTTATGAAAAGGAGAATTAGAAGGAGTTGGGGAGCGTGGACCCAAAGAGCTAATTTTTAATACAATGGGGATTGATGCTTCATCATCATTCCCTGAACCTTTTTCCCAAATCAGTTGGGGTCGGCTTTCCAGTCTAACTGTGATGCGGCTGAACTTCGATATTTTCCGTGAAGCGACTGCCATCTGACCTCCACAACCAATGGTCTAATGACCAATGGCGATATCGAAGTTCCAAGTTAGGCTGGTTGGACTTTTGAGGGCTCCAACTACCCGTAACGACTGCCATAGATGTTTGGATGGCAACCGGGACCGACGGCTTAACGTGCTCTCCGAGGTACTTATAAACCTGCGATAAATACACACATAACTTCGAAAAGCATCGAAAAGTCATTGGTGTGTGCCATGGTAAACTGGGATCAAACTCGAGACCTCGTCTCAGCAGTCCGTTACCCATACCACTAGGCTACCGCGGCTTATTATGAAATATATATATTGATGCTTCGTATGAAATAGAATGAACACAGTCATACATCAATGTAATTATGTGACTGACTGGAGAGAATAATACACATCCTTCCATTTCATAACATTTTACAAATGATATCTTGTTAATTTTTTATTGACTGCAATAATCTGTGTTAATATTTCAGCCTTCTAGAGAGCTAGCGGAACAGACTTGTACTCAAATCACTAAGTTTAAGAAGTACTTAGATAACCCTCAAGTGCGCGAGCTGCTTGTGGTCGGCGGCGTGAACGTCAAAGATCAAATAAATCAACTAAACGCGGGCATTGACATCGTGGTCGGCACACCGGGCCGCCTTGAAGATCTTATTCAAGGAGGTAATGTTTGCGCCTATAGTTACTAGCATGTATTTTAACCCCAGTATGTATGTATTCCATATCTTTAAATACTTTCTCCTTATACGTAGGGTACGTATAGGGTATTTTACGAATAGGGTATTTTACGAAAAGGGTGTTTTACGAACAGGGTATTTCACGAAAAGAGTTCTCACGAATAGGCCCAAAATCGACTGCAGGTCATTTTGCGAATAAGTCCTTTGTCTACTAAGCCACGCAATACGCGTTTAGGGTGTAATTTGAGCCGTAAAGTTGTAGATCCACCATTCATAGATTGATAAAAACCAACCTGGGTGCGCCAGGGCTTCTCTCTCTCTTTTCTTTTGAATTGGGATCAATATATATTCCAGTAACTATATATTCGCAAATTACTAAATAATGGTGTACAGTATTATACTAAAATAGGTTTGTGTTCCCAGGATACCTAGCACTTACTCACTGCCGTTTCTTCGTCCTGGATGAAGCTGATGGCCTCCTTAAGGCAGGCTACGGAGACCTCATCGAGCGCTTGCATCGACAGATACCCAAAATAACATCAGATGGTAGGCGGTTACAGATGGTTGTCTGCTCGGCGACTTTACACGCGTTTGAAGTGAAGAAAATGGCGGTAAGAATAACTACCTGAACAGGTGTTCTCATTTACACAAGCAACGTAATGTAATTTCTGGAGACAGCCTGCAGTCACCTTGAAGCCAAGAGGCCATATCAAATTGGCGCTCTGATGATGACTTAAGTTTTATTATCTGCCTCACTGCTCTTATTGTTCTTAACTTAACGCTCTCAAAATGCATATAATTAAGGCGCTTCGCCTTTATGTGCGTTGTGACGTTTACCGCCAAACAAGCGACTACAATATTAGGGTTCTACAAGAAGGGTATTAGAAGGTTTCTACTAAGTGGGCAGCACGAGTGTGTCGCTCCTGGTGTAGCAAACGTCCCTTGGCCAGGGTGACCACCTTCCATCAGGTGGGCCATGTGCTTGTCTACCACCTAAGTGATGTAAAAAAAGTTATTGACTATATTTTTGTTTTATAAAACATCTTTATCTTGTCTAACAGGAGAAGTTAATGCACTTCCCTACGTGGGTTGATCTGAAGGGTGAGGACGCCGTGCCGGAGACAGTTCACCATGTCGTAGTGAACGTGGACCCGCAACAGGATCGATCTTGGGAAACTTTGCGCAAGTATGTTTGGGTGCTCAAATTAATCCAAAAATTAATAATGGGGCAGTTCTTGTCAAATCTCGTACAAGGAAAAGAAGGATGCACATTTAGAACTTTCCGGTATATTGAAGTTAATAAACTCATCTCATCTCAACTCGTCTGATACTCTCCAAGACGTTAATTGTTAGTGCTTGTGCGGCTAAGCACGTAATTAATTTCCTTGCGATTTATGACAAGGAATCGGGTCAATTTAGCTGCATCATTTTCGGTTAGGAATTTATTTTCGGCATACCCATTTTTTACAAAGTGCCTGATTGGCGGTAGTAGGCTCGCCCCTATTACATGGCACCGAAAATCATAGTTAGCGAAATGTGGGTGTTACACCTCTGCCTACTCCTTCGGGGATTACGAGCGTGAGCATATATCTCTAGTTTATCTTTTGCAGCAAAAATATTTTTGCTGCAAAAGATAGACTGGTTTGAAGAATGTGGACCATTTTATAGTACGTTACTATTTTATAGGCACGTACAAACGGACGCGGTCCACTCTAAAGACAACATCCGAAGTGGCAACACTACACCGGAGACGCTGTCGGAAGCTGTCAAGATACTGAAGGGAGAGTATTGTATCCGAGCCATCAGGGAACACAAAATGGATAGGTCAGTATTCTGTATTACTACCCTGCTTACATTTTTAACTTTATATTTCTTGTGATGTGATATTATTTGTCTTACGCCGGTGCCGGTGTACACGCACGCGGTCGCATTTACAATGATAAACACGTCTGCAGTTTGAGCCACGTTTCCACGGTGGGTAGTTCACGAAATCACGCACGCGTCTGTAATATCGCGGACCGTGGAAAACCGCCTTGAGGGTTGGCAGCACAAGTGTAAAGCCTCTGATTTTGCAAACGTTTACTGGCCACAATGACCACTTTCCATTAGGTGGTCCGGATGCTAGTCTGCCACCTAAGTGGTATAAAAAAGACTACTTGAATTTTTAGCTTTCATTATATTTTAAAGGGTTTCGCCATAGCGATTATACATAGGTACTTCATTAACAGTACCATGATAAAAAAGATACCTGTCTCTTTTTTACAGAGCTATAATCTTTTGTCGAACAAAACTGGACTGTGATAATTTAGAACGCTATCTGAAGTCTTACGGCAACGAATTCTCTTGCGTATGCTTACACGGCGACCGCAAGCCGCCAGAGCGTAAGGCTAATCTGGCCAAGTTCAAGGAGTGCGGTGTGAAGTATCTGATCTGTACCGACGTCGCCGCGAGGGGCATCGATATCTCGGGACTTCCTTTCAGTAAGTTTTACGTATATTTTGTATAATTCCAAAGGTGTAAGCAGAGGTGTATTCAAACCTATATTTGGTCAATAGTCAACAATGTTATCATTCCTCAATTTATTGCGAGCAGGGGGCCTGGCCAAAATGCATTCGTTCCGAATCTATATTCGTCATCGCTCTGAAAATGTATGGGAGTGACATTTGTTGTCGGAATGTCATGTGAAACGATTACCCCAGGTGTATCGCCAAGTGCATTATAAAGTTTCTATGGGGTTGGTGGCAAGAGTGTGACGCCTCTGGTGTTGCTAACGTCTATGGGCCATGGTTTATCACTGTCCATCAGGTGGCCTGTGTGCTTGTCTGTCACCTTAGTAATATAACTAAAAGCCTAAAAAAGCGTACTTGAACTTCATTAGTATGGCATGTGTCCCACATATTATGACTAATAACGTCGCACAAAACTGTGGCGTAATTTATACACAATATTGTGGCACGCTAGCGCAAACTACTGGACGTCTCCTTTCGATTTTATATTTCATGTTACTAATCGTCAAACTATAGTTCTTTATTTTTTCTCAACAGTGATAAATGTAACTCTACCCGACGAGAAATCAAACTACGTGCATCGTATCGGTCGCGTCGGGCGCGCTGAGCGCATGGGACTTGCTATTAGCCTCGTCTCCAAGGTGCCTGAGAAGGTAGGCTATAAGCAACTATACTTTTTTATCCTCCTCCATAGACATTCGGAAAGACATCCGTCAAATTTAACAGTAACAGTAATATTGATTTTGATGGTTTGGCTAATGTGTTGCACTAGTGTATTTAGTAGCTCTGTCATAGTTATCTTTTTGATATAATTTGACGTTTGAGCGTGGCCGGTTACAGTTAGCGTCAAGTATGACGTCATTTTAACAATTGTCAAATGGTGCAACCCTTTTTATTACCTGACCATGCACTGTTAATGTTAAAGTACGATCGTGCAACCCAGGCTAACAGATATATTCTGACGTTTGTTTAATTCTAGGTTTGGTACCACGGTGAATGGTGCTCTTCGCGTGGTCGGAACTGCTGGAACACAAATTTGATCGACGACAGACCTAAGGGCTGCTGCACGTGGTACAACGAGCCACAAGTATGTTATCTATCTTATACCTATTACAAATTATGTTACATTTCGGTTTCGTGCAAATAGTACTTTAATTTCGTGCAGATTAAATGCACAAAATTGTGTAAAAATAATTTAGAAAACATGTTGTTCTGTGATAGTATTTGGCTGATATTGAAGATCATCTGAATATCACGATACAGCAGATTGAGCCAAATATGAAGGTACCGAAGAATGAGTTCGACGGCGCCGTCGTATACGGAGAGAAGAAGAAACAAGTTGGCTCTGGTTATCAGGTAATCATCTTTTATTCATATTCTGACATTCATCTTTTATACATACGGCCTCTTTGGCGTAGTGGTAGGGATCATCGCGACTGCAGGGGGCGCTGGTTAGATCTGTGCAAATATTTATGTGGATAAATATGGCTATTTAGATTGGTCTGGTAGTGCCTCGAAAAGCACATTAGGCCGTCGCCGCGTCGGTCCCGGTTGTCATACTAACTTCAATGGCAGTCGTTATACATAGAAGAAATGGTATCAATAGCCCACACAGAAGGGCTGATCAGTGATCACCCATCCGGTCAATGGCATCCCCACTGGAAGTAGTAGTTTATTCATAAACTATACCACCAGCAATTACCCGTGCCCTTTGATTTGGGGAGCGACTGTTGTCCGACTCCCGACCACAAATGCCTGCCATCAGAACTTCGTTGGTTATTCAGCAATCTTTCCCCAACTTTGGTGACGCTATTATTATTTGTTCCACCAACATTCATCTTCGCTATAATGGCGCATTTCGACGTCTTCATCTACATTGTTGCTGGTATTTACCTTTATCAACTAATTTACAGGATCACGTGAGCCAGATGGCACCCGTAGTAAAAACTCTGCAACAGCTCGAATCCCGAGCGCAACTCTACTATCTCAAAATGCATCATAACGTCACTGCTTCTTAGACTGCGTAAGACATCCTCCATAAAATGAATATTCAAGACTGTATTGTGGTTCTTATCAATGTAATAAAATTAAATACAAAAGTCAAAGTTCATTTTTTATTTCACCCAATTCTCAATTGCTACTGATTATTATTAGGGCAGTGTGTGGCGGCCCGCATTTCAAAATAAATTATTAAGTCTCATAACACCGCTACTTAGGAAAATAGCCGTCAACAATACTGTTATGATAATCTTAGATCCAATCTTGCTACACTGATCGCTTCATATTTCACAACAAATGAAAATGTATTCTATATCTGAATATGTTCAAAAGTAATGTCAGATTTACAAAAATATTAAATACCTTTATTCAGACACATCAACATATAATAATAACAACTGTTCATTGTGTAATATGAAGAGATAATATAAATGTTACTGTGATATTAAATTGATGATCCACTGTACAACTGCTACATAGTTTTATAAATAGAATAATTACTTCTCAAGAATGTATAACACAAGGTATATACCAGGATTAGACCTTTATTTGTATTAAACATTCTCAAAAGATCAACAAGCGAAGTGTTAAGACATCTAAATGCTCAGCTGTTCAGCAGTCACATAAGCAGTGGAAAACTGTCTGAAAACTTCAATGATTTACATTTATTTCAATTATAAATAATGCACACACACAGACGAGCACAATGTGTGATTGACTGATTATAAATAATGACTTAACTATAAATTATATTATGTTATTCTGCAACGATATAGTATGTCCTAAACAAACAGTAGTCTTGCGATATCGTAGACACGCCAGTGAAGTATTTATAAGGTAGTTTATTTATTTATACATTAAGATAGTAGAATTTTTATACAATATGTAGGATTTTAAAATGATTTAACAGCAGCTTGAATGAAATGATACTACAATCAATTCAACATACAATAATTTGTCTAATAAAAATAATATCCTATGAAATTGTGCTGATAAATATCATAAAGTATGTATTATTCAGTCAACATGTTTATATTTATCTCAATTCTTCCAATATGTTTATTTTTAAATCACTTTGATCGTACAAGAATCCGACAGCAAACTGAATAATATTAGGGCACACATCATACTTTTGAAACAATAAAATGCATTCAAATACAAATATATTTAACTAATAAAGTAAGTAACTTTGTAAGGAAATTCCGCTGTGGCAACCAACAACTAACAACTTAACGTATTGGGTTATTTGAACCAAATCGATGAAAAAACACGAGCCTATGTAGCAGCGCTGAAGACGTAGGATAATATATAGAAGTAGTTTAGAAATCACACAAGTTAGTTTCGTTTACGAATTGAAGGAGTAGGAACTACAAAAAGCAATACAAATTTTACAGCGAAGTAATGCTGCTGGATCTTTTTCTGAAGACATTTGTGGTGCTATTATACTCATCCAGGATCCTGATTCTACTAATTGTCAACCATTGCCAAGCCACTGAGATAACAAAAAATGTCATTGAATATTACACATTATTGATATAGGCTTAATGTTTAAAACTAAATTAAAAAGAGTTTATTACATTCTTTCATTCGGTCTACAAGGCGCCATTTTATTTTCAGCCTATGGCTAAAGTCTCTAAAGTTTTAATGGCTTTTATTGCAATCTCACTGACTTGATAATGGTTGATAGGAGGAGAATCGGAGCCCAGATTAAACATACTTTTATTTTGTATACAATAATTTGGCATTATAGTGTTTTAAGGTTCATTCCTTTGCTAATATAAGAATGATTCATTCCAAGCTGACACGTTTCTTTGGTCGTGAGATCCAGCTGCATTAATTAATATTAAGTAGAAAAAATGAAGTGCACGATTGGTACAATAACATTATTCTTACTAGGCTCACCAGTCGAAAATATAAAACTACGATATTTTGATAGTTTCGTAATATAAATTACAAAATTAAAGAGATAACATTGTAACAGGAAAGTTGTAAACAAAGCAGAGTTGTGAGACTGGCTTACCACACTATATTAACATTAACAATTTATAAATTAATAATTACTCTCTTGGTGTCCACGGCTATTCCACCACTTGTACAAATTACGTTTATTATACTAAGATATATATAAAATTTCTTAGTATTACAAAATTTCCTTCTACTTGACATGTATAAAAAAATGCGTCCTCGATGTTGAACTAGAGGATAAGGCTCGGCCAGCAGAGCTCGGCTGGCGCTATCTACACGGTACTCATCAACGCAAGAGTATCTTTGCACGCTCCCGTGTTTATATACGCTAGGGAGGAAGTCTATCACACATACGCTTTATACTCGCTAATATACGTTTCGTGAGTGGACATACACGTTACTACGTAATGTAACTACTAGGAAGGTTATTCTTAGTGTGCTCAAATTTTTTATTTGAATAATTTTTGACTACTACCTAATGATTCTTCAAGTAGTATGCCCACTTAATTCTGTCTAGGTTAATTAGTATACTTAACATTATAGTTTGGGCTTGCGAGCTTTAGTGAAGCGCAGCGTTATCTAATCATATTTGTTAATTATATATTAGTAAAGAGACCAAAATATAATAATGTTCACGTTTCCAAGCCTGCTCATTAATTCATTTATCTAGTTCATTCACATTTGTTCACTCACTCACTCACGAAATCGATACAATATTGCCTCAAATATCTAATGTTACAAAATATTTGTTCTATTATGTGGGTATTGTAATGAAGTGTTCCGTTTTTTAATGACAATCAAAAAGCATCCAGTCTATTATTATTTGGTTCTTGCTAATCTGCTATGATAATGTACTATGCAGTAATGAATGGAGTTTCATGTCTATTCGGTGGGCAATTGTAGCGTCGTTTAAAGAATGAATACAGCACGAATTTAAAGTATGTATCAATTTTAAATTAAATGAAAAGTTAATAAATAAATACATTTCGATTTTGGAAAAATTTAGGATACGAAATGTTAAAATTAAAACACACAATGAGCAACTCATACAACCTCACATTATATCTAATTCCAATAACCTAATGATAAAAATTATAACTAAATATTTTAAATACGAAAACTATTCGAGTTTGTGTCGTGAACGGATTTGTATCGTAGCACGACTCATGTTGCAAAAACTAAACAACCATTGTCATATTTTAGTCATATATTGTACCTCATAAGCACCGTAGTACCTCTTTAGTATGATGTGGCTTGGTAGTCAACGATATGGAGGAACAAATCACATAATTTATCAGTAATCCTTATCGTTTTGAACGATAAACCGCCAATTGTAATGCTTTTCATCGTAAGCTTCATTTCTAAAATATAGTCTTAAAGTGCAATAAATAAATATAAATTAGATTTTGGTATAGAAATGGGACTTTAAACTGCTTTTCCCCAACCTTGTACCTTCAGTCGCTTCTGTTAAAATAGATCTTTTCCTTTATTCACGACTTTATCTACCATCAAAATACACACACAGTCAAGTCATTTCAATTACTGTTCAAATCAATTAAACTATTATAGGACCTTTATATAGCTCCCGGCACATATCTTACCCCCAAGTCACGATAGCAACTAGCTCCTGGTGGACGCAGATTATTTTGAAATAATTTATGATTGGTGGACTTGAATCCAAACCTCAAAATGTCCTCAAAATTCATTAAAAATGTGCGTACTGTGAGGTTAACATAATATGCCGGTAACTATACGCGATTTCATTCATATTGAACAAGAATCTTTAAACATACAACTTAATCATTACGGATATTTAGCTGAAAGTGCTAATTATGATAATCTGTGTGCACACAAAATATGTTTAGATAGATAGTTAACATAGAACAGAGAAATGGCGTAAAACTAGACACCAACTTAAATGGGTCGTTTTTTACGAACGCACGTAATTTCGAAACAGTTTCATTATCCAGCCTCAGTATAATTACGTGCAGTGGACATAATCTAATGAAAATATTCAGTATTAATATCAAAATATAGATTACAAGGTATTGCCCACGGCTGTGCCCGCGTGGATGTTGGTTATCACGACCCAAACATCCCAGGGTCTAATCTATCTCTGTACCAAATTTCATTTAAATCGGTTCACTGGTTTAGGCATGGAAGTGTAACAGGCAGACGGATAGTTGCTTTAGCATTTACAATATTAGTATGGTAGTATCAATAAAACGTTGTTCTATAGTAACATTAGGAAAATATATAATGTAGATACTGCAGACATATTTAACTGTGATTTAGTTAACTGTTTATTAACTAAACTGAGATTATTTTTCTTTTTAAAACTGAATACGAAGATCATATTTCGAATTAAACTATCTAGTATAATGTAAAGCGGCTAACAGTTATGTCCCAAGCTCATTCCATTTTCATGCTCATCATAGATCATTTTCATTCTAATTTTTGCAATCATTTCCTAACATATTTTCCAACACGATTAATCTAAGTGCCTTTACACAGCAGTTATTTGTAATCGAGTGCTGATATGGGATATAGAGTACGAACACATTATACTACCATTCATCTTTACTTAAAATACCTTCATTTTAGAAATAGGTTCACACCTGCAACCTCTCAAATGCCAATACGTTACGTAACCAAGGCACATCATCTCAAATTAATTAGGGGTATTTGTATGTCGTACAGACATTCTTGTCAAATTTCAGTTCACTATGGAGCTGCAAAAGTAAGGGTCACAACACACTGTACGCATGTCTATTGTCATATGAAACAGTATGTACGCGTCGGCCTTGCGGCTTACGGCTTGCATTTAAGTATCAATGTAGACATGCGACCTGTAGGAAGTGTATTATGACCCTTAGGTGTCAGTAATTCAGCTTGTGGGAGAGGCGATCTAGCCTCATTCATGTTAATAACTTTTTATAATAATATTATTATTATCCACCTTGGGAAACCTAATAGAATAGGCGGTAAATTATTAAATCGTATAAAAAGTTGAGAGAAACGCTCTAAGAAGGTAACCAATGGGTGGAAACTTCTTCGTCCTGGGCTGCTAGCGGTATCCAAAGACCGCCGTACGTGAGGTAAAGACCTCTTGTCACTATCATTTATAGTTATGCTTTCATCATTCTAATTCTTTTCTTTTCAGGCAATGAGTGATTTCGAGATATCGAAATGTCCTTTCGCACAGTACATATTTATCAAAACATCTTATGTATAGAGGTCTTAAACTAACTGGCAGTCGACACAGTATCAACAGTCGCCTTTTTCTCTATTTCATTCACTGTTTATATCATGACCTAAGTATTCATTATTCTGTCCAGATTGTTAGGCCACTTGTCTCACTACTGACATATCAATGTCCAATCTCAAACATAAAACTTTGTAACAAAAAAACTTCATAACTAAGACTAAATTAATAAATAATTAATAGTAGTCCAATGAGATTTCTGGTGACCATACCTGAAAATAATTATTAAAGGTTAGTTTTCTTATATGAATCTGTGGAATTTGTGTGAATTTCGTCTTCCCCTAACGGTAGCCCTACACGTTTAAGTATAACTGCTCAAGGTTGTGGCTTGGGCAAATACAAAATTTGCACAATTATATCCCTTCGGCCACGTACGAAACCAAGTTTCGAAACTAGTTTCTAAATAAGAATAATATTTCTTCTTCTGTAACTGATTTCCAAATAAGAATAAACAATCTGTTTTCAAAACTCTTTACCAATTAAGAAAAGTAATTATTCTCCCGAAACCGGGCTTTTTACTGTTTTTGAAACCAGCTTCCAATTAAGAAAAAAATCTACTTTCGAAATGATGTACCAAATTGATTTTAGGTAGAAAATATAATAATGAATAAGCACAAACTACACTTCAGGGAGAATCTGTAACTTACCCAGGTCAGAGTGCAAGCCATGGATGATGCTGCAGCGACTCTTTAGAACGGTCGCCGTAGTCGTACGTCAGTTCGTCACCAGGAGCTATGTCGTGAGCTGCGAGCAGCACCAGCCGCGGCCCGTCTACCCAGAGCGCTTTTGTTGACAGATTGCCGTTGCGCGAATGGTTCACCAGGCGACCAAGCCGACCTGACTCTGCTGTCGCGTCGATACTGCAATGTTTACACAATTATTTTATTAAGAGTTACGTCATAACATAGTACATGACAAGCTAGCTGAGGCACTATACACCGTAAATTACTGCTTAAAAAGTCATCATCATGTAAGCGGTTGCTTTCAAGACCTTGAAACCGGGGGCTCGCTTACTCCGTAACCATCCGCGAGTGTCTTTTGACCTCCCAAACCCAACAGTACAACCTGTGTCCGTGAATCAGTAGGTTTACCGGCTTGCGCGTGAGGTTGATGAGGTGACGACCAAATGTGATAGAAATATCAGCCAGCATCAATTCTCTATGTGTGATTGCCTTTTGAACTCCTAAACCCAACACGAGAACTGGGCCAGATTCTCGTCCGTGAATCAGCGGGTTAGAATAGGTTGGTAAGTTGATGAAGTGAGAACCACATATTATAGAAATATTAACCTGCTTTAATGCAATACTCTGTGACAATGTAGAAGAGATGAATGAATGAATGAAAAGTATCTCACCAATACTGTTGGTCTCCATGTCTGAAGTAGTACATATAACAGCCAGCTTCAGGGTCTTGTGCATACTTGTGTTCTCGTTCGCGCGCTTCTTGAACGCCGACGAGCTCGCCTGAATATTCCACCACGAACTGACCGCGACCGAATGGCCGAGTCGCGATCACACCGCGGCCTTTGCCTTCAAAATAGGCAACCTGTACACAAAAAAAAAATATTTAACTTAATAAAAGCAAAACCAGCGGAGGTGTAATAATATATAGGAAGCTTGCTGCTATTTCTTGAGGACCCCGGAAGAAAAACGCGTGAGTGTTTAATAGGCTATGTATGTAGGCGTTGACATCCTATGACTATGATTATTCTGCATTTTGTATTTTAATCTAATTCTTGTATTCGCAATTCTGATTGTATTGTAATTTTGTTTTGTATCCATAAGCATACAAATGGAAGGTTTTACATAGAGCCTAAGCTAATGGTATGGTAGATGTGCTGAACTGTAGTAATCTTATGTAACATCATGTAGGCATTCGCAAATTAAAAATATTGGTAGTTTTGGACCCAACAATTAGAGGACGCGTGCATGCGCAGTTTCGCGTCGATCGTTCGTAACTCTGTCGTACATTTACTATCACTACATAGTATAAAACAAAGTCGCGTTCTCTGTCCTTATTTTTCTAGCCATATGTTCCTTTGTATGCTTAAATCTTTAAAACTACGCAATGGTTTTTTATGCGGATAAAATGGTTAAAGAGGAAGGTTTATATGTATATAAAATATCATGCTACGCCCAACAGGTGCAACGCAGGAATGACAAATGTTGCAAAAACAGGGTGACGCAGACGAAGTTGCGCGGGTCAGCTAGTATACACATATAACATTATAGGTATGTACATAATTAGTAATGCAAATGTTTCAACGGCCACAACAAGCATAACAAAGATAATACAGTAACACCAGAGTAGGTAGTATCCCTATAGATATAACTATTAGAACAGCTATCGCGTGGTAGTAGACTTGTGTAACTCATGAGTGATTCAATTCACTGAACTAGTTCATTGCCAAGAGTAAAAGGACTTAGTTCACTTGCTTGGCCCATTTTAGTTCATTTAGTTCAGTTAGTTCACCAACTCATCGCTCCCGCTATGGCATCAGAGTCAGAGCGGGAGCGATAAGTTGGATTAGGTACGCTGGCACGAGTTGATTTTGATTGAGTTGATTTTTAAATACGCCTTTTAAAGGTAAATCTATAGCAAAATTTTTATATTTGGCACTTTAATTGTCAGTCCTAAACCTGAAAAAAGTATGGAGGGAAATCTAAAATGTTTGAATCAATAATCATCAAACTCCTCTAAATTACTTTTCCTGCATAGAAACATGTAAAAAAAGGGAAAATTGTATAACAAAAAAGAATATCATAAATAGAGTCAATTTTAAACACGTCTTTTAAAGGGAAAAATATACGTAAGCCTGAAATCGTTCATTATTCAAAACAATCCACTGAGACAGTTAGTGCAAGTGAACTGTTGAACTAACTGATTCAAATGATTCACTCAAACTCACGGAGCCAAACGAGTCAAATGAACTGTGGAACTAACTGACTCAAGTGACTCACGGAGCCAAACGATTCACCGGAACTATGGAACTAAGTGAACTAAATGAACTAAATGAACTAATAAAAGGACTTAGTTCAGTTTGCGGAGTGAGTTTTAGTGAACTAACTCCCAAAGCTGAACTATTTTGCCCAAGTCTACGTGGTAGACTCCTGATGGTAAGCGGTCGCCGCAATCTCTGAAGAGGCTTGCAATATTCGGGTGTAAGGGCTTGATACGCGTCGTCTACATGCTGTTTGTATGTAACTTAATTATAATATGCAAATAGGATAAATAATCTAAGGTCAGAAGATATAGGTTAGTTATTTAAGAATTGTTCTCATAACACGGTAATGTGTAAACACTGAGTGAATGTGTAATCGCAACCGATAATTTTAATTGGCGACCTTGGCATGATGACAAGACTCCACATCTGTGGAAGGAAGCTGTTCCTAGTAAGTAATCATCTGGTTTCGTATTCATCACTACATAGTATAAAACAAAGTCGCGTTCTGTCCCTATATCCCTTTGTATGCTTAAATCTTCAAAACTTCGGAACGGATTTTGATGCGGTTTTTTTAAATAGATAGAATGGTTAAAGAGGAAGGTTTATATATATATAACATCATGCTACGACAAACAGGTGCGGAGCAGGAATGAAAAATGTTGCAAAAACGGGGTGACGCAGACGAAGTTGCGCGGGTCAGCTAGTGGTAAATACAATAATTTTACCTTTGCCAGGTTGCACTAGCTGTGGTCACCCGATCGCGTTAATACCCGGGTTTCGCTTACCATATATCATGCAACGCGAAAGATAAAAGTGAAGATTACTATTGATAGCTTGGGCTCGTAAGCTCAAAGTCCTTTAAAATACAAATTTATGGAATTAGTTCTCTTCAGGCCAACGGTCGTATCGTAAACAAATTCAAATGTTCAACCAATTTGAATAACTAAAGTTAAAAATAGTACAGAGCGACATTTGATTGGTTAGTACTTACCTTCTTTTGTAAGTGCCTAACTTAAAATTTTTAATTAAAGATTTCTATGAATACCTAAGCAGTATAGAATATTTGGTGAATTGAGGATAGTTCTTTTGATATTATTTGGGGTTCTTTAAGAAGGGCATTCGAAGGTTTCTACAAGGTTGTACAAGCACGAATGTAGCGCTCCTGGTGTTGCAAACGCCCAAAGTCCACAGTGACCACTTTCCATCAGGTGGGCCGTATGCTTGTCTGCCACCTCAGTGGTATAAAAAACGTTCAACTCAATTTGGCTGTTATCTGTCAAGGCACGAATATGATTAAATTATAGACGTAATTTATGACTGCTACATCGAAGGTCGCGAGTTCAACTCCCACTCAGTGACAATATGTGTATAGTATATTATGCGATGTATGCATGATTATTATCTGGGATGTAGGTATACATTTAAATAAGAAAACATATCTACACTTCATTTTGTTTAGGTACTTAAATAAACGTAAACAATCTTGTGGCAACTTTTTATAAAACCACATGTTAAACAAATAAACAGGGCTAACTAACTGACTAAATAGCGGTTCGATATCGGTTTTTAGTCTTTTAAAATGCGTTTCTAACCAGTAAAGTATTTTATACTGAGTTTTAAACATACAACATATTAAAAAAGTATACATTAAATCAAGATTGTTTACTTTTTTAAATATACCTAAACAAGTGGGCTGTATTTGTAAGTAATATCAAATGTTTATCTGCATTTTGCAGTGTGTAACAGGATCCATATTATAATCTAGGATACCTACACAGGACCCGGAAGGATCGAGCTCTATGATGGTGCATATTGGGACAGATCTATGTCCAGTGGTGGACTGCAATAGGCTAATTGATAAGCAGAAGTTATGCGTATTTTGGATCTAGATAGCGCTTTGTACAGTACGTACACCTACCTATGTCGTAGAATATACATATGACCAAAAACTATAAAGAGAACCAAAATGAACAGAAAAGGGAGTTTAAAAATGTATCCTAGCAGTTATTGTTGTTAAATTAATATTGTAATGTGTATCTATCAGTTCGCAACCCGAACCCCTCCTTCCACTGTCGCAACTTTTGTTCTAAACAGCTATCTTTGAGTTGACCTGATACTATTATTTATTTAGCTTCGAAGCGATATATATAAATATATGTATGTTCTACGTACTGTCCCTCGCATTCTAGAATGAGGTCACGAGTCACAATACATTACGGTGCTATTAAATACCCACGAGACTGCGGGCATTCAAGCGACGCGATGCAAAACGTTATCGGTGGACAAGAGTGTCTGTGCTATCTACAAACCTGTTGCTATGGTCAGTAGTTGATAATTGTTATTCTATTAGTGTCCCATATTGAAGCGTATGCGATGACAGAACCACCCTTTATATAATATATCTATCTATGTATAACCATCTTTCCCTTATCAACCATATCTATTTAAGGTTGGTAATGGAATGGAGGCATTATGTCCGCTCTAGACATGGGCGAACACAGTGGCGAATGTGTATGCCAACTGTTGGCGCACGACTCTTTTGATGTGAGGCGGGGCGTCGTCGGGAGAGTTTATTGGCAAACGCATTCGCCACTCTATTCGGCAACGTATAGAGTGGACATTAGAACCGAATCTAACACCTACTTGTGCTTCGACATACGAGCGCAATACAGCGTACGCGATGCCACACGGGCCACACATGTAAAATTTAAAGTCAGATGGACCGGCGACCGCTTCTACCAGTTGACGCGAGCGAAACGAGTCTAGCACCTTGGCATACGATAGATGGCCGGCCACCATTAACGCAGGCTTCACTGTAATAGCTTGCCCATCGTTCAACTAAGCAGAAAATTACATTTGCCTAAATAAATAAGATGTATTCAACCCATTATATTATGGTAAAGTTGTGGTAGGGTATAGACCATTATTGTTCTTTATATATATGGTAGGGTATAGGCCTTATACACATTAAATGGTAGTTGATTATTTAAAGAAGAAATTGACGATATATTCACACATACGCTGTTGAAACAAATTCTTGTCTAATTCGAAATACACGATTAACTAATGAATAACTTACTTGTAGTCCATCCTCCCTCTGTTCTCTCACAGCTCTTTCCAAATCTCTCATTTTCTCAGCCATCACACATTTCGAAGTCTTCCTTACACTACGTCTTACAGGAAAATATTCTGTCAACTTGTGATTGCCAGAGCCATTTGTGAGTTTCTCAAGTTTTATAGGCTTTTCTACAGGTGGGGGAGATGGGGGTGATTCGAGTTTGGGACTTTTAAGCTCCTCTTTGAAGTACTCGGTGAGCTTGTGGCTTTCTGCTGCGCGTGAGGCCGCGCGCGCTGCTCTCGAGCGCACACTATGTCCGTTCGTCATATTTGTAATGCCGTTGCTAGTCTTCAATGGCTTAGACTTTAATTCAATCTTCTTCAAAGGTGGCTCTGATTTCAGTTCTGCATTCTCTGTCTTTGGCTGTGTTACTGTTATTATCCTATAAATAAATAAGACTGTTAAATTTAAGTAATTTTACTGTGTTAAGTACAATAACCACAACCAGATATACAATAGATTTTTTAATGATATAAGCATTTATTAATAAGTTACAGCAATACATATGACTATTGGGATATCAACAAAATTAATTATATAACATTAAGGTCTAATGTACTAATGACTTTATGGGTATTTCTCATTCGACAGGACGTTAAGCTTATCTGTATTTTATAATGAGAATAAAATAATATAAGTATGCCTCAGTTACCTGCGCTTTCTATAGTTACGCGTAGGTCTGACTGGCTGCTCCTCGCATAATTCAATGCGATGTGGTGTCTTCACACCCTCTGGAGATGCCATCAAGCTACTGGCTGGAAACCAGATAGGGTTCGAAATAATGTTTATACATATAATAGGGATACAAAAAGTACACTACAATAACTATACCATTTAATTTGTAACCTGTCATCCCAAGGTCCCTTGGGAAACACTGTTTAAGTATAAAATAGTGTTTCCCAAATAGGGGACCCAGCATGAAATAAAATTTCAGGCCACAACACTATCTACTTGTTAATAATCATTCATAATTATGTGCTGATGAATAAAAAGACATTGCTTTTGTTTTGTTCCAACGGGAATTATTATTACTTCTTTTTGACTTGATAAAACTTACTTATGATGAAAAAAAAAATGAAAATAAAGAGATTTGTTTGACTTCTTAAATGCATTAGGAGGGCTAAAAAATTTGGCACGATGGCAGAAATTTACAATAACAAGGTAACCCTGTCCCAGAATATTGTAGTAAATTTTTTTTTTAAATTTCATTCCCATTCATTATCACATTTCCAATAAGTCAAATAGCAGCATATAATAGCAGTATGAAGCTATGTGAAGAGGATCATTTTGATATATGTACACAGTTAACATTACAAATGAATCCATGCAGAAGGAACTTATAGAATATAGTACTGTATTTGAACATAGAATGGTAATGTATGAATTCACATTTTATACTACAATTAGAAAAGACAATGGGATATAACCCATAATCGCATTGACTTTTATGATAGTGGTGTAAAATTGGAAGACTACATGAAGAAGGTTATTAGAGAAACTTGCTCCCATCCACCATGTTAGTGGTTTAGACTTACAATAAATGAATAATGGCAATTTAATATTTTAGGGATAAATTAGTTAAAACATTATGCTTTTAATAAGGAGATGTATTTTAAAAATATCATGATTTAAAGTACATCATTGCAGTATCATGTGGTTTATTAAAAATTTAAGTGTAATATACATACAAAATAAAAAATGCCATAAAATATAATTTATATAACACTACTGAATGTAGGCTATGTGTAATCAAATTATATATATTTAATACTAATCATTATATAATATTTATAAGCATTAGTACACGAGATGCTTACATAGATATAGGTTAGCATCTAGATCATACCATCATGCTACAGCAAAATATCAAGCTCAAATTAAGCATTTTTTCGTAATTATGAAATTACAGTATTCATGTGACAAATAAGAAACATTTGTAATGAATAGTATTGAAATTAAATTTATATTTACAGTAGACGGTACCGCGAACAAAGGATGTCTAGAACATAACAGAAAGACACTATGACAATTTTATGTATAGTTATGTAAATAGATGATACTAACCTCGAACCATTTCCACTTCAATTCTTTTATCGATGTGAAGAAAATACGAAACACCATCGAAAGAATTGTTGGTTAAGAAACACAAACAACACCAGCCAGATTGGCTCGTATTACCATTATTTTGTAACAGACCTTGTCATAATAAGATCGGAAATTGTCATGTGATTTGCCTGTTTGATGTCACGTATTTTTCATCTTATATTTGTATTATTTATCAAATTATATATGAAACGTAAGATATCAACCACTACAACATGTATTTCAGTAAAAATATTAACAATTCATTCAATTTCTTCCAAAATGTCAAGATTGATTAATGGGTACGACATAACTAGAAAATGGACGCTTGTTTGGCTTGTTTTTCTATGGTGCTATGTTCTGATTGGTTCCCGAGATCGAATATAGCCAATGAATTTAAAGTTTGGTCCGTAAAATCTAACCTACAATAGAGATGCTACGGATGCGAACGTTAGATGACTACAGATAGTTTTTTTTAACACTAATTTGGCAACACTTTATTCCTGTCATTGGCTTGCATAGTGCAAAACGCCAAAGGTTCAGTAACCGTTTCTATATTACTATATACTCTTTGGTTCTGTCTATGGATAGATACTATTAGATAGCTTTTTGGTTGTAAAGACCCGTATCTTTTGCATGGTTCTGTGGGTTGAAGTTCTTGACGCGAGTTTTTATTGTTTATTTATAAAATATGAATGATATGAAGCTATGCTATATATGGGACGAGAAGCTTATTGATCAGTGTGATCGATTGCCTGCTGTTCTTGGCAGGGTATATAGATTTTGCATCGTAATCATGCTTTTTAGTTATGTAGGTTCTTCATTTTTAAAGACGTGTTTATTCCTAAGTTTTAACTATTTTAGGCCAGTATGGTTCACAACTTAATAGAGGCTTATGGGCTACATAATAAGGTTAAAGTTATTAGATCGGCGCCGGCAACATATCAAGATATGCGTGTATTTCACGCGGAATTGTATTTGGATCATTTGAGAAAGTTTATTGAGCTTGATGATGACTACATGAGCAGTACCCAAGATGAAGAGTTCGGTATAGGTTAGGCAGTTTCTTTAAATAACAAGTTATTCATTATTCAAACTTAATTATTTCTTTAAACAATATTTACTCACAGGTTATGACTGTCCCCCGGTCTCCAACATGTTTGAATTGGTCTCGATTATAGCCGGCGCCTCTGTAACTGCGGCTAAATGTCTCATTATGGGCTTAGCTGATGTGGCTATTAACTGGTGCGGAGGGTGGCACCATGCCCAAAGGTATGTTTAAAGCACATGTATCTATTAAACAAACATTTTAAACAGAGACTTGAGAGTGTCTGTTTAAATTTTAAAAAGTCTTCTAAATATGTACTAAGGCAGAATTATTCTTATTGGTGTAGGTGGTCAATTCCATAATTATGAGAAATAGCTTATAATATGGTTAAATGTGTTTTGGACCTGATTTTGATGAAAACCATGACTCAAAATTTCCAATGTGACCATGCACAGCCACATGAGAATACTGTTGTTGGATTAACTTCTCTGAGACGGGGACTTTACAAGAATAACTGCATTATAACATGTTATATTTTCATATATTTATTTTGTCTATAATCATTTCTAAAACTTTATTACATCATATACCGATATCAAATTAACATAATACTTTCAATACATCCTGGTATAATATTCTACAATAACATAATCATAACTCTTCAAGAAATCTAACTGTAAGACATTACACCCAAATCATCATCATCTATTTTTTCATAAATTCCAAATTCATACTCCTAAATTCCAAAGACAAGTATTTAAACTTTTTACATATATTCAACAAAATCAAAGGGCATTGCTGTGCATGGCCCACCTGACGGAAAGTGGTTACCGTGACCTATGGACGCTTACAACACCAGGGACATCACATTCATGGTGCTGACCATTATAGAAGAGAGATAGAGAGGCAGGGAAAGGGGCTTTGACTTCTATATAAGTTTCTTCTAATTAGTTTCGTTCATTTATTTTTATGTTCTCTAAATATTAGTAATAATAAACAAATGAAAACTGTTACTTTTAAGTAAATGTATGTTACTATTTCCAGGTTTGGAGCAGAAGGCTTTTGTTATGTGAATGATATTGTCATAGCTATTGAAAAACTACGAAAGAAGTTTCCGAATGTGTTATATATCGATTTGGATGTGCATCATGGTAATATGCCTATTAGAAACTTGCTAACCTAGTACAACTAAAATTTGATAATAGATCACATTGAGAATATTCATGAACCTGCAATCCTTAACAACTTTGAAAAATTCAAAATTTAATAATCATTTATTCTGTATAGACCACTAAACAGCACTTACAAACTACAATATCAAAAAAATTTAAACTTTGTGGAGTCTACTATCACAGACAAAAAGATTATTTTTGTGTCTGGTATTTACGCTATGCCTATCACAAACTCTTGAAAAGTTTGTAATATTATTCCTAACCTAACATACATCATCCTTCTGATTTATAACCACTTTGGAGCAGGCTTTACCATTAGGGTTGTGATGGCAGTGGCTCTCATAAAAGCCTTGCATACAGTAGGTTGAACTTTAAGAACCTGTATGTATGAAATAGATTTATGAGGTCAGGGTGAATTTGCAATATCCATTCACCCTCATCTCATAAATCTGTTTCAATGGTTCTTACGATTCTGAATATTTCATAGGCAATGGAGTCCAAGATGCTTACAACTTAAGCAAATCTGTGTTCACCTTATCTTTTCACAAGTATGAACCTGGATTTTACCCGGGCACTGGAGGTATAGACGACATTGGCACACTCAGCGGTACAGGATATGCATGTAATGTGCCCTTTCATGCTGGTTACTCTGATGATATTATGGAGTATACTTTTGACGAGTTAGTATTTTTTTATTTTTTGATAAAGAATATTAGTAACCTAAATTACTATTATTCCCTCTAACTCCTCCAGCTAAGCTCAATGGGATGTGTTGGAAGTGGGTTCACGTCGGTAGCATAATGGCCAGGATTCCTACCCAGGACCGTAAGTTGTGAGACCGACTCCTTAACCACCAAGCTACCGACATCAAATTCCTCATTTCTATATGTTTCAGTGGGTGTCATATAGGCGACCAAGGCACTGTTATCACCAGTAAACCTAAAGCCAATGATATAAGGGGTGTCAGGGGGACTTCCCGAAAACGAATCCCTTGTCTTCGTTTATTGCGTGCATTATGCTAATAAAAGCGTTCCCCAAATACCCCGCAACATATTATATGGAGAAAATCATAGTTAGCGAAATATGCGAGTGCCCTTAGCACGAAATACTATCGAATTTGTGATGCAAAGGTATCGACAGAACAGAGCATTACGATTGGCAGTCGGCCCACTGTGAACCTGTGTGTGTGTGTGAAGCCCGCCAATCGCAATGCTCCACTCTCTCGATACCTTTAGATTACGAATTCGATAGGTTTTCGTGCTAAGGGCACTGAATATATTATGCATGATTGTTGTTTGCCCCATACCACAGATAAAAACAATACCGAAGTACTAAGAAATCTTGTTAACATTTTCAGAGTGTTCAATTTAGCGTACAGCCACTTTGCACCTGATGCGATAGTAATACAGTGCGGTGCCGATGCGCTGGCGCACGACCCGAACGGTGGTGCCACTCTAACGGCGCGAAGCTACTGCAAATGTGTACGTATGGCGCTTGATAAACGGAAACCTACCTTGCTGTTAGGTGGAGGTGAGTCTTTAGCTGAATTTAAAGGAATTTTAACCCTTAATTTACCCGTTAGGTCCATTGGACTCCGCACAAAGTTTCAATCAAGCTTAAAAACTTAATTACCGCGAATTATACTTTGTGCTCCCGTGTACCTTCAATCAGAAGCGCGCCGGTTAAGGAGTGAGGAGGACGTCCTCCTGGGCAGCGTGTAGGGGTAAGTAGCCACTTGTCAGGAGTCCATTGGACTCAAACAGGGTATTTGTGTAACAAAATTAGTAAAGTCATTATATTGTTATTTGTCGTGTTTTTATGTAATTTATTTTATTTTAGGTCACCAATATGGCGTCAAATAGGAGATCAGTTAATATAATGCAACAGGGTGGTGAATCGATAATAAACAACTGGCTCCAGGAAGATAATGAGGGTTCCGATGATGAATTACAACAATTTAGTCGACAATCCGAAACTGCACGACATCAAATATTGTCAGATGAAGAAGAAGACGAGCGCATTCCATTTGTACATGGCTCGGAGTCGGAGTGGTCTTTTGATACAAGTAACGAGGAGGCACAGGAGTCCGGTCTGAGGCCAGCATGCTTAGGATGCACTAAAAAGCTTTGCGTGCGATGTATAGATAAAGCCAAAGATTAGGCGTTGCAGGATTTTTATTTTATTATGAACATGAACCATTTTTATTTTTGTTAACGATTGTTTAAGATATTATTGTGTTAATTTAGTGGAAAAAAAACTTTTTTTTGTTTGGATTTTGTTTTAGTTCGAAGTTAGAAGTTGGCATTTACTGTTTTATAGATATTTTCTAGTGATTAAGTATGTACAAGAAAAATATAAGATAGATACATTACTGATTAAAATGTAATACGTAAAATAATAAGAAATATGTTTTTAAACACATTAAATTACTTTGTTATACAAATTTATCTTTTATTTTGAGTAAAATCGATGGTTTGTATGGAGGAGTCCAATGGACTCAATGAGGTTAATTGAGGTATATAATTTCACCGGGTAAACTGAGGGTTAAGGATAGTTTTTTTTAGATGGAAGACTATGGGGACCTCGAGTATATATGAAGGTGGAAACACATCGTCAAATTTGACTAAGCTAAAGTTATGCTTGCCGAACAGCCCTCAGACTTCGTTCTTCGTTACCCCCTAGATATTGTTAATTTTTTGAAACCCTAATATTTTTTCTAAAATAAAAGTGGTAGTCTAAGTTACGCCTTATAACATCTGTTAAAAAAAAATCCGTCAAAATTGGCCCCGTCAAATAATCAGCAGACACACATTAAAAAAAATTTTGTTTCATTTTAAATAAAACTGACAACAGATACAGTACCAACGACTCACCAGATACTCATCCTCCTTTATTAGACTTATACAGCGGCTGCCATCAACCTCCCGTCCTCGAGAGGAATGCCTGTACTTGATTCTCAACCATAGTATTATTGAACAGTCTATTTGCTCAGTTTCTCAAACAACAGAATCGGCGCCTTTATCCTAGAAAAAGCTTACTGTATTGGTAGAATAAGCTTCGAATAATGAATACTCACACAAGTTTCTTTTTTCCATATACAAGGTGGTTACAAACATCCAAACGTTGCCCGTCTATGGGTGTCGCTCACAGCCATGGTAACTGGAGTGGAATTAGATGAGCAGATACCAGAACACAGTCACTGGCCAAATTACGGGCCTACCTACACGATAGCCTCCGAGCCAACGTTAGCTAAAGACAATAATAATAACAATAATATTGAGGCGTGTATCACGAAAATAAAAGGTGAGAATTATATTAAAATGGAGGAACATAAATCGAAAACCTTAGCTTGATTCACACATAGCGCGTGTGCGGGTCGGGTGCGGTTCAGTTTGCAATCCATCGCAGTTTTCTTAATATAATGTTTTTTTATTTAGTTCTACAAACGGTGATGGATGACAAAATGACCCGCGCCCGACCTGCACCCGCGATGTGTCTACACTTAGCGGGATCCCCTGTCTGGGAGACTTAATGGAGATTTTTTTTTTTTTATTCTAACGCGTATTTTCTGTATTTCATGAATGAAACCCATGTCTGTTTTGGCTTTTATGTGTTCACATAGCATAGCCCTAATTATAGAGCTACATTTCAGCGTGATCAAATTCATTACAAAAAAAAATCCCACTGGCTGGAGGTTTGGTTTCAACCATCATTTATTCTGAAAATACGGAACAAATTCTAGTTCTATTACCATTCGATAGCCCAAATATACCGGCATATTACCTATAGGAACTTAGGCCTACAGGGCAACTGTTCCCGTTGAATATAAGTAGTTACGTCAAATATACAGCCGCTTGGTTAGGCCGTTCTTAGCAGAATGCCGAATATCGGATCTACCCTTTGGGTTGTTCGCTAAAATACCCGGAATTATGATAGTATAATAGTATGTTTTTTTAGGGAATTTAGAAAAGTATTTGCCAATACCAAACAATATAGAACCAGCTGCCAAGAGAATAAAGACAGAACTAGAAAATGTTAGAATAGGGACTTCTGAAAGCGATGTGAAGAAAAAAGGGCGAAAATTTTTTAACTGCACGAACAGAAGTATAATGGACAAGGAAAGAAAAACTGAACAGCAAATGGTTATAGAAAAAAAAACTTTGGAATCATCTGTTTATGATTTTGTAGAATAATTAAAAGTATTTTTTCACAAAGTATTTTGACTTTATTTTTTGGCTGTCGGTACCTACATTATTCTCTGCCACAAAACTTACCAGTGACAATGAATGAGTCATCTATCTTGAGGACTAGCTTGTGCGGAAGTCCCCTCGGATATAGCCCTCATCGCGCCGCCTGGTGTGGGAGGTTCTGTACATGAGCCACCAAATCAAACCGCACGCTTTCTTAAGTCTTCAGATGCCGGAATGTGAGATTACCGAAGGCACATCTCAGCTGACGCAGTGCCAGCACCATTCGACTTGTTAATGTTATAGGGATAAACACGAATTGTGGACCTAAATCCAAAATGTACTCAAAATACGCCTTATTATGCTCAGTAGGCTAAATTTATATCAAAGCAATCCGCGCACGCCATCGCGCCAGTGCCTCATTTCTGTAGTGGCTTAGATTCAAGATCCGTGTCTATAGGTATACTCGCTCTTTAACTACTAGCAGAAAGTAAATGGAAATCAGTTGTTAATATTGAAACAAAAACATAGTTGGAAAAAAATATATTTTTAAATTCGCACTGAACTGTTCAGCACACAGTAAAGTTACCAAGTAACATTGACATGAATTGAAATTAAACATAATATTACTTTTAAAGTCTTGTATTCATACGATTCCTATGTTGATGCAACCCAGTCACCAGCTGTCATGAATAACTTGTCTAATTAAAATACAGATTAATATGCAATGCAATGACAATATATAACCGAACCATCGAATATTGTAAGAGTAAGCACACTTATATAAACCACTGTATAAATAAACAATTTGTTCAAAAGGTCAAACTCATGGGTTGGGGCTGTATAAAACACATGGTTTTTTATTAATTTATTTACATAATAATAGTTTACATACGACATTTAATAGATAAAGCTAATTGAAATAAATTTCTGTGCACACCTCATTTGGAATTATTTTGATTTACAATGCAAACTATTAATAGAGAATAAATTGCGAAACTTAATACCGTTACTCTAACCCACTCGAGCCTTATAGCTGGTGTCTATTATTCTAATTTCATTTATGTGCTTAAGTATGTATTGCAAGCAAGGTGATTCAAAAGCTAGTACCAGTGTAAAATCAAATGCAAAAGTTAGATTGAGCTTACAGCAATGGAGTTTTATCTCTTTACTGGCAAATTATCTTAACTATTATGTAAGATCTTATAAATACTGTTTGGGAAAAATAAAATGCACATTAAATAACTTATTCACACATTTACCATAGCTGAACTCTAATGCTGTAAGTGCAAACTAACACCAATGACTCCTGTAGAACATTTAGTCTGAGGGCCGTTTTTCGCTGTGTTTTTTAGTGAATTCCTCAGCATTTTTCGTGAACTTCTTCTTATCTTTGAGGAATTCTTCTGCAAGTTCTGCGCGCAGTGGATGTTCTGGCTCGGGATCGTTAACAAGGGCCACTAGAGCTTGAATCACTGAAAATATATATAAATATTGATATTGAAACTGTTTATGTCAAAAAAGATCCATCAATGGATTTTTGTAATGGATCTTAGTGGACGTGGTGAATTATAATTGATAATGATTGTGGAATTTAATTATTTGGTCAATAAATATAGGTACCATAAGATTCCTTTACTTCACACAAATCCACATTAATCCTAAGGTTACACCGGGTACTGGTTTAGGTACAAGTGTAATGGTGCAATGTTTTTTTTCATGACGGGCTCGCCTTTCAACACCTTAAGTGATGATGTGGCCAAAGGTGAAAAAACCGTCACCTGTGCCTAGAAGTAACATCTTCATTTCGGACTTGTAGACTCCCAGGGCTTCTGAAAATGCAGTCAGGTAGTGCATTCCATTCCACTTTTTGTCAGCACTCCTAATGCACGTCTTACTGAACTGTTTTATGTGCATGAGTGTAATATTCAACATGTATTGGTGGTGCGTCGCCTTACATTTGGTCTTTCTATGATGGAAGGGACTTGGGAGAATTACATTATGAAGCTCCAACTTTTCTTCTCCCCAATTTTTAGGAATATAGAAACATTTACCTTGATCAGTCTTCGTGGCAGGCTTCCAGTTTTCAGCACTGATGATGGGCAGGCATACTTGTCCTTTTTCATCAATATTTGGGTGGTAGATCTTTGTTTTGAAGCTAATCTTAGGTGGTTTGAATGGATATTCTGCAGGGAAGTTGATTTCAATGCGGAATGCACCCTTGTTGTACGGCGAATTGTCCTGCAGGGATAAACAAGGCTATAAGCATCAATAAACTCACTAAAATAAATGATTTCTTGCAAACCAATGGGATTATTTATCCTTTAATTACTGGGCATTGGTGGTCTCCATGTATGTATAATAAATTCAACAACTAAAGGACCACTTTTTAAAAATTGTTTTATACTATACTCCATTTCTTTAGGTACTTAAATAAAGGTAAATAATCTTGTGGCAACTTTTTATAAAAACACATGTTATACAAATAAACTAGACTAACTAGTGGTTCGACACAGGTTTTTAGTCTTTACAAATGCGTTACAAGTAGAAAAGTATTTTTCTACTGAGTTTTTAAACAAAACATATTAAGAAGACATGCTAAGATTGATTACGTTTTTTAAGTACCTAAACAAATGGACTATAGATAGCCATATTATCAGTGAGGACAATTAGCAACATAGGTAATAACCTTTTATCCCAAACAAAAATTACTATGTATTTTCTTTATACAGGCAGGGTGGCACTAGGCTAATACTTTTTTATTTTATTTATTTGGCCTGTCAATTGATTAGACCCTGCTGGATGATAAGAATGTTGGGTAAAGTCCAAATGACATGACCCTTGCAGATGCTGACTATCTCAATATGGTAGTCCGATGGGGTTCCTACCTTGACACAAGTTAAAGGGGTTAAAGAACCTGAGATTGTAATAGGAATTTTAAAATTGATGTTTTTAGGAAAGGAGGTTGCCACACCTTCATTCCTTATGCTATATATATAAATACAATACATTATCAATTTCATTATGTTGATGATAATACTGATAAATAATTTTAGGATATTATATTTCATATCTACTAATAATGTTGTTGGTTTTATAAAAAGTTATCACAAAAACTAGAGCCTATGGTTATCAGATAACTGATTCATTATTATGATAACACTTCAAACATTTGATTTTTTTTATGCAATCTAATAGCTAAAACATCCTGGTTCAATTTTATTAGTAATATAATCCTATTCCATTAAATATAATACATTATTTATACTTTGTATATGTACATACATACCTGTAAATTCCCAAAGGAGGTAGGTAGGTAGGTAGGTAGAGGTGTATTAACTCCCACAGAGCTTATTGCCGTCAATTAGGCACTTTCATCATAGTCTATACTATATTTGTTTACTGTTTGTGCTGTTTAGCTTACATATATTTTTTTTACTAAGTAATAACACAATACACAAAGAGCTACCTACGTCGTTACGGATAGTTGGAGCCTTCAAAAGACCAACCAGTCTAAATTGGAACTTAGATATCGCCATTGGTCATTGGACCATTGGTTGTGGAGGTCAGATGGCAGTTGCTTCACAGAAAATATCGAAGTTCAGCCACATCACAGTTAGACTGAAAAGCCGACGAAAAAGGTTCAGAGAATGATGACACATAGAGCTACCTAGATCCAAAGATAGCATAGCTTAACCAACATGTAGTGTGTGCCACTGATATTTTCTATTTCATGCCTATGACCTATCATATGCATGATGTAGAAATCCTGATATACCGAATACTGGTTCAACCTGTGCTCATGTTTAGTAGTAAACACCAAATAAGTTTTCCGGTTCCAATAATGCCTACAAACTTCATAAGAAATTAGATATTATAATCTAAGGTGTTTGATAATTAAATATGATAAGCTCAAAGCTGATCTAATTGGTATATCATTATTGGGTACCATCAATAAGAAAGTTTAGACCGTTTTTAAATTGAATAATTACTTACTGGAACAATTAATCCCTGCCATGTAAGTATATTAGATTCATCCACTTGTATATCCCTAAAGGACTTCAATCCTGACTGCCGGATATCATTCAACTCCTGTGAAAATAGAATATTTATTTAAGATCACTTATTATAATCTAACAAGCTAGAATAAAAATGTGCAACATTTCATAGTAGGTACGACAATGATTTATTTTTACTGATAGGCCCAGAAAAATAATCAATTCAATTCTAACACCATCATAATTTGACATACATTTGAGATGAAATCATAAGTATCGAGGGTAAATAAGGATTAAGAAAAGACTGTATATAATAACTACTGTATGGCCATTGAAATGATGAGAAGTAATCAATTTCTAAAAAATGATGTCTCACCTTCTGTAATCTCCTCGTTGCAGCCATTGTATTAGAATCTGTCAAACTCCCAACCTATGATTTTACACCAATAATCTTGATAGATTCAAGTTCTTAGTTTATATATCGGTCCGCAATAACACCATAATTATACGGTGGACACAAATTATTGTCAGATATAACGGCAAGATGCTGAAAATTATCTGCAAAATGCGACGAACAGCAACAAAAATTTGCTGCGTTATGTTAGTACTTTGCTGCTCTTACATGAGATAACTGTGGTGCTGTGAGTCACCGATTATTAGTTTATTGCTAAAAAAATATGAACGATCTCAAAAAATCATGTTTTGATGAATTTCATTATTAGCTATTTTTGGTTACATTTTATTTGATCTAAACGAATATTTAATGAAAAATATTTTTTAGGAACATCTAACTAAACGTAATTAATCTCAAACACAAAAGACAAGTGTCGGTCGAGGGGCTCTTGTAATCGATTTAGCGATTAGTCGTGTTCGTGTAGGTAGTCGATTCTCATCTCGCGTATATTTTATACCACGACGTTTATATCACAGAATAGAAAAAACTAGTAGAAGTGTGTCATGATAGTTTCTGTAGCGGAACCGATATCACCAACTCACACATGCAACCATTAATAATACAGTGTATTACTAGTAATTAATACTTACTTTTAGTGGTGGAATTTAATACAGTAAAACGGGATGAATCCCTAGTCTCCCCTGGATCCCTATCAATGGAATACTTTAAATATTTTTTTAAGTACTAGATTGCAAATAAGCCAGAAAACAGATATTTGATAATTCTGTTATTACAATGAACTAGTCCAAAGTTTAGCTTGAAAGTAAGTAGCTACAGAATTTACCTGACCATTTCATCCCTATTCACCCCGGGATCCCTATTCACCTCGTTTTAGGGTACTACTTTTAATGGCATATTAGCTCAAATCATACGTACCTAGGTACTACAAAACTGAAACACATTCAACTCATTTTAAGGAAGTGGCAACTAAACTGCCACCACCTTATTTTCAATCGTTCAAAATTTGCTTATGCTACTTTGCTATATATGAAAAATAATTATGGCGTTTGGATCGAACAAGCATAAAGGTTTCTATTATCGAATTTATCCTTCATTGCATATATACGCACACCAATGACACGCGTGCACCCACGTATACATATCACTTCCACTTGTTTTTTGTTTTCCGTGGTTTATAAATATTATGGTGGTAACATAAATGGTATTGGAATGCAACTTCGTAATGTACTTAGGTATAATTATTCCATGGTATCCTAAATTAATATATACGTTTGGTATTGTATCACAGAATATATGAGTAGTATATTATAGTAATGTTTTTAAAAAAGAGTGAGTAAATGTAATACTGAGAAACAGTTACCTACACACTGTTATCACACTCCAGAAAGTTTACATTTACATGCTGCAGACACGATAGCACAAAAAGTGTGTTGTCTACGCTAGTCCTGAGATGCCAGCAATAAAAAGTAAATAAGCTTTTCTCTCGTAGGCTTTCCTCTAGGCCTTGGGAGGTCAGACAGCAGTCGGTTCTCGTAAAAGCCAGGCAACCGGGAAATTGCAAGAACGATGATATAGTCACGGTAAGGCATCAACTTTAAAGTTTTTTTTTATTTTATAAATTCACGCCTTTATCCCCGAAGGCGTAGGCAGACGTGCTAGCACCCACATTTCGCCAGATTTATGTTTAGGTCCCAATGTAATAGGTGGCGAGCCTATTGCCATTAACCGGGCACTTATGAACCAGCGATAAATACACACATAACTTCGAAAAGCATCGAAAGTCCTTGGTGTGTGCCACGGTAAAACCTGGGATCGAACTCGAGACCTCGTCTCAGCAGTCCATTACCCATACCACTAGGCTACTGCGGTTATAGGTTTCTGTAAATAAAATATCACATATCACATTTTTTTGTATATTTATAATAACCGTGAGTTACAAGTTAAAAACCACTGTAAAAGTGGTATGATGGGCAACATATTTTTTTATGTAGATACACACGAATGGTTCAACAGTGTTATGATAAATATATGCTGTATGTTATGTTTCAAACCATTCCAGTATTGTGACATGTCTATGTCTAGCATGAGTACTAGTGATGTTGCTGACCGCCGACATCCGCGGATGTGATGTTAAAAACCGAAATTGAAATTTAATGCCACCATAACGGTACATACTTCTAGATACATTCTAATCGATACCTAGTACGTTTAGTAATAGTACTTGATAACTATACGTCTTGCCCTTGCCCCAGGTAGACATAGTTTATCAGGTGTAAACAATTTGCCTACCTGGGACAAGTTATACAGCTCGGAGAAACAACTTCGAGAAAGAACTAGCCAGAAGGATCCAATTAGGCTGGGCAGCATTTGGCAAATTACGGCGGGTATTTTCCTCTCCCCTACTGCAATGCCTGAAAACAACGGTCTTCGACCAATGCGTCCAACCTGTTATGTCTTGGCTACGGTGTCGAAAGATGGACACTAATGGTGGGTTTGGTTCATCAATTAAAAGTCGTATAGCAGTCCCTGGAGAAGACATTTTTAGCTAATGATTGCACAATCAAAATCATAAGAAGTTTATATTTTTTTATTCAATATACCTGAACTTATTTTTTCGAATTTTCACATCCGCATCATTTTTGCGGATATGGAGGTCTTAAAAGGTGCGGGTATCCGCGAATATAGATGCGGATGTTCGCACCATCACTAGAGGACCAGTTAACGGTACTTCAGCACAAATCACACCATTGAATTATTTGTGACATGTATTTAGTTCTAATGTCAACGTGATTACTGAATTATAAACAGTGTGCTTTGAGCTTTACAAAAACATTGTAACTATCAACAGGTCCTCTTCATAAAAGTTTAGTCGTCGCCACGCTCGTCGTCCCGGCGACGGTTGCGCGTGCGACGGTTCCAGCCCTCGCGAGGTCTCTCCCGTTGGCGACCTTCCCCGCGCTGCTGGCCACCGCGCTGGAAGAAGGAACCCTGCTTCTCGAAGATACGCTCGTTCGAGTCTACAAGGTTACCAACCTGAGAAAATAAAGGATACATACTCTTACTAACAAATTAATAACAAATAAATCGGAACGGAAAATATGTCGAATTTATTGATAATGCATTAATATCCAGATAATTGATGGTCGATGTTTAGCACGTTAAGCCGTCGGTCCCGGTTGCCATACAAACACCTATGGCAGTCGTCACGGGTAGTTGGAGCCCTCAAAAGTCCAACCAGTCTAACTTGGAAGTTCGATATCGCAATTCGTCATTGGAACATTGGTTGTGGAGGTCAGATGGCAGTCACTTCACGCAAAATATCGAAGTTCAGCCGCATCACAGTTAGACTGGAAAGCCGACCCCAACTGAGTTGGGAAAAGATTCAGAGATGATGGTCGATGTTTACTAAAAAGTCGCTGTTTTTGCTAAGATTTGATAATACTCGTAGTATTTTCGTCTAAATAAACTAATACATGAAAAAATTAAATCAGGACAAAATTAATTCAGTTAGATAATTACAAAACAAAACTAACTATAATAAAATTAATACATACACGCGCCAATAATTTCTAGAACGACAATTACATAAATTAAAATGAATAAAACCTTTTCGAAATAAGCAAAAACAACCTCTTTATATTAATTTAAGGATCTAAGTTTTCTTTTTATCTAGGACACATAATATATTTTACCTTGTCAGCAAGTTGTAGAGCCAATGCCTGCATTCTGGTTGGTTCAGAGCGATGGAGGATAGCACATTCGCTAGGATCATCAAGCGATGCGAGCAACTCCTCGTTGATAATCATCTTCGAGACGAGAGAGTGCACGCGTTGGCGGGGCATCTCAAACATATCCGCCAACGATTTCAGCGATAGAGACGCGTATACATGTGCGTAAGTGAAGAGGTAGGTGCGGACAGACTCCTCGCGAATTAACCTGCCAAGCATCGCTCGGACATTGTCTGCACCAACCATTAGATCCCAAACCTAGAAAAGAGTACATGGTGTAAGATTCGTTTACCCTGTTAGAGAAGGAAGAAAGAACAGATAAAGTTGTACAGACAGTATTTGAAACTATAACAATAAAAAATACAAACCTAAAACACACACAGAGTGGGCTACAAAAGTTCCTGGACAATTTGAAAAAAAAAAAGATTGTATGAAGTGATGCCACTACATGACTAATAGTCTTAGAAGTTATTGGATAAAAGATCTACTTAATAATGTAATTAAGTTTAGTCTATTAATTGCATGAGTTTACTTATCACTACATAATATAAAACAAAGTCGCGTTTTCTGTTCCTATGTCCCTTCGTATGTTTAAATCTTTAAAACTACGCAACGGATTTTGATGCGGTTTTTTTAATAGAGTAGTTAAAGAGGAAGGTTTATATGTATGGAACATCATGCTGCAACCAACTGGTGCGGTGCAGAAGTGAACAATGTTGCAAAAACGGGGTGACGCAGACAAAGTTACGCGGGTCTGCTAGTTTACTTATAAAGAAACAAGACATCGATAGTTTATTGTATTAAGTTAACTTTGATTAAATTACACTTAGGCTGTCAATGTATTATAGATCTTAAGGTGTCCAGAAATTTTTGGAGCCCATTGTACATTTCAAGGTTACTAAATCTTACCCTCCCCAAGGGAAGAAATGAGGAAATGGATGAAGTGGCTCGCAAGTGGAATAATAATCAATCTTACCTTAGCATTCATCTTCTCGTTAACTATAAAGTTAAGACATGCTTTCCAGTCTCCCCGCCGCATAGCCCTCGCGGCTGCCACTGCGTGTTCACGCATAGATTCCGGTGGACCAACTAACGCTTGCCGTTCACTAGCTCGCAAGTTCTGGTAGAAAGTCTTACTAATCATGCGACGACGAGCATCGAACTCATGAGCGGCCATGTATGGAATCTCGATCAACATAGCAGACACCAAATACACACACTCAAGTAGCTCTAAGTTGATGTGCATATGGAATGGCATTTGGCGCTGCTTCTCGATTTTCTCCTGCTCCTTCGAACGCTCGTGTTGACGTTGAGGCAGCAAGCCTTGAGCCAGTAATTCTTTTGGTTTACCGGTCATCATTAGTTCGGCCAGACACCCGTGAGCTTCTTTAACGTTGCCACGACGGAACGCGCACAGACCTAGGTTGGCCATCGTACGATTGTAGAGGATCTGGGTACTCGGATCAGAGTGCTGAACTGTTTCTTGTAAATGAGACATCAGCAAGAGATCGCGAGCCTGGAACCAATTATCGTGCAGCGCGTGATGATAAATATGAGAAAGAATTGCACGCGTCCTAAGTCGGTCAGTTTCGTCGTGAGCATAGATGTATTTGCAAAAGCGTTCCATCTTCTTGATTGTGGTTTCCTCACCTGGAGGAAGGTCCTTGCGTACAGCGCGAGGATCAAACTTATAATACAGATGGTCGATCTTACGTAGATATGCGCGACAGATTTCTTGTGGAGAGCCATCACGTTCGACCACCTGACACACGCGATCGATTAGAGTGGATACGCGAACTTCATCCTTCAATCTCTCCACATATTCGTTAGAGTGCGGATCACACTCTTTGAGCAACTTGGTGAACTCGTCATCGAGTCGCTCAAGCGCGGTTAGCAGACAGCCGCGTACTTTAAAAGGTGGTGTTACCAGCTGCTCTTGCTCTTCAGTGAAACTTTCACTGAGCACCATATCCTCATGGGCTAAAAGTAGGGTAACCATCTGATCTACGTTTTCAACAAGTCTCGACCAATACTCGGGCTTCATAGCATCGGATACTTTGGGGTTGTAATCAAACAGAGCTGCTACAGTGGCTGCGCGGAGTTTGAGTTGCAGAGCATCTCCTAAATTGTGCTGTGCGGCGACAGTACGTAACTCGTGGAGAAGTTCTAATTGAGCACGACGGTCAGTACGCTTACGGCCACGAGCTGCGCTGATTTCACCTAGTTTTTTGACTACCAGAGCCGCATCAATGTCGCTATCCTAAAATGCAAGATAAATAATGTAACTACATAGAAAACATATTACTTCCTCATGTTTTGATACACGACTTATTTCAAGACTTACCTTAGCGAACATTTTCGGTTTATCAGAAATAGCAGCTCCCTTCCCTCCCTTAACCGTCTCCCATTCACCGCCGTCGTCGGCTTGATCTTTCTTGGATATCTTAATGGTCCTGTCGCGTCTAGTCTTTGTTTTGCGCCTGTCCTTTTCTTCATCGTCTTCTCTTTCGGTAGTTCTCTTCAAGAAACGCTCACGCAGAGTAGTAGCTCCACGATTTTCGTCATCTGAGCTTTCGCTGGAATCGGATGAGCTGGAACCCCAGTCCATAGAATCGGATGATTCATCATCTTGGGGTGGTGGTCGACGTGGCGGCTCAGGTGAACGGCGAGCGCGAGGTTTTTCTTTAACCTTCTCTTCATCGTCGTCAGATTCATCAGAAGATGAAGAATCTATAAGCGGTTACATTAGAATAAGACCTAATGTTTAAACATTTGATATACAATAATGTTAACAGAAATTAATAGCAAACTTTTTATAAAAACACATGTTAAACAATAAAAAAGACTAACTAGTAGTTGGACACAGGTTTCAAAATGCGTTACAAGTAGAAAAGTATATTTATACTTAGTTTTTAAACAAAACATGTTAAAAAGACATGCTAAGACTGTTTATGTTTATGGACTATAGTCAAATCATTAGGTAATCCAAGGGTTTGCTGTATGCCTATATCACTGTCCCATTAATTCCTGTTAACAATGTTATGTACAATTACAATCACCCAAATCTTAAAACAGTAGATACCTTTATGCTCTTCATCATTATCAGGCAAGTCTGGGTCCTCACGGAACTTGGTGATGTCACTCTCAAAGTCTTTAGTATACTTCCTCAACTTTTGCCGTAATGATGTCAATGCTTTGCTGTTGCCCTTATTCAGGGTCTTTCGGCCGTCACGATCAGCCCAAGCACTTGATACCCAATCATCTAACTCTGCAAGTGCTCTAATGAAGAACCTGGGTGCCACTCCATTTTCTTCTTTTGCTATAACAGGTGTAGCACGGGTATAGGCTTTTTGCAGCTCTTCAAAGGTGGCAAGGGCTGAAGAGAAGTCGTTAATCTTGCGATGATTGCGTAGACCATGAATGAAACCCTCTAATTCCTCATAACGTTTTTCTTTCAAGGAGCGCACCACTCGCTTAGTTTCTTCCTCATCATCACTGAACTGTTTGATAAGAAATATTTAAAAAAAATTAAAAAGGCTTTGATAGCAGTGGTTGGTAGAGATTAGAGATACAGATATGTAGGGGCAATATTCTTTTGTGAGCCAATAAATGAATTGAATTGAATCATTTCCCTAAATCCACTGAATGCCTCATGGCTAGATTTTATTATTAAAATTGCAAGATTTAGGTTGATGAAGATGCGTAAAATTCCTTAACCGTAGGAAGACATTATCACCTGCTTTCTCTCAATGATAGACATTATATTGGATATGTTACTACTTTTATATATTTTGCATGGACGGCTGGATAGTCGTGATCGTCTTTCTAACTATAGAATTTTATACACATAAGTCCCATATTGGGTGAAAGGGAAATGGTAAAAATACTGTAATGACATGACTGCCTCCTATTTATATGAAAATACATATTTCATTTGTAGAAAGCATTATCATCACAGTCAGAGTTGCTTGCCAGCGATCAATTGAAAAAATAACTTTATTTATTTTTACATAAATAAATTAAAAAGAAATAAAAAATTGTCTTGGCCTTACTATATGTACGGTACCTATGCATGGGTATGCGATGGTATGAATGGATATCTATACAAATAAATAAATGAAGCTCACCGTGTAGACCTGTGCGGCGGTGCGTACTACTGGCTCGTCCTCGCTGGAGCTCTCAGACTCGGAGTCTGTGCCCGTAGCGAAAAATCGACTCATATTGACTTCGTATCACTTATTTACCTGCAACGAGAATTTAAACTTCACTAATCTTTACGATAATCGAACATTCAATCGTAAATATAATAGATTTTCCCTGAATTAAGAAACATATTGAAGTGGTTTGTTAAGGAGGTTAGAATTTTCACATTAAATTTTAAATATACTTGTAAGGTGAGCTCACCTTCTATTGAACTTTAAACTTATACTTTTTCTTGAGACTGCGTACAATACTGATAAAATCATGAAAATATCTTATAATTCAGATTTATGTGGAAATACTACAGCCTGCCCACGACGCACCTTAAACCACAGAGCTGCACAGAGCAATATACTACGTAAGCCTGCTCAAACGTCAAAAAACCACAGACACAAGACAGCACAGTAAATACAAGATACAACAGCAAAGTGTGCACTTGCTTGTGCTACAGGCCACAGGGCGGCCCTTACCTTACCTAACGCCACGGTAATAAGATGAAAGCACCAATGCAATGGTATACTCTTTAAGGATAAATCAAACTTTACTCTAAAGAATTTGATATATTTATTAAATAGGGTTCGTAACACATTTTTACAGCAACATTAAGAAAATAATTTTCCATATTATAATTATTTAAATTATTATAGAAACACTTGGTCGTAACAACCCATAGTAAACACAATCTCCCCAACAGTAAACACCTGTTGGCACCAATGGTATACACAATCATCATTTAAGTCAATAGTCCTGTATATCAAATACCTTTCTCAAAGTAATATAATAGGTAAATAAATATGTATAAACATTCTAGGACATCTGCACAATATCACCTAGACCCATGAGAAGCATAGCTTAACTAGCTTGTGTTATGGGCTCTAGAATGCGGACTAAAGTTAATGTCTACCACTGACCTAAGTCATAAGTCATAATCGATATTGCTTGTGCCTATAGTCTGTATACTGGTCACACCATTTACTGCAGAGTTGCCTAAATATCGATAGTTCCTCTATCGACTTTGAAAACAAGTTACAACATCGATAATGCTATCGATACTATCGACAAATAAATTAATACTATTGAATCAATACTATAATACTATGATACTATCAATAGCATATCGATACTATTGAAATGACGTCATCTATCGATAGTTTAGCAATAGTCGATTATCGATAGGCAACACTAATTTACTGCCATTTTGCCATGCTGTGCCCCAGCCCACCCCAAACTTCTTTACCACAGAACACTTATATCCTACGGTTCTTTACAGACAGAAAGACATTTATTAGGTTAGGAATATTCAATATTTTGACGAAATAACTTCATATGTGCGTTCAGTGCGTTCATACTCAATGGAGTTTACGAGTTTAATTTTACCTCTAACAAAGAACATATGTCGTACTTGTCTTTTAGAATCAGATACAACAATGTTTATGAACATACAAGATTTGATAGAACATGAGATGAACAAAGTTAAATTAATTGATATCTTGGTTTTCCTAAATTGTTTGGAGAACAACGATGAAGAGAATTGGCCACAGGGAATATGTGCATCATGTGTGTCTACAGCTTTAATGGCTTATAATTTTAAATTAGACTGTTTAAAAGCAAACAGTACACTGTCCCAAATTCTTATGGTGCAGTCGCCGACAAACCTTCAAAGGACTGATATTGATTCTATTGATATTAATGTTGTCTATCAAGACCACGAGTATGATGTACCGCTATTTAGTAATCATTCGACATTAGATTTCGATGCTACATTGTCGGATAATAAAGAATTGACTCCACTGCCACCTGTAACTGAGATAACTTCTACTGAGCAACCACCTAGAACCGAAGGGGAGAAAAGGTATGCATGCACCCTGTGCACTAAATCTTTTACAAGACTTTATGGGCTCAGATACCACATGAATAAGCATGCAAATGTGAAGAAGTACCTTTGCTCTAAATGTGGCAAAACCTTTTTTACTTCAGGTGGTTTGAATCAACATTTACGGTCACATAGAGATGTTGCACAATTCAAGTGTGGTTTCTGTCACAAAACCTACAAATCTAGACAATCACTTAAGGACCATTTTCGTGTTGCTCACTCTAGCAACCGTAAGCTATTTGTATGTGTCACTTGTGGCAAGCGTTTTACTGCCCGATCGTCATTAATGATGCACCACAAATCACATAATGGCGAGAAACCATTCCCTTGTCCCAATTGTTCAAAGACATTTACTCGTGCAATATATTTAAGAGCACATAGCTTGGTTCACTCAGGTCTGGAAAGGCCAAAGCCATTTGTATGCTCTTACATCAACTGTGATAGAAGGTTTCCAACTAAACATTCCTTGTTAGTGCATATTGCACATGCACATGCTGCTGAGAGACCTCATAAGTGTGACATTTGTTTTAAGGGTTTTGCTACACCATTTGGTTTGAAGACGCACAAAGAAACTCATGTTAAAAAGGAGATACCTTGTGATATCTGTAATAAGAAACTAGCGAACAAGAAGATATTGCAGAAACACATGAAAAGTCATGATGTAGATGCTAATGACATGATACTGGAAACTGTTGTTGATAATGTTTTCTTTGATCAGGTCTATTAGAGTATGGTTCTGTGATTATAGCTTATCTAAAGTGAAATAATGCCCCCTCACATTATCTGTGTAAAAACATCAATTGGTTGGACTTCCATTGTGAATAATTGGTAGGTGTATTATTTGGGCTTCAACAAATTATACTAGTGTTTATGGTAGTATTTGAACAATGTTAGTACATTGGGGTGTGTTGTACTTCCTTATGAGAAATAATATTAGTCTTGAGATATAATTATCCATTGTTACTGTCCCACCATTACTCAAGCTAATAAAAATTGTAAAAACAATGTTGTTTTATTCATGCAACACACTATCAATCAAGGGTATCTTACAGTTCGGAGTTTTTTTTAGTAAAACTAGGTGTTAGTACATACCGTTTAATTTTATGTGCGGTGTGGTGGTAGTGTCGTTGACTGCTACGCAGGAGGCGTAGGTTCGATTCACGGTCAGTGCCAGTATTTGTGTCGTATATTTGTATTGGTCTGGGTGTATCTATATATGATATGTATGTATTTACAAAAAAAACCTATGGAAGAATGTTTATATGCATTCTAGAACCCATACCACAATCTAGTTAAGCTATGTTTACCATGTGTCTATGTGACATTATGTAGATTTAACACATTATTCCTCTATGATGCGTAACAGACACTTGAAGTTTCCTTGTATTCCTCCAGTCCTGAACATTCTTGTTGCTCTCTGTGGGTCCCAAGTAGGCTCTGCTTTTGTTCTACGAACTATATTTATGAGACATGTTAATAATATCATCATTATCATTATTTCAGCCCTAGGACGTCCACTGCTGAACATAGGCCTCCCCCATTGACCTCCAATCCGACCGGTTGAAGGCGGTCTGCACTTGGTAACCTGCTGTACTAATACAGCAGGTTGCCAAGTTATGATAGAAGTGATGGGATCAGTGACAAACAGTTACTTTCGGCACGACATCTTGTTTGGGAAATCTCAATAAAATTGAGAATAAAATATTAGGTACACATACCTATTCTTGTAAAATAGCTATGTGATAGGATTACATATGTAGGATGGGATGTATGAAAAGCTTGGAGTGTATCAGTGTATGTAGTTATCATAATACAATGAATCATAGTCATGTACAGTGTCCTCATGAATGAATCACAGGAATTTCTAGTAAAAAAGATTATAAAACCGCATATTATGAACATTATACTTTTATTATACATCCAAATATAGCAATTTTTACAAGCAACAACTATGGTGATTAATTTAATTACACATTTTAAGTTCCACATACAAATATGGGGATATCTGGTCTGATAAGAGATAAGACCTCATTACCATGTACTAATCAGTCATTAAATATCTCAAATGTGGAATTCACATCACCATTAAATAAATCTAGCAAATAAATGGATTTTATAAAATATGTACACATTATTATTGTAACTTATCTACAGCAGGCAGCGAAAACCTTGTATGTTTGTGACATAAAATTTTACAGAACACAATATTTTTGGTAGATGACCAAACAATTCTAAATGTTACTCATCTTCTAGAATTCTCTTGTTGGACACCAATTTTGATACAAGCTTCTCACAGTCATGCTGATTTTATGGAGTTTTATAATCTATTGTAATAGTAATATCTCCAAAATAATCCTTTCAAGTCTTATGCAGCCAAGTAGGTGATGTTGATATTGATAACAGTTAATTGGCATTGCTATACACACTACAAAGTTCACATATAATAATGTTCCTCTAATTATATTGCTCAAAACATTATTGCATATCAAATATTTAAAGATACATTAATAATCATTTTTCTATATAATAATATACTACTATAGATTTACTACTAACAGAAATTTAAATGTATGATAAAATAATAATCATTGCAAATTTTGCTACTTGTCGAGCTTCTTCTATTGTAACAGATAGCAGAAAAGAAATGAGATTCAGAGGGAGATGTGGAGTTATAGCTCATGCTTCTCCCTCCAGTCTGCAGTCACTACACTAAACCATGATCATTTATAAGCAAGTCATACTAGGCCAACAGATCCGAAAGATATGCTAGAATCTTATTTTGAACAGTTTAGGTATAACTGAAGTTGAATTACCTGTCTCTATACTAACTCGAGCTCCAAGTATCATAATTTGATATAACTATACAGTTCTGATTCCAATAGTAAAATATGATCTTTAACTATTTATAATAGTACCGTTTTCATCAATAAACAAAGTCGCAATGAAGCAAGAAGCAAAATTTACATCATAGCACACACACATGATTCCGAGTTGTTTGTGTAAAAAGAAATTGTCCAGGAGATTTGCAAATCTGGGACAGGCCAGCAGAGGGAGTGCTATACGGTACAAAAAAGTGTGTGCCATGAAGTTGTCATTCTGGTTGCAATCTTGGATCCAATATAAATTTTGCCGTTTTTTTTTTCATTTAAAATATTAACCCTTTGCCAGCAAGTAATTATAAACAGTGTCCTTTGATCTCCTATTCTCTATATTGTTCAAATACAGAAGCATCATAGACTATTTACCAAGTAGTTTGTTCATTTGTTTGTTTTGCTTGCCAATTTTGATATCGGCAACTTCAACCTTGTCCTGTATTGTATCTATTAGGTCTGTTTGCTGTTCTATTTCTTCACCCAGAGCAATTCCTAGACCTTTGAGTCTTGTGATGTGTTGAACCATTTCATCAAGATTTTTATCCAAAAGTTCGTTGACTCTCTGGCTGTCTGTCACTGGTGCTGTTTGCTGACCATCTAAGTCATATAGACGGGTCGCTGGATGTGATCTAAAGCGGTCTTCATTAGTGTTTTGACACATATTATCTATTGTATCATTTAGCCTGCTACTACTTGGTGCTGCACTTTGACTGGCTGAGGACTGACTTCTTGAGGGTGTTTGGTCCGATTTACCAGATATATAGTTTTTCAGGCCGTAGAAAACAGACTTTATGCCATTTAAGTGCTTTTGACTGTAATTCAAATTCGTATTTATTTCTTCCAGACGCTTATTTGTAGTTTGAAGAACTTCTCGTTGACGAACCAGCTCCTCGGCAGTGGCAATACCGATTGACTCAGATTCACGCAATAATCCTACGCTACGGTGAGACGAATCTAAAGTTCTTTGTTCAATTTCCTTTTGTCTTTGTAGCATGGCTTGACGTTGTTGTTCCAAGGCCGTTATGTGGCTGTTGCTGCCATACTGACTCGGTGCTGACTGGGCAGTTTTCCGTGGCAGTCTATCTCTAAAACTCTGGACGAATTTGTCATCATCCACATCGTCATCTTCGAATAATTGGTTGGGATTGACGTAGGCAGATCCAGACATTGTTATAAAACTTTCTCCGTTCTTTGTTGTACTCTAACTTTGTGGTTTAAATACGATATCTACATAAACATTTAACACGGTTAGAGAAAAACATAAATACGTCCTTACTAGATAGAAACTATTGGTATTTACAAGTAAATTTATCAGATTACGTAGGTGGGTATTTACGCGATCAACACACAGACCACAGACCACAGCCAGACAGCCACAGACAAAGACGATTTAGGGAATCTAGTTTTTTAAAGGAGTTTTATGACATGGTAACTAGGACCTTTATTACAAGTCTAATATTAGTTTATAACACTTTGATCTAGTTGAAATGATTGTGATGACAATGACGATGACAGATGATAGTTGCCCCAGTAAAGTAGTCAAAGAATCAAAAATCAAAGCTTGATTCTTGATTCTTTGACTACTTTACTGATATATATATAATATAATTTCTTAGTAAGTAGTGCAAATGCCTGAAGTGCAAGAGAATATAGCATTCATCTCGATCCCGGTTGTATTTTGTTGCGTTTACGTGTATAATTCATTAAAAAAATGAAAGTCATTTGATACTAGTAAGAATATATTAAAAAATTAAATAATTTAAACTTCAAAGTTTAAGTCCTTCGCATTAGCGGAATACTGCAATGGTAAAACATCACTCTCTGGTAAGATTTTGTTTTTCTTACTTTGAAGTGGGTGGTTTGACATTCCAATATACACCGTGATTTTGTAGTCGTTTTGGACCCGAAAGGGGGTTATTCGGAATAATGCATGGTACCTTTTTGTGAGGTCCCAATTACTGTACTGGTTATAATAAAAACGTTGACATTAATGTAATCTTTGTCACTTGTCCCAGTTGAAAAGTTAGTAGCGCTCCGATAATTCATTGACAATTTTGAATGAATGTAATGTAGCGCGCGTATTTCGACTCGTGAATTGATGCCGCGCGCTCGCCGGTAAGGCGCCGCCCGCCGCGCCCCGTCCGCCGCGCGCCGGCGCCCCGAACTTCGCGAAACCATGACGAAACATGTGACTTGCTTGATAAGGGAACACTGACCGCAGAGAATTAAACTATGAAATTCATCTACTTTGAAATCAAGTACTCCAATTTTTCCTTCATTCTTTATACGGGCTCAGGACCGTATTTCATTAGAATATTAAGTAGGTAGGTACTCGACGATTAAACTTTAAAATACTTAAACACAGTAACAACGGACTGCGAGTAGGTAGGTATTTCAGGCGTATTTAAAAAATTGGAGCTACATACGAGTATTTACAAAATAATCAACTTACATAGGTACCTATTTATAGTTTATTTACGTATCCCTGAGCCGAAGTAACTGCTCGATATGGAGTCCATTGCTTTCGATACACAAAACGTTTTAAGCTATTGTCTCTCAGTTTATTTTATGATGTGTCTCCGTCACTTTTCACTGTTCCGAAAGCGTCCACTATCGCACTACGTAAGTCATCGCGAGATTCATATTCCTAGGTGTAAAGTAGTCGTTTTATTTCTAACCACAAATAAAAATTCCTCGGTGGCCAAGACACGGGGCCACCAAGGCCTATTCAGCGTTCACCAAACTCTTGTCTAAATAGGTAATCACGCACTGCTCGAGCATAATGAGTCGACATCCATCGTGGTGGTAGGTAGGCATGTCTCGTAGGTACGCTGACGACACATTCTCCAGTAATTCTGATTTCACTGTACGTATGATATTCCATTACGAGATACGAACTTCCAGTTAAGATGGCCGGGTCCAGTTTACTTGGGAATCATTAGTACCGCGTTGCCGTAATCCAACCAGGTGCTCCGACTGGGATTATAACCGCCTAGCCTCTTCTAAATTGAAGCCAGCAACGGCTGTACAGCTGTACAGCTGCACCATTGCCAAGTACTTCCACATTAGAATATTCACGATAACAATACATTTTTGCAACTTGTCGCGTGCAAGTCTTTGACGTAATGGGCGTTCGTTGGCCCGCGTTGGCGCCTTGCGGGCGCGCAACAACGGCGGTTCGGCGGCGGCGGCGGCGCGCGGCTGCGTCGCGCTAGCTCGGTCTCCCTCGCTGAGAGGCATCTGATTGGCGGAGAATCGTGGCCGCGCGCGCTGATTGGTGGATGTTGTACCATCGCGCCTGCGCAGACGTCTCGTCTTTTGTTTACATACCGCATACGTAAAATCGTGAATGAAATCATAGTAGTAAAACGTAATTAGTGTATTACGTGAAAGTTAAGGGAGTTACCACGAGTTCTTATTTGCTGTCTACTGACGTTATCAATCTCGTCGTTTCTATGAAAAAAATATGTTTTGTTTTTCAAATTAGTACTTCCAGTTTCCAGTTCATTATGTTATCGTAACTATACCCAAATTTCTTTTTTCCAAAACCACTACAAACTCACGTTGTATATTGTTGGAGTGTTGAACTGCGGGTGAGCGGTGGGCCAAATCCTCCCTCCCCCAATATAAACCCTTTGTAATGGATTTCCGCCAGGTAACGCCTGCATCTATATCGTAAATTAAATAATATTATTATCTCATGAGTATAGCATGTTACCGTTCTTTTTAGGTTAATACACGTTAAAAGATAAGTAAACCCAATCGTATTAGTATACGTAAATCGACAACTTCTACGACAAGAGAAGGCACAGCACTAACGTAGTAAAACGTCCATTTATAAAAATGGAACGTAGGTAAAGACTCAGCGTTTTGTAGGTAGGGCCCATCCCCTCCCTTATACATCAATGACTTGCACTTGACACCATCTTGACACTCTTGACAGTTGACACCATTGCCATTTTTTGTAGTAGTTGTTATTAAATAAAAAGAACTAATAACGCTGTTATATTCTAGGATGTATCCACAAGACACTAAATAGTAACTAAAACAAATTTAATTCATATCCATAAAAAAGTGCTTACATTACCGTCGTTCAAGATGATGGCTAGTAAAGGTACATAAATAATACACAAATTCTCAAAAAATATAATTGCTATTTACATTCAACGTACGTGTATTATGTCTACTATATTGTATTTTGTCAATTTCCAGCAATGCCTGAAACAGAAGACCAGAACAGAATAAGGTTTCAAGTAGAACTTGAGTTCGTACAATGTTTAGCTAATCCTAATTACATTCATTGTGAGTATTTTTTTACTACTAATAACTATCTATTTATGTGAAATATTCTCCATCTAACAGTAAACATACAGTAAATATGCCCATGATCAAATGCCTGCTTCGTGACATTAGCCTGTGGGACCATAAATCACAAAATCATCTCTTTTTTTTACAATATCTGGTTGACTCAATAAGAACTGTTGCCTTTTTGTTTGATTGATGATTTTGCGAATTAGTATAACATGGTGACTATGTAATCTTGTATAAGAGTGTAGTCTTTCCTGTCAGTATTCCCTGAATATAACTGTATGTGCTATGAGAGCAATGATAAATGAGCGGTTCAGTTCCCTTGATCATTACTTTACAGGCATACATTCAATCAATTAGTCAATTGTAGTTCAGTATCCAGCCACTCATTACAATAAAATGACAACAGTTCCCTGCATTTATGGATGCTTGAATGGATTTCCAAATTATGCTTGTGTTATTGAAGTTACTAGCAATTTTATTATGACAGGTTTAATTTACATAAAACTCATTAAATCTATAATTTGTATTTCCAGTTCTCGCACAGCGTGGTTATTTAAAAGAGCAGAATTTCATCAATTATATCCGTTACCTACAATATTGGCGGGAGCCTGAGTATGCCCGCTATCTCAAGTATCCCATGTGCCTTCACTTCTTGGAGCTGTTGCAGCACGAGGCATTCAGAAGAGAATGTGTGTCAGCACAGGTTTGTGGATAGAATACTTTTTTACTTTATAACACAACATAACATAACATGTTATGTACTACCGGTACCGCGGTAGCCTAGTGATATGGGTATGTGGACTGCTGAGACGAGGTCCCGGGTTCCATCCCAGGTTTGACCATGACACACATCAATGACTTTTCGGTACTTCTCGAAGTTATATGTGTATATGTCGCAGGTTTATAAGTGCCCGGTTAATGGCAATAGGCTCACCACCTATTACATTGGGACAAACATAAACTGGCGAAATGTTGGTGCTAGCACCTCTGCCTACCCCTTTGGGGATATAGGCATGAGTTTATGTAGTTTTTACTTTATTCAAAAAGGATTTACACTTGGAATAAAATACCTATCTTCTTCTCTACATAACATTAAAATAATTGAATTTTTGTTGCCAGGTATGCAAATTCATGGACGATCAAGCAATATTACTGTGGCAACATTACACGCGGCGGCGCACGCGTACCTTACAACCGCCAGACACTCCCGCGCCGCCTGCTCCGCCGGCACCTCCACAGCAGGGCCCTCCACGGCAGCAATCATAACAGACATGTCTACATGGAGCATGGATCTCTTACTTATCAGAGTGAGAACTAGAGTCCTCCATTACGATAATCATGATTTATATAAGCGTCGGTAGCTTAGTGGTTAAGGAGTATAATTCAACCGTACAATCGATAGGACACAGGTTTTAATCCTCGCCATTACATTACCGACGTAGACCCACTCCTAAGCAATTGAGCTAAAATACTTTTAGACACTGAAGAAACAATGCCTTAACTTCGAGCAAGTAGCTATTAAAGGCCCTGGGGTGACAAGTGGCAATCGTTTAATAGAATGAAGTAGAAAGGGGGCTCTAGCCAAAATGCATTGGTTCCGAGTCTACATTCGTCATCGCTCTGAAAATGTATGGGAGTGACATTTGTTGTCGAATGTCATGTGATCCGATTCCGACAACAAATGTCACTCCCATACATTTTCAGAGCGATGACGAATGTAGATTCGGAACGAATGCATTTTGGCTAGGACCCCAGGTTGATCAATTTATGGGATTGACGTCGTTTACGGCTGTCATAAATGTCATAAACGTCAAAATATCTGTCAATTCTATACATTTGACATTATTTCCTATTCTATTCTGCAAAACGACTACCAACGAATCGCCACTTGTTTAGGCCCCCTTATTCCTTACAAAACGGAACATCTAAACCCGCCTTTTCAGGGTGCGAGGTTTCACAGACGCGTGCACTATTTCTCGAACCACAGACCGTGGAAACAAGCAGACATATGTGTTTCATGTCCGGGCCCGCACCTGCGTAATTTCGCCATGTGGAAAGCCGGTAAGAAAGCAAGGATTGATTTGGAAATATCCGTAGGTATAGGCTAAACTACTAAGTGTTAGTTTTAAGTTAATTTAATAAAGGAATCATTTTTATTATATTGATGATATTTGATTTTGTTTGAAGTTCACCCGCCTTACACATAAAAATAAAACTACTTTAACATTGAGATAATTCACATTTGAAAATATGAGACAACCACCATCTTAGCCAGACAATAGAGATAGCCAGAGTTCACTGCTATAGACATTGGGACATAAACATAAACTAAGCTAACTACCAAGTACTGATGTAGCTACCTAACCTACAAGAGAGTGATGTAGCTACCTAAACTAAGTAGCTACATCACTCTCTTGGGTTGCTGTGGTTTTGTTTGTCACTTCCAGCACATTGCCTTTGGAGGTCCGGAGTAGTGGGATCAAAATAACTGATCGCTTATTGCATCTGAAATCTATTTTATTGTATTTGTTTCTCACAAAGAATCACACTAGGACACTGGTCTAAGTTATTTGATAAACGGGTGAATGGGTCGTCGTTGCCGCGCCATACACATTGCTCGTAGAGTCAGGTAGTACACTAGTTCTACCAAACTCATCATGCTGAAACCCATGCAAAGTCCCAGAAGGCCTCCCGTGTTTGCTGAAATATAGGTACAGTTAATTAGTAATCAGATCGTTTGATTTGTTTAACGGAATCTCGGAACGTACTCCGTGAGTTGCTCAAATCAATTGGGCGTTGGATCAAATATATTTGGCATTTGATCAAATTATTAGCGCATTTGATCAAATGATAAATGGGACTGGACTGGGAGCCAGTGTAAGTCTGCTACTACTTGCGTGAAGGAATACTTACAAAGAAATTCGGTCAATCCGAATATTTCGCCTTTTGTAAATCTTAGGAATGTGTTGTCGTCGAAAAAAAAATGTACGACCAACATGTTTTCCCTGAAAACATAGAGACGCATATGAAACGAATAAACCGTTTAAAAAGGGGCTTATAGAGTCCCACCAAGATCTTCGGTGCCCAAGCATCTGACCTCCCAATTCCGGAAGAAGAAGCCTGCACCAAATCCCCGTACGTCAACCTCTTCTCGTCGGGACTTGGGCACCTAAGTTGTTGGTAAGGCCCTTTACGTGCCTTCTAAGTCGTCGTGAAAAAGTGCTTACGTGAAGTATTCAGGTGTTCTGTTTCCGAGGTGCCTCGCGAGGGAGGTTACTAGCGAGTCCTTAAGTGGGGCCCAGCTGAAGCGTTCCGTGTATGATATTTCAGTACAGGCTGGCAAACATTCCTGGCACATCATGTCGCGATCTGTGTTTTATATTTAATTGCACATTAGGTACAATGGACGCCAAAAGTCCATGGAAGGCAATTATGAACGTGACAGCAGCAAGCTTCTGATTTGACAAGAGTGATAGTTCGGTTTAGATCGGCTTGCTTTGGTTTTGTACAGTTCTCTCTATCATAAAACGGACTGACAGTTCAATAAATTCATAGAGTAGTTATAACCCTTTGTGATTATAGAATTCTTCACAACTTCGACAATATATCAAGCTGTAGACGTGCACTGTGCAATAGAGAAACTCGTAGAAAGCCGATCTTAACCGGACTTTCACACTTCTGTCCGACGCGACCGGTCCCTTCATCCAAAGGGGGTCATCTCGAAAGAGAGCGCCCTGGGTCTGCCAGGGTGCGAGGGATATGTTTGCTGGTATCTCACCTCCGGCAACGAAAGTCCCAAAGATGGCGTGCGTTTTAGTCGGTTCGAGTCCGAGATAACCTCTATCACTGGCACTGGTGGGTTTGGTATCCGTGGGGACTTCGCGCAGCAAAACGCTTTAGGCAATGCTAGGTGTCCTAGGCTCACAAAATGGTAGGTATAAAGTGTACCTACCTACTATGTACTAGGCTGGCACTTACTTGGCATAATTCTACTCATATTTGCGTAACATTTTGCATCATCTTTCCCACAGATGGGCGTGGTTTTATTTTCTGTAAAAAGTTATAAAAATAGTTGGGAATGAAGAAATACCAATAGTTATCTGAATTGTATGCAAGACCGACTCCTTAACTATTGAACTACTGTACCATATTAACGGCAGGTTTTTGGGTTCAGTTTTTATGAAGAACATTGAGAATAAAACTTACTGGGCATATAATAGTACACACATTTGCAGATATCTAACATCGCTCGCGCTTCGCACTCCATTTGGCAGTTCTTCAAAGTGTACGTTCTGTGGAAAGGGCAAAAACAGATAAATTTAATACTTTATACAAGCAAGGGTGATGAATGGAATTTTTCTATTCTAGTCTGAGAGTCTCGGGCATCCTCTGGACTAGTAGAATAACTAGATATACTTTCCCGTAGGATATTATACCTCTCCCTTTTTTGGACTGTATAGGTTAGTATGTAGTAGCCTAGGCAGCTTATTACTACTAGATAGCCTATTATTACTTACCTGAAAAATACAAGTTCCTTTTCACTGGAAAACAGACATAGCCTCTTTTGAATATCAATGGTACGAAGTGTGGGATTCGCATCCAATATCTTGGGACATATGGCGATACGTCCTTCTATACCTGGCGAATATACCTCACCCAAATTTCTTAATTTCGGTGTTTCCGTTGGATTGTGCATTAGAATCTAAAATAAAAAAAACATTATTTATCTTTTCAATAAATGAAAGTGTAATACCTAAGTTGATAATCATAAACGCTGTAGAGGCTGCTCTTCGCTTCGCAGTTAGCCAGTCAACGCGTTTGGAGTAATACCTACGGTTTATGACGAAATTTGAACCTTTTCCCAATTCAGCAGCGGTGGAATTTCCAGTATACCTAACTGTGATGATGTTGAAGTTCGATACGTACCGTGTGGCGTCTGCCATTTGAAGTGCACATACCTACATAATAAAAGAGGGAAATAAGATTAGTGAAAATGCACCTTAAATCCAACACTTTTAGTAGATGCACAATAGTATTCCTGTATGTTAGCATCCAGCACCAAACTAAGCCCATGCTGAGTCCCGGTACCTGTAAAATAGATTTTACACTGAATTCTGGTGTTTAACTTCTTTCAGCCTCAAATAAATAGTTTGCTGCAGAAATATAGGTACCTTTAGGCCTCCACGGAAAGCCGTTCTCTGGTGCATCAGCAGGGTAGCCGTCCTCCGGAGTCCAGTCTACTGCCGGTGAAGGAAATGTTATGTTCAGATCATTCAACGATCTCCTGAAATATATTATACCTTTATTAGGCAGTTGAATTTGTGCTTAAAGGATCTGAACCCATATTCAGTACTCTTGCCCATAAACAATTTCCTTCCAAATCGATTAAATCTTTTTTTTGGTTACAAGTGTTTTGACCCTGACCCCCCTCGAAATAATTATTATATTAGATAACTTACATTTTGCTTTGCGCCATTAAAAATATTAGGTTAAGAAACCTACACTTAACTCAAAGTAACATTGATGTTACTTATCCACTTTTCTTACCCTGCCAAATTTTGGTGAGTTAAATATTTAAAAAAATAACCCTGGATTTGCTTCGAATTTTGATGGAGCCAGATAATATGTATATTATTTATTTAACCCTTTATTAGCATACCTACATTATTGATAACACACTTGTACTTCTCCACGATATTTATTATTAACTAACCAGTTTCGCCTTTCAGCATTCTCAAAGGTTTACATTGACAGTTGACACTTGTGAACATTTCAATTCTTAAACACTGCTATTTAATCATTTTCCCTATATCGGTAGTACTAAAATTAAGTAAACCAGCACAAACTTCTTCCCGCTAACTCCGCAGTTAACTCCGTGTCAATGAAGATATGCCAGTAGCGCATAAGTGAACCTATAATATTTAACTTAACTTACGGATGCCTGAACATTTTGTTTCTGTGCACGGCGTTGAACGTGCAGCAAAGCCCCTCGTCTGTAAGCTGTGCGTTGAAAAGATCCTCACAGTTAACAGTGCTGGAATCCCAAATGCACTGTACTATCATTTCGTTACATGGCTGCGTAACCTGAAAAACAATGGCTAACTTGAAAGTAGGGTTACCAAGTCAGTGAAGTCTACAGAATGAAGGCAGATATCAATAATGATCAATGCAAAATGCAGGTTCTTTGTCGGCCTCCATTGATGTTTTTTAGCTCCGTTATTCTTTCGGGTCAATGATTCACATTTGCTCATATTCGAGAATTCAATTCTATTATCTCGACCGCACTGTCAGTGGATTTATTAAGGTGGTCTTTAGTGCAAGGTAGAACAAGAGGGACACGCAACTAAGTGTACCATGGCTCTCTGTTTTAAAAGACTAGAGATGGCAAGACGTAGAAAAGTGTTCTTTTAGTCTGTTAAGTGTTTTTTTGCACGGCAAATAAAAGCAGTGCTGAAGTTATTTAACAGTTTAGGTGGAATTGTTTGCACTATAAAATAATTAGACGGTAGTAATAATAATCCTAGAGCTTGGAGGGAGTGAGATTTTTCGAATATTTAGGTGGAAGAAAAGCACACGGCCACTTAATGGAAAGTCGTTATCGTGACCTACAGACGCGTGCAACAACGGTGGTGTCGCAATTACCATAGCAGAAGTATGTAGGAACTGTTAGATTTAAAATTTAGTTAGTAATTCGTCTTTTCCATTTGTTGCAGTAAGTATTTGTTCTGGAAAAAATAAGTTCAACTAACATTGATAAGGAATTGTCTGGTGTGATCCCAGTCAGCACTCCCAGCGATATCATCCTCAAATCTTGCGGAGTCTTCTCTTGAACTGCATAAATTTCTCAGTAATTTTCTATCAACTGGGGCCCTGTGACATAGAGTGTTGGAATGTTTAGAAAATATGATGATTTGGTAGTAATAATGATGCACCATTAGTAAAATTCAAAACACGTTTTTGGGTAAGAACAAATTTTTGGGTAAACACATTGTTGGGTTAAATATTTCTCACTAACTTATTCTTAGCGCTTTCAATGATATTCAAATCAGATAATGGCTTACCCATCTTTTAAATACCGTTCAGCTACAGATTTCTTAGCTTGATTAGCGTTGCAAATCGTAAGAGCAGGAAAAGGCAATTCTTCAAGCGCCAAGTTCTGTGGATTGATGCTCACTATCATGGGCGACAAACGCCATTTTGCGTACACGTTTAGTATGAAGAATCCTGCACATACCAGTGAACATCCGAAGGCTGACAACCAAAATAACCTGAAAGGGTAGACTACTTTAGACCTCATATTAATTTTGAATTATTTACGAATTTTTAATCACGAGTTGTGGGTTGGTATGTTTGGACTGGCTATGTTGGATATTAAAAATATATATGAAACCTCTGTTGACGGAGGTAGGATGTGATGGTATCTTCCGTCCTATCGAATTCATCAGTCCGACTGGGGAAATACCTCCACCCTACAGAATACCGCGTGTAATAATAATCTAGTCTTGTATTTCCGGCGACGAGAAAACCAATTTATCTCCTCAGAGTTCTCATAGGCTTCGCTCTCCATCACCTTTTCATCAGACATAATAGAACGTTTTATAGGGTCAATACCATGAGTGTGGCGCCCCTAATGTTGCCAACATCCATAGGCCACAGTAACCAAATGGGCCCTGTATTTGTCTACCACCTAAGTGGTATAATAAAGGAATGAGAGGTTACTCAGTCTCGAAGTGGTGATTGATAGGAGCAAACTTGAATGTAGACCTCTGATGTATGAAATGAGGTTCCACAGTGACAAAGTTCAGGCACACTCAAGAACTTTAGAATCTTAGGTTGGTCAAAGAAGAATCAAAGAATCAAAGAATCAATTTCATTTATTCAGTTTAGGCACATAAAGAGCACTTATGAATGTCAAAGTTTTACAATAATTATGTACCTACATTTGTCAAAAATATTATAATTCATAATAAATTAGGATACTTAGTAAATAAATCATTAGAAAATGATTCTTTCGCTGGTTCGGTAGTTAAATCTCCTGAGAAGAGACCAGCAAGAAACTCAGGTAGATTATCGTTATTCTTTTTAATATTTAGTTATTTATTTTTAATTACTGGGTGCAAGAGCAAGAGATTATTATGCCCACGCATTTTTATCATCAAGATATTCGTCTACTTTATAATAGCTTTTTTTAATTAAAAATTTTTTCAATTCTATTTTAAACTTATCAAGTGGCAGGTCAGCCAAATCCTGAGGAATTTTATTATATATTTTTATACATTTGCCCACAAACGAATTACTGACTTTATGAAGCCTTAGTTTCGGTATCGCCAGTTTATTTTTATTTCGCGTATTCAAGTTGTGAAAGTCTGATTTTTTTTGGAAGAGGTCTAGATTCTTCCTTACATATAAGGCGTTGTCGTAAATATATTGTGAAGCAACTGTTAAAATATTAATTTCTTTAAACAGTTCTTTCAGCGAGTCACGGGGTCCGAGGCAATAGATTGCTCGTATAGCTCGTTTCTGTAATATAAATATAGTTGCAATATCGGCAGCTGAGCCCCACAGCAGCAGACCATATGACATAACGCTATGAAAGTAACTGAAATAAACTAATCGTGCCGTTTTCTCGTCAGTTAGTGACCTTATCTTTCTAACCGCATAGGCAGCTGAGCTAAGTCTTCCTGCTAAGGCTGTGATATGAGAACCCCATTGTAGTTTATTATCTAGTGTGATGCCAAGAAAAACTGTGGTATTGACTATTTCCACAGTTTCATTATTCATTATAATGTTTGAGTCTATATGTCTTACATTTGGCATCGTAAATTTTACACATTTTGTTTTTTTGGCATTAAGGAGCAGGTTATTACTCGTGAACCAATGCAATATTACAGAAAGGGTATTATTCACATCGTCAAGTATTACTTTTTGTCTGTCAGTTTTAAAAATTAATGAAGTGTCGTCAGCAAATAATACTATTTCACAAAGATTTTCAATGAAGTATGGAAGGTCGTTTACATATATCAGGAACAAAAGGGGTCCTAATATCGAGCCTTGGGGTACTCCCATGACTAGCGGGGCGCCAGAAGAATCGGTGCCATTAACGTTTACTTTTTGTACTCTGCCAGTGAGGTAAGACCTAAGTAAGCTAAGTGAGCTATTCGAGACACCATAATAATCTAACTTTAATAACAAGGTCTCATGATCAACACAATCGAAAGCCTTTGATAAGTCACAAAAAATACCAATGGCATCCTGCTTCTCCTCCCATGCATCAAATATATGTTTAACTAGTGCGACTCCTGCATCTGTTGTATTTTTGCCTTTAGTAAAACCAAACTGTTTTTTATGAAGTAAATCATTGGCTGCAAAATGTGAAAGCAGTTGATTAAATATTATTTTTTCAAAAATTTTACTTAGTCACGGTCATCGGTCATCGGTCACGGCGGAGACAAATGAGCCCTTCCAGAATTTTCCACAGGACTCTACTTTAATTTAATCTATTGTTATTTACCTTTCGCACCACGTGAGTTCCCTCTGTCCGATGTACCTTAGCCCATGTAATGTAGACGTTTGCAGATAGGTACTTAGCTCGTCAGCAATAACGCTAGACTCTTTGCTTGATGTCGTACGATTTCTCCGAGTAGTTGACCTTTCCTATGTTAGGTTTTATATTAATTTCTCCACGTCTTTTGGATAAAATTAGTAAGAATTTTAGCAATAATGAGGTGTTCTAGACTAGTTTTGTTTTAATATAAGGCACGTCAATTTGACTTCACCCCGCCTTATAGTAAGCTGAAGGCAAAGTCTCAGGAAAGAGGGTCACTATTACAAATACTTAGAGTGTTACAATGAGCTCATCCTTGACTTTAAACATCATCATCATCCTTATGTCGATCCCGGCCGCATGCATAGCTGTCGCCTCGGTGTCCGAGGTTCGTTTTTTTCCAGTGCGTTGAGGCCGAACTTGGATATTTCTCGTAAAGCTATTGCCATCTGCCTGTAGAACCTATATCCTTGGCGATATCGAAGTACTGCAGTAAGACCATTTGTTAGACTTTTTAGGGAATAACTACCTGTAACGACTGCCATAGTTGTTCATATGACAATTGGAACCGATGGCTAGACGTTCTATTCGAGGCACTATCAGACTAGTAGAAATAGCCATATGCATACAAATATTTGCACTGAGCGGGGATCGAACCCCACTGCCACAGAAGCTGTCGCTCGTATTACAAGTATATTATATCAGTAAGTACATACTTCACGTTTACTTCTAAGTTTCGGTATTTTCGTGTCCCAGACATACCACGGAGACGGTTCTCGATGACCATGACTCCAATAGGTGTGCTGTTAAACGAACATGCCAATAAAAATTCCTTTTATTAACTTCCTCTTTTAGTTATTTTAACGTTCACAATGCAACGTATAATTAAATTGCTTACCTTTCTAAATACGTCCTTAGGTGCTTTTCGAGGGCGTATACCAAATTCTTTATCAGGATATACCAGCATAATGAAAAGGAGCTCAGTGTCGTCCGACGAGTGTTGTCTTGGAATTGTTAATGGGATTTTTTCAGTTGTTCACGTGTGAAGTAATACAGCACATCCAATTTATAAACTCATTTTCTAAAGCTAATATTTACGAAGTAATCGTTTGATTGCGTACTATCGTTGGTTTGATAAATCGACCTTGCACCGCCTCTTTCGTTCGATGGCAAAATTATATATTTCCCAGTTTCTGTCGTCCTGCCTTAACCCAATAATTATGAGCTCAGTTGAATCGTAAATTACTTAGTAAACCTTTAGTTTTGTTGCGTGCAATTGGGACCAATTACCAATTGGATATTCTTACTGATTATCAGCTGATACACGAATTCTTTGTCTATGTCTTTCGGTATCAGAAATAAATATTGAATGTCGTGTGGTTCGTGTAATACATCAATATAACGTAGCTAAGTTCATGTGTCAAGCTGGCTGTTGTTGGTTTTCACATCGTTAATTAACATTGCGTTTTTGTAATTTAAACACAGAGAATTACTCCAACGTTGCACTATCTGTTTAGAGATCTATGCGGTTTCGTCATAGCATGTCACGTCATAGTTACGAGACCACATAGCTTAGGTTATAACTTTTGTTTCAGTCCAATTATTATCAAGCTCCGTGCATCTTTGTTGATCAAACTATGTTTGTTTACCATTAACGGTGGTATTTTCTACTATGTACATTTGAAAATTTGTTCAGCGGCTAGTGCTTACTTTTCTACAAAGTAACTGTACAATAATAATAATGTTAACAGCAATTACTCTGACTGCTATCACTAAGGTTCAAGCAATTTAAACTTAACTTATTAAATTAATGTATATAATTTAGGTATCTCAATCTTAGTAGCACTCAGTTTTTTTTAGATTTGTGTAATATATAGGTATAGCGATTTAGTTCTGTTAATAATAAATGGAATATTTGAAAGATATTACCGTATAGCTAGAAATACTACCTGAAACTAGGTAAGTTTAGGAGAAGAAAACGATATATGAGAACTATTAAAAGCAGGTTACCTAAACGTAAGATTGGTCTCGTGGCGTGTCACGACTGCATTCTTCTTGATCAAGTGCATATTACGTTTTTGATTGGTTTTACAGGATTTTATGAATTTTATGGAACATCTTTCAGTCAGTTACCTATATAAAAGTACCTATTAACGCCTCTAAGGCGTAAATAGGTACTTTTACTTTTATTATAGGTATGTCGTTAGCCCGTAAAACTGTGGTCGTATCACGGATAGGATAGCAACCAATAAAATAGTAGCAAATGTAAAAGTTCTGTCATATCCATTATTATAGTAACAATTCTTTATGAGCGATATTTACGCATCACATTTAACCCGCCAGCCTTGTGCGGCTTGCACGACGTACAAGAGGTGGATAGAGGTTATTGAAACAAGACATTATTTTCCGTTCTATATATTTCGTTATTAACGCATACATACAATTATTTATTATGTACAAAAGTTCGTTCAATAGAAATTTCTTATAAAAGTAACAAAAGGCACAAGACAGCTAAGATAGGCTAGACGCACTTACACTTTGAGAAATACCTAAAAAGAAGAAGAGATCGGAGGAAGAACAGTCTTCTCGACGGAGAACTGGCACACCATCACGAGTTACGCGACAGCGAGCCAGCTGAACGTCCAGGGAGCCCGAGGAAGGAAACAGTCAAGATTTTCACCAGCGCTGCTGAGGACCGTGCGCGGGGGCGTTGTGCGCGACTTGCGCGTGAGCTGCTAAGTGGGCGGCGCGGGCGGCGGCTACTTCAGGGGTGTCGAGGATGCCAGAGCCGTCATTAGCTAATCTGATGTTGGCGGGCTGGTGGGCCTGGTTACCGCCCTGCCAGGAGGGAGCACCGTTCCACTGGTTGTGGGCAGGGGCGTCCCATTGGTTGTGAGCGGGAGCAGAGTTCCATTGGTTCTGGGCAGGAGCGTTCCATTGGTTGTGAGCGGGCTTGACGGAGTTGAGAGCGGCGAGGTGAGCAGCGCGGGCCTGGGCTACTTCAGGAGTCTCGGCAACGGGAGCGGGGGCACCAGAGTTCCATTGGTTTTGGGCAGGAGCGTTCCATTGGTTGTGTGCGGGGGCAGAGTTCCACTGGTTGTGGGAAGGAGCGTTCCATTTGTTCTGGTCATTATTCTGCCAGTACTCTTCATTGTCCCATTGGGGATTGTAAGAGCCATCGTCTTGCGGGTTAGGGTTGTTTTGGGCGGCTTGGTTCAGGGCGGACAAGTGAGCAGCGCGCGCTTGCGCTACCTCGGGTGTGTCGAGGATGTTGCGTCCGTCCTGGGACAGAGCAATGTTGGCGGGGGGGCCAGCCCATCCCTGTGATGCGTGAGCACCACACGCCAGAGCCAAACAGGCAACAATGATCTGTGAACAATGAAAAACCAACTTTAATAAATATTAAGGAGAGAATAATTTATTGTTGCTTATACAAAACAGTGCGTAATTAGTATTTGAAGTTCCGGTTACTTGACCTCAAGTACCGATACCGAATTGTAAAAATATGGATTGTGTTTAAAATGATGATGAGTAAATAAATCTGTCTTTATCCATTTCATATTCAGTGTCAAAATTATTCCGAAAGCTATCAATATGTTACTGTCATATAAGGTTATCGAATGAAGTCGTAGAATGCGATGCTACGACTAAAATATTCTATGACGAAGACTAACTAAAAGCGCCATTAGTTCAGCCTTTAGACAAGTCATTTATCACGAATCGTTAATAGTTATTGTGTGCGGCTCTATCTAATCTGCAGTTATTGCAGTCTTGTATTGCACCTTCTATACCCTTTATTAACACTATAATATTCAAAGTTATTTGCGCCGCTGTGGTCGAATCTAATTGCACACTGCGTTGCTTGTTGCTGCCCTCTCATTAGGTATACGTTCGACAAGTTTATACAATATTTTATATAATTCTAGTCGCCAGTGATAAGTCGCCCTCATTTGGTCAGGTGTCGGCTGCACTGTGCAACGCTTACCTACTTGTCTTATGACCGGTACAATCACAAGTATTACATGCAAAACATTGACCGACATTTTAAATAGAGATTGTCTTAGATTTATAATTGTGCGATTTAGCATATAATGTCGGTTACAATTAGGTGAAACTGAATGATAAAATTCCTATCCGATTATATAATTAATTATAAAGTAAGTTTGACTAGTTTAATATTACGTAATAAGTGGCCCGAATACGTCCACAGGTAAGAAAACATCAGTAAAGAGCCTACTCTTTTGAACCAATTCTAGACTCTCTCTCCAATCTTTGAGCATCAATCTTTGTACCATTTCTATTATTAATCTGTATTTTTTGGACCAATTCTAGATTCTCTACTCTTATGTAGAGGTCTAGAATTGGTTCAAATGTTTCAATGGATCTATATAACATGAACACATTGTAGACTGATAAATAAGAAATTATGTCTGTTATAATATATTTCTAGGTGTTGAAACAATAGCAATGTAATTTGAACAAGGCACAGGTAGCGCCGCAGTGCAAAGGCTTGGCCGTAGGTGTACGATTCAGGCGGTCTATGTTGAATAGAAGTGTGTGAGTGTTTGGATTAAAATGTAGGTGGGTCATTTCAATTTGAAAATCCACTTTGATGCAATAAGAAATAATATGTGTTTTCGCAATTATTATAATTACTTTTAACTGTTGATGTAACGCTAGAAGTGTCTATGACGAAAAAAGGTTACACTTTATTATTTCAATAAGTTTGTGGATCTTTCTTGGTTTGAATCTAATTTCATTTTTCCCTCCAATTTCTTCCAATGTGTAAAATGCGTATAAACTTCAGAAAGTATTATACAACACTTAACTATTTATATTGAGTAAAACGCAGAAAAGTAGGTAAAAGTAATTAATATTTTTATTTACTTAACGAGCGTCAGGTTTTTAAAAACAATTTTCTTCCAACTTCATTTAGGTTATTCTTTTATTTAATTAAGATCATAATTATTTGTTTTTTACGTTCTCAAAGGTCATTTGTATAAAGGTAATGTATTGGAGCAAGTTTAATATGCAATGACAGCATAGACGAAGAATGTCAATATACACGTTCAAGTTGATATCATTGCCATCGTTCACCGAGACCTTAATACATATTTGATACAGAAAGTGATCTGTTATGGAAAATTGTATCGAGAACTTTTGTAAAGATGGCGCGAATTTGTCATTTAATAGTTATATCTGCCAGAGTGAAACCTAAAATTTTTAACTAATAATAATCCTGGAAACCTGCTCGATCTACTATTTGTTTTCTTTTCTATTTTTTGTTCTTATGGCTACATAATTTTTATCTTAAAAATGTAACGGACGGCTAAGAAATAATATATCAATTGCTTTAATAATCTTTTCAGTTGTGTTTTACAAATATAATACCTCGTTAGTTACATTTATTTGGTTATAAATCTTTGGTTTACTTTTTATTACAGGTCAATAATACCCAATTACAGATGTTGCTTTAGTTTTATGTTTAAATTTAGAACAATTTGAATGTACTTACTACGCGATTGTAAAATACAATTAAAAATGTAATAACTACAAATAGACTTTCGTAATGAATATTGAAATAGCAACATTAGGAATAAGGGCCGGTTTCAATTTCTTGTTTATATTTGCAGAACGTGGGTTGTAATCCAATTTGCTGAACATTTATTCAATCTGTCTGGCGAAACCACCTACACATAAAAAACGATTCTAGCAACTTAGGAAATGGTTGCTCTGTGATATTTTATGGAACCTTTTCTGATATGTTAAATCTTTTAACTAGTCCAATCGATTGTTTTGTCACTGAAACCTGTGTTAAGTTTATCGTTTCTTTCGAGCATAGCATGAGCAATAACTGATTACTTACTTACTGCTTTAACATAATACTGAATTGGAACTATTTTATCGAGACTCAATGGGGAATGTTACTAGGTGGACAAAATCACTCGGAAGTTAATTACAGTACAGTTTATATATAATATAAATACACATATTTTTGTTTCCAATAGTTATAATTTTACTGATGTTCAAAGTTCGCAAAAATATTGAGACCCACAGACAGATCACGTTATTCCCTTCAATAGTTTTCTCTACTACTGTTTTTGTTTGATTAGAAATTTCAGGCAATAATTGTTCCAATATTTTTTTTTGTGTAACAAAACCTATACATTTTTCAAAGGTGTTCGAAAAAAAAAACTTGGAATTACCGGGTATTTCCAAAATTGAATATGGAATCTATTTTCATATGACGTAACACCGACGTAGTGAAAAAAAGCATAGTTGAAGTAGTCTAGATTGATTGATAGGTAGTACTACGTTCAAAAACTGATATTCATTCAATAAATGAATGCGTGGTATAAGTTTATGTACCTACGTAATTTGTAAATCGGTCAGGGTCTGCGGTCATATCGTGGGCTGAGCTGCATGTGCCCAGTGTCGGGTCACTGAGGTAATGCAGTACAATATGATAATAATCTTGTCTATACAGCTATGCCTATAAATGTCTTAAAATGTTTCTTTGTGAATATATTTTGTTAATATTTCTTATCAGTTGTGTTATTATAATAGAGTACATTTATTAATCGCCTATAGGTACTGAAGTCAAGCAAATGGATATTGATGGTTACATCCGCAGAATGGAATGGGCGTGCGTTCCATCCATAGAGTCAAAAAGACGCTGCTTATCCTACACATATTAAAAACTTTAACCTATATGAGTTTTAGTGGGACCGCGGTAGTTTATTAGAATATCATCTGATGAATTTGGTCCAATTGGTCATGCGATGAAAGAAAATGGTAAGCAAAGAGGTTGGTAAGAAACCGTTGGAGAGATGGAGAGATAGGTTATCAACTTCTTTTTCCAGTGGGACGTAGCAAAGGAAAGAAAGAAGTGAAAAGATTTGAGGGAGGCGATACATTGATGGTTGATGTAACCATTGTTACAATGCATAAATTACGCAGCGATATTGTCATAAATACAAGTTGTGCGAGTGACTTTATCTCAAAATAAAAAAGTACCTATATGTAACAGTTCTTTTTTCAAACAAAGTACCTACTTACTTTAAACATGACATAATGATTTCAAATGTTCTTTTTTCATCGACACGTTTGAAAGTTGAACTGCATAAACGTGCGAGATGTACTTAACCCAGTATCAGATAAGCGGTACAAACAAGGAGAAACTTAACCCGCCCTTGAATACAAATGTAACGAAAGCCATACTTATCTGATAGATTTTGTAACTCCATAGTTTTGTATTGTGACCGCGATTTAGGAAGTAAAGTAAAAAATATTTATTGTTCCGTGTCAACGACTTACCACAACTAGGTACGTGTTAGTTTAGTTTTTTAAATAATACATAGGTATAGCAAAATGTTTTAGGTTATTTTCTGCTACATTGAAAAAAATCATTATTCTCTGAGCCTATTCCTAACTCAGTTGGGGTCGGCTCTCTAGTCTAACTAAGATGCGGCTGAATTTCGATTTTTCCGAGAAGCGACTACCATCGAATATCCACAACCTAATTGGTTTTTAAGCAGGAAGCTTATCAAAGCTTTCATGGTATCTAAATGCTACATCTTGCAGCCCTTAAGATCTAAAGGATAAATCAATAACTGTCATTTGTATATCTATCATAGACAACAGTGTCAAATTGATATAGTTTTAATTACCAATAGGCGCGCCGTCAGGACAACTCTACTGTTAACCTCGCCGCTCACCAATGCTTTTTGTCTGCATTCCACCGCGAACCAATTTTAGAAGGGTATGCCCACGCACCGTCCCGCGACATAATCGATATCCTAATTACGTTATAGAACGCCCACTGCAGGTCCGTGGCACTTGGGGCCATGGTTATTTAGAAACTCGGAAATAAATTGATTTTTGTATTATTTAATTGAAACTAAGACAAGTTAGTTGTTGAGTTGAGTTTAAGTTTTCTATGCTTCCGTACTTTACTAGCACAAATTTATGATCTGAATGTCACCAAGGGTGGCATACTTTTATTAAAATTCTTAGTGGAGGGGAGGCACACCTCGTGACATCACGTCATACCTATTTCCCCAGTCGAACTGACCCTTTCTATATAAGACATCACTAGACTGTAAATAATCGCCTAGGAAATCTAAGAAGGTAACATTCATTTCCGACTAACGTGAAGAAACAAAGAAAAGGAATGATTTCATTATACATTCATATTATGTAATTCAGCATTCTATTTAGTTAATATATTTTAAAAGCCGGAAATAGCGATAAAGGAATATAAAAAAGTTTAAATTCTGATTTTTTTTTGTAATTTGTTTTCAAACTATTTCGCAATAACCTTCATTTTAATATACTTTTATTAGTCTCACCTTTAATTAATAAACTAGGTGAGAATGTGGGTATGCAAACATAATCTTCGAATTAAAATTTAACCAACCTCTAATAATATTCACGTGATGTATTCATTTGAGACTTTTTATGTTGAAAGGTTGGTCCATGACTACCTTAATTAATACATTATTTAAGAAGTATGGGCACAGGAAATACCTAGGTACATACAAACTAAATTTAATTACATTTTAACAAAAGTGTTACGTCGGACTGCGACAAGGTCAAAAGAGGAGGGTGATGCCTGTACCTATGTATAAATTCTTCCTAACTCCTAAATGTTTGAATCCATACTGATGATGCATAATAGGTAAAAGCCGTTAGATTTTTTATTATTGCAATTATTTCTTGGTCAATTTTGCGCACTATAATAATTTTATTCATTTATATGCAATAATATGAGCCAATATAATTTTAGTTATATTTATCACTTTAATACATTAGCTTCATTAGCTGCCGAATGGTAGTGTTGACACGTGAACCAAATTAATGCATGAATTAATGCATGCTCGTAAATAACCTTGTCATGTAATTGATGCATGCGTGTAATTGAGCATTTATTTGCACATTAAATTGGTTTGTTTGCAAACGTAATTTATAATCGACAATGTCATAAATTATTCTTCAATTCATATGCAATAACTTTCTTCTATTTCATGGGGCCAAAAAATAAGCAAGCTATGGGAGACTCAAAAAGGGCTGGATTGATCTTATACCAGTGCCTAATACCGTGCGAAGTGGAGGGAGAAATAGCGGAAGGTGGACTCCGGGCTTTGAGGTGGCCTCCCACACAGTGGAATACAACGCTGGAAGATGATGATGATGAGTTCTTTTGTCCATTAATTATACTTTTGTCTTAAAAATTCAATCTGCACTAGCACATAATTGATATATTTTCGAAAGGAATTCAGTAAATAAAGTACCGATTTATTTTCAGAGATTCATGTCTACTCTTCAAAATTTTATAGGTATCAGTGTTCAAATTTGAACGACTAGATTTGTAAAACAGTTTGAGTTTTAATATTGTTTCCGATTTAACCTCATGACATGATAATCGATTTTGTGAGTCACGGCTGTGAACAGAAATCATGGCAGTGTAATTATCGATCTAGGTGGTCGTGGATGGAACTAGTGCTGAACTAGATTAGTTAAGTGGACCGTGGGCTTAGTGCGATAATGGAGGCACACAAATATGTAGCACTTTTTTAAAGAGTGCTAAAAATAACATTGATATTACAAATAAAGGGCAAATAATAAAATATTATGTGGAAAAAATGCATAGGTAAGTCGCACGACAAGCGAGGGTAACCAGTCTGAATGTGACGGCTGGGGCAGGTCCGGAAGGCAAGCGACCCGCTTCCTGCTTCGCGACCTTCGGCTGGCCTTGGGACCTTGGCGCCGTTCACTTACCACTTAGATACAGAGTTTTACTTATGAATTAAAAGCGAAAGCGTGGGCAATACGTGTGTTCGATATATACGTGTCCAATATACGGCAATATTGCAAAAACTCATAATAAATTTGGACATGGAAAATAAAAACATGACTTTGAAATGTTGCATGGCTGACAAACATACATGTTTACCAGGTTCGCGCAATGAAAGAATAGCATTTGCAAAAAAAAACCTCTGCTTAAGAAAATCTACGAGTGGTGGAAAATTACTGAAGTATATAACAAATAGGTCAAAGAAATATCGCTAGCAAATGCGCAAATTGATCCTACGCACTATAAATTTAAGGTTTGAGCTTGAACTAAGCTAAAACTAAGGTGTGCTTCATGCTCTATTTCTGCAACAATGCCAACCTTCCAGTACACCTCCTCATTCACCTATTTAGAACTTTTTATCCGTACTTGAACTATTCAGGGCGGTCACTTCCTATGCAATGTATTTATTTATGCTAATTTTTGTTATGCTGGGCGGATAGCTAGAATGTGGGTGATTGCAAAACGCTTACACTAAACATTGAAACGAGGTTTTTTGAGCTAGTCAAAGTGTACTTAAAATCTATTTTGGAAATATGACTAAAGATAATAATACCAATTATGATCAAAATATCACAGAGTATGAGAATGACGCAAGGTTTTAATGCAGGCATGCGTAGATGTAATATAACCTATGTATTACTTTTTCACAGCTATATGAATTACGTATGAATTAGCTGCATAGAGGTGAAGCATTATACAAACGGGTCAACATGTAAAATCTGTTTCTTATGGTTTCGAATACGATTATGGGAAGCAAGGGTTTCAGTCTTTTCAAAAAAGGTAATATTAGTGGCGTGGGGTATACTGGATATACATTACTCTTATTCTAGTTGACAGTTTATCAAATTATTTGAGCGAGTTTACGTCGCTCGTCGTGACTACTATGTCCAGTCTGATTAATAAGAATGTTTACTGGGTAAGCTACTGAAGTTGTCGTCGAATGTCACGGTTGTTTCTTTTTGCTTCACTGTTATTAGTTTAAAGATTTGGTACTGGGTAATTTTTAAATGCCGTCTTAATACCATAAGCATTTCATTCCATAATTTGATTCAATTACGAAACTAATAAAAATTAAAGTCAAAGAAAACGCAAATACCACATATAATGTCGTTAATACCTATAATTATAAATATATTATGAACACAGTTAAAAGCCCTAATTATGTGATAAATTCATGTGGTGATAATACTTCATATTATTGAATTTTCCTTAATCAATTGTAGCTGTTGCGGAAACTATTGCAATGATTTTAATTGTTAAAATTTACTTTTTCTAACCGCAATTATATTCATGACTTTATCAGAAGAATAGTCGTCCCAGTAAGGACGACCAATAATGTTGATCGAAGTGTAGGATATCCGGCAGAATCATGAGTCGATAATACAAAGAAAGCTACGTAAGATATATTTTAATCAAGGCAAAAATTCTTAAGAGCAAAGAACGCCTTGACTTGACTGTGAGAGTTATGATGACAATGATGATAAAAAGGATATTTCATGCTTTTTGTCAGCTTAGGATTATCTAGGGTAAGGTCTAGAAAGAGTTATATTACTTATAATAAAAATATGTTTGGAATGACATTGGTACGAGAATGAAGTCATTTATGCTCTGATTCTCTCACACGGTATAGAACCACTTTGGTCTTAGTACTTAACTTTCTAAATTACTAAAAACACTTTGTTTGCGTAAATTTTTAATTTTCGTTTTACGCTGAGTGTTCGTAATATTTAAATCTTTTTGTTTTACTTAAATTCTTGTGGTTTAGTTACGTTTCATCGAACTAATTTATTTGTGCATATTTCGTATTTAAGTATTTTTAATTTAATGTAGGTTTTTAGTCAGTCAAATGAAGGAATAAAGATTATTAAAATACGGTGAGGTAAGAAATACTAAGAACAAAAGGTAATAAGGTATATAGTTTCGATTGTATGATTTTTAAGTAGATCACGTGAAAAAAATGCTTTTATATAAAACAATTAACGTTAATTTTATAATTACAGGTGATAAGGAAATAAAAAGAGTGAATTTATGAATTCAATTGAATTTAACGGTCCTCTGTTTTTGTAAATTTTTTAGGACTTAAATATAATTAGTAGCAAAACGCTATGCAGGAATACTTTAAGTGGAGCGAGGATTGCGGTAGAAGACTAATCTTACTATGAAAAGACAAAGTATCATGAGGTGTGTAACAAATAGAGCGCAAAATTTATAAAAAATGTAATGATAAGTGACAATGACCCGCAGTCGCGTGCGTGCGCTTGCATTATTTTCGACACAGGCCTAGTTGTGCACGTCATGCCAGTTAACTTTGTTATTTGCTGTTTGACGCTCAATTACTAGATGAATTTCCAAATTAACAAGTTCTTGCTTCGCTGACTTTGAATTTGAATTTGGAAGTTTTACTTTGTTTTCTCAAAAAATGACTTTTGAGACAGTTTCTTTGTTGTGTTAGCAGGTATATAATTTAGGCGCAGTTAGTTGAACTAGGCGGTGGACAATTATCGTATCAGTCGACAATCGGATATTGAGAAATCTGCATTTGTAATTTGAAAATAGCAAAGTGCAGTTACTGGTCCTGGTATAAGTTTCAGCAACATTTAATTAAGATATCGAACGGAAATTTGTAATTTGCATAAATGATCTATTGTACATAATTGGCCTTATTCAGCGCACTCTGATGATGTTATCAGACCTCAAACCGATCACAATGAACTTGTCACTGTCCACGACCATTGTACTGATTGATTGGCAGTTAGTGGAAATTATTTGGAAATAGAAATATTACTTACCATGGGATTCATTTTGGTTTTGTTGTTAGCACAGAAGTGAAAGAGAAAGAAGTAGAATGTTATTAATTAATCTAAATTGATTTATAGCGCTGATGGAAGATTGATATCTTCCAGGAATCGCTATGTTGAAGTGCAACTTGCGTCTGTATGAAATGAGGGCGGGAGCGGGCTTTTATAGTTCGACGCGTGCGCAGAGGGGGTGGCGCGCACAGCACGCCGAGTCGCGCCGCGCGTGAAAGTATTGGGACATGCCATTGATAATAGGCGAATATCACACACATTTCAATGGCAATCGCCGGTGAATTCGGCTGTTTATGATCTACTCAGTGATATTGGAGATGTCGTTTTTTCCGTGTCCGCTGTATCCAGCCAAGTATAGTGTTGATGAGTGTTGAGTTTGATATTAAGGAATTGCATATTAGTGTGTTAGTGTATAACGTCTTTTAAAAAAGAAAGTGGATTAGTGTATATATAAAGACTCTACAATGTATGTAATTAAGTGATTTTTTTCAGGTTTAACTGTTTCTGTAACTGTATAATGCGGATTAGTTACATTTGAATTATAAGGTGTTTTTGTTTGTATAGGTTTTATCATTTTATATAAATGTATCAGATCCACTGTGGATCTTCTTGCTCTAATTTATTTGTTTTAATATTATTACAATTAAAATTCTTTTTTATAGTTCCGCATAAATTGGATGATATTAAATTAAATTTTCAATGCAAATTTTATTATTTCATGTGTGGAATGTAGACCAGTAGATAGTAAAAATCAGTTTTTTATATATTATGAAGTGACTCATGAATATAGATTGTGTTAGAAAATTTAACAAATACAGCTCTATCAGCAAGGTTAATTGGTTCATACAGTATGAAATAAGTCACGTGGTCTGAAATAATGTTAATAATTATTTTGTTTCAAAATTTGTGGGCCGTCGATGACGCGCTGTAAGCGACCGTTTCCTGAAGGAGAAAGAGGGATGGGGCTATATAGCGTGCACAGATTTATCTCTCTCATCTCTCAGTCGGAAACGAATGATTGGAGCACGCCATGGTCAGTCCCCTGTGTACAATATCAAATCAAATCAATCAGAAATATGGACAAATCTTCGAGATATATACTCAATATTCAAGGTATACCTTGAAGGAGTAATCCGAGATGTCCAATTTTAGCGTATTCCGAACAAACGTATGAAAGTAAAATCTTGATCTGTACACATTCTGTAATACCCTATCTAGACACAAAGAAAGTAAACATAGGTCAGGTCAACTAGCTTGTATTATACACGTACTCAGTTACTTATTCTTTTATAAATATTTGCACTGAGCGGGCATCGAACCAACAGCCTAGCAGGTGAACTCTACTGCTACGCCACAGGTCGCCTAAGTAATATTATTTTGAAACTATACATAAAATGGCTGATGCAACATAACTTTGAATTGTACCGATCTTCATTTCAAAATCAATAAAATTGTTCTAAGTTCGACAATGAGCACATAACCCTGTTGATGGCAAGCGGCTTCTTCCAAGTAAATATTATAGGAATCTACACAACACCACCCACCCAGACTCATGGTAAAAGCATAGCTTGATTAGCTTGTGTTATGGGTTCATGTTCTTAAGAATGGAGAGAACAGGAAAAGAACTTCGTCACCCTGAGCAACCGTACGTAATAGAACATAATGCTACGATAACCTCTGTGGTAAGGCGGTAGTGACCGCGGCTGCTACGCAGCAAGCGCGAGTTCAAATCCCGGCAGCATCCATTGCTATGCAGACGATAGCACTGTACACGGGAGTTACCACCGACATCCTGCGGCCAAGCAGTCTGATATAGCAGAAAAAAGGCAGCTACTTGTCACTGGGCTTGACCGGATCCTCAATCACATTTCCCAATGGAGATCTGAAAACCTGGTCGAGTTCAATGCCAAGAAGACGCAGGCATGTGTGTTTACAGCAAAGACATCTCCTTTCCTTCCTCCTCCCACTTTTCAGAGTGGGACAAATGGTCGAACTGCAGTACTTCAATATCGAAGACTAATTAAAATATAGGGATTAATAAAACTGAAGTGAAAATTTCATTCAATTGGAAATTTATACTGGTATTAAACCTTCGATATCGAGTAGTGTATTGTGTAACTTCACAGCGTACACTAACTTTTATGAGTGGTCTTTTATTTTTAGTACTATCGATGAACGAGCTATAGATTATACAGTTTTATTGATGTCCTTCTACAAGTTCTATCGTTCCTTTCACAAGGACAAACTTAAAAAACACACCTAATAATTAATATCCAATAATACTTTTGCCATCTTTCTGGGTGCAGTCAATTGATGGAACAAATTAACTTCTGATACTCTCCAAGACGTTAATTGGTAGTGCTTGTGCGGCTAAGCACGTAATTAATTTCCCTGCGATTTACACCGCATAGCGAGAAATCGGGTCAATATTTTGTTCCAAATTTATTTAGCTGCTACATTTTCGGTTAGGAATTTAGGGGCGAAATGTGGGTGCTTAATTATACCTCTGCCTACCCCTTCGAGGTAAACGGGTGTAAGCATATGTATGTATGTATGTATGTAATGAAACAATATGAGGATGTATAAGGCCCCACAAAGAACTTCAAGGTTCAAGTGAACCACGCTTGCAAGCTGGTATGGCTAGTCATCCCAGGGTCGAGAGGCATCCTCACCGTGCGGTGCTGATTGGTTCGAGCCCGAAATAACCACCCAGCCGTGGGGATTTTCGCACGAAAAAAGAGTTGACAAGTCAGATGATAGTCATTCACACAAAACCATATATCCAAAACAATAGGAGTATAAAGGTGCATCCAGATTTGTGACGTAAACAGCAGACCGGACAGCATGGTATCAAGACATGACGTTTAGTGTGGACGTAACAACTTGTGGCACACGGGCACTCAAACGAGAGTTGTGTTGACACGGCCACCAGTCAATGGTTTCATTTAAGCTCATCTATCACGCAGTTGAATACGACGGACACCCGCCTCTGACACGTTCACATTAAAACGTTATGTATATTATGTAGAGTAAGGAGTAAGCTAATATCATGATCGTAGCTAATATCACGCTAATAATATCATCGGCACAAACCCTTCCAGGCTTCTGCCGTTAAGAGCGCCAGGTCGTGGCTTTACATTGACAGATAAAGATATGCAGCAGGTCAAACAGGTGTAGATAGATACTCATTATATTATATGGTCTCACTCTGAAGGTTACTACACTACAGTTAGTGAATAATACTAATGAAAATCAATTACGTTGCAATTTTGTTTTGTTTTACGTCCTAGAACAGTAAATAACTGAAATGTACTGATAAAGCTAATGTCTTTCTTTTCAACAGAGTAGGATAAAGTGAATGTTTAGACTGGACTTGAACTCGTGACCAGTCGAATGAAAAGAAGAATGCTCTGACTACTTGAGCTATTTGACCATGTTTAGAACATTCGAAATTTTCCTTCCCGTCTTAGGGGGTGACATTGAAGCCAGCTACCGACCAATTAACAATTCTTCAACATTTTCTAATATCGTTTTATTTATTTTTCATTGATTTGAGAAAGTTAGTATTTTAATGTCGTAAAATTTCAGAAAGTAAATAAGTTTTTTCTTTTTTTCCTCCTACAGTTTTACTATCGATACTCATGTCACGCATTTGGCGCCGCGCGAGCAAAGGACTCATCAATATTTGTTGGATAATTATATTTTGTTGAATACGGCCAAAGAAAAAGATTCTACAACTTGGTCCTAAGCAAAAAATGCTAAGGAGGATATAATTTTAAACAGTTTCTTGCATTTTTCTTTTGAATTTAAACCACAATGGATGATGTCCTTTCATGAAAAAATGCTATAACGTAATTCCTGTTTGGGATGCATAGATCAAGACTGTTAAACCATTCTATTACAGATACTGTTTCTATTCAAGTGTTACTTACCTAGAAGAGTTATTATTGTCAACCGGATATATGGCGCTAGACAACTACAAGAAACAATTAGTCGCCTACCGACAACACAAAACAGCGAGTTCGTATCACAATAATTAAGTTTGTAGTACAAGAGATACCATTACGACACAAATAAATATTACATTACATCATAAATTATATCAATGTTAAATAGTAAGTAGTTGAACTATTTTGGAAATATTATAATTCTACTTTTCTTCCCTATAATATATTGCCAGGTATAACATCCCAAGGGTATTTCGTCACCAAAAGATATTTTGTAGTGGAAACGCAAGGTTGAAGGTAAAGATAGTCTTTAAAATGGACCCTTGTTTGGTATAACAACGTCTGGTCGAAAATCACTTCGACTAATACACATAAAATTATTCATTTAACCAAATATTTGATTGGTAGAATTTTATTTAGCATAATTATTTATTTGAAATAATCTCATTTCACCGAATTTTCATTTGAACTCATTTTTATTGGAATTAATGCTTCATTAGACAAATAATCACATAGTCGAGATCATATCTAATATTCGGTTTAGTAATAATTAGTTTACCTTTTTTACCTTACCTTTCATTCATTCATTCATTGTTTTTTTTATTTTGTTGTGGTCACAGTTCTAACCTAACCTAACCCTGCCGATTTTTAATCCACGAATAGCGAAAACGCGAATAAAGGAAGCGCGATAAGGGGCTTTTACCTGAATTTTTTGCTGGTCACGTCTCAGTGGATCTAACTAACCGAACCAGCGGAAGAATCAGTTTCAAATGATTTATTTAGGTACTATAAATTACAATATTTTTGATAAATATAATTGTAAACCTTAGACAATCGTTTGTGTTCTATATTATTATATTCCTAAACTGAATAAACAAAATTGATTCTTTGAATAACACGGAGTTTGCAAAGGGGCATGGTGGATAACATTGACTCATCTTCTGATAAGATGGACTACAATTAGTTAATTGTTCATCTACGCCAACTCTACAAAATTTTGAACTACGATCGAACATCTACGACAGTATGCAAGCTTCTAGCAAACGCTGCGCTGTTTAATTTATACGGTTTGCTGCTTTTTGCTTTTGTGTGGTGTCTCCTTTGAAAACATTAATCTACTACATATTAACTTGTTAATCCTAGCAAATAAACAACGTCTCAAAATACCAAGTTGTTCATGAAATGTTACCAAAAAATAGTACGAGGAATAAAGTATGAACATGGTATCAATAAATACATTTTTAGTATCTCAATTCCAATCAATATGTCATAATTGTATTCTATTAGCTTCAGAATATGTTCAAATATGTTTTTGTGTCAGAGATGTTTGGATTGTATAGAAGGTGGTTATGTTGGACTCGAACCGACCAAAACACACTCCGTCTATGGGTCTTTGATTGCCAGAGGTGAGATTATACAAGACATATCTCTCGCAACCAGACAGCCCCGGGGTCATCTTTTTGAGATGACCCGCTTCCCCTAATGTCGGTATCATGGTGTACCCATCTAGCCCCCTGATATGGGGAGACGCACTTTGCTAGGATGACAGGCGGCTCCACCCGTCACCCCCAGGCCCGCGCTCATGGAGGACGGAGGTCATTCTGCGACCTCTGACGCCCGTGAACATGGCTGCTGAAAAGTATTCGAAACGTCGGAGTAGATATTACCAAATTCGTAAAAAGGAGTTTCAATTCAATGTTACATTCGGGTAAACTTCAAAAAACCTAATGTTTAAATGCTTTATTTACAAAACAGAATGTCTTAAATTATGTACATACAAGACAGAGCTGTGATCATTGAAGTATATAGGTGGTAGTCTTAATTAAATATTTGAGAGTGTATGTATGTATGCAGGTCTTTTATGTTAATAAGTATTTACATTTAATGAAGGAGTATGATTGATATATTGAGATAGTTGGTCAATGTCGCCGCGGGCATTGTTTCTGCTGCTTTTCATTATTATTAAAAACTGGTAAATTTAGTAGCATTTTTAAATAGGACAGTCGTCTTATTATTATTGAACAACCATGACGTAACCGTAAACCTTCGCATTAATGAACACAATTTGGTTTTAGTTAGCCGCCATAGACCGTAAGTCCAGGTTATTTCATACAGAATAAACGAATACACAGGGGTCTAATTAACTTATGACGAAAAGTAATATGATGATCATAGCTAGCGTAGGCTCCCCATTTTAAGACTGATCTAGCTAATATTGCTTAACTTCTTAATCTTACACTATGCTAATCTATTCGGTTATCACTTAGCCCCGAGCCCCTCATAATCTTTGCCTATTTTAGATATATTCTTACCTTTTTATACAGTTTACGCAAGCACACGGTCCACTTGATGGAAAATGGCTACCGTGACCTATGGACATGTGCAATACCAGGAGCATTACACTCGCGCTACCAATCGTGAAGGAACCTTCTAAAATCCTTCTTCAAGAACACTGTATTGTAAGCTTTTGGCAAACCACAGCAGGGAGTTCACTCCACAGCGTTAGCGTACGTGAGATGAAGTGTCTTTCAACCGCACAGTGTGCACCGTTTCCGGTTGTAATGTGTGAGGATGACTGGCCTGACTATAATAGGTACGATGATAGAATGGAGCTTACATCGGATGATGCAATTTACGCCAGTGGTTGCATTAAAATGTATTTTATTCGTCGCCGAGGGCACGACGAAGCGGTTATATCGCAGCCAAAACGACTCAAACCATACGTCTTGTTCAATCGTCAAATAAAACAATTTCTTGGAGAAATAAGCGGTGCCATTAAAATACAACATAAATAAAACATGGGATAGGGCTCCACTAAGACTGCTGCACTATCCTGAATTGGAAAACATCTTCTCTACATTTTAAACTACTTAATTGTAAAAAAAACAATTGTAATATAAATCCCTTTCAGTAATGAAACATTGTAGTGAAATTTGAGATCGTCTGACGAGCACTCGAATTGGCTACTTCGAGTTAAGAAGGAAGTAATCTCGGGCTCTGTAAAATAAAAATTCAGCTGAAAAGCCTACAACAATTTTTGAAAGTAGTAAATTCGGCCGTGGATCTGATATTTTAGGTTCGGTTTGTCCCCTAAGCCGGATTTCGTTGTTTGACTTGTAAGTTGAGTACTAGGCCACATTAGTACATACATGGTTGCTATAAATATGTCTTGGCAAGGTAGTAAGTCGTTTGTTTATTCACACATTGACCTTTTCAGTGACCTTGACCTCCAACTAATATAATTACAATCTAAAATAAAGTTTGTAGCTAAATTACAACCATTATTTCAAAGTTCCCATAGATTTGTGTAAATGCAAATTGTCAAAACTGACTGACCTCATCTTATGTTCGTATGTGTGTGGGTGTCTGTCTGACAAAATATTAAAGTGCTTAAAGTAAGTAGGTATTTAATTAAGTGATGATTTTTATACAATTTTGATAAAAATATACTGCGTTGTTTTGGTTTCATATTTATAAGTTTCTGTAGTCCTTGGTTACCTTTTACCATGGGTGTATGAATCTCCACCAAAGTCACAGTCACAAAACTCACAAATCAATCAACCAACAAATGGAGGTATTCTGGGACCGATGCCTACGAAGCCAAAGCTAACCTTTTTTTTTTTTTTTATCGTGCGCAAAAAAATCCCATAGTTATGTTTCATTAAAATCGATTCAAGCTGGCCACCGCTACAAAATGGCGGACTTCATATTTTTGTACAAGTCTCTCAGTATGGGTGTCAAATGATAGGGGTTGACAAGGAGATCAATTTAAAACGTATAAAATAAAATTTAAAATTATTATAATACCGCCAAAAAGTAAAAATAAATAATACATGCGTTGTCGAGTCGTAGGACCTTGAATCGTTTCAAAAACATGTGGGAGTGTTTCACTACTTAGAAGTCCCCCAACACGACAACGCATGTTTTATTTATTTTTTACTTTTTGGAGGTATTTTTGTGTCGGAGGGTTTTAAATTTTTAATTTAATTTTATTTTATTTTTCTTTTCTTTTTTTTATTATGTACTTATGATCATTTTTTAATATGAATAACGCAAGTTCTCCTTTGACAAAGATATACTTAAGGATTAAAAAATGAGAATTAGGTAATTAAAATTATTTAAAATAGAACAGTTTTGTGGACAGAACTAATGGAGAAAAAAAATACCAGTAGTTTTGTCAACAGAACTACTCAACAGAACAGGTGGGAATTGCTTTCCCATTTGTTCTGTGGACAGAACTAATGGGAAAAAAATTACCAGTAGTTCTGCCAGAACAGAACTACTCAACAGAACAGGTGGGAGTAGACGACGGATACCACCTCCACCAAAACCGATGGAGGTGATTATGTCGGACTCGAACCGACCAAAACGCACGCCGTCCATGGGTAGCCAAAGCTAACCTCACAGTACACGTGTTGGTTGACTTATGAGACTCCAACTGTCGCTACCGTTAGTGTCAGGATATAAACCAATCATACACATAAACTGGCGAAATGTGGGTGCTAGCACCACTGCTTACCCCTTCGGGGATATACGCGTGAGTTTATATTATGTTATGTTGTTTATAAACCAATCAATAGGGGTGAGTTTCAAAGAATGTATAACCGGGGAATAGATTCCTGTGATTTGCAGGAACGTGGCGGTAGTGAACGCGACTGCTACGCAGGAGGCGTGGGTTCGATTCCCGCTCAGTGCAAATATTGTATGCATGAATATGAATATTTGGAATGAGCGAGAATCAAGTGTTTCTATATATAATATGTATATATGTGTATTTACAAAAAAGTATCTAAATATGTTTATCCGTATTCTAGAACCCATAACAAAAGCTAGATAAACTATGTTTACCTAGGGTCTAGGTAGCGTTGTGTAGATTGTTCTAGAATATTTATTAAAGAAATACAGACTGAGCCGCAGGCAACAGCAACAGCAAGTGCTAAATTTAAGTATTATGTCATTATACTTACGTAGGCTGTAACCTAATGTAACATGCTCGTTACGGTTGGTTTTCGGTAAGGATCAAACAATGTTATCTTGTTAAGAGATTGAGATTGCTATCCGACTTCATTCTTATCAGAGACTGCGGTAAAGTCGTTTCATGTAAGGATTATAGTCGGTTGTTCCATATTTAGGAATAAGCATTTCTAAACTGAATTTAAGTAGGTAGACATATTATTTCAAACATATTACAAAATGAGCTGTTTCATGATCTTTACCTCCTAAAGATGCGCGTCACGAAGATGTAGCATATACATCTTCTCTTGAAGGATGTCCAGAGTCATGTGAAGTTTATCACCTAAGGAACTTTCGCCGCCGCAGCATCCTTCATACTCGTGACATCAAAGCGAAATGCAGGAGAGTTGCCTACGTTGGTGCGAACGCCATCTTCTCTGAGCAATAGATTAGGTGGGTAACAAAAGCCTGGCTGTACCGTCTCCGATAGGCTCCGGTAAAACCAAATTGCTGAGGCTTATGCTCTAAATTGATTAATCAGTCAGGACAATTTAAGGGTTATAGATACATGGTTGTTTGTTACTCAAACACAACTCAATTTGAGGGATCATACTGAACAGCACAGCGATAAATTATATTATAGTTTGTACATTACACTACATTTTATCCCAAAAATGGCTTCCTATACTCAATATCACCCGCCGGCAGACTCGCACAACATTTTTACTGGTAGCCATGACAGCTCAAGGCTTGTCGATGTTTTACGAGACAGTAATAACAGCTTGAGAGTGCGCCCTGCTGCGTTATGACAACCCTGAACAACATGATCAGGTATTTTAAGTCCAGTGCGAGGAACAATTTTATAATTTAGTGCTTATGTTTTTTTATTTTTTATACTACGTAGGTGGCAGACAAGCACACAGCCCACCTGATGGAAAGCGGCCACCGTGGCCTATGAACGTGTGCAACACTAAGGGTGTCACACACGCGCTGCCCACCCTGAAGGGAAAGGGGGAGAGCTGGGAAGGGGTGGGGAGGCTAGGAAGGGGAGGGGAAGGAGGGGTATAGTGAGCTCTGGCTACCCTACTTACCGGCGGGAACACAACACGATGGTTATTATGACTGCGGTCTTCTGTAGGGCGGAGGAACTTCCCCAGTTGGACAGCTCATTTCGGACGGGAGATACTGTCGTGTCCTACCTCCGTTTATTTTATTTCCTGAGTTCGACTCAACTGGGACATTATTCAGTTTGGAAACGTATCACGTTTGAAGATAGAACTGTAAATAATAGCATGATTTCTACGGAGTGCATTTTGTTGTTATATTGCCTAACTATGAGACAACCATCATCTTTTAGTTTAAAAGCAATTTATATAGATTTAGATCGGGAAAAGTTAATATCCAAGACGAGATTGGGGAAGTACCTCCGCCGGTTAATAATAAATCATGTGTTGTGTTTCTGGCGGTTGTGTAGGGTAACCAGAACTCACTGTGAGAATGTTTGTGCTGTCAGTGGAATAACCAATTTGCCTTCTGCGTTGGCAGAACATAGAAACTCTTTTAATTTAATCTTCGTGAGACGCCCCTTCTTTTCCTGTTCTATTACTATTCACGAGTCTCTCTAGCAAATGCTTAGAGTATTTTTACATTTATTTTCTTTATATCCATGTTGATTGCACCTATATTTTTATTATTATCCTATGTTACTAATCTGCCAGTAAACTTCTCAACTGAAACTTTGTTAACAGAAGTAACGCAGGATAAATTACAGAGTTTATTAGCATATTTTGTGATAAACTATTTCGAAATTGCGCCGTGCAAAAACAAATGTGGTCCTATTATTAAAGGGCTTACTGTAACTTAAACGATTATATTTTAAATATTTCGATAAATTTGGTTTACAATTGCGTAAGTTATTAAACTGCGAATTAGTACCTAATCTCTAGCGCTAAGTCACAACACAACCTAATAGGCTAAGTTTCATTGCTATGTATTTTTTTGAATATTCTTAGTGGTTTGCATAGGAGACTGTAATCACATGGAGGTTCTCACTCATGGACATCACACTCTCGTAGCAAGCTCTACATCTACATTGGAGGGTACTCAACGACCTCACGGGAGTGCCCAAGACGTTTATGTATCCTTCCATGTTTGCGTTATTTAGAGAAACACAATTTTCACAGATGGGATGCAATTGAATGTCCTTTAATATCTATAGAAGTACCTACACCTAAATTTTTCTGATTTGGGTAGGACATGCAGTGGCACACGCCTGATATGTTTATATTCTAGGTATTACAGTTTATGAGTTATATATCTTAATGGTGTGAATTTATCACTGATACAATTTTTTATTTCGGTTTCAATGACAAAATATCACAATTGCTGGCAGTACCGTTTCCTCATTTTTTGACGGAACGCTGAAAAGGTTATAAGTTGCGCTCCGGTTACTAATCCAGGACGTTTACTAAGATATTACTAAAGTATAATTATCCATGATGAGAAGTAATATTACCGTTTTTGTGCACATACTTAATATTTTCTTTATAACTTTTACAGCATTGTATAGTGTGTATACGGTTACTTTCGTATGCAACATGTTTCATATGACCTTGCCTGCATTTCTCAGTTGCATAGTGCTTCCGTTTCACAGTGACATGCTTGTTTTTTTTCTCAAGTTTTATGTAAATGTGTATTGATTACTTTTAAACCAGTTCCAAGGAAATAATGTGGAATCGAATGGAAAAAAATCTTTCATTATGTCGTTTATATCTACCTAAAAAATTCCTATTTCAAAAAGAATTACAATATCTCAAACAAATATATTCCTTAGCCGTACAACGGGGAAACGCCGCCACCTTAATTTGCAAGTTTTTAAGGGACGAGAATTTGACTTGATTTACCAGATCAAAAGAAGTATTGAGTAATTAACTTTCAATTGTAACATTTCAATGTAATTTTTTTTGTTTGAAAGGTGTATTAGTCGGGAGTTAGGGAGTGTTTTTAGCAGTGTTTGATGAAAATCGATCCAAGATAACCGCCCCCACAAAATGGCGGACCACCTATTTTTGCACAAGTCCCTCAATATGGATGTCAAATGAAAGGAACCTTGGATCGTTTCGAAAACATGTGATAGTGTTTACCAGTTATAGGTCCCCCGACACGACAACGCATGAATTATTTATTTTTTCCTATTTGTAGTATATTTCGTACGGGGGCTTTTTAAATTTTTAATTAATTATTGTAAGAGAATCTTCAGGGACATACGCGTGAGTTTATGTTATGTATGTAAATATATCGATTTTCATATAGGGTAAAGTATCCTGTTGTTCATATCGTTCCTATAATTTTACATGCGACGTTTCAGTTGCTTGTTAGTTACCATAATTATGAAAAGTAGGCAGTCACAGAAAAATCTGAAAAATTGCGTTGAGTGTAAAAATAACAATAAAATCCGACCCTGTTTCGTGTCGAATTGAATTCTATGTTCTAAGAATTTTGATTGGTGATAAATTTTAGAACATCTAAGCATATTGTAAAATGTCAGGGATATATCGAGCACCTAATGTGTATCACATTCTCGTAACACAGTCTTCGTGACCCGCGTCAAATCGATGTAAACCATAGGCATGGTGTACACACACGTAATATATAGATGTTACGCACTTTTTGCGTAACAGAAACTATCGTAGCGTGCGTAATGTGAATTATACAAAAATGCGTAAAGATCCGAAGATATTAATATAGATACAGAAGTCATTATACAATTTTATTTCCAGTTTAGGCCTAGGCGGCTGTAAAAGGTGAAATATGTCAATTACTTATATGTATACATATGATACTAATTTCAAATAAACATTGACATTGGCAAAATTGTGATGTTTCTGTTGCAGAAGCTATTAAGAAGATCTATAGTTAGTCGTATACGTTATACTTAATTACATGTAACATAGATTTTCTTTTTAAAAAGAAGACAAATATTCTCTCTAACTTCTCCAGTTAAGCTCAATGGCTTGTGTTAGTAGTGGGTTCACGTCGGTATTGTAATTGCCAGGATTCGAACCCGGAACAACTTAGTCTACCGACGCTCTTCGAGGACGTGTGACGTACATAAATATACAAAGAAGGATAACCCATATATCAATCATAGATACTTTAATCCATCCGATCATAGCGAGGAAATGGACAAAGTCACCGCAATTATTAGCTTTATGCGCGTAATATCCGTTTCATTGAAAGAATGTTGTTATACAAAATTATGACTTCCTTTTAAATTACCTTCCTATTACAAGTTGTTGATGTCTTCATAGATGGTTCAAAAGCAAAAGAGTACAAGTAACGTCGATTTATCAAAGAGAAAACGTGTCAAATGACATCATAAACACTTTACAGCACAAAGATTGTCCTATCTATCTGATAAAGAGAACGTTTTACAAAACTGAAGCAGCTCTCTCTACTGTGAAGTTTTTCATGCATACAGTTTATCAACTCAGATGTCACTAGGTTGACGTCCGCGGTGTGGCGGTAGTGAACGCGACTGCTACGCAGGAAGCGCGGGTTCGATTCCCTGTCTTTTCAAATATTTGTATGCATGAATATGAATATTTGCATTGGTCTGGGTGATATATAATATCTATGCACGTACTCACAAAAAAAATGTATCTATGTATGTTTATTCACGCTCTAGAACTCATAACACAAGCTAGTTAAGCCATGCCTACCATGGGTCTAGGTTTTGTAGTTTATCTACCTACCTAGTACAGTAGATTGTCCTAGAATATTTGTTTTGCTTTTTTTATACACGTGAGGTTATTGTATTCGTGAATATCTTGGTTCAACCCCATATACCTACATTATCATTACATCTCTACATAAACATAATGAAGCTATATATTATATGTCTACATATTGCTATCATTTTGATATGTGTACATAATTTTATACACATTACTATATTATTTTGGCCATGATAATGTTAGATACAAACAAATTATGATAAGATCGTGAATTATGATGAAACGAATTCTATTTATCCACTGGTCTTTTTGTAAGTGTGTTTATGGCTTTAAATTGTTTTCGAAATATTAAACTGCGTCATCAGAATTTCGTATGTTTTGTTAGTTTCTAGGTATAGTTATCGGCATATATCTTGATCTAGAATCGCCAGAGAAACGTGTCACGGGCGCGCGCAGTGTTTTTAAGTGTAACCAATGATTGGTGGATTTGAGTTCTTCCATTTCCGTATCAACCCGTGCCACAGCTTATCAAAATTGTTGGTACCCATGCTATTCTTAAAAGTTACTCAAAAACGCGTTGTGCGCATATAGAGTACATTTTTAACACATTGTGTGCTCAATATGTCAATAGTTCTCTGATTTTCTTGACGGTGTTGCTGCTTCAATCTGGCTTCACGTTTTTCTTTTTCACATACACTTAAAAGGGGCATTGGGAAACTAGGAATAAAATCTCTGTAAAAATTACACCATAAATAAATAAAAAAAAGATAGGTACCATTATATTCCTATTCACCCCTGCATTACTATTCACCCCGTTTGACTCTACGTAAAAAGAGCGCATATTTGATCTGACACAGACCAGTCCAGCCAGCCCATACCTAAGCCCTAGACAAGACATCCTACTTCTGTCTTCGGTATCAGACGTACTGGTCCGATATCAAAGTACCTAGTGTGGTTTTAGCTGACGCAACTCGGACATAACCGCTCCGATGCCCTTGGAGGTACCAGGCTCTAAGAGGTTCCGGAAAAAATAGGTAACAACATGCTACCGTAAATAATTCGCTACATAACATTTTCTTTTGTAATTATATAAAATAAATGAACAGTTCGTAAGCTAAATAATACATTTAAATACCAATAAAATGTATTAATTGAGGTCATAGTCAAATTTGTTAAGTCATTATTTATATTTAGCATTAAGGATGTGGTACATTCAAAGTAGGAATGTTATTTTTGCCTGATGTATTCGGAGGGTTATGCTTTTTACTGGCTATGTAAGCTATTAAGGCATTTTAGGCAAAACGTTTAAATAAATAAAATAAGAATGTCTATATGTATATCTTCAAATGTTTCGTCGTAGCACTCGTAGCTCCTCAACTACCTACCAATTACGGACAAATGTGGTATCGTTAGAAGCGTCTTGATCATCCGCAGGATATAAGCTACGTTACCCGCCCATAGTGCTGCTCGACGTGGTGTGCATACTCTTTGGACGATTTATTGCGAAGCACCTCGTGGAACACCTCTCTAAGGTGGGGTCGGACCGAGCGGATAGCCAATATGGTTTCCATCGACAGCGCATTGGAGCTCATGTTAGACGGCCGATGGGACTTGGTGAAGCACCCCCGAAGTTGGCCCTCAAATTGAAAGGCACAGGTCACGCTCTGGCAGGGCTACTGCCCAACATGAGGGGGCCGGATGACTCCTACAGGAGTATCGTGCAGTCCATAGCCTATATGGGTGCTCAATATGGGCGGAGATCCTGAAGGCCAGACACGTGCAGAAGTCGAACGCCCGGCAGCGCAGCGATAAAAAATTAAGTCATTGGCTACATGACGTTGCATTATCTATGGCGTCACATTAGATTCCGTTGTCATTGTTATTAAGGGATACACAACACAATTTTCTTAACTATACCTTGCTCCTTCTACCAACTCAGCAGTTATCGACTTTTCAGTTCAACTACGAAGTGGTTCAACTTCGATAGTATCCGTGAAGCAATTGCCAGTTCTTTGTTTAGAATATTACCAAGACGCAGCTCGGTCAAGGAAAATTATATAAACATTTTTAGATAATATACCTACATACATTATAATCACACATTGTCTGTGTACAATGTCTGTCTACAATATTCCTAATTAAGTGTTTGATTATATTTATTAACGTTTTCCTTGAGTTCAACGGAAAGTTTTTATGGAGCAGTGTGGAGCCACGGACAACAGCTAGTAGTCTATAATTTGTCCATAGGCTTCTTTTCCTGGGGGACAGTTTCCTGCCTGTAGGCCGGAAAATTGGGATCAATATTTCAATTTGGCGGGCTTTAGTTGAGGAGTCATATCTTAATTTAATTACACGATCATTTCTCTGAAACTTTTCCCAACTCAGTTAGGGTCGACTTTCCAGTCAACTGTGATGCGGCTGAAATTCGATATTTTACGTGAAGCGACTGCCATCTGACCTCCACAACCAATGATCTAATAGCCAATGGCGATATCGAAGTTCCAAGTTAGAATGGTTGGACTTTTGAGGGCTCCAACTACCCGTAACGACTGCCATAGATGTTTGTATGGCAACCGGGACCGACGGCTTAACGTGCTCTCCGAGGCACGACCAGACCAGTGCAAACAGTCATATTTATGCATACAACTTTTCTGCACTGAGCGGGAATCGAACCCGTGCCCCGTGCGTAGCAGTCGCATGCACTACAACCACGCCACGGAGGCTGTCATCTGCCAATTACACGATATGATCTCACAATTAAAAAACAATGTTTACCCGGAACGGAACGGTTTTAATCCACCCAGTAGTGAATTCATTACACAAAAAATATTGGTCCTACATTTCAGCAACGTTTAACTATATCTAATGTTAGTTAAAGAGATAAATTAAAGTCTGTAATAGCACTTTTTCCTGTAGGTCACGACGACGAAATCAGTAGTTTACTACTGTGAACCCACAGGTAATGATTAAATGGAAAGAAAAACATTGGTAACAGCTAATTCATTCACTCGTATTTTCAATTTATACATACGATACAATCTCATTGTTAAAAATCTCTAATGAAACAGTTAACAGATTTAATTAATATGCATATTGAACAGGGGCAGTCTTAACCCGCCCTGAGGCGAGTCCATTACAATAAAATATTGGCCCCGCACGGTGGGGCGAAATTCAATAACAACTGGATTTCAACAAGAGTAATGACCTATGTTTAAGTAAAACGTTATGAACATAAATTTCCTTCTCATTGCATACCAGCTTTAGCGTCATTTCAGTAATAATATGAACTGTCACGATCGATGATGTTGATGTATGAGTCAAACGTGATCCGAAATTAGGCTATGTGTTCACTGTCGGCTACATACCAATGAATATACCTTTTGTATTAACTTTTGTATTCAATTAGAGTCACAATCTTACAAAGTTCCACTTTTCGAAGTTATGATGAATAATTTACTGACCCGCGCAACTTCGTCTGCGTTACCCCGCTTGTACAACATTTTTCATTCCTGCTCCGCACTATTGAATCATATATACCTTCCTCTGGAATCATTTTACTTATTGAAAAACCGCATCATCCGTTGTGTGGTTTTAAAGATTTAAGCATACATAGGGACAGACAGACGTGATGGAAGAAGCGACTTTGTTTTATATTATGCAGCGATAGTGATATGGATGATCGAAACTGCCTAATATAACAAACCCGGTTATGATCAGCCTTGAAAAATATTCACACAAAGTTTCAACTAAATATATTATATATATATATATATATATATATCTATATATATATATATATATATATATATCTATATATATATGTCTACAATATTCCTAATTAAGTGTTTGATTATATTTATTAACGTTTTTATATGTAAAGCGTCAAGATAGATACTTATCAATGGGTCAAAGAATAGATATATATATATATATATATATATATATATATATATATATATATATATATATATATATATATATAATATATTTAGTTGAAACTTTGTGTGAATATTTTTCAAGGCTGATCATAACCGGGTTTGTTATATTAGGCAGTTTCGATCATCCATATCACTATCGCTGCATAATATAAAACAAAGTCGCTTCTTCCATCACGTCTGTCTGTCCCTATGTATGCTTAAATCTTTAAAACCACACAACGGATGATGCGGTTTTTCAATAAGTAAAATGATTCCAGAGGAAGGTATATATGATTCAATAGTGCGGAGCAGGAATGAAAAATGTTGTACAAGCGGGGTAACGCAGACGAAGTTGCGCGGGTCAGTAAATTATTCATCATAACTTCGAAAAGTGGAACTTTGTAAGATTGTGACTCTAATTGAATACAAAAGTTAATACAAAAGGTATATTCATTGGTATGTAGCCGACAGTGAACACATAGCCTAATTTCGGATCACGTTTGACTCATACATCAACATCATCGATCGTGACAGTTCATATTATTACTGAAATGACGCTAAAGCTGGTATGCAATGAGAAGGAAATTTATGTTCATAACGTTTTACTTAAACATAGGTCATTACTCTTGTTGAAATCCAGTTGTTATTGAATTTCGCCCCACCGTGCGGGGCCAATATTTTATTGTAATGGACTCGCCTCAGGGCGGGTTAAGACTGCCCCTGTTCAATATGCATATTAATTAAATCTGTTAACTGTTTCATTAGAGATTTTTAACAATGAGATTGTATCGTATGTATAAATTGAAAATACGAGTGAATGAATTAGCTGTTACCAATGTTTTTCTTTCCATTTAATCATTACCTGTGGGTTCACAGTAGTAAACTACTGATTTCGTCGTCGTGACCTACAGGAAAAAGTGCTATTACAGACTTTAATTTATCTCTTTAACTAACATTAGATATAGTTAAACGTTGCTGAAATGTAGGACCAATATTTTTTGTGTAATGAATTCACTACTGGGTGGATTAAAACCGTTCCGTTCCGGGTAAACATTGTTTTTTAATTGTGAGATCATATCGTGTAATTGGCAGATGACAGCCTCCGTGGCGTGGTTGTAGTGCATGCGACTGCTACGCACGGGGCACGGGTTCGATTCCCGCTCAGTGCAGAAAAGTTGTATGCATAAATATGACTGTTTGCACTGGTCTGGTCGTGCCTCGGAGAGCACGTTAAGCCGTCGGTCCCGGTTGCCATACAAACATCTATGGCAGTCGTTACGGGTAGTTGGAGCCCTCAAAAGTCCAACCATTCTAACTTGGAACTTCGATATCGCCATTGGCTATTAGATCATTGGTTGTGGAGGTCAGATGGCAGTCGCTTCACGTAAAATATCGAATTTCAGCCGCATCACAGTTGACTGGAAAGTCGACCCTAACTGAGTTGGGAAAAGTTTCAGAGAAATGATCGTGTAATTAAATTAAGATATGACTCCTCAACTAAAGCCCGCCAAATTGAAATATTGATCCCAATTTTCCGGCCTACAGGCAGGAAACTGTCCCCCAGGAAAAGAAGCCTATGGACAAATTATAGACTACTAGCTGTTGTCCGTGGCTCCACACTGCTCCATAAAAACTTTCCGTTGAACTCAAGGATCAATAAAAAAATAGAATTACTCGCGCTGGTCTAGTTGTCTTTGAGTTTTGCGCTTAGCAACATATTTAGCGATTCATTTTGATTTATATATACAATTGACCCCTTTGTCAACTTCCCCTGAAGACCATGGTGGAGTCCCATACTCTCATAGTAGCCTAGGATCATATTAGGGGACATAGTAAGTTTTCCCGAAGAGCGAAAGCTATGATCCGGCCCTCTCCGTGAGTAGCGGCGCTGCCGTGAAACAAATTACTATGTACACTACGATGGCAACTTCGATACAATAATCTGCAAAATCGTATTAGTCGCATTTGCATTTTGTTAAGGCTCTGTAAAGGCCTACGTTATACATTAATAAAAATATGATTTATTTACTTATATCAAATTACCTGTACGCCCATTGGCAATAAATCTAATTACATGGTAATGAGAAATACATGTTAATTAATTGATACATAATATTTTTAAATAATCGAATCAGTTTAACATTTTTTCAAGTATTTTTTTATATTATAGCAAATTTTGCACTTATTACTAATTAAATCTAGAGTTTATTTATTAATAAGAATGTTCAGTAATACATTATGTTATTTATATAACAATCTAGCTTATGTCCGTGGTTGCGCCCACGTTGGATTTATAGAACATAATTATAATACAGACAAACATAGCAGTTTGCCTCCGTGGTAGGCAGAGACAACTTCCCATCATTTTGCTCTATTCTTACATATTTCACGAGCGTCCTCCATTTTCTTTATGCCTTTTATGCAAGTCCGCAGGTTTCGGGTGTTTTTTGTCTAAATTTTAATAATTGGCCAGTGTGTGTACCGCGAGGTCAACTCCGGTTAACCCGCGCTTTCGCCTGAGTTTAATATATCTAATGTGTCATTTATAAAACTAGTAGGACAACAAATATATAGGTATATATATTAGTAATAGTTTGTGGTAAAAGCTAATATAAAATTATTTCGCTGGGCGAGTGTATCACAGGACGTGGCCCGCACCAAGGGCGACAGGTCAACTCACTCTAGGGTTGTCGATTAATTGCCATAAAAATAATATCTCTTTTAAAAATAAATTACTATAATTGAATCATTCTTTGCATCAGTTTTCATCAGCATCATTATTATCATCGCTATCCGAGCGCCAATCGCGCTTGCATCCAACGTTTACACTTCACAGCACAGAGTTGGCTCTCCTACCTTTTTTATACCATTTCATTGCAAGTGGAAATGGGGTGGGAAAAGGGTGGAAGTATCCAGTCACGTTATTTATGAACGGATCTTGATGATGTTTGACTGAAACGTCAAAGACATGATTCCTTACAGGATGTTGTTATAGCTGCCGTGGTGCGAGAGATAGGTACGAGTATGTCTTGTATATTCTCACCTCCGGCAATCAATGACGGCTTGCGTTTTAGTCGGTTCGAGTCCGACATAATCACCTCCACTGGTTTTGGCGGAGGTGGTATCTGTGGATATTTTGCGCATGTTAAAAAAAAGAAGAAAAATAAAGGCTATTGTTATGAAAAGGATGATCGCAAGGATAGTTGGCATATCATAATTTGAAACAATTGATTATTTTCTGCACAACCCTGATCGACTATCTGAATAGTGGACGTAAAGTTTAGTTTCTGTCCTACTAGCCTCTAACCGGTGGTTGTCGCAAGCACTAGACTACATTTTACTTACAAAAGTAAACTGTACACACACATAGATAGTACACAAACGAGTTGTCTGATTCTGATTGTCTGTAAGCTCCGCCTCACTGCTGAGCCTGCAGCGTCAGCTGTCAAGGACTACTGTAACAGTCATAACAGTCACTTTATCACATACAATACACGTAGAGTGCTTATCGATTGTAGCGTGGGTAAAAATCTTAGGGCAAGGTCTATGCACTGCCATGCGTCTAGAGACTAATTTGATAAGTTCCACTTCATTACATATATAGTCTTCTGTATATCATTATTTTTATTGCTTTTAAAAATACACCTACTTAGTCCTTTTTCTCCACCACCTTTGGTTGACTGGTAGAGAACTTAAGTCCGCCTATATACTCGTGCAAAAAGTTTATTAAATAAATAAATAAATAAATGCTTAGAGATTTGAGCGGAAAAAGTCAACACACAAATCGGGACATGAGCTTGCAATATGCACATGCAGACAAACACTTCTATACATTACATAATGTATAGAAGAATTTACAATATCCAAAACATCTGCAAGTAACGCCGTTAGCTGAAGAGTTCCCCTTGTGGGAAGGGACTTGATTGCTGGTTTAAGTTCCGTTTTAGGTGATGACTACTTCCGAGAGAGTATAGAAAATGCTTATATTCGAAATGACCCCAACATTAGGCTGGAATACTACCAATCGGGGGCCTGATTCTGCTAGGACAATGCTATGGAACTCTGCAACTACAACTCAGAGGGTATTTAATGTACCCTCAATATCTTATGATATTATGTCGGAAGCTGCTTTAATGAAATCAACGAATCTGTTTTAGACAGGGCTTTTTAAGTTTATCTACATAGGTAAGGGTGTTGTCTGAAAAAATAAATGACAAAGATACTAGAGTGAAGCTGGGTCACCTGGGCAATACTTAAATATCACGAATAAAAGGTATGTAAGTAAATAGGTACCCTAGGTTTTCGTGAAACAAATTACCGTTAAGCTTTTTGTAACTTTATATAAGCTTTTTGTAAACTATATTTATACGTATAAAGATTTGCAGTAAAGAGGAATCTATCAAAGGAGATCTAACTTAACAGCAGAGCACTACTGCTACGCCACATGTGTAAATCACGTAATAATTTAAATAGTCTTTATTTGTATATACATAACGTATTGAATACATCATATGACAATAATACATCATACGTCATACCTTAAAGTAGCACCTTGACACTTGTCATTCATTGAAAGAAATCATACTGCAATACACTCGTCGCACGTGGCCACCCACTGTGTTAAGGCTGCTTTATGTTATTATCAGCCTATCTTTGACCTCGACTGCATAAATTCTTAAGTATAGTGTATATTACTTATGAATACTTTGGACGTTGAGTTATTTGCTCTTACGTAATGTGGGCCAGCCGATTTCCATGTTGTTGAACTTGGTGGTAAATGGACTGTATTTGATATGACACGAAGGGACCGGATCTAAAAGGGAACTATCTACCACCCTCTCACTATATTGAAGTGAACTATGCTTATTGTATGGAATCGAACCAGTTGTTTCGTCTCCTAGTCACATTTTCTCGTTTTCCAGTCAGAAATGTGGTCTACCAATGTGGTTTTAATACATAATACAATTTTCAAAGCTTACTCTAAGAATTACTTATCTTTATAAACCCTAACAAAGTTTCAAGGGAAATGATTAAGGGAGCAGATATTATATGTAGCGAGAGAGAGAGAGAGCGAGTGAGAGTAGTCGTCAATGTCATAAATTAATGTGTAGGAAAATATACCTAATTGAATCTTGATGGCCAAATGAAATTGAATCGTAGGCACAGAATATATAATAGGATTTCTGAGGGTAGATCACATTTTTGACCGACTGTAACGTGAACATCAACTCAGAGTAGTTCTTGGTAGCATCCGAGTCCTGACGTACTAACTCTTTTTCCTCCTTTTCACTTGCCTTATACATAGAATAAAGAAGAAGTTAAAAATATTATAGACTTAGCTAAAACAACCGGGAACAAGCCAAAGTGCCAGTAAGCATCGTGTGTTGTGAACGTGATCGAGATTAAGTTCGGGTTTGTAGTGAAAATGAAACCAGTGGTAGTGCTAGTGGTAGACCTAATATACGTTGCAAAAGAATTGTGTAGTGTTTGTATCTATGGAATAGATATATACACTGTCTCACGTACACCAATAGTGGGGTTAGCTGTCATTGGAGAGTTGACCATTGACAGCATTGACAGAACGGGGAGACGAGAGGAATTCTTTGGTATCCGTACCTTCAGAGAGATACACCTGCGCTATTGAGTGTAGTAGTGTAGTGAGCCAGTGTTTTAATTATATTACTAGAACAGAGTATTCTACAATTGGAAAGAGGGTAGATCGATATATTTACTCCTAAAAACTTTTTCTCCGTTTACCGCCAATAGTCTAGTTTCTATGAGAACATGGTGCTTGCAACAGCGCTGAAATGTCGGAAACATGAACAAAACATGGTAAATATCCCGATATCACTTGAATTCAATAAAATAATCAATTCATGTCAACGTTATGTTCAGAAAATTTCTGATAGTTTATTTCTTGCCACTAAAATCTTCATGGTAGATGATTGAATTAGAGAATTTAATTCTCCATTTCCTTATTTTTTTTTTGTTGCAGAAAGGTGAGTGATATCTATATGTATAAGTTTTACCTGATTTCAATCTATAACACAACGGTAAGGACTTTTAACATCTAAACTTTTCATCAGATTTCTTTATACATCTGAAGTCTATTCTTATGAATGTGTGTTACTATTCGTGTCTTGTTCTATTTATTTTAAAAAGATGGACCACTACATTCTCATGCTCCACTTCTTTAAGGAACCGTACGAAGGAAGTCAATAGTGAGACCTCGAAATTTACAATAATCTCGAAGGACTTTCTTCTGACATACGACCGAAAATAGAACGTAAAATGTAGCTCTTTCGATTCGTATGAGCTAGCCAGAGTTTTTAATATTTTTAAGCGTCTATAGAGTGTTTTTACTAACATAGCTACATTAGAATACTAGACGTGTCGTCATAACGCGTTATTGATTATCAAAACAAGTAGGTATATCTTAAACTGTTTAAGGAATAACTATCTATTATATACAAATTAATTATTAAATGAAATTAACTATAAAGTAATCATAAACCAATCAAAACTTAATAAATAAAAAGCGTCGTGATATTCCTCTGCATCGTATGTTTCTTGTGGTAACGTTCGCAAATATACCTAAATGAAGTAATAAAAGAAATGTCATGAAATATATGGATTATACGTAGTTAGTGCCTGAATACCTTACTGGCTTAGGTTTATTTAATGTCAGCTTTGAACTTGTAAACCTAGTAAGCCTTCGTTCTTGGTCGAGATTAAACGACATTCCAATCGATCTATTGCGATCACTCCCTTTTGAGAAGAAGGGCATAAGTGTATGTATTTATGTAAATATCTCACGAAGATGGAGGGGCCTATCGTTATTCGCATGGGTTGAACTGTAGAGGCCTTAGAAGCATATTTCGTATTACTGTTTTGGCGGATTGCTAGTAGAAGAATTATATAGTTTGGAAACGCTTCACGAAACCCTTATATACTTGAAATAAAACCACTTTATAAGGGATTCTTTTCGGGTATAGCGATTTCAACAGGCATGGGCGTGGTGTCATGTCATGGCTGTTGTTTCTATTTTATTGAGTGGTATCCGTGTAAACTTTCGATGGTATAGCCTATCTAGTGTTCAGTGCCAGATTTATACTTTTCCTATTATTCGAACCAAAAAGGTTCGACTCAGTTGAATTTTTTTTAAAGACAGTGAATTATGAAACGTTTAAATTTTGATATTTTGCGTAAAGCGTCTGCCATCGACTTCCACAATACCCGGGCGATATCGAAGTTTGAATTTAGGTCGGTTTTACGGATTTATGTATGTATGTAACTAGTCCTAAAGACTAGTTACATACATACAAATCGAAGCATGTCATCAAAATGGATCCCCATTGGTTGGGTAAAATGATGATGAGTTTCCCAGGAGGTTAATCCTTTTAAAAGAACTTGACCCTGTACTTGTTTACAACTTAGTAGTAAACAAAATATAATATTAAATAAATCACCAACACAATAGAGTCGAGAAAGTAACAAACAATAGTCTTTATTGGCCAAATGTAACCTCGTCAGTCGTAATGTTTCAAACTGATTGAATTGCACAATTCAATCTATTATTTTAAAAAGTAGAAAGGCCCAAAGTAAATGGAACTCTAATGAATGTAACACCAGGATATGATTTGACTTAAGACTTATAGTTTTATAACAAGCAACCATGCAGTTCTTGCTGTACTCTTATCGTTAATAGCGTGATGTTATCTTAATTCCTATTTTTTGTTTGTGAAGATGTTAGTATGTTTGTTATTCACTATACTAGTAGTATAAGCCATTCTTCTTCGTTCCAGCGTCAATTCCGTTTGCATCCAAAGCTTTTGTACTTTAGACCTTGGAGTCCACATTTTTGTTCTTCTTCTTATTGTTACCTAACTTTATTTTGACTTTACGGGAATGCAATTTTTTTATTTTTATTTATGTCACGTCAATTTGACTTCACCTCCCCTGATAGTATGGTGAAGACAGTAAAATACTGCCATGGACACAACATCTCTATGCATCTGCAAAAGTTCGAGGGTATTCGAGGTCTCAGGAGTCCCAATAATGCGATCGCACGTCGCTGCAACCTGTCGAGAGCAAAATATTTGCAACGAACAGGAATCAAACACAAAACCTTTTCTCTCTACCATTACTCCACCGAGGATCGAAAATTTCGTGTACCTATTGTGTATTATCGTTCGATACCTAGGTTTCAGAAATCGTGCTAAAAATTCTAATGTGATCAGCTACTTCTGTCATTGTCAACCACTTTTCTTATATATTTTTATTGCACTTTACTGCACAATATATCGTTGTTGCTATGACCTAAACTTGATCAAGCAAAAAATAATGGAATGTCACCTTCTAAAAGAGTCAAGAGTGAAAGGCCAACCTATTACTACCGGCTGACTTTTATGTATGGCTGCGTGGGACAAAGGAAGCTTATTTCCTATATTTATATAGTTATATATTATGTATTTATATAGCTAGGTATAGATTGAAAAAAACTTGTGCACCAAATATAGCATCCATTCAAATCATACCAGCCATATTATCATTATTATCTTATGGTAGGGGAGTCCTAGAAAGGATTTTGGAGATACTCGTGTGCGTATGAGTTTTTAATATAGGGCCGTAAGAAAAAAAAATCATCGAATATACAGTAAGAGTTTTTAATATTGGGCCGTAAGAAAAAAGAAATATTCATCGAATTTATATGTTCGCGTCAGATACAGTTAAGGGTGGTTGGTTAATAACTAACAAGTGTCAGTTTTGTGTATCTCACGATTCGACCGTAATTTAAGGACGCGGTAAGGTAGCAAAGTAGAAAAAAAAAAGAATTTACTCGAGCGCGGTTAATTTTTTATTTTGTTTCATAGGTATTCATATTAGAATAACTTAGAAAATAATTAAATAAGGCCAAGGTAATAAAAAACTTTAATTAAAAAGTACGATTTATGTATGTAGCTACTTATTGTAAGTGGAAAAATTATAGGACCATTCTTCTTATCATCTAATCTACAAATTCTCATAGGGTTTCACGACAGTCAACTTTAGTATATTCGGTTCCCCTGCTATAGATCTCTTAATCCTTCTCTACTTTTTGGTTTGACTTGTAATTTTTTTATGGAAGTAACTGTCATCTGACTGACGTTACCGAGAGCAAAGACAAAGCCAGAGCGTCAATCAATCACCAGGGCCTCGATTTCACTAATTGTCATCGTGTAAAGGAACCGAGAGATTAAGAAAAAATCATTTAATTTTCTACTCTATCATAACACAGTTAAAGTTCAAAATTATATAACATTGTGTAAAACGAATGAAACGCGTATGAAATTAAAAAGTGTAACTAACTCTTTGTAATTTCATTTTGTACTTTACGATAATGTAAATAAAGTCGAAAATGTCATGGCAGTTTTTGTGATCTCAGGCAGGTGACTATGGTTGAAATTAGTAGGATCGGGGTCAAGATGTACTGAATTGTAAGTGAGGTTGACTTTTGAGTCCAAAGGTCGACCGGAAACGGTGGGCACTGTGCGGTATGAAAGGAGTTTCATCCCGCGCACGCTCTAGCTGTGGAATGAACTCCCTGTCGTGGTTTTCCCAAGCGACTACAATATGGGGTTCTTCAAGAAGGGCATTAGAATGTTTCTACAGGGTAGGCGGCACGTGTGTGACGCCTCTGGTATTGCAAACGTCCATAGGCCACGGTGACCGCTTCCCATCAAGTGGGCCGTGTGCTTGTCTGCCACCTAAGTGGTATAAAAAAAAGGTCTTATGGTGAGGCTTCCTCCAATGTGATACAACTTTAAATCATGTTATAGAAGGATTTGGATAACATCAAGGCAAGCGTAGCCTTACTAAAATCTTTTTTAAACTAAGAGCTTATATATACCTAGATACTCTATGTTTTAGTTAAAATAACAAAGTCCAACGGAAGCAATTATTTCTTAAAAAACACATTAACCTAAATTATTAAATTTATACTTCATCATTAGACACACCCTGTAAGTAAATAGACACATATTATAACTTGTACAGAGATAGATGCAAATTAAATATAAAGGTCAATTTTGATTAGCAACAATGGACATTTCTAATGGCCTCTGCACACTATAGCATGAATAAAATTGCTCAGAAGTTTGTGACTCGTGACGTCAAGGAATATTTTCAAGTAACTCTGTGTAATATTCAAGCCCTGGAAAATTTGGATAGTCGAGGCTAAGAGTGTTATCTATCATAGTCATTATTGAAATAAGTACTAACTACCTAATACTTTCTGTTACGAGGATATCATTGAAATTAAACAATATTTTATACTTTTACGGTCTTTAAAATAAAGTAGGTCTAAAAGTAAATAATACCGCGATAGAATCCGTAATAAGAGGCTTGATTTCAAAGTATCTACCTAATTAATTCTGTGATTACTTAATAACAACTTATTTTCTTACATAATTAAAGTAATTAGAAGTAATCAAAAATAGTTGCAGAATCAAAAGGGGATGAAATTAGGTATTCTGGTGGGGTAAAAATGTAGGGTAAAAGTGTTTTGTGGTATTACGAATTTATATAATTTGCTACAAGATCTATCCCTGTGACACATTTCATAAATTCATAATATCCCGGGAACATAGTACTTATAGGTGGAATTTGATAAAAAAAATCCCCGGATGTGAAGCCATCTGGTAACAACTAGTCGAATCATATTTTAAAATAAATGAAAAAAAATAGTGCTTAGCCTAAATATGATGACAGTCATTTTCAACATAGCGTGCAATGGTAAAAATAGGTATTTTTTCGGCCGAGGCATACCGGAATGGGACAGTAACGGCCGGACGTGTAATACCTGTCTAATGGACGCATACCATAAGTCGTCTCAATCATAACTACTGGTTTTCAAATTCAAGGAGCTCCGTAAAATATAGCATGCTACACATTTATAAACATTCAATGATTTATTAATAATGTTCTGTATTGCGTAAAAGTGTTGATTGTACGATTAATGTGCTACTTCGTTATTGATGTGTCTTGTTGAGTACATACAGGTTAATTTGTCGTGGTTGTAAAATGTAAAACACTTTGTAATTAAATACTTATCGTCATAAAATACATGTTTTAAAGCGCCTACATTTGAATTAATTATTAATATGAACGGATGCCTTCCTAAGCAAATTATTTCACATTCGTTGATGTAATGAAATAATAGTTAAGTACCCCGATTCCATTTCAAAAGTTATTCCTATTACGTCCGTAGGTACCAGTTAATACTTACGGTTGCATTTTGTATAGAACATGTCTTTGATTCACCTCGCTTCATGGCAAGGTGAATAAGAAAATAAGTATATAGAATAAATAATAATAGTACCTTCTTTTATACCCTTCGTCTACTACGAGTAGAAACCACCTGCACGAACCACCAGTGGGCAAACACCACTCTGTGGTCAACTGTGATCCACTATTGGTTCAGTGGATCCTGGTGATGGCTGTTTTAGGATCCACCTCTAGCCTCATCATGCTACTAGTAGATCGAGCACCACTTAAAGAGTTTGATTTAAACCCTAGAAGAATAAATATTACTATAATGTCCAATAAGATCGTGTAGGGCAATGCGCTGCTCTCAACTTCCATCATATGTATAACTAGCTGACCCGCGCAACTTCGTCTGCGTCACCCCATTTTTGCAACATTTTTCACTTCTGCTCCGCTCCAGTTGGTTGGAGCACAATGTTATATACATATAAACCTCTCTCTTTAATCACTCTATCTATTTAAAAAAACTGCATCGAAATCCGTTGTGTAGTTTTGAAGATTTAAGCATACAAAGGGACAAGAAAAATAGGGACAGAGAACGCGACTTTGTTTTATACTATGAGTGATGATAATGTCCTATGTTGAAAATTTGCAGCTCCATCCTGTTGATATCAAGGTTTGACACAGATTAGTTCCATTGCACTTGGCTTATCGTACTTCAATATCAAGAACTAAATCACTTGCTCAACGACTGAACTTATAATAAACGCATGTAATTATATACAAGGGAGAATGCCAGAATAAAAGTCTCAACAAAGTACAAAATTCTATAAAATAATCCTAGACAGGTTTCGCTGTCTGCGAATTCTTTCAAGAGTGGATTCGATTCAGTACAGAGCTCAGCGGGCCTAGGCAAGGCCCCCTCTTTGGTCTAACTCATGCGTGCTTCGGACAAAGAAAATGGAAAGAATAGTGTTTATTCTAGACTTGCATACAATATCACACCGCGTATTGGTATCATGAGAATTTTGAACCCATTGCCAGATGATATCGAACTACAGAACTTCGATATCGCCAATTTGGTTGTGGATGTCCGATGGCAGTCGCCTCACGGAAAATATCGAAGTTCAGCCGCATCTTAGTTAAATTAGAAAGCCGACCACAACTGAGTTGGGAATAGGCTCAGAGAATGATGATACCAGTTGGTATTAAGTGTAGTGTGCCTATTTGTCTCTATTGTTTCACGTTTGTGGTCACAGTCCCTTTTAAAATTCATTCAATTTACTTCTGATTAATTACTTCAGTTTGACCACTACTGCCATGTCTTTATGGCTCACTACTGATGATCCTAGACTCCAAATCTGTTAATTGTCAACCAAACCGCTGACACCGCAAAAAATGTAATTTTAAAGTAAACTATCACGCTGTTCAAGTCTAAAATTACATGGCAGCTCCATTCTTTTAAAAAATGGTGGCTTGTAGAGTGAATGAAAGAATGTAATGAATTCTTATTCATTTAATTTCTAAATTGTATAGTAAAAATACAGTCTAAAATTTAACGTCATTTTTTACAGTGTCTTAAGTTTGACAATGGTTAACAGTTAGTAGTATCAGGGTGGTCTGTAAGAGTATTAGGAACCAAGGGCCTTACGTGCTCTCTGAGGATCATCTAGGTTATGAAATCTTAATATCAGTCATTCATCTAAGGATATATTATGGTTGTGGCAACATTAATCTACTATAGCAATTACGTAATCCGCGAGGTTGCCAATGAATCACAGGCACTTCCTTAAAAGACTATCTAAACAAATTAGATAACCTTTTGGAGATATTCAAATTAAGAAGTATCCTTGCACCAATATAACTTTTGGATGCAGAACAAAGAACCATTACTACCACAGTGTGTCAAATTATCTAATCTGTGGTCACAGTTGTTATCTATTTTTTTTATTTAATCGTGAATGCCCAGGTCGTAGGATATAAGTGTTCTGTGACCCAGTCTTTATGGTAGTAGTAATGGGTAGTTGTAGCTCTAAAAATATGACATTGTGACCCTATATCTAATTGCAGTCATTTCACGTAAAATGCAGCGCCAAGAAGGTTATTCACTATATATTGTATTCTTATTGATGAATATATCTAATCTAAGTAGGTGAAGTTTATTTAAATGTGAGCAACTTTTATTTTTTGTATAGTTAAGTATACTTGTATACTTGGGGTGCCCGTCCACCTTGTCCGAGTTGAAAGGACGCAAGTGCTACGAAACTGGTCCTACGCCTGTTATGCAGACCATCCAGTCTGCACTTTGATAGGATAGATGTCATGATATTTAATAATTAAATTGGAAATGTGTGGTGGAACAATATAACATAATAACAATATATTGTAGTTATTCGGGCAGCCTTCGCGTGGCAGTAGCGAAATTGACTGCTACGCTAGGGTGCAGATTTGATCCTCGCTCAATGTAAATTGATGCATGAATTATGTCTATTTGCATTGGTGTCTGGGTATTTCCATGGCTCCTGAGTACCGTCGTTCCAATTGTTATATCAACATCTATGGCTGTAGTTCGCGGGTAATTGGAACCCTAAGAAGTGCAAGAACTGGTCTAAATGCAAGACTTTGATGTCGTCAAAGGGTTGTGAAGTCGTGAAGCAGTTAGACTAGAAAAAGCGGGACTCTGAGGTAAAAGTTTCAGGTACGAACGAGATGGACGGATCATGATGAGTACGTATTCAATCCTATTTCTTTTTTTTTGTTCCAAACAGTCGACCTAGTATAGTTCTATTTATAGTTCTTTTGTCATGTCATTGTTGTCATTGTTTTGAAATTGGAAATTTAAGAAGTTACCAGTAAGTAGCTAATGGAACGTTCGCTCCAATGCTTCCATTGAGGGAGGGCTGTTAAATACACCCAACTATATAGCAGAGTGCCCAGTTCGGATGCAACACTGCAACAGTGACGCTATCTCGCGATAGCTATCGGTTCTGGGTACTGACCCGACCGATAGGTGTGCTATTTGATTATAAGAACGTAAATATTTATGTATCTATACATTTTTGCGCATTTTAAGCGGTTATAATAAGCTAAACGTAACATTCGTATAACCATGGTGTGACGTATTGAGTCGAATCAAATGTATTATTTTATATACGTTATCTATAGACCAGACTATACTTTCTATAGATTTTTTTCGTGTTGAGGTAGGTCGATACCAAATTGTGTTTAGATACTAATACCTAATTGCATAACTGTTGGTTATAATTTTGCACGTTCAAGAACTTAATCATCATCATCATGTAAACTTATTTCCCTGATGACATTCGAGGTCAAGGTGAACTCGAAGGTCAGTATCCGTCTTCTGGTTTTTCCTTTTCCACTTAACACTATTTTTGCCGTCCATGGTAGTGAGACCAGGCATGTCACCCTTCTGGCGTCGAGGAGCTTCCACACCAGAACTTCCTGAGCCTACCGGGTGCGCTGTTGTCAGGTATTTGTTACTCACATAGACTGGCGATTTACGCAAAACATGAGAAAGGAAAGCTATTCTCTTGCATTTTATCTGCGACATTGTTCGTTACGTTTAAGAACCTAAGATTCGTTCGTAAATTAGTAATTTCAGCCGGCTTTCGACTGTGGTTGAGGTGCAGCTTCATTCACCTGCCTACCTCTTTATTATTTGTGATGATAAACCTGTGTAATACAGTCTGTAGTCCTCCACAAAGTCTAACGTTATTAAAATGACGTTAACTCAGTCTGTCACATAACAGTTTAATTCGTTCTTCTTGTTCTTCTTCTTAAAATGGCTTCTTCTGCAAGCAAATTCGCCGCAATTTCACTAATGTCAATGTAAATGTAATACAAAATTATTAATGGCGAGACGCCAATGTCAAGGTTTTCAAGAAAATCTTCCAGAGCCACGTTAGCCACGCCAGTAAACTTATTTCCGTGTGTCCGCCCCCCACGAGATCAGGCAGTCGATCAGGACGTGTGGTTGGATTTTAGGGGGCGTTCAATTCGTCATTTAAATCCAAACCATATAAAGTAACAATGATCGCGATTACTTGATTTATTGAATACCATCCCTGCAAATATCGATTTCATGTTGTTCAGAATGTTTATATTTTTAACTGGGTGTAAGGTCTGGATCCGGCGCCGATAGAGAAAGAGAGATAGAGCTATAATAATAATCTATATAGCTCCAAATATCTATATGGTGAGACCTATGAAAGTTTTCCCGATGTTTAATGACCGAGGTTTTGCGAGCTAATATCATGTAGGAGCACATGCTACTGTTTAAACTGATGGTGAATTGAAAATATATACTTACTCGTAGACTCTTTTAGGAGCGGGAGGTTCTTCTCCACTTCTTTCATCTTTTGACATTGTTGACAGATTAAGAACAGATTTTCTTTTAGGTTATCACAGTCATTTTGGAAAAAGTAGAAAAATGAATCTGTCAGTATAGTTGGTAGACCGCAGAGCTAACTAATTGCATTCATTAGCGGAACGTTGTGCCACTCAGGAATTACGTCATCGTTCTCCAATTGCAGTGAATTAAAATGAATTTCTGGTCTCCATAAATAATAAATATGACTCAGTAATATATTAAATTCAAGTAACATTTAAGAACTGTCTCTTTATTTATCGCATTCCTATCGGAGTCGTGAGGTTTTTTGCGAGGCGCCTATTAGTCGTGTGACTTAAAATAATTAATGCAAACTGTTTTGACACGACACATAAATTAATTGTACATAGTTTGGGCCTACAGTAGTACTCGTGTTTTACTTCAATTCTGTATATTAACTAATGTTATACGAATTGTACTCAAAACCCTCGAACCGTTAAAAGTTCCAGAGAGATACTCACAAAATCTCGTTGATATTTAATTATATTATGTAACTAAGATATGAAAGATATTTTTAATTTTAAAAGAATTAAGTTAACTAGTTTCCTAATATATTAGTTACCTAATTGAAATATTTAAAATGTCATGTACCTATATGTATTCGTATGTTCATTGCGCATTCGACTGGTCGACATAATCTGCGAGTAAAATTAAAAGATGGCGTTTTGATGATGCCTTATACATTACAAGAATATTGTACTCATATAGTAACTTTGGCAGCTGACTCATTGTCTCTCTTGTGTGTAGGTAGAGTAAATTTGGTGGCAGTTAAGAAGCCTACTAAAGGAGTCAATTCCTGACAAATTCGTAACCATCACGGCAGTTTTTTATAGAAGTTTTATTCCTTACAGTTTCTAATAGTTCACCCTTCCTGTCAGTTGCTTGGTAGAATTATTGGTTCACCGGGTCAGTGTGATATACTATGTCCTCCGCTCCAAAATAGTTCTGTGACAGCAAACTCATCTAATGTTCCGTCTTCCGCATTTTTCTTTCGCTGTAGTCTTTTGTAGATGCAGTGAATCCATCAATCTTATCTTCCGTTTGCCGTTTCAACTAATTCCAGTACATCCAAGTAAAAAACCTTTATTTCGATGTCCAATGCGCGGTAGCAGTAGTAATTTATTATGTTTTGAAAGCTCAAATATATTAATCAAGAATAATAAATATTGTAAAGTAATTACATGTAGTAGACATAATGACTCATTAAAATAATACGATTAAGTCATGGTTGTTTAATATGTAATGGACAGTGTACAGTGATTTATGGAGATTTAGTGTACTGTTACCATTATTTTTACGGATTTAGGACACATCAAAGTCGCGGGTACCCAATGGATGCAGACCGCCTACAACCGGTCGGATTGGAGGTTGATGGGGGAGGCTCATGTTCAGCAGTGGACGTCTTGTGGCTGAAATGATGATGATGATGAGGACACAATACATCTTCAATCAATTACCTTATTTAAGATTACTGCTGGATATTGGCCTAAAATAAAAAAAGTTTCATAGCAGTCAATCCTCCGCTGTCGGCATCCAGTGTAGGTCTAGGTCGTTGCTCCATCTGGCTGGGAGCTTCGCATCGACCACTGGAGTGGTAGTACTTGTAGTGAGGTGAGGTGAACAAGAAAAGCAGGTGGTTTGGGTTTGTCGATATACAGAACTTTGATCATATAGAAACATACTGATTGAATGGTAAATCAAGTACTACCTACTTATTATAAGTTAAATAAAAGGAAAAGCGGTTCAACCGATGTTGATCACGAAATTGATAAGGTCTTGAAAAATTTACCAGGAAAATTAATATTTGAACTTCAGTGTTTTTTTAGGTAGGTGTGTTTTCTTATACGTATTGTAATTATTTATAGAAGAAAATAGTTCTATAAAATCTATTTATTATAATCATTGCTATAGCCTGTGGGCCGGCCCGCAAGAATGTCGACTATCGCAACCAATATGTCCTTTACCAAGCTCTAATCTTTTTGTGTACCAAATTTCATCAGCTTATCTACAAACATGACGAAAATTCGTACCCGACTTCCCCCCTTTTTAACCTCTTTTTTCGTAATAAATAGTAGCTTATGTCCGTTGCCAAGCTTTAATCCATCCCTCTACCAAATTTCATTAAGATCGGTTCCGTGGTTTAGGCGTGAATGCGTAACATACAGACAGAGTTACTTTCGAATTTATAATATTGAATCAGGATTGTCTGACTATCTACAAAAATTATGGTTAAATATCAATAATATATTAGTATCATTTCCATATTATGACGATACATGTGTTTGTGACTCCATATCGAAGGTTAAAATGTTTATTTTAGTTGTAGCCGGATGAAATACACAAAATAACTATTTATATATATATGTAGGTACGTACTTACTTACGTATAATAACAGCTTAGGCAAGAGCGAGGTCACGTTTTTAATTAAACCATTAGGTACGTATGTACAAATTATTTTTGCTATGGACGCCCTACGGCGCTACATGCTTATGGACAATCGTAAAATTAAATAAGCTTTATTATTGAAAAGGAAATGGCATCAATTTTTAGGCGCCTATAATTATATAGATGTTATCTAAGATTAGATTGAATGAAATATGAAGGTAATCGCTTGAAGGAAACTTTCACGTAAGTGCAAACAAGTAGTTGACAAAGTTTTGTTGCAATATTGAATGAACGCTGTTCGGAGCATAAAATACTGACAAACAAACATATATGGGCGCGTGTAGACAGTTAATATATATTACGATCCGATAACAGGTAAAGGCACGAATCATATTTACATATGAATATTATGTCAATATTCAATCAATCAATTAAATAGCCTATCGCAGTCTACTGGATATAGACCTTTTAGGATTCGGATGTTGGGAGGCTTTGGCCTACTGTTTCCACGCAGGCCAGACTGTTTGGTACATGGTTTTATTTAGAGTTATCCTTCGCTAGTGATATTATTTGCGTTAGATAGATTTACCCCGAAGATATTTCTATTATAATAATTCGTGGGGTAAAAGAGAAATACATGAAATACTCTACTTATACTATATCGATAGGTATTCCTATCGATATAGTATAAGTAGATACATATTCTACGATATATATTTTCTGTACTAATCAAACAACCCACCTCCTAATCGATCCCGGTGCAAAAGTAACAATACCATTTTGCAACAGGAACAATCTGGAACGCGAGTCGCTAGTCGCCTCGTTGATAGGGTAATTGGATCCTCTATCCAATTACCACGACATAGCCTACAGGGTTAGCAAGCTGAAGTGGCAGTGGGCGGGGCACGTAGCAAGAAGAACAGATGGCCGTTGGAGCCAAAGGGTTCTTGAATGGAGACCGCGTACCGGTAGACGAAGCGTGGGACGGCCTCCTGCGAGATGGACGGACGACATAGTCAAAGTCGCGGGTACCCATTGGATGCAGACCGCCTCCAACCGGTCGGATTGGAGGTCGATGGGGGAGGCCTATGTTCAGCAGTGGACGTCTTGTGGCTGAAATGATGAATGATGATCCAATTACCGCGATAGAGCTTTTAGCCTCCTTGCCCAAGCTTCCCAGGGTGTAATGCTTTAAATGCCTGCCAATGCTGTAAAAAACTACCCGTACACGTTACCTAAGTAGATATGTCCATGTTATATAGGTACATCAGCCATGATTCGAAATTGAATGGAAGAGAAGAAACTAATGATAATAATATATCAAGATGTTTCAAAAATCTAAAAAAAAACATGCACCGATTGTGATGTTTAGATATTTGTTACAATCACTATCTAACGGCTGAACAGATCTGGCAGAAATTTAGTATGGGAATAGATTATTCGAAATTACTATAATTACTATATCACGGGCATTGGTTCCCAAATTACTGTATCCCAGGCATAGATTCCCAAGGGTTGCGGAAATGAAATCGAAAATCCTCGCGGGTGAAACTGAGTGCATCAGTTAGTGTATTGATAAACATTCACCTTTATACATAAAGGCTCTCAAGTTGTATGCTTTCAGGGTAAGCATTGATCTTTAACGAGCTCATTTAAAATAACACACGCCATTTACACATTATAGCTCTTTTTGGATAACAACAGCAATCCGAGGGTTATAGTCAATTGCATTTTATTAACACTGTCTCGATATAAACGGCCTTTGCAAGGTATTGAAGACACTTAAGGCAATGCGGTGATTAATATTATCTTACTTAACCCTTGCAATTTAAAACAATAACGTAGGAGTTGGTAAAATGGTATTTCGACGGAGTGATAATCGATTGTAATTTTATTATCGAGGTGCAAATTTTATTGAAGTGCTCATAATTTTATAGGTTTACGTTATTATAATGCTTAAAGCGCGACTCATATAGGGCGGGGGCGGGTCAGGCGTGGATTGGTTTGCAATCCAATTCTGTTTACAGAAAAAAGTAAAAAAAGTAAGTGTACTTTTTTAACTTTTTTCTATATAAAGAAAACGTCGATGGATGACAAATCGTCTCCCGTCCGACCTGCACTCGCGCTATGCATGCATCTATAAATCGCGCTTAGTGTTACCATGGTATTCCATACTACAAAACCATGACCAATGAATCACCACTTGTCTAGAGGAGAAAGTTAAAGGGGAAATCTCAGGAATGCGAGTCATTATTTCAGATACAAAATGCTTCAGTTTGATTTCACTCCAAGATACACATAGGTACCTTTGGCACCTAATTTTTGTCTGATTTAAATTTGTGTCCAATGTCATTTAAAAATATAATAAAAATGATCGGGCGCGATCCAGTAACAACGAAATAAACCGAATAATATTAACATTCGCATTGATTTTATTCCTTCGTACAACCGTAGGTACCTACTAGCTGATCTACTGAAGGATGTTAGAACTAATCGATAACAGTGATCGATAACTTAGAATGTGTTAAGTTACTTTTGAGGGCGACTGTACAAAGCGATGTATTTCACAACCCATAATAGGTCTCTGTCAGGTTCAGAGATATCATCGGGGGAGAGTGGGGTGTGAATGTAACCGCGATAAATACTTTATTTCGACAATAAATTGCAAACTTACCTGGCATTGATTTTTTCATTTAGTTGTAATTTTATTTCAGATCGTAAAGGCCTTTACACACTGTACACTTTATTTAGTATTTCGTTTTGGTTATCACGTCTGAATTACTGTACTGATTTAAGTAATATTAGTATCATAAAATGGAGTGCTAGGACGATGGTTCTGAGCTATGGTGATATCCGATAGGCAGTACTTATACATAGTCAAGTAAATAAATATTTGCATTGGGCTGGGTTTTACCACCCAGTACAATTACGTGCCAATATAATTTCGTATATGGCAGTAAGTATTTTGTCTAGAAAAACGGATTACCACTGCTCAATACCATCCTTAGTTATTAAATAAATAAGTATTCTCAGGTTACGAATAAGGTGACATACCCTATGTATATAACTATTATTCCGTGAGAGTGTGTTGACACCTTTAGGTAGGTATATCAGACGATGTGGCGTTTTTCGCATATTTTTGGTAACGGTAAGTAGGTAAGATACGATCATTGCTCGTAAACGATTGCGTTAATACGTTTTTAATCCAAGTTTATGAATATTGCAATTATAGTGGTGAAGTATAAACGTGACTAATAGGTAGAATAATAAAGAAATATACGTTATGATCATCTGTTAATTGTTCAGCAGGTAGTATACCTACATAAAGTTATTGCAACAGATATTGAGATGTCAGGGAGACGTTTGTTTTAGATTCGAGGTTCATTCGTCACATCATTCTTCCATTTGATATTCAGAATCTATCTGGTTTTAAGAACACGTAATTTGTTGTGTTCTATTAACCACTATCACACTTATATGTGACCACTGTTGATAAGTAATGATGCGGTCGACGGTGGCGCACGCTTGCCTAGGAATAACCTATTCACTCTTGTCTTGAAGACTTTCAAGTTATAGATATCCGGAAACACAGACTCGGGCAGGGCATTCTACTCTCTGTATGTATTTGTACAATCAATAATGGGAAATTTTCAGTTCCTCTGTTATGGTTAGATTTAGAAAAATTAATTTTGTGACTTTTTGTAACTTTTAGAATCATACTTTTTGGCAACCTAATTTTATTAAATCGGGCCGCATAGTTCCGCCTTTCAGAATGTTTAAACCCTTGGCGAGTAAGTTTGTGAAGAACTTACTTGAATCAAATTACCTTCCAGGCAATTGAAAAGTACTAACAGCAGTTAACATTAGGTATATGATTTCTTCGACCTTAGTGATCAAAAGGTCTTCAAAGCAAATTAATTTTAGAATGTTTCGGTTAACAATTTTCGTATCTGCCACGTGAACGATAAAAATAACAAGAAGCCCATTTTATGAAAAATAATAAAACTGTTTTTCCTGTGGAATTAATTTCCTTCTATTATCTAAATAAATGTTATTTTAATTGTTAAAATATTATTTGATAGTACATATTTTAATATTGCAACGATCAGTTTGAAGGCTGTATTACAGCACATTGAAGTTTATCCAACCTTATACGTTAGTAGCAATATTAATGACAGAAATAAAGTTTGACAAGCTGGAATGATAACAAAAAGGTCTCTACCATGGTGAATGTTCTGATGAGCTCTTCCAATTAGTCCCACCCTCCCCTTACTTACAAAGGACAACAAGTGCAGGACTTAGATATCACCCGCATACGGTGCAGAATATTTTTTCGAGAATCAAGGGGTTTAAATGAGTCTTTATTCTGCCGCACCATTAAGCTCACAATGTTTCCTTCTCTCTACAGCCTCGGGTCCTATAAGCGAGGCGTGAAAATGCACCTGATGAGGCTGTCAATCCGAGCACCACCATTGTGACACTGTTAGAATAAAACCAGGCGAAAAGTAGGAACTAGGTATATTCAAATTATTATTTAATTATTATAATTATTATTTAATTTAAATGTAATATTTTCTGTATGATGTAATAAGACGCATAATTTTCATAATTAATTACGTAGTAATATAAAAACTTAGCAAGAAGAAACATTAAAAACATTATTTTTTTTTTTTCATAACCTACATTAAATTAGTTTTGAACATAACGTGTCATAAATTATAATAAGTGTCGAATTTTAAGTGTGTCGCAGGTATATTATGTCCAGGAAAAAATATTTATGATGGGAAATACAACGTTGGTAAATAAATTAAAGATGTGAAGAACCAAAATGGTGAAGTCTTAAATGTCCGGGTAAGGGGGGAGTCCGTCCGGTCACCGAGGTTGAATGCCATATTTGCTATATTCGATACTAATATACCTGTATCAGACACTAAAGTTGCGGCATGCCATGATGGCCGCTTTGCCACGACTGATTTAGTTCGTTTTCTCTATTTTGGTGTGTGAAGTTAATTTTCTTCTGTACCAGTCTCGCCATATCTAATATTTAAAAAATAAAAATCAATGAAGGGGCATTCGTTTCGTTGTAATTTTATAACTCAAGATCGGGCTCACCTATCCAAACCAAATGTTCAGGCTTTGTTCGGACTATTTAGTAGATGGTTTATATGAAGTTTGCAGAAAATCGATCGAGCGGTTTAAACATACCACGGGCGAAGCTGCGGTGGGTCAGCTAGTTTTATTATATTGTTGATGACATGTTAATTTATTAATGTCATATGGATTTTCCAGTTCTGAAATTTTAATAGGATTCCTGTTCGGCATTTGAGTATTCATGCCGATTGCAATTAAAACTTGTAGGTACTTGTGCATACATATCTAACACTAAGTAGTATTTACACTATGACTTGGGTACCCAGAGTTCGCTTTCCAACCCCTCCTTTCCATATTTTAGTTTAATTTCGGATTGATTCGGAATAATCGGAACCAACCCAATCCTCCTAACACTGATTGGAATACCAAATGAACGAGAGTTCATCAGTCACCAAATCTTGTCTTAGTGATGTACAAATTAGATTGATGTAAATTATTCCTAAAAGACACCAATTAGGTATATTGGTGTCATTTAGGAATTATATGGAGTCTTTAAATATCACAAACAAGTTAGTATCTCAACATTCTAACTAGGAAATATATTCAATTATTTGAATACAATGGATGTGGGGACAATAATCGTGGCTTGTCTGCGGTGCTTGTAACTTTGAGGACGTAAGGTGTTGCACGCGGCCTGAAAGTGGGCCGGTTACCTCACATTATATGCTAATTAATATATTTGTTTCACGCCACAAGTGGTTTTATATTTTATATTCGTTATAATATTAGATGTGGTTGCTTTAGAAACGAGCCAATTGTGTAGTGGTAGCCGTAGACTGCGAATTCACGCAATCGTTGCGTGTTTTTGAGTTTTTATTGTCTGTAAGGCCGGAATTTATGAAATCGGAAGAATGAGTAAATGCATTTTTTAAGCATTACGTCATGTTTTTATGAATATAATATATATTGTTATGATAAGCAGTGATAGTCTTGTTAAAAATAATTGATTGCAACTTTGATATATTCGGATAGAATGCCATTGGTAGTCATTTCCGTACCTATTGAACCTTGGCGTCTCAACCAATGGGTACAAGTTGGATAATCGGTGAAATACACCTTCACTTGCTAAGTATATTTAATGAATATTGCTGTTTTCACGTGTAATTTACTTTATATTACCGCCTCTCTCAACTAATCCCACTGTCTCCTATTTAAAACAACAACTGGGGCTCTAGCCAAAATGCATTCGTTCTGAATCTACATTCGTCATCGCTCTGAAAATGTACGGGAGTGACATTTTGTTGTCGGAATCGGATCACATGATATTCGACAACAAATATGGCACTCCCATATATTTTCAGAGCGATGTAAGAATGTAGATTCGGATCGAACGCATTTTGGCTAGGCCCCCAGCTGGACTATGGTGTCTCCCATATAACAACAAGTCTAGGACCAGGCGCTTCGTTTTCCTTTTTCTTTGTCGCATGATAAAAAACTTAAATTCTCTATCCACGTTGTTCTTCAATCAGCAGCATCTGATGAGGCAGTTGAATTAGGGACCTCCTTTTTAAGAATTCAATATCTGGTATCTGATAATCTAGTCTTCACCCTAGGTTCGTTACTATTTAGCGAGGTGCAGTCAATTGGCTGATTTAATATATTATAAAAAGTTCTTACACGCATAATCCAATCTCTCCGTCGGCTTTGCTCCATTCACAAAAACAATAATAATATGATAATTACCTACAGAGATTTAGTTCACATAATCCGATTTCATTTCCATTATCTGTTGCTCACGACCTGTGGTTTGTAATACCGAATGTAATGATGTGAATAGCTTGATTATGACTTTTAGCCGTTGATTTAGATTGGAAAAAGGGAATGTCTAGACGGGATTTGAACTCGGGTTCAGTCTACAGGGGAACTATCGGAAACAAAGACAACAAATACTGCCCAGTAGCTCAGCGTACAATGGTAAAGTTTTTCCTCATCTATGGTGTGACCTAGTGACATAGGGATTCATCCTAATATCATTATTAAGTAATACCTAATCTAGCATTAGAAGTAACAGCTGAATGGAGCGGCATGAATATTGTAATCTGAAATAGTATTTCCACAGGCTAGTTTTTATCCAGTAATAATACAAAACAAGAAGAGAAACCGCGGTAGCCTAGTGGTATGGGTACTGGACTGTTGAGACGAGGTCTCAGATTCGATCCCAGGTTTAGCGTGGCACACACCAATGACTTTTCGATGCTTTTCGAAGTTATGTATGTATTTATCACAGGTTTATAAGTGCCCGGTTAATGGCAATAGGCTCGCCACCTATAGCATTGGGACCTAAGCATAAGCTGGCGAAATGTGAGTGCTAGCACCTCGGCCTACGGGGATATAGGCGTGATATTTAAAAAAAAAACAAAGAGTATTTTTGTCTGCACAAATACACTTTTGGACTATGAAATTGAATTATTCGAATGAACATTGATTCAGTCAATGAAACTTCAGATAGCATTGTTGTCTTCCGCACGCGTGGGTGCGGGCGCACTACACGCACGCCTGTAAAGGACAAATCGATAAAAATCTTTGAACACTGTCCGTTGGACTTGTCCAAATATGAACTTTCTTATGCTATTCGATTTGACATTCCATAATATTGAAACTGCGTTCGCTTTAGGTTGAAACTCAACCCTAATTGTTATTTTACGGAGTGAAAGAGTAAATACATAGACATTACACATAGAAACACCTAGACCAATATATATTTGCATTGGTCTGGGTGTTCGTATGTATAAATATGTATGTATCTACAACAAAAAGTGGCGTTATGTAGATTGTCCTATAATATTTATTATTTATTTATTTATGCATACAAATATTTGCACTGAGCGGGGACCGAACCCGCGCCTCCTGCATTATGATCGCTACCACCACGCCACAGAGGTAGGTACAAATGGAATACACTGACTCTTCAAATGTCACTGTAGTTTTTGTGTAATTGATATCACTCTCTCGGGCCACATCGTGGTGGAATGAAACGTCAATATGACATAACAGGAGAGGGTAGTCTAGTGGTATAGGTACTGGACTGCTGAGACGAGGTCTCAGATTCGATCTCAGGTATTACCATGGCACACACCAATAACTTTTCGATGCTTTTCGAAGATATGTGTGTATTTATCGCAGATTTATAAGTGTCCGGTTAATGGCAATAGGCTCGCCACCTATTACATTGGGACCTAAACATAAACTGGCGAAATGTGGGTGCTAGCACCTCTGCCTACCCCTTATAGGCGTGAGTTTATGTTATGGAGATCCGGGAGACGGCAGGCGAAAGTTATGGTATCATCTGCACACGTTAGAGGTTGAACCAGTGACCCTATAGGCGTACTACAGTCACCAAAGAATATAACTAGCAAAATGTGAATTCGAATGTAATCATTTCCTGTTAGTCTTCGGTTGAACTGACTGACAGGTGTCGGTCTTGTGTTGATGTTCACAAAATATGTTGAAACAGCTGTCGTAACATTACTGTTGCCTGTCAAGATAGCTTATGATAATGCCAGTTATCTCCATTTATGACGATGTGATTGATATATACGAATTAACAATTTGAGTATTTCGGTTTAACATAATTTTCAACATACAAACATCTTAGTGGATGCCATCTTTAATTTAAAGCTCTTCAAGAAGGACATTTGAAGGTTTTTACAGGGTTGATAGCTCGAGTGTAACGCTCCTGAGACAGGGCCTACAGACATGTGCGAAAATGTCTGTAGGCCATGGTTACCTACCCCATCATCAGGACCTCCTATAACTAGTTAATCATTGTCAAACCATTGAGATTTCAAAAACTGCAATAAAATTTTTGGTTTTATATACATAGAATTACAAGAATGAAACGAATAAAGTTCATTGCGTCGTTTCCTTCACTCTACACGATGCCATGTAATTTTAAACTTTAACAGCAGATTAGTATTACTTAATGGCATTTTTTGGAGTAGTAGTGGTTTGTCAATGGTTAACTATTAGTAAAATTGGGGCCAAGATGGGCCGTGTGCTTGTCTGCCCCCTAAGTGGGACAAAAAAGGATTTTACAAAGCATGATGTCATAAAATAATCACTATCACTACATAGTATCAAATAAAGTCGCGTTCTCTGTCCCTATTTTTCTTGTCCCTTTGTATGCTTAAATCTTCAAAACTATGCAACGGATTTTGATGCGGTTTGTTTTAATAGATAGAATGCTTAAAGAGGAAGGTTTATATGTATATAACATCATGCTACAACAAACAGGTGCGTAGCAGGAATGAAAAATGTTGCAAAAACGGGTCCGTAGACTTAATTCACCTAGGCTAATTCACCCAGGGTAATTAGGTATACTATTTAGTAGACTTAATTCACCTAGCTTGCGTAAATGACGGGGTGACGCAGACGAAGTTGCGCGGGTCAGCTAGTTATCTATAAAAGGTTAAGGTTCAAGTAAATTAGGGGCATGTCAAGGTTGGCTCTGAAACTAAAGCAACAGGCATCAATGTTTCACCATTGCTACTGCGGTTTGCAGCTAGGTAGGTAAGTAAGTACTGACCTATTTTTGTTTTATTTGTAGTTCCGGTTGTTAAACGTACAAATAACTAAGTACCTACCTAGTTTCTAAGGAAATCTAAATATCAACTACGCAATGATTATAGCTGATCGGAATTACCAAGTAATTCACAATGGTAATTTTTGTGCTATAGGCTAAGCGCACACACTCAGTACTAATTTTATTGACAACTAGCCGGTACTCGTGGCTTCGTCCACATGGAATTTTGGTCTTTGATCCCCTTCCCGCTATCCATGGGACACTTTATCCGGATAAAAGTAGGCCTATGTTTTATTTGCAGACGACCAAATTTCAGTCAAAAACGTCCAGCGTACGTCATTATAGAATTATAATTGTTAGTAGGAAGTGTGATAAAATACATAATTAGGTACTTATGTGCAAGATTTTTGTGTTCAATAATATGGGCTCGACGTTGACCGTAGGTGGTATGTAAGTTTTGTCTATAAAGTTATTATTACTGCTGTAAATAGAGCAACATTCTCCTCATTATCGCGTTACCGAATTTAAAAAGTCAAAAGAAAAATATTTTTTGTCCATCGCACACTTTGTCTCTTTGTGATATTTTTACGTGTGTACGGTGTCCCTTAAGCTGTCAAATTTGAAGGTAATTTGTCTGTAATTCAAAACTTAATTACAAATCATTAGGTAGGTATATACTGGTTCATTGTGGTTAATGTTCTCAAATAATATATAATTCAGTGTGGTTCTTTGTTTTATTAACTTGAAGCCGTTATTACTCCTTATTGTTCGTGGAAATAACTATATATTGACTCTATATTGTATTAGTTACTTGATGGGTGTTGCAGCTGTGTGTATTTTTTTATATACCTAAGGGTTTTAGATTAATTCATAACACATTTCCGCACAGGAATGCGGTTGAAACTACAGTACTAAGCTAAGCTGGTAATAAATAGAAATTAAATATGTAAGCGGTTGTTGAATGTTTTTTTATGAATTTAATGGATTTTATAGCTTTGACTACACTCTGCCTGACTGACTGGCTAATGAATGACTTCTAGAAACGTCAATATTGGAGATGTTTTCGAAATGATAAGGAAATAATAATTGAGTCGAACGGCTTTTATCCGACTGCGCTAGCGAGGTTAGTGTTTTCAGTAGTGCAATTCTGCTGTAGAGCCTTCAAGAACACAATTAACAACACTGGGAATATACCTACTCTGTGAATCTGAACGGACAAGAAGAACAAGAAGGTCACTTAAAAATAAAGTACTTAATAAAAAAAGTAAAAAATAAGTAACAATAGTTAATAGTTTCATTGACATCATACCAGCCGTTTCCTGTGATGATGTAACAAACAGAAGGTTTTATTTACTGACGTGCTTGGTTACAGCTGAAGGTAACAAATTTATATGAAGTTTTCACAATTGATTTTAGCTGATCTTTCAAACTGAGGTTGACTTGAGCTCATACATCCTTTAAATAACTTTTTCAAATAATGTTACAATAATATGACTTCACCTCGCCTAAATCTTACTAAAGGTAGAAGGTGAAGACCGAAAAATAATTTATTACTTTGTAAGATCATAAAGTTATTTGTAATACTTAGAGAGATATAGAAAAAATAAATCCGGGAACGGGGTAATGGAGAGACTGTTCCTCTATTTTCGCCAGTAACAATACTTTTTTTAATAGATCGTTTAAAACCGATTAAATTTTATTAAAGATTCGTTTAGCAAACGGTTTCTAGTGTTAATTTAAACGCCGCCGTTGATAATGGATTACCTATGGTAGGTACTTGAAATGGGAAAATAAAAAACGAATAATATTTATAATTGTGTATTTATGTTCAATTTTTACAATTACGTTTATTATAAAGTAAGCAATGGCAAGTTATCTTCGCGTCGTCAAGCTAAACTAGTACATAGTAACAAAGATTTACACTTCTAACTTATCTTACAAAATAAATTACTAAATATTTATAAAGTAACGATATGTCATGTCAAAGTATATTCAAATTAAAATAGGATATAAAACAAATCAATAATATATCTAACAGACTACCTGTAGGCTACTATTACTTTCATATTCATATACAGTGGAGAAATAAATTACAAATTTTCAAAAATATCCTATATTAATTACATAGATAGATATAAATCTCAATCATTTACTCGGTGGAAAGTCTAAAGTCGTATACGGAGGTCTGGTACGGGGTGCAGGGGGCCTACGGGTACGGGGGTGAGTTTTACCCCCATCGACAACTACCCCTGAACCACCAGCACTCAATGTGACTTCTCCTTCTTCGGGAAGGTAAGGCGTTCTTGGACTCAATACCAAGGCTTTGTATGAAGAGTGTGAGTCAGCAATACTCCTTCCATCTCCTTCATCTCTTCTTGACAGTTCAGAGAATGGTGATACTGAACGTTTTTCGATTCCACTCGGTCCTGGAGTTTCCTCTTTAGGTTTAAGTTCATATGCGTTTTCTTCTTTTCTCTTAGGCTCTGTGTCCTTTTTGAATTTCGTTTGTCGTTCTATAATCTCTGCTGTTGTTAAATCAGATCCTTGTACATCAGTTTCCAAAGGAGGTGCTGATAACCAGGGTCTTGAAGAATTGGTGCCACACCACCGTTCTTCATTCTCACTGGCATCACCCAGAAGACCTAGTTTTTCTAAGTTCTGGAGTAAAAGATTCTCACTTGAACTGGCTGCTCTCATTTCAGTCTTCGATTCTTCAGCAAGCAGTAACTCTGCTAACGGTGGTGCAAGTCCTAAGCCGATATTCCTTTCATGGTACACTTCAGAAATAGTTGGGGTAAGTTCCCCGCTCATGTGTCTAACTTGGGCCATCGAGTCTCGACTGCTAGTTCCCATTTTTGGTCTTGGAGTTCTTTTAGACGTTGAGGGTTGGACTAGTGTCTGTTCAGATTTGTCTTCTTCTGATCGTCTAGGTTGGGCTGAAGCCAAATCGTAGAAAGCGTCTAAATATCTTGCGTGGGAGGGTTCTGGTCTACGCCTCAGTACGGTATCGTGGCCGGAGCTTTCCCAATCGGAGTCATCAGAAGGCGGTCTTCTAGTGTATAAAGTTCTGATTTTAGTTTGATGTGCGAGTGCTAAAGATACGTCTCTTGGTGGGGCTGTCGTTGGGGCTTGTGGTGCAGCTGGTGGGGATGGTGTGAAAGCAGCGTCACTTTCCCCACGGTATCTTGGTGGAGGTGGTGCGGGTGGAGGGGCAGTTCTACCGTCGGGCTCACCACGACCAACTTCTGTTGATGATGAGGAGCCGCGGACGTACATTGTAAAAGCTCCTCCGCATGAGCCTAGTGGTAGAGGTGGAGGTGGTACTGATGAGACACTTTCTTCTGTAAAAGAAAATAGAGTCAATTTAGAAGGGGCAAGTTGTTTATTTATATCACCAGAAGTCGCCGATAGGAAAACTAATGCCTTCTTTGAAATCACAGGGGTACTAAAAAGTGTTATTACGGTTTTACATTATTAAAATTCTGTTGAGGGTTTGATAGAGTCATATAAAGAAGTCAACATCAAATCTGTGCTTACGTCGATGCTGTCTTGGTGGTGGTTCCCCATCAGAATGAGGCTCTAGATCTCCGTCGTCTATCGACGCTAGTGATTCAACACTTGAGCTCGATTCTAGACTCAAGCTTCGTGGAGCTTCTTGAGTATCTGTTGACAAAAAAACATTTGGTTTTTTTTCATACGATTTATACAAGCTTGATTGGGCAATTTCAAGGACTATCTCTGTGGAGTATAGCTTTTATCTTAGTGACATCAATGCTCATGTAAAGTACGGAAAGATATACGTACATATAGTATTAGCCTTAGTACCATATATAAAATAAATTAGCTGTAATATGTCTTACTTACCAAACAGTGCAAGCAATGCTTGTAGTACGAATTGTATGTGTCTCCTGTTGGCTGCTTTTCCGGTCCGCAGTGTGACCTCGTCTTGTCCAACTTCTGCCAGGTCGAAACCAAGCGAGGCTAGTAGCTCGTGACAACCATTTACACGCCATAGCCTGGAACAATATTAAAATACATTTATTTAAATTTATGGAAAAGAATATTAGTAACTGAAATTATCTCCTAGTACTCCAACTAACTATCAAGAGTGAGTTCATATCGTTTGTGTAATGGCTTGAGTTCAAAGTCGGGATTTCTATCTCAGGGGAAGTAGGACCACAAAATGTGAGGGAACCAAAAGAGTCTTGACGTTATTTGTCTCTGACTCTATCTTTGACTCAAAGAAATGTTTCTTCCATCAGTTGCTCATTAGTGAGAGGCTTTATTCGTCATCATCATCTTAGCGTTACTCCGATTTGCGAGGCTTTTATTGCAGAGTTCGGAATTTGCTTACTTCTTCTACCTTTTTTGGTTTAGCTTTATAAGGCTTTTCTTCTATATTATACGGTATTATATTAAAGATATTTAATGCGGAACCAGTAAGCAATTATGGTTGTGAACATACCTGACATTTACTGCAACTTCAATAGTATCAGTATCCGAGTTCTTGATGGAAAATTGTGAAATTACGGAGCGGATTACACCAATGATATCATCAGCTACGTCACCATTTGAAATCAGTTTCGATAACGCCTGTAGTGTAGTCGAAGTTAGACCTGCAAAATGAAAAAAGATTTATTATTGTTCAGGGATCCAGAAATTCCACCAACCCACCTACCTACTTTCTATACCAAGATACAATCAAACACAGTGTCTAACAGAAAAAGTCCCACGTTGGGCGCCATTGTAAAAAAATGTTACAATGGCGCCCAACATGGGTCACAAGAGAAGAAGAACCATGAAAATTGGAATGAAAAGGACCTATGTGAGTCTAACCTATCGGTATATAAAGTACTTATCGTTAATATGTTAGGAGAAGGTGATACTACTCGTGTCATTTGTATTGGAAAAGTTCTTTTGGATAATACTGTAAATACGTACCGAGTAGGGCTTGTAGGCTAGCTGAGCATTGTGTTAATCTTTCTTCAGGATCGCTTTGCGGGAAGAACACGCTGGATGGTATTCCATTTGCTGCTGGTTCAAACCTGAAAGTAATTTATTTATTAAATACTGCAATTGCTTCTGAGCAATATTTTGGAAGTGATTTCATACTGTTCGTAACTTAAGTAATCCTAATCAAATATATGGCAGATTTAAAGTCAGATCTCCCAAGATACGGATCATACTAGTTTCGGAGTCAGAGGTTCTGTAAACTAGATCTAAGTTACTGAAAAATTATAATAATTATTATTATTTACTATCTCTCTAATAAAAAAACCACATCAAAATCAGTTTAGTACTTTTTGCGTTATTAATACTAATTATATTGAGTATAATAATATCGATAATGTTGTTACCTAAAGCCAACACTCATGAGCAACTCCCTCCAGCCGTTGGCGTTGCCCGCCTTGTTCTCGATACTCTTCTGTGTGGTGTACATCGCGTTCTTCTGTCCTCGGACTATTCTTTGTAATGACTTCTCAACCAGATGGAGACACACACGCAAGGCATCTCTGGAATCAAACATGATATTTTTTATGATTATAAACCTAGGATGAATCAAGAGAGATATCACTACAATGAAACTTGATACCTTAGATAGTGAAGGTAATGAATACGTCTTTGAAATTGCTTCTGTAGGACATTTATTTATTTATCTAATCGGAGGACTAACAGCAATAAGAATACATTGAAACTTTTGTCATAGATACATAGAGCCAATTATAGGCCCTCGCTGTTACAAATGAGACTGTGCTTGTAATGATGATAAAAATATTTAGACTTTTCTAGAGACGCAAGTAAAAAATATGATAATATAATTAGGGGATATAGTTGACTTTTGACAAGAATCTTCAGTACTGTTCATATTAGTACTTAAAGTTCTAGTTAATGTATACTCTAAGGTCTAGAGTCGTTACTAATCTCGTACCTGCATTTGTCCGGAGCGGCGAGTAGCTCGCAAAGAGCTTGTCCCATGAGCGCGACCTTGTTGCTGAGGCGCACATTGGCCCCGACCAAGACCAGACCCGACCAGTGCGCCGGGTGTGCGAAATGTTTGGTGTGGCGAACGGTCTGCATCGCGTCTCCTAGGGCCCTATGAAGATATAATATCTACGGTGAGACACTTTAAAACACGAGGTTGAGACAGCTGGAAAACACGTTCCATTATATAATGTAGGACACAATAATTCATCCGTTCTATGTTCTTGAAAACCATTTCTATTTTTTGTTTCTTTTTTTGTGTGGAAGCCCTTTTGGTGTTGAGGTGGCATCCTCGGTATCATCTAAAGGTGAGATGATTACGTCGAACCGTTTATAACCAATGGTACACGTTATTAGGAAGACTGATACGAATAGTCAGTGGCAAGTTAATGCTAATTAGGGTTGGAAATATAGTTTTAGACGTTTATAGGTCCCAAATTAGTATCCTTGTTGCATTTAAATCTTGAAGTTCAAGGTCAGCTCTCCTAGTGCTAACTGCCGACTACAGTCGGAGAGGAAAATTAGCGTCTAGGTTCATCTGTCAATCGGCAGGTGTACCGGCTTGCAAATGGGCCAAATTCTTTCGGGCCAAGAAAATCTGGTTGAGGTCAATTTTTTTCATAATAATGTACCAAAGGACAGTGTCCAACGTGTATAAGCACTTGGCCTGACATGGACATACAATAATTGGGCAAATATGATACAGGTTTGGTAGTTCATATTAGTAAGAAATAAAATAACATCATATGGTTGTATCAGAATTCATCATTTATATTATATACTGACCATAGCATTTAGTCAATTTTTGTTAATTTAAGATTAGCTGTATTCATTATTTCTTTATTATTGGGATACATAACTTGTTCAAGAATTAGGCAGGTGGATTTACATTATCTTGGTACCGTGCCCAGCTCAAAAACCAAATTATTGTCATGACAAGAGCACAGCAACTTACTTAGGTACTTTTCTTCGTCCGACAATACAATAACAGCAGTAAACATATTACATAGCACTTGCGGTGCAATCTATTGCCCTATAACAGATGCCAACTCTTGCAAACGGAGGACATGTCTTCGTCTTTGGAAAAAGTTGATGCCACTATTCACACATTGTCTCATCGTGGGATCTGTTCCCATATTCGTGCCAGAATTATCGTTATGAACGGGTTCAAAGTCGGCAGGCTCGCCAGGCTCGGTGATGAAAGATTTATCCGGGTTCATTTTCCAATGAAAAATAAAATCAGCTTTCACGAGAAATAGAATAATGTAAACACAAATCAAGATGACAAACGAATGACATTTTTATAACGGATTTCTTTCCAGTTGCCATAAACAAACACAAACTCAATCGATTAAAAATAAATTCGGCTTTGAATCGCGTAGAAACAGTTTTAGCTCCATTATTATAAAACAATGATCAAAGATGAGACCATATTAAAATATTGTTATTATTTACTACTTTTTCGTATCTATATCGACTATTACACAATAAATATCTCCAATATCATGTACGATGATCATTGGCGGTATTAAAAAACATTATATATTAACGATACTGAACTTTTTTCAAGAAAAAAAAGCTTCTAGCGATCAAATACTTCTAAATAATACTTCTAGTGATCCCTATCGCTTGAAAACCGGTGATATAAGCAAAATATTGATATCAATGCCGAACGAATGTCTAGAATGGCTATTTTATATTTTAGTTATATCTTATTATGTCCTGGCAACTGTTTATTGACTTAAGTAATATTTATTTTTACATTCACTATTTAGTTTAAGTTGACAGTAGAGAATATCTATATATATATACCTACTTACTTGTACATTAAGTCTAATAAATAAATAAATAAGCTTAATAACCGAGTATAATACATAATTACTGACATATCTCTACGTTTTCGTAGTCGTTCTTAAAAATCTTATGTTTGACCGTTGAGTAGAACCGACTTCCACTCCGGCGCGGAAGGCTATTATAATATGAAAATCCTTCACATCACATCGAATCACTTCACGTTCGCATTCGAGTCACATTCGACGCGTATTCAATATCATTTAGTTTATGTATCTTTTTTTAAGTATCAATTAGTCATAGGTTTCAAATCAATACTTATATCAAGTCATCCTATCAATTTCTTATGAAACTCTGGTGTCCTATACATTACTCTGAATCGATATATTAATATGTCTCAAATAAAAAAATCGATTATGGTCTTTATTATAACTGGCAACATTTTAGCATTGGGGAAAAGAGAAAGGTGGTTCCAAGAGTACAGAAATATTATATTTCAGTGAGCTAATAGAGTAAATACTAATTATTTAAAGATATATCTTGATACTCCAAGAATTCATGGTTAGTTCGGTAAAAATTAAATATGATTATCGATCAATAGCTACATTTGCGTACATCGTGTCCATGGAAGGCCAGTTTTGGATATAGTCCTTTGCAATTAGGACAAACAACAGTTGTAATAAAAGGAATGTCGAATAACATACTTGGCAACCCTGCTTCCTTGCAAAAGCGCAGAATACAGCGCTCTATACAAGATCTTGGTGGCAGTGTCCTGCGGTGCGGGCCACATCGTCAGCAGTATGGAGTGGGCGCCCGCCGCCAGCAGCGCGCGGCACAGGCGGGACACGCCGTCACCCGCCACGCTGACGTCATCAGTGTCCTCGCCAGACCCTTGCAGGGCGCCGCTAGATGGCGCGCAGGATATTACCACCTGGAGAGTAGTGTAGCTATAAGTATATTTATTTTAATGGGTGCATCGACCTCCAATTCGACTTTGAATATGTCATTCGTCGATCTCGCGGGGGTCCTACTGATCCTACTATTTTTCTACTAGTATCCTACTATTATGAAGCTATTATCCTACTATTATGGCACTATTCTACTATTATCCTACTATCATCCTACTATTATCCTACTATCATCCTACTATAAATTATCATAGTATAATCATACTATTATTATTAATATTAATGTTATAAATATGTAAATTTGTAAGGATGTTTGCTATTCAATCACGCTCAAACGGCTGAATCGATCTGGCTAAAAATGTATAAAGATATAGATATTATATTTAGACATACTTCTGATCCCTGAAAAAAGTATTCATGGATTATCGAAACTGGAACAACTAGTGACCATAATACGGGGTATAGGCTAAATAAACCTACATTCATTATTTTAAGATCTCTGTAACACCTATGTTTCACAATTAAATAAATAAATAAAAAAATATATATTTTAAGTTTAAATATAATACAATTCTTTAAGAAAAGAAGTACATTACCAGTCTGGCAGTTATTTTCAAGTTCATAATTTCGGATGCTGTCAGCATAAACTCCGAAGCGGGTGGCAGTTCCTCGTTGCTGGCTGGTAGTTCCGAATCTAAATCAAATTGGATAGTTGGCATAAAATATATTATGAATAAAATATAAATTATCGTTTATTGTCAGAAAATGAATAATACACTATTATTGTATGTTGATAAATTTATTGTATATTAAAGACAAATTAACCGTGGGGTAGATGAATATAATATACAAAAATCAGTCTGTCCACAGTTGAGAGAACTGACCGCAGCGAATACTGAAGCAGACCGCGGTAGCCTAGTGGTATGGGTAATGGACTGCTGAGACGAGGTCTCGGGTTTGATTCCAGGTTTACCATGGCTCACACCAATGACTTTTCGATGTTTTTCGAAGTTATGTGTGTATTTATTGCAGGTTTATAAGTGCCCGGTTAATGGCAATAGGCACGCCACCTTTTACATTGGGACCTAAACATAAACTGGCGAAATATGGGTGCTAGCACCTCTGCCTACCCCTCGGGGATACTGGCGTGAGTTTATGTTATGACAATACTGAAGAGACAGTGGCGGCACCCTTCAGTCACCTATCTCAAAACCCGAGATTGCCCTGGGTTGTCGTGTGGTTTTAGTTGGATCGAATCATCAATCGGGCTGTTATCCGTGGGGATTTCCACACTATAACACCACCACGAACGAACTTCAGATAATGATAACTTACTTTCGTCTTCATTTTCGGTGGATGTATCAGCTGCACCGCTGCCGACACTCGTGTTTAGTAGACGTTTAGCTTGAGAATCAACCTGTACACCAAATATTAACATTTTTTAATCATTTTACAGTATTGTGTCTATAGTATGGTAATAAATACGCCCATCTACCATCAATCATTGTAATCAAGTGATACAATATGTTCGTTACCGACTTCTAACGATCATTTCAAATCAGGCGGAATAACGCTCGAGTAGTTTTTAATTGATTGATTGGTTGAAAGTCAACTTCATTACATTAAGTCAAAGCCTACAACAGTATTTATTTGCACCTTTGAAGTAAATATTTATTTGAAAAATAATAAAAGGCATCATACTCCTACAAAAGGAGTTTCACTTCATTCTACATAGTGGTCACCACCACACAGAGGAATATAGAGAACTGAGGGTCAACTTAATTCTTTGTTTAACTTCCAGAAAAAAAAAATAAACGCCTTAAGAGTCTGTTTGGAATGTAGAATTAAAACTATACTTACGACTTCACCAGGACTGAGAACAATGGCTGGTGTTTTCCAACAGACATGTGTCGCAAAATGGATGCATTCCGCTTGCGGTAGTTGTGCCAATACCGCTTCTTTGGATGCCTGTGAATTGAAAACCATAATCAGTCCAAATCTTCACAAACGTGTCTCAAGAACAGACTAAGAGTAAGCTTTTTGAGTATCATTTTTGAAAATGAAAATAAATACAATGTGTTTATTTTCTTTGCTTTGTGTTGAAGGTATAACAGCTGACTGTAGATTGACTGCTCGGTTATTTCAACAACTGTAGCTTGCCCTTGGTACACGGAGGTCATTAGTCTCCAGAATACTAATCTTTTTTTCGTGCGTAAATCTCCACGGTTACCCACCACACCCCGCGGCCAGCCGGAGTGATTATGTCGGAATGGAAACGACTTAAACCTCATTATATCTCGGGTGTTATATAGAGTGTAGATGGCGCAATAAGGTAATTCCTCCGCACCCCAACTGATCCTGGGTCATCCATCATAGCCCAGAAAAGGACTGTTCTCGTCCACTTCTATATGGGTGACAGGCGGGCTAGTCGCTCAGTCTATTAGTAAATCGACGACCGTATTAATATTGGATGTTACTATTTTTTAAGAATATTAGCAACCGAAATTATTAATATTCCCTCTAACTCTAAGCTCAATGGTTTGTGTTAGGACTAGGTTCACGTCGGTAGTGAATGGCCAGGATCCGAACCTGAGACCTCTCAATCGTAGGGTAGACTCATTAACCATTAAGCTATTGAAATAAAGTAGGTACTTCTAAGAGGAGAATAACCACAGCTGCCACATTACCTGGTAGTCGGTGAGCGGCGTGACGCGCAGCATGTCGGCGACGAGCTCCGCCTCCTTGAGCTGCGCGTGCGCCGCCGCCCAGCGCGAGCCGCCCACGCGCGGCGCGCCCACCACCAGGCAGCGCATGCCCGCCTCCGAGCTGTTACCCGCAGACGCGGACGCTCCTGACAATATTGAACATAATATCATATTAGTTCATTATCCTCTGAGCGATGGATGAATGTATGTCTCCCACGCCAGGAGGATTCCTGGAGACATCTCCTGACTGGATGGTCACCGTGTGCAGCCCCGAGTAATCGCTCGAATCACAGTGATGCCACTCGGACTTGGCTCCCGTATCGGCTTGAATCACCGATACACCTGGTGATCACCTTCGTCAGCCAATACGAAGGGCTGCCCTGTGGTCTATCTCGTGGGTCTCTCTGACTATCGCTACTACGATGTGCCCTCTCTTATAGACGTTTGGACCGAGTAAACCTAACCTACAAGCTAGTGTACCAGCTGATAACAGAAAAATGTCTGGCGCAGGCTTTCCTCTTCGTGGTCGTCAGAGGAAAAAAGAGACCGAATTTGCTCCCATAAAAGTCGTATAAAGCAAAAAGGAGACGAAGAAATAAGTACATTCCGGACGCCGAAGTGAAAAGACAGATAAACTAATCAAATCATATCCCAAATCCATTTAATGTAGCTATAATATATTGATGTCATACATACCATGATCATGGTGTGGTCTCGCCCTCAAATGTCGATGATGTCGTAAAGGTCTCAGCGCAGGCGCAGCTAGTAAAGCATATCTTTCGCACAGAGGTTCGCCGTCCCCAGTATTGTTGATGGTAGCGATAGTTCCAGATGATGGGTTGGCGCTCCTTAGGGCTCCCCAGGGACAAGCATACAGGGCTCCTTCAACCACAACTATAAGTTCTCGGCGTCCGCCGCAGCCACGACGACCGTGGGATGCTGAAAAAAAGATATTAGAGGTACTTGGATTGTCTCAGTATACTATAGTTTATGATTCCCGGGTTTCGATGACGGGTCTAGTAAATTATACAGAAAACATGACTGTTAAAAACGAGACCCTAATATGATGGCCCTGATTGTTTCAGTATAATATATGATTAATAGAATTGAGCTCGTCCACAATCATTGCAGATAAATAGACCAAAAACTTATACTGCGCTTATAGAGCACATTTTTGGATCACAACTCGTGCCTGCTTCCAACTGGGCTTTCCATACTGTTACTAGGAACTGGAGCTGGTTTCCCACGGAACTCTAGGGACATTTAATACGTCCAACCAAACAGTTATTTAATAATTAAATAATAGAATCAATATTTTTCCCCATTGCTGGGATCGTCGGATGACATATGTATCGGTACATGATTCGCTCGCGATCGATGATCGCACTCACATGCCGAGCATAGGCCTCTCCTTATTATCTCTATATCATCGGCCGGGTTTTTATTTTTATTGTAAATAAATATAATAAAACGAATCTCACCATGATTATTGTTACAAGACGCGGGCAGAAGGTCCTCGAAAGGCGCAAGCAACATCTGGTACAGCGTGCTGAGGCACGGCGGGCCTTGCCAGGAAGGTTGCTTCTTGCGAGGACCGTGGACGCTTGACCTAATTGAAGAATGTGACATTAATAACAAAATATGGCTACAACATATTTCCACTGGCGCTTCGATATTCATACCTAACTATTTTACTACTAGTTTGATTTTAGAATAGGTACCTACATATTCCCATAATACTAGGGAACTCACTCCGGGACCCGGGACGACCCCATCGTAAAACGTGACCTGATTTTTTTTCCAAAAATTGTCGATCTGATTAAATTAACACATACACGGTAAATCAACTTTTAGTGGGTTACCCATTCACCGCCACGTGGCTTGCGGCAGAGTGGAATTTGGGCAACTCCATCTTTTCCTGTATGGTGCCATACAAGGCGACTAAGGGATAGGGCTGTTTAACAAGAGCCAAATATATGCAGCCCCAGATACATGGTATTGTGGAGGTTGATATGAAAATACCACAGTTTGTTATTGTGTATATTTACGACTCTTTATGCCTAGCAATGCAATAATCTTACATATTAAATAACATCATCATCATCTTCGAGTTGCCTACCCCGAAGGGAAATGAAACTCATAATAATGAGACTCATAAATCTATATCGTCCATCTTCTTTCATCCTCTCTTCATATCCGATCTATCTATAAGCCCAAAATACATAATGGGATTATGTATTTTGGCAACCCCGTACAGCCATATTACCTCGATGAGTATAATGTGTTGTAATAATAATTACGTAACATTATGTTACGCCTATAACCCTGAAGCAGAGGTGCTTGCACCCACATTTCGCCAGTTTATGTTTAAGTCCGAATGTTATAGGTGGCGAGCCAATTGCTATTAACCGGTCACTTATAAACCTGCTATAAATACACACTTAACTTCGAAAAGCCTCGAAAAGTCATTGGTATGTGACATGGTGAAACCTGGGATCGAACCCGAGACGTCGTCTCAGCAGTCCATTACCCATACCACTAGGCTACCGCGGTATAATTACATAACATGCACTTACCTTGTAGAGCCTTGTAGGCTAGCAACAGATCCAGCCACAGATCCGCCAACCGATCCCACACTGAACAGTGAACTCAACGAGTAATTGGACGAATTCAGTAGATGGTTCCTTGCCACCTGTCAACAAAGTCACAATGTGGTATAAGCTATATGAAATACCTACTAATACAGGAGATTTAGATGCTGAATATCTTTTCGTTGGAAGAAGAAGCCACAAGAATATAATATATCAGCTATTATAAACATAATACGACGACCGTGGCGTGGTGGTAATGAAGTGACTGTTGCGCACGAGGCGCGGCTTCGATTCGGTGAAAGTATTTGTGTGCATAAATATGAATATATGGATTGGTCTGGGTGTTTATAATGATATACATAATATGTATGTACCTATTTCCAAAAAAAAAAATCTAACTAAGTTTATCCGCCGTCTAGAATCCATAACACAAGCTATTTAAGCTATGCTTACTATGAGTCTGAGTGACGTTGTGTAGATTGTCCTAATATTTATTTATATATTATTTATTAATACCAAGGGTAATATTACCATTCTGGCAAGTCCAGCGTTTGGTCTCTCATCAGGGTCCCAGTGGTCGTCGAGGTCTGCTCTTCGTTCTGCATTGGTCTTCAACCAAGCAGACCATTCACCTATACAACGCTCCAGTTTGCCGAAACCTCCTATAAAAAAATAAAAACCAACCAGCCATTGTATTAAAAAAGAAACAGTGAATTAAAAATCAGATTATAAAATATTAAAAAGGGAAGTATTTGATTGGAGAATCGATTATAATTTAATTAAAAGAGAAATAGTAAATTGAAAAGTTCGTTAAAATAAATGAAAATAGAAATAGTGCACTTAAAAATCAACTGAACAAATTGAAAAAAAAATAGTGAATTTGAAAATCGATTATAATCAAATTTATGCAAAAATTAGTGAACTGAAAAATTCAGAATTAATTAAATTAAAAGAAAAAGAGTCAATAAAAACGAGAATATGTTGGACAATATCTCACCATTACTAGGTTGCAGGTCATCTGGGCTGATGTCAGGTAGACTGTTGTCGCTGTCCTCAGCTTCCTCCAGAAGAGATACTTGGTGGAATCGTAGGATACCTAAAAAACGAATTTCAATTGGACATCGAACCAATATATCAAACAAAACATTTCCCTGGTACGCCGCTAGCATTATGGGCACGTTTGGTCGAGGGGACGAAAAAAGAATCAAAAGAATCATTGACATGCTATAATAGAATTTTAATATACCTACCTATTTATTTTAATTTATTAGTGACTTCCTCAAAATATGTAATGCAAATATTTATACAAAAAAATGGACATTAACGATTTATATCGAATCGAACCCAAAAGCTAAAGTGGGTCATGGCTTAGCAGTACCCTAATATGTTATCACATAGCAAGGTTAAGCAATATTCGCCAGGTCATTCTTAGGATGGGTGACCATTCTTAATATATCGAGACCCCTCTTTAGAGACCACGACGTTAGTCCTTGTTGCCATATCTCCAGTAGGTTGTGAAGGTTAGTTGATAGTCGCTGCATATAGAATATCAAAATCGAGACCCCTCTTCGGAGACCACGTCATTCGTCCTTGTTGCCATATCTCCAGTAGGTCAGTTGGAAGTCGCTGCATATAAAATATAAGTTGGGAGAAGGCTCGCGAAATGATGATGACTTCTTACTAAACTATTTATTATTTTTTATATACCTAACACTTAATTCTCTCACCTTTATGTGGCTGCAATAGCCACGCGTAGAGCCTGCCAGCTGCAAGACTGTAGTACAGCACTGGGGCCTTCTGCTTGTTCACGACCTCGAGTACTTGCTCTACAGTTGAAGGGCTCCAAGGTTCAGAGCGGTCTTTAGTGACATCCTCTGTGGTTCTGAATATCGAAATAAACAGAAAAGTTATAATAAATAACGGAAAACATTGTGGATAATCACCTACTGTCTCTGCTTGTCTAGTTGTTGTGAGTCAAAGATAGAAGTTGATAAAAGTTACGAGGATAATAATTAAATAAATATTCTAGAACAATCTACACAACGCCACCCACCCATGGGAAGCAAAGCTTAACTAGCTTGTGTTATGGGTTCTAGACTACTACTTTAGGTTTTTTTTTGTAAATATATACATCTTGTATATACAAACACTTAAACCAAATGCAAATATTCATATTCAAGAAGACAAATATTTGCACTGAGTGGGGATCGAACCCGCGCCTCCTGAGTAGCAGTCGTGTTTACTACCGCCACGCCACAGAGGTCCGCAAATCGATGATTAAGTACAAGATAGCTTTTGGACCCCGATTCTACTAATTGTCAACCATTGTCACATCACTGACTTTACAGAAAATCCCATTGAATTCTAGACTTTACTGCTATACGGTTAAAGTCTAAAATTAAATGGCATCGTGTAAGGCAATTTTTTTCACTTAATTTAGAACTTTAAGAGTATGTAGATAGAGCCGAAAATACAATGAATAGGGGGAGGGGGGAGGGAGGCAGGTTGCATAACATCACTCATCACATATCACGCAACAGATACATATTGGACTGACTATAAATTATTGCGAATATGGTTTCTTGCGAATATTATATTTTGCTAGTATGGTGTTTTGGGAATATGGTATTTTGAGAATATGATATACAGCGACTAATCGAAACCATAAATGTACATTGTGATTATGTGTGAATATCGATTGTAGGTATAGCTCACCTCTGAGCCGCATGTAGTTCGAGGTTGGCTTGGTTGAGAGCTCCGGCAGGCTTCTCACTGACAGTCTCCAGGGAACGGCAACGACCTCTTTCTGCCACCACCAGGGCCTCAGGGTGGCGACCCAGTTCTGGAAAGAATTGAAATTGTTAGAAAAGTAATATTAATTGAAATAAAAAAAAATAGAGCAAAGTTATCAGTATTGATTAAGATTGGAGAAAGTGAACGTCCAAGACAGAACTTGAACCCCCAACTAGTCCATTACAAGGGGAATGCTTTGACCAACTGAGCTACACGGACGTGTGTTTATTCTGAATCCTGTGCCAAATACGAAGCGACACCCTAATACTTTCCTCAATCAATCTATTAGCTCAGCTCGTCCACTGCTGGACTTAGGCCTCTTCCAACATCGAGAGGTTTTGGTCTACTGTCTCCATGCTGGCCAGATGGGTTGGTACAGGGTCCTCAATCAATCTATTAGCTTAGCCAGTCCACTTCTGGACATAGGTCTCTTCCAACATTGAGAGGTTTTGGTTTACTGTCTCCATGCTGGCCAGATGGGTTGGTCAGGGTTCACAATTAAGCTATTAACTTATCTAGTCCACTGCTGGACATAGGCCTCTTCCAACGTTGGGAGGCCTTAGTCTACTGTTTCCACGCTGACCAGACGGGTTGATACAAGGTTTTATTTCGAGTTTTCTTTCTCTCGCAGTGATATTGTCAACGAATTTTTGGGCGGTAACTATTGTTTCTCCGTCTCCACCAGAATTTACAAAAAACCAAATGCTAGAACGTACTAATATGATAAAGAAAAATGGTAAACTCGTAATCGATAAACTCTGAAGCTAACTCCACCTATTTCAAAAATTAATTCAATATTTTAATACTACCCTTAATTAATGAATAACATGGCTACGTTAAAAATAACTTACCAACAAGAACTCTCTGTAGAGCGTGTTGTGTAGAGGTGTACAAGGCGGCTATCCGTCTGTCCCTGTGTTTCTCGTGACCGGTTTCAAGTAAAGTGAGGGCAGCTTGAAGTTGCTCCTTCGCTTCTTCGAGTTCTCCTGAAGCCCAAAGTGCGAAGCCGAGGCGATGGCGGACCCGCGCCTAAATGAAAACGTTCCAAATTATTATGCTACATAACGGGATCTAGGCCCCGAGCATAAAAAGACTATCGAATTCGTATCGTAATGGCATCGAGAGAACGGAGCATTGCGATTGGCGGGCTTCACGAACACACAGGTTCACAGTAGGATCCGAAGGGGGTCATATCGAAAGAGAGGACCCCGGGTCTGCCGGGGTGCGACGGATATGTTCGCTTCTATCTCACCTCTGGCAACTAAAGATCCAAAGACGGTGTGCGTTTTAGTCGCTTCGAGTCCGACATAACCTCTCTCATCGGCTCCGGTGGGATTGGTATTCGTGGGGATTTCGTGCACGAAAAAAAAGGTTCACAGTAGGCAGTCCGCCTGTAGTAATGCTCCGCTCTCGCGATATGTAAGCTGGAGAGACAATGGTGTGAGTATATACACGTATGTAGCCACTAACATAACTGTTTACCTCTTCATCAGCATCTGCCAGTCCTTCAGTAGCGGCCAGTGCCTGTCGGAGATAGGACACGGCACTGCCACACGCTCCCATAGCCAGGTGGGCTCGCCCTAGGTCGGCCAAGGCCTGGGCTCGGCCTCTGGTGTCGCCTGTAGATTTAGAATAATTGATATTAAGGATAGTCAGATGAATAACGTGTAGTGAAGTAATTTTTTTTTCCGAAGATGAGGATTTTCTTATACGAGTATAACATATATTTTCTTATATAATAAATCATAACACAAGCTCACGCCTATATCCCCGAAGGGGTAGGCAGAGGTGCTTTTTTTTTCCTAGCACCCACATTTCGCCAGTTTATGTTTAGGTCCCAAGGTGGCGAGGATAAATAAGTAGATAAATACTATAATTATTGAAGAAAAAACATAATTATATTATAGCTACGTTATTACCTGAAGCAGTAGAATGTCGTAATCGCGATTCATGCCAGCGCGCCGCCTCTGCGTGCGCGCCCATCGACGCATGCGCAGCACCCAGCCCGCCGCAAGCGCGGGCCTGCAAGTATTGATCATTACATCAAATGATGACACTTACAATGACATCTAAGTATGACTAGGTACTACGCTAGCTTTATACCTATAACAAGAAGTTTCGCTAGCTTAATGGTAAAGGAGTTGGCCTTATGATCGAAAGGTCCTGGGTTCGAATTCTGGCTATCACAATACCGACGGAAACCCAATCCTAACACAAGCCATTGAGCTTTATAGAGGAGTTAGAGGGAATGTGAGTAATTTTGGTTGCTAATATTCTTATAAAAAGAAGAAAAAATAATTTGGAATCAATTCAAGCATAAAATTAATGACTGAATATTAAAGACAGAATCTTTTATTCACACAATTTTTTTTTATAATATCAAGCCTATATCCCCGAAGGGATAGGCAGAGGTGCTAGCACCCACATTTCGCCAGTTTACATTTAGGTTCCAAAGAAATAGGTGGCGAGCCTATTGCCATTCTCGGGCACTTATAACCTCACAAATAAATACACACATAACTTCGAAAAGCATCGCAGTCATTGGTGTGTGCCATGGTAAAACCTGGGATCGAACCCGAGACCTCGTCTCAGCAGTCCATTGCCCATACCACTAGGCTACCACGGTATGATATGATCGTTAAACTAATTTAGTGCAAACGTCACCTGTAGATGCGTAAGCGCAAGTCTATGCGCGAGTTCCAGTTCAGCTCTGTGATGACGGACAGCGGCCGCGTGGTCTCCAAGAGCATGTTGCGCCACGCCTAGCGAGTGACATGCTTCGGCTTCCATTATTTGATTGTTTAGTTCCCTGTATAAACAAACTGAGTTAAGTATATTGACTTATAAACTTTCGCATTACATGATATATGGTTAGCGGGTACCGGTTATTGAAATACAAAAAAAAGTGAATAAAAAGATAGACTACACTTCTTGAATTTCCACGCAGTGGATTAAAATAGGTAACTAGTGTTGTGATAAATCCTGTATAGTGATAATATGGTACCTAATTTGGTCGAAATGGATTTGAAAATGACCATATTGCCGAATAAAAAAATCGGCATTTATTTATTGCCAATTTATAATTTATATATCATATCTTCCAATTTATTTGAGATATTCAGTTCCAAAATCCCTTTCCGGAGACTCTCCTTACACCCTCTAGGATAAATTCAAGGGAACTACTCGTAGAACCGATATAGCAACTCTGATTTCAAGGAAAATGCCATGTTAGTTCAGTCAGCTTTGACAGTGTTGATCCACAATGTACGGTTAAGTACGCGGTTTTTTTAAATAGATAAATAATACATGTACTTACTTTGCAATATTCTTTTGATGGTCCAAGCACAGTACCGCTTGTTCCAAATTGTTGAGAGCGATATGAAGAGCGCCGAGTTCTCCGTACGCTTGGGCCTTGGCTTCTGGGGCACCGAGCTCGTGCGATACCACCAAACGTTTCTCTAAGCAAACGAGTGCTTGTTGGAGACTGCCAACCGATCTAAAAATGTCAAGTTTATTCTGATCAATATCAGCTCATCATATAATGACAACAGATGCGATAGTGTCCTAATCATCTCCATCGCCTTTTCTTTTTTATCACCCGTCGAACTCAGCGATTGGTTATGTCGGACTTGAACTGACCAAAACCGCTCGGCCGTCTTGGGCCATCAGTTGTCGAGGGTGAGATAGCCTCTGGCACATTCCTCACACATACCGGCTGATTGAAGGCCAGCAAAGGCCCTCGCGAATCCATTGTAAGCTTAAGGCCCTACTTACATTAGGGAATTAGAATAAAACTGGAGTTTCCTTAATTTTTTTAGGAAGGTTTTAGGAGTTTTATAGAAACACATCTGGAGTTGATGAGATTCGTATTTACGCGCTGTAGTTTGTCGATTTCTTGTACAAATTGAATTTCTATCACTCCGTGGCATGCGCCATCTTTTCCATACTTTTTGAGAGCTGCTGATTGGTTATTAAGATTCAAAACTCCAGTTGGAGGCAATTCCCGTTTCGCATATGAGACTTCGCGTTTTGGTTTCAACAAAAAATGTAGTTTCTACAAATACCAAACGAATGTGAGAATCAATTAAAGAGAACGTTAGAAGTCGCTTACTTGTGACTGAGCCCAAGTCCTCGATACGCCCTTTCTTGTTCCCTCTTATTATCCAGCTTCAGTGCTGCAGCCAGATGTTGTTCGTGGTACTTGGCTGCCTCATCAGGGTCTCCCAAAGCGTCGTAGCAATCTCCAAGTGAGCCCAACGCACGAGCTTTGTCTAACTGGCAAGTTGGAGTGTTCACTCGTTCTAAGATTGCTAGTTGCTGGAAATTGAGTAACATGATGTTATGACCTTTTTATGGAAACTAATGCAATTGCCCCTTAAATAGACAGAGCTGTCAGTCCTTTTGGGTTTTTGTCATTATATGCGTCATGAGCATCCTAAACAATTGTTAAATTTATATACAGCAGGTTTGCCTTTGGGTGGCAAATACATTGGATCTATAAGGGCAAATATCAAATATTACAAGTTCTAAAATACCCTAAATAATTTCAAGTATCTGCAATATACAATTTTTAAACGTTTCAGAATCAGTTAAAATTGCCTTGCAATTTGATAGTAGTGTAACAAACCTGTTCTAGATATCCGATAGCATCTTCATAGTGTCCCATATTAAGTTTCGCAATCCCAAGGTTGCCGTATGCTTGAGCTTCTAAAGCGCAGTCCTGTAGCTCCTGCGCTCGCTCCAATTGTTCCTATAAACAACATAATATATTAACGATTTTATAAATTTCAACACATGAATGCAATGATAGGGCCTGGTAACGTCCAAGGCTGACCCTGAGTTTCAATTTCCCCCGGCCTGGGATGCAATTAGGAAAAAAAAAGATATGTCCATGTTGATCCTTTTGTGGCAATTATTTAGTGTAACCCTTCAGATATTTAATTAGATTATTTTGATTATGTTAGTATGTAGTATCTTGCATCATCATCCCTGCAGTTAACCCGGTTATAACCAAAGCTTGCATTTACGAGCCCTGGGTTCAATCTTCTACACTTTCTCCTCCAAGCGTGGTATTGTCAGTTTTACAGTTGAAAATTGAAGGTGCAAGTGTCACAACTAAATGAGGAGTTATTCCGTAAAAATTGACAACTTTGTCCAATTCTTTCAGGAGTATCTGATCTATCTGATCTGAATTGTGCCTTGGATAGGCGTCTGCATTGTAGGTAACAATTTCATTACCCTACTGCGGTTGATTTAATAAGTTGTGGGCCTGTTCCAAAAGTGTTCGAAGTAATTAGACTATCACATACCCTGTAACATCTCGCTGCGTGTGAGTAATGTCCAAGCGCCATATGAACAGCTCCAAGATGTGAATGAGCTCTTGCTTCACCAGCAGCGTCGCCTGCTTCTTGACGGAGGGTTAATTCCTGTATAGAAATAAATTCTTAATTCCATTTCTGTATTTAGTGCTAAAATTGTTCAGCACTTGCCATTCAGGAAGGGTCGAGCATTTAGCGGTTACAGATTTAACCCCAAGGCCTACTCAACTGATAAAAATGTAGTCCAAATTCAGACTCAAGTGTCAAAAACGATCATTGGTCAATTCACGTTATTTTTTTTTTCCAAAAAAGATATACTTTCTTGAAATACCGTTCATATATTGAGACTGTATTTAGAATATGTTCTAGATAGAATACCTTCGATAGGTAGGAAGAGCCTCATGAACTCAGAGCAATTTTTAGAATTTAGTTTGTTGACGGGTATGTATGAGAATAACGATCTGTTTTAATATAATAATTCTTATATTAAATGGTCTTACTTGTGTATGATGTCCTAAAGCCGCGTCAAGTCTTCTCTGCAGTCTTCTAGCAAGTCCTAATGCACCACAAGCCGCTGCTTCCAGTGATCGGTCACGAGCCTGTAAAGATTACATTCATTTGTAATGTTCAACAATTTAAATAACAGTATGCTCTATTATTATTAAGATTACTGCAGGATTTTTTTACGGAAGCTTTCAACTTTGAGTTTGGTCATTCACAAATAAGTTAGCTTTGGTTTAGTATTATGTTATCTGTGGCTTTGGATAGTTGCAGTTAATGCTGCTACGGAAAAATAATGAAATGAAAAAATATAATGTATGTAATTGGATAACGTCAGCCTTAAGTTCACCTAGGAGTCGATGCCATGATCGACAAGTGGTGCAAACAGCATGTCAATGTGATTCAGTGTTGGTCCGGATGCTGTTTCGCCTATATTGTTTTAAGCCCACTTGACGACAATAGGCTCACCTATTACGTGGGACTGAAAATTATAGTTGGCGAAATGTGGGTTTTATTACACTTATGCGGGAATTTAGAAAGGTGTGTGTATTTTTATACTGTATTATAAATTTACCTGTCTCGCAAATCCAAGTTGCCTCTGATACATTTTCACGGCCTCTTCTACGTCTCCCATCTTGATGAGAACGTCTCCTATATTTCCTAGAGCTCTGAACTTGCCTTGTAGATGCTGTGTCATGTGCGCGATAGCCAGGAAGTATTTTTGGCATTCCAGTGCAGTCTCTAAGTTCCCAAGAGCCAAATGAGCTAAACCAAGGTTACAGTATGCACGACCCATGTTCATTTTATCTTGAAGGTCTTTGGCGAGAGATAGATCTTGGTCGTAGTATCTGAAATGATGGAATACAGTGTCATGTATTTGGGAAAACTATTCGGAAATGATTATATAGCGTTATCTACATCCAAACTAAGTACAGCTTCTATAAAGGCTTTTAAAATGGGGATACACAAATATGTATAACAAATATGTAGACATATTTTATACATAGAAATAAAAGTAATGCACATATTCATATATTTTTTATGAATTTATGACCTCTGGATTAACAATGGAATGTTCTATCGCAATGCCGCACGTGACTGTTTAATATATTATTTATTTCATTATTACTTCATAGCTTAGAAGTGAAAGGAAGTGATGTTATTTAATTTATCATTAGATATTATTATCAGTACTATATCGCTATACTTTATAGAACTCAGGAATCCAATTGTTGCTATGTTTCGGTGATCACCATCACCATTACCATCATTCTCAACGATGGTCAAACTACTGAGATTACATAAGAATGTCCTATTAGAAGTAACTTTTATGCCGTTACAGTCTAAAATTAAATGGCATCGTATAAAGTGAAAAAACGATATGATGAACTCTTTTTCATTTAATTTCGAACTTTATAGCAGTGTTCATAAAGCCGAAAATTCGTTAGCAGTTTTGTAATTTCAGTGGTAAAAATTAATAGAAGCTAGGTCCAAATAGGCTGCATATTTTTTACTACCTTAAGCATACTACACACATTATACACTGAGACTTTGCCTTAACATACTGAGACTTGGCCTTCAGCTTACCATCAGGCGAGGTCAAATTGACTAGCCATAAATAAAAAAACACATATTATTAAAAATATTACACTTACCGAACAGCTTCTCTATAGTTCCCTAGACAGTAGTGCGCATAGCCCAGAAAGTGACACGCCTTAGCCTCGGCCGTGACATCACCGAGCTCTTGCGACAGCATCAGATGTTGCTCGTAGTACGGCACTGCTTGAGCGAACTCGCCTCGTGAAGACAGACAGTTGCCTAGGTTCAGGAGTGCGCAAGCTTCACCCGCCGCATCTTTGAGTTCACGGGCAATTCCTGAAATAGGATAGTTTCTCTTAAATTCTGTTGACCATATTCGCTGTGTTTATGATATTATCTACTATATAAAAATAAGTCGAGTTTTCCTTCCTGATGCTATACTATAACTCCAGAACGCACGAACCGATTTTCACGGTTTTGCATTCGTTGGAAAGGTTTCGGGCTCCGTGAGGTTTATAGCAAAGAAAATTCAGGAAAAATTTCAACAGAAAAGCGGGCGAATCATTTTTCACATGGTGAAACGGAGTTCGCCGGGTTTGCTAGTGTTGTATGTATAAAGTTATTAGTACTTAGAAGGACAAAGTGTACGAGAGACATAGATATCTTTAAACAAAACCTAGGTGTGAGAAAGTTGCAGAGTATATGAACTGTGACACAGATTTTTATAAACCTCTCAATTTGTGAAAAATATGAACTTCAGCCTGTGACCACGGCCGGTGTAACCTGGTCGAAACGTCAGGCATTCCAAAGGTATGTATATACCTATACCATGATCGCGTTAATTCCCGTTTACATATTTTGGTAAAAATAGCCAGCTGCCATAAAAAGTGAACATTAAATTATTTTATTAGGCGGACTATTAGTAGATAATTCAGTTACTACTACGAAGATAAACATACATATAATGTACTTTTCCATAATTCTTACCTAAATGCGCTCTATAATGGAACAGCGCCATATCATGAGCGCCTAACGCTTGGTACGCCACTGCTAAGTTCCCGTGCGTTGATGCCTCCGAACTCCTGTCGTGAACTTCCTTGGATATCGTGAGCTCTTGTTTGTGATACTTGATAGCTTGCTCGTAGAACCCCGCGGCAGAGTACGCATTACCTATGTTACCGTACGCTCGGCCCATGCCAGCTTTGTCCTGAAATAATGAAGAGTCACATATTACACTCCCAAAATTTATAAGACCGAAGGAGGATTGACTGAAGTCCAAATTCCGGAATGATCATTTAACCGAAAATTTGAAATCCCGAATGTGTTCATTTAACAGAAAATTTAAAATTTCGAAAATAAGATTCTTGGATGGTTGTAAAAAAGGCTTATCCGTGAATAGTTTCCTGTGGGTGACGGGGACGGGATTAGTAATCCACGTTCCTCAAACATACACACAACCACATTAATATAAGAACCTTTTTTTTAATTTTAGCAACCTAAATTACTAATATTCGCTCTAACTCCTCCAACTAAGCGCAATGGCTTGTGATAGGAGTGCGTAGCAACTCCGGTTAGGTTGACCCGACCAGCATGTGGTTCATTCTAGGTGATTAGTAGAAAATTATATTTGTTCAGATTCTTCAATAAAATCTCGGACCACAACTATTTATGTTACTGTTTCACTTACGGTCTACTATGTTATGAGCTCTGGACCTTTGACAATACCCAAAATGCATCAACCAGATGGACAGACGGACGAGCCACTCCTGACTAGTTCTACCCTTGGGGAGAGTGTAGCCATTATAGCCATGTTAGGGTACCTCGTCAAACCTTCCCGTGCAACGACCAGATAGGATCTCTGTTTCTTTAAGCTATACATCAAAATACCCAACGGCTTTAAAATCTTTTGGCACTTCTCAGTAGACGTGCAAGTTGAATGATCGTTGGAAGAAAATCAAAGTCTAAAGTGAGTCGTTAATAAAAAATGCCTCGAATGCTTTGGGTGTTAAACTGTTCATTTGAACCAATTATAGTTATATATAGATTTACACTCGACTTCATTGCTGTACCAATGAATTGAACTGAAGATACATTATGTTCTTTACGAGTTCTATGAAACATGCCATTAAGATATGTTTATGCAAATATTTTATTACCAATTTTCAACTGTGTTTATGGTTATTGGACGTAAATTTGAGAGAATCAATATTCAAGGAACATATTTGTATTAATGGGTTTTGTAGTAAATGGCTCACATTTAAATATATGAAGAACATGAATAGACTGGCTCGATGAAAGACGCAACACTCTCAAACTTACGACATATGTTAAATGGTTGGTATTTTGATACCATGCAGGTGGCAGACAAACACATGGCCAAACTGATGGAAAGTGGTTAGTAGTGGTGCCTATGTAGGTACGTATTCAAAACAAGTGGAAATATAGTTTGCGCTGTAGACCCGGAAGAAGTCTTTTAATGCCCTTCTTGAAGAACCTCATTTTGTAGTCGCTTTGCTGTGCTGCAGGTATTCAAAATGTTCGATACGATTTGTTGATGCTTTCTTCTATTCTTCTCTCTCACCTTTCCATTTGGCAGGTCTTTGAGGTCTTTCTTTTCAGCAGCAAATGCTTCTTGACGTCTCTTGTCAAAAAGCCTTTTTCTTGGTTATCTGTTGTGTATACAACAAAGGCTGCTTAGGTGTGCCCCCCTCCTCCCCTTAAGAATAAGTGGATCAGTGGGTCACGGGTTGTGTTTTTGTAATATAGAAACAATAACAGCTCGACTGAACCTTGGTGACCAAGGGCGATAAAATATAAATCAATCTTCCTTACCTGTAACTGCCTGGCAATAGACAGATGTGCTTGATGTAATTTTAAGGCAGCATCGTGTTCTCCCAATAGTTGATACACAATACCCAAGTTTGAGCATGCTCTGCCTTCCCCAACCTGTGACGTTAGGAAAAGTAATTCAAGTATTTGCCATACAACGTGGCAAAATGCTGCCAGTTTCCCGGGAGCGATTCGATACGAGAAATTCTATGACACATTTAATTTCTGACTCTCTGACCAAATGAAAGTTAGTCAATATGCCTTTAACCTGAAGTACATTCATTTGGCAGTAATCAATTTAGAAACATTCCAAACAGGCGTATCGTCAATGGCAAAACCTTAAGAAGAAACAGTAGCAACATCTTTACCTTCATCATCATTCCAATTAAGTCCTGTGCAATATTTTCTGAACTTATTACTTCGCCAAGGAATATGGATCATAAAAGTCTAAGGGGTGTAGAGACACGTGCTAGCGTGCGTATAGACATAAACATTAATATTATGTGCATACCTTGTCTCTGGCGGCCAGCGCGACGTCCAATTGTCTCTCGTGCCATTTCTTCGCCTGAGCGTAATCGCCTGCGCACCTGGATTTTATGATAATTATTTGACTATTATGTTTCTGATTACTTCGAGTTATTGTCTATAATATTACTGAAATAGTCTTATCAAATAAATGTGTTCTCGTTTCTGGGACTGGCTGTAACAAATCTACAAACGAACATCCATGGAGTATAGCCAATGATGTTATCCAGTTTTTGTAACCGCAGTGATTTTTCAATGCTAACAGTTAAGCATAACAATATAACGAATCGGGGTCCTGGCAATCGGATTGATCTATGTTTGATGCTTTGGTTTCTCTCTCAATTAAGGTGTTTAATACCACTTTTTATTTGTTTTCGATTTTAAAATTACTTTCTCCGCAGGTTAAAATAATCTTGGAAAGTACCTACCTACTCAATTAAATTTTAATTTTATGCTTGTATAAGTCGGTTTTTGAAAAGATTTATTAGTTTTCCTTTCAAAGTTATCTCATATTTCTCGCACTTTATCCTGAAGTACTTACTTAGTTGACGGTTATAGGTTTGCTTGGCACTAAACTTTATAGCTGATCAATTGTGATCGTACCTGCACAATACACCTTCGCGGATATAGAGGTATAAATACTTTTATGTATGTATATGTGCTCTGTATTATTAGAATGTATATATTATGCGTTTTATTACACATGTACCTGTTTATAGGTAAATATCTGGCATATATTTATGATCTGGAGCTTAATTCTCCTTTGAATTTCATGGGTAGTTATCCAATTAAAACTAATGCTTTAGTTAGTCAAATGTATCATTATTTCAGGTTTTTAAACTTTTCATACATAAAATGAAGAGAGCCGGGACTAACCTTCTGATGATGACTGTGTTAATTAGGTACAGTCAACAAAAGATATACAGTACCACAATAACATTCAAACGTTGTATGACAATGTGGTACCGTATCTCTTTTGTCGACTGTACATTGGGTAACTTATTTACTGTTTTATGATAGGTTATTTAAGTCACCTACCGTATTAACTTACTATTATTAGTAAGTATTACTTATTTTATTGTGCGCAAAATCCGCACGGATACTATTACTAGCGGAGCCGGTGTCAGTAGTTTTATCGGACTCGAACCAGTTAAAACGCACGCCGACATCCGGCCTTCGGTTGCCGGAGCCGCGGAGGTGAGATAGTAGGTTACATAACCCTCGCACCACAACCCACCCAGGGCCATCTTAGAAATGGCCCCTTTGGGAGTGAGATAGCACGGTGTCTCCATCTACCTCCCGGGCATGTGGAAGAAGAAGTGACAGGCAGCTTTACTCATCACCCCCAAGCCAGCACTCATGGTCATATCTGAACTTATTATTTTCGCGATTCCAGAATTTATACTGTATAGAAGTCAATATAATATTTGAACATACTTGAACAAGTAAGTGCTTGCTATTCAACACTTAATCCCTTACTATTACGTAGAGAGGAAGTAGCTAATGATTACTTGGTACATAGCTAATAAAATTTGCTGTTAGATTACATTTATCTACTTTTACATAAATGAATACTTCCTTTAACGTTTTTTTATCACTTATCCACGGCACGGTATCGTGAGCAAAATTATATACTTTAGTTATTGGTATCTTTTACAACACAAACTTTCACCATACAGTTTACAGTACCTATATTACATATTTTTACATTCTTTAGTTCCGTGTTATGTATGATGTATATTCGTTACATCGCAAACAAAACGCAGGAGAGTCGTTTTCACTGGTCAGGCCATGTTTTGCAGAAACCGCCAGGCTACGTGCGTAACAAATGTCTGGCAATGGCTCTTTCGCCGGGTACCGATAGGAGGGATAGGCTTAAGAAGTACTAGCTTCACATGGTAATGAGACTCACTGCCATGTGAAACTGGAAAGCAGACCCCGAACTTCGAGGTGAAGGCTTTGGTTGGATTCGATAAGGATTAACGTAAGGATAATGAATGTGGGTAAACTTATTGCCACCTCGGCAAACTACTTGTTATCGTGCGAAAATCCCCACAGATGCCATGCCACTAAAGCCGGTGGAGGTGGTTATGTCGGACTCAAATCGACTAAAACGCACTCCATCTTTGGGTCTTTGATTGCTGGAGGTAAGATAATACAAGTCATATCTCGCGCTATTTCGGCAAACTAGAGATAATTTCATAACAGAATAACATATTGATATATAACAAGGTTTTACCTTGCAGCATGTCCCAATCCAGCATAGGCTCGAGCCTCGATCGCTCTATCGCCGAGGTTCTGAGCTATCCTCAGTACGTTCTCGTGGTAAGCGATCGCTTGAGAGAAGTTGCGTCTGTAGTGGTATGAAGACCCTAAATTGGAGTAGGCTCGAGCTTCTTCGACCTGTAAGACATTATAATGGTTATCAATTAGTAGTTTAGCATTTAACATCATCATCAAAACATCTGCAAGTGGTAATTTCTTATTTGACAAACATTTTGACAATTTGGCAAAGTGCCCGTATTGGCGGGCGAGCCTCCCTTCGGAGATTACGGACGTGAGCAAATATAAAAAAAAACAAACAATCTAAGTTGAACATTAGAGAGTTACAACTTTTTGAACAGTTTTGATGACGACACTAGATTTTTAGTACCTAGTTAAGTAGAATTTCTAATTCAACATTTTTTGTGAATTTAAAAAACTAACCTGATCTCCGAGTCTTCTTGCTAGCCTTAAGTGTTGCGTATGACAATCTACAGCGGAGTCAAACTCTCCCATAGCCAAGTAAACTGCTCCAACATTCCCTATCTCCCTTGCTTCTTGAAGACGATCTCCCATCTGTTTTACTAGCTGTACACATTGCTTGTGACTGGCTAAAGCATTTGGGTAGTCACCTATTGCTGTGTAGACGTGTCCTAAGGATGTAAGGGCTGCTGCTGCAGCTTGTGTGTCCTGCGAAATATAAAAAAATAATGATGAATGAAATTTTACAATAATTAGTACATAATATGCTAACTATAATTCGCGGGGTCTTGAGGATTCAGTTTTCCTATCTAAATTGGGCTTTAGAGTTAATTTGTTCGAAAAAAAAAACACTTATGAGATTATGAATGTATCAAAATGTATCCTATAATATTTACTGCCAAAAGCGCAACCGAGAAATAAAACTAGTAATTAAATGATTATAGAACTTTGCATATGAGTAGATGTTTGCGGTAATTTCGCGGTCGATAAAGCTAGCACGATGAATTTCCCAAGGTAACAAAGGTACCATTGTGAAAACGAGCAGTTCATGCTATCTGCGTGCCTTCCCCGGTAGGGGACCACCGCCACATTCCGAGAAGCGATCGAATATCATTTTAAGTGATTAAGACCTCCACCTACATAAGCGTACACATAAGCTGCTAGTAACTGCGGACCACCCCCGTCTGCAGACGTCGATAAGCGACGCAGGGTCCCTCTACGTGGAACTAATGCTGTCAAACTACATTATACATCATATTTAGAATCAGTTCGTTATATTTGGAGTTAGTTTTGGGTGTGACTTAAGTGGTCAACAAAATATTCAGATTTATTATCGAACTACTAAATCTAACGCCTAAATATTTGGCGACAGATTGTTTATTTTCAGTGAGCGTACCTACTATTTTCGCTTTGAGCGTTCGAGCCCCTATTTTCATGCGCTATTACTAGAACTTGCATTATCTGGCCATATCATTTTAGGCGTCCTATTCTGCAGCAGAGTCTTTTAACCTAGTATTAACGTACCTTTCCCAAGATAACAAAGGACTATCTATCTATTCTATGTTTAAAAAATATAAACCGGCTTCCTTCATTCCTGTAACCTAAAGCTTATTTTACTTCATTGGTTTTTCACAAGGCTGCAAGGCTTAAATACTAATAAGTGACTTGATTAAAACTAATAAACTCTGATATAATCAAAGTTTATGCTTTACTTTACTTTCGTAATGTATAAATATCCACGTTACTTGTACTAATATATCGCTTTTAATGTAAAATTAAGAATTTATTTTATGTCCCATTTCGGTGAGAGTTCCTTTAAAAACTAATTAACAATTGACTACAGTTTGGTTATAAAAAAGCTGATGAAGAACTGAATGAAGAATTAAATATGTAACAAACGAGAACGGCGCGGTAATCTTCGACTGCAGGCTCTGCAAGAGAACAATACAACCCACACAAATTGGATTTAAGGTCAAAACAAACGGGTGTATTACGTATTAAGTATTCTAAGAGTCATCACTGACACATTATCAACGTAATGTCTTGATCGTCATTTCAATGCACTTCCCTAGACTTTAAAAAACCAGTTACAATAAGTTTTTATGGGCCCATACAGCCAATGTTCGCCTTGCAATATCGTAAATTTTGTCCGTACATTCAATGCGTTCACTTGTCCGACCACAGTTTAAAAGGATGGTGCACATACGTATAAAATACAGTGCGAATTCAATAAGTGCAAATTTTATGAGTTCAAGTTTTGGAATTCCACTGCCTTGGTGTCACACCGGTTGCGAGTGTAGTGCTGTGCGTGAGGTCCTGGGTTTAACTTCTGATTTGGTCAAGGTCTTATTGAACTTTGTGTTGGAATTTATCGTTAGGCGTTCTCGAGAAAAGATACCCAGATGACAGTAATAGGATTACATTCATAAACCTATGTACGGACCGCAAATATAGAAATATACAGGCTTATATAAAAAACCGGTCAATAATTCGAGCACCGAGGGTTCCGTATAAACTTGTAATAATTGTTTTAGCACTCCAAAACGGTTATTAATATCTAGAAACGAAACTTATACATAGCGCTTACCGCAAATAAAAAAGTTAGCTTTATTTATTTTCAAATTTTCATATGTGGAATGCTCGAAGACGTGTCTACGCGGCCATAAAAAGGAAAATGGAATAGCAGTTGTCGTGTTGCATTAATTTGCTACATAAACTTGTGCAGCTTTTGAATACATTGACTTAGAAGTTTGTTTTTTTCACAGCTTCAAGGTGTTCGCGACTTGAGTTTTCGGTATGAATTTCAACTTGATACCTATACCTACGTATTTCTGCGAAAAAGGTCTTGACAGGTTAAAAGGGTTCCGTTTTTTAAGTTACGGAAGCATTATATTATATGCCACACGAAGTCAAATATATTACCAAAATATAAGCAACTAGCTGTTTCTCGCAGCTGTACTCGGGTGGATTTCGGTTATGGCAACCAAATATAGCTACAGCTTGTCCTTTCCCAGGGTTAAATCAAAATCGGCTTAGTGTTTAGGAGTAAATAGATAAACAGCAACAGTAACAGACAGACTGAGTAACTATCATATTTATGATATTTATAGAATGGGTAGCTAACTAACCTACTAATCTTGTCACACTGAAAAAAGAGTAAATTAGGTAATACATATACCTGTAGAAAAAAGATTGACGACCTATTTCAATTTTTTATGATAATAATAATAATAATAATAATAATCATTTATTTCAGGCAACATGAGAAAAGTTACAGTTGTTATAAACTTATTCTACGGCCCATAGATATATACCTTAAAACTAAGAATACATAGAAATATATTACAAAACTTGTTAGTAAATAACGACCTATGTTAGTAAGCACTTCCTACACACTAAGTCTTTGTGCGTTCCTGTGGCACTGGTTTAAATTACCCTATAAAGGCATTGTATGTCGATAAACTGATATATGATGTATTTATCTAAAGCCTTTATTGCCGGTCACTAGTTATAACACAATTATAAAATGTATGTTTTCAAGTACAAGTACTACCGCTCTGGTTTGTGTATCTACTTCTTCATTAACTGTTGCTATGCCCCCTGTGAGTTCCTTATCCCGTTCTCACGAAGTAATGACTTAAATGCCACAATTCAATCTACTTCTGTGCCAAATTGTGTGAAACAGTGGCAAATATTCATCTGTCCTTACATATCATTACCATATAGGTACCATATTAGTAGGACTAGGGCAGCAACATATACATATACACAGATATATCAGTGTGCTAGACTGTAAGTGTTTTCTTTCGTGTTCGAACGAGAAACATGGTACCTACACTTTTCACATTGGGATAGTATTGTGATAATAAATCTCGCTCATTTTAATATAAGATTATAGTCTGGGCAATGTCTAGAGCTTACCTATAGTAGACATCGGAAAAAAACTTGCTGAAACATTAACGATCGACTATCGTACAATTTGACGCGAATCATTGACAATAATATTTTTATTTTTTGAAATAATAATAACTAAAACGATTTATACGAACAAAACAAATAAAAAAATAAAAGGATTGAGAGCAAATAAAGGACCCGTAGAATGCACCGCATCCTTTTCACTGAGGAAGTGAAGAAAAAACAACTAAATCCAACGACAGACGAAGACCGCCAATAGGTTCTTTGTTTTTGAATAGTGTGGTACTACTCGTACGTCCGATATCGATAAAAATATATCGTACTTTAAAATTTTCTACATTTTAGCGAAAAAAAATTATATTTGTAGTCAGAAGTCTTTATAAAAATATATGTGTTGACCGTTTAATAGTAATGAAGATAAAAGATACGACATTTTTATTAGTTTTATTTAATTTGTAACCAGTTTTAAATGACTAACACAGTTGATTCATTATCGCAGTGATTGCTTTACAAATATCATGGTTACTGGTCTTAAGTAATGACCATATCGTCTATAAATAGATACCATTGCGATCACTTTTAGCAAAGTGAATAAAATATGGACTTTAGTAGGCAGGCAAACTATGTATGCGTGAATTGGATATTTACAGTGGTTTGGTATTATATTCAGTATTGATTATTACCTTATAGGATATGGCAGTTGAAATAATATAGATAGTATTATTTAGGATACAAAATGAATAGGGCGCCTGGTACTGAAACACAAGATTATCTAAGTTTGCATGTATAAATACAAACTTTATTATATATCTAGATTTGCCGCATCTTTTTTTCTTCTATATAGACATGTAAAACATATTAATTTTATCACATATAATCATTTACAATTATCTTAGTTGGTACTTTATTAGCCCAAAGAATTGGAAATAAATACCTAATTAATAAAACAAAATATGAGTTATGAACGTTTAATATCTAGATAATAAATAACAGACAGTACTATACGGCTTACAAGGATTGTCGGTCTATGCAACAATATCTAGCAATAAACTTCTACACCTACGATGTTAAATTAAGTACGGCTTGATTTAGTATTATCGTGAGCGTGTGTCGACTGAGACCAACACTAGTGAATAAAGTGGGACGGCCCGCAACAATCTAGCTAATTAAGTATGTGCAACATGATACGATAACGCGGTGATTTACATACTGACTCTGTCTCGTTTAGAAGTTTTCCAACAGGCTGTGTAGCGAGAGTCTGTGTCTGTTTATCCTTTGAAAACGATTCATGTGTTCGGCACAGAGTCATGGTATAGCATCAATATAGAGCGTACAGCCTTTTATAAATAATACTCGAATAAGACATACGTTTATCAACCTTTATTATGTTCTTTTGTATGACTTGTTTCTTTGGAGTGCCTGCAATAAACATTCCTGTGTGAACTATGATGGGTATGAATCTGCACTGCGCTATCGCTCTTCATAACTTTGTAATTTATATTATAATAATGTTATAAAGTTGAAGTTTTTTTAAACTACGATAAAATGAAGATGAAGGCTTAGGAAATATATTTAAAAACGTATTAAACTATTGGACTCATCGTTAACGACTTGCTGAAAACCTGATCCTGCTATATTCTGAGCCTAGTACTGAATATTTTTTTGTAACAAGACCGAGACAAGCCGGCCCTTGCTACTGTAGATTCAGAAGTTTATAGCACATGGTTGGAATCTTGACGAGCGCTATCTATTCGCAACCATCGGAGACAGTTTTGATTGAGTTCAGAGTCGGACACAGACAGAGTCACTTTATTTATAATGTTGTTTTTTAGAGTCATAATTTAATTTTTTCATACTGTTAATTATAAACAGGTTGATATTTAAAATGGAGGTATATGGAGGCCCAAGTCAACATCACCTGCTACACATAACTGGTACACTTGTTGATTAACATCCCGAAGCAACCAAGATAAGCCAAATTCATAACAGTAAGGAAGCGGATTCTAAATTTTAATAATATTTGACAAGAGACATACTGAGGAAGAACACGTGCTCCAAACACACAACACAGGTTTATAATTGACTTCAAATCACTATATTGTACTGAAAATTGTACCTATGTTTATATTTAATAAATTATAATAATAATTTCCAGCAGTGGTCTGCGAACTACGTTACGCTATTTGATTGATTGATGTTGCTAATAGTTTTCTGCAGTAAAAGTAAATTCACGGATTCTATCACGATTTATTTGGTATTATTTCCCTTATCACGATATATCGGCTACTTTTCAAAAGCAGCCGGAGTCGTTGGATGACCTAAAATTGCAAGCTATAGGAGTTATGAGGCGGTAGTACTACGAAATGAAATAGTTGAAGGAACAACTTATATACATTAATATTATAAAGAAGAAAAATATGTATTTTGAGAGTCGGGGTGCGTGCGCGCGCGTGTGTGTGTTTGTTATGAATAAACTCAAAAATCAGTACAGTAAGTGCCGATATCAAAAATTCACCATTGGAAAGCTACCTATGTGTGAAAATCGTGTAAATTTGAATCAACATCTCATTATAAATTACAAATAATTGTAAAATGTTACCTTCATAATGATAATGACTTAAGTGACACTTAATTTAATAATACTATATGGCTCGTATTTGCATAAAATTACTATGAATAAAACCGTTGCAGCAGAGTCATCGCATTTTGCATTTAAAATAACTTGTAAGTACAGTGACGGTACTTATATGATAATCCTACCGATTACAATATCTATCGTATATACTTATATATTATGTAAATCGTAGATGCGAAAATTTATTAGTGAATAAATATATTATTACCTTTTTATGGTCTAACGTTAATGTACTTAATTTTAATGGAATTAATTTATAAAGTTTGTATGTACTGAATCAATATAGACTAATTCTATCATTAAATAACTATTCGAAATCGATTTTTATTTAAATAATCCGTAAAGGATATAAACTATTTCGAAAAGCTGTAAGAAGGTCTTGGATTCTTACATTTTATATCAAGAAAGTCTTCGTAGGACCACAGAACATCTTAATCCAGTTACGGTTTCATTCAAATTTTACAGTCGCTCTCCTACTATTTGTACTTCCCACTTTTTGGTTTATTTGACATTTGCGGGAGCGACTGCTCTGTACTATCTCCTAGTCTAAAATTATCTATTTATCCAAAATCTAAGTCCAAAATTAGAACCTCTCGATCAAACTAAACAAGGGCTAGATTTAGAACAGGATTATTTGAATGCATAGGTCATCAGACGACCACATGTGTGAATCAAAGAGACCAGTCTGTATTATACATAATGCTATATAGTGCGGGTATCCGGGTGCGATCTGGTCTATTGTGTACCCAGATTTTTGATACAATATCGATTGTATAGTGAACCTATAGTGAGGTTTCATACGTTACAGAAAATATCGATAGTTGTACTTATGAATTTAGTCTAGTTGCAAATTTTTGACGTAAATACGTTTTTAAAATTGCTACCGTAGGGAGAACAGTAAAATACTAATGAAATCACTCTCGGGGGAAACAAACAAACAGTTTGGAAATGAAGCTATATAAAGGTTTAGTAGAGTATGCCTTGCCTTGCTACTAGTTAAGTTTGTCAGGAATCTCCGGTACTGTTCGTACCTGTGCTTACAGTTCATAATGACGGAAAATAAATGCAGGAAAGCGCTCTATAGCTTGCTAATGCATACTCTAAGCCAGTCTGCTTGTAACAGAACAGTCTTCGGTAGGTATAGGATTTAAATCAGATTACTGAAACTAATGTAAACCAAACTAAATGTAAAGAGGTTATTACCTAAATCTGGCTTAGTAGTTAAGGAGTCGGCGTTACGAGAAGTCCCGGGTTCAAATCCTTGTCATTATACTATCGATGTAAATCTACTCTTTAGCGTCAGTCATTGAACTTGCTGGAGGGCTTAGAGAGCATATTGGTAAATGACGGTTGCTAATATTATTTTTGTAAAAAATAAAAAATCGTGTAGGTTTGTTATAATTTAGGCACCATTGGAAAACCGACACCGAATAATTAATAGAAGTTATCTACCTACTACGAGTCAATAAATGTTTTAAGTCGTTTAATAATCTCTAACAAAATTATATTTCTTGTCTACTTTATTATTTTATGAAAGGTTTATGAGCTAAGGTGAACTATAAATTACAATTGGTTAAACTGCGATTTTAGTTGATCGTTAATTTCATGGTGAGTATGAGACTACACTCGTGCCGTCCTTCCTGCCTCTATGCGCAAGTAAGACATATTTATAAAAATGGTATTGAAATCGGTAAATTTGTTACTGATTGTAAAACACAGATAAATGATTACATTAAGCAAAAATACAAGAATATTTTACATATTGAAGTAATTTATGTATAATTAACGTATAATTTGACATGGGCAATATTAAAAAAAAAAACATACCTATCTAATGATGTCCGTCGACCGATTTTTGCTTCAAATGCATATTCATAAAATCTTCGTTAATATTTACTTTCAATATACGATGAGCGTTAACGAACTTTGTAGTCAATATTATTACAATTACTTATGTTAATATTTATTCATGTGAGTACCTACTAAATATATGCTAACTTAATAAATTATACCTATATATTGTAATTATATATATTATAATTATATATATATATATATATAAATATATATATATAAATATATATATATATATTTATATATATATATATATATATATATAAATTATAAAGACCGCGGTAGCCTAGTGGTATGGGTAATGGACTGCTGAGACGAGGTCTCGGGTTCGATCCCAGGTTTACCATGGCACACACCAATGACTACGATGCTTTTCGAAGTTATGTGTGTAGTTATCGCAGGTTTATAAGTGCCCGGTTAATGGCAATAGGCTCGCCACCTATTACATTGGGACCTAAATATAAACTGGCGAAATGTGGGTGCTAGCACCTCTGCCTACCCCTTCGGGGATATAGGCGTGATACTATAAAAAAAAAAAAAAAAAAAAAAATAATAATAAATTATAGCGATTTTTTACTTTTTTTAATCTGTATATCGTTTGCGTCTTCGTAGATTTTATTAGCAGTCATGTAAATTTTTCATCATGGAGGACTAAACAGTGAGGTATCAGAGAAAATAAGAACGATACCTAACTGTCCACGAAATTTTGAAATGCTAGTAGGGTAAAAGCCGGATAGTTGCGCCACTTTTCAACAAAGCTACATAGTAAAGAAATATGTGCTTAATAAGAATATTGCAAGGTGTATAACAAATTATAGGTCTTTGAGCTACTATAGAAGCCTATTATAAAGAACATAGTTATTATAGGTTTTGAGTAAAACCTGTTTTATTTGACCTCTCAAAGAGAGGATAGTTGCCCACTCCAGCGGATAGTTGCCTAACGTAAATAATACTTCAGAGGATACTTGCCTCATGCGGGGATAGACGCCTCACAATGACTTTTGATGAAAAACAAATTCATATCGATTTACTCAACTAGTCTTTATTATTTATTGCAATCTTTTATGAAGTTCTAATCAACGTTATACAAAATATAACAAGAATAGCCAAAAATTATACCCCGTATCCCGTGGTATCCCGTACATTCGCGATATTTACCTAGTTGATTTTTTTTTATCCAGATCTTGGAATGCAAGACCTAAACTTTCCTCTGTCCAGCTTATGTGACGCGGCACCAAGCCGGCTTTACGCTGATACTTACGAGGCATTTTGCTTACCTAAAAAGTTAATTAATTATTAATTTTATTTTATTAACGGGTAGAATGAACTCTGGGGTTACGCACGTCCATAGGCCACGGCAACCACTTTCCATTAAAAATAATGAATAATCTGAAAAAAGTACTGACACGGGTGGGCCTAGAACACACGTCCTAAATACTTATTGTATTCTAGCTAAGTTGAACAGCCACAATGAATAAAAAGACACAAATAGAAAATATTTTATAGTTAGGAATTTATAGTTGCGAATAGTTGCCCCCAGAGCAACTATCCGCACAAGTTTCTAGGGCAACTATCCTTTTTGATACGGATACTTGCCCTTTTCATTTGCAAAATAAATAATAATTATGTTACAAAAATATGTAATAAACTTTGCAATGTAAAGCCTAATGCACGCAAAGAAATAAAAGGTGGATTGAAACCACAATTAGTAATAAAAATATTCAACAGAAATAACTTACCAATATAAGTTCAACACCCATCGAAGATTCACCGCGGAAGATTTCCGCTTGCACGAGTGAAATGCTTGCGTCTATGGTGACGGTTAACGTGGCCCTGAGGTCTACGGGAGGTGTACTTACAACTATAGTAAAACGTTAAAGCCACTTACATCCGTAACATAGTGTATTCGAAACCGTGGCAAGTATCCCGCTGGCGCAACTATCCGGCTTTTACCCTATTCTAAATGGTTAGTTTCGATGTAGCACCCAAGAAAAATTGTTTGGAAAGTGAATGTGTCATTTTTTGGTCAGCTTTGCTCTCCTCCGTTCTCCGTACATGAACGTAGTACCTAAGCCTTCCCGAATGCTCGGATCCTCTCCGTAAGTAGCGGCGCTGCCGTGAAACAAATTACTACACCACGATGGCAACTTAAAACCAATTCTGTCACTCTGATAGGACTGGAAATGCCGTCGACTCGAAAGAAGAATATTCTACTATGCTACTAATATTATAAATATGTACCTATTAGTAACAAAACTATACTCAAATAGTCAAATTCTAATTTATAGGTATTTTCAATTCCAAACAATTTTCTTTTGGTTCTTCATACATATTTCATTTAGATAATCTTATTGACTGTACCCCGTGTGAAGGGAAGCTTAGCGTGTTGTTCAAAAAAGTGTAAGTATTGATCGCATCGCCATGACTAAAATCCATATTGCAACACAGACTTAGATCAACATAGCTTATTTAAAGTAGGTACTATGCGGTATAAAAATAGCAATTAAAGTTGCTAAACGTTTGAGGGGGCAATTGGACCGCGTAGGATCGCACCTGCCCTGACGGGTTATCCAAGGCATTCGTTAATGAAGGCGGCTAGCTCAGCTCACATGTTACTGTCAAATTATTCGCGGAATACCTATGTGTGTCGACAGTAGAGTCACCATCAATTCGCTTACAAAAACAGGATTGTTTGTTACCATTTTGTTTTGATTTTTTTGTCTTATCTATAACAAGGTAATGTCTTGGTTTTGCCTGCGTAAAATTCTTGTTCTGGTCACGATACACGTGGTAACCTATTCCCGGGATGAACAATAGGATGTTTTATTTACCCCTAAATTTATTTCAGTATACTCGTTCAGCTGTTAGAGCGTGTTTGAATAGCAAACACCCGAACATCTGCACAAGCTTTTACATTTTTATATATAATTACCTATTGGAAGGAGTAGGAGTAGGATTAGGAGATTGTAATATAACAGAAAATGGGTTACAGACACTCAAATGAAAATTTTCTACATATGTATAAAATCGGAGAATATTTACATGATTAAAATAAAATTTCAATACTTCCATAGTCAAATAAAGGTTTAGAAATTGATTATGTACGTACCTACTATGCGTTTAAAAAATGTGAAGAGGAGAATGTCCTAAGATTGTCGAATGTAAGGTGCACGTCGCACTTATATGGTATGTACCTCCGTGTATTTATGCAAAGTAAAGCTTAACCATAACCATTTTAAATGCAACTAATGGTTTTAAACAGATATATTCTATTTAGTGGAATTTTATTTTCCTCTAAAGAATAGATTTTGTTATCTTGCTTTTGTTTGCGATAAATAAGGTAGGTATATCCAATAAAGGTGCCCTAGCTAGAGACGTAATTGATGCCATAGAAAATATGATGCATTTAGACCGGTCTACTGGGGTTCATCCAAGCAAATATGGTGCTATGAGTTGGTCTTTTCAAATCAACGACACTTCTAGGTATTTTGCCGTTGAGTGAGAATCGTTTCTTGGTTACTTTGTGATACTTGGTTAGTAATGATAAATTATAAACTACAATATTAACATTATCCGCACTTAAAATGGCAACCATAATCCTGCTAATTATCTTGATGTAAAGCACCTATCAGAGATGCGACAATGCGCTACGTAAAAAGAATAAACATCCATAATAATATATTCAGAATATCTATTATCTAGTAAAAATATGTATTTCTACTCCTGTAATATTATTACTCGTATAAAGTCATCAGTTTCTAGGGGATTAATTTCTGGAACTACTGAATCGATATTGAAAATTCGTTCACCAATTGAAACCCGTACATTATTGGGTTTAAACAGCATCATTGTCATCCTTGCGTTAATCCCGGTCGCCTGCGAGGCCTTCATTTCGGAATCCAAAGTTTGCTTTTGATATGATTTAACCAAAGGTATCATTTTAAAAAGAAGCAAGTAGACACGGTAGGTAACGTTGGTACTGACGCTTAAAGCTAAAACTAGGTCCGACTTCAACATGTAAAAAAGTAGAGATGAAAATAAAAAAGAAAACTTAACCACTTACAAGAAAACTTACCATACGTGTTGCGAATTTTCGAAATTCCTTTGTACTTAACTTTCATAAAGTAATTTTTAATTTATATTATTGTAATTTTCGCGCCTTTACAGATGACAGCTAAACAACTTCTCGGTGCCCATTTTTTCCCGCACAGCCATAGAGTAATATGATACATAGATATATTTTTAGTTTTTTTAATCTTTCAAAAGTAGATCCGCCTACATTGTATTCTTATTTCAAAATAATGAGCTGCGAACTACCTACTTTACAGCTTACGATAGTTGCCCGGCATAGCTACTACATTTATGAATCGGCCTGATAATAGCCGTAAAAAAATAAAAAAGGTCTCGGGTACATTACAGACTACGGCCGGCAGACGCTCTCCGAGTCGCAATCATTTTAACGCTGCTCACACGATAATTCTTTTGATTGTAATCGCGGTCTCCATCCACTTCACTTTGTCATGTAATTATTATTCGTCCATTCTCAAATTACTCGCAAGAATTCCTGTGTTGCCAGCATTTCGCGGTTGTTTTAAAATCGACTTGCGAGTTTTTGTTGTGTGCCATTCAAGCAGAAAGCGCAAAGTAAATAATTTTTTACGACTATTTGTTCGTCAGATTGTTTCACAAGTGGACGCAATCATTGCCCGCGGTGAAAATGTGAATAACAAAACTAACACATATTTATGGAATGGATATAGTCAACTCAACACCATATAGCTGGACGTAATTGTACCTATATGTTATGTTTCCTTGCCAATGAAAGTTCCTACGCATGTGTGTGAAAACTATTAAATTTAAAACTTAGTAAGTAAAATTCATTTCATGTGTTTTTGTGTACACTTATATCGCTACATATCCATAAAGTTCTGCTGTGTATAGTCATACTTTTTTTTTACACTCTTTAAACTTACTTGACATACACGTTTTCATGACACTATGCCATAAGTACCATACACCCATACCTGTTTAATAAAACATAGATATCTATAGACAAAACCTGTTGCTTGATAGTACAGGCTAAATACCCATCCTCAGATATCTGATCGAAATACTTGTAGGTATAAATGCTCAGCGTTCACATAGAAATCGAGGAAGTTATACGGAACATTTATTCACATAACAACCTGCATAAATATTCGTATGAAAACACCTGTTACTGTTATTATACTGTAGTTTTGGCTTTCAAATATAAGCCCAGCTACACAGTTGATGTTTCCCACAGTAGTGGAAAGTGAAACCTTAAAGATCGGCTGCTAACATCAGTAACGATTTAAGACACAATAAAGTTCGTCGTACATCGGATTTATGGTATAAGTGTAGGTAAGTGTCACTAGACATCGAATCGGCTTCGTAATTCGCCTTCATAGGGTAGTCGCAATGTCAGTGTATTTACTGCAAATTAGCATCACTACGTGTGCGGCTCAGCGGCACTTATCAAAGGCCTCAATAAAAAGGGAACTTTACTATTTGTGAAGTTTCTTTTAGAGTGTAATACGGGTGCTGGTTAGATGAGAACTTGTCGGGGATACGAATGAAAGTGATGCCATCATTCGAATCGTGCGGTGCGTCAGTGCGTGCCTATTTAAATGGTTGATATATCAAGATATTCTGACATATCACTTTATGCTCCTTGTATTTTATTTGAATGTTTGACGTAGTTGAATTCCAAGTTCTTCATAAAGATATATTATGCTCGCGTATGTTATGTACCTATATACAAAAGTATTGAGATAGCACGTGTTTTAGATTTTTTTCCGGCAGCTAGCGTGCGTGTTAGCGCTATGTTTGATCGATCAGAATAAAAGGAATGTTTTTTTTTTTATACTACGTAGGTGACAGACAAGCACACGGCCCACCTGATGGAAAGCGGCCACCGTGGCCTATGAACGTGTGCGACACTAAGGGTGTCACACACGCGCTGCCCACCCTGAAGGGAAAGGGGGAGAGTTGGGAAGGGGTGGGGAGGGGAAGGAGGGGTATAGTGCGCTCTGACTTCACCTCGCCTGATGTTAAGCTGAAGGCAAAGTCTCATGAAAGAGGGTCACCATTGCAAACACGTTCAGTGCTACAATAGTGGCGCTCAGCTTGACGGCCTCATCAGATGCTTTTTCACGCCCCGCTTAAAGGACCCGAGACTGTAGGAAGAAGGAAACACGTGCGCCGGCAAGGAATTCCAGGATTTAATGGTGCGGCAGAGAAAAGACTCACCGAACTGCTTGTTTATTGATGGAATATTCTGTACCGTATGCGAGTGAAACCTAAGCCCTGCACGTGTTGTCCTGTGTAGGAAAGGGGAGGGTGGGATTAATTGGAAGAGCTCATCAGAACATTCACCATGGTAGAGACGGTAAAATACTGTCAGGGACGCAACATCTCTACGCATCTGCAAAGGCTCAAGGGAATTTGTGACCTCAGGATTCCCAATAATACGAACCGCACGTCGCTGCAACCTGTCGAGAGCATCTAATAAGTACTTTGCGGAGCCATTCCTTGATTTCCTTCTACGATTTAAACCTCGACTTCGGAAGCATTTCCCTAACACCCTGTATAATGCCTTCCTTACTACTTCCTTGTTCGCGCTATCCTCTATTAACCTCAAAGTCTTGGGAACCTATTTGGTAAAGGAACGTAGTAGTATATTATAAAATTAAATTAAGTTTTTGCAACTAGCGTTCGCGTAAACAGTGCGAATTATTACTGAGGCTGAGAGGTCGAGAACATTTGTTATTTCATTTGTAAAAGGAGAAATCAAATGGTTTACTACCATTCTTTACGCAAATGTTCCATTGTGCTGTGCTTAGTGCCTATATTGGTATTAGCTTGCCCTCTAGCGGAGGCATTGAACGATTTGTTTTGGTACAATTTGCCTACTGGCCCTGTAGCTGAAGTAAAAATATATATGCGAAATAGTTTCGAAGCGAATCTGGAATCGGATCACATGACATTCCGACAGCAAATGTCATTCCCATACATTTTCAGAGTGATGACGAATGTAGCTTCGGAGCGAATGCATTTTGTCTAGGCCTCCTGTTTCTATTCGTTTTCGTTGGATTACGTTATACTTCGATAATTATGATTGACCTAATTTTTCTATAAATTGGAATGTAATAGCCAAAGAGTACTCTTCCTCCTTAGACGAGTGGCAATTCGTTAATAGTTGTTTTGTAGAATGGAATAGAATAAGATGTTCAATGACAGGCGTGAACGAATGTCAATCCTATGAATGACATTTATTTACGCCTGTCAAAATACGTGTCAGCTGTCAAACCCATATATCAAATATTCTATCCTATTCCATTCTACGAACCATTTGCCTATTGTCATCGCCAGTGTCGTAAATACAGGCAATCAGTTTCAATCCCAAACAATTAGATAGAAAGACAAACGATTAAAAAAATGTCGTTTGTGAAATAACCCTTCATTTGTATTTACTAACAGTTATTTTAATATTAGAAGAAGACACATCAAATTCTTATTATATTTGTATAGATGTATCTACCAAAAGTTACTTACATAACAATTCGTAAACGTCAGTCTTAAAATTACGGCCTAACAGTCTTATCATAATACAACTAGTTTTCTCGTAACATGCATGTACAAGTCGGGTTTACATCAATATCGTAATGGATTTGCTCCTAAACAATGACAAGTTGAAGATCCCATTTCTTCAGCCTAGTACACATTAGCGCACGAAAACGAACGATGGTTAACGAATAGAACGTTTAATGCGATTTGCATCTAGCCATAGACTCAATTCAATAAAATTGCGTTCTTAAAAATCTAATTCAAAACGAGTTCAACTAAGTGATACTGGGGGTATAATAGTGCCATTAAAACATGGGTGGTTTTAATTTTGTGAAATATACGATTTGACGTTTATGATTATGATATTACAGGCCAATGTAACTTTATTTAAATACAATGCTATTACAATCATTGATACACGTCGTCGAAATCAAAACATCAATCAATTAACTCGCCCCTCACCGTGCCAGGGGCAAAGGTGCCCCCGTACCAGGAGCAAAGGTACCGCTGGTACGGAGAATCCGACGACGAATTGTCACTTGTTTGAGGGTAGAACACGACTTGTTCGCGCTCATTTAGTTGATATGTACCAAGCATTCGAATGCCGACGGAAGCGGTTGTAGAAACATTAAATTATGATTTATGTTCTAAGGTAAACTTTGTATCTTATTAGTATGAGTTTGTATTTCTGTAGATAGTTATACACATAAATATTGAAACGGCTTACCATTGTGGTGGGGATTATTGTTTTTGAAGTTAGATTTAAGATATAATTTTTGCATTAACTGTATATCAAATCTATGGACCTGATAGTTCTTTCTAATTTTAATTATAATATCTTTTTTCCAAGAACAGACGGAGGTAGGACACGATGGTGTCTCCCGTCCTAATTGAGCCGTCCAACTTGGCAAGTACCTCCGCCCAATAGAATACCGCGGCTAATGTTGTGTTGTGTTGTGTTTCTGGCGGTGAATTGAAAAGTAACTGTGCGTATTTGATGAGTACTACCAAGGGCCTTCGGCTTCGGGAGTGTTCCCCTTACACCCTGTATTACTGCTAGATGTAGCTGGTGCTTATCCAGTTTTCGCAACGTACAGGAACTTAATCCTAGGATAAAAGTAGTCTATAGGATGGTATTTCAGATTATACATTCTGACAGTTTATAATATGTTATGTACTAGGAGTATTACCCAGGGCCTTCGGGTTCGGGAGTGTTTCCCTTAAACCCAGTATAATTGAATGCAGTACCACTTACTTTACATTTCATAGCCAACACGAGTTGATAACGGTGTGCTGTTAACGCATCTTTGTAGGATCCTTGGCTGAAGTATGCTGCACCAAGGTTGCCATGCGCGCGGCATTCGCCTGCAGTGTCACCCAGCGACTTCGCCACTGCTAAGTCTTGTTGCATGTAGTTTATCGCCGCGTCGAGCTGGTTGAGGGCCCAGTGAGCTGATGACAGAGCACTGAAGACTGACCCACTGTAGAGAGAAAAAAAAGTTACAAACATATTCCATAGTAAGCATGACTTAACTTGCTTGTGTTTTTAGTTCTACATGCCGATAAACATATATTTAGATACATTTTTTGTATACACTTACATACCTACTATACTTATGATTCTGAGGCAGACTATGCCAATGCTTATATACATATACCTACATACGCACAGTAAGCCTTCCCGAAGTGCGAAACCTATGCTCGGGCCCTCTCCTTGAGTAGCGGCGCTGCCGTAAAACAAATTACTACACCACGATGGCAACTCAAAAATGCCGTCGATACGACAGAACCTACATGTTCATGCCTACAAATTTGCACTGAGCGGGAATCTAACTCGCGACTTGGCAGTCGAAAGCTCTACCGCTCACCTTCTTCAATAAACCGAGTTTAAGTTGAATTGGCCCGAAGTTTAAATTGAATCGGACGTTTCTAAATATAAGCGGGACCCAGTGTAATGAGTCAATCCCTTGCTCCGACTAACATTCATTCCACTTTCAATTCATCATTAACCCTCTTAAAATGAGCTAGTGTTTATTACATAATAGAGGTAAGTAACAAGTAACATAAACACTAAGGCAGTACTTAGAGACTATTAAACAGTTTTTATTGAGTAGTTTCAGGATTAAGTGTCCGACGAACCAGGAGCTCTTCTTAGATAAATTTCCTTTAAGCGGTTTTAAAGAATTTGCTTCTTTAGAGGATAAATTACTACTTACAACTACGCATAGTCTCACGTTAGGCAGTTAGACTGACGATATAGATACGTGTATGCCCTTCTTTAAAATTGAAAATGATGAGTGATTTAGGCTCTTTATTGACCGTATATGATTTAAGCGTTAGTAAGAGCAGTAGTCGTAGTAACTATTTATAATCTGTAGTATGAGTCAGTGTAGTGTCAATTTTACAGTGGGTCATCATTACATTCACTCTAACTAACATTGATGGTTGAAAACCAGAGAAATTAAGGTTCATTCAACTGTAGTTTATGGAATGCCTGCACGGCATTTTTATGAAATGGTTGCGCGATTGTTATGTGAATCGTACGCGGATATAGATATAGGGTGATTAATGGTCATTTTCTTCACAAGTTTTTGTGTAGTTGGAAAGGAACCCGGTCATAGATTCATATCTATTGCTGGATTCCATTCCACATTATATTTAGTCGCGTCTATGGTTGGTTTTTCATATCTTTGCAAGCCGACTAGATTTAAATGGCAATTCAATTAATTAGCATTACAAATTAATCTACACTTATAGATATACTTCATATAAATGAGCCGTCAAGATTAGTCCTAATCATATCGAATGGTGGAAAGGTACTTCAGCCATAATTAAACCTGACTAAATTAATGAGCATCTCTTAATATTTATCGATACTGGTATCGATTTATCCGTCGTTCGAATAGTTGAACCATTTGCGAATAGACACGACACTGTTCGTTTGTGAAATCGAATTGTACAAATTGAAAAATTGTACATTGAAACTATACCTACAAACAAGTTATGTGGTTGGAAAGAGAAATTTGTAATCTGGTCAAAGAATTTTAACCGATTTTGAAGTTAAACGTTTCTAATACCTATGCACTGTGCTTTGGAAATATAGCATCTAATAGCCAAGATGAGATTTGCAACCATGGCTAGTCTATTTTGGGGTATTACAGCTGAGGATATACCGGAGCAAAATCCTTAAGGTCCGAACAGACGTCATACTCGTATATTTCGATCGTCAAATTGACTGCACTCCGAATGACTGTAAGCTAAGGTGAAGTCAAAGAATAGTAGCGACCATTGCAGTCCCTAGGATGGCGGTCCCTACCTTGACGGCCTCGACTGATGTGTTATCAAGCCCCGCTTATAAAGCCTCGGGATTGTAGGAAGGAAATACGTGTACAGTTAAAGAGTTTCAAGACTTTATGGTGCGACAAAGAAAAGAGTCGTCGAACCGTTTGGTTCTTGTAGAAATTATTGGCATCCATATGCGGTCATCACGGTAAAGCAAAGGTTTCACACATTTGATATAATTTTGCATGAGTAGCTGTAAATACATATTTAGATATTATTGTGGACACTTTTTTGATATTTTTTTTTTATACTACCTAGGTGGCAGAAAAGCACACGGCCCACCTGATGGAAAGCGGCCACCGTGGCCTATGAACGTGTGGAACACTAAGGGTGTCACACACGCGCTGCCCACCCTGAAGCGAAAGGGGGAGAGCTGGGAAGGGGTGGGGAGGCTAGGAAGGGGAGGGGAAGGAGGGGTATAGTGAGCACTGGCGACCCTACTTACCGGCGGGAACACAACACGATGGTTATTATGACCGCGGTCTTCTGTAGGGCGGAGGTACTTCCCCAGTTGGACAGCTCATTTCGGACGGGAGATACCTACCGTCGTGTCCTACCTCCGTTAATATTAACCCCAAAACGTCTAACAACTGGTCTATCTGCAGTAACTACTTCAATATAGCGTAGGTAGGCTGTGGAGGCTTAGAAGCAGTCGCATCATGAATAGTTTTTTTTAATATTAATATTATTTACTGTCTTGAAATAGCTCTGTCAGCCTCTGTGGCGTATCGGTATTGAACGCGACTGCTAAACAGAGGCTCGATCCCCGCTCAGTGCAAATAGTTGTATGCATTTATACTACTACTTGAATTGGTTTGGTCGTGCCAGGAACAGCGCGTTAAGCCTTTGGTCTCGGTTTTCATACGAATACCTATGGCAGTTACGGGTAGTTGGAGTCCAACAACTGGTCTAACTGCAGTACTTCGATATACCATATAGGTTGTAGAGATTAGATGGCAGTCGTTTCACGGAAAATATCAAATCGCTCCTTCCACTACCTATAGAAACCTATTCTCGTTTTAAAACACCTATGTATTATTCTACAAAATAATCTATTCTTGTACAAAGTTTCAGGCAAATCTGTTAAGCCATAAGAGCGTGGTTGAATAACAAACATCCAAATATCTTCACAAAGTTACACATTTTATTATTATGAGTTCTTCGTCTTTTCCTGTCAAATCTACGGCATTTTTGAGTTGCTATCGTGGTGTAGTTATAAGAAGTAGGATAGGTATACACCAAATGGATAAACAATTCTAGATACGATAATAGATGTAGGAGTTAAACCGTGGGTATGTCCCTCCCCGAAATATAATTTCTTAAACGGTTCTAGTTCAATCACCGGCTTAAAATTAAAAGAAAGGAAGAAAATAATGTCATTTGGTACCTATTGGTTATCGGCATCACTGAATCGCCTAGGCATACACTGGCTAATTTTACCAGATGACCGCGTCAGATATGAACACCACATCATATGATACTCCAGTATGTACATAAATGATACGACTGACAGTTTCACACCTGAGACTCTCGGTAAGAGGATATCGATGAGCGTGTTCAGTAGCCATTACAAGTTATTGAATTGCATCTAATAATTCCATAATAATTATTACTTTCATCAGCCTTCTTTCTTGTTGCAACTCTGACCTCAAAGTTCCATCATGCTTTACTAATACCAAAATAAATATTGATCAATGTAACACTAACTGCATAGTAAAATAAATGTTTAAAAAAAACCGGATTGCTAGTAAAAAGGTTGAAAGTATTTTGATAGTAGGCGCCATAGGCGGCATCCATTGGTTTTCTTTCGGTTTATGATTTGCTAATGGGTACCGACTACTATCAAACTACTTTCGATCTTTTCTCACCCGAAACTTGTAAGTAGTCTGGTTTTTATTTTATACTTCGGAGTTCTAATATGACATTATGTTAAAACGTACGCAACGTTTCTAATATATTATTTTCATTGTTTTTTTTAACTTTGATGTATCCAGTGTCACCCTCACAATAATAACACATACATACAGAAATACTTTCGAAAACTGTAACCCCCTCGGGCAACTCGTTACCGTTTGAAACCCAACCCTGAAAGGAAAGTCTACTGCTTTCACTAATCAGTTACCACATACGACGGAACAAACTACATTACCAGTACCACGTTTCCCCTAAACCCAATTGGGAAGATCCATCTGGGGAAGAACTTAATTGGGTTCTTCCTAGCGGTAGCGTTAGCTCACGGGCAGCACGCGGCGCGCGGCGCCCGATGACGACAATGACGACCAACCGCTGCTCGCACTCGGCTCTGTGCTGTGGCAAGGGAGACGAGGGAGTTCGAACCCTGCTCATTACACTACCAACATAAACCCACTCCTAACACAAGCCATCGAACCCAGTTGGAGGGTTTACTGGGAATATTAATAATTTCCTACAAGCAAGTTACTAGTTACTACCAACGGTTAGGTTAATATATATACCTGCCTTTAATATAATTATATTAAATAAAACTTCACTCATGAAATCTGGTTTAAGTCTAGGGTACTTATAACATCTTAAAGCGGCAACACCAAACACTAGTACAACTTACAAGAACCTACACGATAATTACTTACAAGACTATCTCTCGTCCGGTTCTAAGCCTGTTCCTTCTTAAATAGCTCGTGTGAAATCGATTAAATTAATACGAGATAAAAATATTTTAATTTCTGCCGGCGACGAGCCGGTAATGAATCATGCCGACCGATGTAATTTGACATCACACTTGTACACCTCCGCCTTGATTGATTTTCTGGACGTATTCTGTTGAATCGATTAGGACGTCTCGATGGAGATGAAACTGCTCTCGATGTTTTTTATGAAGGCTCACCTCTCATCGGGTTGTGTTTATTTTATTAATATACCGGGTGATTTTATAGTCGATACTGTTAAAATGATTTTGGGCACAGTTGCGATAGCAAAATCGTCGGGAATATTATTTATGGGCATAATGTAAAAACCATTTACTCCAAATTATTACTTTGTGATTTGCTACCGAAACTAAACCGAAAAAAATCACCCGGTAGAGCTAATGTCCGCGGTAAAATTCGGGAGAATGTCGGATAACGTGACTTTTAGTCCAAACTCCAGTTCTAATCATCCGATTGCGGTCAAACTTATGTAACCATTTTAATAACATAGGTATATAACATTCGCCGGAATATTTATCATGTTTTTAGTTGTTTGTGTATTCAATTTTTTTTTTTTTTTTTTATACCACTTAGGTGGCAGACAAGCGCACGGCCCACCTGATGGAAAGCGGTCACCGTGGCCTATGGACGTTTGCAACACCAGAGGCGTCACACACGTGCTGCCTACCCTGTAGAAACCTTCTAATGCCCTTCTTGAAGAACCCCATATTGTAGCTATATTTCAGCACTTTTACAAGCGCCATGATCACAAATGTACCGGACAACCGCCGAGCTAATTGTTATAGTTGGTATCGGTCTACCCTCTTCCAACACACAAAACATGGTAAACAAACCACATATGGTAAATATCCCGGCGAGCATTAACCTATGAAAGTTATCATGTTGCTCTCAAATCGTACTACATAAACATTTTAAGTCTGATCAAGACCTAGTATTTAACCAAAAAAACCGCATTAAAATCTGTTAAGTAGTTTTTATGTCCATCGCGACATGATGTAAGATTTTCAAAAAAATTATTGTTTACGATGACATAACCCAAGTTTTTTAAATAATGTTAAACGTACAGATACGAATATTTTACAATTATATACCTAATAGTATAGGTCTGTTGACATATTCTTAATATTCTGGGAATACTCAGTTCACGTTATCTAGGCCGGATGTTTTCGCAAATAGAGAGGTGTGTTTTATTTTATAATTCTAGGCATTAGCAAAGTATGTTAAAACATGTGTTCAAGCATGTTTTAACATACTTTAGTATGACGGTTACTAAAATTATCATTTCATTCGCATAGAGTCAATTAAGTCTAATGGTGTTATTTTTGAAATAACATCTAACACACTAACATGCTTCCCCGCATATTAGTGATATTTTAATAATCAACACGAAAGTTGACGATAATTTTGAGAATAAGTACCTAATACTTATTCTCGAAATCACCTTTCCACCGCGGTAGCCTAGTGGTATGGGGAACGGACTGCTGAGACGACGGTCTTGGGTTCGATCCCAGGTTTTACCATGGCAAACACCAATGAATTTTCGATGCTTTTTGAAGTAATGTGTGCATTTATCGCAGGTTTATAAGTGGCCGGTTATGGCAATAGGCTCGCCACCATAGGCCATAACCGAAATGTGGGTGTTAGCACCTCTGCCTACCCCTTCGGTGATATAGGCGTGAGTTTATGAAAAAAAAAAACCTTTCCACATTAAGACTTCCTAGTAAATTTTAATAAGATCTAAACTCTAACATCTACGTATATTAAAGTAATTTAGAATTAAGGGGGGACATAAAGTCAATTTGCATAGCCATACGAATCGACTTTATGTGGCACCCTTAATAGTTTTTGTAGGAGGAAGCACGATCTCATCAGCTTTTATTTCAGTTAGTACCAAGAATTCCGCACAGACCGCACAGGTTTCTATGTCGATATGCAATTTGTAATCTCTTGATTAGGAAATTATTCGAAACTGAAACCTTTATTAGGTTTCAGTTTCGATATACTATAATAATAAAAAAACTTAAAAAAAACACACTCAGTGAAAATTAGAATATCTATCCTCGTATTACAGAAATAAATTCATGTTTCATTTGTTTCCTATCTACATTTGCAGAACTTTCGGTTTCAAGTTTTTTTAAGTAAGTTTAATTGGCAGACAAGCATACGATCCATCTGATGGAAAGTGGTTACCGTGACTTATGGACGAGTGCATAGTTACACCATAATCAAACAAACTGCAGAAAATTGTAACGTCTTCGATCTGATAAATAAAACTGAATAAGGAAATTTAGTTCTTTAGTGTAAACGGAAGATTAGATGTTCCCAACTACCTGAAAAACGTAGTTTGGATAATCTTGATGCGGAATTGGATCAGATACTGTGACATTGAGAGTAGCACATGTCCTGCAGCCTGCAGTAGATTGCAATACCATAATTTGTGACTGGGTAATTGGTAATACAAATACCCAGTGAAAAACATAATAATTTATTAATTTCGAAAATTCAAAATTCAAATATCTTTCTATATTCTGTATTGACAATTAAACTTATAAAACGTCAATATCAGCAATATTTTATAAATTAGTAAACCAATGGACCACTGCACTGGTTCGAAATGCGTCCCTGCCTGAGAAGACTCCGGCAAGAAACTCAGCGCGCTTTTTTTTGGTATATTTACTTAGTCTAAATACAGAAATTTGCTTGAGTAGCAAGTTAAACGAACAGCTCATTTCCAGCCTTGTTAATCATCCAAATAAACCTGGATTTTATAATAATTTTTAAATAATTCTGAACTAACTACTACAACATATTATAATCAAAAGTGTTAATTACTCCATGGTCACACTGGTCGCCCAGGAGGTCCGTAAACCAAAACAAAATATGTTAATTCATCCATAAAAGTATCCTCTGTATGTATTATGTTATCTTTTTTAAACGTATTATCCCATTTTAATCGCATCATCTGTCAACAAAGATCATCTCGATAAGGATCGCGTTTAACAATCCTTATTTATATCACGATGCTTTTATCGAGGAGTAACAGAATAGTCCCGTATCGGTCCACCTCCGATCCATCAACGGGGAGATAAGATCGCGTCGAGGTGTGGGTTTCAACACCGCTTTAAAGTTTTTAAGGGTAAGAGTACACGGGACTATTTTTCCTGCGGTTTCGTTGGTTGTAGGAGGAGTATCCGATAGCTTCTGTGATGGGAAACATACTCACGCAAGCGACGAAAACAAGAGAACGATCTGACCGGTATCATATACTAGTATCTATAGTTATTTACCACCAGGTAGGAAAGTGAGCTGAGCAATTCAGGAAAACTCAGTATAGGTAGTTACTCTTCGTATGTAACATACCTACATAAGATAAGATGAGTTTGATACGGGTGGAGCTACGAATAAATGGAAATCAAAAAATATAATATAATATAATTTAATTTGATGTTTGTTTGTGTACTCCTAAAGGGGTAGCTGCCTACCCCTTTAGGGATTGTATTAAACACCCATATTTCACCAACTATGATTTTCGATCAGGAGCCAGCGTATTGCCGCCAATCGGGCACTTAAAAAAAAGTTATGCCGAAAATAAATTCCTAACATAAAATGTTGCAGCTAAATAAATTTGAAAAAAAAAATTTTACCCGATTCCTTGCCATACGGTGTAAATCTAATAATATAGAATCACCAATACTATACTAGTGCATACCTACTTTCAAATATTTGCCATGAGCGGGAATGCAAACTGTTTCCCCAGTCGTAGCATTCGAATACACTACAGCTACGACGCAGAGGTCGCGAGTATCCTATGATCGACTTCAGTAGTATGGATAGAATAACTAAACATCCAAAACATATAGGTATTGTGAATGCATACCTTTACTCGAAAATTTTGGAACGGGAAGAATCACTTAATGTCTTCCAAGTGTATAAAAATGGAGCTTATTCAATCAATGTCTCGAAGTCGAAACTTGTTTAAATAAATTTAAGTGTGTCTCCCGTCCCCGTCTCCCGTTCCGAGCAGGTACTTACTTTCTCGTAGGTGTTATAATTACGTCTCGTTAGAATTTGAAGCCTGTTACTGAGGAATTTATAAGTTTTGTTATACAGAAGCTACTGTATTTTTTTATGTATTTATTGTGTTAATCATTATACCACTATGTTGTAAAACGTAGTGTATGTTAATGTCTACCTTTGTGATTATTTGATTTGTAGATATTGGTTTGCTACTAATAACTATAAATTAAATAATTATTTAATTTTAAAGTGAGCGTCTGTTTTTAGGTACTAGCTGTAGTCGAATAGTTAGTATCGGACCACAAACCTACCATTTTACAGTCGGTGAAGTCCGTTCTAGGATCTATCAAACTGTCTTTGCAATTTGTCCTCAGATAAACCAAGATTTAGAAGTGAATGTTTATCTAGAATACGAGCCTAAATATATATAGTTGTAGACGTATGTCGTGCTATACATACCAAGTATGGATCGCTACAAAACTGCAGCCAGTGTACCTTCGGACTCTCTCTATATCAGCTGCTCTAAACCTCAGGCCATTTTTATTATAAATTTATGCTCGATTTTAAAAAGCAAATCACTTCATATAACTATTGTACAATAGCACGGCATCCTCCGTTACGAGTCAAGCATGAAACTCAATGCGAGGAAAACGTAAGTAAACTCATTATTAATAATTCATTGTTTAACTTTCCCGATTACGTTGGAATACATTAATAATTGTTCACATTTAAGTTTTTTTATGACAGCCTAATTACGATGTAAGCATATAAATTTGAATTGCGTAGTGCCTGCATTCAAGGCAGGATTTTAATGAATCTGTTAGTACACCTTCCAAGATGTCAAGCTAGGACTTCATGAGTCTATCATTCCTACCGGGACGTGCGGTAAGGCGATCAATATTTCTCAAATATAGAACAGTGGTTAACAGTTATTTTTAAAATAAATCATAAACGAAAAAAGATCCCTGAAGGCACATTAAGTTATGTGAAAGAGACTTCGGGATATGATTTGTTTATTACCAAAAAACTGTCCAAAGCACAATAAAACATTACAGTTTTCCACAATGCGTCTTTGGTAACGACTTTGCGTCAGACGAGATTAACTGCACTTATAAGGACTATGGGATTCCATTAATTAGAGGGCAGTTATTAAAACTCACCAGCGTATATCCTGTGCAGAATTTACGACAACTTTATTTCCTCGACGCTGGAACGTTGTAAATCAAACCGTCCAAATTCCGACAAAGATAACCGTTGGCCATAAGTACATATAAATTATATGACTGTCAACCTGTAACTGGCCGGTGTTGCCAGGTTCGTGATTTAGGCAGTATTGTGGGGTGATCTCACTTGCCAGGAGTCGTGTCGGAGTGGTTCACTAAGAAGTGAACCACGGTTAGTTCACAGAGAGAGCGTGATTTCAATATAACTCAGAGAAGTATCTCTCCCGGGCGATAGACGATATTAATATTAGTAGGTAGGAATGTACAATTCATACACAATCTTCATCAATCACGGAGTTAATAACTATAAAATCAGTCAACAGAAAGTGAGTAACTACATTCGCATAAAATGTGACAATAAATAAAAAAGGGAATCTAAAATAGTATCTATTTATTAATGATGTTAACAGAAATTAACGTGTTCGTTGTTCACACTATTCTATATCACGACAATTTTGGAAGTTAGAATACTCATTATATATATTATTAACTTATTAGAAACTAGTAATTTTTAACTTTTAATTTTAAGTACCAAAAAATACCACACGATATACTTTCTGCATGTTGGCAACACTTTTGCTACACAAGCTGTGATTAAAAATAATAATGCAACAAGTAACGAAGATTCGCCGGTCATTTGTCTTCTTCTTATTAACCCGAAGTGTGAGTGGTGTTAATAGTGTGAAATTGTGAAGGGATTACGATCGAATCTTTATTAAGAAAATAAATGGGTTAATTCTTTTTAGAGCCCTGTAGACGGGCATTTCACTGTAAAAAAGAAAATATTTGATTGGTGTAATTAGTTCGTCATTTTCTCAGTACACGCCGGTTGTAAGTACCTACTATAATAGTTCGTCAAAACAGGTAATAATCTTGTAGATTATCGCTCACTACCACAGATGGTAATGGGCTTTTATACTTTTTATATCATCTGCGAAAGAGGTTTTATCTGTGCTCTTGTTATTTAGAACAGCGTTATTTATTTAAATGGACTACGTAATTACTCAGGATGCATATTAACAATTTTATTTTATAAACAGTTTAATACTGGCAATGGTAATTTTGTCCGTGGCAGTGTTTATTTTAATTAAAATGTTTTGTCTGGACCTTTCTTTAAATTACTAACTATCCCATCGTTCATAAACCCGACTACCAAGATTGCACTTTTCAAAAGCTATAATTAGTAGTTCATAAACAAAATTAAATCGTATATAATTTTGTTTACACCCGTACGTCATTCATCATTAATTCTGGTTGTGTCGAGCCTTAATGTATTCAAATGTAAAATTTTATATTATACACGATAGTAGTAGTAGTGTGTGCATTCGAATTCCATACAAAATAAGCATTCGGGAATTATCGTTCTGCGAGCTAGTAGTAGTAATGTTCGAGAAGGAAACAGAAGCAGGCCGCAGCGGCGCGGCGAAGCATAGTTCGCCTCCCCATATCTGGAAGAAAGGGGGAGGAACCCGTAGTCCCCACACCCATCTCCAGACATGATATACGGCTCCTATGTGGTCACATAGTGTAGTTCTGATTCGGTTTAATCGCAGTTGTATCTTTAGATTACAAATAACCCTTCTGCTTATCTACCCCGTTAGCACCGGTGCATTTCGTGGGAATACATATAACAATATAATTGTTGCCCATATAAGCAGATAAGCATAGTTGTAAAAGAAAAGTCTTCAATTAAAAGCTCTACATTTACTGTTTTTTATAGTCAGAGCTCATAGGAGAGGTTTTGTGTTGTCAGTGGGGAGACCGAGGCCTTTGTCACCACTATGTGATTCTACACTGACAGTACAGAAATTCTCTTAACCTTAACCACTCCACCTCTAGGTACAATACCTATAAATGTAAATATTTAGATCTGTTTTTGTGTGGATACTAAATTATAGTTGCAGTGGCAATAAAGATTTGTAAGCATAGTCCTAATCCCGCACTTGCGCCGGTCGCAGGCGCTCGCTTAAGTGGGAAAGATACTTTAAAAATGATTAGGTATGTTAACCCGTACACGTATATAGGTATTTATTTGCCGAATATGGCGCAATAAAATTTATTGTGTTACTACAGATCTAGTGCTGGTCAATATGAATATTGTGTTGTCTTTATTTATCATTTGAGAAATAAAAGCAAGTGTTGAATACAAAAGAGTCAATGTAGCATAATATCTCGCTCAGCTCTTGTTGGATTTCTCTTCGAGGTTATTAATAGGGTTCCATTAAATTGAAATTATATCGTTACTCATAATTAAATTCACTTTATAGGCATATCTGAATCTGTTTTGATATGTTTCTGTTAGTGAAAAATATGGTAAAGTATTTTATTAGAAAACTAGCGTGAGAAGCTATGCAAGTGATGCTAATATTAATTTTGAAGAAAAATATTATTGGTGCCAAAATAGGTAATTATTTTCAAAAGTTTTGTAGTCATGATTTTTTGTAAAAATTACTTGTCCAACTGTTGGTTAGGTATGAAATTGTAAATGGTAAAAACGATCAGTCAGTAAAATGGCAGTCAAATATGGCCATGGATATACAAATAAAAAAACATTATTATCTATGACTTGTGATCTAAGTTCACGTTTTGTTTGACAGCTGTCATTCAATCACTCGCGCATTTATTTAATTTTGCAATTACTTTGAGATACAACAGGTGTTAATGTTGGTACTGGTTGGTACATTGTAGATGTCTGATAGCATAAAATTGATAATAGTACGAGTATTCCGATGGTGAAAGCGAAATGGCTAACTGCCAATCTTATGATAAATGACTTAGAATATAAAAGTGTCGTCTTTTTATGTCACAAAATTTAATACTAAACACAGAATGTTGAAATGTTGATAATTCGAGAAAATATAATGAAATTCTCGGGAAACATGACTACAAAGATTTACACCATTAATTTTTAACTATCAGAGTAACTTTAGGGACTGATATGGAACGTGTCGCCTAAATAGATAAAGATAATACAAATAGCGTACTATACAAAAAAACACAGTCATTAACGTTTGCAAAGTCTCAAAATACGCGCATAAATTATTGACCCCATGTTATCTTGCGATCGATGACTTTATATCATATCAATGAATGAAATGCAATGTCGAGTGAATTTTACCATGCATCGTCATCACAGTTAAAGCTCTTTATGTCTGTAGATAATCTACCTACTACAGAACTTGGAATAGTTTCACTGAAACGAATGATGCTAAATATTAAGTAAACGTTCGGCGTTGTGAACAATATTACGTTATTTTAGGGTAAATATTTATGTATCTTTTTTTAAATATTTAATATTTTAATAATGTTTTTAGAATACCGACCACCTCCTAAAAGTTTCTCTGGTAATTAAGAAGTAACCGTGCATATTAATAATTATTTTTCAATAGATTTAAGTATGTAAGTACTGTGATTCTTAGGCAATCAAAGAGCTACAGACGATGTTCGTTTTCATCACCTCCACTGACTTTGATGGAGGTGGTATCCATGGGGATTTTGCGCACGATACTTACTGTGATTGTGAAGAATAGAAAACTTATGCCTCCATTGCCCTGGGTGTATAGCATAGAGGTTCCGGATATCTGGATTCACGTGGAAGTTCATATATTGTGAAAAGTTAATATATGAAATTAAACTTACCGTAATTTGAGTGAACACGAGCCAATGCGAAGTGCTGCTTCTAACACTGTGACTGCCGCCTGGTACTGCCCTGCAGCCAATAGTTCTTGACCAACCACCTTCGAACAAAGTACAGTATAAAAGACAAGTACTTAATAAATGGTCCAATAGTCTGTATGGTTCTTATCACTAACAAGCTCAAATAGTATGTACTGATTGCGTTGGTTTCTTTTTTATGTTTTATTGACCGTCTAATCTATCTTTAGTTAAAGGAGGTGAGATAGTAGCCAACATATGGTCACTTGGGGTAACCGTACGCGGCGAGTAAGTGTCCGCAGTGCACTTTGTGCGAATCTCGCTCGTAATCGCGGGTCGGACCATAGTGAAATACGCGGGCATTCATTCCCTGAGAAAAAGTGGCGTGACATCTATTTACATTTAGCGGCGTAAATTAAAAAAATTGGAAAGAGAAGTTTTTTGGTCGTTTTCTTATTGTTTTTGCCCAAGTAAAGGTGCTTGGCACTTGGTCAAATTGCTGGCCAAACTGTGATTGTGTGATGTTTTTGAATAGAAAAACTAAATGATATTTCATTTGAATCGAGGCAGTTCGCTGCAGGTACGTCATATCAACACTTAATTTGTTTCCTTTTTTTTTGTTTGATGGGGTAAGTATACGTGGGTAACTGTCCGCAGAGTAAAAAATCGCGTACACTTGCCCCGCCTCGTCGTTTTATGAAATATAGGTAAATTTTATCTTATTGTGTTGGTCTTTTAGATCTAAAATGCCCCGCAAATATATAAGAAAATAACCAGATCGTAAGGTTTGTACCAATGAGCAGATTGAAGTAGCAAAAAAGTTGATGGAAGAAGGCAAAAGCAAACGAAACTGAATACTGAAATAAGAAACCAAAGAAACAAACTCAAAAGAATATACAGATAGATAATAAAGGAAAAACAAGAAGAGGAGTGCTAGTACACAGATATCATTAAGTCACACAGGAGAGGAATATTTTTGTCCACTATGTAAAGAAAAATTTGAAGATTTGAAAAGACTACCGAGGAGTGGATAGAATGCCATATTTGCAAATCCTGGTGGCACGAAGAGTGTTCTAATTGTATAAATGGTGTATTTAGTTGTGACAATTGTGTAGAAGACTTATCCGCAGTGCGTATACTTAACCTGCCACATGCGGACACTTGACTCAGGGGTGGGGAAAGTGTACGCATTTCCCGAGTTTTAAAAAACCTAATGGTATATAAAAGTTGTTTAATTTCAATTACTTAGAGTGATTGGTTAATGTTCCTTATAGTCTAATAGATGAGAATAAATACGGGTTTGATTCATATTATAAGCATGTTTTATTTCAGAGACAGTTTTTTAAAAACTGCGTACAGCTACCCCACGTGACTCTATCCCTCGCAACCCGACAGATCCCCTTCTGGGTGGGGTGGGGGGGCCTCGAAAGTGATCGGGATTGATGCAATAATAATCATGATGTTTTATAAGCGCTAATGTCGTATCAATATCTTCTTAAATTGAATAATGGGTAATATGAACTAAAACTGACTGACTTCTGAATCATTTTACCGGCATTTGGGTCACAGCGGTGCTCTTGATCTCGCATTGCAGGTCATTTACTTTTTAAGCTCGACATAATAATATACTAATGACGAAAATACCCACATTTGAGTATCACCGGTGTATACAAAAACCGCGACGAATTTTAAAATACCATTAGGTTTGCCATTATGGTGACTCCAATGAAACATTTAACGTAACGATTTGAGGTTATCTTTGTATAAAGCAATAATGTTTTACACGAGAACACCCAGGCTGGTTGAAATTGGAACTTTCTGATTATATTTGCATCTTGTGGTTCTAAATGGCGGTAGGGTAGTAATTAGGTACGGAATATTATCCAAAAACTCGATAAACGCAACAGTAATGTACTAAGTTAGGTAGGTTACATTTGCATTGAAACTTAAACAAATTAAAAGGTACTCTTAGTTTCGACTTTCGCTCCCCGGCAGACACCGGCGCGGGACCTGGGTGCGAGCTGCAAAGACGGCGTGTGTTTAAGTCGGTTCGAGGCCGACTTAACCTCTCACCTGCTCCGGTGAAATTGGTATCCGTGGGGATATCGCGCTCGAAAATAGGCGAAACTTTTAGTTTCTCGAATTTTCGAACACATGGCTCATTGCCTTTTCAACTGGTCATATCGGTTGATTGTAGAGATGAGTGCGAACTTTTCCTGCTAATAATAGAAAACTTTGAAATAAAATGACACCTACGTATTTAATGAATATTTTTATAGCAAATAGTGGTTCTAATGCTGTAAGGGAATAATCGCGGGTTCACTTTTCCAATCTAATTTCGATTTAGAGAGAGAATTTGAAACAACCTATATATTTGCAAAAAAATCATAAATTCAGGTTACACACACGTAATAAAACCTTTAAAAATACACGATCAATTTATAGAATTGGGGTGCAATTTCGAATGCAACAAACAGCGGCCATTTTGTGGTAGAACGACGCCATTTCGGCCATTCACGTCTGGGCTGCCGATCAACTGTCTCGCAGATTGTATGTAAATTCGAGGGGGTCGGTCGCGTATTTATGGGCCTTTGATCACTCAGCTCCATTGTTTTACCGGTAAATGCGCCGAAAAATGTCCCGATGTCGCTGCGCTGCACGCCCGAGGAATGTATGCAAATATACCAGTCGTTCAGCGTAGACGGTGGTTTATACTGTAAATTTCAACGATGTCTAAAGCACCATTATTTTGTACAATGACGTATTCCATTCTTTTTTAAAATATTATTATTTTTGGCAGTAAGTTTTATAAGAATTAAATAAAAGAATTACGCAAAAAGAATTTCACAATTCACCTTTTCACTAAGAGTTTCATTCACCTATGAGATTTCATACAAAATCAGTGGCGTAAGGTCCCTATGACCTGATTCCTGCGGGTTTCTCAATTGATCGTATGGTGCATAATAAATTGATGTATACTTCACATTGGCTTCTCTTTTAAAACATTTCAAGCCTTTGCCACTGTACATAATTGTGTTCAACATACGGTAGATGTGCCAACATTAGTGGCAAAATAAATATAATAACGAGAAGTCGAGACAACTATGTCTTCAATAGGACAATGTTTTTATGTAAATTGCATCTCAGTCGCATGTAGCCGTCTCAGTTGAGAGAACGACTGACAACATGCATATTTCCGGACGCTACATTAATGGAGCGCATTATTTTTGGATAACGTCTCCGAAGGTCTTGATGGCGTTTGTCCTGTCCATTGCTGTATACGTGAGATGGAAATTGTATTATCATCGGGATAGCTATAGAGGTATAAACTGCAATAAGCATTGTTTAAGTTACGTGCCGAAGAATCCGTGGGTTTCGATTATCGGCGATGTTCTGTGGTTACAAGTTTATTAGTTGCATGTAGCAAACATGTTATTGTTTTACTTGTGAAGTGTTATAGTTATGAATGTGTGCCAGTTCAAATCCTATTTAGATACGAATGTTATGTCATCATAGCCATATTATGCCAATATAATGGCGTTAGCTACACACAATGCGATATAAAATTTGAGGAGGATCTCTATTCTGTATCGAGTTCGTGGCACAAATTGTCATTTTAATGCATCTTTGAAGCACTTTGAATATGCTTAAGGCTCTTTAAACTTAGGAAAGTTACTAAGCTAACGTAGTAAGCCTCCCCGAAGATCGAAACCTATGCTAGGGCCCTCTCCATGAGTAGCGGCGCTGCTTAGAAACAAATTAGTACACACCGAGGGCAAATTCAAAATGCCCAATTCAAATAAATAAGAAGACTTCTTCTGTCGAACGGCATTTTGAAGTTGCCCAGCTAAGGTGATTGGCAAATTCGACTGTATTAAGTGATTTTTAAAAGCGACTTTACTAGTACACATGCATGATATGATAAGTTTCTCTGCAGTTACTTGTATAGGTCAATGATTTCGGCGTAGTCATCACATTGTTCGCTTATTACGAATTGGTAGTAATTTATTATTGAAGGTCATGCCTTATTTAGTCTGTATCGGATATATCCATTCAACCGAAATCCAACCATAGATGCGTAAGCAAGTTTGTTTGAAATATTATAATAAGTGTTCTATTTATAATACCTATCGATAGCGTTTTTTGTTGCCGGAAATATTTTGAACATTAATATTATTATATGAAACAGTTAGGGAAAGTGTGTTGTATAGAACTATAATTACAATTAAAAATATGTGAAAGTGATCTAGCTATTAAGTTTAAGAGAAAGTTATACGTTGCAATGTATCTACAAATCGAAGGTTCTGTGATTTACCTACTTACGAGCTTTTCCTTATTTATCGAACTTCCTATCAATTTGCCAGCTGTTATATTTTTTTAAAGTTGTACTAGTCGTCTATTCGTCTATTCATTCATGCATTCATTTATTCAACCATTCATTCATTATTTTCAGGGATTATCTTATATATAAAATTCTCGTGTCACAATGTTCTTTCCCGTACTCGTCCGAAACGGCTTGACCGATTCTCATAAAATTTTGTGAGCATATTGAGTAGGTCTGAGAATCGGCCAACATCTATTTTTCATACCCCTTAGTGATAAGGGTTGTCCACCCTTAAATTATAATTTTTTATTTTTGGACGAAATTTTTTGCTTTTATTTATTTTATCTAGAAACTAGAAATAATTTGTAAGTCAAAACAACGTTTGCCGGGTCAGCTAGTAATGAAATGAAAATACTGTTCTATTACGCTCCCTTAGCTGTCAGCTAGATAGCATGCTGTTTAATGTTTTTGCGTTGATTTCCATAATTTTATAACAAGATTGGTTCCTTATCTTATCTTATGTTATTGGGGTGCGTGCTCTGGAGCTTTCGCGGACACTTCGACCCTATTGGATCCTTTGTGTCGACCCCATCCTGGCTCCTAGGTTAGAGGAGGGATAGCCCTCTCTATCAGGGTGGCCACTCCTCTTAATCGCAGGTGCATGTAATCCTCTGGTTTGGGGTATCCCCTCCCGAGTAGATCCATTCGATGTCTTCCTAAGGCGTGGCACTCGCACAGTATGTGCTTCATCGTTTCCACGTCCTCCTTGCAGTGTCTGCATGTTTCTTCATTTATGATACCAATCTTGCTCAAAGTGTATTTTGTGCAGTAGTGGCCAGTAAACGCTCCTATTATTTTCCGGATTCTGTCCCTGCTGAGATTAATTATTTTCTCGCTCAGCCTTCCCAATTCATTGCTTAAGAATTCCTTCGAATGTGTTAGGCCTGGTTTGGTCCTCCATTCCTTAAGCTGCCTCTTTTTGGCCTGCTCTAGAATAGCCCTTTTGAATGTGGCTACGGGGAGTCCAACGAATGGTTCGGGACCTGTAGGTATTTTAGCAGATCCCTGTCTGGCTAGATGGTCTGCTTTTTCATTTCCTTCAATCCCCTCATGACCGGGGACCCAGACGAGCCTTAATCTGTTGGCTCTTCCAACCTTGTTTAGGCTTCTTATGCAATTCAGTGTTATTTCTGAATGTACCTTTGGAGAGCTTAGCGCTTTAATAGCTGCTTGGCTGTCACTGAGAATATAAATTTCCTTTCCATGAGTTTTTCTATTTATAATCTCCTGAGCGCATTCAATAATAGCGTACACCTCCGTTTGGAATACGGAGGCGTATCTGCCGAGACTGACGCTGATGTCGCAATTTTCCGCGTGTACACCTGCTCCTGTGCCATCTAGTGTCTTAGAGCCATCGGTATACCAGATTTGTCTATTACCTTGATTGGTTCTGAGACCTTGTTTCCATTCCTGTCTGGTAGGAATTGTTACCTTGTAGTTCCTATGAAATACTAGTTTAGGCTGTTTTTTGTCAGACCTCATTTCTAGTAGATCCCGAAGATCAGGTGTTATCTCCATTTTTGTATAACTCATTGGTATGCTGGTAGTATGTCCTGCATCCTTAAGTCTTTTGAGAGCTTTTATAGCCTCCATTTGTACAATTGAATGCAGCGGTAGCATATTTAACAGTCGTTCCAACGCTGCTGTCGGTGTTGTTATAAATGCACCCGTTATAGACATGCAGGCTAGCCGTTGGATTTTGCTGAGCGTTTCCCTGCATGTTACTTTCGTGGTCCTTGGCCACCACACTATACTTCCGTATTTGATTATCGGTAGTATCATCATGTTGTATATCCAGTGCAGAATTTTCGGTTTAAGTCCCCATGTTCTGCCATACGCCCTGCGGCATATACCGAGGACTCTCATAGATTTCTTTGTGACGAAATCTTGATGTGACCGCCATGTTAGTTGTTTATCTAACATGACTCCGAGGTACTTCACCTCTTCGGCCCATTCCAGTTGTACTCCTGCTACCTTAAGTCTTTTTAAGCTTTTTAGGTCCCTTTTGCGTGTGAAATATAGGGCTGATTGGTTCCTTAATCAACTGATTAATAAAAACTAATTTAAAAACACTGCCAATTTTATTCATGTTTTGTATGTAATTTGCAAAATCTTTAATTGGTTTTCGCGGTTATGTGATGTAAAAAACAGTTCCTTGATTTGCAAAATAATGTTTAAGCAAAAATCCTGTGATTATACCTTTGGATATGTCAAAGGTATAATGGGCTACAATTACTTATCATTCGTAAGTCAGGTAAAGGTTGTCTTGATTTTCAAGCGTGACAGCGAAGTCACAAGAAAGTCTTGAATTTTATGATGAATTAGTATTTATCCGCGGTTTAACCTACTTTGTTCGTATCTATGACTTCCGTCATTGCAGGGCAATGATACAGTAATACCAGTTCTATCAACTGAACCGACTAATTATAATTCACAGTTAATGAGCACTTTATAGATGTTTGATTATACCTTAGTATGGGTAGTTCGTGCCACATAACTTGGACCCAAGTCGCGAGAAAAACGAGATCCTAGATGGGGGACGCCGATTATTTTGATATAATTTATGACTGGTGAATTTGTGCTCGTCTATAGCCGTAACACTCGAAAAAGACACCCAAAAAACGAGTACTGCTGCATATAGGTCGCATTTTCAGTCCAAGATGAATGGCGGTAGGTAGCTAGGACGTTCTAGTAAAAAGGGTCGTCATAACTATTTGGCACGTAAGAGATAAATAGTATGTCCTTGAAAATTTTGATAGATACGTATTAATATTATTTTAAAAGCTGTTCTATTCTGATCTTTAGGGTCAAGCAGTTGGCTTTAGCAACTGTAAGGCAGCAGTACAAACTGTAGGTGGCTTTCGAGGTTGGTCTGATCGCTCCGTGTAAATCTAAAATATACTTAACTATGGAAAGGATAGTGAACCCCGCGCATCAGAGTGTAAGCTTTGAATACAATCGGGATCGGGTCTAAGATGTTTATATTGATACAAACTAATCCATTTCATCACTTCTCGATAGATCATCTTGCACAGTAAGTTATGTTAGCAACTTAACTTACGACATAGTTACATAAATAGATCTTGAACACAGTTAGCATACAATGATACAACATAGACAGTGAAGACTCGTTCGTTCATCACTTTTCGATAAACCTTGCACTTAGCAACACCCAGACTTGCATAATCAGTACGTATGTTGCATGTCCAATGGTAAAACCAGCAGCAAACCACAAAAAGTATGATTTTCTTTATCGTGCGCAAGATCCCCAAGGGTACTGCCCTCTGCTAAAATCAGTGGAGGTGATTATGTCGAACTCGAACCGACTAAAGAGCAACGCCGTCCTTGATTGCTGGAGTTGAGATTATACAAGCAGACTGGAACAAGTGAACCCAAGACCCCAAGGTGAAAGCTTCGGATGCGACTGGAATAACGCTAAGATATAGATTGCTAGTATGATCTCAATAATGTGAAACAAACATCTTTTGTTTCTTTTTATCGATACACACAAGTTGGAGTAATCTATTAGGTTGCACTTTTATTAGAACAAGCTTGCATATCAACTTACCTATATCAGAAAAACAATGCGTCCTTACAAAAACAATTTATTTTAAATTGTAAAATTTTATACCCCTTGTACTGAATAATATATTTTATTCGAGTGGCTGAAGGTATTGGAGTGCGTTTACATAAAAGCGTAGACAAGCGGAGCGGAGCGATGATGTGCAGAAATATAGCGATCACATTGTTTGTAACCCAAGTTGTATTTTGTTTTTACACGTGGAGTTTTTTTGTCTTTTAGAAAAAAGCTCTTACTGGGTGGACAGTCCATTTGCCACGGTGACCACTTAAACCAGGTGGATCACCTAAGTGGTATAGAATAATATCAAGATGCTGTTTGATAGACAAGGCTTCAACGTACTTTGAAAAACAAACCCTGCGTAGAACCTGTCGCACCGCAGTCCATTGCATTAGTCAATGTAGATAAAAGGCCGCTAATTGTGTTTCCAGCAGTGAGTAAAGTAGCCAGAGCTCACGGGAGAAATTTTGTGTTGTCCGTGGGAAGACCGAGAAACCCTTCTTTGTCTTCTGCGTTGACAGCATTGAGACTCTTACGAGACGTCGTCTTCCCTCCCCCATCCTTTTCCTTCCTCTTCTCTATATGGTCGGCACCACGAATGTGACATCCATGGTGTTGCAAACGTCCATAAGCCACGGTATAATATTTATTTGTAAACAAATTAAACTGAACGATCTGATGAAGTACAAAAAATGTTAAGAAATTTATCATCAAACTGAATTCACGCGTTTAAAAAACACGGTCATAGTGAATGACCAATGAATTCAAGCAACATGGGTAGTCTCTCACTCCACCGCAATGTTACGTTTTGACATTTAGCTTCAGGTTCCAAACTCATAATATATCCTGTCATCAACTGTATTCAAAAGTTTCGGTTTCCCAACACGCAACGCAAACCACGAATTGGGAGTTCGAAAAATGGCTACGTGTTATTTTGACCGGCAAGCAATGCGGTATGCACAATCGTGACCTGCCCGACCTCATTTAAGATCGATTTGGTGATGAGTTACATGAATTTCGGAATAAAATACCGTATGTTTTACTTAATTAACTTCAAAATGCTCCATCGAATTACGTGCATGATATCGTTCATTTTTTTAAGCAATGGATTTATAAACTTTAACTTTATAAAACTATTTCATTAAGATAGAACTGAAGAGTATATTAATCTTTGAAACTGGCATGACAATTCTTTTTGCATTTAATAGTCCAGTAGGTTATGTACCTATAGGCAATATACAATCCTCTAGTACAATCCTTAGAAGCAGAGTTAAAGGAAGATTGCAAGTGGGTTGACGATGCGAACGCGACGTGATTAGATAAATCTGAGTAGGTACCGCAGGTGAACCGTGACACAGGTAGTTTTATATCTAATAAACTGCGGCATTAATTGCATTTTATTCCGAGAATTAATTAAAAATATGCATAGTATCTATTTAATAGCATTTTAACAACTTTTAAACATTAAAGCTCGATGCTACATAATTATGTTTACGATATAAAAAGTGACCATTTTATAGGTCCAAGTGCCTGATCTTAATGGAGACAAGTGGGTAAAACCTTCTAAGGTATATCTACATCTTACCTTTCATGTAAAGTCCGTAAACGACGGCACTGTATTGGAATACTGATACGATTCCCGCGACCCACAGAAACCCAGATAGGCATAGGTATAAATTCCTTCAATTTACCCAATCATTACTGCATGAATGACAGTGGGTGATTGATGGACGAGCTTTAGGCACAGAGTAAATAATAGTACTACGACCTCTGTGGTGGGAACCCAGTTCAGGTCAACCCACCATTAGGTATTTAGATTTTAGATATTTTGAACATAGGTTATTTAACTTTAGGTATTATAATTTTAGGTATTAAAATACGTACCCTCTGTGGCATGGCTGTAGTGAATGTCACTGCTACGCAGGAGGAATATTTGTGTATGAATATGAAATTTGCATTGGTCTGGGTGTTTCTATGTATAATATATATCTAAGTAATTTTATCCGCATTTTAGAATCCATTACACAAGCTGGTTGAGCTAAGCTTATCATAGGTTTAGATGGCGTTGTGTACATACATTGTGCTAGAATATTTATTTATTATTTATTTATTTCATAAGTAAGTACTTTAGGGCTCGTTGGTAAATCTGGCGAGTGTATCACTTACCGGAATTTTTAAACCTATTACCGTAATTCAGGCAATAATACTATTTAAAGAGTTTAAAAAATATGGTATCTGTTACGTTTGTTGGCGAGAATAAGCGATCTCTCAAAATTTCTTAAAATCAAACCAATAATTTCATCATGTGGGTGCTAGCACCTCTGCCTACCCCTTCGGGGATATAAGCGTGAGTTTATGTTATGTTATGTTACCTATACCTGTTATCACGGTTCCTAGGTCTGCATTCCATTCAATACTATATTTTCAACTTACCGATATCAAGACGAAAGGTGATTGGTCTAATTTCATAGCTTCCAACTGTCTAAAAGTTGGTTCCAACGTTGTTCTTAGCGGCGATTTTAATGAGGCTTCTACTAATGCAGCTAGGAGTTGTCTCGATGAAGGGTCAACCCCCAATCCTGAGCTGAAAGCTGCCAGCGCCTCGCCGTGACGCCCGAGGCATTGGAGAGCCACACCTGTGAAAGAAATTTAGTTGAAAAAGTGCACAATAATACCCATTTAAAATTTAAAAAGGACATTATACGATGAGACGGTTATGCTTAAAGTTTTCTACCTCTTACAGTGGTTTAGTCGGCGTAGATTCCGTTAATCTCCTCTTGATATACCTTTCGTATGAGATGGGGTGGACAGTATTTTTTCTTCGTCACCCCACGAATTCCTGTGTGGACGGCACCACACAGTTTTCGGAACCATTAAGATATTACGAGATACTGTATACGTAGTATGTACTTGTAGAAGGTAGGTACGTCGGTATGTTTTAATAGATTGATTCCCGTTATAACACATATAATTCAACATTCTCAACTTTATGCAATCACAAAATGTTATGCATATAAGTGATAATAACAGTAAAAGTCACTATCTCTCATTAGGTACTTCGGTATTGCGGTCAGAGACAATTATAGCAATAAAGAAAGAAAGGTGCTATCGGTGTTATAGGTAGTAATATAAAAAAACGAAGCTTATTTATCCATTACTAGCTGACCCGCGCAACTTCGTCTGCGTCACCCTGTTTTTGCAACATTTTTCATTCCTGCTCCGCACCTGTTTGTTGTAGCATGATGTTATATACATATAAACGTTCCTCTTTAACCATTCTATCTATTAAAACAAACTGCATCAAAATCCGTTGCATAGTTTTGAAGATTTAAGCATACAAAGGGACAAGAACAATAGGGACAGAGAACGCGACTTTATTTTATACTAGCTGATGCCCACGGCTTCGCCCGCGTGAAATTTTGTTCCCGTTCCCGCAACCCTTGGGAACCTTTTCCCGGGATAAAAAGTAGCCTATGTGTTATTCCAGGTTCTAATCTACCCCTGTACCAAATTTCAACCAAATCAGTCCAGCCGTTTATGCGTGAAAGAGGAACAAACATCCATCCATCCATCCAAACAAACTTTCGCCTTTATAATATTAGTAGGACTATGCAGTGATAGTGATAGTGATAAATAAGCTTCATATTTGTTTGTTGAGGCAAAATTTCTACGATCTTAGATCGATGATTTTATTTTTACCTACAGCCCATGAGTATAATTGGCAATACATTTTTAGAATAAAATAAAATTTACGACTGTCTTAAACGTTAAAATACATGAGATTGCCATACATGGACATTATACTCTAAAATGATTTCCTGTACAGAAAACCTTAAACTTCACCCTTCTCGGCCTCCTATTCCCTATCGATATAGTCGGCAGTACAGTGTAAAGCCCCTGGTGTTACAAACGTATATAAGCCACGGTAACCACTTTCCATCAGCTGGGCCGTGTGCTTTGCCGCTATCTAAGTGGTATCTTATTTTATGTTATTGGGGAATGGGGGGGGGGGGGGCTTGTTCTGTATTTCGCGGACACTTCGACTTTATTGGAACTCTTGGGTCGACCCTACCCTGGCCCCTAAGCTAGAGTAGGAACAGTTCTCTCTATCTTATCCTAGGTGGTAAAATAGTCTAAAGTTTAAGTAGTGTTATCTATACACAATAGACGAAAATACTATACAATCTCACGCAACATACACAATACTTGCATAGTAATCTATAATGAATATGCAAAAGCTTTATTATTCACGAATGACACGCACCAAGTGCTACATAATCGTTAAACAAATAGCTTGGGATAATTCTAATTCAGGGCGTGTCTACTAACTTATTAGCGAGTGAATGAAAGTTCACGTTAGCGTAACAATTAGCGGACCTACTTGTTATTCAAAAGCATCTGAATAATCACTAATATAATTGCACTCATTTTCATCAACAATTACGTTCCACTGCACTGCTTTCATGGCTTCCGTCTCCTAGATAAGTGGTACATCATTAGTAGAATACACTAATGTCAACTAAAATTGTATGAATTGATGCCTCTACACAACTACTAGTCTTACAAGCTACTGGATAATAGATCTACTTATATTCAAATAAGTTTAAACTCACACTTGCTTGAGTTTACTTATTTTCTTATAAAGATACAAGACTCAAAATCTATAAGTTTATTTCATTAACACTATATATGTTACTTTTGTTTAAATTAAATATAGGCAGTCAGAGGATTATAGATCTTAAGGTGTTCAACTTTTGGCCCTCTATATCTAGGTATGGCATTTAGGGGAAGGGTGCTCAAAACGGGTACACTGTCCAAAACGGGTCGGCACATTTGTAAACGCATACAAAGATAATTCGCAAATGTGTTAGTGTGGCGAATACACCCGAACGCGTACCGACAGGAATCAGTTAGCTCGAAGCGCCGGAGTCACGTGGTTAAGAAAATATTGATCAATATTGTTTTTAGTCGGATTTATTAAAAAATATCTAGGTATGTGAATGTTAATTATTCGATTGTGATTTGTGCTGCATATAATTGAGTTTCAGTGTGTCATTATGCATGAATAAAGCTTATAAATTATCAAAATAAAGGCGCATTTGGGATACAGAATTTGAGATTATCTTATTTATGAACAAAATATTGACTAAAGTACAAAGAAGGTAGTGGTAAAGCGGGTACCCGCCTTGTCCTTACCCGCTTTAGACATCAATGAGTAATTCAAGAAATGTTTTTACGATACACAAAAAAATCATGTTCATTTAAACATTTTTTATTCTATCAATTTTCGCCTTTTTCTATCAATATCTTCTATCAAATTTCTATCAGTTTCGCCTTCGATTATTGATCGAATGATTACAAATAGTGAGATATCATTAGTTGGAAATGCTATAAACAGTGATGCCGTTCCAACTGTTAAACCTGACCATGTTAATAAAACGACAATGACCCCACTAGATTTTCGTCCGATACCTAAACAAGCTGAAACTACTAAAACAACACGTAAACGAAAAATCCAAAAGGCGGAAGTATTGACTAGCACTCCCATAAAGATGCAACAAAGATATATATCTAGTGCAAAAAACAGAAAGCCATAAAGAAAAAGTACCAAATTTTACTTCAACCAAGAAAAAAGTAGCCAGCCAACGATCAACGGCGTCAACTTCTGGTAAAAATAAAAGTTTCAACCCGCAAGAAGAAATTGAAGGGAAATAAATTTGCTGATGATGTTGTATGTGTTTTATGCCACGGTCGGTACACTGAGCCTCCAAATGAAGACTGGATAAAATGGGACGACTGCCAGTGTTGGGTGCATGAGGCATGCACAGACTACATTAGTATTTTGGAGCTTATTTCTGTGATTTGTGCCATTAATATTTTTAATTTTAGTAACAGCAAGTGATTGATAATAATTTTTATTTCATTTTATTTTGTATTAACAAATACTAAGGCTGATTTAAATTTAGTTTTTCTTTTTTGAAAAGTTATAATTTGTAAATGCTGATTTTATTGAGTTATTTAATCGAAAATAGTAAAGTTTATTGTCTAGTTTGGTAATAGTTGGTATTTAAGTCGACTGATTTTTTTGTGATTTTATTCTAGACTGCAGATATTATTAGAATTAACCTTTATTTACACCTTTACTATGTTGACCCGCTTTGCGCAGTAAGCATACTCAATTTGGACACCCCCTCCGGCCAAAGGAGGTCAAATGACAAACTGAATTATTTTTAATTTATGTTCCAAAATTGTAAGAAGAGACTGTTTTTTTGTTTTTAATTACTGAGTATAATAAATACATGTATCAACCATTCAATTAAAAGTGACAAAAGTATGAAACTATTGAATATATTTTACAAATTACCTTAAGCGACCCGCGCTGTGCCCCCTTCCCCTACATAATGCTTATAAGTGTCATAAACATTCCATTCTACTAACGATGTGTAATTGACGTGTCACTTGTCGAAAAGGACAGTTTCTAATAAAACTATGACTGATGGAAATGATTGTACTGTCAATCCACTGGGTTAGCGGCAAAATACATGGATGAACAATAATGGCCCACGCTTTTTCGCGCCCCGCTTAAAGGACCCGGGACTGTAGGAAGACCGAAATCGCTTGGATCTTGATGGAATATTCTGCACCAGATGCCGGTGACACTAAGTCCTGCACGTGTAGTCCTGTGTAGGATAGGAGAGGGTCGGATTAAGTCCTTTAACCTTCTTTCACATTCATTTACAACCATTCACATCCATGTGCAATGCCTTCCTTACGATTATTTCCATCTCTTCGCATTCCATACAACCTTTCTCTAAAAGGGCATTCTCACAGTCCGCGAGCTATGGTATTTTCGAACCTATTATTATTTATCGTTCTTGGTACAGAACAGTGGTAAAACAGGCTTATTCCCAAAAAAATATCGTAAGACGCAAATTTCCACGATTTGCGCCGTTTCCACTCAAACGGTTCACTACATTTATTTTCTTCGATCAGTGCAACAATGTTGTGAAGAGTAAAGTATATAATTATGCTACTCTGTACATCAGGTACCTACCACTTTAATGTGAGCATTAAGTGGAGAATGTGCGCATAAACGTCTAATTTTAGTTAAAGTGGTTAATTTTATTTTATTTGCAATACCTACAATTAATTTGCTTCATAAAGTGTAGTAACGACTTCCGAAAGGGGTTTATAGGTACATTTACTTAAGCATTGGGTAACTTTAGATGTCTTGGTTTAAGCCGACTTGCGCGAGCGCTTGAAACTTCTTTCTGCTAGCAAGTAATGCTCGAGAAGGAGAAGGCGGAACGGGTTCGGAGAAGAAGAAAGAAAATGGGTATGCTGAAAATAAATTACTAACTGAAAATGTTGCAGCTAAATAATTTTGGAAAAAGAATTTAGGCCCGATTCCTTGCTATGTGGTGTAAATCACAAGGAAATTAATTACGTGCTTAGCCGCACAAGCACTACCAATAAACGTCTTGGAGAGTATCAGACGCTGTATAGAGGGCAGGGTACATAGAGGATAATAATAAATTAATTTTACCTTGTCTGTAGTAAGCTTTGGGCCAGTTAGGGCAGAGCTCCCGAGCGCGCGTAGCATCTTGCAGTGCTGCTGCGAACTGCCCTTGTTTAAGTCTCGCCGCCGATCTGTGTACAAGACCATTTATGTAATGTTTACCCAAATATAATTTATTTTTGGTGAACTTTTTTAATCCATTTGCTTAGGTACTTCAAATAAACGTAAACAATCTTGGTGTTTCTTTTTAATATGTTTTGTTTAAAAACTCAGTAAAAAAAGTCTACTTAATAATACGTGAAGTGGCAAAACTTCTAGTCATATGGAACACAAGATTTTAAGCCTGGTCAAGCCCTTTCTAACAAAAAACCACATAATAGTTCATTCATCGCGGTCAAACAGACAAACATACAAGAATACTGAGATTTTTCTTGTAGACTTTTATTGTTTAGTCCTATAACACTATTAAGAAGAAGAAATTAAAGTATGTTTGCTGATTTTTACAATACTTTAATAAAACGTTGAGATTAAAGTAATTTCCCAGAATTGAGCAAGCCGTTATTATGACATTATGAATAAATGTTGATAATTCTTTTTTTAGTTTATTTATTTATTTAATTACACACCTTACACTACACTAACAGACAGAACAATGCACAGTGAATTAAAATTGTGGCTGTATTGTTTTATGAATTATAAATATCTTGAATATGTGGCTAGCAATAATATTAGCTACAGGAACATAATTCAAATCCTGCATTTATTTAAAACCTCTTTGAATTTGTACGCCTGTGAGATATCACCTTAGTGTTAGTTATAGCTTAGAATACCTAATTAATTAATGGTTAATTATATGAGAAATTCCATCCCAGAATTACAACTTTGAAAACGTAAAAGGAATTAAGTTCTGTAAGAGTTAGCAAATCAATTCCAAAACTGTAAAGTGTGATAAAATAGATGTCGTAAAATTTGAACATGAAACGAAGTTCCGACGTTCTGTAACCCCCACGACTATAGGGCATAAAGGTTCAGTGCATCGCTGATTCTTCGAGAGAACGTATAAATTGATGCGCATGCGCATAGATCGTACTGCGTTAGGTTTTTTATTGCACACAAAAAGTACAGAGATCAAGATCACACGTAAAAAAATTGCAAGAATAATATGTAGTTATAATATTTATTTCCATATCTACAATCTAACATTAGAACTATAGTGTTTACATAGGAACAAGAAGTAGATTTCATTGAAATTTTAAAATTGTATTAGGTGACTTTTTAGTTGAATATCTGCCATCCAAGCTAAGATTTAACTTGGGTTATGGATGACAGGACAACAACAAGAAACAAGAATCATGTACAAAGCGATATTAACTCACTATGAGTTCTTTACCAACAAATTTTGAGTATCAGAGGAGTTGATCCAGTGTAGGTAGGTACATTAAAGATAAAAAGAAATTATAGGTTTTTAAAAGGTACTAATAGGTACAGTGGGCCTCCTTTGACAGCCTAAGTACCAAAAGTAACATACATAGCAGTAATAAAATAAACTAAATCAATATCTTGTTTCTTTATAAGAAACAATAAGTAGAATATCAAAAAAATCAAAATCAAAATCAAAAATCATTTATTCTGCATAGACCAGTAAACGGCACTTACAAAACGTCAATACAAACAATATTTTATCAAATGCAAATGGACCACCGGTTCGAAACGCGGCCCCGACCTGAGAAGACTCCGGCAAGAAACTCAGCGGGCTTTTCTTTTTTTTTGGTCTATTTACAATAGTTTACTTAGTCTAGATACAAAATTTAGCTGAGTAGCAAGTGGAGTGAACAGTTCATTTCCAGGCTTGTTTATCATCCAAATAATCCTGGATTTTATAGTAAGCTTTTTGACATAACTTATTTTTTACTAAATTTTTAAACTTATTGATAGGCAAATCTCTAATTTCATAGGGGAGCTTATTAAAAAAGGTCTAGATCTGGTCAAATAAATCGAGGAAGTGCTATAAAAAAGATCTTCTTCTGTCGAATCGATGGTATTTTGGAATTGCCTGCCATAAGGATTAAAATATTTGGATACAAGTAAATGGTAGAGACTGACCTATTACTATACAGTATATGATTAGCAGGATCCAGGGTCAGTGCGTCCGTGTACAACGCCACAGCGGTGGCGAAGTCGCCAGCCTGACAGGCCGCGTTGGACGCTCGCACTTTCTCCACGAAGAGCGCTCGCGACGCCGCACCCAAAGACGCAGAGCCCGTAGGCTCCACCTGTGAAAGGAACAAGAAAAACATTATTAGTTATAGTTATAGTTAAGTTTATGTGATAAACTCACGCCTATATCCCCGAAGGGGTAGGCAGAGGTGCTAGCACTCACATTTATGATTAGGTCCCAATGTAATAGGTGGCCTATTGCCAATAACCGGGCACTTATAAACCTGCGATAAATACACACATAACTTCGAAAAGCATCGAAAAGTCATTGGTGTGTGGCATGGTAAAACCTGGGATCGAACCCGAGACCTCGTATCAGCAGTCCATTACCCATACCACTACGCTACCGCGGTATCATAATATAATATCACGCTTAATAAAATAAACCTTATATATTGTTTACCAGATTTTTCGAGTACTTTTAGTAGAAAAGGTTCAATGGGTCAAGTCTGAAAATGGTGGAAAATGGTCGATTCGCCAAAAATTTTTGCCTTTAATTTCTTTCCAATTGGTTCGTCAGTGAAAAATAGGTGCTAAATCGATAAATATATTTATTTTAAATTAGTTAAATTAATAATTCACTTGTATATTAAATAGGTTCATTGCCCTAATAGTAATTAATGATATGAGTTGAATTAATATATTTGTATAAACGATAAAAATGTGTATAAAAATGTACATACACAGACATACTATATATAAATATATGTATCTCTGTGTATGTACGTGTATATATGTCTGTAGTTCATAAATAACATATTGGCCATGCTTATGTTCACGATGCCTAATCACAGATATTAGGTACTAAACATACGAGATTAGATACCTAGAAAAACTACGTAATGTATTTTATCTGCCCATTAATTTTTAATTGCTAATTTTTATTGCATGTAAACATATCTACTTTTAGAAATAAGACTATTTTTAAAAATGAATTGGTATTGCATATCAACGCTTGCTTTATCATTGACCGAATCAAGTTTGACCTCTATCTCACCTAATGGTAAGCGATGTTGTGCTCTATGCATTCACACGCTTGCCTAGAAACCTTCGAACCGGTTGATGATTCCCAGGTTGTAACGGTCTGATGTGGACTGCCGCTGCCTTCTTCTACGAGTAAGTAGTGCTCGAAAAGGAGACAGTGGACTGAGGTCACAGGAGTCTCTATGCCCGTACAGTCCGCGATGAGTGGACTACAGGCCTAGAGACTCCTTCCTACACTCTATAGAGCGTGGGAAGGTAAAGTTCATAAGTATAAAACTTCAATTAATTCAAACTCTGTACTGTTTCTGTTTACGCAAAAAGGGATGTTCATTCACATGGTTTTCCTTTTCAATGGGATTTACAATTAATCATACGTGACTTTTAATGCACATCGATATTAAATTCGATCCCTTTCCTTCTACTGCCACATTCGATGGGTATTATAGGCTACAATCGATGTGGGTTATAACGTTCTCGATATTAATTGGTTTGGAACTTAATTATACTTGTTGAATTATGTTTTTGTGGGCTAGCTTCGTGTCGATTTTACGGTCTTGTGTTCATAATTTCACGGTAACTGTAAGTTTCTTACATTCTTTAAATACACGACGGAGTGGTTGCGTTGATTTACAAATGATGCATACTTTTTTCAAGCAAGTTATTGCATGTAAGCGCGGTTTTCAGATTGACCGTGCTTCGGAGAGTAGGTAAGCCGTCGTGTTATCATACGAACATCTATAGCTATGGCAGTCGTTACAGGTAGTTGGAGCCCTAAAAACCCCGTCAATAGGTCTCCTTATTCTTTAGAAGCCTACGTATCTTCAGAATTTCGATGTCCCCTGTGGATAACAGAAACCAAATGGCATTGGTTTACAAAATTCGAAGTTCGTTCGTATTGAGACAGGAAAACCGGCAATAACTTAGTTTGGAGAAGGTTCAAAGAATGATAAAAGGCACTAGTAGCAGCTTTGAGGATATTCAGAAAGGACCTAGGTGGATAACAAAACTATCAATTAGTATCCGAACATAATAACCGTATAATAACACAATAAAAACAAACACATCTTCATTATAGAGTTCTAAGAACTTACACAAACGGTGTTTCATAAATATTTAGTAAGTTAGTCAAAATATTTGTGGTTCTAACAAAAGAGAAATAAAGAATTGGTCGGTGCCGACGTGATATAGTAAAAAACTAAAAATGACAAACGGCTACTGGATTCCTTGAAGCCTTCCTCTATGGCTGTTGCACTGTCCTTAACTTAAATCACGGTGTTCCGTATACGATTGTATCCGAATTGTTTTTTTTTAAAGCTTAATGACTGTGAAGGAATCTGGTAAAGTGTATATTGATAGAGAAAAATGGCGGGCTCTGGTCTCTGCCTACCCCCTCGGAGGCATATAGGCGTGAGCGTATGTGTGTTGTTATATATGTTTTTTTCTTAATAAATAAATATTGTAGGACACTCTATATAGCTTCATCTCACTCAATATAAGTAAAACTTTATACTTACTAGTATTATGGGTTCTAGAATGTCGATAAACATACTTGGAAACATTTTATTGTTTTAATATACCTACAGTTACACTAAACTAGAATCTAACGTACTAAGGCTATTCTAATATATAAGTATACGTTCTAATAGAGACTGTATGAATTTGATTTATTTATCACAATCCGTAAAAATCAAATTTTACGTAGATTTGCATGTGCGCCCTTGAACTTTAATTAGGTATTAGATGAACTTTTGTGTAAAGTAATTTATTTATTATAAGAGAAAATTAAAATTACATTCTTCAATGTACGCTGCAAAATAAATTATGAGATAACACTGGCAACATACAAAAAGACTCAAAACATCGACGTTCATAAACTCAATCAGAGATCCCTAAAAAATAAAGCATTCTAAATTTGAAGCGGGCGAGGAGGCGTGAGGTGTATTCACCACCTGCGCTATCTAGCCGACCGCATCGGAAGCGAGAGTATTTTTTTCTCACGAACCGCATTCTCTTACCTCACCGTGAAACAAACAACCATTGATCTTTCTTCTCCATGCCGTATACATTACGGCATCACGCATTCCACCACCTTACTTAAGATTAAGTTACCGAGTAATGTATATCGCACGAAATTGAGAAGGCGCTTTTGTATATTGCTTATTGAAGGTACGGAGATCGCCCTTTTACCTATGGCCTGGTACATATGGTGATTTCTCGTGAACGTGATCTTTGTGCTGTAACAATGACGGATTGACTTAAAAGGGTATTGTTTTATGATGGTAACGATGTATGTAAACAAGAGAGTTTTGGAGTAAAACGGTGAGAAAATACCAAATTTTTATTTAAAAAAAAAAGAATAAAAGACTCACGTTTTGACCTTTAGTCATAGATCTGATAAAGAAATTCAAATTATATACGTTTACCTGACTAAATTCTTGAAGAATTAAGAATTTGGTTGTAAGCACACAACCTTACTATATTACTATAAGGTTTTTTATGTTAGGGTAATCTTACCCGGGTAAAAAAAAACAAATAGTTTAATCATCTCTTTGCAAGTAGATATTGTTAATGACATTCAGCTTTAAAATAACTATACCGTAAATCATCATTCGGTTTGTGATAATTATAATGCCAACAACAATCGCCTTGCCATGTGTACTTCCATTTCATACCCTTTTCCCTTTGCAGGTAAAAACTTAATAAGGGACTAGCGACATCAAAGGTATTGTATACCTAGCCGTCATTTTACTAAAATTAAAATGTTCTCAAAATAAGCAGAAGAAAATATCGAATTATCAACATGTGGCTGCTAGAGATTTCGTTCATTTCGGTCTTTCTGTAACTTAGTCTATATATTTTTTTATATACCGAGGAATGCAAGATAAGTCTACCATATGTAGTATGTTTGCGAACCATCATTATGAGAACGTTTATCAATGTGCATCGTGGCTCGTATAGTGCGTATACATTGGTAATGATCGCCGATTGTTTCGGCCATCTTGAAATATGATCGACGTAATCGAGCCTTATTCGCTTTATTAAAATTTCGTTTAAAGAGGCGCCTGATAACCGTCCGCTCGACGGATTGGGTAATTATATTTTCTTAAAACGATCTTTCATTTATCTTGTAACGTTACTTTTATAAATGTTAAAATGCGGACCGCCCAGCGACGCTCGCTCGTCATATTGGATTTTTAATGCCGCTGCTGTTAATTAAAGTATATTTAAGTATTATCCTTCGATTTATCAAAAGGATGTGCTTGCGAGTAGATGCAGTTACTGTATAATGTAGATACATGGACGCCTGGTGCGCAACAACCATTCACGAAGAAAATATTACGCAGTAAATTTTGCAATTTATCAAGATTATTAACAGTCGATGACTATTGATTTTTTTCTATAGGTTTAGCTGTAGGGTGTACACCACGGAATAAGCATTTATTAGCATGGAAATAAGCATTTATATACTTCCACGTTTAGAGGAGTACATCTATTTCCTAGGAACTAATATTTATGGAAGAAAATTAGGTAAGTACACATTTATTTATGTAGGTAGTTAAAGGTAATTTCGGTAAAGAGAAGGCACAATGTTATACATAACATGCAGACCGTAATATTACTACATACCTATAAAGCTAAAAAGTCCATAGGATCGATCACCTAAAGAATGACAATTGACAACATCATTCTTACCCATAAATATATTATATATATTTATAATTTACTAGCTGGTGCCCGTGGCTCCACCCGCGTGGATGTCGGTTATCGCGCAGTGCCATATAGCTTATGTTACTCAGGGTGAATGTAGCTTTGCAATGTTTAAAGATTTTTCGAAATAAGCACAGTAGTTTTTGAGTTTATTTATTACAAACATACACACACATACAAAAATACAAATTTTTCCTCTTTATAATATTAGTGTAGGTATAAATAAATCCATCAATTCTCAGTATAACGAGTTAGGCACATTTATCATAGACACATAATGTGTTCTGTGAAATCATTTGAAATTCAACGCGAGCCATTACTTCCCATTTTATGGACACTGACTAGATGCACGGTCACATTTGAACTGCACGAAGGGAATTACCATGTTAAAACATATACATGACCTATAGGACATAAAACTTGTATAATTTGCGTGCATATAATATTACCCTCGATTGTCCTACCTTGGTTTCGAGGAACTCTACACGTTTGCACACGAATAGACCAATTCGCTTTCAATATAACTTGCACTTTTTAACGTTAAAAAATCAATATATTTAACCGACCGTTTTTTTTTAAGAATTCATATGTCATAATAGTTTTAAACTGTATAATGCCTTGTATAAAACCTGGGTCAAAAATCAACTGACGTTGAGTTATAGTACAAAGTTAATCACTGACAATTTGGTCAACGACTTTGGTTCCTTTAGTGAGTATTTAAAAAGAAGTCTTTTAGAAAAGAATTACGCTCACACAGGAAAACATAATGATGAAATCCTACATAGTTTTATCTTTATAAGCACGTAACAACGTCCGTCACGTTTTTATTATCCCTACGTGATAGAATACTGCTCATCCTCCACTGCTATCGCTTTTTGTTATGAGAAAAAACTTAACAATGTGCAAGCAAACCATTAGAATAAAGAAACTACAGATGTATCTGTTGATAGGAGATATCACAAAGCCAAGCAAATTTTGCAAATTATTCAAATATTTTAACCAAATGAGGAATATGATGATGATAATAACACAAATTGAAAACTGTATACAATTTATAATATCAAATTACAAGACTCTGTCTATTGAGATTGGGAATATAATAAAAAGTTCCAAATCTTGGCCTGAACTCTTTGATTTCGTTGCCCAGGTAAAATTAGTAAAAAAAAAAAAAAGCGAAAAAGCGGCGTCGTCGGTCATCCTTTGTCTATTTTTTCCCGCCTATTTTCATTGTGGACCTTGGGATAATTACGAAATCTTTACCTGTTCGAAATAAAACAATTAACATGTGTTGTGCCGAGACAAATCACACAATAATTTGGGACCGGATTCGGATAATTTTTTGGTGGTTTAGTTGAAAGATTTTTTGTGTTTCTTTATACACATTCATACATTTTATGGGAATCAATCTCTGAATTTACTTGGACGTGTGTTCCGCTTGTCAAGCATTCGTTGTGGCCAGTACCTAAATTAATAACAAATAATGACACCGTAAGTGGACTTTCCATTGTTTTTTTAAGGAAATGCGTTTGTACAAGGCTCGAGGTGACAGTTCATTATTGAAGAAAAAATAATCATTATGCATTTGACTTCCGCGCATCTGTTCACTTTAACTCGAAGGCGTGGGTCCCATCACGACTTCCATCGGTACTTATTTGTGTAATCCAACCAAGAAAGGGAGACCGTCGGGTCGTATAAGGCTGTGCCGGACTCGAGTGAATTTTGCGTTGTATTGGGTTATTCTTGCGAAATAGCATTCAAACATGGCGGATTCCTGGCATTCCTCGACAATTACTATTTCGTGAGTGAACCCGTACTCTCGCTGAATGTCTGCGTACTGGGTCTCACCGTCGTGCATCTGACCTTTAACTTTTTAAATCACTGATAGGCGTCGAACACTTTACTACACATAATGCATTGATCCCTATTAACTCTATAATATATTTGTTTATAGATAGCCTTTAGAGAAAACTCATTATGAGTTGAGATTTTACCAACGTTCCCAAACAAAAGTTTTTTAATCTAATTAGGATATTTAATTTTAATTAATATATTTTTAGGAAAACGACTGCCATCTGACTTCCACAAGCAATTGGTGATTCGGAGTTTCAAGGCTCCAACTATCGGTAACGACTGCCATAGATCTTCGCTTGAGAACCGGGACCGATGGCTTAACGTACTCTCCGAAGCACGATCAGATCAGTGCAAATAACCATATCCATGCATACAAATATTTGCACTGAGTCGAATCGAACACGCGCCTCCAGTGTAGCAGTCGCATTCCTACTACTACTACTACTACACTACCGCTACGCCGGCCGCCCATAGAGATTAGACTATCTATACTGCCTTTATTGGACTTTATTTCCCAATATTTTTCTGGTGTTAAATCAAATGAAATTATTTTTAATAAACGACATAACGGATGGTTCTGTAGAAACTTGAATAGAATAATGACGCATGACGCCAGATGTGATTATTGTCAAATGATTTATATAACAAGTCAGTCAAGTACGAGTCGGATTCGCACACCGAGGGTTCCGTACAACCTTGAAGTTATTAAGTAAGTTATGATAGACATGCGGACAGATGAACAACGAAGTGATCCTACAAAGGTTTTGAGATTTCTCTCTTGAGGTACAGAGCCCTAACAATTACATAAACAACATCTTTTCAACTTCGCACTTTTACAATTTTTTAAATTTAATAATGTTTGATTTAAATTACTCAATAAAGTATTCAATACCATAATGACCATGATTGTGAGCTATAATGGCAATAACCATGCGTAGATATTAATAATAAAAATAATAATAATAATATGTCTTTATTGTACACCAAAGAATTACATCATGTTATGGACATGCAGATTTTTAGGTACATACAATGGGCGGCCTTATCGCTCTGTGGCAATCTCTTACAGGCAACCATGGGATGGAGAGAAGTATTTGGATATTTCCCATTGTATTCTCTTTTAGGCTACATTTAAATATACCCATATCGACTCAATAGCTTTAACAATGTCCTGTGCGTACACTTAGGGCATTCTTGACTTCAGATAAACGCAATATGGCTTATTTATTTTGCAAGATAAAATTATAGGGAATTAATTTGCATTTTATGTAAGGGTGGATACGAGTACTAACGAGTACATAATGCCATAGTGACAACAAACAGTCCGGTAATAATTGATTTATATAGTGGCGATTTCAATCAATTAATTAAGTACTATAATAGTTCACTGCTCGACCATTCCCACGGACAAAATTTGGTATTTTTTTTCGGTGGAACCGGTCTATTAGTGCTTTGAACATGAGCACGAGTACCTATAAGTTTTTATTTAAGTCCTATATTTTTGCAGTACCGATAAGCATAAACGAAACGATTATGACGCCCCTGGTTTTGCACATGTCTATAGACCACGATAATCACTTTTTATCAGGTGGGCCGTGAGCGTAGTAACTATTTATTTATCTGTGCCGTGAGCTTGTCTGCCACATTAGCGGTACAAAAATAATAATAGTCCGTGGAAAACTATAAGATGAGTCTGTTGCCAACACGCGCTCTGTTCAGAATGTATCAAACAACTAAATAGTAAGTGCGTAGTATACGCATGTCGGAATATCCCGGAGGAAATTAGTACTTTCATATAAGTAGTAGTTTTTGTTCCGGCACGCGTTCAGTATGAGTGGAATGCGCTCGTGACGATCGATTTCGCGCGCAATCATCGTCCGCCATTTTGTTTTTGTTGTCAAAGAATAACACCGGGTGCGTTCCTTTGCACGCTTATCATCGTTAATTCCTGATGTCACCAATATTTCAATCTCTAAAATACTTAATGAATGTGTGATCGTTTAAAACACAAGATAGATACCTAATGTGTTGATTGTGTTGTGTGTGTGTCTAATAAACTAGGAGCCAATATAACTCTACATTTAAACCACTATTAATATAAAGGATTTAATAACGGGTCGTAACGATTACTTTTTTTCCTTTATTTAATTATATTGAAGCTATTATTACGAAGAGCATTATTGCGGATTAAGTATGCTTTTTTATTTTTTAAACCTTTGCAAACCTGCCAGTGGGGGCGTGGTGGACAATTTGTGTTTTATAGCTGGCCCGTCTTATTCAAACTTTTAAAGCGGTCAGGTATTTAAAAAATATAAGACCTCCTATGAGTAAATGGATGTAAAAATAGTAAGTATTGGATTAAGAAAATAAATAAGTCCCTACACAGCATGAACCTAGTGTAATCGAGCATAGTGATTAATTTATAATAACAATCGTTGTGCAAAGAATACCCAAGGTTATCCAGAGGCGCATTCAGACGAAGTATTTATTGTGACTTGTTAGTTTTTTTAACAAAATTTTACCAATCAACATCTAACATATCAATCAATCAATTAGCCTATTGTAGTCCACTGCTAGTCATAAACCTCTCCCACTGGGTTCCATTGCTCTATCTAATATAACTCAAGTATATTTTAAAAGTCTCCAATATACAGACACGACTAATTTATAAATTTGTAGTAGTATAGATACTTACTTATAATTTACATAACATGTTCAATATGTTTTATATTTAGCCATAAAATTAATGTAATGCTGTGCTTTTATTACGACATACACTAAATATTATCGAGGATTTATCAGTGGTATACATACTTATTTCCATACCAGCATGGCAATGTACTTAAAAATCTTTCTTTTATATTAATTGTATTTACGTGTGAAATATTGAGTGATTTATGTAAATCGGAAAAAGACAATGCCTCGACGGAATTCGAGCCCGCGATCTTTTCCTTACAGGGGAATCCCCCTAGATTAAGTGATTATTACAAAGTAATGTAAAAATATGTTTAAAAATTACATGAGTGTATGTTCGTGTACGTTCATAAGTAATTATTTAATTTTTTTAAATAAAAAACCAAAAATTGTGAGTTAAGCTCGCCTTTGTACACGATTCTTGCAAATTGTATATGAATAATCTCTGTACTTTGTGTGTGCAATAAAGAAAAAGAAAAATGTCCTTTCTTTTCTCGTTAAAATTCAAAGTACAAAATGCGGCTACATTTTTCTATAGGATTCGCACACAATAATTTTAGTGTTAAAATATTTAAACAACGCACAAAGCTTCCTTATAAACTACTACGAAACTCATGTGACTCCTCCTAGGAGTGTATGATGTTCCTATCGGGAACATTATACTTTTGCAAAAAAGTTATATTGATATTAACACAGAAATTTTTCAGTATACTACGCCAGAGTCCGGCCCTGATCGAAACATCCGAAGGGTGTGCACTTGCGCTCGGTAAACTTAATTAGTTATTAGACGCGCAAGAATGTGGCACAGACTCCGACGATGTTATCCAGAAATTAGCCGACGACCAAATTAGCCGCCTACCTGCCTGTACTGTAATAAACCGTTTTTAGACCTGGCCGCTTATTACGGTGAGATTTGCACAACCTATTACGATATTACACGGACCGTCTTTTCCATCGGGTTTTCTGTACCGAGACTACCAAGTACAGCCCTGCTGTCCATTAGACCATTTTTATAATAATATTATACATGTTTATAAGTTACTTTAATAATAACAGAAGGGTTAGGCAGTTGTGAATACACCCACTTTTCATCAAACTCGATAGATATTAGTGGCTTGGGGGTGATGGTTCGAGCCGCCTGTCATCGGCGGCGGTACAAAATGCCCCTCTCCATACCCGGCGGATAGACGGGGACACCGGTGGGTCTCTACACCCGAAGGGGGTCAATAGGCCCCAGGTCTGCCGGGGTATATTGGCTACTATTTCATCTTATGCAAATAAAGACTCAAAGTCGGCGTTCGTTTTTGTCTTTAGTCGTCTTGTACGACACCCAACAGAAGAGTGGGCCGTATGCTTGTCTGCCACGTAAGTGATATAAAGAAGAGGTGATTTTGCCCTTCCATTTACTACACCGGGAACCACAAATCATTTATCGACAAATACTTACAATAAATTCAATACCAGAGTTTATAGAAAATAAATCTATCAGAATGAGGGTTCCCAGAGCTGGTTCTAACTTATTAGAACCGGTATTTTAATTACCAGATATGAACAGAACTGGCATTGCCTGGTTCTACGGTAAAAAAAATATACAACATCACAATTTTATAAAAAAAACACATTGCAAATAAGTACCTATATGTTCATTTATTCACATAAGTCTGTTTATGATTAAAAAAACAAACTGCCTTGTCTGCTACAGAATTTTTTAATTAGTCCCTATTAGACATAACATTATCAAAAAAATAGATCATAGAAAAGATATAAGGAAACTTTATTTTAAGTACTCAACTCTTGGACAAGTAACAGATAAGACCAGCCTATTCAACAATCATGTGAACCTGTCGAGCTAGTCTGTGGACTCTTGCACTGATTTATCTAACTACTAGCTGACCCACGCAACTTCGTCTGCGTCACCCCGTTTTTGCAACATTTTTCATTCCTGCTCCGTACCTGTAGGTCGTAGCATGATATCGTAGCATATATACATATAAACCTTCCTCTTTAACCATTCTAGCTATAAAAACAAACCGCATCAAAATCCGTTGCGTAGTTTTAAAGATTTGAGCATACAAAGGGACATAGGGACAGAGAACGCGACTTTATTTTATACTATGTAGTAATAGTAATTAAAATGGGTATCGAACCCACAATGTGACTGATGGTCAGAAAACTTAATCCGTTACGCTATTTATGCATCGTACCTAGCAAACAAATAATTATATGCCGCGAATTAGTTTATTTATTACAATTTTGGAATTACTAGTATTCTTCGTGACGCCTCCAGTTATATTAAAATACTTGTATTAAGAGTGGGTTCCAATCGGTGGTGTAATTACAAGGATTCAAATCCGGGAACTCTCGATCATGTATCATACTTCATAACCATTACCTTTAACAGTTACCAGATTAAATTCGTAACAAACAAAGAGATATAAATATTCCACGAGTTCTCTTAAATTCGTTCCAATTTTTCTACCGAGCATGTTATTGAAGCGGAAATCGAACTGCACCCTTTGTCGGCCTCCCGACCACAGAACCGCAGTAATATAACAGACCACAGAACGGCGGACTCGCACTGAACTTCCATTAAATTGTATGTTTTTGTAGCCTTCTACGGCCTGAGACTAACTTTGTTTTCCAAATTTAGAATATATATTGACACTGCTATTTTCCTTGCCACGAATATGTTTCTGTTTGTAAGATATGTATCCAGTTATTTGTGAGGTTAACTTTGGAATAATATAGATAGAAAGCAAGTAATACAAAAACATGGAGGTAGACTGACTACTAGGTATATAAAGCACTCGATAGCGGAGCGTGACGTTAGGTTAGGTAACAATAAAAGTTCGTAATTTTTTCCTCACCCAAAATTTTCTGCGAGCAAACGGTTCGAGTCCTACATAACTATCCTTGCCGACTTCGGCGGGGGGTATACGAAGAGACCTACAAGTGCATGCATACACATGCAAGGGCATGTGTCTTACAAGATACATTACATAAATATCGATGGACAACCGTAGTCCGAGTGTTAATCACACCACGAAATTAAATTAAAATGGGAATAATATTATATTTTAGAGGTGGTGATAGGTTTTTAATAGGACTCAGTATTGTTTAAATAAGAATATTAAACATTATAATATGTATACCTACCTAAAAAATAAATAGCGGATAAGAGCGCTTTCCATACATCGTCACCAGTCTAATCCGGTAAGACGTGACCAAACAGTAATGTTAGCATCTACTAATTAATTTAAGAAAACCGGTCAAGCTTAAATCAGTCCCAAATACGTTTCCATAGCATATTTAAATAACAACCAGATGTCTTGACCTGTCGATGTGCCGGTAAGTGGCATAACGTGAGATCACTTTATATTTGTGTTAGCTTGGTTCTGTTTGGATTTAGATATCAGTATCTATTCAATATTTGGATATCGTACTAAGCTTGTAATTTCTTCGAATCAGTACTGAAAATACTGGTACAACATAAATTTCTTAAAACAGAAACACGTTTTGGATTACCTACTTGGTTTCTCCGCGAGTTTCTTTGTTTAATAGAAAGCTCTCTGTTTTCTTTTAGAGCAATCAGTATGGTATATTATAAACCTCAACGGGATCAGGCTGTAATCCAACCCAGGGAATGGATTTGGTAAAATAACGTTTTATAAACGAATATAATACTTGCGAGAATAATAAATACAAGATATTGGAATGTTTCATTTATTAGAAAAAAAACTGGCTCAAAATTAACCAACCGCTATATTGCGTACGTGTGCCACCGAATAAGGGGCAGTACCTAACGGACATAGGTGTACCTAGTCCTGGAGGCCTGCGTAAAATGAACCCCCTATCATAGCGATGGATTGCCTGCCCTCGCAGGCTTATTGATTAATAGAGGACGATCTGCTGAAGGCTACTCGAAATTGGGAGGTCAAACATCAGTTGCTCCCGAAAAACCCAAGATAACCTAAGTCAAGAGAAAGAGAAAGACAAGTAACCCCTTTATTGTATCTATAAGCTTAGACGAGCGAAAACGAACTCGTGCCTTGGGTCGCAAAATTACCGCCGTCCTCCACGAGCGTTACCCCCAGGTCCGCGGTAACGTCTGTCACCTTAGTAGGAGCAGACCGCGGCGACAGCGTAATGCCGTACCCGAATCCCACACCCGAGAGATCCTTCGATGTCCCTGGGCCAGCTGGGGCATGAGGAATATGCCAGAGACTACCTCGCCCCCAGCAACTTATGGACTGATAAGGTCGTGCAATTTTGCTCGGTTCGCCTGCGGTCACGGTCACCCGCGCTGACTTCGACGAGGGGGTATCCGTGGGGACAACCGCGCGGGAAACCAATTGTCTAAAATAAAAAAATGCAGAACTAATGCTGTAATGATTATGCGCATTAGGTACCACAAAATAAGATAGGTCGACTAAAAACACTTCTGTAGATCATTTTAATAGAAATTTGAAATATATTTTTATCGTAATACCAAAATGATGAAACCCAGTTTTCTTAATTAACCATTTTAATTAGTTGGGCGGATAGAAAGTAAATTTATAAGCGAATACATCATGTTCGACCGGAGGGAATGCGGACGTTGTCCAGTTTCTTATGAACGACTATGTTTATTACTATTAGTGACAAATTTTCTGTACTTAGAACTTATGAATATGGTTTTCCAGTACGAATTTAGGGGTCGGATTTCCAGTAACTGTGATGCGGCTGAACTTCGATAAAATCCGTGAAGCGACTGCTGTACCGTCAGACCTCTACAACTAATTGACGACTAATAAACCAAGATAGACTGGTCGGATTTTAGGACTCCAGAAAAACTGCCATAGATGTTCGTCTGGCAATTGGGACTTGTACTACTCGTAAATATACCTCATATTGTAAATAACCCAGATTCATATACTTAAATATTTGCATTGGGCATAGTTCAAATCCACGCCCCCTGCGTAGCGGTGCGTTAACTACTACGCCACAGAGGCTATCAAACTGATATCTAAACCTACAATTAAAATACGTGTTAAATCATTTAGTCATAGAGAACAGATGTTTCATAAGTGCAATCGCTGCAATACTCATGTTGTTCCGTTCCGAACAAGTGTTCATTTTTAGGATATCGAATCGAAAAACACTGTTTCGTACTTTCAATACATAAAACAGTGTTAGACAAGACTTGAGTAATTTTCAATTTACTATTGCCCAATTCACAGCGTGTGAATTTTGCTTAAAAGGCTAGGCCATTGTTATAACGATTTCTAGTATAGAGTCCTAAGCCTAATAAGCTAAATAGGATGGTAGTGTATATGCCAGAGTTCAAACTTTTTTTTATAGTGCGAAAAATCCCCACGAATACCCCCCGCCACCGCAGCCGGTTGGGAAGTTATGTCGGACTCAAACCGACTAAAACGCACGCTATCTTTTGGTCCTTTGTTGCCGGAGGTGAGATAGTAACCAACATATCCTTCACACTCCGACAGACCCGGGGTCATCTCTTTCTAGATAACCCCCTTCAGGTGTGGGGACCACAGTATTCCAGTCCAGCCCCCGATTATGGAAAGGCGCAATTTGCGCCGCTATTGCGACTTGCTTCTGCTATGTTGACAGGCGGTCACCCGTCACCACAAGCCCATGGAAGACGGAGGTAATTCTGCGACCAGGATTCAAACTCTGGATCTCTAAATCGTAAGGCCGACTTCTTAACCAATAAGCGTCGATATTTCCTTCTCTTATTATTTTTAATATAACGCCTAATTATGATCATGTGGAATTTCATAGATGGCGCCACTCACTAGTCCACGTCGTCAGTGATAGGATTAGGCACACGTATAACGTGCTATGGTTGTAATACGGGACTGCTGCGACGTGACGTAGTGTAATAACAAGTTACACGCGATAAAATCGTGGACTAGGTGTGGAAGGCGGCGGAAGCGGGAGCGGAAGCGAATATAGAAATGGAGACACACATGCTTTCGGTATGTAATAAGATTTCCTCGACATGACCCATAAGAACGTATTCCTAGGACAAGCGGGAACCTATGTTGTATTCCCAGTTAGCCAGCAACTGTGTAAAACTTCATTTCACTGGATCAATGGTTTCAGAATCGATAATTTGCTGGAATAAATTACAGGGTTTTTGCTACGTACCACGACCAGGGTGTCATTCTATTGGCGAGAACGCCAGTGGAAACGCTTAGTAAAGTGTGGAATTGACATAAATCTGAAATATGACTACGAAAATTTAATGAAATATGAATGTTTTTGACTCGAAATATATTATTTGATACATTTTTATAATTAAAATCACCGCAGTGTCAAATTTTCCATTTATAGTAACTTGAAAACGGTTCGGTTCGACATGATTCCATAATAGAATATCACTTTGTCTCACGGAGGACCGAACTATATAGATATACATATATATACTTCAATTCTCCATGCTTTGTCTAAATACCCGGATGATCCTTCCATAACACGAGATAATTTACGGTTACTAGTAGGATGATTGCTCTTAAATAAAACTCAGCGTTCAGTATATAGTTAAAATTATACCAATACTAATTAAATATTAATTATATTAAGATTTACGTCAAGAAATTCTGTAGTTTATGAGGCACCGGGAAATGTCTAGCCGCAACAGGCAAACAGCTATTTTACCGCTACGAATAGATTAATATTTGTGTTACTAGCTAGCGTTGTAGTACCTACCTACATACAATTTTTTCAGTTCATAAAAGGCCTTTAAATATTCGCATTAACTTTGGTAATGGTGGCCCCACGTGTAGGAACTTTTCACAAACGTTCTCAGCTTAAATTGAGTATGTTAGCCATGTGTAGACACGCCAGTAATCGAAGATGGTTACCTCGAAATAATCTTTTTTTCAGTTAGGAGCTTTAACTTTCTTATCAAATTAGACGACTCACATTCCTATAGGGTTCCAAAAGGTTTACCTACCGAACACGAATAAATTGCTTACAATATTTTTAATAAGAATAGTACAATAATAGGTAGGTATAATGACCGGCAAACTACTTGATCATGTTCTTCTAGCTGCGCAGAAAACTTCTTCAGTGGTAACATGCGGTAAAAGTGCGACGGTAGAGGCGTGCTTATTAACCAATCACACGGGTTCATTGAATCAGTTTTTTTTTCATTGGTCTTAGTACACTTAGATGCTGCTGAGTTTCTTTGAACTTATATCATTTTTAAGCTTTCAAATATAGCAAATATAAAGAAGTAACAAAGTGTGACAATGCTCTTATAACATATTGTTCGCAATTTCACCAACGTATTATATTGCAACGACTAGTGCATCAGCAAACGCCTCGTCAGGTGTTGATATACGACACATTGTCCCGCTACAACAATCGCAGGTAAAAAGTAAAAAAAAACCCATCCTACACAATGAAATGTTGGGTGCAAGTACCCAATGAATTTACTGTTTTCATATTAAATCATATCACTAGCTTACTACGTGACACGAACTTACGTGAATAAATGAAGTAAATAGTATTCCTACATGGAGTGTTAATTAGACAAGACCCCATAATCGAAAAGCTGAGAGAAAATTTAGTATATAATTACGTGGAACTGTGAAGAGGTAATCTTCCAAAAACTTATAATTAATGACAGGTTGACCGATGTACTCGCAATTTCAGAAGGAAATCAGTAGTCCTAATGCTCATACATCTGGAATTTCTATTTGAATTTCATTATCTGAATTTCAGTACTAAAAATTCATATTGATCAGTTAATCTCTAATACTCAGCTCATGCAAATGTCTTTATGGCGGCAGATTTATCCGGAAATCAGATATTCAGAATATGAATTCCGAGTATCTGCCGATCTATTCAAATGTATGTATTCTTGTCCGGAATTCAGGTCGTTCGTCGATTGTCAGATAGATTTGAGATCATAATCTCATCTATTCAGAAACGACTTTGGTCTAAATCTGAAACTGGAGACTCAAGATATATATGGTGATATATCCTTCTAACACGTGAAGTGTACTAAATATTTTTAACAGAACTACGCGAATTGTCCTATAAAATATCACTACCATACAATCACACAATATACATTTCTAAATTATAAATGTTAACTACCTCTTTAAAACAATTCAGCTTACAAAGCAAATGAGATATTTCGCTCGATTCTCGAAACGTAAAAAAAACGATCGTGTACGTCAAGTTATATCTTAACAATTGTTAACTACATGTCATTACACATAACTCCATAGTTAATTCTTCGTTTACCCAGTCGTATTCATACTCTACTCTGTCATTTATCTATAATAAAATCGCTCGCCTCGCTAATAAAACAGGGAACGCAGCAGAGAAGACGTTGGTATATCAAAAGTCTTCGCAGCGGTAAGTAATTGTAATATTATTTAGCAAATCTGTTTTGCAATTTCACAACAATAATCTTATGAAAAGTAAATGAACCAAGGATAGAATACGTCTAAGATTATTTAGCGTCAATTATTCGAAATCTTTCAGCCTCCACATTGGCACGACTCGGCGGCAGCTCCAATTATCTCCTGAGTGTATTCAAGGACAAGTGGAACTCCCCTTGTTGAGGTACTGGGTGATGATCCACACATGCCATAGATAGTGTTGGATTATTATTTTAATTATAATTATATTCATTACTAACACTAGCTCTTAAGTTGTTACTTAGACTATGGATCTGGTCTAAAAATGAACTGATTTTGTTTCTTATTGTAACGGGAAGCGGGTTTCGGGATTGGAAGTAAACAACCTCGAGCGATTTTTACACTTTATTCAAGCCACCAACTCACAACAGTCTTTAGCGTATACACAGTCTATTGTCCGAGGCACTCGTACACACTTAGAGGACTGTACTGCAACGCACTGTCTTTACACACAGTCTCTAGAACGTCCACGTTCACTGAGCGTTTTTAGTTCACAGCACATGCAGTATTGCACATGCACCACTAGCACTTTCACTTGTACTTTTCACTTTACTTCTTCTTCTTGTTTCCACTTCAACCACTGAGACTGAACTGCCCTTTTGGCGCTCCTGGTGCTGTTTATATACCATGCAGAATCTTCTGGAAATCCTAATTTCGCTAGTCTTTTCGTTCGTCATTACGATCGTAATTTCGATTCTCTTTATTTACAATTATTCTAGTTGAAATTGTCAAACGCTTCAATCATTGACGGCTTACGTCATGAGTGGTGACATTCGTAACACTGCCCCCTCCTAAGACATGCTCGTCCCGAGCATCGTTAGAACCGTAGTAACGAGCCAGTCTGTCGACGTGAACCACTTTAGCGGAGCTTCTTGGCGTCTTTTGGATTCTATAAGTGACATCATTAATTCTTGTTATCACTTTGTAAGGTCCTTCCCAACTTGGCTGAAGTTTCGGTGATAATCCTTGCTTCCGTACCGGGTTATGAAGCCATACTGACGACCCTTCCTCAAAACACCTTAAATTGGCACTTCTGTCATAACGTGTTTTCATTCGTTCACTGGCTTGTAAATTTGCTTCTCTCATATATCTGTGAACTTTATCCATTTTTCTCCTTAACTCATCAGCGTAATCTGTTATTGAGTTAGGTGAATCAGGAGGGCACCCCGTGAGGAGTTCTGCCGGTAGCCGAAGTTCTCTGCCAAAATTTGCATGAGCTGGAGTTATACAAGTGCTTTCGTGAACCGCTGTACGATACGACAACAGAAATAGTGGAAGATACTCGTCCCAATTCCTCTGATGCGAATCGACTATCTTCGCCAAATGCTGCTCCAAAGTTCTATTAAAGCGTTCCACCATACCATCTGACTGCGGCCGATAAGGTGTCGTCCGCGTCTTATGAATTTTCAACATTTTGCAAACTTCTTGAAATACTTGCGATTCAAAGTTTCGTCCTTGATCACTGTGAATTTCAAGGGGTAATCCGAATCGACAAAAGACCTCATTCACCAGTATAGTCGCAACCGTAAGAGCTTCTTGATTCGGTATTGCGAACACCTCCGGCCACTTAGTGAAGTAATCCATCACTACCAATATGTAACGATTGCCATTCATTGATATAGGAAAAGGTCCGGCTATGTCTAAAGCTATCCTTTCCCAGGGAGCTCCGACATTATACAATTGCATCTTAGCTCGACTTCGTGTTTGTGGACCTTTAACAAATGAACATGGTACACATTTTCTACACCAATCTTGGACGTCTTCCTTACAGTGTAACCAATAAAAATGTTCTCGTATTTTTAATAAAGTTTTTCTAACTCCAAGATGTCCACCTGACACTCCATCATGAAAAGCTCTAAGTATTTCCGTCACTTTTGCTTTTGGTACAATAATTTGTATATGTGTACCATTTCCAGACACGCTCTCCCATTTTCGGCATAGTAAGCCATTATGAAGTATCAAGCTATTCCATAAAGCCCAATAACTTTTAGTTGCAGAGCTCAAACCAGCAACTTCATTCCAAGCTGGACGAGGAGAGGAACTCGTTAACCATTCCAGAATCGGCTTTAAGTCGTTATCTTCCGCTTGTGAATTTCGCATGGCGTCATTATCCCAGCTTTCATTAAGAGAATCTGTTCTTATGACTCGTATAATTGTGTCTTCTTTTCCCTCTTGTCTTTCACAATGTTTACAGTCATCGGCACAAGGTCGGCGAGACAAAGCATCAGCATTTTTATGTGAGCCACCACTTCGATGTTCTATTTCGAAGTCGAACTCTTGTAATTGCTCGATCCACCGTGCGACTTGACCTTCTGGATTTTTGAACTGTAGAAGCCACCTCAACGCCGAATGGTCCGTCCTAATAAGAAATTTGCGTCCTAGTAGGTATTTCTTGAAATGTTGTAACGTTTTTACTACGGCCAGAAGCTCCCTCCGCGTTACACAATAGTTTCGTTCAGGTTTTGATAGCGTTTTACTGAAGTAAGCTATAACAACCTCTTGATTTTCCTTCCTCTGTGACAGTGTTCCACCGATGCCTAGGTTACTGGCGTCCGTATCTACAACAAACTCGTTTCTTCCGTCAGGGTAACCCAATATAGGTGCTTCACAAAGGCGTTCCTTAAGTTTTTCAAAAGCTTTCTCACATTCTTGATCCCAAACGAAAGTTCGCTTCTCTTCTGTTAGTCTGTGTAGTGGCTTCGCGATATCGGAAAAGTTCTTCACAAAACGACGATAATAAGAGCAGAGCCCCATAAAGGCTCGCACCTGTGTTTTGTCCTTCGGCGCCGGCCACTCTTTTACGGCAGAGACTTTGGCGGGGTCTGTTTCTACTCCATTTTCAGAGATGACGTGTCCCAAATAATTGACCTGCCTCTTGAAAAAGCTGCATTTTTTTAAATTCAGTTTTAAGCCTGCTCCCTTAATTTTGCTGAGCACGCTTTCCAACTTCTTAAGATGATCATCGAAATCTCGCCCCACTATGATAACATCATCAAGATACACCAGACATGCTTCTCCTATTAATCCCGCAAGGACTCGCTCCATCAGCCTTTCGAAGGTCGCAGGTGCGTTGCATAAACCAAAGGCCATAACCTTGAACTGCCAGAGTCCTTTCCCAGTAGAGAATGCAGTCTTCTCTTTATCCTTGGAATCCATTTCCACCTGCCAGTATCCACTTTTCAGGTCCAATGTAGAAAACCATTTCATTCCACTCAGGGTGTCTAGTGTGTCGTCTATTCTCGGTAACGGATAACAGTCCTTCTTCGTAATGTCATTCAGTCGGCGATAATCGATGCAAAACCTGGTTGTACCGTCCTTTTTCTTAACTAAGACAACTGGAGAGCACCAAGGGCTAGAAGAAGGTTCTATTACTCCATTTTCTTCCATTTCTTTTATCAGACCTTGAACTTCTTCTTCTTTGGCAAACGGTATTCGTCGAGGGCGTTGGCGGATTGGTTGTGCATCTCCAGTATTTATTTGATGTTTTACTAACCCAGTCTTTCCGATGTCTTTGTCACCCTCAGAGAAAATGTCACTGAAATGTCTCAACAAATTCTTTGCCTTGACTAACTCTATAGCACTCATATCTTCCTTACAGTCGACAAAGATTTTACCGACATCTATTTTTCCTTCAGAGACCTTCGTCTTCTCTTGGCAACTTCTTAACCACTCTATTTCTTCACCTACTCCAATAAGGGTACCTCTTTTTAAGATCTGCGTATCACTGCTCAAATTAAGCACTGGTACCAACATGTTTTTAGACATCCCGACTACCGTTCTAGCTGGTATCCATGAGTTATCTCCTTCTATCTTTTCAATAACTAAACAACGTCGGCAACTTTTTCGTGGATCTTTATTCATTGTAACTGGTACAAGTGACTGAGTTCTTGGTGGTAGTTCGGTATCTCGAAGGCAGTAGATTTTACCTCCAACACCTCCCTTTATAGGCTCTGTTGTTCCACATTTAATGACTCCGTTTACGATATCAATTTTGCACTGATGATTTTTCATAAAGTCCAAACCGATTATGCAGTCATCTACTATATCAGCTACTACAACTTCTTGCCAAAAGAGTTTATCGCCCATCTTAATTGCCACTACCCGTTCTCCTTTAACAGGTATACGTTGACCGGTAGCTGTAGTTAAATGTATAGTTTCTGTCTGGTTCTTTATCTTTCCACAGTCCTTCAAAATCCGTAACCCAACTACCGTACGCGATGCTCCAGTATCCAAAGTTAATTGACATGCAATTCCGTTTATTCTTCCACTGACAGTTAGACTATTTCCATCCGTGCTTTGATAAATCTTGACTTTTGGGGCTTCACGACTTCCGGCCAACGTCCACCCCTTAAACTTGGCCGGAATTAGTTTTCCGCCGTCTCCGATGCTTGTATTCCTGCGTCGGTCCTCAACGTCGTACGGTTCGGACAAGCACTCCTGAGATGACCTCTTTCCCCACATTGATAACAGCGGGGAGCGAAGTTCCTTCGTCCATTTTCTTGCTCGGATGTCACTACTCTTCGCAGGCGTCCACTCCCAGTTTCACCACGGACGGCTTCTACTTCAAGTGCGTGTGCCACAGCTTCTTTGACTTCCGGATGATGGGCCAAACGTACTGCGGCTCTTACTTCCTTATCACGTATTCCATCGACGAAGGTTTGTAGCAGCATCCTCTCAATGAACGTCGTAGGAGAGGACTGATATGCATTCCTCACAAGCTTCTCTACTTCTAAAGCCCATTGTTGCAATGTCTCTGTAGGCTTTTGTACCCTGTCCCGAAGCTGTGCTCGGAATACATGCTCCAGGTGTGCATCGCCGTACCTTGACTCTAAGGCATCAAGGAGCTCTTGATAAGAAGCCTCAGTCTCTATGGCCTCTAACACTGTTGCTGCTTGGTCTCTCAGGGCTAAGGTGAGTCCAGTCCTCGCTTGTTCTTCATTCCAGCCGTTTAACTGTACTACAGCTTGAAACTGTCGCTTATATGCATTCCAGGACGATGTTCCGTCGTATGGAGGCACCTTGAAGCTTCCTCCCGAAGAGACTACGGCAACCGGTGCAGTTGTGCCTGAAGCCTTGATTTTACGTAGATCGCCCTCAACTGTTGAGATGCGCGCTTGATGGTCCGCTATTATGCTTTCATGGCTTTCTACCGTTTTCTGCACCTCCTCCACTTTCTTAATAGTCTCCGTGACTACTGAGAGTACTCGGTCTCCCATCGCTTGTAGTTGCTCCTCCTGGCGGCGCGCAGTTGTTCCTCCTGGCGGCGCGCTTGTTCCTCCTGACGGCGTGCTTGCTCCTCCTGGAGGCGCGTTTGCTCTTCCTGGCGGCGCGTTTGCTCCTCCTGGCGGCGTGCTTGCTCTTCCTGCATAGCGCGCAGTTGCTCCTCCTGGCGGCGCGCCTGCTCCTCTTGACGGCGCGCTTGCTCCTCCTGGCGGCGCGCTTGTTCCTCTTGCATTGCGCGCAGTTGTTGGAAGAGTGCACTTATGTCCATCGGCGAAGGTGCACTTAGAGGTTCCTGAGTAGCTGAACCATGTGCGGGGACAGCAGAGGGTCCTTCGCCAGCATCACGCCGATCACTAGGGCCTTCGACATGTGAGACCGCTGGGTCGGGTTCACCTTGTTCCCGTCCCGTAGTTCTGGACCGTGTGTTGGGTCGCTCTGGATGGTCTCTTGGTGTGAACGGCATCGTTTCTTCCAATCCCACTTCTGACACCAATGTAACGGGAAGCGGGTTTCGGGATTGGAAGTAAACAACCTCGAGCGATTTTTACACTTTATTCAAGCCACCAACTCACAACAGTCTTTAGCGTATACACAGTCTATTGTCCGAGGCACTCGTACACACTTAGAGGACTGTACTGCAACGCACTGTCTTTACACACAGTCTCTAGAACGTCCACGTTCACTGAGCGTTTTTAGTTCACAGCACATGCAGTATTGCACATGCACCACTAGCACTTTCACTTGTACTTTTCACTTTACTTCTTCTTCTTGTTTCCACTTCAACCACTGAGACTGAACTGCCCTTTTGGCGCTCCTGGTGCTGTTTATATACCATGCAGAATCTTCTGGAAATCCTAATTTCGCTAGTCTTTTCGTTCGTCATTACGATCGTAATTTCGATTCTCTTTATTTACAATTATTCTAGTTGAAATTGTCAAACGCTTCAATCATTGACGGCTTACGTCATGAGTGGTGACATTCGTAACACTTATCATCACTACTCACTACATAGTATAAGATAAAGTCGCGTTTTCTGTCCCTATTTTTTTTGTCCATTTGTATGCTTAAATCTTTAGAACTACGCAACGGATTTTGATGCGGTTTGTTTCAATTGATAGAATGGTTAAAGAGGAAGGTTTATATGTATATAACATCATGCTACGACTAACAGGTGCAGAGCAGGAATGAAAAATATTGCAAAAACGGGGTGATGCAGACGAAGTCGCGCGGGTCAGCTAGTTATTTATATTCTTGTTGTATAGAGTTGGTGCTTTATAGTTTACCGTCTATTGTGATGTGAAGTTCACAATTATGGAGGTTACGTGTTGTCAACCTCTAACGCTGTGTGAAAATGATCGAACAATAAAAATTTGGCAAAATATAAGTGCCTTTTGTTTGAAAACTTTACGTGTACATTTGTAATTAGTTTGTGGCCCAGTTCATATAAGTATTCATCTCGGTCTTATGTTGAAATAGTAGTTTAGAACAGTTATATAATTTTGAGGTTTTTTATAACCTTCCCTTGTGAGAAACAATTTTGTGGAACCACTAGAGTTATAACGATGTTTAGTTAGTATTCTTTTGAATGTTCGATATTTCGGTACTTCCTGACAATGTGACTCCATACTTCCGGATGTCATGTGATCCGATTCCGACAACAAATGTCACTCCCATACATTTTCAGAGCGATGACGAATGTAGATTCGGAACGAATGCATTTTGGCTAGAACCTGATCTTAAAAAGTTATGCATAGTCTCCTAAGAACGTTTTACTGTAATTTTAACGGTTGAGGTACCGGCCCCTACAGCGTCGTCTCAAAAATACACCCTCTATATCAAAGGCAGACTTTATGGATCATTATGATTACAATGTACCAGTGTTAACAGTGTTGCCAGTTATAAACGACCGATGGCTTTACAAATACTGGTTTATTAAATCAAATACCTTCATGACGTAATTTGTACTTAATTGCGGTGTGTTAATGACGATTTTAGAGTACCTATAATAGTTTTATATTTGCAATAAAAGTAAGGGTTAGGTGCAACAAGGTAAACTGGAGCGGGTAGCCCGCCCGTGGTGTTATATTTTGTTTGTTTAGTTACATTGTATTTTATATTCATAAATGAGTGTAATTCTGACGGAGCGGTGACTCGAATAGAGGTGTACGTACTTGTACACAGTCACCCTCAGAAGTTATACTGTACGCTAATAAATCAAGGTGTAGATATAATTTTTATTTTTAACTTTTGCTTTGGCTCTACTGCCATCTGATGCCTCGCAATTCGAAAAATCCCTCCATATTGTTCCAGGCGTTTCAGAGTTTAGTCAAGTCAAATAGATCAAAAGACATAGATAAGTCATTTTTTTTTACTGTGAGTAAAAGTAGAACATGGCCCTGATTTTACTAATTGTCAGCCATTGTGATTATAAAAATTCCATTGAATTTTAGATTTTACTGCTATGCTGTTACAATCTAAAATTAAATAGCATCGTGAATAGTGGATGAAACGATGTAATGAACTCTTTTACATTTATTTACATTTATTAAAAGTATTTGGTAAAATCAAAAATGGCAGTTTATTATCTCAGTGCTTTGAAAACCCCGAACATCTTGAAAGAGAGGGCCCCGGGTCTGTCCAGTGCGAGGGATATGTTCGTATAGTTATAGTGTGTAAGTAAAATTAATGTTACATTGCTATTTTTTAAAGTGACAAACCGGTAGAGAGGATTTTAAATTAATATCAACATTTCCGGATATCATCGGTCAATCAAAGACACGTGTTAGCGGATTTCCCCTAGAAAAACAAATCAAGTAGGCATACTCCATCCTTCCTGTCAACAGATACGTTAAGCATTCCACATTCATTATTCAATTAAGTCTACAAGTGGATTAAAAGTACACAACGCGCTTTAATTACAATCGTTTAAAACTAAAGAAAAAATATAATTGCCCGCCATTGCTGTTCGTTTTTTTGTGAATGATAAATAATCAAACTGGGCCTATAGAGAAATAGCAAGTTTTATTGGGGACTTCTAAAGAAATCTATTATATAGAAAGTTTTTGAATTTATTGTTAATGTTTTTTATCATTAAAGATTAGTCATGCTCGAAATTTCGTGCGCACGGAATTCCGATTTTTGATTTTGGCACACTTGAGACAAATGGCGGGCTATTGTTTTCTTAACTACCCCGGAATGAATAAGTGTGAGGATATGTATGTATGTACTTTAATAACGCACGCAAAACGAAAACTTGCCACTTCTGACAGTCGTTCGAAAGTGTACTTTTCCATTCCTAAGCTTTTTTAGTGACAACATTATTTAGATTTTAGGAATAAATACTTATAGTAATGGTACGCGTTTCTGTAGAATACTAAAGAAGTAAAACTAATGAATATGAATCCACTCGGAACAAGTTTTTAATATAGCCTACTAATTACGGCATACCTACCTATTAAGTGGCATAAAACTATTTAAAAAGTAATTAAAATGCAACCAAACCCTCTTCGTTTAGTATTATACATTAAATTTTAATATGTTTAAGCTTTAAGTGTATACTAAACTATTGCAAACTTATTACTAAGAGGATCTAAACGCATACCTTGAATACCATCGATATTAAGTCCTTTTTTATGTAATTTACAGACTTTTTAGTTTTTTTTTTATTATATTATTATAGTGTTTTACCATATTTACGATTGTTGATGTAATCGTTGGGATCGCTATAGAGATAAAAAATAATAGTAAGAGGGTTGTCATCGTCAGCCCACTTTATAAAATATGAAATTCACATTATTCTATCTGTTGCATCAATAGTATGCAGCGCTTGTGTGACGCCTCTGGTGTTGCAAACGTCCATAGACCACGGTGACCGCTTCCCATCAGGTGGGCCGTGTGCTTGTCTGCCACCTAAGTGGTATAATAAAAATAATTTCTTTCTTCATTCAAATTACTTTTGTTAGTAGTGTGTCCACGTCAGTAGAGTAAATTTTCTTCGACAGTTTCGACTACACTTACGAACAAGTTTATTATTAAGAGTATGAGCGCAAAAGCTCTCCTGATTAGATTAAAAGCTTTTGCAAATCGAGTACCTTTTACTACTACAACTAAAACGATTGTAAAATTGCTGTATAAAAGAAATTTCCCCCGTGCACGCTCTAGCTGTGGAATGAGCTCCCTGCTGTGTGACCTTTCCCAAGCGACTACAATATGGGGTTCTTCAAGAAGGGCATTATAAGGTTTCTACAGGGTCGGCAGCAAAATTGTAACGCCCCTTCTGTTGCTCAGATCCAGAGGCCACGGTAACCACTTTCCATCAGGTCAACAGTGGGATTACCTGCCACCGAAGAGTTAAAAAAAAATTTGGTACACCTGAAGTGCATATTTATCTAATCATTCAGTAAAGACTATACAATAAAATATAGCTGTAATCTCGATGTTCGCAGATATAGTGGAACGGATGCCATTACGATTAGCATTGCAGGAAATAACTCACTAATACGACCGGTGGCCTTTTAAGTAGTGGTTTGATCGCCACTTACCGTCAGTAAGCACGAAAGAAGATGCCGATTATAAATAGTTCCACCCTCGTGAGTTCGGTTAAGTTTGAGTTATACGCCTAGTACCCATTAACATTTGGGAAGATTGCAACTAAATTTCTTGTTAAAATTTTATCCTTTAGTCAAGAAAATAGATTGATAGATAACTCTAAATTAACTCTTTTGAACTTTCGCGTTGCATGATATGTATTGGTAAGCGAAAACCGGGTATCCTGGTAAATAAAAAAAAAAAATTAATGTGATCATATAGTAAATACAATAATTTACTTTTTGATTTGCTTAACGTTTCGATCAGGTTGCACAAGCTGACTCATCTTGTGACCACGGTTAGTGTATAATTAGTATAACGTAAAAGAAAAAAATACAGTAATGATAATTTTCCAAGTCTGTTAGTTCAGACAGATACGTGCACAAAAGAATACTTTAAATTAAGAACTCTGTCCTATTCTATTCCATGCCCTAAAATTTTGCAACATTACGAACGAAACTCCTATTACCTCAACTCGAGTTTGACATTTCAACAATCAATCAGCAGCTCTCATCCAGATAACAGAGATTGGTCGAAATTCAAATTGACGGAACTCCAGTTGCCTTCCAGTAATGTAAGGACGTGCTAACTCAAATGCATTTTTTTTAGGGCAACACGGTCTTCTTTTTTTATTATTGACTTTTACAGTAACGTATCTATCATCTATTGGATTTTTTTTTTAAGTTTTTGAGTATCACCATCCAAATTGCATTAATAATTAATAATTTAGAGGTACAAGTTTTTATTACAAAGTCTACACTATCGCTCTGCCACTAAAACCTTTGAAGTTTCCTAACTTGTTGTGGAATTCTTTGCGGTCACACTCGCACTTTACCGGTTTATGGAGAAATATTTATAGACATTTTCTTGATTTTCCAGAAAACCAGGATATACAAATTGTAAACTGGTATTCATTTACACAAAAACGTGCCTATTGCCGGAAGCTATTTACATAATGCACATTAAACGTCGCTAGCACTTTGGAAGCAAACGGTCAACCGTGAATTCAAATAAGGTACGAATGGCAAGGACTTGCTGACATTGTATTGTTTATAAGTGGGAGGCAATGCGCATGCCTTCACCGGCCAGTATCTTAACCTAAGAAGGAGTGGACAGTGGCCTTTTAAGCATATTAAGACTGCTTATTGTGCATGTATGTAGTTAGTGCGTTTCGATTATGTGTTAGTGATGACGTAGACGTAGAGCTATGGAAAGGGCTATGCTCGGAATCTCTCTGCTAGATCGAATCAGAATTGAGGAGATCCGCAGACGAACGAAAGTGGTCGACATAGCCTACAGGGTTAGCAAGCTGAAGTGGCAATGGGCGGGGCACGTAGCAAGAAGAACAGATGGCCGTTGGAGCCAAAAGGTTCTTGAATGGAGACCGCGTACCGGTAGACGAAGCGTGGGACGGCCTCCTGCGAGATGGGCGGACGACATAGTCAAAGTCGCGGGTACCCATTGGATGCAGACCGCCTCCAACCGGTCGGATTGGAGGTCGATGGGGGAGGCCTATGTTCAGCAGTGGACGTCTTGTGGCTGAAATGATGATGACGTAGTAATTATGAATATTTACCTAGGTTCGAGATCTTCAGAATTTATGAGACTGGCTAACTTTATGCAAATAAATACATACCTACTTATTTCTTTCTCTTTTACAACGTCGTAGTAACACACACTGACTAAATTATTAAAATTTAAAAAAGGGAAGGAATCTCATAAAGTATGTAAAGATAGAGGAAAATAACGGGTTTTTGTCTCTACCTACCACAGAGAGATACTACACTAGAGATACACTAAGCTTTGTCTTTGAAATATAATTAGTGCGTGTGTACACAACACTGCGACCGCACCGCGGCCGCGCCGTCTAGCCGACGCAAACGCACCGCAATTCTGTGCAGATGACACTTGGCGAACGATAAACAAGAAAATATATATTGGGGAAGGGAGGGAGACCACCACTCATCAGCAATAGCAGATTATTACTTATTGTCATGGAAAGGAATATCAAACCACCAACTACCAGGAATATCACCCTTCAAAGCAAGTAAAAGGACTTCTTACCCGAGGAGAGATGTTGTAGTATATGTATATCAATGTGTCAAACCTCGAAACGTGTTTTGCCTCTACACGAGGCATCTTCAGGAGCGCTTTCAAACGCATGCTCTCTCTCAACCTTCTTGTAATGCATTTCCGCCAGGTGAAGCTTACATGTATATCGATAAACTGTAACACTCGGCAAATTGGAACCTGTGCACTCGGTGCATTCACGATTCGGTTAAAGTGCTGTGTAGTTATGACCTTTAATTTAAAATCTACTTGTACAAATAATATAGCGATTATCATGTAATAAAGCTCCGTTTACGATAGCAACTATAAACGTGCTTCCACAAAAGCAATATTAACAGTCACTTACATACATTACACAATAAAATAGTAATATCTACACTATCATTATAGACAGTATAGATATATTTATTTAAACATTTTATTGAACATAATAGCTGCCTGTTTTATCCTATCATAGATATAAAAACAAGATGTTGTTATTAAGTTTCGTATTCTGTACCTACCCGTGAAGTTAGGTAAGTACTGTACTTTTTTAAAAAACAATAATTGTATATTAAATTACTGGTGTTCTCCGTAACTTAACTCCGCCAGCTAATATAAATAGTTTCTGTAAGGATTGCGTTTACGTTGGTAGTAAGTGGCCTGGATTTGAACTCGAAACCAAGAACTCGGAGTCTTTAGGCTGAATTCGTTAACTATTACCGACTTGTGTCACTCGTGTCTCCGATCAGTGAATCATATCGTTGAATTGAAAAATTATCATTATCTCAACCGCATCCCGAATCTCGAAATAAACTTTAGGTACACCTTGGAACCCGGTTTCCGCTCCCCTTCGTTTATTCCCTCCATATTGATGGAAAATTTTCAAATTGAATCGAGAACGGTACAATCAAGGCTAACTCAAAAACAATTCAAAAGTTCCGCAATAATCTCAATGTTCACCTACTACACTTATACTATCAAATACTATACCCGAATAATATACCCGATCCGCAGACCGACCCTCTCAATCTATTATTATCTATGGAAAGCAGAAAAACATCTTTACAGACAGGCGATTGAAAGATCAAACGGACATACACTTTGTTGTCTATTAGCCGAACAAACTTAGTTCTTAAAATTGATATTTTACATAACAATTTACTGTGTGCAACAGAATTGCTGTTTTAGTGTGTGGCCTCCCTAAGGGTACCCATTTTTCCTTTTAAAAACACAATGTTACTAACATTGTAATTGAAATACATTCAAACAAGAAACACAGGCTTGCGTGCTTGTTCCCAGTTGCTATAAGTTGCACACAAAGGCATACATCTGGTGTATTCTCCGTACCCTGGCTTGATAACATCGCATTGATTCGATGTAAGCCTGATAACGATCGATTACAATGCGAGAGTTAAAGCTAAAGAGTTGGTTACTTTTGAATAGAGACTGGCCATATGGCATAGTTCTGTCCCTACAGGAAGAGATGATGGGCCCTTTATTGTAGTTACCTACTTACTTTTTTTGAGTATAGTCCGTTAGTAGCGTAGTGGTTCTTCAACTTCAGCCTTATGAACGAGAGGTCTTTCCAAAAATTTAATAGCACGGCGGTTAGAAGGCGATTACTACGCAGGAGGTACGGCTTCGATTCCCACTCAGTGCTTTGTACAGTTACTAACAGTTATTTGCACTGGGCTGGTTGTGCCACGCAAAGCTCGTTAAGCCATTAGTCCTGGTTTTCATACGATCATCTGAGGTTACGGGTAGTTGGAGCCCAAAAAAATTTAATAACTGGTCTAAGTTTAGTGTACTGCTCTTATATCACTCAATTCTAAGTTCTGCAGCGACATAGTTAAGACTAAAAAAGGGGACCCCGGACACAGAGTGACTACTTCGGATGCGACTTAACCAAGGATTTTGAGGTCCCACAGGAAAATTCTGGATAACCGTATCTCGGTGGTAATAGTATATTTATCAACACCCTAATAACCGGGCAAGACAATCTGCTGTATGTATGTATTAAGTAAAACAAAATTAAATCTGCCCTTACGGGTAGTGATGGCTACTAAAAATACTTATGACGCGTTTTACACCATTGTTTACCCACAACGCAATCAACGAAAGTAGTTTTGCGAATTTAATGACAGCTAACTCTATTCTTAAACATTCTTACCGAACAATAGTAGGAAACACTTGGAAACGTAGATTCCCATACACATAACGTGTTTATTACCTAATTTGTAAATAATAAAAATATATTATACGCGATGTGCGCCCGCGCATTTATGACGAGGCCCCGCCCACGTTATCCGTCACATCTACACCTTAACAGCATTTGAATTACATTAATTTGTATCGGTACCTTATGTGTAACCCACATCGTCATTGCTAGACCTCAAGTGATGAGATTGGGACTTGCGCAGCATCACTACCAACATTTGTACTGCTGTAGTTACCCTCAAAAGTTGCTAAGCACTGACAAACCCGCAAAATTATTACATTTGAATACCTTTGTGACTGCGTTCACTACGAAAGCGACTGCAATGCAGGAGACGCTGGTTCTATTCCTGCTCAGTGCAAAAATTTGTGTACATGAATTTTTGAATATTTGCATCGGCAAATGTATTTAATTAGGTTTATCAACTAGTTAAGCTATGCTTACGAAGTATCTAGAGGCGTTGAGCCAAATAAAGAATCTTGCTGTCTTACCCTCAACCCCGATAAGAAAACCTGCGTCAGAGCCTTTAGTTAGAGCCCCATAAACACTGTACTTTGAGATACTTGAGAGACTTTGAGATGATAGATAAATGCAAAAAACAAAACCAAACTGTTATCATTAAGTTTACTACACCTTCTTCCCAATATGAAATCGAAATTTTAAAACGTATTTTAGTCCAAACAATAATGTAATTAAAAAAATTTTAAAGTCGCTGTCGCTTTTACTTTGTACCATACATTGGATACAGCAAGTCACGCACCAATGTACACGTTCACACGTCGTCGGCGCAAGCGCACCGCTACAAGTACGTCTGAGCAACATTGGATGGCAACTAACAATCAACCAGTGACGAAATGGGATTAAAAAGGTTATGCCATGCGTGTGTCTCTTCCTATTATTATTTAAAGAGTATAAAAAGAAACAGGCTTCGTAATCTTTGCTCACTGCCAAACATTGAACCATACTTCCCAAATGTATGTTCTTTTATATTTACAGTATCCAAAAAAATAGGACAAATAGTTATTTGTCAATAGTAAGATAAAATATCTAATAAGTATATCATACCTCTGAGAAGTCCCTCTGCGACATGATGAGGCAGCGGTTACGGTCTTTTCAAACGAATCTGTAAAAAAAAATAAGTTATTAAAATCACTTTCTATTTCGTTCAGATCTGGAATAGCTATTAAAGCTTTGGAATTTCTTATTTTTACGATAGACGGTGGTGCAAATTTGCCTCCATATGACTCAATCAAAACTGTAAAAACCCCTTTACAGTGAAATCAAAGGGTTGTTTTAAACATGTAAATAATTTATGACAGTGTACAAGCAACCCTACAGTGGATAAGCTCAGTGCACACCCATCCCTGCTGAGAATAAACTCAATACGTAACCAATCCTGCAGACGATAAACTCAGTGCACAACCAACTTTGCGGAGGACAAACTCAGTGCACAACCAACTTTGCAGGGAATAAACTCAATGCACACCCATCCGTGCAGAGAATACGCTCAATGCTCATCCAACCCTGCAAATTATAAGTTCAGTGCATAACGAACTGTGCGGAGGACCAACTCAGTGCACAACCAACTTTGCAGGGAATAAACTCAATGTACACCCATCTCTGCAGAGAATAAGCTCATAAACTCAATGCTCATCCAACCCTGCAGACGGCAAACTCAGTGCACAATCAACTTTGCAGGGATTAAGCTCAATTCTCAACCAAACCTGCAGAGGACAAGCTTAGTGCATAAACAATGAAATGGTTTTTCGATGTAGTCTACTTAAAGCTCCTACATGAATACGAGGTGGAAACAAATATGTATGGCCATAATCAAGTACCATTTTCTTCTCACATGCCCTCATATTTGCCACAAAAGTGAATTAGCTGTGAATGTACTACCTATCTGTTCTTGATTACTGATGTTATCGACCAATCATTATTACACTATTCGTGATATAATTACTTGATCTTTAATAGCCCTAATAATGGCCTAGGCTTTTTAATGCCCGTGTACATTAATTACTTAATTAGCCGTGTAGATAGGCAAAAAGTAGTACTATAATTCGCAACGCAGTGCAAATTATAAGTTGGAAAAATCTAATGTTCAATTTTGAAAGTCATGATAATGATAATGTGATATTTTGGAATAGAAGCCTTTTAACAATGTTTTTAAAGTTTACTTTTCGGTAATAGATTCTAGAATGGTGGTCAAGGTAATAGTTCATGTAATTTGTATGGAGACAGTTTCCGGCAGCTGCCTCAATAGTCGGACGTTGTAAGTAAATTCAAGTTTCGAAGTCTTTTAAACAAACGAAGGATGGTCAATTTGAGTAAAAAGGTTTATTCATATTCGTCCTATTTATTACAACTTTAAATTTTCTTATTCGCCTTACGTTTTGAGTTTAATCCTTTTTCGCGCTATACCTACAATTGCTCCTAATAGTAGTAGTGCAATATGTATATAGAATTCATGTAAAGTATGTAAGTATGTAAGGCTTTTCTATTCGCCTTAACTTAATAATTTAAATGATATCAGCTCAGCATTAAGTACTTCTTGGTATTTCAAAAACCTTTCCATGGGGATGAAAACATTTTTTTTTAAAAGTGAAAACCGATGAGACTGAAATTTCTTATGTAAAACTATGGTAATATAAATTATTATTTTTTTATTAATGTGCGTTCTTAGTGGTTTCGGAAGCAGTTCATTAAAAGAAGAATCGAAGAGTGGTAGTCAAATGTCGTTAAGTTGATCAGGTCTAATATAAAATATTATAATTTAGAGTGATAATACATAATTAGTAGATTTATAAAAAATATGCCTTTGGCTTTAAAAAATAAAATAAAGTTCGTGTAACTAGGTTCTTAGATCGAATTTCACATTTCGAGGATTAACCCCCAGAAAGCTTGGGTTAGAGCTCCATTCGTCAATCAGTACGTGTAAATGTACCATCACAGTAGTTTTACCACTACTAAACTACTGATACGGTACACCTACCCACTAACACTGTTAGTGGGTAGGTGTACTGGTGGTGGTACGTAGGTAGATCCACGAATGGGACTTTGTGAAAAAAGCATAAATACCCTTCCAAGTACAGTGCACGGCATCTAACTTGGCTAGGTTTTGTAGTAGTTGCAGTAAGTTCGCGCATCGTACTTACACTTAGAGGCACAAAAAGTGCTTGTCATTATTCTATTCAATCACAAGAATGCCATCATTTATTTTGAATCATGTCTGCTTTACCGCAACAGAGACGGTTCTTGCCAAGTTACGTGCCGATGTCTGTACCTACCTACTGGAATGTGTAGTATCACGATGTTACCGGGTAACTGCGAATCGTAGTAATAAAATTTTTTATCGATTTAAATTTGGAAATGAGAATGTCCAGACGGGGCTTGAACCGATTTGAAACAGTTAGCATATTAATGCCTCAATATTTCATTAAACTTATTTATTTTATTGACATTTTTGTTTTTATTACATATCGTTAGCTTTACACAATATGAGGTAGTTAGTGTTATTTGTATCAAGTCGGTGTTCTTTAATCAATATTTTCATTTCTTGTTCGTACCCTATCCTGCAGTAAAACGGTTTTATTAATATGACAATTCATCCCTTCCTCCTCTTTATATTATCATTATTTAGAATATTTTACTACAAATTTACGTACTAACTTCTCCCTAACACCTCAATACTTCACCCCAATACCTAAATAAAAAAATAAAGGCTATTGTTGGAACGTTGGACATATCGATCTACAGGTTGTTCATATTCCACGCTATATTATTCATAATTACAAGATTTAGAAGTAATCTACGATCAGTTCGCATGTAAAAATTTCTACTATAATATGAGCGTAGAAAAAGGCTAAAACTGCGTGCCTATCTAGGCTGTTGGCAAACTATACAACGGATACTTAATGTGTATAATCTGTCGACATATCTGATTTAATACGCCAGTCCAGTCCGATTACTTCGAGATACCGGACGAAGCTGAGTCGGCAACGCTGAGCTGTAAATTCTCCACACATTTTTCCATCAGATCCATCAACGATCTGATACGCGCCATATCAAGTGTATTTATAAAAGTTTAAACAAGTTATCACCGCCTAGGAAAGGCATGGTTTGATACTAATTAGATGCGAAGTCGCACGCGCACACGCATATGTATGGAATACGAAACAGGGCCTTAACTCAGTATGAATAAAGTTCAGATTTATTAACATTTTGAATAGTAAACAAAATTAATTACTAGCTTGATATTCACACGTTATGTACACCTAAAATAATTAATTAGAGATGTATGGTAGGAAATTAAAAATAAAATGGATGAGGTTGGCATCCGTAAAATAAGACTATTAAAAATTTAATTCTTTATTCCTTAAAATATATTAGAGTAGGTGTTGACAGCTTTAGGTGCAGCGGTGATTATGTTTAAATATTCTTGAATTTTATAATAGTCTTCTGGTAGAGTTATTTTTTATATACAACCCATCAAGTGACTATACCTACCCTGCTGAATTGTAGGAAATGGGGGTGAAATCTTATAATAAGGTAAACCTTATTATCCAAGTATCCGAATCCAAATTCAAGTACTTGAATTTGGACAAGGATTAAAGACTCTTTTTAAATTTATTAAGAAGTACAACCTTCTTTTTGAGGTTTCTAGTGATAGAACCGTATGTATTCAATATAGTTACCCTTTTTTCGTGTGAAAATCCCCACTTATAAACCTACACCCGTCGAAGTCAGGGAGGTTAGTTATGTTGGACTCGAACCGAACAAAACCGCACGGCCGTCTTGGGCCAGTTACCGAAGGAGAGGTAGCCTCTGATATATACCTTATGCTCCGGCTAATGCAGGGCCATTGAAGGCCCTCTTAAGAATACAGTTGCCCTGGAATGAAGTACTAATTCTTGTGGAGTCGACTAAGCTAACACAAACCCGAAGACTAACAAAATGGAGACTAAAATATAGGATGGAAAATGAAAATTAAATGAACTATGTAAACTTCAGTTTGCACTTACAATAATATTTCGAAATTACACTCTCTTACAATAGTAGACGCTTAGTTGACTATAATTATGTTTTTAAGTACGGTAACATTGTGTACAAAAGTCAAGAAATAATATCTACTTGACACTTTATTGGCAACACCATACATCACCATAGACTAACCTCATAATTTAAAGACGTGTCGTTATTACTGTCTATGATTATGACAACATCCATAAAACTGGCCGTAACGCCAACTTTAAAATACATGTTATTACTTTATGGCCGGGGCTTAGCATAAAGTTGAACTTTTATTACAAAGTCAAAGTAATTTGTTTGTCGTTTCCGAGATGAAGTGAGAAATATCAAGTTTGTACTTTAGTGAAATAATGACACGTTTTGGCAAACTACATAGTAATAATTTTCATTTAAAATATTCTTTAATTTAGTATCTAAAGGTAGATATGGTAAGTATGAAACTTTCTGCGGTAGGTAAATAACATTGTACCTATTTAATTGTACTTTTAAGTTTACAATAAAAGTCTCGACATTTCTTTTTAGTTCTCCTCCTTTATAAATACTGGTTTTATGAAAGCATCTGCTATCTGACCTCCTCATCTCAACGTCGAGAGACAAACCTGCACTTTCATCCATCAAACCGCAGATGGACCATCTTGCTACAGGTTTGCTTGACTACAAAGATCTAGATGGGGCACCCTACACCGATTTTAATTAAAATGATTCAATAATTGTGCTTCGCTTCTCCGCCGCAATAACGAAAGCGAAAGGAGCGATCGGAGATTAAATGTAGGTATGTATTGAAGTTGATTTCAATAGGTGAGTTCGAATGATATACTTAGTAAGGTTATTAGCCTCAGGCAATATGAAACAAACAACTAGATAGATACGCTTTTTTAGATTTGACTCTAGCATAGATAAAATAACTTTATCGTCATAATTCAGTAGTCTAATTAACTATAATTTACTTTACGGCCGAAAAACTTGATGCCTTAGTCATTAAAAAAATGACAGTGTAGCTATGACCGCTGGCACATTCTTATTTCAAAAACAGGTGGACTTGGTATACTTGAAACGTGATATTTTTTGTTACGACCAAATTTTGTTCAAATTGATGTGCAGTGGCTGAATAATGAACAAAATACAAGCTTCTGCCCTCTAGCTACGACGCTTAAACGGTAGCCACTGTAGCCAGGTGGCTAAAAAATTCAAATCCTAACTCTACAACGACGCGTATCATTAAGCGCACGAGAACTAACGTGAGCTGAGCAATCAAAAGTAATTTATTTGTACGCTTACTTATTTTATAGTGTATAAGATATATTTTAACATATTATTATTATTATTATAGTGTATCTACTTTCGGACAGAAATAAACCAAAATTTATTGACCTTACACTTACATATATGAGAGCTGGGGTCAAATTCCTCAGAAGTATTAATTAAATGTTGAAAGCATGAGAGTAAAAATCCTTTTTAAGTCTATAATTGATATCAGACGTTCAGTTTTTATTAAATTTTCTTATCTACAGGACTAGTATGGCGATAAAAAATCGAAGGGTAAGAAAATGTATATGCTGTCAGTGTAGAAGACAAAGCCGGGTTTCATGCCATGCCATCATGACAGAGCCGTGGCAATGTAAGCCCTCGGTCTTCCAACTGACAATAAAAAATCTCTCCAGTGAGCTATGGCTATCCTACTCACCGTTGAAAACACAACATAAGGTTATTATTGGCCGCGATATTCTGTAGGGTACTTCTGTTACCTTTCCAGTTGGACTGCTTAATTAAGACGGGAGATACCGTCATGTCCTATCTCCGTAAAATATTGTCAAGTTTGTTTTCTGTAAAGGGGAAGATAGATGTGTATTAAATACCCACATTTCGCCAACTATGATTTTCGGTCCCACCTAATAGTCCCACCTATAACAAAATCGGGTATGCCGAAATAAATTCCTAACCAAAAATGTAACAGCTAAATAAATTTGGAACAAAATTTGACCCGATTCCTTGCGATGCGGTGTAATTCGCAAGGACTTGAATTACGTGATTACAGGGGCTAGTAGCAGAAGGACAGATACGCAAAATTCCAGAATAGCAAAAGGCATAAGCACTACCAATTAACGTTTTGGAGAGTATCAGACGAGTATTAGAAATTAATTAAATATCACCTGTGTTAACACCGACAGTAGATGTTGTGTTGAAACCTGGTAGCATGCAGGTATGTGTACAATTTATTATATAATTCAAATGACATTCTATTCAGCTTAAACGGTCAGTCAATTCCATATGCAATAACTTTGTACATCTATCTATGTTAGGACATGGCTTACTACATCATTATCCATATATAGAGTTGAGAACTTTACATAGTAGGTATATATGTACAGTCAGCGACAAAATAAGATTAACAACCACTTTTTCTTTTCCTTGCGCAAAATCCTCACGGATACCGCCCCTACCAAAGTCAGTGTAGGTAATTAAGTGGGACTCGAAACGACTAAAACGCATGCCGTCTATTGGGAATAGGATTGTGGGAGGTGAGATTATATAAGACATATCTCTCGCGCTCGGGCAGACCCGGGGATATCTCATTGAGATGACCCCCTTCCCTTAATGTGGGAACCATGGTGTCTGTTATATTATGTTATGTTCTGTTTACTCCTGTAAAAATTTCTGAATATAGTCGTAAAGTCAGTACGTACTTTTATTTGGTATGTTTCACACATTTCAAGTTAGCGGCCATTTTGGCTCAGAAATGTTCCATAAAAAACATTTCAAAGCAAAAATTGTTTTTAGTGCGGTGCAATAGCAGTACATACATAAAAAATCAGATATTTTATGTCTCTGTCGATCACTTTACCGGTTACACACGTAATGGTATTTCATTGCTATATTTGGGACAGAAACCCTTCCGATTTACTGGTTCCTACAAAACACTTTCGGTCTTATTACAAAACACGGACTAACTAAGCTAAGCTTAAATGGACTCTACAGTCTGACGCAACTACGAACAACTAATGTTTTTTATGGAACGTAGTGAAATTTTAATGACGGCCACATATTAATGAATGAAAACGAATGAAAATGAATGAATGAGTGAGAGTTCTCAATCTGTCTCGCTCGCTCCTTGATGAAATGTCACCTGTCTGTCATTGTGGATGTTTATTAGTTTACTAGAAACTGGCAAAATTGCGGCTATTCTGCTGCAGAAGCCATTTTAAGAAAAGAAGAAGAAGAACAAGAATGTTATTAGTGAAATAATTGTGAAAATTGCTGAATTTTATTATACATTCTTCAAGGACGTTCTGTAGGAAAGACTGTATGTACATTGTCTATGAAAATCGAATATAAAGTAGGTATAGAAAGTGTGAAATATGTGGTATAAAATCTGGAAGAAAAGTCGGCACAAAACTGTTTTTCATGGCCAGATTTCCTATGGATGAGCTTCGGTGAGTAGTCTGTTATTCAATCTTTCAATGGTTCATAGATTTTATGGGATGTAACAATGAAAAAAGAACTTTATACAATAACCGGTAAGAAAATAGTGTGGTACCTAGTATTTTCGTAATTTTATATCGATATCTTATTTTTAGTTCTGAGGAATGTGTGAAAAAAACAAGAAACGAGAATCTAGCATATATTCATAGATAAAATTCACGGGGTAAAATTTTTTTGCGGAAAACATTGCACTGACAAAGATTTTAAGAAGAAAATGACGCAGAAAAGAAGAAATTTGCCGTTCCATCCATAAGACTCGCCAGGAAGCCCCTTTCGACACGACACGGCGCAGAATGTCCAATTCGCAAAATGTCCAGCGAACGCAAAAGGTCCAGTTCGCAGAATGTCCAGTTCTCAAAATGTTCAGTTCGCAGAATGTCCAGTTCGCAGAATGTCCAATTCTCAGAATGACCAATTCGCATAATGTCCAGCGAACGCAAAAGGTCCAGTTCGCAGAATGTCCAGTTCTCAAAATGTTCAGTTCGCAGAATGTCCAGTTCGCAGAATGTCCAATTCTCAGAATGACCAATTCGCATAATGTCCAGCGAACGCAAAAGGTCCAGTTCGCAGAATGTCTAGTTCTCAAAATGTTCAGTTCGCAGAATGTCCAGTTCGCAGAATGTCCAATTCTCAGAATGACCAATTCGCATAATGTCCAGCGAACGCAAAAGGTCCAGTTCGTAGAATGTCCAGTTCTCAAAATGTCCAGTTTGCAAAATGTCCAATTCTCAGAATGACCAATTCGCATAATGTCCTATTCGCAGAATGTCAAGTAATTTAATGCCTGTTTGAGGAAGGGATATTTTGCTAAAGGGACATTTTGCGAAAGGGACATTCTGAGAAAGGGACATTTTGCGAAAGGGACATTGTGAGAAAGGGACATTTTGCTACCTGTAGTCATTTTGAGAAGTGGTCAATTTCCTATTAACTTGGCTACTTATTGATTTATTCATACTTTAACTACTACCCTCCTTCCACCACAGTGGTGACAACGTTATGATGAATACTGGACATTCTGCGAATTGGACATTCTGCGAACTGGACATTCTGCGAACTGGACATTCTGCGAACTGGACATTCTGAGAACTGGACATTCTGCGAAATGAACTTTTTGCGTTCGCTGGACATTTTGCGAATTGGACATTCTGCGCCTAAACGGACACGACAAATTAATAGGATTTCAAATATTTTAAAATAAATGTTGTTAAATAAATGTTCAATTTTATGAACTTATCATTTTAAAACCCAAACTGAGTCTATACTCTGTTTTTTTAATTAAATGTACTGCCTCCGGGAATTTGAACGCTTATTCATTTTAACGTGTATGACGCAGTACTTTAGTTGAAAAATGGAGTATAGCGTCTCTGTGAAAATATAAAATTATTTTTAAAAAAGCGCAGACCACTGCATTTGACGATATCATTAAATAAAATAATATTAAGTGGTACTTCTCTATTTTTCCTATATGTTGGCGACGCTGTATGTGTTACAGTTAAAAGGTTGGTAACGTTCAATTCACTCATTTTTCGTCATTTTATTTTGTACTATGTTAGTCCCGTCTCTTCTTACGTAGTATTGTATTCTCTTTGGGACTTCAGATCATTCCCCATATAAAATCATATTACAAGAAGCGTTTTAGTACCAAGTCAAGCCTATCTCTCTGTCAAAAGATAAACTTGCGTGACCCCTAGTTTAGCGTTGGCTTGAGTGTCTTGAGCTTTTATGTGTAAAAAAGTGGAGATTTAGACATAACGACTAGACAAAGGGTAGCAAATTATAATGTAAGAAAGTAGAAAATTACTGTGAATTGTTATTTTTCGTTTCGGTGCCAAAATCACCCTAAATATAGCTTCCATTAAAGTTTCAACTACTTTACTGAGGGAACTATCATCCATCATCATTATTATGACCAAAAAAACCAACAAAATTGAAAAGTTGTATTGAAATAATTTTGTATAAACTTCGTTCCGTTTAGCGTCCAATATATCGTAAAAATTATTGCTAAACAAAGGCATCATAGTTACATTTTATTACTAAATAAAGAATAACTGTTATGAAATTGAATTTATTGATAATATATGTAATATTTTTTCGTAATGTAAATATTTTTTTCACCGTTTTTAGTAAATGTTATTTGTTTATGACTTCAGAAAACTTTGAAATGGAACGTTGCGATCGAATGGTGTCATAATGAACGAACAATTTTTGTAGTTATCTGTGGTTGTTATTTAAGTCAAGATCAACCAGACCTAGTTTAAGCTAGACTTTAGTCCGTGTTTTGTAATAAGACCGTTTAAGTTTAAATAAATAATAATAATAATAAAAAAGGTAAACCTTCTATGCCCAGCAGTGGACTGACGAACGACGAACGAAAAAAAAAGATCAAGAGTGAGACACACTCGCGCACCGTGGGTTCCGTATAAGTACTATGTCAGCTAATGTGTAGAGCAGCCATAAGGAGGAAAATGGAGTCGCTGTTATCGTATTGCATTAATTTACTAAGTACATTAACGTGTGTAGCTTTTCATTACATAACATGTTAACATAAACTCACGCCTATATCCCCGAAGGGGTAGGGCAGAAGTGCTAGCACCCACATTTCGTCAGTTTTACACCACATTGATATAGAAGTTAAATTTTTATACAATTTCAAGATGTTGCCGGCCTGAGTATTCGGTGTGAATTACGTATTACGTATTACTGAGAAAAAGCTCTTCACAGACAGACTGATAACGAAGTGATCTTATAAGGGTTCCATTTTTTCCCTCCTGAGGTACGGCACCCTAAAAATTAAACCCTTACAATGAATATAACGGTATATTCAATGAATGTTATGGCTAGAGAGTGAAAGTTTTATGTACAGTTTCATGTTTATGTTGTTCACGAGTAAATTCGCAATCAACATACAAGTAATTAAAACATGATTTACGTAAATAGCTCGTTGACTTTTTACTTTCTCGTTTATTTTTGGTTATGTATTACCTTATATGATTGATATAATTATTCTTAAAAAGACTTGTTATTTTTGACAAGGTTATTATCAGCCGCGGTATTCTGTACAGCAGAGATACTTCCCCGGTCGGACTACTCTATTAGGACGGGATTTGACTCAATTAGGAAAACCGGTCAACTGTGATTTAGACTCGCGCACCGAGGGTTCCGTATACTATGTTAACTAATGTGTAGAGCAGTCATAAGAAAGAAAATGGAGTTGTGGTTAACGAGTCGCCGTCGTTAATTTGCTAAATAAATGTGTGCAGCTTTTGATTGTATTGACGTAAACGTTTGATTTTTTCACAGCTTCTAGATGTTGAACCTGAGTTTTCGGTATGAATTACACTTGATCTCTATACACATTCCCGATAAAAAAAGTTTTTACAGACAGACGGATAACGAAGTAATCTAAAAAGGGTTCCGTTTATTTCTTCTTGAGGTCCGGAACCCTAAGAAAGAAATCAAAATTATCAGTTATCACATACGCATTTACATATTAAACGAAAACACATACAGAAATAAATATTCGGGTGCTTATGAGTAACAAATAACACTTTCATGCATTTATTTTGTGTTTTCTTGAAGGATTGAATTGGGCTCATGAAATGTTAGCCCGCAGGCGGAACGTTGCGCACGCGACTACCTCACACACACACACATACATGTGTGATCGACAAGTTCACATACAGACTACATTGAAAGGTATAGTTGCATAATTATGTGGCGATGTATTTTGTTAAACAAATATTTTTTATGCCGTATGGCCATAAACGAGCTGTGTTTGGAATCCAATGAATTAAACCAGTTATAAATTTTATACACACGTTCGTACCGTTCGATTATGGCATTGTTGTGACTCTTTTTAGACTTGTTTTTAATCAGTATCAAGTGCACTATGTTAATGTTTCTATAGAAGCAAAAAATAAGTTGAATTTGAGAAAACAAATTCAGTATAGGTAAGTCTCCTAAAATCTGCTTCTTTGCACAGAATTTACCAAAGCTTTGGTTATTGTACGTGTCATGTTACGAGTATTCTGCGAGTACGTCAATACAAATAATTTGGTTCCGATTAAACCAAAATAGTTTTGCCTCCACGTCTTAATTGTATTCACATTTTAAATACGACAAATCTGCCTAGAAAGGTGGGGTACAGTGCCCTTAGCACGAAAAACTATATGATAATATAAAAAGTAAAGGTATCGAGAGAGTGGAGCATTACGATTGGCGAGCTTCTCATATACGCACATATTCACAGTAGGCAGTCTGCCAATCGCAACACTCCGTTCTGTCGATACCTTTATATTACGAATTCGATAGTACTTCTTGCTAAGGACAATTCAAAAGTCAAAAGATTCTGAATGTTTATGAAATTCGCACCACACTAATACTAATATCGCACTAATACTATCACCGCACCGCAGTTATATGGCAATATGAAGCAATAGTATCATCGATACTATCGATCGAATTAAACACGTCCTATTGTTGTTTCCTGTAGGGCAATCGATGTATCGGCACCTCGCTCGGGTCCTCTAGTATTATTTATTTTTAAACTTGAATTTATTCAATCGAAACTACGTGTTTCTTTCTAAGCTCATTGCTACTAAATTAAATATTTCTATAAGCTATGTTTATGGCACAAAATTGCCAATTGTTTCGATTTTCTTCAATGAGCAGATTTTCAGTAGTCGGGTTTTTAGTGTTTTGTATTTAGTTTATTACTTTTATTTTGAGGCCAGTAAGAGCTAATAATTTATTCATATTTGAAATGTGCTGATAAGCCCTTTTATTTGAAGCCTATACACGGCATATTTTTTTAATAATGTACTTAACGACCGCTCGAGGGCGCCACATTAGATTCAGTGACACGTCATATAACCTATAACTAGCGGACTCTAATGATGCCTCATTTGTCGTATTTTTTATACTAATATGTACTGTACCAAGAGGTAGGACTTATTTCCCTTACACCCGTATAGCCTACCAAAAACATAACCCTCCTTTGGGTTTGCTGTGATCGGGTAAAACAATAAGCATAACAAAAATATAGTTATATTGGGGGAGGGAAAGGATATATTTTACTTAACGCCTACTTCTATCGAACGATAAGCATACTTTGGAATCTACTGAGAAATCGCTTTAAGGATATGATGATATCTTTATTCCGTCTGATACCTACTCTCCAAGACGTTAATTGGTAGTGCTTGTGCGGCTAAGCACGTAATTCATTTCCTTGCGATATATACTGCATAGCAAGGAATCGGGTCAATAATATTTTTTGTAATTTATTTAGCTGCAACATTTTCGGTTAGGATTTTTATTCAGTATACCCATTTTTTACAAAGTGCTTGATTGGCGCCTATAGGTTCGACCGAAAATCATAGTTGGCGAAAGGTTGTATAATACACCTCTGCCTACCCCTTCGGGGATTACCGGCGTGAGAATATGTATGTATGTTTATACCTACAAGCTACAGGTCACATAAAAACCTTTTTAGCCAATACACCAACAAAAAAAAACGAATAATTTTAATCATAAATTCTTTACACGCCATCTTATAATACCTATATATATTCTTCATAACAACATTACGAAGTCACAGTCAGGTAGATACCAAAATAATTGAATATAATAGTCGCGTATTATTATCTTGGGAGTTTTTGCTGTTCACAGTCTGTTGTATTATTTATTTTGTGTAGGTACCTGAGAATTGTTTGTAATAAGTAGTCGTTTTAAGAACTTCGGACGGATGTCGTGGCTTGTTAAAAAATAATGAAGGATAGGATAGCTGATGCAATGTTGAGTTTCAGTCAAGAAACTTTTAATCTATAAGTTGTGCGGGGGTGGAGGTGTATTGAACACCCACATTTCACCAACTATGATTTTTGGTTCCACGTAATAGGGTGCTAGCTTATTGCCGCCAATCGAGCACTTTGTAAAAAATGGGTATGCCGAAAATAAATTCCTAACCGAAAATGTAGCAGCTAAATAAATTTAGAAAAAAAGTTGATGATGATCTCATTTTTGGGTTCCGTTGACTCCCAAACCCGGGATCCGTTACACAATTTTTGTTCTTAACAAATTGGTCTACATAACTACTCGCAGTATACGTAAAAATCTATGTTAAAAATTAATAGGATAAATTGATAACATTTTTATGTCGGTTAAAAGTTTCTAATAAATTACTTTAATCAGTTAGAATGCTTTACACATTATCTTAGTAATAATTCCGGTTGCATCTGATGCTTTCACCTCGACTCTACTGGGATCAGGATCCACTTTCCATTTTATGTGTAGCTTAATTGAGAGAGCAACTGCCGCTGACCTCCACACTCTAGAAAGGCCTGCGTTAGTCTCATCGATCGACAGGTGTACCTGCCAATAGGTGAGATTGATTTGGGTTCATGAGATTTTTATAGGACTTTGGTGGCGTGGCGGTAGTGCACGCGACTGCTACGCACGGAGCGCGGGTTCGATCCCCGCTCAGTGCAAAAACTTGTATGCATGAATATGACTGTTTGCGCTGGATTGGTCGTGCCTCGGAGAGCACGTTAAGCCGTCGGTCTCGGTAGCCATACAACATCTATGGCAGTCGTTACGGGTAGTTGGAGTCCTCAAAAGTCCAAGCAGTCGCTTTACGGAAAATATCGAAGTTCTGCCGCATCACAGTTAGACTGGAAAAGCCGACCCCAACTGAGTTGGGAAAAAGGTTCAGAGAATGAAGATGTTTGTAGGATCTCAAACACCCCATATGGTAGAATTAGAAGCGCTGCAGCCAGGTGCGCTCACTGTTAAATAAATAATCACTGAATTAAGCTACCTAGCTGGGCTAGGCTGCCTATTGGATTGATGACCGCTTAGCGGAAATTTAATTTGTTTGCTGTATTGCGGTTTTTTTCTATCATTTAAGTGGCAAACAAGCACACGGCACACCTGATGGTCTAGCCTGATGGCAACATCAGGGGCATTACACTCGTGCTGCCGACCCTGTAGAGGGGAGGAGGGTTGAATGTTACTAGAATTTCTGTACTATCAATGCATAAGACAAAGTAGGGTTAAAATACCGTCGTGTCCTACCTCCATTGGTAGTTAGTGGCCAACCACTGGCAGAACTATTCAGGTCGCTCACATAGGCTTCAAATGCACGCTCACGATTGTTAGGTAAGCACTTTGAAATGTATACCAATTCCAGCCTGTCTATAAGCCCTGTGCACGTCATTACTGGCCGCAAGACCTTCTCTAGCTGCATAAAAGTTTTTGTTATAATGTCATGTGAAAACGCATTTGCTAGAAGCTCGGCATTGGTCCTATCCCCCTACAGTCGCGGGTAGTTGAGCAGGGTTTCACAGGTCATTATCTCGTTACCTATTTATTCTCCTTATTGTTGAATATATCCGTATCATTATTTTTCTTTGTCTGAAGTAGGTAGATACGAATATATTTTCGTAATTAAGTTTCGAATGATTATACAGGTTGAGTTTAATTTTAGTTCTTTTTTCAAATACGTGATCTGCTGGCGTTATTGCATACATTATTTTTATGTAGGTACTCGTATATAGTATATAGCCGCGGTAGCCTAGTGGTATGGGTAATGGACTGCTGAGACGAGGTCTTGAGTTCGATCCCAGGTTTACCATGGCACACACCTATGACTATTCGATGCTTTTCGAAGTTATGTGTGTATTTATCGCAGGTTTATAAGTGCCTCGGAGAGCACGTTAAGCCGTCGGTCCCGGTTGCCATACAAACACCTATGGCAGTCGTTACGGGTAGTTGGAGCCCTCAAAAGTCCAACCAGCCTAACTTGGAACTTCGATATCGCCATTGGTCATTAGACCATTGGTTGTGGAGATCAGATGGCAGTCGCTTCACGGAAAATATCGAAGATCAGTCGCATCACAGTTAGACTGGAAAGCCGACCCCAACTGAGTTGGGAAAAAGGTTCAGGGAATGATGACTCGTATATTACAAGTCTGAATACGGAATAATAATTTGGTATCGCGAAAATTCGTACCAGGCCTATAATTTTTTGTAGCTGTCTTATTGACGACATTGCAAAAAGGAGTTCTATGCGTATCTGAATAGGTATCAAAATTCATTATAGTTAAACCATTGAAAATACTGTTGTCATAGTCAAATGCATATAAATCGAAGATATAGCACAATTTGAAATCGCACCCCTTTTTTGTGCAAATTTATTTTTTGCACGACATTTGCACAATATTATCTGTACGAAGCTGTCACACTTCTTATTGAATAATGACCAAAGTCAAAAGTAAAGTATTCGGTCGGCTACTAATTCGTACCTTATAGAATTTTGCTCACCGTAAAGCCGTCTCTCCGTACCTATTTATTTTGCATCTGTACCGTATCGTTATGGTTGATGATTATTAATTTTACAAAATTTAAAAAGATAATGGTTAAAATTACACAGCATCGAGTAATAGCTTCTTGATGCTTTAATAATTACGGAGGCGATATTTAATGATGCCGTAGGACGATTTTGTCCTTTAGGTACACATATTTTAGTAATATGAATTTTGATATCTTATATTGTGACAGGACAGGAAAATGCCGCGGTAGCCTAGTGGTATGGGTAATGGACTGCTGAGACGAGGTCTCGGGTTTGATCCCAGGTTTTACCATGGCACACACCAATGACTTTTCGATGCTTTTCGAAGTAATGTGTGTATTTATCGTAAGTTTATAAGCGCCCCGTTTATAGCAATAGGCGCGCCACCTATTACACTGGAACTTGAACATATACTGGTGGAACTGGGTGCTAGTTTCTCTGCCTACCCCTTCGGGGATATAGGCGTGAGTTTACGTTATGTTATGTTATATATATTGTGACAGGAAGATACATTATAGTAGATATGTGCATAACAAAACTACAGCAGTAGCCCATTGTATCAGTTGTCCGATTAAATAGTTTGATGATCGAAAGCCATAGCTCACTGGAGAGGTTTAGTATTGTCGATGGAAAGACCAAGAGCTTAAGTTGTCGTCACCATTGTGATAGCATGAAATTCTGCTTTGTTTTCTACACTGACGGTATGGATATTCTATTAACCTTCACCCCTCTCTCTGACGTTTTAAATTCGGTAACGCAGCACTGAGGAGACTGTTCCTCTATGTCGATTCATAAATAAATCTTAATTCAATCACTTATTGTTCTATGGGATATAGAATTTTAGGATTTTTTTCAGAAGCCGTCTCCTGATACATGGATATCGAATTCCAGGATTCTTTTTAAGCGAAGCTGTGTCCTGTATGTGGATATAAAATTCTATCATTATTTTCAAGCGAAGACGGAATATTCATATAATCCAAGTGTTAATACGCATATTTAACATTCACTACCTTTGCCATCTTAGTACGATCTACACTCAAATACGCAACAGTTAGTTACGCACATGTAGATATAGTTTTTTTTTCTACAGTATTTCGAAGACCTACCTCGGTCTCGAACCCGTTCAAAGGATTAAATTGTGAGGTTGTTTTCGTCCAAAACTCAATTACACGCTTGAATGCTCTTTCGAACAATGTGCGTGGAGTTTTTTGTTTGTAGCTTCAGTTTCAAGTGATTCGGGTGCTTTCTTGAAGGTTTTGTTCACTTGATGTGATGGATTTTGATATGACAGGCAATGACAGGTATTTGAACGATTTCTGTGGTGTGACAGTAGTTTATTCGACACCTGGGACTGGAGAATTTCTTGAAAAACTTGACATTTGCGTCTCGTTATTAATAATTATATATTACATTCACCATATTAACTTGACATTGATGAAATTGTGGCGATTTTGTTGCTGCTAATGACCCGAAAAAGGTAGGTAGGATGGACTAGATGTGGAAGGTATAGATCGGGAGCAACGGCGCATATTTGCAAAGACCTATGTCCAGAAGCGGTCTGTGATAGTAGGATTGAACAGTGACTTGGGGTCCCTATAACACGATTTCTGCCGGTTTACCAATAGATTGCATGGTTCAGGACAAAAAAGATCGAACTTAATATTCTTTTTCCACCGGCTTTCCTTCTCTTCGCACTACTGCCTCCAAGAAATATAGCTTACTTGAACGCACAATTAAAGTAGTATAGTCAGAAATACTTAGTAAGTATTGTATAAAAAACAACGTGACTTTTATCATAGCGACTGCCGTCTTACCCTCCAATGACCATATCCACGAAAAAATCAGTAGTACTGCAATAGAGCCCATCTTATAAGTAGGTATGTGTGTAAACCATGGATCGCAGCTAGCCATTATATAAAAACAACATTCAACTATGAAAATTTACTGTTATAACTACCATAAATGAAAATAAAACTAATTTACGCATCGATAGCTATTAAAGAATGCAATAAAAACGATAACTCAATCGAAACGCCACCGCAACCGGCGTAGGAATGCGCGTTGATGTCTTTTACACTGCAAATATACGCTGCGCTTGCGCTCGCATACTCACTGTCTTACAATAATAACTGTGCATTTGTATTAAACTACAGGTAAATTTCTACTTGCTCTCTAGGCATGTTCTAAATGATTCAGCCTTTGATAAAGTACTAGCATAACCCATCAAAACAACTTTCTAAGTAGGCTCTACGTAGAGATAGAGCAGGTGTTTTGGCCTTTACTTCAAATATTTGTATCTATGAAAGCTATGCTAGCTATTAACACCTCTATTAAGACACTTAAATTATGACAACTGTTTTCGGTTAGAACGTAATGGAGTGATAATCTATTACCATTATCGAAGCAACTTGTGATAACAGGAAAATCTAATATAAATTAATACCCGGGAATCGAAGCTGGGATTTCATGCTAGTACTTCCTGATACTGGACTACAGGTTAAAATATGTTATGTTAAACAATTGTGTAAATGAACTTTTCGTAATATTATGCTAAAGCTTTCTCTATACGCTCTAACAAAACTTTAAGAAAAATCTAAGTGACTTTGCACGGACTACCAAAGATTTTTAAATTTATATTTTTAGTTGTAACCACAAATAGATATAACTCACCATAGTGGGCATTGGTTTAGGCCAATTATAAACCCATTTCTTGGTTTAGAACACGGTTATTACTACACAGACAAACAAAAAATATCAATCGACCACTTTACATATACACCAGTACTTGTTCACAGCACATTGCACTTTAGGCCAAACTCAGTCACTTTATGCGAAAATCGAAGTCACTTTACAAATTTCAATCAATCTGAAATCACTGTAGGTGAAATTATTCGGGGTGAAAATTGAGTTTTAAAACCGAAGGCTGTATCGTTTGGGTACGGCATGTGCAAACGCAGCCTCTACGCGACTGACTGCCGGTTCTTTGGGGCTGCCAACCTTCAAATAAGTTTTACTACTATATAGAGCTTTTATTCTGCTATCTTTTTGTGGTAGAATATGTATGGTTTTATTTTAGTAATATTATTTGAATTCACTGCCAATGATTCGGTGATTAGGTGTATTTTTTATAATATTTTTATTGTTTTGAAATGTTTTAACAAAGCAAAATATTAATTTTGACTGGCTGCAATTCAAGGAAATATTAATTTTGTTTTTAAATAAACTTAGGATGCATAGAAGGGATTACTCATTCATAACAGACAAATAAATAATTCTTTCTCTACCTTCTTTCTCTTATTTACAATTGCCATTACACAACACTTATATTTTGTTTATACGTACCTGTGATACCCATCAACCCCATCCTCATAGCAATTGGGTATTTATGTTGGACCCAAACCGACATAAAGCTCATGCCGGCTCCTGTCTTCTGATACCAGGTTTAAGGTGGCCCATGATGCATTTTACTTGAACCCCGGTTATTTACTACGAGTATTATTTACTATCTAGTCCCTCGGGAATATTACTCCTCTCCCTCAACTACATTATAAGTATCTTAGTTCGTATGACTGACCACATATTTCATCAACATACTTCTGTCTAACCTCTCAGTTATACATAACAATAAATAAACTAAAAATCCTTTCAAAAAACATATATTCATGATTTAAATAATTCCCAAAAACTACCAATTATTACTATATTTAATTACCTTGGCAACATTAACTAAGACCGCCATTGTGTGTAAAACGAAACGGAGCATATCTCCATCTTCCTCTTCATGCCGGAATGTGACCCGCTATCACCTTGAAGGCCGTAAGCTCCGATGACTCAATGAAAATAAGAGCTTTTAACTTCTGCCGTAATATGAAGTAACACTCTATTCAAATATAAATAAAAAGTTCGCATTACATAACAAGTTTTTCTTAAAGTTTTAGATATAGACCTGCTTTATAGAGAAAATATGTAATAGAGTTTATGTAGAGATATTATAGGCAAGTGGTAGAGTTAGTAGAGTCTGGTCACGCTGGATTCTAACAGTCAATCGTTCGGTTAAATGCCGCGAAGCTCCAGCAATGTACAATGTACAGTCGCCAACGGTATTAGATTAACACATTCCAACATTATCTCTAAAAAGGTACTTGAAATGCCATAAGTGCGAAATTAACTCTTTGACTGTTCACGGCTGAACCACTGAACCGATTTTGATGAAATTTGGTACAAAGATAGACTAGAGTTTGAAGAAAAATATAGGCTGTTTAGTGACGATAACTGATATCTACGCGGGTGGGGCCGCGCGTATATATTAGTCAATCAATTAGCCTATCGTAGTCCACTGTTGGACATAGGCATCTCTCAATGTTTGAATGCTAGTAATAAATGTGAATTGAAAAATATTAATATGTCCTCTGAAGATAAAACAATTATAGGTACGGTGAGCTCCAAAAGTTCCTGGATACCTTAAGATCTATCATCCTTTGACAGCCTAAGTATAATTTAATAAATAGTAACATAGTTCATTAACAGATGTTTAAGTTCGTAAATTAATTAGTTTTCAGTCAAAGCAGCCTCAGCATAACGATATAGACCTATCTCTTCATTTCACTTCCACAAGTGTAGTCGAAGAGATTTTTTTTTTATACAACTTAGGTCGCAGACAAGCACGCGGCCCACCTGATGGTAAGTGGTTACCGTGGCCTATGGGCGAGTGTAACACCAGAGAAATAACACTCGTGCCGCAACCCCTGTAAGAACAGAGACATTCTGTGTCGTCAGCGCAAAAGATGTAGGATAAGCCTTTGGTTTTCCCACGGACAACACAAAACCTCTCTAGTGATCTCTGGCTACCCTACTCACCACCGAAAACACAACACAAGGTTATTAAACGGCGATATTCTGTAGGGTGGAGGTACTTCCCCAGTCGGACTGCTCGATTGGGACTGATGTACCGTCGTGTCCTACCTCCTCCGATAAGATATATCTACATCATGACGTTTTGGAGGGGTTAAACTTTTTTTAAGCAGTTTCGTTAGGTACTTGAAGAGAAACAAAGAGATAAATATGTCGATACCACCATGGTGAGGTTGCAGCAACTTTTGAAGCTCACTGTACTCATATAACACATATCTAAGGCTTACAGTTACCAGATGAATTACAGTTTGATATTGGAATTTAGTTATATAGACTCTAAAACGTTGTTTCGTTACACATTACAATATTAATTGTTAATAACGGATCGGAATGTGTGGTGTGCGAAAATATTTTAGTTATAAATACCGCTACTGAGGCAAACTAGGTTGCGGCATGTCTGATTGTTTGTTAGCGGTACGTAATTGTTAATTGATTGGCGTTGTGGAATTTGCAATTCCCAAGACCAAAAAAAGGCAATAAGAAATATAAGAACTGAACAAACAACTGACGTTGTCGTGGCCTGGCGCGTTCACTATTTGATAAATAATCAGTGGGTTAAGCTACCAGGAAGCGGTTACCATTTGGATGGGTGACCGTTTAGGAATATTTAATCTTAGCGTAAGGCGCGTTATACGGCTGTAAATATATACTCAATTTTATTGTCGTTAGGTCAAGACGGGGACCAATACAGGGTGTTAGAGAAATGCTTCCAAAGATGAAAGCCTCTGGTAGTACCTACTCCTGGAACACTACATATAGGTAAGCATAAAAAATAAAGATTTGTTTTTCTTTTTATGTACGTTAATTATCATTATTTACTCTTCATAGTATGCGTTAAGCTAAATGAAACGATAAGTTGTGAGTCCGTTTGCCATCCATCGCCGATTCCAAAATAAAGTGAAAGAAAATACCTATATGAAAACGGCGATGGATGGCAAACCGACCTGCGTCCGACCCGCAACCCTCGCTATGTGTCGATCGCGCTTTATAGGCACCCAGGAAATTAAAGTAGGTACAAACAAATCTACAACGAACAATAAAATAAAACCACTTCCGCAATTATACTTCAATAGACGCAAAGATATTATAAAAAGGGGGCATGTCATTCCGTTAACCACAATACAGGTGCAGCCGCTGCCGACACCGGTAGGTAATCCTGTAACTCGTAATAGTTTGGTAGGTTTTATTATTTTGTTGTAGGCACGCAAAAGCTTAGTAACAGAACTTAGTTTATACTGCAAGTAGTCGTATATGTATTTAAAATAAGCTATCGACCACATCTCTGATTTAAAACTTTAGGTAGGTACATAAACTTTTTTTTAATTATTAGATCATAAGTCACTTTGTCAAATGCATGAAAATTTTTTTATGTACACATCATAATAATGTCCACTACACAAATATTATCTCAAATAAATGGGTAGGTACAGAATGGACACTTCAGTCCTCCATGGGCGTGGGCGTTTCCTCACCATCAACAACTGATGGACTGAGACAGACGTGCTATTTTGGTTGGTTCGAGTCCGTTATAACCGCCCGCGCCCACTTCGGTGAGGGGGTACCCTTGGGGATTTCCGCAAGGTAACACAAAAAAAGTATCTACCGAATGGAATGGGGTTGGAAGGAATAAATAGACTCAAACACAAACTATGGAGTAAGAACTGCAGTAGGAACCGCATCCGGCTGACCCAATGGATTACGGCTACCGCAAGATCGCAATTTAACTTTTCAAGTGATCATTTAATACACCAAAATATAATATCCATCCATTCTACGACCTTAACTTCAGCGAGTCCGTAGAATGGATCGTTAATATGTTTCGTTGCTTAGCAACTGTCAATTTGACGTGCCGTTGTTTATTATTTTAATCTGTATTCAGCACCGAATTCCGAATTGTGGCGAAGTTTGTGAAGTCGTTTCAATTTGAATCGCGTGAATACATACAATAAACATGAATTGTAAGGAAGTAAATTAAATTGAACGTAATCTGTCTGACCTCAGATGTTCCAATTACGGGCCGTTTTAGCACCCACGTGAGCAAATGTAACAGACATGTAATTGAGTTGAATCATTCCGAAGGAGAATCGAAACTTGTGCAGTCAAGCAAGGAGGTTGGTTTGTTTGCTGTTATTGATTTCGTAGTGACTCATTCCTACAGTTTTGAGTTTCATATTTGACCGTATAAAGTAGTTACCTTGTGTTGCACTGAACAGTTAATAATTACTTCACTACACATCTAGATACCCTGGTAAGTAGTTTTTAAATATTTTGTGGGTATATAAAGTGGCTATTGTTGCAAATGTTTTAAAATTGTGGTATTAATATGCTCTGGATAGTAATAATTATCTTAAAATTCTTTGCGTGGCCCTTAGCAACAATATCAGAATAGGTAGATTATAATCCCATTTCCCCAACCTATGAGAATCTATTACAGGTAGGTACTTATAAAAAGTAGTCTAGTTTATTATCCCAGGGTATAATTTTATTAATCCCTGTAACCAATTTCAGACATTCAGCTGTTTAGAGTGATTCAGTAACAAATTTCTTCACAAATGAGCTATCACTTTTATTATATTAACAGGATAATAGAAGATTTTTAAATACCATTTTGGAAATGAGTCATATTGTTTTATTGTAATGTGAGTTTTTGGCTTGATTCTTTGGCATTGCTAATGGTAAGCAAGTCTTTTTCCAAAACTCCATAGAAGTCTCTTTGCATAGAAGAAATTGACTTGACTATGACAGACTTTACTTGACTTTGACTAAATAATGAAAACTGCAGAATATTTAAATTATTTATATTTATTTTAATTAATTACAGAAATGTCTCGAATTCGTCCACAATGGCAACTGCAAGCTCTAGCTGCACAAAGACGTGACAATGAGCTCCGTCGTGCCGAAGAACTGAAGAAGGTTGCCAACTACTTTGAGAGTAACACTAACAAGTCTAGACATCATGAGCTGTGGACCACTGAGGGTTATTATGAGAAAGCAAACAAGGAAGCCGAGCTACTAACTCAGGGAAAGATTAGAGCTGCGTAAGTATGACAATGTAGCAATTCTGAATTCTGATTGAAAGCTTCAGATGTAACTCCATCACCTGTGTTGATGCCATCACCGTACTGATGATGATGGAGTATGATAGGGCTGATTTCCATAATGCCACACTTTTCGCATGACGGTAGGTAATTTATTTGAACCAACCTAACTTCTTGAAGAACCTCGGCAAACTGTTCCCGTTACTATGATAATGACTTTCAAAATATTTTTACATATATACCTATAGTTATGCTTTTTCCCAGTGGGGTCGGCAGAGATCACAATGTTTCCACATGCAACGAATTTTTTAATTTTTTTTCTAATAAAGAAATTTAACCAATTAACCTGTATTTAACTACAATATTGTTGTTGGCCTATTTCAGTCGCCTCGAGGAGCGACGCAAAAAACTGGAACTCATGTTATTTCAAGAAAACATGCAATATCAACAGGAAATGAAAAGTCTTGCCGCACAACCAAAGTTATTTAAAAATGGGTTAGTTTTCAGAATTTTGTTTGTATAATGCTTCATTTTTAGCACACAGTTCTATGGTTTAGTCTCAAAAGGTTCAAGTCTCATTAAATTGTATTATTATGTTTGAATATTTTGCAATTTGCACATTTTAAAATGTAGATGTTTTGCAACTTTGGTGACATTGATTTTATGAGATTTGAACCTTTTGCAACCATAAGTTATTTCGAAACTTGAACCCCACTGATACTAAAACTGCTGTAGTTGAAGTTGTCTTGTAATAAAATTTTGAAGCATTTGATATGCTAACTGTTTCAAATCCCATTCTGTCCCAATCAAATTTTCTTGTAGTTGTAAAAGTCATGTCTTGACCTGCAGCAACTCAGCATTTTTATAAATTGAATATAAACCAGCAAAAGACTTATGAAGGTGGCAAACTTGCCATGTTTTGGTTACTTTAATTATTTTAAAATATCAGTCTCAGCGTATACATATGCAAAGCAAAAATTAACATAATCATCATATCATAAATTCACGCCTATATCCCCGATGGGGTAGGCCGAGGTGCTAGCACCCACATTTCGTCAGTTTATGTTTTAGGTCCCAATGCCTATTGCCAGTAACTGGGCACTTATAATAAACCTGCGATAAATACACACATAACTTCGAAAAGCATCGAAAAGTCATTGATGTGTGCCATGGGAAAACCTGGGATCGAACCCGAGACCTCGTCTCGGCAGTCCATTACCCATATAGGCTACACTAGCTACCGCGCAAAAATTAACACACTTCCTATTGCACTTCCAGGTCCTACCTAAACAAAGTACCTACGTCTACCCTAAAAGAAATCAACCAAGGCATCGTAGAGAAAGAAGAGCAGCTACGCCGTCATGAAGCAGAACTTCGGCTTCACCACGCGTGGAGAATGAGGCAGCCAGAACTACGGGCCGCTACCGCTTATGTGGCTAATAATAAACTTAAATGTGCTTGGTAAGATACAATCTTGTGTTCATACTGTTTTGGACCAGGGGGCCTACCACGACCTCTAATAGTAATGTTAATGCAGATTAACATTACTATTTCGCTAACTACTAATACGAGTTCGCAGGAACTCGAATCAGAAATCGTGAAATCCGTAGACGAAGGAAAGGTAACAAGCTGAAGTGGTAGTGGGCAGGACACATAGAAAGAAGAACAGATGGACGTTGGAGCCGAAAGATTCTCGAATGGTGACCGCGTTCCGGTAGACGAGGCGTGCGACGGACGGCCCCTTGCGAGATGGATAGACGACATAGTCATAGTCGTGGGTACACATTGGAAGCAGACCGCCTCCAACCGTTCGGATTGGTGGTTGATGGGGGAGGCCTATGTTCAGCAGTGGACGTGCTATACCTGTAATTATTGTTGATGATATTCGGGCGTCCGTCACGATATACAGAATACTAGAGTTATAAAATGGGCCCAATAGTACATTTTACTGTAGTGGATACATTTATTTGTTTAATTTGTTAAAATTTACACTTATTTTACAAGATTCAGTACACAAATATCAATGGACGACAACGGCCAAAGTCGAATCTCCCTATCAAAGTGAAATAAGCCTGAAATACTATTAATTTTAAGAGGTAGTGTTGAAGCCCCAGTTTTCTTATAGAAACTCACAGTATAATTTCTCTTTCACTTCTTTTTCAGGATGGAACAAATAGTGGAGAAAGAAGTACAAAAGAAGAAAGAGGAAGAAGAGACGCGGAAAGTTTTACAAGAGAGAGATGAGATGTTGCGCAAACAGATCGAGATCGAACAAGAGAGATTGAAGGAGAAGGAGCTACAAGTTAAAGTACTTACTTACTCAATTAATTTTTCAAATACATTTTTAAATAACTTACATGGTAGAGAAGCACACAGCCCATATGAAAGTGGTTAACGTAACTTACGGATGTGCGCGACTCTTGCTGCTGACCTTGTAGGAACCTTCTAATGCTTGGAAAAGGAATTGAATATCATGTTATACCTCAAGGGACGCACCTTGGACCCAAGTCGCGAGAGAAACGTTGATGGGTTAGGTATACAATTTGAGCTTAAACGATGCAGACATTTTTGAGCTTTTGATGCGTATACAAACAAACATTACTGAATTAATAATGTGTTTCTTTCCTTTCGCAGGAGCTTCGTGAAAGTCTCGAAGGTCAAATCGCAGAGTTAAGTGAGAAAGAAACAGTCGTGAAACGTTTACGGAAACAAGAAGAGAGAGAAAAAGTGATACTTGACGAGTTACAGTTCATATCGTCAGAGCGAGAAAGAGAACACGCGCGCCTAGTAGCAGAAAGAGACGCGTGTATCGTTAATATGGGCTTGCATAAGTACAAGCTGAAGCGGAGAGTGATTTCTGTTATGAAGGAAATTGAATTAGATTTGATGATGCTTGAAAAGTTTAGGAAGGCGGTTTTGAAGGTAATTTTGTAATCAATTTAAAATTCAAAAATCCTTTATTTTGTACAGACCATTACACGGCACTCACAAAACGTTTTTAATAAAAAATATATTATAGGTTAGTTTAGCAAATGACAAATGAATGAGAAGACTCCAGCCAGAAACTCAGCGGGATTTTCTTTTCTTTTAAGTTGTTACCAACATTCACTTAATTAGTGACGTCATTTGTGGTACAACTCTGTAGCTGTAAAGCATTCGACAGCTATGTTAGAGATCACGGGTTAGATTCCTGCTCAGTTCAAATATTGGAATTGTATGTGAACTTGTAATTTACTTGTAATTGGAAGTACCTCCACCCTACAGAAAACGGCGGCTAATAATAACCTTGTGTTGTGTTCCCGGTGCGAGTAGGGTAACCAGAGCTCACTAGAGAGATTTTGTGTTATCAGTGAAAAGATCAAGAAGCCCTTCTTTATCTTTTGCATTGACAACACAGAAACTATTAGCCTTCTCCTCTCGCCCCTCCCCCCCCCCCTTTTCCCCCTCTTCTCAATATGGTCGGCAGCACGAATGTGACGCCCCTGGTGTTGCAAACGTCCATAGGCTATGGTAAGCAATGTTTTACAGTAGCCCACTAAAATGTTTTCTTAAAACGACACTATTATATAATTGTAAAAAGTTTGTGTTTGCCCGCGATGTACGCTAAAACTACTGAACGGATTTCGATGCGGTTGTTTTGTTTGAAGGAGTTTTTTGGGTAGGTAAACTTAAAATCGTACGTTTTCGTACATGACAATCGGTTAAATAGAACCAGAGTTATGATTAGAATTATAGAATTTAAGTTGCACAGATGGCGCTTTGGTCGCGATAACCGACGGGCATACGCTAGTTATGTATATTAGTAATCCTATATCATTACCGAAAGAGCTAAGTCAATGGCAGTCAAGCAAAATATATTTTCTAAATTACCATTTTATTTTCTAGGAGCGTGAATCCGAACAAGAAATGATCGGACATTACAAACGTGTATTGGACACCGCTCTTGCCGAGCTGGCCGAGCACAGAGAGCGGGAACTACAGCGCCAGAGGACCATAGAGGCTATGTACGATGGGGAAGCGAGACAGATAAATGAGAAACAGGATAAGGTATAGTCATCCATTATCATTCTGGCACCAATACGATTGCATACAATATTTGCACTTTGGAGCTTACCTCTGCTTCTTAAAAGTAATATTATTTCAATATTATTTTCGACTCGGACTCAGACCATTGATATTTGTTTATTCGCATTCTATAACCCATAACACAAGCTAGTTAAACTATGCTTACTATGGGTCTAGGTGGCGTTGTGTAGATTTTCCTAGATTGTCCTAGAAAAAAATAATTAAATAAATGTATCCACTACAGTAAAAAATACTGTTTGACCCATTTTAACTATATAACACTAGCGTTCTGTGCATCCTGGTGGGTACTGAGGTGAGGTGGTGAGGCCTCAAGTCTTCTTCTATACTAATAATATGACTGAAGAGTTTGTTTGTTGACCGTACTATACATGGTGTAAGGGAAACACTCCCCAAGCCGAAAGCCACTGGTACACAACATATACCTAGGCATGAAAAAAAATTACGGCAAAGATATTTTTTTTTTAATTTTTTTCACATTGTTTACTCTCCCATCGTATCAGTAAAGCTAAATGAAACAAAATTTCATAAAAAACGTCACCACAAAAAGGACAAGAGGCGCCATCTTGCGAGTTCATGTTTTTTCATGAAATTTTTATTTCTTTCAGCTTTACTAACACGATGGAGAGTGAATAACGCAAGTTAAACGGTATAAATAAATAAAAATTATTAAAACAATAATATTGCTTTGCCGTGATTTTTTTCATGCCAATATGTAGTGTACCAGGAGTACTACCAAGGGCCTTCGGCTTCGGGAGTGTTTCCCTTACACTCTGTATAGCATATTATAATAAATGTTTCAAAATATTATTTCGTTTTTTTCTATAAATTTTCAGCTGTGGGCCAAAGAACGTGAAGCACGAGCGGTCCTAATGAACGAAGTCTTATCCACACTGAAGAGACAAGTGGAGGAGAAGATAGAAGCCAATAGGAAACAGCAGAAAGCCAACGTGCTAGAGCGAGAGAAGATTCTCACTCAGATGGAGAACTTCCACGAGGAAGTTAGAGCCAATGAAAGAGACAATCAGGTAATATTTATACAATAGAAAAAAGCATTTCGACTTATACATAATAATTGTATTTGAGCGGCTGAACAAATCCAAAAATCTATAATATAATAAATTTATATATATTGATAAGGGTAGGCAGAGGTGTATTAAACATTACATTTCGCCAAATATGATCTTCGGTCCCAATATGGTTTTACAAAAAATGGGTATGCCGAAAATAAATTCCTAACCGAAAATAGAGCAGCCAAATATATTTGAAAAATAGCACAAGCACTACCAATTAACGTCTTGGAGAGTATAAGACGACATTATTTGATTGATTAAAAGAATTAAAAAAAAACACATTTCCTTTAAATAATTTATTAGGGTAGGTACACCTTTGTTATATGGACTCGTGCATTTTTCATTGAACAATTTTGACATTGTAATTGTATTGCATGCAATAAATTTAATTTGAATTTCTATTCATCTCTTTCTACTTTGTGATCCACAGTTGAAGAATTCCAAATACTCTACGGTAACAGCCCTTCAATCCCAACTGAACGGCCTCCGCGTCCAGCAACAGCAGTTGGAAGACACTTGTGCGAGGGAGGCGGAGTTACGAGAGGCCGCCGCCAACGAGCGGAGGTTGAGGAGCGAGATCGCGAGAGTGCACCGGGAGGGCAGCACTCAGGCTTGGGCGTGATAGCTGTGTATACATTATTTTATTTAAAGCAATTATTGTTATATCCGTTTGATTAGGTACATAACTAAAATTGTACCATAAAACGGGGTGAATAGAGATCCAAGGGTGGATAGAGATAAAATGGTCAATCGATAGCGGTAGCCTAGTGGTACGGGTAATAGACCGCTGAGACGAGGTCTTGGGTTCGATCCCAGGTCTTACCATGGCACACACTAATGACTTTTCGATGCTTTTCGAAGTTATTTGTGTATATTTTATAAGTGCCCAGTTAATGGCAATAGGCTCGCCACCTATTACATTGGGACCTAAACATAAACTGGCGAAATGTGGGTGCTAGCACCTCTGCCTACCCCTTCGGGGATATAGGCGTGAGGTTATGTTATGTTACGAATATTTTTAAATGAATTTTTTTACAAAATCTTAATTAAGCCCATTATCAGATATTTGATGATTCTTTTATTATAATGAACTAGTCCAAATATTCACGTGAAAGAAAATAACTACAGAATTTAGGTGACCATTTTATTTCTATTCACCCTTTGATCTCTATTCACCCCGTTTTACCCGGTATAAAATCTTGGAATGACTTTTATAAATAGAAAAAAAGTTATAAAAATATATTACAGTTGAACCCCAAGATGGTAGTATAGGGCAATTTTCGAATGTCTAAAGCGTTTCAACGCGGCTCAAAGAGGGTTTTCGTTACTTTTTCTGCCACTAGGTGGCGCTTCGTTGGCGTCAGGTCCAAACAGCTGTCAAATAGCACGAGAGTCGTAGGTACTGAACGTAAATTATTTAAATTCTATTGTATTTCGAAGTGTTATTGATTTCATTATGGATTACGGTACGTAGCCTTAGCACGAAATACTATCGAATTCGTAATGTAAAGGTATCGACAGAACGGAGCATTGCGATTGGCGCGCTACACACGCCCACAGGTTCACAAGAGGCAGACTGTCAATCGCAATGCTTCATTCTTTCGTAACCTTTACAATACGAATTCGATAGTAGTTCATGCTAGTGGTACAGAAAAAGGTTGCCGAACTGAAGATTGAGCTCAAAAACAGGGGAGCAAAACTCACTGCTACTAAGAAAAGCACATTGAAAGTAGTTCTCTTCCTTTTTTATTTGCACACATAGGTACTGCACAACAATGTGGCATTTTAAACAAAGATATATATCGCAAGGAATGATTTTAAGAATAAATAAACCAAAAATCGCTACGGAGGTACGCTCGGTCGCAGGTAGCGACTGCTCGGGTTTGATTCCCGCTCAGTGCAAATATTTGTGTGCATGAATATGAATATCTGCATTGCCAGACCAATGCAGATATTCATATTCATGCACACAAATATTGTGTTTCTATTTATAATAAAGTAAGTATTTACAAAAAAAAGAAAATAATTCCGCATAATAGAACCCGTAACACAAGCTAGTTAAGCTATGCTTACCATGGGTCTAGGTGGCGTTGTGTAGCCTCCTAGAATATTTATTTATTTATTCATTACTTTGACAGTCTATTGGACCTGACGCTACAAAGCTGCCATCTCACGTAGACCGTTTCAGAAAACCCTCATTGGACAGAGAATTCCCTCTAGTTACGGGTTCAAATCCCGTCTTAGATGTCCACTTTTTCCAACTATATCTATAAGAAGAAAGTTCCCTATTTCGATCTATTATAGTTTTAAGAAAACAAAGTGTGGGCAGTGTGTAGTGAATATGGCCGTGAGTTTTATAGTTTACAATATTGTCTTATAATGCCGGGTCTACACTTACGTAACATTGTACCGTAAGCGTGACAAAAGCGCGTGTACGTCCGATAGTGTGAACGTATTTAACTGCGTGATAACAGATTTTAAATGCTACCATTGATCGATTCGTGGTGTCAGCACTACTCTAGTATGTACTGACACTAAGCACGTTGTTCCGTCCATATACTCAACGTAATGTCCTGTACCGATGCTACGCAATCAGGGCCTTGATTCTACTAATTGTCAACCATCGTCAAGGAACTGAGATTACTAAAACTGCCATTTAATTTAAGACTCTACATTTACACTCTCAAAGTTCAAAATTAAATTGCATTGTGTAGAGTGAATGAAACGATGTAATAAACTCTTTTTCATTTCATTTTGAACTTTACCGCAACGAAAATTAAGTCGAAAATGTAATGGCAGTTTTTGTGATCTCAGTCGTGTGACTGGTTAAGAATTAGTAGAATCGAGGTCCAGGTCCGTTGTTTATGTCACAAATGTGGACCCATCTTAAGACTGATGAAATTTGTAACTGGCTTCAAAGCTTTATCAAAAAACGTATATCTTTTTAATGAAATTCTAAATCGAATATAAAATAATTGAACTGTATTATAGTGATGTATTGTGTGATTTACTGCTTATTTAAGGATCTTCATATGTTTTTATAACGCGTGCTGCATTAATTGTATATAACATGTTAACAAAAGGAATTTCTTGCATATGAATGTTCAAATGGTCTCATTCCGATTATAATTTAATAATATGAAATTAGATTTAAGTTTTAAGCCTAGATATTTGGAGGTAAGGTGGTAGTCGCCTCATGGAAACTATCAAACTTCAGCCAAAACCGCAGTCAGACTGGACTGGATTATTCGGACTGGATAAAAATAAAGAAGATTTCATTGTATACATTACTTAATGATATTTTTGTGTGGTTGTGTATTTATGTTACAATAAGCTTGCACAAATTTAGACTTGCGCAATTGATACTTGTGCAAATTTCGTTAACTTGTATTTTTTATACCACTTAGGTGGTAGACAAGCACACGGGCCCACCTGATGGAAAGTGGTAACAGTGGCCTAAGGTCGTTTGCAACATCAAAGCCGTCACACATAGACTTGCGCAGTTATATTTGAACGTGAATGACTACCATAATGGATCTCAACCACAGCTTTAGAGCTTTTGGGCAGTAACCCCACGTTTTAAATACATGTGATTTCAATTCGATGGATGCTAATCTACGCTGAAGCTGTGTTCTCAAGGCTAATGTTTAAGTATTTATTTTTAATCTGGGAGCTTAAAACTTCTAGAAAATATATTTTTATAACGAAAAAAAAACATAATAAGTTAAAAGTATATAGAGTTTGATGAAGTAGTGTGACAGATAACGCCTTATACAAGGTGTAAGGGAAACGCTTCCGAAGCCGAAGGCCCCTGGCAGTACTCCTGGTACACTACATATTGGCATTAAAAAATATGTTTTGGATTTTGTTATTCACTCTCCATCGTGTTAGTAAAACTAAATAAAACAAAAATTTCATGCAAAAAAACATCAACTCGCATTGTGCCGCCATGTTTTTTTATGCAGTGACGTTTTTTTATGAAATTATCGTTGCATTTAGATTTACTGATACGATGGAGATTAAAAATGCTAATAAAAAAAAATAATTCTCAAATCGTATTTTTTGTGCCGATATGTAGTACTACTACCTTCGACCTTCCGCTGCGAGAGTATTTCCCTTACACCCTGTGTATGTAGAACTCCACTTGGTAGGGACTAGAAATGAAGGTCTCAATCCCTGAAAATATGATATTGCCTACACCTACACCTACACTAATGCATAATCGCGAACGATATTGGTTTCGGTCGGCTGCCCGTAATAGCGCAGTCTGCGAACCTACCCTATATCATAGCTAAAGATTTTTAAACTATTAACTAGCTTTGGATATATTAACCCTCTACTGCATGAATTATTAAGGAGATGAAAAAAAAATTTTTTCTTCGTGGATATTGCTTTATTTAAGCAATATTAAGACAAATAAATCGTAAAGAAATAAATAAGTAGTTTAATGTCCAAAAAAAACTACGATACCATATATGGGCTCGTATGCACTTCGACAAAAACTCGCTCGGTCATATATGGTATCGTATGCAGTCAAACAAAAAAATAACAAAGTAGAAAAGGAACATTACATACTCGTAATATCTCAGACAAACAGGAGTAATATAATATATTTTTTAAATATATATATTGGGGGACGGAGGGGGGCCCACCACTCACCCACGGTTCAACACTCCAACTATAACAATATAAATTGGAATATCAAACCGCCCTCTTCAAAGCAGGTAAGAGACTTCTTACCAGAGTAGAGATGTTGTAATTTATTGTGCAATATTCCGCAAGTGTTTCGCCTCTACACGAGGCATCTTCAGGAGCGCTCTCATGCGACATTTCAGACAATATTGGACATTGGCCTATGTGGTAGAAAAAACGCGTATGTTCTATGAAGACATACACTAAATGTTCAAAATGCAAAGTTTTTCTATGCTACAATGATAAAATAAACTGTCTCGTTACATTCCACGACTAATAATAAAAAATATTACATTACTCCTGTTTGTATTAGATATTACGAGCACGAAATGATCCTTTTCTACTTTGAATTTTTTTGTTTGACTGCATACGATACCATATATGTCCAAACGTATTTTCGTCGTACTGCATATGAACCCATATATGGTATTGACATAAAAGTGGATGAAAACCATAGTAAATACGTAAAAAGTGAGAAAATAATTGTTTATAGTTGAAGAAGGAAGTATTGACTTTATTAATATAATTATACCTTTTATAAATACTTATGTTTCTATTTTGTTTTTGATACTCAAAAATGTCCCTCAGACAGTCGTCTTTTGTTTCACTGACTACCCGCGCAAAAGTAACGTTTTTTCGAAATGTCATCAAACCATAGACCAGCTTAGTGCTTTTTGTTATTGCTACTTAACCATTACATGGATTTAACAATGTAGAATGACTTAATTAGTATTCGTTTGGAAATAAAACAACAATAAAATCGCCATACCATATATGGGCTCATATGAAGTAGAGGGTTAACATAATATTTTTTTATACATAGTCAGAGTGAAAACATTGTTTGAAGTGTGTTCAGAAAATAAAGACAAGATATTATACTTATAATACAAAGTTTGGTTTTATTCATTTAAAATTTCCACCTGATCTACTTATCTGAATGAATCGCAAGTTTAGATTTGAAATTCCCTAGTGTCTGGCACCCGGTTATTCGTAAGTTCACATATCCCAAGCAAATGGCATGTCCAAGAACCGTGCGAGTCGATACAGTGTCGAGTGTCGCATACAGTGGTAGTGGCGGTGCGCGTAATAAACGAGTGAGAAAGAGGGTAGACCGACACGGTTGCTTACAATAAGAACTAGCTCGGCGGTCGTCAGTACAGTGTGATCATGGTGCCTGCTACTGCGCAGAAATATTGGCTACTCCATAATACCAACAAATATGGTGAATAGGTAGGTACCCCGCCATATTTATGAGTGAATAATTTACTCTGTCAATTAAGCAATACAAATACAGGATTGTTGTTGGTATTTTAGGCGGATCACTTTCCGACAGCGGCACGCGAGTTCAAAAATCTTAAAATGCAGTTGTGTAACAAACGATTATATTATATTTAAATGAAAGACGTCCTCTAAGTGAACTTTGCAATCCCCAGCTGCAGTGTGAAAATATTGAACTGAAGCGGAGAGATCCAGGTACATTGAACATTCTGGCCAGCGAGGTTTGTACTTAGAGTAATCTGGTAATACTAATAATATAACATACAATACTTGGGTATGTACGCTGCTCAATGATATTATTCTATTTTGCGAACAGCGCCATCTTAACAAGGCATGCAGAACTACAATTAAACTCGGTACTTTATAGTTTACAATTCTTATAATAGTGTACACTAGATGTCGCGGCATGCAACCAAAAATTGTGCTTGTATGGCACTAGATGTCTCTGTAGGTAGTTATACTTTGTAAAATGTAGCTTGGGTCCTATGACAGCTGTCAGTGAAATCCCGCATATGAAGTTTTGAATTTTCTAATAATGAGTGTAGTAGCTGTCAATGTTATACTTTATGGGCATACCGAGCTAATTAGTGATGGGCGATGAATCATCGTGACCACATACTATAAACTATCCATATTTTGAATAAAGCTTAATTTAAAATTGAAATTAATATAAGAAAAAAATATTTAGAATTTAATCTTATTGCTTAGGTATTTTAATACCATAATAATATTTATATTTCAATATACTAGATCCTAATTTATATTGAGTAAATAAAATTCAACATTCAATCCATCAACGCCCTGAACCTGTTTGTGGATTTTGTAAGAAGATATGCCGCGTTTGGCTCTTGGGCCATGATATAGGCATAAGATACACGCGCCAACATCTTGTTTGATATGAACTTCCACTGATCCACTCCACTCATTCTCATCAGTACGAGTGCCGACGCCTTATATGCTACGTATATTCCGTTCTTATTACAATTAAATGCATACATAAAATTAAATTAAACCTAATTATATGTAACATGCATCAATAATAGCTTGTAGTATCGATATTTTCATCGAATTTCGGACATCCCTATGAACCTCATTTTGACATCTGTCATAGGACCCAAGCTATATTTTACAGAGTATAGTAATTTGTTAACAAAACTACTTGTTTCTATAATTTTGAACTTTGTAAGTCATGATTGTAAATAAATGTATGTACGAATCATAAACGTTATTAAATTAGAGATTCCCAAACACCGTTTAAAATTAATATACTCGTATTACAGACTTGAGTTATATTATACTATAACTTATAGATAACCTTAGTAGAGAAACAAAATGTGCAATCACATCTTTACACAAAACCTAGGCGTGAGAAAGTGTCAGTATATGAACCGTGCAACGTTTTTATAAATCAATATCAACCTTTTCAGAAATATTAGCTATTAATACTAATACTAGCTATTGCAGTGACACCAATGATGTCTCTACAATGTAGAGTCTACATAAAAGTCACAAGGTCACTGTAACTGACATTTTAAATTTGGTAACGCGGTAATGAGGAGATTGTTCTTCTATTAACATCAGTAATATAAGCTCTTGTGTACCTAAATACCATAAAGTTCATAAAGATATGCTTAAGTATGGGATATGCTTCGTAATAGGTAGATAGGTATGCCACGGCCGAAATCGGGAGACGGACAGCTAGTTTTATAGGATTGAATAATTCAAAAATTGACATAGAATTTCGTACAATGTAGGAGCTTACTTAGACAATTTAGGAAATAATTTAGGTACGCAAATTTTAGTCAGTTTGATTCTGATGTAAGCTTCACCGTACCTTCGGTGAGGTGGTACCCCGCATTGTTTCAGTTTTTACACGCCAAAATGCTATAATATAACAGTTAAGCATGATTCAAAATTCAAAAGTAATTTATTCTGCATAGACCACCTTAACGTTACTTACAAAAAGTCCCTATCAACCATTTATTTTATAAATTAGTGAGCAAATAAACCACGCGTTTGAAATGCGGCCCCGGCCCGATAAGACTTCGGCCAGAAACTCCGCGGACTTTTCTTATTTTTTGGTCTATTTACAAACATTTACTTAGTCTAGATACAGAAATTTGCTTGAGTAGCAACAGCTCATTTCTAGGCTTTTTTATCATCCAAATATTCCTGGATTTTATAACAAGCTTTTTGGCATAACTTTTTTTAATTAAATTTTTAAATTAGTTGAAAGGCAAATCCCTATTTTTCACACATAGCGAGGGCGCGGGTCGGGCCCGGGTCGTTCTGCTATAGGTACATCACCGTTTACAGAATAAATTAAAAAATACCTTATTAAGAAAACGGCGATGGATGGCAAAAACATCCGCGCTCTATCTGCACCCGCGCTGTTTGAATCGCGCTTTATATTATGAGGTGGCAGTTATGTAGCAAATCACTTGGTATTTACTAGGTAATGTTTTTCTTGCTATTGCAATTAAAAATCAATGGACATCATTTAGCACATTGCATAAATATTCAGAGCTGCAGTATCACGTTTCGCTTGAAAAGAGAACCATCTATTGTGTATTTAGGTACCTATTTTTAAAATTTAGTAACATATCACAGACCAAGGTATTGTGACACTAGTATGATTGCAATTTGGTTGTATTAACTCAATGAAACTAAAGGTTCCGTCCACCAAAATGTAGGAAATGGTAGAGCGCTCAAGTGCTAAGTTAATAGTCGTTGTTTCGAGTCTAGCTCAGGGCAAGTACTTTGCTACTTACAAGTATAGCGTGTTATGGAGTCTTGGAGTTCGTTACCAGCGCAGGTGTTTCCTTCCTCCTACAGTCCCTGGTCCTTTAAGCGGGGCGTGAAAAAGAATCTGATGAGGCCGCCATCTGAGCGCCACCATTGTAGCACTGTTGGTACGTGATTGAAATAGTGACCCTCTTTCCTGAGACTTTGCCTTCAGCATACCATCAGGCGAGGAAGGCACATAGACGTGCCCTAAATAAATAAAAAATGTGCTGAAAAATCACTCTATGCGCGCAGTATGCGTTTTTGGCTCTCATTTCTATTTACCTGCGAGTTCAATCCCCGCTCAATGCAAATATTTGTATGCACAAATATTGCTATTTGTATTGGTCTGGTCGTGCCTCGGAGAGGACGTTAAGCAGTTGGTCCCGGTTGTCGGTAGAATACACACATCACCTATGACTATACGATTGTCGACGATTCACAGCGCCCCTCTTTGCACGGAGTCGAAGGAGTCAGGTTAATGGAGGCGCTAAGTCAAAAAGGTGACAACAGTCACCTTCCCTTCCTAGCCTCCCTACCCCTTCCCAGCTCTCCCCCTTTCCCTTCAGGGTGGTCAGCGCGTGTGTGACACCCTTAGTGTGGCACACGTTCATAGGCCACGGTAGCCGCTTTCTATCAGGTGGGCCGTGTGCTTGTCTGCCACCTACGTAGTATAAAAAAAAAAAACAGTACTCCACGTGGGGCCAGCCTTGTGTCGGAGAAATAGGGTCGCAGGCAACACGGAGTATAGTTGAATACGATTACGTCCATACGGTTCGAGCAACTGCCGTAGACGACGGCTTGACTATTTCTGTTGGACAAGAAGCTGGCAATCCATTCACATCCATCCGCGCACGCTCAAGCTGTGGAATGAGCTCCCTGCCGTGGTTTTCCCAGGCGACTACAATAGGTATGGGGTTCTTCAAGAAGGGCATTAGAAGGTTTCTACAGGGTAGGCAGCACGTGTGTGACGCCTCTGGTGTTGCAAACGTCCATAGGCCACGGTGACCGCTTTCCATCAGGTGGGCCGTGCGCTTGTCTGCCACCTAAATGGTATAAAAAAAAAAAACATAGTTCACAGATTTCACAGGTTCACAGATGAGGAAAATATCTGTACCAGATTTCGCTATATCGAGACTGACAGCTAGTGGTGAAGTTCGCTCAAATCATCGAGAGTGAGGGAGAGCCCCACTCTCGATTTGAGCGAACTTCAGATGCAATCGGGTGCACTACGATAAATTGACTAGGTAGGCACTAAACAATAGGCATAGGTATTTTGGGCAGTATTGCCATTATAGGTATATAAGTACATACTTATAATCACACCTGTTTCCCATAGGGGTAGGCAGAGATAACGGATCTCCATTCGCCACGATCCCGACATACTGCTTCATTCTCTCTTATTAACTTTTTCATGCATGCTCGTCGGTTTAGGGTATTCCTGACCTGCCCCTTTTCTAACACTTCCCTGATTTGGTCCAAATACCTAGGTGCGCCTAGGTCTTCCCCCCAAAAAATATAAGTTCCTTTGTATTTATTTAAAAAAATCTTCTATGTAAGTTGTTAATTCCTATGTAATTTTGTATTTTTTTTATCTTTTTTCTTTCTTCGGGTACCTACCTTCTTTTTTCAGCCTACTGGTTAGGTATGTCCGACTAGAACTGATTAATACTGCAAGCCGTCTTGGCTCTCAAATGTCAAAGTGTAAGGTGGCCCTTACCAAATCAGTTTCGTAGGTACCCCAAGTGACCCTGACCTATCGCCGGTTTCGAGATTGCCTCTTGGCAATAGATAACTAGGTACCCAACTATACTTACTTCCTGTCAGTAGTGAAGGGTGAATGTTTTTACAAGGAAAGCCGGTGGAAAAACAACAATCTATTGGTAAGCCGGTAGGAAACGTGTTATAGGAGTCCCTCGCGACTGATTCCTATATGTGTTAGTTTTAAGTATTTGTGTTTTGAGCCATTGAAAAAAAAATCGCTGGTTAGAAACCGAATTTGGAAATTGATGAAACCGCACGCAGTTGGTAGAGTCGATTGAAAGCTGATGTACCCTAATGAAGCTTGATAGGAGTGGAAGTTTGTGATGAATGAATAAGGAGCAGAAGAAATTCTATTGTCTCTACCTACCCACCTGTTGAGAGGAAAGTGTTAATGATATAATAAAAATAAATATAAATAAAAATGTTTAGTAGGTACATACTTACACACAAAATGAATAAAATACCAACATTCATTAGAATTTAAAAAAAATATATGTATGATTTATAAGATACATTTATAAAATGATTTAGTCTCTAAATGTCAAATATTATTTTAATAGTAGGTCGTATTTTTATTTAGTTTACGATTGTGGCACATGCGGACGGGACAACGCCTAGTGCCGTCGCAAATGAAGATCCAAATATAAAAATAAAGAGACAGCCACACTAGAGGCGTCTCTACATAAACACAAACCGATCACGCCCCCCGTCAAAACATTCTTTCAAACAACCATAAACTAAGACAGTGGACGGCTAGCGCCGTAACCGAAAAATCGAGGCTCTATAATTACGTTCGGCTACCACTCGATCTACCGGCGAGCCAATTTAAATTTACTACGAACGCCGCACGTGTCCCACAAAATGAAATCCCACTACCGCACAGAACACGCACGAAAAAAACCGTAGAAAAATACACCGCACTTCACCGCGGGCGCCGCCCTTCCACGTTACTGGACGTTCACTAGAACCACGCCCGTTTCTAAGCGCTACCATCTCTATCTCTTTCGCACTCGTCAATTATACGTATCGCTGTCTTTATCGATTGTGTGTACTGTGTGGAAAAGCGAGGCTTTTGAAACACGACGTCTGACGGGGCCACGTATTTCGGCATTGTAATATGACGAATCAAAACACACCTTGGGGCATTGTTGTTAAAGTTCAAATTTGTAATTGACAGTTTCCTAATTCACCTTTTAAAATCTACGATGAATGGTATTTGAATTTGAACTGTGTGTGTAAAGATTTAAAGTATATATTGGTGTGTTAGTTGAAAAAGTTGAAAGACGCTGTCCCATGGATGAACGCCGGGGTTTAGTCAGTACGCGTTTGGTAATCGCGCGTGTTGGTTGTCCGCGCGGACGTCGCGGTGTGTCAGTGAAGTGCCGTGAATAGGTGCCGAAGTGGCGGGTTTCCTTACTGCAGGACGGGGGGCCCATGCCCCCTTCCATCAACACCACATTGGTAAAAGTTAGTGTCCTGTGTTTTAGTACTTTGAACTGTGAGTGATAGACTATGCCAACGTATGGAGGTTGTTCTCATGATGTTATTGTTTATTATTTATTATTATTTTTTATAAGAATATGGTTTTGGGTAACGTATTTTATATACTTACACACTTGATACATATTTTTGTTCAATTTTTAAGTTTATAAAAATTTTTGTTAGACCTTTAAATACATAAATAGGTAAGGTTATCATTATATACACACTACATATTTATATCTGACAACTTTAACAGCATTTAATCTTTATCAATACCAATAACACATTTCATTGCAAAATATTTTACAATTACACACAGTTTCATTGCAAAAAATATCTCCTACCTTACTTTTTCTTCATTGACGTCACGCAACTCAAACTAGGTCTTAATCATCTTAAAATTATACCCTATATACAGTTAAAAGATCGAATAACGAACTAACAATACGTGTTTATCACCAATTCTTACAATATTGACACTTATATTAGGCCTAGGTTTAACAAGATAGGCCTAAGTGTTTCGCACAAGATTTTGCAACTTTCGCTGAAACATAAAATTGCAAACAAAATAAATAATAAATATGTAGTAGTGTAGGATGTTCTACCTGTACCTACCCATAAAAAATATAGCACAACTATTTTGTTTCATGGGTTCTAGAATGCGGATAAACAATATTTACCTTTATTCGGCAATACTAGGTCACGTAGAAATTACTTAGTTACATAGAAACACTCCAATTAATGAAAATTGAAGTAGTATTCAAATGATATTTTTAAAAAAATAACATAGAGTTTAATTTATTTTATAATGTATTATTATTTTTTGTAAGTATCAATTGCTACTAGGTAGGTAGGTATAACACGTGCATTCTCACTATAAATTATAATTTTATATAGGTACCTAGGTACTTACTAGAGATATCCACAGTGGTTTTAGAGAAATAGGTAGTTATTTATGTAGATTTAAAGGTTATTAAGTAAGTATTTCAATGTTTTTATAGGTACTAAATTCATATCATCTTCCCGTCCTTGTCCTAATTACTAGGGGTTGGCGCAACATGTCATCAACATATTGCCTCAGTCACCTCCTTCTTTGCCATCTTGCACACAACCCATCCATCTTTTTTGTCAACCTCTGCTCCTAAAGCCTACATTCATAGTTTGAACCTTTTTTTACTAAATTACTATCATCTCTCCTCATAGTTCTAATAGGTACTTCAAACTTAAATGCAGTAGAATTTTAAAATTATTGTTATAATTATATTGGCGCAGCTAGGTGACTAAAGGTTTGAAAAATGGCGTCCTACCACAGTTAATATAACTCTTAAAGTCTTACTAACTGAAATTGTTTTGTCAAATATAGTTCTAAAGATTTAAGCATAGAGATATAGGGACAGAGAAAGCGACTTTGTTTTATACTATGTAGTGATAGTGATATACTTATTCTAGGATAATCTACCCAACGCCACCAAGAACCATAGGTACCTACTTAGTAAGCATAGTTTAACTAAGTTGTGTACTAAGTCCTATAATGCGGATAAACATACTTAGATACTTTTTTGTAGATACATTTGACATAGAAACACCCAGGCGTATAAATATTTGCACTGACCGGGAATATATACTATCACACAACACATTATCATTGTTTGTACCTTGTTAAGTACATAGTATTAAAAACTTTCAGAATTATTAACAAATATTTCTATAAAAATAGTACAAGTTACCCAGCTTTAAAAAAAGCTCCTAAATACATTTTTTTTAATAAGGCAAACTTAAATACAGATAAGATAAAAAATTCCATCCTTTGTGACACGAGCTATTCTATTCATTAATTTTTGTCCTTCGGCTAACGGGACATAGAACAAAGGGTTTTAAAAATGATAATCCTTGAGTTTTGTTGAATCCTAAGTTCAATCCTTTTTAGTTGAATTTGAGCTTTAGAACTGAATAGTGCTATTTATGTAGTTGTTTTAAGTCAATAGGTACCTAAAAAAATAGGTTCTTGACGGTGTAGAATTTAGGCCACCCCGTCTTTTACCATGGGGTGCGTACAAGGCGACTAAGGGATAGAGTTGTTTAATATGAGATAGATAATTATATTACAACCCAGACTAAACCTCAGATCCATGGCTAAACTATAGTGGCCGGAATACGGCAATTTGACTCACCTACTATTACGTGAAACCGAATACAGTGCTAGGTAAGTGTTAATACACCTCTACTTACCCCAGAAAGAAATACACGTAAGCATATGTATGTATGTATTGTTAGGATTGATTACCACTGTACCTATAGTTAGATCTTCTTTCTTTTATTTGATATCTTTACTGTGCCTTTAATTAAAAACAAATTGAGTACCTATAGGTGCCTGTTAGGTTTACTATTTACAGCTAGGGTAAACTTAAACTTTATTAGATACCAGTGGACCCGTGCAATTTCGTCTGCATCACAAAAGTCAAAAATCATCCTCCGTTTTCCTAAAATTTTCTTTGCTGCTGTTATATGATAACATGATGTGTAAATTGATTGTTTGAAGCAAAAAGGTGTACCTAGGTATCGACTTGCATTGCCGGTGAGACTTGGAAAGATTTACTCACACACTAACATTCCAACTCATAACTTTCAAAGACACCGGAATAATAACCGTTGATTACTTATTAGGAGTGAAAATAACTGCAATGTCTAAATATTATGTGTTATGTTAGCCAATATTACGTGTAGAATTAAAATATAGTGACAAATAATGGTTATATCTACCCATAAAAGGCTTCTCGTTTATAAACCGTAATTTGCACATACATCTATTGAACTGTAAACATAATATTATGAACAAGTACAGTAAACCGATGATTGCTCGTGCCAAAACCGATTAATAGTATTTATATACGGTTTATCGAAGTTTAAAAAGGTAAAACGACCGACATTGACGTCTGCTAGTTAAACTTTTGTGTGAAATCTCTATGAATACCTATGTATACTCAGAATACAGAATAGGTATGTATATAAAAGAAATTCATGGCATTAAGTTCGCCTTTGTACTTTATTTTTACTTACAAATTAATTCATTATTAATATTTGTAATAAGATCTGATGTAAATATCACTACATAGTATAAAATAAAGTCGCCTTTTCTGTCCCTAGTTTTCTTGTCCATTTGTATGCTTAAATCTTTAGAACTACGCAACGGACTTTGATGCGGTTTGTTTCAATAGATAGAATGGTTAAAGAGGAAGGTTTATATGTAGGTATATAACATCCTGCTACAACTAACAGGTGCGGAGCAGGAATGAAAAATGTTGCAAAAACGGGGTGGCGCAGACGAAGTCGCGCTGGTCAGCTAGTTATATATAAATCGAGTACGGCTGGATCCATTTTGATGATGTATATTTTGTTGAGTTTGTTTATGCCTGGGTTAACCAAATAAATTGGAAATTACGTGAAAAAATATGCCATTTATTTGCCCATTTAAGCCCAAAACAGGACAAAGTGATATTCTATTGAAGGAATCACTGCGAAGCAAGCTGTTTTTTATTTGCTATCAATGGATTACTTAATACTGCGTCAATTTGAATAATAAAAATATGTGAAATAAATATTTAAGGTTACAAAGATTCATATTTCGTTTAATTTTCGTAGTTATTATTCAGATTTATGTCGATTACATATTTTACTAAGCGACTCCACTGGCGTTTTTACCATTAGAATCTCATTTTGTTTCAAGTCCCTGGTCTAAACTACAGAACTTTGATATCGCCAATTCCTTACTTCCATCCTTCTCCCTACAGTCCTGAGTGCTTTAAGCGGGGCGTGAAAAACCATCTGATGAGGCCATCAAGCTGAGCGCCACCATTGTAGCACTGTACGTGTTTGCAATCGTGACCCTCTTTCATGAGACTTTGCCTTTAGCTTAACATCAGGCGAGGTAAAGTCAAATTGACGTGCCATAAATAAAAAATACAAAAAAATATTGATTCAGGAGGACAGATGGTAGTTACTTCAAGGAAAATATTGAGGTTCAGCTACGTCACAGTTACACTAAAAAGTATAGATTAGATAGAAGAGGATAAGTTAATAATTCACCTACTTAGAAATAGGACCTTTTGTAATTTCCTCTCTTTGTCAGCAACAAAAAGTTGCACATTGCTGGTGGTCCACTAATGGTCTTAGCAATAACATTTTTTTTTGTTTCGTACATACAAGCCATAGTAGTTTCATTGTATAGACTACCATACATACCAACTTTACTTGCGGTAGGATAATAAGAAGTCCACGCATCTCATTAGCGAGCCCGGATCCTTGTGCGCAAGTAAATTAGCTCAGTGGTTTCTGAGTAATTGGGCGATAAACAGACATAATTTTTCATGTTATATCGTTGATTTTATAAAAGGTTTGTGGTATTTTATCGACTTAACAATGTGTGTTAAAAGTGTTATTTTTAAGTTATACGAATTACATGAAATTACTTAACTATTAACATGTTTTACATAAACATGAAGTAGATAGTTTATACACCTCAGAGCCCGTGGTCCACTTACTTTTTTTTTTTAAATATTAGTAATAATTTTCGCCAATAGATGTCGCTTTGTCTAGAGCCCCTGAAGACCTCGTATGCGGCCGAGACCAACACGAAGATGATGATCAACTTATAAGCTAACTAAAACATTTAAAGTGAGCCCTGTTTCGTTGTAGGTATTGCAAGTAGCAATGAACTTGACAAATCCCACTTTCCATACAATACATTCATTTACAATTAAATAGAATGTTTTAGTAAAACAGGCCAATGATTTTGGAAAATAAATATAAAATTATCATTTTGTAACTAACTTACTAAATACGCATACTTTGCTAAAAACCGAACAACCTAGACCACTCAAGCGATCTACCATATTACCGGTGAACTGACGTTTTTGACCGTCTGAAATTTACCGGTATTAAAAATTTAAAACCGGTAATTATCAGTATTGAAATGATTATTGGTACATATCTATATTTGTATGGAAATCCTCTAGAACCTTCTACATACCTACCTCGAATGGAAATAATCCTTCCCATACGCTATCAGTATATAGATACCTGAGAATTAGAGAATTGCACACAAACACACGAGTCATTCGAAAAGTCCCAAGTTACACTGTCGTTGAAACCTAAAAGAAAATTAATTAGTCGGAAATTGGCGGGGTCTAGGGAGATAGACCAATTGTTGGACTTTTCAGGGCTCCAACTAATCGGAACGACTGCCATAGACTGCTAAATGTACTTCCCGAGGCTTGACCATAGACAGGTGCATATAACCATTCTAATGCATACATATATTTTGCACTGAGCGGGTATCGCCACCGCGCCTCTAGTGTAGCTGTCGCGTTCACACCGCTACACCACAGAGCCTGTCAAACCCAACTTACTTTCCATTCAAATATCTACTATTAGGGGACTCCAGGCTACAAAGTCTAAACTTTGAATTGAAGTAGAAAATCGCTATGAGGATGATGATGATGATGATGATAATGACCCTTGATGTCAAACGTTATCTATATAAAAATGAATCGCGAAATATGTTGGTAAGCGCATAACTCGAAGACGACTGGACCAATTTTTTTTGTTTGTTCCTTGAACTCTACATAAGGTTGTTATGGAGCACCGCGAACGGTATCAGAAGTCCGAGCAGCGGGAACAGGATTATAAGTCCATGCGGGCGGAGCCGCTGGCAACAGCTAGTTAATATATAAATTTTGATTTGGTAATTGAACGATTGCAGGACTGACCGAAGACTTCACCCCTACTACCGAAGTGAGTGATTGTCAGCTGTGACTGCCATTATTTAAAAATCTAACAGTGGTTCGATTTAGAATTGATTGAAATTACACTACGGTTCTAGCATTTGCAACTGCAGGGGATAATACTACGAAAAGAAATTCTGTCGCGAAATAGTCAAGTTTGCAATGATCTATCTGCTATAGTTTCTCTTATTTATGTGAATAGTTAAAATTCTTCTGTATTAGCTATAAATCTGTTAGTCGGTACCTACTTTACATTTTGATTACTATCTAAGAAAGTGAATTGTGGACTTATTGTCGCACTTGTTATAAGAAACCAGTTCTTATAACAGAGATAGCACTGTCAGAATAATATTAATACCAAAATCCACAGACTAAACACCGTGACAGCGGTAAATTTTAACCGGAGAATCACACGCACCGCCGAATATCCATAACGGCTATTATACCCGTCACAGATTTCTGAACGAACTGAAATGGCGCGCGACCAATCGGACGTTCAGATTTGAATATGGAATGTAAAACCGCGGCGACCTTCATAAATTTAGCCAATAAATGTCACATGAAAAAATGGTAAAGTTTTTTTTTAAAAAGGGTACCCGCATTTCACTTGTCATTTAGTATTTATATCGTATAATAACAATGTGACGTGTCAAAGTTTTGCGTGAAAAATTTATACGTAAACATTTATTTCGAATTTTAACATCGATGCAATTGACATCTGTATAATATTTTGAAAAATTGGTTGTGATAATTAATGAGTTAAGATTATTGTATGTATATCGGCGTATATGATGTATGAGACTGTGTTTATACTTACAATAATTTAAGAGCATACCGGCCTACACCATGACCGATTGCATACAATTTTACAAATACTTATTTATTTTATGAAAACTCTAAACATCTAACCACAAATATAACACGTAAGAACATTCTTGGTTATATTTCAGTAAGATTATAAGAAATTTACGAAATTCAAAAGTACCTACCTACTAAGTAATAAAAACGCAGAAGACTTTTGAAATCTGAAAGAAAAATCAAACTTCTTTACTTCGTGCCTTTGTTATGCAAAAGTCAGAGAATAGCAACTTTCGTTGTGTCGAAATTTTCTCAATTCTAAAATTCTATGTTACATCGTCATTTATAAAGAAATGTTTTGGGTTGTAATTCATGTTTAAAGTTGTGTAAAAGCGATAAGGTACTGGGACTATTTGCAACTTGTGATATCTTACCAGTCAGTTGCTAAAAGGCTCAGTCTCAGTACAATGTATTTTTATTTATCGAATACGTATGCTCCTTCCATTGCTATTCAATAAAGCAACGCGGCCAGCATCGCGGGCACCGGGAACGATACACGGAGAGTTATTCGCCATTCCGAATTCAAATTCAAATTCATTTATTTGCACAAATGTGGTCAAGCATGATGTTACATAAGATTACCACAGTTCAGCACGTCTACCATTCAATGCCATGCAAATATTAGCCTAGGCTCTATTTAAATCCATACATTTGCTTGGTTAGTACAAAAACAAAATTATCGTATTCTGTGTAGTTATGATTAAATTTTGACATATATTAATTGTATTATTTTGACATTTCTAAATAACATATTTAGATACACAATCATAGAAATTCATTATACCTACAATACAACAACATTACGCCATTCGCCGGTCCACGCGACCGACGATACATGACGATGAGTGAAAAAAGCCTTAGGTACTTAGGTACTCGATGCAAATGCTCAAAACATAGTAGGTACCTATATACTTATGTTGAACTCTGTTCTTGCAATATCATGAGTAAAATCTGAGCATACGCTTCATAATGATGGTAATTTAGTTGTACCTGCCTATAAAGTAGTTCATTTTATACCACTTAGTTGGCAGACAAGCACACTTACCACATGTTGTACAGTGGCCTATGGACGTTTCCAACACCAGGGGCGTTACACTCGTGTCGCCTACCCTGTAGAAACTTTCTAATGCCCTTCAAGAAGAACGCCATATTGTAGTCGCTTGGAAATACCACGACAGGGAGTTCATTCCAAAGCTTGGGTGAGCGCGGGATAAAGCTGGTCTAAAATACTTACATTAAAATCTGTCTCCATATTGATTAAACGAAAGTTAACAATACTTTACAGATTGTAGTTATTTCGGTATACAAATTTAACAATATATTACGGCTGCAACCATAGATAATAAATTATTTAGAATCTATACGGCCATGCCCATAGAACAGAGAACCTATCATCATAACTCATACGCAAGCACTAATACAAAACAGAAAATTCTAATTGAAATTTATAAGTAGTTTTAGTAATGTGCTACCCTTATTTACTAGAATTACTAATAAATTTCAATTAGAATTTTCCGTTTTGTATTCATCTACGGGAATAGTACCTAAATGGGTACTTCGATAGTTAGGTACCATTCTAGGTGTTACTCTGGTACCCAGTAATAACATATGCTAATAAAACTTTATTCAGCATAAGCTTTATCGCTCGTAAAACACAATCTCATTATGTTGGTACCTGTTCAGTGCTACCAACTTTATGATGAAATGAAGTATTGAGTGCGTATGTGCGGCGTATATACCTAACCTCTTTAGTTGTTTTCTAAGGAGTACGTAAATAAATGTTTATGAAAGTTTATTATGGCATTTGCTTTTAGTTAGGAGTACCTAAGAGAAAATGGCGTAGCTATGTACGGCGTCAGTCTGGAATTGAATGCATGGGTCGTAGTCGGTAAAGGTTTACAGGAAATTTCTTTATAGTTCATTTGAAAGTGTTTTGGTTCGCTTTGAAAATTTATCATAGGTATATATTATAGCCTTTCAAATTTTAATATAGGGAACGGGTAGATATTATTATATATTGATGAATACGATACCTTTAAGATGTTTTTAAAAGGAGACGTTCTGATGACGGTGATTCATTATCACCGATGATACAATTTTGTCTCTACTTATCACTGATCATAACTTCTACTTACCTCATTACCTACAACAGGGTTCATTATAAAAAAATAATTGTATAGTTATGATAGAAATGTTGCTTGTAATGTCCTGGAGCCAAACCCCGAACCTCGCGATGTAAGGCCAACTTTTTTACCACTAAACTATCGACCCTATCGTGTAGGCACCGTTCGTTTAAATTTCCATTAAAATTATTCACAGTAGGTAAGTAGGTACAGATGAATGGGCTTCGTCATCAAAATATAGATATTTTTTAACTATTTCGTAAGTATCTACCTTAAATTTTAGATTTAATGCGCAACTAATTTCATAATAGGTACTTTTTAATATGCGCAAAATTTTTCAATAGCCGCCAAAATTGCACAACAAATGACATGAGAAAATTTGATGAAATAAGAATTTGAATTTTGCACTCGTTTTTTTTCTGTTTCGTTTTGAAGTAATTGGCCAGAGAACGTTCGAATTTGTCATGATAGATACTGTAGATACCATAAAGTAGTCATTAGAGGAACGAAGTGTGCGAGTGACAAGAATCTTTACACAAAACCTAGGTGTGGGCAAATGATAGAATATCCGAACCATTAAAAGCTTTTTTATAAGCCAAGTTGATAAACTGACAAAAATATAGAGCGCAGTGATGTCGATGTTTCTAAACTAAAGTCATAAGTAACTGCCCCTGACATTTTCCACTCGGTTACGTAATGAAGGAAACTGTGGGTCTATTTAGCTAATACCTATAGTGATGTCCATCGTAGGTACATACTGTTAACCGCAAAGGTATTTCCTGCAAATCCTTATAGCTGGAAGAGGAACTAGCTCTAAGATTTTGACCTCTGCTTGTGGCGTAGCGGTAGATCATTTACTGCTACGTCGTAGGTTGCAGATTCAATTATCGCTCCAATATTGGTATGAATCAATATTATGTGTGTTTGCATTGGGTTGGTTTGCTTTCACGACATAGACCGTTCTTATATTAGGCAACTGGAAAGAGACCATTTCGTCAAGTCTTTATTTTCATGACGTCTATGTTCTTATATTAGGCAACTAGAAAGAGACCATTTCGTCAAGTCCAATTTCACCTATCCGCCATCTTGAGTATGTTTTTTGATAGTTGCTGATTGGTTGTCGAAACGCGGGAACTCCAGTTGACAATTCGAGCTTTATTTGAATTGCCTAATGTGAGAAGGGGCTAAGTAGATAGTAGACTAAGTAGGACTATACCACATACAGTCGTCCGTTTTTTTCGTGCGGAATTTCCCACGGATACACCCTCCTCGAAGCCAGTGGAGGTGATTATGTCGGATTAGAACCGACTAAAATCGCACGGCCGTCTCGGGCCATCAGTTGCCGAGGATGAGGTAGCCTTTGGCATATCCTTCACTCCCGACTGACCTAGAGTCATCGAAGACCCTCTCCAAATATAAGTACTCATAACTTATTCCGCCGATACTTCTTAGTTACCGGAATATATATATTAACTCCAAACTTAGTAAATAGCACCTGTACTCATTATTTGGATGTCTTTTGAGGATAGTAGGTAGTGCTACGCCGATTGAGAAACTCAAACCAATCCGCGCGCGTCAATGTCTTCTCTTTGGGGTCAATATATACATGGTACTATATTGTATGTAATATGTATGTATGAATAAATGTATTTTATTTTCCCAGGACGCGGGGAGGCAGGCGGCGCGATGGCGTGCGCCGGCTGCGAGAAGCCGATTCTGGATAAGTTCCTCCTCCACGTGCTGGAGCGGGCGTGGCACGCGGCTTGCGTCCGCTGTGCGGACTGCCGCGCGCCTCTGGCAGACAAGTGCTATTCCAGAGACAACAAATTATTCTGCAGGAATGACTTCTTTAGGTAAGTCATCGCCATCCTTTTTTTTTCGTGCGTGACATCTCCGCGGATACTCCCCTACCAGAACCGGTAGGGTAGGTTATGTCGGACTCGAACCGATCAAAACGCACGCCGTCTTTGGGTCTTCAGTTGCCGGAGGTGAGGTAGTAGCCAATATATCCCTCGTACCCCGGCAGACCCGAGGAAGTCATCAGTTCATGACATCAGTACGTTACCACAAATATTTTAATATACTTAAACTTGTACAAATATTAACGTGTGTTGGAAGATGTTTGTGCAAATTTCACTAACGTGTATTTGCACAAGCCCAGGCTTACGCAGTTATACTTGAACGCTACCATAATACGAGTACCTATATAATATTGTAGGTAAATTGTTTCTCGCAATAGACATTAGGTATTTTATTGTTAAGTCTAGCTAGAATGGCGTGTAGTATTCAAGGTTTAGAATTAGACAGAGTTTCTTGATAGACTGTGTAGGCATGTAGTTAGCTGTTGGAATAATAATTTCTAGGTACACGTAAGTACTGGTATTACTTATGCTAACTTGGCAACCGATATAAGTGGCTACGCTGTGCGCTGTGCACACTAGGACCAAATCTTTAAAAGATAAGCTCGGCAAGATATATCCGCCTATATTTTGATGCATATTTAAAATAAACTTAATTATTAATATTCCAGCTAAGTTAAACTGCTTGTTTTATGAGTGTGTGTACCAACATTAAAATAATTACGGTTTAACAATCGCAACGATAGCAATAGTAATATATCACTAATATTTTTTCATAGAAAGGAGTGCCTAACCGTACTCCTCAAAGCAAGTAAACTGACTTTTTTGTATACAACTTAGGCGGTAGACAAACACACGATGGAAAGTGGTTACCGTGGCCCACGAGCGTTTGTAACACTAGAGGCGTCGCAATCGCCCTGCTGACCCTGTAGAGGGAAGGGGAAGAGAAGTGAGGGAAGGGAGGGGGGCAGGTTAAGAAAATTTCTGTGCTGTCAGCGTAGAAGCCAAACAGAGTTTCATACCATCACAAAATGGTTACAACTTGAAACCTCAGTCTCTCCATTGACTAAACAAATCCTCTCCAGTGAGCTGACTTCTTAGCCGAGGAGATAAGATGTCGTATCTGTGAAGAGTCCATAAGCCATTAGTCTATTGTAGACTACCTATATGTCAACACCAGATTGTACAGATGTACCCAATTATGTCATCAGTGTATTGTAAATCGACTGTTGCCACCATGGTGTTGCTACAATTAGGGTAAGTCCGGGGGAGATGGCCCTACTAACTTCAAGGGCTTCTTGTAGAAAAATTATAATAAATTAAAAAAACATTTTAATCACAAACGAAACTTTAATTATATCTCTTAACAAATCTTAATAATAATCAGCATTTTAATCAATGAAAGTAGTCATATATAATAAAAAACAAAAACATATCAGTGGCCATCTCTCCCAGAGTGTCCGGGTGTGATGGCCATAGATGTCGGGGGGAGTTGGCCTGTGCTTTTTTTTCCTCTTCCCTTGCCTTTACCAGGCATCAACTCCTTTTTTTTCTTATTACCGCAGTAGGAGCACATGTCTTCATACGGCGTACAATTTTCGTGCGTCCACAATCTACAAATATTACACTGCAGCCAGTCTTCAACAAGTACTATCTTATAATAGTTTTCTCCACAGCCTCTGCAGTTATCCTCTTCTTTATCTTCATTCTCACTTTCGGATGTATCGCAGAGGGCCATCGGAATCTCTTCACAACTAAGATCCTACGAATAGCTTTACGTTTCCTAACAGTCTTGTTTTCCTTAAATTTATCAGTCGTTATTTCTTGCTTTATCATCTTTGGTCTCCCACACTTTATTCTTTTTCCGTCTTTTATTCTTCTTTTTTTTTCCGATTTTCGACATGTTCTTATTATAATTATTCAGTTTAAGCCTCCTTTCTAAGGTTTTTCTCGGGATATTATATACAATAGAGGCTCTGTATACTGACATTGTGCTATTTTGCACTTCAGCCATGGCTTTTTTTAAGTCTTCTTCATCCCAGTTACCTCGGCCAGCTACCACCTTCCTCACGTATTTATTAGGCATCTGTAAAAAAAACAATAATTAACGTAACGTATATTTTTGTACACTAAACTTTATGGCTTATATTATGGCCATCTCCCCCGAAAAAAATATGGCCGTCTATCCCATTTGTCTGGGGTAGATGGCCACATGATTTTAAAAAAGAAACACTTCACTTTTATGACAAATTTTTAGGTTAGAATAATTTAAAACTATCTTATTTCACAATAAAAGTGCAAAAACATCAAATTCCTTAAAAATCTTTTAGTGACCACATAAAATGATAAGCCCTTACATTATAACGAACATTAAGTATACAAACAAAGTGAAATTTACTTACTTTTTTATATTTTTTTTGCAAAAATCTCCCAGACACTTCTCGCCGGCTCCGAAACAATGCGTACTGCATAATTAATAGCGAAATCTGTCCATAATAAGTCGAACTTTTTTCTATTGGCCATCTCTCCCGTAAGGCCATCTCCCCCGGAATTACCCTATGTCCAAGTACTTGTTGTTCATTATGTCTACACTATGACGTAACCTTGTCTCAGGTAGTTATTTTTGCAAGGTTGGCAGCGGGTATTAGATATATTTTCAGTAGTTGTCTCGGAAAATCCCGATAGAAACCTGAAACCAGTAAAATAAATTTGGTTTCATAGCAAACGTATTACTGAACACGTCATCTAATGTCAGTTTTTTTTTTAAAATAACCCAAATAGTATTAATTTGGGCTCCTAAAGTTCCTTGACACCTTAAGATCTATAATCCTTTGACAGTCTTAGTCTTATTTGAACCATAGTAACATAGATAGCGTTAATAAAATAAACTTCATCGATGTCTTGTTTCTTCATTAGAAAATGAGTAAACTCACGCAAGTAGTCTAAACTTATACATTGACAAGAAGATCTATTATACAGTAGCTTCTAAGACCAGTGGTTGTGTAGTGCTACCATTTCAAACAGTCTTAGTTTCAAATTGCCCAGGAACTTTTCTAGCCCACAGTACATATAAAAATAAAAAATATTAATAATATTAATGATAACCATCCATCGATAGCAGAGTGTATCTTTTATATATTCACCATGCTAGTGAAAGTAACGTTTCAATCTATATATAATATATGAAAACGGTATCATACCTGCCATAAATCATAATTGTTTTTTTTCTACTGGCAAACCAGTTTCAATACAAGTCGTGGTTTGTATAAGTCAAATTCACTAATTCATTATAATGTCAACAAGTAAAGAATGAATTATTTGCCATGTTTTAATAATTCCTTTACGGCTGATAAAATATTCTACAATAATAGCTAGAAAAATGTAAAATCTGTAGGATCTATTTTGACTATGTACTAATATTTTGTCCAGTGCGTCTAACAGCTGAATGTGTACGATAAAAAATTGGCTGCTTCCGAAAGTCTAAACTCATTTAATGTAATAATTTATGTTATTATTAAATGAGACTAAAACTTAACCAAAAACAAAATAGACAATAAAGCAAATGACTAAATGTTATATTTTGTCGCAGGTCAGGTAAAAGCGGAAAACGGTTCACTTACGACTTCCGTTGACTTGATGGTTTAATTCGCCACCAACCTCTTAGGGTTCCGTGGGAAGATGATACAGAACGATTAGCCAGATATGTTTATGGAAATGTATTATGCTGTATTGTTTTTTTTTTAATTTGTCTTTGAACGTGTGACAGATGTAGATGATTTGTGATAATTATAATACTCAAGTTAGATATGTACATTGTTTTGCATTCATATTTTAATATTTAAAAACCGTGTGTTTTTTCTTATTTACCTGGATTTTAACACTTCTTTGGGAAAAAGACTGAGAAATCGGATAAAATTGGCTTGTACGCTTTTATTGAGCGTTCCCTCTGTCACATATCGGATTGACAGTTTAGCACCTTCATAGAGTAGCTAAAACCGTTTAAGTTTATAAAATATTATAACTATAATTTTGATTGTAAATAAGTAAGTACCTACTTTAAGGTTTGAAGGTGTGGATATGCGCTACAATTGACAAATACCTACTCTATATAGTTATATTTCACACTTTATTCTATCCCTGTTACAAATTTCAGCTGTTATAGCGTGATTGAATAACAAACATCTTCACAAATGTTCACATTTTAGTATTAGTAGAATAACTGTTTTTCCTTATGATATTTTAATACCACACAATTTTTTTGTGTGACATTTCAACTTCCTAAATATAAGTGATGTCATTTCCGTTGTTTGACACCCCGCCATTATTACATTAGTTTTGAATCGACACTCCAAATGTTTACTGAAGTTGTATTATAGTATGCAACAAATATTTGGGGGAATGTCACGAGGAATGTCAAAAGGCTTAATAGATTATTTGCTCTTTTTATGCGGGACTAGGTATATAATCATAGTTCATAAAATTATTGCATAATAAAGGTTCTTAAAATAAGAGTGTGAGTAAAAAATCAAACCGCCGGTAGTTGAGATTTTTTAATATTTTTACGCCAGTTAAGATCAAATTATGTGCAGTTTCCTATAGGTACTGCTTTTTATAATATTATGAAATAGAATAAGTACTTAACTTGTGTTTAATTACAGTGCGTCTATTTGTAAACGTTAAAATCTATTTAATGATCGCACATGAGGACTAGGAGAACGGACCTCGGACTACAAAGGGCAACCTTTAGTTAGTGCCAACATCCGAGAATTTATAGGTACAAAACAATTAAAATAAAGCAATTACGCACAACAAAACAATTTTGCTTCGCACATAAAAACTTCGAACAACTTCGACAGTTTCGACTGATAAGAATACGATGTTTTAAAAATGTCATTTAGCGAAAATGACATCGTAAAAATTTTAATCTCTGCAAGGGCCCCGATTGTAACCTCAAAACACCTGTCAAACTTTAATTTTTAACGTCGCGTCGTCGTCGCCCATAGAGTAAATCATTCTTAGCTGGAATTGTCATAAATATAATTTGAAAAACCAAAAGGGCTCGGGGCTACAGCGAACTCGACCAAGGCAAAGGCATAAAACATTTAGCCTGACGTGGATACAATTAAAAAAATTAAGCCCCGAATGCTTCGTCAGATAAAGGTACCAACATACATCAATGTATTATGTATTCAATTACAATTAGGTAGACATTTTCCCTTTATTTTATTAAGTAAATAATAAATATAGGGGTCTACAATGTGCACATTCTTATTTCTTTTCATATTTAAATAGTTGTCCCTAGCAGATACTTATAAAGAATCTAGTTTTATGTTGTCATCCTAAAAATATATATTTTTAATAATGACTACCTTTATCACATATACCTACTATTTAAAGTTTATACACGAGTACATACCTACCATACCTACCAACATATAGTTAATTACAAGTACCTATCTACTTTTCTTTTTTAATGTTGAACATGTCAACAAATTGACGGGTATTAATGCAATGGTGGTGATTGTCACCATTAATACCCTCAAAGAGGTTAGTCTCGAAGATGTTAATATACAGCTATAGATGATAGATAAAATTTCCCAATACCAATCACCTTTACTTATAACAATGCATGTTTTGTTTCCATATGTTGATCTAACAATAATCTTCATAATAGTTTTTTTTTAAATAAGCAGCTTATATTGTTAGCGGATACGCTTCTATTCTAATGAATGTAACTAAGCCTTAATCAGTGACGGATTAAATTCTACTTAGAAAAATTTTATCTGTCTCATCATCATCATTCCCTGAACCTTTTTCCCAACTCAGTTGGGGTCGGCTTTCCAGTCTAACTGTGATGCGGCTGAACTTCGATATTTTCCGTGAAGCGACTGCCATCTGACCTCCACAACCAATGGTCTAATGACCAATGGCGATATCGAAGTTCCAAGTTAGGCTGGTTGGACTTTTGAGGGCTCCAACTACCCGTAACGACTGCCATAGATGTTTGTATGGCAACCGGGACCGACGGCTTAACGTGCTCTCCGAGGCACTTATAAACCTGCGATAAATACACACATAACTTCGAAAAGCATCGAAAAGTCATTGGTGTGTGCCATGGTAAACCTGGGATCGAACTCGAGACCTCGTCTCAGCAGTCCATTACCCATACCACTAGGCTACTATCTGTCTAACAAGTCAATAAAATACTTGAATGTGTTTTACCGGTGTTAGAAGTTCTTTACATAATTATTAATACTTAATGAGCAGATTAACCATCGGAGATCACACCCATACGAAAATATGAAAACATCCTTTGGTTTATTTTCTTTTATGCTACTATTTTGGTTTATTAATAAATAATTGCATTCAAATTCTCTGACGTACTTTCCGAAATGTTCTAAATAATATACAATTCGAAAGTTCGCGAATTCATACCTCCTTGTTCAAATTTTGTTTTTTTTTCTAAATGGCGTCAACAGTTAAGATATGACATGGCTCGAAGCCAGCTCCAAACAGCCAAACCGAGCTTATGTTTTATTCATGCGGCCTCCATCGTTTATGCAAATGGACTTGGTAATAATTCAATGTGATGATAAAATAATAATAAAAACAACATTGCAGCAAATTTCTTGTTCGCAATAAAGTTAAATGTAAACTGCAGATTAACCTAATTGCACCAGTGTCTGTGATAAGTGATCATTGAATAAAAAGTAACAATTCAACAAAATATAACATTTCAAATAAGGAATTCATTCATGTTGTTCCTTAGACGATTCGTATAATAAAATTATAAATGAGTTGATAACTGTCATAGTGACATTTTGACTCGTGTTGCTAACTTCAGTTTTATTTTTTAGTAAAGAAAATTATTATTATTATAGTTAATAAATAAATAAATAAATTTATCCACTCACATACAGTAAGCGGTACAGTTTTGTTTGACCCATTTTAATTATTTAACCCGATGTTTCGGTTACTTTTAGACTGCTGTAATTTTTCCAAGCGACTGCAATTTGGGGTTCTTCTGCCACCTAAGCGGTATAAAAAATGATACTTACCAATATTAGTATCTGGCGTTTTAACAGTTATTAATATAATGTGTAATGAATGTAGGTACGCATTATATGTAAGTATAACTACATATTTAAAAAATAAAAATAGTCAGTTCCCTGCCTGTTATTCCAAAGATAAGTCCATCAAAAGTTTGTCTGCTAGAGATCACAGACTGCGATAAAACCGTCCTTTGTACTCAATTGCCTTGTAAAATTTATTTTGTATGTATGTTTGCTGGTGTGCAATAAAGTATATTTCTATTCTATTCTACGAAAGCGCCTCTAATAGAACAAATAAGTGCCTATGTTCGACCAATATGTTCGATAGTTTTTTTCGTAAGCAATTTATGGTCATTATACGTTTAAAATCAACGATATTAACGTTTTATGATCTAAGATAGTCTATTAAATCACTTTTGACTGTTTGTGTTCAACTTAATTAGTGTGATCAATTTATTTATAGGTATGTTCATTTTCATTTGACATCTACACTGACGGACTCATAAAGTGCATCAAAGTAATAGACGACTTTGAAATAAATATTTTAACCAAGTATGCATACTTTCTATACAGATTTAAATTGAAACCTCTAGATTGGTTCGTGAACTTTAAAACAGCGTAGGGTCATATCTTTAAGTTTAAGTTTATGTACTGGAAAGGACCTTAAGACTTTTTTTGAAGAAAAAACAGAAATTTAAGAAAAATTGGTTTAATTAAAAAATTGGTTTTAACAATAGACACAAACTTTATGCAAGGGTTTATTTGTGTTTTAATAAGGTGTATTACCCCCACGTGCCCTTATTACGGATTCTAATCGGTTCCGCATAGATTTTATAAGGGTTCTTAAAAGATCTTGCGGAATATTGTCCCATTCTTCTGAAAGTGCTGTTCTTAGTGCTGCCACTGTCGTGGGCGAAGGGTTTCTCGCATATACAGCTCTTTTTAAATTGTCCCAAACATGCTCGATGGGATTAAGATCCGGGCTGCGTGCTGGCCAATTCATTGTACGTATCCCAACCTCTTCGCAATAATGTTGAACTTGTGCAGCTGCATGCGGCCGGGCATTATCCTGCATTAAAGTAAAATTTTCGCCTATGAATCCCATGTAAGGCACCACGTGATCTTCTAATATCTCTGTTATGTAGCGATGTGCTGTCAAACCCCCTCTATTACCGTTTTGACGGACCATGTCTATGAACACAAGTTCTGTTCGCCCGTTCATCGATATGCCACCCCAGACCATACATGAACCGCCTCCAAAAGGAACACGCTCCTCAATGCAACTTTGAGCATATCGCTCCCCACGTCGACGATAGACTCTTCTGCGACCATCTGCACCATATAAACATGTCCTACACTCGTCCGTGAACAATACAGAGGCCCACTGCTCTTCTGTCCAATTCAGGTGATGACGCGCAAATCTTAAGCGAGCTTGTCTGTGAGCTGTAGACAACTTTGGACCATTTGCTGGTCTAAATGGGGTGATATCCGCTTCCTTTAACCTTCTTCTTATTGTTCGTGCACACACGTTTACTCCACGCACTTCATTAAGCTCGGTTTTGATGTTAACTGACGTGAGGAAACGATTTCGCAGGGAAGTTATAACAATAAATCGGTCATCACGACCTGTGGTTGCTCGAGTTCTGCCTGTACCACGTCTCCTCCTGTAAGAACCTGTCTCTACAAACCTTCTGTATATTCTAGAAACCGTAGACTGGTTTAAATTTAAATTTCTACCAATCGTTCGTTGATCCAAGCCCTCCCGCACCAATGCTACAATTTGTGCCGCTTGTTCGGACGAAGTATCCATATTATGGTTCAAAAACTCTCGATGTGTTAAAAAACTAACCCAACAATTATGCTGGTAACAATAATTCAATTGACAAAACAAAAAAAATCAATGAGAATCAATTTAAAACTTTGCTATAAATAAGACGCAAATCTGATACTACAAGTAAATTTTCTTTTCCCGGCTATATTCATTTGTTTTACTGCAGTTCTATTTTTAAATTTAATTTTTTTTAAGATTAAGAGCCAGTCTTTCCATATTTATATAATTTAATCTAAAAAGTTTGCATACTTATTATAAAAAATCCTTTTAGAGTAAACCTGAACTTTGATGCAGTTTATGAGTCCGTCAGTGTAGTTTTTTTGACAACTTCGTTTGTCGAAGTAGGTAATTAAAATGTCAAGTTGGGTAAATCAGTTCTTTTCAATAAACGTTAAAACGATGGTTTCTAGGGAAACTTGTATGAAGTAAATAAAAAGATAACGAAACTGTTTGAGTATCTTTAGCTATATAAATAAAATTGAAGTTTTGGTTTACCTATAACGTTCAAAACTTTTTATTGAATGTTTTAATATGACGCATTTATTTTTTGGTCGTTCTGTTTATTTGTACAAGGCAGTCTCCAAAACCACTGGGCTTTTACTGTAGATCCACATTATATTATGGTGTAACGATTATCTATAATATATGTAGTAGGTACATACACATAGAGTAGGTACCCCAGTTTAGTAGTAAACACACCGTTTTACTCACACAGATTTTTCCTCAACGTGTGCCTGTGGTGTGTACCATAGATATATCTATATATAAAAACCGTAATTGTGTTATTGAATGAGGCTGACCACAAACGGTACCGCGGGATTATCATCGACTAAATGTTCCGAGTAAGGTCCGCTAGCCCACTTAGTCTGACTAAAATATCATAAAATATGAATTAACGTCGTTCGCAAGAACTTAAATCTATCAAAAGCAGTAATTTACATTCATTAGAACGCTACTAGACGACCGACTTTTTTATAATCGCTCACTGAACTCGTTGGCATGAACGTTTAGAGTTATCTGTGGTAAAAAAAAACTTAATTTGAGGAAAAGGTTACGAGTTTAATTGGTCGGAACTTGGGTAGTGGGTATTTTTAACCGACTTCTAATAAAGAGGAGATTGAAATAAATCTATTTTAACAAATTCTATTGCAATTTGTTTTGATATTCAGAGCAAAATCATTTCTACCATGGATGTCTAACACCGTGTAAAGAGGAGAAGTAAGAAAGTGAACCCCGGACTCCAACGTAAGAGCCTCAGATACGACCGGGACCAACGCGAAAATCATATCAATCTATTAATCAATTATTATCGCAGTTCTTTGATGGACATAGGATGTGTAAGTGCAAATAGTTTACACACTGGCCAGATTTTTTTTGTCACGCAGATTATAAAAAAAGGAAAAAAGAACGGTAAATTTTGAATTTAGAATATTTTTGCATAGATCTATAAAAGTTTACCTCCTGGCTTTCGAACAACGACCATTTATCATAATAATTAGCATAATATAAATTTATAGATATACTAAAATTATTTTTTGGGGACTAAGGCGAGATCACACTCTCTATAAAATACAACGTCGCAGCCACCAGTCATCAGTAAACAAATGATTTATTCAATGTAATATTCGATCAACTTCCAACTTCGTTCGACTAAACGTTTCAACTCCGACATTTTCCATCATAAAGAGTAGGTATGGCACACCGTTAGGTATGGGGTATAGGTATAGTGGTTATATTCATCCGGTTACCGGATGAGAGACTTTATACGGGATCTCCGGCTATCATTCCGTAGTATGAGATGCCGTGCGTAACAGCATTTCCCACGTGAGGAAAAAGTTACGAGTTTAATAGGAGAAAAAAAGTTTGTCGGATTTTTTCGGATCCTGACTACCCATTGTGAATGCCACTGGTGTATGTATGGTAATCGGGACCAACTGTTTAATGTGCTCTCCGAGACACTTAGGGGTCTTCAGTTTGATAAAATGGTCTTTCATCTTGAAACGGGTCTTTAACCTTGCAAAGTGTTAAAATACTTTAATATCTTTAGCCTTTGAGTCTTTTTATTCTTTTCGTATAAACTCATGACAGTATCATCCTACTCAAATATTCATTGTTTGTGTTAAGTATGTTAATTTTTATCGTTTCCCAATATACAAAATATCATAATGTTATACTTATAAGGAGTTTACGAATCAATAATATACAATAGATTTTACGTAACAAAAGTAGAATTGAACATCTTTCCTTTATAGTTATCGGCATATATCTTGAGCATCACAAAATGTACGTACTTTATATGCACGAGCTCTTTGGGTGTCTTTTCATGATGCATATGGTGCTACGATGGAGGATATCTAAAGGGATATTAAATCCACCAATCATAGATTACTTCAAAACCAAACCGCGTACCAAGGCTTAGTATCAGTGGCTTAGTTGTTAAGGAGTCGGCCTTACGAGCAAGAAGTACAAGGTTCGAACTCTGGCCATTGCAGTACTGATGTAAACCGACGCCTAATACAAGCAATTGAGCTTAACTGGAGGGATTAGAGGGAATATTAGTAATTCCTGCTTCTAATATTTAAAAAAAAAACAGAGAAAAGTCTTCGCATCTGAGGTCAAGATAAATGTCTGGGACTATAACACCTTCACCTGAGTATGTGTTTGACCTCGAAGCTACTCATAACATCTAATGGGCAACTATCCTATATGATATATCGATTCATTGATGTTATAGCTCACAAAGTTACATCAGTCAATACGACTGTTATGAATATAGAGTGCTAAATCTTTGAATAATTTAGCATAATTTATATTCTGGTACAAGAAAGAAATAGACCACGATTGGAGGAGGTATAACGGTATACCGAATTTATACGAGGGCGACACTGAAACTTTTTAGAACTGGCCACTTTTATCAATATAAAAAAAATGTTAGTTCACATCGTGGGGCCTAGACAAAATACATTCGCTCCGAAACTACATTCGACATCGCTCTGAAAATTGGTAATGACATTTGTTGTCGGAATCGGATCACATGACATTCTGACAACAAATCTCACTCCCATACATTTTCAGAGCGATGACGAATGTAGTTTCGGAGCGAATACATTTTGTCTAGGCTAGAAAGTTATATCTAGCTAGACTAGGCTATTTACGTATAGGTATGGGCACGAGTTGTGGAGCCAGAATATGCTCAAAATGCTCTATTTACGTGTAGTACGCGTTTTGGGGCTGTCTTTTGAGGATAGCACGGGATGCAATTCTGGTGGACTAGCTCAAATTTACCAATCATAGATTAAATCAAAACAATCCTCAAGCCAGTACTTTGTTTCTCTCGCGACTTAGATTCAAAATCCATGCCGAAAGGTATACTAAATAATATTCCTAAGCACATATTGAGAGTCTTCTTCTAAATAGGTTTCATTTTGACCTCAGTAGTACAAGTACCAAAATAAGTTGCGACTCGCTGCTTATGGACCAAATCAAAGGCAGAGATACCCGTAATGTTCTTTTGTAATTGGTTACCCATCTATGAAGAGGTTTGTGGCAACGTTGCCGATTTGTGTCGATGGCTCGATCCGTGCTATCGACACTGCGTCATGGACCTCTGAATAACATTTTTTAACATTAGAACGGTTACCATCATTTGACACTATTTTGACAACTTCGCTACTACCTATGTATCGAGCGCATACGCGAATCGGATTGGTCAGCCTACAGCGCCTGCGCAAACTTGCAGACTTAGAGTAACGTCTCAGAGCGATGAAATATACCTGTGTTATTTAAAGCTTGTAAAAGAAATCCAGTCCATGGAAATTATCTAATGCTTATGATACCACTTTAGAATAATGTTCTGCAAAACATTATATAAAACACTGAAATAGCTCATCAGAGGTCACTGGAGAGGTTTTGTGTGAGAGACTAAGGGTTTAAGTTGTTACCACTATGTGATGGTAGGTATGAAACTCTGCTTTGTCTACTATAACTGATTCTCTTAACCTCTCTCTCCCTTCCACTCCCTCTCTCCCTTCCCTCTACGGGGTCTTGTCTTGTCTGCCACCTAAATTGTATGAAAAAAGTCAAAGTAATTATTTTTAGTTATCTTTCTTACCTAGTGTCATTAGAGGGGGCTCCAGGAGCATTCAAAGCATATGAGTCGCTACTGAGAGACAACCAACCTAACCTAGCGCTGGGTTCTTGGTCTATCCGTATAATAGTGTTCAAGATCTCACCGTGACCTTTGTTGATCCGTTAGCGCATGCGCTATCCTGCGAAAGTGTGTGTTCGTCACGTGGAACATCTGTCAAAATGGCTTTGATCTTCAAATCCCACGTAATGCCTTCCATATCCAAATATACGACAAATGGATCTCAAATAAAATAAATATAATTACGTGTCTAGAAAGAGCTGTAGGTAAAGATAAAACAGCTGAAAAGCGATCAACGAAAAAGACTTGTTTGTTGACAGTTTGTTGTACCTAGTTGATTCATCAGAATTTGAAAGATTTTTCCAAAGTTTCCTAATACGGCCCTGAAATTGACGTGGTATCGTGATGCTGTCATGTGTCGTACCTATAAAATCATTAGAAGGTTGCAGGTACAAATAAATGTTGCCGTAACAAAAATGTTGTGTCCTAACTTACGTTCGAATTTAGAACTTAATTTTTTTAAGTATTTTTTTGTTCCCTTTCCCTTTATTCCTGAGATAATAGCCTGACATTATATTTATCTCTTACCAAATATTTTCCTAAATGTTTAGTCGTTCTAGCGTGATTATCTTACTGAATCATCCTTTCCATGTAAATTTTCGCATTTATTGTAGACGTGTACCGATTTCGATTCCAATTTTCTTTTTTTTTTCAGGCGATACGGAACGAAGTGCAGTGGCTGTGGTCATGGCATCTCACCATCAGACCTCGTCCGAAAAGCGCGTGAAAAGGTGTTCCACCTTAACTGTTTCACGTGTCTCGTATGTAGAAAACAACTGTCCACCGGCGAAGAGCTCTACGTGTTGGACGACAACAAGTTTATATGCAAAGAGGATTATCTCGCCGGGAAGGCGCCGACACAGCATTGTAAGTTTTTTTATCTCCAATTTATGGCTTGTAACCTCTTTATACCTTCTTAGTATTTCGTCAAATATATTTAAAGATTTTTATTGAACATGAATCGATAAGTAAAATATTTTATTAACATGTTATCTGTCTGTGTCTGCCGCCGCGATTACGATATATCGATACGTTTCTGAACGCATTCATTGACGAATGGTCTGCAATTAAAATGTGAAAGTTGGTAGCACTTGTTTGTGTTTTAGTCAGAGCTTAATTCATTCGATAGAACCTGCTTGTGAAAGGAATCGGTACAGAACATGTGGCGACATATTGTTCTTGGGTCAATGTCACATAAATAAAATTAAACGTCAACTAGATTAAATCGAAATTGCTCTATTCTTATCTACAAACAAAACTTAACATAGTTTACGTAACTTCAATCAAACAACGACACACGCCCGTCACGTTACAATCTGTCCCAATGTTACTTGGTAAGTATATGAAAAAATAAATGAGGTCTTTTATTGTCCTCACTCGTTCTCGGACCCAATCGATGCAGAATAATTACTTTTCTAAAACACGACTACGTCTCCTTCAATTTACGAACGTGACATGTGAGAATTGCATTCACAATTTAAAATGCGTTTTTTATTGTTTAAGAACGTATCACGGCAACAATAAAACTTTCGGAGCACCCATTTTCAAATCGGATTTTTCGATCAATACGAACCGTAACCGAATCCAATAAAAAAAAAACAAAAAGTCGAAGGCGTCGTACAAAAAGCCAACCGCATTACACATTAGCCACGTCTCCACGCGGTAGTGCTGTAGACATCTTTTTTATAACTTTTTTATTTACCGCTTTGTCGAAGGCAACACCTTGACGTGAGGATGAAAAAACTGACGGATTGTACTCGAGATGTGATCGTGAGGTACCGATCATCGAAATACATTGTGTACACCTATAGTATTTATATAAAAATATTTTGACTACTACCCCTAAAAAACAAAACAGTAAGTAATACAAAATGAAGTTGACTTGACAGGCTAAGCACAGAATGGTGTCGAGTGTCGACTTAACTTCTATGTATAACTTCGAAGATCCGGTATTTCTGGTTTTTTTAAGCTAATCATCACACGTTATATGTTAATATATTCAGTTTTGCTACTGTATCATATACTTCTGAATGTGAATACTGTATCTTAGGTTTAAAATGTAGATACAATTATACATAACAATCAAATTTTGTGTTGACTACAAGATTAAAATGTTGAAATGATTTAAGTCACGGCAAAGAATCTTAACGCATTTATGGACTAAACAATAATTTGTAGTAAGTACGTATCTAAATAGGAAAGTACTCCGTGTGTGGGTGAAGCAATCACCCATAACATGTATCCGCCGCCGGCGTCACTCGTGTTTGCACACCATAATTGTGTTTATATACTGTTAGTGCAGAATAATGGTAGCAAAATAAACGGAGTATAAGTTAACCATTCCCTTGGAAATTAAGTAGTGTAAAAATACTTTATTATAAACAAAATTGTTAGACGAAAATTCTGCATTATCGATTAAAGCACAGCTCTACTAGCATCAAAGTTATTTATTTATTTGCACTGTTAAAAAGTGAAAAAATGGAGCTAAATATGATATGATAAAACTAAGACACTGAAAATTTAGTGAGTCAAGTAATAGGGGGACCAGTATTACGAAATATCAGAGAGGTTTATATCAGCGATCAAATGATGTCATGTTTTAATTTTTTTAAAGGACGGAGCCTATAAAAAAACAAATAAAGAAAAAGCAAAACGAAACATGACATCATTCGATATTCTCTTATTTGACAACCATCTTGTCTTTAACTTGAACCCGTGATCTTTCAATTACGGGGGTACCTGTTGCTCTAACCGCTGAGCTACAGAGCTAAGTCTTATACATTCGAAACTCTCCTATACAACCATCTTGGGGTTCGAGTGCCCTCAACGTATTTTCACTTTTTCCAATCTAAATTTATTTGAAATAGAGTACTAATTGCTTTAATATTTCATTATACCAGTTTGGTATTCGTATTCTCCAGGCTCGATCATGTTATAAATTGTTCTATCGAAAATTTTGTAGTAAACTATTGCATTGCTGTACCTAATATACTTGTACAATTTCTTGGCCAGGAATAAATAGTATTACAAATTATGGTCACTTTATTTGTTGGATAAAGCTTTGCTCTATGATTCATTTGAATGGCAAAATTATGGTACCTACTGAACCTACTCGATTAGCAAAAATAATTAGGTATGACATATAACATGACTGCTTAACCAATTAAAAAAAATGCATTGCTCTACTTACCACCTATTTCCTAGAAGCCGAATATCTGGTAGCCTTTGTCCATGGTTGTACTACTTTTCTACCATAATAGTAGGATAATGACAGATATCGACGGTCCCTACGTACATAAAGACATGTCGAAAACAGCATTTTTTTTTTATTTGCTTATTCGCTTTAGATTGTCCATATGCACATACCTACATATTTTTTTCTTCTAAATATAATGTATTTCACTTCATTTACAAATCGTATAAGGGAACAAGTATTACAATTACAACGAATAAGTGTCGTAGATGCGGATATCTATACATATAGTTTTGTACGCGGTGTTTTAAATGTGCGCCACTCGGAATGAACGCGGTTATGTTTGACTTAACGTCTTGTTCGATCGCGTGGTGAAATAAATTAATGTTTTGACGCAGTCTACATTTATTGGTGTGTGTTTTACTTAAACTTGAGTCAAATCTATGTGTGCCTTTACCGTTCCCATACTGGAGATGCCGAGACAACTCGACTCTTTGAATATCTGAGTCAGGCGGCAGATGATGCGCAGGAGCGGTTTCCGAACGCTGAATTGGTATTTTTGGGGGACTTTAACGCCCACCACGAGATCTGGTTGAGCTCCTCCAAAACAGACTATGCGGGAAGAGCCGCCCAAGCGTTTGCTCTGGCTCACAGCCTGACCCAACTGGTACAAGAGGTCACTAGGATACCAAGAGGGTCGGGCATTCGACACCCTCTTTGCTAAACCTTCAGCTGACGAGCCACCCAGACCAGTACAATGTTTCGGTGCAAGCCGCTTTGGGCAACTCCGATCATTGTCTGGTCTGTTCCAAGGTGCCTATCATAGCGCCCTCACGACCAGTGCAGGGAAATCGGCGTCTCTGGCACTACTCGTCAGCGGACTGGGATGGACTGCGTAACTATTTTGCGTCCATCCCGTGGGTTGAGCGCTGCTTTGAACGTAAGGACCCATCGGATAGTGCAACTGCTGTCGTCGGTGAGATCAGCCTGGGTATGGAGTACTATATCCCATACACTGATGTCACTGGTGCCCGCGGAGGGCGCCCTTGGTTCGGGCGCGAATGCGCAGAGGCTGTTCATCATAAACAGTCTGCGTATCTCGCTTGGGTAAGGGCGCGTGCTACGCACGATGCCAACATAGGGTACTTTAGGGCAGCGTACAACAAAGCCACTAGGGTCGGCAAGAGGGCTTACGTCAGAGCGGATGCCCAGCGCATAGCACGGGTTGGTCAAGAACTAGTGGCGCATCCCACGGGCAGCCGTGCCTCCTGGCGACTGGCCAAAGCCGTGCAAGCTAACTTCTGCCAGCCTTCGCTTCCCCCTCCCCCCTGCGTAACCCTGATGGATCCCTGGCCCATGAGCCGCAAGAGAAAGCAAATTTGCTGGTTAATCTCTTTGCGACCAACTCCCGAATCGACGACTGTGGTATGCAGCCACCGACTCTACCCAATAGTGACCACGCAATGCCTGATATCGGCAACGCGATGTCCGAGCAGTACTGCAGTCACTCGATGTCCGGAAAGCCAGTGGTCCGGATGGTATACCAGCGGTGGTTCTTCAAAAATATGCAGTGGAGTTGTCTCCAATGCTCACGTGCGACTGTACCGACTCTCCTACAATTCGGGTACAGTGTCGTAGGCGTGGAAAGAGGCGAATGTACGGAATGTAGATTCCCAAGAAGGGAGATCGCTCAAGCCCAGCAAACTATCGACCCATAGCCGTCACCTCAGTACTGTGCAAGGTTTTCGAGCACCTTATCAACACACAGCTCGATGAGGCTACAAGTAGGTACTTATTATTTAGATGATAAGAAGATTTTTACTTAACAATAAATAATTTTCAATTATTATAAACCTTGTTTAGTTAATAAAAAACAATACTGATAATTTTATCTTAGAACATGTCTTTGTTTACATTTCAAGAACTATTGTCCTACCCACAACGAATGAAACCGCGTATAAAGCGATATGTCTCCATTGATGTATTTTTTATATCCATGGGTGGCGATCTGACGATTTTAACCTATCCGTTTGAAAACAATAACATAATTCTATGTTTTCATAAAACATTTTATTTAAATTTTATTTTAGACATTGTTTTCTTCTTTCCTGCGTATAAAAAGGTATCATAGACATGTCTGACATGCTTTGATTTTAATCCTAACGTAGAAACAGTCATCTATCAGTTTTTCCAAGAAAATGTAAGAAAAGGAAATATGTATAAATGCCATTATAAAGTTCCTAAAGCTAATAAAACATTGTAGAAAAAAAGTATTTATGATTGTACATAGAATTATTTCTAGAGCGGTTTGAACATAAATTACGCTCTCCTGTAAACCTCGGTTTTTGACATGTCTTTATATACGTAGGGACCGTCGATATGGATGAACAGAACATGATGTAGGTACTTTAAGTCAAAATAAGTGCGCACTAACACCTTCGGGCATAATGTGGATCGATGGACTCTCTGTGGAGTAATTTCGACAGAAACTATTATAAATTATAATACAGTAGCAAGCCTTTGGGCAATCTTTAACGGTTTACCGCTAATCACTTCATAGATTAGTAAATACGTAAGTATTGAAATATCGATAGAACAAACTGTGAGTTTTTATAGTGTCCTTAGAGGATTAGGTTTCAGGAAATTGCGCGGGCTCCTACATTTCATGGATTCCTTATCGAATCGTTGTTTCGAAATTGGTATGAATGTTCTTTTTTTAATTTTCAAGCAAGAACATAATAAAACCGACATAAGATTTAGGTACCTGTTATTCGATTCAGCTGTTATAATAGTTTCTATATACATGAGTGTAGATATTTATGTATGTACATATATTCTCATATACCTATTTCTTTACTTCTTTGGAGTTATAGCACAGATTACCCAAGTTATAATGTCAAGTCGTGCTAAATTGTCTTTGATTTGTTGTGTATTGTCTGTCAGTGACTGTAGCTACCTCTAGGGCGACGGTGTGCGCACCCTTAGCAAAATGAATTTTCATCATTTACCCCAAGAAGTAGGCAGGTATAACTTCAAAAATTAAGATTAACTTTTTTGTTTGCGTCTTGATAATATAATGTAAATAACAAAATTAAAAACCATCAATTAATTCACTAAAGTCCGAATTCAATGCGAGTCCAAAGGAATACATTCTAAATTCAAAATATATTTTTTTTTTTAAATCTAGACAGCTGCTCAGATGTGCAACAGAATCGATACAATATGTACCTAGTAGTTCTATCACTTCTCTATGAAATGATCCGATAAAAGCAAAGACTCAATCATTTTCTACTGTTGATAGGTGTAATATCGCGAACTAAAGAGAACAGACGAAATGACCCCGACTGCTTTGACCCTTGACCATAAAATCGTTAACTCTTTGAATTTGATCTCGCGCTGCAAATTTAGAACAGTATTTATACTCGTATTGATACTGGTTTTGTTTTTTTTTGTTGATGTTTAACTTGATACCGTGTTCATCATGACCTGCGAGTAATGTAGAAGTATCCGATTATTATAATCGTTTTGTATTTAGCGTTTCACGTTGAATATCTGAGTAAGTACATACTTTCTTTATTCTTAATTATGATTTAAGTCTTAAGAATTTTGGAACACTATAATTTGAAATTAGATAGCCATTTGTTATTATAATTAACCATGCTATATCGCGTTTAGCAAATGATTTATATACTTAGCAATGAAATATGTTATCACTATTAAAAGTGTAGAAGGACTTCCAAATAACTTAATAGCTTAGCTGCTGGACGACTTGTATGTATGTATGTATGTCTTGTGTTGTCTGATGCCTGATACTAGGTAAATTCCTTTATGTGCAGGCAAAGTCAGATTATGTTATTGTGTTATGAATCATAAGTCATAACCAAATGAACAAAATATGATTATATGTTTAGTAGGTACGTGCCTTGTGAAGATTACAAAAATCTTTATACTTATTTTTTTTTTCAATGGGGAGCTTTTGCGTTTGAGCAACTTTTGAGGGTGATTGTACTTTGAAATCATATAAGGAAAATGAATGTAGATATACGAATATAGATATCTAAGTAAAAATAACAGTACCCGGCGTTCCCCTTCAACCCAGGCAATGATACGATAAGCCAAACAAGGAATTGTTTCCACTAGCTGCACTGAGCCCCACAATGGAGTAGATTAGACCCGAGCCCCGCATGCGAGGGTTAAGAAGCTTACGCAGTTATTGATACCCTAAAATACATGCAGTATTGCGATTTTTTAATACCTGTATCATTTTATAGGTTATGTACCTGTACAATCTCCAAGATTCAACCTTTTTTGAAAGGGTCGAAGTTTAGGGATCGTATTCATTTACGTAGTCCTAAGTATTCATTTTATGATACGGAGATTTCTATACGTGAAGGAATCAAATTATAGTGACAATATATTAATAACTTAGTTACACGTAGGATTATTGTAGAAAATTTTTAAAATTCAAAATTCGAATTAGGTGAAGACTTCAGTTTGAATTAAGTAAACCAATTTATTAACAGCAGCCGTTATCGCAGATACATAGATAGATTTATTTAATATTTATTAGTTTTACTATAATAAATTTATTTCAATGTGCAATATTCGCGCAAACTTTCCACAAAATCATGAAAAGTCCGCTATTTTTCTTCCCCCCCTCAATATTTTTTGCTTTGCCAACATAATACCCATCATACATTTCCGTATCCATTCTATATATTGTACCCGTTGCTATTTCCGCACAAGGTTGTAGTATCTGTGGCGCACAGGCGGGATCGAGGGGTCGCGTAGGCCCGGCGAGTGGCGATAAGGCGTATCAATCAAAAACACGCACGCGCGTTCAATCGTGCGATGTGACGTTATCGTGGCGACGGGATTTTCTTATTTCTGCTAGTAGGCAGGTAGCTGTAGGGTTAGGTGGCACATTTTAAATTTAAATTATTGATGTACCTAAGTAGTTATGTGCCTTTTAGAGAAAATTTAGGTTATAAACAAAGTATAATACGAGTAGTATACTGTTTCATCCATCGCGCCTCTCCCAGTTGCATTAAAAACTTGCATTTCTTTGCTTACTTGCTCTGAAAATGGAAGTCCGCTTTCCTACTCTTGCCCATGATTCAGTTATTTAGTATTTTATACTTCACTAGAGATATACTTAGGTATATTACTTTAAATGAAATAAAGATAATCGAGTCCATAGCATAAGGACTGTACGATGCAGATAGCAGATCACGAACCCAGAAGACTAAATAAAAAAATACTCAAAATTGAAAGTATTACTCCCAACCCTTAGGAATATTTAAAAAATCGATGTTTTAAAAACGTTTTTATTTCCAATCAAAACAAGGCAAAGATAATAACATAACTGCTTACGTTAGAGTATGATCCATAGGGTTGCACCCTCCCGCCGCGGGTTGTTTGTCTTGCAACCGATACGAGAGTTTGTTGTGGCCACGCTCTAGCGCCCCTGATTACGTCATACGCAAACGTTCTATTTGAAAAAAGAATGCAAATAAAATAAATAATGAAGTATAATGTTACTGGCATAAATAAAATACGCTATTGTTTTCTGTGTTGCAAACAAGAAAATAAGTATTCTGGAGGTATATAAATGGTAAACATATTTTCAGTACAGTAAAGTTTACATTTTATCATAAAATCTTGACACTGAAAATGAGTAGATCTGCCGCCAAGTCTATCTCTACGTGTTGGGTTACTTTTGTGGTGATAATGCACAAAGAAATAATGTCTAATAGTTTACTGAATATAAAATATAAATAGGTATAGTTTCACCTCTTAATTTGTTATGTACTTACATACCTATTTGTAAATAAAACAAGAAAATTACGATTTCAGTAAAAGTATTCACGATCATCAAATAACACGAATGTCAACCGACCGTGGTAAAAAGTAAAACGCGAATTTTCAGACGTAAACAAAACCTCTAAACCAACTTTAAGAATGTTGATTATTGTGATTTGAACTTTATTGTGTCTTAATAAGATTCATCTTGGGCGCAGAGAGAAAGTTGTCGTCACACAGCTATGTACAGTCACGTAGAGACGCCGAATGACGTGGAATGGAGGAGACCGATAGAATCCCATTTCATGTCCCCTTCCTCCCCCCGTCACTTCCCGTGTAGTAACCGAGGGGGTGAGTCAGCCATTACTCCTGATTCTGCAGCCGACGCGCTACGGCCCGATCGAGTTAATAAGACTGACAGCAGAGTATTATTTCAAAATCTTTTGAATATTCATTCGTATATTTCTTTGAAATTACATCATCTTATGATATTCTCTTCAACAATACGATGTTCACGAATTCGTAGAGACGAAATTTACGAATATTTTTTAAGTATCGTTCTTTTTCTTACAAAGGTACCTTAAGATTTGTACTAAGAATGTTTAGGGATATCAGTTCCACTAGGTATATTATGTTAATAATATATTAGTCATCAAATGAGTTTTTCTAAATCTTGGTCAAATACAACATTTAAAAGGCCGCTTCTTGTTCTGCAACGATAGTTTAAACTTAACCCTTGCACAGCACACTTCACTGTATCGTATATCGGCGAGTTTCGTTTCACTGTGTCTAGTTATTGCTTCCCGCCTAACGTGGCCACTTCGATTCCATCGTATGTCTGCCCATTAATTTTTATTTATCGTTAAAACGATCGATAGGTAGCGTGCTCGTAAACTGGCCGCAGTAAACGTTTATGTTTGAGTTTTATGATGTTTTAATGTAGCGTTTTTGAAAGCTTGCGAGTCCCGAGTTTCTATTTTATATGGACTCGTGGAATAGAATTATAGGCAGTAAAAACATGTCGAGGTGTATGATAGCCATGCCTCAACATTTAACCATCTTGTTTTGCCAGTTGTAGTTTTGCAAAATTTGCAGGACTCGTTCGTATGTTGATTAATTTTGGCTGTGACTGTATGTAGAGCGTATAAAATTGTATCTGGAGTGATGAAAATATGGCAAGCAAACATGGAGGTAAATAATAAAATCGAACGATCACGTAGATACAAATAAAGACAGCAAAAAACTAATCGGTCAACGATTTACAGCGTCAGGAGCGTACCCTGAGGGCAAATTATCGATAATCGACCGACTAACCAAATAGCCGGTGTCGATACAAGTTATCGACAGTAATCGTTATAATCGCTAGTGCCGCGCGATTGTTGCCGGTCGCCATTACGGGACGTGCGCGGCATTTTAATACTTAACCAATTTTTTTGACCCCTCACATCGAGGTAAACGAAACTGGTTCGGGTCCCTTCTAAACTAGTGATTTCGACAAGTTTTTGTACACGCTTATTATTGAAATTATTATTTATTAACTGTAATTGTCGGCGACGTTTCGAGGGTTAAGTCCAGCGTTTAGCGTAATTTGGTCGGTTTGGCTTTTGAGGGGCTTATTAGTAATTATTAGTTGTCAAACCGCGGAGGTCGTGTGGGATAATTATTGCTTTATGAGGAACATCGAAAATAATGTTTCCTGTCGGCATGAAACGAGGCTATGATGTACCTAACCCTCTTACTGTATCCGCATTTTACATAATAAAGAATACATTCTAGTACATTTTGTATAAAAAATAAACTACATACCTAAGTTATTAAAATAATGATTTATAAATGTTTTTGGATGGTATTTTCCGGTTACAATTCGTGACGTGTTGCCGAGCGGGTCATGCTCATGCATTTCTTTTTTCAAATTGTTTTTCTTTTCATGCACGAGTATTGTGCGCGGGTAAATGGCGTGAAATTGACGGGTGACCAGAGTTTGCTGGCGTGAAGCCTGGCAATTTAAATAGGGACCTGAAGGTTATACAGTCACATAATTGTACTTGCTTGTTAGTACGTACTTCGTTAAAACAATAAAATACACTTAGAGCGGTATTTATAAATACTAAGACTTATTTTATAATCAAAACTAGCCATTACCCGCGGCTCCAACCGAGTGAACTTCAAATCCCATTCGCATAGCTTCATAAAAATCTTCCTAAATAAATAAAAACTCTAACTTGTCTTCGAGTTTTTATTTGTGCGATTCATTTTTATTTATATACATATCTGCATATTTGAAGCTTTTTAGGCAACCTTACGTAAAGTCATTTTATATTCCAACGAAATTGCCAATTTATGAATAATCTATGTGTCAGTCAAATTAATTAAGCCAACAAATTATCATTAGTAACTAAATAGTAGACATACATGTTAATAAAATTATAATAATAATATGTAACGACATTTGTACCTAACATAGACTACTAATCAACTGAACATACCTACTCCATTATTTATGTATAACATAAATCAGATCCGGGCCAAAAATTTAACCCACAATTTTCAGGTTAAGATTTAAATAGATAACCATTCACCCATTGCGCTATTTTTCACGTGCGAAAGACTGAAGTCTTCATGGATACACCCGGAGCCCTCCCGCCCGGGAGCAGCGCGGATTGTCATGTCGGACTCGAACCGACCAAAATCGCACAGTTTTTCTCGGGCCATCAATTGCGAGAGTGTCATATCCATCACTCCCCGGCTGACCCAGGGCTATAAAAGGCCCCCTCGGGTGTGGGACTACGGTGCCCACATCTTTCCCCACATTGGAAGAGATGCGCATCGCTTTATGGAAGGAAGTCATTCTGTGGTCTGTGCTAGCTCGGAGTTTCCTCTGGGCTCGCTCCGACACCTCTTTCTCGAGTAGGTACTACTTGCTCGCAGTAAGAAGTGGCAGCGGCGGCACCTATTGTGCTTATGAATTAAAATGAGTATGATTTAAGCGTTACTAGATAATTTTAAATTTACTTTATCTTAAAACTATTTATAGTTGCCATTTATTGCTTCAATTCCAACTAAACCTCTGAGTACATTTCGTTATGAATATCATCATATTTTTTCGAATTTATTCTTAAGAATAACAAAGGTAAATACGGCCTAATATTTGAGTTTCGAAAATCATTTTATTAATTTTAGCGTTCGATATTCAAATTGTAAAACATGGCGGTAAAAAACATTATCATCGTGTGACAGTAAGTAAAAAGCAACAATATAGGTACTGACAATCAAACACAATGAATACCTTGACATTATGCAGCACCATTTACAACCTTCCTAGATTTGACGAGGCAGTTTTCGTTCTATGTGCGAATAGATTAACACTGAGGCAAATTCTTGAGCAAAATATTACACGACGGATTTATAGCTATGATGCATGATGGTATTATGAGTGTACCTGTGTACCGTACTATGTGTTTTTATGCGCGCACGTGTGGGCTGATTCATAGACATTTAAAATTCGAAGAAATTTGCATACGATTCTAATCTCAATGCACGGATGGATGGTTACTTTAATATGGTAATTGTGCCGATCGCTATGGGTACAATGTTGCTTTCCATACAAATATTAGATATAATACTCGTATATGAGCCATAGACGCTTTTTGGTTTCTTTTTCTGACCCTTTAATCAGTCTATACAACCGTTTTTTTTTCAATTATTTATTCATTATTAATATACAAATGATTTACATAATTCAATTGTAATAGGGACTTACTACTACGAGTATTAGGTAATAGAAAATGGTACAGAACTATTTTTCACATGGTTTTCTGATTAAACCCCATTCCAAGCTTCCATCAGTAACACATAACTCTGAAGAGAGACCGGGCGGGGAGGTGACCCATGAGATATTAATACCTTATCTACCCCTCGACAAGTCGTTTGGCCCACCCTCCCCTAAACTGAAGACTTACGTACATTTGCAACAATATTTTATGCAACTTCAGACAAAATTGATTAAGAAAAATATTTTCTTTGTCCACTGTAAAATGGTATGGGATACTTTTTATGTGTTAAAGTGCATGGGAGAGATGAGATAGGCACAAGAAATCAATGGAGACAATTGTTCTAAAACCTGGTAACACTGTACTCGACCAAAAAGGTAATAACCACACTAAAAATAAATTAAAAACATACGAAAAACAACAGAAATTTACGAGTGAAAATGAAAACGGGTAAAAAAAATTAAATCCTGGGTCTGATTAATATGGTCTTTTTAGCTAGCCGGCGCGGCGAAGGCCTAAGGACCTAACACGGCAGGGGACCGGGTATAATTGGACCCCCCGAGTCCCCCGCGTTAAGGCACCGGGTTAGTTTATTTATTAGACGGATGGTCATTATCGCTTGTGTTAGAAGGCTCCGTTATCGATTCATAATGTTTTTTTTTTATGTAAATATCTGGATTGTTGCTTTAATTACGCCTTTAGAAGGTGGCTTTAGAATATTTAAAGTTTTGATACAGTTTATTTATGTATTCGAAGTGCGCAATCAGAGAATGTGTTGTCATAAAGGTGCGTGTCCAAACCTCGTTAGTTAAAAAACTAGTATGGGTGTAATGAGACATCCAGGATTATTTGGATGATAAACAAGCCTGGAAATGAGCTGTTCACTCAACTTGCTACTCAGCTAAAGTTTGTATCTAGACTAAGTATTATGACCGCGGTCTTCTGTAGGGCGGAGGTACTTTCTCAGTTGGACAGCTCATTTCGGACGGGAGATACCGTCGTGTCCTACCTCGACTTTCGAACCGGTGGTCCATTTGCATTTGATAAAATGTTGTTAATATTGACGTTTTGTAAGTGCCGTTTACTAGTCTATGCAGAATTAATGATTTTTGATTTTGATTTTGATTTTGATCACTAAGACCTTTAGACCCAAGTCAACTTCAACTGACTAAAAGGGCTCTAAAAAGGCTTTTTCTTGGAGTTCATCAATTAGATAATAGTCACTCCCTAAAACGTCAATGTGCTATATTATAATATGACAGTACACTAATATAAGAATGAAATTGACTCGAAATAAATTTAAAGATTTTGAATACATAAATAATAAATGAATATTCTAGGACCTAGACCCATGGTAAGCATAGTTTAACTACCTTGTATTATGGGTTATAGAATGCGAATAAACATACTTAGAAACTTTTTTAATGTAAATACATACATATTATACATAGAAAGCCTAGACCAATGCAAATATTCATATTCATGTACACAAATATTTGCATTGAGCGGGAATCGAACCCACGCCTCCTGCGTAGCAGTCGCGTTCACTACCGCCACGCCACGGAGGCCGAATACATAATTGAAAAGAAACCTATTTACTACCGCAATACTATAATACAGTTTAAAATTCTTGATTACAACTTCATAAGACTTTTCGAGTTGACGACTTGGCAGAAGGTATCATTACTTATCAGTTGGCCAATCACTGAAGCCCTCATTGTGTACCGTCAAAGTTTATGAAGTCGGTAAACGCTTCAGTGTAAACAAGTTATTAAAGAAAGCAGTCATGAAATAAATTCAACAATAGACACATATCATAGACAGTTTGTACGTAACTAGGAATGATTATCTAATGAAGAGAAAGAAGACAGTATATTGCCTAGTAAATTCTACAGCACGTAACGTAAACACTTTACGACTGTGTTAAAACCTAACAACAAAACCCATCCCAGTAAAATAATACCCGTATTAAAATCAGAAAACCAGGAGCCTTCAACGTCAATGTCCGGCTACTGCCAATAAACTTAATATTCCAAGAACGGGTCTCAACTGGCAACACAATTATGAATGACATTCGACACTCAATCCAACGCTTGTTCGGCCCAGAACGCTCCATTCATACACAAAACATATGCTAACAAACCGTCCGTGCCATTATTCAACTTAACCTTAACACTTTAATAGCCTGAATCGGGAATCGAAGCCGCGACGCCTCATTTCACTTCGCTTCCTCACTATACTCCTCAAAGAAAACTTAACCTTAACACTATTACCAAAAGTTGAATTTTCTCTAAAGGTCCCTTAATTGGCTGCTACGAATTGTGAACATCTTATGTTACTTACATAAACAAGTGAATTCGAATTCAATGCGTATGAGAATAAAGTTAGAATTTAGCTGTAGATATGAAATGCAAAATTTTCAACTACTAAGCGATTAAAATTAATGAGCGGAGCCAAGTTGGTAGGAACGAAGAATGAGGTTCGATTGAAGTCTTGGGAGGCGATTGAATTTGAATGAGGCCAAAGACTTTGCCAGGAGTTGGTTCCTACTTACATAATATTGTATCAAGAATATATCGCGATAGAGTTGGAACAGTATCGGACTTAAGTTAAGTGCAGTCACGATCAAAGTGGATGAAGTGTGAAGCGGAGAATGAAAAATGATCTGTCAAAGTTGTCAAGATAGAGACTGTTTTGGCTTTCTCATAATCGGTTTTAAAGATCATCGTCATCTGTACTTCATCCTAGCTCTTACCACCCAGTAAGGTGTACCTAATCAATTGATGAGTTGTTAAAAAGAAATAGCGAACTTTTGAAAGTAGTAAACTCGGCCATGGATCAGATATTTTGGGTCCGAGTTGCCCCCTAAGCCTATGCTAAAACCATTGTTACTTTAGGCAACTAAAACGAAACTCGAGTTGTAAACTGGAGTTGCCGCGTCTAAACAACTATTCAGCAACTCTATGGTATGAAAGAAACTTCATTCCGCCCACGTCCAAGCTGTGAAATGAACTCCTTGCTGGGGTTTTTCTAAACGACTAGGTACAATATGGGGTTCTTCAAAAAGGGCAAAGGTTTCTACAGGGTAGGTAGACAGCACGAGTGTAACGCCCTGATGTTTTAAACGTCCATAGGCCACGGTGACCACTTTCTATCAGGTGGGCCGTGTACTTGTCTGCCACCTAAGTGGTATTAAAAGAAAGTTACAAAAGTCATCCTCAAGATGGTGGACTCCGCGGAGTTGCCGAAACTGCCGTTTCATTTCTAGTAATGTTTTTAAGTTAAAAACGAACCCCGACCTGTGTGGTGAAACACTCTGATGAGATCGGGGTTTAAATTCAAAATTATTATGATGATCAAAACTTATTCACGCCATGGCTCAAAAGCTCGCGTGATAATTAAAAAAAAAATGTAAAATGGTCTAAAGCTTTCACAAGAATACATAATAATAGATGTAGAGTCAGCAAAAAAAATGCTGAGCACTTAAATGTTGGTAAAAACGATTCATCACAAGTCAAGGTCAGTAAATTCATTCAATCAAATGATATATAACTACTTCGCATTCTAAAAGTTCTTTGATTCGTTATTTCAACTGCGTAATATCTGGCGCCAGTAGTAGGTATAAATGATAAGGTATGTCAACTGATAGGTGTCTGGTTCGAATCCTACAACGCTTTAATACCTAGTACAATACAGTAGGCAGGGCAAATTGAGGTTGTTCATTTAATATTCTATTAGGTTTACGAGAATTAACGTTAAAAATATAGTGTGATCTTTTGCGTGGCTTAACATTTAGATCAAATATATCTACTACTGAGTACTGTCAAAAAACATAATTCTTTTTATAAGAATACTAGCGGACCCGCGCAACTTCGTTTGCGTCACCCCGTTTTTGCAACATTTTTCACTTCTGCTCCTCACCATTTGGTAGTAGCATGATGTTATATACATATAAACCTTCCTCTTTAATTACTTACTCTATCTATTAAACTAAACCGCATCAAAATCCGTTGCGTATTTTTAAAGATTTAAGCATACAAAGAGACATAGGGACAGAGAACGCGACTTTGTTTTTGTAATATGTAGTGATTAGCAACCGAAATTATTAAAATTCTCTCTAACCCCTCCATTTTTGTCTTAAGTTCTTACGCACTGTAATCAACTCGTTGCGTAATTAAGACCAAGAGAAGTACCTACAGATTTTTTTTTTATTCATAATACAAATTCCAAATTCGCAATCGTAGAGTGTGTCAACGTGAATCTAATTCAGATATTAGAAGCGGTATTTAAAAAAGTTTAACGTCAATTTATTGTCAGTTTATGGTCGGTTTTTTTCTAGATCTGTTCTGGTGACGAATCTCAATTCAATGGACCGTGCGAGTTTCCGCGTAGAAAGCGTTTCCGAGGTCATCCGATTAATGTTTATTTACGTTAATTTTGGAGTTATCTCTTACAGTATGATCACAGAAGCGCCGGTAGTTTAATTGTTAAGGAGTTGGCTTTATAATCAAGAGGTCCCGTCTTCGAATGCCATTACATTGCCGAAGTGAATCCACTCAATACAATCAATTTAGCTTAACTGGAGGTTTGGCGAATAATTTGTAATTTCAGTTACTAATATTATTAACGACTAGGTACTGGGTAGGTTTATTTATCATCGTCATACTTCTACTGCTTTCTTTTACGACTATCTATGATCATTTAATGATTACAAATTCTTAATATTACAATTCAGTGTCCCAAAATATCTTTAGGGAAACATTTTTCTCAATAAGTATGAAATATGAACCATCATGACCTGCTAACTTGCTTTACAATAAATTCCCAAAATCGGTATAAAATTGACAGGCTCAACAGTTTGCCGAGGCTGAAATAACCTCTCGGGAGGTCGTACCGTGTCCGTCAAACGTTCTCAGGCTACCGATTTGGACCTCCTCAGTTTTATTGTTTTCAAAATTTTACTACCGCACTAAATCATTCTTTTCTGCGAAACAGTTCAAGTTATGTGATTTAATACGAACGCCTTCACTATCTTTTGATGAACTCCATTTATATTTAAATCATTGTTCTGAGAAAGATATAAAACCGCTTCATCACTTTCCCATAGACAACCTCCTTGTTTCAAACATTTTGGACGTATGTAAATAAAAAGCGCCGCATCGATATTAATAATGCGGAATAGAAACAAAAAAAAAGAAAGAAATTAAAAATCGAACGCCAGGAACATCCATACAATAATGGGAAGGAACAAAGAGGTAAAAAAGCGGGAAGAAACCTGTCGACGCCATGTTGTGTGGCAGTCGGCCTTCACGCCTCGGCCGCTGAAGATTATCTTTCGAAAAAAGAATCGAACGGGAGGCTTTCATAACCATGAAGACCTTATATCGTATTTGTTTGATAGGATTATCGGCTCTTCAAGCTACTGAATAAAGAACACTTTAGTATGAAACTGTTACTACTTATATTGTTTTGTGATCATTTGAAAGAAAGAGCATCGTCACCGTGCGCCTGCGCTGATGACCTGTCAATTGTGCGCCGGCCGTAGTGAAAAAAAGTGACATTAGAGTGGCCATCTATTATTTTGACTTTATGTGGGGAGATGGAGCCGAGATTGATCGTGTTTGGCTCAGCCCTTTTAATTACACCGCATTCAACTCAATGGCTTTGTGTTCGTCTACTGTTCGGTAGATGTTTATGTATTATACCTACCGACACATTATATAAGCTTTGTAAAGACCATTGTTACACGAAATATTGTGAGTGGATAAGTAGAATATTTCACATAGGTATAATACTATGTGCAGTATATTCCTTTTGGCGCATTAAGAGACTTAGTGAACTTTAACAAAAAATCTAAGTCATACAATCAATCTATCGCAGTCCTCTGCTGGTCGTAGGCCTCTCCAAATATTGGAAGACTTTTGCTTACTAGTTCCACGCTGACCAGACGGATTGGTATAGGTACCTATGGGCACGGATCTAGGGCCGTTAGAGAAACGAAGCCTTTGCGCGTGCGAGTTGTTTTGATATACTTAATCTATGATTGGTAGACTTGAGCTCGTACATCTCCATTACACCCCGTGATATACTAAAAATATATCCCAAAAATGGGTACTGCGCGTATAGAGGGCATTTTGATCGCATTTTGGGTCCTCAGCTCGTAGCTATAAAGGGTTTTATTTAGAGTTTTTCTTCTCTCGCAGTGATATCATCTGCGTATTTTACCGTTTTTCCCTCTTACGACACTCTTCGGATAAGGTGGGGTGGTGATATTCTTTCTCCGTCACCACACGCAACAGCTCATACAATCATAATCGTAAATGACACCAAAATTAGACCTCCAAATTTCTTTCATCTAATCCAATTTTTTCTTGTACTATTTGGACACAAATATTTGGATTGAACTACTAAACAGTTGTAATTGTCGTATTAATCGGATTCAAATTTCTCCATTTTTATGCCGAATCAGCAATAACATTAAGTAAACTGGGACATAGGCCTCTCGCTGTGGATCGATCGCTTCGTGAGTAACTTATTTGTCAAGCTTCTTAACTTGGCCGATTTAATATACTTAAGTACCTAATTATTGGGTTGATCCTACTTATAATATAACTGTGAAAGTTTGAGAAGATGTTTGTACGTTTATTAGTAATCATATTGAAACGACTGAACAGTTCAAGCTGAAGTTTGATACAGGAATAGTAAATAGGTACACATTTTAGGACGTTCTAAACATCTGAATTTAGACTCAAAGTATAACTATAGCATAGCTTATTTTTAATCTAGAATATCGAGATATAGGTACACTTGTAAACGTTTTCGTTTCCGGGAGCGTTTCCCTAACACTTTATATACCTTACTTGTTTTAGTTTATTTTTAATATTATTGTACTTTAATATACCTACTGAACATAGTTCGTGTAACATAGTACAAAATTTATTCAACAAATATTACTCCCTGTCGCAGCCGAAGCTGTCGACTCCCAGGCCGACATACATTTTTTCTAGTCTAACTGATGGTTTGATACTTTTAGGGATGCAACACTGCCATTTGACTTCCACAACCCATTGACCATATCGCAGTATTGCAGCTATAATAAGTATGTTACCATTATAATCCATACAAAAATATGATATAAAAAGTGCAATATTAGCAGTTGTGCGTGTGCGCAGGTGGATTGGTCACGGCGCGTGTCACGGCTCGCGTGCGTCGTTCGCGTCGTCTCATTGTGCGATTTCGTATGCCCGCCAAGCTACATAATACGATCACATATTATGTAGACATTATCGTCAATTGCATCGTTAACTATATGTCACTTTCTTATAAGTACAAACCTACCCATGTTAATAGTGTTACATATTTCCGGACGATGAAAAAGTGACGTTGAATTATATTATTATAAATAGAAGGACGGTTTCTGAACGTATTTATGGTCACGTTCTTATGGATTAATGTTTTTTTTATGCTACTAAGTCTGTCAACAAGCGTTTTGTTTGCTTGAGTTGTTGTGAATATTTATTCTGAATAAACTTGCTATATCGTCATGTAGGTACTTAGTAGGTACTTACCTATTTATATATAAGATCAAGATATGCTATAGGTATACCTATAGCATATCTTGATCTTATACTTACGTCATTAATGGTGGACCCGGGAGCATCTCTTTTGAGATGACCCCCTGCTCCTAATGTGGAAACCATAATGTCCCCATCTAGACCCCTCTATCTAGGTATAGGGATATGTGCTTTGCGCTGCCCCCAAAAGGGGATTGGTCGCGGGTTCAAATCCCCTCTTGGCATTAACTTTTTTGAATCTAAATCTATTTGATAGATAGTATACTTAATGCTTTAAATTTTTATTGACGACTAAACGGATCTGATTGAAACAGGATTAGAGCCAAGAATAACACAAACGTATAGGCTACTTTTTATTCCTGAAAAGGTTTCCATAGGTTGTGGCAACGGGATCAGAATGTCACGCGGGCGGCAACCCGTGCCTTTGTAGGTAGGTACATACATCAGATTCACAGTAGGTACCATTGTTACACTCCACAATACAAATAACTACGTACCCGTATACCTATATCTAGGTACATAAAAAGTTCAATTGCGATCTAAACAAACTTTTACTTGCGTACCTCATGCAATTTTGCGCAGCGAGACAGATATAGAAATAAATAAAGCCACCGCGTGTGCGGCGCGGTGTGGCGCGGCTTGGCGGCGCGGGCGCAATCTCCGCGGATCACGATCTGCGGTCACGTAGCTCCCACTCCCATCGGGCGTACGTAATACCAACGTACATATTATTGGTTAGTAGCTATGTGCATACAAATCACTTTTGTGGAGAAATAGAACTATTGAAAACTAGTATTTAGGGTTCGACAGGTACCCGACGGAACTCTATTATGATTATTATTATTGTAAGTATTGTATACTAGATGTTGCCCGTGACTCCGCCAACGCAATATATTACATAACATAATATAAACTCGTCTATATCCCTGAAAGGGTAGGCAGAAGTGCTAGCACCCACATTTCGCCAGTTTATGTTTAGGTCCCAATGTCATAGGTGGCGAGTCTATTGCTTTAAATATTTTAACCGGGCACTTATAAAACTGCGACTTAGCCTATGTTACTCAGGATAATTGTAGCTTTCTAATGATGAAAGAATTTTACTGTAGTTTTTCGAGTTTATTAATTACAAACATACATCCAAAATACATTTTTTCATCTTTATAATATTAGTGTAAATAAGGGCCTCTATACAAAATAACATTCTATTAACGAAATCGCGTCGACGGGAACCATTTTCAATTTCCTATCAATAGATCATTTGATACTGCGGTGATTTTAATAATAAATAAATATGTGAAAGAAAATATTTCGAGCCACAAAGATTCAAATTATAATATTTGTGCCTCGTTAAATTTATTACATTTTTGTAGTCATATTTATGCTTATGTCAGTTAAGTAACCATACCTACTTATTTACTAAACGATTCCACTGGCGTTTTCACCAATAGAACCTCACTTTGTCTAGAACCCCAGGCAGGCACTCGTAGGCGATTGATGGTGCACGGTTTTTTTTTCAGTTTATTAGTGATTTCCTTTGAGGTAATGTGCATAGAGTCTCTTCTTGAACCGGCTGACACTCTCAGCTGATACAACATGTTCTGGAAGATTGTTCCACGCTCTGACCACTTATGCAGGGACGTTTTTACCTATGCCGGGGGCCCTGGGCACACAAGAAAGCCCCTTTTGTTTTTTTATACCGTTGAGGTGGCAGTCCAACTCACGGCCCACTTGATAGATTGGTTACTATGGTCTATGGTCGTTTTTAACACCGAGGGCGTAAACCGTCGACAAATTTATCTTCAGTACAATCTAAATCTTCAGTCTCCACTTCAGTTTCTGTGAGAAAAGTGTTCTTAAGTTGGTGTGCAAGAAATTGGCTTACTTTCGGTGGGCTCCCCTGCAGGGCCCTGGGCCCGTGCCAGATTGACTCTATGGTAAAGACGGCATTGCTTTGACGCTTAAAAACTGTTTTTGGGTATTATTGTTAGAGAAGCTAGTACACAGCTTTAGTTTTAGTCCTCTTAATTGCGCATTTCTCTTAATAATGCACACCGCATTGGGCGTTTTTCATCTACGATTAATGAGATTGAGCTCGTCTACCGCCGTATTAATCCGTGATGTCCTCAAATGACGTGTACTGCGTGTATAGAATTACATTTTAGTTCCAAGATAAATACGCCGCGGTAATATTCTACAATATAAATACTATGCTTAGACGTTCTAATACTTACTCGTAATGGTGAGAAATGTTTAGCGCATACTCGTGCTAGCATTCAATGTGAGAAAAACCATTATTTCAAGTAAACAGATGTTTTATTGCAGATATTGGCACGGACATAAAATTGTTACGTGTCTCGTACATCATACGTTTTACGATAGGTACCTATTGGTACCTACATAGCTCGATAATGCTGTATCAATAGTTTTTGCTGTGATTTTAGTACCTATCTGTGATTTTAGTAACGAACCGTTAGACTGACCGTCCGTATATGAACGATACCTAAGTACAGAGATTATATAGGTAGGTAGGTATGTATTAAGTAACGATACTACTAGACCATACACAGACTTAATATTTTGCCGAACCATAAAGTGTTTCCTTATCCGGCAGTCCCGGGTCCTTTCAGCGAGGTATGAAAAAGCATTTGATGAGGCCGTCAAGCTGAGAGCTGCCACTATTGTAACATCATAGGTGTCTGTAATAGTGACGCTTTTTCCTGAGACGTCGTTCGTCGTCGACGTTCGTGCCCTAAACAAAAAAAATTGGTTCACAAGAACAGTCGTCCATACTTATTTCAAGCTAAACTAAAATTCTCGTGCCCGTTTTATTTCATCTTTGCGTATAACCTTTGAAACTTACAACAACATTATGTACAATTGTTTAAAAGTAACTACGACAGTATACCTAATGTTATTTTAATTAGGCAGTATATCTCGACACAAAAGATAACAAATTCTATTTTTAATTTCTAGAGGCGGGAAACTCTGCTAAAACTTTAAATATTAGAATGTATGAAAAAAAAATCTATGGTTAAGTTTTTTAGTTCTTTGAGAGGCCGGGCATTTACGAGAAACCTTTTTCTTGACTATAACTGTGCTAATGAACCCTAAAACAAGTTGAGGTTACAATACCCTCATAGGCCCATAGGCCCATAAGCTCATAAGCACCCGTCAAAGTGTGGTCATAGAGAAGATTGATGACTCTTCAGTCTTAATGGTAATGGATACTCGTCACTCTGCCTATGGCGATTTCTATAACATTGTACCTACATTCAAAATATGAATATTACCGAACGAAATGTAACCGCAAGAATAGTGTTTTGGCTATGCTTCGTTTTAATGTGCCAATACCTAGTTATTAGTAGATATTGTGCATTGTTTAGTAGATATGAAAACGCACCGGGTTTCGCTTAATAATAAGCCTAATGAGTTTTAAGGTTTGTGTGTCAGTATTTATGGATATTAATACATGCAAATCTTTAGTCTTTAGAGACAAGAAATTAAAGACGCTCTTTTTCTTTTGTTAGAGAGCATTAAATTTATTTAAAAAAGTGACGTAAAAGTGGTGAAACAAGTTAACGAGACATTCGCAAATCATTTTTATCATTAAAGTTCCCGGTTGCATACAAGTCTTTCATTTCAGAGTCCCTGGTCACCTTACGTTACTTTGGATTTGATTTATACAGCTTTTATAAAGGTGATTGGCACCTGATCGCCCAAATCTGAGATGAAAACATGTGCTAGAGCCTCATATGTTAATCAGTAGGTGCTTGCGGGCGAGGTTATCTTGGCCCCGAAGATCTTCATAGGACTCCATACACTGAAACTCACCCATATTCGCATTTACCAAAATATTACCTACTTAATTATTTCAATCTCAAAAGAAACTGTGGGTGGTCTTTAATAAAGAGGCAACCGTAATAAACTGAAAAATTGAAATATTATTCGTCAAATACACAAATCAGGCTTGTTACGGGGTCAAAGAAATCATTTCGGTGCATAAAAAAATAATTTAACAGCAATTTTTCACAGCTATCCGTTGGATGGGCGACTAATTTGTTCGAATGCAGCGCCCCGACCTGCGCGCGCGCACTTCTCATTGTGTTAGATCAAACATGGCGTTCGTTAATGGCGCCGTGGACGCTGACATATTGCCTGTACGTGTGTTGTAACTGTTATTTATGACCGCACCACTGTACGTGTCTATACTGTATGGAATTAGGCAGCTTTGTGTTTGTCAGGTCATCTCTTCTGACCTTTCACTCTAAGTCATTTCATTCATTCATTTGGGTACCTATCTACCTATAAATTTTGAGTGTTGTAACAGTTGAATTATATTTAAGATTTAATTTAGTAGCTTTGAGTGAAAAGTTGTTTAACCTTAGGAGAAAGGTGAAAGGTTGCAAGTTTGGATGGTCGTTATTTATTGGAAAAGATATTATTTAATCGCATCAGTTTCGCTTCTTTGTAAGCATTTACGAAATTAAAAATAGTGAAAAGTGTAGGTCTTAAAAAGGTAAATAGAAACTCGAATAACAAATATGTAACATAGGGTGTAAACCGCAACAGTTTCATAGGTTTTCGAATTTATATCTGTCAACTGAGATAATAAAAAATAAAAAGAGTTCCTTACAATACAATATTCTACATTGTACCGAAGAAGTAAAAGTCTTACGGAATGTGTTTCATCTTTACTGATCGTTAGCAGTGAAATCCGTTCATTTAAATTAGATTAAAGCGTTTCTCAATGACATTCATTGAGTAAATCTGAAGAGGCTGTTTATTTATTTGTAATTGTTATGGTTAAGTTGTATTTTAGTTTTAAATAATCTCAATTCCTATCACTGGTGAAATCAACAGCTGACATTTTACCATTCCACATATTTTAAACGTAATGTCAATCGTTCAAATTAAAATGAAAAATTCAATTGATTCCTCCTTCCCCACACTGCCGAAAACTGTAACATAAGCTGATTTCTCACCTAAATCTCTCTCTCTCACACACACACACACACACATCTCCAGATTATTATAAAGTAGTCAAGTAAAAAAAGTAAAAGAATATTCATAGTCAAAAAAGTCATTAGTCACTCTATGCACCGGAGGCGCCGAATCACAACCCGTCAAATGTTCGACTCACGGTCTCGAGACGAGCGTAGGTATTCGTAGGCTGTTTGATTATATGTTCTGCGACTACCCTCCCATCGCTACTTGGGGAAGTCACGATCGCTTTTGTAAGGGACCGGGCACTCGCTACCTTTGTCTGCTTGCGAAACAACTTCTTTTTTCTTATGGTTTTATTTAAACATGTCTTAGGTGCCTGTGTTCTTTTTCAGGGTTCCATACCTACCTGAAGGCTAATAATGGAATCTAATTACTGAGACTTCGCTCTGTTTGTGTCTCTTTGTGTTAAATAGACAGTTGAACTTCTCTTTCTATTGCCACATTAAGTACCTACTAAATCGGGACAAATTAAATAGTTAACTCCTTAACCCCCCGGTTGCTTAGTTAATATAGCATCATTTTCCATAAATGAGCATCATTAACTTGAGCTTTGCAGCACAGTCTCTACACTTGTTCAATTTCTCTTCTTATTGTGTGACTTATATTGGATTTTTCATATCCACATTTCATCAGATACACCTTTTTACCACATATCATGTTCATGTCAATCGACATAAAATCTGATAAAGTATTTAAATAAAACTTTTGTGTATGACCATTCTAAATCTTACAACAAAACAAAGAATTTTTATTCCGTGAATTTCTATTTCTGTACCAAACTCAACGAAAGATTCCACGTTCAAAAATAATTCCCTTGTCGCAGAGATTTCCCGCGGCCGTCAAACACTGCGCCCAATGGAAATGACATTTTAAAAACCACTCTCAAGCCTAACCTATAGACGGTTTTACACGTTATACTTGTGTTTCGCACGCACGCTTCGTGCGCAACGTCGATAAAAGAGGGCGTGGCCGTCGCCGCCGTATCTACCAATCACGCTGCGCCGCTACACGTGTGCGTGCACCGCACCCTTTCATGTGTGCCGCGACACTGCGCCAGTGTGAGTGTGACGTTATGTTTACACGCTCGTGGTGTATATGGGCGTAAATAAGTATATGCCGGCTACCGGCACCACAAAGGTTCCCATATCTTTTATGTTCTTAGATCCTTATCTTGCGGTTTCTTATTTTACATTTGAGATGGTGGTCTGGAATTAACGGTCAGCCCCATAAACATGCTATAACAAACTTTAATATGGCTGTATACAAAACAATCCGTGATTTTTACTGCGTCCGTAGCGTTAATAGGTTGTTATAGATTTAAAGATACGGCCAATGGTGTTTTTTGGTTAAATAAATATTCATGAATCACCTTGATTGAATTGTTAATGGGCACAAATTGCTGATTATCACGATGTAAATTATATTTTAGAATGCTAGCTTTCGTGAAACAATACACATTTATCGTGAATTATTAGACCGTTATTAGTTCTGAGATTTCCATACAATAAGAATGATATCAAAAATTGATTGAACCATTACCTGTGTTTAAAATTTTATGTAGCACTGATGCTCGACACTCAATTTAATCAAATGACTATGAATTACAAATAAAGAAGCCGCAAAATTCTGCGTTTGAATTTCGAACTTCAAAGGAACGTGTTCTATATTTTAAATTGAGCGACAATAAAAGACCGTTTTCCCGCCAAAATTCGATTAGCGAGGTACAGAGGGACAAAGAAAGTCGTTTATTCGGGGGGCGGTTTTAAAATTGATTTTGGAAGCGGGGCGTAGCTCATAGGTGAGTGGGTGAGCAGCCCTCGACCTGTACTCTCTGGCTGACAATATGTAAATCAATATTTTAATAGAACGGTGTTAAATCTGTTGTTACAAACTTGACTTAAATCTCTAACACACGTCATAGGTTAACCACAATGAAGTCTTAAAGTTTCGAAATTAGAAAGTTTTTTTTTTGGGATTTCATGATTCTGGTGACTAAGACCTTTAGGTCAAGTCAGGTATTATATACCAGTAAAGTAGTAGAGACTTTAATGGAGGCTTATCTACAAGGAATTTTAGAACTAACACGAAATATCTTAGTTCACTGTAGGTAATATGTCACTTTCCTACTTTTCTATGTGTTGTCTAAAGCGTTATCAATAAATTCTATCACCTAACACTCAAATACTATTTCACAAAATGACATTAATACTACGATGCCCTTTTTAGCTTTGGCGCCAAAACTTAGGCCAAAAATAATTTAGAAACAGTTTAGTTAGTGATATGTCACAACAAAATTGACACCATTTTTCAAAAGTTTAGTTCATACGTCGCGTTCTATTTTCAAACGTCACAACAAACCTAATAAATTATCTGCGAATATTGATGAACGATCGCTCTATTTAACGTTCCAACGCTTTTGGGTCCTTGTAACTTTCACAACATTTAATCAACACACACAAAGGAGTACAAAGGCTCACAGCCTTGTAGTGTTTGCTTTAGAGGGCGCTGTACACAACACGGGGTGCTTGCCCTCTGTGTGCGGACCTTTTACGAAGAGAGGATAGACAAACTCTTAAGGCTATCGTTGATGAGTGATAAAAATATGTAGCTCATTGATCAAGGGTTTATGTTTACTGTGCTGTTCTAGGGGGGCAATGTTTGCCGTATCTTCGGGTAACTTTGGCTATTTTAGCGTGCTTTTCCTTTAAAAAAGTCGATCTCTCGAAATAATTTTTATCTGTACCTACTGTATTGGATAAGATTTCATGATGATGACTACCTACATACAATTAATTTCAAAAGGTTAACAGTGAATTACGCAGACACCGAATTTGTGTTAACGACCTAAACGTTCAGTACCTAAACAACTAATCTAAAGTTGGAAGACGTCAAATCTGTGCTAAGGTTGTCCTGTCAAAAGTAGTCTCTCAGAACTAACAACTTTACATAGACGATCATCGCATTGAAATAAATCCTATACCTATAATAAATAGTTTGTGAGGCTGTAGGGGGTAATCTCTGAACCTACTAAACCGATTTTTAAAAGAAATTTTAACCAATAAAACCTTTCACTATACTTTGTAAAATGTAGCTTGGGTCCTATGACAGCTGTCAGTGAAATCCCGCACATGAAGTCTTGAATTTTCTATTATTGAATGTAGTAGCTGTCAATGTCATACTTTATGGGCATACCGAGCTAATTAGTGATGGGCGATGAATCATCGTGACCACATACTATGAACTATCCATATTTTGAATAAAGCTTAATTTAAAATTGAAATTAATATAAGAAAAAAATAATTAGAATTTAATCTTATTCCTTAGGTATTTTAATATCATAATAATATTTATATTTCAATATACTTGATCCTAAATAATATTGAGTAAATAAAATCCTGCATTCAAGCCATCAACGCCCTGAACCTTTTTTTGGATTTTGTAAGAAGACACGCCGCGTTTGGCTCTTGGGCCATGACATAGGCATAAGATACACGCGCCAACATCTTGTTTGATATGAACTTCCACTGATCCACTCCACTCATTCTCATCAGTATGAGTGCCGACGCCTTGTATGCGACGTATATTCCGTTCTCATTACAATTAAATACATACATACAGTTAAATTAAACCTAATTATATGTAACATGCATCAATAATAGCTGGTAGTATCGATATTTTCATCGAATTTTGGACATCCCTATCAACTTCATTTTGACATCTGTCATAGGACCCAAGCTATATTTTACAAAGTATAATTATTTAGATTTTTTTACGAAATGTATAAATAATTCATTTTCAACAATATACCTACTGAAGGACATGAAATTTCATCCATGTGAACCGATAGATTTTCGACTTTATGAATAGGAAAGATAGTAAAGGTGCATGCGTCATAGAATACCTTTTCTTACTAGGTAACTGCCCGACTTTGACAGACCCCTAAATGACTTGCGTGTTGTAGAGGAAGCGCAAGTCAGTGGCGGGAAACGCTACAAGATTAATATGGCGAAGTCAAGCCGCGGTAATGCTGCCTCATCGTCTATATCGGCTTAATTAAGTTGGGCCCTTTAGTTACTACGCAACCGCATAGAAAAATGTTAATCTAATATTATTATGTATACCTTCCTACTTAAATAGGTGAATGTTTGTAGAGTTTTCTGTTATTTAAAACTTTATGCACAAAAATAGTTTACCAAAGGCGGACGTAATGTCAAAATAATGGTGTTTTTTCTTGTATATGGCTTTTCTTGAGTATTTGCCAGTATGAAGTAATTTAATATACTTAGTCACGTATTATAATCACTACATAGTATAAAACGTAGTCGCGTTCTCTGTCCCTATATCCCTATGTCCTTTTGTATACTTAAATCTTTAAAACTTAGTACGCAATGAATTTAGGTACAGTCTTTTAATAGATAGAGTGATTGAAACGGATGGTTTATACCTTAGTATATAACATCATGCTATACCAAATTGGTGCGGAGCAGAAGTGAAAAATTTTAGAGAAACGAGGTGACGCAGACGAAGTAGCGCGGGTCAGCTGGTTATAAAAATAATATAAATATTCTGCAGCGTTTTTCTTATTTAGTCACAGTCAATGTCAACTCAAAGTCTTCGAGCGACCGCACATTGGCGTCAAGACTGTCTGAAGACAGTTTTGTCTCACACAGACAAGTCTGTCTTAAGACTGTTTTGTCTGCGCAGCGTTGCACCCCGCTGCAGACACAACTGTTTTGTCTTCGACACGCCGTCATATTATATTGTATACTTATCATATTTATATACCTACACAAGACCAACTCGTTGATAATTACCTACTAACTTGATTACATTAACAGTTTTCGTAATTTCTAGTGAGTATCAAAATTAGTTATTTACTCCATCCAAATTAAGGCCACATCATTTAGTTAGGTAGGTATCTCTCCCAAAAAAAATCGCGCTCTATCACAGATAACAAAATATTTCCACAAGACATATTGTTTTATAATCGTCAATATGTCTTACTTATATTTCTGATGATGTTATTACAAAGTTATATATTACCAATACCTACTATACATCATCTGGTCTCTGAGACAAGCTCATCTCAGCACATGACAGATGGTATAGTGGATCGCCCTAACATGGCCGGCGGGCAAGCATACGGCGACGCAACCTACGTCAGGATTGAAAAGAAAAACTTTGTTTTTGTTTACGTTTGCGAAATATGTACTTGATTATTTTAATTCATTTGCGATTAGTTAAGTACTTAGTTACATAGTGAAATTAGGAGGCTACTGACTCTAATGAGATTAGACTTATAAGAGATCGTCGATTGTGACGTGACTGGTGTTGCAAACGGCCATAAGGTACAGTAAATAGGTTCTGGTGGGCCGTGTAATTGTCTGGCACCTAAGTGAAAAATAAATACTATGTTCATTTAATGAATACTTATGCAAATACTTATTCTAATGCCACATGTCCATTATGCACACACACAAGCATATAAAAATGAACCGAAAATGAATCAGCCTTACGATCGAAAGGTGTTGGGTTCGAATCCAGGCAAATACACTACCGACGTGACTCCTGATACAAGCCATTGCTCTAACCCCTAAAGGGAATATGATTATGAGTAGGTAGTACTTTCGGTTGCTTCTTTTTCTGTCGTGTCGACGGCATTTTTGAGTTGCCGTCGTGATGTATTAATGAGTCGCTTATATTCTATCAACATACATTTATATATGTATACAGACATACATTTTTTTTCATTCAATTTCAATCAAAATAGTGTATCCTTTAAAACAAACGCTTATGAAGTGAAAACAACTAAACGTAGCAAGTATTAGTTTAGTCTACAGGTCTAGAGTGGTGCTAAGTGTCCCGGTCACTTGGTCTCCCCGCTGCAAACATCCTTCACGACCCCTCCGTGTTTGCGCAGAATAAACGGTTTTTTTACCCCTACTAAATGCTGTGCGAAAAATATTATTGTCGATTTGGGATCGAGTATACTTGTCTACTTTACCTACATGTAGGTAGCATGTAGGTAAAGTAAACTAGAACTATTTATTAACTAGAAGTTTTTTTCTATTGAATGTCACACACAAATCTACATAGAAGCCGTATTTACCTGGGCTAGTAATTTTATCGCATGCCATATCTTTTGGACAGGTACAGTCAGAGCTACTGCACTTTTGAGTTCTACTGTACTTTCGTCATGAGACTCAATTACATAAAAAAGTTAGACGCACATATATTATGCGCGGTTAAAATCGAAGTACTACTAATACTAGATACTTAATATAAAATAATCGGTGCAAAAAGGTGCCATACAAAAATGTAGAGACAGCATGTTTAAAATATGTGTTCAAATATCGAATAAATCACTCACTACTCGTGTCCCAATTGCGAGATAGCTTCGACTTCTCTTCGCAAACCTGTGGTACGGCACAGTCTCCCTTCGTCATAAGTAATTGTTTTTGCGGCTAATTCTTTCTGTTCCCATTTCTTTGGGGGCCGCTCCACTCGAAATTACATTTTTATTTGGTTAAACCCGCACGGGGTGGGTGCGATTGCTTTTTGATAAGTCAATTTTATTTTAAAAGAGTTTTTAATAGTCTCTCTTGTAGACAACAATAGTTCACATTGAGAAAAAAACTACAGATTCAGAATACTTAAACTAGATACCAAGTGTGTAAAATAGGGGTGGTTATCAAATTGTTCCAATCTCAATTCGTTCCATGGCACTTCATACTAACACTGGTGTGTAATTTTTTTCTTCGCCATCATTCTCATATACCTACCTAATTATTTACATAACAGTAGGGAACGGTGAAAATTTTGAAAAGAAGCTGTTGTATTTATAACTTACCTCGGTCTATTTTGGGACGTACCATGCAACTCATTGGCCGGCTCGATGCGTCAGGCAATTCAAACATGTACCTACACCTATAATCTATCGAATAATCTCTTTCTCTTGCCAACAGCGGACTCCCTGCTAGGATCAGGGTCTGATGAGGAGGAAGAAGACGAGTCCCGCACTGCGAACAACTCTAGCAGTCCAGCCAATGCCCCACATCCTGCGCTACATTCAGAATTATCACATAACGGGGACGCCAAACCTCATGATGATTCGGAAGACCAGGTGAGTAGACGTCTACTGCTTAAAGAACACGCATAAGTATAAGAATGAAAAGAAGAGGTACGGTCATCCCTAACTGTAATCATTTCCATATTCCTAAGTATAATAAGTCATGTCATACTATTGGATTATATTATCTCATGTAATGCATTGTAATGTTACACTATACTTCTTCTTATGAAACAAACTTATTATTATTTATTATAATGGTAAGCAATTTTCCTAGCTAATGAATGCTGGGAATATCAAAGGTGTTACTCTCGAATCCATTTTACATCTAGAGTAGAGTGTACTTTGATTTATCTTGACCTTTACGGGAGTAACATGTTATCTGGCAAACCCTTAAATTAAATGTGCATCAGACCTTCATCCGTTAGTTGTCCAAAAGTGTTGTTAGAGCCTTGTGGGTACTGTACACCCAGCATAACTCTGTAACTAGACATTAATACTGGCTCCAACCTTGATCACGGTATACATACATATTATACATATACATGTATAGTATTACCGTACCTTGATGGAGAATCTGAATCTTTTGTGACTTTTATTACAGCAATTAAGACAAGATTATCATTGTAGAGTATTCCTGGGATCGATAATTCAGATACTCATATCATCCAAAGAGAATGGTCGACCTCCGAGCCTATAAATAGACTAACTGAGATTCTATTGATGGAATCGCGTCGAAACGAACCGTTGTCAATTTGCTATCATTGAATTACTTGACACTACAGTGATTTTAATTATAAAAATATGTGAAACATAATATTTCGAGTCACAAATACTCAAATTTTATTAAGTTTTTGCAGTCATATTACAAATTAATGTCAGCCTTCCCGAAGAGCGAAACCTATGCTCGGGCCCTCTCCGTGAGTAGCGGTGCTGCCCTGAAACAAGTTACTACACCACGATGGCAACTCAAAAATCCCGTCGAATCTCTCATACTTCACTTAGCGATTCCACTGGCGGTTTCGCCTATAGAATGTCACTTTACCCAGTAGCACTAGCATGAACTCCTATCGATTTCGTAATGTAAAGGTCCGAAAGAACGGAGTATTGTGATTGGTAGTCTACCTCTTGTGAACTTGTATGCGTGTGTAGCCCACCAATCGCAATGCTCCGTTTTGTCGATACATTTACATTACGAATTCGATTGTATTTCGTGCTAAGGCTACAAACTCTCTGTACCTATATCGACAATCACGCCTGTACAATTACACGGCGATACCACATAGTCGCATTCAGTTCTTTTTCTTCACCCCACAGGGTTCGCTGGACGGAGACCCTGAAACGAGAGACTCACAAGCAGAAAATAAGTCTCCAGATGACGGCAATGGGGGCTCCAAGCGACGGGGACCAAGGACGACGATAAAAGCAAAGCAACTAGAGATTTTGAAGTCGGCTTTTTCTCAGACGCCGAAGCCTACGAGACATATACGGGAACAACTTGCGAAAGAGACGGGGCTTCCGATGAGAGTGATACAGGTCAGTGAATGAATGGTTTTAGAAAACGTATAAGAGTAGGGTTAAGATTCGGTAGGGAGCACGAGTGTAACGATCCTGGTGTTGCAAACGTCCGTAGACCACGATGACCGCTTTCCAATAGGTAGGCCGTGTGCTTGTCTGCCACCTAAGTGGCAAAAAAACGTCGTAAAAGGTACCCACTTATAATCGTATTATAAATAAATAAATATTCTAGAACAACATACACAACGCTACCTAGAGCCATGTTAAGAATAGCTTAACTAGCTTGTGTTATAGGTTATAGAATGTGAACTACGTAACATTCTTTTTTTTTGTAAATACATACAAATTATACATATTAACACACAGACCAATACAGATATTCATATTCATGCACACAAATATTTACACTTATCGGGAATCGAAACCGTATCTTCCGCGTAGCAGTTGCGTTCACTATGCCACGCCACAGAGTTCGTCGTCAGACTATTTACCTAGACATACCTATATGTATAAGTGTGTATAAATAATGTAAGAAGTTAATCTAAAGTGTGGCACACGCAACGAGAAATTTCGATATTTTCCGTGAAGCGACTGCCATCTGACCTCCACAACCAATGGTCCAATGACCAAAAATGGTCTAATGTTTCTAGATCTAATTCTCGTAATATAAATCTGTTCAAAATTAGGTCTGATCTAATCCAGTCTCCCAAATGTCAAAAATGGTTTTCTCGTAAAAACTATATAATTGTGAACTAATAAAAACAATACCTACGTATTATCTACGTTTGAAGTTTCGGTACTAAATTAATTTCGTATAAAATGTCTATCGATCACGCACAACCTTCGTACGGTAACCGTTACAAATGGCCGCCGTTCCATCATGGCGAGTGTTCGGTACGTTCGCAAATTGAATATCGCGCGCGCATCCGTCCAGGAACGCTTGTGCTGACGTGACAAATATCCTAATTAACTAACGCGCTATAAAGCAATATTTTAGTGAAGATTTCGAATGCGTTTCTGAACCGAAGCTATATAACCAGTAATATCGTCGACGTACACGCAAATCATTTTTTTATTGCGTTCCTAGTTACATAAAAATCATTATTGTGTATTCTATTTTCACTTTTATTAAATCAATTTATTTTATCCTTCTACTTTTCTAAAAGGACATTTTGATATTTGTCAATCACATCTAAGCGACTGAATCGAATTAGATGTACTTAATTAGGCATAGAGATAGATTACACGAGAAATAGCACGTAAACTACTTTTATACCGTGAAAAGTTTCCTGTATATCACAGATACTGAATCAGTTTCTCGTGGAAAATGTCACGGTCATCTAAATCATCCACTTTATGGATTTTTTTAGACATTTGCAAATTGCACAAATACCTTTAGATAATTTTGCAATTTCCAATATTTTTGAATCAACGCAATAAAATAAATATTCAAATAAAGAATTCAACACTGATCACAGTGATCACATACCTACTCATGTACCTACCTGTTTATAATCTGACACGTCTACAAGAACGATTCCAGAAAACCTAACCTAATCTAACACATGGAATCAGGCGATTCGCCACACTGCCAGGAACAGATGTAAGTTAAAATATCCGTCCGTCTGTCCGTCACGCTTTTTGCGTACCTTCCTCTTTGTTTCAGTTTTTGTTGCACCCGGTTTCCGAACGTAAAAACTTTACTTTTTATAAGTGTCTAGCGGACTGTTTGTAAACGTAGTGGAATCAAACTACATTGAACTATCAAGGTTTTGTCACTGTTGCATCTCGCCTCTGTGGTAATTAATGAAACATAAAAAATGACTTTCTTAACATCTGTAGATGTAAAAAGACGAAGCTTGTAATTCTAAAATTGTGTTCGGAAGCAGTGGCTGTCATTTTTTGCATACACATTTAAGTACTTGAACATTATTGAGATGCTACAAAAGTAGGTTATGTACCTATAGGTCTTATTATAGTACACGGTTTTTAATTTGGATCATCGGGAAGAAGATTAAGAGTTTGGCTACAATCGACTTGCTTCGGTTTTGTAGATCGTTCTCTTAACTGAGAGTTTGATATCTTCATAGAGAAGTTAAAACCGTGTAGTTTTAATAATATTGTAGATTGTTCTCTCTATTTGTGCATCAGACTGAGAGTTTGACATCTTCATAGAGCAGTTGAAACCGTGTGGTTTTTGAAATATGTACCACCAGCTTGGCTTTATAGATTATACAGATTATAGCAGCTATAAAGAGATTTAGTCTAACTAGACTAAATCTCTTTATAGCGCCTAATTTAAAAATTAAACTCAACATTACTCACAGCATTAATTTTACCTTCATAAATTAATGACTGTATGTACTCTACCTACATAAAATATATTAGTTCATCTGTCCATGTACAAATATTTATGGCACCAAAAAATCCCTGTAACAATATTTTCCCTTGTACAAAAACAATGTCAAGTATGTTAAGTGGGATCATAAACAACATTTTTTGTGCCCGCTCGTCAAGTCCCGCCAGATCGCGCGTGTCAAATGTTTGTGCCACCGCCACCACATGTGCGCAGACGCATAACTGTAAAATGGCTTTTTGTAAACGGGATTTAACTAGTTAACACCGGCCCGTGTGAAATTCCCCGTTTGAAGACACCGCTCGCCACATTTCTGAAGTGAAATCAATTTTCTATCGAATTTATAACCCATCGCTGTTCCATCAGTCACAAGATTATAACGAAAATCCTATGAAATGAGGCAATTTTGAAGAAAAATTAACACATAATTGGTATCCATTTTTTGCGTAAAGAAAAATGATTGGATACTTGAACGTTTTATTGAATTTTGTAAAATTATTAGGTACCTATCTATTGCGTTTTCATTCACAAGAATATTAAATGAAAGGCCGCGCACGTCTCAGTATTTTATTATCATATAACATTCAAGAACGATGATTTTTGTCTTCCTAATACAAGAATTATTAGACATAAAGATGATTCTTAGTACTCGTATGTTACCCAACGACATTCCATAGGTGCATAGCTTTGCGGTATTCCACATTATGTGCTAAATACTGTTATCGATAGAAACTTGATGGGTTGAACTGTAATTTATCGAACCAGAACCAATGACTGATATGTTTGTATGGAATAAGTACAGAACATAACTTTTGTAACTGTCGTACAGACGACATATGAACTGACGATTCCCTAAATTCTGTGAAAAATTAAAAGCAGTTTGGGGGGTTTTTGACCATCGCCTTAAAAATGGTGTTAATTTGAGTTTGTATGTATAAAAATGGTGTAATTTTGGACGTAACAGTTAGATTTCTGTAGTACCTATTTTTGATTAATTTTAAACAAAAACATTGTAAACTATTTATATAATGTATTACCTACATAACTTGACACTAGTATGTAAATATTGTAGGAGTGAGCCATATATTGAAAAAAAAAAAATTAATTATTTTACAATAGGTATGGAAGGAATGGCGGTATCATCCTTCAGTTCTCAGAATTATTCAGTTGGTTTGCCTATATCTAGTGTCAGCGTCACGTTTTAAATTCGAAATTCAAAATTAAAATTATCATGCCCGCCAAAACGAGGAATATATTTACCGGTAAATACCTACACACTTTGTACCGTTTTGTTTTCTCATATCAAACAAAAATAGTTACCCTGTGATTTAGCACCACAATATTATGATGCAGCAGATAGGTATGCCATCGCCAGGAATAGAAGAAATGCATGTAATCAAAATAACACTACCAATCGGATGTCACTCTACCTCGACGCCAGTGTCATCCAACCGCGAAACGAGAAAAAAAGTTTGAGATATTTTAATAAGTTCATATATTGTAATTTCTTTAGCGTGACGGCCCTGTCGCCGCTCGAAGCGCCCTTATTGACTCATATTTTATTTTGACAGCTCATGTAGTTAGTCTAACCAGGGTTGTCAACAAGTCAACACTTGGTTTGTGAGAATAATATCTATTATTCCTCATTTTAATCAAATATGTATTGTTAGTAAAAATAAATGATTGAAGATTGTCAAACTATCAGTATCTACTAGCAATGAAATTTATTATTTAAACTATGGCAACTTTAAATTCAAATTTTTAATGTAATTTTACTGCAAATTATTTTTGTACTTTTGAAAATAAAAATCTAAACACTGTATCAAGCTATATTTTACAAGAATTTTTTTTTCGATCAATAACAACCATATGACCAGTATTATCAATAAAGGAAAAAAAAAGTAATTTGTCAGTATCTTACAAATTTGCTTGATGACATTTCACATTATAAGTGCGACCACACACGCTACATGTTTATAAGTGATAAAATAAAAACTATGTATTCGTTTCACACAATATCAACTTTATGTAGTAACGTTGTACAAATTTATTACAGTATTATTCAATAAATATTCAACACGCACTCTCTGTATTAGCATTTATAATTTCTGTACAAGATCATTAATCATTATTAACTTAGTATTCACTGAGACAATTTCAGCACTATTAATTGTGTTAATCATTAACGACGATATACATTATTAAAGTCGTTTGCTTAACGAATGAGATCTATATAACTTGTTTCAATCTATTTATTTTGTAGAATACTTATTTATTCTATATAAAACTTGAAACTTTAGGAATACATATAAGTAAATATACCTTACCTTACATTATGATATAAAAGGTCTTTTTCGCTTTACATTTCTCATCCTCTTCATTACCATACCTGCTCATCTGATACTCAAAGATTTGCTGGGAGAGAACTCTTAGTGAGTTAAGCTCGCTGTTGTTTAGAAATCTTCCATTATTCATGTAGGTATGATTTTTCTTGCAAATGTAATTAAGTATAGACTACTACATGACTTTACTTATTTTCTTATAAAGAAACAAGACATCGATAGTTTATTTTATTAACGCTATCTATGTTACTGTGGTTAAGTTAACTTAGGCTATCAAAGGATTATAAATCTTAAGGTGTCCAGGAACTTTTTGAGCTCACTATGTTTACTTGAACTCGCGTATTTGCTCACATTTTCAGTTAAGAAGTGTGTTATTATTGATAGACGAGTATCGAGAAAGTAATTCCCTCACGGAAGCGCGTGTCACAGGTTGATTGATAGTGGGCGCGATAAAAACAGTTTGTCAGCGAGTCGCGAACATGTTATTATGTCACCACCGGCTACCGACATGACGCGTCCTGATTAATGAGTGTTGTGTGCGGTGGCCTTAATGTGCCCACGTCTATAGGCATTAGTGAAAGGTTGTCCGCGGTCAGGTAGAACTGACAGAGCTTCAGTAATCTTAGATATTAAATTTTAAATATCTATTAAATAATTAATCATAATAACAATTAATATAACAAAAAAAATACCATAAAAATGTCACTGTTAAGAAGGGATGACAAATAAGTCAACGATAATTTGGCTGGTGTCCGTATTGACACCTAAAAATATTAAAACAAAAACTGTCAAATAGTGTCGAAATAAAGTTATCCGGAAAGTCATCTACCTAACCGATATTACATACAATAATTTAAAATATTTAAACAATAAATCGTTGACATTTTGTATTCTACTTTGTCAAACATATTTACGTCGACTTTATTAAAAAATATAATATTTGATAAAAATGTAAGCACTCAGCGTCCATAAGTCCATTGGAAATTGATTATTCAAATTATTACACAAAATGGCTGTTCCAAAGACATCAAACTTGTGTTATTTTTTTCTTAATATAGCTTCAGTCAATTATGAAAGAGAAATCCAAGTAAACGTCAGTGTCGAAATCGGAGTTGAATGAGCCGTACATCGGCGGTCGCACGGTTGTATCTCATATTTTAATACCCGTCGGCCACTTTGAACTGGCCCAAATACTATAACTTGCACGAGTTACGAGCCAAACCTGTAAATGCTTGTGTGACCGTGGCTTTACCGCCGAGCTGTCCCGATCTTACACGATGTTTTACGACAAATTGTTCCTTCAATTGATTGGCTGTTCTAAAGACTATCTATAGTGAATGAATTGATGCATTTTACTTGCACATACTTTGTTAAACCCTATGTTAAAATCATGAAATTTCAGACATGATATGATCGAATACTTAATTCAAATATTTATACGGCAACTTGCATTTTACACTAAGTTTTGTTACTAAACCATTATGTGTCTACAACATTATAGTAAAATCATAAAGTAATCGTTAGAGGAACAAACTGCGAGTGACATACATATTGCATAAACCTAGGTGTCAGAAAGTGACAGAGCATAAGAACCATGAAGCGTTTTATTATAAACCTATCAACTTATCTGATATTACAAGCTATTATAAAGAGTACGTATTCAAATTCGTTTAACATTTTAAATTCGGTAACTTAGTAATGAGGAGACTGTTGGTTTATTTACGCCAGTAATAATACCTTTATGGTTGAAACCACACAATAGCTTTTGACATTTAAGGTGTTGGTGAATGAAAAATGGTTTATAAATCACGTTACAGTCAGATTCTATTAAAAAAATTGTGTTTAATTTATGGTATACCTATGCGGCTTATGACAGTAGGTACTACCTATTAGTAGTAGGTATTACCGCCATATGCGTATTATTAGTCAGAGTAAAATCGTATCACTTAGCTGTTTTTACTTTGAGCTTACTTTAGAAAGTATAACTTTATGACAAATAAATATCAATAAAGTGTAAATAAACCAGCATACTGAATACTAATGTGTTTTTATTATAAATAATATGTAATAGTATCACAAATCACAATTTACTTCATAAACCGACTAATAATAACCTTGTGTTGTGTTCTCGGCGATGAGTAGGGTAGCTAATTTTTTTCTGCTGTCAGTGGGAAGACCAATTTGTCTCCACGGTCCACGGTACAGTAGCTCTCTTAATCTTGACCCCCCTAACCCTCCTCTTCCTTGCAAACGTCCATAGATTACGGCAACCATTTACCATCAGGTGGGCCACGTGCTTGTCTCCCACCTGGAATAAAAAACGCAACTTGGGATTAAATAATGAAATGAAAATACTTCGGCGTCTCTCTCAGTGCGAATGTCACTGGACGTAAAACGCATCCAGTAATGACGCCTTTTGACGCGATCGACGTGCCGCGGTCAAATCCTCACTTTATCTAAAAACGTGTATACAGTATCGCAATAAATTTGTAATTTTAATCGTTAATATTAAAACAACAGCGTGGGATAAGCATGAGGTAACAATAAAATATCTGTTTTACTGTGTTAAATAGTGTCAAGTCTCGTAAAAACATCGGTGGTATGGCGCATAGCGGGATTTGCGTCAAAAGGTGACATTAACTGTGCTTATTGTGCATAAACGCGGTGATACTCCGTGGTACCAGCTTGTGGCTGCGGTGTTATGGCCGATTGCTCCGGGAAACAACTCACAAATTGTTTTTTTTTTACAGAATTAAACTTGGCCGTGGTGACTTTATTTTATTGTCGAGTTTACTTGTGACACTATAACATTTGAGTTTTTTTTTTTAAGAACACTGTAGGTTCCTTTACAACTTTATACCTATAGGATACCTACAAATGTTTGAAAAAAGAATAAGTTTTACATTTTTAAACGACAATGGTTCTAAATACGTAGTAGTTAGATATTATAAATATATCTATTGTTTATGAAATAAGCATAATAATGATAATCGAAATATAACTCAGAATGTTTAGAAAGGCATGTAGCAATATACAAAGGTTATAAAAGCGCCGATGTTATGATTTATGACAGAAGACAGAAGCACCTTACTATAGCAGGTGCGGCTACACAAAAGCGTATGACGAAAGCAATAAATTATTAATTATTATGAAAAAAGGCCTTATACACTTACATGCTCGCGAAAAAGTTAAGAAAAAAAAAACATTCAAGAGCGGCGCCAAAAATCTTTTGTCTAGCAGACGTCCTGTGGACACACTGTGCGGTGGTGGACAAAGGGAAGTAAAGTTACCGACGCGGCATGCACACTGGGACAAAGCGGCACCCCGTCAGGACAAAAAATGACATCATTTATTTTATTGCCCTGAGTGAGAATGTGGCACATTAATACTGTAAGGTCGTAATGTTCCGATCGCCCTAGGCCGGTCATCACTCAATTCGATTCTCCTCTATTAAATAATATAGGATACTTGTTTTTCTAGTATTCGAACATTCAACTCACAAATCAAGTGTAATTATTTATATTATGAATTAAAGATTATTTACAGTCTAAAGTCGATTACAACCGTTTGATTTTGCCGTTTTATGATTTTAAATATTTTTATCGTATCCGGTCTGGGTTGTGTAAAATAATAAAGTTTGTAGGTTATTCTTATTTTGCATAGTAAATCATTTTAATTCAAATCTTTTTACAATGTCAATTATGAATTTGATATTTTTATTAGTGTGCTAGTCAATAAAATGATTACAATATACTCGATTTGTATACCTATATACTAATGTACTTACTTTCGAGAACTCGCTGGTCTAGATATGGCCTTAGGCTATATTTCTAAAGATGATAGATGAATAATGATTCATTTAACAAAGTTTTGATATTTTTGGTAGGTGCCTAAAGTGTCTGAACATTTATAAAATTTCCTTTTTTTCATTAAGTTAAAAAAATCAATATAGAGCTAAGAGGCTCTATAGGCCTTTATTTTTTCTTGGCCGACGTGTGAACTCACAGACGCTTACGGTGTATAATTCCAAATATTAGGTAATCTTTGGTAGGTATAAGTCCCTAGAAAAGTGACGATCATTTTGTATAATGGAATAGAATAGATTGATCAATGTATGGGATTGACATTTGTGACTAACATTGGTTAATAAATAATATCATAATTAATCGATGCCCGCGGATTCGCTCGCATAGGATTTTGATACCGTTCCAGGCACCCATGGAACGAATAAAAGTCGATTATAAATTATTCCAGGATATAAAGTATATAGGAAACAAATTTCAGACAAATCCGTTAAGTTTTTTGAGTGTGATCGACTAACAAACATCCAAACATACAAACATCCAAAAATCTTTATAGGCTTTCACATTTATTACACTTATAACGTAGGTATGTAAAAATATTCACAAGTCACAACGCATTCGCGACTATTTATAATATTTTTATAGATATCGTTGGGAATGCGTTGCCCATATTTTTTTACTTACGAGAACTACCTACCCTGACAACCAGCTTACGAGTATTTACTAAATGCATCCTTAGGTAATTTCAATTAAAAATATAAAATGAATTAAAAGATGGGCTTCAGAGAAGATATACAGTAATAAACATTTAAAATGAATTCATTAAATGAAACAAAAGGATACAAACCAAAGAATTGTCATGTCTATGTTTGGGCTGATTTATATGACAGCCTTGTGTGAGTTTGTAAACACGATATGCGCATACGCAGCCATCCATCACATTGGCCCACGACCGTAGTGATTTATTATCACTGTCCGCCATCTTCTCGTAGTAGCCGCCACCGCCAACCTATAGCAAATTAATTATGAACCATTTAAAGGTACTTTTTAACAGTAGGTAAGTAATAGTTTAGAAATATTTAACGAAAATCATAGCTAGCCCATGATAGGGAAACAGAAGGGACATATTTTGTCAAAAAAACTCTAGGACAAAGTGCAATGGCTGCACCAATAAGTCTTGGAATTCCTTACCAGCTCACGTATTTCCTTCTTCCTAGTCTCGGGTCCTTTAAGCAGAGCGTGAAAAAGCATATGATCAGGCCGTAAGCTGAGCCATTGTAACACTGTACGTGTTTGTAACGGTGTCCCTTTTTCCTGAGACTTCAGCTTACCATCAGGCGAGGAGAAATCAAATTGACGTGCTCTAAAAAAAACTAACCCTCTGAAATTTTCGAAACAATGTTCTGTATATTTGGATGGCGGAACATAAATTAATGCAAATATAGTTCATAAAGTAATTACAGTTCGTCTATTTTTCTATTCTTCTAACTTTCTTATAATCTATATTTTAATGTTTGATGAAAGATATACCCACCTTGAAAAAGTTTTGATTACTCAATTGTTCTGTGGGTAATTATATACACGATTTCCATTGCCACCGTCTTGTTCTATTTTCAATAAGTTAATAATCGTCTAGGTCGTTGACCGTCTACTGCATTTTAACTTTTTTATTTCATACCTGTGCTTACCTATGTAACTTTTTTATTTTACGGTCTGTGGCACTAGTGACGTGACAATATCGGTCACCTATTGTGTACCCTACTATTCCCAAACTGTTACAATACTTGCTATTATTTAGTAATATATCGACTGTATCGTTACTAAATCATTTGGCCTTCACTTTTCTAATGATGTTTCTTTATACTTTTTATTGCGATAGAGATAGGTATTCTGGTGTTGACTAATAAACAGGTTACCGTTTTTATATAATTCATGAAATTATTTTTTTGAATCTATGACTCTGGTCTCATGCATACTTGCCTACTAACCTATAAAATCTAGTAAGTAGTGCTTAGTGCTTAGTACATTTTTTATTAACTTGCAGATATGTATCTGCAAGTTGCTAAAAAATGTACAGTTGATGTCAACTGACTAAGAAAACAATTGTTGCTTTATTTCCAATCATGCTCTACCGTCGTCATGCTTGGACGCCTTCGAGGTCAGTTCGTCTTCCGTGTCATGACGTCTGAATCCTCTCGGTGTCGACCTCTGAACACCGACATTCTTCACTTCCTACAAGCGTTGTTAATTCTTGGTTATGGCTATGGTAGACATAAAATTGAAGGTGATTTATAGAATTTGACGTAAAAATTGTCACATTTAACAATTCCTTTAGATAGAATTGATTCGTGCTCGTATCTGGCGGGAGAATTATGCAAAAATGCTTTAAAATTATGTAACAAACCGTCATCGTTACCATATCGGTTAACGTGTTATCTAAATCTAACAAATTCAATAATTTTGTTTATTAAGTATTAAGAATAAGAAATTGAAGTAATGAATTTACGAAGGTTTTTACTTTTTTGAACCCTCATGGCTATTTATTTATAATACTAGATCCGTTTCTTTTCACACCAGAGATCCATATTAGTAACAATTTAACTTAATAGCTCATGCTAGTATTTTTTTTTCCTCTCTCTGTTTGTCGGTGTGTATGTGCTCCGATCTGCACTATGTCTACTTAAATCTTACTTTTTTCCCTGTGCGGAAATACCCACGGATACCCCCATGCCGAAGTCAATGACAGTACTTATGTCAGACTCGAACCCACCAAAACCGCACGCCCGTCTTGGATCATCAGTTGTCGAGGGTTGAGTGATTCATCTTTCTTTCAAATATCTTCTTCTAAAATGTCACATCAATACTTAATAGAACCTTTCGATTAATTGAAATCCCGGCCGTTGCAGACCGGTTCGATCATAAAAAATATACGATACACTTTTATTGTGTAACAACAACGAAACAATACCTTATCTAAGGCCATTCGATATAAAACCTACAACACTAAAACGGACTTAGATAAAACTGCCATTTTGGAAAGCGTGACCAATGGCACGAGCTAGCGTTATCAGCACACAGAGCTGATAACAGACTGATTTATACATTCTCAATGGTGATTGGTGAAACGGCGACACACTCTTGCGCACTTATCAGAAATTAAAAATGGAATCCAGTTTGTGAGCGAAATGAGTCGTATTTTATGTTGGCATGATGCCGTTAACCTATTTACGCATTTTTAAAGCATCTAGGCAGGTATTATGATAACCAATATCAATCCAGTTAAAGTAATAAATCCAAAAATGGTAACTTTGATGTGCATTATCTGATACAGATTTATGCAAAATTTCAAATATATTTTCTAGATCTATTTGAAATTACACATAGATTAGATAGGTTTAAGATTACTTCATAATTTTCGAAGATATTCCTTTGATTTTAAATTTATTGTGTCGTATGCCAACCAAAGATCAGACACTCGAGGTTATTCAGGAGCAGGTTATTCAAATCTTAGAAAAAGTAATCATCAGAAATTTCATCCAATCCAATTATTTATGTCCGATTTTCACCTCTCTCTTGCCGTTTCACTTCTACATTCCATCTATTTATTTTTAAGTGCTTCTGACATAACAAGTGCAAAAATCACCGACAAGCCTTCAAAAAAAAATACCTAGTACTAAATCCGTCCACAACTTAACATTAAAAAAATATGACAATATTTCACATCCCTAAATCATTTTAAATCGAATCCACGTGGCACGTCTAAATTGCAATTTAAAAATAGAAACATCAGTATCACGAATGCCACGAAAATAACACAGCAAGTTGTAGTACATTTCGAGAACATCTAATTAACTAAAATAAGACAAGTCACAAATTGGTACCGTTGAATGTTGACACGGTGAATTTACTCGTGAACATTGAGAACATATTTTTTTTATTTTTTACAAGTTTATTAATCTGTTAGTAGAAACGGGTTGATGGGTGGCGGGTGGCGGGAATGATTGACATATTGTCTTTATTTATTAGTAATTAAAATTTTAAATTGTTTTAGATATGGCCGAGTAAATTTAGATGGAGATTTATTAAATCTACAAAAAATCAGTTGTCATGGCGTTAGTCCCGGTTGTAGTAAAGGCCTTCCACCTCGGAGTCCGGGGTCTACTAAAAAGATTCAATTATTTTACCAAATTCATTTAACCAAATGTGTTATAGACCAGACGTAATGTTATAAAATCATGCCGTTGTTAAAACTACTTAAGTACCTAAGTAATGAATAACTATACTAGAATTTTGGTTTGAGTCGTTGCGATTCTAGGTATCGGCCTACACTGATTGGCGTTCAATCACACACCACCACATTATACGCAGACAATTTTTTTCCATACTAGCTTATGTGAAACAGAAAATATAATTTGACATGAACGTATATTTCTTTTGTAATGTCTTGTTTATAATATTTCATAACAACATCCCGTCCAATTTACATCTGCTGTGTATAAAACAAGTAAGAGTTTCTCGTGTTGTTCAATTTTGCGTGGAAACAATTTACTTTTACCTCTGCGAGCGCCACGCCAATTGGTTGTAGATGGCGCATGAGGTGCGCGCGCACTGTGGTCTGCCTTCACAGACGCCATATTTACTCTTGTTCTTTTTTTAAATTTTAACGTTTCTTTTAATGCTTCTACAGCGCTAAGCTACGCTTCTGTCATTTTTATATTCATGTCAATTTATCCATTCATTTTCTTTTGTGAAATATCTAAAAATAAACATAATGAATTACAAAGTAAATTGTGGCGGTCCTCATCAATATTCCGCGACCCGCGAGGGTGCCCAAAATTTGCGTTTACGTCCCACATGGCGCATGACACGATAAAGTTTATGGCGGAACGAAAAACGAAAACAAAAATACGGTCAGCACAGACTGTTCGTGTATTATTGTTGGGTAGATTGTGTCGCTCCCTGCAGGGAGTCGACCGCCCGCAGCGTTTCTCTCAACGCTCTAAACCCAAATTACTAGTTCACCTCAGTTGCTAGATTACACATTTCCAGGTAGTAACTGGGTCGTCTCGTTTCAAGATCTGAGCTCAAAGCTGAAGCTTTGTTGTCTGCATTCAAGTCTAGATCTAAAACTATTACCTAATCAAAAAATAAGTATAATTTTTAGTTCGATTGAGTAAACAAAATGTAGCTACTTAAACTAGCTAAGTACAATTATAGATTGCTTACCAGAAAAGATGTGAAATATGTATTTTTATTGCAAGTTATACCGTATTCGGTATTGTCGACTCATTAGCAATGGGGGGCGCTTGGCACAGGTAGGCTCGACGGTGTTATTTATATTGAGGGTGAGCAGAACAATGTAGAACGATTACTTATTAATCATCTCTTTATTCGAGCCGGCTGGGCCATTCTGCTCATGATAGACAAAGGATAAAATAGATGAGTTTAAGTAATAGTGTTTTCCACCTATATGCTTTACCTATATTTATGAATTACAAGCGGGGGAATCTTCTTGTGCCGTTCTAATTCCGTTACAGAAACCAATGGGAAATTATTCTAGTGAATAAAAGTAGCCTACGTGTTGTGCCCGACCCTTGGACAGCCGGGGCGTGAAAGGATATCCCAGAGGCTATCTAAACCCCGCAACTGATGGCTGTGTAATTCTAGTCGAACTAGGGGGATAGGACAGGGTTGCCTGCGGTGAATTTCGCGCGGAGAAAAACATCTAATATTACCTAACATAAAGAAAAATATCTAATAGCATTCTGCTGGTTTTCGATATAATATGATAAAAACAGGCACATGTTCGATCATTCTCTAAACTACAGTGTCGCTAAGTAGTAAATATCCAAACATGTGATTGTTAAAAGATGAACAAGACATCGTAAATTACTCCATGTCATGGTCTTTATTATTTCATAGGAGACATGTTTTAATTAATTAATTATGAATGACACGCATTATAACTTCATAAATACTTGTAGCGCTTATTAGTAAACGAATACTAATTGACAATGTCAGTAGATATTTGCATACTTGATCATGATAATATTTCAAATTAATTACACAAAACGGTTGTAACACCAAAACGTTTATATTTTACAAACAAATATTATACTAGCATAAATGTTTTGGTTTCGATCGATGTTTGTTACTTATTCAACGCCAGAACGGCTGAATGAAACTGGATTTAATTTGACACAGAGATAGATTATATTCTGGAGTATTCGTGTAAATATTTTTCAATACAGCAATATGTTACTTGTCGCGGGAACAGGTGGGAACAGGTACGGGTAACATGTTTGCGCCATTTTTGAAAAACGCCGTCATTGTATAAGTGTATATGCATTACGCCACAGAAAGTAATATTACTAGCGCAAATAGACCCACAGACACTTCATTACCGCGTAACTGAATTTAAAATATAAGTAATAGTGATTTGTGGCTTTTAGTATAGAGACATTGACTTCACTGCAATATCTAATTCCGTTAAAGTTCAAATGGTTAATAAAAACCGTTATACGGTTCGTATACTCTGTCACCTTTTCATGCCTATTTTATGTATAAATATACGTATATCACTCGCACACTTGGTTCCTCTAAGTATAACTTTATAAATTAAACAGTAAACTTCTGTAATGTATCGTTGTAAGTGCAAAAATATAACACACATTCTTAATACACAGTTAACCCATTCATATTTCGATCCTCATACAAACATTTTATGAGTGTCCTAGGCGTCAGTGTTGGTATAAGAGAATGGACCCTCACTGCGGTGGACAGATGAAATATAGTGTTTAACACCGCGCGGCTTGTTGCGCGGGCGCCCCGCGGAGACTGTCCCTCGCGGCCGCGGAATATCGTCACCCTACACAACGCTCCATTATACCTCAAGACTAGCTATTACTCGTGGCTTTATTTACTTGAAACTTATTTTGTTTCTTCTAATTCTGTAATAAATGTAGCTAAAGTTAAACTTTATAGTACCTATCAATGAAAATTTCGTTAAATCATGAAAGTCAGGTACATTATTTATAGTTCCAGCTCGAAATGCCAATTTTTGTAATGTTTAATTTTTTCGTGGTAAATTATAAAAAATACATTATTTATCGTTACAGCTCGAAATGCCAATTTTAGTAATGTTTAATTTTTTCGTGGTGAATTATAAAAAATGTCGATTTGACTATGAAATATGAAGACGTAAAAAGAAGGCGAAAATTAAAAAAAGAACCGTGGATTGCTCCTCATTTTATGATAAGCATGAACAAGCACAACCATTTCCGAGATTAGCTGAATCAAACAAACAGCAAGATGGATCTTAAAAAATGTTTTGTAGTATGACAAACAGACATTTTAATTCAATTTATTAGTATCGTTTCTATATAAATGCAATAAAATTACACGTTTAAGAATTGCGCTATTATTGTCGTATTGATATTATTTTATTGCCGTGATTGACATAATTTATTGAAAATGGATTGTAGTTTATAACGTGGAACCTATGAAAAGGATACTTGTAACTTGGGTAACAGTGGAACATCTTCGTGTTGAAATCGAGTCATTTTGGAGTTTCATGCTGTCGAATTAAAATCTTGTCGTAGAAGGAATGTTCGGAATTCCGTTTGGGATCTTTAGGTGTAACCCTGATAGATATAACATATCTCAATATAATTAATTTCTCTATTTAATGATATTTTCGGAACTCCCTTGAATTGTTCGTAAGAGTCAATAAGTATAAAATATACATCTGCATTGCGAATATTTTTATTATATTTTATATTTCAACTATAAATAAAAGTGTAAAAACCTCTAATTCGTGAGGTTAGTCCTTCAAACCTCAGTTTACCGAACAAACAAACCTCTTTCAGATTTGTTATATTGAGGTAGCACGTTTTCGTATCCATAAAAACTTCTAGAAGCTTCTTCGTTTGAAACTTTAAATGTTAATTCGTCATTTTCATCTAAAGTTTGTCATGTTTATGACAGATAAGTATTTTATATCTAGTCATAGTTATAGCTATGTATTGTAACATAGTTTATACCAATATAGGTATCTATATCTATAAACTTACCTACCTATAAACATCTATATTATACATAATTAGAATACTACTGTCAATAGCACGAAATGGAGTTTTATCATGAAATACCAAACGATATTCTTAATTAGCCTGTTATTGGTTATTACAACGAAGAAAGTCGTAATAAATCATCTATATTGCCGACGCGCACGCACCTTTCATGTACCTAACCACCAATTTGTAAAAACAAATGACAACTGAATTAGATGTCAAATACAAAGACTGTTGGTATTTTTTTTATTGCCAGTATCAGTAGCTAGCCTATTTGAGGGCACTCTAGGCCAGTTTGAGGAAATACAGTCCCGGGTCCTTTAAGCGGGGCGTGAAAAAGCATCTCATGAGGCCGTCAAGCTGAGCGCCGCCATTGTAGCACTGAACGTGTTTCCAATGGTGACCCTCTATCATGAGACTTTGCCTTCAGCTTAACATCAGGCGAGGTGAAGTCAAATTGATGTGCCATAAATAAAAAAAAACTAGGTACATTGGGCCACAGAAATTCATGGACAGCAGCTTAAGATCTATATACTGTTGGTGTGTCTAATAGATAACTCTTTGAGCAGCTAAGTCTAATTTAATAAAACAAAATTACACTGTGGAAAAATATTCAATTCAATTCAATTCATTCGTTTATTTACTTCACTTCTTACTCGGACCTTTAATCCTTAAGTTGGCTAGAGTTAGAAGATAATAATCTTATCGATTAGTATAACGATTATATAGCGTTTTTGTTTTTTAAATTTTATTTGGTACGAGCCTCGGGTGAGCCAAGCGGGTTTTAGAAATGTTTAAATGCAGTTTGGTTTCTGTTTAAAAATAAAAGAAAGTCCAACTTAAAGGTTTCCTTTCAGGATCTGATTTATTTTTCCACAATATAGATGACATGATCTCTGTTAACAAAACTAAAAAGCCGTTATTACACACAATTAGAAGAAGAGAAAGAAATGCAATTATCAAAAGTTTATTGGTGCGTATTACTTGATCTCTGTCTCTGCCAAATTGAATTAAATGGCCGGCTGGTATCCTCCTTACCGATTTCATGAGTTTCTTCTTCATTCATAGTTTTCATTAGGTCAGAACCTACCCACCCTTATGGTAAAATCCATTAACTTAATTTACTCCAACACATAACTCAAGCAAAAGCGCGGGCAAGAGCCAGTATTATTACACTTTTATGGTCATGTCGAACAATAATGGGGTAACTGGCCTAATGACGTGGTAACGTCTGAAACTTAATAGTTATGGATAAGTTTAACCTCTTTTATTCATAAAACTTTTTTGTTGAGATGATCTATTGGTGTGATTAAGTAATAAAAGCAATAACTACACTCGAATGTTAACTAACGGAACAGGTCAATTTGGATAAATTCAGAATGATAAATCAATCACGATCGCGGATCTTGATTCCCCTCGAAAAACTGTGTTGTCAGTGGGAAGACCGAGGGTTTAAGTTGTCACTACTATATGATACTCTTCCTCTCCCCATTCCTTCTACATGGTCGGTAGCACGAGTGTGACGCCCCTGGTATAGCATAACACCCATAGGTCACGGTAACCACTGTCCATAAGCTGGAGCGTGTGCTTGTTTGCCACCTAAGTTGTATAAAATTGTATTGAAAATTACGTTTTGCCCCGCTTTCGGGGGATTGAGAATCGCGATTAACCCAAAAATATAGTGAGTATTTCAACGATAATAATTCTAGGGCGTATATTATTTTCTAATCTAGTAGCTCCAAGTTCAATGCCCTTTGAGTCTCTTTTAATCTACGTTGTTCTTAGTCTGAGGTCGGTAACTATAAAACTAGTAGTAATATAGATAGTTCACGTTCAATAAGTCATCAAGTCCATCTCAATTTCCCCAAACCATCACGAAATAAAACGAAATCTATAATGAAGTTTAAGGTCAACTAAATGTCTTTGGGTCACTCATCACTGCTAATGTCACTGTATTTATAATTTTTGAAATGTCACGTTGAAATTTCAAAATTTGACAGCCAATCAAAAGAATATCACTTGATTGGATTCATGAATACAGTTAATTATAAAATATGGATCATTTTGCTCAATATCGATCTTATATAAATGTTATACATTTTGAAATGATTTTATATTGTTAAGACTAGCTATTGCCCGCAGTTTTTTCTGTGTGGAATACTGAAATAAGCTACATGTTTTCTGGGTTTATCAAAGATTTTACCAATTTCTTTTTAAGTAATAGTTGAAGCATAAACTTAAAATATTTTAGCTAGTGGGTCGCCTCACAGCCAAGTTGACCAGAAGTCCAAATGACTTTAAAAGTTATAGATTTGATGAGAGGTATAGGCCTAATTTTGACAGTGTAACTATGTGCAACAATAAACAACATACATTGCATGTGTATCTATATATTGGAGAACTCTAAAACTAAATGACTGGCCTAATTTTTATTCTAAATTAAGGAAACATAAAAAATAATTTACGACTAAAAATATAACCTTAAGCAATAGGTGATATTAATAGACACATCAAAACTAAAAATTGGTTCATTAATCAATAAAGTTGATGTGAAATAATTAGATCAACTGTCAAAGTTTGGTTGTGAATGTGATTTCTGTGCAAATGGCGTGCGTGGGCGCTGGAGCGGTGAGATCAAAGCGTGCGTGCGCGCAGCGGGGCTAGCGCGAGCTTAACAACGGTGTTCTTGTTTCGATGTCGTGTTTTTTATCGTAAATCGAAATCCAATGTGTTATGTTACGCAAATGTGTATAGGTTATGAAGAGCACGCTATGAGGAGTTTTACTCGATGTTACTACCAATTTAAGGCATAAGTCACCGTTGTTTGGTTATTTATACCCAAGTGAAACAGAGTAGATACGATAATCAACTCATCCACTTTCTCTGAGTATCGTAGAAGGCAACTAAGACAACAATTAGGATAGGTTTCTCTATGTATTATAAAGGTATTAAAGGCAATTCAATATGACAGCATTATCATATTGTATAAAAACTATTTATAGGGTGAGGGTATTACTGAGGTAATTTCGTAAGTTTTCCGGTACACTGGTAGATACAGCATGGTACTTAAATTAATAATACAAAATTCACGACCAGAACATCGAACTGCCATTAGTTATATAACTACGCAAATTAATGTTAAATACATTAATTACTGTACAAACAAATCGTCGTTTTAATCACCACTAAATTGTTCCCGTGAATGAATGAATGAACGAATCGTGTTAACTAGTTCGCTAATGAGTGAACGAAACAAAGCGTGCGTGACTGGAGGGAATTAATTCATACGACGAACTGATTTCATAGACTTCCTTAGAAAGTGAAATAAAGTTTACTTTCTATAAACGAGAAGGACGTCTTCTAGTTCTTGCAGTTTTGTAAAGAGACAATGATGACAGAGTCGGCCTGAGACCTGGCTCCTGAACTATCTCTTTATTTTCTATAGGTACTGCACTTGTAAGGGTCATTCTTCGACCTTGATGTCCAAAACCGTGTCAATGGCACGTGATATTTAGGCGCAGCACCCACCTGAATGCGTAGCAAATATAATGGCCAGCACACACGAGACGTAATCGCCTCGACGCGCGATTCAGCCGTTACACAAGTTAGGGATTAGTGCCGCCCGCGCACGCGATGCGCGGTAACTCACCGTGAACTACATCACTATGAGTAGTTTTTTTTGAATTTTTGAATTTCGAATTGGATGAAGTATGAGAATAGTTAATTGTTAGTCAATTAGGCCTTGACGTTGATTGCTTAGCCACTAATCAGTGTACTAAACGATTAGTTAATTGCAGAAGATGTATCAATTAAGTTTTTGTGTTTCATTTCATTATACCTACCTTTTAATTTGGCACAGTTTTTTTCATTCCATTCACAAATGGTAAAGCTCTGTCTGTTGATGTCGAGGAGTAATAGGACGTTGATATTTTAAATTTATTTAAAGAAAATAAATACACTAAAATCATTGTCTTTCTTGACAAATCATTATGTATTTGTAGTTGGGTTTTACGATGTGGTCAATATTCGGCTACGTTCGACCTCATTTATAAAAGCTAAAAAGATAATCGTGCACAAAACTTAATTAATTAGGAATAGTATGTTTGTATATTAAAAAAACACACTATATAAACTGGATGTTAATTTTTAATAATCTATGTAAAATTGCCACTAGTGAAATAGAACGAGAAGGGATTGTCGCAATATAGGACCTATAGCTGTTGCCCGCGGCAACGCTCGTGTAGACTTGTGCTCCCTTTACCGCTACTACATAAAAACGTTCCTTAGAGTTTAAGGAATATATAAAAAAAAATACTCGAATTTGTCCTACCGTATTCGTGTTATGCGCTCAGCAGCATATTTCACGATTCATTTTTAAATAGATTATCTGTAACAATCTCTTGTTGTGTCATCCCACCGTACTAAGTGTACTGTAAAGTTCCCGCCAAGCCAAATATTTACCCAAGAACTTTTTTCAACAGGTTTGGTTCCAGAACAAGAGATCAAAAGAGCGTCGCCTCAAACAGCTGACCTCAATGGGACGCGGCCCGTTTTTCGGGTCATCGCGCAAGATGAGGGGCTTCCCCATGAACCTCTCACCTGGAGGACTGGAAGAAGGCCCACCGGGGTTTCCCTACTTCGCGACAGCAGATGGCAAGTTCGAATTTGGCTATGGCCCGCCGTTCCACCATGATGCGCCGTTCTTCCACCCGCCGCCTGCTATGCCGTTTAACCAGCCAGGTTGGTATTCTTTTTGTAAGTGCAAATCGTGAGGGTGCAGCTAAGTATCTACACATGTAGTGAAATAGTAGATTTATAAGTTAATCGTACACTTAGGAATAATGAACGATACTGATTTCTAAGCATAGTTTTAGAGAGCTGGACTGCTAATTAGAGGGTTCGAGTCCCTCTCATTCAAAAATACTTCTTTTTTATGTTTAATTGCATTGGTCAAGGTATACCTAGGTGTTTCTATGTATGTATTCTACGTATGTATTTATATACTAAAAGTGTATTTGTAATATATTTATCCACATTCTAGAACTGTTGAGTTTGAATATCTGATTCAGAATATATAATAAGACAATGATTCCATAATAAAAGTCATATTTCTGTTGAGACAAACGAAAGTTAAAATTATAATCCAACTTAATAACACGTAATAAATATTATATAGGTACCTTGTGAGAAGGTAAGAAACAATAGTTATGAAGCTCGTGTTTCGTTTAAAATTACTATTATTTTGAACTTGGCCCTGATTCGCAAATTATAGCACAAACACGCCAGTCCCCGATATAGAAAAATTGAAATCGAGCTTGGCATTGAAATAGTTGTATGTAAAAGAACTGCTACTGACCACGTATTGTGTTAATATGCCGTTCTAGCACGATACGTATTCATTCAGGCTGTTGATAGATGAATTTGCTTTTATATAACTGTTACAGCACAGCACTAGCTATTTTCATAGATAACCCATTTCGCGACTGATTTCCGTGCTTATAATAATATAGATACTTGAGTTTTTACTATAACATTCAAACAGAGGTAGTTTTTTTTTTCATTTTTTACGAAAGAAAGATGGATTACGTGGAAGAGCAATTAGCAGTCAAACGCGCATAAGACCTCTACATGAGTAGATTGTATATGAAGGTGTATCCCATGTATACTCATCTCTTCAGCAGTGTGTGCTTAATATCATAAATTAGTACTCTATAGAACAGATTACAAGTGCCATTTAATTTTAGACTTTGCTGTTTTCCGTTTCCATTAGATATCCAAATCCAAATAAAGTATGACTTTATATATTACTAGCTGTTGCCCGCGGCTCCGCTCGCGTGGATGTCGATTATCGCGTTATGCGACTCTACTCGACTCTCCACTTGCCTCTCTATAATACTTCTCCTTGCGGTCATGACAACGGAATTAGTTAGTGATATTAACGCCAATATATATAAATCTACCGGATCTATTAAGTTTTATGATTATGGCTCCGCTCCTTTGGATGGTAGCGTGATAATATATAGCCTATGTTACTCCTTGATATACTAAATATAACTATTCATTAAAAACAAAAAACAAATATTTCCTCTTTATACTATTAGTGTAGCATAATACAACCAGAGAATTACTAACGGGAGCAGGTCGTTTCGCAGGGGGCATGGAGACTCTTCCAGGAGGGGAGTTTCCCGATCAGTTCCCACCGCCGGAACACCTCGTCCTACCTCGGCCGTCATCGCCGGAGTTCACCTTCGGAGACGGTCCGCCACCTTTGCACCCCGAAGGTCTGGTTTGGTAGCTCAAGCCGGAGCCGCGTGACTACCACGACTGATGCGGCTCAACGGGCTTTTAGTGGACTTATACAGTGTTTACTGTGACGTGAAGAACACGTAGTGGTTTGTGATTTTAGTTCAGATATAGTATTTGATTTACCGCTTATTTAGCTTGTGTTTTTATCTTGATGTTGGCAATTTGTGTCTGTAATGTTGGTACTATTTGTAGTTTCTTTTTAAGTTAAGAGATAGAGTAAGGCATCCTAATATTGGTACTGGTTAATTGTTGATACTTTTTTGTTGGTTCGGAGATGTCATTATTAACAATCTAACATGATTGATAGATTGTTCTTTTACTTTGAACTCAAAAGTGTCTACAACTGATCTAGTGCAGATAAACTTGATAAGAGGCCTTACTCTATCTTGAAATCACAGGAATAAAGGAACTTACCCTATTAAACGAACATCTTTTATTAGTCTTGTCTATACAGATGTCTTAATTTTTTTCTCTGATGAGAAGGAAAGTGAAAATATAAGAGATATTTTCTGAAATATTAATAGTACCCTGAAATATAGCAGAGAAAATGTTAAAAAAAATACTGATCAGTTCAGTGTTTTAAGTGTCCATTGGATAGCATCACTTCAAGAGTAAATTTGTTTACATAATTGTAGAGAAATCTCTAAAACACAAGATTGTAAACAATCTAAAAAATTGTAAATTACGGTTGCTAATTTGTTTATAAATTCTTTGCTTTTATAATCTTTTTTTAGATTACACTTAATTGATATATTTATAAAATAAAATTGTGTATAAGCACTGTGAATAATTAGAATATAATGTACAGATAGCTATTGTAATAGATAATTTATTAAGTAAAATAGAAAGAATAATTTATTTACAATGGGTTTACTAAACATAATTTATGTAAGAATAATTTTGGTTCCTATACTAAGATAGACACAGTTCTAAGCAATTTTTTTTGTATTACATATTATTAATCTTATCCCTATATTAAGTACAATCTGTTTAAAAACAGAGACAGACATAATTGTAAATATTCAATTTGTATATATTAAGTGTATTGTCTTAGTTACTTGTACTTAATTAGGTATTTAAAATATGGTTGTAAGTTAAGCTTACTGTTATATTTTTTCAATATGCTTCACTTGTTTACAAACACTTCGTTTAAAGAAATCTACTTTATTGACAAATATTCACGTGATAATTATATACATACACTATTTCAAATGTGAATAATTTAATAGAAACAATCCCAGTAACACAAAATTAAACAATGAATTTGGCGTCTTCTTGTGAAAACACTTTCAACAAACACATCATGCTTGTAAGCAATGTAAACAAATCATAATAGAAAATATGAATAATATTTTATTTATGGATTTCAAATCCATAAATAAAATAGATTCAGAAATGTCAAGAAGTGTTGGTGCCCAGTTAAGTGTATATTAGTGGCACTCATTGTTTACAAGTCAGTGTGCGCAAGTATTGCACCGTAAACCATATTTTTATGCAATGGTCATTGTATTATATATTTTAATTTATAAATTAATTACAAAGTTTATAATTTTTTTACAATACGCATATTTTTCCCCACGGATGGTAAAATTATTATTGTAAACAGTGGATTTCGGATCCAGGATAAATAAAACTAAAATTACATTGGTGGCTAAAATTCGTTTCCACATTATCATAAAATTCATGACATACTAATTTTGTAAATTCAAAGATTTCGACATAAAGTAGCTTTTTTACACATTGTAAATATCATTCACAAATATTTTTCGAAATGAATTTCCATACATTTAAGGGAATATCGTTGTATAAGTAATAAAAACTGTTGTCAATGTGTTTGCAATCACGAATGTTGTCTTATTAATATTGAAAATGTATGTGCGTTACATAATCTAAGTTACTTTGTCAAGTTAATTAAAGTTTGTTTACATTGTGGTGTGTCAACTTACCTACCGAATAAACTTACGGAAGTGTTAACTTATTAGTAAGTAGGTATGTAAATGATAGCACGTGTAAAGAAACAAATGAACTTTTAGATTATTCGAAAAATATAAATTCAACATCAATCTATTCGACAAATACCGTGGCTGTGGAGTAAGCTGGATAATATGAAAATTAAAAAACACTTTCAATAAATTGTCATCCTATGCTTGGTACCTTTAGAAATGAAAATATCTCGTAGGTATATTATTTCGAATAGTCAATAAACATAAAAACCAATGGTTGACATTTAGAACAATTTTCAAATAAATATATTTGTGGCAAAATCATCGATCATGATCATCGGTCATTTAAAAAAGACATGTTTATTTTGATACAGTATATTTATTATATAAGGGAGGCCACACACAAAAGCAATATTTAGCTGCAAATAGCAATTTGCTAAGAAAAATTACAATGTCATGAAACATTAGCTAAATGTAAATGAAGGCAAATTTGTTGTTTGAGTGGATTTGCTGCTTTAGTGAGTGGTCCCTTTAAGAGTACGTTCGTGGCAGTAATCACATTGAAGCAGTGCGTTAAACAGGATTACTTATATAAGTATGTATGTACTTCGATGTAAGTGTTAATATTTGGTACATGCTGTTGTCTATCACTATTTAGTACATAAACAAGAATATAATGGAATTGTCTGTAAGAATAAAATCTATTCGAAAATATTTTACTTTTTATTTGCCTTTCAATTTCGGTCCGATGATATTTTTGATAAATGAATATTGGTAATATTAACAAATTGACTCATTATTTGGTAAATTTGAAAACTATTGCTGTCTTTATGACTTTTCAGTCACTCCACACACACACACACACACACACACACACACACACACACACACACACACACACACACACACACACACACACACACACAGAGAGACACACATAACCCAAACAAACGGCATCTCCAAAAACCGTGCGAGTGTCGATGTCGATACAGTGGGGATAGTGTGTCGCGATGAGATAATAGTACAGCGTGAGAACGCGGACAGTGGTAGTGGCGACGCGTTAATAAAACGAATGAGAAAGAGGGTAGACCGATATGGTTGGCCACAAATACAACTAGCTCGGCGGTCGGCAGTACACCGTGATCATGGCGCTTGTAACCGCGCCGAAATATCGGCAAGATAAAACCAACAAACATGGTAAATATCCCTTTGATTTTTATATTATAAATATCCATTTGACCTTCCAACCCTGCCGCCAAGAGAAAGAATAATACCACATGTGATACATACTTAACTTGTTCTAAATTCTGTTTCTCTATGTGTACTCCATCAACTTTGCCGGAGATCATACTAGGTACTATCACAAGATCCGGTTTAGGGGATCCGGAGGAACAGTATAGTGCAGGCGCATTATCTTCGAGCCAGATCTGAATCAGTGACTTTTAAATCGTACGTGGAACATTATGTACAGATATGAGACTATACATACGATGTACAGTCATGAGACTGTAGAGAAAAACTTACGCAAGAGCATCGCTGGTTGGCCTAAACTATCAATCAATTAGCCAAACGCAGTCCACTGATGGACATATGCCTCTACTAATGTTGTGAGGCTTTGGCCTACAGTTTCCATGCTGCTGGCTAGACGGTTTGATACAAAGTTTTATTCCGAGTTTTTCTTCACTCGCAGTGATATCACCTACGTATCTTTCCGTTAGTCGCCTTTTACGACATGTTGGGATGAGGTGAAGTGGTGTTATTATTTCTCCGGTAGTTCTAGTATTAAGAACTGAAGTTAAAGTGAAAGAAGTAGTAACTTAAGCAAGCAGTATTGTTTTATCAGATGTAAGAAGAGGAGATACTTGAAGTACCTACCCGACGACAATCAGTTCAAGTATGTGATCCTGAGTTGCTCGAGTAATGCTTACACGATTCAATTCTTACATAAAATTTAAACTTATGCTGCTGTAAGTTCTTTACAGCACCATAATCGTCTTCGTGGTACCAAACATAGATATCAGTTTACTGAATACAACTTATCTGACGAAGGTAGTTGCAGTTTTGCATCATAAAGCTAGGCAAAAGTTTGAATTACAAGGTTCAAAACCAGGCAAAGATGTCACGTTCCATAACAATAAGAGGACAGTTTTATATTATATACCAGTGGTTTTACTGCCATGGTTGAGCAAGAACATGGGAAGTGGAGAAGTTAAAACCAGGAAGCGGAACCCGGAATCTGAGGTAAGTACCTATGCGACGGGGACTTGTTGTTTTAAGAGGTATACCTCGGTTCACCCCGCAGAATAAATATACTCAGCAATATTCCTCGGTACTCCTTATGCGTACCGTAAATTTAATTAAGGCGGGTATTTTGTGTGATTTTAAAACATAATTTATACACCGAGAGATCGGTTAAACACGCCAGCAGAAACCAATAATGTAAATCTTTCTCACTATGTTCCCTACATGGTCAGTAGCACTAGTATAACGCCCATCTAGTCTGGCAAAAAGTTGATATTACACGGTAAACATTTTCCATTAGATGGGCCGTGAGCTTGAATGCCAGCTAAGTGGAATAAAAATAAATTAAAGATTTATATTCTCAATATCTGATAACAGTTTACAACCGTGGCTCGTAGTAATATGATGTTATCAAATTTATGAACCCCGAAGAAGCTTCAAACTATAAATATATCTAATCATAGGGTTCTTATACATAAACACATGGACAAGAAATAAACTAGAAAAGAAAAACTGTTTTCACTGCTCTATGCGTGAATACGAAACGACTTAGCTCAGTGTATAACGTGTTGTCGTTGTAGCTTTTTTTTCTCTAACATTTCAATATGACTTCAACTCGCTGATGATAAGCTGAAGGTAAAGTCTCTGTAAAGAGGGTCACCATTACAAACAGACAACAACGGTAGAGCTCAGCTTGACGGCCTCTTCAGGTACATTTTCACACCCAGCTTAAAGGATCCAGGACTGTTGGAAGAAGGAAACAAAGTCTACAAGTCTACAAGAAGCAATGTACCAGACACCTTATCCCAAAGTGTCATTCGAAAAGTGGATCTTATTAGTATTAGAAAACGTATATACATATACTTCGTGAAACATTTTGAATTGTGGTGTTTTTTTCGTTGTTCGGTCGTAGATTTTCTCGATTCGAATGATACGATGCAGTATCGTAGCACGTCCCGGTATCGTGTCGTGTCGTGTAATAGTCCTTACACAGTCGTTCAAGATAGAGTTTCCAAGAAAATAGTTTTATTGATAAATACACAAGGTTTCATCGTAGGTAGATGTACGTTTACACTGTACGGTCATTTTTATGATACTAGCCTGTAACTCCACCGTGTAATATTAATATTGTTTTACAATCTACAGAAATGAGCGCGGTCCATCCGGGGGCTATTTAGGGCCACCATGGTGCCCACATTAGGGCAAAGATGATCAGGGAAGAGATGTCGCCGGATCTGCCATGGTGCGAAAGATATGTCTTATATAATCTCATCTACGGAAATCAAAGACCCATAGACGGCGTGCGATTTAGTCGCTTCGAGTCCGACTTCTTTACCTCCATCGACTTTGGTGGAGGTGGTTTTATTCCACAATCCATATTCTAAGTAGACTTCTATACTCTCTTTTTTTCCCCGCCGATATCAGCAGCTCCAAAAATACCTACCTAGATTTTGACCAGGACATCTTTGAAAGCCTAAATCTAATTTAACTAAAAGTAACATAAATAGCATTAATAAAATAAAACACGATCTGTTTTATTTTATTAATGCTATTTATGTTACTTTCTTCTTTCTTTTGTCTTGTTTCTTTATAAGAAAATAAGTAATTCTATGACTAGTAGGTAGTTGTGTAGAGGCATTACTTCATACAATATTAGTTTCAAATAGTCCAGGAACTTTTGGAGCATACTATACATACAAGAACCCTAAAATAAACACTTTCGTTTTAACAGAACATCACAAAGATATTTTCCACAGCCAGCCAGACCCAAAACCACAGTTTTTCCCAAACACAATACACATAAGATAATTTCATTAATTCAGCAAAATCACGTATTCAGGTATACATAGAGTATTTGGCAATCCCGCGAGATAATAGACTCGGATCAGAGCAAACACGGCCGTTCCAATTACGATTCCGTGGTCGGTAGTTAATTCAGGCGTGTGAATGAACGCGTTGTGTCTCTGCCGACTCACACACTTTGCCCCATTTCGTCTCGTTTGCCCCTCCCGCACAAATTCCAATTTTCCTTTATGTGCGACGCGAGATGGGACGGTGCTTACCTTGGTGGTTAGAGTTTGCTGAGTAAATTTTGTCCCGATTGCACGCTCGATAGCGGCTTGCCAATTTGGTGGTGATGGAGAAGCGGACTGAATGTGCCGCTGAATTCGGTTTATTTAGTTTTTTAACTTTATTTACAGTCCTCTTTGTGTATTATACTTATTGTAGAGGATCTTGGTCTATGCCTGAAGACAGTATTTCACCTTACTATTATCAAATTGTAAAGTTAAATTGAAAAATCTCCTTCTTTGAAGTCTGATTAAAATAGATTAAAGTATCTTGTTAACATTAACATTAATATAAACTCACGCCTATATCCCCGAAGGGTAGGCGTAGAGGTGCTAGCACCCACATTACACGATTTTATGTTTAGGTCCCAATGTCGAGTCTATTGCTATCAACCGGGCACTTATAAACCTGCTATAAATACCTACACACATAACTTCGAAAAGAATCGAAGTCATTGATGTGTGCCATGGTAAAACCTGGGATAGAACCCGAGACCTCGTCTCAGCAGTCTATTACCCATACCACTAGGCTACCGCGAAATTATCTTGTGTTATTCGTTTATATATATTTTAATAAAGCTTATCTCAATATAAAACTACCTCACATGTATTTGATCAAGATATAACACCATGCTGATTACAACCACTAAAAGAAACTATTCAAGCAAGAACCAATCAATCGGATGTCGAATCAATCAAATTTGTACAAAGTTTTAATTTGTACCTTTAATTTTTCTACTACAGTTTTTGTGTTCGATGCATAAACGTTAATTGTTCTTGTATCCCTTCGTACGGACGTCGTTAGGGCCGGCGCACACGGCGACTGTGACCAATTGTGATTGATTGGACGTAGGAACGACCACGGTGCGTCTAATGGATGTGTAGGTACTCGCTTTGAGAATGCGAAGTGAGTATGGCTTCTGTAAAATATACGATAATATATTTTGTAACGTATTTATTCCAGGCTTAGTTCATTAGACACTTGAGATTAAATACGGCTATAGGTCGGGGACCGAATCATAGTTGGCGAATACCCCTTCGGGGGGCCAGGCATGAATATAAAATTGTATGTATGCATGTCTTTTTAATGAATACTACTTTACAATCATGTTCTATAGTTGCGGCTCGGTATGATGGCCGTTTTGACGGGACTGGTTTTGCTCGTTTTCTCTTTTTAGTGCGCTTAATATTGGACAACAAAATGTTAGACGAATAACTTAAGAAAAATATGGCGAGACTGGCACAGAAGAAAATAAACTTCACACACCAAAAAGGAGAAAATGAGTGAAGACAGTTGTGTTAAAACAACCATTTAAAGGAGTAAGTCTTCAAACTCAGAAATGAAACAAGATTACATAGATATCTTACGATTTAATTCCAAACACTGTTAACGGTTCCGTAGTCGGTATTCGAATAATCAAATGTCAGTGTGGCTTATTCGAAGACAACCATCTGTCAGTGTCAGCGCCACCTATCGTCACTGATGTCGTAAAGGTGTCGCTGTCACTTTTGCATAGAACAATTAAATAAATAACGTTATAATATTATCTGTTACATTGAAATGATTACAAAATACAATATAAGTGTCTTAATTAAAGTAATAATCTTACAACTCGGCCGTCCTAAAATAAGTGTGTCCTCACACTTAGGACTTAATCAAAATAAACAAACAAAGAGAAAAAAAAATATGTTTAAAATGAAATCGTAAATAACAATTAAATAAGTACATTTACTTAAAACTAGTTCTGTCTTTTATCTTTTCCTGCACAATCTGTCTAGATCACAACCACTCTGTGCGACATCAGTCACTGAAATCATTCTCATTCTGCACCGACTACTCGTTTGTAATCATTCTGTGCGATTTCAACAACTCATGCCATTCTTAGTCTGCACTGGTTGCTCGAGAATTTGTGCTCTTGACTTCATCACATAAATCCGTGCGAATCTTTACTAAAAATTCATTCAGTATCTGCACTATTATGGTGATTTAGTCTCAAAATTATACTCATGTCTAGGTACATCACTATTAGATCCAAGTCAACAATTTTATTATCTTTGACCTAGACTATCTTAAACTTAATCATGTCATAAGCAGTATTTTCTACTACTACTCTACTTCTCTTGTATTTATATTACAACTCTACTTTTTCTTTTATTTTCTACTACTATTCTACTTCAATTGCTCTAATCACATTTCAATACTTAGTGTTACAATTTCAGATGATCAAATCATACAACTCGCTTTAAATTTAATTATCACTATCTTCAGGTCCAATATCATCTTCTCTGCCACTACTCGTATCACTATAACAGTCATTAAAGTTAAGCCACGGGTGTATCTTATCAATAGCTACTATATTTTCATACCTCCTATTTCCTTTCCTAACTAGTGGGGTGTCTTCCACTACATATCGATCGTTTGGTAAAGCTTTCGTAATTCGGTAGGGACCTTGAAATTTAGAGATAAGTTTCTTCGATTTGCCTAAATGTTCTTTGTCAATTACGGTTCTTTCAATTCTCACTAAATCGCCTACATTATATGACTTCGGTTGCTTCCTTTTTTGGTCAAACCTTGTCTTGGCGATCTGTTGATCCATGTCAATTTTAGCTTTGGCATTAGACCTCAACTGCATCAGATCATTGCCACTAATTAATTGAGAGGTTTCAGAAATTACATCAGCTAACATATTTTCTGACGACGTCATCAACTTACATCCAAATAATAATTCGGAAGGGCTTTTACCCGTAGCCTTATTTATTGTCGTATTCATGCCTAACTGTATATCACCAATGTGTTCGTCCCAAGTGTGTTCACCTTTATCATGACATTTAGTGCTCAAGGCGTCCGAAATCGTGCGATTGTAACGCTCTACCTGCCCGTTCGCTCTAGGTGTTGCAACAGCATTAAGTATATGCTTTATATTCAATTTCTTTGTAAATTCTCTAAATTTTGCACTCGTAAAACATGAACCTCTGTCGGTAATAAGGCGCGAAGGGGTACCAAAGTAACTAACATATTCTTTAAATATTTTGACAGCAGTAGTCGTTTTCGTGTCTTTAACGGGCCGCAGATTAATGAATTTAGTAAACGCGTCGACAATTACTAATAAGTACACGTTACCTTTCTTAGAGCGGACAAAGGGACCAAGGTGATCGGCATGAATCGTGTGAAAAGGCATCTCAACTTTGGGGATAGGGTGTAAAAGTCCTTCCTTAGAGCCCGATGGGGCTTTATGATGTGCGCATTGTAAACACGATGAAACGTACTTTTTAGTGAAACGGCGCAATTTTGGGAACCAAAAAGATGCTCTTAATCTACTCAAAGTCTTTTCGAACCCAAAATGTCCTACATCATCGTGGTTCATACGTAAGACCTGCCACCTAACATTTCTGGGGACAAGCCAACGAATGCCATCTTTTGTTATACGGTATACGTACTCCCCTTTGATTTGATAATTATTTCGCACATCAGCTACAAATTTTGTCTGGTCATCTAATAAAATTTCTTTAATTCGTTTTACTTCTTCATCATTATTTTGAACAGTCGAGATCCAGTCCCTGTCTTCCACACAATTCAAAACGTCAATCACATGAGCGTCTGTTTCGCTGGTGAGTTCAGTTACTGGTGCGCGACTGAGGGCATCAACATGAGCCATGCGTGCTCCGGGTCTATACTCGATAACGCAGTCGTATTCCTGTAACTGTACCCACCATCGAGCAATTCTAGGTATTAGATCGCGCTTCGTCAAAGTTGTTCTTAAAGCGTTGCAATCGGTCACTATCTTAAAATGTATCCCTAGCAAATATACACGGAAACGATTTAGTGAGGCAACAACAGCTAGCGTTTCAAGTTCGAAAGAATGCAATTTTTGTTCATCCTCTGACGTTTTTCGGCTATAATACGCTACGGGCCTTAATTGAGCATCGTCGCCACGCTGCATGAGAATCCCTGCTACACCGATTTTTGATGCATCTGTGTGCAGTTCTGTATCCAACCGCGCGTCATACAATGCCAATATCGGGCGTTCCATAAGTTTTTCCTTAATTTCGTTAAAAGCCCTTGTGCAATTATCCGTCCATTGCCATTCAAATTTAGATCTTAGTAAGTTAGTTAACGGGCATGCCAGTAATGCGAAGCCCTTAACGAAACGCCGGAAGAAACTCGCCAGTCCAATAAATCGTCTCACTTCGTGAACATTCCTAGGCACAGGGAAATTTGAGATTGCATTTGTCTTACGTGCCCCGGGGCGAATGCCTTCACCAGAAATATGAAATCCTAGAAAATCTAGCTCTAGTTGAAAGAAGTGACATTTTTTTAACTTTAGTGTTAACCCAGTTTCAGATAAAAGTTTTAGGACTTCTTCTAACCGTGTCATACCTTCACTAAATGAACAAGCCGGGATTAAAATATCGTCCATATAAATGACTACATATCTCAATTTTGAGAAGACTTTACTCATTGTCCTTTGAAAGACAGAAGGGGCATTGGCCAACCCAAAAGGCATCCTCTTAAATTGGTATTGTCCATCAGGTGTGACAAATGCAGTTAGTTCTTGTGAAGATTCTGCTATTGGGATTTGATAATAGCCTGATGCGAGATCGAGGCTGATAAAGAGAGAATTACCTGCTAACCTATCTAATTGGTCATCTATCAGAGGTAAGGGATAGTGTTCCTTACGAGTTTTATTATTGAGAGCTCGGTAATCAACACAGAGTCTCTTCTCACCAGTCTTCTTTTTCACTAGAAGAATTGGACTTGCATAGGGTGAATTTGACTCGGTTGCAATACCGGCATCGATCATTTCTTGAACCATGGTTCGTACTAATTCGCGTTCGGGGTGCGAAAGTCGGTATGGTCGATAGACTACTGGCTGAGAATCATTCAACTCTATCTCCATCTGTGTCACATTAGTAAATCCTAGATCTATCAGACTAGATGAAAAACAGCATTCGTATTTCTTAAGTAAAGTTTCGAGTTGTATTACCTCTTCACCAGTCAGTTGACTACCGAATTTGAAGTCAGATATCATATCGTGATTATTGAAATCAAGTAAATTGACGTCTAATGATTTCTCAGTCTTAACGGCTCGCGTAATCAGCGTATCTTTTTGCAACTCCAATGAATTTTCGCTTAAATTTTGTATTAATAAGGCTCCTATACTATTATTTATTTCATACTCACCAGGTAACAGGTAAAATTTTTTTGTTTGGTTCTCCCCTTAACGATCCTTTTATATAAACAGTGCCAGAATATTTTTTATCAGAATATATATAAACAGTAACCATCTCTTTTGGTCGTACAATAACGTTTTCTTTTGCCAACAATTGTAATTTAGATTGCCCTACCCTACTAATGATCAAAGAGTCTGTAGTTTTAGTTATAACTATTCCTGGCTTTTCAGTGTAACTGTGACCAACAAGAATCGGATATTTAATTACTCCATCCTCGACAATATAGGCATCTACTTTCTCTGAAATACCGTGAATGCTTATTTCTACACTTACAAAGCCTATAGGTAAGACGATATTATTACCTAATCCTCTCATTGTGGGTAGTCCGTCCACTGTCCAGCAGACTCCCAATCTAACGGCTTCACTACGTTGTATAAGAGTACACTGACTGCCTAAATCTATATATCCTTCAGATTCGATCCTATTTACTTGTAAGGGGACAATGTACTTGTCATTACTAGAACTCTGTACCTCAACTTGCATAACTGATTTTTCTGTGTCATTTTTGTTTGATTCATTGGGTAGTCGCGGACAATTATTACTCAAATGACCTAGCCTCTTACAGACGTTACATCTTAAAATCTTTTTTGTGCACTTAGTACTATAGTGACCGGTTTCGTTGCAATTAAAACAAACTACAGGTGACCCGACTTGGGGCTTTAAGGACTTTGCATCATTAGGATTCAATTGCTTGTAATTCGAATTAGAATTATTTGGCGTGAAAATCTTTTTATCCGAATTAACTTTCGACTTTTCTACATCTACCCGCGATTGCTGCTTGGTCGACTGAAAGTACTTGAGTACCTCCTCCGGTTCCTGACATTTCGCTGCCTTTGCGCCTAATCTTAAAGAACGATCGTCGATGCCATAAAGCAAGCAGTCAACTGCCCGTTTCCCATTGATCTCACATCGATTTAGTAAATTAATTTTCTCATAATAGTATAACTCTAACGAATCACTATATTTAACCCGTTTCGATAGCATTTCGGTTAACAATTCAGCGTAATCGTCGCTGCTAGGAAAAGAGTCAACTAATTTGATTTTCCATTCGTGCCAAGAAAATGACATTGACGGCAGGGCCTGATACCACGTGCGCGCTACGCCTGTCAACTTAGGAATTGCGTAGTGTATAATTTGATCATCTCCCCATCCATATAACCTAGCACATTCATTGACCTTATTTAACCACATATGAATGGTTTGGCTCTTTATCATAGGGTCGAACTCGGGAATAACATTGCCTAGCATGGGAAACTTATTACCCTCTGGCCTAGTAACATTTGATAATGATCTTACTAACTCGGTAAAAAATAATTGCGTCTCGCTATTCGAGAAAACGGACTGACCTTCACGCGTTTGCGTCGGTAATGACGTGTCATTCCTGCTCTCAGGAGGGCTGTCAGCCCTAGTTGACCTGCGCCTGCGTCTTGATTCTCTCCGCTTATACTTCCGCTGCATCTCCGTACTGCAACTCCGTTGGTGTTCACGCGAATGACTCCCGCGACGTTTGCGACGCCGTCGACATTCACTACGAAGACTGGGCGTATTCCTCTCACTATCTCGATCAGCCGATGAACTACACGTGCTATCGCCGCGTCTTGCACGCTTTTTCTTTTTAGAGGTTCTAGTAATTGCGCGATCGCGGCGGTGACGTTCACTCTCTTTGGACTTTACACTATCCGGAGTGTAACAAGATTGACTGATTCGCGAATGGTTATTGTCTGGTTCCATGATTCACTTATTAACACACACCCACATATAGAAAAATTATAATTTATATCACTTATTACTGCAAAATTGTGAGCGTACTTTCACTATCCCACTTCTGAGATAAAGGAGTAAGTCTTCAAACTCAGAAATGAAACAAGATTACATAGATATCTTACGATTTAATTCCAAACACTGTTAACGGTTCCGTAGTCGGTATTCGAATAATCAAATGTCAGTGTGGCTTATTCGAAGACAACCATCTGTCAGTGTCAGCGCCACCTATCGTCACTGATGTCGTAAAGGTGTCGCTGTCACTTTTGCATAGAACAATTAAATAAATAACGTTATAATATTATCTGTTACATTGAAATGATTACAAAATACAATATAAGTGTCTTAATTAAAGTAATAATCTTACACATTATAGCATGCCGCAACTGTAGAACATGATTGTAAAATAGGTAGTCATTTAAATGACACTTAACATTTTATATTCAAGCCTGTAACACCGAAGGGGTAGGCCGAGGAGAAAAACACTCATATTTCACCAACGATGATTCGGTCCCACGTAATACGGGATGTGATCTTGAAAATTGTTTAATTGACAACCAAATTTTTAATTTATCATTTATCTTCAAGCTTCCTTGATAAACTGCCACATTATCTTTTATCTGACTTTTACTAATATAGGTAGGTAGTCAGAAAAAAAATTAAAAAAACAGAGTATAATATATTATTTAAACACGATTAGTAAACTCTAATGCGCTCAAAATGCGCAGTACGCGTTTTTGGACTGTCAGTTTAGGATACTGTGGTGGACCATTGTGGTGAAAAGTGAAACTAATCATCACTACATAGTATAAAATAAAGTCACGTTCTCTGTCCCTATTTTTCTTGTCCCTTTGTATGCTTAAATCTTTAGAACTACGCAACGGATTTTAATGCGGTTTGTTTCAATAAATAGAATGGTTAAAGAGGAAGGTTTATATGTATATAACATCATGCTACGACTAACAGGTGCGGAGCAGTAATGAAAAATGTTGCAAAAACGTGGTGACGCAGACGAAGTCGCGCGGGTCAGCTAGTAGAATATATTAACACAATACACGTGCGCAAGAGTCTTGTTCCTCTCGCGGCTTAGGTAAAAAATCCGTGTCGATAACGTATACTAAATCCAAAATAAGTGTAAGAAGCGTATTCGGTTGACATGGTACGAGACAAAGCGGGTAGCCCAAAGTGAACACGCTGGCGGAGTAGCGGGATTACCATACGATGTTAATTCAAGTAAGTGATCATTAGATATCGATTACTTTCATTAAATAGTATAGATATAGATCATTGATCAGATTCATTATGAATCTAGATACAATTTTCTAATTATTCTCATATTTTTGACTTATTGGATATTTGGATCTATTGAAAAATACTTATCTCGTAAGATCCATGAATAAGATACAGAGTTGAAAGTGTGTATCTACTGCAGGATTCGTGTTTTTTTTTTATTTATGGCTCATCTATTTGACTTCACCTCACCTGATGCTGAAGGCAAAATCTCAGGAAAGAGTGTCACCAACACAGACACGTACAGTGCTACAAAGGTGGCACTCAGTTTGACGGCCTCATCAGATACGTTTTCACGCCCCGCTTAAAGGACCCGGGACTTTAGAACTGTCTCAGTTATGCATCCTACAAAACTATCATAATACCTTTACGTATCGTTTTTAGATCTCATCTATTGCAAGGTTACGAAGCAAAAAAATATGCAAACCATATTATAATTTCCACCACCGTCGTAGTTTTAGCCTACTGTCTCCACACATTAATCAATTTGCATTCAATTCTTCCACGTGTCATTACTCAATTTTAATCATAATAAATTTTCATAATCATATACCATCACTTTTGATATCGCTTTCAATAACTATCACAATAATTATGTGACCATAAAAAACGTGTCATTTGACCATTTTATGATATTACAAGAAATTTATATGAGCAGAATATTAACTTGTATTCTTTTCATTACTTCATTAATGTATAAAGATGACAACGTTTTTTATGTACAGTCGTAATTTATACCTATTGTTAATCTAGGAAACAGTGGATGTAATCAGGAATGTAAAATTCATATCACAATTATATTTACTTTAACTTCTGTGAATTCTATGCGTACATACACATACATACATATGCCCACGCCCGTAATCCCCCAAGGGGTAGGCAGAGGTGTATTTAACTCCTACATTTAGCCAACCCATGGTTTTCGGTCCAAGGTAATAGGGGAACTTTTTTGTAAAAAGAAAATATGGGTATGCCGGAATAACTTATTTAAATAATAATAATTAATATATTTTGTAGCTAAATCATATAGCCGCGGTAGCCTAGTGGTATGGGTAATGGACTGCTGAGACGAGGTCTCGAGTTCGATCCCAGGTTTACCATGGCACACACCAGTGACTTTTCGATGCTTTTCGAAGTTATGTGTGTATTTATCGCAGGTTTATAAGTGCCTCGGAGAGCACGTTAAGCCGTCGGTCCCGGTTGCCATACAAACATCTATGGCAGTCGTTACGGGTAGTTGGAGCCCTCAAAAGTCCAATCAGCCTAACTTGGAACTTCGATATCGCCATTGGTCATTAGACCATTGGTTGTGGAGGTCAGATGGCAGTCGCTTCACGGAAAATATCGAAGTTCAGCCGCATCACAGTTAGACTGGAAAGCCGACCCCAACTGAGTTGGGAAAAAGGTTCAGGGAATGATGATGATGATTTTGTAGCTAAATCAATTTGGAAAAAATATTTATACCCGATTCCTTGCTATGCGGTGTAAATCGCACTTGAATTACGTGCTTAACCGCACAAGCACTGCCAATTAACGTCTTGGCATGAATGCAAATAAAAGATAAAACACAGAAGCAAGTTTTACCCTCAACATACCGAGATTCATCGCTACATTCGCTACTAGATGAATGGTATAGACAAACAAAGAAGATAAACTGTCGCTTTCATTCTTTCTTTCTTTCTTTCTTCTTAAAATTACTTCTGCAGCAGAATCACCGCTAGTTTGCCAGTCTCTAGTAAGTGTGGTAAATATAAAATTAATGGCGAGACGCCAATGTCAAGTTTTTAAGGAAGTCTACCAGAGTCACGTTAACCACGCCATTAAAGTTGCCGCCCCCGATGACATCTGGCCATCGATCAGGATCTATGGTTGAATTTGAGAAGTGTCACAATCTTTCAATTGTATCATTGACAATATCTAATTTGCTGACGAAGCAAATTAGAAATTAGAATAAATCATTCCAGCAGCAAACAATCTCATCATTTTAAAGAAGTCGATTATAATGTTACACAAATAATCAAAAACCACGAAACACTCGAAATACCCACGAAACACCCCAAACTAACAAATAAACAGAAATGCCTAACTGACCATTAATTAGAACAATTGTTGTTGGGGTATTAGACACCCCATTCGATATATATACAGAGCACGCAATACCTCCTCTGTAATAAATTTTATGTATCATCTGATAAGGGCAATTGACAGCTATTACACTTGTTCACTATTATTGTTAGCGATTACACTTGTTCACTATATTATTTATTTCGATCGTAAAAGTTAATAAAGTAATTTTTGTAATATTCCTCATAGGTATTAACGTTGGCGTTATTTCACAAAGATTATTGCTTATAATAATAATGTAGTTTCAATTATTTTTTCGAACTTATTTTATTAGGTATAGATACATATCAACTAATAACATTTAATATAGGTATACTAAGTAAAGAAATTGATTTGCAGGCGATAGTATTATGGTTTATAAATATATGGGAATACAAAATGTCAAAAATAATAGCAATTGGGTTGTAATAAAAATTGCTATCTTTACTTTGTATCATTCTAGTCGTTTTATATCTAATAATATAAATACTAGCTGTTACTCGCAGTTACGTTTTGGGCCATGCGCTAATCCAGGGTAGGTATATTACCTAATCGTTTATGCGCCAAAGAGTATTTGTTTTTATTTTTTGTTTTTAAAAAGAATATTAGCAACCGAAGAACAGTTACTAATATTCCCTTTAATACCTCCAGCTAAGCTCAATGGCTTGTGTTAGGAGTGGGTTCACGTCGGTAGTGTACTGGCCAGGATTCGAACCCGGGACCTCTCGATCGTAAGGCCGACTCCTTAACCAGTAAGCTACCGCCGCTTATAATTAAGTGTTATTTAGTAGTTAGAATACTACTAACTAACTAATAGTGGTATATTCATCTCTACACACTTCCACCACACACGTGCGTGCCGCGACATTTGCGTGTGCGCACCCCATCGCTCACCCGTGTGATCTCACCGACCGACAGCGATGCGACCCGAAACGTCATGATCGCGCCCGACGGACCCCGAACGAGGTGCACTTAAATGTCACATTTCATAGTTTATAATACTTTCTCTTACGTGTTAAATTAGGTACAAATTAAAAAAAAAAATTAAATATAATGTGTTTGGTAATGTTGATTTATTAAATGGTACCGGTCTATTTAGTTCTAGAAATTGAGATGTGCTTGGTGTTGTTCCCACGGGCGTTTGATCGGTCACTAAATATAATATTTACATGTGAAAAACGATAGCCACTTCGATTGGGGAAATACCTCCGCCCTACAGAATTCGGGCAGCTAATAATAACCTTGTGTTGTATTTCCGGCGGTGAGTAGGGTAGCCAGAGCTCACTGGAGAGGTTTTGAGTTGTCAGTGAGAAGACCAAGAAATCCTTTTTCGTCTTCTGCACTCACAAAGACTCTCTTAACCTTCTCCCTTCCCTCCCCCCATGGAAGTAGGTACCCATGTATTGCGTGTTTTGCCAGTAACAGATTAAAAATGTTTTCTATCTTACTTTCTTTTTTTATGTTGTTAACTACTATAGGTATCCACAGACATATCAAAAAAATTGAATTTTTGCCGTAGAAATCTTTTGATAGCCCTCTGTTTTGTGGATATTTATTTAAAATACGATATGTTGCGCTCAATTCTGCTGTTTCATTTCCATTTCAAAGTTAACTTATCAATACAGTCCTTTTATATATTATATTAGCTGTTACCCGCGGCTCCACCCGCGTGGATGTCGATTATCGCGTTGTAAGACTCTACACGATTCTCTACTTGCCTCTCTATACTACTTCTCCTTGCTATAATGACAACGGAAATAGTTAGAGGTATTAACGCCAATGTATGAAAAACTACCAGATCTATTGAGATTTATAATTATTGCTCAAATCCCTTGAATGGTAGCGTGATGATATATATCGTATGTTACTCCTACATATTGTTGCTTTTCATAGGTGAAAGAATTATTGAAATCGGTCCAGTAGTTCCGAAGCCTATTCACATACAAACAAAAAAAAACAAATATTTTCTTGTTTATAATATTAGTTATTATAAGTTATATTTGAAAACTACAATTAAAATTTTAAAACTATGTTAGTAGGAACTTTATTTAATTATAAATAATAACTTCATAAAACATATAAAATATGTTACGACATGTCGTGAGCTTATGACATTAGAAGGAATATAGGGTGTTTCAACTTTAATTAATTCTAAATATAGTATGTAGCTTTAGTTATGATGAGGACCTACACAGTAGAATAGTAGGGAAACGGCGTTGGCATGCAAATAGATATTTTTAATAGCTACCTAACCTTTGAATTGATGTTCATTATTGCGATGGGCGATGCGATAGGGTGGAAAGGAACTGAGAATGGCTGGCCAAGCCGCTAACAACTAGTGTCTTAATAAAAGGAATTTTACAGAAAGGCAAAGAAGGACTACTCACATAAATTGTCATTGATGTACTCAATACAAAAAAAAGTCAAGAGCGAGTTTAATTTTCGGCGGGTTCTGTAGAGCTGACAACCATTGCATTTTAATAGTCACTACTAGAAACTAACCACTTAGGAACCAAAATTGCTGGTGTTAGGCAGAGAAGTTGGGTTTTAGTTTTCGAAACTTAACTTTTTTCCTTATCTCATTTTCTTCATTATCATTTTGGCGTGTGAAATAGCATAAATAATTTAATATATATATTTCAAATATGCTAATTATGTTCTTTTATGTAATAGCAATATATTTATCTCAAACTTATTTTTTAAAACTGTATTTTATAAACATTAGAGTACGTTAGATTCACATAGATAGTCTATATTTAGCGGCAAGACGCTTCTACCAATACCTCATTTGTTCAGTTCTAATATGTAATTGAGGAGCTATGAGGAACAGATTAACCTGCATATACATATATGTTCCCTGTCAAATTAATAATCCTGCCGAAATCGTAAAAAAATAAAAAAGTTACTCTTCTTGCTACTAGAAATATTTTCAAGTTTCGAATCGAGGTAACTTTATTTGACAACTCTAGTTTCGTTTGAGTTTCCTTAGATATGGATATTCTAATCAGATTCAGAATATTTTAACAAGAACCAAGCGATTCGATGAGTCTATCCTTTGCCGCTCCATTAAGTCTTAAAACTCCTTACCAGCTCATGTATTTCCTTCTTCCGAAGTCCCGAGTCCCTTATGCGGGGCGTGAAAAAGCATCTGATGATGCCGTCAAACTGAGCGTCACCATTGTGACATCGTACGTGTTTGTAATGGTGACCCTCTTTCCTGAGACTATGCCTTCAGCTTACCATCAGGCCCTCGCCAGATCAGGCGAGATAAAATCAATGTGTCCAACCTAAATAAACAAAAATATATGTTGGGTCTAACAATAATGCACGCAATGAGTCATGCGTACCTAACACCATGATACTGAACCCTAAAACCCCAACGAACAGGTGTCCTTCACTATAACGTTGACATTTTCGTGCTCGCCCATCATTACCCATTAGGGGTAGGTTTACTATCGAATTATAAATGCCAAAGTGTACCCTATCACCACCCTTTTTCTCTTGTAATAAATATTTCAACTAATGATCGACATAAAACTTATTACTATCTTACTACCTATTGGCATAAGGTTGAATTTTGTTTGCTATTATTGAACTTTAGTGTTGACGTTAACAGTTGATCCATATAAATTTAGTTTGATAATTTGTATATGTAATTAGTTATTAGTTAATTAAGTGTTTATTTGAAGTGTACGCAGAGAATATTAAATTATGATTTTTGAATTAGTATTTAGAGGTTTTGTGAATACTTTCGGTGGATATCCATTGCAAGAAATTAGCAAATTATTACTAATTGCCATAGAAAGGAATGCTAACCACACCCCTAAAAGAAAGTAAAAAGACTTCTTTCCCGAGGAGAGATGTTGTTGTATGTAAATGCGAAGAACAGACGTCGACACGTGTTTTGCCTCTACACGAGGCATCTTCAGGAGAGCTGTCAAGTGAATGCTTGATATAAGTATATGATAGATAGATAGATAGTCTTTTTCCTAAGATGGAAATCAATAAACTTTCATCTTAGCACACAATAGATGTTATGTCTTCCCCACTGACATACAGACCAATGGATAAATCTATTAAATTTAATGAAAAATAAGGAATATCCTCCAATTAGTTAACAACAAGTTACCGTGGTAGAACAATCGAAATTACGTACGACTATTGAATTATTATTCAAATTCACTTCAAAACTATACACGAATGGCCGCGTTTCAACCTCGTTAGACATTTAAAATAGCCACTATAGTAGCATTATGATTAAAATCAAAATTAAGATGCCCCAAAAACAGCAAAAGAAATGTATAAAAAGCAATATTTTATTCTGTACACACCTAGTTTCACCTGTCTAGAAATTAAACTCGAAAAATGCCACAGAGTAAAATTAATTATTATCTTTTTTATATCTGTGCCCTCAGAAAAATATTTTTGGCAGAAATTATTTGGTGTTTAACCGCCGGAGGGCGTGGCAGTGCATGATTAATATATTTCTATGGAAAAAAACATTATAATGAGTTTGCTGGCTGTTTTGTTGTTTTGGGTTTAATTTTGAAGACGGTCCAATGTTTTATTATTGCTGTAAAGGGTTCTGTAATGTTTGATAAATCAGAATATGGGTTAGGTTCTTGGTCATAGATATAAAATGACTAATTTATGTCTATAATATAAAATTATTAGCTTTATATCTTTAAATTTCTGAACCTATGATGTTTCAACGTGCTTATTCGGCACTTTACGTACCTACTACATAGGTATTTGTAAAAAATATACTTATTCAAATGGCTTCATTTTTGAAGTATCTTATAGATTACTAGCTATTAACCGCTATTCCGCCTGCGTGAATTTTTGGACGGAATCAAAAATTACCTATGCGCTATTCCAGTTTTTTCTGTATCCAAATTTCAGTCAAACGTTTACTTAGAGTGTGATTCAAAAATAAACCACCAACTATCTACACAAACATTCACATTTTTATATTAGTAAGATAAGATAAGATTAATAAGAAGATAAGGCGTGTTGGTAGTGAACGCAAACAGGAGAAGCGGATACGACAGCGGATCCGCTCGTGCAAATATTTATGTGCATGAATTTGACTATTTGCATTGGTTTGATCGTGCTTCGGAGAGCAGGTTAAATCTTCTGTTCCAGTTTCCATAGAAACAGATCAGGTGCAAAACTTCGATAGGTTGTGGAGGCCATGATATATGGCAGCCGTTTCACGGAAAATAACTAAGTTCAGCGGCGACGCTCGCCCCAAACCCCAAGGATAGCTTTAGATGCGATCAGAATTAACGGAACGATGATGAAATAAATTATATCACATTATAATCCTTAAAAGTTAAGCAATAAGAAATTAATAAATACATAATAAGTACCTATACTGTAATTTTGACAATCCAAAGTAAGCTTTAAAAGAGTCCACAACAATAACCTACTTAGGTACTGCTTTATCTATGGTTCGTAAACAGGCTCACAATACATCATTATTCTTATATTCCATTGTCATTACAGTTCTGCAAACCCTTGATGATCATTAAACTTAAAATATTTGAGCTTTAGTATTTGTGAATCGGTTTTTAAAAAACGATATTTTATATGGTTTTTGTGAGCGGCCATCGGATGGACGCGCCACGCCCACGGACTTGGGAATTTGCATGCAGCCTAATCTGTCACTGTCTGGAATGCCCGCCAAAAAACGGTGCGAATATATTTCTTTTTTTTTCCTCAATCTGGAATGTAGATAGAAATACAGCTTTCCTTTAAGCTTGCTACAGACGTGGCTATATGCAAATGTAGCGTTATTAGTACAATATAGACAATTACTACACACAGTGAGTAGAGTAGAGACCACAGTGTCCCCGTCTAGCCCCCGGGTATGGGATGGCGAGTGACAGGCGTCTCCACCCGTCACCCCCATTCCCGTCATAGGGGACGGAGGTCATTCTACGACCTCCGACATCCGGTTCGCCTCCACTTATGTCAATGTAGGTATTGCCGTTGCAGGGACAGCGACTGTAATTTTGACTACTATGCTTTGGACTCTTGCTTCTTATTAGGCGACGTACCTACGGCCAACTAACTCAATGTAAAAAGTATTCCCAGATGTCTATATTTACAGCGTACCTACTTACCCGCTGAGAGACCTGTATCGTTTCTACCGTATAACTTAAGGTATAATTCCGTAGTCGACCGCATATGACAACATCAGACGCATAGGTAGGTACATCGTACCGTGAAATAGGCTGGAATATGATAATATTGTTTATTATTGCGGTTTCTTAATGGGACCGTTTACATATTATATTGAGGTTTTACAAGTATTGTAGGTAGTATTAGTAGTATTGTGGGTAGTCAAAAATTGATATAGACAACGAACGGACGGAACTTCTTCAATTTCTTTGGACAATGTATGCGGTCGGATAACGTGTCGTGTATTACTAGCTATACTTTAATACTGGTAAACGGCAATTAGAACAATAAACAGTATTATCATCATATTACCTATCATATTTATCTATATCTTGGTACGACACGTGTCTGCTGCAGCAGTCTGCGGTCGACTTCGGAATCATCTCCTAATAATGGAACATAGAGACGATTATATATGATTCGTACCGTACAGGCCACACAGCATCTCCTTTTATTGAACACAGTAAGAGTAAAACTAGTTTAATTACCATCTCATATATTTTATCTTAGCTATCATATACCAGCCTCACTTACAGCCAAATCGCTTCTGATTCTAATAATTTACTTCCATCTTTCCCAGATTACGTATGGAAATTACATCTTTCGATACACAATCTTTATCTCAAGTATATATCTAACTAGTAGTTGAATATTTCTATTTAATGGTAGTATTATTACAGACAAGTATAGGTACAGTTAATTGGTTCAGCGACTGGTGGTCATAAATTAAAGTCATCTGTCAGTCAAATGAGACCCGCGGACCGTTAATGTGCTGTTCCATTGTTACTGGCGACACGGTAATGAGTCTACAAGATAAATGTCTTGAAGAAAGTACCTAAGTTTATTAATTGTGTATTGTCTTCCAGATATATGTAAAAACAATACCTACTTAAAAATTATTAGTCTTTCTAATCCCGGTCGCATTAAGGTTTTCATCTCGGTGACCGGTCTAACTGTGTGTTTTGCCTCAACTTTTATATTTTCTGTGAAGCGACTGCCATTTGATTCTCATAACTGGTTGGTGATATAGAAGTATTGAAGTTAGACTGCTATAGTTAGATGTTCTTAGGACAACCGGAACTGACGGCTTAATATACTTTCCGAGGCACGAAGATACGGGCTAATCCAACCTAACTGCTACTCTTTAAGATATATGTAGAGAAAAACCTCAAAAGTAATTAATCTGTGTCAAATGAATTCTAGCTTATGGCGTGCTAACTTATCGATATGAATACCTAGAGCTAAAACAAATATTCTTGTTTTTTAAAAATATTAATACACTTACACCTTACACTTTCATGCCTCCTTAGTTTTATTTTTTGACTGACGTATGACAGCAGTATCGTTAAAATGATGAAAACCGGATGATCAATAGCAATGGACACAAACACGAACGTGAAATAAAAAAACCTCTTAATATTCATATTGCCGCTTCGCCCGCGGCGTCTTCGCGAAATTATAACAAAATAAAAACTAAACCTCACTGCGATTTATAAAGTAAAAGGGACAAAATAATACCGTCCAGTGACTCACGACCTCAGGTATCTAAGAAATAAGAAATAAACAAAGGTCTGCTAAATTTGGTTTTGTGAGAAAAACAATGCCTTGGAACGTGGTGAGCCAACGAAATATATTTGTTCGTATGTCATTAACATATACAGACAGACGTATCGTAAACAAGATATGTAAATGATATGAGGTGGCCTTCGTGTCGCGCAGTAATGATTATTACATTGGGAACTTCTCTTGTGAAAAACTTCCGACTTGGATTGTGAAACTGACAAGAGGTTAGAGTTATGTTGTTTTATATAACATAAACTCACGCTTATAGCCCCGTAGGTGTAGGCAGAGGTGCTAGCACCCACATTTCGCGAGTTTATGTTTAGGTCCCAATAGGTGGCGAGTCTATTGCCATTAACCGGGCCCTTATAAACCTGCGATAAATACACACATAACTTCGAAAAGTCATTGATGTGTGCCATGGTAACACCTGGGATCGAACCCGAGACCTCGTCCCAGCAGTCCATTACCCATACCTACCACTAGGCTACCGCAGCTTTTTTTTATGTTTTATAAAATGAAAATACCCTTATAGTAAGTAGATAAATAGCATATTATGATTACATTTCAAAGTTATACTCTTTTTTCGGGTAGTCGGCTCTAGTTTGTGCTGACACGACACGAGTTGTTCTGTCCACGCTCAACGTCATGTCCTGTACCGAAACCACGCAGTTCAATCCGTTGTTCGCGTCACAAACCCAGTTTATCAAGGGCTCATATAGAACGCCTTATTTAAGATACAACTCATACAAGGTGCACTCGTAGCCATCACATTCGTCCAGTTTACACTTAGCAATAATCTGCTACAAGATCATGAGACGGTCAAAAACTTTAAATACCCCTTTTTTCCGATGCGGAAATCCCTGATTCCTATTGACCCTATCGATAAGGCCCCATCAAAACTTCAAACCAACTGCTCCTGTCAGCCAGTCCTCTAGCTGATTAATGGACGACAGTCTAGCGCAGGATGCCCTTTCGACGTTCTCCGAGTTCTCGACTCAATGATTTCAAATTATTACTTTTGATAAAATCCCCTGGGTTTACCTTGCCCTTTGACACATTTCCAACATAACCATACTTTGATTCCAACAAATTCAATTGACTACAATAAAATAATAGATTTATCTGGCGAACTCGTGAAATATTAATAGAATATGCGCACAAGCGTACTGTATAATAATTTCTGTAACCCATAAACTAAAGATCTGTCCTTGACTTTGCTATATTTTTTAAGGAACAGTCACTTCAAAAAATGGAAAACGATTTTCCATTCCAAAATTAAAGGACGCAGAACGCCAGTATCTATAAAACCCAGGTGCTAAGGCGTGCGTGCCGCGAGCGGAGGCGGGCTGGCTTCCAGTTAATACGTAGGTATTTTATTCTTCGCTCAAATCGCCCGAAGCCTCACTCATTGCCCGCTACTGAGGTAAACTACATTATTCACTCCTCCATGCTAATATTTAACAGATGGATTGTGATATATGTAAATTGATGGGTAGGGCAGTTCGGATATGAATTACATGTGATTTGGTGTTGTTATAAAAAGTAGCCAGACTGTAAAAAAGATAAGACAATCATGTGTTGTTAGCAAATCATCAAGGAAGTGTTTCAACAATTTTCAACCCAATTAGTTCAATCTTGTGTTTTGAAATCAATCTAATATCAATGATTTGTTTCTAAATGCAATTTTTTATAAGTGGAAGCTAATAAGTCAATCTATCAACTCAGACGTACCTACTTAATCACGAAACAAACGCAACTATAGTTGCAGCACGCTATGATGGCCGTTTTAACACGACTGGTTTTGCTCGTTTTCTCTTTTTTGGTGCGCTTAGTATTTGTACAATGAGCTGTTACTCGAAAGAGAAAACGAGCAAACCAGTTGGTTCGTATTAACTTAAGGTATTTGTTTAGCTAATCTCACAAAAAAATACCAAAAAAAATGTTCGACCATCATCATCAAGCCGCATGTTTGGAACTTCTTTGGAGCTCTCCTGCCCATGTTCGATTTATCGTCTCTCGCCTATAACTAACAAAATTTAGAAGTAAAATATTGGTATAATAGATGCACTTAAGAAAATATATTAGAAAGATGATTAAATCATTTTAAAAGAATATCAAGTTCTATCAAACTATATCACCGCTTATTGTAATGTGATTTTTGACTTGAATCTTTAATTATTTATCAATCTTGAACCACAAATCAATTGATATTTTTTCATAAATTTCTAATTCGCATACATACCGTTACAACGCAAAAAATCATTAGAACTAAATAATGCAATTTTAATGAAATTAATTAGCAAATAGTCACTTCCAATAGAAACATGGGCACAAAAACTGTTTTTAATTTGAGAACAAATTACATAGCTTGTGGAAATGTAGGCGTCGTTGGCGCTACTGTCGCGGGCAGAGATCGCCTCGCCGCAGGCAGTATGACCACACCCTGCCGAGAACATAATAGTTCTTATTTTAAAATTAACAGTTTGGTTAGTGCCATAGAGTTTTGCGAACGCTGTGATGAACCTCTTTCGATAGGACTCATTAAAAAGTAAATATTTATTTGTACAGATTGTCAAAAAGTTTTGTCACCACCATGATTATAGCGTAATTTCAGTTGTAGTCCGGCTTTGAAATCCCAGGATCCTTTGCTAGAGATGTGTCTTGTATTATCTTACCTCCGGCAATCAAAGGCCCATAGATGGGTGGCGTGCATTTTAGTCGGTTAGAGTTCGTCATAATCACCTCCACCGGTTTTGGCGGAGGTGGTATCCGTCGTGATTTTGCGCGCAATAAAAAAAGGATCTTTTGCCGGGACCGATCGCTGTCTGACCTCCCAACCCCGATAAGAAAGCATGACTTCAGTCGCCTTGTTAGGTCTTCAACTGTACAGGTACTGCGGGCACGATAGGAGGAGATACATTATTTGCACATGCGCATCAGAGTCTGGCTACTAAGTGTACACCTTCAGTAGGAGCAAATGCATGCCTAAAAGCTCTTGCGATTTTCCTACTTCAATGGTACATGAACATGGTCATACATGGTGATGTCGTTGATTAAATCGCAGCTTAGCCCTCTACTGATGACGATTTAAATGGACTACTTTTCAATTCAAATCGATTGATTAAAAATGGATACTAAAAAAATATTTTATAGAACAAAATTAATTTAATACAATTTTTTTTACAAAATGGAGTGAAAAGATACTTCTTCAGTTTAAATGATCCATTCATGTTTAGTATTACATAGCATAAATATTTTTTCTTTTTTAATCTTAATGTAATAATAAATTTAATATGAGGTCTAATTCTGTAGACATGACGCTGTCTATTTGAAGATCGATTTGAAACTATTTCTGTACAAGCTATCAATATGATATCTCTTCAGACTTTCTACGAAGATAGGTAGTTATTGTTCACAGATAATAAAGTAGACTTCTAGTTTGGGGTTCTGTAACTAGGTACTTAACAATATTTTAATATTTCTCATTCTAGCAAATTTAGAGTTGCAAATACATTAAGGTCTATTACAGAACGATTCTCAGTCTCAGTCTTGATTCAACTTCATCTGCATTATATAAAATCTCCACTTTAGTTTATATCTATACTTAATACACTATTATAGGTACAGATACCTACTTAAAACTACAAGCTGAGGATCGTGAAACCGCAGGTTATAAAATGATTCCCAGTGAATTCCAAACTTAACAGAAAAGTTTGTTTGACTACTGGATTACAGATTTATATATAGCAACTAGGCCCTAGGTACTTACATGATACCTTATTGTTCGAAGAACCTGTTTTCTATAGAAAAAAAGGTACCATCTAACCACGCCTCAACCATTCTATTCTCACGAGAACGGAACGCCAAAATACGGAACATATTACCTAAAAAATACATAAGCTACCTTTCGAAAGAACCTATGTGAATATTTTTTGTTCGACTACCAACAGGCGCGGACGCAGGCAATGCCGCCCAATACCACAAGTCATCGTCAACTTTCATTTTATTTTTTAAATGTGTAGTAAAATAAAATTTAATCACAGTTTAATCTACTGTTTCAATAGAATCTTTTTTTGGTATACCTACTTTTATTTATGTTTGTAATGGCTTCGGTATATAGACTTCTGATTTTAATTTCGTCGAATTATAGATGGATCTAGATGGAATACGTTTTGTAATGTACTGTAAAAAAATCTAATTTATTTCATTGTCAGTATTTTGGTGAAAACTTGTTCTGTTGTAGTCGACGTTAGGTGTGGAATTGGTTTTCGAGAACAAATGTTTTTGACCTAGGCTTAACTGCAATACTGTATTGCGAATGTTTTTGTTTGTCGAAATTGTACTTTAATAAATGTTATAGAATCAATTCAATTTGTAAATTATATCTATCTTGAAACTCCATATTCGAACGCCTTCATTCAAATATGGCGAAATTGATCTATTCAGTTACGTTATTAATTATTTAAATTGATTATCATAATAATGAAATATAGAAAGGGGTAATAACGATTGAAAGGCCGTATTTCCATGAAATAGTTTCTAGTGTCCGGTTTCACGGTGCAATACACAGCAAATTTTACGCTATGTTGAAAGTTTGAGAGGATTAGGTTGAAAGGTTGGAGCGTATAAATTTATCCTCCCTATCCGGGGAAAGATGGGGATACCTAGTTACACTTGACAGGACCTTCAATCTGACTGTCATGACCCGAGACGTTTTACGCTTAGCAACGTATTAAATAAATAAAGCATTCGCTTGAGAGCGCTCCTGAAGATGCCTCGTGTACAGGCGAAACCCGTGTCGAGGTTTGTCCTTCGCACTAGCGGAATACTGCACATATTACAACATCTCCTCTCTGGTAAGAAATTTTCTTTTACTTGCTTTGAAGAGGGTGGTTTGACATTCCAATATATATTGTCGGAGTGTTGAACCGCGCGTGAGCGGTGGGCCCTCCTCCCTCCCCCAATACATTTTTTTTTGGAATAAATAAATATTCTAGGTCAATCTACACAACGCCACCTAGACCTATGGTAAGCATAGCTTAACTAGCTTGTGTTATGAATTTTAGAATGCGGATAGACATACCTACTCAGATACTTTTTTGTTGTAAATAAAGACATATACATAGAAACACCCAGACCAATGCAAATAGCAATATTCATGCACACAAATATTTGCACTGAACGGGAAACGAACCCACGCTTCCTACGTAGTATTCGCGTTCACTACTGCCAAGTCACAGAGGTTCGCAGTCTGTCAAAATCTCAATTTTTAAGAAAGGGGCATTGACACCTTGATCGTGTTTAGCATTAGATAGAGGCTCAATTTTGAAAAAGTAAATGATATTCCAAGAACTGCTTCCCTTACTTATACTCATTGTAATGATTTTTTTAAATAAATAAATTTAAATTAAATTAATTTAATTAACGGTGGGCGTGCACAGCTGAGACAGTCAGCCTGTGACCACGGCCGGTGTAACCTGGTCGAAACGTCAGGCATTCCAAAGGTATGTACGAGTATATACCTATACCATGATCGCGTTAATTCCCGTTTACATATTATTAATTTGCATCTGTTTACATACATACATATCCACGATTTATTCTTTACACGGGGAAAGCTCTAACCGCTGAACTACGAAAGTAGGAGGAGGAAAAGATCGCAGGATCGAGTCCCACCGTAGTAATCACTTTTCCGATCTAAATTCGATATATTGGTATTCTAAAACACTAAGAAATTCCTCTCCCCTATCGCGTATTCCCCTGTACAACGAACAGTTAATCAACCATAACATCTCTACATATTCTTCTATTGAAAACACGGCACTCGGCTCCGTGGTCCGGTGCCGTGGGGCCCGCCCATCGTAATTATAACCTGGAGTAGCTGCCGTGCCGCCCACCTAACCTCATGGTAAGTAATTATGGTGTACGGTGATAAATATATCGTTTTTGGAGTGTCTATCCATGTGTAATGTTATGAAACAATAGTATATGGCTGACTTATAATATACGTGATTGAAAACCAAAAGGAAGCAAGAGACAACGATAGTTGCCAGTCCTTGGTAATTCCCATGGATAATGGACTGCTGAGACGAGGTCTCAGATCCCAGATTTTACCATGGCACACACCAATGACTTTACGATGCTTTCGTAGTAATGTGTGTATTTATCGCAGGCTTATAAGTGCCCGGTTATTGGCAATAGGCTTGCCACCTATAACATTGGGACCTAAACATAAACTGGCGTAATGTGGATGCTAGCGCCTCTGCCTACCCCTTTGGGGATATAGGCGTGAATTTATGTTTTTGTTTATGTAATTTTTTTTGTTACTGTGATGTGCAATGACACCGCTATCATAGTTTTGCTGAATGTCGCCATGTGTCATTATTGCAAGCTCAGCAAACAGAAATTTTGTTTCATATTTGTTGAATGTATAATCCCTACATACTTTTGACAGCAATAATTGGCGGCCATGTCAAGAGGTCAGCCATAGAGTAAAATATGCGTATTGAGACACAGATGATAAATGTAATACTGACCTTCATGGACGTGCATTTAATATTTTGTGGGTGCAATGTATAACCTTGAAGGAAAATACTGTTTCTGAAGCTTTATCTAATAAACATTCATTTATTTATTTATGACTTATTTTATTAAGTACAGCATGATAGTAGAAGATGTAACTATCTCTCATCCTAATTGAGCAGTCCGACTGAGAAAGTACCTCCAACCTACAGAATACCGCGACTTATAATAAACCTTTATTTTGTGTTTCCAGCGATGAGTTAGGTAGCAAAAGCTCACTGGAAAGGTTTTGTGTTGTCAGTGGGAAGACCGAGGGCTTAAATTAAAAAAATGACTCGATTCTTTGCTATGCAATGTAAAAATAATTACGTGCCTAGCCACACAAACACTACCAATTAACGTCTTGGAGAGTATCAGACGGAAGACACTAGGTAATAATGGTGATAAAAATGCCAATATAATTCGGTTAGCTAATTTACCTGCCACCGTATTGCGGGGTCACCAAAGAGCAAATAGTTACGCATACCTCCATAGATGTTTCTCACAGGCCCACAGATCCATCAATCCGTAAGGCTCGTGATATTCGAACGAACCCCGCCCATCATAATTACTGCTCGGAGTAGCCTGCTGCTGTACCGCCCCTCGATAATCCAGATTCCTACAATGATATACACTCGCTCGAGAAAGCTTAATAATTTATTGATATTTTATCATGTTTGTGCATAAATTTTAGTGGTATTTCATATAGTTAAACGTTGATATATAAAAAATAAAAATTAGAAATTAAAAATTAAAGCTTAGTGGAGTCGGCCTTAGGGTGTAACCACATTAATCGACGCGGAATCGGCTTAAGCCGAGTGCGTATCACCACACTACTCGGCTTATCGCCGATTAGTTGTTGCGACGGCTGTTGACATGCGATCGGCAGTCGATTTCTCCGAACGGCCGTCACGACGGCTGTTCACTTACGTTCGGCAGTCGACTCCTCCGAATGGCTGTCACGGCCTCTGTTCAATTACGTTCGGCAGTCGACACCTCCAAGCACGCGAGCGGATTCATTCGACTGCTACCCAACGCCGATCGGCCGTCTTCGGCGCCATTCGGCTACCGTCGTAGATGAAGGCATGCGAACGGTTGATTCAACTGTCGTTCAACGCCGTTCGACCGTCTCCAGCGCTGTTCGGCAGCAGGCGGAAACGTTCCGCTGGATTCAGCGCCGTACGGATGCGATCAGCTAATCGACAAACGGTTCGATTCGCCGTCGGCCGATGCCGCGTCGCGTCGGCCGGGCCGAGCCGATGCGAAAGCTATTAGTAACACTCTTATTCCGTCGGCATAAAGACTTTTTTAACCGGCTTCAGCCGATTCCGCGTCGATTAATGTAGTTACACCCTTACGATCGAAAGGTCCCGAGTTCTAATCCTGGCTATTATACTACCGATGTGAACCCACTCGTAGCACAAGCAATGAAGCTTCGTTGGAAGGGTTAGAGGGAATATTAAGTAATTCCGGTTGCTAATATTCTTATATAAAAAAATGTATGTAATTTGTCGTCTATTGAAAAAATACAACTATTTTTTTTTAGAATACTTAGGTGGCCCACCATTATGGAATGTGATTGCTCAGTTGGGCGGTCAGAGCATACTCCTTGAAAAGGCTTGTCACGGGTTCAAAACTTATTTTGGCTGTTCATTTTTCCGATTGAAATTAGTAGGGAATTCCTACAGACTTCCTTTCCTTCGACAGATCATTTGTAACAGATGTTTTTAACCTAGGTAGGAAGTAGCAACCTTTTGTAATTATACCCTATGAAAGGTAAACCGCCCACTACAGCAACAATGGCAGCTGGATCATTAAATACATAATCATTATAAATATGTGAGATTTACTGTGCCATCAATCTGTTTTCTGAAAAAGAGAAACATTTTTCGTGTTAATTAATAATAATGCTATCACTTTAAAATACTAGTAAATATTGGTAAGTAGTTCCTCGAGGATCTAGTTGAAAACCAGCGTCGGGTACTCGTGCCCGGCATCATGCTGAACTGGCTCCTTTTGTTATTTTTTCTTTGTACAGCATAAATGTGCACATACCTTATATCATATTTATTTATACTACTTACTTGTGGCTATTTATTTCATGCTTGTTATTATTATTTAAGTTATTTATTTGATGCATGTTTGATGCTGAAGAAAAAAATAAAGTGTAAATTCTTTCTTTCTTTCTTTCTTTCTTTCTTTCTTTCTTTCTTTCTTTCTTTCTTTCTTTCTTTCTTTCTAGTAGACTAATAGTTAGGTATTATTATTTAGTTATGTAGCAGCGGACGTATCTATTCTTTAATCCTTGTGTATCAGTGATGAGAGATCCCAGTAACAGTAGACAAAGAAGTAGACCAAAAAAGCCCGCTGAGTTTTTAAGTACCTAAGGTATTAAACAGTAGGTATTGGGTAGAGAAGAACGACCTTATCGTCATTCCTATTATGAAAATAAATTTACACGTAGGTAATGCAAAAGTCTATGCCATGGTTTAAAAAAGTCGGTCAAGTGCGAGTGTGCAAAAGATGTCTTCTCACAAAAATGATGACTCCATATCTCAATTATAATCTTAACCATTCACACGGGTATGAAGATTGAATATCTCTACGGTGTATTTACTGTATAATTATTGTAAGCCAGCCAGAAATTATCCATATCTGAGGCAGACCTCCCAGACCCGACACTTTAAAGGTATTTGTCAAACAATATGTGAAATGAATATTGATACCTATATTAATGAATTTTTCATATTGGAGGAATATTGCCGAATACAGGACAGGTCGCGTGTGCAAGTTCTGTGTCCGATGTTGACTTTTTCAGGTTGAAATTTTAGATGCGTGTTTACTTTTTTTGCATTTATGGTAGTCCGTTTGACTTCTCCTCGTCTGATGATAAGCTGTAGGTAAAGTCTCAAGAAAGAGGGTCACTGTGTAGGAAAGGAGAGGGTGGGATTAGTTGGAAAAGCTCATCAGAACATTCACCATGGTAATTTCAGTAAAATACTACCAAATTGTTTTAGGTTTAACGTACAATTGACGAACGAGACACAAGTGTAAAGTTGGCACAGATATAAAAAGTGTACATAGACTTAATAAATATACACATTTTCATATAAAGTTGTATGTACAGGTGCAACCGTATCTCCTTTGTACATGAAGAATTCTAAATCGTAAAAGGATTTATAATTACACCGAGTACGAAAGATTTTCACCATCGCTATAATACATAGCACATTTATAAAACAATACCGTGTAGCAAGTAGCTCAGGGACTGAACATCTCAGCGGTATTAGGGTTGTCAAATATTCATGTCTTGCGTATCAACTTTTCCAATTCCATTCAATCTAAAAGTTTTCTCAAAAGTCACAAAGTTAGAGGAGTTGGAAATGTAATATAAATACTTTTATTGTTTATAGATCAAAAAGTCGTTTTTTGTATGTACCACATAGGTGGCAGACAAGCACACAGCCCACAGTCAGATGTCATTTCCTGAGTAACTGCTTTCTTTGCTATAACTTCTTTTACACAATCCATCCATCTTTTCTTGAGCCAGCCTCTGCTCCTTAACCACTTTAAATTCATACTTTAGAACTTTTTTTACAACATTATCAAATCGGAATTGAAAGTGTGCGAATAACATACGTATTTTAAAACAAAACCTAGGCATGAGAAAGTGACAATATATACGAACTATGAATCGTTTTTATAAACCATTATCAACTTTGAAATGAAATAGGTAGGTATAAAAGTGCCGTCAATTTTTCTACACATAAAATCACAAGTAGCTGCCACGGACATTTTAAATTCGCTAATGGGGTAATGAATGAGTCTATTTACACTATTATTGTGTATGGAATTGACATGTAAGTATTTTGACGTTTTTGTCAGGCGTGAACGAATATCATACATACATTGACCATTCTATTCTATTCTATTTTACGAAAGGATGGCCAACGAAGTATCACTTATCTAGGGGGCCGTTTAGTAAGCTATTGTTATCAATTTAATAGCTCTATAAATAATAGGTACAAGTAAACGACAGCGCTTCAGAAAGCGCCTTCCGACTTTTTCAAACTTAATTTACGTTATAACTGTCCCATAAATATACGCTTACATGGCATAAAAATGCTTTATTATTTTTTATTTTTTTATAGTGCGAGCAAGATCAGTTACAATTAAAATTGGAATTACACGCCATTTTCTTTGTTGTTTGATTTTTAACAACCTATTCCAAATTATAAAACAAACTCGTCTACAAGCCAGTACACTTGAGTACTGTACCAGATTAACGTACGATGCCATGGCGCAGGTTTTCCTTTCGTTTGTCAGGTGGCAGTCGCCAAACCAAAATTAACCAAATAAAACCATTATTGAAAGAGTAGGAAAATGAACCCCAGACTCCAAGTATTGCAGTTAAAACACTTGTTGAACTTTTAAGGGCTCAGTTACTCGTAACGACTCCCATAGATGTTCATATGACAACCAAGATTGACAGCTTAATGTATTCTCTGATGCACGATTTGACCAATGCAATATATTACTGCATTTTTTTTTATTTATGGCACGTCAATTTGACTTCACCTCGCCTGATGTTAAGCTGAAGCTGAAGAAGCTGAAGTTATTGATATTATATATAGTCATGCACACAAATATTTGCACTAAGCGGGGATTGAACGCACGCCTTTTGCGTAGCAGCACAGTAGCAGTCGCCTTCACTACTGTCATGCCACAGAGGCTCGAAAAATATCTAAACACAAAAGTAACTGGTAATTTGTTTTAAATTGAGTAAACTTATATTAATTTTGCTCTAACAACACATAACATAACATAAACTCATACCTATATCCCCGAAGGGGTAGTCAGAGGTGCTAACACCCACATTTCGCCAGTTTATGTTTAGGTCGCAATGTAATAGGTGGCGAGCCTATTGCCATTAACCGGGCACTTATAAACCTGCAATAAATACACACATAACTTCGAATAGCATCGAATAGTCATTGGTGTGTGCCATGGTAAACCTGGGATCGCGCCCGTGACCTCGTCTCAGCAGTCCATTACCCATACCACTAGGCTACCGCGGTCATTTGTTCCATTAACTGTCAATGTGTGGATGTCATGGGATTTATGTAAATGTCACCTTGTACCAATGTAGTAACTATTTTTTGAGTCGCGTTGTAGCAATTATCACTACGTCTATAGATTTTTTATATAGTTAAAGCTTGAAACCTACTATTGGTAATTTCGAGCAGTAGGCAAGCGTCTTATCAATAACGTCGATCTAGTCACGATCTACCGAATACGTTTCGATTATTAATGCGATAATGGTCTTCAGTAGGAAGTATGAAATGCGCGAGCGCTTGGGCCGCCGCTGAGCGGGTCCGGAGAAGGCTCCGGGCCCACAATGCCCGCGATGAGCGGAGGCGACTCGGACGTCGGAGGTCGCAGAATGACCTCCGTCCTCCATGAGCGCGGATGTGGAGGTGACGGGTGGGGCTGCCTGTCACCCTAGCAGAAGCAGGCTGCGACGGCAGTCCAAAGTACGTATCGCCATATCCGAGGGCTAGATGAGGACACCATGGTTCACATAATTAGGGGAAGGGGGTCATCTCAAAAGAGATGTTCCCGGGTCTGGCGAGGTGCGAGAGATATGTCTTGTATAATCTCACCTCCGGCCATCAGAGACCCATAGATGGCGTGCGTTTTGGTCGGTTCGAGTCCAACATAATCACGGTGAGGTGGTATCCGTGGGGATTTTGCGCACGATAAAAAATAAGTAGTCAGTACGAACTATTTGTCGTCCCTAAGATGCGTTAAATAGTACATTTAGAATACTGCATTAGGTCTCCCAACACAAGATATCATTTTCAACACAGTGAACAGTTTAAACGTTCTTAATCCGGTACGCGATGAAGGCGATATAAAACTACACTGACGGACTCATAAACTGCATCAAAGTAATAGACGACTTTGAAATAAATATTTTAACCAAGTATGCATACTTTCTATACAGATTTAAATTGAAACCTCTAGATTGGTTCGTGAACTTTAAAACAGCGTAGGGTCATATCTTTAAGTTTAAGTTTATGTACTGGAAAGGACCTTAAGACTTTTTTTGAAGAAAAAACAGAAATTTAAGAAAAATTGGTTTAATTAAAAAATTGGTTTTAACAATAGACACAAACTTTATGCAAGGGTTTATTTGTGTTTTAATAAGGTGTATTACCCCCACGTGCCCTTATTACGGATTCTAATCGGTTCCGCATAGATTTTATAAGGGTTTTTAAAAGATCTTGCGGAATATTGTCCCATTCTTCTGAAAGTGCTGTTCTTAGTGCTGCCACTGTCGTGGGCGAAGGGTTTCTCGCATATACAGCTCTTTTTAAATTGTCCCAAACATGCTCGATGGGATTAAGATCCCAGCTGCGTGCTGGCCAATTCATTGTACGTATCCCAACCTCTTCGCAATAATGTTGAACTTGTGCAGCTGCATGCGGCCGGGCATTATCCTGCATTAAAGTAAAATTTTCGCCTATGAATCCCATGTAAGGCACCACGTGATCTTCTAATATCTCTGTTATGTAGCGATGTGCTGTCAAACCCCCTCTATTACCGTTTTGACGGACCATGTCTATGAACACAAGTTCTGTTCGCCCGTTCATCGATATGCCACCCCAGACCATACATGAACCGCCTCCAAAAGGAACACGCTCCTCAATGCAACTTTGAGCATATCGCTCCCCACGTCGACGATAGACTCTTCTGCGACCATCTGCACCATATAAACATGTCCTACACTCGTCCGTGAACAATACAGAGGCCCACTGCTCTTCTGTCCAATTCAGGTGATGACGCGCAAATCTTAAGCGAGCTTGTCTGTGAGCTGTAGACAACTTTGGACCATTTGCTGGTCTAAAAGGGGTGATATCCGCTTCCTTTAACCTTCTTCTTATTGTTCGTGCACACACGTTTACTCCACGCACTTCATTAAGCTCGGTTTTGATGTTAACTGACGTGAGGAAACGATTTCGCAGGGAAGTTATAACAATAAATCGGTCATCACGACCTGTGGTTGCTCGAGTTCTGCCTGTACCACGTCTCCTCCTGTAAGAACCTGTCTCTACAAACCTTCTGTATATTCTAGAAACCGTAGACTGGTTTAAACTTAAATTTCTACCAATCGTTCGTTGATCCAAGCCCTCCCGCACCAATGCTACAATTTGTGCCGCTTGTTCGGACGAAGTATCCATATTATGGTTCAAAAACTCTCGATGTGTTAAAAAACTAACCCAACAATTATGCTGGTAACAATAATTCAATTGACAAAACAAAAAAATCAATGAGAATCAATTTAAAACTTTGCTATAAATAACACGCAAATCTGATACTACAAGTAAATTTTCTTTTCCCGGCTATATTCATTTGTTTTACTGCAGTTCTATTTTTAATTTTAATTTTTTTTTAAGATTAAGAGCCAGTCTTTCCATATTTATATAATTTAATCTAAAAATTTTGCATACTTATTATAAAAAATCCTTTTAGAGTAAACCTGAACTTTGATGCAGTTTATGAGTCCGTCAGTGTATATATAAAAGAGGTATGTTATCTTTCATCCTCGTTGGAAGTTCGTAGCTCAGAGTCGACGGATGAACCAAGAAGCCGTGGTTACCCCGTAATTACGAACTGCTACGTCACCGCCCACCAACGCGCGCGCAATATACACTCGTATTTTTTTCTTTTTTTATTCCTACATTGCTGTTCTCTCACGTACTATATAACTTTTTTTTTACTATGTATTATAAAGAATTGTTATTCGAACTGGCCGTATGTAAAGTGAAGGTGTTTTTAGAATAAAAAACTTATGTGTGTGTGTTCTATCTATGCGTACGCGCATAAGAATGGTATGAAACTTATTTCAGTTGTTGTTGGTGATTGTGTGATGGTTCTACAAGATAGTAAGTAATCATCAGAACCCAGAGGCGTTTCTGGATTGCACTTTCAAAGGGAAACTTAATGAGGAAAATAATGTGTAGTGAAGACTTCCTTCACCCAAATGAATTTATAACGAATTAATTTGGGTGTAGAAAGTCTTACCAAGGTTAGAGGCTTAAGGGAAACTCCTCCACCAACCAGTATGCCTGTTTATTTAAGGAAAATTGTCATTCTCTGAGGACCAGGTATCAGATGATGGTTGTTTCTATATCAATGAGCCGGCTTGATCAGTAGGTTTCTCCTAGCACTAAATAACGACGTAAAATAGACGCTCTATGCAAGTGGCAATATATTGGTCATAGTTTCGTAGAATGCAACAGAATAAAATGTGTAATCTATGGGATTGGCAGTCGTTCACACAAACCTATCATAAACGTCATAAACGTCAAAAAATTAAAAATAAAGGGTCAATCCCATTCATTCGAGATTATGAATGGGATTGTAACGCTAGTTACTAGTCCTTGGTCTATGCATACTTTGCACATTTTATTCTAGGTATTTCTAGGTTATTCTCCAAATCAACGACTAACGAATTGGCTAAATAAACAGTTTTATGTCTACAAGTCTTTAGAAAAACATTCGTATATATAATATGATTACTACCTTGTACCTTGAAGGTACTACAAGATCATTTTCTCAATCAAAAAAAATAATCAAAACAGAAGCTTCGCCCTAGGGTTGGGAACGGACCGAATCTAAAACTCCTTCGCACGCCCTGCAAGTATAATTAAAACAATAAAAAAACTTGTATGAATGGGTACTCCGATAGAGGCTTATGTTTATTAAAATCTTGAACAGAAACGTTTCCCTGGAATGATTTATGTTCAGAAGGAGCGCGGTCCGGCCTCCATTCATTTGTTTTTTAACATCGCCGCCCGAGAACTATATTTTAGTTCTTTTTGGTCGATTTTAGATAGGGTTGATTAGTTTTAGCTTCGATTAATCCACTTCAGTGCGGGTTTTTTTTATCATTTTGCATTCTTTATGATTTTTGACAGTTTTGTAGTTTGTGGAAACCACGGTAGCCTAGTGGTATGGGTAATGGACTGCTGAGATGAGGTCTCGGGTTCGATCCCAGGCTTACCATGGCACACACCAATGTCTTTTCGATGCTTTTCGAAGTTATTTATGTATTTATCGCAGGTTTATAAGTGCCCGGTTAATGGCAATAGGCTCGCCACCTTGGGACCTAAACATAAACTGGCGAAATGTGGGTGGTAGCACCTCTGCCTACCCCTTCGGGGATAAAGGCGTGAGTTTATGTTATGTTATATTATGTTTGTAGGTAATAGTAGATTCTTCTTAGTGACAATAATGATAACTTTTTTTTCCGATATGCATCTATAAGAAAATTAAGTGCGTTATATCTTATAATGTCTCTGTTTTGTCTACCTCGATGATTTGTAGACGTGATGGTACCTATAGTCCATTTGTTTTGGTACTTAAAAAACGTAAACAATCTTAGCGTGTCTTTTTAATATGTTTTGTTTAAAAACTCAATATAAAAATACTTTTCTACTTAGTAACGCATTTTGAAGGCTAAAAACTTGTATCGAACCTTGTTAGTCAGTTAGTTAGTCTAGTTTATTTATTTAACATGTGTTATTATAAAAAGTTGCCACAAGATTGTTTACCTTTATTTAAGTACCTAAACAAATGTAGTATAGATTCCTTACTTTAGAGAAGGTTGCGGTTTTAAAACCGTCTCATTGCATTATATATTTGTATTACCTGCATACGGTGCGAAATATTCCATTAAGAACCAAGCGGTTCGGTGAGTCTTCCCTCTGCCGCACCATTAAGTCTTGGAATTCCTTACCAGCTCACGTGTTTCCATCTCCCTATAGTCCCGGATCCTTTATGCGGGGCGTGAAAAAGCATCTGATGAGACCGTCAAGCTGAGCGCCACCATTGTACGTGTTTTTATTGGCAGGCGAAGTGAACTCAAATTGACGTGTCCTAGATAAAAAAACTAAATATTTCTCAATTGATTACTAAAAGAATTGTTTTGTTGATGTTCAAAAATTTTGAAGGTGACTGTAGGTACATACACAAATATAATATATGAGAAGAAAACAAATCTGTCCTTAATAAGCTGCAAACAAACTTTTACACGGCATCTTCGTCTGGCTCACAAGAAATCTCATTTGCCTTCAAACTTTTTCCTTTATAAAAAAGCTTTTCAAAATGGCCTCGTACATTTTTATGGGGTTTGAATTTGTTCGGCGACCACTGATGTGGTTTCCCACCACAGCCTTTGAGACGCCGTCTCGCAGTCTCAAATATTATGGAAATAACATCGAGTTGACAATAAAAATAGTGACCGCAACGAGAGATTCATTACTTCACCAACACGCTATAAAAAGCGGACTTGTTCGCACGTTAGCGTCGGAATGCGCATGTATCATCACTTTATGAATAAAATTATCTGTGTTAAGATACTTGAGCATGTATCAGGCGTTAAAAGGTGAGGAAGAATGTATGTTTCAGTTTTATCTTTTTTATTATATAGGACAGGGCACGTCAATATGACGTTTAAAGGACCCGGTACTGTGGAAAGTAGGAAACGTGAATCAGCAAATTAAAAGGTGTGTTTGTCACACAAATCTGCGAATTAAAAGTGTATTTAGTGGCCTTAGATTCAGACGGGGGACAGATTAAAAATTAGTCTTTTTTATATATGGGACACGTTAATTTGACTTCACCTAACCTGATGGTAAACTGAAGGCAAAGTCTCAGGAAAGAGGATCGCAATTACAAACACTTAGTGTTACAATGGTTGCGCTCAGTTTGACGGCCTCATCAGATGTTTTTTCACGCCTCACTTATAGGATCCGGGCCTTTAGAAAAAAGGAAACATGAGCTCACGCCACGCCAGAATAACTGAACAGTCCGGTTGAAATTTGGCCTAGGTAGATAATCTGGACTTTTTGGGATAGATTACAGGATTAGTTACACACACACAGAGCCGCGGGGAGGAAAATTATATTGAAACATTCTACTACAACTTGTTGTTAAGTGTGAGAAGTAGAATGTTGGGCGTGGCGCAAGTTTTTCTGTATATATCATTTAGCTGGCAGATAAGTACGTTTGTTACACCAGAGGCGTCACATTCACGCTCTCCACATCACAACCTTCTAATGCCCTTTTTGGAGAACCCCATATTGTACCCCATACTTAGGGGCTAAATGAGGACACCGTGGTCATTAGAGAAAGAGGGTCATCTCTAAAGAGATGTCCCCGGGTCTGCCGGAGTGTGAGAGATGTCTTGTATAATCTCACCTCCAGCAATCAATGGATCCAATCCATGGATTCGTTCGGTCGGTTCGAGTCCGACATAATCACCTCCACCAGTTTTGGCGGAGGTGGTATCCGTGAGGATTTTGCGCACGATAAAAAATAGCCCATATTGTAGTCGCTTAGAAAATCATAGCAGGGAGTTTATTCCATAGCTTGAGCGTGCACGAGATTAAGATTGCTTTGAGCTTTGATTCGATTCCCACTCAGTGCAAATATTTGTATACATGAGTTTTGCCTCCCGTTTTATCAACGGCGTCCCAACTGAAAACAGTAGTAGTAAGGGTGAGAATACTGTACCACCTTGGCTGAAAATGCCCTATCGAACCGGCAAACCACAATTTTATCCTGACGTAACCTAATTTTGGACAACAGTTTTATTAAAAAAAAAAATCTGCTGCTGTTACTGTCATCTGACGTCACAGCTGCTCAAGCACAGGCGCCCGACACACCGTCACCGCCAATTTTGAAATTGGAACGTTTAACTATTCACAAATAATAACATGCCACACAAAAAATAACCCTATGTCTTTATTATTAAGATTCAAACCGTATAAGTTCATATTTGTGCCATTTTTTGAAAATCCTACTATAAATGACTTAAGTGCGGTTTTATGATTTATAAATAATCTTATTTATTTTAATAGGCGTTAGGTTGGGTTTGCGTTGACTTTCTTTTTTCTATTGTTTCGGTCGGTAGACTATAATGACATAATGGGTCGCGGGTTCGATCCGGCGCAATTACGCGGCACACGATCGATTATTGTGATCAATACAGGGGTTAGACGGCGGTTTGCTGCCAATTTTACATCTTTTTTAATATAATTTTGTTACGACGTAGTTGTAGTTACATCGATAACAATTTAAATAAATTTTATTTATAATTTATTAGAGTATAAATATGTACATATATTTTTATGGTATATTGAGTACTACCAAGACCTTTAAGGTTAAGTTAACATTAGCTGCAAATGTAGGCTTTCGTTTCTCCCATAAAAGCTGTATAAGTCAAATCGTAAGGTGAAAAAGGTGTATTCGGAATGCGGAATGCTACAGTGCAAGTCTTCGATGCAGCCGGGCATATGTTCGAACTGGGCATCGAACTCATCGCTAGTCCAACGAAACTGTTTTATTACTGGAATTGATATTGGATAAATTCAGAAAATTTTATAAAAATTAAAAATTAAAATCTTCATATTATACTGCTCTATCTAGATTCCAGGTGAGTGTAGTTTAATTGCTTGTAGCTTGATATATGGATTGTAGAATACGGACAGAACATTCAAAGATACTTTTTTTATACCACATTTGCCGTGGCTTATACTATACTAAGATAGGTTTTTGATAAATACATTAATTATTAGGTACCTATACATAGACATATCCAAACTAATGCAAATAGCCATATTCATAGGTATTTGAACTAAGTAGAGATCGAACCTGCACCTCCTGCATAGCAGAGGCAGTCGCCATGCACATTCATTAAATGGGGTAATGGGATGGGAATCTAACATTCAAGATATTAGTCGAACGCTCTACCAACCACAGTTACATCATTTACTAAATCGATTATTATCATAACTAGCTGACCCGCGCAACTTCGTCTGCGTCACCCCGTTTTTGCAACATTTTTCATTCCTGCACCGCACCTGTTTGTTGTAGCATGATGTTATATACATATAAACCTTCCTCTTTAACCATTCTATCTGTTAAAACAAACCGCATCAAAATCAGTTGCATAGTTTTAAAGATTTAAGCGTACAAAAGGACAGAAAACGCGACTTTATTTTATACTAAGTAGTGATATTGATCGATAAAAAATTTAAAAAAATAATTTCCCCATTTTCCATTTCAAATGTTCGTGTTAGTATGTTAGTTGTGTTTTGCTTATTATCTAAATGTTAGTAGTACCTAGTTAGTTTTGGTTGGATTTGGACCCCTCTTCAGGAAAAACCTCCTTCAGTCTTTTCCACTTGTCTCTGTTCTTGCCAATTTACAAGTCCCTTCCTGTTAAATCTATTATATGCTTTACCCATCGTCTTCTCAGTTTTCGTTGATCGATATAAAACAACTAAATTATAAAATATCGATAAGAACATAGGTACAACACTAAGTTATCAGTCGATGATCGAGAGTTGCCGACACGGATCGACAATTTCGTAAATTGTGCGCCGATTAGCGGCCGATTACGACCATTACCGACAGACGGACACCCGATCCGGCCGTACCGATTAAAATAATCGGTAAACGATAAAAACCGATAAAAATAATCTCATGTTTTGTCTGTGCCCAAGTTTTTTGTTTAATAAATGAACGTGTGAGTGACCTAAAGTTTTGTCTAGGTTTACGGTTTTTTACCAGATTTTTTTACTCCTGTGTGGCAGGTAGTTTAATTGACGTATTATGTGTATTGAATTTAATATTGTAATCAAATCAAAATAGCCGCTAATAGACCTCGGTTGAACCTTGGCTTATATCCGAAACAAAAAATCTATTAGAATTGCATGCGGTTACCGTGTTGGTTATTAGGTACCTACGCGACTTCTTAAAATAAGTCTAATAATAGTTAGGTACCTTGTACATGTAGAAGGTTGACAGCCTCCGTGGCGTGGCGGTAGCGCACACGACTACGCACGGGGCGGGGGTTCGATCTCCGCTCAGTGCAAAAAGTTGTATGCATGAATATGGCTGCTTGCACTGGTCTGGTCATGCCTCGGAGAGCACGTTGACGACGGCTCAAAGTAGAGAGAAAGACATAGATGTTTATATGACAACCGGACGTGCACTCAGAGGCACGACCAGTCCAACACAAATAGTTAGATTTATATTTTTTTTTTTTTTTTTTTTTTTTTTTTTTATACTATCACGCCCATATCCCCGAAGGGGTAGGCAGAGGTGCTAGCACCCACATTTCGCCAGTGCATATTTAGGTCCCAATGTAATAGGGGGCGAGCCTATTGCCATCAACCGGGCACTTATAAACCTGCGATAAATACACACATAACTTCGAAAAGCATCGTAGTCATTGGTGTGTGCCATGGTAAACCTGGGATCGAACCCGAGACCTCGTCTCAGCAGTCCACCACCCATACCACTAGGCTACCGCGGCTTAGATTTATAACATAAGATAAACTCACTAAAATAAATAAAGAAATATCCCCGAAGGGGTAGGCATAGGTGCTAGCATCCACATTTCGCCAGTTTATGTTTAGGTCCCAATGTAATAGGTGGCGAGTCTATTGCCATAAACTGGACACTTATAAACCTACGATAAATACACACATAACTTCGAAAAGCATCGAAAAGTTATTGGTGTGTGCCATGGTAAAACCTAGTATCGAACCCAAAACCTCGTCTTAGCAGTCCATTAACCATACCACTAGGCCACCGTTTCATTCATACAAATATTTGCACTAGCGATCGCGTTCACTACAGTACAGAGTTGTCATCTGTCCCTTCGGGAATATACTAGCGTAAATGAATAAGTCTAAACGAAGCGACCTTCATGTCATAAGCCTGGAAGTTTATTAAAGTGGTACACTGGGGAACCGGTCTAGTTATCAGCTGAAGGTATATGGCACTCTCCGAAGACACGTCAAAGCCTATCCTAATTTAAACAGGGCTGTTTACATCCCCGGAGCCCGGGTCATGACGACCCGTAGGGTGGGGCTCCAGTCACACACACACAGTTTTTAGAAGATAAAATATACGTGTGTATTTATCACAGGTTTCTAAATGTAACATAAACTCACGCCTGGATCTCCGCAGTGTTAGGCTGAGGTGCTAGCACCCACATTTCGCGAGTTTATGTTCAGGTCCCAATGTAAGTAGAGTATAGGTGGCGAGCCTATTGCCACTAACCGGGCACTTATATTATACAGCTGCGATAAATAAAGGTTTATAAGTGCCCGGATGAAAAAGATCACTGAAGATGTTTTATGTCAGTGTCAAGACCAATAGCTTAAGTCCCATGTAATACCTAGTATAAAAGTCTTCTGCACAGAGAGCACAGAAACTCTCTGAACATTCAAATCTTCTCGAAATCACCTCTCCTCTTCACAGAGTTGGAAGCACGATTGTGACGCTTCTGGTGTTACAATCGTCTATCTGTCAACCTGTATCGTCTGCCACCTAAGTAGTATAATAATATATAGAAAAACTAAAAAAACACGTTTTTATAGGAAATCTAACTGAAACTAAGCCTAATGACTCAAAGTAGGGCAAAATCAAGCCAAAAAAAAACAGTTACAAGCAAACAAGCAAACATACAAGTGAAACTAATAAAAACGTGTTAAAAAAAGAACGAAAGTAGTCCCTACTTATGAAAAGGGGAACTTAAAAAATGAGAATCACTTTTACCTATTTCTTCCAGTTTCGGCATCTACACCTTCACTTTTATTTCAAACTAGCTGACCCGCGCGACTTCGTCTCCGTCACCCCGTTTTTGCAACATTTTTCATTCCTGCTCCGCACCTGTTAGTCGTAACATGATGTTATATACATATAAACCTTCCTCTTTAACCGTTCTATCTATTGAAACAAACCGCGTTAAAATCCGTTGCGTAGTTCTAAAGATATAAGCATACAAAGGGACAAGAAAAATAGGAACAGAAAACGCGACTTTATTTTATACTATGTAGTGATTAACAAAATATTAACACTATCAAAATTAGAAAGTTCTCGCTATCAGTAGCACCAGACCTTACTCCGAACTCATTTCAGGGTTGAGCGCGCACCCAGCCGCCCTCGCCCCTACCACGAGACCGCACTTTATAAATATTGTACTTTCACTCAATAACGCCACGCTGATAGTACTACGGTTATGTAGTTGAAGGACAGTTTACACAGGTGAAATATTATCTTGGTTGAGGGAATAGTAAATGGGTTAACACGCAAGTAATTCATATAATTACGTTACTGAAATGAAGTAGGAAATATAATTCATAGTAAGATTGATAGAAATTATAAATGATTTTTTTTTATAATATCACGCCTATATCCCCGAAGGGGCAGTGGTGCTAGCACCCACATTTCGCCAGTTTATAGTTAGGTCCCAATGTAATAGGTGGCGAGCCTATCGCCATTAACCGGGCACTTATAAACCTGCGATAAATACACACTTAACTTCGAAAAGCATCGAAAAGTCATTGGTGTGTGTCATGGTAAACCTGGGATCGAACCCGAGACCTTGTCTCAGCAGTCCATTACCCATTCCATTAGGCTACCGCGGTGGTCATAAATGATTCTGATCTCTAATTCTAGAAAGTAATGTTATTCTTAATGTTTCTCTTCCATCTTGCGTTATTACTTTGGTTTGGGTCTTTGGGTGTTTGTTATCGGTTTTCGGGAAGTGAGGGTCGTCTGACGCCCCAAGTTTTTCAGATGCCCGAGGTTCTGCTAAAATCAAAAAGTTATCCTCAGAGAACGAAGCGTGCGAGTGACATACGTATTTTTACACAAAATCTAACCGTGAGAAAATGACAGCGTATGTCAACCGTGAATCTTTTTTATAAACCATTATCAACTTTGACAATATCAATGTTTGTACACCTAAAATAAAAGTTAAAGTCTGTGGGTCTTTTTACGCTATTTATGTTAACATTTATAGCTTAAATAGTAACACCAACTATTAATCGTAGTTCGGGTACTAAGGTGCATTAACAACCACATTTCATCAAACATTGTATTCGGTCCACAGTACCGCCCGGGCAAAAACTGAAATGGTCCACCTGGAAGTCCCTAAATGGGTTGAGGTCTCAGGTCGGCTGCTGTAAAGCGAACCTAGTAAAAAGGGGCTACCTGAATGCTGGGAGTGGTGGCCTTCACTGTGGTGCACCACTACAGTCGATAGACCACCTCATCTCGTGCCGCTTTGCTCCCACACCTGCACAGCCGCCGACCTGAATGAGGCAACGAAAGGTGCAGTTGGTGTCGCTGAGTTGGGAGCTGGTCGTATCTAACTTCATTGCTCATTGTTGCCACTGACACGAAAAAGAAGAAGAAGAAGGTCTCCACAGTCGAGGGGCTATTGCTACTATTGCCGTTTTCCGAGCACTATTATTGACTTGGGTCATGCATCTGGCTGAGTCTGGGTTATCTGTCTAATGTTGAACAGCCCTATCCCTTAGCTGGCCAGTAACCACATCGGTAGAGATGGGGTGATCTCAATATAACCTGTAATGAAGTGGAATTACTTCTACTCACTAGTAAAATTGAAAGTGAGAACCGTTAGTAGTAGGCCCTGAGTTCGCGGACTCACGGCTTAGGAAAATCGCTGCGGTCGCGTCCACCGCGTTTTATTATTGCCCCAACAAATTAGGTGCCGATGTTATACATAACCACGTCAAAGCCTCGTGGTTTCAGCATATGCAATCATTGCTAGTACCTGCGGTTTTTATTGATGTGGAAACATTAGTGCTGATAATAAGTACCTACGTGGTCCAAGGTAGTGTAACTATTTCACAGATTAGACTTCACCACCAATGAGTGACAAGAACCAATAACCGCCCTTTATTTTTTGATTCAGTAAAATAAGAGTAAAAAAATGACAAACGGAGGTAGGACCCGACGGTATCTCCCGTCCGAAATGAGCTGTCCAACTGGGGAAGTACCTCCGCCCTACAGAAGACCGCGGTCATAATAACCATTGTGTTGTGTTCCCGCCGGTAAGTAGGGTAGCCAGAGCTCACTATACCCCTCCTTCCCCTCCCCTTCCTAGCCTCCCCACCCCTTCCCAGTTCTCCCCCTTTCCCTTCAGGGTGGGCAGCGCGTGTGTGACACCCTTAGTGTTGCACACGTTCATAGGCCATGGTGGCCGCTTTCCATCAGGTGAGCCGTGTGCTTGTCTGCCACCTACGTAGTATAAAAAAAATGATTTCTTAATATGGCAATACTGTACTATAGATAGCACACTTTGACTGATTTACTTTTAAGCGAAATCCGCCATTTTGTTTGGAAGATGGGCATAACAACTGATTGCGGTTGGATTGCTGGCAAAAATAACAACATTACTTAATGAAATCCTGTAGGAAGTGAGTATGTACCACTCTTTTCCATAACCCATGGTACAATTTATTGATGCCAGACGTGATAGACACCAAGTCGGGTCCTATTGGCGGCTCTAGGTGTGGGAGTTCTCACGCTCGTCACCTTGCTGACGGTAATGGTACGATGAGCGAGTGCTGCGGCTGCTTTGTACGAGCAAGTAATGCTCGAGAAAGAGACGGCGACTCGAGTATTATCGACGTGCTCGAATATTCGAGTCCGACATAACCACTCTCAACAACTCCGGTAAGATTGGTTGAGATTAGTATCCGTGGGGATTTTGCATACTTCAATAAAATGGTTTAATTATTAGATGATGCATTATCGTTCCTGGCATATATCTTGACCCCGAGTCGATGGATTAGCCTCCACCGCCGTAGAACTGTATTGATCTTGAAATGTCAAATAGTTTTTGGATACATACGTATACATTTTTAATAGGAATATGAGCAACCAAACTTACTGTCCCTAAGCTCGATGACTTATGTTAGCAGTGGATTCACGTCCGTAATGTAATGACCGGGATTTGAACTTGGTTACTCTCGATCGTTAGACCGACTCCTTAACCACTAACCTACCAACGCATACAATACAGTTATATTTTTAGTTAGCTTTTAGTTTCTTATCTAAGTATTAGAAATCACATTACAATAAAAGCTTATATATCAATGGCTTCATATTGTCCATTAAATTGGAAAAGCCCATAGAAAAGGCAAATTACGTTTCAAAAGGCATAACTACATTTATTGAGATAACGCAAAAAGTTTCTATTTATCTAATAATGGGGAACTTTCAAAATGTTGATTCGAAAATCGTGATGTGCTCAAATTTTTTGTGTATTTTGGTGATTGTTAAGTTACATTTGATTTGGTTTCACTGGGGCCCATTGTGACTATTTTAGTGGGGTCATTTTTGTTGTAACACGTTGTAACCTATTTATAGGATGGTAATAAATATAAAGCTAGCAATATAATAATAGCAATAACAGGTAAAAAATGAATGAAAATCATAGTAAGATGAAATCTATTAAAAAAGGAGGAAAATGAAGGAAATTGGGGGTGATCTGAGGCCGAGAAGTAGATAAGGGGCTATCTTGATTTTCAGTTAATCCCTAGGTTCTATAAATAAAAGGTTAATGGCAAAGTTGTAGTTCATAAATATATCGACAACTTTTGAATTTACACTTTTTTCAAATACCTACCTCTCCATGATTTAACGTGTTCTCAGAGTCATGGAGGGTTACCCCACTTACTTTCTATCATCGCACCGCTCGCCATAGAGAGGGAGTTCATCCTCACACACTACGACCGGCAATGGTGCGCACTGTGCGGTATGAAAGGAGTTTCATCCCGCGCACGCTCAAGCTGTAAGCTGCAAACGCTTCCCATTAGGTGGGCCGTGTGCTTGTCTGCCACCTAAGTGGTATAAAAAAAATGTGATAAGAATAGAATGGTGCCCATCTTAAGTGTGACCTAGCTGAAGTTTACTAAACCCTACAATGTCCTAACCATTCGCTCGGTTATTGGACCGTGTTTCTTTTTCGGTATAACAACATGCATAGGTGCTGATTTTTTTTTAAAATCATGTCCAACAAAATAAGAATAACTTAACTTTGGTAACCTTTTAGGGGTAATTGAGGTCTCCTCCTCATGCCTGGGAGCTTGATGGGGTCACTGTGGTACCCACTATACTCTGTGTCTTGGTTGGTTGATTTGTTGTCAATCAATAGGTATACAGGCCTATTGATGAGATTGACTTGCTGATTGGGGCAAGGTGGGACTCCCGTACGCCCAATACCTAATCTCAAATAGTTACATAATAGATTAAAACATCGAGAATTTACAATTCGCAACTGTGAATCGATGAAGTTGACAAAATAGGCACGCCATGTGTGCATATTGGAATGTCTACGGGGGGTCGATTCAACCCTTGCAGATAACTGTACGCGACAGAGTGATTGCACCCTGCGGTTCTTAAACTTGATCGCAAGTGTAGCGTAATAGGAGGACTTCGCAATTGACATTGTTGGCAAAATTGGGTATTTTGTATTCTGAGATGATGTTATTCTAAATATTAAGTAGATGTGCTGTAGGTATATTTTATAAAATTTGAGGGTTGTATGAGACCGCGATAGCCTAGTGGTATGGGTAATGGACTGCTGAGACGATGTCTCGAGTTCGATCCCAGGTTACCATGCCACACACCAATGACGATTCGATGCTTTTCGAAGTTATGTGTATATTTATCGCAGGCTTACAAGTGCCCGGTAAATGGTAATAGGCTCGCCACCTGTTACATTGGGACCTAAACATAAACTGGCGAAATGTGGGTGGTCCCCTTCGGGGATAAAAGGCGTGAGTTTATGTTATGTTATGTATGAGACGTCATTTCTTGCACGTCTGTATAACTATTGATTATACCAGGATCTCACCCGGGCCAGGTAAAAGACTCGAATGCGAGAAGGCCCGTGGACTTCACAGTGAGGCGAAGCATTTATGCCATAGGATAGTCGTAATTAGAACTGTAAGTAATTTAATTAAAATTTTATTAGTAGTGAACGTCTCTGTCACGCAGGAGGCGCGTGTTCGATCCCCGCTCAGTGCAAATATTTGTATTCATGAAATATGGCTATTTGCATTGGTCTGGTCGCACTTCAGAGAGCACGTTAAGCCGTATGTACCGGTTGTCATACGAACATCTATGGCAGTCGTTACAGGTAGTTGGAGCTCTAAAAAGATCCGTGGGGATTTTTCGCATGATAAAAAAAGGCGAGCGCTCATGGACGACGGAAGTCATTTTGCGTATCTTCAACGTATTGTATTTTGCAATTGCTATTGAAATAGGTCACAACTTCTTCATTGTAGAAGCAGACCAGCACTCATGATATTTTTTTTAATAATAATTCCTGTTTACACATTAAAGTTTACCCAAAACACATCTCAATTTTCCATGATTTATTAAAATTATTGACCGCACAAAGCAATTTAACAACTGTCCCACCTACCTATAATGAATACACTTTATCTATCCAAAGTTTTATTATAAACTTTAATAATCGTACAAAAAAGGCAATGATGCCTGACTGCAGGCAGGCTGTATAATAACATAATACGAGCAATTTGAACGATTAACATCGACCGGAAGTTATTCGCAGGAAGCGGTGTGGGCGGCGCAGGCGCATCGACACTGTAGCGGCCGCGTTTTTTGTGGCCCGACGCTTACCGCATTGTTTGTACTCAAATGTGGCTTTAAGTGTAATTTTTTTTTATTTATATCAGAAAATTGCTGTTCGTTCGAATTTATTGATAAATTTGTTATGAAAATCCTTTTTGTGTTCAACATATTAGATATATTTTATATATCACACATTACGACTATTGTTCAGTCGTTAATAATTTGCTTGTATGGGTTCTAGAATCACCATCATTATCCTTGCGTTAATCCTGATCGTATTCGAAACTGTCACCTCGAAGTCCAGGGTCCACTTTTAAACTGAGTCGCGGATGAGTCTACCCAGCATTAAAAACTAAAGCTCAGAGGGATGCAGATCGGTAGCTTTAGGATTAAGAAGTCGGCTTTACAGTCCCAAGTTTAAATTCTGATCATTACAACACCTACGTCAGTCACTGATTTTTCTTCCAGCAAACCTTAGAGTGATAGAGAAGAATAATATATAGATAGATTTAACTGTCATTAGTTAATGTGTCATATATTATCTGTAGACTTGCAGATAGTATATGACAGACTAGGAAAGGGAAAGTTTACTGAGAAAAAACAGATTTATCTATCTCTATAAGGTAAGTGACACTATATTGTATGGTGTATGGTTACGAGCATTCTCATTGTGGGGTACAAACTACAACCACCTGGAAGTAGTAAAGATGCGAAAAAAGAAATTCCCTAGATTATTTATTTATTTATCCATCAAAACATGCTTAAATAAAAATGATACCGAAATAAATTAATACATAAATACCTACATACATAAATTATTATTCTTCTAATCCACTAATAGGTATTCTTAAAAAACAAAGATGAGCGATGACATTCGGTCATCGCGAATGAATCAAAAAGTTGTTAAGCTGAATCAGTCCTTTTTGTTGACGTTAGTTCAGTTGATATGTACCTACTAATACAATTATATAGGCAATGTACAACAGCCCCCTTCAGTAGTCAGTAGGTAATCAGTTTTAGTGCCTCTCGAATTTAAGTTTGGATGGCTATGGATCCTTTTTGCGGAAATCTACAGATTAGCGCCTTTCGAAATTAAAACTGAAATTAACCGTAGCTGTAAAACATATTTAAGATTATGAGACCAATGTCAAAATTCACTCGCGTAGTTGTACATCAATGATCTATCATCAAAAAAACACTCAATCTGTTTAGTGTGCGTGACAAAAATGCGAAATGTTACACTTGCATGGATAATCGGTGAACAGTGCACGTGGTGTTACACTACAGGCCAATTTAACGATACATTAAATACTTAAACGATGACCGAATTACACGGGGACATGATGCATCTATATAGAGTATAATGTACACTTGGTGCGTTTTATAGTTATTAATTTATATCGGACTGGATAACATGTTATAGCTTTGTGTATTTGTACTAAGTGAGAATCTAATCCACGACCTCTGACGACCATGTAACGGTCGAGCACTCTACCCATTTTCACAACTTTGACTTTCTCATATGAAATTATGGCCTCAAAGATACAATTCTTGTACTACGTAGTGTAGTACTTCCAACCTTATTCAGCTATACTATTTTTGATGGGAAAAGATGGGTGATATGGTGTATGGGGCTTCCCAAAACCTTCGAGGCCAAGTCAATCTCACCTGCAAACCAGTATATTTGCTCATATAGCTCGGCGTTGGAAGGTTATATGGCAGTCACGCCCATAAAACCATATAAACCAAAACAAAATAATGAGAAGGAATATAAGCTGACCACGGATTTGCAAGCCTCAAATGCAGTCGGGTATAAACGTTTGGGTGACAACGACTGCCTATGATATTACAGAAAGCATTTTGAAATAAAAAATAATTTCCCGTATTTCTTGTGAATGAAAAGTAATCCATTCCGTAAGCCACAGCAAGTAAACACTATCTATAAACTCAATCGCATCGTTTCCCACAGTAACCGAGAAAATGCATTCATTTTGTGCTATCCATATCCAATTTTATCCAATTTTTAATGGCGCTACCGCGGCAGTCGGCCAATATCGCAAATTATAGTGTTCGCAGATTACGCCGGGAGTTATCTACGTGACGGAGTGGTGCCTGAACATTGGCTTGCAGTGTACAAGTCGATAAAGTACGCTTAGGTTTGCAATACACTCATAGTTTTAAGCTGTTCAGGAACAACGTAGAACAAAATTGACTGAATGTTTTATTAAAAGCCTGGATGGTTAGGAGACATTCACAGGCGAGGGTGATTGGGCATCCCGGTAAAGGTAGACCTAGACGTAGGTACATATCGAGGATATTTTATGGATAGGTCTGGTCAAAATTACCAGTAACAATTAGTATGTATGTAATTAATAATGAAAGCAGCTGAAGGAATAAAATCAAAGTAAGTAGTTAGATAATACTCTAGATTTAATCCAATGAGAAAAATACATTCATGGGCTAAATTTACTTGCTGTTTCAGTATACTGTTTGTTACTCAAATACGCTAAAAGTGCTGTACACTTTATAATTTGATAAATATAGATTTATAATCTAGACAGCACAATAGCAACTTTTTTATTCCGAAAATATTTCTAAAATGTAGTTGCGAGCTGTTGCTCGTAGTAATCGCATAACTTTTTATTGCTCCCCCGAATGCTCGCCCACCAGCTTAAATATCAGTGTATCGCGGGCTTTATTTGGAATGCTTTCGCGTGTGCTTCAAGAAACAGAAGAGAAACAAGTTTCCGCGAAGAAAATAATTCTCAGTGTTGTGTGGTATCAATGATCTAACCTTTTTAGGGTTACACTGGTCAGTGCTGAATTTTGTACACAAAGTTGTGAGGTGTGAATCACCGTCTGTGATAGGATATTATAACGGTAGGATTATAGCTTTTTTGTAGAAGGCACTATGTATAATAAGTAAATAGATATTACCCAGTAAGTAGCAGTTTTTGTTCCGACAGAGAACACTTTTTTACGAGCAATTTCTTGGAATAAAAAAATTCTATTCCAAAATAGCTCAAGCAGCCTAAAGGTTTGATTCTGTGGACGATGACATAGGACAACTACAGACGCATGCCGCAGACATAAACAAGTCTAAACTGCTTTCAAAAGTTTAACGAACTTCGCTCGCAACATTATTTCAGCCATGAATATGGTCTGGGTGTTTCTATGTATGATATATATATGTATGTATTTACAAAAAAAATGTATCTATGTATGTTTATCCGCATTCTATAACCCGTAACACAAGCTAGTTAAACTATGCTTACCATGGGTCTAGGTGACGTTGTGTACATTGTCCTAGAATATTTATTAAAAAAAACAATGGACTGCCTATAATAATGACGAAAGTAATGATCAAACTATATACAACATACGCTTACGCCTAATTCCTTTCGGGGTAGGCAGAGGTTAATTTACACTCACATTTCGCAAATCGTCGTATTTAGTCCCAGGTATGCCTATTGCCGTTTTCCGGGCACTATTATATTAGTCGAGCCGTGCACCTGCGGCTGAGTGCAGGCTATATATATGTCTGATGTTATACAATAGGCTGTTTGCATATAAAACACTAATTTCATAGAAAGGAAATATTAAATCATCTATAAAAAAAAACAAAAAACTTCTTGCAATGTAAACGTCAGAAGACAACGCTTCCCTCTTTTTGCGACGCCATGCATAAGTGCATTAGCGGCGGGCAATCAAACCAGCGATTCGCGTAATTCTATCAAAGAACACGTGTACAAATTGTTTTTATGCTCGATAGACTCCTGTGCATGGGGCAGACAGATTGAAGACTGTGAGGTAGTCCGTTTGGAAGCCAAAATTACCGTTCATATTTTCTACTAGCCTATGCCCGCGACTCTGCCCGCGTGGCTATCGGATATCGTGAACTAAGCGCCATCTGTGCAACTTAAATTCTATATTACATAACTCTGGTTCTATTAAACCGATTGCAATTAAACACTAAGGTTTTAAGTTGGACCAAACCCCTTCAAATAAAAGGACCATACCTTTTGAAATCAAACCCGTGACTTGTGACATAACGGTCGAACCTACCGCTACACCACGCAGAGATAATACTCTTGCATAATATAAATACTTAGATACGTTGTTTGCTGCTTTAGTAGGTGATGTAAAAGAGTTATTTCACACGTTCACACAGGAGTTGTTGTTCTCACATTATTAACAGATTATCGACATTAATATCAGTGTGGCAGTCCCCTAATATTTAACAGTGTACAATCTGTCATTTTGATGTATAGTGTACACTATAGGCCGGCCGCTTAACGCTTGCGGAGTACGGGCAGAATGTAAAGTGGGACGAGAATGGGGGCCGCATGAGGTGCGGGCGGCGGACGGTGGACGAAAACGGGGATCGGGTGAGGTGCGGGCGGCAGGTAAACTACGAGCTCCGCACATTATGCAGTTCCTATTCTCTTCCTAATTCTTCGCCCGAGCATCGATGCCTTAGTTATGTGGTTAACCTATACTCGTATGATAGTGTAGGCTTACAGGGTGTTGAAGTAGCAGTAGTAGTAACTTACTTATGAAGACTTAGACTCGATGACCTACCTACAGATAAACTGGCTGTTTAGGACAATTTGGTATCGATTTCATCATTCTCTGAGCCTATTCTCAACTCAGTTGGGGTCGGCTTTATAGTCTAACTAAGATACGGCTGAACCTCGATATTTTCCGTACAGCGACTGCCATCGCAACTCCACAACCAAATTGGCGATATCGAAGTTCCGTAATTAGGCTAGTCGGACTTTTGAGGGCTCCAACTACCTGTAACGACTGCCATAGAGGTTCATATGGCAACTGGGACCGACGGCTTAACGTGCTCTCCGAGGCACGACCAGACCAAATAACCATATTCATGCATACAAACATTTGCACTGAGTGGCTATCGAACCCCCGCTTCCTACGTAGCAGTCACGTTCAATACCGCCACGCCACAGAGGCTTGGCATCGATTTAGGATCAATTTGGCATCGATTTAAGACCACAAATTCACCACTAACTTTTTGTACCTGTGTGTACCTCATGTTGACAACAGATTACATACCTGTACAATAGGTACTAAGCCAGTTAGGTAAAAAAAACTTATCGTGTACCTACATATTAAAGCTAAGATAGTTACGCCAATATTTGCTCAACATAAGCGCTTTCATAAGCTGCATTCAGAATGATTATTTCACTACTACATTTTTTAAGTTCACACCATACCAAAGCTGATTGCCAAACAAGATAACTACATAATCATCATATAGTACTCAAAAACTGATCAATCTCCGTGCCCGGGGACGCTGTGTGCGCGGGATTTATGCCACGCTCGGGTCACGTGACCCTTGCGCCCGCGCTGCACCCGCGACTAATCGATGCCTGACACATTATACATTAGCACTAATTAAACATATGGAATTGAAACAGAAAGGAAAATAAAGTTGCTGTTCGTGTGATAATTGTTTGTTTTTTCTATTGTAATAAATATATAGGTATTGATTTCTTTAATAATTTTACTAGAGATTATCCTTACTTCGATTGCCTGCTCTTCAAAAGTTTATGCCGATATAAGTCGCCTGGAAGAAAATATTTAATTGACGGTGAAAATGACATCAAAACTTGTTGTGTAATTTAAAAGAAGTACTAATCAGACAAACAGATATAAACAGGTACTCCTAATATTTCATTATGTCTGACGGCACGCAGGCAGCCAACAGAGACCTAGGGGCCTAGCCAAAATGTATGGGAGTGACATTTGTTGTCGGAATCGGATCACATGACATTCCGACAACAAATACTCACTCCCATACATTTTCAAAGCGATGACGAATGTAGATTCGGAACGAATACATTTTGGCTAGGCCCCCAGCTTGACGTCGTCGTAGAGTAACATGCGTGCCGATGGTCTCACCAACATGTACGCCTAAAACCTAGAAGAGGAAGTGGAAAATTTTGGAAGGCGGCCCCTTAGCTCTATGTGAATCTTGGCTTCGAATCCCATCAGGAAAATACGTCTCTATGATTATTTATGAATTTTATTTATATTACCTGGATTATTCATATCACCTGGTTTCCACCTTAAGTTGACATTAGTCAATTACCTACTCGGGTCTACAGTATTTTGGTCACCACAACAAAAAGTTTTGGGACCCCCCGGAAGTATTCTGTAGTACCAGCCCCGGAGCTATCATTCGAGGTCCAAGGTAGGAGATGAAGAGATTTAGCGAATGTGGTAATAATAATAATAGAGTAAATATAGCTTAACGAAGGCAGAAAACACATAGTTAAAAATTAATTGATAATTTATATTATGGAACAAGTATATAAAAATTGTATGTACTTTGCAAACTACTACTTTGCATTCGATTGCGATAGAATTTCAATTTTTACTTATCGCTTACACTTGATCGAACTCTACACCTAAGTTTAACATTATAGTTCGTAAAGCTACAATCGTTTATAAATATTTTTTCCTAACCAAATCAACCCGATCCATCAACCAAACAAACCTAGGTACATACTATGTGGTTGCACAATTTTTCAATTTGTTACTTAGGTGAAAGCCGCGGTAGCCTAGTGGTATGGGTAATGGACTGCTGAGACGAGGTCTCGAGTTCGATCCCAGGTTTACCATGGCACACACCAATGACTTTTCGACGCTTTTCGAAGTTATGTGTGTATTTACCGCAGGTTTATAAGTGCCTTGGAGAGCACGTTAAGCCGTCGGTCCCGGTTGCCATACAAACATCTATGGCAGTCGTTACGGGTAGTTGGAGCCCTCAAAAGTCCAACCAGCCTAACTTGGAACTTCGATATCGCCATTGGTCATTAGACCATTGGTTGTGGAGGTCAGATGGCAGTCGCTTCACGGAAAATATCGAAGTTCAGCCGCATCATAGTTAGACTGGAAAGCCGACCCCAACTGAGTTGGGAAAAAGGTTCAGGGAATGATGATGACTTAGGTGAAATCAGGCCATTAAGTGGTCTTTTTGTATTTTTTTGCATTATTGCTTCTATTTTTTTTTTTTTATACTATCACGCCTATATCCCCGAAGGGGTAGGCAGAGGTGCTAGCACCCACATTTCGCCAGTTTATGTTTTAGGTCCCAATATAATAGGTGGCGAAGCCTATTGCCATTAACCGGGCACTTATTATATTATATTTCAAATCTGTTTAAAAAAAACTCTGTCGCTTATTACTTGAGGCCACACACAAATCGTCCTTAGTCCCTTCCGCGCATAGTTGCGTGAAATTTAAATTTTTGCTATTCATTGCGGGCTGTGAACTGTTTTTCTGACACTCGCGCCTTTCATGTAGGGACCGGACCTTTATGAGGGGGAAAGAGTACAATGCACAACAATGGTGTTGTGTTAGTACTGCTTTTTTAATGTTTATAAATTAATATTTGATATGAAATATAGACATCTCTATGTGTTATTGCATAGTGTTTAAACTGAATTCATTAATTATCTTTCTTAATTAAATTAATTCATTTCAGTACTTTTTGATGCAAACCCACTAGATGTCGCAATGTCTGTTAAATCAGGTTTAACAGCTGCTAAAACAGATCTTTATGTCGAAAAACATTAACTCTTTTAACTAGTTTTTTCATCGTGTTATTCGACCAGTTCATTAATATTTTTATTACAACCTTCGCGCAAGTGCAAGCAATAAATTGACAAAGTAAAATCCCATGTAGAACTATAAAAATAAGAACATTGTTTTTTTTGCATATCAGATTAACTGATCTATCTCGGTTTCGCTTCTATAATCTAAGATATTTGTTATGTAAGTACATCACACGAAAAATGACAACGGTATGGCACAAAAATGCAGACCATAGCTTTTTTCTGTCACGTGAAGAAATGCCGATATGCCAAATAGGATTTAATTTAAATGGTAAGCAAAACTCGGACATTAACGCGATCATATTATAGTAAATATAATAATTTACCTTGATATGCTTGTTTCGGCCACGTTGCACTAGCCGTAGTCACAAGCTGATTTTTCGAGTTTCGCTAATCATGCAACACGAAATTTTAAATGTAATTATTTTTTTGTTTATAAATTTCATATGTAGATATTTTCTTTTAACTTTACTGCATTCCGAACCCCATACATTGTTGACCTTTCGGTCATTCCGGTCAAGTAAATACAGAAACAATTTTATTGGAATATTCATAGCAATACCCAAGAAGATGTCGTGACCGCGCATATATATATTGTTTAACATAGTGTTTACTAAGTATTTGCGGCTTTCATATGTAGCATCACGCCTCTACGTTGCAGCGGCTAAGCAGGTATTTTAAGTACCGAAATTTATTTATAATTAATATTATTTATAAATTATTTCTTTGTAAACTCGCTACAACGAAAATTACCAATCAAATAAATTCACGACAGTTGTATTCCATTACAGCTACATGGATAGGGCTTTAAAAAATATGACAACTGGTGTATTTACAGCAATCATCAATTGGTTTGTGACGTCAGATGGCAGTCGCTTTTAAGAAAATGTTGACGTTTTGTAATTGTAATTGTTTATTAGGATATCCAAATCAATTTTGTTTTCACCAGTACAACAAATAAACTGCAAGCAGTGCACATAGTATGAATTCCGGGTGAGTATTAAAGTCCTAAGGGTACTTTTCGGCGAAACCTGACCCTCTGTTCCACTAATAATAATTAACTCACTCTAATGAATACCTAGGTATATTTGCGTGTTACTAAATATTAGTAACATCACAAAACTCGACAAATGATAAAACATAGAAGTCATTGGTTGTAAATTAATTATTTAGACGACAAAACCTTTGCAATCATCCCCTTTTATAGAAAAAAAATGCTGCAAAGTTTATGAAAAATAAATATTCTGTAAGATTTCATTTAAAAAACTCATTTATCAAATTTAAAATAAATAGATCCTAAGGTACAAAGTTTAAAAAAAACACCACGAGCTTCAATTTACGAACGAGTTCCAAAATTAAAAAGCAATTAAACAGTAACATTCGATTTTCAAATAGCAATACTTCCCATAAAAATCGCCACGCGTCCTCTTTCGTTACGGATACCCATAGTTATCGAAAATATGAACGTTCTCAATAAACATATTCTAACTTTGGAATATCAACCTTATTGCTCAGGGTTTTAATTATCTTTTTTATTGTCATGAATATCAAGAAAATAGGCATAAAATAGATAAATAAGATTTAGTACGGGTGTGTAATAGATGGTATGTATTTCAGGGGCGTGTTTGACACGTGTCTATAGTTAGTCGAATTTTCCCGTGACTGTTTCGATTAAATAAATTGGATGTTTATTCGAATATTATTACTGGCTGTAACGAAATGGTTTGATAGTAAACGGTTTACAGTAGCTCGAAACCATAGTTTTCTAATTCTAGGTAAGTATTTTTTTAAGTATCTATTTCTAATCTCGCACCGATTCGTCCTTAATGATTTTCTCGTAATAACAAAAATATTTTTTATACAGCTAAGTTAAATAACTTATACTAAACTAAACCGGACGCCTTCATTAGGCCGGAGGTGAGACAATACAAGACATATTTCTTGCACCAAGGCAGACCTCGGGTCATCTCTTTGAAAATTTTGAAAATGGAAGAGCCCTGATGATCGATTCTGCGGTATCCGATTTGGCGCAGTAGGTACAGATCTGTACAGACTTGGTATATCTTCTATCATATTATACTATAACGTTCCTTTAAAACGCTCCCCAATTGATGTAGACAGTAGACAGTTAAGAACTCATCATCATCCGTGCGTTAGTCCCGGTCGCATCCGAAGCTGTCACCTCGGAGACCGGGGTCCACTTTTTTGTCAGTCTAACTATGTTGCGTTTGTACCTCGATATTTTCCGTGACGCGAATGCCATCTGGCTTCCACAATCTATAGGTTTAGGCGATATCGAATATTTGCAGCTAGACCAGTGGTTGAACTTTTTAAAACTCCAACTACCCGTAACGGCAGCTATAGATGTTTGTATGACAACCGCGACTGACCGATTTAACGTTCTCTCCGAGACACAGCCAAAAAAATGCAAATAGCCATATTCATGAATACAAATATTTGCACAGAGTGGGTATCGAACCCGTGCCTCCCAGAGGGTGTCGATAGAAGAACTCATGGAGTATACATATACCTACACCGTTAGGTTGACCACTACAAAAACACACACCAAAACACAACTCGACCAGTATCATCGCGATCCACACCACGATCCCACAAAGCGGCGTTTTACGAAATAATTATTAACAGAAAAACTACAAAAAACCCCACGAAATTAGTTCCCGATGACAGTCAAAAAATATATGTATATTTTTTTGAGGTTATATTTATAAAAACGGGCGGCCAAGCGCCATGGCCGACGCGCGGGACTCTTTGGGCTCAGCAGGAGACCTACCTTCGAATTTCGGTACTAAATTTCTGTGTGGCATATTTATTCGTCTTCGATATTATTTTCTACTAGGTTTTTATGATAATCAGGTCTTATAACGGCTAATGAATAACACAGAGACGTGGTTTGGGGCCGAGGTGACAACTATTATAGTTTTTGTCGTATGGATAAGAATCTTTTGCGCCTCTTTATTGGACTATTAAAGTGACCAGCGTTGTAGGTTGTGGGGTTTCTTTTAGAAGATGCGACTTCATTTTGTGGATATGGAACAATTTTAAGGCGTTATATTTATCTCATTAAGTTAGCTATGAACCTCAAAATTCACATCCATAAATGCATAAGGATACCTATTAGTGGGGATTGCTCGTGGTCTGACTGAGTACTCGTATTTATCACTTACCCCAGACTTAGTACAAGCATAGACTGGGCATCGAACTCACCTATAACTTAGTAATCTACACCCTACCACACAAGTCGTCAAAACGAAAAAAAAAATTACACATCTAAGAGAGCGAACCCCGTACTTCACACACACAGTAGTCGTAAAAACCATAGATGCACTACCAACGCAGTTTGGTACTCAATCTCTTACCAAAAAAATGAAAATCATCGACTCCTACAATACACGTCGCGTTATCAATAATGATCGTTGCGCAGGCCGCGAGTGCATCCATCATGGCCGCCAGTGATTGATACGACCGCCTTGTCTCTTGACCTGAAGAGAGCATTACTTCTTCACAGTAATTACGGACGAGTATCGATGTTTTGAGTTATCGACAGTTGATGTGGACAGATAAATCTGGAAGTAATGCATTTAGATATATAAATGTCGATTTTTATTACTAAATACCAAACGTACGAATAGAAGAAGAAGAAATAGTTTAAAACAAAGTCGCTTTTCTGTCCTTATGTCCCTTTGTATGCTTAACAGCTTTTAAACTGCGCAACGGATTTTGATGCGATTTTTTTAATAGATAGAACGGTTAAAGAGAAAGGTTTAATATGTATATAACATCATGCTACGACTAACATGTGCGGAGCAGGAATGAAAATTGTTGCAAAAACGGGGTGACGCAGACGAAGTTGCGCGGGTCAGCTAGTAAAAATATAAACGAATACCGGATTCGGAGGAGAGGGCATCGGAACCGACCGGAATGAACCCAATGATAATCCCTAGCAGGACAGACTGATGACATGCAAAAGGCTAGGACAGGCTGGTTGCGAAGAGTGGAGGATTGGGAATGATGGTGCACATTGGGTGTGGCCTAGGTCCAGCAGTGGACCCTATCATCGCTAGCCTAAACATTTTGACTAAGCATATACACGATTCTGAAACCGATGATGAGAGAAGGGTTAGAGAAAGCACTTGCAGGAAAAATTTTCAGAGTAAAATTGTGCCTAGTCTGGACGTCGTAAAGCTTAGTACGCTGTACAACCCCATCAGAATCTTTAACAAACTGCCTCTAGATTTAAAAACAATTATTTACAAAAGAAAGAGAGTTCCAGTATTGAGAGTCGATGAGATATTAAATAAGTAGATATCTAAACTGACAGCAGATAAATAATGTAATTTTCTTGTTATGTCATGATTTTCTACTGCTTTTGACTGTTATTTTTCTTGTGACTTTTATATACATATATGCAATGAATTTGTACAAACCATGTTCAAACACTATGTAAAAATTGTTAATGAATACTGAATACCGATCGTCACAAGCAGGGTATTCACTACTACACGCTGCAACTGGTAACGGTACGCAAAGTGCAGAATAAAAGGGGCTTCATTTCGGGTACGCCGAAGCTGTGAATCTCCTTATTGTGGTTTTTCGAACCGACTCCATAATGCGGTTCTTCAAGAAAGGTATTAGAAGATTCCTACAGGGTCCGCATAAGAGTGTGAAGACCATAGGCCTCAATAAAATTTATTTATTCTGTATAGACCACAAAACGGCACCTACAAAACATCACCACCGCCGTCGTAACCACTTCCCATCAACACAAAAATAATAAGAAATCCAGTTTAATAGGTGAAAGTTATATAATTTTAAGTCAGTATTCATAAACTGTTTAAGTATTCGAACTTTTAATATACCAGAGCACCACTTTTTTATATATCACATACTGTCTCGTATGTATAAAAAAGGTCAATTAAATATATTTCATTTGAACGGGGCACTTGTTTTCATTTCGTGTCAAAGTAATGATAATATTTGGACGTTTAATATAGTCTGAAGTTTGTATTGAGGTGATCTTGAGCGGGCCAAGTCAAGTCCCGAGAGGTGACTGGTATTATTTGACTATATATATTATAGGACTTGTGATGATTTCTGTGGTGTGGCGGTAGTGCATTCGACTGCTGGATAGGCGGCGTGGGTTCTATTCCCGCCTCGTGAAATAATTGTATTCATGAAGATGTCTTTTTGCATTAGTCTGAGTACTTCCGTGCTTTGGACGGTTCCGTTCACCATACGACCATCTATGGAAGGCGTTTTTTTTATGTAAGGGCACGTTAATTTGACTTTGCCTTGCCTGATGTTACCACCAGATTACGCTACTGACAATATCTCCCATCCCCTCCTTTCCTACACGGAACAACACGTGCAGGGCTTAGGTAGATGTCACCTGTATACGGTGCAGAATATTTCCTCAGAACGAACCGTTTGTATGAGTCTTTCCTATGGTGCACCAGGTCTTGGAATTTCTTACCAGCTCACAGTCCTTAACTTACAGTCCCTGATCCTTCAAGTGGGGCGTGAAAAAGCATCTGATGAGTCAGAATCTGCCTTGGAGAGCACGTTATGCCGTCGGTCCCGATTGCCATACGAACATTTATGCCAATCGTTACGGGTAGTTGGAGCCCTAAAAAGTCAATAACTAATCTAACTGCATTGAAATCAGCCAGTAGGTTTTGGAGGTCAAACGGCAGTCGCTTCACGGAAAATATCAAAGTTCAACCACGACTGGGAAATGTGGAACCCGGACTCGGCAGGAACAGCTTCGCTGCCTTTTGGTTCCTGGTAGCGAATACTAGGGCCTGTAATATGTAAAGCAGGGGCCCTAGACAAGTGGCAATGGTTTTGTAAAATGGAATAGAATAGATTGATCAATGTACGGGATTGACATTCGTTCACGCCTGTCATAAATGTCATACACGTCAAAATATGTGTCCATCTCATACATTGATAATTATATACTATAACTTCTTCTTCTTCTTTTCTTAAAATGACTTATGCAGCAGAATAACCGCAAATATTCTATTCCAATTTATAAATCGACTACCAACAAATTGCGACTTGTTTTGGACCCCAGGGCCTCCTAATCTCTTTTCGTAGGGGTCATAGAAGATGAAGCTCCAACAGGTGAGGTGATCTTGAGGCTATTGGCAGGGTATTGTACTCGTACATTTATCAGATAGTTTAAGATGTTTTACGCAAAATACAATGTCATAAAGGATTAAATTCCACTCCTAGAAAGGTTCGCTTTTATGTGTAGAAGCTCGTCGTACTGCTAACCTTTAAAATATAAAGTTTTATAGACAGAACCCCTGTAGTGTTTTAGTACGCAATGTCGATACACTTTAGTATTTTGTAAGACAGTTAGCAATGCACTACGAGTGTGCCGCTTTCACACATTTGGTCGAACTGTAATATTAATAACGTCAAAAATAACTGTAAGCGACATACTACCAGTAGTTTTATTTATGTTCATATAGATTGTAAGTACTTTATCTATATCTACCTACGTTATATTATGTACAGTACGTTTAATTTAATAAACAGGAGAGGGCAATCGAGCCTGCAGTAGTATCTGTGACACCGACTAGTAAATACGTTGTCTACTTCCCGCTATCACTCATTTCAAACTTACTAGACGATTCTTTTATTTCGAGTTCTATCTCCTATAATAACTCTCTCTCACTCTTTTTTTGACAGATCATAACACTGTTCCCAGTTCATATTATATTAAAGACAGTTATTATCTGTAATGTATGTGGTTCCACGATTTAAGCTATCTTATAGTCCAATCACACGTCCTGGTCGTCCACTTTGTCTCATACGTTATCCACAGGAAGACTTTCCGGCATATGATACCATGTCGTGTAGTAAACGATCTGTTATATGAGATTTTTAAAACTACTTTGAAAAGGACTTAATATTTTGAAGTTAATTTAACTGAATGAAAAACACGGCATCGTTTCTTTCGACTTAGAATTAGATCCTTAGGTATCGCTGGATAGACCCAGCGACTTATGCAAGGCCTGTCAGCAGAATATACTGCTAAGCAGCAGAGTTATTAATATAGAGCGTGTTCCAGATAAGAAAGAGAGATAGGGCTGTATACCCTATATAGCTAGGTCCTTCTTTCTCGCTCAGAATATGGCGGAGTTACTGATTTACACCACATCACAGTCTTCTGGTGTTAATATTTTCTTCTCAATTGCATAATGTCACCCATCTACAATATCGTTTTATCAATTTCATAATGGTATATATTGAATTTATATGACGTATTTGGCTATGAACCAATGTGTACTGGAGTCTTAAAATATGTTTATTGATATTATTGCGTAACTTGGGAAATGATGCTCATCTTTGTATTTTAGTACTACAAAGTTAAATGTCTCTAGAATTATTATGTAAAAGACGCTGGACATAAAACGTCTCAATGGTTGATTTACATCAGTTGGAAGTATTCTCTTGACTTTTTATATGAGACACATCAATATGACTACACTTCGTCTAATAGTAAGCTTAAGGCAAAGTCTCACTAAAGAGAGTCACCATTACAGACACCCTCTCCTTTCCTACACAGGACAACACGTGCAGGGCTGAGATGTCACCCGCATACGGCGCAGAATATTCCATCAAGAACCAAGCGGCTCAGTTAATCTTTGCTCTACCACACCATTGTCTTGAAATTCCTTACCGGCGCACGTGTTTCCTTCTTCCTACAGTCCCGGGTCCTTTAAGCGGGGCGTGAAAAAGCATCTGATGAGACCGTCAAACTGAGCGCCAACATTGTGTTCGCAATGGTGACCTTCTTTCATGAGTCTTTGCCTTCAGCTTGACATCAGGCGTGGTGAAGTCAAATTGACGTGCCATAAAAAGAATGATAATGTTATATTGGTAACTCAACTGCCTCATCTGATGACCAGCGACTGTAAGAAAAAGGAAACTCGTGTGCTATCGATTATACAAAACGAAAAATTTGGCATCGCGAAACACAACTTGATCAGCAACAATGCGTCTTATAACTTGTCAATGCTGTCATATATTCTTTACAAAACATGGTTTTTTTTTTATACAAATAGGTGTCAAAATTCTTTATCATTTTACTTAGTAAAATGATAAAGAATTTTTTAAATTCGAGTCCTGAGTCCCGTTCTAAATTCGAAATTCTTTCCCGCCTTACCCAAAAATCGAGACATTTTTTTAAACAGCTGGTTTAGAACATTAAAATCATTGGTGACTGGTAAAAAGCAAAAAAGATGTCTAAAATCCGGACAGTATTTTTTTTTCACAATGTAGGTACTCACCACAACTAACATAGCAAAGTTGTTCCTTTTTCAAACTCTCACTTAAATTAGGTACTCCCACGGACAGTTATCAAACCCTTCTATAAAGTCGATAACTACATAACGATCGCGTTTAATTTCGCAAACCTCTGGTAGGGCCAAACTGCCACAAAAAAGCTAATAAATTATATAATTTATTCCCAAACTCGACGGTTTAACGCGCCTTGTGTAATATTATAATACCGGACTGGTTCTTTACAGTCGCCGCTTCCTAGCCATTAAAACGGTCTAGATACTAAATGTCGTTATAAACTAAACTAAATATACCAGTTTTGAATGCTTAATCGTTTTTCGAAGAGTGTCTGTGAGAACGTGTGTTTTTGTGTTAAGGGCCCAGATCGTGAAAATCACCGAAAAGAGTGTTACGATATTTCATATTTAACTTATTTAGATATGATTGATATCAATGATAATTTGTATATATTACAATCAAAGACCAAAATATATGTTAGTCTTATATTAAATCCTTAAAACCTAATAATTGCTATATAATAAACGTCAACAAACGCACAAAATTTGACAAAAATGCAAAAACATGCCTTCGTATTCTTCAAATATTACCCAATAAATCAACACAAATTGATAAAAAGAAACACTTTTTGAACACTGAAGAAACCAATACTTAAACCTATGTACTTTTTTTTGTACCTTTACAAACAAAGACTTCCTCTTTTAAAGCCCTAAAATCTAGATATGTTCTACGTAAATTCTCCATAGAAAAATGTATGAAAAATCACGCGCATCCCGATATTATGATTTAGTAACCCGCATCGCTACTGATCGGCAGTACGTTTTTATGGTTCAAGGTGACACCACGCGTGTCGGATGCGCCAGCAATATTACGTGTTGTGAATTTGTGTTTTTTGTGAAAAACTGTAAGTATAACATTTTTATAACTAATTCACTTTTAGTAAGTAGGAAGTACCGATATAATGAATGTCTGGAAGAAAACCATGATGGAACTAGATATAAATCGTAAAAAATACAAAATTATTTAGATAGGTACGTAGTTTGTTGAGGAGGTTATTTTATGAACCTTGTAAAGTAGGTATAAATACCGAGGAAAAAAATTACGAGATTTGTGTGAAAGTGTCATTTAAAAATTCTAGTTTTATTTGAGTGCTTTATCATGTCTAAGTACTAATAATAATATATTCGCATTTGTTGTTGTTGTTGCATGTAAATATTGGTTTGTATTATAAGTAATAAAGTCGATTTCTATAGGAATATTCTCATAATAATTAATTTTATTACATAATATAATTAAATATTCGTTTTCATGTTCATCATATTGTCTAAATATCAGATTGTGGAAGTAGGTATGTTTCCTATCTGAAATAGCATGGGCGTACATACTTCGCTGCCGTCAAAGACGCGCGCGGCGCACCGCGCCTAGAGTCTGGTTAGGGTTAGGGTTGTACAAAAATTACAAAATAAATAAAAGTGGATACTATTGATGATTAATATTTCCAGTATTGAAAATAAAGAAAACCTTCAGGCCGAGACTCCGAGCAACACTGCTACGCGCTGTATAGAGGTAAGTTGTTATACGTAATTAGACTTGTTACATAAACAAACGAACTACTTAGTTAGTGATGGGCGAAGACAAAATCTCAGTACCTATAGATGTTTTTCTTGCAATATTTATTATTTTCATTGGGAGACACAAACGAACTACCTAGTTAGTGATGGGCGAAGACAAAATCTCAGTACCTATAGATTTTTTTCTTGCAATATTTATTATTTTCATTGGGAGACACAAACGAACTACCTAGTTAGTGATGGGCGAAGACAAAATCTCAGTACCTATAGATTTTTTTCTTGCAATATTTATTATTTTCATTGGGAGACACAAACGAACTACCTAGTTAGTGATGGGCGAAGACAAAATCTCAGTACCTATAGATTTTTTTCTTGCAATATTTATTATTTTCATTGGGAGACACAAACGAACTACCTAGTTAGTGATGGGCGAAGACAAAATCTCAGTACCTATAGATTTTTTTCTTGCAATATTTATTATTTTCATTGGGAGACACAAACGAACTACCTAGTTAGTGATGGGCGAAGACAAAATCTCAGTACCTATAGATTTTTTTCTTGCAATATTTATTATTTTCATTGGGAGACACAAACGAACTACCTAGTTAGTGATGGGCGAAGACAAAATCTCAGTACCTATAGATTTTTTTCTTGCAATATTTATTATTTTCATTGGGAGACACAAACGAACTACCTAGTTAGTGATGGGCGAAGACAAAATCTCAGTACCTATAGATTTTTTTCTTGCAATATTTATTATTTTCATTGGGAGACACAAACGAACTACCTAGTTAGTGATGGGCGAAGACAAAATCTCAGTACCTATAGATTTTTTTCTTGCAATATTTATTATTTTCATTGGGAGACACAAACGAACTACCTAGTTAGTGATGGGCGAAGACAAAATCTCAGTACCTATAGATTTTTTTCTTGCAATATTTATTATTTTCATTGGGAGACACAAACGAACTACCTAGTTAGTGATGGGCGAAGACAAAATCTCAGTACCTATAGATTTTTTTCTTGCAATATTTATTATTTTCATTGGGAGACACAAAAGAACTACCTAGTTAGTGATGGGCGAAGACAAAATCTCAGTACCTATAGATTTTTTCTTGCAATATTTATTATTTTCATTGGGAGACACAAACGAACTACCTAGTTAGTGATGGGCGAAGACAAAATCCCAGTACCTATAGATTTTTTTCTTGCAATATTTATTATTTTCATTGGGAGACACAAACGAACTACCTAGTTAGTGATGGGCGAAGACAAAATCTCAGTACCTATAGATTTTTTTCTTGCAATATTTATTATTTTCATTGGGAGACACAAACGAACTACCTAGTTAGTGATGGGCGAAGACAAAATCTCAGTACCTATAGATTTTTTCTTGCAATATTTATTATTTTCATTGGGAGACACAAACGAACTACCTAGTTAGTGATGGGCGAAGACAAAATCCCAGTACCTATAGATTTTTTTCTTGCAATATTTATTATTTTCATTGGGTGACAAACACATTAGTACCTAAATAGTTCTCAATTGCTTTCTCAAAAGAAAATTCTCGTTAAAATCCCATATTTTATGTATGTAGGTATAATAAATAATATTTATTTAACCGATTTTGATGATTTTAGAATCATTAGAATTGTCTTCTAAGCCCGAGTGACATAGAGTAGGTGACGTCATAAAAAACCAACACCGCGTTACCGTAGCGTAAAGGAAATTTATAATATATGTAGTCAGATTTATTTATTTTTTGACGTGATAACGTCTTATAAATCGATGAACAAAGGCAACATGCACGAAAAAGTGTCACATTATGTCACGTTAGGGTCAAGCAAGAGCATGGAACAAGCGATGGAGAATAATATTATAATGTTATCCCGTAAAATTATTATCCTAAACCGACTTTACATTTTATACAAAACGTTTATGTTTTTGATCTATGTGTTTCAAAGATGTATTCTAAGGGACTTCTTAGCTATGTTTGAAGAAATTTGGCCCATTCTTTATTTATATTTTTTATAAAAAAACAATCAAGCCATTATCTTTCTTTACAGGAACTAGTAATTGAAAACCGTCAAGAAGGAAAGGTGGTTGAAGTGGAAGTTGGGCGTAGAGTAGCAGATATTTCTTTTTTTTTTAAAGCTGTTCAGGCCATAGGGGACCGCGGTCCAATGGATTGTATCCTCAGTATAATAGGTGAAGTAAAAGTTGGTCTGGACTCAAAACTCATCATGAAATGTATGTGTAATTAGTATGTGTAATATGAAATTTACTGGTGTGTTTGGTTGAAAGGAAGAAGATAGCATGGAAGTGAATCATCAAATTGTATCTGGTATCATATCATCTGGTGGGAGCTACTTTCAGTTAAAAACATTAACTGCCCTACCAATTATGTCACCTTCATTATATAATGAAATTTATAATACGGTTTGCGATTGATGGGAAAAGACAGGAGCACAATCCATGGCAGAAGCTGTCAAGGAAGAAGCAGAGTAAGCAGTGTCAGTGTCAAATGGAAGGAGCAAATGGAGATGAAATTAGTTTGGTTTTATTACGATTGACTACTTCCAGAATTAGTTGATCCTCGGCAGTCACGAAGCGAATTCGTGACGCGCCCAGTTCCAGTATCATAGAGGCTACGAAAGAGAGGAAAGAAAGAACTTTACGTGTTTTGAAAGAGAAGGACGCCTAAGGATTTTGAAATAGACTGAGGTAACTTAACTACCCAGCCGGTCGATTCACATGCATCCAAAAGTTGTTTTAACTTAGAAATCGCCTTATGGTTTTCTGTTTTAAACGCACTTACTTATCTAGTCTTGGATTGTCATAAATCAATTACTGTACAATTCTTATACAATTTTGAAGAGTTACCTGGTGTAAAGAATCATCAAAATCGGTTTAAAAATACAGCGAATTGAGAATCTTCCTCTTTTTTTAAGTCGGTTAAAAGGGTTTGTTTGCAAAAAAACAAAGTGACATTTTGAAGTCACCACGCTACGGTTTTTATTACGTGAATCGGGCATCTGGTAACATTTTCATTCTGATAGGTTTTGCAATAGCAATTGATTTTATAATCAAATTAGCAGAAATCAGAATTTATTCAGTAATTTATTTAAACAACTTTAAACATTAGAATTTTGAACTCAAATTTTGTTATTGTTTACTTACTTTTAATTTGTATATTAATAATTTATAAACTTGTTTTACAAATTTTTGCACAACCCTAGCACGCTTGGCGACTCATATTTGTTATTGTTTACCTACTTTTAAATTATATGAATCATTTTTATACTTGTGTTTCATTTATTGATATTTTTTTGTAAAACCCTAGGAGATTTTTAAGATATCAAGGTGATCGTAAACAAATAGTAAGTAATTATTTGAGTTTATCCAATAGGCACATATCCTTGCGTATAGATAAACAGTAGCGAGGAAAGGCTCGATGTTATTTCGACCGTACTTGCTACTGAATTTGCAATTATGTTATTGAATGAATATTTTACGAAATAAGAATAAACTGTGGTAGTAAAATTACAAATAAATACATAGTTGGAATTTTAGGTAAGTAGAATACAAAAAGGTGGCTCTCTCTGGGTCATTCACCCGCCCCGGTCGGTTGTTTCAGTAAACAGTAGCGCTGCGGTCGCGCGAAATCGATGTTGCGTCTGGGCAATCTGGGCCCTTAAGTAGGGAAACAACTGAGCTGATCGTGAGTTATGGCTGCTGTAATATATTTCATATACATTACTTGTTAAATTTCAATACGGAGAAACGGTTGTATTGAGAACTCGCAATGAATCTCGCATTAAATTCATTGCACCGTACGCTCTGCATCTACAGCTTATGTGGTCGTCTTTTGAATCATACGTATAGACTTGTGACATGGAAACTGCAATAGTCTAGTCAGACCAGTTTTATGATGGTGTGACCATTCTTCAATACTTTGAGGCACCACAGAGCCTCGAAGAGCACGTTATGTCATCATTGATTTTCGCGTTGTACGACTCTACTCGATTCTCTACTTGCCTCTCTATACTCTCTCTATACTCTATACTCTCTGATGAGCTCTTCCAATTAATCCCACCCTCCCCTTTCCTACACAGGACAACGCGTGCAGGGCTTAGGTGTCACTCGCATACGTTACAGAATATTCCATCAAGAACCAAGCGGTTCAGTGAGTCTTTTTTCTGCCGCACCATTAAGTCCTGAAATTCCTTGCCGGCACACGTGTTTCCTTCTTCCTACAGTCCCGGGTCCTTTAAGCGGGGCGTGAAAAAGCATCTGATGAGGCCGTCAAGCTGAGCGCCATCATTGTAGCACTGAACGGGTTTGCAATGGTGACCCTCTTTCATGAGACTTTGCCTTCAGCTTAACATCAGGCGAGGTGAAGTCAAATTGACGTGCCATAAATTAAAAATAAAAAAAAATCTACTCCTTGCTGTCAAGACAATGGAAATAGTTAGTGGTATTAGCACCAATGTATGTAAACAGATCTGGATCTATTGAGAGTTATTGTTATTGCTTTGCTCCCTTGTATGGTAGCGTGTTGATATGCAGCCTATGTTATTTCTAGATATTGTAGCTTTTTATAGGTGAAAGAATTAATGAAATCATTCCAGTAGTCTCGGAGCCTATTCGTTACAAACAAACAAACAAATCTTTACTCTTTATAATATTAATATAGATTATATACATATACCTACTGTATTATATTTATATAGAATAGGTTCCTAGGGGGTTGCGCGTATATCTCCGACAACCAAAGACCCAAACTGGCTAAAACAGTCTGGTCGAGTACCTACTATATAGGTAACTTCTTAAAAACGGTGTATCGGTTTGCAGATGATGATTCCGTATATTGGTGCGTAGAGTATCCACGAACAGAATGTTGTGCAGACTAGTTTTCTCTGTAGGTGTAGGTTATTACTTCTAAGATGGCAAACAAGTCTACATCCCACCTTTTGATTAGCGTTTAAAGAACTCGGTAACTCGTGATGGAGCCTGGTAACCACCTTCCATCAGGTGGGCCGTGTGCTTATCTAATACTTCAGTGGTATAAAAAAAGTCAACATCACCATACAGTATTAGTACCAGTTGCATTTAATCTCTGCTGTTTCTATCTCGACTTCTGCTTTTTTAAGGGGGATACCACCCTCAGACCCCCAAGCCCTGGAAGTGAACCCACGTCAGCGCCTCACCTATCTGCCTTTTCGAAGGGAGAATATAGTAAGAATAAACACTAATTATTCCCAAATTACAATTAGGACTTCATTTATAATGCACAACCCGGGAAAAGTTGTGTTTCGCGTAATGGGTCGGTTATTGTTTAAAAGTGGCCTTAGGCGTCTTCGCATAGCAACATTGAATATTAACAGAACATTTATCTAATGGGCAAATGTTTGAAGAAATTAACTGGGCTAACACGAGGATTTTGGTTACAATAGAAACTAACATAGGTAAATATCGTTATATTCCTACGTGCAGGAATAAAAGAGCGAAATTAATAAAATATTAGCAGATTGTAATTAAGCGTCGCCGCGTCGGTACCTGAATCACAACACGTCCAACATGAACCCACTCCTAACACAAGCTATTGATATAATTGGAGGGGTAATAAGGAATATTAGGGTTGCTAATATTCTTCATTTAAAACAAAAATTATATTTTTTACATTTTTATTGGCACCTTACGAGAAAAACTGAGAACTAACATGGGTACTCTCTCACTTTCTCTCACTCCTCTCTCCACTCTCCTATCTATCTCTTTTTCTTTGTTTGGATGTTTAATCGAGTAGGTTGTGTTTTCGGTGGTGAGTAGGGTAGCCAGAGCTCACTAGAGAGGTTTTGTGTTGTCAGTGGGAAAACCAAAGGCTTATCCTACATCTTTTGCGCTGACGACACAGAATGTCTCTGTTCTTACAGCGGTTGCGGCACGAGTGTTATTCCTCTGGTGTTACAGTCGCCCATAGACCACGGTAACCACTTACCATCAGGTGGGTCATGTGCTTGTCTGCGATCTAAGTTGTAAAAAAAACTAATAATTTTCATAGATGATTGCAATCAGTAGAAATTATGTTCGTTAGAAGTATTATATGATTTCATCTCCCCTGATGATAAGCTAAAGGCAAAGTTCGTTATTACAGTTCCGCTATTACAGCCACTAATAATTTTACATCATTATTTGTCTTAACAATTTGATTGATGCCTTCATATACTCTGTTTTTTTGTTATATTCTAACTATTATTATATAATATGTACACAATTGGAGGCATAATCTTAATTATACTGAAATCTTTTGTCTAAAGTTCAGCTTTATTTTCACTTTTCATAGATGTAATTGATCTTCCTTCAGTTGTATCTGTAAATTTATAGCTTCAGGCTCAGTAAAGGGATCGTATATTTTTCTTTTTCCTTGAGAGAGATCGGACTCCACGGATTTTTGAATTTGGTTTAATATACTAGGTAAGTTTGCTGGTGTAGTTTCAATTGATTCCTTAACTAATTCCATTTCAAAACATTGTGGAGGTAAATCTTTCCGTGCAGGTATAGGAATATGTGCTTTGTCTTCATTTTCAAACTCTTCTGATTGATGATCAATTAATATTTGGTTTCCGTTAGGTTTTAAGTAGGTTATGTGACTAACTTCTTCAATATTTTCATAGTTACTTTTTACTTCATCTGTAATTTTTTTTGGTGCATCGACAGACTGTAAACTTCTCTGTTCGATTGGAGTCTGTGGTTCTCTATGATCGTTTGTAGGAAGTAATTCTTGTTGAAAATCTGTTGATGTTGTTTTTGTATCATTTTTATTCTGATATTCTTCAGATTTTTCGTTAGATAAAGATTTTTCAATGTTGTTAGTAGTTTGCAATTCCTTTAAATCTTTTGCAAATTGATTTTCTTTACGTTCATTGTAAGACGTATCTTCTTGTATAATAGATTCAGGTGTTACGGGTACTGTAATAGACTGTGTTATTACTTCTACATCCTCTTTTATAGTACTCTGCTTTTCTGATATAATATTATCGTTTTCAGAAGATTGGGGCTCAATACAGTCAGAAGTAGGGTAAGTGTCATCTGATTGTCCTTTACAGGTATTTTGCGATTCTGCAGAAGCATCTGGTAACTGTAGTTTACTTAAATCTTCATCTGCAGATCTTTTTGTGCTGTTGATTATTTCAGGTATAATGGTACTAAAATAATCATTTTCATCGGCTTCAGGTATAGGCATCCACTCGTGGCCACTATATAGATAGGACTTTCCTCTTCTTGCGCGAAATCCAAACCGCGCTGCCTCGTCTTGAATATTTTTTTGTAATGGCACTTCAGTGATTTTCGACATTATATAAAGATTTTCTGTCTGAAATTACAAGAAAACTATTAAGGAATCGTCTAATGAGGGCATTATACTGCAGATCCTTATAAACATTATTAGCCACCAGATTTTCTATCTTTACGCTTTTTTTTATTTTCATATTACAGGTTATAAAAAGATATACAAAATAATAGAACGATTAGCACAAAAAAAACCACAGTAGTTTGTCCTTGTGCCACTACAGTTAATTACTGACAACATTTTTTATTTTGTGTGCTACAAGAAACTTAACCAAAATAAAACAAAAAGAAAATGTACATAGTAGGTACCTGACAATGCATAAAACCAAGTAGTCGTCCGTTGTCATGTTGCCTCAGACGTACATCTTGAGCGACAATTAGCGATTTCTTGACTGTTAACAAAAATAAGTACTTATATTAGAGAAATTAAATACAAAAGTGTTATCAACTTTTTTGGCGACATCTAGGTATACTATCACTATTATGTAAATTCGTCTGATACTCTCCAAGACGTTAATTGGTAGTGCTTGTGCTGTTCAGCACAAAATTATTTTCCTTGCGATTTACATCGCATAGCAAGGAATCGGGTCAAAAACATTTTTTTTTTTTATTTTTGCAATTTTTATTTTCATACATACATACATTTGCTAACATTCGTAATCCCCGAAGGGGTAGGCAGAGGTTTATTGACTAACTACATTTCGCCAACTATGATTTTCAGGCCCACGTAATACGGGGCGAGCCTATTGCCGCCAATCAGTCACTTTTTACAAAAAAAAAATAGGTTATTATTAACCACGGTATTCTGCAGGGCGGAAGTACCTACTTTCCCAGTCGGACTGCTCAATTAGGATTTACCTTCATGTTATACCTATCTATACGTAGAACGGTTAGTACTTGTCTTTACCTATGCCAAGGGCACTAGGTACACCAGAATTCGGTGGGTCCCCCTGAAGCGGTGGGTCCCCCTGAAGCGGTGGGTCCTGGACTCGAACACCGAGTGACTCTATGGTAAAGACGGCATTGATTATAATAGAAGAAATCGATGTGACTATAAATGACTATAACGAAATCTTCGTCGTCGAAATGACTATAATATAATAAAAAATATCGAATAGAAAAAAGCTTTTACCTCTAGCGAGCATGTAGGACCAATATTGCCCTCTGTCTCCTCGTTCTACTAACAGAAAACTGTTGTTGTAGCGGTCTTGCATCAGCACCTGACGCGCCGTCCAGTTTACAGGGATCGTTACTTTTCCATCAAACATGTAATGCAGGAATTTTGTTTGCTAGGCACAAAGAATATACAGCGATATAATATTATAAAACATTGAGGATATTATCAAAGCCAATAGGCCTATGTCAGTCATAGGGTTCTAAATAAAGTGATATTATTTTAGCAAAAACACCAGTGGAATCGCTTAGTAAAGTATGAGATTGGCATAAATCTATAATATGACTACTAAAGTAGTATAGTACCCGATATATTATTTTCTCTTTATTTATTATTGGGCACTTTATGCAAACGTTATGTATGTTTGCAAAAAAGTCCCCAATCCTATCGTACCTTTTATATGTATATCTCCTTACAAATTGTAAATACACGGAGTCTGCTAAATTTACACCGGAAAAAAATAGGTTGATAGGAGCCCTGTTATTCTCTAATATCTTAACGTTAGATAATACTACTTACCCGGCATAAGTCTTGATGCTAAGAGAAACGAGACGGGCGCGTATTATTTTGCCTAATTTATAATTGGTAAATTTGAGGTTCTACGCTGCACTACTAAGGTTTAACCTAAAAAGAACTCCGCAAAAAACGTGTAATTTCATTTTGAGACGTGATGATATATGACGTTAACTATACTAAAGTACTTACATTGGCTGTAGGTATAAAAAACTTGTATGCTTGTAGTGGTCGATGTGCTCCCCAATAAAAGAACACGAACCATATATCATGAATAACGGAGTATGGATTGAAACGCGCATATTTCGAAAATTCCTGACAATTCGTTGAGTAATTTCGACCCATTCCTTTCGGTCCTTGACGTATTTTTTTCTTTTTTGCTTCGTTTATAGACACCATATTTATTAATAAAGCAGTTACAATTATTAATAATATTGTGCGATTTAACATTTTATAATTTAGTTCTTTTCGTGGTACTTTGAAATTGACTGGAGATTGGAAATGTCTTTACAGAGATAGATGTTCCTTTTATAGCTCTTGCGTGAAAGTGTTTGTTTGTGAGTTTGTGTTTTGAAGAAGATATTGTTGTTTACCGTTGTTTCATATCGAGTGTTTTGAGACGGTACATTCAGTTCAAAAATGCACACTAAGTTGCAAACATGTTTATTTTTTCTGCCTCATACGGTATTTATAACTTTGCTTCAGATTATTTGCATTTATCATTCATAGCACTTTCTTTACGACATAGAAATTAATAATTTAAGTGAAATTGAAATATAAATAAAACTGAATTGCTGGAATATGCCTTTATGTCACAAAAGCACAATGATAACAATATACACAATGAATAAAAGAAAAATTCATTGTTAACCTTTTCACCTAAGACGATCTAGAAACAGATCAAGTAATTATTATATTAAAACATGAACCATTTATTTTGACTGTGCAATTTTGGTGTTATTGATATTTTGTATTCATCAGTAAATATAACATCTATTATTATTTTATTTATTATTATACATTAAATAAATAATTTACTAAGGAAAAACGAACTAAATTTATCGATATTAAATTGTATTGTATTTATGTTTATTATTTATACTGTTGATTGATAGCTCTTGGTGGAACATATTGTTATACATAATTGATAATACACTTGTACTTCTCCATTGTATTTATTATTACTGTACCTAACCGGTTTCCGCTTGCGGCATTCTCAAAGGTTTATACTAACACTTAACTGTCACAAGTACAAGTGTGTTATCAATTATGTTTAGATTTATTGCTAAATTAAATAGGCCTTTCCGGTTCTTGTTTCTTCCTTAACGCTTCTTCCCTTATAGCCTTTTCCTCGATTGCTTCATTCATGAAGTTCCTAGAAACCGGCCAACCAGGTCCTTTTATTCCAACAGTCGCTGCTTCATCTGTTTTTTCTTTGTCAGTCTTCGGTTCTTTACCAGCTACAGCCATGACAGCACCAAAAAAGTCTGTGCAATACATCATCACTAAATATGGCTCTTCGATTTTTATACGTAGCTTGATATATGGTACTGCTTCTATCACTGAAATGAAATATTTTAATATAATTTAATATACCTATTTTATTCGTTATCATTGAAAATGCATAACATTATTGTTCTTTTATTATTTCTCTCTTTTTCTTCTTAAAGGTAAGCGTATGAACCAGTAGTCGAGTTGTCCAGTATGCAATTCAAAATTAGGTGAATCAACCGTAGTTGAATCTACCACAGTTATAAAGAGTAAAGTTGAATTAATACGTCACCGGGTATGGTATGGTATGGTATGGCATACTTTTCCTTTTCTTTTTCTTTTAAAAGTAAAAAAAGCAATTAAAAACGCTCTTACCATGAGCAGGTGGAGAGTCTATCAACTGCAGAGCATGGAACAATCCTTTTCTATCACAAGCAACAAGCAGATATGTACCAACGCCATGATACACCAATTTAGGCTGTTCCCAGTCTATAGCAATGAACTTTCTATAGAGCTCTCGAACTGATTGAACAAGCTAGAAAAATATTTTAAATAAATTTGTAAAAATCTTAAAATTGATGGAGCATTGCCAAAAAATAAAAAAAATATAACTAACTTCAAAAAACAAAAAGAAATCACTGAACTTATAGTTACAGAGTTGGAGGTTACCGGTTTTTGGAGGTGGTATCTGTAGGAATTTAAAGAAAAACTACCAGTAACGACTGCCATAGATGTTCATATGACAACCAGGACCGACGGCTTAACGTGAAAGAAAAAAGAAAGAAAGAATTCATGCATACAAATAATTACACTAGCGGGGATCGAACCCGCGCCTCCGTAGCAGTTGCGTTCACTACCGGTACGCCACAGAGGCTGTCAATATTATAGATATTTTTAATGAGTCAATAAAAAAGCATTGCATTGCCTTAATATCATAGTGGTTCCACCAATGCACTTACCTTTTTAGTTGCATATTTGAACGAATGAACTACTGTTGTAGTGTGCTTCTGTGGAGACCAAATATAAAATGGCACCCAATCCAAATCAACAACGTCGTTAGGGTAGAAATACGCTTTGCTTCCAAATTCTTCACATTTTGTGAAATTAAATCCATTCAGTTCATAATCCATTTCTAGAGAGAATTTTTTCTTATTAATTAACTGATGACCGTTATTATCATGAGGCTGATTATTGCGTGTGCGCTGGACATTATTTCTCCTTCTAAACCCAGCTGGAAGAGGTTGTCCTGCCACATTTCTAGCTTGTAAATCTGCCAAATCATACCATCTAAACTGCGTCTCATTAGTTTCAGGACCCATTTCTCCCCCAATTCCTAGTTCCTTCATAATCTTGTCCCTGGGATTCGAGTAACCTTTAGCCCGTATGAAATAATCATAAAACTGTATCTTCTGGGGGTCAGTGGTTCTAAGTAATTCCTTCGCTTCTGATGATTCCATTGGATGTCTTATGTTTAGGTCTAAAAAGTCTATAGGCGCTTTTAAACCTCCGACATCTCCAAATCCTTCTTTATAAATGTGTCCATACGGTACTGGCCTTATGACTTCATCTTCACTAACTTTCACCTGGCCCTTTGGACCACGAAATGACGCCTCAGGATTATTCTGTGGCCTATTAGATGTACTAGCTTCTATTAGCACTATGAGAAGAACAGTCTGTAGCCCGTTCATTGTGCATAGATTTTTTTTGAATGAGTTATGAATATATACGTGTCTTATACAGATATCGTCAACTGTTGGTATGAAATACATACATTGGAAAATTCTCAGACAATAGTATCACTACATAATACTTAGGTTTGTCTTCTGTTCGTAGGTATGCTTAGATGGTGGAGGTGGTATCCGTGGGGATTTTGCGCACGATAAAAAAAAAAAGGTATGCTTAGATGTTTAAGACCACACAGTGAATTATATGCGGATTTTTTTAAAAGATAGTGTAATTCATCATCTAATACTCTCCAAGACGTTAATTGGTAGTGCTAATGCGGCTAAGCACTTGATTAATTTCTTTGCTATTTACACCGCATAGCAAGGAATCGGGTCTAATTTTTGTTCCAAATTTATTTAGCTGCTAAATTGTCGGTAAGGAATTCATTTTCGGCACACCCATTTCGTGTGCAAAGTCCCCGATTGGTGGCAATAGGCTCGCCCTCTATTACGTGGGACCGAAAATCATAGTTTTAGTGGCTTAGGTGGGTAGTAGTACAAGGTAGTATACATACAATAATACAAAGTTATAAATGATTAAATAAGTTGACGGTCGGTTTGGTTTTTAATCAACAGCTTGTCCTTCGACAAAGAACTGCTCTAAAGATATCCAAGTGTTGTGCATGTATATGATCTGGGTTCTTACTTAAAGTGGAATAGTTCCATTATATATTAGTAACTATTTACTACACATACATGTCATACATATACCGCATAGTATTGTACCGTTGAAAGTATTATAACCGCTTATGCTTGAGTTTGTTTGACAGAGTTTTTTTTACCCAATATTAAGAAATTAGGTATCCCAATACAGCATGTTCTAAAAACTACTTAAAACTTTTTTTAATTAAAGTAATTTACCGATGTAAAAAAACTGTTTGCGGCACATGTGTGTAGTGCGAAATTGACCCTAGGTCCCATTACTTCCTCAGATCAACAAACAGTAAAATGAATGTTGGTTATGATTGAAATGACACCACGTTTCCTACTAATAAGCATGTTACAATAAGCATGGAATAAACTACTGCTGGAGAGACTCGTCAATCAGAATAGTTTTGAATCAACTTTCAGAGTGACAGAGTTCAGAGTGAAGGAGTTAGAACTGTCATCTCGATTACCATTTGTCTCAAAAAGTTATTATAACTAGCGTTTATATAGATTTTTATATAAATAGCGTCATACCTAGCTTTGAAATGAAAATGGCTCTCACTAGGAAGTGACTCGAATCATTAGATACGCTTGTAGAGATCCAATCCGTCGAAACGTATCAATGCCAAGCCAAACAAACTGGTTCTGTACCAGTTTGTCAAAATAATGTATTGTTTTATCGATTTTGTTGTAATAAGATATTACTGGATAATAGGAAGGGAGTCTTTTTTATGATTACTTCCATTAACCACAATCCATATTGGGAGGTCAGGCGTCATGGTAGTCGTTGCCAATATTGGCGAAAAAATTAAGCCACATCATATTTAAGCGAAATCTGGGCTGCTTTTGTTCCTCGTGCGCGAAATCAGAGCCGATGAGAGAGGATATATGTCGGACTCGAATCGACTAAAACGCACGCCGTCTTTGGGCCTTTAGTTGCCGAAGATCTCATCTCCGGCAACTAGTAGCGAACATATCCCTCGCACCCCGGCAGACCCGGGGCGCACTATTCGCCGCCACCACGGCCAGCTTCCGCTAAGGTGACAGGTGCGGAGTCACCTTCGCTCATCGCGGACTGTGCGGTTCCGGAGTCTTCTCCGAACCCTTTCTGCCGTCTTCTTCTCGAGCATTACTAGCTCGCAAAAGGAGGCAGCGGCCGGGATTTGGACTGCTCAAAATACTGCTGAATGGATGATGAATGGAAATATAAGTCTATGTGTGTATCCCAATCATTTATTTCAAACATTTGCCTACATCAAAACACTTTGCATCTTCTCATTGAACCGCTTCTGTATCTCCAAGTGCTGGTCTTCTTCGTCATCATCGTGAAGACCAGCTAGATGCTCCTCTTCAAAATCCATCGCTGGAGGCTCTGGTGATATCGTTATATGCGACCGTCCGTACTCTCCCCGGAAACCTATCTTCTTTGCCTCATCATCATACTGAAATTATATCAAGAAAATTTACTTCTAAACCGGTATTTATCAATACCGCTATTTAACAATAGGGTAGGCTGATGGATGTAACTTCATGTAATGAAAATTTAAAACAACATAACATAACACAAACTCACGCCTATATCCCCGAAGGGATAGGCAGAGGTGCTAGCACCCACGTTTCGCCAGTTGATGTATAGGTCCCAATGTAATAGGTGGCGAGCCTATTGCCATTAACTGGGCACTTATAAACCTGCGATAAATACACACATAACTTCGAAAAGCATCAAAAAGTCATTGGTTGTGCCATGTTAAACCTGGGATCGAACCCAATATGTCGTCTCAGCAGTCGTCCCGTACCACTAGGTTACAATATTAATTCATCGATTTAGATCGGAATAAGTGAATGTGAAAATTCTCCGACGGGACTCGAATCCGCGATCTTTGCTCTACAAGGGGACTGCTTTAACCGCTAAGTCAAGGATTTTGACCGTTTGAAGCATTCGAAATTCTCCTATACAACCATCTTATAAGGGAAAGATCGCGGTTTCGAGTCCCGGGGCATTCCCTTTTTCCGATGAATATGAAGTTTGTGATTACAAAACTTGATGGCCGGAAGTGAGATTATACAAGACACATCTCCCGCACCCCGGCAGACCCGGGGACATCTCTTTTGAGATGACCCTCTTCACCTAATGTGGGAACCATGGTGTTCCGCATCTAGCCCCTGGGTATGAGGTGAGGGTAACAGGTGACTCCACCCGTCACCCCCAGGTCCGCAAGTCACTGCCACTGAATTTTTAAATTTAGTTTTAATTTTTAAATTTAATTTTAATTTTTTAATTTATTTTTTTAATTTTTAAATTTAATGTTTTAATTTTTTAATTATTAAAATTACTTTTTTAAATTTTTAAATTCAGTGGCAGTGACTTGTGAACAGTGTGTGTGTGTCTATTTTACGCTAGTAAAAATATCTAGTGTAACCACCCCCACCAGCTTTGCGTATCCGAAAGTATTTCTGCACTAAATAGTAGTAAATATAGCTATATTTTGATCTTACCGTTAAGTAATGCGGCATCTTGTTTGCAGGCGCAAGCGCATAGCAGATGCGGTATTTACAGTTCATCAGGGCCATATATCCTTCCGGTTCAATCACCTTGATGCCAAATACCACTTCTGGCAGTCGTGAATCTGTAAGCCATTAATATACAATAACAATACTCTTTTTTTATAAAATATATTAGCAATCGGAATTACTGATATTCCCTCTAACCTCTCCAGCTATGTATTACCTAATAAAAAACAGGGTTAGGCAGAGGTGCTAGCACCCACATTTCCCCAGTTTATGTTATCTGTGTCAATATAATAAAGTAATAATAAGTAAACTTATTCAGTGAAGTAAAAAAAAAGTAATTATGTATTATTGTGCGGATGGCAAATAAAATATTTTACTTTCTTTCTACAAACTACTAGTTGTTGCCCACGGTTTCACTCGCGTAGAATAACAAATAAAATTTCGAGTAAAAAATTGAAAAATATTGCCAAATCGGTCGACCTAGTCTCAAGTATTGTACGTAGCAACATTAATTTATAAATAGTAGAAAATAAAAACTCACACTCAAAAGCAAGTGAAGGAATGACCCTGAATTGGCCCTCTTTTTCAACTTTAATAAACAGCGCACTGAAATCAATGGACGTTTCCATAAACAGCATGGCATCATCCCACTCTACCCTAGGTTTTATTTCATCATCTAGTTCCACTCTGAAGCGATCTACAAGCTGTAAAAAAGTAAAAATAAAAATTAAACGAAAAAATGTGTCAAAATTGATTACAAAAAATTAAATCGATTAAATAATACATATAAAGAAATACACAAAAATGCACACAAACACACATGCATATGCTCACACCTGTAATTCCCGAAGGGTTAGGCAGAGGTGTATTAAACACCCACCACATTTTGCCAACTATGACTTTCGGTCTCACGTAATAAAAATGGGTATGCCCGAAATAAATTCCTAACCAAAAATGTAGCAGCTAAATAAATTTGGAAATATAATTTGATTCGATTCTTTGCTATGCGGTGTAAATTGCAAGGAAATTAAATACGCGCTTAGCCGCATGTGAAAGTCAACGCTCAGATGATGCTGATAATCTTCTCAAAAACCCAGAACATGGCCTAAATAATTATAAAATTAATAAAAGAATAATAAATCTGCTTACAGTTCTCGATGGTATACTGAATTTAATATCATATGACTCTTCAAAATGTTCATTCCAGTAATACCAGATTTTCCAATCGATATCCAGCACTTTGAAAGGATCGAAAGTAGTATTAGCAAGGAACTCCTCACAAGAGCTCGTATTGACCATAATGTCTGACCAGTTTTGAGGCAGAATAGGTTCATCTGGCAATGTTGGTTTCTGTGGCGGTCCATCATCCGGATCTGGTCCATCTGAGGAATACAGCGGTTCCTTTGGATTCTTGATAGGAATCTCATTCAATTTTGTAATTTCTTCAGTTGTGGAAAATGCAACACTGTCTCTAACTAATAAATGTATTAGGACGACTGTCAAAAGCATGGCAAATATTTGTTTAAACTTGAACTATTTATTTAAATTAATATTTTTAAGACGATTAATAGCAACACCAAAAATGTATATTTATGGTAGTACTTCGCGTAATGTTTTAACTCTGAATGTATTGCAATCAGTGTATTTGTTATTTATACTGGCAATATTGTTCATAATACCCACATTTCGATAGTTGGAAGTAAAGTGTCAGTTGCACAAAAACAATGCAAATATGTTAGTAAACAAACAAGTGCCAACATTCACGACATTTTTCAAACGAGCTAAAGTCGCGCGTTTTATTTAATTAAATCAGTATAGTTGTGCCAATTTTGGCGTGTGTGTGGTGGATTGCAAAACCTTTTTCAGTTCAGAGGGCTCTTTTTTTAAGAAAAATATATTTGTGGAGATAATAGGAGATCTCTTCGTGTTTTGCTACATGTAATAATGCAAGAAGCGCCCTATTATTCTCACAACCAGATAATTGAACTTAATAATAATGCAGACATCTTATTAATTGCACAGTACCACGAGTACATAAAACTAAACCATTTGTGTGCATCAGTCAAAATAATGTAATCATTTTCATGAGATACAGAAGTTAAAAAAGTAACAATGCCTTTTTTTCTTGCAACAAAATTTATTACAACTATTATTATAAACAATCGCTGATGCATAAAAAATCATATTCAAGCGTTTAAACGCGGAGAACCTTTCAAATGTCTTCGATATATCATAGTCCGTTCACTGAGTCTCTCAATTCGATATTTAATTTATCACATTGAAGAATTCTTCTAGATGTTTCTTTATACCACAAACCAAATTCCCATCCCCTAAATGTAGGGAATCTGCTACGCCCACGATCTCCAGCTCCCCACGATACGGAGTTTGATGCACTGAGAGCGTAACTACACCTATATTGCAATCTGCCAGCAAAAGGTAACGACCATCCAGAAGTAATCTTATTTGGATCTTGAATAATGGCACTGATTTCTTGTAAGGTCTTACATCTGAAATACAACATGACGTTATCATAGTATTGGTTTAACTGTAGTAGTATTGGTGTAACTGAAGGTTTTTCGACACTTTTCACAGCAAAGTCAGCTACTGAACCTCGCTTGGATTAAATTTGATTACTCTGGATGTAACTAAAGTGGGTTTTAAGCCATCAAATAAGGTAAATCCCCAGCAAAACTCAGTGCCAAGTCAACTTTACGCATCTACGTGACTGTACTGTACTGTCTAGGATATAGACATATCTAAGCGCCGTATGCAGTCTTTGAACTCAAATCCAAAATCCATTTCATGGTGAAATTAACCGAAACTTCGGTCAACAATTTCGGGGTATAATATATGATTTCGAAAATATTGCCTACGAATTCTTAGGGTCGACACAAACCAATTGGCAATTTTGAATTTTGACTGATAATACAATCTAAAAGGTGCTCAAGCAGTTTGCCGCTTAATCTGTATTGACTTTAAGTCATCCAAGAGAAAATAAAACAAAACTCACTGTCAGAGCGTACGATATTAGCCACTCCAATATACCTTCCAGGGATTCTTTCATCCGCAAACAACAGCATCTCGTGGTGAGGTGTCTTGGACATCAGCAAAGTGGCTGCCACCCACGACGGCTGACTTTCCAAGTACTCGTACATATCGTTCCAGATGCGGTTTATTATCTGCATAAAAGTTTATTATTTGTTTCGAAATGGTAATTCTTCTATACCTCCTCCTCCGCAGGGCTTAGATGTCACCCATCAGGCGAAGTGAAGTCAAAATTGCGTGCCATAGATAAAAAAAAATAAAAATCTGATGTTGCTAAGCGCAAATCTCGAGAACGGCTCGACTAATTCAGTCATTGTAAGTTTTATATTTTAAAAAATCCCGTAGGGAACAGAATTCCTTAGCTTATCAACTGGTAATCTATAAAACTAAGATTATCCACCAGACTATTATCTGTTGTGTTGTGAAAGTAGGTCGCGTTTAGTTGATTTACTTTTCAAACCGCTGAAATTCAAATCAAGAAACAAAGTGCTTCAGCAGTTTTCAAATTTTTATTAAATATCAACCGTATTCGATTAAGACAAAATTTAAAATACTGTGAAACAAAGCGCTGTTCCCGATTTAATATTGCATATTATTTCCAAAAATGGCTAATTAGAATAAAGTGGAAATTTAATTAAAACACTTAAAAACTGCTCGAACAGTTAGTCGGTTGGTCCGAATGACCCTTAGGAGTATTGTGTATTTTTCTCAATGAATATTTTATGGCCAACACAAAAATCCACTAACCATTGGAGTAGCATTCTTGAACATGATCTCCATACAGTTGTCCATCACCTTATCATTGAGGTTCCAAGCATAATATATCTTCCACCGTTTGCCCACCAATTTATCAATTTCAGAAAAATTATTCGTCGCCAATTTTTCACATTTAGCACTGGCTTTCAGAGCGGTCAAACTGAATCCTTCCACAGTCATGAATGTGTAAAATAATATCGATACTAAAAGAACCATATCGAAACAACTGCGTCATGTGAAATGATTTACGAATATGAAAAGTCTTTGAACAATAGATAAGTAATTGCTTCCCACGATTCAAAAAGTCAACAAATATATGAGAATGTTGAATATATACAGAATTGTTGGTGATGGGAATAATTATAAAATTAATTTCACTTGGGCGGAAGTTGGATCTGAAGGATGTTGATGAAATGTGACGTGAAAACCTCTGAGACGTGGCGGTAGTGAGCGCGACTGCTACGCAGGAAGCGTGGGATTTGATCCTCGCTCAGTGCAAATATTTGTATGCATGAATATGGCTATTTGCACTGATCTGCTCGTACCTCGGAGAGCACGTTAAGCTGTCGGTTCCGGTTGTCATACAATCATCTATGGCAGTCGTTACTGGTAGTTGGAACCCTAAAAAGTTCAACAATTGGTCTATCTACAATTTCGATATTGCCTAATGATTGTAAAGGCCAAGACCCGAGGTGGCAGCTTCGGATGCAACCGGGATTAACGCATGGATGATGATGATGATGGAGCATGAAACTAATATGTCTGTCTTATTCTTATCCGTCTATACATTTACTAATATCAGAGGACCCTTTTTATTAGCGGTCATCTTCATTTTAGAATGTTTTTCTTTCTTATCATCATTCTCTGAACCAATTCCCACCTCTGCTGGGGTAGGCTTTTTAGTCTAACTAGGATGATGTTGAATGTTTTTCTTCCTAATCATTAATAATAACACTTTTTTGCAAATTCTACAACAAAGATATCGTTTCGTGTTTTCTGCCCGATCGTACTTTCGATGTTACTGAGCGTGGTGACTGAGCGGTGTGGTGTATCCAATCTGTACATTTTTTGCGAATTATAAATCCTTATAACCCAGAAAAAAGAAGAAGAATTGTATATATAATATGTACACTACGTACTTAGTATAGATAAATAGTAATAAGTGGCCGCGTGACTCCCGTCAGAGTATAATTTGGGTCTCACCTCATCTCTTCCCGAGGCGAGTAAGGAATAGGTCTGTTTACATCAGACAGATATATACAGCCGAGAATCAGCCTCAGATGTATAGCTCAAGTCTACAATAATGCCCGGAATACGGCTATAAACTCATTCCCAATTTCGTGGGACCGAGTACAATGGTTGATGCAATGTAAGTGAAAATTCACCTCGGAGGGAAATAAGCGTGAGCGATATAATATTCCGTACAAATTGACATTCTTGCATAGTTTGTGAGCATTTAATAACATTATAATTATTGTAAGTATATTGACATTATGTATTGACCTTGTATATTGACATTGTATTATTGACATTTAATCAAAATTATTTTTAGTTATTTTATTCGAATCTGACATTTAATGTATACTTACTTTCTATTTTTCTGTGTTTAATTTAGCATTTTATACTTAGCATGCAATTATTTAATTTAATTTACTTACATCTTATATTTAATTTAATTTAACTGTGTCCAAAAAATATTATTAAATTGATTAAAGTTTCGTTTGGGTCTGTAAAATCTAGAATAGAAGACGGTAATATAATATATGTATCTACCTTTATACGAATTAACATGTGACCTGAATGTTGCAATGCCTGGAAAAGGCGCTAACTTCTAAGTACTGATGTATAAATTGTAAGAACTATGTACACTTAGTGAGCAATAAATGATTTGATTTGATTTGATTTGGAAGATGTCCTACGTGATTAAAACAACGTTTACCCAATTAACCATTGTTTAATTAATATAACCAGATGTTAGCAATTTGATGCAGATGAATACAACATAATATATTGCATATGAATACAACACTACATATTGCATATGAATACAACACTACACATTGCAGATGAATACAACACTATATACTACGCTCACAGGAAATCATTCCCTCTCCAAAGTTGATATAGCTACGCGCAATCGACTTTATTTCTCTCCAGTGAGGTGAATACGTTCGGTGACCTAACAGAAACGTCACCCCGGCACTACAGTCCGACATGATGAGGTACCGATCGTCATGAACTAGTTTCATTACCATACTAAACAATGGGATTTGTCTTCTATCAGGATTATTGGCTGAAAAAGAAGTTAATAAATACATTAGGTATGTAAGGAACAATAAATTGCAAGGTTAAGCAAAACCAGGTAGGTTGGTCATAGAATGGGTGACCATGACCATTCGGGAGTCGTTCTCTCTTCGTACTTCAGATTACTCGCTAAACCTTCGCAACTTGCTTTAGGAAAAGAGTTTGATGACAACTATAGATCTTCGATATTACCAGTGGTTATGGAAATCAGATTGGTAGTACCTTCATGAAAAATATCGAAGTTTAACCACTTCCCAGGTAAAGGCTTATAAGATGACGACCGTTTGACCTTTCAAACTCGACAAGAAAACCTACACCTACTCGTCCGCCAGTGTGCATGTATACCAGCTAGCAGCTAAGGTTGGCTTGTAGTCGAATAACCCGTAACTCCATACACCTAAGTGGATAACAAGACTTTTTTTAACCCAACCTCTCCCCCTCCCCCAAAACCAGTGGCCGCGGCGGGTTGGGGAGATTATGTCGAACTCTAACCGACTAAACCGCACGCCATCTTTTGGTCTTTAGTTGCCGTAGGTTAGATAGTAGCCAATATATCCCTCGCACCACGGCAGACCCAGTGCCCCTTTCTTTCAAAATGACCCCTTCGGATATAGGGACCACGGTGTCCTTGTCTAGCCCCAGGGTATGGGAAAGCGCATTTTGCGCCGCCACAGGCGACTCCAAACGTCACATCCAGGCCCGCGGTCATGGACAACGGATTTCATTCTGCGAAGTGAATAACGGGACGTAGTGTAGATACCGAAAGAGTTAATTAATGCTCGAAGGATGGTGAGATACTTACTGAAGATGGTTGTAGGCACAAGTGGTATTTGGATAAAACTGCCGGGAGTCTGGTTCTCGTCAAGCAATAACAGTATACGGCGATATCGGCTCATAGTCAAGAATAATGACGCATCTGCCCAATTCGGTTTCGCCTGCAAGTACTGTTGGACCCTCATTCGTACGTGATTCACCATCTGTATGATATTATTAGAATTTTGTATTCATATAATGTTCATCCGCCAAGTTAACAAACTACGGTTTCTTTAATTTTTAATTGTGCTATATAGCTGCAGTGAAATTGAAGTGGCAGTGAGCTGGACACGTAGCAAGAAGAACAGCCTTAGCACGAAATACTATCGAATTCGTAATGTAAAGGTATCGACAGAAAGGAGCATTGCGATTGGCGGGCTATACACGAACACAGGTTCACAAGAGGCAGACTGCCAATCACAATGCTCCGTTCTCTCGAAACCTTTACATTACGAATTCGATAGGAGTTCATGCTAGTGCTACTGTTGGTCGTTGAAGCCGAAAGGTTCTCGATTGGAGACCGCGTACCGGTAGACGAAGCGTGGGACGGCCTCCTGCGAGGTGGACGGACGACATAGTCAAAGTCGCGGGTACCCATTGGATACTACCTCCAACCGGTCATATTGGTGGTCGATGGGGGAGGCCTATGTTCAGCAGTGGACGTCATTTGGCTAAAATGATGAGTGCTATATAGAGTGTTCTAAAATATTAATTAATTTAAACGTAAAGCCGTGAAGAAGTTAGACACGAATAGGCGGACCTCGGATTTCAAGGACGATGATATAGAAGTAGTTAGATGTACCCACGTTGTGGGTTAGAAGGTTTTCATAATAATATGAGATTGACACTATTTTTGTATTAATGCATTCTTAAAACACTTCAGCTCCAAAAGTAAAGAAATAAAACAAAAGAGAATTCTAACCAAAGGATCAACTTTCTTGAACGTCATGTCTCTACACGACTTATCTGGTACCACATTCCAAGTATAATAAACTCTCCAAGATTTCCCAATCACTAGTTCGTTCTTAAAGTTAGGCGTTTCAAGCACTTTATCACAAATCTTTTCATATTCCTCAATAGATTCTTCCTTTCCTCCTCTTCCTAGATAACCATCTACGTTTAGAACTAGTACAAGAACGTATACACAACTTAAAAGCACCATATTTGGACTACAACTTACGAGACATACGTCTCGATGGGAATTCGAATAGTTTATGTGAGGAATCAAAACATATTCTTCATATTTCCCATGGAACAATGGAAGTATATTATTATAATTTTATATAATGGTCACTATAATAATGTTGTTGGTTATACAATTCATCATCATCTGTTCATTAGTCCCGGTCGCATCCGCTCTCATCACGGAGTCTGGTATCCGCTATAAAGGAGGTAGGTCATGACGGAATCCCCTGTCCTAATTGAGCAGTCCGACTGGGGAAGTATCTTTACCCTACAGAATACCGCTGCTAATAATAACCTTGTGTTGTGTTTCCGACGGTGAGTAGGGTAGCCAGAGCTCACTGGAGAGGTTTTGTGTTGTCAGTGGAAAGATCGAGAAACTATCTTTTATGTCTTCTGCACTGACAGCACGAGTGTGACGGTGACTCCTGGTGTAAGTTGCAAACGTCCATAGGCCAGGTAGCCACTTTCCATAAGGTGAGCCGTGACCTTGTCTGGCACCTAAATCGAATAAAAAATCCAGCAATTTGTGAGTCTAATCTTTTGCGGTGATAACTAATTAAGGGTAGCCTTATATTTTTTCTGAAATAAAAGTAGGTACTTTAAGTTTCCCCTTGTCATATCAGCTTGTCAAGTCTGCTAGTGCAAGTTTTTCAAAATTGGACCAGCCGTTACAGATAGGTATGAGACAAATCAAACATCCATAAAGAGAGCTAGACGGGCAAGAACATATAAAAATAATCAATTCAAATTTATTTATTTGTATACACTATAATAACAATCGTAATAATAAGGTTAAAAGTAGCTAATAAATATTAATCATCGCTCGACATCACTCGTTTTAATTTTTTCCTCATATTAAACTTGCATGCAGGATGTCCCCTGTCCTCAAACTTGAGATCAAATGCAGACACAACATTGGTAATCTCCCCCCAAGTGTGTCTTTGGTCTCTGCGAACTAAGAATGAAACGACTCCGTTTTCACAATCGCCAACAAGAAGGTATCGACCATCGTTGAATAATTTAACAGCTATTTTGTACATCGTCACCTCACCTATTTTGGCTCCTAAATCTGAAAAAAGGAAATTATTCATTTATTTATTTTGTTTATCTAAACCTTCTGCACAAGAAGAAAATAATTGTGGGCATTTTCTACCAGTCAACCTTAAGGTGATGCAGAGATTTATCAAGATAGGTCCTCGAAGTGTTATGGAGTTTCCACAATAATTCCATCTAAGGCCATCCCTCTTAACATTCACATTCCTCATCAACCTGTAAGCGCAGTATTAAAAAAAATACTCACAATCGCCTCTATGAATGTTAGGTACCCCAAGGTACCGACCAATCTTTGGGAAATCATCATCTGGGATCAAAAGCATCTCGCGAGATTTATTCATGGTCATCACCAATGTTGCATTAGACCAATACGGCTTGTTTTCAGACATAAATGTATGCATTTCTTCTTGAAACTTCATTATTATCTGCAAATATAATAACTTCATAACATTAAAATAATCTACACTAATATTATAAAGAAGAAAGATTTATTTTTTTGTAACGAATAGGCTCCGAAATTACTGGACCAATTTTAATAATTCTTTCACCGATAAAAAGCTACAATATCAAAGAATAACATAGACTATATTATCACGCTACCATCCAAGGGAGCGTAGCAAGAATCGTAAACCTCAATCGATCTGGTAAATGTCTATACATTGGCGCTAATATCGCTAACAATTTCCTTTGTCATGACAGCAAGGAGAAGTAGTAGAAGTAGGAGAGGCAAGTAGAGTCATACAACGCGATAATCGACACCCACGTGGGCTGGACTGGTCAAATACTGATGCAATCCTGGAAAGAGAAAGCACTCTCATTATTTATATTCATTTTTTTTTATTTGTGGCACGTCAAATTGACTTCACCTCGCCTGATGTTAAGCTGAAGGCAAAGTCTCATGAAAGAGGATCACCATTGCAATCACGTTCAGTGCTACAATAGTGGCGCTCAGCTTGACGGCCTCATCAGATGTTTTTTTACGCCCCGCTTAAAGGACACGGGACTGTAGGAAGAAGGAAATAAAAAGGAAGGAAAAAGAAGGAAATTCATAATCTCACCACACTCATTGGTAATGCCTTACCGCTTTACTAGCCTTTTTGAAAGCTAGATCCATGCATTGATTTCCCAACATCATATTCCAAGCATAATACACTCTCCACAGCGGCCCAATAACCAGTTCTTCTTCGAAATAAGGCTCTTCAGTTACATTTTGACACATCTCCTCGTGTCTTATGAAGCCTTGTGGTTTCCTCTCCAAATGGGCATCTGCAAGAATAATTAATACTAAAACTCGTATGAGAACCATGCCGGTACTGCTGTCTTTACGTAGAACCTGCGACTATTTTAAGGCTTCCAATGTAATGTTATGATTGCAAATATCAACACAGGTGTAACTGTCAAAAAATATTTTGTAATGAATTAGACCATGGGAAAATTGGGTTTGAAAATGACACCTCTGGTCAGAGAACATCGTTGGATTTTGTGGTTTTCTAGATTGATGAAAAACACTGTTCACATTTCTGGACGGTTTTGGGAACCCAGCGAACGGTAGACATTTTTTTCAAGGACAAAACACTAAGTTTTCGCCAATATTACGGAAGAGTTAAAAGATAAACCTGCTAACTACTGAACGGGACGTTGTTGACTTTCCTCTAGGCGTTAGAGAGACGGCAGGTGCTCCCATTACCCTCAAGCTAACTAAATAAATGATGAGAAACAGAAGAAAAAATATGGGTTTAAAAATGGATTCAAAAGGTACGTGTTCGTATCTATCAGCAGTTCTCTTACACCAATCTTAACAAATTGGAGAAAGAGAACACCCAGACGGGACTTGAACCGTGACCAATGTCTTTCAGGAGGAACGCTCTGACGAACTGAGCTACCTGGCCACATCCAATGCATTAGAAATTTTCCTTTACGACTTAAGAGGCTTAAGTCTCGCCTAGACAACCACTTTTTGCAATCTGAATCGATTCAAATAGTTAGTATACTAAATACTTGGAAGTTTCGTAAATAAATATGTAATGAATTTCTGAAGGAATTAGTATGCTGTTTCAAGTGAATGCTCCGACGAGACCATTGCCTCAAGATGGTTGTATAGGAAGACTACAAATGCTCAAGACGTGGCTCCGGGGCTCTGCGGTTTCAGCATTCCACCTTTATGGTAAAGACTGTGGGTTCGAGTTTGAGGGACAGCCGGGCAATACGAACGACACCGTCAAGGCAATGTATGTGACATGTATACATATTCGCATTTCCCAGTTTATTCCCCATGTCCCTGCTCGTTGCCGCAACAATAAGCCAAATGTATACGAGTTCCTGGTGAGTATTGTAACCAGAGCTCACTGGAGAGATTTTTATGCTGTCAGTGGGAAGATCTATTTATCTCCTGCGCCAACAGCATAGAAGCTCTCTTAACTTATTTTCAGAAGGGCAGTAGGAGGTTTCTACTGGGTCAGCAGCATGAGTGTGACGCCTCTGATGTTCGCATACGTCCATAGACACACAGTAACCACTTTCCATCAAGTGGGCAATAAAGATACGGGTGGTGGACGACGTGTTACGGAAGCTATTTCATAGGAAACGAGTGCGATACATCCTCTGCTGCTGTATACTATCAGCTACGAACTCATCATACATTTAGAGTCTGCTCAGACTGAGTGGCAAACAATTCAATGTAGATATTCAATTAACACTTAAAAATTCTTGAATAGTTTGCCGCCATGCCTGTAGTGACCCTAAATGTCATCACTAAGCCTTAGGCTTAGTTGCACCACCTACCTGTTACAGTAAGCGTTTACGTCAAATTTATCATAAACAGTAACATTGATTCCAATGGTTTCTACTAAATATGTTGCACTAGTGTATTTAGTAGCTCTGTTAAAGTTATCTTTTTGATAGAATTTGACGATAACAAGTTAGCGTCAAGTTATGATGTCATTGTAACTATTGTCAAATGGTGCAACCTGTTTTATACATGACTGGTACTTTAACTGCACTGTTAATGTTAAAGTCAGATGGTGCAACCCAGCCTAAGTAACCTCAAAGTTCCTTTCTTTACTAAAGGTATTTATTTCTATGTAATACTCCTTATTATGCTATTGAATGTCGTCCGTTTTTCTCCTGTTGCCCTATTACAGTTTACAATAAATTAAGGGCCACGAAAAAATGGAAACATTTTTCTAACATTCCACCTCAAGGATTGGATGTCAAGGTGACTATAACATCAGAAATAAAAAGGCAATATTCTAGATCCAACTTTTATTTTACGACCATGATTTGAAGTGTCTACATTACAAAAGTTCACATAGTTTCGGCGCAATTCGATCAACGATGACTATAATAGTTCAGAAGTGCCATAAATAAATATATCAATGTAATAAACAGTAACATTTATAATATACCACCCTCGCTGAATCAAAGCCCCAAAATAAAAAAGGAAAAATAAAACAAAAACATATTTCTGAACCATTTAATGACAGTAGACTAAACGCCTATAAATGTGTAAGGACCAATTAGAACAGAAACTGATGGCAGCCTTTTGTCTTTACATACCTTAGAGCAAAAAAGTCTTAATGTATGTGGATTTCTTTATAAGATAATACTCTTCGTCAATTAAAACGGCTTGATGCAAGTAGGGTAACGTTTGCCGAACTCATAATTTGCAGCAAATTCATCAATTTCCTCTCTCCTTGGCCTATGCCTTCGGCGAACGGCAAACACAGTTCCACCGCCGACATGGCAACTGGATGAGACCAGGTACTTCCCTCCTTCGAGCAGCTTTATAGACATTTCTAATATCGGCATCTTGGTATTGTTGAACGCATCTGTAAACCAAAATGGTTAATAATACCCTTCACCCGGCTATAGGTACTAAACAGCATCATTTATATACCTTCACTAAGTTTTGCTTCTTTACTTGCATGATAAGTGCTTTGAGTACCAAGTACCAATTTTCTGAGGAAAGTGTTGCAATCGAACCAATTAAAACCATATAGTGTTCCTTTATGGGAGCCTAGTACTTAGATACAGGTCTCGGAAAGCCTTTGTCCGAGCCTCCTCAGTTTGCAGGGGAGTTTACCTTGGCCTCGAAGGTCTTAAGCCATGGGCGCAAACTCAGTAGCGAACAACGCTGCGGCACAAACAGTAAGGCAAATCAATGAGTGCGAAAGAGAAGGAAACAGCAGCGGTGGGTGCTCTCTTTCGCTCCTATTGATTTGCCTTATCGATTGCGCTGCCACCACGGCGCCCAACGCTGAGCCTTCGCCACGGGCTTAGTGAGCCCCATTCACCCTAAGACAAAACAAAAAAATCTCAAGCTTATTTCATTTCTACAAACTCACTTTTCAATTCACTATCTGCCATGAAGGGCACTCCAAGGAACCGACCAGTCACGCCACTTGGGTCTTTGAATAGCAGCATCGCACGACCGTCCATATCCATGTCGAGAAACGCTTCTGGCCATGGTGGTTGGGTTTTCAGATGCTTATACATTTGGCTATAGATGCGGTTGACGGACTGTAAGCCAAAAATAGTTTATGAATTTCATAAAAAATTTTTCATGAAATTCCTTCGAAATAATAAGCTAACTCATGACTTGAATCCGCGTTCCCAGTTCCTTTATAATTATTGAGGATAATTACTTTGACCATCAGAGCTACCTGGATTCGATCTGGATATTCAAAATTCCCCATTATTCGAATTTCAAATACTGTCTCATTTCAAATTAACTCGATGTTGAGTTTTTTTGAGCCATCGGTCCCGGTTGCCATACAATTACCATTGGCAATACAATTGCAATTACGATAAAACTGCTATACAATTGCAATTAAATTAATTGAAGCGTCGGTAGCTTAGTGGTTAAGGAGTCGGCCTTACGATCGAGAGGTCCCGGTTTCGAATCCTGGCCACTACCGATGTGAACCCACTCCTAACACAAGCCATTGAGCTTAGCTGGAGGGGTTAAAGGGAATATTAGTAACTTCGGTTGCTAATATTCTTTATTTATATATAAAATAAATAAAAAAAAATAAAATATAATTAAGGTCTATTATTTAAAGTAAAGTAACTTCATTATGGCCAGTGTGTTCTGGAGGCAGTCGCTTCACGGAAATTATTGAAGTTCAACAGTTTCGTATTTAGACTAAACCAAAACTAAGCTAAGTTAAGAAAATTCTGAGAGGTAACAGTAAATCAAGACGACCTTGTTATATCTTAGGCATTTTCATCAAAGTTCTTATCAACTTATAACAGCAAAAATGCAGCTCAAATTAAGTTTACTTATTATAAATTTAATAAAAGAAAATGTAACTGTACTATTTCCACCTAGTCAACGGCTTGCAATATAGAGTAAATAATACTAACTGTTTCATTAGGATATCTAAACTTCACTTCTGGACACGAATCTGGCAACTTCATGTTCCACGAGTAAAACACCGTCCAAGCAGTCGAAACCGCCAAATCTCTTTCAAAAAACGGTTCACTTGTGATACTATGACATATTTTGTTATACCCTTTAAGATCATCGGGGTTAACGCCCTCAATGGCGCCTTCGACAGCAAAACTTGTTAACAAAACAAAACGTATATAATCTATAAACTCCATGTTGCAACTACAGCTCAACGTGAGAACTGTGCAATTATAAAGACATGGAGTTTAATGTTTTGCTTCGAAACATCAACAAATGTAAAATAATTTAGAGGTTTTTGCTTACCAACGGATGTTTGCGATGTTGATAACGAGGCTAGGTTCGTATTACAAAGTGAGTAATTCTAGTCCAATATTTAGGTGGAACCACAGTTCGTAAGAAAACATTTGATTTTTGCTGTATTCGGCCACATGCAAAGAAGTGTGAAAAGTTATTTGTCTTATAATGCAACGCGATTGACAATTTGCGAAGACGTAGCCTTGTTTTGACCCACATAAATGGCAATAAAATCTTCAGGATGGCAGCAGAGAGAGAAAGAGATGGCCGGGGTCTGCCGGTGTACGAGGGTTATGTTGGTTACTATCTCACCTCCGGTAACTAAGGACCCAAAGACGGCCCAATAACATAAAAACAATAACATCAAATATTCTGGCGGGGGTTTCCATGGGGATTTTTCGCACTATAAAAAAAAGGATGACAGCCAGTCATGTGTTTATCCCGGTCGCATCCAGTCTAACTGCTGCGTCGCGGCTGGCCATCTGGTCTTCACAAACTATAGGCATAGGCGTATTGTGATATCGAAGTACTGCAGTGAGATTAGTTGTTAGACTTTTTAGGGATCCAACTAGACTTTTTATGGCATCGTGATACGCGCTCCGGCCTATCTGGAGCAAGATGTGGATACCGTAGTCCCACACCCGAGAGGGCCATCGTTGACTCTGGGTCAGTCGGGGCGTGAGGGATGCTACCACACCATAGGCAATTTTTGGCCCAAGACAGCCATGCGGTTTCAGTCAGTTAGAATCCGACATAACCATCCTCGTTGACTTCGGCGAAGAAGGAAAAAAAGACGTAGTATTTATTGAGTAGACGAAATATACCTCCATTTGATCATCCTGTAAAAGTTGCATCATAAGCAGGACTAGACAATAAAACTGGATACGTGTAATGGACAATACTTTATTGAGCAACATAATAGTTTACGACTAAAATAATATAACATAATGAGTACAAACCAATCACAAAAAAGGATAATTGAATGGCATATCATTTAATTATTCTTCTTTGTGATTGGTCACTGCCTCACCTAGGGTTTTGTAAAGGTACGTATGCCTCACACACTTGGTTCCTCCAAGGATAAATTTATACCCGTGTCAGTGTTTAGTGTTAACATAATATGTCATCCACACTCCTAATTGCTCACCATACTACAGATTACCTGATAGTTGACCATACAGCTAATAGACCATCTGACACGTAAATATGGATTTAAGGATCACTGGTCTTATCACTTCATAACTCGTCAGGATGTTATTATGAATGATAACAAGGTTTATTGATTCGGCATTTGATTAATGACATCGATTTCTTGTATATCTCTAATATTTTTCACTACTGCACATAGGCGTCTCCCATGACACACTAGGTACTTAGTCCGGTCTTAGGCTATCCTCCTCCACTCCCCACCAGCTACTCTGCGTATATTGTCGCTCCATCAAGTCGTAGGGTGCCCTTCACGTTTGCCGGTTTGCAGTCTCTACTCAAGGACTCAACAAGTAATATGTTAAATAATAAATAAATTATGAAATATATCTAAAGAGGAATGTATGTATAATTAGATACATACCTTTTTTTATACCTCTTAAGTAGCAGACAAGCACGCGTCCCACCTGAAGGAAAATGGTTACCGTGGCTTATGGACGTTTGTGACACCAGGTGCTGCTGATCATGTAGAGGGGAGGGGAGAAGGTTAAGAGAGTTTCTGTGCTGTCAGTGTTTAAGACAAAGAAGGGTTTCTCAGTCTTCCCATTGACAACACAAAACTTCTCCAGTGAGCTATTACTTATAAGCCTATTACTCACATGTATTCTATGAATGATTTATCATTTTAATACTATTAAAAGAAACGTAAGCAGTTCGGGAATAGGGTTTGACCATGACCGCCAACCTCAACTACGAGATGGTGCACCCACTGATTAATGGGCGCAGATTTTACGGGTTTGAAGTTGAACCCGAGGTGACCAAAGTGATAGCTATTGGGTTCTTTCTTTAAGACAATTGTTAACACCATGGAAATAAAAAAAAACAAGTGGAAGTATAAAATAGGCGTGGTTCGCGTGTCATTAACCGTAGGATGTGTGATTTTGGCGACATCAATACGCCACTGAATTTTTTGGGGTCCCCCAAAAATAGAAGACTATATGGTTATTGGTTCTCTTTATCATTAGGTCCATTGATGCATGCAGGGAACCCATCACCGAACTTCAGGGCTGAAGCAATGGTGTCTATTTCTACTCTAGTTGTCGTCCTGTCCCGACGGACTGCTAGTGATGTGACACCGATGCGGCAGTCCGAAGATATGAGATATCTTCCTTTATGTGTTAATTTCATAGCCATTTCAAACAATGGTACTTTATCTCCTTTCCTAAAATTACCTGGAAATAATATGTGATATTTGAAAGACTAAGGTCAGATCAAAGTACCTATCTAATAACAGTGGATTCGCATGGAAGATTTAATATAATAGGACGCTCGTGAAAACCTTGGAAAGGTTATAATCTATTATATAAAAATAAGTCGGGTTTTCCTTCCTGACGCTATAACTCCAGAACGCACGAACCGATTTCGACGGTTTTGCATTCGTTGGAAAGATCTCGGGCTCCGTGAGGTTTATAGCAAAGAAAAATTTCAACAGAAACGCGGGAAAATCATTTTTCACATGGCGAAACGGAGTTCGCCGGGTTTGCTAGTTTGTTTATATATTAGGGTACAGTGGGCTCCAGAAGCATCTGGACTATTTGAATCTAAAAGTAATGCCGAGTATTAATGTTATACCTAATTGCAGTTGATTTACAGTAACTATACTATATATAACTATATATAACTATCTATTGAAATAGTTCATTAATAAGACTTAGGTTTTCAAAGGTCTTAAGATGTCCAGGCACTTCTGGAGTTCACTGTACATACACTCTACTTCATTAACTGCAAAAATACCTTTGTAATCCTATACAAATATATAACATAACAAAGTTACATTTGCAGTTAGTAGTACGACAGTCATTCAATAATTGAGCTGCTCCGCGAGTCTGAGTCTGAAATCCCCTATTGGCTGTGAGTAGGTATATCTACTTACTGTTGAGTTCCTCTTCCCGCATATTAGGTACCCCCAAAAACCGGCCAGGTACACCGCTGTCGTCATTAAACAGGAGCATCTCACGATTCGGATCGATAGTCATAACTAGTACAGCATCTTGCCATGGTGGTTCCTTGTCCAAAGCTCCACTCATTGCTTTGTGAACGCGATTAATTATCTGCAAACGATCCAGGTTATGATCAGATGGAGATGAAGAACTAAACAATTCAGCAAGTCTTTTCTTTGCCGCACCATGAAGTAATGGATCGCTTTGTCATCACACGTATTTCCTTTCTCCTACAGTCCCGGGTCCTTTAAACATATATATCGAAACCATCAAAGTAGATACTAGTAGAATTATAGGGAAAACATATATAATGGTAATCACTATTCTCTGAACCGCACCCAAGCTTATAATCAGATGGCAGGTCATTCATGGACCCAACTATTAAAAAAATGAATTTTCGAGTTTTTATTGGGGTACAGCATTGGCGGTCTGAATGATGGCTCTGACGTAGTCTTTGCTCTCAGTATGGTGAGAATGAGAGGGTTTCGCTTTCGTTCTGTGATAGCACTCGACAATAATAATCAGATTCGACCATAAATATGGTCAAAAACATATTGCACATGGCATAAACCTAACTCTACTACCTTCTTTTGTAAGAAAATATGGTATTCTCTTTTTTCGACTCATGTTTTAAGTAATTTTGGTAAAAATATAGTACGTATTTATATCTTTAGCACCTCTAAAGAAATTTTCAATTGGGCAGTCTTCGTGAAACATTTTGGGTGGACAAAAATCGTGAAACTGATGTTACTCAAGACAAAATACAGTAGGTACAATTCCGTACTATATTATTTTTCTATATTATATCGTACAATTGACTAAAATATAGTACAATACCATATATTACAGTACAGGTGTCAACCCTACCATCTCCCGCTCATATTCATGTACCTAATGATCTTTTAGCAATTGAAACACAGAACTTCAACGTCCCTTGTTTTACAGCTGCACATACTTACATTTGATTACTACTAAAATATGTTGGTATACCCATATTTATTATAAATAAAATTCACTTACCAAGTCATTAGGATACTTGAAAGAAAATTCCGGGCACGCAATACCCATTCTAATGTTCCAAGCATAATAAACTATCCATGTCTTTCTAACTACCATTGATAGGTCAAAAAAAGGTTTACGCGTCACATTGTTACAGATTTCAGCGTATTCTAGAAGAGCCTCATGCTTCACTTTCATATCACCGAAACCAAATACAAAACTGACCAGTAACAAAACACATACGCATTGCAAAAGCTTCATGTTAAAACTACGATTCTTCGTGAAATACTTCCTATTATAAAGACCTACTGTTGAATGTTTTGCTTCGAAAATTCAACACGGGCAAAATATTTTTTTTACTTAGGTACTGACCAATTTTCCGGTGTAAAACAGTGGTTTATTGTCACGTTGAATATAACGGTGTAGGTTGTTGCTATGCTGTTAGTGTTAGTTATGAAATGTATGATGAATAACTTGCACTGCAGAACTGCACATACAAATCTGTGCTTCTAGGCCAGGGTACATCATCAATTAAAGGTATAGGCACGAGCTGTGGACCTAAAATGTGTGGATCTGGCACGAGTATACACCCAGTGCGCATTTTTGAGCTATCTTTTGAAGTAAGCACGAGGACATTGGTTATAGACAAGCTCAAACCTACTAATAAGTAATTTAAAAACAATCAGCGCGTCACTTGCTGGCCCAAAATGTACTCAAAATGCAGCTCTATACACGCAGTACTCGTTTTTGGGCAGTCTTTTCAGAATATTACGGTGTGCTATACTTAGTAGTGGTTGAGCTCAAATGTCCTGTTTAAAGATTATATTAATCCGCGTGCCAGGGCCTTTATCTCTCGTGACTTAGGTCCAAGATCCGATAAGTACAGCAACAGGCAAGATAGCTTATGGACTTCCATCACTGAGGGAAAACTCAGCGCCCTTTGAACCTCGAACGGGTGACCGCCGTAAACTATTTGCCAACCAACACATTGGGGACCACTAAACTTCGTCACTATACCTCAATAATTATCCTTTACAGCATATTAGGGTTCACAATGGTGGGATTAGGTTCACCCCCTTCCACTGCTTTACTGTGAAGGAAACTTGGGCCTATTAAAAACAACAATCAAATATCAACAGTTTTTATTTCTCTATTCCATAACATCTTCGTTTTCGATCACCAGTCATATTTTGAGGGTTTCTTTGTCGTCATCACAGTAGTAGGTTCCGTAATCTCCTCCGTAACATTGTTTATAACGGGATCTGGTTCTCCTATACAAGCTGGGTAGGAAGTCCCAAAATTAAACTTAGATGCAAAAGCCTCGATCTCTACCCGCTTTGGCCTGTTCTCTGGGTGGGCTAGGAACAACGTTACACCACTAGTGCAGTCGGACAAAATAAGGTATTTACCCCTGTGGAACACTTTCATTGTCATCTTAAATACTCTTCTTAGTGGTGGTTCCCCGGGAACTGAAACAGAAGAGAATTATAATACACCAAACCAGGAAGGTGTAAAGCAGGAAGTCGTACCTGTAACCCGATTCTACTGACCATTGTCTGCACTGATCCGGCCGTGCCTCGGAAAGCATGTTAAGTTGTCGGTCCCAGTTGTCATACAAACATCAATTATGACCATCGTTTAGGAAGTGGGAGCCCTATGAAGTTCAACAACTAGTTTAGCTGCAATTCCTCGATTTAGCCTATACCTACAAGTTGGGGAGGTCAGATAACAATCGCCTCACGGAAAATATTGAGGTTCAGTCGCAACGCAGTTAGACTGGAAAAAAAGCGTACACGGGATTCCGAGGTAACAGCTTCGGATGCGACCGTGATGATGAATAATTACATAACATAACATAAACTCACGCCTATATCCCTGAAGGGGTAGTCAGAGGCGCTAGCTCCCACATTTGCCAGTTTATGTTTAGGTCCCAATGTAATAGGTGGCGAACCTATTGCCATTAACCGGGCACTTATAAACCTGCGATAAATACACACATAACTTCGAAAAGCATCGAAAAGAATTGGTGTGTGCCATGGTAAAACCTGAGATCAAACCCGAAACCTCGTCTCAGCAGTCCATTACTCATACCACTAGGCTACCGCGGTTGCGGATGAACAATTAGTAGTTAGTGTATCGGAATTGAGTCTCAATACATAACCAAACTTACAGTCTTCTCGCGTGTAATAAGGTACACCGTCGAATTGTCCGTGGATGCCGCTACGATCCCTGAATAAGACCATCTCCTTTGATTGACCCATGTGCAGCAATAGCTCAGCTTTAGCCCAGTTTGGTTCTTCATTGAGTGCGTAGTATTTGCTCTTTAAGAAGTTCACCATTTCATTCTGTTAAAGAAACAAGTTATTGGTGTAGGAGTGTAGAAGAGTGTACTATTTAGATAACGAACGAAAGTTACTGACATAGCCCACCGGGTTAGTAAGCTGAAGTGGTATTGAGCGGGGTACATAGCAAGAGCAACAGATAGTCGTTGGAGCCGAAAGGTTCTCGAATGGAGATCACGAACCAGTCAATGAGGCGTAGGACGGCCCGCTGCGAGATGGACGGTCGACATGGTCAAAGTTGTTGAAGGCAGACCACCTCCAACCGGTCGGATTGGAGGTCGATGAAGGAGGTCTATGTTCAGCAGTGGATTATGGTTATAAGGATGAATGATGATGATGATATATCATTAGGTATACAAGACCAGTTTTTCAGACAGTCAACAATTTCTTCCTCACCCTCCGCAAACGCCCGTGTAGTTTTAGTCGGTTCGGGTTTGATATTTAATAACCACCCCAGTTCCAGCGGGGGGGTATAGATTTGTCTGCATGGTAAAAAATGGCAATAATACTAGATATTTTGATATTGGTTAATTTGACTCCCAACTACTATCATTGCATGCTCGATGAGTCTAGGAAATTAATATGTTTACCCTTTTGGAAAGTGGTTACCGTGGCCTATGGACGTTTGCAACACCAGGGGCGTCACATTCGTGCTGCCGACCATATAGAGAAGAGGGGGGAAGGGGAAGGGGGAGGGCAGAAGGTTAAGAGTTTTGTTAAATACTAACCATATTACTAGCAGATTTAAAAACAGTTTTCAAACACAATTGCTTATATTGCATGTTCCATATAACATAAGCATGCCAGGGTTTACCAACCACCGCTTGTTTTTGATAATAGGGCTCTTTGGTCACGTTATAACAGATTGGATTCTTGTTATATATTAATTTCTGGACCCTTGTCTCCAAAAACCTTGTATTTACATCTATCATGACACAACTAAGAACGAAAACACGTGTAAAATCTATGAGGAACATTGTTGCACTATAGTTGCATCGAAATTCGCGAATCTTATATAGTATCGATATATCAACACATGTATTAGATGTATGTTAAATATTTTGTAACTACTCATCTTATTTCATTAAACAACGGTGATTACTAAACGATTAGATGCAATTTCATAAAGTAGGAAGCAACGTATTATGTGTCATGTCTATTGGACTTTTTTTATTTACGTTACGTGCGAAACATCCCGTCGGATACTCACCAAAGTCGGTTGGGTAGGTTAAATGTTGGACTCGAACCGACTAAAACGCACGCCAACTTTGTCTTTGCCAGGGCATGTCATCGCAAAGTGAAATACGAAATGGAGAAGAAAAATAAGGACAAAGGAATGAACTACGGAGCACGAAACAACAAGATACGCTTATTTCTAGTGTATTTTAGTTTTTTTTTAAAAGATGGTTGTCTGAAAGAGTCCACCGTTGGTAGTAGTAGTTTATAATCTTTCACAAAGATGGAAATTATATTTTGCAGTAAGCAAGTGTGGTTGTGCTTGAATCATACTTAGGTACTTTATCACGTTGTCACAAAACTAGTTACCTACAAACCTATAAGAGTCAATATCCCAAAGAACTTAATGACTCTTACTGAGCGGTAAGGCAAACCAATGAGTTGTGCTGTGGAGGCTCTCGTTCGATATTATTGACCTTCAATCGCTTTCACCGCTGCGCCGCTTGCCGCTAGGTTGGCAACCGCGGCCTAACATGGCAAGGAAAGCTAGTGCCTGCATCGTTCTTTGCTCAGGAGGTGTACCGAATGGCAGGTGAGGCTGACTTCAACCTCTTACACGCAACTAAATGTGTAAAATTAGATTGTATTCCTAAACTACAGATTCACTGCAGGTATACTAACCTAATTGACAAAGCATAGCTGGTAAAAAAATAATGAGCAGTCAGTAAATCAACCAGCAGTACCCGTAGCACGAAAAACCATCGAATTCGTAATGTAGCTGGGCAAGGTTACGTCGTCACTAGTTTGCTGAACTATGTGACTGTTTACACCAAAAATATGCAAGTAATTGCATATTTTTGGTGTAAACAGATAGTCCTTGCGTATATCTTGCATATATCTGGGGAAATGCCGCCACTCACCAAAGCAACAATTTGGCAACACACAACAAATTGCCCAAAAGACTTTTTGACATTTCAGTAGTAAACGTGACTGATACGCTATTAAAAATAAGAGAATTTGCATCGGTCTGATCATGCCTAAGAGAGGACACATTATACCGTTAATCCCGGTTGTCAGACGAACATCTATGACAGTCGTTACTGGTAATTTGAATTCTAAAAAGAGTCCCACAACTGATGTAACTGCAATACTTGAATAACGCCATTGGGTTGTGGTGATCAAATGGCAGTCGCCTCACGGAAAATATCGAGGCTCAGCCGAACTCAGAGTTATAGGTACTGGAAAAAGTGGACCCCGAACCCCGAAGTGAAAATTACGAATGCAACAAGATGTATGATTTAACGAGTGATGTCAAGGAAGAAGTATTTGGGTAATTTCACGCATGCCTCATTTTTTGCTAATTTCGGTGGTATTTTTCAATCATAGGTTTACCGATGAAAAAATTTAATGGTGTTCTTTTAGAACACATTAGTATTCTAGATATTTAGAAGGAAACAAATAACTGCATTTGTTATAAAAATAGAACAACCACCGAAATTGTCAACTCACCGAAATTGCAAGATCACACCGAAATTATAAATTGTGATATATTTATCTAAACAATATGAACTAACGGCTTGGATGCATGATGCAGATGCTACATCATGCTGCCAAAGGTAATTTTGCTTTTGTCGTCCGTCCATCTCGCAGGAGGCCGTCCCACGCTTCGTCTACCGGTACGCGGTCTCCATTCAAGAACCTTTCGGCTCCAATGGCCATCTGTTCTTCTTGCTACGTGCCCCGCCCACTGCCACTTCAGCTTGCTAACCCTGTAGGCTATGTCGACCACTTTCGTTCGTCTGCGGATCTCCTTATTTCTGATTCGATCCAGCAGAGAGATTCCGAGCATAGCCCTTTCCATAGCTCGCTGTGCGACCTTGAGCTTTCTTATGAGGCCCATAGTGAGGGTCCACGTCTCGGCGCCATAGGTCATCACGGGCAACACGCACTGATTAAAGACTTTTGTCTTTAAGCACTGATGTATTTTGGACGAGAAGACGCTGTGTAACTTCCCGAACGCTGCCCAGCCGAGTTGGATTCGACGATTGACCTCCGCCTCGAAGTTTGATCCGTCTAATCGGACCATCTGTCCAAGGTAGACGTACTTGTCTACAACTTCGAGGGTCGAGCCTTCAACTGACACTGGGGAGGGCCTTAGAATATGAGCATTCGCCATAACCTGGGTCTTGTCCATATTCATCTTGAGGCCCACCTGTTGAGAGACTCGGTTTAGGTCGTCGAGCATTGTGTTAAGATCCTCCAGCGATCCTGCCATGAGCACGATATCGTCGGCAAAACGAAGGTGAGTGATGTATTCGCCATTAACATTAATGCCAAGACCTTTCCATTCCAGTAGCTTAAAGGCATCCTCCATTGCCATTGGAGAAGAGCTTCGGGGATATTATCTCCTTATCTCACTCCCCTCTGCAACAGTATTGCCGCTGTGCTCTGATCTTGTACTCGGACTGACATGGTGGCGTTTTTATACAAACACTTCAGCACTTCGATGTACCGGTAGTCTATATGACACCGCTGGAGAGATTGTAGCACTGCCCATGTCTCGATCGAATCAAAGGCTTTCTCGTAGTCCACAAACGCTAGACATAGTGGCAAGTTATACTCCTGAGTCTTCTGTATGACTTGCCGCAGCGTATGAATGTGGTCTACGGTACTATAACCTTTTCGGAAACCGGCTTGTTCGGGCGGCTGGAAGTCATCAAACCTGCGTTCGAGACGATTCGTGATAACCCTCGAAAACAGCTTATAGACATGGCTCAGAAGCGAGATGGGTCTGTAGTTCTTAAGAGAGGCTTTGTCACCTTTCTTGAAGAACAAGACTTCTACGCTTCTGTTCCATGCTTCTTTCGTAGTACCTTCGAATTAGACGGAGTTGAAGAGCTTCTGAAGGACTTTAAGTATCGAAGTTCTACCCGCTTTCAGAAGTTCCGAAGTGATTCCGTCTTCTCCTGGTGCCTTTTTATTTTTAAGCCGCTTGAGGGCCACCCTAATCTCGAACAGGCTGATGTCCGGGATATCCTCGGTGTAGTGTCGGCTTGGCTCTTGGATCTTTAACCGTATCAGTAGCAGGCTCAGTGACTGAGGTATAAAGCTGTCCATAAAACCCCTCGATCCCCCTCAAAACATCTCCCTTAGTCGACACGACAATGCCGTCCTTCCTCTTCAGTTTTGTCAACTGGCTCTGCCCAATAGACAAGTCTCTTGCGAACACTTTGGAGCCTTTATTTCGCTCAATCGTTTTTTAATACATTGAGTATTAAAGGCACGGATGTCGAGTCGCAAAGACTGCTGGATACGTCTATTGAGCTACCGATGTGCTTCAGCGTCATTGGTAGACTGCAGCCTCATAGAGCGTCGTTCGGCCATGAGTTTGAGGGTGTGATCGGTGAGCTTCTGTGGTCTATCTCTTCGACGGGGCCTGAAGAATTTAGAGCCCACTGAATGGACAGCTTCAACCAACCTGTTATTTATCTCGTCCACTGTACTGCATTCTTCTAAGCAAGAGAAGCGATTCGAAAGTTCGAGTTGAAAGCTCTCGGGGTACTGTATATGGGAAGCTCTAGGTCGGAGCGTAGACCTCATCAGACGGGATCTCTCCAGTTTAACATTAATATTCAATGTGCCTCTAACCATTAGGTGATTACTTCCGGTTTTCACTGAGACATCATTGAATATCCGTCTATGCGTCGTCATGATGAAGTCAATCTCATTTTTGGTACGACCACCGGGGCCCATCCAGGTTCATTTCCTGTAGGGCGGTTTTTGAAGAAAGAGTTCATCATAAAGAGTCGCTCTTTGTCAAGAAAGTCGGCCAGCCTCCAACCCCTTCGGTTACGCCTCCCATACCCATATTGCCCCACTCTCAGTAGTAATAGTAAATACGTTAATTATAACAAAAAAATGAGTAATTTTATTATTTATTACCTTGTGAGTAAATATCTTACCAAAGATATGGAAACTCATAGCCATTTTAGTATTGATGCAATATAGGTGGCAATAAATCTACCACCGAAACCACCGATATTGCACCACCGAAGTTAGAAACATCAAGAAAAAATGAAATTAAACAAAACTCAGTGATGCATTCGTCACGTGAAATGTATGATTGCTGAGGGCACCTAACAACACACAACATACTCGCAAGTCGTAATGTTAAAACCAAATATTCATTCATACAGTAACCCACCGTGATTGTAAAATTTCGTACTCCCTCTTAGAAATAAGAAGGTACTTACGTATTAGCGGGAAAACTGGGCAGAATCGGACATGCCATTACTGCGTAAACGCAAGAGCATGACTGGAACTCCGCGTGCGTAAGAAGATAGATCGTTTAAATTGACATGTATACGTTGTATAAGGGTTTAAACAAAACACACCGAAATTGCACTTTAGGCGCGGACGTTTCTTATCGACATTGTCACGATGTCTGCGTTATAATAGAAGTAATGAAAGCAGTAAATATGGTTGCTTCATATATTAATTAACATAATAATCTTAATTTAAGTACTAAATTTGCAATCATAGCGGAGTTAAAGAGGTAAATGCGCTTAAAGGTGCATCGCGGACATACCACCGTTATTGGAATCTAGCATATTTTAATTTTTTTTTAATTTTGTGTTTAAGAGAAATGTATTTTCAGTAGTGACTTCATATAAGCTAGTGTTTGTATTACATGAAAAAAAATAGAGTGGTCATAGATAAACGTTTTACATAGTGATTTCATGCGAAGAAACTCTAAAAATGCGGTCGGTGAAATTACCCATTTGTTAATAAAATGTAGGGCACAAAAAGGAGGTAGTAAGCCATCCCGGAGAGCGACACCTATGCTCGGGTCCTCTCCGTGGGTAGCGGCGCTGCCGTGAAACTAATTACTACCCAACGATGGCAACTCAAAAATGCCGTCGATTCAACAGAAGAAGAAGACAAAAAGTAATATTTGCTAGGATAGCACATGGACTACTATTTATCTCGTGAATAGAATTCTGTATGTTGCAGGAAGGGAATTTATATGTTCCGTGGACTACGGCGTTAGTAAACAAATAAAATCATAAAGATTTACATAATTTTTTTTTATTTATCAGGATCTTCTTCATTGATACATGCTGGGAAAGGATCTCCGATACTAAAGTTAGCTGCGATTGCATCAATTTCTGCGCGTTTAGGCCTGTTCTTTTTACGAAGAGACAATGATGTGGTTCCGAAGCTGCAATCAGCCATCTGTAGATACTGTCCCTTCTGTAATAACTTGAGAGCCATTTTATGTGGAACTGGAGGTAATTTCTCACTACCTGAAATAAATAATAATAGGTTATATAAACAAGAACCTGTCAGGTATATTATGGTATCATTTGACGGTTTGATTAACGAAGTTTCTATCGGGTTAGTAAATAAACTGGCTGGTGAGGAGTATACAACGGTTTGCTGTCAAACGCTCGCCTGAGACCATAAAGAATGAGTTATCTCTGACCAAGATTTGACCACAGTGCCTTTCCTTCTGAAGTCACACTTGAGCTTTAGCAATAAGACCATCCATGTCAGAAATCCACATAAAACCCTTTGTACTCATGTACTGTACTGCTCTCGAATTGACATTGAACATTGCAATTAAAAACTTATGAAATGAACTTTTTATTATCAATACCAAAATAAAAACCAACTTTACCAAAATTTTCTTCAACATCTGGTACACCAACAAACCAGCCAGGAATTCCGCTGCGATCCTTGAAAAGTAGCATATCAGGAGATAGACTCACTGACAAAGCTAAGACTGGCTTGTCCCATGGTGATTCAATTTTAAGACCTTTTATATTGTCCTTCATACGGTTAACCACCTGTGAAAAATATACAAGATTTTTATAAACTAACCATCTGATCAGAAGGAAGCTAGATAGATAGATAGACTGATGGGTGAGAGGTTTTATAGCATAACTGTAAACTTTCATTAGGCAACTAAAAAGTGGATATAATAGCCAACTAGCGTTGCCGCGATTCGAAATTTGAATTTGCACATGGCACTCACTTTATAATAGCGACTAGTTCCGCGAATAGTTTAAAACCGAAATGTGTGCATGCGTAATTTTAATTGCCCGCAACTTGAGTTACGCGTCTTAACAACCAATCAACAGTTATTAAAAATAAAAGATGAAAAAGATGGCGAATTTCTCGTACCTACTTGCAAATAAGTAAACATCCATCAGACTTAATGTTCTGCACCAAGTATTAAATTATACAAATAAACGTCTAAATTACTTACCGATACGTTTGCGTATTTGAATGTCAATTCCATACAAAACTCGTCCAACTTCATATTCCAACTGAAATAAACCCTCCAAGGTTTCCCAATTACGGCTTCGTTATCAAAATACGGATCTTTTGTGATGTTCTTGCAAATTGCATCAAAGGACTTACGACTCGGCAAGTTCTCCTCATATACTGTCTTAGTAGCAGTCGTCGCTAACACTAAACCTGTTAGAACCAGGACACGAATGGAATCTAAGAGATTCATGTTTGAAACTATCAAAACGACGTCTAATCATGTCTATTATAAAGTAAAAATGAGCAGCGGGACGGAAACCTAGGTCTAAATAAATAATGAAACGGAAATTACTGCTATGCGTAGCGTCCTATTACAAAAACTTCGATTGTTTACAAAATCATATTTGATAATATGGCGTCCAATTTATATGACTATTGATGACTGACTGACGTATGACAAAATGATTATGTTCTTCAAATGAACGTTAGGCACACATGAAATTTATCGTTTAGTGGCCCACGGTTCCCAATGAATAGTAATAGTAAAATATGAATAACTCAGTCATTATCATTGAGTGACAAACCGCACACCTCAACGTAAGTAAAAAGACTTACTCGAGGAGATAGCATTTTGTTTGTGCAATATTCCGCAAGTGCGAACTGCGAAGAACAAACCTCGACACGAGTTTCGTCCACACGAGGCATCTCCAGAAACGCTATAGAGCGAGTCTCAAAGTCTAGCAATTCTTCATAATTACTGCCACTATTAATTAGACCTCTGTATCTTTCTTATACAGGATAATAAAACGAAATCATTAAAAAACTACGATTTAATGAAAATAGTCCAAAAATAATTTAATCCAGGCCTAAATAAATTCAGATGTTATGTGAAATTTATACTTCAATATTGTCTACTTTTTCTGCGCTGTTGTAATCGGTGAGGCATGCAGCTTTGCCGTTTCCAAGCTCCAAGTTAGTGGCAACTCCTTCAATTTCCGCTCGGTATATGTCGGCTCCTCTCCGAGCCAACAATGTGCTGACTCCTACATTGCAGTCAGACGTGACGAGGTATTTCCCATCGTGAATTAGTTTCATATTTATTCTGATTAGCGGTACCGCGTTTCTGTTTGGGGAAATATCTGAAATAAAAGGTCATTAGTAAATTAGAGTGCTGGTATTAGCATCATCATTTTACCCAATTCTGGATGCATCCAAAGCTTACACTATAAAGACCCGAGTTCGCTGTAGTTCAAATTCCAGAAGCATAATTATAAATCAATATTTTGGTTTCAAAATATTGACATCAGTTTGACTTCACCTCGTCAGATGTTAAGCAGTAGATAAAGATTCAGGCAAGAAGGTTACCATTATAGATACGAACAATATTACTATAACCATTCGCTATTCCGTGGGTTGTACTTTTACTAACGAATGGTTCTCCGTAGTAGGAATATTCAAAGTCCATATTCGCCTCATATGGCACCTTTGCTTCGAAATGAGAAGCAAAGGAATGAAAGAATACTATTCAGTTATTTGATTGCATAGACATCACTGACATTAATTTGCATTGCTCAATATTAAGGAACTAAAGAAACTAAATAGTCCTAATCATTATCAAAAGAACCACGGCTTAGAAGAATTACACGAACCCATTTGCTCACCCATAAACCAATTCGTGAATTGCAAGAACTGCAGGACTCACTTCCATCTCTCACAACATTGGGTACACCAATGAATCGACCAGCGGATCCTTGGTCGACGAATAACAGCATCTCGTGACTGGCTTGTCCTAAGGTTACGAGCAGGGTTGCTGCCTCCCAGAACGGCTGCATCTCTAAGTAGTCAACCATATCGTTATAGACGCGATTCAATATCTGTAAAAAGGAAAAGGATACCTTGTTAATATTTTTGGGAAGGAAGAAAATTCTATAATAGTTATTATACTCGTAGAACGTCATTTTCCAGTTTGTCCACTGTCGTCACATTTCCTATCACCTTAACATGGGCTACATAATGCTCGTGATAAATAACATGATACCAGCAGATTTTATTTGTAGTCATTTTGGAATAAACAACAGTTTTATAACAAAATCGTACAGTTTTTTTTTTTCAAATTAGTTATTACATTAATTTTAAATAGAATATAAGTCCTCCACAATTCATTATTCCGTTCAGCCGTACCTATGTGCAGGAATCTCCATAGGTGTCTGGACAATTTGAAAAGGATTAGACCTTAAAGTATCCATACATTCTAGAGCCCACTATACATTATACCCCATTAATAGTTTCGGACGATTTTGCTACATATCGAAGCCGTGTCAATTTTTTTTGTTTTCAAAGCGTCTAGATATTCATCCGATTGAAAATTTCTAATTTATGTGCGAAACTTTGCGTGTATGGTATCTTATCACTAACATTCTTTTAACTCTTTACTAACCGCTTGTGTAACATTTTTGAACACCATATCCATGCACTTGTTTTCTAAATCCATGTTCCAAGTGTAATATATTCGCCATGGCGCACCAACAACCATGTCAGGCTCAAAATAAGGTTCTTTTGTCAATTTGCTGCAGTTTTCTTCAAACATTTGGGAGTATCCTGATTTGCCATTTGGTCGAGATGCACATACCAAGACAACTGACAGAAATAACAAACGTATAGAATCACAAAACGACATTCTGATACTGTTTCTGGATGTGAACTGGGTTCCATTATAAAGGCATACAATATGAATGTTTTGGATCTGATTTTTTTCTCAGGCGTCAAAACGTCAACAGGTCTGTTTGACTCAGTGGATGTTATTATGGGAGTGCGTCAGAATTCTGTACCTTTTAATTCCTTCTGAAGAATTGTCGATTGTGTAGAACAATGAATGAAGGAAATTCATAAAGTAAGCAATCTTTGGGATGCTTTTCTTTGGCTACTATATTTTCTCCTTAATGTACACTCTTTATATTACATGAGTACATTTCAGTAGATGATTCAATGCAAAAAGTATTCATCAGAGTCTGATGATTTTGTGGATCGGATCACTTTAGGTCTCTTGACGTCTGATCAATGTTCAAAATGTTTATATACACGGTGTTAGGGAACGCTCCCGAAAACGAAAACTACTGATCACTTACTACCTACCTACTATTCATTATCATCAGTTAAACGGTATGTCATTGTAAACCTTTAAGGATGCCGTAAGGCGAAACCGGTGAGGTCTATTAAGAAATAAAAATACTGTGGAAAAGTACAAGTGAGTTCTCAATATGTGTAAAAAAAGTGCAATATCAGTCTCCTACAAACATTCTTGTCAGATTTCATTTCCTCAGTCAATGAATAACTTTTATAATATATAAGAATAATAATAATTTATTGTTCAGTAACTTGGATCTAGTTTACAGAATCTCTGACTCCCAAACTAGTATGATCTGTATCTTGAGAGTCAATCTCTTCCTACATAATTCTAAATCATAGTTATAAACAATAAAAGAAAAAGAGGAAAAACTACAAGAATAAAATCTAATCATAGGTATGTGTATGTACGAGTGTGTATGTTTGCGTGTGTGTATGTGTGTGTGTATTTTAGATATGTGAATGTAAGAGTTGATAGGAGTGTGATAAAAATACCTACTTTTTAATTTTCTCTAAAATAAAATATGTTTTTTTAGAATTGAATTAAATTACTGTGTGATAATGATATCGTGTAATTTTGATAGCAAACTGAAACTATTTTTACGCAGTGGGGTGCTCAGCCAATAGAAATATTTAAGAACTTAATGTTATGAATATAAATAGCTACCTATTTCTTTGCAAGTCACAAAAATATGCACAAAACCTGAATTGCCACGAAACTGTTCTAATGATAGGAATCGCTTTTTTAATTTATTTGCGTTAATAATCACGCGTGTTACTTAATCTGTAGCTTAATTAATAGACTATAAAACCCTCTCCATAAAAACAGTTTTTTTATCATTTACACTTCGCTATGAAATTCTGCGGTGAGGTCAGCTCGCGTGTTTTGTCGCTCATTTGTTCTGAGAGGGCGTGCCTCCGACCACCGATGCGTATCTCGAAATAGGTGGAATTGGTAGGCGGAATATCATTACCAGACATCGTGCATCGTTACGTTCAATGACAGAATGCATGCCTCCCGTAATGACTGCGCCGCCCATACATGATAGAAAAAGGTAAAAAGTTTTGATTAGGATTCCGTTTTTAATTTTTATTCTGTGGTTATTAATGTGTTCTGTTTTTAAAATCTTAAGAAAGGCGGTTTTTTTTTGTTAACGTTTACTTTCTGTAACTTAAATGTATTTTAACTACTGTTGCATAATTGTTGCATTTTGTGTACAGTCAGTGACAAAAGTATTAAATTTACAGATAATTTTAGCTTCCGAACCATTCATGTAACAATATATTAAGGTATTTTTTTCAAATTTTAGAACGATTAATTTTTGTTCCCAATGTTTAATTCTAGCTTAACATAAATAAGCTAGACAACCCTGTACCCATTGGTAGCAGTTGACTCTTGTGACGTCAACTTTCTAGTAGGTATAAATTAAATGTCCTCAATATAAACACATGTGAAGGAAGTGTACCATTTGCTGTTTAGTTTTAGTTAACAACAACTAAACATGATTCCTATCATACAATACGATACTTATTTGAAATCGTTACCTCGATTGACTTAGCATCATCAGCGACATTAAATCCCTGAAAGGGAAGGCAGAGGTGTATTAAAACGGAAATTATCGCAACTTTGATTTTCGATCCTGGCATAACGCCATGTTTACCTCAATTTCCATAATAAGATCACTAATGAGATTTTTCTTCTATCAGTAGCTCTATTTCATTTTTTTTTAATTATTATTGTTTATCAATCAAGTGTGTTACCATATCAATTAACCTTTAAAAAAACCTTCGAATAAATAGTTTCAAATTAACAAGTTTAGCATTTGATCAATTATTGTAATCACATAAATCTGTTCGTAATTAGATTAACTATTACGTTTATTTTATTGAATACTTGATTTATTATTGGTAACAAATTGGTTACCACTGAAAACGGAGAATAAATTAATATCAAGACTAATAGACTGGAATATTAAATACTACTAGATACAGGGTGGTGTACAGTGTACTGCTAACATCCTTTCGACCTAAGCCAGCTGTACAGTCGGTGAAGCTAAACCATTTGTGATTGATGATCATGATCATTGAAATGAATAGATGAAAATATAAGCACCTAATACTTTTGTTTTTGACTATACCTCTTTTATTTTGTTTGATAAAACGGTATTCTACACTGATATATTTTGAGGGATCATTTATGTACCTATTACTAGTAATGAGTATAAGTATAAGTACCTATTGTAGCATAAATTAAACTTCCTTTATTTTGTTTGATAAAACGGTATTCTAAACAGATATATTTTTCAGTGAAGCTACTGCCATCTGCCCTCCACAACCAATGGTCCAATGACCAATGGCGATCTCGAAGTTCCAAGTTAGACTGGTTAGACTTTTGAGGGCGGCATAACGTGCTATCTGAGGCACGACCAGAGCAGTGCAAACAGCCATATTCATACATACAACTTTTTGCACTGAGCGGGGATCGAACCCGCGCCCCGTGTGTAGTAGACACGTGCCTTACCTTGGTTTGTCTACTGTATCAGTAGGGATAAAAACTTAGATATGTACTAATCAAAACCGTAGTTGTTCGGTCGCTAAATCCCGTTCCCAATACACTCAAAGCAGTAGCACTAGCATGAACTCCCATCGAATTCGTATTGTAAAGGTTTCGAGAACGGAGCATTGTGATTGACAGTCTGCCTCTTGTGAACCAGTGTGCGTGTGTAGCCCACCAATCGCAATGCTCCGTTCTGTCGATACCTTTATATTACGAATTCGATAATATTTCGTGCTAAAGCTACAGGTCGAACCAAATAACATAGGTAGTTAATAACGCTTCCTGATACCACTTTCCTCACGACTTTTCCTTTCACTATTCCGAATAAGTTAGGAAAACATTTTCGCTGGTGTAGTTCCGTACCCTCCTATAATCCTGTACCTGCAGAGATATACCGTACTTACCCCGAGCGGCCACTATCATCCGTACCTACCATTTTATTCGCTACCAAAAAATCATATCTCCTACTCATTAACAAATGAATCTGAAACTTATTTCGTAAGAAATAAAGCTCAATTTCGAATATAAACGTTCGGCCGTTATGCCGTTGATTTATGATTGGAGCTCCCCCCACCAAACGCGCCTCTCGCCCTGCCTCATGCATTTAAATTGCTTCATTACAGAACTAGACGCCAGGGAGTAGGGTTGTCTATTGAAAAACTTTTCGTTGAAATATATTTGTATATTTATGATTTAGGAAAACAAGTGAGCATTTACGCAGTTCATGCATAAATATGAGACTAAAATAAAAATACATTGAAATTTCCGTGTTATAAAAATAGGCTTTAGTTACTATTGTTTGCAGTTCCTTAAAAAAACAATACTAAAGTGAAACGGGCATGTAAGTTGTAACATGGGTCCTATACAGTTTATTTTGTTTTTGCATATTAACTGAATGTAGTTAGTAGATTAACTGGAGGCATGCTCGTCAAGTGATAACATAACTTCTACGGGTACTAATTCAGAGGTTGGCGGTTTCGAATTATAAAAATAATTTCTATCGTGATTAGTGAAGATCAGTAGGTCATCATTCAATGTGAAGTAATAAAATTAGTTTTCAGAAAGCTATCGAACGGACAAGATATTTTTTAGATATTGTCAATATTCAAATACCATAATCATTCAGGACCTCGATTCTACTCATTCTCTCTACTAAGGAACTGAGAGTATAAACATATCATTTAATTTTGGACTCTACTCTCACACAGTTAAAGTTCAAGATTATATGGCATTCACTCTAGTGAATGAAACGATGTAATAAACTGTTTTATTTCATTTTCAACTTTACAGTAATATAAATAAAGCCGAAAATGCCATGGCAGTTTTTGCGATCTCGGTCATGTGACTATGGTTAAAATTAGTAGAATCGGAGTCCAAGTGGCCTGTATCACAGTGTCTGATTGCCACTCAATTTCGATCTCTAAAATCACCAACTTCACTAAAAAATCAAGACACTTATGTTGTATGCTATGAATCGCGGTAGGACCTCCATGTGCCAACCCTAGTTGCTCTCGGGGAGGCGGCGGGCGTATCTCCACGCCGATCATTAGACCCCAGGACTGGCCAGACACAAAATTTTGCATGCTACTGATACAAACGCCACCTAAGCAACTTCTGTACTAGTTTGATAATACTTTTTTTTCGAACGGGATTGTCACTTATTTTCTAGAATCTTCGTTGGAAAAGGCCGCGGTAGCCTAGTGGTGGTAATGGACTGCTGAGACGAGGTCTCGGGTTCGATCTCAGGTTTTACCGTGGCACACACCAATGACTTTTCGATGGTTTTCGAAGTTATGTGTATTTATCGCATGTTTATAAGTGCCTAGCCTAGTTAATGGCAAATGGCAATAGGCTCGCCACCTACTAAATTGAGACCTAAACATAAACTGGCGAAACGTGGGTGCTAACACCTCTGCCTACCCCTTCGGGGATATAGGCATGAGTTTATGTTCTGTTGTTGTTATGTTTTGATGAAAGTGACAAAGATTTTATACGTAACTAGCTGACCCGCCCCAGCTTCACCCGTTGTATGTTTAAACCGCTCGCTCGACCGATTTTCTGCAAACTTCTACTAAATAGTCCGAACAAAGCCTGAACATTTGGTTTGGATAGGTGAGCCCGATCTTGTGTTATAAAATTACAACGAAAAGTTGCATTGATTTTTATATATTAGATATGAAACGTACTTAATGTGTTTGAAAGTGAGATGAATGTTATTGTTTCATACGGTAAGGGTACACCAGTTTCCCCGGTCTCACAGGCCGGTCGTTTTTAGTCAGTTCGAGTCTGACATACTTAAATACGTCTTCGTGCTCTCCGGTGAAGTGAAACCCGAAAGAGGTTCCACACTCAAAAAATGTTTTACCTAACTGTCATATTGAGTGAATTGAACACGTTTTAGGGAAAAAAGTACTTCTGTAGAAGGTATGTAAAAATATGTTCATGAAAATAGTCACTTTACTAGAATTAGAGCAAATTTGGAAAAATGTTTATACGAGTAGGTTGCCAAAAGTGATGATTATTCAAATTAAAAAAGCTATATAGTAGCTTAAGGAGTTTGTTGCTTCAAATCGAAATATCCATATTAATATGATAAGAAATCAATATAAATAATATAGATTTTAATTTATAACACGAAAGTAATCAAATGTCATTTGATAAATTGAGAAACCATGCATGTAAAATTATAAACTATTTCATTAAATTCTTAAATAATAACCTTAATGATTTATTAATTTCAACCATAAGTAATTTACTGATTCAATTAACTCACAAAATCGTATATTACAGATATACGATTTAATATTAAGACCATGTCATATTATAAAAATAATATTTTAACTTTTCACACAATTTTTAACATATAAATTACTACAAATTAATAATATAATTAACAATTAACAGTAGCGGATATTCTGTAAATCGAAAATTTAATAATTAATTAATTATCAACGCTTTCGCTTTAAATTATTGGTAAAATGATAAACGCTGGCATGTCTCTGAAAGCCTCGATATTTGAACTTAATTTCTGACACTTTGATGCCGGTCAAAGCCTGCCATAGCCATACCCACATTTTCTTAATTAAATAAACCAAAATTAATTGATTTCCATTCGTTATATTTATTTATCAGAAACATAAAACTATATAGATACAGATTTAATTACAAACTGATTTTGTTGTTAAACTAAGAGGTCCATACACCCAAGCAGCTTGCAGAAAATTGCTAAGAAAAATGTTTCTGAAACGAGATGTCAAAAAATCTATTATACTCGACTGCTGGACACAGGCACTCATCAACGTGCGCCATTGCTCTCGATCCTCTGCTATCTGTTCCAGCCACTTGTTTCAGTTATCAGTCCATTTGACTAGCTAGACTAGAGACACACGTGACACCTTTCAACGATTTCGTGAGAAATTTCTGTGTCGGCTAGTAGTGCAGAAAGCGGCCCTTATTGATGTCTGACGCTAAGGAAAACCTTGAAGGGTATTCCACGGTAATTCTCACTCGTTCTCAACAAATGACCATAATAAACTGCGTTGAAATATGCATCTAGTGAGTGTTGTGTGCCACCTTACTTCAAAGTCGTATTACATTTAATAAGTTCAGTTACTTGCAGCACTTATCTGAGGTGATAAGTTTTGCAATATATCTTCGAAATAACCAGGAATTACCTACGGGTACCTATGATGAGGAATCAGTAATAAGCTATTGAGTGTCAAAGGCTGTGTGAAGTGGAGGAATAAAATTCTTAAAGCAGACGATAATCACGATGCGAGGGCAACACTAAAAGTTCTTAGAGCTAATATTTTTATCATACTGTTTACAATTTGCTATTCCTTTTTAAATCTAGGTCCTCAAGCATGAGTCTGCAGTAGTGCAGTCCTAAACTTGGTGGTCGATACAGGTGCTATCCCTGGAGCGACGGTCCCTGACGGTTTCGACAGTATTTTCACGCCTCACTTAAAGGATCCGAGACTGCAGGATGAAGGAAACATATTGTGTGCTGGATCCAATTCCAGGTCTTAATGGTATGACATAGAAAGTAATCACCACAGCACCAGTGTCACATGCTTCAGTGTCACCCTCGTATTCACCTTTATATCCATGTAGTATCTACCCATGAACTATCTATTTCTCAAATCATACGTTAAACATTAGATACAATCTAAAAATATATAACAAATTCCATCTATAACGCTTCCTTTTATAATACTCAGTTATTTCCTCCATGGTAGCCATAATACTATTTGAAATAATCCTGTCAATTCATCCAAACATCCATGCCCAACCCGCCTATCTATAAATGATCAAATTATTTCTAAACAACTTTTTTTAAAACCAGCTGTATCTGAATTCGAAGCGCAGCCAAATGTCAACAATTTGCCCATTTTACCGCCAATCAGTATAAAGTATTGCCATTATACAAAACTCTGGTATCAATAACGCTACTTAGGTATAAACCATCCAATCAAAAAAGGTGTCACATTACGACCCACTATTGTACACATCACAGCGTTGTTTACATACACAACAAGAGCTTGTCATAATCTGTTTTTCGATGTGTCCTTTTCTATTTTTCGCTCGGGCAACTTTTGCTGGAATGTTATTTTTTTCGGCGGCTTAACAAAGAAAGGCAAAGGTATTGATTTCGACGCCTCATTGTTGGTTTATCCGTACATTGAATAGGTTTCACAGAAAGGGAAGGTAAGTCGTACTTGCGTTGATCTGCTGATAATTCGTTAGTTAGGTGGTCCTTTGACTGACAGTTGACAGTTTAAAAGGAGGCTGAGAATTCAATAAATTTTACTTTCTATGGAAACCAGGATTTCAATGGTTATTGTAGTACTCAAGCCTTTCTGTTTACTGTACGACACAGATCGCAAATGGTCTAAGAAACTATTATTAATGTAGCAGGTACGTGTCTTTTTTTAATTGGCACTGTAGCCGACCTGAAGTGAAAGCTAAAGAGGTGTCACATGTGAATACCTGTTGACCACATCTTTACATCTTTTAGCAACGTTTTAATTTTTTCCTCACCAAAAATCTTGGAGGAATTTTTTTTTACGAAAACTGCACAATTCTCCTAAAAAATTTTACATTGTAAAAAATATGTGGTGGTAAAGCGGTCGATTGCTATGGCAGAGAGATAAATATATGTATCTATTTGTGTTAGTCTGCATAGGGTCATATCCACTACTATATTTGTCAGTTTATAGGACCATCTGACCACATAACTCAAATTTTTCCCCTCTGCTAATAGGGAGAAGATAAAATTATGCGAGTCGATTGCTTGATTTGTCTATGCAAAATAGTTGCAAATCTCTCAAAACTGTAATTTAACTGTTAGAAGCTATTGTAGTGTTGTGTGTTACTGCGTCTGCTGTTCATCAAGTGTTGTATTTATCTACGGAAAAAATAATAGTACTAGATTGTACTAAAACACCAGCTTCATTTAAAGTACTCCTTTCATTTGAATGTGTGTGTAAAGATGTATACGTATTTCCTTGACCGTGTGTGAGGCACACAAATACTGTATCTTTACGTTAAGAATCGTCACCGACATATCTATATTATTATTATGATTTATATTTGTCCTCGATTGTATCTGATGTTTTCATATCGGTACCCGGAGTCCGCTTAAATCTATTCCTCAGATTAGTTTGACATATTATTTAAGTTCTTGTAGTGTTCAACGACAGTCGCTCTGACCTTCCAACCCTAAAAGAAAAGCCTGCCCTCAGAACTCCGTCCATCAATCTGCAGATACACCTATCGGATCTTAGACCTAAGTCGCGTGAGAAACGAGGCCCCGACGCGCGTGGATTGTTTTGATATAAACTGTGATTGGCAGATATGAGCTCGTCCACCACCATTGCACCCCGTGTTTTCCTCAAAAGACACCCCAAACACGCGTATACACGTAAAGAGAGCGTATTTTGAGCAAATTTTGGCTCCACAACTGCCTATATCAATATACGACTTGCAGATAAGGTTGATTTTTGCATCTGAAGATTCGGTAGAGCCGCTTATAGATATCGTTTAACAACAAATGCGTTACAAATAGTTTTTTTAATAATCCAATCACATCTTACGGTACACAACAAGATGACTTTAGCTATAAAATTGATTTAGTTAGAACATTCCAAATCAAATATTGTAGGTTCGTTCCATATTCAAAATAATTTCACACCGTTTTGTAATCGAGGCCGTGTACCCCGTACACAAGTTGGATTTAAGTGCTAAAATGACGACAGATTCCTAAACGAAAAAAATAATCTCAAATTTTACACCTAAGAACGGATCACTCGAGCAAAAACTTTACAAAACAAACAATACATTTATACAACAATTACATTACAAACGCAAAACCTCAAGCGTCAAATGCCGAACTTTGTAATACTTTAATAAACTTTCATCATATAAAATAACTTAACTCTTTAAGCCTACACATTAAGGCTCAATATTCTACAAATTTCATTCTTGAAACTGTAACTTTAGGGTTGTTGGAAACGCCGAAAGCAGTGAAGCATGATCGCTTGTGCAGGACAGAGGGGTCCGTCGGTTTATTTTTTCCTTAATCCTAACCGGGATTAGGTGAAAGCCCTTTTGATTGGCAGCCGCCGTCAGATGCAGGAGGCTGAGGTGTGTCGACGATCTCAAAGTTTTAGCAGACAGGAAAATACATGCGTTTTAAATATAATGCTTAAGCATTGTGGGTGGGTGCGATTGTGAACATCTTTGTTTCCCAACGTTTAAAATTTTTAACTTTGGAATATGATGACACTGTCTGTATTGTTCTTAAAAAATAAAATTTTACTCCTCATTTTTTTACATTCTATATTTAAAAATTATGTTGATACAATGGGCGTTCTTCACGCAAACTGGAATCTCTCGTGAGGACTTATTGCAATAAAATAAAACTATTCATAACGGATTTATTCAGGATTTATATTGTATTAACTTTCAGTTGACTGTATTAATTACTAATTGTTGACGGCGACTCTACCTTCTTTCAGTAAATCGGTCTCACTACCGCGATCAACGATCGGTGTGCAGTTAGTACCAGTAGGTACCTACCACCAGTTTCCGATACAAAATATATTGAGTGTACGAATGAATCATTCATTCATTCATTCGGAATAATTCATTCCATAAATGTTTGTAACTCAATAATACCAAAAAGGCTGAATTTGGCTCAGATATAAATTATAGTCTGGGATAACACAGATTGGAACCGCGGTAGCCTAGTGGTATGGGTAATGGACTGCTGAGACGAGGTCTCGGGAGCGATCCCAGGTTTACCATGGCACACACCAATGACTGCGATGCTTTTCGAAGTTATGTGTGTATTTATCGCAGGTTTATAAGTGCCCAGTTAATGGCAATAGGCTCGCCACCTACTACATTGGGACCTAAATATAAACTGGCAAAATGTGGGTGCTAGCACCTCTGCCTACCCCTTCGGGGATATAGACGTGATATTATTATAACAACTCGAAGAATTCAAAACTAAGCTCTTATCCAGAACTCAAGCTTGTTTAGAACTTCAAAACTGCCTTAAGTCAGTTATGTCAGCGATAATCATAGCTGGACCACAATCAAAGCGTCTGCGTTGAATACTTAGCGTCGATGCGCGGGCGCAGACGATGCGTGAGCGACATTCGTCACGGGCGCGGTTCTCACGAGCCACTCCGTTGTGCTCTGAGCTACTCGTGTTGCCGCTTGAGGATTAGCTACATATGTCCAAGGGTTGCCATACTTGAGCTCATTAGCTCTATTAGATATTATTTTTTAAATATTTCTATGTTCATAAAGTACCTCATCTTGCCTTCATATTTAACTTAATGAAGCTACCTGAACACTACTTTGATGGCCCAAATTCATCTAGACAGTCTTGGGGCGACAATAGAGTCATCTGCCGAAATTTTAACGAACTAACTCTCAAATAATTTATATATCACAAATAGATTAACAGTTAAATAAATAGGTGACTATTTATTTAATAGTTAATTTATTTGCGCGATATATAGGAGCTTTACATTTTATGGTTCTTCTACGAGTATTTACTGTTGAAATTTTCTATTACAAAAATAAGCCACTAGCATTTAATTAACAGAAGTTTATAATACCTATAAATATAGTAAATAAATATTCTAGGACAATCTACACAACGCCACCTAGACCCATGGTAAGCATAGTTTAACTAGCTTGTGTTATGGGTTCTATAATGCGGATAAACATACTTGGATACTTTTTTTTTGTAAATACATACATAGGTAAGTATTATACATAGGAACACCCAGACCAATGCACATATTTATATTCATGCACATCGAATATTTGCACTGAGCGGGAATCGAACCTATTAATCATATTCAAAATTAATCACGTAAAATATCACAACCTAAGGAATCCCTGTGATAGAGCGTATTATACTATTGCAGGTCTACTTCTGTTCGGAACTAGATCCATCCAGCAAAAGCTGTTGGTACCTAAGATTGTAATTAAACATTTTATATAATTAACTTCAATCACGAGCTGTGCCGCGCCAACCCTAAGCAAAGTGTCAGCGTCGATTGACAGTGACAATTCATTCAGACTACCTGCGCGCGCGCCTAATCCAAGTGACATACGAGACGTGATACATAGATTATGATATTTGCCCTAAAAGTTACAAATTTACCTTCAACTGTGATTCATCTCCGAGGCACAAACTCCTAATAGCTTATTCAAAAAACGAAGAAAGTACTAAGGATAGTTGTATCATAGTTGTTGTAGATCCATGTATCTGAGCTGAAGGCTGTATATAATCTATCTGATAGACTGATAGAAGACAGATATAAATATAATCTGTCAGATGTTAGAAAGGCAAATCCCTTAGTCACCTTGTACGACACCGAATGGGAAGAGATAAATAGTCTGGTATTAGGTTCTTATAGATATGGGACCGCCTCTACACATGATGATGATGTCATTATCCATAGTCCACTTGCGATCTTAGCTGCTGAAAAGTAACCAAAACGTCGGACTTAATATAAATAATGCTAAATAAATCGCGACTGAATACGTTAAAAAGCAGTTTCATTTTAAGATTCGAACACATTTCGATCTGTCATTATAATATTATAAAACAAACTACCGCTTTGATAGAACATCGCAATTGTTTTTATATACATTCGATTCTGGAACATTCAAACGGTATTTTTAACAGACTTTAATTTGTAAGGGCCTGTATCAAGAATTTGGGATGAATTTGTAGTTAAAAAGCCAAATGCACTTCGTGTGCTTGTAACGAAGGTATTTCCCTTGTCGTTCGTTTGAATTGTCGCATCTTTGGTACAACTAATCTTTGTTATTAATACCGGGCTGACGATTTGAAGCATTTATAGTCCTGTATTGATCAGTGAGTGGATTTATTAGTGCGATCCGGTGCTCGCGTCGGATTGTCTCTTCAACGTTCTCACGGCGATAACATTTATTATTATTGACATTTTGACCGCTTTAAGACACTTTAGATATGGTTTATGACACTACTGTAAAAATTCTTTGAGCTGCTTAATATATTTAGTACGGGAGTCACTGAGCTTTACCCGGACATTCTTTAATTTTTTCAAGAAAGACACCTTTGCAGCTCAATTTAAAAGGTAAACGCTTTACTTTACGATAAATTTTCATTCAGATCGTTAGAGCTATTACAGAGATATTTGTGTTATTATCATTTTCTTAGTCAATCCCATATCTGTAAGTAACCCGTGATGTAGTACAAGGAGAATAAGGGATAGGGTTGTTTAACATCAGACAGATATATACCTACAGCCCAGTTTCAGCCTCAGATGTATGGCTCGAGCCAAAACAGTTCCCGGAATGAGTCAATAACCTCACCCCTATTACGACTGAATACAATGGTTGACGTTTACCAACACCCATATTTCGTCAACCATTGTATTTAGTAGTAAACCTCTCCTCCGGGAAATAGGCATGAACATATATTATGTACGTTTATTTTTTTCCTCTAAAATCGATAGGTTTTAAATTGGTAGAGAAAGCTTCCATTATTCCACTGAAGTGAGTGAATGAATGAATGAATTATTGTTTTTATTGGTCATTGAATGATTTTACAAACATGTCTAAGTCTATGCTGTATTGGCAGTTGGAAACGCACCTGATACTGGTTTCCAAACTAAACTTGCGCCTATATTTTGGAACACAGTAATTCAGTCAAATCTTTTATATTTTTTTTTACATATATTTTAGTGACGACATTTTTTCTTTAAGCCTACTTCGATCCTGTTTCACTTCTACTTTCATAATACAATTATTTACATACAAATGTCCAGCGATTGCGAGTAGGTAATCTTAATCAGTTTAATCCAATATAATGAATACGTTGCATATGTAATTCTATTAGCATATCGACAGGATAATCTTAATCAATTGATCGTTACAACTGGTCCCTTAGTAAGATTACACAGTACACTCACAAAATTGCCAAATGTAAAATTTGAAAGTCTTGGCAATAAGCTTATTTGATGGATACTAAGAAGTTTGTATGTTTCGCAGCGAAATATTTTGATTCAACAGCCTACGTTTTCATAAGTCAAAGATTAAAGATATTCCGACTGTTGAATTTGAGGTGGTATATGAATTTGAGAAGAGTGAGCTTCTTAGAATTAGTCTTAATGTAACTAATATTATAAAGAAATAATGTTTGTATTCTTGTGTGTGTATGTTTGCAATGAATAAACTCAAAAATAACTGTGCGGATTTCAAAAACTCTTTCACTATTGGAAAGCTATATTCACCGTTAATAACATAGACTATATTTATTGCTAGAGAAGATTAGGTGTCCTTATCAAAACTTAAGTAATGTAACCCAAGGTGTAATAAAATTCATGTAGAGCGCTATTTAGATCACTGCTTGATAACCGATATCCACGCGGGCGGAGCCACGGGCAGCAGCTAGTATATATTAGCATTTACAAAAGGTATCTCTCAATCTTCAGATGGAAACCGAAAACCACAAAATCCTCAGTAATCTGCCAGTTAATGGGCAGATATATCAACTAGTAGATTTAGTTGACTTGGACCCAGAAGATCTTGGTGAGATCTGTGCAACCTATACTACGAAAAAGTCTAGTTTTAGTAGTAGTAGTAGTACACCTTCGATTCGACAGAAAAAAAAACTTTAATATTTTGGATATATTCGGAAATTCAGTGCTTCAATTTCTAAAAAAAATCTTGTAAATAGTAATGATAAATCGTCGAAAAAGTACACCTCTATATCCTGAATTTATGTAAATTTGTTTCTCACGCCAAACAATGCTATTTCACTGTTCCTCTTAACCTTTTGAAGAGGATTTTATATAATTCACTCTTTCCTTCGAATTTTACTTAAGCCCATCTCCGCGTCTCTCAGAGTCATCGCGTCACCTTACATATAGCTGCTCTATTTTGCTTTTATATATATATTCATAGCTCTATAGCTTATAGCTTTCTTAACGCACTGATCGAAGGAGCCAGCCGCACCATGTCATCTGCATAGCTAAAATTGTTGACACAGTTAATAAACCTAAGAATGACACTCCTAGTTCACAAGAATCAAATAGCACAAAAGAAAATATGAATGAAATTATGATAAACATAAACCGGAAGTGTCAACAATGGTTGCATCACAAAAAATTAGTGTGTGATCAACAAAGAGATTACTGAGCTTCCCATACACCCAATTTCAATGATTTTATCCTTGCAGTCTACGCACTAGGTAGTCAAAACGCTTTCTACAAGTGTTTAACCCCAAATAGTATGACACTATTCCTGTATTATTTCCTATACAGGACAACACGTACTGCGCAAAATATTACATCAAGAACCAAGCGGTTCGGTGAGTCTTTCCTCTGCCGCACCATTAAGTCTTGGAATCTCACGTGTTTCCTTCTTCCTACAGTCCCGGGTCCTTTAAACGGGCGTGAAAAAGCATCTAATGAGGCCGTCAAGCTGAGTGCCACCATTTTAACACTTTACGTGTTTGTAATGGTGACCCTCTTTCCTGAGACTTTGCCTTCGCTTACCATCAGGCGGAATGAAGTCAAATTGACGTGTCCTAAATATAATATATTAATACTATACATAGATTCGTATCTTGTGCGTCTTGGAGCACTATCCTCACCTGTTAACCGGTACATCTGCCGATTGATGAACTAAGCTCTTGCATAATGCTTTCCTCTTGAGGTTTTGAGCAACAGAGATAGCCATTACACCCCTAAAAGACAAGGTAAACCATATCAGAGGAAGAAAGAACAGGACAGCTGATATTCGGGTTCAAAATACGAGCCTTGAATGCAACCTAAATCTTTGCTGAAAATGGGATGACTATTATTATTCAGTTAATGGAAGCAAGTACAGACGCACGTCAGTTTAAAACGCCTTGTTCAACTTTACTAGTGCGTAGACCAAGAAGATGCCAATCTCAGCGGATGCATCGACTTACATGGTCCATCGTCACATAATCGCGGTTTTGTATTTAAATGTGCGCGATTTGCATACAATGTACCTTACCTACTGCTACCAGATCGATCCCACAATAATGGGATGGGCGAGACAAACCATTTAAAGTATTCCAAAGAAATCATAACTTTGTATCAACTGGCATAAAGTTATATTTCCACTTTAAAAATTATTGGCTGTTACGACATTTCAGTTTGTATTCTTAAGACTTAGGGTGGACAAAAGTTTTCACACCATTGAAGACGTTGATTGTTCTCCTGAAGTCAATAAGTCTGTGAAATGATAAAAACATTGTGCTGTCGTTAAATTATTATTCTAATCTAAGACGATCGGTCTTAGACAAATAGAGTAGCTATACTTTGTAAAATGTAGCTTGGGTCCTATGACAGCTGTCAGTGAAATCCCGCACATGAAGTCTTGAATTTTCTAATAATGAATGTAGTAGCTGTCAATGTCATACTTTATGGGCATACCGAGCTAATTAGTGATGGGCGATGAATCATCGTGACCACATACTATAAACTATCCATATTCTGAATAAAGCTTAATTTAAAATTGAAATTAATATAAGAAAAAAATAATTAGAATTTAATCTTATTGCTTAGGTATTTTAATATCATAATAATATTTATATTTCAATATACTTGATCCTAAATAATATTGAGTAAATAAAATCCTACATTCAATCTATCAACGCCCTGAACATGTTTTTGGATTTTGTAACAAGACACGCCGCGTTTGGCTCTTGGGCCATGTTACAGGCATAAGATACACGCGCCAACATCTTGTTTGATATGAACTTCCACTGATCCACTCCACTCATTCTCGTCAGTACGAGTGCCGACGCCGTGTATGCTACGTATATTCTGTTCTCATTACAATTAAATACATACATACAATTAAATTAAACCTAATTATATGTAACATGCATCAATAATAGCTAGCAGTATCGATATTTTCATCGAATTTCGGACATCCCTATGAACCTAATTTTGACATCTGTCATAGGACCCAAGCTATATTTTACAAAGTATAACATCAAGGCAACAATAATCTTATAAGAAGTCGTAATATATGTACAATCGCCCCTAAAAGTAATCAATTTGGAACATTTAAGGTATCCAGAAACTTTTGATGTCCCCTGTAGGTACATTAAACCCTAAATTCAAGCAGATACTAATCGTAATTCTCATAAACGAACATTATAAAAATACCACATGCAAAAAGGTACCTCTGATAACTAAAGGACTAATAACTATAAAGGAAAAAAACTAAAAGGTCACTTAGTATAATTATGATTAGAAGTTAAATTGCCCTCCTAATCCATAATTCCAAAAATTGATATCGACATAAAACATAAGGAAGACACGAGCCACAATTTGGATAAAAAAGCCAAACCCTGATATTATCGTAACTACCTCAATTTAACCACAAAATGATGTCATACAAAAAAATGCCAAGTTAAAACTATTAAGTTGGAAACACCGACCTCACACATTTTGGGATAGTTTTCTAAAAAGTCCACGGGGTTCCCTAAAAAATGAATTTGAATACAGTAGTCTGAATCCCAGGTGCATGGTAGACATTTTTTTTCTGACATATCACAGATCTTTATCAGTAGGATGGATTTAACAACCTCGTAAGCGCGGTCGCGTCACTTTTTTATTTTACTTTTTTTATCTTGAAGCGTCAAACCAGTCACATCGAATTAGATAAATCCTTTAGCCTGGCATTGATTCTTGGGTGAGAACTTTTTTGGTTTTAAGAGAATTAAAATTAGTTATTTTCAACTGGCGTACACTTCAAGCGAGAGTTACTTTGGACTTAAAAATATATTTTTTTTTGTTTCAATTCGCTATAATTTTTGAATAGATTCACGTTATTGTCTCAGTCACTGAAAGAAAACTACTTTTTATTAGCCTTTGAGCAAAGACTTTTTTAATGAAGTTCTATTATATTCCTAATTCAATTTGAAATCAATGAATCTCTTTCAAAAAATATCTTCTTCTCAAGTACCTAGCTGTTAAGAGTAGGTACGTTATTAAACATTATTAAGTGAATAATATTATATGAAAAGATTTTCGGATTTTCGGTACCTATTTAAAATCGTAGACTTAATATTGGTCATTTAGGAGGACACATAGCTCATTTAGTCAAAACACTTCCCCTAAAAAGGTTCACAACTTCAAATCCCCGCAATAAAAAATTGCTAAAATACACTTGCCCCCTTCTAAAAAAAACATTCATCACAAAGTCTCAGAAGTACAGCATGCACTATTTCTGTTCACAATGGTACAGTCGAGCACATTTGTCATTGTAAACAACCAATTACACAGTGTGACCGAACCCTAACAAGTCACAGACTTGAGCATTTAAAACGAAGCCCTCTTGTGACAAATTGGATTTATTTTATTGTTTACTTTTTTTAGTAGGGTCTTTTATTTATACTGTAGGAACCACGGTAGCCTAGTGGTATGGGTAATGGACTGCTGAGACGAGGTCTCGAGTTCGATCCCAGGTTTACCATGGCACACACCAATGACTTTTCGATGCTTTCGATGAGGTTTATAAAAGCCCGGTTGATGGCAATAGACTCGCCACCTATTACATTGGGACCTACACATAAACTGGCGAAATGTGGGTGCCAGCACCTCTGCTTACCCCTTCGGGGATAAGGTTTGAGTTTATGTTATGTTATGTGTTTATGTAGGTATCTATAAAGATACAGATCATACAAATCTCTTTCCTAGTTATTTGTAACTGCCCTATTCGTGCTGAAAAGGCATTTCATGTAGTCCTAATATAAACCCTGATATAAGATATTCAGTGTGGCGTAGCGGAAAAGTATTCAACTACCCTAGAGGTCTCAGATTGAATTGCCGATTTTTTATACTACTTAGGTGGCAGACAAGCACTCGGCCCACCTGATGGAAAGTGGTTACCGTGGCCTATGGACGTTTATAACACTAGAGGCAATGCACTTCTTGAAGAACTCCATATTGTAGTCCCTTGGAAAAACCACAGCACCGTATTTCTATTTAAATAATATTCTAGAACAATCGGCACAACGCCACCTAGACCTATGGCAAGCATAGCTTTACTATTTAGTTTTTTTTACAAATACATACAAGTTATACTATTACAAATACTCATATTCATGCACACAAATATTTGCACTGAGTGGGAATCGAACCCGCAAATATTACGCAGCAGTTGCCTTCAATACCTTCAGGTCACAGGGGTTCCATGCATGAATTTAAATATCAGTGGTATATTATGAGTTTACGAAAACTTCAAATACAGCCAGATAAGCTACGTCTACATTGGATCTAAATTATGTTGTGTAGATGGCTCTAGAATTTAAAAAAATCGAACAGCACCTTCCAAATATAAATGAGTGAAGAATGAATGAACGAATGATCGAATGAATAAAATAAATAAATATTCTAGGACAATCTACACAACGTCATCTAGACACATGGTAAACATAGTTTAACTAGCTTGTGTTACGGATTCTAGAATGCGGATAAACATAGGTACATAGATACATTTTTTTTGTAAATACATACATATTATACAAAGAAACATCCAGACCAATGAAAGAAATAGTGAATGAATGAATGAATGAATGAAACGAAAGAAGTAAGTAAACCAAATCGCCATCTAAAGATTTTTATTAAAGAAACTATAAAATTTACACACCCTTTATAATAAAATATAACACATTCGGTCGAGACAACAATATCACTCATGAGACCAGTAAAAACAAATGTTGCTATTCATTGTTCGATATCATCAATAATTCTGCGGCCCCTAATCTGGCGATCTAATCGTACATCATCGTCCCATCTGCGTGTTTAGGCGACACTGGTGAAGTCGCCAGTGTTCGCCAACAGACCAGTTGTTACCCCAGCATTCTGGAAACATACGGGGTGGAGTTATGTTCGTGTACGCGACGTTTTTTTAAAGCGCAAAACACACGCGGGCCGGGCTCGGGTAGGTTTGCCATCCATAGTAGTTTTTTAGTATAGTTTTTTTTACTTAATGCGAGAACGGTGATACAACCCGCATTTATAAAATTTTGGGTTGATTTCGGCCTGGGTTATAATATTTTCAAATAGGTACAGTGCACGGCATCTAACTTGGCAAGGTTTTGTAGTAGTTGGGGTAAGGTCGCTCATCGTACACTTAGAAGCACAAAAAGTGCTTGTCATTATTCTATTCATTCACTTTATTCATTTATTTTGAATCATGTCTGCTTTTACCGCAAAAAGACCCAAAAATCATCTCAGATGCGCTGACAGTTCTTGCCAATTTACTTGCCGATTTCTGTATATCGAGTTAAAAAGGTGTGTAAGCGCCACGATAGAAATAGAACAGTGATATTATATTAATATACTATAAAAACTATAATAATTTAAATACATGGATTTTGTTACTTTAATAATACGTATCAATGTTTATTATTATTTGCATCAATATTAATAAACATCGATACATACATTTATTTATTTTTATGTGTTGGCAACATAAACACGTTTGGCGGGATGCGCGCCAAATATGACATATAGAGATACAAGAGGATTGTGCGTGTAACATTTTGCAAGGAATAAATTGTTTTATTCTATAAATCCTGAAGTTTTTCTGAGTTGGAGACCTTGATCCTTCAGGTGTAAGTTCATATTTGTAGTCAGTCAAGTTGCAGATTAGACGATTAAAATATTCACCGCCGTCCATGAATATTAGAGAAAAGTATAATGAATATGTTTTAAAGATATTTTACTATTCCGACTGGAACGTACCGGTTACCAGCCCGTGTGTTTCCACCACCAGTCTCAAGAGACGGGGGAAATTAAATGTCAATTTTAACACAGCGCTGAACTCGTTAAACATTCATCAACTTCTCAAATGGCGTTTAAATACATATGTGGAGTTACTGCTTCTATTTCATTTCTGTATATATTCTGGTTTATTGTTTAAGTACAAAAAAAGATAACTGCATGTTTTTTATAGGAACCTACGTCATTTTTTCATTATAATTATGCTATAAAGTTATATTTTGATCAAAATTATACATATAATTTACTTATGCAAAAAATATTTTAATATTTGTTTAGCGATACCAGGTATTAGCGCGATCATTGGTAAAGACAATAATATACCTTTTGATTTGCTTGACGTTTCGGGCTTCTGACCAAAATACCCGGTATCTGATTTCAAATACAGTGTTAATATTATTTCACCATAACCTCCAATATATCCAATATTTTTCAGTAGCGAATTTGGTCCTATATAGCTTCATAAAGGTTAGATAGGGCTAATGTAGGTATTAATGTATACACTTACGCCAATAAAATTACCTACCTGCCTATGAGTGCTATGAGTTAGGCTTTTAAAAAATGAATATTAGCATCCGAAATTATTAATATTACCTTACTTACTTACCCCTCCAGTTAAGCTCTATGGCTTGTGTTAGGAGTGGGTTCGTCGCGACGGTAGTGAAATACCTAACCAGGATTTGCAACCGGGAATTCTCCATGGTACGACCGACTCCTTAACCACTAACCTACCGACGCTTAAAAAGTTATATCTTGTATACTCTCAAAGAGCAACGAAATTATTTTTTTGCCTCACATAATAAAAGACAACTATACTATCTTCTACCAGTCATGGCGACAAGCTCTGTGCTAAGTACTAGAGTACCTACGTACCAAAATTCACTTAACAGAAAAGCCCTATAATACCGGAAATCCAACCCGTGACCTCACAGTCACGTGCCAATACAATCGCAAATATACCACAGCACCAAAAGCAATCAAGAAAACAATATCAAATCATAAATTGAAATAGAAACCTACAACGGTAAAAGCCATTACACATTTTTCACATCTACCCTCGTAAAAACCTCACAACTAAGAAATAAAAACGACTTTATAACAGGGTGACAACCCTTCAATTCACAATAGTATAAAATACCGGCCCTATCAAAACTATTGGTGTTAAAATACACCCCTATTATAAATGTGTGCGGCTTCTTAACCCTAAGTAAATAGACAATTTGGAAGCCCAAATTGTATTCATAATAAAACCTTTTTTGCTGTCAATCGTAGTTTTGTATGCTTTGTGTGCGATTAAAAAAAGATCAATTCGTTTTTTGAAATGAAAACCAATTTAGTCTATGGAATTGTGTTGACAAGCTTAGATAAATTTCATGAGTTAGCTAGCTATGTATAGTTTGTGCAGTTAGCTTTCGATGCCTGTTGCAGAAGCCATTTTAAAAAAAGAAGAAGAAAAACCAAGATTTTAATAACACTGTGATAATAATGATGAAAGTCATTTAACCTATCGTGGATTTTAGACATCGCTAGAGAAACTATGTCATGGCGAGCACGAATCCTTTTGATACATTCTATAAAATTGATAAATTTGAGCTCATTCAGGTTTTCGTGATATCCTCAAAAGACAGCACAATAATGCATACATACAACAGTACACACTAGTACAATTTTAGGTCCACAATTAGTGCCTATATCTATACATGAGTCACATTAAGAATTTAAAGTCTAAGTTAACCTCGCTTGCAAGCCGTCATCCATATATCTGATGATTGATGACCGACGCTGTGGAGTAAGTTTTCCCCTAGAAGTAGAGGTATCAACTACAACTTATACTGGGTGTAAGGGAAACATTACCGAAACCAAGGCCTGGTAGTATTTTCGTTAGTCTAAAGCTGAATGAAACAAAAATTTCATGAAAGACATCAACTTGTTTTAAGACGCCATTTGATTATTATTTTTTTGCAGTGACGTTTTTTAATGAAATTATCGTTTCATTTGGCTTTACTGATTCGATGGAGAGTAAATAATGTGAATTAAAAAATATTTAAAGAAAATTGCCAAAACGTATTTTTTATGCCAATATACAGGATGAAAGGGGAACATTCCCGAAATCGAAGGCCCCTGGTAGTACTCATGGTACACAATATAATGGCACTAAAAAAATTACAGCAACGTAATTTGGTTTTAAGTTTTCATCATCGTGTAGTCCAGTCGTCAATAAATCTAAATCATAAACAAAAAAGTGCGTTCAGGGGGCCTTGACAACATGACAGAATGTCATGTGATCCGATTTCGACAGCAAATGTCACTCCCATACATTTTCAGAGCGATGGCGAATGTAGCTTCGGAGCGAATGCATTTTGTCTATAGTTATCACAAAATAAAAGGCCCGTTTTGACAGTTCGCGCCCATGAAGTTCTCAGTTTTTTACCAATTGAAATGTTATGACGGTTATTAAATTTTTCATAGACAGGTACCGCCCACTCGGCTTAGTGCTGTGCATAACGATTTTTATTACGTTGTCCACAGACTATTAATAATCAATTAAGGAAAAAAATATCGAGTAAGATATGTTTTTCAAGCCCGATTTTTATTTATTTAAACTAGTGTTTAGACCGAAATTAATTACTGAACTTCACTGCGTAGTGATCTTTTACTGAAAATTATGAGCTTGGAGCTTAAAGCAGTAAATAATGGCAGCATAGATTCCTATAGAATGACGTGTCTCTGACCAAGAGGCATACGCGTGTCTTCACCCGTATTGTGAAGTGGTCTGTGCGTTACTACTACTCATCGTACGTTTGGTTTTGATGATTTATGGATTATTTTTGACTTAGATATGAGACGAAGAGTCGAGTTGTCTCGGCATCTCCGAATTCTACCGAATTCAAATTCGAATACTGCCGATGCTCCAGTAAAGGCACACATAGATTTGACTTGTACACTGTATAGCCATGGCACCACCGTTTCTACGGGTCTCCCTGTTTGGCGTGTCGCCTCGCGCCGTCTCCACTGGTCCCATTTGTACCATTACCTCTGCCCGGCTATGCACTTGCTAACCCCTGAACGCAATGCAACCGAGGTTGGAAAACTGTGAAGACTTTTCCGCATATATGCATAGTGGTTATTTTTGACAAATTCGTGCCATCAAATTTCTGCAACCAGATTCTTGTTGTTCTTGATATTCCTGTTGTTTTTGTGATTGAGTGAATGTTATTATAACAAAAATATGAAATAAAAGCAAATCGACCTTTCATAATACTGTATCATTTTATAATACCTACAATATCAAAGATTAAGCTAATTTTTCTAATCAGAACTTTAAACCAACGTACTTTATATACATATTCAAATCGATAAAATCCCCATGCAAACTGGATTCGATTAATCGTGAGTATCGAGTACCGAGTCGTTTTGTTACATCACTAGTTATGCCACTAAGGCATATGCCAAAACGGGCCTTTTATATTGTGATTAGTATAGGCCCCCAGGATCCGCAGATAGCGTGAGTTTTGCATGTCGGTCAAAAAATGGTCACCCTAGTGAGCGATCTAAAAACGAAGATCAAAAGTACAGTTAGTTACTATAAATAAATATTCTAGGACAATCTACACAACGCCACCTAGACCCATGGTAAGCATAGTTTAACTAGCTTGTGTTTTGTTTTAGAATGTGGATAAACATACATAGATACTTTTTTTTGTAAATACGTACATATTATACATAGAAACACCCAAACTAATGCAAATATTCGCACTGAGCAGATCGAACCCACACATCCTGCATAGCAGTCTCGTTTACTACCGCCACGCCACGGAGGTCATCCGTAAGAAAAATTCTCGCGACTGGAAGAAATTGATTTTTTCCCACATCAGTCTTCTGGAGACCATGGACGTAACGTCACGTCCAAAACATCGAGATAAATTAAAAAAATATTTTGCTTACAGTTCACGATTAAGTTTCGAGAGAAGAAACTCGTGAATATTTAAATTAACAATCCGTCAACTTGTTAGTTAACATAATGTCAACAACCCATCACATCCATCAAATCTCCACTTCAGTAAACTGGTAACAGCGCAGTTGTACACAAGATAATCCAAAACATATCGGTAACGCAACAGTTGTGACCACACACTTGGAACCCCCGGGGTGCTCGAGAACCCCATACACGCCGTATGGTGAGGGATGAACTAGATTTGATTATGGCTATCTGTTGGCGATTAAAGAAGGGATTTTAATGTAGTGAATGGACGATTAATTTGTTGAATATTGGTGATCACTATCTGATTTTATTCACCGGAACTGTGAAATGTTCCGACGAGCTGTAGCCTTAGCACGAAATACTATTGAATTCGTAATGTAAAGCATTGCGATTGGCGGGCTACACACACAGTCAGGTTCACAAGAGGCAGACTGCCAATCACAATGCTCCGTTCTCTCGAAACCTTTACACTACGAATTCGATAGGAGTTCTAGTGCTACTGTACTCTACTTGGAGTTCATTGTAAAGCTCGACGCTGTATGTTGGAGTTCTAAGCTTCAGTTCTAGGCAGTGCTCACCGCGAGTTCGTCAAGGAACTTATGTTTAAATTCAGAATATAATCCGTTCAGCCGTTTGAGCTTGATTAAGTGACAAATATCTTCGCAAACTTTTCACATTCGTAATGTTAGTAGGATTGAATACTATGACAACCATGGCGCCCCCGCCGCCGGGTCGCGGTAGGAGGAGTAGGCTCAAGAAGTCCGGACTTAAAACCGTCGTATAGTATGATAGGCGTACCAATGGTCTCACTACTAGTCCCTACCAAGTTGACCCAAGATCGGTGAAGTGGAGAAGGAAAAGTAGGAAGGTAAGCCCTAAATTCCGAGGTCCCCTTGGCCTACGATGCAATCAGGGAAATACCTCTACATGAAGATAATGAATATTGTAAAAACAACAATTTAATTTGTAAAACCTAAATGTGACTCACACGTTACCAGGACCTCCTCCAATAAAATGAAATACCTGTGTTCTTAACACAATCATAATAAATTTGTTGGGGGGCTACGGTTGGCAGTGTAATGTGTGGGGATCACCTACGACCCATAGAATGTACCTACATTCCAAACCTAACATCTAGGGTACCAACGTAATTATAAAGGAATGACATTATGACATTGTGTGTTGTATACGTCAAAACTGGAGAATTGAAAGTATTTTACAGTATTGCGCGTTATTCTTCAGTGTAGACACTTAATTACAAAATGTAAATGTGTAACAGAATCCTTTTTTCAAAATATACATATTAAAAGCGTAAATAGACCCGCAAGCTCCTTCACTACCGCGTTACCGAATTTAAAATGTCAGTGGTAGTGACTTTAGACTTTTAGTACTTATAGAATCATTGCATATTACCTACAATGATTGTGATTTTTTGTGTTATTGCCATATCTCCTTAAAAAAGCTTCAAGTACATATTAACTAGGTACTTATTTAGGCAACTATCATCCATCATTGTCATCATTATCATCAAGAATCATTCCAACTAAAATATATTGAATAGTATACATACATACATATACATACAAAATATACATAATAAATAAAAATAAAACTCTTTATTTATAGTTATGTACCCAATAAAATGTCACAATAGATAATTAATCAATTAATTATTTGGTTACAACAATTTCGTCACTCGTACTACGTTAACTTAGGTTAACTTGACATAGAGGCCCTAGTTACCATGTCATAAATTTTCACAAAAATATATCATTATATTTATTTTAGGTGTCAAACCGTTATTGTAAGTTCAATACAAATGCATTTTCAGTGGCTAGACCAACTAAAAAAAAACAAAAAGAAAATATTTCGAAATTTAAAATAGGAACTGAGTCTACCCTCCTGATTCGCGAAAAGATAAACCAATAGAAGGGTGGTTATTGTTACAAAATCTGGCAGTATCGCGATAGCGCTCGAAGGGTGCAGTTCTCTGACGTGCATAGATAAGGCTTAATGCTGCACGTATCACAGCAAGGGTGCTTGTTGACTTTATGCGATACTAAATTTAGAAAAGAGGCATTTAAATTTGAATAATAGCTTCGTCACTTAATCTTTGGTTGATGTTTTAGAGGTCCGTATTGAAATGTGCGACACGATCTTGTACGAAAGATTTTGGAGTCAGTTGATTTTCTAGTTTTGTTATAATTATCGAGTATTTTTTTAATTTTCATGATTTGTTTTAATTTTCAAGTTTTGTTATATTTTTCAAGTTTTGTTATAAATTGCAAGGTTTATTACTTCGGGTTTGTTTTGGTTAGTAAACCGATATTGTTGACAATTAAACAGACATTCTTGCTCGATTCTCCCCTCGAAAGATTTTTGTAAAATATTTTTCTGTTTCTTCCATGTGACCGTTCTTTTTTTCCGAAAAGAAAAACAAAGATTTTCATTTTCTAGCAGGTGTGCCGTACTATTATACATAGGTGATTTTGAAATAGCGCACGTGATTTTTGGTAATGTGGTCTTAAAACTCATAAACCTTTTAATAAAAAGATCAACCAATTTACCTGAAACATAATATCAATTACGTTCCAGGTAAAATAAAGCATTTTAAGATAAGATAGATCATAGCACTACCCAAATTTATTATTTAGTTAAAATATACGGAACACTCATTGAACTTAACTACTTTTTTTACATCCCTACCGTTTTGTAACGAACGCCTAGTTCATTTGCATGCCAGTGTCTATGCGTCAATCACAGAAATAAATCGTCGATTGACTGATTGATGATCGATGATGATCGTTCATTCACTCATTCACTACTTGCATGACAGGTATACTCACTGTTTTTTATTGACCTTACTTAATGAAACGAAACGAGTAAAGTTTCGAAATAATTTCCCACTGTTCTATTTAGTTCTAAATTTAAAAAATCAAGCTTTTTTTTTTCTTGAAATTGAAAAGAACTGTTACACAGATTGTTAAATATGGTTATTGAATTACATTTTGTGATTTATATTAATTGTCTTGTGATCTAAAAAAAGTCGTAAATTGGTGTTTTATAATTTTTTATTTATTATGTTCGTAATAAAAGTTAACCAATTACTGAATATTCCCACACTCATATCTAGATAGCGTAGTTTTTTTTTGTTTAAAACGATAATTTGCTAATAAAAGCTAACTACTTGTATGAGGAATGACCGAATATTTCAATTTATTTTCTTTTTAAATTTAGTTTGGACAAATTCATGGTATTGGCATGCACTGAGTTCCCTGTCCCATAACACTAGAAAGGATAACATATGCAGATTATACGGTTACGTCCATAGTTCATGCTTCCGAAGTCCTCTTTTTGTTTTTTAATTGGTATGACGACTTTTCTGGAAGCGATCGCTATCTGACCGCCCTACCTTGAAAGGAAAGTCTGCGCCAGAGCCTATTCATTGGTAGGTAGGTACATCAACAAAAAACCTTGCAGGTCACGTTGGCTTGGGTCAACGATGATAGTAGAGCCCCCGTACATCCTTTCAATCAATTAGCCTATCTAAATACTACTACTGGACATAGGCCTCTCCAAACGTTGGAAGGCATTGGCATGGGGTTTTATTTCGAGTTTCCCTTCTCTCATAGGTATCGTCTGCGTATTTTTCCGTAAGTCACCTCTTACAAAACCCTTCGGATGAGATAGTGTGGTGTTATTATTTGAGACATTAAGATGATATATAAAATTAAATACGTTTAACAAGGTGCTTGCTGGGTCTGTATTGCTTTGGTCCAAAACTGGGAGTTATTGCCATTTACTACAGTGGAAACTCCCCGATTTTGGTAGCAATATTTGCTTTAACAACCAAAAACTCATTAACACTAAAATACCTCATCACACATACAATATCATAGGTAATTTCGCCACTAACTGTGTTAAATCCAACTTGGGGTACGACCCTACGCTATAAATCCATAGCGAACACTAAAACACCGCCCATTAGACGAAGGAATTGCCCCAAAATGCCTCAAACATGTGTCCGACTGCGACCTGTCATCGGGGTTGCCAACACAATAGCTCAGAATTATAATTTTTTTGTGTTTGCAACACGGCGACATACGCGCTCTGCGGGGTTCCGCCACGCCCCAGCTTGTTGCCGATTTGTAAACGTACTATTTCAAATTCATATAGAGAATAGAATAGAATAATGAACTGATTACAACAATAGGTTGAATCGTGTTGCCTCACAGAGGCTATCATTGTGTTACTCAAAAACAGGAACACTATCAAGTAACTGCCTAGCTAGCGAGCTTTATTAGCTTTATTAGAGCGAAGTGTCATTATTACTTTGTAGGTAGGTACTCAAACATTATGCATAATGTATGTTGCATTTCAGGAGCACTGGGTTTCTATAGTGTAGCTCCATGTTATTTCGAATAATTATTCGCTACCATGTTTAAAAAAATCTACAAATTTTTTTTTCTACTGTACCTACCTAAGTGTGAGGAAATCGCAGAGCGAGGCCACTTTCTTTCATTACAACAAAAATATTATTAAAAGTGCCAATGTTGTGTTTCAAATAATCAAATAAAAAAAGATCTATATAATTATTTCTCTTATCAAACTGACACAAGAGATCAGTTGCTAGACTTGCTAGTTATCCACAAAACACACAATATAATCTCCTTTCTGTTATCATAATCTATGACCATCGTATTCATAAACGAGGCGAGGAACGCGCACCGCACGACTCCCCATCTCAACGGGGGTAGTGTTTTGTGCAGTGCATTACAATAATTAGCCTCTTCGCACTAATGGTAGGACAAACGGTAATCTGGCTTACTTAATGTAGTTTATTAATGTTGTGGTACAAATCGTACTCAATGAAAAGATTAGAGGGAGTGACAAATTCTCTATAAATGCCTATCATCATTCCCTGAACCTTTTTCCCAACTCAGTTGGGGTCGGCTTTCCAGTCTAACTGTGATGCGACTGAACTTCGATATTTTCCGTGAAGCGACTGCCATCTGACCTCCACAACCAATGGTCTAATGACCACTGGCGATATCGCTCCAACTACCTGTAACGACTGCCAAAGATGTTTGTATGGCAACCGGGACCGACGCGGCTTAACGTACTCTCCGAGGCACTTATAAACCTGCGATAAATATACACATAACTTCGAAAAGCATCGAAAAGTCATTGGTGTGTGCCATGGTAAACCTGGGATCGAACTCGAGACCTCGTCTCAGCAGTCCATTACCCATACCACTAGGCTACCGCGGCTCTATAAATGCCTATATCCTAAAGATTACTCAGCGTAATACATTCAAAAGACCGCACCTTTTTTTACTCTATGGACTCTTTCTTTGTAGAGCACCTCGGTTGCAGACATGTCCTCCTGATGGAATATGGTCACCGTGGCTTATGGGCGTTTGAAAAGCCAGAGGCGTCGCGCTCATGAAACATTATCTCTCTCTGTAGAAACCTTCTTGGATTTCACTTAGATTTTGTTAAGTAAAAATTATGTTCAAATGGATAGTGCAGTCCAAGAATTTCACACTAAATATTATCTACCCTCAAGTGTATTCATATTAAATGATATGAATAGAATGAAAATTCATAAACCGCTCTAATATGGTTTATGGATTTCTGTTAATCTTCGTTATTATTCTTATCGTGATTAATTATTGAGTTTTTGATCAGATTATGAGAGAAAAGAGGATTATTAAAATTGAAACCTATATCATATTCACGATTATCGGTAATATAGCAGGGCTGATTCTTCTAATTGTCAAACCATAACTAAACCACTGAGATTAACATGTAACCGCTTTTTTATCGTGCGCAAAACCTCCACGGATACCACCTCTACCAAAATCGGTGGAGGTAATTATGTCGAATTCGAACCGACCAAAACGCTGTCCATCATGGGTCCTTGATTGCCGGAGGTGAGATTATACAAAACATATCTCTCGCACCCCAGCAGACCTGAGGACATCTGTCTTGAGATGACTCACTTCCCCTAAAGTGGGGACCATGGTATCCCCATCTAGCCCCTGAAAGTCACCCCTGAAAATCGACTAGTCACTCTTGGAAATCGATTTTAATTCGTCCATTTATTAAAATTATTGTAGAGTACTCTCTACTATGATTGCTCTACAGTACAGTGTATACAACATTGCACAGTTAAGTGCTCACCTACTGTTGTAAAATAGCGAACAGCAGCTAACAGCTGGGCACTGCGCGTGCGCATCGAGTGGCTCGTGGTACCAATATGTTGACGCTCCGGGTGGTGTCCTACAAATATTTAGGGTGTTAGTCAAAAAATTTTGTAACAGATGGAAAATGAATAGGTTTAGTTTAAGAATGTATTCTAAAAAAGACACACAGACTCACTTCCAAAATCTACTATATAAAAATAAGTCGGGTTTTCCTTCCTGACGCCATAACTCCAGAACGCACGAACCGACTTCCACGGATTTGCATTCGTTGGAAAGGTCTCGGGCTCCGTGAGGTTTATAGCAAAGAAACTTTAGGAAAAAAATTAACAGAAAAGCGGGAAAATCATTTTTCACATCTGGTGGCGTAACGGAGTTTGCCGGGTTTGCTAGTAATATTATAATAATAATCACTTAAACATAAAGTTATGGTCACCGAAAATTCAGAGAGTGGTACCCATTTGGCGGTTTCAATTTCAAAAGTATGTTTGATTTGGTACGAACGTATATTGGAATATGATATGAACGTAGATTGAAACCGCCATTTTAATTGAAATTGGGTGTTAATTCAGTAATTTGAAATTTAAAAGCGCGAAACGAGCTTACATTTTTTATTTCAGACGAAGATTATTATAAGTTGGTATTCCTTCATAGGTAAAACTTTTTTGTAGAATTTGTATGTATTTTTGGCAAAATAAATAAACTAGGCCGACGAAGATTACGTTTACTTATCATCCATTTCTTAATAAATGTTACATTGGTATGAATGGTTCCGTTTATAATTTTTTTTATTAAAATACAAGTAGTGATATTCATAAGCTTTGTTTAAAAATTCTTTCATAATTGATAAATAAATAAATATGCTATGACAATCTACACAACGCCACCTAGACCCATAGTAAGCATAGTTTAACTAGCTTATGTTATGGGTTCTAAAATGCGGATAAACATACTTAGATACCTACTTTTTTTTGTAAATACATACATATTATACATAGAAACACCTAGACCAATGCAAATTTTATATTCATGCACTCAAATATTTTCAGTGAGCGGGTGTCGAACCCACGCCTTCCGCGTAGCATTTTTTTCACACCAACAAAAAAGGGGTGTTACATAAACCTAATGCCCTTCTTGAAGAACCTCATGATATAGTCGCTTGGGAAAACCTCAACAGTGTTCATTGCATAACTCAAGCCTAGTCGGGATGAAGTTCTTTTCAAACCGTTCAGTGCGCTTCTGGTCGTATTTTAGTTTTATTGGAACGACTGGCGCTGACCTCTCAACCTCGAGATGAAAGTTTCATGAAAGCTTCTCCTGAAAATCAGCAGGTTTGTACCTACTAGCCACTAGCAAGTGGGGTTGACTTGTCTTCTTGTTGGTAGGGTTCGATAATTAGTGGTTAAGGTCGGGACCAGGGATCGGCCTTACGATCAAGGGATCCCGGGCTTGAATCCTGACAATTACACTACAGACGTGAACCCACTCCTAACATAATTAAGCTATGTTTCATAGCTGGAGAGGTTAGAGCTAATATTAATAATTTCGGCTACTAATATTACCTACTAAAAAAAATTAACATACACTTTTGATCTCAACTGTTAACCTATAAATACCTTATTCTAGAAACTCTTCTTAACATTACTACTAGGTACTAATGCAAATCTTTAAACCAAATAGCACATTGCCCACGAATCGAACCTAAAACTTCATATATCCCACCGTCTACGAAGGCAATAAAAAAATAAAATTGTAACATTAAAATTCTATCCCTTTCAAACCCCCAACGTAGATACTAACAAATTCGCTTGTTAATTTTTTTTTGGTACATCGCAGAGACAAAGGCCGCCCATTGGGACGCTCTCGACAAACGCGCAAAACGTTCGGCAAACTTTGCACAGTGGGTGCTTCTCGCTCCGGGCCAAAATATTGTTAAGTATACTTCAGCTGTGAGGATACTGTGCCCGATAATTTTTATAATGCTCTTCACTTGAGTTCCGTTTGGAGTGATGGAATAGAAAGTGGATTACAGCTGAGAACAGATGATGTAGAACTCCTTTTAAACTCAATTTGTAAAATTGTAGTTCCAAATTCGAATAGCATATTTGCAATATCCGCGGGAAATTATATGTAACAATAGATAAAAAATTAAATTTCGAATCATTGTTCGAAATATTTAGAACCAATAAAATAAGTGTTTAATTTCTGATTGATTGTACTATGGTAAATAGTGATGAAATATTCAATAACTTCCATTAAAATTATTATGAGAACCGCAATTTCAACATTGAATTTAACATACCTTTCGGTTGAAATATATTTATCTATCAATTAGCCAATATATTTCCGCGTTAGATTTTCCTCCTAGTGGACAGTTTATCCAAGTCGTCAGTTAATTTTACTTTAGGGTAGGTATTCCATTTCCGCCGCATTTTTAAACATTTTCAATTCTTCTTCTGTCGAATCGATGGCATTTTGGAGTTGCCATCGTGGTGTAGAAATTTGTTTCACGGCAGCGCCGCTATTCACGGAGAGGGCCCGAGCATAATATGTTTATGAAATTACTCGATAATTTTGACTTTATCATGAATCGATAAAAGCTTCAAGAAAAAGGTTAAACAGATTCAAACATTATGAGAAATAAATAATTCAATGGGTTCACTATCGGTACAGAGAAAGACGCGCCCCGTGCAAACAACGGTCCCCCACTCCAATCATATTGAGATTATACTAATATCGTTTCAGCAAGTACTACCGCCATGACAAGTACGAAACAATATTACATGGATGAGGTATCTGTGCGACTAATTTGTAACCAACTTCTAAAAGAATGGTTGGTACTTTCTATAATATAAAAATGAATCGCAAAGTATGTTGCTAACCGTAAAACACGGAGACGGCTGAATCAATTCGAGTAATTCTTTTTTAATTTTATTCCTGAAGTCTGTGTAAGATTTTTATAAAGCAGCGTTAACGAGATCAGAAGGTCGTTCACGAGGTGTCGCGGGCAACAGCTAGTTGCAGATTCATTTATTGCACTTCATAACGTTATTGCAGATACATATAACGTTAATTTAGATTGCACCAATGAATGATGTTATACGCAAAGATTTATAACAATTTCGGAAATCTTATTTATTACTTATCACAGATGATAATATTAAATTGATTGCAAACCACATGTTTTTATTTATCTCATACCTAGATTAGCCTTTCACCTCATATGCTAGTTAATGATACAATAACCAGCGGCAGACATTCATTGGTACAAATACATATCAAAATTTGATGATGTGCATCAATAATATTTATATTTATAGCTGATTCTTATCGTAAAATTGATTCTAACAATCCAATTAGTAAGAATACAGTATCAAACCAGTTAGAATCGTAATCAAGAAATCATTATTTTAATTTTCGTTAATAAATTTAATGACCATCTATTAAATACAGTTTGCTCACAAAGATATAAGTTTTAATTTAACGTGGATACGTTTAGTTACTCGTGTGAAATTACCAGATAACTTATTATAAGATAATGATTATTTTAATGATCACATTACTTAATGATTATTTAGAAATTATTTTTTATTTATTTAATGTTTAAATTAATTTATCCAAAGTTAATGCCTATTATGAATAGAGAGTTGTCTTTGTGTAATATAATATACCTACTTAACATTATTTTAGTAATGTAAGTACATAGTAAAAAAATCCGATTTTTAAATTAGAAAAAAATGAACATTTGTCCGACTGTTTGAGTTAGAAGCTAGAAAGACTATGACATCAATAAAATGCCCCCAAGAGGCTAGGCAGGAGTGTGTGTTTTCCTGTCACTGTTTGTTTGTAATTCACATGTACTTTTATTCATTGAAGAATTTATTTTAATTTTAAGTGTATTCACTGGGTCAAGGGTAGTGTATTTCAGGTGTACCAGCCCATTTCTATCACAGCATAAATTCATTTCCACTTCCCCTGATATGGGCATTTAACTGGGAATCTCATTCTCATGGACACTACCCGTAAGCACAGCCATAGTTTTTTTTTTAATATAATAAAAAAAAATAAGTTTTAAGTCGAGAAATTCTTGGCAATTATGTTCAACTTTTATTCCTAGCTGAATGTGTCTATGGCGGCACTGATCACCCCATGAATACATGATAAGGTGGTAACAGCCCTCGAAGCGCAGAAATACCTCATTTATATGCAAGGGTCAAACTGTTATAATATTTGGCAAATCGTCTAACCCCAGAAATGGCTGTGCTATTTTTTTAAATATTCGTATTAGTATACAATAATTGATAGAATAAAATGCGTTTTCTTTTATGCATAAGTTATAATATATACCAACGTAATATTAGATATGTCCTCGATAATGGATCGCGAACGTACCTAAGTAGAGATGGATCCCATATTTCGCCAATTACTTATATACATTAACAACATTAACCGCGGTAGCCTAGTGGTATGAGTAATGGACTGCTGAGACTCGGGTTCGATCCCAGGCGCACCAATGACTTTTTGAAGTTACGAGTATGTGTGTATTTATCGCAGGTTTATAAGTGCCCCGTTAATGGCAATAGGCTCGCCACCTATTACATTGGGACCTAAACATAAACTGGCGAAATGTGAGTGCTAGCATATCTGCCTGCCCCTTCGGGGATATAGGCGTGAGTTTATATATGTATGTATTAACAACATTAAGAGCACCGCAGCCACTGTCAGCTAAAGACTAGGTCTCCCTCACGATACCCACGGCGATAGCACGGTTTAATCGATCTTAGTTCGTAATTATGAGCCGTTTTTTCATCTTTTAACCATGAAACTAAGTCTACAGATCCAATATAAGGGGAACACAATACGTTTAATCCAAAAATCACATATAAATTCGTTAACCAAAATATATACCACTTATTCTACCAACAATCGAACCCCATGAATTGGGAACAAAGCTAATAATTAGATCCGACCGTTTTTGTCGGATTTCACCTAAAACTGTATTTGATACAAAAGAAACCCGATATTGACGTCAAAAAATCACTGTAATTTCGCACTTCACCCCGCCCCATACCAGAAAACTTAATCAGGACTAAGGGAGTTACATTTCTGTTTCCGATACGAAATACTATAGCGTTTGAGCACAGATTATCCAATCAGTTAAGATAAAGGACACGCTTTTTACTCTGTGTTCATTTCACTTGAATTTAAGCGCCAAAATTTGACAGTTGCATTTTGACACTTCAGTATGAACCATAGAGTTGCGTTTTATTTTTACGGGCCAAAAAAGGAAAATCGTTTTTAAAACTGCCTATTCACGACATGTCGTACGCAGGAGAGACGCGCGTGGCGGTCACGTGGGCGAGATTAGGCGGTGCATTCACGTCGGGCACACAAAGCATGGGGTCGCGGGCGAGACGTCAATTGTGTGCGGATTGGGGGAGGAAATTCGCTAAGTTCGGTAGATTTAAATTATAAATTCGAAATACAACACTATTTGCATATCCCACGGGTGTACGATTTGTTTTTTACGATTAAAATGACACCTATTTATGTCACATCACCGATTTTGAATAAATTTTAATATAGATATAAGTAAGAGGACTCCGTGGCGTGGCGGTAGTGAACGCGACTGCTACGCACGGGGCGCGGGTTCGATTCCCGCTCAGTGCAAAAAGTTGTATGCATGGCAAAAAATTCAGAGAATGATGATGAGATATAGATAGGTTCAGCCTAACCATATAAAGCAGTAATATCAAAATATCAATAAATTCAAATTAATAACTTTTCAGTAAAGCATTACTTGAGCTCATTTGTCATTCATGGATTGTGTCAAAACGTGGTAGAAATAGTAGTAGAAGCATGGACGTCGTAGTAGAGTAGTAGTCTCGCGTTGTATCTGAGTGAAGCATCTAAAGTATACTATCAGCACTATCCATACACGAATCACGCACATAGTTATTCATTCACACATTCATCACCAAAAGTATACCACTCGATGGTCATTAATGACAGGAATTACTAAGAAACATCTTGCCAAAACGGTAGTTTTTTGTACCAGTTAGTTGGCGGCAGACAAGCAAGCGGCTCACCTGATGGAAAGTGGTTACCGTGACCTATGGACGTTTGCAACACCAGTGGCGTCACATTCGTGCTACCGATCATTTAGAGAAAAGGGGGAAACGGGAAGGGGGATATAAGATGGTAGTGGATTGCAAAGGAAAAATTAAGGAATGTACACATTTATTTCTTTGTTTCGTATTTTTATTTCAAAATAACCCTAATAAAAATGTAATCTACTCCTTTTTTCGGATTTCAATCAGGCTATGAAATTTCACCGCTTCAATAAAACTTGAAAGCATAGACAAACAGTAGCTACCAACTTAAAAACATGGAATGGTAAACACGGCGACACCAGTGTGTAAACACTTGTGCCATCGTTGGTAGGGGTGGCGACTGGCGGGTAGTGGGTTCGGGTGCGGGGCACGACAAATAAATCAACGCTAGATCGCGGCTCGGGACCAAGTCTCGCGGGACCTGGATGGGGACCCGAATCTATGAGATATTGGATGCGGTATACATTATATCTGAAAAATATTAAAAAAAGATATATTGTAGTAGTATAGTTACCGGCATATATCTTGACCCCAATTCGCGAAAAAACGAGACTTTGACGCGCTTGCTATTTTCAAAAGACACCCAAAAACACGTATTACTTTTAAAGAGTACATTTTGTGAAGCGAGTGGGGTCAAAATATGCTGGTAACTATAAAGAATAGTCGATAGACGATACCGCAATTGTCCTTGGATGAAAAGTGTTAATCCATAAAATGGTTTATCTAATTGTGTAGATATCAATTTTCATCCAAATCTTGCCAACGGTAACTTATCAAGAATAAGAATCTACGGAAGAAAACAATTTGGTTGCGGTTTTATTTCTTTTAAACATAATATTTATGAAGAAAGAAATAAAGTTACACTCGTGCAAAAGACAGGTACAACTAGCTGATGCCCTCGACTTCGTGTGAATGATTGAATGAATGAATTTATAAATTAATGTATGAATGATAATTTATACATATCAAATACATTAGGTACAATATAGAGTGCGTGCGTGATTGAGTAAGAATCAAAAAAAGAAGAAGAAGAAGAAAGATAATATTAGTATGAGAGATAACCAGAAAATAATAACATTGCCGCATCCATTTCTCACAGCTGCGTGTATACGTACGAAAACGAATTCTTCGTCCCCGAGGACAGAGGACGCATATTGCACTCATTTCATTATGTACATACGATTACGGTGGCATAGGGAACAGGGGACCAGCAGCATGAGCTCATCGTCCACAAATCTATGGAGATTTGACGGTGGGTTCCTGTGACCATTGTCATATAAATGTATAGTGAAAGATTTTAAACGTTTGCCCCCTTTTTTAGACTTAACTATCGTGATCACATTGATTAAAAATGTCCTGAAAAGTGAGGTAAATCAATTGAAATAGAAATCCTTGTAATAGCTCACGTGTTTCCTTGTACCTACAGGACCCGCCTTTAAGAGGAGCGTGACAACTGACAAAGCATCTGGTGAGGCTGTCAAGCTGAGTGTCACCATTTTAACACTGTACGTGTTTGAAATGGTGACCCTCATTCCTGAGACTTTGCCTTCAGCTTACCCTCCGGTGAGGTTAAGTAACATTGACATGCCCAAAAAACCAGTATTCATTCTTTTAAAGAAAATAAAAATTCAAAAGTCGAGAGACTGCAACTTTACGCATCGAAATATTCCTGCCTATTGATCTCTACCGGAACCGTTCTCAGAAGGCACATAAGTAAGATATTATTGTAAGTTTTAATAGACTGCTTGCAGTAGATGAGGGTTCACATCGATAGTATACTTAGTGATCAGGATTCAAACCCAGGATATCTTAGTCATAAGCGAGTCGCCTCTTCAAGCTAGAACGCTCCTCCATTCTTCAAGTAGGACGTGAAACCCCCACCTTTCAAGATCGTCAAGTTAAAAACCACTTTTTTAAGACCTGAAATGGTGACCGTACATTTTCTATTAGCGGATCAAAAACAATATTATCAAAATGTAGAGGCTGTCAATTTTAACACTGTACGTATTTATAATGTTGACCCTCTTTCCTAAGACTTTGCTCTCAGCTTACCATCAAACGAGGTGAAGTCACATTGACCTGTCCATAAAAAAAGAAAAAAAAAGAACATAATTTACAATGTTTAACGTCCACAATAATAATTAATAACTACAAACAACCCCTTTTCAAACAAAATAAATCGTTCCTTATTAAAAGTGTTCGTCGCGCCCAAGGGATGACACTTCGGCTTGTTAATCATAACTAGTTTAGTTCCTGAGGGATGGGGCCGACGGGGTAGTTACCCCGATGACATAAACCTTTAGCGACACAACTCCGTAGTCAGATGTTGTGACAGTTTGTATTACCGACGTAAATTACTTTAGAGGTGGTGACTCCTTATCTATGCGATCATTTGAATAAAGTTATAGACAGCTGGGTGGAATAATTTGCATGTAATGTTTCAGAAAAAAATGTATTTTGGTAGGGTGTAGTAATAATAATCATTTGTTTGATATCTACTATACAGATTTATGTTCAGAGCTGTCAGAAGTCCAAACAAATTAAGACGATGGCACCCGAAGAAGATACAGACTTACATTGTTATTGAAGACGCAAGTTTCAGAGATACCGGATTATAATATGTATTGTTGTGGACGTGTATATGTTCGTCGAAGCTGCAGCCGTAGAATTCCAATAGGGACCTCACCATTACCGCTTAAAATTAATATTATTAAATAATAAATAAATATTCTAGAACAATTAATACAACTCCACCTAGACCCATGGTAAGCATAGCTGAACTAGCTAGTGTTATGGGTTCTAGTTTTTTTTTTGTAATTACATACATATTATATATATACCCAGACCAATGCAAATATTCATATTCATACACATAAATGTTTCCACTGAGCCTCACTCAGTGGTAATATTTATCGAACCCGCACCTCCTGCGTCACCGGAACGCTCAACGCTTTTCGTCACCGGAAGGCGTCACATTCGTGTTGCCGATCATATAGACAATGGGGGGAAAGGAGAAGGTTAAGATAGTCTCTGTGCTGTCAATGCGAAAAACAAAGAAGGATTTCTCGGTCTTCCCACTGACAAAATCAATGTTAGATTTTCACCAGTTTCGGTTCAATAAAAATGTCTTGATGTTTTTAGATCTAAACTTAAGTACAAATTCCATCTTCTAAACTTTAATTTGGTCAATCACACCCATCTTGAACCAAAGACATTATCGGTGACATTCAATTCTTAGAATATTGGCCGGTACTAGCCATTTTATTGCCGTTGTGCCCATATCCCACATTTCTGCGAAGTTACATCAAAGTTTTACACCTATACGGTCAATGCCTATCGTCCCTTAAATTTGTGTTATGTTTCTTCTTCGACCACAATGTACACTTCGCATTATGTCGATGTCTCTATAATTACTAACTCTAGCTCTAGCTAACACACGGGAATATTTCCTTGATTTCATGACAAAAAGCTACTTTACTATTAAAGAAAATATAGGTTTTCATGATATGATATAACCTCTGTGGAGTGGGGGTATTGAACGGGACTGCTTCGTAAATGATTTGGGCTCGATTCCCGTTCAGTGCAAATATTTGTAATCATGAATTATGCCAAGTCGCATCGATCTGACCGTGCCTCGGAGAGCACGTTAAGTGGACGGTCCCGCTTGTCACACAAATCAAATCAAAAATATTTTACTCTGTTTAGACCATAAAACGGAACTTACAAAACGTCAATAAATATACAACATAGTACATACATCTATGGCAGTCGTTACAAGTAGTTCGTCGTCTCGACTAGTTTTTTTAATCATAGACACCAATCTCACCTCCAAACCTTAACAAACCTAACCTAGTCTACTTCTATCGAATCGACGGCATTTCTGACGTGCGATCGGTGTGTAGTACTCGTAATTTGTTTCACGGCAGCGCCGCTACACACGGAGAGGGCCCGAGCATAGTTTTCGCTCTTCGGAAAGGCTTACTACGTCCCTTCCAATAACCTAGTGAAATTAATAAACCACTACAAAGCTTCGTCTATATATGGGTACATATCATCAATACCTCACAAGAACATTAAGCAGGTTGTTAATAAAAGTTGATCGCCAGTGAATGGAAATGAAATATGATGAAGCTCATGGTTCGTGGCTTATATGGAGTGGGGTAGGTGCGCTGTAATCGGCACATGTGTCGCGAGTCGCGTGTAAGCATGCCAAGATGGATGTGGCGACAAAATTACAACATATTACAATATGAGCGCGTAGAGAGGGTGCGTAGAAACCATGCTTCGGTATCCATAAAAAAAATTGAAATAAAAATCTAGTCTCAGAATAAAAATGAATGTAAAATTGTTGCTAAGTCTCAGCTAAGTCGATTTTTTTCCAGTAAATCCAGGAGTACTGAATTCTGAATAGGTCGTCTTTGTACCTACATAACTACGCCATAATTGTATAAAAAATATGCGTATGTGCGTGTCAGACGTATAGCTTTGCTATAGCATATATCCTTTTGAACTATCGCGGCGTTTACTCATAGTGTTTATAAGTTTCGGGACTTCACGCGATATATTTTTTGAACACTTACTTTTGTCGACGTTTCGGGTGCGTTGCATAGGGAATGCAATAGGGAAGATGGTTTCAAATTATCCGGGACCTGGAATCCAGTGATCAAAATAGTGAAACCCAATAACACAGTGCCACCGATGCCGTCTAAAACTGACATAGTGAGTGTGGTGTGTCGCCAGCCTTACATTCAACATTAAAGTAATGGAGGGTAGGCACACAAGAAATATTTCCTGCACACCGCGCGACGCTCGCAGGCCAGTCAAGTCGTGACCACGGGTGCTGCAACGCACCCGAAACGTCGACAAAAGTAAGTCATCATCATTCCCTGAACCTTTTTCCTAACTCAGTTGGGGTCGGCTTTCCAGTCTAACTGTGATGCGGCTGAACTTCGATATTTTCCGTGAAGCGACTGCCATCTGACCTCCACAACCAATGGTCTAATGACCAATGGCGATATCGAAGTTCCAAGTTAGGCTGGTTGGACTTTTGAGGGCTCCAACTACCCGTAACGACTGCCATAGATGTTTGTATGGCAACCGGGACCGACGGCTTAACGTGCTCTCCGAGGCACTTATGTCGACAAAAGTAAGTGTTCAAAAAATATATCGCGTGAAGTCCCGAAACTTATAAACACTATGAGCATATCCTACCTAAAATGTGCTCTGTATACGCAGTATGCCTTTTATGAATGTCTTTTGGGGATACCACGTAGCCATACGGACGGTAGACGGTGATCATTGATAAGATTACCTAGGTACCTATATTTAAACAATCCGTATACACAAGGACGTCGTTTTGTTCGCGCCTTACATAGGTCCAAGATATTATGTGATGATAGGTTGAAAAATGACAAGAAAAATAGTGAGCTCTTTTTTTACCGCTCCGGCTTGGAATTCTTTAACAGCAAACGCGTTTCCTTCTTCCTGCAGTCTCGGGTCCTTTTAGTGGTCGATCTAAGAGCCATACTTTGTAACTTTATTGTCTGAAATTGTATGTTAAACCGCGTTCTAGAAGCTCTAAACTACGGGTTGTCTGCATTACAGTTATAGGTACATATATGTGGATCTATATGACTTAACTCAGTTCCCTGCCGGAGGCTTCGCAGGCCGGGGCCGCGTTTCGATCCGGTGACCCATCTGCTAACTAACTTAAAATAAACTATTGTTATTGTTGTTTTGTAAGTGCTGTTTAGTGGTCTATATATACAGAATTAGCTGACCCGCGCAACTTCGTCTGCGTCACCCTGTTTTTGCAACATTTTTCATAGCTGCTCCGCACCATGATGTTTATACATATATAAACCTTCTTCTTCAATCAAATAATGATTTTTGAATGTTGAATTTCGGTAAATGTTCTAGAACATCTACTTGAATTGTAAGTCCTCTCTGGGCAATTACGTTTCCCTATTTAATTCGATTGAAAGAATAGATAGCACACTTTTAATGCTTCAAAATACTATTAAATCATTATAACCTAACAAAATATTCCTCAATAATTACGTACCTTTTTAAAAACAGCGCACAGTCATTATACGAACATCCCTCACAATCGGGTGTTGGTAGCTCCGAGGCGGGTATTCCCTGAAGTTATTATGGCCCACTGAACCGGGTAACGAACAACCCTCCCCCCACCTTCCCCGTAGGCTCAGTGTAAATAATACGTTTCACCCCTTATCATAAGTGTGCCACCATGGTAAATATGGTGTGGAAAGATTCATTACTGGATGCTGTCTCGATCTGTTTCAAATTTTAATATTATGGAGTTTGAATACATTAAAAAAACAACTTTTTCTTTTTCGTAACCAAAATTATTACGGCATACTAATAACTCCTTAGCGGAATGATTTTTTCTTATCATTATTTTATTCAATATACTACATAACATAATATACGTATTATATTGTACCTATACAAAAATGACATTTATGCAATATTATTGGGTAGTCATGTAGGTACAAAGGCGAGCTATTTAGAAGTCAGTACTCCCAGATTTACTGGAAAAGAATTCGACTTAGCTAAGACTTTGTCATTTTCTAAAACAATTTTTCATTCATTTTCAAACATTGTTTTCTGATAACTCCCCCAATGAACGTAATGAAATTTTAAAGCAATTAACATGCTAACTGTTTCAGCTATCGAGTCGCGTCGCAGCATTCTCTTTTTCCTATCTAAATCGATTTTAGATAGATACCATACAAGTAGCAAATATGTCTCAACTGTATAGCGAATTCAATTTCAATCAATTCAATTCTGTAGAGCGTGAAGTACCCGTTATCCAACATACTCATTTGCACCTCACCGAAACAAAAAAAAACATTATTTTACATTGGAAAATCAAACAACAGAAATCATTTCATAAAATTACGTTAACTCTGATTTTATGGCTGTCGGCTTTAACACCTGTTCAGTACATGTTATATCTACGATTCATCATGTTACCACCTACTAATCATTCTTATTTATTCAGAATAATGTCGGGTTGTATACGAACCACAGGTTTCGCCGCACGAGACAGTGCGTGGCTGACAGAGGACGACGTCGCGTGCACGCCAATCAGTGTAACCGGGGCCTTAGGTAGCGATAGCAATAAAATAGGTTATCCTATATAAGTATATTAAAACCAACATTCTTGTGAACTGAGTGAGGTCACCACACCACTATACATTCAATAGTGTCAAATCCGGCTAAATTGTCTTTGATTTGTATGCATGCATTTGACAGTGACAGCCGTAGTTCTTATTTTTGCCGTTTTATGGAAATGTTGCTATACCATGATTTCTAATGTCACCAACCACTGTCACCTTGAAACTTTTGCAGGGAGCCCCTAAAATCCAACCACACTGATCGACTACCTGATCTAGTGAGTGGCAGACACACGGAAACAAACTGACTAGCGTGGAAAACGTGGCTCTGGTAGATTTTCTTGAAAAACTTGACATTGGTGTCTCGGCATTTATAATTATTTATTACATTTCGCCATCGCATCGAGAAGAAAAATAATAAATTCTTGCAGATAGAGTAGTCTGATTTTCAATCGTCCTTTCGAGACTATGGACGTCAGATCAGAAATGTCGAGATATATCAACATTTACATATAGTTTCACGATCACCTCCCGTTTTATGCACGTGTCCCTTTCCAAGGGTAAGAGGAAGACACCTTGGTTCCCACATCCGAGGGGGACATACCGCATTAGCAAATGTTCCTTAGTGAGACAGGGTATGAGGGAAATTTCTAAAGGCCCCTGAAGACCTGTGATGGCGTATGGTTTAGTTGGTTCGAGTCCGATATGACCCTATTTGTGGGCATTTCACACAATTCATCGAGGTGTGGTCCCAATTCTCACTTCAATTTGCTGCTTTTAGTAAATCAACAAGTTTCTCCGTTTCACCTCTACACGATGCATCTTCAGGAGGGCTATCGTGCGGATCTCGAGTAGTGGATTCCCCTCCCTCTCCCAATATATATTTTATTGTAATGGATTGCCGCCGTTACATTACTTTATTGTACACCAAGGATGAAATTATACATCAGAGAGAGATGTTTGCAAATGGTATATACAATTGGAGGTCTTATCGCTCTGCCGCAATCTCTTACAGGCAATATTTTTAGAAATGTAGTGTAAAAATCAGTTTTCTATAAATTCACAACTCTTTAATCAATATTTTTGCTGACGGTACCGTGCTTACCTTCACGACAGAACACAAGGCAGCTGCCAGACACACGTCAGTCGTCACCGACGCGCGAATCAGTGGTTAGCATCGCGTGTACGGCCACGATCGATACTCACCTCCCTCCCGTACTACGAATCTTAGCCACATTTGTTGTTCCTGTTAAAGGTTTCATGTTAAACAGGTCAACACGTGACCGGTAATGAGGAGTACAGACACGGTTCTATGTTATGTAAACCCACAACGACGGCACGGATCTTGAAACTTTTTTTTATCGTGCGCAAGATCCCCACGGATTACACCTCGGACAAAATCGATGGAGGTAGGTAATGTCGGATTCGAACCGACTAAAACGCACGACGTCTATGGGTCCTTAATTGCCGGAGGTGAGATTATACAACACATATCTCTCGCACCCCGGTAACCCAGAGGACATTTCTTTTGAAATGAGCCCCTGGGTATGGGGAGATGCAATTTGCGCTGCTTCTGCTAGGGTAACAGGCAGCTCCACCCGTCACCCCCAGGCCCGCGCTCATGAAGGAATGAGGTCATTCTGCGACCTCCGACATTTGAGTCACCTGCGCTCATACAGATCTCGAACTGGATCCAGACGCGCGAAAAATGTTTTGATACAATCTATGATTTGTAGATTTGAGCTCGTTTACTACCGTTGCACGCCATGCTATCCTCAAAAGACAACACGAATATGCGTACAGCGTATTCAGAGCACGTTTTGGGTTCACAACTCTTGCCTCATCATTCTCTGACCTTCCTTCCACTTGAATCCACAATCTCGATCCACGCCAAGCCTATTCCCAACTCAGTTGGGGCATGGTAATACTATCTATAGTGTTACCATGTTTGAGGTCGGCTTTCTAGTCCAACTAAGATGCAGCTGATCTTCGATATTTTCCATGAAGCGACTGCCATCGAACCTCCACAACCAAATTATTATCCCATTAATAATTTGAATATATTCGATGCGAACCGTCACCAAAATAATATTATTACCATCATTTTCCAATCACGGGTCTCTATAATAAAAATGCTAATTGTAGCAAAGGTCGCGTTCGTCCCCCGTCGCAAGCGCAGTCGTAAAACCAAACATGTATGTAATTCACTTTCTATTGCGGCCAATTGTTGTTAGGGTGTATCTAAATCGTCTCGCCATCTGTCAGGTTTCTCGTGCAGGAGAAAAGAAGAATATTTTGGGTGGTGAGGTTGAACGCGGGTTCGATACTCGCTCGAGGCATACCTATACATATTTGTGTTGTGTGTTTACGTGAGTTTAAACCATGTTCCTATGTTCTTGTATAATGCCTACCACAAATAAATCATTTGTTATTGAATTTTATGTAAATACTGTGTAATTCGTTCGCGACAACTACTAAATTAAATTAGAGATCACGGGTTTGATTCCCGCTCGTGTGTCGATGGTAAGCTTGGGTGCTGTTCATAGAATAGTGCCGCTATTCTAGATGCTTTTTTAGAATGGCGGTCCCTACGCACTATAGCCAGTATAAGTATATAAACCCGGGACTGTAGGAGAAAGGAAATAGGTACGTGAGCTGGCAAAACATTCCATGGCTTTAAGATGTTGTGAAAAGAATATATTCTTCTTCTCTTAAATCTACCGCAATTCTTCTGTAATTTCTGTAAGTAATCCTAGAGTGTCGTCACAATTTGTAACATATATGTATTATTGCTTTAGGTCATTGCTACGTCCCTATTCGCTATAGATATTATGAACGCTGCGCTGTAGATTATTATGTGTAACTATATATATATAATCTAGAAGATATATAATCGACGGCATTTTGGAGTTGCCTTCGTGGTGTAGTAATTTGTTCTACGGCAACGCCGCTACTCACGGAGTGGGCCCCAGCATAGGTTTCGCTCTTCTACGCCCTAGTTAGGTACTAGGTAGGTACCATTACTAGTCACCCTAGGCGACGGAGACGGCAGCGCCTGTGGGTGTGGGTACCTGTATAATAGCTTTTATACTTACCTATAAACGTGGTTAAAAGATCAAATATCAACTCAAATAAATATAAAGAAGTTGTTTCCATGTCAATAGGTCTCAAGATATGAAATTTCATTTTCTTCAAGTATCTTCTTAGATATTTTCCACGCTGAAAGCTTTGCGCCTACAAATTAGATTTTAAAAAAATTGACCCAGATTTATCTAAAACGTTTTTTCTGTGTCAGCTTATCTGCCCTCGAGCTGAGTTTGCACTTCAGCGTAGGTTCATTTGGAATTGGAAGTCACAGCCTCTCACCTAAAAAAATCACAAAAAAGCGCGCTATACGTATTTGACAAATCCCCGCGGGGCGGCCGCGCGCTCCATCCTATATAACCTCTCTCCCTCACTCATAAACATTCTGTATTCTCTATTTCAGTCGCACATAGTGATTGCTTTCGGTCCTTTCTTGTAGACGCTCCTCCTGCAGATACCTACGTTTATTTTTCATTTTCTTAGGGAGCGAAGAAAATAATTTTCTCTGAGCTTTGAACCCGTGGCGAGGGAAAAATGGGAAATTTGGAAAATGTAATTGGATTCTGGACTAATCTCAACGCCTCTCGTATTTTACAAGAGGGGAGTGCGTGTTGAAATAGAAATTGTATATAGCCGTCCACTGTCTTATATAGGTACTATTAGTAGGTAGGTATTTAATTGTAAGGATACGTCGTGTAGCAGTGTAAGCAAATCTCGTTGCTTTAAATTAATTATGGTCAGTTTAAAACCTGTATAAACGCCAGTAGCTTACGTTGCGCGAGCGCTTGGACTCCTTCTGTGAGCAAGTAATGTTCTAGAAGGAGACAGGCGAACTGGGGCCAGAGGAGACTCTTGGCTCACACAATCCGCGATGAGCAGAGATGACTCGACGTTCCAAGGTCCTCCATGAGCAAGGGCCAGGGGGTGACGAGTGGAGTCGCCTGTCAAACTAATAGAAGCAGGCCGACATAAAGCCTTCCCATGCCCGGGATCTAGATAAAGACAATGTGGTATCCACACCCACAGGCGCTGCCGTGTCCGTCGCCTCGGGTGACTAGTAATGGTACCTAGTACCTATAAACAGCAAGCAAGTAAACACCTTCAATAATACTGGTGAGTAAGGTGTGTAGTGAGAATTTATTAAGATCTTCGGTGCCCAAATCAACCTCACCTGCTAGTCTGTCCACCTGCTCATAAATGACGTATAAGTAGGTTAAGGCCGTACGAGGTTCTGCCAGAATTTCCTCTCGGGCTTATTAGGTGGCAGTCGCTAAAAGTCACTGCAATGCTCGCGATGAGAGGAAACAACTCGGGGGTTGGAGGTCGCAGAATAAACTCCGTCCTCCATGACCATGAGTGCGTGTCTGCGGGTAACGGGTGGAGCCTCTGTCACTCTAGCAGAAGTAGGCCTTGGCGGCGGCGTACAATGTGCCTTCTCATACCCTGGGGCTAGATGGGGACGCCATGGTTCCCACATTAGGGGTTATCTTAAAAGAGATGTCCCCGGGTCTTCCAGGGTACGACTTCATAGACAGTGTGCGTTTTACTCAGTTAGAGTCCAACATAATCACCTCCACTGGTTTTGGCAGCGGTTGCATCCGTGAGAATTTTGCGCACGATAAAAAAAAGTCGTTAAAAGTCAAATCAAGAGAAAGAGTAGGACCAACGCCGGGGTACGAAATTGTAAGCTTCGGGTTCTACCGAGACTGATACTTATGCAACCATGACGACGACTAGGTACATACAACTGGTCATTGTCAACACTTTGGTAGGTATTTTACTTATAAATTTAATATAGGTACCTACCTACGAAATATAAAATCGAAAGAAACTACCCATAATGTTTATGGGTAGTTTGAACTCACATTTACATAAACCTACATTGTAGGAGTGGGCGAAAGAAACAGCATATCTATATCTATACTTATAATAAAACTGTAGAGAGGTAAATTCTGTACATTGAATATATTTACAAAACAATTATTGGGGGATGATTGGTGATCGATACTAATGCCAAAAATGCAATCAGTAATTTTTTTGTCTTTCTGTCTGTCTGTCTGTCTGTCTGTCTGTCTGTATGTGCACGCATGGATCAAAAACTACTGGAGGGATTTTGATCAAACTTGGTACGATTATAGTTCATAGTTCTGGGCAACATATAGGCTACTTTTTATACAAGCTGATACCCGTGGCTTTGCCTGCGCTTCGTTTATAGGTTGTTTTTGGTCATATCTCCGGTTCTACTTAACCAATTACAACCAAATATACGGCAAATTTTGAGTCTAAGTAAGACCTTTGTAATAAAAAAACCGCCTCAAAATCTGTTCGGTAGTTTTTGCAACCAAGGCGTGCAAATACTACAGTAAAAAAATGCGTTCCAACTCAAATAGCGTTATATTGTTCTCAATAGTTTCTTTTCTTTCTTATATCTTAACATTATAATTAAAAATAATTAAATTGAGTTCGTTTATAACTCTACAATTAATTATAGATCATAAATATTGGAAAAACCATGCTACTCAAAACAAAACATTTCAATTAGAATAAGTAAATGTTTGTAAATAGACCAATAAACAGCCCGCTAAATTTTTTACCGGAGTCTTCTCAGAACAGGGCCGCGTTTCACACATTTCAAGCTGTAATCGGTAATGGTAATTTGCTAAACATAAATTTTATATTTTTTTACGTTTTCTAAGTGCCGCTTTAATGGTCTATACAAAATAGGTAATTGATTTTGACTTTAATTTCATTACTGCTAAAATTGTACACAAATCTATGTAGGTAATAGGTATAATATATGTTTACAGTAATAAATGCTATAAAAATATGCTGTAAAGCGTTTTCGACCTGAAGCGATGACACGCGCGATCCGACTTCCACGCGGGCGGAGCCGCGGGCAACAGCTAGTATTTAATAAACTAGTAGGTACATCGGCAATAATAATAATAATTTTCACAATTCTTTAGGAGTGTTCACTAAATCCTAAAATCCTTTTAAGAGATCTAACTAAGTGGCCCTCATACATACCTCACACACACATACACACACATACACACATACACACACATACACACACATACACACACACACATAACTATGCACATGGTTACAAACACAAATTATAAGTAGGTAGGTACATACCTATACATATTGGTTCATACAAACTGCATCTGTTATATCTGTCTGTACCAATATCGACCATATCTGTCTGTATCTATCATATTTTATGGGTAACATTTTCGAGATCTTCGGGATTGCTGATTAACAAATTCATTAACCATTGATGACCAACACAACCGATGATGATCTCGAACTCACCTTTGTACCTAGGTTGAGCAAAATAATGCAAATTACATGATGCGTTCCAGTATCCATTACTTACATGCATATTTCTTCATTTTGATTTCAAAGTATCATACCTAGATTTCTATCAATATCATATAATATGGAAACAAGTATGTATACGATATACATAATATCCATAAACAGTAAATAAATACGATTCGGTATGTACACGGAAATAGCGGTATTACATTGACTTCGATGTTTTTAAAAATTCACGGAGCAAATACAATAGATCCATCTAGCGGCTGTTACTCAAACTATTAGTAGCTTCACTTCATTCCATTTCTATGTCATTACGTAGTGTAACTATCTTACACTAGATGTCACTAAATACATTTCACAGTATTTCCACCCCATGTCCATGCATTGTCACTGTATTCATTTCATAAGGTGTGTCATTTCTTGGGGATATCAAAGCACCTCTCTAATGTCGCAAGGATCTAGGTGAATACCCTCCTGAGCCACCCTCCTCTGTATTTATTACAGTTCGATTCTACAGGTAAACCCTATTATCCATAATTACTGAACCCGTTCAGTTTGTGACAGTTGTATTTCCACCGTATAAGCGTACGGTATAATAGTAGTTAGGTTATCTATTGCGTGGTATAAGGGATTGCGCGCACTATTGTCACCTTAACTGAGAATGAATAAGAGAGTTTGGTGGACAACCAAACTGTTTTCCTCCAATTTGCAATCCATGTGTGAGACTCAGGACCGGTTGACGTACAGATGTGGGGGCCAAGGCAAAATTACCATACATAAAAAAATAAAACACTGTAAATACTTCATTGTAAATATTTATTTCCAATATTACTTTATGCTTATGGTAACCAATGATACAATGTTACTTCTTGTTAACTTTACATGTCGCATAATATCGCTATACATAAACCTAGCCATTGGCCTATAATATCACCAAACTGCCAACGACGCCCACATGCGAGACATATAAAAATGCTATCTTATATCGATCAACTCTCGCACAAAGGCAGCTTACAAAACTAAATAATATCTATCTTAATCTATTTGAAAATCACTCATCAATTTTGTTTTTTTTTTTTCATCTAAATCCGATATTCAAAGATGAACAATGAAGTCACAAGTATAATTTTATAAACACTTTTTATCTATAGCTACTTGTCTATAACAGAGGCACACACTGCTTAGAAACTAGCTCGACAAACGTGGAGCTCATGATATCAGGTAAAAATATTACTTGATAAACAACTTACTCTACAATGTACAGTCTGGGACAAATGTGTATTCACTTGTCAAACTTCTAACAACACAAGACTAAGGGAGTCACACACGAGAGCTGCATTAGCTGCGCACACACACATCAAATTACAATGAAAAATGCTTTTTGACAAGTTATGTCAGAAGCAATTGCTGCGAAATCTCTATATTTCGCATCAAATCAGCATTAGTTACTGTACGCAGTATATGCACAAAAGCAATAAACCTATCTACGTTTACGCAACAAATGCTTCTTGATATCTCTCGCTAAGAAATATTATTCTAGGTAAATTGCCGCGTAAATGTAGATAAATTTACTGCTTTAATGTGTGACCCCACAACATGCGTTATTATAATAAGTAAATATAACTTATACCTAAACTTGACTAAATCATTAACACACAATTTGATATTAATTTTAAAATATTTCTATGTATTCTGTGATACGTCTTGCTATACATTTTATAAAGTTTGACAAGTGGATGCACAATAATTATTCTTTACAGTTTAAGGTCATTATTTCTCCTAAACTAACACTATAGGCGGCCCCCCGACCTCGCTTACTGTGACCAGAGTCGGTTACTTACACACTAACATAATGACAAACTGTTCTATATATACATACTCTGGAAGTAAACACATTACCCCATATTATAAAATAATATTTCGAATTTTTATAATAAACAGTATTGTCTTTCTATACAAGTTGTGGTAAATAAAAAAATGGAGCTTTCTTTGGAGTAATTGAGATATCTGTGCCTTGAGGTATCAAGGGCCGGCAATTCGCAGATTTAATTAATTATAAAATATCATTGATAAAATTTGTATGAGTGATTAACTTAAATGTAGACTATGTGATGTACAGGGGAATTATTTTATGCAAGATTACTGGTGCCTACACAATCTTCACTATCATACAGGTCACTATAGTAATCACACATTCCATAATCAATTATAATACTTTCCACAAAAGTCAACCACTGTCACAGAAATTACAGCTTAAATCTATTAGGACTAGAACTAAAAAATACAACCTAAGCAATTTAGAATTGTCATGAACTAGTCCTGTGTCGATCGATCAATCTTCGCGAACCGGGTCGATCGCGACCCGTCAACAAAATGATCGAATCAAAAGACTCGATCGTTTGGCGGGTCGCGAGTCTTCATTATCACGATTTCATTCCTCAATCAGGTTCCCGAGGTTTAAATGCCAATTTATTGGAATCGTACCTATTAGGCTAGATTAGGATAATGTTGGTCTATATTTGTCGATATTTACACGAAATTAGAATCTGTTTGTGGTTGGAAACCCGCTCATAAAATTAAATAATGATGATCATTTTACAAATAAATAATATGTCGATTTGATAGGAATATATTAAGATCTAAGGAATTCATAAAGTTACCTACTAGTTTTTATCGCAATCGCTCAATGTTTCTTTTATAGACCGGCAAGCCTTTTATTTCTAGAAAATAATTTAGATATAGTATAATAGGTACCAAGGTAAACAATACGGCCTACGAATTCATTGTTATTATCCTACACGTCTCGTTCATCGATCGTGAACCGCGAAGAACCAAACGATCGACGGGTCGCGAAACGATCGAATCACTTCGAGATCGATGATTGACTCACTCGTATATCGCTCGCGACCCGATCATTTTGATTCGATCAATCGCGATTGACACAGGACTATCATGAACTAAAACATAGTTTTCTTTTAGGATATTACTGTATCAATAAATAAAATCAAAATGCTATTTACAAGATAATTATTGCGCGGAATATATTTATATATTTATACATATTTTGTTAGACTGTAATATCACACACAACTTACATGATAGAGATACAACAAGTTTTGTTGTATCTCTATACAGTTATAACCGAGCTACGAAAAATATACCTATCTTTGTTACGAGTTGTGAATGATAATACGAAATGCCATTTTACAAATATAAACAATAATTTGAGAAATTTCAGTCAATTTTTAAAACGGGAGCCTCTTGTGGTCCAAACGGCATTAAACTAAAGATAGATAAACATAAACTAATGATAAAATATAATACCGATGCAACAGCATGCAATAAAATTAATATATAACATATAACTACAATATATTTATTTGATTGTGCAGTATCAAATGTGCTTTATCATATATAAATTATATGTTGGCACGAGTCATAGATGTGTTAATAAAAAAAAATATTGATTTACATTTTATATTTTTATCTACTGTTGTAATGATTTCTTTGTTTCTCTCTAATTTTTTTTTAATAATATTTTTCCTAATACAGAAATCGTATCACTTCAATAATAGTACCAAAGTAGGCGTCAAGTCTTTGCAAAAATATCTACACTTAGTACAAGAAACTGTGTGTTGATTGCATAATCTGATTGATATGTTTTACTAAGATAATATGCTGAACGCTAACTGTGTAATGTGTGGTTAGAATAACAAAATAAGCACAAAAAACATACTGTACGTAAAGATAAATGCCAATTTTAATTAAGTACTTAAAAGCTGTCCTTGCAAGACTTGGGTGCAGCGGTACTATTTTTATAACTAACGGTCAAAGATTTAGAACTAGACTAGAATGTGCTTGAAAACTTAAAATCAACATTCCAAATGCACATTTAATGTTCTGTTATTTCTTAGGAAATAGCAAATTATCTTAAAGTTTATTTTAAATGAGTTTATGAACAATGTTCGTGCTTTGTGTACGATGCCGCTGATATAACCATATGTTAAACAAATTTGGTGATTTTATATGTGGCTTTCGTCATCCGAAAACGGTAAGCTCTAGAAGCAAAATGACCTAACATTGATATTTTTATACCATCAAGATGAGGCAGTATGAAAAATCAATGGTTGATACAGCAATTTTTTTGGTACAATGTTGATAAGACCTTTTTTATGCTGACGGACAGTTGTTAGAAAATATTGATGATTACAACCTGTTCACTATTTTTATATCATCTATTAGAGTTGTATCTGAGAAAGGCTTACACATAAAGCCACATGGGTATATTTTTTTTTTCAACACGTCATTAGTTTACCAAACAGTGCTAGCATTTTTCATAAACTCATCTATAAAAAAACGACACGAACTAACGAGGTCGCACACTGCGTGGGCCAAAACAAAGACCAGGTGACATTCCACTTATTAACAATGCTAGTGTTTGCTTTGGCCACTTCTTGCTACTAAAAGTATTTCTGTGGTATGCGCTATGCGAAACCGTTATGATCAAAAACTACCGATAAATGAATACATGCGTGTGATTCAGAGTTTTTCATTTATTTATAGGTGCAGTTCGATCTAACGATTTCCCGTAGCTTGTAGCCTTAGCATGAACTCGAATTCGTAATGTAAAGGTATCGACAGAACGGAGCATTGCGATTGGCGGGCTACACACTCACACTATAAATAAATAAATATTCTAGGACAATCTACACAACGCCACCTAGACCTATGGTAGACATAGCTTAACTAGCTTGTGTTACGGGTTCTAGAATGTGGATAAACATACTTAAATACATATTTTTTTTGTAAATTTATACATATTATACATAGACACACCCAGACCAATGCAGATATTCATATTTCATGCACACAAATATTTGCACTGAGCGGTGATCGAACCCGCGCCTCCTGCGTAGCAGTCGCGTTCACTACCGCTACGCCACGGAGGTCGTCACACTGGTTCACAAGAGACAGACTGCCAATCACAATGCTCCGTTCTCTAAAAACCTTTACATTACGAACCTCGATAGGAGTTCGTACTTAATAATCTTTGAAATGGATAAGAAGTGCGCAATCACCGTAACCGTGGTGTGTTTGTATGCGACCAACACACTGTCACTCACTATGGTACATCTAGTCCGCCGCGGGCGCGTCCTCAGTGTCGGGCGGCGAGGCGGGCTGCGACTCGCGGCCGCTCTCGGATCAGGTCTTCCTTAACTCGACAAGCTTGACATCTTTCACGTGCAAATTGTGCTTCGATTTGGCGGCGAATTTTATGACTGCCTGTGTTGACACCAGAGGCACGTGTCGAAGATCAAGCCTAGTGGATAAAAGTTAAATTAGTATAAGCTGGTGCATTAAAGAAAGGTTTTATAAATGGCGGCTTGTACTTGCGTTGACGGAAAGTACAGCTAGCATATAAAATTTCAAATATATATTTTTTCATATGTAAAATAATAAAAACAAGACCGGGTCGTAATAATTTCTAACTAGCTGCGGCCGGCGGCTTCGCCCGCGACACGTGACGGCATCTATTTTTATTTTCATCGGAAACAGTACCTACTTTTACACATAGAGTCCTTTTAAACGCACATTGAGTCCTTTCATCCTGAAAAAGGAACTAAAATCACATTCTATAAGGAGGATCATGGAAGATCATGATGTTGGTTAAAATAAAGAACTAACATTATTATGAACAACGGTCTTGTTTATATTTTTTTTAAACTGAAAAAAAAAATGAAATTTTGTATGCTAGGTGTACTATCTGTCAACGCAAGTACAAGCCGACATTTAAGAATCCTTTCTTTTATGCATCGCATCAAGAGCACAGAGCGTGGAAGAAATTAAAGATCAATATTTTTTTTGTGTTGACGGTACGCGCGTGAGTGAGTATAGACAGTACTAGTGTGCGAGCGAGAGGAAGTGATAACGTCCGCCATTTATAAAACCTTTCTTTAATGAACCAAGTTATAATCATGTACTTGTAATGCTAAAATCATTCATGTGCCAATTTATCCAAAATCAGGATGCATTCAATGCTACAACGGATACCACCTCCGCCAAAATCGGTGGAGGTGATTATGTCAGACTCGAACCGACTAAAACTCACGCTGTATGTGGGTCCTTGATTGTTGGAGGTGAGATTACACAAGACATATCTCCGGCAGAACAATTTGTAACAATAATTCGCTCTTTCATTCCTTAACAGTTTATCAAATATACAATAGAAACCATCATCATCATGACATTGTATCCCTATTGTAGTACAAGGTCCTCATCTCAGAGCCGAGGGTCTGCCTCCAATTCAAACGACCTTGAGTATTCCTGACAGTAAGGCCATTGGCACACATGGCACCCATTCGGTACCCACATAGCAGGCGATAATAGTTATATTATTAGTTTTAGTAAGTAGTTGCGTCCTTACCTGACGAGGTTGGGGCACCGCGCCAGGTGGTCGAGCGCGGCCTCGGTGAGCGAGCGACAGCCGGCCAGCGACAGGCGCTGCAAGCCGTGGTGCGCCAACTGGGCCGCGCCCGCGTCCGTCAGACGCGCGCACGACGACGCGTCTAGCTCCACCAGCTTCGGTAGGGCCTGGACCGAGCACGACATAGTTATACAAAGAGTCATTTTCAAGAGAAAGAATCATTTTCAAATGATTTATTTACTAAGTATTTTATTTATTATAAATTATAATATTTTTGACAAATATAGGTACAAAATTATTGTAAAATTGACATTCAAAAGTGTTATTTATGTGCCTAAACTGAATAAATAAAATTGATTTTTTGATTCTTTGATTCTTTGACACAAGGGTAAATTCGAGATCCAAGAAATGTGTTGAACAACTGAATTTGCGCTTTTGTTAAACACTTCCATTTTGTTCAATCCGTACTCAATTTTGTTCAAAACCGCGGTAGCCTAGTGGTATGGTTAACGTAAATGGGACTATTAAGACTAGGTTTCGGTTCGATCCCAGGTTTTGATGGCACACACCAATGACTGTTTGATACTTTTCGATGGCACACACCAATGACTGTTTGATACTTTACTTGAAGTTAGGTGTGTATTTATCCCAAGTTTATAAGTGCCCGGGGACCTAAACATAAATTTACGAAATGTAGGTACTAGCACCTCTGCTTACCCCTTCGGGGACATAGACGTGAGTTTATGACATGTTTTGTTCAATATATTTATGTGAATAAGTTTTTGCCCATAAAAACAAAAGATTAACACCGCTCTCATCCGATAGACGCTCATACGCTTATGTAAACACTCATGAGCTGAAGACCTACGCAAACAGATCAAACGTTCAATCGCGAAAGGCTCGGTCTCTATGTCGCCGACCGATCTCCCATCAACAATAACACTGTACTGTAAATCTAATCTATGAAACAGTCATGGTGTCATACCTGTACGACATAGCGCATAGCGACATCAGTAATATCAGTTCCAGGCAGTCGTAGCGTGTGTAAGGCGGCGAGACGACTGGGCTCCGCGCCCGTGACGTTGCCGCCGCCGGGACGAGACGACTCCGGCGGCGCGAGCACGCCGCGCAGTTTAGCGTCGTCCAGCGCGCGAGCGAACGACAGGTCTAGAGCTTGCAGCGGAGGGCACGACACTGAGCGCAGTGCTAGAGCCGCCTCGGCTGGGGAACCCGCCAAGGATAGCGAACGGAGAGTTGGCAGACGTGCCAGCAGCCTGTGTGATAACAAATAAGTAGGTCAAATGCATATCTTGAATAAATTATTGTTATTTTTCATTAGAGAATAAAATTTAGAACTATTGATGAGAGTTTCTTATTATTATCAGTTAATTATTAATGTCACCAGGTACTATGTTGCCTGGAAGAGATCGCTTCCAGCGATAAGGTCGCCCAACGTACATTAGAACAAACTGTAACTCTCACTACTTGTCCATGGTGTTTTCTTGTATTTATTTTTATTGTTTTGTTTTTTTGGTGTACAATGAGTTATCTATTTATCTATCTATCTATCTATGAGTTTCAAATGAGTTGATAATTGTCAGTTTTAATTCCTGTTGCTAACTTCGATTCTATTCATTAATAAAGAAAGCTACCATTATAATTACTAAACATATGTTACGTAACATAATGAAAAGAAAATAAATATTAGGTCGTGGTCACTCGATGTAACCATACACATATGAACCTATCCAACAAGGGAATTTTGTTGTTAGCTGTACAATTTTAAGTCCAGAATGAAGTTGCCGCGATCGCGAATATGATCTTACCAGACGAGTTGCCTCCTAGCGAGGTGGCACCACTCCAGGCCGAGTGATAACGGTTGTCGGCGTGCAATACCGGCCAGTTGCGCCGCCGATACGCGAACTTGCACGAACGACATACTGCGCCACAGCACCGGGTCCATCTGTACGAAAAACATAGGATTAGTGTCAAGCACATTTCGTAAATAAACGTCAAAAGTTGTTTGTTCAACTACTCATACTAATTATTGTATATAGACTTAGGGAAGCCACACCCGAAATGGGATTTTTATTGTTTTTATTTATGGCACGTCTATTTGACTTCACCTCGCCCGATGTTAAGCTCAAGGCAAAGTCTCATAAAAGAGGGTCACCATTGAATAAGACTAATCGGAGATTTTGGTATTTGTGTCTTATGAACCGCATGAAAACAGAAAACAGAAAGCAGCAAGCACACAGCACATTGCTTTACATTTACGTAGCATTTGCTGCTCTCATAGACATCTCATGTCAAGAAGCATTTTTCTTCGTAGTTTATAAATTTGTTTGTAAATAAACATAAAAAAGTCTGCAGAGTTCCTTGAGGGAGCCTTTCAGCTGTTAAATTCTCTCAGCATACAGGGTCGAGCATAGCGCTGCGACGGCCTTGATAAAGATTATCATTGGTACGACTAGGTGATTTACTGGAGACCGTTCGAACCGGCGCGGCGGTTAATTTGTTTAAAACAATCTTTATAGTTTTCGATGTTTTAATGGACTAAACAAAATATATGCATTTTGACTTCTCGGGCCTTCTCCGTGAGTAGCGACGCTACCGTGAAACAAATTACTACATCACGATGGTAACTCAAAAATGCCGTTCATTCGACAGAAGAAGTACTTAGATGACACAGAACCCCTTCCCACGTCAGTCGAGTGGCAAATTTTTAATACGTATTTGAAAATGTAGGTTAAAATAATATATTAATTTTGCAAAATTAATGTGTTTTTTGGTATTTAAAAAGAAAAGGGGAGGGGGGGGGGCGGTTATATTGAAACGAGGTCCTCAAAAATCAGTTGTTGCTTGAGGCCCCGTCGGAGGTAAATCCGGCACTGAGTGTGTGGGTGTGGCGATGTATACTCACGGAGTACTCGGCCCAGGCCTTGCAGACGAGCGCGCAGGTGGCGAGCTCGTGCGGCGACAGCTTGGCGAACACGGCGAGCATGCAGGCGCGGTCCATCCACGCCGCGCCCGCCGCGTTGTAGCCCGCCAGCGGCGCCGCCGGCCGCACCGGGTACATCGGCTTCTTCATTATCTGACAACACGTACGTACAGGGTGAGACATGCTCAGAGTCGGGTCTGACTTTAAAAACTGCATCAAGTGGATAGGTGCATGTAAAATTACATATAGCTCACACACCGAAACAGCAAATGGTAAGCAGTAAATTTACCTACATTTAGGAAGCAGTATGTGAGAATTTGCTGTGTGCGCAGAAAATGTTGCTTTGGTGCGTGGCAGGGAGGCCACTTAGTTTGATAAATGAGGATCAAAATAGTTATACCTCTGACCTACAGCTAACTCTAAATCAACATGAAAAATTTTCAATCACAACAAAAAACTATAAAACGAGTACCGATCTCATAATATGTTTTTTGTTATTGTGTCAATGTTTTATTGAAGGAGTCAATTCATTATTATTATTTTTGATTGACTTGAAACGTTGGCAATCTTTGGTGCAAACAAATATCGTGTGCTAAGACCTTTAGCAATTTTTTTATAGTCTCTTTATATAGTTTTTCTATAGTCTATAGAAGAAGAAGGAAGCTATCCGTCGCCGCTACCTTGGCGGAGTGGTGCGTGAGCTGCAGCGCGAGGTGCGCCCTTAGCGCCTGCTTCTTAGGCGCCTCGTCCTCGTCGCTGGCGCGCCGCTTCTTTAGCGGGGGCTCCCAGCCCTCGCCCTCGCCGCCACAAGCGCCTCCGCCTTCTTCCTCACGTTTGATTTCTGGAAAGAGTACAAAAGTTAGTAAATTATTTACACTCTCAGCAAACTTGTTGCAGACTACGAATGTGCGTGCTTAATAGTGTTGATGTTGTGTTAGTACACGTGCACGTAAGCGTCCGTAATTTGCCACCACGTTAATATTTATTCAAAAAGATTTGATTGAAAGCAGTGAAATAAATGCTCCTTGGTTGCACGGAAGAAAAAAATTGGTATTGTGCAAAGCTACCAAATCATTAAGGTATGGCCGGCAAACTTCTTGAAAATGACTTTATATGCTCGGAACAGGTCTTTAGGTTTCTTTGGTGGTAAGCGTGGGCAACGCTGATACGCGTTACCATTCAATGAATCAAGCCAATCACGTTGATCAGTGCTTTCGTTAGCGTGTTGGTTTGTCCGTAAAATGTACATTTGTGAACTAAATTAATTTTGTTCTGTTTTGCCGGCACCTATAACAACGCGGTATGTATGGTTACAGATATGTGTGTTTCAACTGTAGATAAAATAAAGATAATGTAATAAGGAGCTATAGTTACCTTCCTCAGACTTAATATGTGGTATTTCATTTTTACCCTCGATGTCGGATCCGGTTTCTGATTTCATTGGTGCTGGCGGAGGTGGTGGAGGTAACTTGTTCTGAAAATAAAAATGATTTTCCTCATTATAAGTTCACGTAATAGGAATTCATTCAGGTTAAATTATAAAGCTTAAATTCTGGAGCTTAGAAATATCCGTTCTCATATTATACATTTCAATTAAAGTGAAGAAAACGATCAGAATCTAATCAGTCATGACATTGACTTGCTCCAATTTCAATGCAATTTTGGTATGGATCTTGGTTCTATCATTGATGAAATTCAACGTCAAAATCCAATAACAAAAATTGTACCATTGTTCATACTTGTCAACATTATATTTAAGTATTGTTTTTCTGTGTGCATTTTTTTTTTAATAAATAAAAAAAAAGAGTATTTACCTGTAGATTGTGATGTTGGTTCACTTGACTGACATCTGAGCCGACGCTCATCCGCCTGAGGTCTGACGACTTTTGACGAGCCCTGAAGTGACGCGGCTGGAACAAAAGTTATTTCGTGAGTCTTCAGTATTATTAGTAGACGTGAGACAAAAGAAAGAACGCTAAATATCATTTCAATAACCTTCACATAAAACGTAGTGCAGTGTCGCGATGCCAAACATTCTGTCATTATGTTTATGTCCATAGTGTACATTTTAATCTTATTGTGTACAATAAAGAGTTATTTATCTATCTATCTACCTATTCTTCTATCTATCTATCTCTTATCTATCTACTTCATAGTACATAAAGAAATAAATTATATATAAAGAAAGTTAGGATGTCATTTAAATCGTGATTTCACTATTACTGATATGAGTATGGATAGCTAAGATACTGCAAAATATAGTAACTTACCTTGTAATCGTGGTTGAGTCCCATAGTGGTGCAAGTGGGACATTCCCAAGAGTTGGGCAGATCCTCGTTGATCTGTCCCCCAGGGGGCACACATGCGGGGTGCACGATACTATAGCACACTGAACACTCGCGGAGAGAAGAGGGACCGTTGCGTCCTAATACGAGAAGAACAATGTAAATTAATAAGTTCAGTTCGAGGAGTTTGCTCAGCAATAGAGCAAATTATTAGTGAGCAAAGTTTTTGTCCAACAAGTGAGTGAAGTTATTTGTTCAGCAAGTGAGCAAAGTTATTTTTCAACAATTGATCAAAGTTGTTTTTCAACAATTGAGCAAAGTGATTTTTCAACAATTGCTCAAAGTTATTTGCATAACAAGTAAGCAAAGTTTTTTTTTTAACTACTGAGCAATCTTATTTTTTTCTTCGAATACTCGAAACTAAGCAATGTACGTAATACGGTGGATGCTCTTACCGTTGTTCCCTTTGGCCTGCGGTGCGACAGGCGTCTGCATCCAGCCGTCGAGGTGACACACTGCACATGACGCAGTTACCGGCAACATTGGCTGGAGAAGTGTATCATATTTTTAATAAATAGAAATGATTCCCGGAATCTATTCTTGTCACTTCATAAACAGGTAGGGAGTATAATGTAAAAATTCGACAGAGGGTGATTTTAACATTGGCAAAGTAGTTTACTGTAATGCTGAATAAGTTTACATTCTATTTTATCATTTATTTTCTTGACAATGCACCACTTAATATATAATATGTCTCATCTTGTATAAGAGGGTAGGAAATTACCTGTAGACATTGTCGCATGACGCAGGTTTGCTTGGCACGACCCAGACCGCCAAACTTAACCATGTCATGACAGAACACGCACTCGCCACAATCAGTGCGCTGGCAAGCTTCGCACTTCTTACACCTAAAACAAATAACAATAAAAATATTACGAATTTCTTATTAGATATCACACTCGTTTGCACTATATTTAGCAGCGTAAGTTGTTAGAATAGTAGTGTAAATTATAACAGGGGGAGTTATATACGGATAGTACGAAAGCTTATGACTTTAGTATAGGTTACCAGTACGACGACCAGTACTAGCCGAGAGACGTACCAAGCTAGCAATTATTATTGACATAACGAATCTTCATTATCATGGAGACGTATTTTCCTAATTGCATCCATACGAACTCGGGAGTTCAAGGGCCACCAACATCGATCGACATAAGGTATCATGAAGGTGTATTTGCACATTTGAAAGCGTACTTAAACGTATGACCACTCGCTCCTTCAGTAGTGATAAATGAAAATATACCTAGGAGTTAACACGGTCGTGGTATAAGTACACGTCTGGCAAATTTCAAAGGTACACAGGTATGTAATATGAAATTCTGGTCACCCGCGTAAAAGGTATTTTGCGTTTCTGGTACTGTGCGTCGGAATGTTTCTCCCGTTATCATCATTGTATATCACGAAACGCGAAGTATTAAAGCTGGAATACATACCTAGTCCGCCTCCTACGCGGCGCGTTGTTAGCATGTTCGGGGCGAGGGCGAGCTGGTCCTCCGCGGTGTAGACCGCCGCGCCCTCCGCGCCCGCTTGAACTTCGCCGCTCACCTGCCACCACGTCGTCTGGACCTGAACACGCACAAGAATATAAGATGAACTTTATAGGCAATAAAGGCATTGCGCTAATCGACGGCACGGCACTGTTAAGTAAGGCTATGGTAATGTAAGGCTCCCATAAAAGAGATTACAAGCCAATAAATGGAGACGGAGAAGAGCGGGCCCTAGTCTCAATAGTGGGATTGGTGCTCAAAAGAAGAATACTAGTACTAGTAGTAGTGTGTTATCAATATCAATCATGTATAACAATAAGTTCCACCAAGTGCCATCAATTAACAGTATAAATAATGGTACAGCAAGTTTATCATAATGTAATGACGATGCGATGTAAAAACAAGATCAACATCTTGACAATGTATAGGTCTCTTTGATGAATGGGAAAGGCGCAACGACCGAAGGATGCCTTTTAACCAATTATGGAGTATATTATCCATAGGGCTTGCATCATTCCTTTAATTATTTTTTTTATTTATGACACGTCAATTTGACTTCACCTCGCCTGATGTTAAGCTGAAGGCAAAGTCTTATAAAAGAGGGTCACCATTGCAAACACGTTCAGTGCTACAATGGTGGCGCTCAGCTTGACGGCCTTATCAGATTATTATATTTGCTTTTGGTGCCTCCTTTCTGCGCAAACTTTCCTTCATTAAGACTTAAGTTCAAGATGTCTGCCGGTATCTATACTAAAGAAAACATGCCAAATACAATTATTCATATAAAATATTACCTTTGAGGACAGGCACGCCTGTTACTGCTAGATGTTGCTTATCATGCCTGTGTTGTTCGACTAATGTACGAACATCTTTCACCAATGCGATGGGGTCCGAGAGTAACTCGGGCACAGATTTACGTGCGGCCGGTAACTGGTGCAGGTACATTACTATAGCCTGGAAATACAGTATAACAACTTAGTTTGGTAACTTAAATGACTTGTCGGTACGAAAATGACTTAAGTACATATTTGGATTTATATTTTATGTGTGTCTAGAGAAAATATTTTAATTCTAAAGTGAACAAAGCAAAATAACGTAATACAATATTTACCTTTAGCCCATGCAACTCATTCTGAGTGAGATGTATGTGTTCTTTAGGCGCTGAGAGGGCAGGCTGTCCTTCAGTGGACAGGTGAGATCGACCCAGCAGCGCGGACACATACCTATCTAGCACATACCACAGCATCTCTGTGAAGAATGGGTAGCGGAACTTTTGTGGCACCTGTAATTGACGAGAAAAGTTATTAAAAAACCATATGATTAAATTTTACATGTAGGTATGATATTATATGAATTTATAAACTTTTTATTGTGGTAAGTAAAGAAAATTAATTATTTCATTCAATTTTTTTTTCTCTACAAAACACACTTTCATCCCCTATTTGGTAAAAACCATCTAAGTATATTTCGCATTTATAATATTAACGGATCTCACCTTAGTAACATCTTCAACCTGTGCAATTTTGAGTTGTTTCTCAATACCGAACTGATGAAGGAAATTGCCTCCGAAAACCAAAGAATCACTCGGTGTGTAGACCGCGTGGATCCACCCGGTCGGTATGAAGAATGTGTGACCGGCTTGCAACTGTAATATACAATTAATTATGTTTATTAAATCGTACCAATTAAGTGCTTATTCCGGGAACTACTGCTTTCGCAATAGGTAAAGCAGCTTTATAATAACTATCCGATAAAGTTATGATAAGAGTGTTCGATTGTTATATCGGATAGATTTACGCTCAGTAGGTACAAATATTTGAATGCAAGATTTTTTTTTATTGGTCTGGATAGCCTCTGTATTACAGAAGTAGGTACATAAACTGCAGAGACTGCCGTCTAGAAACCTCCCAGTAAAGCCTGCGACCTAGCTTGGGTCACAGGTCATATAATTATTAAAAATTCATGTTATACAAAGAATAATGTTTAAAGCTAGATAATATTTAATACAAAACAGTAATTTTAACAGTACATCTATCTATAGTTCAACCATTGTCCTAACCAAATGTGTAGGAACATTAACATAATCATTATTGACTGTTAGCCCAGTGTAAGGGAAGTAACATCAATCAAATTGTGTTAGTATCAATAAAAGCTAACTGACCATGAATATAAACTGCATTCTGAAATAAACCACTTTGTCTTGAAAACAAGATGCATTATTAAATAGCTTGGTCAAGTAGTAATATAATACACTTTGCGTCCCGCGGTTTTACATGTGCTATAAAAAAAGTACATGAAGAATGGAAAACCTTTTCCTAAGAATTTATTTATTCAAGGTTCCAACATCGGTTGACCAGTCAAGCAAGGAGTTTTACCAATCTCGTAAACATATCTACTCATATATATCTAACAACGATATTTACAGAGGCAACAAGACTTACATGAACTCTGATGCATTTTTCTACAGTATCTCCGAAAAATACGTCGGACTGTTTGCCAGAAAGCACCCACTTTTCATATAGTTGCAGGTTTTTCTCTGTAGGTGGGATGAGCCAGAACACTTTTGCACCTGTAATTATGTATAATTAACATTAATAAAATTCTAATACAATATGAAAAAGACTAACGCAGTACCTAAAAAAGTTCTTTGGACTAGGTGATGTGGTTATAGAATACTGTGTTCAGTAATACAAAAGCTGTATCTGAGAATTCTTGGCGTAATAAATTAAAATGTGTTCATTTTGAAATCTTTATAATTCTAAATTGTTCAATCATTTTCTTTATTTATTGTTAGGAATTTAAGTTTACATGCTGAATATTATGGAGTAGCTACATTGATTAAATAGTTATTGTATTATGTTGTGAATAAGTTAAAATCATAGGATAAAAGTATTTTTGTTTTGGGTTCGTCAATTATAAGGATTAAATAAAAAGATGTCAAATTAATAATGTAAAAGTGAACTAAAACACTCAATTTCGTTTATTATGTTAGGCACATAAAGATCATAGCAATATGAAGGTCAAAATTTTACAATTTTATTTGTTAAAAAATCAAAAGAAAATAAATCAATCATTTGAAAATGATTCTTTCGCTGGTTCCGCAAAATGGATATAAATACTAACAAGTAACTCATTGTCGTTTTCCGTTGGTTTTTCTTTTAATTTGTGTTAGTTTTTAGTTAATAAAATGGAAGCAGAAGATTATGTTAGTCGAGTAATCGTATATCTATGTATTTATAAGAGAGAGAACAAGAAAACCAGTTCCTTTTTTGTTTGGGTCAACGAAATTAACAATATTGAAACAGACTTGATCAATTGAATTGATTTCAAAATAAAGAAATCAAACACAAAATTACGACTTACCTCTTAAAATATGATACCATACGGATGTGCCTCCGAAATCAATGTGGAAATCAGTGTAACAGCCTTTGACTGACATGAGACAGTATTTCTGCACTTTCGGGTACATCATATCGTCCAAAGCATTAGTTGACTCCGTCTGTAAACAAAATTGATTTACACAATTATTTGCAGTTCTTAAGTCTTCATTAGAGGAGAAACATATTGCGAGAAGGTGCTACACCAGATCCTAACAATGCTAAGCTTAATGACATCTTTATTCTTTTTTTACTACCTTCACGTACATATTACGTATGGCCGTACTAATCGCCTGCCTTCTCTTACTTCTCTTTTCTCGTAATTCTCTGTTTTATATTTTTTTCCCGATTTCTTCATCTCCCCACACACCCCTTTCCCCGTTTCGTGTTTTCCATTTACCTATTTCTCCACTCATTTCTCAACTAAATGTCCTCAGGTTATCTTCAAAAATCACAAACTTTCGTATAACCTGTCATACTTTATTTGCCCCCCTTCTTCACGATAAATTAAAAGGTAGCCTATGTTCGGTACCAAGCTCTAATCTACTGAACTGAAATTTGGTACAGAGATGTACCAAATTTCAGCAAGATCTGTTCAGTGGTTTAGGCGTGATGGCGTAACATACATGAAGAGATACTTTTGCATTTATAATATTAGTATGGATGTAAACACACGTAGCAATTAAGCTTCATTATTCGTCCGCAGAACATTATAAAAATCATCGTAGTGCTAGCTAGGAATTAATTCTAGCACGACGATGATTTTTATAATAAAAGCTCAAGCTTATACCAACAACAACATTCTCAGGTAACAGCATTCTCAAAACAGTGGCAGAGAATATCAACTCTCCAATTGTTAATTTTTTTGTGGGAAGGACGATCAGTTAGGATCGTATAGCGGACTGGAGTCCTCCTCACAAAAGGAAACAATAAATAATATAAATAAATTTGAAAAAAAAAACAATCAAACTAACAAAAAATGGATCACTGTAATCTGAAATAAATGAATGAATTGAAATCGCGGTTATCAGTGTTACTATCTCACCTGTTGATCTTTCAGATGCCTCGGCCACACGGTGTCGACCCAGTCGATCAGGCGCACGATGCGAGGCGCTTGCACGTAGTTCTCGAGTCGCGTGTGGGAAAATTCTAATGAGATCACGTTCAGTAGACGCTCCTTGTTCGGATCGTCATAGTAGCGTTGCCAATCCTGCAAAAAAAAATAGAGAAGCTTAGCTTAGGTCTATCTTCCTGTTTCTGTTCTACACGAGTATATTTTAGAAAGAAGCCTGTATAAATGAAGACTTTTAGTCTTTACTAAAATTCACACTTTAAAATCGGTATATATGGGTATATTTGTATGGCTAATTAACAAACAAGGCTTTATGAGCCTACTCCAGTTCTTTAATTTTATGAGAAGCTCAGGCGGCAGTACGTCTTGCAAAGGACAAGAAAATACATAAAATTATTCGTAGAGTAATAAAGTGTGCGAGTGACATTACGTATCTTTACACAAAAGCTAGGCATGAGAAGTGACACGTTTTTTATTAATCATCAACTTCGATAGAAATAGATGTTTAGTCAATGTTTTTATACGAAAAGTCAATGCCACTGAAATTTTAAATTCGCTAATACGGTAATGATGGAGATCTGTGGGTCTATTGACGTAAATAATATTAATATCTACGAGGAAAGAAAACAAATAGGAGCGTGAAATCCGCGTACTTTAGAAGACCATCCCCTCTAGACAATGGCTAAAAGTTGCGTAGAATAGAATAGAATGATCAAGGTATTAGATTGACATACGTTCACGACTGTCATAATAAAACATCTAAATACGTGTCAATACCATACATTGATCAATCATTGTTGATGATGGTTTACCGCGAATATTTAACTTAAATGTTAATATTTTACTAATTTAGCTACCGCATAACTTTTTAATTTTGTACCGGAAAATAATAAATATTAAGGAACAAGGTTGTGGTTTTTATCTACTGTTTAACTGTTAATCATAATTATAAAATCTGCTTAAATATAGATTTTAGGCCGCGTATTAACAATTTACTGATAAGCTAATCAGTTGCGTTTACTTAATAATAGATGGCCGACGATGAATTTTTATTGCATACTGAGACACCATGGCATTTCCGTCACTAGTTTTCACAATCCTTCGTTGAATATACCTAACTAGCTGACCCGTGCAACTTCATCTGCGTCACCCCGTTTTAGCAACATTTTTCATTCCAGCCCCGCACGTTTATATGTATATGTTTATATACATATAAACCTTCCTCTTTAACCATTCTATCTATGAAAAACCGTATCAAAATCTGTTGCGTAGTTTAAAAGGTTTAAGCATACAAAGGGACATGAGGACATGAAAAATAGGGACAGAAAACGAGACTTTGTTTTATACTATGTAGTGATAGTGCTTAAACAACATCTAACCGGGCTCTAAATGATATTTGATATCATTTAGAGTCCAGCTAGACGATATCTAAGTGATAGTTCCAGTAGTCCATCCGAAGCCTGCATATTACCCAGAGCTCATGCGGGAACAACCGCCGTAACTTGCTAACTCTGCGCCGTTTAATTAACACACAGACCGTGAAAGCATGGTTGGGATCCCCTATACCTTGCCAGATTAAATACATCTATATTTAACACTCACTGGCTAGTAAGCTAAATATAATCGAAGATTACTGCAAAGATAAGCTAAAAAAGGAAGGTAGCTAGAGTTAATTATTTAACCGTGTGGAAAGGTTAACTAGCTAACCCTGGTAGTTTAGTGAAATAATGTAAATGTTACGTATGGCAACGCATTAGCGACACAATACCATTAAAGTAAATCGTCCTCATCTCTCATTCGATTGAGGGCACGCAAATATCATTAATGTTTGGTCGGGTTAACATTTTAATTATTTAACCCGAGATAACAATCTCCACATTTATTTAATACCCCAAAAGGGAACCAAACAAAGGGAAAGGCTTGAAATGAAACCCGTTCGGCTAAAATTATTACTTACAACGGTGGTGATATCATGCAGTTATTATTCATGAATTTAAAATTTCAGCAGCATTGGAATTTCATATGAGTTGAGTTGTTTGTACAATCCAATGCAGTTACAATTTTTATGCGATTTTTCTCAACGGAGACGTCAATTACTTACACATGTAGATGTACAATAGATTGAAAACAACATGTATTGTGCATAGCTACATTGTTTCTGATTCATTTGGGACTACCGACAAAGTTAAATTAATATGTTTATAAAATACTAAGTGTGTCTGAGACTCTGAGACTTCGTCCGTGTAGAGTTAGATCGTGCCTCGATTATGTTTGCTGATTATTAACTTTTATTTTTTTAAATAAAAGTAGCCTTACGCTAGTAACCAAATGGGGGATAGTATTGGGCATAACTATATAATACTACTGACTACTTTCAGTGGGGACGTCGTTTATCGGCCGGGTGATCAGCCCTTCAGTATGGGCCATTTTACCCATTTCCCTTCTTACGACTGCCATAGACGTTCCCATGACAACCGGGACCAACGGATGCTCTCCGCGGAACGACCAAACCAATGGAATTAGTCATATAATATCGTACCAAAAACATAAATGTAAAAAAGGAGAGCCAAGTTCAATACAAAAATTTAAACACTAGTAAGTAATTAGCCTAGTATATTTTATTATTTGTCTAATATGTGTACCAAATCAAATGGATGTTAGTTTACCTATCAACACGGATCAACCGAAGTCGCGATAGAAAATAGCGAGCGTGGATTGTTTTGATATTCTACAATTGGTAGATTTGAGCTCATCCATTGCCCTTGCTCCCCGTGCTATTCTCGAAAACGCACAGTTCGCGTATGGAGCTCACTTTGGGTCCACAACTCGTGCCTACTCCTACATATTCTACTTTCCATTCAAATTATAAATAGGAAAGTTTCTTTGGATATTAGTTACTCAATGACGCTGCAACGGCTCGACAGATCTGGCAGAATGTTCGAACAAGGACTTTAGATAGATAGATAGAAACTCTTTATTGTACATAATAAGATAAGAATTGACACTATGGATATATATGCATGCATATATATATGGACCATGAATAGTCCGTAATAATAACAGATAGGTCACTTTTAACCTATGTTATAATATAAGTCACGCTCATCCATTGCCATTGAACGAATCGTCCTGTCCTATCCTATACTATCTGGCTGATTGCTCTATATTACCTGACTTTGTATTATTACACCAAGTAATAACCGGTGTTTAATGTTTGTACGGTTTTGGCTTAGCTTTGAAAGTAATAAGAATACTCTAAGTAGTTACTCTAAGTAAGTTTAGTTTTTCTTTTTCATTATGGCCTATATAGACAGTGACAGTGTCAATCGGCGCCAATAATATAGGTATGCTCCACTAATCAATAAAGAAAACCGCGTCAATAGCAGTCTCGCTCGAAATGTAAATATAATTTATTCATTATTATCGTTGAAACAGTTTCGTTCAAATTAATTAAAACATTGAGCTTGAATGCCTCAGTGTGTTTACGGGTTACTCAAACTCAGAATGTTATTATCTTTTTTATTCAAATGAAGTTAATTCATTTCAAACTGTTGGAGAGATGATTCGTATTTATTATTTGCTACATAACATTTTGCTTTAGTGTTAGGTCACTTTGGGACTTCTTCCCCATCATCATCACAAATTTTTGTCACTCAATATTTTTTATCACAAATAATAAACTATGTGTAATTTTTAATCGTCAATGAACGTCACTTTACCTTCCTAACATTCGTCTGTTTCTTACGTAGCTCTAATAGCAAGCTGCTTATGAAAAAAAAATACCTTTTTTTTAGGTCGTCAAATAGGACGACCCGCTAACCCGCTGTTCTCAAAGTTACCCAGTTGTCAAAAAGTAATCTCAATTTATGGTAAAATTAAGTAAACGGCCTAACAAATGTTAAGCTTTTTCTTTATTTCCAACCGAAATTACTCACACACAGTGGACACGTGGTCAAAGGTGTTTTGCCACTCACAATGGAGAAGGAATGGGGGTCAACAAAAAAAAGATATTATTAACATAAACATAATTGTATCAAAGCCCCATAAGTATTAGTGACAAATATGACATTTTTTACGTTCAAATCATTCGTGTCCTAGAAATGACACGTGATTTACTTACTAGTTACGAATTCAAGAATAAGCAATGAGCCGGTAATTCCGAAATGTTATACGCTATTTGTAAACATTTTAAGACTAGGGTGACTTCAGTGCAGGTACAGTTTAGCTTCATATTTCAATGTTTTTATGAGCAAGAAACTTTTCAAGTTTCATAAGTTTTGTAAGTATTCCAAGATAGATCAGTTTACATCAATGTTCGAAGTAAAAGTTTGAGAGCCCTGAAATACGTGGAGTTATTTTACCTAAATCCAACGTACTAGATTTAATTTTCTTTCATTGATAGTTCATTAGAAGTGAGATTGATGGGTTTTTAAATTTATACAAGAAATAAACTTCGGGTTTGACCGCGGGGCGTAGTTACTTAACTATAGAACAAAGCCTGTGTAGTGTGTACCAAAAAGAACTTTATCAAATGGAACAGAGCTTCAAAAAAGTATTCCTAAATCAAATAAAACATTACGTAAAAAATTATTCTTTAAATTCCGAAGCATACATTTCAGAATCGCTCGTCGCTTTGCCAATGAAAAAATGTAAACATTAAATACCTTCATGTTCATCTCGATGTTCTTCTGAGTGTTCACGTCCATGACGTCGAGCAGTCGGCGCGAACCGACGCACATGCGCACATCGTTCACTGTGAAGTTACTCGTCGGCACCCTGCAACGTAGAACGTAGGTAACACTCACGTAACACGACGGAAAATATTTTCATCACTTTGGGCGGGACTGGGTTGGCTGACGGTCGTCTCGCGGCTGCCGTCCGCAATATACCGTAGCACGATATTATAGACGAAAACATAATGCGGTATGGTTACCGCTAGGCCAGGCATGAAGAGGGCTTGTTATGTAATCTACAGAATGCTTCAGTACTGATGTTTTAGCTCTTTTTATAATATAGGAACATAATGCGACAACTGATGAAGACAAAGGAATATTGAATCATTATTACGTGGGTGTATTGTAATTCGTGATACTGTTTCATGTATTATTTATCCCATACCTACTTGTTTTTGTCAAGGATTTGAGCAATGGAGCGTATTCTAAGTACTTAATAAATTATTATAAATATTATGAACAATAAAACTACTGTTTTTGAATGGATAATGGATGAACCGATCCGAAGTGATAATTAGGTTTACTTTTTTGTTCACACAATCGTTAGAAGTATAAATATTAATTTTATTTCTACTACAACGTAATCATTTATGTAGAATCGTACTCTTTATTCCATTATGAGTTATTCTTTGTGATAAAGAAATGTGGATCAATATCATGATTGCTTCAGGTACACATTATTGAAAGCTTTGTTCAAGAGGCTTGTCTTAGCATGTTCAAGGACTTATTGTAAGAGATAGGTATGCTTAATGAAAAGGTTCTTTTATTGGCAGTCTACACCGTTCATAAACGCCCGATGCTCTCGGAATTGTTTTTATTAGGCATACCTAATCCGGTTTTAAATAGTAAATCTTAAATCTAAAAAGTCATGCTAGAATAAAGCTTGGATAGAATGTAGGCTGAGGTAAAAGATTAGCATACACGGAAAAGGCCTAGGTATATCAAGTAGTGTATAGTAATTTGCTAAATGCTAAAGAGAATTGGAAAATTGATTGTCTTTGCGTGACATCATTATAATGCATTTAAATCCAGATATTAAAAATACCTTATCTATTGGTTAAAGTAACGCCAACAGTATACAAATACAACAACTAAAAGTAGGGCGTGAAAATGCATCTCACGAGGCCGTGAAACTGAAGTCCACCATTTTGTCGGTGGCCATTTACTCTTTCTACCTACTTAGTTATTTCTACACTTTCAATCTGACCGGGTGAAATCAATTAGATGAACCATCGGAAAACAAAATAAGTATTAATAAAGAAGTAAACTAACTACACTCAAATAACGATTGACTTTCAGAAATAATAATATAATCATCTAATATAGCAAATATAGTTTTCACCACAGCAGCTCAAACAAGTGAGTTTTGCTGCGTAAAAACAGTGTGCAAAATGCGATTTTGCTCACTCAGTGAGACAAAGTAGCTTTTTAATTATTTTTTTTTAATTTTCAATAAAGAGTGCCAACCATAGATTCAAAAAGAATTGTTCCGCGAATAACTTTCGAATTACATACACTGCACTCTGTCTCTTGGCCGTCCATAAAAAAGTTTGAGTGACAAACACAAGTATTTTGAAGGTTTTTTTTTTAATTTATGGCACGTCAATGGTCCTATTTCGAAATTCTAAATTTGAAAGATATTTGTAAAAGAATAACCATGTATTTTATTTACATTATTTAATAATTATGTAATCTTATTGAATACCAAAATAAGTAATGCATAAGTATTTATAATGATTACTATTATCAACATTTGAATGAAAAATAAAATGTCACGTACGCTGTTTCAAAAGTTATTTTTTAAAGGTATAAAATTTAACTTTTAAAATTCAACTTTAAATTTGCAGAACAGCAATAAGTAATTAGATTAATTATTAACTTTTAAAATTTTCAGCATTATTTTAATTAATAATAGGTGTTCTGTTCTGTTAATAAGTGTTGCATTATCTTCTAAGTAAAATTTCTTATGTGTTCTCGCTGCTGAAGTGAAAAGTAATGTGTGCCACACGAGAGCAAAATTATTTGCATCTCGTGCATTTGAATCCCTCACTACGCTCAGGATTCTACATTAGAATCACTCGCTACGCTCGTGATTCAATCCTAGAATCCCTCGCTTGCTCAGGATTCAAAATCAGCACTCGCAGCAAAAAACAGTTTTGCTCTCTTGTTGCACAAATAACTATTGTTAGTTTTGCTATGAAACTTAGAGCTTGTATTACGTAAACTTAGAGCTGCTTATAAGTATTTTTGGACCTAATAAAATTGTACTTATTTTTATTGGCGCTGTCATCAGGTTATACGACTCTCCCGCATTTACAATTAGTCAATTATATTATTAAATAAATACGTACGAAGTACTCAAGTTCTGAGCGTTTAAAAATAACACTTAATACTTAGAATTATGTAGATACTTTGAAGAGAACGTTATGAAACGCTTCCCATCCCCGCGGCCGGCAAACTGTGTAGGTTTGCGACCTCTTGCTACCTACGGCTACGGTCGCTATAGTAACCTTTGTGCTCTACACTTTGGTGTAGGAGGAGGTACTGTCGACGCTCTCAATTATGGTATCAATAAACATATATTTCCACATTTTAAGGTAGAAAGATTATTTTAAGACGAAAAATATATTACAAGGTGTATTCAGAATCGTATTACCGAACTTTTACTGCGAAGTATTGACGTGTTTGATCACACAAGTTTATATTAGCCGTACACATTAACTGGCTTTGTGTAGAGACCGGTAATGCATTTGCATGTGCTTTATCGAGACCTCGTAGCTCTATTTGATTTCAAAGGAAGTTACAAGGCTTGAACTCGAATTAAAGTGTCGTTATGAACTTGTGTTTGGATGTTATTTATATAATATTTATACCTTTATGTACTCCTTTTCATCGGTAATTGGATATGGGGTAATATAGTTTTCAATTGTTATATTGAAGAGCACGAGGCTGGTACTCTATTTCAATTAAATGCTCTCCCAAAGCGTCCATGCCATGATCTATACCTTCAATATTCATACTCCTACCCTTATCGCATAAATAATTGGCGTCGGCGCCATATTTGTGCGTTTTCTCAATACAAATCTATGTTATGAAAATTTTCTAAAGCACTTAGTATGCTAACTGTTCATCTACTAAATATCTACTACCTAACCTACCATTTGATGTAGTTTTCTTAATACCAATGGTCGAAATTCGACCATAAATTAATGTGAACCTCCAAACAATAAAATCAGTATATAAGTGTTCATTACATACATATCGCTCGCAAATTCTATCAGTACTCTTTCTTTTTCATGTTAAGATGACTTGTTCAATCTAAATTATTTATCACTAATTATTAAACCATAATTCACCATAAAATCACTAATTAAAAAAATATAAGTGAACGTCTATTGTCATAAACTTCTATAAACAATTAGATAAATATTTTGAACTATCGCAATACATGTAACAAAAATGTTACTGTTTCAATATGCTCTCCACTATAGCGAGGTTTTATGAGAATCGGTAACATAGTCCGGTCATTTTAGACAATTGAAATAAAGAAAATTCCGACAGAGCCAAATTTTCGTAGAGACCTTAGGTTTACCACAAGGAATAAAGTGTCAAAAGTCCCCATCAATCCCATGTGAGCTTAGAGACTTATTCGGGGCCCAAGGTCAAAATTTTGGGTCTTTTGTATTTTTCTCGAAAACGGTAAGTTTTATCGAAAAAGTAACTTCGAGAAAGTTGTAGATCTTAAAATTCTCTATAAAAATGGTCCCATTGCTTTTTCTCTAAGACCCACTATTTCCCAGATATTGCGCTCGTAACAATCACGTTCTACATAATATGCACACATTTCCACACCACCTGTGAGGTAGTGTACTCGGTGCGTTTATTTTAACGTGGTATCCCCGGTAGGCCTATTCCACGAACCTTTATGACGTTATTTTCAGGAACAATAATTATTTAATAGTAGAAGATTATTGATATGGGTTACTGAGTTTAACTGTCGTTCTAACTTTTTTCATTACTTTAATCTGACTCATACCTACTCTTCATATTCAACTTCAACAATCATGTTTTCTTCGATTTCTTCTTGTTATTCTTCTTCTCCTTCCTGTTGATAAACGGTTAGAAATTGTTCAAATAAAGATGAATCAGTTGTCTCTTCATGAAAATCACATTAATCTTCCTCTCTTGTATTTAATTGAACATTTTAGCAAGAGACACCTTGGCAATTGGTACACGCTGGAGAACACTGCAACTCTACTATTTACAGCCACATTTGGCACTACAACCTTTCTTGCAATTGCAAAAAATAGTGTTAAGTAGTTTTTCTGGAACAGGGGGGAGTGAAGTTCGAATCGGTTCCAAAGTATTATTTATCAATTTCCAACCCCAGTCTTCAGGGTTCAGTTCATTGCCTTGCCATGTCTGAACTTGATAGAATACTCGAAATAAATGTTGAGTAGCAGATGTCGATGTTGGAGGAAGACAAGATAGCTGTACTTGCTTTTTGTTTCGTGTATTTTTTACTAATGTTAAATATCTGTAGGTATGTATCTATGCAATCAATTTTTTTTTTGATTGACTGCGCAAAAGTATTTACAGAAATTAATATTCACCTCAAATACTAATTACTAAAGGAATTCGGTTTCTTCTTGCGGTTTATGGAGCTTCAAAAAAAATTGATTGCATAGATACGTACAGATATTTAACATTAGTAAAAAATACACGAAACAAAAAGCAAGTACAGCTATCTTGTCTTCCTTCAACATCGGCATCTGCTACTCAACATTTGTTTCGAGTATTCTATCAAGTTCAGACATGGCAAGGCAATGAACTGAACCCTGAAGACTTTTTTTTTTATCCTGCTAAAAATCCCCACGGATACCCCCCCACCGGAGCCGGTTGGGAAGGTTATGTCGGACTCGATCCGACTAAAACGCACGCCGGCTTTAGATCTTCATTTGCCGGAGGTGAGGTTGTAGCCAACATATCCCTCGTCCCCAACTAGCCCTCGGGTATGGGGAGGCGCATTTTGCGCCGCCGCCGCTGAACGCTGAAGACTGGGGTTGGAAATTGATAAATAATACTTTGGAACCGATTCGAACTTTACTCCCCCCTGCTCCAGAAAAACTTCTTAACACTATTTTTTGCAATTGCAAGAAAGGTTGTAGTGCCAAATGTGGCTGTAAATAGTAGAGTTGCAGTGTTCTCCAGCGTGTACCAATTGCCAAGGTGTCTCTTGCTAAAATGTTCAATTAAATACAAGAGAGGAAGATTTATGTGATTTTGATGAAGAGACAACTGATTCATCTTTATTTGAACAATTTCTAACCGTTTATCAACAGGAAGGAGAAGAAGAATAACAAGAAGAAATCGAAGAAAACATGATTGTTGAAGTTGAATATGAAGAGTATGAGTCAGATTAAAGTAATGAAAAAAAGTTAGAACGACAGTTAAACTCAGTAACCCATATTAATAATCTTCATACTATTAAATAATTATTGTTCCTGAAAACAACGTCATAAAGGTTCGTGGAATAGGCCTACCGGGGATACCACGTTAAAATAAACGCACCGAGTGCACTACCTCACAGGTTGTGTGGAAATGTGTGCATATTATGTAGAACGTGATTCTTACAAGCGCAATATCTGGGAAATAGTGGGTCTTAGAGAAAAGTCAAAGGGACCATTTTTATAGAGAATTTTAAGATCTACAACTTTCTCGAAGTTACTTTTTCGATAAAACTTACCGTTTTCGAGAAAAATCCAAAAGACCCAAAATTTTGACCTTGGGCCCCGAATAAGTCTCTAAGCTCACATGGGATTGATGGGGACTTTTGACACTTTATTCCTTGTGGTAAACCTAAGGTCTCTACGAAAATTTGGCTCTGTCGGAATTTTCTTTATTTGATCACTATTTTCATGTCTAAAATGACCGGACTAACAGTTGAAGCAAAACTATTTATATCGGTTCTTATCGAGACTTATTTAGTGTTATTTTACAGTTCATAAATAACTTTATAGTCCAAAATAGGAGACAAACACAATCAGTCTCTCTGTGACAAAATGGCTGCTGAAAAGTAATTGATGTGTTGGGTAAAGTTTAGGTACTAAATATAAATCGCCAATTTTAAATGTGAAAGTTTGGATGGATGAATGCTTGTTACTTATTGCTAAATCAGGTATGAACAGTTCTGTGAAATTTTGCATAGAAATACAACATTCGGTCAACTGTGGAGATATGTTATGGTCGGGAATAAGTGAATAACACGTAGGCTGCTATTGATTAATGATTAATAAGGTTCACATTTAATCTCTAGGCATCTCACCTGCTGGGTGTCATCTCGAAACAGAGGGCCCCGGGTCTGCCGGGGTGGGAGGGATATGTGTTCGTGCGTTTTAGTCGGTTCGAGTCCGACATAACCTCCCCAACCGGCTGCGGCGGGGGTGGTATCCGTGGGTATTGTTCGCACGATAAAAAAAGGTATCTCACCTGCTGGCAAGTGTATGATGTGGTCTACGATGAAAACATGTTTGCCTAAAAGGACTCAAGAAAAGCTGAGCGAAAAACCTCTTGCGTGATATTCGTGTAACTCTTAAACTTTTGACAGCTAAGAAAACCTCTAAAACATGCCAAATGAGTACTTGTCTTTCATCTTAACTAAGTAGTATGTTTAACTTAATTTTATATACATATTTCACCACAGAAAGCTTATCTCTACTTTAGAAACGTACAAATTCATTATAGATTATTATGTGTAACAGTCCCTCAGCAAACTAACGTTGGTTTATCCTTTGTTCGGCTAACGAATTTACCGGCAGCAACCCTAATAGCGGGGTAATTTTGTAAGCAATGGTTGTGATTGAAAGGATTCTCGCTAGTTCTATAGTTATTTGTACCAGAATATTGAACTACCTACTATTGTTAGAGAAATCATACCCTGTATTTGTATGATGATAGGGTATGATTTCTCTGATAGGGATGATAACCACTTTGTATTTACAAAAACTGCTTAAGTGAATTTTTCAAACAACGACTAGTTTTAAAAATATTTGAATTTTTAGGATATTCGAATTTAAAATTTAATTTTCTTGAAGCGCAGAAACACGGTCTAGACAAAATCGTTAGGAAAGGATGACATCATGGCTTCTTAGGGCGCAATACAAATGCGCAGGAAAATATCAAATTTTTCTCGGTCTGTGTTGCTTTTACAGGTATATGGTTTATGGTCATTTGAGATCTATATTTTGACCTACTTAAATATAATGAAAAGTCATAGTTTCAGTTCAGTTAGATATTTTTTTTTGTAGTGCATATTCTTACAGCAAACACTAGATATTATGTACTGGATAGAATTGGACTTCTATCATCTCTATTGCAACTCAAAAATGCAGTCGATTCGACAGAAGAAGAAGAATCTATATTCACCTGATCTGGAAAAGCCCTGGGTTACCCCCGCATTTTTTCCTTGGTACATTGCTTTTTTACTGTGCATTTAACGATGTTATATGACAAATAAATCATAATTTTCTTTTTTTAATTAAATTTTACACAAGAATAAAATGAGTCATATTTCACAATAACTTCCACCAAGTTGCGCATTATAACATCAGCGAGATTCGCTAGCACTTAAATATCACGTCAGAATAGACTCGGCAGATTCTATATTAAAACTTTCAAGATCAAAAGGGAGAATGTCAAAGTTCAAAGTACGAGATTAACTTAATGGTTTTGGTGAATATGAAACGCATTTTATATCAACATAGATACCTCAATATTGAGATATACAAACATACAAACAATTGATGAGAATGTCGACCTCTGTGGCGTGGCGGTAGTGAACGCGACTGCTACGCATGAGGTGCGGGTTCGATTCCCGCTCAGTGCAAATATTTGTGTGCATGAAACATGAATATCTGCATTGGTCTGGGTGTTTCTATGTATAATATGTATGTATTTACAAAAAAAAAAATGTATTTAAGTATGTTTATCCGCATTCTAGAACCCGTAACACAAGCTAGTTAAGCTATGCTTACCATGGGTCTAGGTGACGTTGTGTAGATTGTCCTAGAATATTGTTATATTATTATTATATGTGGTTCTCAGCACATTGTATTCTCACCCGCGTCACTGAATAAATAATAGCTAAGTGCGTGCTTGCGTTCATGTCGGATTTGTCCTAATCTATTTTATTTATTTACTAATTTTTATATTAATTGTTAATTGTATTGTGAATAGTGGTATGGGTAATGGACTGCTGAGACGAGGTCTCGGGTTCGATCCCAGGTTACCATGGCATACACCAATGACTTTTCGATGCTTTCGAAGTTATGTGTGTATTTATCGCAGGCTTATAGTGCCCGGTTAATGGCAATAGGCTCGCCACCTATTACAAAGGGACCTAAACATAAACTGGCGAAATGTGGGTGCTAGAACCTCTGCCTACCCCTTCGAGGATACAGGCGTGAGTTTATAAAAAAAACATATTTGTTAAATTTAAGCAACTAAAAACAAGGAAAAGAAATAGGTAAAATTGGTACATCATCAGTTGAACACAACAAATTAATCATTAAATAATTTAATCAAAATTAATGCTTGGCATATTTCACTTTTGTGATTAACTGCAATTATTTCAACGAAACATAGCCTGGAAGTAAAATGCAGGTGTCATTGGTGTAGAATGTAGATATCCAAGTTTAATAAGCTCACTCATTGTAATTCGTTAATTTTAGAATGCGAAATACAACTTTTTTTAAGTTCAGCCTGCAGCATTAATTCCATAGTCGGAAAATTGACAACGGGCGGTCTGTCTGTATATCATAACAAATGCTACTTGCGGTGACTGAGCGACATTGTTACCACAAGCGGAGTGTAATTTCCCATTCACTGTAACAGTTATTATTTCAATATCAGCAAATAATTTAATTTCAAACCATTTTTATTCATCAGACTAGAATAAAACAGTTTCCTCCAGTTGTAACTTTTACTTTGTTTCTCGGTAGTCGCAGATTGAAATGAGTTTTTTATGTCTATTGTTTATCGCCTAGGTTATAAATAAAAGTACACTAGAACGGGCACATTGCACGAGCCAATTATAATAACAAGCGCACAAAAAAGGCGCACTTTATAGGGGAACACTTAACTACACGGCACAATTGGACGTGTTTCGGTTTACACTTGGCCGTTTTTAAGGGCTGTCTTGGAGTTCTTGTTAGTAGAAGTTATGGAATTATGGTATGGCAGATGGGTAAATGCCAGTGCTTTTGACATATTAAAATAGTTGTTTTATAGTTTTCTAGCTTTATCACAAATTATTGAGGACTTGTATTGTTTAAAAAGCACCTTGGTCAGCTATCTAATAATTTTCGTATTGTACAGAAAATGTAGTGTTTGAATAGTGTTGTGTCCGGTTTCTATTATTTGAGAGTATCAAATCAAGTGGAAAGTAGACTAACACGACTTGAAGATCCATTTGCATGCAATGCCATACCTAGTTATTTAATTTTTCTTTTCTTATGTACACTAGGAGGGTAAGGGGTCCCTTCCACCACCTTGGGGACCCAAGCCAACCTCACCTGCCCGTGGTGCCCTCTGCCGACCAACGAACGAGGCTCTGGCTACCCGCCAACCCGCACTGGACCAGCGTGGCGGGTATACGGTCCGAAAACCCCCCAAGATGTTGGTGTGCACCAAACGGCCCCAAGTGCCCGGGGGCTCCAGTCGCAACACTGACGCGCCTGACGGGCGTCAGTCGAGCGCTGGGGCCAGGGGTGCTAAGAATCACCGGGCGGGATCCCTCCGTCAGACGACCAAAGCATGCACAATGGACAACCGATGCAAACGTAGGTTGTCACTGGTGACACACAACATCTGCACTATGAGGACAGACGAGAAGCTAGCAGAGCTGGAAGAAGAATTGAGCAGGTTGCGCTGGGACATCGTTGGGTTATGCGAAGTCCGAAGAGAGGGAGAGGACACAATAACCCTGAAGTCTGGCAACCTGCTCTACTACCGGGAGGGCGACGAGAAGTCGCAAGGTGGTGTCGGGTTCATCGTCCATAGGTCCCTCATAAACAACATCATATCCATCACGAGTGTGTCGAACAGGGTCGCGTACCTGGTACTCAGAGTGTCCAAGAGATACTTGCTGAAGGTCATACAGGTTTACGCACCGACCTCGACACGACCAGATGATGAAGTGGAGGCTATGTATGAGGACATTAGTAGAGCCATACATGCCTCTAAATCACACTTCACTATTGTTATGGGGGACTTCAACGCAAAACTGGGTACGAGAGGTGATAACGAGTTGAGAGTGGGGCAATATGGGTATGGGAGGCGTAACCGAAGGGGTTGGAGGCTGGCCGACTTTCTTGAGAAAGAGCGACTCTTTATGATGAACTCTTTCTTCAAGAAGCCGCCCCACAGGAAATGGACCTGGATGGGCCCCGGTGGTCGTACCAAAAATGAGATCGACTTCATCATGACGACGCATAGACGGATATTCAATGATGTCTCAGTGATCCATAGGGTGAAAACCGGAAGTGATCACCGAATGGTTAGAGGCACATTGAATATTAATGTTAAGCTGGAGAGATCCCGTCTGATGAGGTCTACGCTCCGACCTAGAGCTTCCCATATACAGTACCCCGAGAGCTTTCAACTCGAACTTTCGAATCGCTTCTCTTGCCTAGAAGAATGCAGTACAGTGGACGAGATAAATAACAGGTTGGTTGAAGCTGTTCATTCAGTGGGTTCCAAATTCTTCAGGCCCCGTCGAAGAGATAGACCACAGAAGCTCACCGATCACACCCTCAAACTCATGGCCGAACGACGCTCTATGAGGCTGCAGTCTACCAATGACGCTGAAGCACATCGGCAGCTCAATAGACGTATCCAGCAGTCTTTGCGACACGACATCCGTGCCTTTAATACTCAATGTATTAAAGAAACAATTGAGCGAAATAAAGGCTCCAAAGTGTTCGCAAGAGACTTGTCTATTGGGCAGAGCCAGTTGACAAAGCTGAAGAGGAAGGACGGCAGCGTCGCGTCGACTAAGGCAGATGTTTTGGGGGAGATCGAGGGGTTTTATGGACAGCTTTATACCTCAGTCACTAAGCCTGCTACTGATACGGTTAAAGATCCAAGAGCCAAGCTAACCCGACACTACACCGAGGATATCCCGGACATCAGCCTGTACGAGATTAGGGTGGCCCTCAAGCAGCTTAAAAATAACAAGGCACCAGGAGAAGACGGAATCACTTCGGAACTTCTGAAAGCGGGTGGAACACCGATACTTAAAGTCCTTCAGAAGCTCTTCAACTCCGTCCTATTCGAAGGTACTACGCCGGAAGCATGGAACAGAAGCGTGGTGGTCTTGTTCTTCAAGAAAGGTGACAAAGCCTCTCTTAAGAACTACAGACCCATCTCGCTTCTGAGCCATGTTTATAAGCTGTTTTCGAGGGTTATCACGAATCGTCTCGAACGCAGGTTTGATGACTTCCAGCCGCCCGAACAAGCCGGTTTCCGAAAAGGTTATAGTACCGTAGACCACATTCATACGCTGCGGCAAGTCATACAGAAGACTCAGGAGTATAACTTGCCACTATGTTTAGCGTTTGTGGACTACGAGAAAGCCTTTGATTCGATCGAGACATGGGCAGTGCTACAATCTCTCCAGCGGTGTCATATAGACTACCGGTACATCGAAGTGCTGAAGTGTTTGTATAAAAACGCCACCATGTCAGTCCGAGTACAAGATCAGAGCACAGCGGCGATGCTGTTGCAGAGGGGAGTGAGACAAGGAGATGTAATATCTCCGAAGCTCTTCACCAATGCAATGGAGGATGCCTTTAAGCTACTGGAATGGAAAGGTCTCGGCATTAATGTTAATGGCGAATACATCACTCACCTTCGTTTTGCCGACGATATCGTGCTCATGGCAGAATCGCTGGAGGATCTAAACACAATGCTCGACGACCTCAACCGAGTCTCTCAACAGGTGGGCCTCAAGATGAATATGGACAAGACCCAGGTTATGGCGAATGCTCATATTCTAAGGCCCTCCCCAGTGTCAGTTGAAGGCTCGACCCTCGAAGTTGTAGACAAGTACGTCTACCTTGGACAGATGGTCCGATTAGACGGATCAAACTTCGAGGCGGAGGTCAATCGTCGAATCCAACTCGGCTGGGCAGCGTTCGGGAAGTTACACAGCGTCTTCTCGTCCAAAATACCTCAGTGCTTAAAGACAAAAGTCTTTAATCAGTGCGTGTTGCCAGTGATGACCTATGGCGCCGAGACGTGGACCCTCACTATGGGCCTCATAAGAAAGCTCAAGGTCGCACAGCGAGCTATGGAAAGGGCTATGCTCGGAATCTCTCTGCTAGATCGAATCAGAATTGAGGAGATCCGCAGACGAACGAAAGTGGTCGACATAGCCTACAGGGTTAGCAAGCTGAAGTGGCAATGGGCGGGGCACGTAGCAAGAAGAACAGATGGCCGTTGGAGCCAAAAGGTTCTTGAATGGAGACCGCGTACCGGTAGACGAAGCGTGGGACGGCCTCCTGCGAGATGGGCGGACGACATAGTCAAAGTCGCGGGTACCCATTGGATGCAGACCGCCTCCAACCGGTCGGATTGGAGGTCGATGGGGGAGGCCTATGTTCAGCAGTGGACGTCTTGTGGCTGAAATGATATGTACACTGAACTATAGATAGAGCTGTCCGCTTTATTTCAAAATTGAGATATCCCCGAGTGTACTCTTACTTTTCATAAGTGGCCGCATCAATTTAAAAACAATCTATCAATTTCAATTCGTCAATAACTTCAATGAATTGTGTAATAATCACATACCAATGCAAGCTGTAATCTATCACTAGTACAAAATAATTAAGAGAGGGAAGACAATAATGTGATGACATATCTGTGGCAATATTTTGGGGATATCCGCGGTAGCCTAGTGGTATGGGTAATAGACTGCTGACACGAGGTCTCGGGTTCGATCCCAGGTTTTACCATGGCACACACCAATGACTTTTCGATGCTTTTCGAAGTTATGTGTGTATTTATCGCATGCTTATAAGTGCCCGGTTATTGGGCACCTATTACATTGGGAACTAAACATAAACTGGCGAAATGTGGGTGCGCTAGCACCTTTGCCTACCCCTTCGGGGATAAAGGCGTGAGTTTATGTTATGTTATTTTGGGGAAGTCTACTAATTCTCAACAGTGAATGTCCTATGGCAGAGGTAATGTTGATCGTGCCAATACATACCTACATTATGTATAATTCACATGGTTCTGTGTATGGGAGCCGTAATATACCATGTGATAGCCTTTCACACGTTCCTAAAAGTATTGTCGTGAGGAATCTATTTGTATTAGTTTTTGCCAAGGATGGGTTGGTTTCCCAGATGTCTGACATTATTGACGTGTTTAAGTAGGTTTTGGCGATAGTTCGAGAATATAACAATGTAGTTAAATATACATTTAATTTAATATTTTTTTAATATATCACATGTTATATATAACTATACCGTTTTAGTGTCATTTTTTCTAAAACAAACATGTAAATAATGATTCATCGTTCGTCATAGGCCGCCCCGAAGTGTAGGTCTCAGATGAAATCGGGACATAATGTTGTTATAATGATGAAGGAGATTTAAGTTATTTCTACGATTAGTATCTCAAATATTATACGCGACTAGACAAGAAAAGTAATATAATTATGCTTAGCTATAGCTATATTCGATATTGATTCAAGATATTTGGGAGCAGAGTAGGTTCAAAAAGAGTAGGCTGAATTATCTTTTGTGATTGTTCATGGAACGTTACCTTCTAAACCCTTAGGCGAAATATTCTGGATTTCGTTTAAGTTTCCGCTTTTATATCGACAGCGTAGCACGTTTCATATAACGAATCTTTAAAGAAAAAAGATGAAAGAAAAAGAAACGGTATCACAATTCATGTTTTGTAGCTATGTACTTAATTTAGAAAGAGGGTGGTAAATATATTGGCTTGAATTTCATGTACCTATATATCATCAACAAATGAAAAGTACTCTGCTACATATATTTTACCACTTGGTGGCAGACAAGCACGGGGCACACCTGATGGGAAGTGGTCACCGTGGTTTATGGACGTTTGCAACACCAGAGAGGTGTCACAGTCGTCCCTGTAGAAACCTTCTAATGGCCTTCTTGAAGAACCCCATAGTGTGGTCGCTTGTAAAAACCACAGCAGGGAGAGAATTCCACAGCCTATTATCACTAAACTCATTAAACAATACAGAAGCAAAATTACTAATTATAATAGACAAAGTCTTCATATATTAAAAGTAAGTCACTTATTAACTCAACATGTTTTATTCGCATAACCACAGGTTGTTATAAAGTATTCAAACCCAAATTACTCGACAGACGGCTTGCGGAACATGAGCTACGATTATAAAGAGTATTGTATACATATAGAGTGGAACACAGGAGCGAAAATCGTCGACTTGAATTGATTCTGCGGAAATGAGGAAATGAACATAAAAAATACATTGCCTTCTCTGTGCCGAACGTTGTTTTAAATGTAACTTCAGCACCATGATGTACTAATAAACACTTCCATTTTATTTCGTACGGATTTTATTAAAGTAATAGAAAGCTTTCGTTTATTTTTCCCTAACTTCACCCACCCTCGTTGAACGACTATAAGTAGATAATAAAAATAAGAAAATGGACTGCCTGTTACCGGACAGTTATCATTATTATTCTTAGTTTCTTTCGTAGTAAATATTTGTTGGACTGGGTTAATATCAATCAATATCAACAATTCAACCTATTTAGATCATACGAGTAAATCTCACGTATTCAGAACTTCAAAAACTTATAATTAAACCTGAAAAGAGAAGTCAGGACGAATTTGTGTCATACGCATCTTTTATTGCAGTAGCATTATATTATAATCAGACGTAAAATGTTTCGTTATCACTTTAGTGGTAGGAATAAAAATAAAAAAAACTTCTATATTTATAAGCATTTTAATTAATTAAAGCAAAAAAAAGTGAAAATTAAACAAGGAAAATCACAGAAACGATAAAATGTAATATAGTAATTAAATTAAGTAAGAAGTTATTGTATCCTTTGAATTGCCAGTAGAACAAAAACTGCGCCTAAGCATAACGAAACAACATTTCTATTCGCTGCGGTTTTCTACACAATGCGATACAGTCAAGTGGCCTACCACAAATGTGATAGCAATCCTATATCCTGCATGATACAAACATACTCCAATATACAAGTTAGACTATAAAAACACGATCACGGGCTGCACTAGCAACATGGCCGAAATGTCAAGCAAACATTAAGTAAATGATTAATAATAATAATAATATGTATTTACCATTATGATCGCATTGATACCCGTTTTCGCTAACCATGTATATCATGCAACGCGAAAGTTTAGAAGTGAAAATTTTAAAACAAATTGTAAGATTGGTGATACAATAGGTAAAAAAGTACAATAGGTGATACAATTTAGAATAGTTGGTTAATTAAATTAAATTATAATGAATGAATATCATTATATTTATATAAACATAATTATTATCACATTATATCAATGCAATATTAAAAATAATAGTGGTTTCTTTATTTATTTATATACTTTTCTGAGATTACCAAAAGCCGTGATTTGAACACTTGGGTGACTGTTTATTTTTTAATTTGTATGACAACTTGATAAAAGATGTCAACAAATGTAAAAGATGGTCTACTTACTTTTTATCAGGACCAAGATAGCCAAGTCGTAAAATTTTGAACTAAAGTCAATAAATTGATAGTGGAGTAAACTAGCACATAGCAGTATTATACCCTGGGTGAGTGAGGTCGTGTGTACACGATCAAAAGATAATATCTATAGTGCTTTTTACAATTAAGTACCTTGCGTATTCTAGTCTAAAGGTTCAATTTTGCCTCTTATCTTTTAGGGACTAACTATAATTTATTCTACTTATATCAGCTGTTCATAGAGTATAAGGTTGACTACTAATAGAGTTCAGCGGTGTAACGCTGTACCTGCGCGGTCGCACCTTGTCGACGTTATTGAATGCTATAGACAGATGGAATTCAGCTGTTTTCCGCTGCATTAAGTGTCGTACTGAACGCGGTCCCAACTTGCCGTTGTTCTTGTAAGCTATAGGTGGAATTCAGACGTGTTTCGATGCGCTCTAAAGTGTTCCGCTACGTTGGTCGCCAAACGTATACTTTTTCCGACTCAAAGTCGACAAGTTTCGACCGCGTACACTACACGGTACAACTCTGAGGGCAAGGCAAGTGACAATTCGTTGGAAGTCGTTTCGTAGAATAGAATAGAATATAACGTTCAATTTATGGGATTGACACGTATGTATTTTGACGTTTATGACATCTATGACAGGCGTGAGCGAATATCAATTAGATAAATTGGTCGACTCTTCTTCTCCATTCTACAAAACGACTTCCATTTATCTAGACCCCCTGAACCGCGAATTTAGTACCTACATAATAGTCAACCATTTACAAGAGACGGTGATTACAAAGAATGTTATTGAATTTTAGACATAGGTGTTATGCTGTGAAAGCCCAAAATTAAATGGTATTGTGTAGAGTAAGTGTAACGATGTTATGAGCTCTTTTTCATGTAATATGGAAATTGAAGTCTATGCCGATAAGCTCGAAAATGTAATGGCAATTTTTGTAATACCAGCGGTTAATAATGGTTAATAATTTGTAGAATCGGGGTCCTAATAGCGCTAATTATAAAAAATCTAGTAATTATATCTCACGTTATCAGTTTTTTTTTCATTATAAATACTTTTCGCAATAGATAACATGAATACTAATCCCAAGTGGGATTCATACTTATCACGGTCAAAGCACAGGAAGGGTAAGATAAGAACTTAAGTTACAATAACGAAGTGAGTATTGTTATATTCAAGTACAAATTATTGTTTAGGATAGGGATGTTCTTTGTATTCATTGAGCTTTGTGTTTTTTATTGCCTCTTGCGAAAGGTATATTTATACTGCTACCTGCCGCTATGAATGCCCATACGAGGCTCGACCAAATACTGCACATTAATCTATTTTTTTTTTAATTCTCAAACTATGAAGACTTGCCGAGTCTCAAACGTATCTCTTATCTCTACACCGGAAGGAACTAGCTTAAGTACTTAAATTACGGTCCCGTGAGAATTCTTCAAATCTTAAAATAAATAGTTAAAAACAAAAACAAACTTTTGTATGCAATTTTGATCGGAAAAGTGAATGCTACGACGGGACTCGAACCTGAAATCTTTCCCTTACAGGGGTACTACTCGGACCGCTGAGTTAGCATACTGATTGCTTTAGAAAATTTTAATTACAATAATTACATTTAAATAGTTGTGATTTCCCCCAAAAATTGTATGGTCTTTGTTGTAAGTATTATTAATATTGAACATAATACATATCGAATTTACCATTTGGTTAGATTCCTATACAGGGTGTAAGGGAAACACTTCCGAAGATGAAGGCCCCTAGGAGGCCTAGTACTCCTGGTACAAAACATATTGGCAATAATTGGTCTTCGGCTTCGGGAGTGTTCCCCTTATACCCTGTATACAAAATGCTAATTTTGTTTATTGGAAATTCTGTTCAAGTTACACTGAAATTCAAAGTTACTCAACCTAAGCCTATTGTGTTACATAAGAACATTGGCAGAGTTGCTCGTCGAATATATTAAGACCAGTCCTCAGACGTAGTAATTTCTATTATGCAAAGCCTACCCTACGGTTATCAAGAAACCCTAATATGTTCAGCAGTACTATATTTATATGGTTCAGCTAAGAGCCTGTAGAGTAGACAAAGTGACATTAATTATAGCGGAAGGTGATAATATGACATATTAGCGAATCCGTTTCTATTCTATCCGTTATCGATTGATCGTGTTATACTACTCGACGATTAATTAGTATAATAATTACTAGGAATAATAAAAGCCTTTTCATATATGAAGACGCACTTAAATATCATGAAATTTTGATAGTCACGTTATATTTATTGTTAATCTCATATATTTCCATCAGAAACTTTTTCAAATATTGAGGGAACTTTTAAAAAAAGTAGGTTATATGCATGAGGACTAGAAATTGAAATGGCTTATTGTTTTTTAAACATAAATGAATATTCTAGGGCATTCTACCCAATGCCACCTAGATCCATGGTAAGCATAGCTTAACTATTTGTGTTGTATTCTAGAATACGGATAAACATACATAGATAAATTCATATTATATTATGTGTATTGATATGGAGCACATCAATAAATTTAACGGTTTCACAGGCGTTATCGCTAATAGAATGTCACTTTTGTCTAGAGGCGCAGATGACATATTACCTCTACACCAAAACGGATGTTCTCATTATACCTAACCACATATTAACTTATACCTTTTCATCGCCACTTTAATTCATTGACTATCGTATCGTATAAAATTTGACGTGCCTTGGCTGTAGTAAACGCGACTGCTACGCAGGAGGTGTGGGTCCGATTCCCGCTCAGTGCAAATATTTGTGTGCATGAATTTGAATATTTGCATTGGACTGGGTGTTTAATGTATAATATGTATGTATTTAGAAAAATGAAATTTTTTTAAGTATGTTTATCCGCATTCTAGAACCCATAACATAAGCTAGTTAAACTACGCTTACCATGGGTCTAGGTGGCGTTGTGTAGATCGTCCTAGAATATATATTATTTATTTATTTATTAATATGGCCTATTGCAGTATCTCACACTAAATAAACACACATTTAAAAGATCAATATTCTAATGTCGTGCTTAGGTATCTTTTCTCGCACTCTTCTTATTTTATATCAAACATTAGGGACCACAAAACCGGTTTCACCGAAAACGAAAAGTGAGTATACCTGTTTTTAGAGACGGAATCGTAAGAACAGCTGTTTACGATATCTTCGGTTTAATTACTTTATATCAAAATTCTCTATTCAAATGTTGATGAGCCCTTCAAGTTCAGCCTTATCACGGTTAGACGGATAGAGGCGGATACCCCGTACTGAGGAGTATGGCCTCGGATGCAACCGAGATTAACGCAATAAATCTAGGACTTCACCTTAGTTTTATTTCCTTTTAAATCCTCACGGGTTATAAAACAGGGGAAACAGGAACAGGGGAAATATATCTTTATCATCTTCGCGATGATCCTAGTTCCATGAGGCTGTACCACAGAGCCCGGTGTCAATGGATACATATTCTGGTTACTATGAAAAGTACTGCCGGCATCCTAGCCACAAACTCGAGAGGAAAACCTACTTAAGTGCACCGCCTGCTGATCGGGAGGTGAGTCAGCTAGCAGGTAAAGGGCTTGAGCACCGAAGATGTTAATAGGAACTTATACACCCCAAGGGACCTCTATGGGTCAATTCTGTCACAATAACATTACGAAAGTAAAAAAAATCAAACGACAAAAATATTATGTTCTCACATTAGATCGTATTACTATTGGTCACTTAAAGTTTTCCTTTATCTTCATAGAACAGTTTTTATGTGTGTGTGTTGCCTGGTAGAAATCGCTCTAAGCGATAAGGATACATTACTGTTTTAATTTAATACACATTAATTTGTACTGCTATTAAATGTTTTGGTGTAGTGTAATGTATAGTTAAATATTACAATTATAATAACTAAATGATTATTAAACTGCAGTCGTTACCTTACATTAAAATGATCAATAAATAAAACAAATCACTGAAAAACAAGTTTTGTCACGCAGTTAAATTGAAAACCGGTTTTTCCATATCTTTAATCTTATTATCCATAACAACCATGGTGTTAAAATAAAGCGACGCTTCTAATTTTCATATGTGTTAGTTGGTACGTTTTGTTGACCGAAATTCGTTCCAAACTACGAAATTGACGTCACTAACACCACAGATAAAATAAAATAACTAAAACTGTATGCCTGTCTTGTATGCCGCATGACGACAAACCTTGGCCTATAGTTTTAACAGTTTACGTCGTATAGAAAGGTAAGTTAATGATATACAAAATACAAATAAAGAAATGGACAACGAGTAGTGGACAGAAAAGTAAGATACTGAATATAAACGGTCTCTATTCATGTATTAGTTTTTTTTAACCTTTCTTTGCTAAATAGCAATATATAACTGATATTCCTCAATAAAAATCTACCTGATGATAATAATAATCTTCAAATCATGATCTGGTAATTCATGAATTTATCGTTCAAACATAGTTTTCTTGTTGTATGTCCACTGTTATATGTACTAAAACATTTTTAAAACAAGCTTATGAAATGCGTACACAAAATTACATATTTTGTATTGTTGATCATCATTGAAGAGTTCCTTTGTCTCAAGTTTATTTAGATATCGATTTAGGTCACACGCTTACGATAAAAATGTAGACATACATTTTTATAAGAACTATAATAACCAAAAAAATTCAACTCCATATGAAACAGTAAGTGGTTCTAATTCATCTTGAAAGATTTTCCGTTCACAAACAAACATTTCAGATTAATAGAGATTGTAAAAATTAGATAGGTACTAAATGAATAGCCTGATTATCGAAAAATTTTGGCACCAGTCACGACGACCACACCTCGACATATTTTTTTTACTAGCTATGTACTAGGCACTGAATTCATGCAGGCAAGGGTCAAGGCGTAAAAAATATTATTTTTCACGGTTCAATAGCAGAATTATAGTTTTATTGTTAGCATGAAACAGTTTAATTTAAGGTAAGGCTATGTTATAAGACACTGATAAGCAGTAGAAAGATTCAGGTTCAATTAACATAATTACGTACCTATTATATATAGGACAGGTAATTCAAGACAAGTTGTAAAATTCGTCAAATGTCGCTAATATAAAAAAAAATTAAAAGTTGTTAAAATGGATGGATATTATGGTTGTTGGTTACACTTTCACGCATAAAAGGTTTAGCGGATCTAAATAAAATTTGGAACATCTTTTTTCTTGGGGCCGTAGGAATAGAACTTTTGAAATAAATGCGTCTCAAAAAATTAACAAATTGAACCAATAAAACATTCGATAAACAAAATATACAATGTATATTTATTCAATCGTTATATGTATGTATTTGTTAGCCGGTAACATTCGTAGTTTAAATATTTTGAGAAAATGCGTTAAAGGGAAATTCGTATAACTTATTTAAATCCACCGAAAACGATAAAGTTAATCCCTATCTACTAGCAAGTGCCAGGTAAAGGCAAGTCACTGACTGTAGACAAAAACGATCACACCTTGCTCTGGTCAGTACAGATAACAGAGTAAGTAACTGGTGGCATTAAAATAGGTTAGCAGTTCTGACTGCCCCTACACACGATACCACAGCTATTCGTGTCACTTTATAATTGTTTTAGGACAACGTTTTACAAACTTTATTTTACCCTGACCCATTTAAAATTTCAAAATTGTGACTAAAATTATCACACACAATTCACAAACACAAAAAAATCACGCTTGCAGTCTCTCCTAGGGGTAAGCAGAGGTGTATGTACACCCACGTTCCGCCGACTATTGATTTGCTGTCCCACGTAATAGGGATCTATTATAAGCTTTTTAAACCGTCGTATAATATGTATACGGGAAATAAAAAATATATATCAGTGGTCACAGCATAAGTTTTAACAACGTTCGCGTTGACACAAAAGCAACACGTCTCTTAGTTGCAAACAATAGGACAATACTGCGACCGTATTTTATTTACGTACGCCAGTCGCGACCCAACTTTTGAGAAACGCTGTTTCAGACTATCATGGTAGTAGATAAAGCAACGTGTTGTTTAAATCTATATATTATATATTGGATCTATCATAAGCTTTTTTAAACCGTCGTATTGCATGCGGAAAATAAAAAATATATATCAATGGCCACATTATCAGTTTTAACAACGTTCGCGTTGACACAAAAGCAACACGTCTCTGTTGCAAACAATAGGACAATACTGCGACCCGGTATTTTATTTACGTACGCCGGTCGCGACCCAACATTTGAGAAACGCTGTTTCAGACTATCATGATAGCTACCCATATATTGGATCTATTATAAGCTTTTTAAACCGTCGTATTGCATGTGGGAAATAAAAAATATATATCAGTGGTCACAGCATAAGTTTTAACAACGTTCGCGTTGACACAAAAGCAACACGTCTCTTAGTTGCAAGCAATAGGACAATACTGCGACCGTATTTTATTTACGTACGCCAGTCGCGACCCAACATTTGAGAAACGCTGTTTCAGACTACCATGATAGTAGATAAAGCAACGTGTTGTTTAAATCTATATATTATACACGGTGATTTTATAGTGGTTTTGGAAAAAGAATATCTTGTTTCACACACAGTATCGGAAGCAAAATCGACTGGAAGTTTTAATTTTGAAAAGAAAAAGAAAATACTTTTTGTATGGCAATAATGTGCAGGTGAACAGAAAAATGTATGGGACGTGTAAAAAAAAAAATTTTTTTTCGCCAAATTAGGACTTCCTTACGATTTTACTATCGAAATTGTGGCCAAAATCTTTTTTTCCAAAACAACTATAAAATCAACCGGTATATTGGATCTATCATAAGCTTTTTTAAACCGTCGTATTGCATGCATGCGGAAAATAAAAAATATAATATATAAATGGCCAATGGCCACATTATCAGTTTTAACAACGTTCGCGTTGACACAAAAGCAACACGTCTCTTAGTTGCAAACAATAAAACAATACTGCGACCCGGTATTTTATTTACGTACGCCGGTCGCGACCCAACATTTGAGAAACGCTGTTTTAGACTATCATGATAGCTACTCATATAATATGTGGTAACATGATAGGTTACTTGCACTAGTGGGCTACTCACTTCAGCAACTATCAACTGTATTGATGTTCAACGCGTAAAGCTTTCAGTACCGTCAATACGTGTCCTCGCATATTGTTTGTGAATATTTCGATAGTATCAGCATTTATGATAATCAGGGTTAAATAGAGGATTTGTCAGTAATGATATTATATGTTTGGCCATATTAAACTTGTGCATGTCCATTGAAAATGGACTTTTGGCTCCAAGCTGGTGTTTTCAGATGCAACTAACTTATTCGCTACATGGATGAAGATAAGTCTACAGAAGATTACAGCGAGAATGAATTGTCCAAACAGCTCTTACCGGCATCATTACTAGTTTACCAAATAAGATACAATGGAAAATCGAAATTAGTTCCAAATCTGCTGTTGTATAGTTTATTTAGATGAATTGTAATAGAATAATAATAAAACAAGTGATAATAAAAATTACATACCTAAGCCCCAGTCCAGTTTTCTCCTTGAAAAGCAATGGTGTTGTAAAGCCATTTTTCTGCAGGTATGATACAGTCAAATCGGTACCATGCATATCCAACACAGCACCGGAGTGCTCGAAGCGTGGGCTCTCCAACTTGTCAGCCAGTGAGAATCCACGTCCACCTTCAGCTTCATCATCTCCCAAGGCCCACTCATCAGAATATAACTTGCGTTGTTTGCGTTCACGCTGTACAACAAAAATAGAAATAGGTACTTTATTATCCCAGATTTAAAAATGTAGCAAAAATTAGGGTGATTCTGAAGGTCAGCCTCATAGAAACATAATCAAGATCACACATTTTTGAAAATGTGACATGACAGGAACATCCCTAGACAGGCACATCTGTAGAAATGATTCTGAATGTCACTCCCTAGATACTCCCTAGATAGGGAGTGACATTTCCCTTTATGAACTACTGCTGGAGAATGGTGTATATTCAATTCATATTAGTATTTTATAAAATTAAATAGCATCTGCCTCAGCTCAGTGCTTCTTAACAATACCTCAACAAATAATTTGTTACATTTTTTTCTAGTAGTAGAATAAGTGACTATTTGTTTAAATTGATGTTATGTTATATAAAATATTTTCCCCCTCACATAGACCTTTTTCCCATAAGTCTTATGAAATTAAAATGTGTTGTTATCTGTGTCATTTCACATTTGAGTGCCTGTAAAATGTGCTGGATTAAAAAGTAGACAGTGCAACAGTCTTCAAGTGACTTTCACTTTTTGAACATCTCTATTAGCATTACTTAAATTTTTGTGCATGATTTTTCTGTGCTTTTCTCATTTAGTACAATATAGATATCTTTCAGTCTTGTGTAGCGACGCAAAGTAGGTTATTTTTTCCAACCAAGGTCAACAAAATATGTACAAGTAAAAGAAGTGTGCTCAAGTTATAACAATAAAAGTTTTGATGTCAGCAGTTTGCCTTCTTGGCATAACAAAGAGCGAAGCGGGCAGCATGCGCAACGTGTTGTTTAAATCTATATGCAAGTGTTTTAGACTATCGACTCTTGCCCAGCATGTAATTGTTCAACGGAAGATTAGTCAAGTAATAAAGTAGATTGCGACCGAGCAGCGAGTGGGCTCGAGCTCGACGTGCGGCCGTAACGCAGCGCGCACGCCCCTGGCCGCCTGCTCTCCGCCAGCCCGCGGGAGGGAAACGCCTTCGACACTCGTCCCTACCAGATGCCCACTATGCCTCGTGCGCTGAAGACGTCGCCGACGCGCGAATTTCTTGTAGCGGCGTACATTATTATCGATGCTATATCGCAATACTGCGATCTCCGGCACTATTATAGATTTTGACACCTTCTCGCATGCGCGAATGCATACGGCCGCCGCGTTTTAAACTCGGCCGCGGCGTGATCACAAAAAAACGGGAGTCCGATGACCCTCAATGACTATCTTTAAAACACAATATAAATAATCACAAAAATATTTCATTGACTATCCTGTAACTTTCGTAAATCGATACACGATGCAGCGATGCACCATTTCATGTTTACGTGATCCCAGATAAAGCCACCATGGCGTCACCCGGGACTAAATACGTAAAAATCATACAATAAACACTCACCAGTTGCCTTGGCACTTGTTTTTTAGTAGTCGGCAGTGTTTCCGACATGTTTATGTTAGTCAGAAACACTGCACCACGAAATTTACACTATTTTACGTAAATATTTTACACAGAGCACGAGAAAAAGTAACGCAATCCACCATTTGCAATAGTCGACACTGCTACCAACCGCGCGGCGAGCAATCACTCTGGCAAATAACTGGAGGTTGGTATTGGGTGAAACGCCGTATTGGTTTATTTATGAAATGTAATGGCGGGAGTGTTTAAAACATCGTTAAACCATTACGCAACAATAATTTAAAAGGCAATGTATTATAAGGTGTAAATGTATTCAATATATGCTGCTTCTTTCTCAAAACTAATATTTTACAAGAAATATATGCTGTACAGAAGCACATAACAAAATGATTTGAACATAACTCTATGCCTACTTGGTCTGGGAGATAAATGGTGGTAAGTATTGTATGAATTGAAAAAGAGATAAGATATCATTTTATCGATTTATGTTTTACCTACAGATGAGTTGCATAATATAAAATCGATACTAAGATTTAGTTTACAACAATACTTAAAATCTAATCGACATTCTATTACCTACTTATCTATTTGCTTCTTGTCACACACATACCTGTGTCCTATCAAATTTAATGCATTTTTCATTTACCATTAGTGCATACCTACATAATCAATACCTACCTATAATTTTTATAGCATAAAAGTAATCTGATCTAATTGCCTATATGCTAGTAAAGAAATCGCTCAATAAAATCGTTCAGCAAAATAAACAGCAAGAAGTCAGAAAGAATTTAAACTTTACTTTTAGTGCCTGAAAAAATCAACTCCTTTTTTTACTTAATAACATATCTATCACCGCGTCTAGGTATGTACAATATTTTAATGTCTGTTATTAAAATATTCATAATTGGCGTTATTTAATATAATAGAATTGTTAACTAATCGCAGTCATTAGGTACTCTTTATTATTACGAGTATCATTATCTACTAAAATCACCAATTGGCACTTGATTCATATTTTGAACATCTATACATTGAGCGCATTAGCATGCTTCACAAAATAAAAATAAATAGGTAGGTATCTCATTTTTGTCTCATCTGATAAATTTTGTTGCTTAATATCCCTCCCAACTCAAGCAAAGTAGCCCAGCTGAATTTACTCCAAAAGGGACAAACCTATCATGTTCTTAAAGGCATACAATCTTTTAGCAAGTTTTTATACAAACACCATATTAAAGAAATAAACTAGAGTTACTGACTAACTAGTGGATCATTACCGGTTTTAAGTCTTTCAAATGCGTTCCTAAGTAGAAAAATGTTTTTATATTTAGTTTTTAAACAAAATTTATTAAAAAGATACATCAAGATTGTGTACGTTTATTTAAGTACCTAAACAAATGGACCTTGAAATGAAATTTGCTTCAGGAGCTGAACCCTTCACATAGAATTTCACCCTAATCGGTCATCACTTACCCGCAGTTCCGACCACGTCGATTAAACGATCGATTGAACGATTCATTAGCAGATTTTGAGTCTAATTAATTCAATCAATTGTTAATATATAAAAAAACCGATTCTTTGTTCACTAGTTTTTGCGTCTATCGCCAACAAACACAAAATTTACAGATGCTTAATACAAAAAAATGCAAGAAAGTGGATAACAGTAGGTACCTACCTAATGGACTTCATTAACCTGCCCACGATTTTGTTCACGTGGACTTGGTGTTGTATCTTTTTGCACGATACGCAGGCAAAAGCAACATAAGTCACGCCTTATGGATAATATCAGCTACCTACCTGTTGATCATAATCCCTTCAAAATTAGCCCAGCCATTTCGAAGATCCACCGCCGGTTAGAAGAGACAGCCGTAGCGATTAGAAAACTTTATGAAGTTCTTAGGTAGGTACCTACTTATCGAGAAACCATAATGCATTACGTACTTCAGAAGTAGCTGTTATTTTTAATATTAAATACAAAGTACAAACAGTTGTATAGATTCATATTTTTTTTTCTGATGAGATACAAACAGTTTCTAAGATACACTTTATATCGCTACGATAAGTACGATGACAGAAACCGGAGATTAAACAGTATCCTATACCTCATATCGCTGCAGACAAATTGAAAAATCGTTTCACAAATTAGATACCTGTCTACCTTAGGTGATTAACATAATGATTATAGAAAGAACATAAATGGTAATATTTTTATCTGTGGTATCACTATCTTTTTTAAACTGTGTCAATCATAATCACGACAGTACTGCCATCTATTGTATTTTTATGAACTATTTCATTTAAATAATTTTTTCAACAACACTACGTACTCTACAATAAGTACTCTACTTATTATTAAATTATTATTTCAACAATCTATTAAGCATGATTCGATTATTAGGCACTATAAAAATTTATATTAAATATTCAGATAATATTAAAGTCTTGAAATATATGAAATATCCCAATCGTCACCGATACATTCAGGTCTACAAAAAGTCTAGTTAATAAAGATGAACTTTCTCAAGTTAAAAAAATCTTGGCAACGTTTGAGTTTTAATATTTTCTCCAATGATAATAGGTTTCAGGCTCGACACCTAGCCATTAACTATCGTCATGAACCTACCAAATATAACCCAGTAGCATATTATATTATGTATAAATACTACTATTAAATACCATTAGTTTTTTTACTAATTGCCATATAACTTAAATGGATGGGTTAGAGGTAGATTCATAAATTCGGTTTAATATATATCTTTTTTTTTTATTCTACGTAGGTGGCAGACAAGCACACGGCCCACCTGATGGAAAGCGGCCACCGTGGCCTATGAACGTGTGCAACACTAAGGGTGTCACACACGCGCTGCCCACCCTGAAGGGAAAGGGGGAGAGCTGGGAAGGGGTGGGGGGGCTAGGAAGGGGAGGGGAAGGAGGGGTACAGTGAGCTCTGGCTACCCTACTTACCGGCGGGAACACAACACGATGGTTATTATGACCGCGGTCTTCTGTAGGGCGGAGGTACTTCCCCAGTTGGACAGCTCATTTCGGATGGGAGATACCGCCGTGTCCTACCTCCGTCAATATAGAATATTTAAAAAGAATATTTGCGAAATTCAGTCAAATTAGGCTCGAGAAGGAATCTCGAAAGGGTCTTCGGGGATGTACGAGTCCGGAGGAGACTACGGGATAACACAGAGAATACTCCGAGAAAAATGGGAACTCCTATACTCGAGGGTCTGCAATGACCAGGGGTAAAGCGGGGTGTAAGGGATATGCCAGAGGTTATCTCTAATAACTCCCCCTGATTCTGGCGGGGAATCTAGTGGGATTTCCGTACTGTAAAAAAGTAAACGCGTTCGATGTAATCGGGACTCAACGTTGAGATGATGATGATATGCCAATTAATACGCAAGTTTATAGCAATTAATGTATGTACCTACATTATACCTACATAATATATTAAATTCAAAGTACAAACAGTTGTATTATATAAGTAAGTGCACAGTAATTTACGATTTCCATCACGTATAAATAGATGTGTGAGTATAATTAATTAATTCCCTTTTGGCGTTATCGTGATTTGAAGTCTAATTCTTCTAGTGTTGTTAAGGTGCACAAGGGTCTACAATAGAACCTTAAAAATAACACGTGTTAAGTACTTTTATAGATTTTGACAAAACTATTTTTTGTGTATGAAATTTTGTATATCAATTTTGTATTTTTATTCTTATTGTGTTTTGTATATGTGTTTGTATATCAATCAAATGACACTGTTACGACAGTAAATATTTTCGTTATCAATATGTTATTTTGGTATCAGATGACTAGACAGATCATTTTTATTTATTACACATATATGTACGCAAAACATAGGATATTTTTTTAATTTATATCTAGGTAGGTACCTAAAAATTATAAATAAATAAAACCAAAATGAATAAGAAACGTCGGTAGTTTCGAAAGGTCCCGGGTTCACATCCTGGCAATAGCACTACCTACGTGAACCAATTCCTAACTTAAGCATTTAAGCTTAGCTAGAGGAGTTAGAGGGAATATTAGTAATTTCGATATTTACTATTAAAAAAACCATTTCTTAGGTGGCACACAAATAAAGGATGAATAGTAGGTCTACTTAGTAGCTTCACCATTCATCCTCATCATTTAATTAGATAGGTACAGGGGGCTCCAAAAGTTCCTGAACAATTTGAAACTAAAATTGTATGAGTTATGCCACTACACAACTACTAGTTAGAAGCTACTGAAAAATAAATACAGGAAATTAAAAAAAAAAACTAATGCATGTAGTATATTTTATATTATATATTTTATACTTAGGTATATTTTTTTTTGTTTTTTTTTCACATTTTTTTTTATTACAAGTTTGGTGCAGTATACATGCATGAATTTACTTTTTTTATACAGGACCAGACAGCGACCTATTTTTTTTAACTCTATATATGTTATTTGGTAAAATTAGGTTAAGCTGTCAAAGGATTATAGATCTTAAGGTGTCCAGGAACTTTTAGAACCCACTGTACAAATTTTGTTTAGGCTTGGCGCAAACACTTTGCTTTTGTCTTTCCTCTTTATGGACAGTCATCTCAATCTCAAGATATACACCCTTTTTGGCCCACAGAGCCCAATGTCATTTCTCCTCTTTTCATTATTTTTCTCTCCTTCGAAACGGACACATTTATATCTCATGCCTTCCCCAACGATATGGAGTCCAGGGCTATTTAATTTCGAAGCTATTTTGATCATAGCACCGTGAACCAAACCACAATGAACTTGGACTTGCGTTAAATGTGTCTCATGCGATCTATTTTCGATTGACCGATTTGGATATAAGACCACTAGAAGCTATTTTGATCATAGCAATATTGATCGAAGCGCTTTTAGGGGTACCTAATGAATACTTAGTATATAGGTATAATCAACACGTCTTAAATCCAAATGCACTTGGATTTTATAATAGCCTTTTTGATATATCTTTCTTTTAAATGTTTTTTAAATTTTAAATAGTAATAAATGAGTCCCTAATTTCATTCATTAGCTTAATCGCAATATCATCGTTAACCCTGCCGTTCTGTGTACTACACCACTACACTGGCCTGGCAGTCGTTTCATGGAAATTATCGAAGTTCAGTAGCTTAACTGTTAGACTGGAAAGACGACTTCAACTGAGTTGGATAACAGCTCAGAGGATTATGATGATGATGATGATCTCAGCGTACTACACAGTTCAGTACATCTCACATTTACAAATCCAAAGCCTAAACCATTAATTATAGAAAGAAAGAAAGAAAGAAAGAAAATTTGTTTATTTAAACACACTACGTACCTACAATTAGCACAAAATAATTTATTTTATTATCTATTATCTATTATTTATTTTATTATCTATCTATTATATTATTATCTACTAATAATTTTATAACTATTGTTTTCGTTATGTATAAACGACTTTTGCTCATATATTTGTATCAGGCGCCATAGACAAAAACAAAACAATACATACGAAAGTATCTTGAGTAATGGCTTTAGTTGACGTTGCACGCTGAATCCTTTTTGTGTTGTTCCAATTTATCTACCGCTTACACCATGGCGAGGGTTCGGATGAGCTCTTTCAACTGGTCCCATCCTTTCCTTTCCTACATAGGACATGTCATGGCAGGGCTTAAATGTCACATTCCTTTCGAGAACGGTTCTGCGAGTATTTTCTTGGACACAATTGACACACCATAAAGTCTTGGAACGCGTTGCCAGCAGCCAGTTCATTCGGTTCAACGGTTCTGCGAGTAAGTATTTCCTTTCTCTTACAGTCCCGGGTCCCTTAGCGGGGCGTGAAAATACATTTGTCGAGGCTGTCAAAGTAAGGACCACCATTCTAGGGAACATATAATAATAGCGGCCACTATTGTTTGGACAGTATCCAATGTGATGTGATTCGGCCATTTCATGACCCAATTAAAAAATCATAGCCTTGGAAATCCAAGAATTTTCTAATCCAGTAATGAAACCTACTCTATATTATGGGAACTGAAAACTCTCGGTGAAACATGTTGGTGATTTGTATAATATATGAACGATTAGATAATAATTTAGTAAAACAAACTTATTCTACTTTTATATTAGATATACTGATGCCTACTAGATGGCGCTAGGCGTATTAAAATTCACATTCATTGTAGATTATATATGCGGTGCGTAGAGTCGCGAGCGTAGCGAGAATAGATAATTGACTAATATCGTGTTATAATGAAGAATGATAAAAATGACGACCTCCGTGGCGTAACGGTAGTGAACGCGACTGCTACGCAGGAGGCGTGGGTTCGATTCCCGCTCAGTGCAAATATTTGTGTGCATGAAATATGAATATCTGCATTGGTCTGGGTGTTTCTATGTATAATATGTATGTATTTACAAAAAAAAATGTATTTAAGTATGTTTATCCGCATTCTAGAACCCGTAACACAAGCTAGTCAAGCTATGCTTACCATGGGTCTAGGTGGCGTTAAAAAAAAAAAAAAAAAAAAAAAAAAAAAAAAAAAAAAATATATATAGTCATATTACGAGCTGTGTGAGAAACATTTTGGAATATTATCCCTAGTAGTGGACTCATGTCAGTATCGTACTGGTTAGAATTCGAACCCGGGACCACTCGATCGTAAAGCTGGCTCTTTAACCACTATACTTCCAAAGGTTCGTTCATTCATTACTTACAAGTAGGTAGGTTTTATACATTTTAATATGATGTGATTTTTTAAAAGTCAACATCTGTGCTTTTAGACCTGAATCAAAAAATGGTGGACCCCACAACGCAAGAAAACTAGAACTGTCAAATATGTGTAGATGTTTGTCGAATAGAATTTTGTTTTGCCTGTGACGTCATCGGATTAGTGTATGTCCACTGTCCACGATCGTGTCGTGATTGCGACCAATTAGCGCAACGTAAAGTTATAAATTAGTGTAACGTGAAAACATGTTTAGCTGGCATTTTATTTGGCACTATTGGGAATCAAAATCATATGGTAAATACATAATTAAAAGTATCTTTGGAAAATAGGAAAAATTACAAAGGAAAATCATGTCATTCGTGTGATAGAAGTGGTGGCACTGGGTCAGATGGACCCAGGACTAAAGCACGATTCGCGCGTGTCTGGCGCGGGCCTCTTGGCCAGATATCGGCCATCGCCGTTTTTTTAACGCTCAAGCTGTGGAATGAGCTCCCTGCCGTGGTTTTCCCAAGCGACTACAATATGGGGTTCTTCAAGAAGGGCATTAGAAGGTTTCTACAGGATAGGCAGCACGTATGTGGCGCCTCTGGTGTTGCAAACATCCATAGGCCACGGTGACCGCTTCCCATCAGGTGGGCCGTGTGCTTGTCTGCCACCTAAGTGGTATAAAAAAAATTACCTAGTATTCCTTCTACTTTATTCTGTAAACGGCGATGGATGACAAAATAACCCGCGTCCGACTCGCACCAGCGTTATGTGTTGTAATCACGTTTACTTAAATCATGAAAATGGTTTTTCACTGCTCTAGATGTGTATGTATCAATATAATTTATTAATAGGTAGGTGTGCATATTATGCTTAAGTATGTATTTTATTTTAAGTTCAGTTCATAAGGTAATTTGATTTTGTACTTACCTGTACGTTTGAAAATACAAAGTGACACGCTGTCAGAACAAAAATCTGCCAAAAGGAAAATCTGGTGAAACCAAAATCTGGCGAAATTAAAATCTGTCAAAACGGAAGAAACTCGTATCATGTGCGTGTATGTATTATGTATAATATATGTATCATGCACTTTAGATATTATCTACCTATTGGTCATCAGCTAAGTTGGAGGTAGGTAGATAGGATATGTAGGAATGATATTTCTAAAAAGATGTAAGAACTGGATGTTATTGCCTAAACGGCAAAAACGGCACGATGTTATTAGCGATGTTTTTGTGAAAATTTTGTATCGACCGAGGACGATTACGAGTACTTAGTACAAGGTTAATACAGTTTATAATATCTGGGACACCTTAGTTAATGGTTAATGCAAACATACATATATGTATACATATGCTCACGCCCGTAATCCCCGAAGGGGTAGGCAGAGGTATGCCTATTAAATTTCGCCAACTCTGATTTTCGGTCCCACCGTCCCTCGTAATAGGGGACGAGCCTACTGCCGCCAATCGGGCATTTTGGAAAAAATGGGTCAGTATGCCGAGAATAAATTCCCAACCGAAAATGTTACAGCTTACAGTACAGTACAGCTGAAAAATGTGGAAAGAAATTAACAAATTTATTACGTGAACATAACAAAATTAATTACGTGCTTAGCCGCACAAGCACTACCAATTAACGTCTTGAAGAGTATCAGACAGTTAAAGTTCACAAGAAAATAATGAAAATAATCAAAGTTTTTAAAGGAATTTATTAACCCTGGTTTATTTATTCATGATTATACATATACACGCTTAAAAGCAATATTTTATTGTTCAAAAATGATTATATATATACTGGCAAATCACATTTCAATTAAAATGCAAATATTAAAACTAAAAGCTAGTCCCCATTTCGTAACGTAATTCGATAATACTTCATAACTGGATCATCAATAACGAATTCGCTGTCCATCGCTCCATTTTCTTCCATAAACTCAGTATGATTTTGCAACCAATCTAAATACAACCTTAAATATCTGTCGCTTGGGTCTACATCAGTGTGGCCTAAACAGAAAATGCGGTACGCATCCTCACCATATTTCCCTATACCGTTCAAGTCACTAGCCCGCCGCCATTTTGAAGAAACAAACTGATAACTGAGCTTCCATATCATGTGTCCTCTTTTCCTTAAGCCTAGCTTATTGAAAAATCTTTCTAAAGAAACTGGCGTATCGCTTAAAACGTGATACGGTGTTGGATATTCCTCAAAAAATGTTTTCATGTAGGGTCTGGCAGTTTTTCCTGAAGTTTTTGTCAAAAATATCGTTGCTATTAGCATAGCCCAAGGGTTTGAAGAAAATTCCTCTTCTACTACATAATGCGGTGACATCGGCATAGATCTTGGAGTGATGTTGTAAAAAGGTTGTATCTCTATAGGTTGCTGTTCCTCTATTGTTAGTTGTGATAGGCTGAGATCGCCTGATTCAATGGATGTTTGACTTAGATCTTGTGATGTGTCTAAAGATTTGTTTGGTGATAATAACATTTGGATTCGATTTGGACTTGACGAGATGTTTTCTTCGTCATCATTGAAGAATCTGCTAACGCAGTCAGTTGCATCCATTACCTGTAAAGATGAATATTTTTAAAAAAATAACTCAATGTTGTTACCGACATAGATAGACCATCGGGTCAGGAAGCTGAATAGGCAGTGGGTACATAGAGCTGAAATTATGATGAATGTTGATATTTTTTATTTAGGGCACGTCAATATGACTTCACCGGGCCTGCTGATAAGCTGAAGGCAACGTCTCAGGAAAGGGGGTCACCATTACAAACACGTGGTGTTACAATGGCGCTCAGCTTGACCGCCTTGGCAGACGCTTTTTCACGCCCCGCTTATAGGACCCGGGACTGCAGGAAGAAAATCAAAATCAAAATCAAAAATCATTTATTCTGCATAGACCAGTAAACGGCACTTACAAAACAATATTTTATCAAATGCAAATGGACCACCGGTTCGAAACGCGGCCCCGACCTGAGAAGACTCCGGCAAGAAACTCAGCGGGCTTTTCTTTTTTTTTGGTCTATTTACAATAGTTTACTTAGTCTAGATACAAAATTTAGCTGAGTAGCAAGTGGAGTGAACAGTTCATTTCCAGGCTTGTTTATCATCCAAATAATCCTGGATTTTATAGTAAGCTTTTTGACATAACTTATTTTTTACTAAATTTTTAAACTTATTGATAGGCAAATCTCTAATTTCATAGGGGAGCTTATTAAAAAAGCGTATACAATTACCCTGAAAAGAATTTGAAATTTTGTGGAGTCTACTATCACAGACAACGAGATTATTTTTGTGTCTGGTATTTAGGTTATGCCTATCACAAACTCTTGGAAAGTTTGTAATATTTTTTCTAACATACATCAAGTTTTCGAATATATATTGTGAGATTACGGTAAGAATGTTTATTTCCTTAAATTTATCTCGGAGGGAGACTCTTGGGCCCAAATTATAAATGGCTCGCACAGCCCGTTTTTGAAGAACGAATATTGCATAATTAGATCCGCGGAATTACCCCAAAGGAGAATTCCGTAGCTCATAATGCTGTGAAAATAGCTGAAATAAACTATTCTAGCCGTATCCACGTCTGTTAAAGTCCTTACTCTCTTTACAGCATACGAAGCCGAACTTAACCTACTGGCTATTTTTTCAATATGTGTTCCCCACTGCAGTTTAGCATCGATGCTTAAGCCTAGGAACACTGTCGATTCCACAAGGTTCAACACTTGTCCATTGAGCTGTACATTGGTTTCCACCTGTGTAACATTAGGTAGTGTAAATTTTATACATTTTGTTTTGTTACCATTAAGGCAAAGATTATTTGTACTAAACCAATGAACCACTCTTGAGATTGCGCTATTCACTTCGTCATAATTGTGTAACTGTCTTTTAATTTTAAATATTAACGAAGTATCGTCAGCAAATAAAACAATATTATTTTTATCCCCTACGTAGTAGAAGGAAACATATTCAATTTAAAAATTTTCAGTTACACATACTGCAAACCCCTGTAAAATTTGGGCTGAATTTTTTGATGGGTATTCACGTATAACGTCATGTGAAGATCAAAACTCATAAATATATTTATTACTAATTTATTGCATCGAGAAGATCAAATGATCAATAAAAATATAGGTGTTCAATACAATGGTATTGTTTTACTGCGTTTTTATCGATCTATTATTATTAAGTGGTAGGTGTAGATACATAAATACTAAAACGGCAAACAATGAGCTCGCTGGACTCGCTTTGGTAGAAGGCACCAATGGCACCAATGGCAACTGACCACAAAACTAGACCAGTTTGCCCTTTGATATACCTAACAATGGTTATTTCGAGTGATGTGGTTAGGACTTAGGTTATCGTATAGTATAAGAACTGCACCCAATCTACAATGGCAGATTTTATTCTTCATCCGAGCGCCACTCATTTATAATCATTTATTTTGGCCTTTGGAGGTCAAAGGCCAAAATAAATTATTATAAACTAGCTGATGCCCACGGCTTCGCCCGCGTGGAATTTTGTTCCCGTTCCCGCAACCCTTGGGAACCTTTTCCCGGGATAAAAAGTAGCCTATGTGTTATTCCAGGTTCTAATCTACCCCTGTACCAAATTTCAACCAAATCAGTCCAGCCGTTTATGCGTGAAAGAGGAACAAACATCCATCCATCCAAACAAACTTTCGCCTTTATAATATTAGTAGGATGAGTGGCGGTGATTTCCTGTCTGTTCGACTGGAAAGTCTGTACCAAAGCCACCTTCGTCAATAAGAAGGTGTGGTAGGCCCCAACCCATAGTATTGGCAGGGCCATAAACAGCAATGTAGGTAGTGGCTTGAATTTGGAGTGGAAACTATTAAGAGAAGTGCACGCACCACGTTTTGAAGAGTAAAGGCAGTTGCACATTATCGGCATCGGTAAGGAAAATAATTCATTGGTATCCTTCGGGGTCGGGAACTACAGTTGTCATGCATCTTTATGGTAGCCACACACCTTACATGAATATATTGTAAGGTATGTTGGAAGATACTTGTACAAATTTCAGTACTTAACGTGTATTTGCACAAGTCTAGCCTATCTTCAGTGATGATGTCAAAGATCCTAACGGTTTCTTTGCTAACTTAGCAGTAAAGAAACAGCGTTGATTGGTTAATTTTATTACCTACCTATTTGATGCCATATAGGTATGTATACGTATTTATAAACTCTGTATAGCAACCGCCACGTAAGAAACAATAAGGTATTTATACAGTGGGTAATCAACATTTATTTACAGTCTCTTACAGAAGATTTCAAAGAAATACGTTCTTATGTTGTTTTTCTTGGTATTATTTATCTATACCTAGATACATACTTCAATTCAAAACTTATTCAACCAGGCTACAAATAAAATGTAAACAAAGAATTTAATACGCATCATTTTTTCATTGTAATCCGAGCGTCAAACCCGATTGCTTCCGAAGCTTGTACTTTGAAGCTCGAGTCTGAATTTTAACTTTTATGGCAGCAACACTGTTGTCTAACATCCCGAACTTCGAGATATCGACTAAACGAAGATTTTGCTACATTTCTTTCACATGCTTCTAATTCATGATTGTGGCATCTATTTCTGAGGAGCTTACCGCTTTTCTTAGCGATAAAACCATAGAAAAATGAAGTACCGTATCTTTATTCCGTGGATAAACGGGTAAGGTACACTACCTGCAGACACCACTTGGTCTACTAAGCTCATCCATAATGCAAGTACTTCAACAAAAACAACAACAATATTAATTAAAAACTCGCAATAGTGATAGAGCTGTTGTCACACAGGTAGTACGGGCAATTAGGAAATCTGTGGTTGGAGTGTTGGTTAATAGAGCTTCGAAATTTGTCCTCAAACACCTAATTCTTATTCTTAAGTTGATGTTATGCTAGAAATTGTCCCTCTTCAGTGGGCCTCCCTGGAGCGGGCGGCCCTGGGCACGTGCCCCGAGTGCCCCTATGATAAAGACGGCATTGATCATATACAGGGTGTAAGGGGAACGCTCCCGAAGCCGAAGGCTCCTGGTAGTACTAATGGTACACAACATATTGGCACTAAAAAAAATACGGCAACGCAATTTTTTATTTCTTTTTTCAATTTTTTTTATTATTAAGCCGTTTAGCTTGCGTTATTCACTCTCGATCGTGTTAGTATAGCTGAATGAACCAAAATGTCATGAAAAAATATGAACTCGCAAGATGGTGCTACTTGTTCTTTTTTGGAGTAAGGTTTTTTATGAAATCTTCGTTTCATTTAGCTTTACTGATATGATGGAGAGTAAACAATGAGGAAAAAAAATTGAAAAAGGAAAAAAAAAATTTAAACAAAAAAATTTGCTTCGCCGTAATTTTTTTTCATGCCAATATGTTGTGTACATACCATGAGTACTACCAGGGCCCTCGGATTCGAGAGCGTTCCCCTTACACTCTGTATATTATATCAAAACAATCTGAGCGTGCCGGGGCCTCGTTTCTCTCGCGACTTAGGTCCAAGATCCGATAGGTGTACCTACGTAGGTAATACGTAGCTAAATTCGCGCATTGTCATTGTTACTTAGATTAAAAATACATTAAGTAATTGAATAATTATTTCCGGTAAGTAGAAAAACATAATTATGTCTGTACAATTAAGAATATAATTATTTCACGTTGAGATGAGTTGGTGCTATTTTGATGGATGCATGGGTCGATCGATGTGTCTATGAATGTATAAACATGTATCCCCAGAGGAGAGCGACTAAAAATGCAACCACTTTCGAAAGGCTTATTTTCTTATATTAGACATACGTTACATTCGATATATAGGTACAAAAATAGCCTTCGGTCAGTCTGGTGCAAAGTTAATAAGTGTCACAGCTACTTTCTAACATCTGAAAATTGTATGTTATGTGTTAGAAAATGAGCATTTTGAAAGTGGTTGCATTTTTGGCTTAGTAGACAAAGGACTTATTCGCAAAACGCCTTACCCCTAAAAAGAGGACCTATTCGTCCAATGGCTTATTCTTATAAAGACTAATTCGCAAAATGACTTATTCTTAAAAAAACCTATTTGCAAATTGGCTTATTGTTATTAAGACTAATTCGCAAAATGACTTATTCTTAAAAAGACCTATTCTTAAAATGACCTATTTTTACCCGACTGCGAAAAGCGAGTTTGTCACCCACTTCTGGGGATAAAGAAGGTATATTTATGTTAATATTTTTGTTATTTTGACGCACAACGTGACGTTAAAATCAATCAAATTAAATAACCTTCCGCAGACTACTGTTAGACATCGGCCTCTCCCGATTATTGGTTTGGAAGGCTTGAGCCTACTGTTACCAAAAGTGAGTACAATCAATTTATTGCTGCATACACAACAAAAAATCCATGTCAATATTTTATATCTGTATATGTCAATAGGACTCAGATGAATAAATGCCTAGTTACTACGTCGGCAGGGGAAGACCTAGGCGCACATACCTGGACCAAATCGGGGTTCTTTTTCTGTCGAATCGACGGCATTTTTGAGATGCCATCGTGGTGTAGTAATTTGTTATACGGCAGCGCGGCAGCGCCGCTACTCACGGAGAGGGCCCGAGCATAGGTTTCGCTCTACGGGAAGGCTTACTACGTCCTCTCGAGGTGAAAGTGTTAGAAAAGGGTAAGGTCAGGCAGGAGTAACCTCAACCGACGAGCATGCATGAAGAAGGTAATGAGAGTGAATGAAGCGAAAGTAGTATGTCGGTATCGTAGCAAATGGAGATCGTGATCTCTGCCTACCCCTATGGGAAACAGGCGTGATTTTATGTATGTATGTATGTATGTACTACGTAACCCAGGTCAAGCTTTCTTCATTCTGTATACATTTCGTATTATTAATTTAATTATAATTATATCTGCTTATAGATGTACCCATCTATTAATAAAAGCCATACATATTCATGTTATATCTTGCGTGGGAACAAAAATCAATAATGTCACATTGGTTTTTAGGTTTCAAAAGTTATATAAAAAAATTATGAGAAATCGTATAGAGTTGTTTATATCAACAGTCTTGCGTGATCATCGTATTATATGAGCACTTAAGCTGTTAATTGTTGAAATTCTTTAACGATGTGAATTCCATTGGTATATAGTCTATGGCCATATTACGAGTATGTATACGAACCGTAGAACCTGTATAGCTTTTGGATCTGTGGTCTTAATACTAGGTACAACCCGACACTTCAATGTCATTTATTTGTACAGATTTATGAATCCAATGTCTGTGTGTTTGTTCTACTCAAGTGGATCAAAAACGTCAATGAACCATTCTAAAACTTAGATTGTAGACTTTGACCCCTGGAGACACTCTAAGTCAGTAAATATTACCTAGTAGTACTCATTTGTATGTACACACTTTACACGAATAAAACTTGACATGACATGACAACAATAGTAATTTTTTATGCAAACACGTCACCATTTCAGTAAATAGACATTTGTGCAAATACATATACTTAGTAGGTACAGTCAAGGAATTTGATTCGCGTACCACTCTAAGTCCAAATTGCCGATGACAATCTATAATATTAAGGGTTATCTTTCTTCGACAACGCTTTTGTTTACCGAAACAGATTAGAAAGAGATACTACGATGATACTAAACCGAGCCAAACCGAGGTCTTCCGAGCTCATCATATTGACATCTTTCGAGAATACTATATTTGACAAACGATAAAGTATTGACTTGACAAGGTAATTTTTCCAAATTCTTTGAGATTGACCGTGACCATAGAGTTACTTTATATTTTACTAGTATAATAAGTTTTTATGGCTGTGGCGAACATAATTGGCTGATGTCATCTATAACTTCGTGATTGTCATGGGTGACTTCAAAATATTAGCTGTGGACGTTAGTTTTAACGTGGACAAGTTCTCCCGCCATTGATAGTAGTCTGACATTTTCAGTGATAATAATTAAAAAACTAATTGCTACGTTATAAAATAAACATCAGAAATTGTATTCTTAATACTTTTAATGTTTAATAATACCACCTCTACTGTCAGACACAGCATGGAGTCGGGCCGGCATTGAGTCTACTATCCGACTAAAAATGTCTGAACCACGCAACGATTCCCACACAGCGTGACAATATTCCACTAAAGCTTGCTTCGTCCTTTCTTGACCATTTTGCCACATTTACACCATAATTCCCCAATTATTTTCTATTGGGTATAAATCGGGTGATTCTTCTTCTCCTTCTTCTACAAATCGAGTAATCCATAGCCTCATAGTGTTGTTCTCGATTTATTTAATAACCGAGCTATGTCGCAAATGCCGCGGCTCTGCTCATGCAATGTAATTATTTGACTTCTTTCTTCCGCATTTTAAAAATTTTACGTTTTTATCAAATACGTTTATAGGTGTTTATTTATGTTTTAGTTGACATTTGACTGTGTCACTAATTTGACATGGCCGAAGATTTTTTTTCCTATTTTAAATACGAAACTAAAAATAGGTTAGTATTCAGAGAAGATAGTTTGGCATAGTGAAATTAATCTAAATATACTTTATCTAAGGTCGAAGTTTGCAGACCTGTCAACCAAACATGTGTCATTTTATTTATGCAAAACTATTTTACCATAATTAAACGAATATAAACCTTACGATATTTTCATAGTTCGAGAAAAAAATCATCGGAACGGTACGCGAATCAAATTCCTTGTCTGTACAAATACATATACCTAGCTATATAAATATGTAATATTTATGTAGAAAATCATCATTTGTATATTTGTTTGTGATATAATGAGATTTATTTCAAGGGGCGTCTTTTACTATGCCGGGCACCCTGGGCCCACAAGAAGGGGCCCCTAGTTGTTTTTTTCATTCCGTTTAGGTGGCAGACAAGATCACAGCCCACCTGATAGATTGGTTACGAAATAACAGCACAAAAACAACTCTCCAGTCACTTTTTCTGTGAGAAAAGTGTTCTTAAATTGGTGTGCGAGAAATTGTCGCTCCTTCGGTGGGCCCCCAGGCCCCAAGGCCGACCCTGGGGACGTGCCCCGAGTGACTATGGTTAAGATGACATTGGTTATTTCATATAATTGTTAGACGTCATGCAGTATGAAGATATAATCATTTAGGTACTTATTGTATTGTAACGGGAAGCGGGTTTCGGGATTGGAAGTAAATTAACTCGAGCGATTTTACACTTTATTCAAACCACCAACAGTCTTAAGCGTACACACAGTCTATTGTCCGAGGCACTCGTACGCACTTAGAGGACTGTACTGCACTGTACTGTCTTTATACACAGTCTCTAGAACGGCTACGTTCACTGAGCGTGTATGGTTCACAACACATGCAGTTACCTATTGCACATGCACCACTAGCACTTTCACTGACACTTTTTATTAGCACTATTACTTGCACTTTTCACTTTACTTCTTCTTCTTCTTCTTGTTTCCACTTCAACCACTGAGACTTAACTGCCCTTTTGGCGCTCCCGGTGCTGTTTATATACCAAGCAGAATCTTCTGGAAATCCTAATTTCGCTAGTCTTTTCGATCGTCATTACGATCGTAATTTCGATTCTCTTTATTTACAATTATTCTAGTTCATTCCATTTGAGAAGTTCAATTTCAGAACTTGGGCTCATCTTCGAGAATATTCTATCACTTGCTAGTACTTTATAAATTTACAATTTAAATCAAGAATTCTCAATACTCAATACTCAATACATTTATTGCGTTCCATAATGTAGTACAGTTGTTCAAGTTAAAATTATAGTTACAATTATGGACCCTGTCTCCACCTTACTTACCAAATAAATTTCTAGAATTATTATTAAAAATCACAAAAATCCATTATGTACATGTGAGGCTCGAACCGTCAACCTTTCGAACGGCAGACCATCGCTCTACGCATTGAGCCAGCGCGGTAGTTAAGATTCTAGTCGAAATTATCAAATGCTTCAATCATTGACGGCTTACGTCATGAGTGGTGACATTCGTAACAGTATATTACATTTTTTTACATAATTGTATATTAGATACAATAAATGATACCTCTATAGAGTAATAGAAAACGCAATTACTGCAGCCAAATATTGTGCTAACCAAATTTATAAAAGGAGTTAAAAGTCTACCGTATATGCCACGAGCGATTGACTCCAATGGGCAGATGTAGGGTACAAATCTATAAATTGACTTTTATTTTGGGGGACGAATTTTAGGAGACCAATAGGTTCGGACGTCCAATGCCCCATATACCAAAAGGAGAAGAGAAAACATACACCAGGCTCTGAGATGAACCTTCAGGTACAACCGAAACAATCGTAGTTAGGAAATAATTTGAGCTTGCATTCTCTTTGAAAGCCATAAACGCGCTGAAGAATCAAGCATTTCAGTATTTATCTCCTTAGACGATTTTCAAATCATCCTAAATTCCTTTCACACAAAACGTAAATCTACTAAGTGAATAATGATTCCGATTCATTTACTCCTAATTATTGAATGGTAGGAAAAGCAGCCTTCACTACATCAACATCTGTATCATTTCCTTACTCATGCATGCATATCATTAATTGCCATATATGTTAGTTATCTACCAAAGTAATTAATAATCTTATATACCTACTTATGAACTTAAATAATATCAATGATTAGATACAAAAAATGGCATGACCTCACTAAAATCACTATTCTAGTGTAATATAATTAATTCAATGGCTATTTATTGCACCAATCAAAAGTTTAAATCTTGTTATTGAATGAAGGTTCACAAAAAAAACTAAACGATGACGTCATCTGCTCTATGCTTTACGTTTTTTCTTCTATTGTTTCTGGCTGCGGGATGTTCCCTATTCCCTCGGTTGAATTCAAACGAGGATATTTTGAGTAAGGTAAAATTCGTAACTTAATAACTCCTTCGCCGCTACTTTTTCTAAAGTACAAAATCGTGCTGTGAATTCGTGATAATTTAATAAGCAATGATAAATACTTATGACTAATAACCTACGAATAAGTACTTGAAGTAAAGATACATTTTCAGTTGAAAATTTCAGTTCTAGTATTATCGATAAAATCCCTTTTCCCAACTCCTCGATTGTAGTAATTGTCAAATCACTGTGAATTATGCTATAAAAATTTTGACTTTATTTTTATATACTTATAGTTTATAGTATAAATTAAATGAATAAAAACTTACTACATTCTTTTACTCACTCTACAAGCTTTTTTTATCGCGCGCAAAATCCACCTCCGCCAAAGTCAGTGGAGGTGATTATGTCGGATCAAACCGAATCAAACGCTATAAAGTCTATAAACTAAACTCACTCTACAAGCTGCCATATTTTATTATGTCTAGGTACCTATCTATATATATATAAATGAATCGCGAAATATGTTGTAAGCGCATACCTTGAGAAGGCTGGACCATTTCGAGTAATTCTTTTTTTATTGGTTCCTTGAACTTTACGGAAGGTTTTTATGGAGCAGAACGGAAGGAGGAACGGGATCAGAAATCCCGCTCCTCCATCCGTCCATGCAGCGGGAACGGAATCAGAAATTCACGCGGGTGGAGCCGCTGGTACAGCTAGTCTATAATAAAAATATAATCACTACTCAGAGATAAGGATGGTTTTAAAGTAGGTTATAAGGATGCTATCATAATAGAAAACAATAGGGAGTAGCATAAGCTACACGTACAGTCAGCAACCAAAGTTTGTTCACAATTTATAAATAAATAAATCTATCAAGTTTGTCATCTTTCTTCATATGGAAATATGTAAATTGAAATGACAATGACTTTACCTCTTTTTAAGGAAACTCAATTTAATGTACATTAAATACAAAAGCTAATTACAACACTTCGAAGAAAACAAAGAAAACATATTTTGGTCTTTAGAAAATATCAGTTTTCAGTCAGAAAATTCGTAGAATAATTTACATAAACTCACAAACATGGGCCATTAAATATTAGGAATTCCTAATAAAACAACACAATTATTGTTCTATTGTTACACTACTCAATACTTTTCCGAGTGTATAAACGTCAGCTCCATAAAACGATAACTGCGTGAGAGTTCGTCAACACTCCCCTGCTTTTTCTTCGTCTACATCGCAAAGTATCTACATGTTAAAACTTGGTTTATTGCGAGCGGCTGCATCGTCGCGGTAGCACGCACGGCAAAACTTCGTGCGTCATAAGCCGACCGCGTGAACGAGAAATAATAAAAACAAAATACGACCGACACCATCGATAATAAATTCGATTCGCTCCGAACGCCCTACAAGTTTTGAAAAAGGAATATTTACATAACGCTTTCGTATATCGCGATCGCTTAACGCGAGTGAGATTACAATCGAATTGGATACCGGGTATATCGAGTGTAGTTGTGTTAAGTATCGATGTTTCACGGAAGCGTGACCGCTAGTGGCTGAACTTGTGCAGATCTGGAAGGTCAAGGAACACAGGCGGCCTACTCACAGGTGATATAATCGATTGCGTGTTGATTATACTGTATTCGAATCAACGGTAAGCTAACAATTAAATATTTACAACTGTGAATCTCTTTTTAATTATAGAATAATTCAAAAATGTTACCACATGTGTGTTTATTTATGATCGGAATAGATTAAATCGTTGTTAGAAGCACATTGTATAAATTGACTTAAGTAAGTATACTGTGATTGAAGTAAGTGTAAGATCGTCACAAGTTGTTCAATGCCACGGGATTTTAATTTGCTTATTTCAAATAACAACCGCATTGTTGCATTCTTCTATAATTAAATAGAAGTTAATTCTAGATTCAGACATGTAAACAATTTGACGTAAAAACTTCCCCAATTTTTTATACAGATTTGGATTTTAATACATATAAGTACTATAATTTGGTAAGTGTTATTACTTCTTAGAGCGGATTGCACCAATGTAAGCAAGTGCAATTTTTCTGCTGACTGTATACCTATATTAATACTTTCAAAACGTGGCGTATTGGGTTGGGTATGCCAAATAATTCAAGTGGCGTAAGGGCGCTAAATAACAAATAATAAAGATAGAGATCTCAAGCCGTCTCGCGTCAGCAGTTTCGGATTGTTTCGCAGTTTGGACCTGTGGATCATTAGATTATACAGGGTGGAATTTTGTAATGCCACCTGAAAGGGAAGTACTCTTAATACTGTAGATAGAAAATTTTACTCAAAGGAAACATTCCTTTATTTTTTAAAAGAAACAAAACTGCATTCAAAGATTTTTAAAAATTCGCTTGCTGCACCCGATAATCGAACCGACTAAAATCTGTAAAAGTTTCACCCTGTACTTTTATTGCATCGATCGTTAGGGTCAATTATAAAGATGAAATCTCTCTAACAAACTTCATAAAATAAATAAAAGGAAAACATGGAAATCTTGAATTAATTGTTCCATGGGTCAAGTTAAAGCACTTTTACTCAAAGATCCATCTATTAATTATGTTATTAATAAATAATTATTATCACTGACGTATTTTATCCATTAAAATGACGAATTACAATTGGTGGCATTGAAAGAGATATCGAGACCGACTGGCACCAACTCGGTTTGTACTGAAAATAATAGTAGAAAAATTTCAAGAATACGGGTAGTTTTAAAAAGCGACGACAAACTCTTCAGCAGAACTACTTCGATTTTGATCTAAATATTTGTATCGAGCAATTAATTAGTTAGTTTACTATTTTTTTGTAAATAATTTAGGATTTCATTGCTTTCCTTTCATTTAATTTATAAAGTTTGTTAGAAAGATTTCATCCTTATAATTGACCCTAACGATCGATGCAGTAAAAGTACAGAGTGCAACTTTTACAGATTTTAGTCGGTTCGATTACCGGGTGCGGCAAGCGAATTATTAAAAATCATTGAATGCAGTTTTGTTTCTTTTCAAAAATTAAGGAATGTTTCTTTGGAGTGAAATTTTCTATCTGCAGTATTAAGAGTACTTTCCCTTCAGGTGGCATTACAAAATTCCACCATGTATAAATATTATAAGCAGTTTTACTTCATAATAACTGAGTTATAGTTAAAAGAACCTAACAAACGTAAACTATTAAAATAAGCATGGGACGAATTAGCTGACGTAAATGTGACACAAACAAAGAGTTTCAATTTGAAGTATTCAATAGTGTTATTTAGTGTATATCCAGCAACAAACTCTTATAAACTTTGTATGACATCCTAAAGGTTGTCTCAAAACCCCCATATGGTAGGGTGACCTTTAAAATATAAGGTCAAAGTAGGGTCGCGCTGATTCCCGGCAACAACGGTGTGCGAAATCTAAGGATCGCCTCTTATTTTTATTATATGTTTTGTTATATATAAGGCACATATTAGGTACACTCATTGTACTGTGGTTGCTTATCCCATCTTGCCCTTGGAAAGGGCGTGGAGAGAGGGAGCATGCGGCCTGTTTCTGCTAGAGTGACAGATGGCCATACATGTCACTGCTAGGACTGCGCTCGTGGAGGCCAGGGGACGTTGCTAGACCTCCGACGTCTGAGTTGAACAGCTGCACTGGGAGTCATCTCTTCTCCAGGCATTACTTGCTCACAGAAGAGGCGGCGGCAGCCAAGCGCTCGAGCTGCGTGCAAAGCGAGGGCGAGAGGACTTTCACTCTGAGAACCACCACGAGAGCCTGCCCTCACATATCAGCCAGTGTAAGGAGCCTCACTCGGCCTCACTCCAGACGTCGCTTCCTTCTTGATTCTAACACCCGAATCATTCTATCCCGGAAATCACCTATGTCAGCCAGTACGAGACGCTATCATGTCACCTCTCTAGTCAGTCCTCCATGATGGGTCTTACCGCAGCTACAACGACGTACGATATGATAGGTCACCCATGTCATTCTTTAGACTCCAAGATGTCCTCGCGGGGCTGAGCCTACATTACTTGGTTTGCCCCGCGTTGATGAATCAGTCAATCGGGACAAGTAATTAATATGTATAGATGGATGCAAAACAAAGGAGGTTATAAACCTCTAGTTCCAACTCAGCATAAACAATGACATTATGTTAATGTTCACCAGTGGGCAGAAGTTATAATTGATGAAAAAAAAACTAGATACATCTGTGGTATGATAACCGATTATACAACACTTAATCAATATGAACAATGGTATTATTGGTAATTAAAAAAATAATAGTATCTGTCACTTAGAGCCTATTTAGACGTTTGCAACATTGAGTCATGCACGTGTTGTCACCCCTCTATTTCTTGATCGGCAATAGTAATTACTTAATAGTAATATTACCCACTTCTCACAAAATAGTAATAGGTATGAAGTAATAGTAATATGATATACTTTTGAAATATGTGTTATCTACAAAATTATATGTAATTACATGACATATTATTTCTAAATTTCTCTTTGTATAGCAGTTAAGAAAGTACGTTTTGATCGGTCTTACAAATCTTAATGTAACACGTTACAGCGACCAGGACCTCGATTCTACTAATTCTTAACCATAGCCACACGACTGAGATCGCAAAAACTGCCATGGTATTTTCGGCTTTATTAACGCTGAATTAAAGTTCCAACTGAAATGAAAAAGAGTTTATTACATCGTTTTTCTCGCTCTAACGGTGTAAATGTAGAGTTTAAAATTAAATGGAGAGGTTATGTCGGACTCGAACCGACGAAAACGACGCCGTCTTTGGTTGTCCAGTTGCCGGAGGTGAGATAGTAGTGGATATATCCCTCACACCTCGGCAGACCCGGGGAGGGACGACGCGACATTACATAATGGAATTCTTAGCCAACACACTCATCCTACATTTCGGGTCCTTTATACGGGGCGTGAAATACCAACTGTCGATGCCGTAAAGGTGGGGAAGGCTGTTACAAGATCATGTTTTGGACTGCGCCTCTGCTTACCATCAGGCGCTTAGGGTAAACAATCTTGTGGCAACTTTTTATAAAAACACACGTTAAACAAATAAACTATGCTTACTAACTGACTAACTAGTGGTCCGACACAGGTTTTCAGTCTTCAAAATGCGATACTAAGTAGAAAAGTAATTTTATACTGAGTTTTTAAACAAAACATATTAAGAAAACACGCTAAGATTATTTACGTTTTTTTAAGTACTTATAGGTACAAATGGACTATAGTAAACGAAATACGTATGAAAAAAAAAATAGTCTCGAATGTTATATCTTGCGCCCCGTGCCCCTAGCACTGGTCTATACGCAGCTTACTTATGTACAGTCTGCACACAAGTCTATTAGGTACTATCCGTTCTTCGGAATATTACCGTAAAATGGGGTGAATAGGGATCCAGGGGTGGATGGAGATAAAACGGGATAATTTCTTTTATTGGATTTCAAATAAGCCTGTTACCAGATATTTGATGATTCTGTTATTACAATGAACTAGTGAAAACTTTCGATTGACAGAAAATAACTACGGAATTTAGCTGACCATTATATTTCAATTGACCCCTTGATCTTTATTCACCCGTTTTACCCGGTATTTATAGCATGTATAATTACTGTGAAATACAACGTTAATTTATGTAATTTTTTTTGAGGATGTATTTAGCTTCTGATACAGGTAAGTTTCTATGTATAATTTTAACATTCGGTATAATCATAATGGACTAAATGGCAGTCTGATTATATTAAGTACTAGCTGTTGCCCGCGGCTCCGCCCGCGTGGAAGTCGGATCGCGCGTGTCATCGCTTCAGGTCGAAAACGATCTACAGCATATTTTTATAGCATATATTACTGTAAAAATATATTATACCTACATAGATTTGTGTACAATTTTAGCAGTAATGAAATAAAAGTCACAATCATTTACCTGTTTTGTATTGACCATTAAAGCGACACTTAGAAAACGTAAAAAAATATAAAATTTATGTTTAACAAATTAGCATTATCAATTACAGTTTGAAACGTGGCCCTGTTTTGAGAAGACTCCGCTAAGAATTTTAGCGGGCTGTTTTTTGGTCTATTTACAAACATTTACTTATTCTAATTGAAATTTTTGTTTTGAGTAACATGGTTAGACAGTTCATGTTCAGCTCTTTCCTCTGTCGATTCTTCAGAACGCGCATAATATCTCATTCTTTTAGAGTTTCTTGAATTTTGGGATAAAGAAGTTCTTTTTTTAGGTGGCATGTTAATATATATAAGCCTGCCATGTGGCATGTTAATATAAAGAAGAAAATGAGTAAGTAGGGATTAAAAGAATAATTAATGATCTATGAATGAATGATGCGATGTCGAGCTAAAAAGTACGTTTCGTAAGCAGTCGAAAAAATTATGTTATTGTAGTATTTATCAGAAGCCTGTTATTTAGGTAGGTATTTATTTGGATTGGAAGTAAATAAGTAAGTAAAGTAAAAGTACTATAAGTATGGAATGGAAATACAATTATTTATAATTTTATTAGTGATTTACGATGAATGATCGCGCTGAAAAGCAAGGCTTGAAAGCAAGGCAAACGGATACTTCCGGATCTCTCTGTATTCCTATTCTACACACATAAAAACAGTTTGCGATGAATGATGAAAGCTCCTAGAATTCTTTAAATTTAACTTTATCAAGAAAAAAATATGTTGTATGCCTGTACCTTGTTTGAAATTAAAATATAAAACTATTTTTATTATTTATTTAAAAAAATTGAGCCATTAATCATAATGCAATTGTGATAGAAATTTCATAGAAAGAAAAAAACTGTTTAATTAAACCTAAACTACAATTTATTATTAAAAGATGTAAATTCAATATAAAGTAACGCCTCCCCTGGCTCGAACACATGCGGAGATCCTCCTGGGCATGCTGAGGATCATGTTATCCAGCATTTCCTGGGGTAACATATCCCATTCTTCAATAGCGGCTTCCCTGGGCTCTGGAACTGTCTGGGGATGTAGCTCACGGTTCCATACAGCTCGTTTAGAAGCATCCTACGCGTGCTCTATTGGGTTTAAGTCGGGCGAGCCGGCAGGCCAGTCTAATCGTGTGGTATCGTATTCTTGAAGAGCAGCATTGACTCGTTGAGCTCAATGTGCGGGCGCATTATCATCGACCAGCACAAATTGGTGCCCATGGTTTACTCGGAATGGTTTGACGATATCATCAATAGCAACTGCTTTGTACATGTCTGCTGTCATGAAGCCCCGATACGGGATCAAAGGCATTCTAGCTCCAATCATAATGCCACCCCAAAAAGACACCGATTTTCCGCCTTGCTGAACTGTTCCAGTGGCAGTTCTTTGTCTTTCACGGTCGCCTGGTCTTCTCCAGACACGGACACGTCGGATGAGTGGAGATTCGGGATTCGTCAACGAAGAGTCAGTTTTGCCCAATGGTCTCTTACTCACCTTCTTCATTTTGCTGAAGTCTAGCCCACTGCAATCTTCGTTGTTGACGTTGCCGGGAATTGAGCGGAGCTCGCCGTGACCTCCGTGCTCGTAATCCAGCCTGGTGCAAGCAATTGCGAACGGTCTGCGTGCTAACTTCAAGCCCAGAGGCGGCCCTGACTTCTGCTTTTATTTTAGTGGCGTTGATTGTGGGATCACGCTAGCAATAGCGCTTTTGGGCAGCTGTCAAAACAGTTGGGCGACCGCTGCGGGGTCGGTCAGCTAAATTCTCCATTCCGTGGTACCTCTGAAACGGAGCCACGACACAGGATTGGGATATAGCAAGTCTGCGTGCTATTACTCTCGTGGTGTAACCTTCTTCCCTCAAAGTTACTATTTTGGCTCGTAAAACCTCTGATAATCCTCTTGGCATTTTTTCAATCACAACTTTACGCGAAAAATATCTTAAATCGGTTATAATTCACTAAATCAGATTTCTGAATGAGCGTAAGCTAGGACTGAAAGCCTTTTTGTAAGAAAAAACAATTGAACGGTGTCATTGTTTTGTGTTCTAATTCTTTATTTAGAAATAAAGAATCTAAAAAGAAGAATAAATCATAATATAATCTACAGTAACAAAAAAGATTTCAGTTTTTCAAAGTGATCGCAAACTTTTTTGATGTGTGTATTCTGTAGTGTTAATTGCGTTAACTGCTAAGCAAGAGAAGCAAAGCATTTAATAAAAAAAATTAAATTATTATATTAAGATATGAAATAAAAGAAACTATTAAAAACAACATCAACAACCAATGCTCAGAATAATCTGCAGTTTAGTAAGGGTGCAACTAATATCATCATCATTCCCTGAACCTTTTTCCCAACTCAGTTGGGGTCGGCTAGTCTAAGTCTAACTGTGATGCGGTGCGGCTGCCATCTGACCTCCACAACCAATGGCGATATCGAAGTTCGAAGTTAGACTGGTTGGACTTTTGAGGGCTCTATCTACCCGTAACGACTGTCATAGATGTTTGTATGGCAACCGGGACCGACGGCTTAACGTGCTCTCCGAGGCACTAACAGACCAGTGCAAAACTGCAAAAGTGCAAACAGCCATATTCATGCACATCACTTTTTGCACTATGCGAGGATCGAACCCGCGCCCCGTACGTAGCATTTGCATGCACTACCGCCACGCCACGGATGTAACTAATAAATTCGCATTAATCATTAGATCGCATACGGCACCTAGTACAACTGCAGGTAGTGACTATCTTACGGAGAATCTAAACACCGAGTGTTGTAAAATGACGTCACTTGAGGAGCGCCATCTATTGATGAATGTTGGAATTTCATTATAATAATGGTATAACGCTATTTGAGTTGAACGCAATTTTTTACTGTAATATTTGCACGCCTTGGTCGCAAAAACTACTGAACGGATTTTGATGCGGTTTTGTTTATTACAAAGGTCTTGCTTAGACTCAAAATTTGCAGTATATTTGGTTGTAATTGGTTAAGTAGAACCGGAGATATGACCAAAAACAACCTATAAACGAAGCGCAGGCAAAGCCACGGGTATCAGCTTGTATAAAAAGTAGCCTATATGTTGCTCAGAACTATGAACTATAATCGTACCAAGTTTGATCCAAATCCCTCCAGTGGTTTTTGATCCATGCGTGCACATACGGACAGACAGACAGACAGACAGAAAGACAAAAAAAATTCTGATTGCATTTTTTGCATTAGTATCGATCACCAATCATCCCCCAATAATTATTTTGTAAATATATTCAATGTACAGAATTGACCTCTCTACAGTTTTATTATAAGTATAGAATAGATAGATTATTTTCTAGTAAATCGGTGAATGATCTTTGCAATGGCGACAGAAATTTTTAAATCGGCACAGTCGTTTGTGAGTTTATTCATTACAAACATACTCACAAACACAAACATACAATTTCTTCCTCTTTATAATGTTAGTGTAGAAATAAGAGAAAATGGTTACGGGGACACGGTAACATAACTTTTCTTTTTGTTATCTCCTGAAGGCCGGATATACATATATTTATTACATAATTAACATTAAAAAAACTGGAAACGATTACCATTTATCATGGTGCGTATACACTAACCGAACGTATGCGAATAAACGTTAAAGATTGTCGTTAGTCAATTAAAACCGCAGGCTATCGAATATGCCGTAACGATGACGGATACCACTCCTTTGCTTTCGACGCGATAAACGTCCACGTGAGCCTCTGTGGCGCAGCGAGGCGATAGTTAATGCAACTGCTACGTATGAGGCACGGGTTCGATCCCCACTCAGTGCAAATATTTGTATGCATGGATATGGCTATGTCTGATCGTGCCTCGGAGAGCACGTTAAGTCGTCGATCGCTGTTGTCATACGAACATCTATGGCAGTCGTTACGGGTAGTTGGAGCCCTCAAAAGGCTGACTAGTGAACTTCATAGAGGTCGCTTCACGGCAAATATCGAAATTCAGCCGCATCTTAGTTAGACTAGAAAGCCGACCTCAACTAACCTGGGAATAGACTCAGAGAATGATGGAAGAGTTCAAGTGAATTCATTCGAGTTTTTGTAACTTAGATACCATCGTGCGTTCATATGTACACTGCATAAGATTATGCATAAATAAACTTTCTTTTTTAAATGATTCAATCAAATACAGATACACTTTAGTAACTTGTCAATTTACTTTCACCAGCATCAAGGCTCGAAGAAAATAATACCCTCACATTTAATATCAACATGGCGGCATTCCGCACACGTTGTAAGTGAGAGTTGTGGAGGATTTACCGCACATAGGTTGGATTTCACCAGTGAAAATACATCTAACTAAACTGAGTTTTGACGTTTTAATTAATGAAAACGTCAGTACTCAGTAGCTTCGTTATTAAAGAGTCAAATCTGGACCTTCACTTGTAATTTCGGTTAGTTACTTAATACTCTTTAGAAAAAAAAACAAAAATTAAAATTAACTAACGCATTTGAAATTGAATTAGACACGAATTGAAACAAAACAAATCGATGAAATCTAATATAGTGGTCAGCAACTTCTGATGGCGACTGTACATCGTACAAATACGCACAAGGCTTGTACTAAACAAGCTTACGGTACCTTAACCTATAAAGGCTTCGTATACCGACGACGACACTACTTTCTCGGGTACGCACAAGTGTAACGAGGTATGTAAAGAAATTATCCAAGCATGTGGGTCATATAATTCTCACCCTCTTTCTCTATCTCATCTAATCTACGATCGCGGGACTTTCCGCGTAAATGAAGTGCTTAAGTGTCCTCGATCAATTGAATTTTAGCCAGTTTGATCGAACTTCAGCCAATTTGATCGAATTTTAACCAATGTGATCCAGTGTGCCTTATTGAAACACTAATACCACTAGATCAAATTGATAACGGTCAAAGGAAATTACGAACAGACCAAGGTCCAAAACCAAGGATAGGACGCGCGTGGCTGTGCGGGTAGCTACTACTCTGTAATAATTTATATTATATTAGCTGTTGCCCGCGGCTCCGCCCGCGTGGATGTCGGTTATTGCGTAGTGATGTGGCTTTCCAATAGTGAAAGAACTTTTGAATTTTCGGCGCAGTGGTTTCTGAGTTTATTCATTACAAAAATACAAATTTTTCTCTTTTAGTGTAGATGTCGACTGGTATTTTGTTAATTACATTGTTTATATACATAACTTGTAATTAGTACCGTGTATGAATCACAGTGATGGCAGCGCGAGGCAAATATGGTATTCCCACCAAATAAAGCATCGATTTACGGTGTTTTATATCCGGTTTGCGTACAGTCTGGGCTTGTTTTATAAACTTAAACCTGATCAGTGATCACAGACAATTTAATAAATATGAGAAAAAAAACACAGATGTTTTGTTGATAGCTATTGCGTTTTGTTATTGATCAGTTTGACTCGCTTGAGCACTGTGTCACCTGTTGGAAATTGATGGTTTGTGTCTACAAAAAATATACCAAGAATATAGTACCTACCTGTCCAACAATAACATTTTTATGCAAAACTAGCTGAAGACCGCGGCGCCGCCTGTCTAAACTTCTGATACCATTCACGCTGTCCCATAAAACCTTCCTTAGAGTTCAAGGAATATAAGAATTACTCGAATTGGTCCAGCCGTCTTCTAGTTTTGAGCTTAACAACATATTGGCGATTCATTTTTATTTATATAGAAAACGCTAATAAGAAAAAAACATCTGTATTGCTAAAATATATAAGTAGGTACCTATACAAAAATTTATAGAACTACTATAACTAGCAGCTGCTCTACTCATGTGTTTTGTTTTTAAAATGTCGCCTAAGAAAATTACAAGGTCAAATATCTCAAATGGTTTATTTAAATAAACAAATTCTGGCTGCAAAACTCATTGTAAAATGCTACATAACTTCTGATCAAGTATAACAGCAACAACCTACTTACTTACCTTTCTTTGGAACGATTGCGATTGCAAATGTAAAATTAATGACTAACTCATAGAATAATTAATTAATGTGACTCACCATTGTTTATTTAAACATTACTTTTTTTTCTTGAAATGGATACAAAAATTGCACATACGATAACATCTATGATCGTAGTGTATTCAAATTACAATCATGGATTCCTCGTCGTAATAAAATTGTTATGAATTTGTACAAATTATAATTGTAACTAGCCTATGCCCGCGGCTCCGTGTGGCTATCGGTTATCGCGACCTAAGCGCCATCTGTGCAACTTAAATTCTATATTACTAATCATAAATCTGGTTCTACTTAACCGATTTCAATCAAACAAACCTAAGATTTTAGGTTGGACCAAACCCCTTCAAACAAAAAAACCGCATCGAAATCCGTTCACTGTTTTTGCGTCCATCGCGGACAAAAAAACTTTTTACTAGCATACAATAGTACAGATAGAAGATAGATATTTTTATGTTCGATAGGTTCGCGTTTGACCACTATCTCACCAGTAGTGATGAATTGTGGTCAATGGACCATGTACGGTTGCCTATAAGCAACCTATTCACTCTAGTCTTGAAGACTTCCAAGTTAAAGCTTTGGATTGGGACTCCTTTGACCGCACCTAGCGTCTCTTTTTGGGTTATTGTGCGTGCCAAGTTATAGCTATCAGTAGCACTAGCATGAACTCCTATCGAATTCGTAATGTTAAGGTTTCGAGAGAACGGCGCATTGTGATTGGCAGTCTGCCTCATGTGAACCTGTGTGCGTGTGTAACCGCCAAACACAATGCTCCGTTCTGTCGATACCTTTACATTACGAATTCGACAGTATTTCGTGCTAAGGCTACAGGAAACACAGTCATACGGATGAAACAGTTTTGCCAACAGATTCACCTGTGAGCCATAAAATGACCAATAAAATGAAACTTCAACGTCATAGCAGCGAGATAAAACAAGTTACGACGTTTTTAAGTTATAATATAACATAGACATTCATGGTAATGTTTTGTAGGATGCTCCTACAAAATGTCTGACATTAAGTTTTATGATAGTTAAGATTATTGTCTTTTTGGACAAGGTCAGTGTCTAAAGTATTTGTGTCTCATTCTCTGAGCCTTTTTCCAACTCTGTTGGGGTCGGGTTTCTAGTCTAACTAAGATGCGGCTGAACTACGATATTTTCCGTGAAGCAACTGCCCTCGAAGTTCTGTAGTTAGGCTAGTCGGACTTTTCAGGGCTTCAGCTCCCCTAACGACTGCCATAAACAGATATTCCTATGGCAACCGGAACTGACGGCTGAGGCCCGACCAGACCAGTGCCTTAGCCAAATTTATGCATACAAATATTTGCATTGAGCGGGAATCGAACCCGTGCCTCCTACGTAGCAGTAGCGTTCACCATTGCCACGCCACACTGAGGCCGTCTAAAAAATTTTACTCTTTTAAATACAAAAATAACTGTATGTTGTCATGTTAATAAATTATACCTACTCTAATGAAAATAAATTGTTTACCGTTTTTAGTACAAAATTTGTCACGTTTACTTCTAGCTTAACGAAGCAGATATTTTTTGCTCTATCAGCCTTGAATATCTAACTTAAACCTATTGGCAGCAATATTACTTATTTCGTGCTTTGGGACTTATGACTCATCTAAAGATGACAGGTGGAATAGCTTCTTGTGTGCCATAGTCTTAAAAGCTCAATAAGTCATACATGGCAATACGAAATGGCGTTAATACAACGATCAAAGAATCAATTTCTTTTACTGAGTTTAGGCTCATAAAGAGTGCATATGAATGTCGAAGTTTTACAATTTTATTGGTCAAAAATATTAAAATAAAGTAAATAAATTATATGAAAATGATTCTTACGCTGGTTCGGTAGTAGGATCTACTGAGAAGGGATGAACAAGAAACTCAGGTAGATTATCATTATCTTTTCTGTCAATTAAGGCGGTAAAAAAAACAAAACAATGTATAACTAATCATTTTAAAGTTTCATATGCACAACACATTGTATCTAAATTAAGTATTAAATAAAACTGAATACTTAATCTTAGACATTTATCACTAAAGGGCCAAATACAATGGTTGGCGAAATATGGGTTCTAAATCACATCTCCCTAATCCGGAGGGAAATAGGCATGAGCATTTTTACGTATGTAATGCCCTTCGGCCACGTACGAAACCAAAATGTATAAATTATAAGTAAGCATTAAGAAAATAAAAATTAAGAAAGAATTTAGTTTGATTGGGTGTAGAGGTCATGCCATGCCAAACCGATGCTTTTTACGCCGCGCCATTTAAAAAACTAATATATTTTTTTATATCACTTCCGATTCCGATTAAACAGGTTAAGGTATTTAAACATGTATTAAAGTGATCGAGTTTATGATTAAGTAGATATTAAGAAAATTCGAAATTATATTCCAAATTTAAATTTGCGCGCGGAAATCCAAACGGAAATCCAAACATGTACCTACCTGCCACTGTATCCAGTACCAGCTGCACAGTACCAGCACTATCGTACCAATTTTTGTATTGTGAAAACCAGTTTTACTTATTAATCGATGACATTTGATGCCAACATTATCGTTGCCAACCAATGTTAAATTAAATTCTCTAATCACTACATAGTATAAAATAAAGTCGCGTTCCCTGTCCCAATGTCCCTTTGTATGCTTAAATCTTTAAAACTACGCAACGGATTTTGATGCGGTTTTTTTAATAGATAGAATGGTTTAAAAGGAAGGTTTATATGTATATAACATCATGCTACGACCAACAGGTGCGGAGCAGGAATGAAAAATGTTGCAAAAACGGGATGACGCCGACGAAGTTGCGCGGGTCAGCTAGTATTCGAATAAACGTGAAAACTATAGTAAGTAATCCATCTACACTCATGCTGAATTATAGAAAATCTAGCCGATCAAGCATTTTAATGGCTGTTGATCAATTTCGCGTATTTTAATATCGGTTATACTCAACCGATGGCCATTAAACTTACATAAGATTTTAAGTCTGATCAAGAACTTATTGATAACATATAGCGCACCAATATTCGTATAATAGTTTTTGCATCGATCGCGGACAAATAGATAAGAAAAAAAAACTAAAACCCGACTTAAAAATCACGCTCTAAAAATATTAAAAAACCAAATACGTATGCAGTCGTATCATATACATATACAGTAGTCCGGTTTCTAAGTTTTGAAACTTATTTGTATTGTTATTTTGGGACCAGAATCGGTAAGTAAATAATTTTATATTTGAAATATATTAATTAATCCCTTTCATTTGATACCCATTACAGGCTTATTGGAATTATTAATGTTTAGTTTTTTAATGTTTAGTTTTTGTGCTTCATAGAGGGCGCCACATTCAATATTATGAGACGTTAGATACCCTATAATGGCCAGGCCAGTTATGCAGACGAGACATTTCAAAATAGAAAATCATAACCCTTTTTGATTCACCGAATATATTTTTGTGTACTAAATCGTTTAACCGAGTTTCTTTCAAATAAAAATGATTTTTTTTTCCACCAGGGTAATGCATATTCTTAACAACGCATATTCAACGATTTTTCTGACCTATTAAGTATCAGTATTCTTAATTGTTAATAATATCTACGTTGAATTGAAACATGAATGATAGCAAAGGCAGCGCATGTTCTTTTAGTTACCGTATTAAAGCTAGATGGCGCTGTTCGATTTAAATGCAAGCTATCGTTTTGTTCCACAAGAGTCGACATATACCAAGGCAGAAAATTATTTCAGCTGTCAATCAGCAGGTGTAGATTGTTCTGCCGAACAATCTATCCATTTTTTGAATTGTGAAGGTCTCTAGTCTTGACTGAGATTCTTCACTAATTTTCAATCAAAGTAAGAGAGAAGGTCATCATAAGGACAAGGACGCGTGCTCAATGCGCATAATAATTAAAATTTTGTAAGAAAGAGTGAAGGTAGATATTTTTTAAATGTTAATACAGTTACAGTACCTATGCAATATACAACGTAACCACTTTCAGGTTCAGGTTTTATTCTTTTCTTTTTTTTTTGCTAATATTAATAGTGAAATTGCTCGGGCCTTTTTCTGCTTGACCAATGTATACACAGTGGAGCGTGAGTGATGCAGACAATAAAAATGTAAACATCTAGAGGCGTATACAAATTAACTGAGGGTGAATTCAGGGAATTTTGTGTAGGTATCTGATAAATATAACGTGTGATTTCAACTTCAAAATATTTAGATCTAAACAATCTCACTATTAATTTTCATTTATATTCACGAGTAATTAAATAAATAAATAAATATTCTTGGACAATTTACACAACGCCATCTAGACCTATGGCAAGCATAGTGTAACTAGCTTGTATTATGGGTTCTAGAATGCGGATAAACATACTTAGATACTTTTATTTGTTTTTTTTTTTGTAAATACATACATATTATACATAGAAACTTCCAGACCATTGCAAATATTCATATTCATACACACAAATTTTTGCATTGAGCGGGAATCGAACCCACGCCTCGCGTTTACTACCGTCACGCCACGGAGCGGAGGTCGTCAATTAAGTACCATTAGATAAACAGATTGATACTGTTGCATGTTAAGTATTTAGCCTAATCCACATTCGATGTCATTATTGGTTAGATTCTCAGAAGCAATAAATACAAATCAATTTTTCTATTAGCAAATATTTAACGCTCGCTATAATTAATAACTATATTCAAACGATGACACGGATATGACACTAGACCCCATAATTTCCGTACAATAATAAGTGTATTAAGATAAACTTGCCTACCATTCACGGTTTCACCTCTACTGACCTAGGTAAACGCGACTTACGTAAATGTTTCTACTTGTAGACTAAACGGTTCTAGTTGTAGAAACAAAAGTAAGATTTTAAGCCAATAAAAATAACAGTAGGTATCAAAATATGTCCAGTAGTTTTTACGGCAAACAGACAAAAATTCCATAAAAAAATCATGTTAAGATTTAATATAATATATCCCTGATATTTTTTTAAATAACTCCAATGTACACTACACTTTAAACACGACCAATTACGTATAATAAAGTATAGTTAGATAGAAGACGTGAGAAACTATTTGTGTAATTACCTACACGTAGTAATACGAGCAAAACCGCAATAGCCTAGTGGTATGGGTAATGGACTGCTGAGACGAGGTCTCGAGTTCGATCCCAGCTTACCATGGCACACACCAATGACTTTTCGATGCTTTTCGAAGTTATGTGTGTATTTATCGCAGGTTTATAAGTGCCCGGTTAATGGCAATAGGCTCGCCACGCACGCACATTGGGACCTAAACATAAACTGGCAAAATGTGGGTGCTAGCACCTCTGCCTAACCCTTCGGCGATAAAGGCGTGAGTAAAAAAAAAAGTATGTTAGTGAGAAAAAGTATGTTATTTTATGTAATGTTAATATGAAAGTAAGTAGGAACCGTGACACATGTTTTGTTTCAAACGAACAAAAATTTTGTCACGGTACATTACATTCCAAGATTAAAAAAAAATTTACTAAGACAGTCTAAGGATACACACCTTCTATGTGTTAAGAGTATTAACAGATAGAGACCTCCCCTAAGTTTCAGTGAATCTGGTTTACCAATTGGGTTTTTTTGTATATTGAACCCTAAAAACTGACATTTAACGTTAAAAACCCAAAGGTTTTTGTATATCAATGGTTAAAAATAAACAAATTAGCTACCTATAGATTCCTAGACATCGATTAAAGTAGAAACTTTTTTGCTGTCTATTTTTTGTAATACGTAATAAAAACAGTACATAATTACGTTTGTAACTTTGAAATGCACTTATGAAATACTGAATGGTTAAAAAAACAGTCTGCTTATCACGCCGCCGGTTTATTCCCGAGCGGCTAAGTGGGTGTGACTGGTAGTGGTAGACTAATTTAAGAGGTGAGGTCCGAAGGGGGCGAGAGGGGGGTCAGGGACATGACACCCCATCCCTCTAATCCAGACATAAAAAAAATCATATTGTATCTCAGATCCTGCCAAAACATATTTTCAGGCTGCGTTTTATTACCAGGAACCCAAACACGATGTGCGTGTTAGTCGGTTCGAGTCAGATATAACCTCCCCAACGGGCTTTAGTGAGGGGTATCCGTGGGGATTTATCGCACAATAAAAAAGAAGGCTGCGTTATATTTTTCATTTTCAGTCCCGGGTAGTAGGGACAGGTTCTTACCTCATCTGCATCATCAACCAGCAGCATCTACCATTTGCAGATGAAATTGGCTTGGTTCCCGAAAACCACCCAAAGTCTTATCATATCATAGACAAACGACACAGCATACCTTTTGTCTCTATGGTAAGCATAAATAATGCTATTGCTGCGAATCCTATCCAAAAACCCACGCCACACTGCCTATGAGATTAATAAAAATTATATCAGAACATCTCATCTTTTGCAAAATAAAGATTACATAAAAAGATTATGAGGTGAATCAATCTTAGTAGGTACCTATTCATATTGTTTGAAATTATTATGCGGATAAGCACTAGCCCACACAGATTTTTTTCCTGATCACATACCTACTTAATTAACATATACTCGTATATTATTGTCTGCATTCTGTCGTTAGTCGCACAGACTAAATATGGTCGTAATAATTATTACTGATACAGGTATTATGATTTTATTACACAAGAATATCGGTTCGAGATTCCTTGATCTTGATATCTTGTTATACATAAATAAATATTCTAGGACAATCTACACAACGCCACCTAGGCCCATGGTAAGCATAGTTTTAACTAGCTTGTATTATGGGTTCTTGAATGCGAATAAACATACTTAGATACTTTTTTTTGTAAATACATACATATTTTACATAGAAACACCCAGATCTAATATATAAAATTCTCGTGTCACAGTTTTCGTTGCCATACTCCTCCGAAACGGCTTGACCGATTCTCATGAAATTTTGTGAGCGTATTGAGTAGGTCTGAGAATCGGCCAACATATATTTTACATACCCCTAAATGCTCATGGAGCAGCGGGAACGGGATCAGAAGTCCACGCGGGCGGAGCCGCGGGCAACAGCTAGTTATCTATAAATGATTGTAATTTTCATAAGTAGCCTGGTGGTATGGGTAATGGACTGCTGAGACGAGGTCTCGAGTTCGATCCCAGGTTTACCATGGCACACACCAATGACTTTTCGATGCTTTTCGAAGTTATGTGTGTATTTATCGCAGGTTTATAAGTGCCTCGGAGAGCACGTTAACCCGTCGGTCCCGGTTGCCATACAAACATCTATGGCAGTCGTTACGGGTAGTTGGAGCCCTCAAAAGTCCAACCAGCCTAACTTGGAACTTCGATATCGCCATTGGTCATTAGACCATTGGTTGTGGAGGTCAGATGGCAGTCGCTTCACGGAAAATATCGAAGTTCAGCCGCATCACAGTTAGACTGGAAAGCCGACCCCAACTGAGTTGGGAAAAAGGTTTAGGGAATGATGATTGTAATTTTAATAAGTAGGATATTTTATAGTAATCTCAACAGCGACTACTATACATGAGGCGTGGGTTCGATCTCCACTCAGTGCAAAATCACCACAAATACCACTAATTAAAAATCATTGTATGGTGAGGCACAAATTACCTACCTAAGAGTTGGCAGTGGGCTTGTGAAGTATGTAAAGACAGAAGTTGATGGCGACCTGTTGTCTCTTCCTACCCTAGAGGGAAAAAAACGCGAGTATGTGTATGAATGAATTGAATCAAATTGATTGCAAACAATTATCGAGATGACATGAAGATTTGAGTACTTATCTTTTTTGCGGTGATGGCAATTGAACGATTGTTAATAGTTTTTGTAACTACCTGTTCTCTTTTTTATGTCAATGAGTAATCAATGCTCAGAAGTATCAGAGCCTAAAAGTGTTAAGCCAACTGTAGACATTGGCCCAACATGTGCCAATATTATCCGAAGAATGTCTTATAGAAGTTCTGCTGATAATATTGGCATATAATCGTTAACGTTCAGTATAAAATATTCGTATGCGTGAATATTCAATGCACTGGTCGAATCGTGCCTCGGAATGCACATTAAGCCGTCAATCCCAGTTCCCATACCAACATCTATGACAGTCGTTACGGCTAAATTGAGACCTAAACAGTTCAACAAACAACTGGTCTGCCTGCAGCACTTCGTAATCGCCAAAAGGTTGTGGATGTGGTCTGTTGGTAGATTACGATAGTTCACTATTATTAATTTCACCAGTGAATTAAAACAGCTTTAATCATAAAGTTTAACGTGCTGCCACAGTTTATTTTTATAAGGTCTGTAACATTGATCGCTGTTCTTTTGATTGACGAAAACCGTCCTAAGTACATTGCCTTAAGTTGGCCCAATGTGTACATCACATTATACAGCCGGCAAAAAAGTGTTCATTCTTGCTACACGTGCGTTTAGTTGACTCAGCGTTTTAAACTAATGAATAATACTTGTAACTTTTTTCTGAACAATATAAACATTAAGACGTTTTTTTAGGTCAGAAATATTGAACATCTTTAACGTAAAGTGATTGAATGTAGATTGAATTATAAGTTTATTGAAAATAGGTATTCTGCTCATAATTTAATTGGAACTGAATTTTGATCATGGATCTTAGTGAATTGTAGTAAATTACCACAAAAAGCTACCTACCACTAATTAAATTAGGTAAAAAATATTCATTGCAAAATAATATAAATATTCCTTAAGTATACTGAAACTATAATTTTCCATTATTGATATTAGAGACTAGCGACAAGTGCGTGACGTCACTTTTATGTTTCAATTTTGTATGGAGCGTTTTAAAGCGGCATGAAAAATTGAAATTTCGAAATCAAATATCTTTAAAAATATTTGACGCAGGAATATTTAACTATGGCAGTTTCTTATATTAGTATGTAAAAGGAAAAAAAAGTAGTCAACATTCCCTAGTAGGTATATGATAACGGAAAAATAACGGTTATATTCAAAGGTTTTACTAACTCACGTTTAAGTACTTTTAATAATTAAAATTCCCATCCCTCCCCCAATACAGAGTGTAAGGGGAACACTCCCAAAGCCGAAGACCCCTGGTAGTAGTACTCATGGTACACAACATATTGCACTAACAAAATTACGGCAACACATTTTTATTTGAAATTTTTTTACTATAATTTCTGGTCGATTTGAGCTCGTCCACGACACGGCCAATCAAAACAATCCGTGCGCGCCAGGGCCTCGTTCATCTCGCGACTTGGGTTCAAGATACGTGTGGATACGTATATACGGTTTTTCACGAGTGAGTAATGTAAGTGTAACTGACCTGTCTAAATGATATACTGGTTCTTATTTCAATGTCAAAAACCTCCACAGTGGTTTCTCTTTGAAAAACAATAAACTTCTTTGTCAAGACACAACCACCTCTAGTCGCTTTTATGATGAGGTTTGTTTACAAGAATGAACAAACGAAACGATTGAAATATAATGCACAATATGCACACATATTTCAATTCAAATTACGAATCATTGTGCCTTCTCTTATGATACCTACAGGGTGTTGATTACACTGCCTCAACTATCAGCGTTTATACAGAAAAAGAGTCGACGTACATTGCATGCGCACATAAAATAGCCCAGATGGTGATTATAGTGGCCACTCAGAGCTCACTAGACAAGTTTTGAGTCAGTGGGAAGACCGATGGCTTAAAATGTTATCATTATGTGATTGTCTTCTACACTGACAGCACAAAAATTCTCTTAACCTTTAGCCCTCCCCCTCTCCCCTGATCGCTTCTCCCCTCCTATTCCCTCTCTCTCTTCGCTCTACAGGGTCAGCAGCACGAGTGTGACGCCATTGGTGTTGCAAACGTCCATTAGCCATGGTAACCACTTTCCATCAGGTCGACCGTGAGCTTATCTACCACCTAAGTTGTATTATTATATGTAAATTTATTCTTTGAAGATTTATTTGAATGTAAAGATTCGAAATATCGCTCGTAAAGTTAGTGTTCAGCGATTTCTAGGGGGCTGTACTTATCTAATGCATTTATCAACTCTTAACTGGGACTACAATGCACAACTAAAATCAATTTCTCAAGCCTCTAATATAACTAATTTGACGAATTAGACTAGAACTAACAGAAACAACTAATTTGACGAAGCGATGTTTAATTAAACGATTTGAAGCTTTTGTACTCGCGATGCAGAACTAGGATGGCCATCAATCATGGCAATCATGACAATTGGGGTGTTGCAAAACGTGACCATTTATTTATAGGCTATAAATGGGACAATGACTAACAAATTTGATTTAATGAAACTAGCAATGATTTTACGGCAGAATTAAGAAGACATTGTTTACTGAACTGAGTTCTGTATTGTAGGTTTATCATGAAACGAAGTTTTGGGCATTTGGTATCTACCAGTATCTACCATAAAAACCTCGTGGTTCCTGGCCTCTGCCAGGGAATTATATTCTTATAATTTGGGTCACCCCATCACTCCCAGGTCCTTTAAGCGGGGTGTTAAAAAGCATCTGGTAAAACCGTTAAGCTGAGCGCCACCATTGTGACATTATACGTGTTTGTAATAGTGACTCTCTTTCCTGCTTTGCCTTCAGCTTATCATCAGGCGAGGTGAAGTTACATTGACGTGTCCTATGAAAAAGACGGAGCACGTGGTATTTTGTCCGGGTTATATCAAAAGAAATTCGAAATAATTCCTTCATAGTTCGTCAATAGGTAGGTACTAAGTAAGTTTAATGTTCCGTGTGGACTTGGTGTCATTTCATGGTGGACCCCATAGTTTTTTAACGTCCACATGTTCAAATGCACCGGTAAATAGAAAATATTCTATTTACTGGTGCATTTGTGACAGACATAAGATCGTGACGTATGCAAAATGGAACAATTTCGCATTCGGATAATTTCGATCAAACTTATAAAATGGACAATTCCTTTATAAACGGCACATATTATAATGGTCATGTTCGACATGAATCAAGAAATCTAGGTCGCAGTACATGAAGCCAATTAAACCAAGGAACTTTAATTGAACTTCGTATTATGTTTGACCTTTGCCTTTGCAAAGCTAGCTGCAGATTTTAAAAATAGATTTGAGCAAAGAAACATATTTCTCAATGAAAATGTAATTGAAATACAACCGAAATGGATTTTATTAAATCATTTTAAAGTATAATAAGAAAATAATGTAATAATTAGATAAGTGAATATTTATTTAAATTCAGATTTAGTTTGAAATCTGACTGTACCGGACATCCACTATAATATAAAAATTAGTCGGGTTTTCCTTCCTGACGCTATAACTCCAGAACGCACGAACCGATTTCCACGGTTTTGCATTCGTTGGAAAGGTCTCGGGCTCCGGAGGTTTATAGCGAAGAAAATTCAGGAAAAATTTCAACAATGCGGGAAAATCATCTTTGACATGGCGAAACGGAGCTCGCCGGGTTTGCTAGTACTGTATAGTTATATATTATTGATAACACATTTATACTTCTCCACTATATTACTATAAATACTAAATATAGTGAAATATAAGTATGTAATCAATCCTACTAATATTATAAACGTGAAAGTTTGTAAGTATGGATGGATGGATGGACATCCATCTATCCATTACTCTTTCACGTAAAAACTACTGAATAGATTATAATGAAACTTCACAATAATATAGCTTCTACATCAGAATAACACATAGCCTATAATTTATAAAGAAGACATCCACGCGGGCGGAGTGGTTATGTATAACAATCAGTTATACCATGTGGCATCTATCGACAGTGTAAATAAATCGGTCACTGTAGAGATTGTTTGCATACAATAACATTATAATCGGTAAGAATTCACTCTTCAGTTTTGTTTATGTTTTGCTGAGCTACTATAAGCAATCAACGTGCATATTTCAACGTGTAATTCACGTGGAATATGACTAGAGGAAATGAATCATAATTATGAGACTATAGACACGCTTTGTGGATACAAAATATACCTACACATAATTTCAATAACGTCATCGCAATAGACCATTTTATTATAAATTAGAGGAACATATATTCGACTCCGTACATATGTATGCTCAAGTCTATTTTCCTTGGAAATACAGAGGTTTCAAAAACCTTTGTATTCGGTCCCACGTAATAGAGGGTGAGCCTATTGCCGTAATCCGGACACTTCTTCTCTCGTGTCGACAGCATGCCATAGTCAGAATCTGTCAGCCCAGTATGTAAAGGTGGACTGTGAGGGTGACGGGATTGATTTTGAATTGCCACCGTGGTGTAGTAATTAGTTTCACGGCAGTGCCGCTACTCACGGAGAGGGCCCGAGCATTGGTATCGCTCTTCGGGAAGGCTTACTACGTCCTCTCCATTATGGTTCTGGTATTGAACTGAGACTGGGCTGTATACAGGGTGTAAGGGAAACACTTCCTGGCCCCTGGTGGTACACCGCATACTGGCATAAAAAAATTACGGCAACGCATTTTTTTTTGCCAGGGGCCTTCGGCTTATCCTTTAGTAGCCTTGTACGACACAGCATGGGCAGTGATGGGCTTGGCTCTAAATCTACTCTGCTAATCGCTAAAAATATTGAAAGTTTTGCAATTTACTTAACATGAAACTGCTATATTTATATATTTTTTTTGAATTTGCTTTCAGAGTAAATAATGAGACCTATACATAAAAATCAATTGCCTCGCATTAATAAAATGTGATTAACTTAACTTGAAAAAGAAAAATACGCAAAATTATGGTAGTTTACCTTTAGACAGCACGGCAGTGCCTTAACTCAAAGAGGAAAGCATCACGGAGGACAGAACTATATAGAACACTTACTTCAATTCTCCATGGAAAGCATGCACCAGAGCTTCATTTGTTAGGTAATACAATATTGGTTGATTTGGGTACGTATTACTATTATTTATTCTGTACTTTTTGCCCTAAAGATCTTGGTGGGTTTGAACACGCCGTTTTTGCAAAGAAACTGAAATACAGTAAAGAAAAAAACATCGCAAATTAAGAACTTCGATCAAAGAAGGCATGGCCTTACTAGATAGTCATAAAACGCTTTAAGACAATCCGCATCACGATTATTCATGATTACGAATACCTAACGCCTGTCGTTGACGAATTAGAAAGCCAAACCGGTAGGGTAACTAATGACGTAACAACACATCCTATGAAACATTGTTAGTATGTTAAAATTTGGCTGTTGCCTGCGCCGCAGCCCACGTGGAGTTTGAGAAAAGATTTATACGCTGTTTGGTCGTGACAACTGGGCGTATAAGTCCTTTCTCAAACTATAATCTATCTGTGTACCAATGGCTATTGCCCATGAGTGGTACAAGTACTGATTTGTCTCATCCTCCGCTACTCTCTCAAGACCAAGACACACCAAAAATTTCAATTTCAATAATTTTTTGAGGTTATGTTAAGTTTTCTAAAATATGTAACCGGGATAGCCTAGTAGTATGGGTAGTGGACTGCTGAGATGAGGTCTCGCGTTCGATCCCAGATTTTACCATGGCACACATGTGCATATGACTTTTCGATGCTTTTCGAAGTTATGTGTGTATTTATCGCAGGTATATAAGTGCCCGGTTAATGGCAATAGGCTCGCCACCACATTGGGACCTAAACATAAACTGGCGAAATGTGGGTGCTAGCACCTCTGCGAGAGTTTAAGTTAGATTTAAAAAAAACTATTCTAAGAATGGCAACTATAAAGGGTATTTGCTTATTTTATATACCTCCTGAAATAACTTTGTAGTCAAAGCAATATTGTACGGCAGTCCATACTACCCTGGATATTGTGTTTTCATTAGGTTACCTTAAACATGTCCAGTTTTCATTGAAACTTTCATCCTCTATTTGAAGGCCTTTTTGCGGCAAAGGTATAATATGTCCTTTCCTGTCTACTCCCGTACATTCATATATATAACAACTAAATAACATCAAGATCGGTTCAATGGCTTAGGCGAGGCAGACAGACACAGTTACTTTCGTATTTTTATAAATACAAATCGAGACAGAGTTTTGAATGACATCGTAATAACATTGGTATTACCACTTTTTTGCGTAGTAGTACTTATTGTAACAATTTTAATGATCAGACAATAACATACGTCAGTAGAAATATGTACCTATAGTGTATGACGTAACGCAAGAAGAGATCTTGAATGGTGTGTGGGAAGCAGTGTATGAATAACAGGCAGCCGGCGCGCCGCCGTGAGGACGCCATAATGACGATGTTTGATTTATCAATTTAGTGTCACTTTTTTACATATTTATCTTGCCAAATAAATATATTATAGACTAGCTGTTGCTCGCGGCTCGGCCTGATTCTTTTCCCGCTGTGCCCTCTGTTCAGCTGACACTCCCACCCCCTCCTAAGTATCGCCTCATGGCATACCTCGAATTACAGATAACCGTCTATGTCTATGTTAATTTGTAGGTCTAACATGTATTATTTTTGAAGTGAAAGCTTCTTTAGACGCGTGAAGACTTTTTTTGGGAAAATAATTTAAACTCGCGACGATTTGAGTATCCATAGCACGAAAAACTATCGAATTCCTAATGTATCCAGAGAACGAAGCATTAAGATTGGTTGGGCTTTCACACACACAGGTTCAAAGTGAGCAGTCTCTCGATACCTTTACATTATGAATTCGATAGTGTTTCATGCTAAGGGCCAGTGCCGTTATCAGCTCTCAGTAGTGTTGCTATTTTTCCAGTAGTCCAGAAAAAAATTGTTAGTTTTAAACATTCTTTTTTATACACACGTGTTTCCTTCTTCCTACAGTAACGGGTCCTTTATTAAGCGAGGCTTGAAAAAGCATCTGATGAGGCCGTCAAGCTACGCATACGTGCTTGGAATAGTGACCCACTTTCCTGAGTGTGCCTATAGTTTACCATCAGGCGAGGTGAAGTCAAATAGGAGTCTTACATTTAAAAAAATCTCGAAGCCGTTATGATCACGTTCGAAACGTACGGTACGCTATAATGTGGTTTTATAATACACGAGATTCATCCCACTCATTTATTAGCTTGTAATAAGCAAGTCTCTACAAGGATAAGGTATCATCTATTTAAGGATTAGATTGACCTTTCTGATACGGTCGCATCTTTTTAGGGGTCCGTACAAAAGAGATGGAAACGGGACCCTATTGGATACTAAGATTCCACTAGTCAATTTTCAATTCAATTCTTTTGAATGGCTTCTGTGTGTTGCCACAACTTGCCAATGTCAGGGTGTTGTGAAAAGTGAAAAGTTCCACTAGTCTGTCCTCAGATTGTATTGTATCTCATGAACCCTGACAGCTAGACAGTTAAAATTTCACAACAAATATGAAAACTTAATAAAATAAGTAGGTAGGACATGACTGGTATCCACCGTCCAAATTGAGCACTCTGCCGCACAGAATACCGCGGCAAATAATAACCTTGTGTTGTGTTTCTGGCGGCGAGTAGGGAGTAAGACGTCACTGGAGAGATTTTGCATTGACGGCAATGAAACTCTCTTAGCCTTCACCCGTCCACTCTCTCTTTACATGGTGGGGAGCACGAGTGTGACGCTCCTGTTGATCCCAACGTCCATAGGCCACGATAACCATTTTCCATCAGATGGGCCGTACCAATATGGTACGGAATCCGTAGTGCGCGAGTGCGATTCGCACTTGTACTGCTCTTTTCATTAATGTCAACTGTATGAAAAGGTTTTTGAAAATAGAAACTGTGACGTCATTCAATTGTATTAAGCAGTGGGAGTGGGAGCTGAAGTTTGGCCTAATTGGTGTTTTGGCAAATGGACCAATTTACGTTCTATTTTACAAATCCATTTTTGTTTACGCTCTAAACGTCTGTCGCAATTATATTTTCCATGAATGGCACACGTGAAACTCTGTCGAACCAGGATGTGCAATGTATAAAATATAGCTAATACAGAAATATACATAAGTAGGATAATAATATGTACAGTTATCTGTATCTTTACTTCAACACAACTCGAAAAAATATCGAGATTGACTTGAAAAGTCAATCTATCATTCATTCCCAAAGTGACACATTTTTTTGTTCTAAACAATTCCTCTAATAATAAAAAAATATGTTAAGTCAATCGATACATGACGTATTTAATGTAGCAGGTTATAAAGCGAGCAGTAGTCAGTAAGCTTTATCAATATTTACGGTGCAAATGCTGCTCAACAAGAAGCATATCCGGCATAAATATAGGTGATTGTAAATGTGTCATCCGAACCGGTCGAACATGGATTTTCGGTACAAGACGACCGTCAACTAGCTGCGAATGTTCCATCACACCTCACAACCCTGTAACACCGGTCAGTACTACTACGTACCTGTACATCGGAAGCCTTAAAACAACGAGGCCAAGGCTGGGTAGTTAACATTGCCTCTTCATTTTATGTGTTTTAAAAACCAGCTTAATTTGAATGAAACGGAAAACAACGTTACATTAAGAATTTGGGGCAAAATCGCGTTATACTGTGTTAAGATTATACCACTTAAACCTGCGAACACACATAACTTCGAGAAGCATCGAAAAGTCATTGGTGTGTGCCATAGTAAAACCTGGAAACGAACCCGAGACCTCGTCTCAGCAGCATCTCAGCACCCATACCATTAGGCTACCACCAATCATCGGATATCATACCTTACAATAAACCTTACAAAAATACACATTAAGCAAAATCGAAGTTTATCTATATTACTATATTTATTTAATATTTTTAGTACTATCGACAAAACCACGTGCTGTAAAATGTGAGCAGTCCGCAGAATCGATTTGAATTTTAATTAAATTTTTATCAAACTGCCTCAATGAAAATCAAATACCTAATTGCAGAGAGAAACGTTTACATAACAATATTAACAATTAAGATTAGCCTTTACCCCGCGGCTTTGCTTGCTTATGACATGTACCATGGAGAACTGAATCATTATTCGGACCTCCGTGACATGTACAGTCAACAAAAGCATAAAATACGATACCACATTTACATTATATGATAAAGTGGTACCGTATCTCCTTTGTCGACCTACATAAGCTTCTAATATTTTGATTACCGTGATCATAGTTTACCTAAATAAGATATTTTTAAATATGCCTGCTATCTAGGTCTAGTCAATCAATTAATCGGTCAATTAGGCTGCTGCATTCATAGATGGATATGTATATGCCTGATTCCATTAAGTAGGTATACTTATTAAGTACATAACATACAGCCTGCATTTTAACATAGGTACCTCACTGTTTTGGGTGATTTGTGAAGATTAATACGTAGATAATTATGTATCTTTCATTAATCAATATTCCCAACTGTAAATCTCCGAAGAGGTAGGCAGAGGCGTGGTAATACCCACATTTCGTGCACATAATACTTAATTCAAATAGGTAGAAGTATTTAGATTGAATTGAATTTGATTATAAAGGCTATTCATATCGGAGAATTTCACTCGCAAATAATCGATTTATACACGGATTGAAAAACATCGCAGATTCTCTTTCTAGTAAGCTAATTTCTTTCTAAATTTGCAATTTTCTTTCATTTGTATGCAATTTGCCAAACTACATTGTAGACATTGTGACATCTGGTGGGATAAAAACCAGTTTCTCTCAGGATTACCTTATTTTCGTTATTTTTCTCAAGCGAAGCCGAGGTGGGCCGCTAGCTAATAAAAAGGGAATGTCTTCGCATAAACAGTGAGCGCACGCGACGCGGCCTAAGTACGTGCGGTTACAATTATAAACTGCATTATATACAGTGTTAAATGTTGCTGTAATTGCTGCATTATTTACAAGCAAATCCGTCAACAATGCTTGGCTGGACACGGCGATAGAACGACAATTAAAATGAAAATATAAAAGTACAATAGACCATTGATAATTGCGATTGTTTGTACCTTTTTAATTGTATTCTATTCTTTGTGAAAGAACAGATGATTTGTAGTTTACGGAAACAATTTTCTTTATAAAAGCAGTGTCCATCGGTTACTATGGCGACATCAGTAGGAAAGCATCCTAATCATCATAATTAATTAAAACTACAATGATTGTACTTAAAAAAATATTATACTTATGAAATTTAAAAAAATCCAGTGCCGCAAAATACAGTAGGTACTTGATTTTTAAAATACGTTCTAAAATTAAATAGTAGGCTGATAAAAGCTTTTCAAACGGACGGCGCGCGGCGGCGCGGCGCCCGTCATATTGACGTGACGTAATAGGATTACGTTTGAACTCATTTGAATTTCTCTATCAACTTGTGCCCTTTTCAAAAATTATTTTCTTAATCAATATGTAAATACATTTTAAGATATTAATAGACGTAGGAAAGTAAATTTTAAAGAAAAGAACACATAATAAAAAATCTGAGTGCTATTCAATCATAATGCATTATCCCCATAGTTGGATTGAAATCAGATCAGATCCCGAAGGGCGTTACCTCGAAAAAGAGGGCCCCGGGTCTGCCGGGGCGCGAGGGATATGTTTTCAACTCCGGCAACTAAAGACCCTAAGACGGCGTGCGTTTTAGTCGGTTCGAGTCCTACATAACCTCTCTCACCCGCACCGGTGAGATTGCTATCCGAGAGACAGTTACTTTCGTACGTAACAGCATGGACACACATTCCGGCCTATCCTTACAAGAAGCCGACCGTCATTAAGCTCAGCTTTACGCTTCGGTGACTACTTTTTGCGTGTTAACCGTTCGCCTTGGCAAGGCTAAGGGTGATCAACATGTATAAACAAAACTTTCCGTACTCTACTGTTCACAGTAATAATAATAATGAAAAGCCAGCTCGATCCACACCTTAAGAGGCCCTCGTTGGTCAGATGTATCGAAGGCCAGATGCAGAAGGTGTCCGGTATGAAAGGAACTTCAACCCGCGCACGTGCAAGCTGTGGAATGAGCTCCCTGCTGTGGTTTTTCAAGCGACTACAATATGGGGTTCTTCAAAAAGGGCATTAGGTTTCTATAGGGTAGGCAACATGAGTGTTAACGCCCCTGGTATAGCAAACGTGCATAGGACACGGTGATAACATTCCATCAGGTTGGTAAGTGATAAAAAAAGACATGGGCACGTATTGTGAGGCTTCTTTCTACGGAGCCCTAACCAACCAGATTTATATATCATGTATTGAGACAAAGCTTCTATATATAATCTAAGCTATCTATCTATCTATCTATCAATGCAAAAATGTGTTCTTTTTTTCTTTATACGAGCGCTGTCCCCAGTTGTTTGTTTCACGTTGATATTTACGGGAGTGACTGCCGTATGACCACTTAACTTCGGGAGGAAAACCCGCACCAGAGACTTGTTCATAAATCTTTACGACTTGCAGGTAAGGTCGGCATGGGTTCCCATCCAAAACTGTATTTGCCCGATTTTTGTGCATTGAAATTTATTGCAAGTTCTCGCGAAAATAAAGATTAGCTTTATTTATTGCTAACTTATAAATATTTATGAATTTAAATGATGTAGGTATACAGTGAAATCAGTATTCCTTTTAACCGACTTGAAAAAGGAGTAGGTTCTGTTTGTCTGTATTAATGTTCCAGGATAATGCCTAAATAAAAGTTGCCTGGCAGAGATCGCATAAAGCGATAAGGCTTGTACTGCTTCCATAGTCTTGTAGATTTTAATTATGCACTTTTACTTGGTGTACAAATACAAATAAATAAATGCCGTCGTTTTAAAATTTTAGGTGTAGTTAGTACCTCAAGTATGGTAGTAAGGCGATGGTCCTCTACACGCTGTATTATATGGTTAGCGAAACCCGGATATTAACGCGATCATAATGGTAAACTTATTTATCATTATTATTTATTTATTTATATCAAGTCTTATATTCCGCTTACAGACTATGTAGAGTGGTATATTAGCAAAAAAACGAAGAGAAATAAACGAATACCTAGCTAGTATGGTAATAAACCGGAATTACATGTGATCTATGCAGTATAATACATAATATCACTACACAGTATAAAACAAAGTCGCGTTCTCTGTCCCTATTTTTCATGTCCTTATGTCCCTTTGTATGCTTAAATCTTTAGTTGCGTGGGTCATCTTAAAAACTACGCAACGGATTTTGATGCGGTTTCTTTAATAAATAGAATGGTTAAAGAGGACGGTTCATATGTATATAACATCATGCTACGACCAACAGGTGCGGAGCAGGAATGAAAAATGTTGCAAAAACGGGGTGACGCAGACGAAGTTGCGCGGGTCAGCTAGTACATAATATTATAGATAGTATAGAACGTTAATAGGAATCTGCCAGGCGACCGCGCATAATCAGCTTACGACTGGTAATTGGCGCAGGCAGTCCGTCGATAAATGAAATATTAGGTTCATCTCCGGCGTAGAACATTTATTATAGTTCGTTCAATATTCAAATCTTCTTCTGAAAGATGACAAGATAAAATACCTAGCTACTACCTAGTTGAGTTAGCACAGCTCCATCCTGGAATACGATTCAATAAAATGAAGTTTATAAAACATGTGACTTTTCAATGCTCAATCTGACCACTACACGTTCTTGATATTCAAAAGTCTCGTATATATGAAATCTATTCATATATACGAGACCCCCAACATCTTGTTAGGGAAAATGCTCCCGAAGTTAAAGGCACATGGCAATACTTATCCCGGGTACACTAAATATTGGCATAAAAATTGCGATTTGGTAATATTTTTACTTTTTATAAAATTCATTTCTTTTTTAAATTACCACATCGAAATCGATCATAGTTGGCGACTGCCTACTCCTTCGGGGAGTACGGGCGTGAGCGTATGTATGTAATATATAAATTATATTTTACCATAACACGACGAAAAGACGAAAGTAGAAGCGCGAGAGAAGCCGCAGAAAACTGTATACACTAACACTTGGACGAGCGGTTTGACAGTATTAGCTTTAAATATATCTGATGTCACTTTCTGTGTTTTTAAAATCGTAGGTGCATGACTAACTACCCCACAATTAAACATGTAATTAGATATTTAAATGCCTTTATTACGTTATTAATTAATATCATGTGCAACGAACCCATAAAAATTGTTTCTTAAAAATTTTTATCGTTACTTCAATCTAACAATACATGCTTATTAAGATTTAAGTTTGCCGACATGACGGTAAGCAAAGTGAGCATTTAAAGTAACACAAAGCAAAATTTGCTTAATGGACTTTGAATGTCTATAAAAACCTTTTCTGACAATCTAACATTTTTTGTAGCCGTCGGAAATTACATACTTGTACTGTACAGTTTTTGCTTGTGGACGAGGCACAATCATGGGTTACGAGTTACAGATGGGGAAAATATATTCTAGTTAATCTCTGATCTATGCGTTATGTTATGACGATTGATTTCTTTGGAAATATATTTGAAATAAGAACTTGATTCACAGATCAGACATTATATAATATATTGCGATTAATGCGATGCGACAGCTGTCGGACCGGTTCCGGGAAGGTACTTTGAAATATTTTCTATCAACTAAACGAAAGGTCATTTACTATTCCGTTGTAAGTTATTAGTATTTTCCATTGAAAAACTACAATTTAGGTTCCGAATAATTTGATTGTCACATTTTTCTACAAATTAAGTCAACAATACATCGAACAAGCATTTATTTTCAGTACCTTAATACCCCATTTAGGTACTTTAGTGATTAAATCTCAGTCTCGTAGCAGTGGCTAACTTCCATTCCGAAATTTTACCATAAAATAACGTACGCAACATTCAAATAATACCATATAAAATATCTAATTTATATATCTAGTAAAATGCGTATATATTTCTTTTTTATTTATGTATATGAACAAGCAGCTAAGAGCTGATGCATTCACTTCTAGTGATGTAATAGTCTCTTTATTTAATTTTAAGCTTTTGACTTTGACACGTCCATTTGACTACCGCTGATGGTAAGCTGAAGACAAAGACTTAGGAAAGAGGGTCACCATTACAAACACATACGCACTCAGCTTGGCGGCTTCATCAGATGCTTTTTCACGCCCCGCTTAAAAGATTTAATGGTCTCTTTGAAAAAGTTTTTAAAATCAGCTCGGTTTATCTTTTAATTTAGTTATATGGGTCTTATTCTAGGCCAGATTTGTTTACTTACATGTAGGTAAGAAAAGACTTTAAAATGATAAACTAAGTACATATATCAACATAAAAGATATGTGACCTATCCTTGGTTCACGTGTTCACATATAAACACAGCTCATTAAAACATCACGTGTGCACGCGCGGCTCGCACGTCGTAAAAATATAAATTGAGTACCTAGGACCTGCAGACTTTTGTTAGGAGCATTTTTTGTTTATATTTATGGTGAAACTAGCTGTTGTTTGCGGTTACTAAACTGTATATTCAACTTACCTACTGTTTCTTTTCTGTAAGATGTTACGCCCATAATAACGGCAAAACATTAATAAACCTGATGAAAGCTTAATAAAAATCGACTAATAGCTACAACTAATAACTATTATATGTAACTATGCACATAATCTATACATAAAGTTGAACAATCGCTTCTAATAGACCGGTTTATGGCGGACGTTCTTAAAACGATCGCTGTAAATAGCAGTAAACAATTCCTAGTAAATAATAGCGCGAAACCATCTACAACAGATTACGACTTTTTGTCGAACATTAATAAGATTCACATTATTATATACCTACATTCTTCTATATGCTATACAACACAGGCTATATAAAACAGGCTGACCTGCGCAACTTCGTCTACGTCACCCTGTTTTTGGAAAAAAATACTTTTGCTCTGCACCGGTTGTAGCGTGACGTTATTACATACACACTTTCCTCTTCAGTCACTCTATCTATTAAAAAACCAGGTGAGTTGTGTGCTTGTCTGCCACTTAAACGGTATTTATTGTTTTATTTAGGACATGTTAATTTTATTTCAACCCGCCTGACGGTAAGATGAGAAATGTCTTGAATTGACTTAAACGGCTTATAAGGGAGCGGCTCCAGGCTTTCTAATTTCGAAAAGATAGCCTACGCTAGAACCTCGTACAGCAATGACCTCAGTCGTTTCGCAGATGAGGTTAACGTGCACCAAAAAAAAAAACTATGGTGGGGCCTTAATATACGTGCACGTACACCAAAATAATGTTTAAAATATGTAAATTTAATCATCATTCCCTGAACCTTTTTCCCAACTCAGTTGGGGTCGGCTTTCCAGTCTAACTGTGATGCGGCTGAACTTCGATATTTTCCGTGGAGCGACTGCCATCTGACCTCCACAACCAATGGTCTAATGACCAATGGCGATATCGAAGTTCCAAGTTAGGCTTTTGAGGGCTCCAACTACCCGTAACGACTGCCATAGATGTTTGTATGGCAACCGGGACCGACGGCTTAACGTGCTCTCCGAGGCACTTATAAACCTGCGATAAATACACACATAACTTCGAAAAGCATCGAAAAGTCATTGGTGTGTGCCATGGTAAACCTGGGATCGAACTCGAGACCTCGTCTCAGCAGTCCATTACCCATACCACTAGGCTACCGCGGCTAAAATATGTAAATTTAATGTCGTTGCTTAATAACTTAGAAAAGGGCTATTGTGTAATAGTTAAACACGTTTGATTTCGATTTATTAGCTTGCTTGTCTGGAAAGTGGTTCACGGTCGCTTTCGATGTCCCTTCGAGACTATCATACATACGATACACATTATACTTAGCGAGTACGCGTTATGCTTGAGAGGTGTGTGCCAACTGAACATCTGAGGATTTGAATGGCGACTGCGGAGGCCGTTATTGTGGCCTTACTCAGTTCACGGGAATGTTGGTTTTACTATACTCTAAAGTCAAAGGTCAGTGCTGACAGAGCCATTATTGTAATGCGTGCAAGGATTCAATGTTGCACACGATGACCGAGGCGGGACTTCGTGGCGTCCCTCTAGGGGTGGGAGTTCTCTTGTTCATCGCCTTGCTCACGATGATGGTGATATGCGCGTGGGCTACTGCTCTTTTTGCGAACAAATAATGCTCGAGAAGAAAGCGCCCTGCACAGTTCGCGACAGTTGGAACCACCCTATCAGGAGCAGGAGGCGGTGGTAGCGTAAAACGCGCTCCTCCCTATCAAGGGAAAGATGCCGAGACCATAATCTCACACCCGAGAAAGCCTTCGATGGCCCTAAGCCAGCTGGGTCGTGAGAGATAATGTCAGAGGCTACCTCACTCTCGGCAACTAATGAATCGAGATAGCCGTGCGGTTACAGTCAGTTCGAGTCTAACATAACCACATGCGCTGACTTCGGCGAAGGGGTTTCTGCACAAGTAAAACAATAAAAGATAAGGGCAGACAGAGAGAAATACATAATACTCGCGCCATACTCACGCGGGTCCGGATCGCGTTATGTTAGCGTTTCGCTAAAATATAATTATACATAAATAAACAAAGTGAGATAGGAACTACATTCCACATTCATGTATTCTAATTTAAACCGTTTTCTAAGAAAACATCACAATAGGGTACTTATCATAACAATGTATTTAATTTATCTATTCAACCTTCTTTAACTATCACAATTACAGGTAATGATTACAAGCTTTTGAAATTAGTAAAACCCTTATTAAAAATATTCTTTTCGTTTGTAGTACATATAACTTTTTAATAATTTATTTAATCTATGACTCCGTTATTTGGAGAAATGGCCCACACAGAAAGGCTGATCACTCGTCCGATCGATCAGCCCTTCTGTGTGGGCGTCCCCACTGGCCGCATATATAGCAACCAACAAATAAACTAAGCTAACTAGATGGCTAACTAGTGCTTCGATACCGATTTTTAGTATTTATAATATGTTTCTAAGCAGAAAAGTACTTATGTACTTACTAAATTTTGGACAAAATTTATTAAAAAGACACATCAAGATTATTTACCGTTTTTAAGTACCTAAACAAATGGAGGATAACTATATATACTTAGTACCTATTGCTCCGCTCTCTCGATACATTTAAATTACTAATATGATAGCTTTTCATGCTAAGGGCACTGATGTACAATATCTATCAATGTATTATACGACACACATTTCCTGAATATGATGAATAGAAATTATGTTGTCGCGAATGAGCAACTGTCTATAAATTGATATGCAAAGGTTAAATCGGTGTTAAAGGAGCCATTATGGAGCCATGCCAGTTTTATTACCAATATGAATATATCTATAGAGTTGCTCGTTATTTCCTGAGATATAACATACACTTTGACCCTGAATACTGTTATAATACTGTAGTTACCGGTACATATTTTGAACCCGCGTACCGATAAACGAAGCGTGGGACGGCCTACTGCGAGATGGACGGACGACATAGTCAAAGTCGCGGGTCGCGCAATTGGATGCAGACCGCCTCCAACCGGACGGATTGGAGGTCGATGGAGGCCTATGTTCAGCAGTGGACGTCCTGTGGCTGAAATAATGATGGTGATGATTTTGAACCGAAGTCGCGAGAGAAACGGGGCCCTGTTCCTGTGACCTAGGGCGCGCGGATTGGTTTGATAAAAAATATGATTGATAGGTTTGAGGTTCGACGCCGTCTTGACACCGCGGGCTTTCTTCAAAAGACTCCTTAAAACACCTTAAGCACCTTAAAACGTAAACTTGCTAATTGACAGCCGAGACTCTGGTGCTGACTTTCTTCTTGGGATTGAGGATCAGATGGCAATAACAATCAACGTCGTAACAATAACAAAACAAAATATATATGAAGACAAGGGTAGGACGACGATGATGTAACATTTTTAAAAAGTGACATACAGAGCCATCTATTGACACTTTTACGAACTACTTAATGTTGTTCATCGAACATGAGAAAATATAAGAATTAGTATAAATAATAATTATGCTTTTTCACGTCGTTTAGGTCCTTTATTGTAACAATTTTGGCAAATATTTTTTTGACCAAGTGCAAATTCTCTATTGAAATAAGAATTATGGGGACATTTACCATGGATTATTTGGAGTTTCCCATATTTCAATGCTGTTGAAACCAATAGCTTTAACAATGTGAGTGAGCATGGTAGTTCAAATACCTATATTTGTATAAGTGAAAGGGTGTGATTTTCATAACTTATAGGCTATTTGACTTAGGATATCTGACTGGTCAAAGACTTGAGGACTTCCAAAATACCTATATCAAATTTAGAACCGAAAATGTGAATGCTTTAACTGGATTCGAACCCGCGATTAGATTTCAATAATTAGCATACTCATTGCTCATTGCTTTAGAAAATTTTCTCTCCCAAGTTATAGTCTTCAAGGAATACAGGCTCAAGCAGAGAATTCACTCCTTAGCTGGATGCACTTTGTATTCTTCATTGATACATAGTCATACACCAAGATTAATAAATGTTCAAATATATCTCTGAAGACAACTGGTATGCAACTTACTTGCAGTGGAGGCCAAAAGCAGATAGAAATTTACCTTTCCAAATAGCAGGTGTTCCAATTAGTTTTTGTTACATTATAATTGACTATTTAGGCAGCTTTGTCAAGACAAACCATCTATTAATTGTAGTGGAGTAATGTAATATAATGATGATGTATTGTAATGTAGGTATGTAGTGTAATATAAGTTATGGCAGTGATAAAATATGATATGCTTCCCCCAGTGCCGAATCATACTTTGTGCAAAAGCTAGTCTATTGCCATCCAAAGATGAAATACCACCAGCGTGATGGGTACTTTCACACTGGGTACAAGTTCGAACGCATATTTTTTTTTTATAAGAGTATGAGCACCATGTGTCATCGACTGATTTTGTTTAATTAAATGCATATTAACTATTAATAAATTAATATAATTTATTGGACAAAAAATAAGTATCATATTCAGAAGTATGTCAAGAGTTTAAACGAAATATTATAATTGTAACAGAAATCTAAATAAACACACAACCGTTATAACTATCAACAGAACTATTATAATAGTCAAATACTCACCCAGTTGAACTTGTTAGGTACCAAATTTATTTTCCATTTACTACTGTTATTTGTAGCATATTTATATGAAACTAATGAATTAGTCACGGCTCACAACGTTTAGATATTAATTAAAGCAATTTGGTGTAATTTAAAAACGTAAATACGAGGAATTATCATCCAATCAACGATATGACGGCGTTTACGTCAAACTTCAGGTTGACAGGTGACAGTCGATGTCAACCTAGCGGAGCGTCATTGTCGATGGTGCTACGGGCGGCCATCTTGACACACATTGGATCGAGACAGCGCCCGCGCACCACGCTTTTGACGAATCGCTGTAAATTTCCATTATCACGCTACGTTATCATTTAATTTAGTTTATTTCGTGTTGTAGTGATCACTAACTACCTAATTCTATTGTGATTTCTGTGCGTATTGATTAAAATACGGTGATTGTAATCGGACGACATTCATTTCCACTCCCACACCCATCTACCACTTAATTCGAAGAAGATGAGTTCTGGTGAAGGCCACCCTGCCTTTTCATCAGAAGTGGGATACGATGGGGCCCAAGTTGAGGGCCAGCGGACCACAACGGATGCCGAGAAACTACTCACCCACATGGAAACGTTGTTATCTCGAGTTCTCGCGTCTCAGCAAACACCAACAGTGAACCCAAGTCATCCTACGCAATTGTTACCCTTCAATCCAGACGATCCAGAGACGGACGTGGATGGTTGGTGCAATATAACTGAAGCTATCGTTCAAAAAAGGAGTTTGGACGGAATAGATCTACTCATGGCTCTTACGAGTGCTTTAAAAGGACGAGCTGCATCTTGTATTACCAAATTAAACCTACACGAAATGACCTGGAGCGTGGTCAAGCAGTCTCTTTTAGCGATGTTTTCGAAACCTAAACTACATCAAGATTACTTTGATGACATTCTTCGGTTCCAAATCGGAGCAAAAGAAACAGCATCAGAATCCGCACTTCGCCTGTGGAACCTGATAGAACGAATTCCAAAGATTGTGATGCCCGAAGAAGCGGTGACTGGATTCGTGATTTCAGTACTTTGTCAAAAGGATAGCGTGATACGTCGCGAATTAATCGCTCACAATATCACCACTCGCTCCCAACTATTCCGAATACTTGGAGGTGTATCTCTCAAGCGTCGGTCGGATGGTGGAGAAATCAGCGAACCAGAGACCAAGCGCTATCGCCCCATTGAAAGGTTTTCAGGCAAATGTAACTTTTGTGGAATTATAGGTCATCGCATGGCAGAGTGTCGAAAACGTCGTGAAAACTCCGGACCCTCTCAAGACACCTCAAGTTCATCACGACCTTCGGATAACATACCTTCTGTAACCTGCTACACGTGTGGACAAAGGGGGCACGTGACAACTAACTGCCCCGATAAGAAGAACGGAAGCAAGGCTGCGGTCAAGGAGGTTCATCTTTGTGAGCACCGCCCTTCTAGGGGCACTTTGAAAACATCATCCGGTGAGCCTGTCCCTTTTTTATTCGATAGTGGATCGTCTTGTTCACTTTTAAAGGAAAGCTTTTGTGATAAGCTTTCGGGTACTGTGTGTAAAGATACTGTTTATCTTAGTGGTATCGGGGGCAATGACATTCAATGCACTACACAAATTCAGAGCGAGGTTAGAATCGATGACCGTTTAATAAGCTTGCTTTTCCATGTGGTTCCGGATTGTAATATATCAGATCCTATAATTATTGGTAGGGATATTTTAGATTTAGGACTATGCGTGAAAATTGATAATGATAACCTTGCCATATACACTAAAGAGCAATCTCATTTTTGTAGTAAGAATTTAGATACATTAGATATTAATCAGATTGACACAGACCTGCAGGGACATGATAAAGAAATGTTGATTTCGATTTTGAAGAAGTACACGAATCATTTTATCGAAGGTATACCTACCAAACGGGTTAGGACTGGGGTATGTGAGCTTAAATTAGTAGATCCGCAAAAAGTCGTTTATAGGTGTCCCGGTAGACGCGCCCCAACAGAAAAACAAATAATCAGCGAACAGGTCCAAAAATTATTAGATGCAGGAGTGATTCGGGAAAGTTCTTCCCCTTTTGCAAGCCCTGTTGTCCTTGTTAAAAAGAAGGACAATACGGACCGATTATGTGTAGATTATAGGGAGCTAAATTCTAATACCGTGCCCGAACGTTACCCTTTGCCCCGTATCGAGGAACAGATTGATCAGCTCAATGGAGCCAATTTCTTCTCCTCGTTAGATATGGCTGCTGGCTTCCACCAGATCCCTGTCCACCCCGACTCAGTGGAGAAGACAGCTTTCATCGCAAATGAGAGCCAATACGAATATCTTGCCATGCCATTTGGTTTACAGAATGCGCCTTCAGTTTTTCAGAGATGTATCACAAAAGCCATGAGTCATTTAAAAGATAAACCTTTAATTTATATGGACGATGTACTTTCCTATTCTGTGGACATCTCTGAGGGTCTCCAGCGCCTTGACGATGTGCTGGCCGCATTATCGGAGGCTGGCTTCTCATTAAACCTTAAAAAATGTAAATTCATGAAGCAAAAGATTGATTATCTGGGATATTCTGTGCAATCAGGTGTGATTAAACCAAATTCGCGTAAAATTCAAGCATTGGTAGAAGCTCCTGAACCGAAAACAGCTACGAATGTCCGGCAATTCCTTGGGTTAGCGTCTTATTTCCGGAAATTTATCCCCGACTTTACACGGATTGTGGGTCCCTTATATCCTCTTACAAAATTGAAAGGGCGAATTACTTGGACTTCTGAACATGAAAGAATACGCAAAAAGTTAATAGACGTTCTTACATCCGAACCCGTACTTACCATTTTTGACCCTGATCTACCTGTAGAGCTGCATACAGACGCTAGCTCGGACGGTTATGGAGCAATCCTCTTTCAAAAGAAAGACAACCTACCCCACGTTGTAGAATACTTTAGCCGTCGAACATCGGATGCAGAGTCTCGCTACCACTCTTATGAGCTGGAGACATTAGCAGTCGTCAGGGCTGTAGAACATTTCAGACACTATCTATATGGTAGGAGTTTTGTAGTTGTTACAGACTGCAATTCATTAAAGGCGTCGAAGTCTAAGAAGGACTTAACTCCCCGTGTATATCGCTGGTGGGCATATCTGCAGGCTTACGACTTCGATATTGTTTACCGCGAAGGCAGTAGAATGGAACACGCTGACTTTTTGTCTCGAAATCCTTTACCAAATTCCGATACAGTTAGTCCCTTAGAATCTGAAAAGATGAAAACTAAATCCGTTCAATTTATTGAACTCCACCAGGGCTGGTTATCAGTGGAACAGAAAAGGGATGCAGAAATCCAAGATCTTATCACAAAATACCACAATAACAGTTTTCCCGAAAGTGTAGGGCAGACATATGATATCAGAGAAGGCATCCTCTATAGGAAAATTGTCCGCAATAAAGTGGTCTCCTGGTTGCCAGTAGTTCCGCGATCTCTTATTTGGACACTCATAAATCATGTCCATAATGAATTGCAGCATCTAGGTAGGGATAAAACCTTAGACAAGCTATATGAGAAGTATTGGTTTCCGGATATGTCTAAATGTGTTCGAAAATTCATAGATTCGTGCATTGTCTGCAAGGCTTCCAAAGGTCCGTCGGGAGCTCAGCCCGTTCAGCTGCATCCGATTCCGAAAGTGTCTGTGCCTTGGCACACAATTCATATAGACTTCACGGGAAAGCTTAGCGGGAAGAGCGACCGAAAGGAGTATTGCTCAGTTATCATTGACGGTTTCACGAAGTACGTTTTACTCGAACATACCTTGTCTGTTGATGCGAAGAGTGCGATATGTGCTCTGCAAAAGGCAGTTAACCTTTTTGGAGCACCAAAAAGAATCATCTCAGACCAAGGCCGTTGTTATATCAGTTCTGACTTTAAAACTTTTTGTGACGAGCATAAAATAGAACTTCACTTCATCGCGACGGGTTCAAGTAGAGCGAATGGCCAAGTCGAACGAGTGATGCGTACATTAAAAAGCCTTTTAACTATAGTCGAAAATGATCCTAACAAAACATGGCGCGACGAATTAGGAAACATTCAGCTTGCACTAAATAGTACAAAATCTAGTGTAACTAAGTATTCCCCATCAGAGCTTATGTTCGGGATCCGTTCTGAATCGCTGGGTATGTCCAAAATTAACAGTAATGATAAAGATAATGAGGTTCGCTTGGATCTTGATTCAATTAGAGAAGATGCGTCAGCAAACATTCAAAAAACTGCAGAATCCGAAACTGTTAGGTTTAACCGTGGTCGCGCAAAAATTACACCATTTTCTAAAGGAGATTACGTGTTTATCAAAAACTGTGAGCGGAATCAGACAAAACTTGATAGGAAATTTAGGGGTCCATTCGTGATTACAGAAGTTCTAAATAATGATCGCTATGAACTTAAAAGCGTAGTAGGTGCTTCCTGTCGAACTCTCAAATATTCCCACGAAAATTTGCGCGCAGTACCCCGGGGACATGACGGATTACTCGAAATCGCGTCTAGTCTTTTAAATGAAACTGAGGCCGAGACGGCGTCTGATGATGTAGACAATACTTGGTGCTCAAACAATGACAACGAGCCATTAGACCGTCTCGATACTTTGACCGTATGCTCAGACACTGCTTCCGCTGACTCGCGCACTGTCACAGGGAATTCAGACACCCTGAGCGCACACTCAGATCCAGAAACATGGGAAGTCCTACATGAAGTTGAAGTACACGCGGAGCAAGACAATTCACTATTATAGGTATAGTAAAACTATCGTTATAGGTACTTTAACATACAAGTGTGATAATTCTACAAATGGTTGATCCTGGGCGGAGAAGTGTCGTCCTTACTATTCCAGAGTGATTAGTTAGAGGGCACACTTCACTTATCTCAGAAGGTAGACGAAATGTGTCGTCCGAGTCATACCCGCGTGTCGGGTTGGCTTGTCACAGTGAGTAGACGAAACGTGTCGTCCGAGTCATACCTGCCGGTTGGGTTGGCTTGTCTGAGCATCATCTGACGAAACTTGTCGTCCAAGTCAGGTCCCTCGAGAGGGCTGACTTGTCCTGGATGACTGCTTATTATTAGTGAGATGTCGTCCGGGTCACATTGTGGTCTGTCTAGACGTTAACAAAGATGATTTTAGTATTGGTGCACTGATGAAAATGATTAAGTCAGGATGAGCGAACGGACTGTGCAGTTATCCTAATTTGTTGCAGATAAATCGCCCGAGGACGGTCGTGTGTCAGTCCGGCCGTGACGGCGTTTACGTCAAACTTCAGGTTGACAGGTGACAGTCGATGTCAACCTAGCGGAGCGTCATTGTCGATGGTGCTACGGGCGGCCATCTTGACACACATTGGATCGAGACAGCGCCCGCGCACCACGCTTTTGACGAATCGCTGTAAATTTCCATTATCACGCTACGTTATCATTTAATTTAGTTTATTTCGTGTTGTAGTGATCACTAACTACCTAATTCTATTGTGATTTCTGTGCGTATTGATTAAAATACGGTGATTGTAATCGGACGACATTCATTTCCACTCCCACACCCATCTACCACTTAATTCGAAGAAGATGAGTTCTGGTGAAGGCCACCCTGCCTTTTCAGATACATCTCGTTCTGCCAAATTGATAAACAAAAAAAAGTAACAACAAACAAAAAGGCTGTCAGTCATGCAGTCATGTCATGTACATGTCATGTATGTCATAAAGAGTTATGATGATAGATTCGCTATCGGTTTAGTAACGTTTTAAAAGAACAGATAGATCATTGTCTAAAATTCAATGAAGGATTATTATTGTACAGGATTTGTAGAAATTTAATTTCAAATACATTTACATAATTAATTTATATATTTTTGGGACTCAAAGTTGGCATTCAGTAACATTCCTAAAATTCAATAGATTAGATTCATGAACGAACAATGAAGAGTGTCAGTTGCTGTCAAAATGATAGAACAAAACAATGCAGCCAACATCGTAGTTTTATTTTTACCCGACTGCGGCAAAGCCAAAGGAGGGTTATATGTGCTATGTTTGTGTTTAGCTATGCCATATATCGTATTTGTGCTATACTTATTTTTAACCAACTTCTCAAAATGCAGAGATCTCATTGTAATGTTTAAATTTTTTTGTCATGTTTGCACTCATGCACTTAGCTTAGTTCCGCTATGTGTAGACTGGAAATGAAGCAAAGTCACTAGATGACACTATTTTATACGGCTTTCCTTTTTATAGCGAGGTCAGAATATATCTGCTTCATTAACGGAATGATACATATTGCTTTCCTTATGATAATAAGTGTCTAACTGTGTAAGTAATTACATCCTTCAATGTTTGAATAATGTATGATGCTTGCGGATGGCGAAGGATCGGGTCGGGAACAATGGTGCACGTTGGGATGTTCAGCAATGGTCTAATATAGATTGATTAATTGATCTGACCTCTCATAAATAAAAATCAGTTGCTTATGCATAATTGTGTCCAAACGGCCTAGGAGTTCAATCCAGACACAATACCTACATGTACCAAACATTTTCATCACTTAAATGTGAAATGTGTGTGTGTTTATCTTGAACACTGGTCTTTTGATTAAGTAAGTACGTTAAGTTTTTTCTTTTTGTTACAGTTTTGGTCATCATGTTTTTCTTTTTTGTTCCAGATTTAGACATCATGTTTTTCAAGTGTCTTCGATTATGATAATACATCACAGTAACATGTTGGAGGTGCCAGATAATGTAAGTACACCCACATATTAATTGTACTGACGTAACTAGGGTAATGGTAGTTCAACTGTTAAGTATGAGGTCACGGGTTCAAGTCCCGCTTAGTGTTAAAAATATTCACTTTTAAACTTATTACGCGAAACCCGGGTATTATCGCGATCAAATGGTACATACAATAATTTACATTTCAATTTGCTTTTGTTTCGCCAAGTTGCCGGCCGCGGCGGCGGCGGCTGAGCAAAGTGCGTCGCTCCATATCTGGGGGCTAGATGGAGATAAGTATACTTATATTAGAATCGGGGTCCAATTACAGAACTACATGGCCACCATTGTAGCACCAATGGCAACTGTAATATGAAATTTGACCTTCAGCTTCACATAAGGCGAGGTGAAAAATCTGAATCAGTGTGACCTATTCATTACAGTACAGAAGCCTAAATACTAGGTATTCATTTACTAACATCTCGCCTAACAATACTATCACTTGTTCGAGTTCGCAAATATTGACGAAACATTTAGCGAAACCGTACCGTCTAACTAATTGTTACTTAAAGCGTTCAGGGTTGCCAATTTTTGTATTAATTTAAATTGAGCTAACAAACAAAGAGATTGTTTTATGTCGCACCCGCGCAACTTCGTCTGCGCCATCCCGTTTTTGCAACATTTTTCATTCCTGCTCCGCCTGTTGGTCGTAGCATAATGTTATATGTATATAAACCTTCCTCTTCAACCATTCTATCTATTAAAACAAACCGCATCAAAATTCGTTGCGTAGTTTTAAAGATTTAAGCATACAAAGGGACATAGAGTCAGAGAACGCGACTTTATTTTATATTATGTAGTGATTTTTACACCAGTAAGGTTTGCAAGCATATGTTTACAGTGTAACCGTACAGTAAGAATGTTTGTACAGCGACTTACGTACATACTGTAACATGTGTTTCAGCCCTGAAATTATCGTGAACTGTAAATATGAATTGGCTACACATGGCATTAGAACAGCTCGTTAAATCCTGGTCAGTTGTTGCATATACACTGCCCAGTACGGGATTAATTTTCCAAACTGCGCATACGTCACCTTTGAGACTATAAAAATTAAAAAAAAAAACAATTCTCTGAACTCTTAAAAATAAATTGTGAAGTGTTGTAAAGAAATGTTTAATTCAAGAACGTTGAAAAACCACATACTGTCATATAATTAATACCTATTTCTCAGTGATTGTTTTCAAGATATTAAATTGGTAAGTTATTTTTTTTAATTCATCATAAATCAGGTACCTGCTTATTAGAGAAGATTTTTATCTACATAATAATTAATGATGTAAAATTTGGGAACTGACATAGCTGATTTAGTTAATAATCTTTAGGATTTGTCATTATTTTCTTCAATGTTATTTTTTGATTTAAATTAAATTAATATTCCAATCGCATCCTTGTTTGCTACTATAGATTACCTACCTACTACCTACTGCTTGGTAGTTGATAACCGAGACGTGTGTAGTGAAATGTTCAACAAATTAGAACAAAGGTAATTGAAATGTTTGTTTGTATGTGTGTTTTAAGTAAGTAGTTCTTTGTTGTATGTTCTTATCATAAGGTTTCTATTTACAAATTAAATGATGCGCGATTTAAATATTTACACAGACGAAAATGTTTGTTATTTATGTATATTTAACACAAATAGTTTATAATATTTGTGTCATCATCCTTTTAATAAGTGTTTAAATTTCAATTTCCGTCTGATACTCTCCAAGAGGTCAATTGTAAGTGCTTGTGTGGCTAAGGATATACACCGCATAGCAAGGAATCGGGTCAATTTTTTTTCCAAATTTATTTAGCTGCTACATTTTCGGTTAGGAATTTATTTTCGGCATACTCATTCTTTTACAAAATGCCCGATTGGCGGCAATAGGCTCGCCCCACGGAATCTATGGCTCACCCCCTATTACGTGGGACCGAAAATCATAGTTGGCGAAATGTGGGTGTTTAATAAACCTCTGCCTATCCCTTCGGGGTTTACGGACAGACGTGAGGATATCTATGTATTTATGTATGTATGAGATCCGCAATTCAACGGAATGTTCTTTTTTTCATTCTCGTTTCGTGACCATTGTTTGCCCTTCAGAATTATACACGGTTTAAGATAACAAGTCTCGTGCCAGTACTTGTGTGGTGTTATCGGCGTCGTTTATTACTTACCGGAAAATGCAGGAAATTGTTTGGTACTTAGGGGCACTCAATAAATTACGTCAGTAGGAAAACCAAAGGCTTATCCTACATCTTTTTCACTGACGACACAGAATGTCTCTGTTCTTATAGGCGTTGCAGCACGAGTGTTATTCCTCTGGTGTTACACTCGCCCATAGGCCACGGTAACCACTTACCATCAGGTGGGCCGCGTGCTTGTCTGCGACCTAAGTTGCATTAAAAAAAACGTCATATGCTAAGCAATGGCGGCAACAGTTGAAAATTTTGTGACGTGTCAATTATGAAAACGTAAAACTGTTATGTAAACGGAAAGGCTCATCTGGACTCAACTAACCTCACTAGTAATACACCGGATGTTTGGTTGACAAGGGTAAGGTAAGAGAGGTAAGACGGCAGTACCCGGACTCCGAGGTAAAAGTCTAATAGGTACTTTCGTATAAACGGAAACAACGCTGATTATGATGTTGATTATCACTACTTGGTACTAAACATAGTCACTTCCCCCTGTCCGTCTGTTTGCTCGTCTCTATGTAGGTATGTGTACTTAAATCTATTTAACTATGCAACAGATTTAGATGCGGTTTTTTTTAATAGATAGAGTGATTCTGGAGGAACGATTATATGTATATAACATCATGGTACGAGGAAAAGCAGGAATTAAAGACGTAGCAAAAATGAAGAAACTCTTTTGAGACGCAGACGCAGGTGGTGTACACAACACCCGACGGGGGTCATCTCGAAGAGAAGGCCCCGGGTCTGCCGGGGTGCGAGGGATATGTTGGCTACTACCTCACCTCCGGCAACTGAAGACCCAAAAACGGCGTTCGTTTTAGTCGGTTCGAGTCCGACATAACTTACCCAACCGGCTCCGGTCCGGGGGTATCAGTGGGGATTTTTCGCACGATAAAAAAAAGGTGGTGTAGACAAGTGGCATTTGTTTTGTAGAATGCAATGGAATAGAATGGATTGACATTCGTTTACGCCTTTCATAATCATCATTCCCTGAACCTTTTTCCCAACTCAGTTGGGGTCGGCTTTCCAGTCTAACTGTGATGCGGCTGAACTTCGATATTTTCCGTGAAGCGACTGCCATTAGACCTCCACAACCAATGGTCTAATGACCAATGGCGATATCGAAATTCCAAGTTAGGCTGGTTGGACTTTTGAGGGCTCCAACTACCCGTAACGACTGCCATAGATGTATGGCAACCGGGACCGACGGCTTAACGTGCTCTCCGAGGCACTTATAAACCTGCGATAAATACACACATAACTTCGAAAAGCATCGAAAAGTCATTGGTGTGTGCCATGGAAAACCTGGGATCGAACTCGAGACCTCGTCTCAGCAGTCCATTACCCATACCACTAGGCTACCGCGGCTTTTTACGCCTTTCATAATATAAATGTCAAAATATGTGTCACTTGTCAAAGTATATTGAACATTATCTATTTTATTCTATAAAAAGACTACTAACGAAATACCATTTGTCTAAGCCCCCACATGTTAGCTAGTGATATAAATTATATTTCTTTAAGAGTGGATACTGAACTGGTAGTCCACTCACATGGGGATTGACCCTGAGGTCTAACTGAACGTATTTTAATGAATAATTTAATCAGAATTAATTTGAATCATATTTTGATGGTCGTTTATAGTGGGTAAGCACGTTCCTAATGATTATACTGTTAATAAATTTAATTACTTAAGAAATCAAATGATTAGGAAATAGAGAAATTAATTATCATCAAAAATTGGGTTTTATCCTACTTGCTTGCTATTACTACTCTTACCTATACAACCTCCGTGGCGTGGCGGTAGTGAACGTGACTGCTACGTAGACGGCCTGGGTTCGATTCCCGCAGTGCAAATATTTGTGTACATGAATATGATTATTTGCATTGGTCTGGGTGTTTCTATGTATAATATGTAGTATTTACAAAAAAAAATATCTGAGTATTTTTATCCGCATTCTAGAACCAATAATGACACAAGCTAGTTAAACTATGATTACCATGGGTCTAATAGTTAGCGAGAATAGAAATAGTTAACGATATTAGCGCCAATGTATAGAAATTCACCGGATCGATTGAGATTTATGATTATCGCTCCGCTCCCTTGGATGGTAGCGTGATATAGCCAATTGTACTCCTAGATATTGTAGCTTTTTATAGGTGAAAGAATTATTGAAATCGGTCCAGTAGTTTCGGAGCCATTTAGTAAAAAATATGTTTTGTTTTTTGTAGACTACCTAGACATAGTTATATATCTTTAGTGAACTCATAAGTTCATAATTACTAACACAAATTTGCAATGAACGGGAATCGAACTAATGAGCTCTGACTATAATTACGCCACAATGGACTTACCTAATTGTAAAAGATATAATTAATAGGTATAATATCCTCGTAATAGAAATAATGAAAAATATCATTTAAGTACTTAGTGGAAACAGTTCATGTCAATTTCTAATCAGTCATAATAATACCGCTTTGTATCTGCAATAATTGTAATCGTGTACAGTCGGGGAACGAAAACCTTCGAACATTATTTTTGTAAAGTCTCTTAGTACCCTTTGAAACCAAAATAGGTACTACATCAACAAATAGAGGTCCTTAGAGACATCGTATCTTTGCACAAAACCTATAATTCATTTGTGAGGTCCTTAAAAAAGCGTAAACAATCTTGATGTAAGTACATCTTTTTTAACAAGTTTTGTTCAAAAAAAAAGTCAGGGTAAAAATACTGTTCTGCTTAGAAACGTTAGTATTATAAATACTAAATATCGGTATCGAACCACTATTTAGTCAATTAGTTAGCTTAGTTTATTTGTTTGACATCTGTTTTTATAAAAAGTTGCCACAAAATTGTTTACCTACCTTTTTTAAGTAACAAATGGAGTATAGGCCAAAGATTACTATACTAATATATAGGAGTACCTATAGGCGTGAGAAAGTGACAGAGTATAATGAACCGTGAAACATTTTTTTAAACCATTCTCTACTTTGACAGAAATAGATATTGCAGTGACGTCTATGTTTCTACTGTCACAAGTCTTCACCGCGGGAAACAACACAATTTCATTATTAGCCGCAGTATTCTGTAGGGCGGATATACTGCCCCAGTCGAACTGCTCAATTAGGACGGGAGATACAGTCATGTCCTACCTCAGCTCCGTCAAAAGCAAGCAATTTTTCTTTATATTATCTGTGCGCCGACTGTACCAAAGGTCTCGAAGGTCTAACAGAAACATTTATTCTTTCCTGTGTAATTAAACGACCAGCCAGAGGGTGCAGACTGCAGGGTGTATAATTAAATGAGCGTCAGAGGTCGTAGATTCGATTACCGCTTAGTACAAAATATTTGTTTGCGTGAATAAGTCTATCTATGTTGGTTTATGTACTATATATGCCATGCTCTATGGAAGAACAAACATGCATTTTACATATTATGTTTAATAACTTTATTATACTCATAAAGTTATTATTACTATCGTAAATAGAGCAAAAATCTTCTCCTTACCGCATTAGAGGTGAATTAACACCCACACTACACCAATCACTGCATAATTGTATACTAATTTATAATTCCACAACGTAAAACAACATATAAGCTACGATATAGATGTTGGCGTTACCTGGCGGAAATCCATTACAAAAAAATTTCAGTCTTGGGTCGTGGTCCATTACCTGCTTAGTGCACCGAGGTGGACCACGGGCACTTTTTCTTGCCGGTGGTCCACCTAAATGTTGAGTACTATGAAAATCAAAAATGACTATGGGTCGTGGTCTACCTCAAGTAATTCCGGGTAATATTCCGCAAGTGCGAAGGACAAACCTCGACACGTGTTTCGCCTCTACACGAGGCATCTTCAGGAGCGCTCTCAAGCGAGGATTCGCTACTACAACATCTCCTCTCTGGTAAGATTTCTTTTACTTGCTTTGAAGAGGGCGCGGTTTGACATTCCAATATATTATGTGTATATTGTTATCGTTGGAGTGTTGAACCGCGGGTGAGCGGTGGGTACCTCCTCCCTCCCCCAATATATATTTTTTTGTAACGTATAAGTTATTTATAATTCAAATGATTATTCTACAGGTTATATCTTTATGTCCAGTATGTTCATTGATCATTGATAAAATCAAAGTCTAGTCTCAAAGTCCAGCTCTATAATATTACTTTCTTTTTGTTTTTTAATTTTAGAATTTTGGTAATCCGACTAAAATTATAAATGTGTATCCTCATCTGAGCAACTCACCAATCCAGGTTGAATTCAAAACTTTGAAGTTCGGAGTTCACGCTCCTATATATACCAAAATACATAACCTTGATTAATACAGTTTGATTACTACCTTAAAGTACAAAATAACCGTGCGAAATGCAGGAGGAGTAATTGAAAATCGTACCCTGGGCAGCCCTGAAGCATGGACCTTGGATCTAATCAGGGCACAGAGCCTTTAAGATGATTCTGATTACAGAATCCCGGTCACATTCGAAGCTGTCACCTCAGAATCCGGAATCCGCTTTTCTCCAGTCCAACTGTATACTGTATACCTTTGATATTTTCTCTGAAGTGACTGCCATCTGGCCTCCATAACCTATAAGTATAGTATAGATAATATAGAAGTAATGCAGTTAGACCAGTTTTTATACTTTTTAGGACTCCAGCTATCCGTAACAACTGTAATAGATTTTCATATAACAACTCCGACGTCTTAACGTGCTCTCCAAGACACGACCAGACCAATGCAAATAGCCATATTCATCCAATTTGCACTAAGCGGGTTCGAACCTGCTGCGCTTTCTATGTAGCAGTCGCGTTCACTACTGCCAAACCACGAAGCTGTCACAGTTTGATTACAGAATAAAAGTAATAATTCTTACCACACAATAGACAATATTGTAGCACAACGTATGGAAGATGTCACCGACCATGAATTGCTAGTGTTGGTACCTTAGCACAAACCATAATGACCGCAATAATTGCATATGAAAAGCAACATGCCAGTTCAATTTGCAGTAACAATTTCTGCTCTTATTTAATTGACATCGCATCAACCGACGGCTAAATAACTTAGGTACCTAGAAGAATTTCAATAATACGAAACGATCCTTATCACAGTATTCGACCGTACAGTAGGTAGGTATAATTAGTATTTTAACTGTGACTCTGTACTCTTTTATCAACGAATCAATCTATAGTTTCATGGCTGTGTGCATTATTCGAATAATTTTGTAATTATAATAACTATTTCTAACTATTGGTTACACCTACATTAAGTACAATAGACTGGCAACTAGCAATACGAAACGTGAGCAAGCATTTTTAGAATTCCTTATCCGAAAGTTAACCACAGTTACTACTGTCAGTAGGTACCTACTGTGATCCGAGGAACCATCTTTAAACTAGAGATACTCGTAGCTCGGGTTCAGCGTCAGCCATAGTTGTGACAGATATGTCCTTGACAATTTCACAATTTTTTTGAGTCCGTGGGTCGTGTGGTTTTAGTCGATTGAAGTCTGACATAACCACTCTCGGCGGCGAAGGGTAACCGTGTAGATATCCGCGCGAAAAAAGGTAGATACTGTAGTGAATTTCACCAACCGTACGACTAGGTTCTTGATTCTAACTGTCAACCATGGTCAAACCACTGAGATAACAATAAATTGCATTGAAAGACTTTCTACAAGATGCCATTCATTCTACAAGATGCCATTTGATTTTAATCTTTAAAGCGTAGCAGTAAAGTTTAAAATGCAATGGCATTTCTTGTAAGCTCAATGGTTTGACAATAACAAAATCAGAGCCCTGTTATCAAAGCGAACTAAACTGTAATATCTATCACATAATCAGGAATGACGGTTATAGTAACCATCTAGTAACCGAATTATACTAATGATGGATGATGGTACAAATGTGGCCTTTATTTAATAATATCTAGATAACTATGGCAAGGGTTTCACTGTCAGGGGAACCGTACGAAGGGGAAGAGAAAAGGCAAGTAAGTAAGGTACGGAACCATTTAAGTATGTGCGAGTTTTTTCTGTTGAATTTACATATTTATGAACACGTTTCAGTCATATACACCTAGTAATTAGGTAATGTGTGGAATAGTAATTAACATTTGAGGAAAATTATGAGTGTATAGTAGGTAGTTAGATTACTTACATTAATTATCATGTTAAGTACCTAAATCTCTAGAACCGAAATTTTACAATATCTTAAAAGGCTAGATTTGAGTGTTTTAGCGTGTATTTTTAAACCTAATCTTTTGGATTGAGTTTTGCATGGTTTTTATATGGTTTTATACAAGCCATTGTCAGTTTTACCATAGATTAGGTGCCTAATCGTTTTTACTGCAGGGCGCTGCCGTCTCAAGAAAGTTGTAGATGCTTTTGAATGAGTATAGTAATGGAAATTTTATTGTTTTCATGACTCATTAACACTAGCATACTGACACATCGTAACCCAATGATAAAATTAGACTTGCTAATTTTGGCAAAACAATTTTATTTAAAGAACAGTGGAATAATGGAATCTGTTAATTAATTCATAAAAGTGGCACTAGCTTGTGATTGATTACGTAGCTTTATAAATAAAAAAATTTACAAAAAAATCTAATTTATCAAAGAAGCTTTTGTGTACAGTCAGGGACAAAAACTTTTACCATGAAATTATGAAATACATGTATCATTAAATACCTAATTCATAATCCTCAAAGGACAGAGTTAATATTTTTTTATTGTATTTTATATTTATTACTTTTTATTATACCCAAATTGTTTATACCACTTAGGTGACAAACAAACACACGGCTTGGAAGAGGCTTATATCTAATAGTGAACTTCAAAAGGCCAATTTATTGATGTTCATTATTTTAAAAGTTTAGGAGCAAACCATTGATATCACATTATTGATACTTACATTGTTTTTCCCAATGGACCTAAGTGATGACGATATTGTTGACGAGCAAGAATATTCGAGCATGAAAATTCATTCCTTAAAAACAATATTAGTATTGTTTCTCGGCGATACAATTATTTTATTAATTGGTTATAGTATTGTTTGGTATAACAAAAAGAATTTATTACATATTTGTACACATATACCTATATGTATAATACCTACCTACCTACAGAAAAAAATATAGTCGGTTATTAATACGTTATGTTATGTTAATTGAACATAATGGTTGAATTCATATCCAGATAACTGCTGATTTTGTTGATACAAAAACGAAAAATGAATTTTATAAATTGAAGACTCTCGATTATTTCATTGATTATATTATTATGAATATCATTAATGGCGCTTTTTTGCGTAGCGCAATATCGTGTGTCTGAATGTCGCGTAGAGTCAAGATAATTAGCCCGATTATTTGCCATTTTAAAGTGCGGACAAAGCGTCTATTTTATAGTTTAACACTGGTTGAGAATCGTAATGCAAGTAATTGCCGAAAAATTAAAACAGAAAAACACCCAAAATGGGTCCAAAGGCACACCCATAGTAAGAATTGACCTACCTAATTTCTTTAATATCAACATACCTACTATTATCATGTCAACATTATGATAGACAGTATCAATGATATGCAGACAGTCACAGATATGCAAAAGAAAAAGAGTGGGTCCAGCCAATGTCATCTTACCATAGAGGCAATTGGGACACGTACCCAGGGCGCACCGCTTCAGAGGGGCCCACCGAAGGAGCGACAATTCCTCGTACACCAACTTAAGAACACTTTTCTCGCAGAAAAAGTGACTAGTTGTTTTTGTGCTGTTATTTTAAAGACAGATTTGTCGGCGGTCTACGCCCCCTGTGTTACACACAACCATTGGACATGGTAACTAATCTATCAGATGGGCTGTGAGCTTGTCTGCCACGTAAACGGTATAAAAAACAAAAGGGGCTCCCAAATTCTTGTGTGCCCAGGGCCCCCGGCATAGGTAAAGACGGCCCTGGTTCCAGCATTTACCTGCAAGAGCTTCAGCAACTAAGCTTTAACTACTAATTAAGCTAACTACCTGTATTTTTTTTGTTTCTTGCAACGCATTTATTCAGTCATGTTAGAGAGATGAGACATAACTAAAGATATGTTCTCAGTAAGTACTTACCTACTTACATAGTTCAATAGAATTTTAATAATTCTTCATGCTTATGAACTCTTAAAATTGCAGTGCTAACGACGTCAATGACGCTGGCTCCGCATCAAAACTAATAATTTTGAAGCGTGATTATTTAAAACGCAGATCTTCTACTAACTGAGTCAGTCAGTATTTCCCAGCTCTCGCGGATACTCGTCCAACGAAATGACATTTTTATCGCCTTTTACGGCGCGGCAAAAGTTTGTTGTCTATGACGATTCGAAATTTTTGAACGAACGAATTAATCGTGAAAAATATATTAACAATACATGAAAGTGATTGAATTTGTGCTTGATCCAGTGATATAATTTAATATTTATCAATATGCGTGTTGAGAATTATATTATAATTTAGTAATGGTGCATTTCAATCGCATCGTCATGAAGCAAAAGGTGATTTTATATTTTTTCACACTTACATTTTATTTTCACTAATAATATTAAGTTTATGTTTATTTTACTGTTTATTTTACTCTATTTTATATCGTTGCTTAAATGTGTGAGTAACAGAAGAGCGACAGGCACACAAATAATCATAATTACCTGAATATTTAAACGTATCTAATTTTTTTTTATTTCTTTGTTTTTTTTTTATATTATTTTTTTCATTAGGTAATAATATTTCTTTACACTTTTTTCTGATTAAACCTCTACTGGATGTTTAAGTGAGCAATGTTTTAATAGGTAGGTATTCACCAATGATTGGTACCCCGATAAATTTGACCCAAAAATACCTACGTTATCATGTGTAACACGTGGGAATCCAGTTTACTTGAACTTGATCGCAATATACTACACTGTCATTAACCTACTTACTCCTAAGACTAGTATATGTGTATGACTCATATACCAGTAAATTTTTATTAAAAGTTACATAGGTAAAAAGAAATTGAACAATTCTTAATGATTCCTAATGAAACCTATAGTAGACCTCGAGGCTTGACTCAAACGGGAATCCAGAAAGACAGAAATATGACTATAATTGTAATTCTAAATTAAAGTTGAATGAAAAATTTAAACTACGAACTCCATTAAAAGGTAGGTTCCTTCCTGTCATCATAGCTGAAGCAAAATCCGATCTCAAGGCAAGAAGGGGCAACCGCGGCATTCACACCAGAGAACGCCATCACGATTGAGAAATCGCGGTATCTTTCCAAGGCTTCCCAATCCCGTGCCACTTGTGCCGGGAAATCAAACTAACAAGAGACGGGGAAAAAGGATTTCCCGCAACGCTTTAGCAGTGTAGCATATTAGGAAACGTAATAAAAACCAGCTACGCGCTAACAGACAAATCAGTAAATGTCTTCATTTATGTCGCGTTACGACCCATTCTTATCTTAATGACTCGTTATTATAAAACACAATTCACCGTTTGTCGTCCATAAGGTTATTATTCTGGATTAGTTTTACAAACGTGCGTATTATTTTGCGGTTTTGGAACGAACAAAAAATAAAGATTAATTATTTAAGTACTTAATTAAATCACTCAAATTAGGGCGGGTATGTGCAGTCAACGACTAAAAGTAGCTTAATAAATTCAAATTTATTGATCACTGTGGTACCTAAAATCCCCACGGATACTTCCCTTCCCCGCCGGAGCCGGTTGGACCTGCGTCAGCCGGTACGAGAGGCTACCGTGTGGCCTCTCTAGCCAGTCCCCCATGATGGGTCTGACCGCCGCGGTGGTGGTGCCCTGTGCTTGGTCGCCCAATACGTCGCTCCCACTCTGCTTCCATGTCCCTGTGGAGCTGGGAGCTCACGGCCTGGGTCTCACCAGGCTCCCCTCCCAGGTCCCCGCTCCCGCGGCAAATAAATAAATATAGCAAGCATATACATAAAAAGCATCTGATGAGGCCGTCAAGCTGAGCGCCACCATTGTAACACTGAACGTGTTTGTAATGGTGACCCTCTTTCATGAGACTTTGCCTTCACCTTAACATCATGCGAGGTAAAGTCAAATTGATGTGCCATAAATAAAAATGACAAAAAAATTATTCTATTCTATATTCTATAGCTCCTAGTATCTTTTTTATTGTACAAAATAGCTAATTTACATACAGCAGCAGATAACCAAACATTATTGTTAAGTAATCAGTCGGTATAGATACAAGAAGTAACTACTGTCAGTATTTGGTTTCTTAGTGTATAGATAGACTATTAAAATATTCTGTGGTACGAGTATAGGTAGTGTATATATTAATATCATACATGATATCAGATTTTGCGTATGATAGGTACAAATACATGAACGTCAATCAAATGCAAGGCGCGTGAAATTTAGAAGTATGGGCACAATAAGTACATTAAAATTAATATACTTAGTTCGGAAAAATTGAAATTCAAATATAATGTATATATTTGAATTTAGAAGTATAGGCATAATACGTTACAATTAATAGAGTTCGGAAAAATGATTATTCAAATATACATTAGGTACCTACTCATGGTTGAAAAGTAACTGTAGCGTCGGGATCAGTGTAAATAATAATAAAGTATGAAAATAAATCGCCATATACTTAATAGATAAATTATATATATTTCAGCACATAAATATTTAATAAAATACTAAAAACCTTTAAATACTTAGTTAAGAATATAAAAAGAATAATAAAACGTTAACTGAAATATTATATTATCATATCAATAAAATGATTATAGTGTGAATGTCAAATTAAATTTATACAATGAATTTTAAAGACAATAAATATATTAATAAATAAATATAAATAAAATTAATAGGTAGACAATTATACAGATAATTAAAATTATATGAATATGACAATATCTGCACACTTAATTAGATTGAATTCAATTTCAAATTCATAAAATTAATATACAGAGGAATGAATTAAAATACAAGTAAAATAAAATACTACTCGTAATATGTTTATGTAAGATCGTAATATGATAGGGGTCGACTCTATTCTCAAATTTTTAAAACTTATTTCCAGAGATTCCGTAGTCTATGAATTTGAAAATGTGTAATTTTTAAATATTGAAGTAGCCATGACATGTTATCAGCGGGATTAATAAAAAAGACGATTAAATAGATAATAAAATTATTTAAGTATGACAAATAATTAAAATGGCTCGTCATTGTATACCAAGCAGAATGTGATGGAATGGAACTCAATTTTTAAACCTAACACTATTAAAAATAAAATAATTCGAATTTAAATTCATGTGTGCTTCGACTAACCTACAGATATCCGTAACTATACGTGGATATATTGTTATCCGCGGACTAACCACAGATTTAGGAATACTTTTTTTTTTATCGTGCGCTGATTCCCCACGGATATCACCTCCGCCAATGTTGGTGGATGTGATTATGTCGGACTCGAACCGACCAAAACGCACGCCTTCCATGGGTCTTTGATTGCCGGAGGTGCCTTCCCCTAATGTGGGAACCATGGTGTCCCTATCTAGCACCCCGATATAGGGAGACGCACTTTGCGCCGCCGCCTAACCGTGGGTAACCGGCGACTCCACCCGTCACCCCCAGGCCCGCGCTCATGGAGGAAGGAGGTCATTCTGCGAACTCCGACGCCCGAGTCTCCTTCGCTCCTCGCCGGCTGTACGGGGACGGAGTTTTCTCCAGACCCGCTCCGCCGCCTCCTTTTCGAGTGAGGAGTACTGACTAAACTTTTGACTATATGAATGCCTTTCAAGTTGGTTTCTAGTATCACTAAACTACGACTACTTGTAATAATCTATGTCTCGTAAACAAAACAGTATGTTATGTCTGAATACGGTTATTTGCACAGATCTAATATTTGTTCGGTCTGTATCTACAGTTTCTCAGCAAGAGAGATTTATAAATCAAGATAACGAATGTTGTGATTACTAACTGTTGTAGACTATATGTCACAAAATAAATAGACCAGATAAATTGGTTTCTCAAATAAATAGATTTTCATATTGAACTTGAGTCCTGTACCAGCTATCTCAACATGGCGTTGCAAAGAATTTCGAATAGGTTAATACTTAATTATTGTTTAATATTTTATGTTCAAATAACCAATTAGAAACGTGTTATTGTTTAACCAAAATAATATGGTGAGTGCATTATCTTGGCGACTGAAACTGTAGCTTTGTAAATATGTTATTGTTTTTATATGTATTGTGTTTATGTTGTTATTTATTATATTTTAAAATAATTCGAATGCTCCCATGACGGGCGAATAATTGAGTTTGACGTTCATTTAACTTGTGAGAACGTTTTAGAGCTCCTTCAATTTATGTTTCATATAATATATTATATATTTTATCTAACTACATACATACATATATTATGCTCGTAATCCCTGAAGGGTTAGGAAGAGGTGTGTTAATCACCCGCATTTCGCCAACTATGACTTTCCGTCCCACGTAATACTTAGTGGTGTAAATTTTTTTTTGACCACCTTGCTTTGCGGTGTAACTGGCAAGAAAATTAAATATGTGCTTAGCTAGCACTACCAATTATCGTCTTGGAGAGTATCAGACGCTAGGTACCTATATTTTATCTTTACCTTATTATTTATGTAAACTTATTTAAAAGAAAATGCATATTAACGTGGATTATAAAAATTGATGATGAATAGCGTATTAATTGTTCCATAATAATTTGCTGCTTTGATGTACGGCCCAAGTTTTCTCAAGAAACCTAAGTCACTGCGCTCTTTTTGAATAATTTTCTTCATTCTGACAACCAAATGAACATCATCATCGTAGATTGAATCCCCTGTCCCATTCGTGGTGTTCAACTCCACCTCCTACGGTCTTTGGCATCCCTAATAGTGAGACCATAGGCATATACAGCCAGTTATGTCATATTTTACATGAACACAATTCTTAGAACAATGAACGTAATTCTGGTTTTAAATTATTGTAAATAGCAAGCAATTAATGAAAATATTGATTGAAATACATTTTGATACAACAAACGCTTTGAATTTATATACATTCATGCGTAATAAATGCTAAATAATATAAAAAAGTATGTAAGCACTATAAATAAATGCTTTGATACCTGATTGATTAACCTAATTAGTTATACAATTATATGCGAACCGGTTTCCGCCCCATGTTGGGCGCCACTTGTAGCGATAATGGGGAACTCTATTACGCTAGTCTATAAATATTCTGTGACTCTATGCCTTCTCCAAAATGTTCTATTAACTCCTATGTTCATAACCTACTTACAACATTAAATAAACAAACAATATTTAGTACAGTTTTTTCCAAAGGTGATTAATTGAAATTGAAAATTGCTTGAAATTGCACTCTTTTATGATATGAGTTTATTATTAATTGAATTTAATGTAGGTATGTAAGTATGTATATTTTATCAATAGGAATATCTCTGCAATTATTGTAAATTTTCGCATTATTTTGCGCCTGTTTCACGGTACCTACGTGTACACCTTAGTAATTGTTTCTTAGCACACAAGCGACGTGTTTTTCTTATCTGATGCGAAGAAAAAAATAATTGATTTCGCCCCTCTTAAACATTATTAAGTGTGAACGCATGAATCATCCATGTGTGTCCGTTCTCTTGAGCACACATATGTCATTAACTTGATGGCATGTGGCATGTCCATGTGCCATTTAATCTGTGGTTAAAAGTAATTAAAATATATTTATAATTGTAGTTATCAAAGCGGCATCGATCAGAAAGGAATTTGGTATGGCTATTAATAAAAATCATTATTCATCTATATTTTTGAACATTAAAAATTTTGGTAGTTATAATATGACCCGCGCAACTTCGTCTGCGTCACCCCGTTTTTGCAACATTTTTCACTTCTGCTGTTGGTTGTTTGTAGCATGATGTTATATACATATAAACCTTCCTCTTCAATCACTCAATCTATTAAAAAAATGCATCAAAATCCATTGCGTGGTTTTAAAGATATAAGCATACAAAAGGATATATTATTATGAACATAGGGATATAGGGACAGAGAACGCGACTTTGTTTTATACTTTGTAGTCATGTGTTCCAATGTTTAAAGACTAGAAAATGTAGGCAGCTATTCCGAAATACAGAACATTTTTTCTGTGAACTATGAGTAAAATGTTTGACGTATCGGACGTGATCTTATGTACATGGTCTCGAGGTACCGTTCTGTCATAATTATGTGTGAAAATCGTGTGAAGTCAAATCAACAAAATTCTGTATTTCGATTTGTCTGGTTTCAATTTTTTCTGTAGGTATACTAAGTGTTAGATGAAGGAGAATATTTTGCCTTTGGAACGTGACTTGCATTCCATCATCATGAATAATTTAAAATTAAGTAACTTTTGAATGTATTCTTTTTTTTTTATTTTAAACGTTGTTCGTTGGAGTGTGCGTTCATGATGGGCGCCCGCTATTAGTTTGTCCAGTGCTCACTTATATTAAAATAATCGATTAAGGTATTTATTTTCAATTCGATACGTAATTATTGAGTTTGTCTAGACTTGTAGACCAATGTAGATCCCCGTATATACAGAATCGTACTCGTTTACGTATTAGGCATACCTACCTATTTTCGCGTTTCTATTTTCACTTAATCGGGGCGTGAAAATACCTTATCTGACGAGACCACCAAGCTGAGGGCCACCTTCGTTCCTAACAAATGTTAGTATCCATAGATTTATATACTTAATACATTATTATCTGTAATAGTGACACTCTTGCCTTTGCCCTTATAAAAAAAATCAGTTGCATCAATTACCAAAAATGTTAAAGCATTTTATTTTGCTTCTATGGTCGCATTAATACAAACAAAAGTGTCGTTTGGATGGCAATGCTGATTAGTACGTCCATGTGCCGATGCCAATGTCACTAGGTATTACACTAGGCACCATACAATCAGTGAAATTATAGTTTTCTACAGTTCCCACAGTCGAGTCGTTGTCACGGCTCGTTTAGCCCATATTTATAGCATTAAATAGCGACTTGTGGCATTACTAGTAGGAATAGGAAGTATGACAAAAATAAGATACGAAATAATAATTTGTTTACGTGGACAATAGTACAGCCCATGTCATTTCGCTGTTTTTGTTAACCGTAGTTACTTTAGTATATAATGAATGGAATCATATGTATAAATGAAATCTGATGTGGCTGTCGACGGACAGCCACATCAGATTTGACAGAGACAGAGAGACATAACTTCCCGGATGACGGACCTTTCTGACGATGAAGGTCCGTCATCCGGGAAGTTATGTCAGACTGTGAAATACGTAGGTGTTCTATAAAAATAAAGACTCAGGCAAATGCTACGCAGGAGGCGCGGGTTAGATTCCCGCTAAGTGCAAATATGTGCATGAACATGAATAGTTGCATTAGTTTAGGTGTTTCTATATCATTCCATGCATCCGTTTTCCTCTACATACATAGAATTTTTTTATTTTATAATAACACGCCTATATCCCCGAAGGAGTAGGCAGAGGTGCTAGCATCCACATCTCGCCAGTTTATATTTAGGTCCCAATCAATGTAATAGGTGGCGAGCCTATTGCCATAAACCGGGCACTTATAAACCTGCGATAAATACACACATAACTTCGAAAAGCATCGCAGTCATTGGTGTTTGCCATGGTAAACCTGGGATCGAACCCAAAACCTCGTCTCAGCAGTCCATTACCCATACCACTAGGCTACCGCGCGCCGCGGTCTATACATAGAATATTGGTAAATATATGTAATTAAAATATTTTTATTTATGTCGTGACGTGCGGACGTGATTATGTGAACTGGTAGGTATTGTTTGAATGGCGAGAAGTAACATTTTCTATTGTGATGAAGCGTTTTCCGATCACGTGTAGATTGCCTTCACGTTTTCACCGCAAATTAAACACCAATTGATTGGAATATTGTTTTGTATTTTAATGGACTTTGAGAAAGGTTTTTTGCTTGCGTACATGGCTGACGTTTAACTGGTCATGAGCTATTAAAGGTGCGTCCAGATTTGTGACATGAACAGCGGACCGGACAGCGTGACATCAAGACATGACGTAAGTGTGGACGTAACAACTCGTAGCACAGTACATGGGCACACAAGCTAGAGTTGTGCTGACACGGCCACCAGTCGATCGATGGTTTCATTGAAGCTCAACTATCTCTATCACGCAGTTGTCTGCAACCTACAAGGTTTAAAAAAACAAAAGGGACCTCAAAATTCGTGTGTACCCAGGAACCCCAAATTCTTATGTACCCAGGGCCCCCAAATTCTTGTGTGCACAAGGCCCCCGGCCCCCGGCATAGGTAAAGATAGCACTGCGCCTACTTGTAAGCATATCGTACTTATGTTTTTTATTTACCTCTACCTACGCTACGCCTATTAATTTTTGCAGTACCTACCTAATGAGCTAATGGTTGCTTAGATAAGAAATGATACCTACCATGTAGAATTGCCTTAAAATGTTAGGTACGTTCTTAAAAGAAGCTATTATATGCCAATAAATTACTGACAAGCTAACGATTCGTTTTAGTTGTGATGACTTTTTACAGCTACTTAACCGTAATTGTTAATGTTGGGTTGGTTAAGTATCTACATAATGTAGCACGTGCTTATATGAAATGTCTTTTTAATTTCGGATGTCACAAAATTGTTGAATATAAGGGTCCAAAGTCCTTACACGTAAATCTAGAAAAAGTATTCATGAATCACACTAAAAATAAACGCTTCGTTGATGAAACGTAACACACTTTACAATTTTGCTTGTGCGAATTGTAACTAGTTAACGTGTGTTGGATTGGAAAATGCTTGTGAGAAATGCACAGTTAAACTTGAACGTGTACCATATTATCCCTCTTTTCTGAGACTTTGCCTTCAGCTTACCATCTGGCGAGGTGAAGTCAGGTCTATTTGTCAAAGCTGATTCAACACACGTAAATGGAAGATCCTCCAATACTTTTTACTTTTAGTACATAAAATGTTCCCATTACGGCCACCTGATGGAAAGTGGCTACTGTGGCCAATGGACGTGTACAACTGCAACACTAGGGTGCGTCGCACCAGTACAAACTGTATAACCTTGTGCCGTTAGTTCCTTTTAAGCACGAAACTTTGAAACTGCACTGCAGATTGCTGTTGAATTCGATAGGTACGAATATTTTCTCGCAAGTGGTTCATGCTAGAGGCACAAAACGGTGGTCAATGTAACTGTAAACTCGCTTAGGAGCGAATGTGTTTTTCTTCTAGACCCCCTGTAAGACCTTTGAACCCTTCTTGAAGAACCCCACATTGTATTCCCATAGAAACACTCAGCTTGAAATAATTTCACAGATTATGTAAGCAGGTAACTTTGAATGTTATTTGATCATTGGGTTTTTACTTTCAGATTTCGGAAGCAAGCTTCGTGACGAGCGTGGAGGACGCCAGCCGCGTGGACCAATGCACGCAAACCCCCCCAAGTGGCAAGCCGCGCCCGCGCACCTTGCAAAGGTACCACACATCCGACCACATCTACGAGCGCTCACCTCACAGATACCGCATCAAGCACGATTCGCGGCCCAAGAGCCTAGGCCTCACAGAATCCTACCCATTCATAGCGAAGCCGGCCAGTTATGAGTACTCAAAGTAAGACAAGTTTTACTTTAGTTGTTGTGACTAATGCAGTTTTTGTGACTTTATGTCTTTGTCTAGAACCCAGTTCAGAGTACATAATCCCATCGTCCCCCCTAAGAGAGCGCGGGGGAGACGACGTGACAAAAAAAAACCCATCGTCTCCCCTGGGGGAGCAGCTCGGGGGAGTCGATGGTCGGAAACCATATTACCCCTATTCCTTTGTATGAAGTGGGGTGGCCAACCTTCATGCTCTAACGTGCCATCATTGTAAAAAAAGGTTGATTGAAGCCTTAGACGTAGCATCAAATAATTTAACTTCTTGATTACTGGCGCAATACTTACGTAGTAACTATTTATTAGGTATATACTAGGTATTGTCAGAAATTACTATAACAATATCTAGTATTAGATCTACCTCATATTTTAAATGTGAAAGTAACTTCGTATGTCTGTTCGTTTTCACCGTTCACGGCTGAACTATTAAACTGAATTTGAAGTTTAGTACAAAGATAGATTTCGATTATTTAGCATTCGACATGACAATGTTCATCTGTTCGTTCATTTACTAGCGCTCAAAGTATGGCAAGGACGCATGATCCAACAATTTTAATCATTTACGTAACATTTCACCGTGACCGTGCCAGAAGTGCGTGTCCGTCACGCATTCCACTGTGTGATAGTTGAGCTTAAATAAAATCAGCAATCGACTGGTGACCGTGTCAGCACAACTTTAGTTTATGGGCCCATGTCCCACAAACGTCCACACTCAACGTCATGTCTTTATGTCACGCTGTCCGCCTGCTGTTCATGTCACAAGTCTGGACGCACCTTTAGGTGCACTTCTGACACGGTCCGTCCGGTCACGGTAAGACGCAGCCTAATGTTTCCTAGAGTATAGTGGTAGTCTCTGTAAAGTCTTGGTAAACCTGTCTTGCTTAGATGTACACCTTTGTTACCCAGTTTTTTCTATCTGCTTGCATCTGCTTGCTAACCTTACAGGCAATCTCACTTATTTAAATAGTGACAAACCTAACAATATCTTAGCAGATTTCATTCTGAGAACTACAATTTTACTAAAATTTACGTTTAATTACTTACAACTGGATCAGAGTATTTTAAGTCAACGTTTGATTGCCGCTTGTTTTAGTATAGACTTGAGGGTAGTCAGAATAAACAATAATGTAGTTACTCCACTACTTAAAAAAAATAACATATGGTAGGTAGTTGAAGAAAAAAATTGACAAAAAATGTTTGTAAACTTCTAAAATTGTTGCTAATGATAGTAAAAACTGTAAGTTTTGAACATTACAATAGTCATTTACGTTAAATAACGTCTCGTAATCGCATGTAAACGCGTTAGTGGATTAAAAAAATACACGAATGCAGAATGAGATAGGAATATATGTTCTTGTATGTGTTGTAGTGTAATTAATATATGTGTTGTAGTTTATGTACATTCATCAAATATCAAAACTTAAATCAAAGTACAAAATCGATCGCAAATTGCAAAAAGGTTGCCAATTGCGCGACGGCTTTGCATTAGCTTTCAAGTTTGAATAGGTAGGTTTACATCTTGTATGCCGTGATTTGTTTGCATTTCTTGCATTATGAATTTATGACGTAATTTTTGATAAAAACCAGTTTTGGGTTCTTCTCATTAAAATATTAACCTTAAACTGTATAACTACATAGTTACTTACATTACAAATTTTACCTATTTACCACTAGGTAAAATTTGATTAACTACTAAAATTAAACCCGTGTTGTTCAACAAGATCCTCAACGTTGGAATCTCAATGGCGTGGAACAAAACAACAACAGACAACATTATACACTGTTACGTACCTATAGATTGTACCCTACAGCTTGCCTATTATTACCATAGAACATTGAGTTTATACCATGATTAGTACCATGTGGAATGTTACCTACCTATTTTATTTATTGTATTTGCTTAACTTTTGGTATTTGTACAAAAATAAATAAATACTAGGTGTGAGGCAAACGTGTCTTGATTTTTGTAATAATTACAATGACGCATTTACATGAGATCAATATTCTTTTACGATCGATACTTTTTTAGACTAACAATTAGGTAAGCCGACCTTTGATATAGGTAGGTTGGATAGAATAGAACGTTCGTAAAGAATGTAGGTATTCCTGTTTGAACATTCGCATTGCACCATGGCACACACCAATGACTTTTCGAAGTTATGTGTGTATTTATTGCAGGTTTATAAGTGCCCGGTTAATGGCAATAGGCTCGCCACCTATTACATTGGGACCTAAACATAAACTGGTGAAATGTGGGTGCTAGTACCTCTGCCTATCCCTTCGGGGATATAGGCATGAGTTTATGTTATGTTATGTTGTCAAAGTAACTGAAACACCTTCCATAAAACGAAGATATATGTTATATGCTATATGGTATAATGTTAGTTTGGGTCACACTCAATTTTAAACCAATCGTGTTACGCTATTTTCACTGCGCACTTTGATTACATTAACCATGCTTTCATACCATGCAGCTCATTTTATCTTTATCAATACAGTGTATGTAATCGTACCTTGTACCTATTAGTTCAGTAGTTTATCGAATATAAACTTTACCTATAAATAATTAAAAAGTATGGATATCAAACAAAGATTTATTTCATTAGATACATTACAAGATTATTTCGATGATAAACAAGGTTCGAAATGAGCTGATGACTCAATTTGCTACTCAAACTATAATATTTAAGGCAAAGTAATCAATTGTAAATAGAACAAGAAAAAGAAAAGCCCACTGAGTTTCTTGCCAGTCATCTCAGGCAGGGGCCGCGTTTCGAATGCTAAACTAATCATAAAATATTTTTATTTTTGACATTTTGTAAATGATAAATTTGTAAATATAGACCCAATTATTTTATAACTATACGATCTATATTGAATTTTCCAGGTTCAAAGTGTGCGTAACAGACAGCCCTACGATATCAGTGACTCCGCCCCACAGCTTAGAATACATGTGTTCTAAAGGTGGAGGGAGCCCCAACGGTAGCGTCACGCCGAACGGGATGGCCTCGAACAAGTCAGCGGCGACGGTGCTGCTCAGTCCAGGCTACCTGCAGAACCCTTGCCAATGTAACCAATCTATGAAGGTGAGTACTCAACTCGCGGAGGACCGAACTAAACTAAACTTATAATCAGTTTTAAGCATGGAACAAAAATTAAGTGGTCTTGGTATGAATGTACTAATGCACGGTATTATTAACGGTTATGTGTGTGAGTTTGGCGACATCGGTTCCGCTACTGAAACTATCGCGTCGCACTTCTAAACAGTTACACCGGCACGTCCTAAGTCCATGTGAGAAATCTTAAAAGATACCATTTGGGTTTTAGTTGGAACCGAAAAATCTTGGTCTAATTTTTATGTTAACATACCTCTCCAGCTCTACAGGACATCTTTTCCATTAGGTGTACTGGCTAAGTAGAGCCCGGTAGCGTAACCCCGTTGAATTTATAAAATCATACTACATGGATTTATTATTGGACTGTAAATATTTATAATTTTCATGTATCATGGATATCTATCCTTTCGGGGATGATGCACGCAAATAATACCCATAAACAAGGAGGTACGATATGTTCCTCACTAAAATCGTGTTTCAGTAAGTATTAGGTAATAGGTACTCATAATAACTAAGCTCATAATAAGAATCAGGGAAATAAATAATATATGTTCTATTAGCATGTAAATAGAAATACATAGTAAATAGAAAAATTGTAAACAAAAAGCCGCGGTTGCCTAGTGGTATAGCTAAATGGACTGCTGAGACGAAGTCTCGGGTTCGATTCCAGGTTTTACCATGGCTCACACCAAAGACTTTTCGATGCTTTTCGAAGTTATGAGTGTATTTATCGCAGGTTTATAAGTGCCCGGTTAATGGCAATAGGCTCGCCACCTATTACATTGGCACCTAAACTTAAACTGGCGAATTGTGGGTGCTAGCACCTCTGCCTACCCCTTCGGGGATATAGGCGTGAGTTTATGTTTTTTGTTATGTAGTCTAAATAAATTCTTTGTAAAAATACGAAACATTCCTTTAACGGAAAGTGGTGGCAACAGTTCGTGAAGAGATTGTTCGAATGATCGAGACGTTCAAATAACTGTAATATATTTTTTTTCCGGAATTTCAGAGTGTAAGCGAAGTAGCCCTCACAATGCCCGTGGGCTCGCCCGGGTGGAACGAAGAGTCGCCGACGAGCTCCGAAGGTCTCTCATGGCGGAGGCTTCACATGTCGCGCGCCAAACTCAAAGCTACGGCTACCACCTCCGAACTACTCTCCGGTAACTATCTCATATTTTATACTTGTTTATGATAGTAACTAACGTTGAAGCGTCGGTAGCTTAATGGTTAAGGAGTCGGCCTCACGATCTAGAGGTCCCGGGTTCGAATCCTGGCCATTACACTACCGACGTGAACCCACTCCTAACACAAGCCATTGAACTTAGCTGGAGGGGTTAGAGGGAATACTAGTAACTTCGGAGAAAAAAAAAAAACTATGGAGAATAAAAGTCAATCATTTAGCTGGTCATATGCCTCTCCTAATGTGCGCCATTGCTCCTGATCCTCCGCCCTCTGCAGTCCAGATGTCAGTCCATCTAACTAGAGGGCGTCTAACCTTCCGTTTGCTTTCTCACGGTCTACTACGGATTCTCCTCCAACTGCCATCGGCTCTTCGACAGATGTGACCCACTTTAGTTTGCTTATTCTGAGTGGGAGAAAGACAAGAGGAGTCGAAACATGTCCGTCACCGTTTCCTGGAAATGTGCAAGCTTATGTAACTTCCTTGTCCAGAACTAAATTAACTTCTTTAAGTAGTATATCAGTGAGAACACACTTTTACTTCTCCACGATATTTATTATTATACCTAACCGGTATCGCTTTGCGGCAAAACCTTTCTCTAGAGACCTCCTCATGTAAAAACTTGCAATTACATCATTATCCTTGCATTAATCCCCATCGTATACTGTCCATTGTCCCCTCATAGTCCGTGGTTCGATTTCCATTTTGCTAATAAGTACATTCCATATTTCAGGGTTCGCGATGGTAGCAATGGTAGAACTCCAAATCAATGAACCCACGAACGTGCCAGAATGGTTGTTCGTGATGTTCGCCGTGTGCACCACAGTGCTGGTCGCAGTACACATCTTCGCTCTTATGATCTCGACTTATTTGCTGCCGAACATCGACGCTGTCAGCAAGATGGAAACCCCAGGGTCACCGGCTAGGATGCTGAGAGACTCGCCGCACGAAAGAATGAGGGGTTTTATTGAATTAGCTTGGGCGTTTAGTACAGTGTTAGGTAAGAAACTTTTACCTACTTGGGCAGATACTTCTTTTTATTAGGTATGTAGGTACAGGATATACAAACATCAGTAGCCTTCGTTACGGGTAGCTGGTTCCAAAAAGTTCGATATTTTGTCGCCCGTAGATATGACAGTCACTTTATGGACAATATTAAAGTTTGGTTCAGGCGTTTCGTAGTTATAGTTCGTACCAAATTGATTGAGAAAAAAGTTTGTTGACCGGTTTGAACGGGTTAGGTACTCAGAAATCGTAAACATTTTTCACACTATAGTGAAACCAAATGCCAGCAGCGCGGCAGCGCCACGAATCACCCGCGCGATACTTTATTATTGTCACACAAAAATCATCACATATTACATTTCTCATTAAATTTAAATAAAATTAATTTAAGTTGAAATATGTTATACTGTCAATGAACTTTTATTCTCGACCCATCTGGCACGAACTATACATTCAAATGATGACCCTGCACCGCCGCCACCACACATCAGGACATACCCCTGTCCAGGGGCAGTGAAGACCTCCGCTGGAAGGGGCATAGCCACACACCTGTTTCCACACGCCCCGCGAGGCGTGCAGTGAGGACTTCAACGATGATGGCCGCCACAATTGATAATCTACTATATAAAAATAAGTCGAGTTTTCCTTCCTGACGCTATAACTCCAGAACGCACGAACCGATTTCCACGGTTTTGCATTCGTTGGAAAGGTCTCGGGCTCCGTGAGGTTTATAGCAAAGAAAATTCAGGAAAAATTTCAACAGAGAAGCGGGAAAATCATTTATCACATGGCGAAACGGAGTTCGCTGGGTTTGCTAGTCACTACATAGTACCTATAAAATAAAGTCGGGTTCTCTGTCCCTATTTTTCTTGTCGCTTTGTATGCTTAAATCGTCAAAACTATGCAACGGATTTTGATGCGGTTTGTTTTAATAGATAGAATGGTTAAAGAGGAAGGTTTATATGTATATAACATCATGCTACGACTAACAGGTGCGGAGCAGGAATGAAAAATGTTGCAAAAACGGGGTGACGCAGACGAAGTTGCGCGGGTCAGCTAGTATGTTATAAGTCTTTACGTTCCTTCTGGTCATCCGCAGGGCTGTTCCTGTTCCTGGTGGAGATAGCGATCCTGTGCTGGGTGAAGTTCTGGGACTACTCGTTCGCGGCCGCCACTGCCGCCACCGTCATCGTCATACCAGGTACACTCATACCACTTATTATTCTGTAAGTGAACTTTTTCTTCCGACGTACTAGGTCTGTGTTCAAGGTCCTGGGTCTATGTTCAAGGTATGTTTTCATTGTGACTGTCTAATAATTCATAATCATCATGATCATTCATCAGTTATATCGAAAGTCGACTATTTGTATCACAATAGACTGAACTCTCAGCATAGTGCTTTGAGCACCTCCCACGACAAATCTCTGCATCATCTTTTTTTTAATAATAATATCCCTACGGATACCACCTACATCAAAGTGGGAAGTGATTATGTCAAACTCGGACCGACTAAAACGCACGCCACCTATGGGTCTTTGATTGTCGAGGTGAGATAATACAAGACATCTTTCGCACCCCAGCATATTGACTTCAGCCCTGTACATCCCGACGTCATACATGACTGTTATGTCTAAATCCCTAATAAAATAATTAAGTATTGTGGTTTACTTAATATAGGCAAGACGACATGGCGTGTGAATGTCGGTTATCACAACCAATTATGTCCTTTCATATGCTCTAAAAGTATTAAAATTTTCAATCTTACTTTACATTCATAGTGTGATTCGGATTCGGAACGTTGTCGTGCATTGAAAGTGAACTGTATCTTGTAAAACAAGCATAAATTCAAGCAAATAAATGTACCTACCTATCTACTATTTATGTACAGTAAGATATACACTATTTGTATGTATATATTTGTGTATTTATAACAGCAGTATTCTGTGTATCCGAAGGATGACGGTAGCTGAAGGTCCGAATCTCACTGTGATCCATTTTATAACATGTTAATTAACATAGTATTAAGTAATTAGGCACCTATTAATAGTGCTTGCATACAGTTAAAATATTGTGTAAAAATAACTCAACAAACTACAACGTTATAAACTTTTCATCTATGTATTCGTATTTAACCCAATTTACTTTATTATTCTTATCCAAAACTTATACTTTGTTGCCCGGTGTCCATACTACACTTTTTATCTAGCTTTTCTCATTTTTAAAGAGACTACCGTCTGAACTCCTAATGCCGAAAGGGAAAACGATGGCTTGACGTGATGAGACGTGGACTTAGGCCAGAGGATAATACAGTACCTAAAACAGGGTGAATAGGGATCCATGGGTGAATAGGGATAAAATGGTCCGCTAAATTCTGTAGTTATTTTCTTTCAAGCGAAACTTTGGACTAGTTCATTGTAATAACAGAATCATCAAATATCTGATAAGAGGCTTATTTTAAATCTAGTAAAAGATATTATGTAAAATATTCCATTGACCATTTTATCCCTATTCACCCTTGCATCCCTATTCACCCCGTTATACCGTACTTAACAAATATTTCTTTTGATCGTACTTTTGGATCTCAGTTTAGGGTTGGATGGGAACCTATAATACAGTGTATACCTACCCGTTGGATCCCACATTTTAATCATACTAACATATTTTTGTATTTTGTTTCAGTATTAATAGTGTTCGTGGCGTTTGCGATTCACTTCTATCATTCTTTGGTGGTGCAGAAGTGCGAGACTTCACACCAGGACATAGAACAATTGGAAAGCATGAAGCGTGATTTGGACACCGCCACGGTCAAAGTTAATATGTTTTAAGTGAAAACAAGTTATAGTTTACCGACTACATAAAAGTTTCTGGGTCATGATTGATTGTGTAGGTAGATCGAAAGATGTCACACATTTTTTTATTGGTTTTTCTAATTTAGGCTGGATTCAAATACGTTACGGAACTCATGAACTCAAATACGTTTATTTTCATTTGTTAGATTACATGATACTCGCGCCCTCATCAAGGCATAAGGCTGACTTTCTTCAATGATGGAGAACCGGGCACATTTTACTCAATAAAATTAGTAGAGTAAAATGTAGTACTAAACAATTAAAATAAAACACGTAAAATCATGAAATCCAGCTTACGGGCGACTGGAGTGATTTCAATGAGTAGAATCTCAAAACAGGATCAAACCAGTTGAGATGATCTTAAAATTTCTGGATAAAATTTAGTGGATTTATAGTCTAGTGTAATCGGTTGAAAGGCATACCTAAGTGTCAGTGGCGTGCATTCCATAGAGACAAATTGCATATTATTTGGTAATCCCCGAAGGCGTAGATAGAGGTGTATTAATCACCCACATTTCGCCAACTATACGATATTGTTTCGGATCTTACCCTTTGAATAGTCGATGTGACTTGCACCCTTTTGCATTTAACCCGTCATAGGTGAATGTCTGCAACTACCGTCAATGTTGTGGTCTTTTGACAATGGTTGCCTTCATTGAATTGTTGGCGATTTTAGAGGGAATCTTAGGTAAATGAAAAATTTCAAAAGATTGACTTAACGATATTTAACGAATATTTTTTGTATAATCTAAGATAGCACGAATGTCTACAATATAAATTGGATGGAATGAATTATGTGAATGAAGAACGGTTGAATGATTTCAATAAAGACAATAACAGTTTTAGTGCCAAAAGACTAATAAACATAATAATAATACCCACACATTATGTTTTGGTTCACTATTCAAAATAAAAATCTATTCAAATGTAGCTCTTCGAAATGTAAAAAAAATTGCAATTTTTATAAGAAAACAATTTACTCTTCGAGTACAAAGATCTTTTTTTTTCGTGCGGAAATCCCTTCGAAAATCCCGCTCGGGGAAACAGTTATGTCGGACTCGAACCGACTATAACCGCACGACATCTCAGGGCTTCAGCTGCCGGAGGTGGAGGTGACATTTTCTTTGCACTCCGGCTGACTGGCCAACAAAACTTTTCTTTCTTCATTCATTCTTCGTTCACTCGAATTAGGCTCTTTCCTTTTTCACCATTTGCTTTTTATTGGCTGCCTTTGCGCATTACTGTGGCCTCTTTTTTAGTCTCTGAAATGTCTTCGACCAATAGAATGAGTCGTATATTGGTCACGTGACAAATTTTCTGTTCTTTCATTGGTTGAGGATACTAGAAAGATTTACACATTTTTAGCCATTTTAACAGATAATAAGTTGAAAATATAGTCCGGTCATTTTAGACAATTGAAATAAAGAAAATTCCGACAGAGCCAAATTTTCGTAGAGACCTTAGGTTTACCACAAGGAATAAAGTGTCAAAAGTCCCCATCAATCCCATGTGAGCTTAGAGACTTATTCGGGGCTCAAGGTCAAAATTTTGGGTCTTTTGCATTTTTCTCGAAAACGGTAAGTTTTATCGAAAAAGTATCTTCGAGAAAGTTGTAGATCTTAAAATTCTCTATAAAAATAGTAGATTTTTCTCTAAGACCCACTATTTCCCAGATATTGCGCTTGTAAGAATCACGTTCTACATAATATGCACACATTTCCACACCACCTGTGAGGTAGTGTACTTGGTGCGTTTTTTTAACGTGGTATACCCGGTAGGCCTAATTCACGAATCTTTATGACGTTATTTTCAGGAACAATAATTATTTAATAGTATGAAGATTATTGATATGGGTTACGTACAGATATTTAACATTAGTAAAAAATACACGAAACAAAAAACAAGTACAGCTATCTTGTCTTCCTCCAACATCGGCATCTGCTACTCAACATTTGTTTCGAGTATTCTATCAAGTTCAGACATGGCAAGGCAATGAACTGAACCCTGAAGACTGGGGTTGGAAATTGATAAATAATACTTTGGAACCGATTCAAACTTTACTGCCTCCTGCTCCAGAAAAACTTCTTAACACTATTTTTTGCAATTGCAAGAAAGGTTGTAGTGCCAAATGTGGCTGTAAAAAAGTAGGGTTGCAGTGTTCTCCAGCGTGTACCAATTGCCAAGGTGTCTCTTGCTAAAATGTTCAATTAAATACAAGAGAGGAAGATTTGTGTGATTTTGATAAAGAGACAATTGATTCATCTTCATTTGAACAATTTCTAACCGTTTATCAACAGGAAGGAGAAGAAGAATAACAAGAAGAAATCGAAGAAAACATGATTGTTGAAGTTGAATATGAAGAGTATGAGTCAGATTAAAGTAATGAAAAAAAGTTAGAACGACAGTTAAACTCAGTAACCCATATCAATAATCTTCATACTATTAAATAATTATTGTTCCTGAAAATAACGTCATAAAGATTCGTGAATTAGGCCTACCGGGTATACCACGTTAAAAAAACGCACCAAGTACACTACCTCACAGGTGGTGTGGAAATGTGTGCATATTATGTAGAACGTGATTCTTACAAGCGCAATATCTGGGAAATAGTGGGTCTTAGAGAAAAATCAAAGGGACCATTTTTATAGAGAATTTTAAGATCTACAACTTTCTCGAAGATACTTTTTCGATAAAACTTACCGTTTTCGAGAAAAATGCAAAAGACCCAAAATTTTGACCTTGAGCCCCGAATAAGTCTCCAAGCTCACATGGGATTGATGGGGACTTTTGACACTTTATTCCTTGTGGTAAACCTAAGGTCTCTACGAAAATTTGGCTTTGTCGGAATTTTCTTTATTTGATCACTATTTTCATGTCTAAAATGACCGGACTAATACGTTTGTAGTTCTTCTGTATGTAAAATGTTAAATATTGAAATTAATTTGTAAATATACACAAAATGTGAAATAAGTTAAAATTAATAATAATTTATTATTAGAAATCCTTTCTTGATACTAGAGTTGTTTTAAAAGTACAATAATTTTTTTTTTTTTAATTTTTACCTTATTTTCAATGATAAGGTTCAAATTATATGTACTTTTGTTTTACAGAATACAAATATGGTGCTGTTTTGTTTGTGTAACTGATATTCAGATGCTATCTATGAACTAAGTTAATTTATTCCGAGTTTGTATACTAGCAAGATTTGTTCAGTTCTTAATAAAATTCTTCAGTGCCTTTTCATATTATTTCTAGGTTGTGTAAAAAAATATGTTGCAGATAGTGTCAGTCCTGTGTAGTTAGTACATTTTCACTGAACTACTGTAAATTTAAATTTGGACTTCAACTCTCTTGTTTTGTTTCAGAACTTTTTTAAATGATTGAATATCAGACAATTAAAAAAAATACCTGATCGGCAGACAACTGAATTAGTTTTAAAGTCAATTTAAAATGAAGATTATTTTTTATTTTCTTGAGTTTAGTGAAAATTTACAATAGACTATCATTCAAAAATATTTTTAAAACAACCAAAGAGTTCTTCTTCGGAAATGAGTGTGTTATTAAAATGTTTTATATATTGTACAACTTCAGAAAGACTGTAGCGATTTATATCGTGTATTGTGGACCAATTTTGTGACTGTCTATAAAATTTATCAGTATTGTAATAAAAATCTGTAATGAGAATCTGTTATATTTTAAGAAATAAAATGATTATACAAAAGTAAATTAATTTAGTTTTTATTTCTAACGCAGGTTACTTTAATCCCTAGAATAGGTGGGTTGAAAAAGAATGGAATTCTATACAGGGAAATAATTAAAAGAAATCTCGTAGGTATATACAACTGGATATCTTATATTTATAACTAAACCAAAAAATACAAAATCCTTCAATCTTACACGCACAATTATTATCATTGAAACTCACTAATACATCTTAAAATGATTGCAACTCTGATGTTTTAACCTAACTAGAGCCAAATGGGTACAAGGTGAGTCCAGATTTATGACATGAACAGTGAACCGGACAACGTGACATCAAGACAAAACGCTGAGTGTGGATGTAACAATTTGTGGCACATGGGCACACAAACTAGTTGTGCTGACACGGCCACCAGTCGATCGATGGTTTCATTTAAGCTTAGCTATCACGCAGCTGAATATGCAACGAACACGTACTTCTGACACGGTCACGGCATAATATTACGTAAATGTAGACTCGGCATTAGAGTAAATGTGATTTATTAAAAACTATTAACAAAGAGCAGTAATTATGTATTAATAATTTTCTATAAATAACATTTACTGTCATAGATATAATAATATACTTATATATTTATATCCAAGCAATCAATTGTTAATAAATATATTTTTTTTTTTACAACACGTTATTGGTGTAACATGATTTATAATAATCAAGGCACATAGGCCACAACCCAATATGAAACGATGTTCGGTAAACAAAAATATTAATAAAATACATTCATAATAATTAATATAATAATTGTGTTTATTAGATACATAATATACATAGGTATGCCATTCTCCACACAGGTCGAGAGAACCGTCAGACATCTGTGTTGTTACACTCTACATACACGAGGTACCTCTATTATTAACTGTGGGGTGTTTTTGTTTGTCTTTATGCCCTTTAGGCTAAATTCTAAACAATATTTTGTTCAAAGGTTGCTACTAGTTTATTCTATTTTAGGTCACATCACTCGGTGTTATCAGATTAAGGATTCCCAAATTGCTGTAGTCAGACTCTTGTTAGTTAAAGGTTTAAAATGAGGGACACTAGTTGCTTGTACATAATCCAATATACCGCTAAAATAATTAGGTGCAAGATAATGAACCGAAAATAATATCAAAGAATCTTTTTACATTTAAAATTCTTAAAACCATGCTTATGAATTATAATACAATAAAACTATTCGTTAGGTTAGACAATGAATCTTATATTAAAATGAGGTAGATATTTTATCTCGAAACTATTCATCATTATCAGTCATTTGTCATGTCCATGACAAAAATCAATACTGGGCCTATATTTTGCTAATTTCAATCATTGTAAAACTACTGAGATTATAAAAAAGTATTTGAATTTTAGACATTACTGCTATGCTGGTAAATTCAAACATCATCGTGTAGAGTGAATAAAATGAACTTTGGTTGCGGAGGTCCGATGGCAGTCGCTTCACGGAAAATATCGCAGATCAGCAGCATCTAGAAAGCCGACCCTAACCGAGTTGGGAATAGGCTTAGAGAATGATGATGACGTCAATGTTAATAATACTGAAAATACAGTGACAGTTTTGGTAATCTCAATGGTTTGACAATGAGTAGAATGTTTTGTCTTTGTTCGCACCCCACTCATAGATTAGGACCCATCCTGTTACATTCACTAATGACTGGTACACATGCTAAAAAACATTTGTTAAAATCACACTGTAACTTTAAACTGTACTGATGAATAATACAGTAAAAGTAAAACTGTAATTTTTAGTAACAAACCTAAGCAATATGCGATGTTATGCGTGGGTTTAAGTGAGTGTTTTCAAGGCAATATCCAACTCTTTTTAATTTAAGATCATTTTGTTAGGTGCATGCAAAATTATACGATATTTTCACTTACTGTCTAGAAGTACCTATGCAGTTAATAGGTTAACAGTCGAAAAATATAAAACAATACCAATGACTGAAAATTTACAGAACTTTGACGTCAAACTCATTTTTTTTTAAATATTTTGTGATAATAACAGGCCCCCGATTTTGCATTAAAACAGGGCCTCCTTGATTCTGTTATTTTTATATCCTAGCTATAACCACTGTCATACTATTGACACTGCGAAAATGCCATTACAATTTAAATTTCATCACAAGTCCAAAAGTATACTAACAAGAGTTCACTATCAGTTCACAAAGTGTGAATCAATTCAGGAACAGACTTGACAAACATTTGTGAACTCAAGTTTAAGCTGGTGAAGAATAGCAGGATATAGGCATTATCAGTTGAATCAACTGCTGCCTGATTAAAAATAATAATAATATTTTGTTTTCGCTCTAGAAGTTGCCATTTAATTTCGGTATTTAAGACCAATCAATAGAGTCTAAAATGTTATAGTATTTTTACAGTGTCAGTAGTATGACAGTCATCATCATCCTTGTGTTAAGCCCAATCACATCCAAAGCTGTCACCTCAGTGACATTATTACTAACAAGACTACCGCTAATGTTATGAAATATAATATTGGGGCTTAGCACTTAGTAGATGAGTAAATGGAAGTATTATTTATATACTTATATTATTGAATTACTTAGAGAAAGAATTTTACAGTTGCAATTTGACAGGCGACTGTCAATAGTTTGACTCAATTTGAAGTGCATTTGTGTGAAATCCACATTTGTGACCACCGTTTTATAGACAACTATAAATAACACTGATAAAGGCATCTAGAAGACCAAAATATAATCAACCAAATATGGATTTATTTGCTTAAGTTCGAAATTTGAAAGCCAAAATTTGACCAAAACGCGATATTGACGTCATTCGATAGGATCGAAATACGTCAACGTCTGTCGCGGTTCCGGAAGTGAGCAGTTAATGAAAATTGCATTTCAAATTTGGAATGGGAAGCAAAAACTAGTTCACAAGTTAGAATAGATTTTGAGGCATAGCAAGACTTTTTGTAGGTAAGTCATCTCTTTGACAACTACAAGCAGTGGTCAGCTGCAATAGCTACCAGTAGTTTACTAGTCATTAAGTACGACCCATATATTTTGTAAATGCTATGAAAGAATCATTATCATTTCATGCACTACAAAAACATTATGAATGTAATGTAGGTGCATAATTCACAAGTTACTTATACTATCAAATATTAACTTACATAAAATATTCGAAAGGTACAGTGTTATAGTCTTTAGTTTTTCACTTATCAATATCACATGTCAACATCATCAACCACTGGTTGGTGAGGAACAAGGACTCCTTTCCTTCTCTGTGGTTCTTCATCTTTATCTTTCTCCTCTACAATTGCTGTTCCTAAGATGTGCTCTCTTGGTTTCCATACTACTAGTGACATTCGAGGTTTCTCTAAGCTAAAAAATAGTAATTGTGTGAGTCTGAGTCTGTAGGAGCATAGATCCTATGAGACATTCTAGGGACACAAACCAACCTAACCTACTAGCTGGGCCCAATTCTACTACTACGACAAACAACTGAGATTACAAACCTGCCATTGAATTTGAATACCATGCAGGTAAAGTTTAACATTAAATGACACCATGTAGAGTGAATGAAACAATGCTATAAACTCTTTTTCATTCAATTTTGAACTTTCAACCAGGGTTCATAGAGAACAAAATTCAATGGTAGGTTTGTAATCTCAGTGGTTTGAAAATAGTTAACAATTAGTAGAATCGAGGTCCTGGTGAGGTTAGGGCCTCATCTGACTGCCGAATATTGTGACAATTATGGAATATAAATCATAATATTTGTACATTACACAATGTGGCAGGACATAGAGGACATTCCTAACATTATTATAAGATCTGTAGCTAAACTATGCTCCACAAATAATTATGATTATGATTCTGATTATGATTATGAATACGTCAAAGCTAGCTGTTAACAGCTAGTGCGCAACTTACAAGAGAGGGACAAGTAAAATTAAAAATGTTAAAATCAGTTGTTATTTACCAGTCTAATAGAAGTCGATGAACGATTTTTTGGAAACGACTCTAATAAATTGGTTAAGTAATACGTTTTCTTTACATTTTCATTTTGTTACTAAGGTAAGCATAGACCTAAAGTAATAACTGCAGTTTTAATAGGTACCTTTCAATAAGGGCAGCTGGTAATAGCGGTTCATCCTGTAGCTGTTTTAATTCTTCCGACAATACTATTGTATGTCCTTTTAGTTTCTCCACCCCTGAAGTAGATGGTTCCATATTTACTACATCCATAGCATCAGGTGCAAGAGAATGAGATGTGTACTCTGATGATATGTGCAAACTATTCAAATGTGCGGCCATTTTCTCTTCTGTGATCCGTTGTTTCGCTGGTCTGTAAAGATGTATGTGTAAAATGAGATCTGGGTATGACTATAGCAACAATCAGTTGGCTTTTTTTGATCTTATTTTATAATATGGCCAAAAAAATTGTTGCATTAGTGGTATGTGTAAATAAATCTCGAGAGAGTTGGAGTCAGAGTTAGTACTTTTACAATACTGACATCAGTTCACAATATGGTTCCACCCTGTAAAGACTATTTTAAGAAATTCAAAGGGCTGTTTGATCTATTTACAAATGTTAATTGACTTAATAATAATGGAGATAGTTGATGCCATGCTTCACCTGCATGGAGTTTTGATCCAGTTCCTACAACCTATGGCAATCTTTTCCTTATTTTTTCTCCATGCAGAAATCCACACAGTTATCCTGCCAGCGAGCCAGCCAGTAGTCATGACGGACTTAAACGAAACAAAACTGCATGGCCATTTAGGCCATCAGGAAGCCTCTACTTTATCCTCGAACCCTGGCTGACCCAATCTTGTCTTGAGATAAAAAGTAGCCTTTTTCTACTAATTGATCCTTTTACAAAATTATCTTCCAAGCAAGATCTAACAAGACTATGATCTAATAAGAAATGAATCTAACAAAATGGAATATCTTTAAAAAAAAATTGTTTAATTATTTTAATAAATTGGAATAGATAAACACAATTATATATAATGATGTCAGAATGTTAGTGGATTGGGGAGGGTATCCACTTTAAAATCTTTTGATGCTTGTGGTGGAAGAGTCATGATCGCTGGTACAGGCCATGTTCTGAGGCGACCACCTGGCTAGAGTCTCGCCATGCCATTTCCGTGGAAGAAGTGGCACACCCAAGATGTGCTAGTTGGGCGTCTTGGCCGATAACATGTATGCCAATGGGCTTACTATCATGCATATGCAAGACCGTGCGAATTGGAACAGAAAAAGTCAGAAAGGTGATATGAACTAACGTAAGGATGATGATGATGAGATGATCCACTCTAAATATTTCTAGATACTTACATTACCGGTTCTACATCCAAACTCTTTCTTTTGCAATGAATAACAGGGCTAAACCTTTCTTCTCGTGGATGGAGCGAGTGTCCACCCGCTGCCGTAAATTGCACTAACTCTGGCGGCGATGGCATGCCCCAGGAGACACCCTGAACATTCCACGGCGTCCCAGTTGGTACGGGCATTACATGTGGCTCTGGTATACCTCGATTACAGAAAGGTGCCGCTGAATCCAGAGCTTGCTGAGTTAACGTTTGTTTAGTCAATTCATCCGATTGATTGTACGGATAAAGTGAGAACCCATAAATATCCATTTCCTTTAGTTCAATTATCAATTTGTCGAAATTTTACTACTAAACAAGTTTAATACGCTTCACAACAATTTCAATAAAAAAATAATACAAGTGCAAGGGCAAACATGGGCAAAGCAAACAGCAAACAAGTCAATTGTCAAATTGACACAGACACAAGAAAGTCATACAACCGCGCTGTGCATGAAACGCAAGTGACAATAATTTATGCAGAAAAATGGAATCTTCCCGAAAATTCCGTGAAGTTTAGGAATATGTATAGGGGATAAAGTTGGAATAGAGGATAAGCTTTAGTTATAAGGTCTTGATTTTAGGCGCCTAAACTAAAGAAAAATTGTATTTAAGTCTATGAATATAATGAACTATATATTTATGTTCTATAATGCACTTCGATTGTAAGTATGTCCGTAAAACGGGGTGAATAGAGATCGAAAAGGGTGAATAGAAATAAAATGGTCAGCTAAATTCTGTAGTTATTTTCTTTCAAACGAAAATTTGGACTATTTCATTGTAATAACAGGATCACGAATTGGGCTTGGTTAAAATTTTGTAAAAGAAATTATTAAAAATATTCTATTGACCATTTTATTTCTATCCACCCCTGGATCCCTATTCACCCCGGTTTACTGTACAAATACTGTACATGTAAAATAAATATAACAGGGTAGGCAGCACGTATCGTATGTGACGCCCCTGGTGTTGCAAACGTCCATAATCCACGCTGACCGCTTCCCATCAGGTGGGCCGTGTGCTTGTCTGCCAACTAAGTGGTATAAAAAAAATTATTAATAATATTGCTAATTTAATTAGGCAAAGGTTCAGGCAGGCAGGATGGTCACAATTACAAGCATGTACATGTTACAATGGTGGCGCTGGCGCCCAGTTTGATGGACTCATCAGGTGCTTTTGCACGCCCCGCGTAAAGTACCCCTGGGTACTCCTGTAGGAAGTAGGAAACACGTGAGTTGATAAGGAATTTCAAGAGTTTTTATGAAAAATTCATACGGAAAGTTCGTTTCATGATGCTCATAAACTGCTTGGTTATAGGAAACAACTAAGTATAAGTACTATTTTCTCTGCCTACGCGTCTCATACACTACATATTCACTAAAACTAAAAGTGTTGCGGGTAACATAATAGTATCCTATTGGAACTGAAAGGAGCGTACAAGCTATTTATTTCCACCCATTTGCACCATAGAAATAAATTGCGCCCCTACCTGTGTCGTATAAAATATAAAAGTGCCTATTTGTAAATCCAAATGACCTATAAAATCATTAATGAAACGGAACAACTGTCAAAAAGTGACCAGTGACAAGACAACCCAAAGCAATCGTCAGTGTTCCCACTTCAGAATTTTTCCTCAAATTATTGTATTAATTTTCAGAGTGTAACGTTTTCTACCTTCGATTTTACTTACATTTTCTATTTCTAAAGTAACTATTAATTACAGAAACCCTTTCATGGTACCATCCCTTAACGTAAACTTTCCAATAATATATTAGATTACCAGTGCTTCTATCAATATGTTATCTGTGGTGAATAAATGTTTAGTAAATTTGTACTTTGGAATAGCAACATTAGTACAAACAAGAGTTTTTTGCAATGGTTTTTTGAGAGCGAACGGGAACCTTTCACTTTCTCATCGAAAGATTTATAATATTTGGTCTATTCATTTACCTTTACATATGTAACGTGTCAGTTTTAATAAGTGGTTGTTACAGTTATGCAATGGTGCTGCTTTCTTAGGGTATAGTGTACGTAAAACTTGCAAAATGGGCTTGGACTTCGACGTCTTTGAATTTTGCAAAAAACTGCGGCAAAACCGGCCTCCGCCGTATCAGTGTCCTTTGGATAAGTGTGACAAAGTGTATAAAAGTTTATGTGGATTACAGTATCACCTAGTCCATTATGACCACGATAATCCCACGCCGGCGACCCCTGCTGTCGCTAACCACCGTAAAAAAGGAAGAGGTAGAGCTGCTGTTCCTACTGGAGACATAGCTCTTCAGAGCCCACCGAAAGAGGCTTTAACATTTGCAGAAGCTCAAAAAGTAGTTCAATTTGAGATAGATGGCAAGATCAGTAGGATCCCAATAGACCAGCCACTAGCTATCATGTCTTTAGAAGAATGGGAGAAAAAGAATGCAGAATTAGAGAAACCTTTGCCTATTGTAGAACCACCTCCAGAACCTCAAGTGAAATTACCTGAAGCCAGCTTCAAGGTACAGTATAATATGGAGTAGGGTGTAATGCTTGATTAGAATTGTTTACGAACTTATTATCCAACCCATGTCTGTGTACTCATCTTAATCCTGGGACCCATAGAAACTTTTTATGGAGCTAAAAACATCATGCTTTCTCATCCTGAAATACTAATTAGCTTTTGACAACCCTCAGGAATGGAGAGCTGAAATAAAAAGTAACTTGTGTGTTATTGCAGGTTGTAACCGATCTAAGTGACAAATTTCATCCAATTATTTTGCATGATAGAGTAACAAACATCCAAATGTAAAATTTAACAAGGTTTGGTAAAGTCAAAATATGTTTTAAAAACCATCAGGTTGTTTTAATACGATACTGTGTCCTAATCTGAATACTATTTAATAACTTACGTTTTCACTGAAATAATATGCAATTATTATTAGCATAAGTTTTATGTTGCTAAAGTAGTTCAAAATATAAACAATGAAATTAAGTTCAAATGGATTACTTTAAATTTCAAATTATATTTATTATGAACAATACACATGTAAACACAACACTGACCGAAGCAAATATGATATTCTGTAATGCTCCATATATTTTCATTCTGCGCAACAGACATGTAACTTCACCTGCAAGTATAATCGGGCATCTTAGCAGCTTAGCGTAGCAGTTGGCTTAAGGCCCAAATATCTTGGTGGGCCCCATACTTCACTCATTCATGTATTTCATATTCATCATAGCAAATAAAAAAGTTATAACATGAAAATGTTCCAAACAGTTTGTTTATCACTTGCAGGTCATTCCCGACTACAATGTATTAGATGCACCACCTCGTCCAAATGCTTACATCCGATTCATAGAAAAGTCAGCTGAAGAACTAGATGGAGAAGTAGAGTATGATGTGGATGAAGAAGATACTGCATGGCTGGCCATCATTAATAAGACTAGAGCTAAGAATGGATTGCCGGCAGTCACTGTTGACACGTTAGAGCTGTTGATGGACAGGCTTGAAAAAGAGTCCTACTTTCAAGTAAGTTCAATTTGCATTCCTTGGTATAACCGTCTGATACTCTCCAAAACGTTATTTGATACTGCTTGTGCGGCTAAGCATGTCATAAATTTCATTACGCGCGATTTACACCGCATAGCAAGGAATCGCGTCAATTTTTTTTTTCAAATTTATTTAACTGCAACATTTTCGGTTAGAAATTTATTACCTATTTTATTTTCAAAGTGCCCAATTGGCGGTAATAGAGTCGCCCCTATTACGTGGGACCGAAAATCATACTTGGCGAATTGTAGGTGTTTAATACACTTTTGCCAATCCCTTTGGGGATTACTGGCGTGAGCATATGTATACCCATATTAAATTTTAATCCTGTTTCTGCAACCCAAATGTTTCCTAGGATAAAAATTCGAGGTTCTAATCTATCAATCTATCACACAAAAATCACAGGGAATCACCCCATGACCTCATACTATTTCAGCTAAATTTGTTCAACCATTAGAGTGATTGAAAATCCAAACATCTTCACCGATTTTTATATCTATACACCATTAATGTTCAACTAGCCGTGAAACTTTAGGGGCTGAATGATATATAACTTATATACCTATACATAGTAAATGATAACTTAAAATAGCAAAAAATATTAAAACAATAAATCATAGATATGCCTTTGTAGTAAATAATAAACAAATGACTACAAAAAATATTGTAAAATCGGTTCAATATTTCATTTCTTTATTTTGTTGGGTTTATTGTACTGGTTGTAATTGTAGTACAAAGAAGTATATGAGTATTGTCCATACCTGTAATTATTTGACTTACAAGTGTCACCTAATTCTGTATTACTTAACTTTGTTATGACTTTCTTTTACCGAATAGTGACATTTATTTCCAGGCAACCCAGAATGGTCAACAAACAGCAGCTACAGTGGATGAGGATGCTGTATGCTGTATATGTATGGATGGGGAGTGTCAAAATACAAATGTTATTCTGTTTTGCGATATGTGCAATCTCGCTGTTCATCAAGACTGTTATGGCGTAAGTGAAACTAGATGTTTTTATTTTTCAAATAATCACCCACACCCATCCTAAAACTGACCTGGTGAGTATTTTGATACAACAAGATGTATTATGTCAAAAATTCACGCACAATGGCCCAGAAAGGGAGGCTAGGTGTGGAAAAAGGAGTCCCAATACAATGTCTAAAATTCTTCTTGTCGTCACTCCATAGGTGCCATACATCCCTGAAGGCCAGTGGTTGTGCAGAAGATGTTTACAGTCTCCATCGAGGCTCGTGAATTGTGTTCTCTGTCCTAATACTGGAGGTAAGTTATCTACTGGGAGTAGTTTAAACACGAGATACTGTGACCTCACCAGTTTTAGGAAGCAATAGACTGCTATGGTATGTATGTGAGGTCTTAGGTTCGATTCTTCTTCATACCAGCACGATATCTAGAAATATTCCCGATAGATGGCAATTTATGTCCTTGCTCTAAAACACACCAGTTTTTCAGGCACAATGCTCACAGGGAATCTCCTTCTGACCAAATCTGTTGAAAAGGCACTAATACATAACGGATAAATAAATGGATGCCCTTTTGAATCATCAGCCAATCGAGAGCTACACTTTACGAGCGGTTGTCAGTTTAAATCTAAATTTGAAAATTAATTAATTAATTAATTTAAATAAAAAATTAAATACTTAATTCTAAGTAAAAAAAATAATAATAAGAAAATCTAATTTTTAATAATTCCATTATTTTAATGTCAAAATTATACGATTAGTACAACATGTCAAAATTATACAATTAAGTAATACATCTCAAAATTTCATAAATACAAATGTCAAAATGAATACAAAAATCACTATGATTTGTTATCAGGTGCTTTCAAACAAACAGACCAAGGCACATGGGCGCACGTTGTATGTGCGTTATGGATACCTGAAGTTCGTTTCGCCAACACCGTCTTTTTGGAACCAATTGGTGAGTCTTAATCTCTTTTACTATGAAGAAACCTCCGAAACAGAAGTAGTAAAATGGCAAATAGATTTTAATAACACACTTATACTTCTCCACTGTATTTATCATTGCACCTATCCGGTTTCGCCTTCTCAAAGTTTTATATTGACTAAGTGAATGTGAACTTTTGACAAGTCAATGTAAACCTTAGAGAATGCTACAAGGCGAAACAGTATATTACATATACATATACATACATCATTCTCTGAACCTTTTCCCAACTCAGTTGGGGTCGGCCTTCCAGTGTAACTGTGATGCAGCTGAACTTCGATATTTTACGTGAAGCGACTGCCATCTCGAAGGCGATATCGAAGTTCCAAGTTAGACTGGTTGGACTTTTGAGGGCTCCAACTACCCGTAACGACTGCCATAGATGTTTGTATGGCAACCGGGACCGACGGCTTAACGTGCTCTCCGAGGCACGACCAGACCAGTTTTTAATCAGATATTTTTACTTAATATAGTTTCAGAAAAATGTTATGTCCTATTCAGATTCCATCGAGATGATACCCGCGGCCCGCTGGAAGTTACAATGCATGGTGTGCAAGCAACGGAGTGTGGGCGCGTGTATACAGTGTCACAAGAGTAACTGTTATTCTGCCTTCCACGTCACTTGTGCACAGCAAGCTGGGTAAGTTACTTAACAAAGGTACAGTCGACAAAAGAGCTACTGTACCACCTTTTCATACAATGTTGTATGTAAATGTGGTACCGTATATCTTTTGTTGACTGTACATTTAAAAATTATAGTATGGATTGACTCAGGCTATAATCATCGCACTACGGACTATCCGTTTGATTAGGTACTTAACTAAAATGTAAACAATCCTAAAAACTCAGTTTAAAAATAAAACGCGTTCAAAACCCGAAATTGAACCACTATAACATAGTGATGCTATTGTGGTTCGATTTCGGGTTTTTGGTTGCACATAGTATGGTTTGAAACAACTGGCTATTTCCGCTACTCCACGTCATGGTGCGGTTTTTGCGTGAATCGAACCACTATTTTAATTAGTACCCAGTTTATTTGTTAATCATCATCATCATGTAGAGTTGAGAGTGCGTACTCAAAGGAAAGGAGTTTCATCTCACGCGTGCTCAAGCTGTGGAATGAACTCCCTGTCGTGGTTTTCCCAAGCTACTACAATATGGGGTTTTTCAAAAAGGGCATTAGAAGGTTACTACAGGGTAAGCAGCACGAGCGTGACGCCCCTGGTATTGCACACGTCCATAGGCCACGGTGACAGTTTTCCATCAGGTGGGCCGTGTGGTTGTCTACCACCTAAGTGGTATAAAAAAAAAAGATATATATTCCTGATTGCGTCTGAAGCCGTAGTAGCTCAGAGTCGGCCTTCCTATTTTTCCAATTTTATTTCTTAATGTTTATATGAAAAAAGGCACGTCAAGATTGTTTACCTTTAGTTAAATACCTAACCATCAGGAGTTTTATTGTCCTACCCTCTCAAGCTTAGCAATTGTCATTTTTTTAAATTTGGCATCATACATCCCATTACAAAAATTGTCGTTTGTGTCAGATTATATATGAAAATGGAAGCTGCAGGCGCAGGTCGCGATCCCAGCCAACCAGTGCAGGTCGCTAAAATGGCTTACTGCGATGCTCACACTCCCGCGCATATATTACAGGTAATAAGAGAAATGTATTAGAATTCATCTTAACATGACTGAACTTAATATACTTTTAAAGACCGGCAAATCTTGACAACGTACGAACTGTTTACCCACTATTGTAACACTTTTTTTCCTGAAACGTAAAGATAAACTGCGCGGCACCACAATCAACCAATCAAAAATTACATTAAATAAACCACGTGTATACCGGCTCGCGCCATTGGTTGATCAATTATTTTATGAGTGTTTCGATTGGTCCGTGTAATGAACATGCGCGAACTTTCTGACATTTGTTCAAACAGTTGCCGACATTTGAAATTGGAAATCATATACAAATGTTTCAAATGTTCTATTATTTTAAATATAATCAATGTTGTTAATTTTAGGAAAGAAAAGCACTGGAATCCGAGGGGGACACAAAATCTACTGACCTGACAGCAATAAGGCAAAAAGGCCGTGAGAAAATAAAACAGGTAAGGAGTGTTTTTTACTTCTTCTGTCACTTATGAGTTTCATGGTACAGTTCCGGTAGTGCCATACCCTCACAGCCTTTGGAAATTTGAATAATCAGCAGTAATCACAGTCTGCGTGAAACGAAATTCACGATATTAAAACAAAAACCATAGATAGAGAATATTCTTTTGTCTCTGATAGATTCGTAACAAAATGACATATCATAAGTAAAATGACAAACCAAAAGCAAAATGACATACCGAAAGCAAAATGACACAAAACTCGATGCTAGCGACACTTCGTCGACCTTTGAGTTTTACTTTCCATCATTCAGATAATACTAGAACAAGTTTGAAATGTGTTAAGCTACTTTTGTCACCGAATGTACATGTTGATCTATTCATTTTCCTAGGCTCGTCGTGTCTTAGCCCTAAAGCGTACCTGGGCCCCAGTAGTGTTAGTACCAACATTACCAGCTGATCGAGTGGCCGAAGTAGCTGCTTTGGCCCCTGGGGCCCCTGCTGCCCGCGCTCAACTTATGAAGCGCTTACTTGCCTACTGGACCCTGAAACGACACAGCAGGAATGGAGTTCCTCTACTCCGGAGACTGCAGAGTTTGACTAGTCACCATGGTATGTAATATTAAATTCATCTAATTTTTATTCTGCAAGCTACAGTAATATCCATAAAAAATCTTTTTCTTTCTGTCACAGGCAGCCGAGGTATACAGGATGGCACGGTGAACGTAAGGGAACTCTGTAACCAGCTCAAATACTGGCAGAGAATACGACAGGACCTGGAACGTGCCAGGTAATTTAAACCCACTTTTCTCACTTTCACACTTTCACAAAATACTTTAGCGGTGGCGGTTTAGCGGTATTAGTACTTACTTACCTATGCACACGGCTCCACCCACACGGATGTCAAACTTTTCACTTTTCACTCAAATCTCCAGTTTCACTCAATCAAAAAGATTTTAAGCCGTTTAATTTTGTTTATAAACAAAAAAAAAACCGCATCAAAATATGTTAAGTAGTTTTTGCGTCCATCGCGGACAAACTAACAAGACATGGATGGAATGGAAAAAAGAAATGAACAGGTAAGCAAGTTTTTTCTAACTATCTATTATTCCAAAGGTTACTATGCGAGTTAGTCCGCAAACGTGAGCGTCTAAAGGCAGAGTACACGAGGGTGTGGGAGCGCTGCGTGCTACACTCGCTACGGCCCGAGCGCGCCGCGCTACACAAACTGCTACGACTGCTACGACAAAAAGATACCAGTGACATATTCACCGAACCCGTCGATTTGCAAGAGGTATGTTTTTTAAAATGGTAGCTAGATTTCCTCTAAAGAGGATTGAATAGAATTTCTCTCAAGTTTAGCCCCAGCAGAAGATGACATCTCCTAATGTGCTCTATAGCACCTAGTCCACACTCTTCGACTAAGGAGCAGAACGGTAAGCGTACGGTGGCATACGTTTACCGATCTTCAGTCTGCACCCTAGAACTCGTTGCTAGTATTTTAAAAGAACTTGCTAGCTCCATTTTCACTAGGACGCGCTAGCTCCGATTTCACTAGGACGCGCTAGCTCCAATATTACTAGAACGTGCTAGCTCCAATTTCAATAGGACGCACTTGCTCCAATTTCACTAGGATTCGCTAGCTCCAAATTCACTAGGACGCGCTAGCTCCAATTTCACTAGGACGCACTAGCTCCAATTTCACTAGGACGCACTAGCCCCAATTTCACTAGGACGCCCTAGCTCCAATTTCACTAGGACGCACTAGCTCCAATTTCACTAGGACGCACTAGCTTCAATTTCACTAGGACGCGCTAGCTCCAAATTCACTAGGACGCGCTAGCTCCAATTTCACTAGGACGTCCTATCCCATCCTATTCCATCATGTCATCAATTATAACAAAGTAACCACAATCTCGCTACTATATTCTCCGTATTATAATTTTCATAGGTCCCAGATTACAGTACCATAGTCAAACACCCAATGGACCTGAGCACCATGGGCAAGAAACTGGACCGTGGGGCGTACACGACCATAGATGAACTGGAGGCGGACTTCAAACTCATGATCGAGAACTGCCTCACCTATAATAATAAGGATACTGTGTTTTATAAGTAAGTTTTTTTTAATTGACTTCATAAATAGTGCATTTATTCTTGTTGGTCTGTACTTTGTAACCGTTTAATGATTATGTTATACTAGCTAACATGTCCTGGCATCGCAATGGAAACTCTTATATAATCCAATTCAGCGCTACCTGACCTACTCAGTCCAAATTACTTCATCTCTAGCAATTTTTAAAAATCTTACTATGTGACTTTCAAAGTGGGAATTGGACCCTAGCGTTTTATGGGCGAATTGGGTCAAACAGTATATTTTTTATTTATTTTGTTAAACTTACAAGATACAAATATCGCCGAACGAAGTCCGATTCACATTGTAAAAGTAAAGTAAGATAGAAATAATATTAGTTTTGAGAGATGGTGGTAATGCCTCTTGTCATACTCTTGTCATGGCATGAACATTATAGTTTATCATGGAACGCGTAATTTTAAAAGTTAGTAATACATTTACTTTCTTCAGACAGTGATCCGTACGCACGCATACACTACGATAATTTCGCTCGTGTCCTTAACAACGTTTCTCAAACTACCGTGAATTTAATATAATGTCTACATTTACATGCAAGAGGTGTGAAGTGGAGTCTATCGACGGTGTCATGTGTTCCGCGTGCAATGGGCGTTTCGATTTTCCTTGTGCTGGTATAAAAGAGGCTGGTTGGAGAAAACTTGGCGACAGGAAGCTTACTTGGAAGTGCACTGACTGTAAAAACCTAACGATAAGTCCTCGTGCTGGATCTTCAAGGACTGCCCCAGTGGATATGGACAGCGTACTTGTGGAACTCAAGAGATTATCCACTCATATGGATTCACTGCCATCTATAATGCAGAACTTAAAGTCAATTGACCTTGAGTTAGCGGAGCTAAAATCCATTAGAGCGGAGTTTTCGGACGTCAAAGCATCTATATCGGATATGAAGTCATCAATGGAGTTTGTGCATAACTCGGTTATGGATCTGACAGAAAAGCTAAGAGGCCTTGAGCGAGAAGTCGAGGGTCTTAAGAAAACTAAACAGGATGTATTGTCCCTACAAGACCGCATCAGAATCCTAGAAATTCAATATCGTGAAAACGAGCAGAGAGCTAGAAGTAACAATATCGAGATCAAAGGTATACCTGTATCTGGCTCTGAAGATCTCTTCAATATTCTATCCAGCATAGGGGAGAAGATCAACTGCCGGATTCCCAAAGAACAAATAAATTATATAGCTAGAATTCCTATGCGAAATGATGACAGCAATAAAACAATAATATGTTCGGTGCACAATAGTTATCTTAAAAACGATTTTGTTGCCGCCGCTAGAATCTACAAACATTTAAACACCGGTGATCTGGGATTCAGAGGAGATAAGAAGATCTACATTAACGATCATCTAACCATGGACAATAAGGCATTGCTCAACAAGACTAAAATTTTAGCTAAAGAACGTGGTTATGAATATGTATGGGTGCGGGCGTGCAAGATATTCATGCGAAAAAATAACTCATCACCTAAGTATCAGATTAGAACTGAACAGGACCTTAAAAAGTATTTTTAATTAGCAGGTCGGGGCGACCTTACGATACGTTTTTCATAATATTTACGACAACTTTGAGAAACACAGGTATTTATTTTTTGCATGCATTCCATTCCGATCCGCCTTTTGTTCTCGCTTTGTTTAGAACTCACTATTCATTCATATTAAATGTTTATAATTTTAAACCTTATTTCTTTATCGATGGAGCTGACACTTATTTGAGCAAAAATGAGTTGTTTGGGGAGACCAAATGTGTTATTTCCTCGTTAGATACGGCCTTAGCAAATGCATTCGATTTTTACCCACTTTACAGTATTTATAACACTTTATTAAGTATGGAATTGATGTTAGTGCGCAAATTATGCTTGGTGACGATGTTGAGTGTACCTTATGTTGTTATTCTAATAATTTCATTTGTTCAAATTCCCACAACTTAGTATTTATTATCAAAATGTTCGGGGGCTACGGACGAAGACTTCTGTATTTTATAGAAATGTGTGTCTTAATTGTTTTGATATCATCTGTTTGACTGAAACGTGGCTGATTGACAGTATTGAGGATAGTGAATTATTTGATAGTAGATATATTGTTTGGCGGCGTGACCGGGACTATGCGCTAACGGATCAAATGTTAGGCGGAGGAGTTTTAATAGCGGTACGACGGGAACTCGTTGCTGATGTCCGCAGTGAGTGGTGCTCATCTGCCGAAGATCTATGGATAACTTTAACCTTAAATCAATCAAAACCTAGAATTTCCCATAAAATAAATATATGTGTGGTTTATGTGTGCAACCAGAACGGTGGGCTTTCTTTGATGGGGCAGCTTAATAATTTTTCTTGTAATCTAACCGACATTGTTATGAAAAACTCATCCGACAAGTTTATTATTGTAGGTGACTTTAATCAAAGTAATATCATATGGCAAACTGTGACTGACGGATATCACCTATATCCTAGTAATTTAGAAGGACCTATCCAGGCTAAATTTTGTGATGACCTTGCTGTATGTAACTTAGTGCAATGCAACTCTCATGCAAATATCAATGATAGGATACTAGACCTTGTACTCTCCACTGACGAAGTTCGTGTTATGCACTGTCAGGATCCCCTAGTAAAGGAAGACCCACAGCATAAAGCAGTTTGTTTCGTGGCTGACTTTTTTCAGACCCAGCAGTTACGTTCTCGACCACGGCTAAAATACTTCTATAGTCTTGCAAATTACGATGCAATCAACCAGAATATCAACCAAGTTGATTGGGCATCAGAACTGGGAAGTAGGTTGCTGGAGGACGCAGTTGAGTTTTTCTATGGTACTGTCAATGAACTCCTAAAGAAGTTTATACCGACAAAGACATTTGTTCCGCAATGCAGGTACCCTCCATGGTATAAAAGTTCATTGATTAAAATCATAAAAGAAAAGGCCAAATACCACTCAAAGTTTAAAAAATACGGTAACATCTCTGACCATCAATCTTTCGTTGTGTTGCGTCAGCGAATCAAAGACTTAGAACAGAGCATGTTTGACGACTATATTGCAAATACAGAATTAGCTATCTCAAAAAACCCCAGAGCTTTATGGCACTACGCGAAATCTAAACGTTATTCTAATTCTTACCCGCCTGTACTCAAGTTTGGGGATTTAAGTGCTAGTAATGGGGATGATATCTGCAACATGTTTGGGGAATACTTTTACTCTAATTTTAGAGAACGAAATGACAATGACAACTCGTTATTCTCGGGAAGTATGGATGATAGTGGTGACCAAACTACTACTCTAACTGACATCCATTCTGTGAAGGTACAAGAAGATGAAGTCCTTAGGTTATTGAAGCAGGTTAATCTATCAAAATCTGCAGGTCCTGACAATATTTCACCAATTTTCATAGTGAACTGTGCCAAATCTTTATCAGTTCCTTTAACAATTCTGCTTAACAAGTCTTTTTCTCAGGGAGAAGTGCCTGTAATTTGGAAGTCAGTGTATATAACACCGATCCATAAAAAGGGACCCAGAGACTGTATAGAAAACTACAGACCCATATCTAAGTTGTGCGTGTTTGCAAAAATCATGGAAAAAGTAATCCATAAGCATCTTTCTTTTGCATTAAAATTGGGCTTTAGTAATGATCAACATGGGTTCATAAAAGGTCGATCAACTACATCCAATCTGGTGGTGTGTAGCGATTATATATCAGAACACATGGATATGAGGTCCCAGGTCGATGTTGTATACACTGATTTTAGCAAATGCTTCGATCGTATTGATCATAATTTGTTATTGCGCAAACTTTGGTTAGTAGGAATCACAGGCAACTTATACAGATGGTTTACGTCTTACGTGCAAAATAGATCTCAAATAGTGGCACTTAATGGATACACCTCCAGAGCCGTACCTATACCATCTGGAGTCCCTCAAGGATCACTGCTAGGTCCCATGTTATTCAATATCTTCATAAATGACGTTAGTATATGCTTTCAAAACTCAAAAATTCTACTATATGCAGATGATATGAAGATCCTAAGACCAATAACAACCGTTGAGGATGCTTGCTGTTTGCAGGATGACTTGAACAGGTTTCAAAGTTATTGCGTTCGGAACAGGTTAGACTTAAATGTTTCCAAATGCTACGTTTGTACATTCACACGTAAACTGAATCCAATAGCTTATGATTATACACTATTAAAGGCATCAATAGCGAGAGTCACTGCCATTAGGGACCTTGGAGTAACTTTCGACTCAAAACTTTTATTTGATTCTCACATTGAAACTGTTGTCAAGAAGGCATCTAAGGCTTTGGGTTTTATCATAAGGTTATCCTCTGACTTTAATAACATTAAGACAATGAAAATTCTTTACTGTGCGTTCGTCCGTAGTCACCTCGAATATTGTTCACCAGTTTGGAATCCAAATTATGAAATATACATCAATCGCCTTGAAGGTATACAGAGAAGATTTCTGAGGTACATTCAATATCGTTCTCAAATAAACTTATCTAACTACTTAGCAAGATGTAGAAGATTTCATATACTTCCGCTGTATGAGAGGAGAAAAATTGCAGATATAACACTATTATTTGATGTGATGAATGGTCGTATTGACGTCCCTGAATTGGTAAGCAAAATTGATTTGCGTGTACCTTTGGCCTTCCTACGAAGAACAAACCTTTTAAATGTGCCTGTTGTTAAAACTACCTATAGACAGAACTCGTGTCTCATTAGAGCCTCTCGCTCATTTAATTTAGAGTGTCGTAAGGTCGATCTTGACTTGTTTGCATCGAGTATCCCTAAAATGAAAAAGGATCTTAGTTCTTGTTTCTTTGACAATGTGTAAACAGAGTGTATTTAATATTTTGGCAGTGTTCCTGTGTTATTCTTATATCATTATTATTATTGTTATTTTTTCTCTGCTTTCATTTTCGTGCTTTTAAAAATTGTCTACCGCGTACTAAATATTTTCAATGTTTATGAGTGAAAACTTTTCATTGGCCGTCTCCTATCTTTAAATACCATTGTAACACTAATTGTTAGCTGTTAGTTTTCCTACTATGAAATAAATAAAATAAATAAATAAAATTATAGGGCCGGTGTAAAGATGCGCGAGCAGTGCGCCCCGATCTTCCGCTCGGCCCGTCGCGACGTGCGCTCGGCGGGGCTCGCGGAGCTGTGCGGGACGAGCCCCCGAGAGAGCCCCGCGCGGGCCCCTTCATCGCGCCGTAGCGTGTCTCGCGCGCGCAGTCGGGCCCGCGACTGCAGCCGGCCGCGCTCTAGTAGTGACAGCGACCACACGCCCGGTAATTATATACAGTACACATCTTTATAGTATACAGCGTTTTTGGGGCCCTACTATATCTACTAATTAACGGATGGAACTATCGTTTTTGAAATTAGGGAGATTGCTATTAAGATCGAGATTGAATTTTCAACAGCCTTACCACTCTTTTTTTTATTCTTTATTCAAGCTCGGTTAAATAATTTGGATCATACTAGTTCCACCAACAATTAGTTCCATGGAACTTTGGACAACTATAAGAAATTAATTTCCCAATTTGTCAAATCGTAAAATATTTGTATATTTGTTTGGTTACTTACTTTATTATTTCTTTACAATTTGTTCACAGAAAGGCGTATTGAGCGTGCAGTATCAGTCGCTCGGAGTGAGAGGCGGCAATCTATCGCGCGACGAGATTCTGACGAAGAAATCAATACGGTAATTATTAGAAACTAGCTGACTCGACGAGTGTCGTACTGTTTTTTGTTTTTTGCCCGGCACTCGCATGTATTTCAGATCCCGTACCCGCTGCACGTTCCTAGTTTTTTCGTTTATACACTTCGACCACACAAACACAGAACAAAAAGAATCATCCAATTTAAAGCAGTCGTCCGGAAGTTATGCGCCTACATACATGCATTGGGGGTTTCATTTTATTTATAGAATTTATGTTATGGGCCATGTGTACCCTAACGCCCTTCTCATCATCAGGCAACTAAACTGAAACTGTAGTTTCGTCAATTTGAATTTCGACCAATCCCTGGAATTCTCCATCTTGCGGGTACTTTTAGAGAACTGCTGATTGGTTGTTGAGACGTCAAACTCGAGTTGCGTTAACTCAAGGTTCCTTTGAGTTGTCTAACGTAAAAAAGTGCTATTAACCAAAAATCACCCCAGTCCGAAAGATAATTTCAAGTGGTCTATATTCCAGCGCGACACATCTCCTGCGGAAGGCGCCCCTGCCCGAACGCCGCGAAGTTGGCGCAGGGGGCGGGGGCGGGCGAGGGGCAGGCGCGGGGGGCGCGGGCGGGGGCGAGTGTCCTCAGCCGCGCCGCCTGCCAGTCTAGCGCACACGCCGAGGGACAATGCCGACAATGGTGAGCTGTGTTACTGTTACTATACCTACCCTCATCTTCACTTCTGTTTCTTAAATACTATATAAAATAATTACAATTTAGTGTACACCGCAAACTACCCTTTTTTTCGTGAGAAAATCCCCACGTGTAACCCCCTTCCCCGCCGGAGCCGGTTGGAGAGGTTATATCGGACTCGAACCGACCAAAACGCACGCCGTCTTTGGGTCTCTAGTTGCCGGAGGACCGCAAACTAAACTACCCTGATTCCTGGCAGTAAGGTCCATACATTGGCTGTTTGGAAGAGATAGGAGAAGGAAGAGACCGCGATAAGACCGCCCATTGTACACCTATCTAACTTAAATGTATCCATCGTATGTATCCTATGATTGGTGTGCTATTATTTATCTTATCTTATATCTTATACTCAAAATGAGCTCTATACGCACAGTACACGTTTTTTGAGTGTCCTTCGAAAATAGCACGAGGTATTATTGGCGATCAAGTCCACCAATCATAGAATTATTTACAGTGCAGTTAACTCTAGAAGAGGAAGAGGAGTAGTAGAGCGGCCACCACCAAAACATGACCCGTATTTTCAAATGCGACAAGGAATGAAGAAGAAGATTTTATTTCTACCCAATCATTTTTACAGAAACGCACACATCAGACTCGGAACCCCCGGCACCGGTTAGAAAAAGTGTCGAACGAACTCATAAGCTGGTCACACCGGAGAAGTCGCCACCGAAACCAGAATCTCGAGACACTCCAAGTAAGATAACTTTCTTCTTTAACAAACATTGTATTATCCGCAACTTCCTCTGAGTGGAGTTCTGAATCCGTCCCTGGCGTCCAAAGAGAAAGTACTCGCTTTTATTGTGTATTGTGTGTTGGGTAATTATGTACTATCAAATTTTAGGCAGATCTGTTCAACAAGTTGAGCGTGACAGAGTAATAAATATCCAAACGTCTTTATATTTCATAAAGACGTTTGGATATTTATTAGGTAGGATGTAAGGTAGGATAGGATAAGATATAAGATACAAGATAGGATAGGATATAATAAAAAATGGGGTGTAGGAGAAGATAGGATAGGGTAGAATATAATAAAGAATGGGATGTAGGATAGGATAGGATGTAAGATAAGATAAGAAAGGATGTAAGATAGGATGGGATGTGGGACAGGATAGGATTTATAATATTAGTAGGATTGGTATACTTTAACAGGTTATAGTATGTTATTCAATAAGTATTATTTCGATTAACATCTGTCTGTAGACAAAATAATGTTTTTTTTTTAGATACTACTAGGAGGGATTTATACGAAAATGTTTTGTTTCTTGTTTTAGTAAGTCCAGGTCTAGGCCTGCTGGGCGGGTTGAGGAAACCCACGCTGCTTCTGTCGCCGTCACCGATAGCAGCGCCACCGAAGAGCTTCGGCTCTGATGGTAAGGTGATACTATTTCTAGAAAATGTTATGTCGAACCTATCTAGCTATAACTTAGCTTTATTCATATCTCCTTTCTGCCTTGCTTTCACATCGCAGCCAGAGGTCCGCTTACTCTTCATACTTTTGGTTTCATTTATTCATTTTTTATACCACTTAGGTGGCAGACAAGCACACGGCCCACCTGATGGGAAGCGGGCACCGTGGCCTATGGACGTTTGCAACACCAGGGGCATCACACACGTGCTGCCTACCCTGTAGAAACCTTCTAATGCCTTTCTTGAACTTCGTTAAAGGAAGCGACCCATTTGCCCCTGACCTCCTGAACCCAATGAGAAAGCTCATGCCAAATTTGTCCGTCAATCGACAGTTTTACCGGCTTGCAGGTGAAGTTGGCTTAGCAAACTAAACCTGTGACTTGTAAGAAGAGACTTCTGCAGGATCCCGTTTAGTGATGGATGAGTTTTAATATTAAAATTCTATATACTAGCAATAAGTAGGATCCAATCATAAAGTTCATTTAGCCTGGAATGTCTAACGGAAATCCTTTCAACTATAAATAATAAATATTTTAGGACAATCTACACAACACTACCTAGACCTAACTAACTTGCGTTATGGGTTCTAGAATGCGGATAAACATACTTGATACAATTTTTTTTGTAAACAAATACCTACATTATTATACATAGAAACATCCAAACCAATGCAAATATTCATATTCATGCACATAAATACCTTGGCGTGCCATAAATAAAACAAAACACAAATATTTGCACTGAGCAGGCATGGAATCCGCGCCTCCTGCGTAGTTGCGTTCACTACTGCCACGCCAAAATTCATAAGCATTTTCAATCAATCAATAAAATTAGACTATCGCAGTCCTCTGCTGGATTTGGGTCTCTCCTAAAGTTAGGAAGCTTTAACCTACTGTTGCCAACTAACCAGTCAGGTTGGTACAGGGATTTACTCTATGAAATTAATTGAAGTAAGGTACATAGATTGTGATGCTCATTGTATGGTTCTCACACATAAATACGATACATTACGTTTTGATTTTGATCATTTGGGTATTGAACAAATATGTCGTAAGTCCATTATATTACTAAAATAACCTTTACATTACACTGTTTTCCTAAAATATTCTTTTTTCAACAGCATCATTGCCGACGCTTTCAGCCAGTTTAGGCAGATCGAGCTTAGAAACCTCACCAAAGAAGAAAGGGCGCGGTAGACCCAGAAAACAAGACAAGGATAAGTCTACGTCTTCGCCTGATTTGTTTAGGTACGTCACAGCCATTAGCAGACCGTTCTCACTTAAAAATGTTCTGCTAGACCTAGAACTTTATTCCTGGGATGAAAAGTAGATGAGAGGTTATTACAAATTATAATCTATCTCTGTACCAAATGTCATCTAGATTCGTTCAGCCGTGATTGAGTAACAAACATAGAACAACTGAATCTTAAGTTCGAGTTGTTTATTATAATTGTAAATAGACCAAAAAAAATGAAAAGCCAGCTGAGTATCTTACCGGAGTCTTCTCAGGTCGGGGCCGCGTTTCGAACCGGTGGTCCATTTGCATTTGATAAAATGTTGTTGATATTGACGTTTTGTAAGTGCCGTTTACTGGTCTATGCAGAATAAATGATTTTTGATTTCTGATTTTGATTTTGATGTTTACAATTCTAATAGAAAAAAGTGAATGCTTCGAAGGGATTCGATCCCGCGATCTTTCTCTTACAGGGGAAAGTGGTAGCTAAGATTTTTTAAACTACCAATCTTCTATTAATCTTACTCTTTCACACTGATTCAGATCGGCCCAAGCTGGTGAAGGCAAGAGCATGTCTACTCCAGTCCCAGCTTCCTTCCTCCAGTACCGAGGCCCCCCCGGGGAGGTGGGATCCGACAGTGACCTGGCGCTATCCAGGTCTTCCAGCAGCAGTTCGGCCTGGTCACAGTCGTGCTCGTCGTGTACGCACTACGACGATGACGTGTCCGATCATTCGTGTTCTATGAGCTCGAGCGATGGGTGAGTTTACTGATTAGTCAGCTATAATAATCGATGAATGAAAGTGAAAGTACCGCGGTAGCCTAGTGGTATGGGTAATGGACTGCTGAGACGAGGTCTCGGGTTCGATCCCAGGTTACCATGGCACACACCAATGACTTTTCGATGCTTTTCGAAGTTATGTGTGTATTTATCGCAGGTTTATAAGTGCACGGTTAATGGCAATAGGCTCGCCACCTATTACATTGGGACCTAAACAGAAAACTGGCGAAATGTGCCTACCCCTTCGGGGATAAAGGCGTGAGTTTTTTTTTTTAAAAAAAGAATGATTAAGATATTATGTATGTTTATTTGGATGTGTATAACTGATTGAGTGTATGAATGATTTGAAGAAATAAGGGCAAGTTTCATAGCATCCAACGCCGCTCTAACAGAAACATGTTCACTTTGGCGGTGCATCGAGTTTCTGAGCGCGCCTCTTTATAGAGATTATACTCAATTACATGTCAGGGTCGTCTATGTTTTGGCCAAGGCCATTCGAGGGACCCCTATATAATTTGTAAGGCATACGGAATTCCTTAACTACATAGATCGACATACTATTTTAGTAGGTTCGAGTCCGAGGGAAAAAAAGGCCCTGTAACGGCCCAAAATTTAACGAGTATAGCATTTTTTTATGTTTTGCATTCTTTTTTTTTAAATTATTTTTTGCATTATTTTTTAATACATATCCACACCTTTCTCGTTCCGTTGTTCTTGATATATGCGTTTCTTTTCACTAGCAATAAGGTTTCTAACGTCTGTCGGTATGTGGTTCAGGTCGAGCTACAACGAGACCATGGAGTCGACCCTGGAAGGCAGCGGGCCGGAGCGACGCCGCTCGCGCCGCGGACACGCCGCCCTGTCCGACACAGAGCCCACCACGCCCGTCAAGGTACACCTACTATTTATACTACTACCCTCACTTTTTACCCGACTGCGCGACGCAAAGGAGGGTATTGTGTTTATCAGTCTATGTATGTAGGGGAAACTGGGGACACTTGATCCCTATGGGAGACAAGGTACACCAATATTTTTGGAATTACTAAGCGTATTAGAGTATTTTTAATGTGGTAACACTAAGGATAATAATGTTTACTTAGTGTTGCCACACTAAAAAATACTCTAATACACTTAGTAATTCCAAAAATATTGGTGTACCTTGTCTCCCATAGGGATCAAGTGTCCCCAGTTTCCCCTATGTATGTATGTCCATTGCCCATTCTAATTTTCAAATCTGCCCAAGAGGCCCCGACTGTGAGTATTGTATGAATTTTTAACTACTGGGCTTGTTTCTTTGTTTTTAGTTTTTATTTAATTAATTTGTTCTCGTAATTTTTAAAATTAGTTTTTACGCAGTCGGGTTTCTTTTTTTTTCTTTAAATTATCTTTTAACTATCAGAGAAATTTTCAAAAGATGGACGATATTTGATTCTAAATGCATCCGTGTGATCAAAAAAGACCGAAAAAAAATATTATGTAGTTATTTTAGCATTTACTTGCTGACAATTCGTATTAGTATAGATCGATATTGCCTATGTTAGACAATAGGTTAAAAAGACCAGTTGTTGGACTTCAGACTGCCATAGATGTTTGTATGACAACCGGAACTGACGACGGCTTACTCTCTAAGACAGGATCAGACCAATGCAAATAGCCATAATTATTCATTCATGCAGTCACGTTAACTACCGCCACGCCACAAAGGCTGTCAAACATTAGTCTTTGGAATCCGCTCTAAATAAGATATACACTTCATTCATATAGCAATATATTAAACTTTTGTGTTTTCCAAAAATAGAGTAAACTTCCGTATCCAAACCTAACATTCAACTCTAGATACTTTTTAATTTTAGAATATATTAACCCCTACACTGCCTTATAAAAAAAAATAATTAAAAAAATTAAAAAAAAATCCTCGTATGTTACACATATTGGAACTCACTTGTACGGTACATCCTCAAAGGTTTACAATGATACCTTACCTTACCTTACATGAACCTTTGAGGATGCCGTAAGGCGAAACCGGTCTGGTCTATTAAAAAATAAAAATACTGTGGAAAAGTACAAGTGAGTTCTCAATATGTGTAACAACAAATTCCACCAAGTGCCATCAATCAACAGTATAAATAGTCCTCGTATGTTGTTTAAAAAGTAATATTCGTATCCAGTCGGCATATTTACATAAATAACGAACTACTTTAACAAAAGAACGTACGCAACACAATAATGATCTTGCATTACACAGGGCCGAGGCACTCGGTCGTCCACATCGAAAACGCCCGTCAAAGCGACCCACGCGTCGAACTTACAACTGGAACCTATGCAACTTGTTTGGGCTAAGTGCAGGTCAGTATTTTAGTGCAGCTTATCGCTCGAGAAGTTCTGGGTTCGAATCCTGGCCCCTACATCTAATGACGTCAATGGTGTGGACGTCCAAAAAATTGGATATTTGAAAAAGGAACATGAGTTGCGTAGGTGGAAAAAAAACATCGGATCAGCACGAAAGAGTATTTACACTCCACGAAGTTAATTCATGCTTAGAATGCATTATGTATAGCTTTCTACCAATAAATATTTCATTTCAAATGATGTTACTGACTGCCCCTACAGTGTAACATTGAAAACCTTACTAGAACCGAAATGCACAATTGTCAATATGAAGTCTGTATTCAGACTGTATTGTATTCAAAATTTAATTACTATAGTTGCGGCACGCTATGATAGCCGTTTTGACGCGACTGGATGTGTGTAGGTTATTTTATTCTGTGCTAGTCTTACCATTTTTTTCTTTGGAAATTTATCATCTAACAGTTCATTGTCCAATATTAAATAACGTGTCGCTTTTGTCTCGGGGCGGCACCCGCAACTATAAGCGTACCAAAAAAAGAGAAAACGAGAAAAACCAGGCGTGTCAAAACGGCCATCATAGCGTATCGCAACTATGACCAATTTATTTTATGTATACTAATTACTATTGCGTATGACTAATAATAATCATATGTATTCATTCTTCCACAGAGGTTACCCCTGGTATCCAGCACTAATCATCGATCCAAAAATACCAAAGGGCTTCATATACAAAGGCGTACCGTTACCCGTCCCACCGCAAGACGTACTCAACCTAAAGAAAAATCACTCGCATGAGCCCATCCTATATTTAGTACTATTCTTCGATGTCAAACGCACATGGCAATGGCTGCCACCAAACAAACTGGAACTGTTAGGTATTGATAAGAGCGTGGATCAAGCAAAATTGATCGAATCACGAAAGCCGACTGACAGGAAAGCTGTCAAAAAAGCATACGGTGATGCTATGCAGTTCAGAAAACAGGTCCATGGAGAAGATAAATGACACAAGTTTAAGTATAGGTCTCGTAGACCTCCGAGAAAGAGAACGCTCGGGTTTGGGAACTTTTCTTTGATGAAAATACGTACGCCTGACGGTTCTACCAATACCAGTGATTTGGATTAAAAAAAAAATGGCATCTATAATCATAATCATAGACAGATATTTCCCAAAGTATTAGTCGCCAGTTTGTTTTTTCGATATAAAACTTTTACATTTTGCATTGATTGTTAAGGTTTTGATCTCACATTCTGAGTTTACTGTATTTATTTTTCGAGTGTGAAGAGAATAATATTAATGTGGGTAGTCTTAAAAATTGAGAATTAATATTTTTGGGAGGGTAGTTTCGAAATTGGAAATTATCATTGTAGAGTACTTTTAACTCTACAATTAAACTATATTTGAACTTGTCTTGAATCATATTTTTTTATAAAGAATAATTGCAACCAAAATTACTAATATGCTCTCTAACCCCTCCAGCTAAGCTTGGGTCAGGAGTGGGTTATAATGGCCAGTATTCGAACCCAGGACCTCTTGATGATAAAGCTAACTCCTTAATCACTAAGCTACCGCCGTCGTAACGTATTAAGAACAAAAATATTTGACATATTCATGAGCTATGCGATATGAAATATTTGGATTTAATATTATATAATGACGTATTTTGTAAAGTTATTTTGATAGAAACTCGAATTTCCATAATATTGTAAGGTGTTATAATGTTGTATACATACCAAATTGTTAACTGTATTGTTATTACTACCATTTATTATAATAATTATGATGTATGTATTAATTATATTATGTATATAATGTGTCTTCAGAAGGTCTAGACAAGTGACAATCGTTTTGTAGAAAGGAATAGAATAGATTTATTGATGTATGAAATTGACATTCGTTCACGCCTGTCCTGTCAATGTCATAAACGTCAAAATACGTATAGGCCTATTCGTTGGTAGTCGCTTCGTAGAATGGAATAGATTATAATGTTCAATGTATAGAATTGACACATATTTTAACGTTTATGACATTTATGATAGGCGAGAACGAATGTCAGTACCATGCATTGATCGATTTATTCTATTCCATTCTATAACGATTGTCACTTGTATAGACCCCCTTTCTCTCGCACAACCTTCAACGTCACAAAGTTAGTGATTGGTCAAAAGACGAAAGGAGTGTCGGTTATAAACTTATAGTAGGGGACTATTGAATATAAAGGCTCCTAGCTTGCCTTAAATGGTTCAATCAATTTGTCTATAGCAGTCCACTGCTGGAAATAGGCGTCTCCCAATGTTCGAAAGCGTTGGCCTACTGTTTTCAAGAATTCCTTCTCTCGCAGTGATATCGTTTGCGTTTTCCGTTTTACCTCTTACGACACTTTGATGAGATGAGGTGGTGAGTATTCTGTCCCTATTTTGTAAATCACAGCTCCGAGGAGGTAATAAATAATGTAGTTTATGGTAGTGAGTAATGATAAAGTAATCATGTATACAACTAGTGTAACGAATTGGGTACTAGATTGAATAGTTGTGTATATAATCAGTAGACTTGGTTATCCTTTCAGAACTAAGTTTTGTAAATAGAACAAAAATTCACTGGCGAAATTCTGGTCAATTAAACTGGGTTCTCACACTGGATTTTACCAATGAAATAAAACTAGTTTAATTTTATTAAATAATATTTATATACCCATACTTGACAACTGTTCGGAACTTACCACTAATAATTATATCCCTTTGCATGATTTATGTCCAAAAAAATAATGTACAATCGCATAATAAATACCCAAATATAGAAATACCAATTCTGAAATATGTCAAAATATAAATCCATCAGTGAAATTCATTCAAGCTGGACCTTAATGAAATCCAATGAGTAAAAAGTGATAACCTTTATTTTAATGTTGTAATACCAGTCCATAGGGAACGTAATTGACCATCAATTAGCAACTTGTTCTTGTCCTGGATGTGAATTGTGTGGGGATGGATTAGAATATATACAAGGTGTAAGGGGAACTCCGGAAGCCGAAGGCTCCTGTTAGTACTCCTGATACATACATATTGGCATGAAAAAAATTACGATTAAAATTTTTTTTTCGACTGGGAATGTTCCCCTTACACCCCGTGTAGTAACCGAATATAAATACGTTATTTATGGAGAATGATTTAAAAAATTGACTTTTTTATCAAAACGATTCTTCAACGCATTTACGGCCTGCTATTTTTATATGAAACCACGCCGCAAGCGGCCAACCTATGAGCCTATTGTGTGTCGTAATATGAAAGATTTTTGGTAATTTCTGCTGATAGGTACATTCAAAGCATAATATAATAAATATATGTGTGTAATAAAAGTAAGTAATTTATCTTGATCATGATCTGTTGTGTGTTAGAATAAAAGTGTGCCTGAATAAATGTGTAGTTTGATTCATTTGGACCAAATGTAAGAGAGTTGTTATTGTTTATCCATTAATTATTTGTTAGTAGAAAATACAACGATATGTATTGAAAGTGTGCTGTTTTATTTATTACTAGTTTATCTAAATAGGATAAGATTGATAATCATGAACACTTAAAAGCCTGGTCTAACTAAACTAATACTTAAAAGTGATCCGCGCTGAGTCCTGTTGAACACTAATGGTATTTAATAAATAACTTTTGGAATTATGTTTTGATAGCCTTTGTGTGGTGTTTTGATAGCCTGTGTTTTATTTCCTGATCTGTGCAAAATATATTGATAAATAATGCATGAATATTTTTGCTTTTTTGGTAATTTGCTGTCAGATCCATTTGACATTATGAACACCTATGGCAGTTTTTATGTAGGGGAAACGGCTTTCAAGGGAGGGAAATCACAAGGGCTGATCACCTCTACAGTCAAAAGAATACCCACTGGCTGTAGTAAGTAAACTACTTTTATTCACCCAAGTAACTTCATATCCGGCCAGTAAAGGTATAAGTAACCTTGACCAAACATTATTTTGCATCTTTGAAATTTATATTTTTACGTTTTTTTCTTGTATCTCAATAAAAATAATGGAATTAGTACTTAACATACATTACTAAGAATTTGAGTATAAGTAAGGAATGAAAGATTATTGCTTATTCTACATACATTTATTTAACTTACTTTGTTTTTTACATATTCCATTTGATCATTGAACACATTTCTATTGCCATTTAGTTATAATGTTTGTCCCAGTGGTAAACATTGCCAGGAGTTGGACGCACTGTAGCTGCCGCCTTAGGAGCTCTGAAATAAATAAAAGACCATCTGTCAATTATTACTAGTATCATATTTAAAACCAATCTAAATTACAAAAGAGCCAACCTCCGGCTTGATGGTATCATTGATAAATTGAGTTCCATTAATAGCTGTGAATCTCACTAGAATGTGTTTGTGGGTAATCAATTTTGAATTTTCCTTCTCTCAAACTGATATTGTCAGCATATTTTTCGGCCGTTATGACATCCTTCAGATGAGATGGAGTGGTAATTTGTTTTCTCCCACCACACAGATGGCCTGTCGTGGTGCAAATAATTTAACTGCACCACACCTCATGTTTCCCGATGTGCTTTTGTTGCCATCCCCTTTTGTAACCATAATTTTGTGTTGTGTATAGAAAATGTTATAAGGAGTATAAAAGATTGTACAGTACAGACTATATAGTGATGCGTAGTAAAAAATACCTATCAACACATGTTACAAGTAAATTTACCCTTTGTCCGAGCTGGGTTCAATAAGTTGTTGAGTTACGTCCAAAGGAGGTTTTACTTCACGACGACCATCCCGCGTGTAATAGTAGTTGTGAGCATGCCTGAAAATTATTAAAATTAGCATCAGGTATTTCTCATGGACCTAATAATTAGTTATATTATAATGTTACTTGTGTGAAACTCCATCAGGAATCGCAGGGGCTGGTTGAGTTCTTGCCGAAATCAACGGTTCGAAACGTAAGGCAAGTGTATGCTCCCTCTGAAACCACATTATAGTAAATATATTTTGATGTTACATAATTTATAAATCAAAATAACACGATTTAATACGTACCCCAAGAAGGAAATTTCGAACTTTTTGCAAAATTGGTGAAATATCACGTAACGCTACCTTTGCCTTGCTCATTTTTGAAGGATTATTACTATAAATTTCCAAATTTAGTCAATTTCCTTGGTTTTTATTTGGTTATCAGATTTTGACAAGTAAACAGAGAGCTGACAGAAATGGAAATTGTCAGTGAACATTTTGACATTCGCGTTTTGTTCGCGAGTCAAGTAAAAAGTTATCTGCGCAAATGTCAACGTTCTCTTTATCTTTTTCGTAATGGTAAGGTAAAGCATGAGTCACGCTACACCGTGCCATGCCAGAACCGAGTCACCGAGTGTCACCCGCCGCACTAATTTTGTATAAATAGGTACACTTAGGCTACACCGAGCTGTATTATATCTTATTAGAGGCGCGCGGAAACAAACAGGCAACGCTCGACTCGGACCTGACATAGTGAAACGTGAGTCGTCCTTCATACTGATGTTTTATAGGATGATAAAGATAATATTTAAATATCAAAAAATATATACGGGGTTGAGGGTAGAGTTGAATTCAGAGTGGCCCGAGATAGTCACACTCGTGGATCATCACAACACACCACCACCATCTTGTTCAAGAAACATTGAAGGAATACTTGTGAGTACTTACTTGTAGGTAGGACTTGTATAAGTACAAACTTTCACATAAATCTGTGACTATAAAAAATAATTACCATAGATTATTTTTTGCCGATTTAAAAATAAAAGGAGACATATTTGTTATACACGAATATTTATCAAAATTTTAGTTTTTACTGAACAAATAGTGTAAATATGTTAAGAGTAATAAATTACAGAGCACCATTCCTTTCTGTAAGTACCTACATACATTGCGTTTTTACTATAATTGACTTGTAAATGGTCAACTTCCCCTAAGCACCCTGGGCTATCAGATAATTATATCTAATTGTCAAATTGAACGAGTAGTTTCAGATAGTAGCGTGTGCTGCGTGTGGCGTTTATAAACATTTTGATTTTTACGAGAGCGACTGTCATCCAACTTCCAACGCTTTGGCACGGAGCCAGATACTCACATCTATTAACTAACATCTTTAGATTGTAGGTATGAACCATGAAGAATATATAGATTCAACAGATTGATTTTCTTTTCAGAAAATCTTCAGATCTCCGATAGTAAATAATGCTCGGAGCATCCTACCTTATACATCTCAAGAAAGTGACAAGTATGTACTTTTGCTTTTTTATACAGATATACCTATTAACCTTAAAAATTAACCAGCCAGTGGGAGTGATTGTTATGTCGGGTTCAAACCGACCAAAACCGCACGCTATTTTGGGTCTCGATTGGAATAAGTGTGTTAGGTGCTGGCATAGCTTTAAAGTGAGATATTTTTACGCAGTCGGCAGTAGTTTGCTAAAGATTAATATCATAATTTGACTAGCTGTTGCCTGTGTGGCTGTCGATTATTGAGACCAACCATAGGCTATGTCCCGATAACAGATCTGAGGTCTAATCTATCTCTGTACAAAATTTCACCAAAACCGGTTGTGGGTTTATTATAAAACGATGACAGACAGAGTTACTTTCGCATATATAATAATTATTAGTACCAATGAGAAAATATAGGTGTAGGTAATACGTATACCTGTTTTATTTTCCTTACAGAACTAACGAGGACATAATTCTGTTGCGTCTCGCCGTGGGCCCTACGTCGAAGTCGCACGTTACCACTCATATCGACGAGGACCAATCAACTGGTTTAGCTGGAGAACCTAGAAGCATCTTTAGTTTCCGGGAAGAAATACGGTAAGTGTTGAGTCACATTTGCCTATTATAGTTTCGGGATTATTGTCGGAGAATTCCGAAAGTACTATGCCCTGATTCTACTATATAATTGTCAGCCATTTCAAGAACTCCACTACCACTCACCCATGGTTTTATAATTCCAATGATAGCAATAGCAAATAATTAGGTACTAATTGTCACAGAAAGGAATGTCAAACCTTAACAAAGGCTTGTCCTTCGCACTTAAAAAAAGTTTTTTACTTGCTTTGAGGGTTGCGGTTAGTACGTAGTAAGCCTAGCCGAAGAGCGAAACCTACGCTCGGGGCGGGCCTCTCCGTGAGTAGCGGCACTGCCCGTGAAACAAATTACTACACCACTATGGCAACTCAAAAATGCCGGCGACTCGACATAGATAGAGAAAGTAATTATTTGCTAGTGTTATCGTTGGAATAGTTGTTACCATTGTTAGCAATTAGAAGAATTGGGGAATTTGTATATCAGATACACGTGTCAGTCCTTTAAGCAAGGCGTGAAGCAGTATCTGACTTCACCATTGTAACATTGGTGAAGTCTTATCGATTCGTCCTGTATTTATAAAAGAAAAAACAATTGTTTCAGTGCTGAAGTGCTGGCAAAATGGAATGAAAGACCACAGTTGGATATGGATAAAGAGTGGATTAAATATTCCATTCACTATTGAAGATATCGAAAGTGTAATTTTATTTTGTCCTGTGCAAAACTTTATGTAAAAAGAGTAAACAGTTTAGGTTTGCGGTATATCTCCTATATTACCTATAGTTTGGATTTAATTGTTAAAAAATGGGCTGGAAATATTTTATTACATTAATGCAAAGTCTGGAACTTGACACGTGGCAAATCTAATTAAAAATAATACATTTGATGGGAATTCTTGAATGCCGCCGAATGCTTGTTACATAAGTGTTGCCAAGGCTAAAAAAGATGATACATCCACGCACACGAGCGACCTCGGTGCGGAGTGCCTAAAGTTTGGTGTGCAAAACGATCGAACCAGCAGTACTGTTAATAATAATAATTAAGAAGTACTGCAGCGCATCGATGGTCTGTCTTTGACATAGTGAATGTAGCGGGCATTCGGACCATTTTTTTGTGACATGTTGACGTCTTGTTGCCTATATTGATGTGTAAAGAAATAAAAAAAACAGTTTTTAAAATATCAATTCATATTATTCAATCATAAAGTCATCCTACATAATTATTTATGTATTTACAGCTAGTTATAAATATACATTTTTACAAATCAAGTCCTTATATAATAATATTTAACATATTTTAAAATATTAGTCAGGTTAAAAGTACACAAAGTTCATACTATTATTATTAATTTAACGCTGGCAACATATTTGTACCATTGTTTGTGCTCACACTTGTCATTGTATGTACGGTAGTGAGAAATTTCTTGCTGCCTTTGCTTATATTTTTACTACCGTACTTTTACGAATCTATTTTAATATTCAATTGTGATGTTTTTAGTCTTCAAATATTCGTTCAGCGCTTCTTGACCTGTAACAAAAAAAATGTTACTTCGATCAAATGTGTTTAGATAGAAAACGTCTAGAGAAAGAGACTCCAACCCTTCGCCCAATCACCTCCAAGCAAGGTGTAGCAGCAGAATGACTGATAGGGCTCAAATGCAGTTACGTTACGTTAAATGAAGAGAAAGTAAAAGAAATTTTGATGTAGTCAGTTCACTACAGTTTGCAACCAACGCTCACGATGCTATCTCGATAGCTCCCGACTTATGCTCTTTCTTTACCACGCCTTGCGTCGCCCTCCAGAACCATCGGTCTACTTTCCCAATCCGTCCACTTCCCTATAGGTCTACTTTCGTTATTGGTCTCGCGACAGTCGTGTCCCGGGAGATACTACGCGGTATAGCGCTCGTGGTCAGACTGTTGGAGTACTAGCAATCAAAATTACTAGTATTCCCGTTAACCCAGCTAGTAACCTAATTTATTAGGTATATGTTCACGCCATACTATTGGCCAAGATTCAGGGCTGTGGCTTCTCGATCTTCTGTTTACTCAGTAAGCTACGTTCTGTAATTCTTTATTACACACACAAAGTACAGAGATAATTATATAACATTTTTGCAAGAATCATGTACAAAGGCGAGCTTAACTCACAATGAGTTCTCTACCAGCAAACCTTTGAGTTTCAGAGTTGACACTCACCTAGGTCCTTCCCGAAGCCCGACTGCTTGAACCCGCCGAAGGGCGCGGCGACGTCGGTCTTGTTGTACGTGTTGACGAACACGGTGCCGGCGTCGATCCGTTCCGCGAAGTGCAGCGCGCGGGACACGTCGCGCGTGAACACGCCGCTCGCCAGGCCGTACTCCGTGTTGTTGGCGCGGCGGATCACGTCCTCCACGTTCCTGGGGGACGTCACACAGATATACATTTGTTTATTAAGCCCGCTGAGTTTCTTGCCGGAGTCTTCTCAGGTCGGGGCCGCGTTTCGAACCGGTGGTCCATTTGCATTTAATAAAATATTGTTGATATTGACGTTTTGTAAGTTCCATTTACTGGTCTAAGCAGAATAAATGATATTTGATTTTGATTTTTGAATTGTTTAGGACAGCCTCTGTGGCGTTGCGGCAGTGCGGGTTCAATCCCCGCTCAGTGCAAAAAGTTGTATGCATGAATAAGGCTGTTTGCACTGGTCTGGTCGTGCCTCGGAGAGCACGTTAAGCCGTCGGTCCCGGTTGCCATATATACGTCTATGGCAGTCGTTACGGGTAGTTGGAGCCCTCAAAAGTCCAACCAGTCTAACTTGGAACTTCGATATCGCCATTTGTCATTGGACCATTGGTTGTGGAGGTCAAATGGCAGTCGCTTCACGGAAATATCGAAGTTCAGCCGCATCACAGTTAAACTGGAAAGCCGACCCCAACTGAGTTGGGAAAAGGTTCAGAGAATGATGAATTTTTGAAATGACGAATGATAAACATTTGTTTAGTTAAGACCGAGACGTTAATTGGTAGTTTTAAGCATGTAATTATTTTTCCTTGGGATTTACACCGTATAGCAAGGAATTGTTCTTTTGTTCAAATTTATTTAGCTGCTACATTTTCGGTTAGGAATATATTTTCTACATACCCTTTTTATAACAAAGTGGCTGATCTAACGCCTAAGTTTTGTGTACATCTATGGCAGTAGCACTCTTTATCCCACTAAGTTTTTCTAATAACTTTTCGAAATCGGTACATTTTCAAGGTAATGAAATTTTTAAAGCAATTAGTATGCTGTTTCAAATCGATCCAAATAGATTAGGTCAGAAATTTATATTTTTTTAACAGTACTTATATCCCCTAGGTGATACACTCACGCCCCCGACGGACTCGAACCGACTAAAAATTGACGCCGTATTCGGCCTCCATAATGCGAGATTGCCTAAGACAACCTATATGTAGGTATATGAGACCCCGAAATTTTTACACTGCCTTTCCACACGCTGTTGTTAAATTAACAGCAGTCGTTTCCATAAAAACAAAGATATAATAATTAGTGAAAGTTAGGGCTCCAAAGTTCTAACTTTAAATGTAATAGAGACTAAATCTGTGATAATAAATATTGACTCACTTGCTGCTAAACTTGCTGATGATCATGATAGGCCCGAAGGATTCCTCCTTAGCGATCCACATGTCGTCTGTAACGTCAGTGAAGATGGTGGGCTCGAAGAAGAATCCTTTGCGGTCCACGCGCTTGCCGCCCAGGACTAGCGTCGCTCCTTCCTTGACACCGCGGGCGGAGAACTGTGGGAGAAGAAATGTATGTGAGTATGTTAGTACATTTCTTCTAAACGGCTAAATCAGTTTTGATGTTGTTGTTTAAATTGCGTGTTTGAATAGGTATGGGATGATTTAGAATGAATCTGGCATTAAGGCCCAAGTTTTAAAATTATCGTTCAAGAAATTTCATCTAAATTGATTTTGATTTAGAAAGTAGTTACCGCGGCCTATGGACTTTTGCAACACCAGGGGCGTCACATTCGTGTTGCCGACCATATAGAGAAGAGGGGAAGGGAGCAGGTTAAGAGACTCTGAGCTGTCAGTGCAAAAGAAAAAGAAGGGTTTCTCGGTCTTCCCACTGACAACGCAAAACCTCTCCAGTGAGCTCTGGCTTTCCTATATTTTTAAAAAAGCTAAACGAAATGATGTGTAGTAAAAATTTGTTACAAATTTTTGTTTAGTAAAATGTACAACAGAATTGGTGTCATTGTTGAAGATAAGATCGAATTTCAAATATCCTCTATCATAATACAGGCTGTTCTCACATGAGAGGTCAGAACAAAATGGCTTGTGAAATGTGTATATTGTACTTACCTCGATGAGTTTATCCATATGCGCTTTATGATTCTGTGGACCATGGGCGGTACCCCTATGCAGTGGGTCTCCGATACTCATTTTCTTCGTCTCAGCGACGACGCGTCTCACGAACTCGTCGTGTATCGTCTCCTCGACGAACAGACGACCAGCCGCGATGCAGTTCTCACCTTTGTTGAAGAATACTGATCCCATGCCCTGTTGGATAACCAATATTTGTGATATTTGCGAGTGTTTATAACTGTAATTAGAATGGAGGGAGAGCTGTGAGGGCTTTTGTAGTTGGAAGATTGTTAAGGTACAAGTCAAGAACAAAGCTAAGCCAAATTACCAGCAAGACGGTAAGTACATGATGATGTTATGTCATGGATGATCTCAAAGTGACTGACCTGGGTAGTAAATTTTGAGGTATTCATATGTTAACATTTTCCCTGCCCTATAAGAGAATGATGGCGGATGCCAGTTCCGTCTAGATGTCACGATTTCCTATTTTACAGCTGGCTAGTATTGTTTGATTATTTGTTTACCACTTGCCAGGAACTACTATTTTTCGTGCGGCCATACCCACTGATACCTCTCCGTCAGTCTATCGGAACCAAACCGACTAAAACCGCATGCCGTCTCCGAGAGTAAGGCTCATAAGGCGTTTCCATCGTATTCCGACAGCCATTAAAAACATAAGTATGCAATCATCATACTTACATTTCTCACGGCCTTGTCTAAGTCACAGTCTTCAAATATAACGAGCGGCGACTTGCCTCCCAGTTCGAGGGAGACCTTCTTCATGTTTGAGGCGGCGCAAGATTTCATTATGGTTTGACCTGAAATGTAATAAATATATAAAACAATATTCGACAGACTTGGCTGATATTGGACACGGTTGAATACTATCGTTTATTTTATACTAGCTGACCCGCGCAACTTGCGTCACCCCGTTATTGTAACGTGTAACGATGCAAATCGTTATTGCATTATTTTATATTTGTGGAATGCGTAATCGAATACCATACTGGTATCGATTCGCGGTCCACACTGGTTTTATCTACATTCAGGGAATGATTATCTATGATAATCGATTCCTTGTCTCTGGTCGATGATTGACAGGACGCGACTCGGCCAGTCTATGGTCAATCATAGGTCAGTGACCTTTAGCATACGAATATTTTATAAAATGCTTTTGTTTAGCATGCATAAGCATTTAATTACTTTGTACTTGCACATTAGGGTCTTGCCCCCCTTTTTACCAGAGGGCTTATAAGGGAGTGCGGTTCAGTGAGGAGCCCGCTTTTTTCCTCCGACCGTGGCAGATCCTACTTGTGGCAGAACTTTCGGTGAGCAATTGTGGCTTTACAGTGTGCTAATTTAATTTTTATTTCAGGTGGCCCATTGGCCGCATGAATCCGAGTCGATTACCATATTTTTGTAGTTGGAGTATAATGTTAGTATTATATGCTGATATTATATTTCCAGCTGATACTAGATTTTCTTAGATGGTACATCGTCGGATACATGCGGGTAGTGTGAAGTTCCTTCCAGCATGGCTTTGCTTTTTACGCGAGTAAAGTCTGCTTTATTTTATCTATATGATTGTTTTCCTATGGACAGCTTTTCATGCTGCGTCATGCCTATGCATGCCGAGCGCCAAGTTTGGTGCGATGCCACTCCAGAGTGAGCCCATGGAGTAGCCATCGCCTAATTTTATTGTGCGCTATGCAACTATTTAACTTTATAGAATTTTTATAGATCTCATTTTATTTTGCAATCTGTCAAAATGTTAATGACCTATACCTTGAGGCCATTGACCTCAGGGTAATCTATCTTACTAAGTGTGTGTTCTTTTCTATGCATTTGCCTGCTGCTTAGAATGCTGTGGGTCGTGGCTTTTACTGCAATGACTTTGCACTACGTGCCGGAAGTAGCTTGACCACCTGCTTTCACTTCCCTGCCACGCCCGCACTGCAGTATGTTTTTACACCTACTTAGCTTTTTCCTTGTGCTTGCAGGACGGAGACCGAGCCACGTCGGCGGAAAGAAGCTGACGCGGCACGACGAGCTACCAGCTAAGTGCAGCTTTTCTCCGGACTGCAGGCCGTTCCCACCTATGGATTAAGCAGTTCCCACCTTTGGACTAAGCTGTTCCATACTTGTAATCAGCAGTTCCCACCTATGGATTAAGCTGTTTCCACCTTTGTAATCAGCAGTTCCCACGGATGGAATACCTACATTTGCTGTAAAATTTATATATAATTAAGACCCACCCCTGTGAATGTTAATATACAGATTGAATTAGCCTAGACTCTTCATTTTAATTATATTCTCTCTATTTTAATTTGATGAATTCGTTGGATAATTTCATTTTGAATATTCGGTAGTACTAATAAACCGCCAACGTTTCAAACGTTTTTCATTCCTGCTCTGCAACTGTTAGTCGTAGCATGTTGTTTTATACATATAAACCTTCCTCTTCAACTATTCTATCTATTAAAAAAGAACACCAAAATCCGTTGCGTAGTTTTAAATATTTAAGCTTTGTATAAAGGGACATACGGACATGAAAAAGAGGGACAGAGAACGCGACTTTGTTTTATACTATGTAATGATGTATAATCTCTCTCAAAATCGCACAGCCGTTTCGGACCATTAACTGCCGAAGGTGATGTAACCTCTGACATATCCCTCACGCCTCAGTTGACCCAGGGCCATCGTAGGCCCTTTCGCGTCGCTTAAAGAACGCGGACTTGTATGAAGGGGAAACACTTTTCTATAGCAACTGTCCTCCAGGGGAAACACTTTTCTATAGCAACTGTCCTCCAGGGGAAACACTATTCTATAGCAACTGTCCTCCAGGGGAAACACTATTCTATAGCAACTGTCCTCCAGGGGAAACACTATTCTATAGCAACTGTCCTCCAGGGGAAACACTTTTCTATAGCAACTGTCCTCCAGGGGAAACACTTTTCTATAGCAACTGTCCTCCAGGGGAAATACTTTTCCATAGCAACTGTCCTCCAGGGGAAACACTTTTCTATAGCAACTAACCTATTTCCGTACTGCCGGTGAACCCAAGTTTCCTCACGAGAGGGTGGTCGGCGAGCGCCTGTCCGGTGACGGCGCCGCTGCCGGGCAGGATGTTGATGACGCCGGGGGGGATGCCCGCGCGGACCGACAGCTCCGCGAACTTCAGGGCGGTCAGTGGACATACCTGTGGGAGAATGTGAACAGCTTAGAAAAAAAGAAAGAAAACACACTTTATTTTCTTCTCTTCTACAGCACATCATCATCTTCCTGCCCTTGTCCCAATTATTTGGGGTCGGCGCAACATGTCATTCTCTTCCATACATTCCTATCGGATGTCATTTCCTCAGTCACTCCCTTCCTTTCCATATCATCTTTCACACAGTCCATCCATCTTTTTTTGGGCCGACCTCTGCAGCACTCTCTTCAACAGCACAAACATGCGTAAAATAAATAACAATATTATAAGGCATCAAATAAATAACAATAATAAAAATACATCAATATACATAATAACAGTCAAAAAATACAAAATAAAAATGCATCAAATAAATCCTACAATATATGAAAGGGGAACTTAAAGGAGTAATTGAGTTATAGAAGATAGCTGTGTGTGCTCTACTCGATTCTCTACTTGTCTCTCTATACTACTTCTCCTTGCTGTCATGACAAAGGAAATAGTTAGTGATATTAGCGCCAGTGTATAGAAATCTACCGGATCTATTGAGATTTATGATTATTGCTCTGCTTCCTTGGATGGTAGCGTGATGATATATAGCCTATGTTACTCCTAGATATTGTAGCTTTTTATAGGTGAAAGAATTATTGAAATCGGTCGGTATGGATATGTACCCTATAGGAGTGGTAGGCCAAAATCTCAAATTGTTGCATCGTCATTCTACACAGACTCATAATCCCACTAGTTGATCCACTGCCCCACACCTTCTTTTATACCACATCTATATTATATACTTTATTGTACGCCAAATTACAATCATTCATGTTACAGAAATTGAGTACACAAGAGCAGTACAAAGGGCGGCCTTATCGCTTTACGCAATTTCTTCCAGGCAACCTTTGGATGGAAATGTATGTTGGATGGAGCTTTTGAGAGTTGTTGGCGTTTAATTAAATATTTATATTCTATATATATTTATATAAATACATAATTGTATAAAAATGTACATACTTAAAATACTTATATTCACGTAATAATTATATAAATATAATTTATATACCTACTACCATATACAATTACACACATATTTTACATATACACATTATATATATATATATATATATATATATATATATACATATGTTCACATACACATATAAATACCTAAACAGATATGATAATATACTATATTACACGTGACATACTCGATAAATAATGCTATATATGGCAGACATAATGAACATAGACCTCCTGATGGAAAGTGGTTACCGAGGCCTATGGGCTTGTACACAGAACTGCGATGCGTTGCGATGCGAGTTCGCAAAACAATTATTTCGATAGATTTTTTCGTTGATTCGCATCGCATCGCGTCACATTGCAGTTTTGTGTACAAGCCCTATGGACGTGTGCATACCAGGGTAAATAGAGCTACAGTATTGTCTGATAAAGCCGGCTACCCTTTATGAGAGCCTGGAACGCGAAGTATAGGGAGTAGTGGTGCACATTGAGCGAGGCCTATGTTCAGCAGTGGACCATAAAAGGCTAATGGATTAGTTGATACTCACAGCAGCAGGCTTCATAACCACAGTGTTGCCAGCAGCCAAACACGCGGCCATCTTCCATGACAGCATCATCAAAGGATAATTCCATGGGGTGATAATCCCGCAGACTCCTATAGGCTCTTTCCTGGTTATCGCCATGTTTCTGTTCGGCCTGGCATGGTTGATGGGGATGGTGGTACCTTGGATCTTGTCACACCAGCCGGCGAAGTACCGCCAAGTCTCGATAGACATGCCCACGTGTGTTTTTAGTGCGAGTGTGTAAACTGCGCCGGAGTCGAGAGATTCTATTGTCGCTAATTCTTCTTTGTGTTGCTCCATTAGGTCTGCTAATCTGTTTTGTTAGAAATATTATTTAGTTGATGTAAGATAGTTTATGAAGATTAGAATTTTAATATTAAGGAAATACTTACAATTTTTTTTTTCAAAGATGGCATGTAACATAAATTTTATTAGTTTGAAAATTAATACGATTTTTTTTATGACCAAATATAATTTAGATTTTATTATTAACTAGCCTATACCCGCGTGGTTGCCGGTTATAGCGACCTAAGTGCTATCTGTGCCACTTAAATTCTGTATTACTAATCATAACTGTGATTCTACTAAACCGATTACAATCAAACAAAAGCAAGATTTTAAGTTAGACTAAACCTCTTCAAACAAAAAAACTGCATCGAAATCCGTTCAGTAGTTTTTGCGTCCATCGCGTACAAACATAAACTTTTTTATATAGGCAATTTAGTATAGACGTTGAAATTGAGTAGAATAAAGGAATAAATCATCATTATCCTTGCGTCAATCCTGGTCGCATATGTCTAATTGTGTCGCGGTTGAACTTCGATACTCGAAGCGACAGCCTATAAGCATGGGCGATACCGAAGTACTACAGTTAGACTAGTTGTTGGATTTTTTAGGGCTCTACAGAACTTCGATATCACCAATTTGGTTTACGAAAAATATCGTAGTTAAGTCGCATCTTAGTTAGACTAGAAAGTCGAGTCCAACTGAGTTGGGAATAGTCTGAGAGAATGATGGTACTTACTTGAATAAAAGCTGTCCTCGTTCCCTAGCACTGATTTTCGACCACTCGCCTTCTTCGAAAGCTTTCTTCGCCGCGTTAACAGCCTTATCAACATCATTCACTGATGCACTCTGTACTTTACAGAGCACGCTCTCGTCTGTAGGATTCACTATAACAATAGTCTTCCCACTATCAGCATTAACAAACTCGCCATTAATAAATAATTGTGTTGGAAACTTTATCTTCATTTTGTTAACATCCATTTCGACTCCTTCGTATACTATTTCTTGAGAGCCGGAACCACCTCTAGACTTCAATACAGCCATGTTGTAGAATTCTTCGAAAGTCGTATTCATATAGATGTCTTCGTTTTGTAGTTCGATTTTAGCCAAGTCTTTGACTTCCTCAACAAGTCGGACGACGTCCATGGAACCGGCTCCGGAGTCGAAGAAGTCGGTGTCTTCCTCTATGTCAATGCGAAGAATTGCCTTCCATACGTCCCGCGCGCCTTCGACGAAGGCTTTCTCTTCGGCTGTTAGTTCGAGAGATACTTTGGCCTCGCTCGCTTTGAAGAAGTTTTGGGCATTGATCATTTTACCATTGACTTTTAGACGCTGGATATTCAACTGAAAAAAGAAGATGTTCAAATTTAGAATATTTGCAAAAAAAAGTAAACGGGATTTTAGGCGTAATCTTTCTAAATGGTTGCTAAATGCGCGTGCGCACCCAAACATGTTATACTCGTGTTACATTTTTTTTAAATAATTAACACATTTTTGTATTGAAATCTCTAGATCGATGCAATTGACACATTCATACACACATAAATTTACATGTATAAAATTGTTCGTCACCAATTCAGAATCAAGAAAGAGTGCCCTCTTGACACGAGGCAAATGATAAATAAGAATTTTACCTGGACACCATCATTGGCAGTAATCAACAACCCAGCTTCATGTACCACTCCGGGTTTCTTCAATCCCTCTATGACTAACACATCCCCTTGAGTCTCATACTCCGCCTGCCATAGCGACGAGCCGAAGAATTTCACCTCGATGTTGGCATCACTGTTCGGTATGAATCCTTCTTTGTTCTGTGGTTTGATGAAGGTGGTAGCGCCGGGTGAAGAGTCCAGACCTCGAATGAAGTTGTGCAGAGCAACTCCGCCTTTGGACCAGTCGATCTGTGAGTAGGTATATGGTATTATGTGAAAATGCCAGGTTATTACACTATCGACGTGAACCCATTCGTAACACAATTTAGCTTAACTAGTGGGATAAGGCGGAATAGTAGTTATATCTGTTCCAAAAATTCTTTAAAAAAATATGAAGGTGACCTTTTGACCATCACAGCGTGCCGCAATTATGGCTCCGAATCAGAAGGTTCATAAAGGAAAAATGTCATTGTTTGCAGAAGGTAATTTTAATTTTTTTTACATGCACTTTAACAGATGTGTCATAAGTTAAACCTTAATTCGTCAAATGTAAAATTCAATGGCTAGTGAACAAAAATTGCAAGACTTACTTGATGTGTTTCAGGCTTGAAAAGCGCGGGATCGTATGTGGCTCCCACTTCGCTTTGCTGTATTTTTGGCGCGTTTCCATTTGCAACCAAATTAACAGCTTCCGCTAAAGATTTAATACCTGAAAAAGAACCACAGATATTGTTTATACCACTTGTGTGGCAGATAAGCATTCCCGCTGATGGGAAGCGTTCACCGGGACCTATGGCAATATGCAACACTAAGACACTCTTGTTACCGACCTGGACAAGGAACTGAGATTACAAAAAATGTCATTTAATTTTTGACTCTACCTTTACACAGTTAAAGTTCAAACTTAAATGGCATTGTGTGGAGTGAATGAAACGATGTCTCTTCTTCATTTAATTTTCAACTTTACAGCTATGTAAATAAAGCCGAAAATGCCATGGCAGTTTTTGTGATCTTAGTCATGCGACTATAGTTAAAAATGAGTAGAATCGAGGTCCTTCTGATGCTAGTCTTGAAGAATTCTATATTGTAGATGATTAGATAGAGAAGTTCCGGACTTATGGAAAGGTAAACGATTTTTATTTATCATAACCCTCCTTTTTGATTCACAGTAATCGGGTAAAAAGAATCTCTGTGTTGTTAATTAAAATGTGTATATAATAATAACTATAATAAAACGCGATTCACACAGAGCGCGGGTGCGGGTCGGGCGCGGGTGTTTTTGCCGATGTATTGCAAATTGCACCCGCGCTATGTGAGCATCGCGCTTAAATAAACAAACCGGAATCACTCACCTTCTGGGTACAGATATTTGTTATAAATACTGTCAACTGTGTCTTCAATTGTGGCAGGGAAACTCTTCTGCAGAAGGATTGGTCCTGTGTCCAGACCGTCGTCAGCCCAGAAGATTGACAGTCCACATGTTGTGTCTCCCTCGATTAATGTCCTGTGAAAATTGTGAAAAACAATGATGCTATTATAAAATAAATCTTACTAATATCCTATCCTTTACAAACATTTTTAGGGCGATAAGGTGGGGGCCATCTACCGACAATCATACGAACTTATATAGGAGAATATCGAATGATTCAGACGAGGCTTCGTGGTTTACTGTAAGGGAAAGACCGCGGGTTCAAATTCCGTTGAAGTATTAACTTTTTCCTTTCTAAATTGGATGTAATCAATGTTTTAAAATGATTGTAAAATCATTAATTGTTTCCTATAGTTCGTAAAACTATTGGTAGGTAGCTTCAACGTCGTACCCTACGACCTAAAGGAATTGATTTTGATTTGATTTTTGATTTTGAGCGTGTGAAGACGTTTGAATGTTTGTTATTGTTATTGAATTATGCTTTTACGACTGAACGGATCTGGCTGAAATTTGGTAAAGGAGTAGATTATAGTGTGTAATCAATCATAGTTCTTTTCATCCCGGGAATTATAGGTCGTCATGGGTTCCAGGAACGCCATTAAAATTTCCATGCGGACGAAGCCGCGAGTTATATGAAAAATAAAGGCAATTACAGTGAAGGAGTACGGAAAACGAGGATTCAAACAATATTTGAATAGCTGCGTTTTGCAAATTAATTTAGCCAATTTAGAAAATGATAGGTAGGTACTAAGTTATTATGGTACAAAACGAATATGGCAATTTTAAAAATTACCAGGTAATTACGTAATTTGTCCAGCATAATGCTACTGAACGTTGTAAGTACCGGATAATTTTCATCACTACTATACATTTAATGTATAAGGAATAAGAAAAAAATGTACAGTAGGATACTAGGATATACCTACTCCTACATTCACGCGGGCATCAATAAATTAGCCTATAGCATGTCCACTGCTGGACATAGGCGAAAGGCCAATGTTGGGAGAGTTTGGTCTACTTTTTCCATGCAGGCCAGACGGGTTCGTACAGGATTTTATTTTGAGTTTTCCTTCTTGCGCAGTGATATTGTCTATCTATGTTTCCGTTGGTTGCCTCTACGACCTCACTCACGACCCTAGGTATCTCATCCGAAGAGTGTCGTACACTCTTCGGATGAGATAGGGTCATGATATTCTTTCTGCATCACCACATGGATCCATAGACCAGTCGAGTTGGGGTAAGTATTGGTACTGGGGCTCTTCCCAATTTAAACTTTTTTTTGAATGGCGGTTATGTCGGAATCAAGACGACCACAACCGCTCACGTCTTAGGCTCAGTATAGTCTTGGGCGTATAGGAAGAGTACTTTCAAGAGATATGGCAGGAATTCTATTGTCCCTTGGGTGTTCAGATATAAGGTGGCATATAGGGCATTTCCCTCAAATCCCAGCTGACCTAAGGCCATCTCCATGTCATGCGGTCTCTAAATTCCATCTAAATTGTTGTTGCTTTTGTATTTTTTTAATTTATGGCACGTCAATTTGAATTCACCTTGCCTGGTGTTAAGCTGAAGGTAAAGTCTCAGGAAAGAAGGTCACCATTACAAACACGTAAAGTATTACAATGGTGGCGCTCAGCTTGACGGCCTCATCAGATGCTTTTTCACGCCCCGCTTAAAGGACCCGGGACTGTAGGAAGAAGGAAACACGTGCTAAGGTAAGGACGGTAAGTGGTAAGGACTCCGAACAGTTCGGTTCTTGATTGAATCGTGTGTGTAAATGAAGTAAGCGCATGTGGCTATAAATTATTTCTTTGAATATTTGACCGTGAAATGATATTCACGCAACTCAATACGTTACATATACAAGGTCATATTGTATAAGAGGTAATAAACATACTGTCGCACGCCGGTTCAAGTTCAAATGCAGAAGGATTCATGTGACATCGATTTTTCAAAGAGAAAAGGTGCCAAATAAAATGAACAGTAGAGGCCAATTTCGAGCAAATTGAAAGAGAATGGAGAAAGACTTGACAAGAAAAGAGGTGTGATAGAAGTGATGCGTTTCCTTTACTGAAACTCCTACCCCACATGAATGGAAAATTTGCAGGGAAAAAAACTAGAGCACAGAGATCACTGTTCTACACTCCATCTTGATTTCGCGGGTGTGGCTTTTGTAGCCTCCCGACCTCAAGAATTGGTGCAAGTTTAGGTTTTACAGATGAGGTTGGCTTGGGACGCAAAAGCCTTGGCAGTACTCCAAAAATAATTGCTTCTCAATTATCTTTATTTTGTTTAATAAGACCAGATCAAACAGGTAATGTTTGTATGGATACAACATCGCGTGCCGTTTTTGCTAACTCACTCACGTTGCTTTTTACCTCACAAAAACACTGTCATACTATTATTAAGATAATTACTTTGATATACAGGCACTCAGCTATGGCTTGTGGAAAAAATCCTCGAAACAAGATACTGCGTAGAATTTAATATAGACAGGCATGTTCAGTGGAAGAAATGATTGACATTCTAAAGGCAGATGTAGCAACTTTTAACAAAGAGCTTATATTCGGCGAGACTTATCTATGAGATGTAGGTATGTTGAGGCCTTTATGCTTGGATTCCACCAGGTAACAATTGACGAGAAACACGTGACGTTCAACATGTTGGCTATGTTGCACAACAACGCGCGATGTTGCCAACGGCCGCGCGGTTCATTGTTTGTTTCAGTGTACGGTTACCTGCAAAAATATGTATACACTTTGGAACCTTGCCACAATAACAAATGACAAGTCAACATTATGACGTGAGACGGTAAAAATCGGCAAGTTTAATGTGAAAAAGTTCTAAAACGTATACATATTATTGCAGGACCGTACCACGCAGAGCGAGGGCTGAGCATCAAATGCGAGAAATGTAGTTTAGTGGAGACGTGAAGCGCAACAAATCACTGAAAGAAACGCTTGACGATATGTTGCCGACGACAGATATATTTGTTGTGCAACATGGCGCGTAAATGATGGCTAGTGGATACGAAACTTTACGATTAATAGTAAATCTGTCGTAAATTGCATTCCACGCGCAGCATATTGCGACGGCCATAATTACGTATGATAGAAAACGTGTTCTTATAATGGCGACATGAGAAAGATTGTTTCATCACGAACTTGATTAATGTGTAGATAAAAGGGAATTGCCTGAGAGTTGATATAAAACGTAGTAATGAGTAATAATAATAGTGTTTTATTGGGCATTAGAAATAGTTTACAATTACTATCTCTTTAATCGGTGCTTGTTGATAACTTATGGCGCAGAGACGGTCACATAGCGAGATGTGTAAAAGGATATCTATGCTTGGAATTTCTCTATGAGGATCGAGTTAAAAATGTGGAGGTCTGTAGGCGAAGGAAAGTTGCTGATATAGCCCACCGGGTTAGCAAGCTGAAATGGCAGTGAGCGGGGCACATAGCAAGAAAAACAGACAGCGGTTGGAGAGGAAAGGTTCTCAAATGGAGACCACGTACTAGTAGACAAGAGAAGGACGGCCCGCTATATGGATGGATGACATAGTCAATAGTCGCGGGTACCCATTGGATCCAATCATTCGGGTTGGAGGTCGATGATGAAGATGATCTTAAGTAATGTATCCCCATCATTATCTGCCAGATGCAAGTCAACCTTACCCTTTTTTTTAATCGTGCGATAAATCCCCACGGATACCCCCCACCGGAGCCGGTTGGGTAGATTTTGTCGGACTCGAACCGACTAAAAAGCACGCCGTCTTTGGGTCTTTGGTTGCCGGAGAAGTCAACCTTACCTGCAAACCGGTAACACTGGGCGAGAATGAAGGACATCCAGGGTTTGAAAGACCGACGGAAACCAATAAAAGGAAGAATCCCGTAATTTCTTCCATTGGCTGGTGGAATTTAGTGGAACCCGCGTTCCAAATATATGTAATATGTCCTATTATGTATCTTACTTACCAGTTTATAGATGAAGCTCCTCTGTGCCTAGGCAGTATACTGGGGTGGTAGCAGATACTTTCGTACTTGGGGTATGTGATAACCTCCATAGGGATGAATTGTGTACAGAATGGAAGAACGTTGATGTCTGCATTTACCTGTAGATAGAGAAAAATACTGTTAGAATCATACTAATACTCTCCAAGACTTTATTTGGTAGTGCTTGTGCGGCTAAGCACGAAAATAATTTCCTTGCGATTTACACCGCATAGCAAGGAATCAAGTCAATTTTTTTTCCAAATTTAGTTAGATGCAACATTTTCGGTTTTGGAATACGTGGGACCGAAAATCATAGTTGACGAAATGTGGGTGTTTAATACATCTCTGCCTACCCCTTCGAGGATTACGAGCGTGAGCATATGTATGCATGTATGATATTCTACAGTAACATATTAATATGTAATTATGTTATGTGAAAGTTTGTGAAGGTAGGTATTTGAATGTTAGATATATTAAATCACGCTGAAACGGCTAAATGAATCTAGCTGAAATTTCGGCAATAGATTCCCATGGGCATCGCGATCGGGCCAACCATCCTAGAGTTTTAAGCTTAGCAACATAATATATAGCAAGTAATTTTTATTTATATAGATTACGCAGCTTGGTGCACAGATCTATAGGTAATAGGTAAATATATTATCGAAATATTTATACCTATGTTATGAAGATCGATTATCAGATTTTTTAAGCACGTTGACTTTTTATTTAAACTTTTATAGTGATTTGATACATAGGTTATCGAGGTGAAACTTGTAGATAGCGAAGATGTGGTCTCATCTTTATACAATTTCGTCCCCTTAAATACCTATTGTATAACCATGACTGACACGTTAACTGTGAAAATACAAGTTAGAAACACTACCGTAGTATTCTCAGTTCTGAAGCAAATTATGATGTACTATGCCTCGGTTACATTAATTTGTCGGTCGGCCATCAAATTATCACATTAGAACTTGAGGTAGGTACCGATACATATTTTCACAATTCATAATTATGTCAAAATTTTTGCCATAACCGCGATAAAGTCTTCGGGCCCACACCTTTGCGTGACCCTCTTTCATGAGACTTTACCTTCAGCTTAACATCAGGCGAGGTGAAGTCAAATTGACGTGCCATAAAAAAAATAAAAAAAAATGCTGCTAGTAGAAGAAGTAAAAAAAATGTAGCTGGTACACCTACTGAATACCCGTCGTGTAAGATACCAAAAAATTGCTATGCACCATATTCTGCATGACGTATGAGCCGTGTGATAACGGAAAAAGAATAACACCGTCGCATCTCATCCGAAGAGTGTCGTTCAAAAGCGACGAACAGAAAAATACGCAGACAATAACACGAAAGAAGGAAATTCTGGTCAGCGCGGACACTGTAGGCCAAAGCTTCCTAACAAACTGCAATAGACTTATTCATTGATATTTTACCATAAGTGAAGAGATTTACAATATCAAATATTGGAACAGCGGTTTACAATATCAAATATCATCGAGGACTGAGTACCTTTTCGACCCCTTTATAGCCTGTATACTTAGCCCCACCAAATACTGTTGCCAACCCGAGGGCAGACACCTTATTCAAATTTAGTTTTAACCTTATTTCCTATCAATTTACAATATAATACTTTCTCAATCTTGCTCTATCTGAAACAGTCTTGAGCAACGAGCGTCCAACTTAGATATAAGAGGTCAATAGTGCACTAGGAAACGTTGGAATATTTGCTAACCCAAATATCGGGGTCTTCGAGAACCGGAGAGCGTGGAACTCGCGAGCCCGCGCGATTTGGTACGTTTTGAATCCTTTGAATTTATTAAGGTAATTGTGTTTTATCATCAACTAGCTCCCATTTCATTACATTCAGTTTTTGCAACATTTTTCACTTCTGCTCCACACCAGATGGTTTTAGCATGATGTTATATACATATAAACCTTCCTCTTCAATCACTGTATCTATTAAAAAACCGCATCAAAATCCTTTGCGTAGTTTTAAAGATTTAAGCATACAAAGGGACATAAGGACGCGACTTCGTTTTATACTAGGTAGGTATGTAGTGATGTAGTAGAGTGATACCAATATTTACTAGGAAAATTTCTCTAGGTGTATAGAGTGAAAGTACGGAATAAATAGTACTTCATTTTACTGCGAGTGAAAGTTAAGGGAAAATATCAGGGTTCAACTTACGGAAATATTATACTGTATTAAAGGTAGTGCTATGCATCTATTACGTGTAACATAATCCACATTGCGGTTAGGTACGGGCATTTACTTTTAGAAATCCCGGCTTCGATTTCAATGGTGAAAAATCGGAAAAGTCATTCTACGAGCAAATAGCAGCGCCACTTTTGGTAACCACACTCGTTACAATAGGCTTGCGAAAATGTCTATAGTAACATGCGACGTTTACGTTCAGCAGTGGACGTCCTATGGTCAAATTGATGAATGATGATTGTAGGGCAATCAGTAGGAATGTTATTGAATCTTTTACTGCTAACACTGGTCACTTAAAGATACTGTCTCCGTTACGTCGTAGAAATAATACGATGCACGTATTAGCTAAGTAGGTACCTAGGTATACTATGACAGCCATCCAAAATAGATATCATAAAGTACACACTTTTGATTGATTTTACCACCGTACCTAAAATTATTGATCAAACATCAATAGTACGGATGGAATATTTGCACGATTTAATAACCAGCCACTAAATGTAGTCGTGCATATTAAATTGATTACCTTATGTATTTTAAAGGGGAGGGAGGGGGGGAGAGGAGGATTATGATGCACTAGCAACAAGCATACGCAATGTTTGGGGCTGAATACCAAGTCAAAATCATCATCATCGGTGGTTAGTTGCGTCTAGTGATTACGATTTGTATGTAGACTATTCCGAGAGCGACTGCTGCCTGATCGCACCTCGAGAAGAAAAATTTCGTCAGAGTCTCGAGAAGCATGAAATCTGGTAGCTGCTTCTGAAATAAAGGCCATGTTGTTCAAAAGTTCACTAATAGAGGGTAAAATAGGCAACTAAAAGTTGTATGCAAAGTTCGTATATAGAGGATTCTTTCACGGAATTATTGTCGGGCTAAGGCGACACCCAGGCCGCTAGTATTCTTTACTTATGCGTCAAGTTTGCTTATAAGAAAGTGAAGTAGGAAAGGAAACCTTCATAAGCAAAATAAAGGCGCCCGAATTGCCACAAAATCACAAAAAAAACTGCGTCGATAGTTATATATAGTTATATATATATTTAGCAAAATAAAGGCACCCGAATTGCCACAAAACCACAAAAAAACTGCGTCGATAGTTAAGCATACGTAAGTAAACGTGAGTTTGTAATACATTTGTACTTATTCATTTATCTACTTAGCTTAGGTTTAAAGTCCAAAGTCATTTTTTTGGCAACTTTGGTACATGAATAGTGCATTCTCGTAGAGTTGTTTAATTTTAATATTAGGATGCGGTTACATTTGCCAATCACAACTGCACGTATTAATAGGTTCCCGTCGTTCCCGATCCCACTATAACAAGTATTGTAAAAGCACTGAGATCACAAAAATAGGCATTGAATTATAAACATTATTGGTATAAGCATAATGTCTCAAACTGAATAGAAAGAGTTCCGTTCCGGCGCCGTTTCATTTTAGACTTTAACAGCTTATGCACAAAGTATAAAAATCAATGGCATTTTTGTTAGTAGAATCGGGTACAGATGTATAAAGTGTGTAAGCGAGCAATCTATTGCCTCGGACCCCGTGACTCGCTGAAAGAACTGTTTAAAGAAATTAATATTTTAACAGTTGCCTCACAATATATTTACGACAACGCCTTATATGTAAGGAAGAACCTAGACCTCTTCCAAAAAAAATCAGACTTTCACAACTTGAATACGCGAAATAAAAATAAACTGGCGATACCGAAACTAAGGCTTCATAAAGTCAGTAATTCGTTTGTGGGCAAATGTATAAAAATATATAATAAAATTCCTCAGGATTTGGCTGACCTGCCACTTGATAAGTTTAAAATAGAATTGAAAAAATTTTTAACTAAAAAAAGCTATTATAAAGTAGACGAATATCTTGATGATAAAAATGCGTGGGCATAATAATCTCTTGCTCTTGCACCCAGTTATTATAAATAAACAACTAAATATTAAAAAGAATAACGATAATCTACCTGAGTTTCTTGCTGGTCTCTTCTCAGGAGATTTAACTACCGAACCAGCGAAAGAATCATTTTCTAATGATTTATTTACTAAGTATCCTAATTTATTATGAATTATAATATTTTTGACAAATGTAGGTACATAATTATTGTAAAACTTTGACATTCATAAGTGCTCTTTATGTGCCTAAACTGAATAAATGAAATTGATTCTTTGATTCTTCTTTGATTCTTTGTAATTATATAATCATCTGTGTAAAAAATAGTAAAAACTTTATTTGTTTAGTGAATTTGATCGGCCGTGAGCGGTGCTGGGGCGCATTATTTGTGCTCAGCCAAGCTGTATTTTAATATTAATGCATACAACATTATATCAGATTCGTTCCCCTAAAACTGTTGTTAAAATGTTAAAATTCGATTAATGCATACAACATTATATCAGATTCGTTCCCCTAAAACTGTTGTTAAAATGTTAAAATTCGATTAATGCATACAACATTATATCACATTCGTTCCCCTAAAACTGTTGTTAAAATGTTAAAATTCGTGTAGTGTTGTTGAAATTCCAGTAGTTATTGTAATTTCATTCATATATCTGTCTTGATCTGGAAACAGTTTTAAAAACCGCTGAATAATAATGATATTTAATTTAACGATTTTATAACCGGTACGGTTTTATGCATTCTGTGCTTTCGGCCAATTTCGCCAATGTATACACGCCTTTAGATACCGGTTATAACCAGATTAAATGAACGAGTGAATATAATATTTCTATTGAATCCTTTCAACCATGATTCAAATAAATTGGTGTAACCAGTTATAGTTAATTTGTCTAGTTCTGCTAAGTCTGTCTCAGAGGGTGTTAAAATTGGTCACCCATCCTAAAACTGATCTTGGTACTTAGCTTACCTTTGCAATGGGAATAAAAATAATAAGAATATATTATAGGTATAATCACTGCCACAAGTGTTTGTAAGCTCTGTAAAATCACAACCACAAGTGTTAGTAGACAGTACAATCATAGCCGCAAATGTTTGTAGGCTTTGAGCTTTTACACACATGTTTTATTGAAACTAGTGTTTAAATATTATGGTATGAATATGATAATTAACAAGTTGCCTGATAACATATGTATAGATAGATATATATAGATAAAGTATTGAAATAACACATATTACATAAGATTACTTCATATTTTATCTTTTAATTATGAAACATAAATACTAGGCAGTATCTTCTTATTACATAAATTCTTAACTTCTTTGTAATCATCACTAAATTGTAATGAAATTAATTTATTAAAGATGGAATGAGTTAAGGGATGTCTAATTTATTCCATCAACATTTGGCTCTCTTAGAACTAAAAAATAGTTTCTTTTGTTTATCAGTGGTATGTATACTATGGTACATAAAATAGCCCATATAACATGGTACTTGCCTCATACATGTAGGTAAATGAAAGGTCGTAAGGTATGAAATAAATAATTTTTACATTTAAATATTACCAAAAACATGTAAGTAGTTAAATGAAAAGTGGGTGGTAAGGTAAGATACATCATGTATTATAAATATAATCTACACGTTTTTGGTAAGTACCATGTCATATGGGCTATGTTAAATACCATAGAATACATGACACACACACTCTAAAAAACACATTATTATTATTTATACACTATTACTATTATTTTAGACACTATAGACTATTATTTTAAAAAGAGGTAAATTTTGAGTTTGGGACATTGTAGTGGGTAATCTCTGGATCTACTAAAACAATTTTAATAATACTTTTACAAATCAGAAGCCCATTTAGAAGTGTCATATATATGTCTTCAAACATCTGGTAGGGTCAGCAGCGGGAATAGGATCACTCTGATCCTGCATAACATGTTAAAATGAAATCGGCAATAGGATTATTCTGATTCTGTATAACATATTAAAAAGAAATAGGTAGGTACTTACAGATTTGTACTGTTCCAATATCTCTGGTATCACTTTTCCTTTTACTCTCCATGTTTTATATTTGTACACTGGTTTACCATTCTGTGCTGCAATTGTAGCTGTAAAAAGAAAAAAAATAACAGAAAGTATTCACATGTAGGCACTAGATCAGATACAGGCTTGTTAATGGTATATTAGAGTAAGGTAATAGATAAAATGCAAAAATATTTCAAGATGCGGTAAGGAGAAATGATTTCACAATATGTGTATTTAAAAAAAATTAAACCCCAAATATACTAAAGTATCAATGAAAATATAATAGGTATGCGAACTACTTACTGGGAAGCCCCAACAATGTACCTATAAACTAGGATCTTTATAAATAAAGAATTTTTAATTTTTTTAATTTTAATTAAGACTCGAGATAAAAAAGCCCTATTATTATCTACATACCCAAAGGGTCCTCTCTGTTGCCTTTGTCCAGAACGGTGAACACTCCAACAATCTCATGCCCATCACGCTGTAGTAGTTTGAACACCTCTGCTGCAAATGTGCTCTGCCCAATAATGGCTATACGCAGCTTTTTCTTAGGTGCCTGTACCGTCAATAAAATAATTTAGAAATTAATTGAAGATCTTTTCAAAATAGAATAATAATAACATAGGTAGGTATACTTTATATTAATAGAATTTAAAAAAATATAATAGATCTCTTTACACCAACCGTTTATTTTTTTAAAGGATAATTTAAAAAATACTAGTTTTGCATAGACAAAGCAAAGTTTTGTGATTTTTTAAACACTGTATCAAAATGTTATGATTATCATTAATTTTGCATAGGTGATTACTATAAAATATGAAATTGTATTTACCTCATTAGTCAACGAAACCGGTGGCATTGTGATAAACAAAATAATCTAAATTTTATAGTCGTAATTTACAAAACACGGTTCAAGTATTTCGATGGCCACTGGCCGGCGAGTGGCGCGCGGTTAAACTAACATGAAACCAACAGTACGGTCTTATTTAGCTGCTCAACCACCGACACAACCTTGACATCGCTATCGTAAGTTTTAGTGATAAAATGAGAGTTATTACATATTCATCTCAAAAAGAATAAAGATATTCCCGCTAAAACAGGATTTTTTGACGTAAGCCTAAGCTTGACAATGTCACAATGACACTAGTTTCTTGTTGTTAAAGGAGGCTGACCGTTGAGTGTTCTTTGTGTTAATGAAGACTTGTAAACTTGTTTTAGTGTTGTTAGTTGTTTTATTTTCACCTGTTTTCAAAGTTCACTTTTTAAAAATATGTTGAATTTAGGTATAATAATTTGGAAATCTACCTTTTTGAATTTTTTTATGATGGCCAATGAAGTATTTGAGCGGGAACGGGCATATTATTCGAAATTACGTTTTTTAAATAATGAATTTACGTTATTACATCATAACCTGGTGAATTCGGTAAATCTATCAAAATAAACATTTGCATTGCTAAAAATAAAACTAATTAGGATAAAGATAAGACGAATAAGGATGACAAATACTTATCTACTTACTCGATTTACTTATTGGCAATCTAAGTCAAAAAGCTAGTCAAAATTCTAAGCAATAACTGATGTAAGTACCTACCTAATGAAAATTAATTTGATTTTGTTTTATAGTAAAGCACTTGCCTACTTACTTAGCTTCTTAGCTTAGTAAAGTATTTTACATCGATTTCAGTTTTTTACTATTTCTCGATTATCAATCCCAGATAAAGTTCTTCTTTTGTACTAAACAGCGTTATTAATTCATATATTTTTCTTCTTCTTGACATCGTAGTGTATTGACTACATCTGTCCAAAACATGGTGACCGCCGTTACAGGTACTGTCTCTAGAACGGCCTCGACTAGTTTCACGGCAGCGCCGCTACTTACGGAGAGGGCCCGAGGATAGGTTTCGCTCTTCGGAAATGCTTACTACGTCCCCTCCCATATATCCATTATATATCCCATATATATAGGTATACGAGTATATGTTGCTGGAAACACTTTTTACCAAATGAGGACCAAACCAATATATAAAATGTCGCAAAATGACCTCCGTCCCCCATGAGCGCGGGCCTGGGGGTGACGGGTGGAGCCGCCGGTCACCCTAGCAGAAGCAGGCCACGGCGATGGAGCAAAATGCCTCCCCACATTGGGGGAAGAGAGTCATCTCAACAGAGATGTCCCCGGGTCTGCCGGGGTGCGAGAGATATGTCTTGTATAATCTCACCTCCGGCAATCAAGGACCCATGGACGACATGCGTTTTGGTCGGTTCGAGTCCGACATAATCACCTCCATCGGTTTTGGGCACGATCGAGCACGATAAAAAAAAAAAAAAAGGTAAAACCAATATATAGGACCGACTGAGTGTTTATTACACCTCTGCCTACCCCTTTGGGGATCACGGGCGAGAGCATATTATATTATGTATAAGTAATAGATCCAGTGGGGACGTCGATCTGACGAGTATTCAGCTCTTCTGTGTGCCCATTTCCCCTAAATAACGACTGCTATTGATGGTCATAACACAACCGAGACCGACGGCTTTACCTGCTCTCCAAGGCTCTCCGGAACACCCAGGTAAAATAAATAGATAATATTTGTGTTGCAGTCGAATAGACTACCCCTATGTTTTTTTTTTTTTTTTTTTTTTTTAATATCACGCCTATATCCCCGAAGGGGTAGGCAGAGGTGCTAGCACCCACATTTCGCCACTTTATATTTAGGTCCCAATGTAATAGGTGGCGAGCCTATTGCCATCAACCGGGCACTTATAAACCTGCGATAAATACACACATAACTTCGAAAAGCATCGCAGTCATTGGTGTGTGCCATAGTAAACCTGGGATCGAACCCGAGACCTCGTCTCAGCAGTCCACCACCCATACCACTAGGCTACCGCGGTACCCCTATGTTACCTGCTAAAAGCTTACCTACGATATAATGTGATTGGTAAGCCCTTAATTAAAGTATTTAAATCAAACAGAAATACAGAGTACATGCACATTGAAATTATAAAATTTTAGTTACTGTGCACTCAATTTTTTTTTTAAATCAAGTATATCTAAATATAAAAAGTGCTTGCCATGAATCGCAAACGTGCTGTGAGTAATATTTGCGGTAACCCGAAGGTCAAGATGAAATATAACAAAATAAGATACTGACATGTGCTGGATGGAGGCGGTTTTCGGTAAAAACAGTTAATATCTATTAACTGGGTTATGTAAACAATTGTATTGATTATTTAGAAACTTTCACGAGATTTGTGTAAATGTAGGTAGGTACACGTTCTGCCTCGTATTTTTTTAAGTGTTTTAGGGTAGGTTTTTACTGGTTAATGATTAGTGCATCCTCAGGATCTAGTAAGAGAGAGAGTCTGGTGGTTACTTTTGTGGAACTAGTAACCGTTCAGTCTGTAATCTGCATGCATTTCTACACATACGAAAGCAACGGTATGCATCTCGTCTTCTGGGTCAATCCCGGTTGCATTTATTCTAAGATTTGCTTCTAAAATAAGCTTTGGAACACGGGTCTGCTAACCTATTTTTCCTTGCTTTATTTTCTACCAGAGTACCCTGGACCTCAAAGATTGTAGATTTGGATACAACCAAGATTTGCACTAGCTTTCGATCATGTTAATGAACCATTACTATTAATAGTTGGTAGTTCAGGTACAGTGCACGGCATCTAACTTGGCAAGGTTTTGTAGTAGTTGGGATAAGTTCGCGCATCGTACCTACACTTAGAGGCATAAAAAGTGCTTGCTATTATTCTATTCATTCACCAGAATGCCATCATTTATTTTGAATTATGTCTGCTTTACCAAAAAAGAGACCAAAAATCGTCTCAGATGCGCTGACTGTGATTGTGTGATTGTGTGATAATTAGGTAGGTACTGTGATTGTCTATATCTGTCTGTGATTGTAAAGAGGAAGTATTTTTGTCTACTGTCACTATGTTCTGTTCAATTCTTATTTTTATTTATAGTATCAAATATTTTAGAGACCCGAAAACACATTGCTAGTGTAATGAATAACAGTTGATAGTGGAGTTTGAGGTCAGTTCACTGACAGAAACTTATCTAGGGTCAGTTTATGTGGCTTGCTTGTATCGCCAGTCAAACCGGCTCGAACCAGTTCTCCATCTCATAATAGGTATTTGTTTACTTATCTACTATTTCACATTCAAGAGTTATGTATGTGCAATGAATGTGTTATCTGACAATCTTTTCTTTAACGTTGTTTTGGAAGTTTAATATATTTTGATAGGAAAATAAGTTACGTTGCCTAATAAATTGCGATCATACGCCTACACAATCACTTGTTCTCGTAGGGGATATACGGAAAGAATAATGGGTAATGTGGCTTTCTAATTATGCCAATATCAAGTTTTCCAGGAATTTATTTCTTGGAAAACTCGTCATTGGCGTCTGTCATTAACTACTTAAAATTTTTTTGATATTACAATAAAGGTTGCGGTGCCCCATCCCATGCAATGTCACATTTGCTTTCTTGCCCACTGTGCCCCTACACATGTTTCAACGACATCTGTATAGGACAACGGGTAAGGCTGTGGCCTAGTTCTAGGTCCACACCCATTGTCTCGACGAAGAACAATACCTACTAGATATAGTAATTCCTCTGTGCACTCCCAGGTTTGCTGGAAGAAAACTCAACTTTGAGTTAAGCTCGCCTTTGTACAAATCTCGTCTCACTATTTTATACAAATATAATTTATGTGTACATGAAGAATAAAAAAGAAAAGATTCTTTCCTTTACAGAAGCCATTGCTTGAAAGAAGTAGAGCTAGATGTTTCAGTGATTTTTTCTAATTGAATCATGATTTGAATCTTCTGCGTGTTAAATATGCTGGCCATAAAATAAAATAAGCGGGAATAAAAGTAGTAACAACAACAGCAGGCGTTGGCATATTAGATAAGTTAAACAGAAAAACTGGTTATTACTGCTTTCATCGAAGTAATTTCTGTAATAAACACAATGATAATTAATTATATGATTACAGTGACAAATATGTATTAACTTTTACTAAGGAGTTTCAACATACTTTCATAACTGATTCTTGTCGGTTCCGTATAGATCATTATGGGCCTTATTATTATTTCAATCTTACTTTATTTTCATACTGTGATTTGGACTCGAACCATTGCTTGTCGTCCATCGATATTTTGTGGACTGTATATTGTAACAGATACCTACTGTTTGACCCATTCTGACTTTTGTATCGTGTGACGTTGGTATCGTGTGTATCTTGACGAATGATAGACCGCATCTCACTATGAAAGTATAGTAGCATTGGAATAATACTACTTTTAAGAGGTCTTGGTAGGACTCGATGGTTATTAAGCGGACTAGCGAAGCATTTCCATTTCCCATTCTTGTGAAATTACCCTTCTTTATTCTGCATTATTTTGCATTAGAGAAAAATTTCACCTATGAATTTGTAAGGCCCCAAGTATTTGTCTCACTACATATAGTATAGAACCCACGTTAATTTAAAACACGAATGATCTCTTCATTATATTTATTTTCTTCATAACAAATATGGTTGTTCGTCGAATTTGCTGAGCTGAGCTTAATTTTAGTGACAGATTTTGTTTATATGGTAAGTGTTGCCATGACTATTGAGTTAACAATAAAAACTGGCATTAAATTTTATCTCTACTGCTAACAAAATTGTGTCAAAATCATTACATGAGAAAGGAATTAATTCTGTCATTGATAGCCTTCGTTAAACTTCCCAATATAAACCAATTAAGTAGGTAATGGGCTAACACACAGCCATTAATAAAAAGTATATTTTGAAGTTCAAAAATCGTACAAAAAGATGTAACAAAATTCCAAAACCTATTAGAGCTATCGGGATCCAATTCCTCCTCGATTATGGTGCTTGCAACAAGCGGCAAAATGTCGTAAACTCCAAACAATCATGATAAATATCCCAACAGCAATTTGCGGGACCATGATAGTTATACTTCTAAAATTACATACTATTATAAAATGGTAACTTATAGTAACACTAATCATGGTACTTTAAGCATGCTTTTGGAGCGTGTTTATTTCCGTGGTTTGTCTAGAATGGTGTAAATGACTTTTGAGACTTTGACTGTTGAGTTTATTTCTTCTCACGGCTTGAGTCCTTGCACGTCTCTTGAACACTGGAGATTCAAAGCGAGCGTTCCTGTTCCGGCGACGATCCAAAACGCCTGCTGTAAAAGTAATAAAGCGATTCTGTACTGTAATTTATTTGTAACTAGCTGACCCGCGCAACTTAGTCTACGTCATCCCGTTTTTGCAACATTTTTCAGTCCTGCTCCACAATTGTTGGTCGTAGCATGATGTTATATACATATAAACCTTCCTCTTTAACCATTCTATCTATTAAAAAAAAACCGCATCAAAATCCGTTGCGTAGTTTAAAAGACTTAAGCATAACGGGACTTGGAACAGAGAACGCGACTTTGTTTTATACTATGTAGTGATTTTGAAACGGTCGCCAAGACGCCTGTTATAAAAGTGATAAAATGTTTTTGTGTTGTAATCTGTAATCTTATTTTAGCTTGGATTCTATAGCTAATATGTGTATAAGGGGCAATGGCGCGCATTGAGAAGTTGAATTTATAGGGCTCTACCAATATCATTGATGCCCAAATCAACCTTTATTTTTTCCCCTTTCTTTTGCAATCTGTCTAGGCGACATTCAACAATACTTATGTGGAGATAGATGGTATGTGAGGTGCTGGTCCAGTGACATGCCCTCTTAAATAATCTTTTTTAAAGTAAGTCTTGAGAGACCGTTCTCTTTGGTCTCCTCACGCTAAATGTAAGTCAACCTAGTGGTATAAAAAAAACCTAATTTGAAATTCGGAACCCTTGACGATTGATGAGGGGAAACCACTATGATGACGATGATGATCGATGATCACATGAGGATCACCAGCTTTGAAATAAAAAAGAATCACGCCAATCGGATCATAAATCTCAGAGTAGGTAATCGATGTCCATACGTTGAATAAAAAAATATTAATCAAATTGAGAACTTCTTCATTTTTCAAGTGTGCTAAAAAGATTATTAGTAGGTATATTTACAAACCTTCCTTCATCAGATTCATATTATTATCTCCAATTACTCTTCTCAATCGCCTCTCATCGGGCTTTTCAAAGTTTTCAAACGACTCCTGACTGGCTTTCAAAATTTCTTTATATTGATACATATATTTCTTGTTCAAGTTCGCGTCATCCAAAGTCCGTGAGCCTAGGGTCTTCTGCATAGAGTAGCCGAAAGATTTGGTTAATGGAGGGTCTTGCAGAATATCGTCTTGAGTTAGATTGTGTGGTGATGTCCTCTGCATAGAATAAACAATCAATATTGTAAATAGATTTCACTTATCTACCTATTTGGGGTATGAACACAATTGGCAATCATTTAAATTGGCGTCTCTAGTATTTATAAAGCTATGTTCTTCATATGTTTGGTCCATGGAAGAGTCCATGGTTTGGTATCTAGTATTCCTATAACATCACACAGGTAGGTTTGTATATAGTTAGTAGTCACTAGCCTGATTTCTGATGTTAATTCTATTAGTCTGACAGTTAGTAGTATCCGATTTGGAAGAAAAATGTACCTCCTAATGCGTAAGTACTAGCCCGTGAACTGACCATGTATCAAGAGGAAATTAGAAAGGTACATACAACTAAATAACATAAGACACAACATAAAAATATTAATGACATACCCTTGATTAAACACTTCAAAGTTATAATTGATATTGAACCTGCACTGGCTTAAACTGTACAAGCACAGAAACGGGAAACTTAGCGTAACATTATACGTAGTAGATACCTCTATCAGTGGGAAAAGTAACACCAATACTGTCCATAGAGCTGCCATCACTAAATATCCACAATTGATTACGATTTTTTCACTATATATCTTATCCAATCCACGCTCTGCAGAACACTGAACTAAATGCGCTTTTTGAACAAAGATCGGCTATTAAGAATCTTCCGATTCCCATCCGATATTGTTGCAATTAACAATGATGTTATGGATTACGTTGCGTTATTGTTGTCTTACTCCTAAGAATACACAACACTGCAGACCTAACAACAAATGAGTTACATACATACTAACAAGTGTTTTAATTATCTATTCATCATTATCATCCGCCTTGCGTTAAACCAGGTTGCATCGGGCAAAGTTGCGGTTGCAAAGTTGATGCGCGGAGGCCGCTTTTTTCAGTCTAACTGGTCGAGACTGAACTTCGTTATGCTCCGTGAAGCGACGACTGCCATCTGCCCTCTATAACCTATAAGCATAGGCGATATCGAAGTACTGCAGTTAGACCAGTTGTACTTTTTAGGGCTCTAACTACTCGTAGCGACTGCCATAGATGTTCGTATGACAATCGGGACCGACCGACGACGGTTAAAAGCAAAGCAAATACGGCACATACCCATATTCATGCATACAAATATTTGGACGGAACTGAGATTGAACCCGTGCCTACTGCGTAGCAGTCGTATTCACTATCGCCACCATTCACAGAGGCTGTCGAATGTTTAAATTGTCTATTATAAACAGTAAACATTTAATAATTAAATAATTAGGTACCTATTTGATTTGTAGAAGTTCACCCATAATCATGAGTTTACAATTTTATAAAATCAATGAAGGATGTATAAAACTAATGTTTAGGAACCCATATAGGAGATGTATAGAAGTCTAAATAGAGGATACAATGAACCCTGTTGATTACTCCGCTACATTCGTGCCGAAAAAGGACGGGCACAGTTATTAGAAATTCAAAATTTGCAAAATATCGTTTATAGAACCAATATTCTTAATCTCGGCATTACTCAAGTGTGTCAGATTAAGGATTTAGGGAGGATTAAGGATTGAATTCATACACAGAATGAACATCAAATCAACGATTTCGGCGTGACGTAGACGATGTAGGCATGTAGAGCTTGTAATTCACAACATCACGAAAACCCATTGAAATTCGGTACGCAAGTGAACATAAAATTTCATCCAAATCTGTTTAATCGTTCAGGAATACTTAGGTAACAAACACATACAAAAGAATTATTTATATATACATTTATATGGTATAAGTAGGTATTATTGGAGGGTCTTCGATGGCCCTGAGACAGTCGGGGTGTAAAAGATATGCCACAGGCAACTGATTGCCCGAGACGGCGGAATTTTGGTCGGTTCGAGTTCGACATAACCACCCATGCCGATTTCGGCGAGGAGGTATCCGTTGGGATTTCTGCATGGAAAAAAAAGGTTCTTATTATTAAGATTTACAAGTACATAGATTAAATTTAACTCAACCTGTATCTGACTAGCCGATACTTTCTCATGATATGTTGTTTCACCACAGTTTCCCTGGCCAGGGTTATAAAATAATATTATATCCAATTCTGTATTGTTTAACCTCAGAGTTCAACTTCTGTTTTGAAATCTGTAGAAGTCAATTGTTAAAAGGTATCAACATTCAGCCGCATGTACCTGAAAAAAAAAGAAACCACAGTAACAGTAAGTTTTTATATAAATGAAGGCACATCAAGATCAGTTTACCCCGTCTGATAGTGTCATTATAGATTACGCCAACAACTTTTTAGTGTTTATTGGGTAAGAAATGATTCAGAACAAAAAAGGTGTAGCGAAACAATCGACCTCTTCACGATCTTCACGACAGATACTCTTCACGATCTCCTCTCGCCGGTCTGCTGGAAGAAATTTTATATAGAAATATTTCTAATTATTATTTTTGAAATATATTTGCATTGATCAGCTGCAGTGGGTTCAACTAACATTTTGTAAAATCAAATTCTTCCATCAAGTACAAATAAGATAGAGTATCCTAACGGAATTTGAACCTGCAACCAGTGTCTTACAGAGAGAATGCTCTGATGCTTTCGCAGTCTATCCTAGCCACCGTTTCAGGTCGTCAGTTCATCTGGCTGGGATGTGTCCTGCCTTACGTTTGTTTTGTCCACTCTAGGACTCCTCTGCCCCAACAGCCATCGGTCCTTCGACAGATATGACCAGCCCACTGCCACTTCAGCTTGTTTATTCTGTGAGCTTTGTCGATAACTCTAATTCTTTGTCGGATGACCTAGTTACGAATGTACATTTCAAAGAGACTTCAAGTAGAGCTCGCTGTGCGTCTTTCAGTTCGTGGATTAGTCCTAAATACTGTCAGTGTACACATTTCGACATCGTAGCTTATTATTACTGGCAAGACGCATTATTCGAAATTTAAAATCTTCGTTCGAAAGTTGGTGAACATGAGAAATCATTATAAACACCAAAATGTTACTAAGCTAGGCGGCCTCATCAGATTCTGATGATTTTTCATTGCAGATATTTTTAGCTTAAGATGTAGATGTGTGTGCGCCTGTTCTAATTTCTTGAGCAACTCACACTCATGCAATCATGACATGATTGCTATTTCAGTAGATGGTATAACTAATTCTTCATTAGTTTAACTAACTAAGGCTTCTGTATGGTATGATTGGATTTCACTAATATGGTAACCGCGAGCATTTCAACATAAACTGCAAGTAAAAAAAGTTAACACAGTCAGCAAGCGGTATACAACTCGAAAGTTAGGTAACTTGCTATACCCACTAAAATGTTAGTATTGGGGAGGTACTTACATTGTCTTTATCTAATCTATACATTGCTGACCTTTAACCCTATTGTGTGTGACGTCATTCATCGCATCTCGTGCATTCTGATTATACTTACCTACTATTAGCCCTGTCCTGGATGGGAGTAATGACAGGTAAAAAGTGAGCACTTCTAATAGTTCGTATTTCGTTTAGGTATACTCACGCCCGTTATCCCCGAAGGATGGTCCCCGGAGGTGTATTTAACATCCACATTTCGCCAACTATGTTTTTCGGTCCCACATAATAGGAGGCGAGCGTATTGTAGCCAATCGGGCACTTTGTGACAAATGGGTATTCCGAAAATTAATTTCTAAGCAAAAATATAGCAGATAAATAAATTTGAGAAAAAAAAATTACACGATTCCTTGTTATGCGGTGTAAATCGCGAGGAAATTAATTAAGTGCTTAGCGGCACAAGCGCTACCAATTACCAGAGAGTATCAGAAAAATACCTTTGTAACCTAATATAATCTGTGCTCAAGCATTGAATAAATGAATTCTAAAAACATAACGTAAGCATAATATTTACATATTTATATCGGACTTCCCCTTATCTTAGTCAGCGAGAACGTTTCCATTGGATTATTTACAACTGGCACACGTCACTGATAACATAGTGACTATACTCTGTCTAATTTAGGATGATAATTTTGACAGTTCACGTCTATGAAGTAACGTATTTTTATAAACAAATTAATACCTCTAAAATTATCGTAATTCATAGACAAGTACCGCCCACTTATCGTAGAGTAGTGCCTTGCAAGAATACAGCATAATTGACTGTAGACAAACAAATCGAACAAATCGAACATAATCTATTAATTTATGAAAATATTTTTATGTTTAAGTACTTATCTACTACCATTTTCGTAATAGGATTAACTAGATATAATATAAAACATAAATATTATACTATAAATGGCAGTAACTGCAGCAATTATCAATCTATATTTGCAGTACAGTGAGATTAGGTAATGCCGCGCCGCACTAATGAAGTGTCACCTTAAGTAAACAAATATTTATAAAATTATAATAACCTAAGTACATAAAATAATAAGAAATAAATGTTTTACTATTTATGTAACATCAACATCGATACCATATTCTACGGGAACGATAATCGAATATCGAATAGATTCATTTACGATTGTACTGTATGGGGTACCCTACTTAGACCTGTCAAAATTATCATCCTATATTTGACAAAGTATAGTGAGTAATAAAATCTGACTATTATTGATTTTCTTCACGACTTTTTTAGATGCAAGTCACTTCATATTTATAACTACGATTCTCATTTAACTTATAAATAAATAAATACATATTCTAATACAATCTGCACAACGCCACTTACACCCATGGTAAGCATAGTTTAACTAGCTTGTGTTATGGGTTTCAGAATGCCGATAAACATACTTGGTTTTTTTTTTGTAAATACATAAATATTCTACATAGAAACACCCAGACTAATGCAAATATTCATATTTATGCATACAAATATTTGCAATGAGCCGCAATCCAACCGTAGCAGTCGCGTTCACTTCCGTCACGGCACAGCTTTTTGCAAGTAAGTTTGATGACTTCTGTGCACAGAAGTCATCAAACTTACTTGCAAAAAGTATTGTAAGTCACAGTTAAGGGAACACGTCAGGTGTTTAGCGCAAGTTCTTTCTTCTGACTTCATTCTTTCTTTCTTCTCGGTGTAGTGCAATCATGCTTTTCAAGAATTCAGAATATAAGAGGGTAACAGCTTCACAGAAGTGTTCCTATAACAGGCCGCTGTACCAATGCACCAATCTTTAAACATTACCACTTATAAACCTGCGATAAATACACACATAATTTCGAAAAGCATGGAAAAGTTATTAGTGTTTGCTATGGTAAAACCTGGGATTGAACCCGAGACCTCGTCTCAGCAATCCATCACCCATGCCACTAGGCTACCGCGGTATTCTTGTTATATATCAATAAGTTTTTGGAGGAACGGGATGTGATGTCCCTCCAAGACAAAGGGAGGATCCTCCGACCAGGCAAGGTGATCGCGCCTGGCGGGCCGCAGCCCTTAACGGTTGTCGTTGGGTTGTTGTATATATACTGTACTAGCGAGAGAACTTCATTTTCGCGATGCAGGATCGTTGTGACGTCGTAGTTACGTATCGTAGTAGTTACTCGTCCTGTCGCTAGATGGCGCTGGGTACATGTGGTATCGCCACATCACTCCCCTCCACGATCGGAGGTTGATTGCGTTGAGTCAGCTGTCTTAGCTCTCTTGAGGCGAGGCGAATCCTTGGTGAGTTGAGGTGAGTCCTCGGCAGTGTCGGGGCGAATGCTTGCGTAGACGGGAGAGGTGTTCTCTTCTTGGACCGTAAGTGCAGTGTACTGTGCGCCTTAGATGTAGGCGTGGCCGAAGGTAACCAGGCTGCAGCGGTCGCTGCATGCTATGGTAGCCTTGTAATGGCCGAAGTGCTGGATGGCGAAGACGCTCATGAGGAAGAAGTGAATTGGATGGTGGCGATGAGAATGCTGCTGTTATTGCTCAGCGAAGGTTACGTGTTTTGGATCACGTCGGGGTCACCAATTTGGAGGAACGGGATGTGATGTCCCTCCAAGACAAAGGGAGGATCCTCCGACCAGGCAAGGTGATCGCGCCTGGCGGGCCGCAGCCCTTAACGGTTGTCGTTGGGTTGTTGTATATATACTGTACTAGCGAGAGAACTTCATTTTCGCGATGCAGGATCGTTGTGACGTCGTAGTTACGTATCGTAGTAGTTACTCGTCCTGTCGCTAGATGGCGCTGGGTAGTATTTTCCGTTTCATTTACACTGCAACGGTAATCGTGCCGTATTCAATATTGGACACACACTCGTTGCTACAATCTTGTCAATAAATGCGAGTGACATAAACAGTCGTCATAAGTGAGACTTCGATTGTGCACAAAGTTAGTACAAATTGGTGTAAATTGTCAAAACATGCGGTTTCTTAGTTCAGTGGTACTTCTCACCGTAGTGGGACTATCTTTGCAAGTAAGTTTAGCTTTAAGACAGTGTATCAAAAGCTTGAAAAATTTTGCTTTTATTTATTTTATACTAACTAGCTGACCCGCGCGACTTCGTCTGCGTCACCCCGTTTTTGCAACATTTTTCATTCCTGCTCCGCACCTGTTAGTCGTAGCATGATGTTATATGCATATAAACCTTCCTCTTTAACCATTCTATCTATTGAAACAAACCGCATCAAAATCCGTTGCGTAGTTCTAAAGATTTAAGCATACAAAGGGACAAGAAAAATAGGGACAGAAAACGCGACTTTATTTTATACTATGTATTGATGATGATAAGGTTGAGTTAGTTCAGAGCATAAAATTATTATTAGAGGAACATACTTACACCATATCTTTGCACAAAACGTAGGCGTGACAAATTGACAGAGTGAAACATAACATAACATAAACTCACGCCTTTATCCCCGAAGAGGTAGGCAGAGGTGCTAGCATCCACATTTTGCCAATTTATGTTTAGGTCCCAATGTAATAGGTGGCGAGCCTATTGCCATTAATCGGGCACTTATAAACCTACGACAAATACACACATAACTTCGAAAAACATGGAAAATTCATTGTGTGTGTGCCATGGTAAACCTGGGATCGAACCCGAGACCTCGTCTCAGCAGTCCATTACCCATACCACTAGGCTACCGCGATCACACAGAGTACAACCAAGTGGATAACTTAACTAGAAATAGTTATTTGTGCAACAAGAGAGCAAAACTGTTTTTTGCTGCGAGTGCTGATTTTGAATCCTGAGCAAGCGAGGGATTCTAGGATTGAATCACGAGCGTAGCGAGTGATTCTACTGTAGAATCCTGAGCGTAGTGAGGGATTCAAATGCACGAGATGCAAATAATTTTGCTCTCGTGTGGCACACATTACTTTTCACTTCAGCAGCGAGAACACATAAGAAATATTACTAAGAAGATAATACAACACTTATTAACAGAACAGAACACCTATTGTTAATTAAAATAATGCTGAAATTTTAAAAGTTAATAATTAATCTAATTACTTATTGCTGTTCTGCAAATTTAAAGTTGAAAGTTAAAAGCACAGAACACTTATATCCTTAAATTTTATACCCGTTATTTTTAAGGTGTGTTCAGAAACAGCTTACGTGACATTTTATTTTTCAAATGTTGATAATAGTAATCATTATAAATACTTATTTTGGTATTCAATAACATTACATAATTATTAAATAATGTAAATAAAATACATGGTTATTCTTTTACAAATATCTTTCAAATTTAGAATTTCGAAATAGGCCCTTTGACGTGCCATATATTAAAAAAAACCTTCAAAATACTTGTGTTTGTCACTCGAACTTTTTTATGGACGGTCAAGAGACAGAGTGTAGTGTATGTAGTTCGAAAGTTATTCGCGGAACAATCTTTTTGAATCTATGGTTGGCACTCTTTATTGAAAATTAAAAAAAAATAAATTAAAAAGCTACTTTGTCTCACTGAGTGAGCAAAATCGCATTTTGCACACTGTTTTTACGCAGCAAAACTCACTTGTTTGAGCTGCTGTGGTGAAAAATATATTGCAGTGATGTCAATGTTTGTACTACTAAAATTCACAAGTCTTATCATTTTTCATTTTAAATTCGGTTACGCGTAAATGAAAGCTAGATAGATAGATTACTCTTTATTGTACACCAAAAACAACAAAAAAAAATACAAGAAAACACCAAGGACAAGTACCGTATTGAGAGTTTATGATAATTATGTTTCCATAGACATTCTATTCCAAAGATCATGTTTTAGGGCACCCGGCGTACTATTATAGAACTAATATAAATGCTATTATAATAACAATTACAAATGTAGTAAGTGTCAATACTTCTACTTCCTTAAGTACCTACCTAAATGTTTCAACTTAAAACAAACACGTTTCGAACAAAGCGTGTAATCGTAATCAGACGACATTATAATTTAGGTAGATAAGAATCACGTAATGAGATACAAGATTTAAATAAAGATGTAACAAACAAAACATTTAAAATCTGTAAACATAGTTTCTAATTTCCTATTCAACATAGACTCAACCTAATGAAATTAGGAAATTAGGGACTTCGATATAGATGTAGGCGTTAATTAGGGAATTAGGGAATTCTCAACAGTTACTTGCTATAGAATTAAATTTTTTAATTGAAAAAGTCTGTTTATATAATCCAAGATCATTTGGATGGTAAACATATGATATGATATGAACTGTTCCCTCAACTTGCTACTTAAGCAAATTATTGTTAAACTAGTAAGTACTTAAGTAAATGTTTGAAATTGACCAAAAAAAAGAAATGCGGGCTAAGTTTCCTGTCAGAATCTTCTTAAGCCGATACCGGGTTTGGAACCGGTCGGTGGTCTAGTTGCTGAATTTTTTTGTAATTTCTATAAGATGGCTAATAATGCGAGATAGTCTAGTTATGTTGCGACCAGGCTCCGTAATATAGATTAAAAAAAATAGCTAGACGTCATTGTCGTAAATGAAGCTATACCTACTTCCGTGAAAAATACCTACTCATAGCTTCACTACGAGGTACCTAATGTATGTCGTGTTGAGTAACCGTTGCAACCGACGACGCGGCGACGCTTAGCTTTGTAGCCAAAGACGAAGTCCCGGTGGTAAAATTTCTAGGGTTTCTATTGAAAAATTCTATTCTCTTCCCTCCCTACCCTTTCCCTCTTTTGCATATGCGGGCAGGCAATTTCGGTGCGAAGAGCTCCTCAGTGAAGAGCGCACCACCTCCTATGGTCTATGAATCCTGTGGCCTAATCCAATCACCCACAGTGAACGCCGTAGATCTTCCTATGGCAATCAGAACCGACGGTTTAATGTGCTCTCCAATACATGTAGGGATCTATATGTGTTAAGAATGGAAACCTAGTCCTTATGACTAATATGTTTATCCTTGCAATGTACCTGCTAACCCACTCGATGACATGTTGTACCCCAAGAATAGTATCTTTTAGATGTGCTACGCAACAATGTACCTTCCCACGCTCTATTAAAGTCATTAACTCTTCATCCAATACATATTGCATACTGCATTCATTAATAAGCTCTGTTGATCTTATGTGCTCCTAGTCCGAAAGACTCTCAACGCTGCACCCGTGAAAACGTAAACAAAAGACATTGTACTAAATTCGAAAATGAAGCAGATTTATATAATGCTGTCTTTGTCATTTCTAACATGAGAGACAGGGATGGAAATCGAAGGTTGTGGCCGTCTGGCAAGAATTATAGATGCAATGCAATATTGTGAATACGAGCCAATTTAATGTAATGGCGGTAATTTAGTGGGATGATAGCAGATAAATGAATAAAAGTGTATTTATAGCTCGAAAGTGTAACTGTAAAATTTTCAATGTCACTGTGTTATTTTTGTTTGTTGCATAATCAATATTAGGTACTATCACTTTCATCTGAATATGAGGTAGATTATACGTACGACAAAAATTTCAAGAAAAAAGTGAAAAACCATTTATCAAAGCCGTCAGGGTAGGTGGGTATGTTGGTGGTTCATACCATTCGGTAGGGTGTAGTCAATGAACAGTTGTAGATACTTATATAAAAGAACAATGATAATGGTTGTGACGAAATGATTTATGCACAAATGCGCACGTGCTAAATTAGTTAATGACATCCTAGGTACGAGTCCGCAATGAACTTGGGCACTGCCCCACTGAGACCTATATTAGTACCTATAGGTACTGTTATGAGGTATACTACTACCACCTCAGATTATTACCCGCGGTCCAACTGGAATGCACATTAAGATATCTTTTCCCCGTGATTGGACTGTATATAATTGAACCACCTAAGTCAAGAAGAGTTTTCAGAAGGACCAAATTATACCAATTCACAATCAGTCACACTCAGGAAACCAGAACGCGCATGCGGAAAAGATAACCCAACTATATAAAATGATACGATGTTTTATTTTAGTTCCTGATTTAGTATTTCCTCTTTAATTTGCCGTGTAGATCGCGCAATCTTGTGTTGTGTATGCTAATGAATGCAGTTACGTATTCAGTGAAAGGTCAAATCAATTGGAGCAGGTTTGTTTTGTATACAAACAGAACAGACAGTAGTACATTACACATCGAGTCAGCTGTGCGAAAAGTTGAACACCGGCCGGGCGCGGCGGAGGCGGCGGGCGCGCGGTGGAGTAAATTATTATTGATTTGTTTGTGTAGGCCGGTAAACTTCGAATGTGCCAACGTATAAAGACTTCTTTGTGAAATGTTTTATTCAGTTTTAATTTTTCTTTGTCTCGTGTGCCGTTCTTTTGAGGTAAGTTCAATATGAACAACAATGTTTTATTGTTTTGTTTATTGGGATTGATGTTTCTAAATTTGAAACCGGCTGTGTGTGTTGGTTGAATGAACTTACTGGCTAAATTGTGAATTTAATACATTTTGAAGAGAAAAAAGTATTCTTTCTCGCGATCCTAGTTGTTTATTATCTGTGAAATAAATATCTTCGAGACACATTGAATGTTTGAGGAGTTTATTAGTGACAATAGTGAGAGCCTTGACCTTGGCCATTCCTTCTATCGCATTATGCCTCGGAAGCCTCGTTTTCAGAGTCCACATTATGCCTCGGTATATCCGGTGTTTCCTATATTCTATATCTGTGCCAGGGTTAATAAAATTGTTACATATTTATTTACAAGTAGGTACATACCAACGTTACTTATATTAAAACATTGTCACATTACGAACAAGATCGTAATGTTGAATGAATATTTTGTATCTGGAGGTTCAATGAACTGAAAATAATATTATCATACAAATACCAATGAACAATAGACAGACCATATCTACCTTCCTGATTATCCTTAAATAACGATAACGTTTCGTGGTTATTAATAAACAATAAAGTTTATTTTTAATTACCTTAATGATGTAAACAGTACTTAGGTAAGTATATGTAGATAGGTACTTACGTACGATCAAGTTTGTTGACCTCAGTGCAGTAATAACTATTATTAGTTTACATACATACATATGCTCACGCCCGTAATCTTCAAAGGGGTAGGCAGAGGTGTATTAAACCAAACATTAATTTTCAGTCCCACGTAATAGGGGGCGAGCCTATTGTCGCCAATCGGGCACTTTGATGGGTATGGCCATATAAGAACTGTGCTGTATCATAATATTATGTATAATCAACAAATGAGATACGGTACCACATTTACATGCACCTTTATAGGAAAAAGTGGTGCCATATCTCTTTTGTCGACGGTACATACATAATTATGTTCACGTCTTTTAATAATATAAATTTAGTTTTTAACGTGTTTAAAAAAAAGAATCTAAATATGTTTATCTGCATTAAAGAATCCGCAACACAAGCTAGTTAAGCTGTGCTTGCCATGGGGCTAAGTGACGTTGTTTAAATTGCCCTAGAATATTTATTCATTAATTTATATTTATTATTTGCAGAGGTCTTCGCCAGCAGACGACCACTACGTGGCAGCAGTTGTCGAGTATGCAGTGAATGTCAATGTGGAAACAAACCGAGCAAAGTATGAGGCGCTCATACAGCAAGCTGCACAACAGGTGCGTTGTTTAATACAGTTGAATCCGCTTATAATGACATTGAAGATAACAAACACATACATAAACATAAACTCACGCCTGTAGGCAGAGGATGACCCACATTTCGTCAGTTTATGTTTAGGTCCCAATGTAATAGGTGGCGAGCCTATTGCCATTAACCGGGCACTTATAAACCTGCGATAAATACACACTTATCTTCGAAAAGTCATTGGTATGTGTTATGGTAAAACAATGGATCGAACTCCCCTCGGAAAATGGACTGCTGAACCTCTTTTCAGCAGCGTTGAAACGGGGTTCAGCAGTCTATTACCCATACCACTAACGACCGAGTGTTTGACTACGATCCATTAATTGATTATTTAATTTGTATGTGTAACCTGTAGGTTAATAAAAATAATGTTTTTTGCTGTTCTTACACAGAACAGTAAAAAACAGCAAATTACATTATTTTCCTTGTTCGATGGTTACCAACATGATGTCATAGATAACGCTATACAAAGACAGTCCAAGACCTAGACTCACATTTACTGATAAATTGTCTGATATTTATCTTATACTGATAAGATAACGAAAAGTAATTGTTTATTATCCACGAATTTGAGGTAAAATCTAGTAGAAAAAAATTAGATGCAGGGTGATTTCTTCAACGGGGGAAGGGGGCCATCTTCAAGAAAAATGCCCCGCGTCTACTGGGGTGCGAGAGATAATATGTCTTGTATTATCAGATTTCTGGCAACCGAGGACCCGAAGACAACGTGCGTTTTAGTCGGTTCGAGTCCGACATAACCACCTCTCCTTCTATTCCCGTATATATGCAAGTTCTAGAATTTACTGCCAGTATTTTGCGACGTTGACTGGACGAGTGCTCTTCCCTTCTGTAGGCAGTTTTCCTGTTTTCCCCTCATAAGCCATGCTTACTTTGGTTCTGGATAGCGCTGTACAGTATCTCATGATATTTTATTAAGTAATGGTTTTCGTTCCAGAATGCAGATATTGTGGTGTTCCCAGAGCTAACACTAACTAATGGAACAACGAGTTTCGTCGTTCCTATTCATGGCTTGTTACAACAGTACCCGATACCGGCTCTTCGACCAGATCTTTATGATGATGTAAGTCATAATTCTTCCTTAATTTCATATGAGAAATGTCATCATTCTCTGAACCTTTTCCCAACTCGATTGGGGACGGCTTTTCAGTCTAACTGTGATGCGGCTGAACTATTTTCCGTGAAGCGAGTGCTCCAACTACCCGTAACGACTGCCATAGATGTTTGTATGGCAACCGGGACCGACGGCTTAATGTGCTCTCCGAGGTACGACCATACCAGTGCAAACAGCCATTTTCATGCATACAACTATTTGCACTGAGCCGTCAAACCCGCGCCCCGTGCGTAGCAGTCGCGTGCACTACCGCCACGCCACGGAGGTTGTCATTAGAAATGTAAAAACCCGAAAATTAATGAAGTTTACGGGCATGTTATACATTAAAATAGTTGAAACCGTAATAATCATAATTACTAATTTTGAGACCTATTTTCTTGGTAGGTGTGCGTTAGTCTCCCCTTTCTCGCCTTAGCCCATTTACTATATACTATATAATCACTCCCAGCGGATGATGATTTTATTGTACAGTAAAAAGTACAGGTATTGTAGACGACCTCCGTGGCGTAGCGGTAGTGAACGCGACTGCTACGCAGGAGGCGCGGGTTCAACTCCCGCTCAGTGCACATATTTGTGTGCTGGAATATGAATATCTGCATTGGTCTGGGTATTTCTATGTAATTTACAAAAAAAATGTATCTATGTGTGTTTATTCGCTTTCTAGAACCCGTAACACAAGCTAGGTAAACTATGCTTACCATGGGTCTAGGTGACGTTGTGTAGATTGTCCTAGAATATTTATTTATTATTTTATTATTTATTGTTATCATTTCAGTTGCTTGTGGCCATGTCGGCAGCGGCGCGCCAGAACCAGATATATCTGGTGGTAAACGGTCGCGAGAGAGTGGACTGCACACAACCGCAGGACGGCGAGGAATGTCCGGAGCAGAAGCTATATATCTTTAACACTAATGTAGCGTTTGACAGAAATGGGGCTGTCATAGACAGGTATTTAATTTATTAAACCCATCCACATTTCGCCAACTATGATTTTCGGTCTCACGTAATAGGGGGCGAGCTCATTACCGCTAATCGGGCACTGTAAAAGAATGGGTATACCGAAACAAATCATAGTTGGCGAAATGTGGGTGTTTAATACACCGCCTAACCTTCGGGGATTACGGGCGTGAGCATAATGTATGTATGTATGTATTTAATCCATATTCTGTGGCGATTATGTTCCGGGTTCGAATCCTGGCCATTACACTACCGACGTGAACCCACTCCTAACACAAGTCTTTGAGCTTAGCTGGAGAGGTTGGAGCTGGAGTAACTTCGGTTGCTAATATTCTTCTTTTTATAAAATATAATAATAATAAATAATAATTACCTAGCTACGTGGGTAACTCTCTGTCCATGCCACCTCCGCCAGGCCCCGGTAGGAGGAGTAGACCCAAGAAGTGATGGTTTGGCATCGTAGAAGATGACATGCGTGCCAATGAGCTTATTATAATGGACCAGACCGTGTGAAGTGAAAGAGAGAAAGCCGGGAACCGCTTCGTATGCAACCGGGGCTAACGCAATGATGATGATGATGATGATTTAGTCCATAGAGGTACTATTACTAGCGATTAAAGTAATAGTTGCCACATTACCGTGTTACGGAATTTAAAATGTCAAATGTTCATGTACAGTCGACAAAAGAGATACGGTACCACTTTTTCATACAACGTTGTATCGTATATCTTTTGTTGACTTTATAAAGGTAGTGTACTTGAAGTATTACCAGGTATTTACCTAACACCTTGTATAACTAATGCTATAATTTCCAGGTATCGAAAAATTAACTTATTTGCCGAAGCAACTCACACGCCGGCTTTGAAGCCAGACTTGGGCGTGTTCACTACCGACTTCGGCGTCACCTTTGGCCATTTCATCTGTTTCGACTTGATGTTCCAAGTCCCTGCCATACAATTAGCCCAAAAATCTAACATCAAGGACATAATTTTCTCTACTATGTGGTTTTCGGAAATACCCTATCTGACAGGTTAGTATTTTTTCTCTATGTCTATTCTAAATCAGTAGGTAACATAGTATTTACTATGAATATCTCATATCGAATCATATATCTCTTATACAGGATGTAAGCGAAACACTCCCGAAGTAGTTGGCTCCCGGTATTTAGATATTTTTTATAACGTTTAACTAGCGTTATTCACTCTCCATCCTGTAAATAATGCGAATAATAAAATAATAATAATAAAAAAGCTAAACCGTAATTTTATTTTGTGCCAAGTGTACCAGGTATCGCAAGGGGAAAGACTTTATTGGACGGCAACTGTTTACAAGGGCTTGTAAACAGTTTTGTATCAAACAAGTTGTTAACATGTTTGACACAAAACTTGTCAAAAACTTGTACAAGCAATCAGAACAAAACTACTTGTTTTATACATGTATTGAGACCGTCTAATTCGGTGTATAGCCAACATTTTGTAAACAAGTTTAAAACATATTTGCGTCTATGACATATAGCAACATGTTTGACATATAGCAACATATAGCATCTTGGTGAAAAGGAGTGTTTAGTCAGAGGTACTTTCTGTAATTAAGTTAGCTTGGGGCGATGTGAAAAAAATAAACATAGGCTGTATGTTTATTTTATGCAAATATTTTTGAGCAAGTACTTTCCTTGTGTGACCAATAAGAATAGCAACTAATAATGTATTATGTTTTTTCAGCCATTCAGATTCAAGAAGCGTATGCGTATGCGACGGATGTCAATTTCCTGGCGTCTGGTGCCAACAATGTTAAAGTTGGCAGTGCTGGTTAGTACCATTTTTTTTTGCCCGCGGCCGCGGTAGCCTAGTGGTATGGGTAGTGGACTGCTGAGACGAGGTCTCGGGTTCGATCCCAGGTTTACTATGGCACACACCAATGACTGCGATGCTTTTCGTAGTTATGTGTGTATTTATCGCAGGTTTATAAGTGCCCGGTTAATGGCAATAGGCTCGCCACCTATTACATTGGGACCTAAATATAAACTGGCGAAATGTGGGTGCTAGCACCTCTGCCTAACCCTTCGGGGATATAGGCGTGATATTATAAAAAAAAAAAAATTTTTTGCCCACGGGTACCAATCTCACCGGAGTCAGTGAAAGAGATTATGTCGGATTCGAAAGGACTAAAACGCACGCCGTCTTTGGGTCTTTAGTTGCGGGAGGTGAGGTAGTAGCGAACATATCCCTCGCACCCCGGCACACGGAGGGGCCCTCTATTGAGATGACCCTTCGGGAGTGCTGGTTAGTACCTATCTGAATTAGTTAATTTTTAAATCCTAGCTATTTTATGTATACTATTTTCCTTACTAGTTCCCGTACTCCATGTTGTACCAGACTATTTATCACCGTGCATTTTTTTACCACTTAGGTGGTAGAATAAAACTTGGTGGTGGTTCAGAAAGTTTCTGTCCTGCCAGCGCAGGGAATCAAATTGGTCTTCCCACTGACGGCACAAAAGCTCTCCAGTGAGCTCTGGCTGTAGGGTACTTACCACCGGGACTAGAGGTTATTATTAGTCGCGGTATTCTGTAAGACGGAGGTTCTTCCCCAGTCAAAGGATTGTCATAGATGAAGCCGGGGTAAACATCATCTACCTGGTAGAGAGACTAGGTAAGGAGGAGGTCTCTCTGGGAGGTCGAACATCGAAACACTCATTATCACCATCAGCAATCTTAATCTCCCTGCCCTTGTCCCAATTATGTCTAATGAGACTGCTCAATTATGACATTTATAACAAGACGGTATATCGTCGTGTTATAAGTTTCTAACTACAGGTAATACCTAAGTTATTAATTTATTACAGGTTCAGGCATATACTCAGGCAAGGCTGGTGCTCTGGTCAGCATTCTGCCAGGTTCGCCTACAACGAGGGTACTTGTGGCTAAGGTTCCAAAAGAACCTGGAAACGTACGGGTAAGATATTATTTTTATCATTCAATAATAGAAATATAATTACCGGCATAAACTCTGATCTTCAATGTGTATATCACTCTATGCCGATGACCTGCAGCTGTATAGCCAGGGGTTTGCGGATGATATCTCAGAGGCTCTCGACAGTGTAAACGATACGATGATTTGTGTGCGATAATGCCAATAGAAGTTGTAGAATATAATGAAGAATGGAAAAAGTAGTATAGAAGTATAAAATGCCAATGACATTAAGTCCGCCTTTGTACATTTTTTTTGTATTTATGCATAAAGTCAAAATAAATAATAAAAAAATATTTCGACTCTATTCACATCGTGTGCTATTTAAAAGAAGTAAACGTCTTTTGGATGTCTTTTAAAGATAGCATTATTATTATGATCATGGAGGAGCCCAAATCCTTCAATCATAGGCTAGGTAGGTATATCAAACTCATCAGCGCGTTTCAGGGCTTCATTTCTTTCGCGATTTGGAGTCCAGACTTATTACATTTTAAATAATAATAGCAATTCATTGTGAATATTTGTATGCACTGGTCTGGTTGTGCATCGGAGAACACGTAAAGCCGTCGGTTCCGGTTGCCATACAAACACCTATGGCAGTCGTTACGGGTAGTTGGAGCCCTCAAAAGTCCGACTAGCCTAACTACAGAACTTCGATATCGCCAATTTGGTTGTGGAGGTCCAAAGGCTGTTGCTTCACGGAAAATATCGTAGTTCAGTCGCATCTTGGTTAGACTATAAAGTCGACCCCAACTTTGTTGTGAATAGGCTCAGAGAATGATGAGTAGTCTTCCTTAACCCTTCCAGCTAAGCTCAAAGGCTTCTGTTAGGAGTGGGTTTTCGTCGGTAGCATAATTACCAGGATTTGAACATGAGACCTTTCGATCGTAAGGCCGACTCTTTAACCACCAAGCTACCAACACTTTGATATGGGCACTTTAACTCTCATTTGTTAGTTTAATTGCAGTCAATTTCTAAAATCAGGTATTTCTTCTAAACCAGGTAACTGATGATTACCCCGGCTTCATCTATGACAATCCTTCGGTCCAAGACAATCTGAAGTTTCTCCAGGATAAGTCTATAACTGCACACGTCACTGAGCCGCTGAGGGAAGGACTCCAGGAGTTCACCATAGTGGACAAAGAGGTCTCTTGCAGGTTCCGCGTCAAGATCAGCAATAGAAGCAATACAGTGAGTTTGTACATATTTCTGTGAGATTGGTGCTGCTTTTGGGTTGATTGGTCCATTGACTGATTGATGAATTGATTGAGCATCCATTGACTGAGCAATAGAAGCATCCATTGACTGAGCAATAGAAGCAATACAGTGAGTTTGTGTATATTTATTTGAGATTGGTGCTGCTTTTAGGTTGATTGATCCATTGACTGATTGATGGATTAAATTGGTTGATTGATTCATTTATTGATGAATGGACTAATTTGGTTTTATTGTCTTTTAAAATATGATGGTATTGTGCGTTATTATTACGGTTTTCAATTATTATTACTTTTTTATTTATTTCACTTCACCTCGCCTGATGTTAAGCTGAAGGCAAAGTCTCATGAAAGAGGGTTGCATTAGCATTAACATTGCAAACTCTTTCAGTGCTAAAGTTTTAAAAGATATTCAATAAACATACAGGGTGTAAAGGGAACACTCCCGAAGCTGAAAGCCCCTTGTAGTACTGATGGTACACAAAATTTAGGCACTAAAATAATTATGGCAACGCATATTTTTTTGTACACATCATTTTTTTCTTTTGTTATTGTAGACATTGTGATTCACAGGCTATCCAGTACCGCGCACATGTAAAAGATGGAACTCACACGTATGCTCGTCGGGAGATGGGAGTTACCGCCTGTTCACTTGTCGCTTGCAAGAAAGACGATCCTCTTTCCTGTCCATATAGGTAACTAGCGCTTAATATTAAGTGTTTACAAAAGCTTACATATATTAACAGGGGCCCTACCACCATCTCTTATAAGTAATATTAATTCAATCTCTTTTTTCTTTGTTATGTGATTCGTCGTCGATATTTATGTAATGAATGTATAATCTTCTTCTTCTTCTGTCGAGTCGACGGAATCTCATATTTTATTAGGCACTCATGAGCTTTTCCGCTGTACAGGAATGTATAATAAGACATTAACAGATACTTTTTAGTCCATTTTAACCATATAACAGTAGACAGACAATCTCGGGTTCTTCAAGCGGGGCGTGAAAAATCAACTGCCGAGGCCTACAGGGTAGGGATCGCCAGTGCAGGGACAGCACCTGTAACGTCGACCATCATGTTCTGGACGGCGCCTTTGCTTACCATCAGGCATGGTGCAGTCAATTTGACGACCTAAGCATAAAAAAATCTTGAGTATCCTGACGGACGCTGACGTTCCGAAGCACATTAATGAAATTGAAAAAAAAATTAAAATGCTATCTAAGCTAAGGAAGATGTGTGGCCACTGAGAAAAAAAGGTAAAGTAATCGATATGGAGTAATTATATCCTCAAACTTTCCTTTATTTACAGATTCAATCAGTATGAAGAAGCAACTATCGAAGAACTTGAAATTGAAATGACAACATACCGCAAACAGTACAATAATTCCCTTAACTGTGATGATATAGAATATTTTCCAGTATCGTTCAGATACAATAAGTTTCCTCTAAGCCCAAAAAACTTCACCTACGTATCAAAACTGAGTAATGAAATTGAATTCCCTACATGCGAATCTGACCAACAATGTACCTCTTCGGCTACTCAAAATAATTTATTAAATTCAATTGCTAAAGAAACTATTATATATAAGTTGAATACTGCCCAAAATGAACTAGTATCTTTTGGTGTTTGGGGACGACTATATAATAGAGATATAGATCATAATAAAGGCATATCTCAGGCAGATATTGAGAATTTCACTTCTTTTTTGGATCATATTTATGAAGCTAGTAGTGAAGAACAATAAAATACTTAAACAGAAGATTAGTGCACAGTTTGTTCTGTATTTTGAGATGCACAAGACAATTAACCTGACTACCTAACTTCCATAATATTCACTGGTGGAGAGTAACTGTACTAGTGGGTAGGTTATGAGTATCCAGAACAAAATGTACTAGTGGTATACGTACGAGTATCTTTACACGAAACCTAGGCGTGAGAAAGTGATACACCGTGAAACCGTGATGTGATGAACCGTGAAACTTTTTTTTATAAACCTAGTTGATAACTTTGACAGAAATATATATTGCAGTGATTGCAGTGATATAAATATTTCTAAAACACACTGCTACTGAAAATTAATAAAAAAATATAGCTTTTTAGATATAATGTCTTAGCTATCGCTGGTAACAGACTCCATAGAAACCTCTAGTTGAGCCCCATTACTTTGCTGGGGTATGATTGGAACCTTGACTGAGTGAATAAGAAAAAAACTATACAAATTGGCAAAAACTCAACATGACACTGGCAAATACTCCAAGAGTGAGCCCCATATTAAAAAAAAACGCCATTCTCGTAACACAATTTTCTAGAATTGTTTTTTACATCGATCGAGGTGCAATTAATAGATATTTTTTTGGACTACTTTTCATTGAAATTGTGATTGTTTTCTATATTTGGGAGATGCTTATATCTTCCACAATTTGAACTGAATTTTGTACATCTTTTGGTAGATTAAAATTCCCCTTCAGGGTAAATGAAATACTTACTTTTCTGTGAATATTATAGGAATCTTTGTAATAGCAGTAGGAGATGATGGATGTCATTAGATTTGAAGACTGATGATGATTCTGATAATGATAATGATTATAAGAATGTGATTTGGATGCTGTGATTATGAATGAGCTTAGTGTTACCTTTATTTACGAGTATTTATCATTTTCCGAACAATTTTAGATAATAAGTCTCTAGCAATGAAAAAAAAAGTTAAGCATGTACCTATGTGACGTAATAGATATATTATGATCTTGGAAGTAAATTGGAAATCAAATTTCACAAGACTCGTATGCATTTTTCGCTTTTAGGATTATCAAAAAAATGATTTAGTTAAATATTTATCTACTATTTTGCCTTAAAAAAAATAACAGACTGTATCAAAGTTTACTTAAGAAAACTAACTTGTAAACCAGCCAACACTTTCATAGGTAGGTACAGTACCTAGACCTAGGGCCCTTACGTACCGAGGGCTTTAAACACATTTAAGGCATGCGGTATTATCGGTCGATAGCACCGCAAGCGTTATTATCGGTCGATAATATCGCACCCGGTAATACTTCGATATCTGTGTTAGTAGGTTCATTATTGTAGAAACCTTATTTTGTAAGGTATTCACATGGCATTTCTGTGCATTAAACAATTTGTGAGATTTGATCGCTGATTTTATTTGAGGAAGATTGGAACTTACCAAGCAGTTACAGTCATTAGCTTTAACAAAAATATATGTTTAAGTACTTGAATTTTTAAAAAATAAAATCTGTTGTAATTACTTTTGTTTTATATCTCCACTTCATACTTCCACTTCATACTCCAGTCCATACTTCAAACCACATTTGCCTAGAGTGATATTTAAAACCTTGTTAAAATTAAAGTACTACAAGCAAATTTTTTGCAAAATTCACCTATTTGCTCGTGGCCTAACTAAATCGGCAAACTGATGTAACGCCGAAAACTACGTTAAAGAAAGGTTTTGACTGTTTCCAAGCAAGACTTAAATTACATTTACATTTTTTTAAATCTTTCATTCTGATATATTGACAAAAGACGGTTATTTATGCCACCAGGGTGGCAGACAACCACTCAGTCCACCTGATGGATAGTGATTACTGTGGCTTATGGACGTTTGCAACACTAGGGGCATCACAACCATGCTAATATAAGCACTAATAGAGGGGAGGAGGGATGGGGGAAAAAAGGGAAGGTTATGACAGTTTATGAGCTGTCAGTGCAGAAATCAACCGCTGTTAGTGAAGAAGAGGTTTCTCGGTCTTCCTACTTGTCAGTAACACAAAACAAAGCCTCTCCAGTGAGCTCTGGCTACTCTACTCACCGCCGGAAACAACACAAGGATTTTATTAGCCGCGGTATTCTGTAGGGCGGAGGTACTTCCCCAGTCAGTCTCAATTAGGACGGCGGACACCATCATTTCCACCACCACCTCCGCATGTAGTACAAAACCGAAGCAAGCTGAACTTCCCCGAACATTCATTCTCCTTTTGACGTCTCAACACAAACGCCGAGTAGGTACGGTACCTCATTGTAATAATATCATAGTTTATTCATATCTATTTAAATGATATCGTGTATGTACCATTTGGAATGTGAACTGTGATCCAATCAAAAATATATTTCGCAATTGAAATCAATTACACGTCTTATTGAACGATTGGGTAATTTCCTATATTTATTTCCTACGCATTTGGCGTCCCATGAAGATTTTCTGTGTGGTGTTGATGGGCGGAGGAAGCTCTGAAGTAGACTTTCCTCTCAAGGCTGGTAGCTAGTTAAGTTGGGTTAGATTGCTCTCATAATCTACGACCTCCATGACGTGGCGGTAGTAAATGCAACGATTACGCAGGCGCGGGTTCGATTCCCGCTCAGTGTAAATATTTGTGTGCATGAATATCTGCATTGGTCCGGGTGTTTCTATGTAAAAAATGTATCAAGTATGTTTATCGGCATTTTAGAACAAGCTAGTTACGCTATGCTTACTATGGGTCTAGGTGATGTTGTGTAGATTTTCCTAGAATATTTATCTATTTTATGAAAAAAAGTCAAAAGCCAACACAGGAGGAGCAGGAGTGGATTACGATAGACTTAGGTTAGAAGAGATAGGCGGAGATCTTCCAAAGACTTCCCCCAATCTCTTAGCGCACAAAGAAATAGGGGCTCACAAAAATACACCAAAACGTACAAAAATGCTCGACATGCATCGTTTGCTGATTTTTTTTGTTTGAGCCGGAAGGCAAACCCTGACCTCTGTGTTCACGTTGACCTTGGATGTAATCAGGAAAATACGTCTTCACGTACCTGATAACTTTTACGAGACATTTTGATAATCAATTATCGTAGGAATAATAATTTTTCTGTCAAACGATTTACGATTGTCGTATATAACAGCCTAATTCCAATCTAAACATGGGGTCTAGATAGCGTTGCGTGCTAGATCCATTTTTATTATATCGATATCGTTATTTCAAGTCACTACAGCATTTATTACTGATTGTATACTTATTGATAAACTCTTAATAAGGGTCATTTCAACGTCAAACGCCCCGCGTAGCGCACGCCAAGAAGATAAAATATTTTTAATTGATATACATAATTCTATTACTATCGATATTTTAAACCATTGTCATTACTTTATAATATTCTTATATTCTAAATTTAAACTACGAAACTTTTTAATTTCTGTCGCAATTAAGTATTAAAATTTTCAAGTTGTCCTGTTAAAAAAATGGTGCAAAGTAAAAAAGTGCTTGTAATATATACTGGTGGGACTTTCGGTATGCAGAAGAATGAAAAAGGAGGTAAGTTTATTTAAAGAACCATCTTGTGTTCTTGAACTTCCAGAATAATGGCTCTACAAGTACTGTACATCGAAACGATTATATCAGCGAGGAATTTTCTAAACCAGTTTTTTTTTCTGCGAATAATCCGCACGGATACCCCCTGCTATAGACGGTTGGAGAGGTTATGTCGGACTAGAACAGTAGAACCGACTAAAGCCCTCGCTGTCTTTAGGTTCTTAGTTGACGGGAGTTGCCATATATCATGCAGACATTTTGGTGACGCTCAAGTTTCTTTGGATCCTTTTTGGCTTTGTGGCTCTGGATAAACCAGACCGCACATCATTAAGAATTTTTGGTTGCCTTAAGCTTTGCTGATACGATGGAGAGTAAATAATGCGAAAAAATATTAAAAAAAATAGTTAAATGCCTTACTTTTCCCTTACACCCTGTATGGGGGCACTTCCAAAAACTATTGCTGTTTGCTTGCTGTTTTCGTATTTGATCTCCTGAACTGTGTCGCGCCGTGGCAAGCATGACTCGATCAGTAAGCAGTCTACTGCCGTGCGAATAAAAATCTGTTGAATCACACTACATGAAAAGCCACTATGTTTTATATGTCACCTTTGTTCTCTATCTAGATATTTTGGCATTACAGAAAACTCCTTTCAATAATCGTCACTTTAACCAAGATTGTTTTTTGGAATCCATATCCGAATTTTTGAAAATATTTTTTTTACGATAATCCCCAGTCCTAGTGCCACAGAAGAACATAGAACACAGAGTCATAAGGAAACTACCTCAGCTTCACGATCAGGAGTACTGGCAGACTCACATGGAAGGAACTGACCTGAATGATTACTTGGTTATACCAGGTGAGGCGTTTTAGTATTAAGATGATGAAAATAGTAAGTGGATGCGGATAGCCGAAGACCGGGCTAAGTGGCGTGTCATGGGAGAGGCCTATGTCCAGCAGTGGACTGCCGCGGTCTGATGATGATAGAACTGTTACCGTACTATATTACCACTGTGATGTCACTCGCTTTAGGGATGATTCCTACTTTTTTATTCTCGAAAAATAATCAGATTCTAAAAATATAATGCACTGTCTAAAGAAAAATTTTCTTCCAACTAATAGGTTACAGCATTTTCTAAAGGCGCTATACAATATTTATGTATTTACACTTTATTCTACACCAAGTAAAAATACATAATTAAAATCTATAAGACTATAGCAGTACAATGGTCGGCCTCATCGCTTTAAAGCGATCTCTTCCAGGCAACCTTAATTATTAGAAAATTTAGATATTGTTAGAAAAGCTTGACGTCATGCCTTCCTAGCACTTAATGCAAATGCATGGAATGCAAGAGAATATCGTATTTTATTAATTGGACTGTGTTGCTTTTAGATGTATTGTGTAAGATTCATAAATAAAAGTCATCATCACTACATAGTATAAAACAAAGTCGCTTTGTTGCAAAAACGGGGTGACGCAGACGAAGTTGCGCGGGTCAGCTTGTTTGAAATTTAACAAAGAATCTATAAATTGTTGAACTCATTCATTAGACTTTTTATCTTTTGACCTATTATGGTAACTAAAAACATTGAGATAGTTAATCAAATAAATATGTAGGTACATATAAAACAATGTAATTTCAATGACATAGTTTAGGTTTAGTTACACTATTTATTTTACACTAACTGTTGCCAGCGGCTCCGCCTACGTGTTTCTGATCCCTTTCCCGCTGCTTGGACTTCTGATCCCGTTCCAGCTGCTTCATAAAATACCTTCCATAAAGTTCAAGGAACAAATAAAAAAAAGAATTACTCGAATCGACTTGGTCCAGCCATCTTCGAGTAATCATTTTTTTTTCTAAAAGTCACGAAAACTGTCGATCCTTTATTTCATTTACTTATTAAGTATAACTAGTTAATAAATTTTAACCATATGCTTTCAGATGGCAAGGACACCGAACTGAAAGTATTCTACAAAATCTACGAATATGAAGAACTTAAAGACTCTTCCGACTTCACCATGGACGACTGGATCAGACAAGCAAGGGACATAAAGGTATAATATTTGATAGAGCTATGAGCGATTCAAGACTAATAAGTCAATGATCAGTGGTGAGCTCCTATCCGAAACTCATCATAGTTTGGTTAAAAATGGTGGTCTTTTTAGAATTAATACGGAAAATATATAGGTGACCGGCTATTCCATGCTTCACCTATGGATGAACTGCCGGCCGTTTCGTTATGGTGGCGTCACCTCGCCGCATGGAATGTGCTACATCGCGCAGCCCTACGCTCCTCGCTATTCGCTACAGTTTTATTTGAAAACTAGCTGACTCGGCGAACTTCGTACCGCCTTAGCGTAGCTTTGATGCAAAATTAAATGTATATTTTTCAATCTTTCTGAGAGATTTTCTTTATATTCTTTTCCGTAAGAACCTTGTACAGAGTATTAGAAAACTACAAAAAAAAATCAGCGAAATCGGTCAAGCCGTTTTCATGTTATGTCGTGACAACGGAAAACGGGTTTCATTTTTATATATATGTATAGATAATATACAAATATTTTTGGAAGCGATATCTAGTCCTGCATAGTATTTAGTTCTTTCCAACGTATCTCCGTTAATAAAAGTAAAGCTATTATTGTAATCAGTGACAGTTCACTGATAACAATAATAGCTTTACTGATATAGTGATCAATGAAATAACGAAATTTATCAATACATAAATGTTTTCTTTCAGAAATTCTACCACGACTATGATGGTTTCGTGGTCCTTCACGGCACGGACACCACGGCATATGGCGCTTCTGTACTCTCCTTCATGATGGAATCTGTTGGCAAGACGGTGGTACTGACAGGAGCTCAGGTTTGTGCTATCTACTACTTCTAGTGGGTACTCCGTTGACTAGACAGGTGATCAGCCTTATTGTATGGACCATTTCATCCATTTTCCTTGTAGCCACAGAGAACCACGGCCTATCGTGCTCTCCGAGGCACGAATAGACCAATGCAAATGTTCTTATTCATGCATACAAATATTTGCACGGAATGGGTATCGAAATCGCATCTCCTGCGTAGCAGTTCGTCGCTCGTTCACTACCGCCAAGCCATAGAGGTTCTCAGTTAAAAATAAATAAATGTTTTTAATTTTTCCAGGTGCCTATTTTCCAACCACGGAGTGATGGCAATAACAACCTATTCTGCGCTGTGATGATTTCAGCCACGCTGCACATTCCTGAAGTAACAGTATTCTTCGGAGCCCGACTCTTCAGAGGCACCAGGTTGTATAAAACCTACAAAATAGTATTGTATACCTATTCTAGGGCTCATAGTAAAGAGGTTACCTGCATAGCAAGCAATACTGGCCAGGCTGCATGGACCAAGGCTGTGGAAAATTAGCCGAAATATCGGGCTAAATGTAAATAATACCAGAATAATTCAGTATCAACTGGTTTTATTTCAATATTCCAGTTTGATCTTAGGATGGATAATCATTTTTATAAAAGGCCCCATAAAAACATGATAACAACTATCCTCTGACCTCGTAACCCCAAGAAGAAATGCTATACTAGAGCCTAGCAAGGCAATCAGCAGGTTCCTGGTGACGTCAACTTAGCAGGGACCAAAATAAAGAATAAAATTTTTACAGAGTTAAGAAAGTCTCGAACACCAGAATCTACGCATTCGATACTCCAAACTATCCAGCACTTCTGGAAGCCAAAGCCACTTTAGAAGTAGATCAGAAAATGTTGATCCATGCGCCAGGGTCTGTGCCAAACGAATGCAGACTACACGACCAGCTCTGCAGGAAAGTCTACATCTTAAAAGTGGCTCCTACAATTACTCCTGAAGTCATCAAAGCTGTATGCTCTGGGATGGAAGGTAAGGATTTTTTGTATTCTAGACTATTGCTTAATTAGTATTTCTAGAAGACCCACTACAGCTCGTGTAAATGATTGATGTGTGAAAGCAGTAGCGTAAAATAGACCAAGCGATTCGGCAAAATGTTCATTATGCGCACAGTCAAAGAGTGGAATGCCTTGCCCGAATCTGTGTTTCCGAGTTAGAACGAACGACGTCATTCAGACTTAGATTTCTATAAATCAAAAGAACGGTAGCATGGAACTGTTAAAAAGTAATAATGAACTTTTTTTTTCGTGCACCAAATTCCCGTCGGATACCAATCCCACCGGAGCCGGTGGTTTTGCCCGACTCGAACCGACTAAAACGCACGCCGTCTTTGGGTCTCTAGTTGCTGGAGGTGAAATAGTAGCGAGCATATTCCTCACACCCCGGCAGCCCTCTCTTTCGACATGACCCCCACGGTATCGGTGGCGCACTTTGCGTTGCGGCTGCAGCCTGCTTTTGCTAGGGTGACAAGTGGCTCCACCCGTAACCCCCAGGCCCCCGCTAGAAGTAATAACCAACTGCACGTTTTCCAGGTGTGGTGCTTGAGACTTACGGTAATGGTAACATCCCAATCAAGCGCAAGGAGATCTACAAAGAGATCGAGAACGCGGTGAGGAACAAAGTCCTCGTGGTGAACGTCACGCAGTGCATCAATGGGACGGTCCTCGCTAAGCCATTGTACGAAACTGGTCTTGTAAGTATTACTTTACGGTTTTTTTAGTAGTTATATCATCATTCTCTGAACCTTTTTTCTAACTTAGTTGGGGTCGGCTTTCCAATCCAACTGTGATGCGGCCGAACTTCGATATTTTGCGTGAAGCGACTGCCATCTGGTTATTTAATATATCTCGCTGATATAGTTACAGTACAACGATTTTATTTCGGACCGCGAGTTAAACGAGATCCTTGCACTTGAGGATTTGAGATCTTTGGTGGATTTGAATTCCTAAACCGCCATAGAACCTCAGACGAAAGCTCTTCGTCTGAGCATAGAACCTCGGGCTATTCTCAAAAGACACCCATTAACTCACAATGCGCATAAAGAGCACATACGTTTTGTGACTTGACAGGGGTCAATGTTATTATTGGTCAGTAAGTACATATGTAATATGTTTGCATCATAAAGTTAGAGGGATAAAGTGTGCGACGATGACCTCGTGGCGTGGCGGTAATGTACGCGACTGCTATGCAGGTTCGATTCCCTCTCACTGCAAGTATTTGTGTGCATGAATATATGAATATTTGCATTGGTCTGGGTGTTAGTATGTATAATGTGTTTGTGAATTCAAAAAAATGTATCTAAGTGTGTTTATCCGCATTATAGAACCCATCAGAAATTTGTTTAACTATACTTGCTATGGATCTAGATGGCGTTGTGTAGATTGTTCTAGAATATTTATTATTTTTTATATCCTTACACAAAACCTAGGTGTGAAAAAGTAACAGAGTATATAAACCGTGGAAGATGTCTTTTGTAAACCTATCAGCTCAGCTTACCATATTAGGTATTATGTACCTATAGGTAGGTAGGCTGTAAGAAAAGTGTAATTCATTTGGTATTTTAATTACGGTATCGCCCTAATGAGAAGACTATTTACGGTAGTGATAATAAAGTTATGGTTATATCTATACATCGGAATCCTCGATCTCGATATTTGAGCACTCTACAACGTCGGAATATTTTGTCATTTTGCACATTTAAATATAAAGGCATGACAGTAATTACAAAAGCTTGTCCCGTTATCCTGACCAGGGAGCCCAGGATGAGAGATTTAAGATGTGTGCGGAGAGGGAGCCTGAGAAATGGCTTCCACATCCACGGAAGGTAACAGGAGAAGTATTACCGACGTCTGGCATGAGTAGTTAAATACACATACGTAGTGACATGCCTCATTGCAATGAGCAGAAATCTATGGGGTGCATTCCATATAGTCAAATATACCTACTCTATTTTATTATGTGGAAAATGTTGTTGGCCTCGCAGAGATACTTCTCTATGTTAAGTTATGATTTGTAATCATTTGTGTGATTGTTTATTTTCCCAAATAAATAAAATAAAAAAAAAAACTACATACCTACCATAATGTTGGAGTTAACTGTGGTTAGCATAAAGACAAACAGCTGTGGTTTTTTGTGCTAATCGTTCTGTAATCTTTGTATATGTGTAATATAAAAAGTAGCCACGGTAGCCTAGTGGTATGGGTAATGGAATGCTGAGACGAGGTCTCGGGTTCGATCCCAGGTTTTACCATGGCACATACCAATGACTTTTCGATGCTTTTCGAAGTTATGTGTGTATTTATCGCAGGTATCACAGGACCTAAACATAAACTGGCGAAATGTGGGTGTTAGCACCTCTGCTTACCCCTTCGGGGATATAGGCCTGAGTTTATGTTATGCTATGTGAAAATAAATTGAAATCAGATAAATCAGATTTGGTTAAGATATGCCGGGTCTATTTGTCATTATGGAATGCATGCCTCCGATTGTTAGGTTGCTATGTCTATCTGTTATTATCTACCGTCTAAAAACCCTATACACGTTACTGTAGAGACCACATGTTTGAGCATGTTTCGATCCAGATGTAGCTTTCGTTTCTTCTATTCTTTGTCACAAATATTGTCAAATCTATGTGTACTTATAGTTGCGACACGCTATGATGGCCGTTTAGCCACGACTGGATTTGCTCGTTTTCTCTTTTTTGGTGAGGAGAATATTGGACAACGAACGAATAACTAAAATAAAATATGGCGAGACTAGCACTGAAGAAAATAAAATAAATGAGCAAAACCAGTCGTGTCAAAACGGCTATCATAGCATGCCGCAACTATATAGTAAGCAATAAAACTATTTGAATGTTAATAATATTATAGTTTTACAATCATTGAGCACGCCACGCTATATATGAATAGAATGCCTGTTTTGTACTCAATTCATTCTATTTATTTTCTAGTCTCAATACTTATTAACAACATTAATACTTTAAAGTTTAACCATTTGTAAAAATGGTTTTTGTTTTTTAAATAGTAAGTAAGCATTTCCAATGTCATTTCTCAAGAGTGCTATAGTGAATTGTCCCCATCTGTACCCCAAGTCACTAAAGAAAAGATGTATTGACGCCCGCACAGTTGTTCGGTATATATATTATTTATTTTTCTATGGGTATACATAATCTATGAAAGGTGGATATTAACGTCACCACCGTAGAACCCTTTTGTTTTTTTTTTTTTTTTATGGCAGGAAAAAATTCACCTTCCGCATTCTACGGGCTCGGGGAAGCCACGCAGGTATGTGGGGCTCTCACCACACTAACACCGTAGAACCCTGTGCTATCCCAAAAAAACACCCAAATAACTCGTATTGCCACAGAACAATGAATACCTACGTATTCTCTATCCCGTGTATTGCCGACATAGCCTATCGGGTAAGCAAGCTTAAATGGCAATAGGCGAAGCACATAGCAAGAAGAATAGATGACCGTTGGAGCCGAAAGGTTCTGAGGTGTGGTGTGCCTATGTTAGGCAGTGGACATCCTATGGCTGAAATGATGATTTATTTGTTTATTTATTTATTTATCCTCTTAAAACAATTATCTTTACAGTGGGCCTAGCCAAAATGCATTCGTTCCGAATCTACCTACATTCGTCATCGCTCTGCAAATGTATGGTAGTAACAAATTGGATCACATGTCATTTCGACAACAAATGTTATTCCCATACATTTTCAGAGATTCGGAACGAATGCATTTTGACTAGGCTCCCAGGTTCCCACGGCGATGGCGCAAAATGCCACCCCATACCCAAGGGCTAGATGGGGACACCATGGTCCCCACATTGGAGGCAGAGGGTCATCTCAACAGAGATGTCCCCGGGTATGTCTTGTATAATCTCACCTTCGGCAATCAAGGACCCATGGACGGCGTGCGTTTTGGTCCGACATAATCACCTCCATCATTCACTCAGTGAGCAATAAAACAAGTCTACCTCAACCGCAATAATTTTAAGATTCCATGCGTGCTGCGGATTATCTGCATTTTATGACGTGACTGGGGTCAAGATATGTGTCCATAAATTATACACGTCGAAGCTTCCAAAACAAAAAACAAAAGAAAAAAGACAGTTCACGTTTCTGAACGCCAATCCTATTACTGATTTTCTATGTTATCTGTGCTAATATGAATACATTGGAACAGCTCCTGTTGGAATGCGGCGTGGTGCCAGCGTACGACATGACCGCAGAGGCGGCGTGGGCTAAACTCGCCTACGTCCTGACCAAGACTGACCTCTCTTATGAAGAAAAAGTAAAGGTACATGGGTCAATATCAACAATACGTATTTTTTGTCAATTTTGGTGGCGGAATTTATTCTTTGGCTTTTGTAAAAAATAAGGACGCAGTTTAAAAATAGATAGTCAAAGTTACAAGAATCTGTAAGAGGGCTGCAAATCTATCAATAACTTTATGAAATAATTCAGTTTTAAGTTCAGGTTGGCACCAAAATTGAGATTCGCCCACCAAACTTGAAAATCAGTGGAAGCAAAATTTAATTTCTTTCACAAACCTCAATCTCGCCAACTCAAACCCACAGATTCTTAGGAGTTTAGCAGTATGTAATTCAAAGGATAATAAAACTCCATTGTGAAAAAATATTTTTCATTTTATGTAATCACAAAAACCATAATTCTATTTATTGCAAACAAAATTAGGTAAAAACTAAGAAACCCAATATGATTAAATATAAAAATATTTTAAACATTGGATTTTAACCCTTTAACTGGTAGAGGAAACTAGTCATGTGATTGAGATGAAACTCAGTTATGGGATGTAGGTCTTTATGTTTATATTAATTATGCCATAAAAAAATAAAAATTAAGAAAACCTTGGAAAAATTATGATGAAAATTTTTAAAACAAGGAACAGCACACCAGGGCACTTCGCATTTGCCACATTGTATGTTGGACCTTTTGTTTGTGGTCGCGCTGCTACAAAGTCGGCAGCGCCTATAGGTGTCTTTACCTTCTGGTAAGTGCTCACTAACATTAGCAAATCGGATATCTTCAGGAATTCCAAAAAGTTTCTTCTTGCGACTGACTGCCCCTACACTATAATTTTTTTCTTTGCCAAAAATTTTGGAACAGATGAATATTTTCGTTTTCGAAATGTCAAGTTATTCACAAGTTCTCTGGCAAGCCTGAACATCTTTTGGCTCATAGGATTAAGCACTCTTGAATTTTTTGAGCACAATATATTGGAATTTGTGATTGCCACATCAAACAAGAAATAAAACAATCATTTCCACCATTTCCTGTTTTGATGAGCGACATGGATGGGTGGAATCAATAGATTTGACCAGCAAAAAGTCGTGTAGCTTTTTGCTGGTGTAATCTATCAACTCCACCCATTCGCTTTGAGTATTCTAAAACTGAGCGTGGACAGGAAAAGGATCTTTTACTACAATCCTTTTGTGTTCGGTGACAAATAGCCTCCTCTTTTAGGTGAAAGGCTGTACTCAAAATGGTCACTAATTTTATGTCCTTCCAGATGGCAAACCCCACATTGATCCGAACTCTACTCAAGGCATCTGGGATTTTTTTGAAATCTCTGAAGTGTCATAGTCTCAGCAATCTCAGGGACACATAATGCTGGATTACTAAACCAGTAGTCTTCAATTGATGGTAATTTGTGTATCCCCATTTGTATTAGCATTCCAAGTTAATCCTTCAGTTCATGTTTAGTCATTTCGGTATAGTTTCTTATATTTGATTGTCTTGCAAACAAGTTCGTTTGAACTAGCAGGTTTTCAATAACTTCACTATCAAAAAATGATTCGATAAAAGCAATTGGTCTTGATCTACTTGGAAAATGAATCTGCGATTGAAGTTAGTTTTCATCAAAGGAAGGCACATTTACATCATTTGTCCTTCTTCTTTTTCCAGTCTATTTCATCTTCACCAGAATCGGGTTTCTCCAAAAACAAAAGGCCCTACCTTTTGTTGGTGGTGGTGACACGAGATGTAGAATTAAGAGGTGCGGTAGTGACATGAGTTGTAGAATCAAGAGGTGGTGCGGTGGTGATACGAGATGTAGAAGCTAGAAGTTGGGCAATGGCAGCGCTAGATGTTGCAGCACAAAGTACTCTGACACTTCTTTCTCCTTCTATTTCATTTTCTTGACAATCTGTTGTATTATCAATATCCATGGTCCTGTTGTTGCTCTCTGTATCGGTTTCGTCTTCACTATCATATTCAACATCTTCTTCCTATTCATCCGTAGCTTGTTCGGGCCCATGCTTTCCACGTCTTCTCTTTCTAGTATATTTACTAACCATTGGTTCCAAAATAACGACACGATCTCATCATCGTGCTAAGATACGACGTCGTTCATTGTCGGACGACACGATTGTGGTTGTTGGATAACACGCCCGTGTTTTCCAGCGATGAACGAGACGTTGTACCGTTGTACAATGATGAAGTCATGTCGTTATGTTGGAACCAGATCCTAACTGGTATATAATACAGTACATTTAAATATTTTGGTGGCAAGTTTTCAATTTTGGTGGCGAAAAACACCACCAAAACCACCAAAATTGAGCCACCAACATTGAAACCAGGCGTAAAATAAATCTCTAAAAATAGAGGGTTTAAGTTACAATTAAAATAATAACAATGATGTATGTGTAACCTAAATCACTACCTATAATGTGTACTTAACTGGTAAAACACTTTGTATTCAAGAGCAAATCGTTCCACCAAATATTGAACTATTCTTGTCCCTCTTCCCGCGTAAAATGTAACTTACCTTTTTGGCAGGAAATCACAATACTAAATACACAACTGTTACACGCAAGTGCGGGCGCACGATTGAGGGATGAGCAGTAAATAGGTCGCATCGATCTCACACGCACGTAACTTTGATTTATAGTTAATTGAAAAAGTGATACTAAAATTCAGATTTTTGCTTGGACAAACTTTGATTCGGGTATCCTGCGCTTTTAAATAATATTTTCTGATATGTTTAAATTGTTTTAAGATAATGTGTTTTGTACATATAGATACGAATTTTTTTTTTTTAATAATCCTTTATGGTTTTGGTGTAGTGAATGCATTTATGTAAAAAAAGGGAAATGGGACAAGCCACCAAACTTGAATTTTGAAGTGATTTTTTTTATTCCTTAATTACTATTATACATTTATAATAAAAAAATGTTGCCTCAAGTAGATCAAGTTACACAGTTCACATTAAAAAAATAAAAAGGTAAATTCTGTCATTTCACACCGCGATTCCCAGTGAAGACATATAATATTTGCCGTTGGGATATTCACCCACATGCTTTAATTTAACATAACATAAACTCACGCCCATATCCCCGAAGTGGTAGGAGGTGCTAGCACCCACATTTCGCGAGTTTAAGTTTAGATCCCAATGTAATAGGTGGCGAGCTTATTGCCATTAACCGGGCACTTATAAACCTGCGATAAATACACACATAACTACGAAAAGCATTGAGGCTCAACCAGTTGAGCATCTTAGTTGTGTTGTGCAGTGGGTCAGTAAGGGAAAAGTCATTGGTGTATGCCATGGTAACCTGGGATCGAACCCGAGACCTCGTCTCAGCAGTCCATTACCCATACCACTAGGCTACCGCGGTAATTTAATTTCATTCACTAGAATTCCAAAAACGCCACATAACACTATCTAGTGTGAGGTTTTCAATATTTTAAGTAAAATAAACTACAAATACTCACTTTTAACACATATTGAGAACTCACTTGTACTTTTCCACAGTATTTTTATTTTTTATTTTTTAATAGACCTGACCGGTTTCGCCTTACGGCATCCTCAAAGGTTTACGATGACATGATACGATGACATGTGGAAAAGTACAAGTGAGTTCTCAATATGTGTAACAACAAATTCCACCAAGTGCCATCAATCAACAGTATAAATAGTCACTCACTTTTAAACTTTCGCGTTGCATGATAATATGGTTAGCGAATCCCGGGTATCAACCACGGCTAATGCAACCTGGCCGAAACGTCAAGCAAATCAGAATGTAAATTAAGTATTGTATTTACTATAATATGATCGCGTTAATACCCGAGTTTCGTTAACCATAGGAAAAAGCATCTGATGAGGCCGTCAAGCTGATTGCAATGGTGACCCTCTTTCATGAGACTTTGCCTTCAGCTTAACATCAGGCGAGGTGAAGTCAAATTGACGTTCCACAAATAAAAAAAAAACTACAAAACAAATCAAATTGAAATTAATACTATTTTTTACAGTTGATGAAGACCAACATTCGAGGGGAAATGAATAGCCCGAACTGATGAACAGGACTCATAGATATTAATATGATTTACTATCTATTTATTTTCGAAGTTATTGAAATTCATCATCAACATCTCAGTGACGAGAATTGGCGCATCCAACGCTTCGGGGCCCGCTTTACGACTTTTACTTGTCTATTAGATGGTGTCCGCCATCTTCGATAGTGAGATAATTGGCCCGTATGTGATGTTGCGATGTTAACCAGCTGCACACGCCTATATCCTCGAAGGGGTAGGCACAGGTGCTTGCACCCACATTTCGCCAGTTTATATTAAGGTTCCAATGTAATAGGTGGCGAGCCTATTACCATTAACCGGGCACTTATAAGCCTGCGATAAATACACACATAACATTTCCCAGGTCAACCTCTTCTACCTACTCGAAATACATTGTCAAATAATAAAAACTTTTTTCATTTATTATCCTCACTAATCATTAGCCTGCGGAATACAAAATACCTCGGTTAATAATAACCTTGTGTTGTATTTCCGGCGGTGAGTAGGGTAGCCAGAGCTCACTGGAGAGGTTTTGTGTTGTCAGTGGGAAGACTGAGAAACCCTTCTTTGTCTTCTGCATTGACAGCACAGAGACCATAGAAAAATAAAGTACGTGTGTATCTTAATTCCGTGATAAAGACTCTCTCAACCTCCTTCTCCTTAGCTCATTGAGAAGAAACAATAGAGTTCAGCTAATATTTAACCTGCTTCAGTTTTGTAGAACGTTCTCTCAACCGTTTATGTTAACAAAATAACATAACATAACACATAAAATAAACTCACGCCTAAATCACCGAACGGGTAGGCAGAAGTGCTAGCACCCACATTTCGCCAGTTTAGGTTCCAATGTAATAGGTGGCGAGCCTATTGCTATTAACCGGGCACTTATAAACCTGCGATAAATACACACATAACTTCGAAAAGCATAGAAAAGTCATTGGTGTGTGCCATGGTAAAACCTGGGATCGAACCCGAGACCTCGTCTCAGCAGTCCATTACCCATACCACTAGGCTACCGCGGTTAGCAAAATATTAAAATTATAACTGAGTTATAGTAATAAAAATCGTTTAATTGTTCATTTGATTGTAACCGAGCAAAACCAGCATAGATGTAAACAAACCACGGCTCAATATGTGACTTATAGAAGACGACGGGTCATCTACCGGCGGGTGTACTTCTTGGCCATCTGTCGTGAACAATCTGCCCCAGAGTCCGAAGGTGTACAGTCTCTCCGAACGAGCATTCAGAGTCATAGTATGCACAGTAATATTGCCAGTAACATTTTTAGTATAAGTGAAGTCTCCGACTTCCAAAGGCATGATGGAGACTTTCAAGGAGATGGGGAAGATGACAGAATCGTCGGCTTCCACTGCTGGTATTACGACTGGTGTAGGCATGGTGCCAATAACTGTAAGCTCCTCAAAAAGAGCCACGGAGTTTTCTTCGTAGGTAGGGAATCTGAAATTTTATTTTGGTACTTTTAATATTTAATATTGGCGCGGCTGGGGAGTGTGAGTATTAGTAAAACAGATTCTAGATTTTTCTAGACCTTTCCCCTAATCATTGTACGAAGCCGATACGACACCTTGTCAAACAACTAAACGTACAAAAACTGTCATTGAATTTTCGGCTTTATGAATATAGATTTATAGCTCATAAAATTATGAAAAAGACTCCATCGTTTCCTTCACTCTATACAATATCAATTAATTTTAGTCAATATTGGTAAGCGTGTACCTAACGGATTTGAGAACATCGAGCCAGGAGGTCAATGTGGATTTCTTTAACAGCTGAAGTAAGCAGTAAAGACTTCAAGATTGGCCTTATTTGGTTTGGCATCAATAATACTTGGTGAAGAAAGTTTGATGAGGTTCCTAATTTTATAAGTCATAATTCTCTGAGAATATTCCCAAGTCAGTTCGGGTCGGCTTCATAGTCTAACTAAGATACGGCTGAACTACGATATTTTCCCTGAAGCAACTGCCATCGGACTTCCACAACCAAATTGGCGATATCGAAGTTCTGTAGTTAGGCTAGTTGGACTTTTGAGGGCTCCAACTACCCATAACGACTGCCATAGATGTTCATATGCACGACCAGACCAGTGCAAATAGCCATAATGCTTACAAATATTTGCACTGAGCGGGGACGAACCCACGCCTCCTTCGTAGCAGTCGCGTGCACTGCCGCCAGTCACAGATTGTTGTTGCAACAACAACGCCGTTGTAACTAAGTATTGTACTAAAATATTTTTATTTGACCATTCTCAACTCTCACTTTTCCCACCACCACGGGTGAGAACTGGAAGTTTTAGTTGCGAATTATAAAGAGAAGGTTTACCTTTTACCACAGGTGTCTTTAGTGTCTCCAGTGCAAGCTACAACGGCACAAATGCGAGAACCAGTATTTGCAAATCCGCTGTGAGTTCTCACCCCGCTCAAGGCCGCAGCACGATACTTGTATTTCTAAAAATATATTTTTGATAGTAAATAATCGAGCTAAGTGAAAAAAATTTGAACTCGAAGTGTAAAATACAATAATTTGTAATATTAGGTAATATTCAAAGGTACCAGACTTAATGATTATGCCGCTTGCCATTATGGATCGCCTGCGTGGATGTCATATTTTGGATAATTCACACAATATCTTTATGAAATATGTAGCCTATGTGTTATTCTGATGTATAAGCTATATTATCGTAAAATTTCATTAAAATCCATTCAGTAATTTTTACGTGAAAGAGCAACAAACAAACATTCATTCATCCATCCATCCATCCATACTTACGAACTTTCAAGTTTATAATATTATGAGGATAATTTTAAATCGTGTACAGTCACCTGCAATAATGTATACGTTTTAGAACTTTTTCGTATTAAACTTGTCGAATTTTACCATTTCATGTCATAATTTTGACTTGTCATTTATTATTGTGACAAGGTTCCAAAGTGTATACATATTATTGCAGGTGACCGTACAATAAAGTATAAATCTAAAAGTAAAACATGTAACTTACGTTGTTACTATCTATTCCATTGCTCATATTGACTCGGAATTGGCAGGTTATTTCTTTATCCTCAATAGTCAATTCCTGGAATCCCTCCACTATGGGTCTGGTAAGATGTGCAGTCATAGACGGGTCTTGTTTCAGTACCAGGTTGTCAAGGGTCGCTGGGCTGTCGTAAATGGGTCCAGGCTGGGTCTCCACTACCTATTTAGAAACGTATTGTTGATTAATGGCATTCGGTGGAACATAATGATAACACACTTGTATTTTTCCTCGATACTTGTTATTGAAACGAAAAGGTTTCGCCTTACGGCATTTTTAAAGGTTTACATTCACAGTTATAAATAACTATTGACATAGATACATACATCTGCTCAAGCATGTAATGCCTCCAGCCCAAAAGGGGTAGGCAGAGGTGTATTAAACACCAACATTTCGCCAACTATTTTCGGTCCCACGTAATAGGGAGCGAGCCTATTGCCGCCAATCGGGCACTTGGTAAAGTAAAATGGGTACGTCGAAAATAAATTCCTAACCGAAAAAGGTTGCAGCTAAATAAATTTGGAAAAAAAATGAAAAATATGAGGTCGACAGCACAAGTATGACGCTCTTGGTATTGCACACGAGCGCATGGTAAGCACTTTAATCAGGTGCGCCGTGTGATTGCGTGTCGCCTAAGTGAAATAAAAAAAATCTTACTTTGCCTGGTACTTTTGGGACTTTAGCTACCAGAAGTTTCGTTGTTGGCGATCCCGGCATGGTGCTCGCCAAGGAGCCAGCTTTGCCTGAGTATATTCCAGAACCTTAAAAAAAATATTATTATGATTATTATATAATACTAGCTGTTGCTCGCGGCTCCGCCCGCGTGGACTTCTGATCCCGTTCCCGCTGCTCCATGAGCATTTAGGGGTATGAAAAATAGATGTTGGCCGATTCTCAGACCTAGAGAGAGAGAATCGGTCAAGCCGTTTCGGAGGAGTATGGCAACGGAAACTGTAACTCGAGAATTTTATATATTAGAAGACGAGTTTATTCTATTTCAACTCAATTTATTGTGAAGTATGTAATGCATATGATGTGGTTGTATTTACGAATAAATAAAGAGTGCATATAATTGCTAATTTGGGTAGGGTATGCAGCATCTCTATGGAATGCACATCCCTGCTGACGAGTACCTAAATAGTAATAAATAATGTCAGCTACTAACCAGCACTGCCGACTCTTACATTGTTGGCACCAGCCGCCAAGAAATTGACATCCATGGTGTACGCGAACGATTGTTGAATTTGAACAGCTGAAAAAAAAAATATCATGCCAAATATTCAAAATGCAACACAAATAGGTATTTAGTTATATTTGCATTTTCATCTAAGTTTGTACAAAGTACAACTTCTGAATGTCAAAATCAATGTTTCTACAAAGAAGTTCTTTGAGAAAAGGATTTGGTGATGAAAATTCTTGGTCACTTTTTGTTAACTACCAGTTTTGACCCGGGGAATAATCTGACCCCAACACTAAGAGATAATCTCCGTTCCCGGCTAGCAGATGAGATTAGCTTGGCTCCAAATGGGCCCTAGGTCACTAAACTATTTGGAGCACTATCATTTTCTTTTTATCGCACACCGCATCTCCACGGACACCACCCCCTCTTTTTTAAAGTTCGTGCGCAAAATCCCCACGGATACCACCTCCGCCAAAACCGAAGGAGGTGATTATGTCGGACTCGAACAGACTTAAAACGCACGCCGTCCATGGGTCCTTGATTGCCGGAGGTAAGATTATATAAGACATATCTCTCGCACCCCGGCAGACACGGACACAACCATCGCCCGAATCGGTCCGAATGGTCATGGTGGACTCGAACCAATCAAAACGCTGTGTGCGTCGGATTTCGGATCTTCAGTTGCGGAGGTAAGATATTACAAGACATATCTGTCGCATCCCTGCAGACCCATTACCATGGCCCCCTTCCCCTGGTATGGGAACCACGTGTCCCCATTCAGCACTTGAGCGCTATCCCGGGCACTACCCTCTCATAATTCCTCATAAAACCTTCTCATTCATAAGTGCTCTTTATGTGCCTAAACTGAATAAACGAAATTGATTTTTGATTCTTTCTTTGATAAAATATAACTCTACTAACCAGTTAAATATGGCATTTCCGAAAACCACATAGTAGTGAATATAATGTCCTTCACTTTATACTTCTGCACGAGCTGTGTGGAGGGCACTTGGAACAGCAAGTCGAAGCATACGTAGTGACCAAACGTGACGCCGAAGTCAGTTGTGAAAATACCCACGTCTGGTTTCAACGCAGGAGTGTGACTCGCTTCACCGAACAGATTTATTTTACGGTATCTGGAAATAGTTACGATGATATTTAGATTATTTATACTGTTGATTGAACTTGGTGGAACTTATCACTACATAGTATAAAACAAAGTCGCGTTTTCTGTCCCTATGTCCCTTTGTATGCTTAAATCTTTAAAACTACGCAACGGATTTTGATGCTGTTTTTTTAATAGATAGAATGTTAAAGAGGAAGGTTTATATGTATATAACATCATGCTACGACCAACAGGTGCGGAGCAGGAATGAAAAATGTTGCTAAAACGGGGTGACGCTGACGAAGTTGTGCGGGTCAGCTAGTTGTTATACATGATAGATATTGATAATACACTTGTACTTCTCCACTGTTTTTATTATTGTACCTAACCGGTTTCGCCGTGCGTATTCTCAACGGTTTACACTGAACAAACATTAGTCAATGTAAACCAGTGCAGAAGTAATGCAGTGGAGAAGTACAAGTGTATCATCAATATCAATCATTGATACTTTGAATACAACTGTCCGACTGGGGAAGTACCTCCATCCTACAGAACACGGCGGCTAATAATAACCTTGTGTTGTGTTTTCGGCGGTGAGTTGGGTAGCCAGAGCTCACTTTTTTGGTTTTGTGTTGACAGTGGGAAGATCGAGCGGAAGCGAAGAAGAAAGCGGTACTAAGACCCCCGTTTATTATGATTTATAAATATTTTAGATACGTACAACTAGTATGTATCTTTAATTACTTTTTCTTTAATTAATTATATAAAACTTAATGTAAAACATGGCCCCACAAAACCGTTTCCACGGTTTGACTGTGGGAACAGAACTATAAATTACCCACTATCATTTTCATGCGGACATATCATATCTTTTCATTATAGTGCATAGGTAATTAATTAATTAAGTTATAGTTACTAACCTGTCTATAACAGTTCCGTTCCTATCAAACACAACATTGGTGTTGAAGAAGTACAGCTTCTCCTCAGGACACTCCTCTCCTGGCTGAGGCAGTTCACAATCCACTTGTTCCCGGATATTTATTACTACGTATATCATGTTCTGTCGCGCCGCGGCCGATATGGCTACAAGGAGCTGAAATATTAAATTGAATCTTTTCTTTATAAACCAATCAATCAATTAGCCTATCGCAGTCCACTGTTGGACATAGTAGAGGAGCCCATGATACTAAATCGGGATTGAAAATTGATTGAAAATTATTATTTCCACGTCGCGCTGGCTAGATAGATTCGTACAGGATTTTATTTCGAGTTTTCCTTATCTCACACTGATATCATCTGCGCATTTTTTCCGTTTGTCTTAGGACACTTTTCGGATGATTAGGGTGGTAATATTCTTTTTCCGTCCGGTTTATTTGCATGTTTTTTATGTGCTGCCGTACTGTTCATCCGGCTACGAGAAAACTTGAGTACTTAATTTATAGCTTGCTCTTCTGTGAAGGTTATTAGTACAGTGTGGATCCCGCAAGGGGAGCAGGCTGTAGAAAAATTGCAAGATTTTCCCATTTATTTTTTGTTTGGAGTTTTGATTTTGTTATGTGGAAGCGAATCTGGTCAGCTAGTAAGCCGGTGCGCGTATGTTATACCTAAGCAAGTTATTTTCCATAATATCTTGACAAACTTTGATGAGTTTTATGCATTTTTTAATTTTGAGGTCAGAAACTGAACAAGAACAGAACTAACCAAGTTCTAACATGTTCTCAAGTATGCACAGTTGTTGTCAGTACCAAATTTAAAAAAAAATTCCAACTCCCATTTTATTTTAAGATTTAAAAATAACTTAGGCTAGAGATCAAATACTACAAGTATTTAATGTAGACTCTACAAATTTTACTTACATCATCGTAAAAATCAGGTGCTAGTGCAGGAGTAGGATACTGTTTCAGTAGACCATGGATAGGCACCGTGAAATTTGTTGTACCGTTAGTGAGAGTCATCTCTGGGAATACTATCACATCCGCATTCTGAAATTTAACAACACGGCAGGCGCACATTATGGGCATCGTCAAGGAATAAGATTTTTATATGTCGAAAAACAATAGACCTTATTGCTATAGTCATAAGACTAAACTTATTAATAAATCATACCGCTGTCGATGTCGATAGATGCCGACGATCGTTATTGAAATTTAAATTAAATGACGATAGACATAAAGTACATTTTTATACGACAAAAATTAATCCTGGATTCTTGTAGATGCAGCACGCCACAGACGCAAGTTGAAAACCGAAATTAGCGTTAATATTTCTATTCTGTTTATCTATTGCCTTGAACGTCTTTGATCCTACATACCTTCACGATCTATTTCCGTACTTATTAAAGAAAGTAATAAAAAAAGTAGAAACTAGGTCCCTTCTTAAAGGTGGTACCTACACCTGTTAATAAACGAACGAAGCAGCTCTGGTGTAGTTGTTCATACTTCTTTAGCCAACTTGTTTAATGCTTTTGCCTTCCTTTTATTTTATAACGCTAATTGCTTACATAGTTCCCTAATAATCGCACATGCTACCAACTAAAATCTTTAAATTAACGTTAAAATGACATAAAATGTTATTTTTGGCATTGTTATAGGCGCATTAAGTGAACGATAGTACAAACCTGTTCGGCAGCTTGCTGTATGAGTGTCACGTAGTTGATTCTATTGTTATCAGCATTTCTGTCGACTATATACTCTACCACCGCAGCCACATAGTGGTCGTCGGCTGGTGTGGACCTCTGTGGATGATAGACTTCGTAAGCAAATATTTATTTATAATTAACTGACCCGCGCAACTTCATCTGCGTCACCCCGTTTTTGCAACATTTTTCACTTCTGCTCCGCACCAGTTAGTTGTAGCATGATGTTATATACGTATAAACCTTCCTCTTCAATCACTCTATCTATTAAGAACAGCATCAAAATCCGTTGCGTACTTTTAAAGATTTAAACATACAAAGGCATAGAGAACGCGACTTTGTTTTATACTGTGATGATTTATTGCAAGAATTTGCGCTTAAGACTCTTGCGAGGCGCCTCTTAGAGGTGATCGCATGAGTCTTGGCGAGTGGTGGCAGAAGGAGTGCTACTACTAGCTATACACATTGTTGATTATTACCTATACTGACACGAACCGGAGCAACAGAGAGGCGAGGCGAGGGAAGTCTTAACACGAACGCACCGTTCCCACTCTCGCATTTTCGTGCAGTCTCGATCAGCCATAAAGGAAAGTCATCATCATCCTTGCTTCAGTCCCCATTTATTAATATAATAGGTAAAGAGTTCTTATATAAATGTTTTAAAGACACTTGAGTACTTACAGTTCGCTTAACTAACTTATGTTATGGCATCTAGAATGTGGATAACAACATAATAGAGATTTATGTGAATATACCTATACATATTCAAGCAAATACATATTTATTTGCGCTGAGCGGTATTTGAACTGAAGACTACAACGCTACCGCTCCGCTAGAGACCGTTGCTCAATTAAATAACAATTTCTTTTGAGTACCTTTGAAATGCATAACTAAAATATCTATTTTAAGCTTTTAAGTTCAAATTAAAATGTTATATTGATTTAAATTTACACGAATTGTACACTATTGCATGTGAAAACAATGACACAACATCCACGGATATCGTGAATGTTGTGTGTTGGTCAAATGATGGTCACCCTAGTGAACGAACTAAAAACGAAAACCAAATGCGGGTAGTTAAAGATGTTTCGCCCTTCAGTCTTCTCGGGACCTAGGACGTAACGTCATATCCGAAACGTCGAGTAAATATACAAATATTTTACTAAAGTTTACGAATAAGTTACGTTCTGTCATAAATAAAACCAAACTTACTTGAAACGATAAGCCGATGACGGTGAGTAATACGATCGCATGATGAAATCGCATGTTTTTTGATGACTTTTATCAATATGTCTATACTATTTAGCGGTGCGAACGACCAAAGTCTAAGTCAGGTCTACATCCGACTAAGACATTCACATTTATAGTCAAGATAGTGGCTCAATATATGCGTCCACTGTTATACACGACACGATACGATATTTTATATGTATCTAGGTATAGTCTTTGTTTAAGTACCTACTTAAATAAATGTTATCAATCTTAGTGTGTCTTTTTAATATGTTTTGTTTGAAAACTCAGTATAAAAATACTTTTCTGGTCAGTAGGTACCGCATTTTGTAGACTAAAAATCTGTATCGAACCACTAGTTAGTTCATTAGGTAGTGTTTCGAATTTTCTTACTTTTAAGTCATTTCTTTCTACTTTCGTGCAGGGTATTTAGCCAAAACTAACAAATATTCCCTCAAAATAGGGAGTTCAGCAATGAATTGTAATAGGCTGATTGATAGTATAAAACTATAAATAAATAAAATTGGATTTCCTGTTTGCAATATTAAAATAACATCATTTTTGATTTTTTTCCGGGTAATTTTCGAAACGGCTGGACCGTTGCAGGTATTTTTGCCCCTGATCTCAGTTATATAGGTTTTACTATAGGTCCTATTGTTTGCATGCAAATATGTACTCAATTTTATGAATAAAGATTTTCCTTTTCCATACTCTCGCCTATCGTACTCTATCTGGGTTAACCGAGGCGTGAGGGATATATCAGCGGCTAGCTCATCCTCGGCAACAGTTGGTCCGATACGGCGTGCGGTCTTAGTCGGTTTGAGTCCGACATAACCACCAGCACTATCTTCGGAGAGAGGCACAGGAAACATTAGGTAATATCGTCAAATGGAAACAAACTGGATTCTCCATCTAAAATAGCGTTATCAACATATCTGTACTGATAAACTATTGCCTACAATAAATGGTTTAAGTATCCTAATAGATATGAACATTTATTGCTCTATTCTTACCTCAATTATGGCCTTTTACTCACCTGTGCTGCGCGTGTGCAAAAACTAAAGTAATAATGATTGAAATATTTTTTGTTTTACGATAATATCTATAGGTACTTAAGTAAATGAGACTCTGTTCATTTGGATCAACTGCTTCAATCCCCTGGATCCTTATTTGAAATTTTCGTCCACTAGGATCCCCGTGTCAAGTGTAATCCTTTGGAAAAATATATAGGGATTTTTTCGCCCACTGGGTTCCCCGGGGGAATTTGTATGGATTTTTTTCTACTAGAGTCCATTTATTGCCTTGCTTGCAAGAATCTTTGTTATAATTGTTTTTCTGTATTAAACTTTCCATTGGTTAGTAAGTAATAAATAAAATTCTGGTCCTAAGTAGTTAAAAAGATAGGAAAGCTCTAGCGAGATGGACGACCAGAAAAACGGTAGCGGGCATCATCAAAGTCTCAAAATTCAATTAGATTTTTGGAAACTCAGTGACTTGACAATGATTAACAAAAATTGTGGCCGAGGTCATATCTAGCATTTTCTAAAATCAAAACTCAAACTTCCAAACCTTCAAACAAAACCTGATTAACACCCAATTTATAAGTATTCATAATATAATCCTAACGTAATTTTGCATGCATATCGTGATGGAAAATATTAGATGTATTTATCGCTGATGTATTTTATCTGTATAGATAGGATATTGGTGTCTTCTCTAACTACATACATAACATAACATAAACTCACGCCTTTATCCCCGAAGGGGTAGGCAGTGGTGCTAGCACCCACATTCTGCCAGTTTATGTTTAGGTACCACTGTGGCGAGACTATTGCCATTAACCGGGCACTTATAAACCTCGATAAATATACACATAACTTCGAAAAGCATCGAAAAGTCATTGGTGTGTGCCATGGTAAACCTGGGATGGAACTCGAGACCTCGTCTCAGCAGTCAATTACCCATACCACTAGGCTACCGCGGTTCTCTAACTACACTATACAAATAAATAATATTGAAGTGTCTGTCTGTCACATTCAAATAACAGTCACTTAGTAATATTAGTACCTATTACTTACATTGGGACCTAAAAACATAAAACTGGCGAAATGTGGGTGCTAGCACCTCTGCCTACCCCTTCCGGCATATATGCGTTCAGAACTTACAGGTGATATAAAAGTTCTATAGTTGGTCTATCATAGCTTTTTTTGAGCTAAGTAGCTACTGCCATTCAGATCCGCGAACTTCGAGAAGTCAACTTGCACTAGAGCCTCGTCGACTATTGGTGACGTCTTCACCTGCAAGGTAAAGTTGATTTGGACCCTGACGTACTTTATGGGGTACGAAGTCAAAGTTAAAGTTCAAACTCGTTTATTCTGTATATTGACAGCACTTACAAAACGAACGAACGAGACATTATTTTTTCTATTATTTCCATTTGTAAGATTCCTTGGGTTTCAAAGAGAAATCACACACATAAAGTAATTGCATACATTTTTATTCAAAAATAACATCATATCAATTGTTTACATTATTTATAAAGAATAATCAAAAATCTATGGTAGAAATGCTGTACTTATAAGTATAAAGCAACATGTCGATATACAAATAAAATTATACATATTCATAGTGCATTTTGCAATATTTTTCTAATTGAAAAAGAATGTCCATATTTTTTTTTTGAAATTATTTTTTTTTCTTAACATTTAAAGAATGGGAATGGGACACAGCACGCGAAAACCGCAAACATTTTTTTTTTAATATAAGACATGTTAAGTAATATCTGAGTACAGTTGTTAATCGATTTTCACAGAATCGAATGAGAAAGAACTTCTTTTTTACCATTTAGGTGGCAGACAAGCACACGACCCACCTGATGGAAAGTGGTTACCGTGGCCAACAGACGTTTGCATTACCAGGAATGTGAGTGAGAGGAGTGGAAGGGGAGGGGAGGGGTAAGAGTTGAAGCTTAAGAGAGTTGCTAAGCTGTCAGTGTCAAAGACAAAACAGGATTTCATTTCAAAACATAGAGATGTTAAACTTAAGCCCTCGAAATTCCTACTGATAACACATAACCTCTCGAATGTGTTCTGAAAATTGTGACAGACATGGCTGTGATATAAATAAATATACATTAAGTGAAAATCCATAGAGTAAAAGAATTCTTAAAATATTTAATGCAGCGGTTTGACAGCTAATCTTTTTTCACACAATACAATAGTAAAATCTACAAAAAGGCAGTGCCTTAAAGAACACGTCGTCTTAAATGGGCTTGAGTTTGACAAACATGCTAACCAACATAGATGCCAACTAGTTCGCTAGCAAATCGGCCAATGAATATCCTTCACTAAAGTTACAATCTAGATAGTTGTACAAAATCTAGTCTAAGTAATATTAGGACTGTAGTCATTCTATTGAAAAATATATTACATTCTCTGGGTTCTATCGGTAGGTATATTTGAAATTAAATAATAATATATTAATATTTTTCGTATATGACACAGACTCGATTACAATGACTTAGAATCTAAGAGACGTATGTACGGTAACAGTGGACACAAACTATATTAGTAATGAATTTATTAATTTGGTTGTTCTATTAAGGTGCAAATGCGAAAGCGTTTGGGGTGGGAAAGACGAAAACTTTATTTTAACGTTAGACCATCCGCTGCTTTATACGCCCTAACTACTCACTGTTTCGTAACTTTTACACAAAATTCGCTCGATATTATTTGCACATGCAGCGAATGGCTTAAGAGACTCATCTCATTTGATAGAAATTTCTAGATCAATATCAATCTACAAGGTCTATTCATAACAATAGCAGTTTATTTTATCGAAAAATAATGTTGCCAGTTACGAAATATATGTTCTCGCGAACACTTTCGTATTTGCTCCTTAAATTGAATATTTATTTACGCCGAGTCGCCGAGAGGGTACAAAGCGGTCATTATGTATGGCGCGGCGGTCATAACGGTAAAACGGGGTGGACAGAGATTGAAGAGTGAATAGAAATGAAATGGTCAGCTAAATCCTGTAGTTATTTTCTTTCAAGCGAAAATTTGGATTAGTTCATTAAAATAACAGAATCACGAAATATCTTTTATTGGGCTTAGTTAAAATTTTTGTAAAAGAATTTATTTAAAATATTCCAATGAATATTTTAAATAAATTCGATATCGCCATTGGTCATTAGACCATTGGTTGTGGAGGTCAGATGGCAGTCGCTTCACGGAAAATATCGAAGTTCAGCCGCATCACAGTTAGACTGGAAAGCCGACCCCAACTGAGTTGGGAAAAAGGTTCTGGGAATGATTCCAATGAATATTTTATTTCTATCCACCCCTGGATTCCTATTCGCCCCGTTTTACGGTACTACAGTATTAGAACTGTGTTGTGGTTATACTAAGGGGTTGTACTACAGTATTAGAACTGTACTGTGGTTATACTACGGGGTTGTACTACAGTATTAGAACTGTACTGTGGTTATACTACAGGGTTGTACTACAGTATTAGAACTGTACTGTGGTATACTACGGGGTTATACTACAGTATTAGAACTGTACTGTGGTTATACTACGGGGTTATACTACAGTATTAGAACCATAGTACGGTTACATCAGAGTATTGTTTGGTACAGTTACGAGGTACGAAGTTGTGTGGTACTTAGCACGCGGTCACTTCATGAGTCTTCTTCTTGCTACCGGTCGCTGTCAGTGCTGTAATGTCTGTTGAATATAACAATCAGTAATAATGAAAATTTATAAATAAGTAAGGCCCTTTTTGTGCCCCTTGGGCCGGCTTAGGGCCCTGCCCGTAGGGACCCGATGCACCACTTGTCACACACAACAAGGGTCACTGATATTCACTGTTAAATATTTCGGGATAAATACCATGTTTGTTCCATTGGTTGTTCCATAAAATCAACATCCATGGTAAATATCCCGAAATATTTAACGGTGAATATGTAGTTGGAGTCCTCAAAAGTCTAACCAATTTAACTTGGAACTTCGATATCGCCATTGGTCACTGGACCATTGGTTGTGGAGGTCAGATGGCAGTCGCTTCACGGATAATATCGAAGTTCAGCCGCATCACAGTTAGACTAGAAAGACTGGAAAATTATGATTTAACACTGTTAATAGGTATGTAAGTGACCATGTCAATCTAAAATCATACATTGGCCATTGATAGACAACTATCTAATTTTATTGAATATAATTGCGGAAATATTCTAAAAACGAAATAAGCGATAGCTTTAAATTTCTTGACAGCATCAAGAACATAACTTGAAGAAAAACAAGCATTTTAATTTAATAGAGTAAGGGCAGGCAAATGATGACGTTTAAGCATCTAAATCAAATAGCTACTCTTGTCAGCACAATATAGAGTATAATTTAGTTTGTCAAATTTGCACGCAGTACCTACTAGAAAAACCATATTCTGTTGTACCGTTACAGATGCAATCTACATGTTTGTTGACAGATCCAAGCACATTGCAGTTTACCTACAATTTTCTTGATAAACCGTTCGAAGAAAGGAATTTTAGCATATTTAATACTAAACAATACTAGATTGAATACGTCGTCCAGTACTTTGCTATATATGTAAGAATCGAACTAAGCAATCAAATAAATAATACCTAGTTTTGAAATCTTATCGTGTCCCTGCCCTTGTCTCAATGAATTGTGGTCGGCACAACATGTCATTCTCCTCCACACATTCCTGTCAGCTGTCATTTTAGTCACTCCCTTCTTTGCTATATCTTCTTTCACACAATCGATTAATCTATTTTTCAGGGTCAGCCTCTGCTCCTAAAGCCTCTACTACTCTATTCATACTTTGGACCTTCTTTTACCATATTCTCTTCTCGTAGTACGTCCATACCAAGACAATTGTTCACATTACAATTTTTCATTTACTGGTGCCATTTTCAAACTTTCTTTAATATACTCATTCCTTATTCTATCCATTTTAGTCACGCCAAACATTCATCTTAACATTCGCATCTCTGCTACATGTAGTTATCTTTCATCCGTCGCTTTTGCAGTTTTGAAATCTAAGAAACAAAAGTTTAAACTAAATACGTGCCGTATTTTTCACAACTATTATTTCTTGACGAAAAATTATTAAAATCTGAATCCAAAAATATCAAAAAACACACCTGCAAAGACTTAAAAGCTCTTAGTTTTTAGGTTAAAAAATGAAATTAAGACGCAAATAAAAAATTCAGCAAAATACTCACATACAAAAATAAGAAGGCAATAATGTTGTGATAGGTGGGCGAGCCCTACTGACCGGCGGCGCCCTGCGGGTGCAGGCGCTTGAGCACCTGGCTCACGTCCAGCCCCGTCAGCGTCTTCAGCGCCGGCGGCAGGCTGCCCGCCAGCCGCGCCACCTCGCCCGTGGCCCCGCTGTCGCCAACTAGCACGATCTCGTCCGTCTTGGCTAGCGGAGCGGACACCTCGGCTGCGATCTGGATATATTAACGATTTTTAATTGCATGTATCGTCATCACAATTCGAGCGTCGATTCAGTTTGCATCTAAAACTTGAAGTTTTGGAGCCCATTCCTTGGGTTGGGTTATTTTTGTTTTCATGGGAGTGACTGCTGTCTGAGCCAAGTTCGAGAGGAAGCATATATACCTGATCATCATCTGTCAAACAATAAGTGTAAATTTGCACGGATCTGGCTAAAATGTGGTCATAAAGTTATCCTTAGAGGAACAAAGTGAGCAGTCACACATGGGTACGTATCTTCACATAAAACCACGGTATGAGAAAGTGATAGAATATAGGTACGGACCGTGACACGTTTGTTCCTATATTAAAAATCATATGTCACTGCCACTAACATTATAAATACGGTAATACGGTAATGAAGAAGTCTGTGGGTCTAAGTAATAATGTCTATGATCAATTCTGAATTTTGAACACTTAAATGAATTACTTAAAGTGGCCTTCAGATATATTATGTACAGATTGTACAGCCCTAAAAGAACAAAGTTTGATGTATAGTATTTACCTTAGGCAAGGCTTCCAAGACCAGCGCCATGATGGCAGCTTCCCCATACTGCTTGTAAACCTTGGCCTTAGCCAGCATGCGCTCAGCATCCGCCTTGCCCACGTCTCCGATAGCAGCTGCCTCGGCCAGACCCAGAACCTTGATACGTTCAGCGTCAGCCTTCGCTGTCTCCACCGTTTGAGTACTGGAAGACCAAATACCAATACTGTATTATCTAATCTATTACCTTTGACGACCTGTATGGCTCAGAGTAGTTAAATGTTCGTCTACTTCAGAGATCGCGGGTTCGATTGTCGTTAAGTGTAATTCAAAACTCAGCCCACCTGATGGTAAGCGGTTAGCGCAAACTACGGAAGTGTAAGTGTGTGCGCTGGCAACCCTTTTTTATTAGGTACTAAATCTACCCGGATACCACCTCCGCCAACACCGCCGGTGGAGGTAATTATGTCAGACCCGAATCGACTAAATCGTCTATGGGTCTTTGCCTCGCAGTATATTTCTCGCACCCCGGCCGACACGGTGACATCTCTTTTGGGATGACCCCCTTCCCCTAATGTGGGAACCATGGTGTCCCCATCTAGCCCCCGGGTATAGGTAGGCGCGCTTTGCACCGCCGCCCCGGCCCTCTTCTGCTAGGATGACAAGCGATAGGTAGGACGATAGACAAGTCAGAGACATACCGTTTGCCCTCCGCAATGGTCTGCATGCGGTAGGCCTCCGCCTCGGCGGGCAGGCGCACCGTGGACTTCAGCTCCTCCTCACGGCGAGCGATCTCTTGCTGTTCTACCTGTGACACGATACAATAGTTATTAGTTCAGGATTTTAGGAGCATTAGTGATCAGAAGTCTGATGCCGGCTTTATTGATAGATACGTTAGTTGAATGTATACGAAGAAATTAAATGGTAGTCCTTTTTTGTAAGGTTAAGTAAATACCTAGCGTTTTGACAAATGCATATGAATATAGGTATGTAGGATAGGCAGATTCATTTTTATCTATATAATAATACTACGACTAATTCGAGTATTGTTTATTTATTTATTACTGAACGCTAAGGAAGGCATGAATAACGTAGTGGGATCGTAATAAGAAGTCCACGTAGGCTGAGCCACGGTGAACAGTTAGCTCATAATAAAAAAATACGCGGCATTCCATGGGAACGACCGATAGCAGTGAAAACAGTCTGTATAAAAACACACAAAAAGAAGTACACATAGTTTAAAACCTAATAAACTTTTGTGTCCCCGAAAAGTGCCACGGGAGCATACACGTTTAATATATTAAAAAACATATTTTTAAACTATTATCCGTTTGTACAATTTGACGTTTGAACCGGCTAATCTAACAAGAAGTTAGGTTACGTTAAGGGTTTAGGGCGCATTTTCACTTTTACCTAAAAAAAGTTTGAGGCATAAACATTATAGTAGACGGTTCTCACCTCGATCTGCTTGCGTCTCTCTACGATATCGATTTGTATTTCTTCGTTTCGAATCCTTTGTTTGATCTTCGCCGCTTGCAATTCGTACGCCAATGCGGCTTCGGCTTTCTGCGAATGTAAATAATACAGTTCTTACTTCTTATTTTATCTGTTAAATTATGTTCGAAAACCAAAACAGTAAAATCCCGCAGTAAAATGACGATTTAGTGACGATTTCTCATCAAGGATATTTAATATCATGATGATCATCATTTCACCAATGGGACATCCACTGCTGAACATTGGCTCCCTCCATTAACCTGGAATCCGACCGGTTAGATGCGGTCTGCATCCAACGGGAACATTCCATGTATTCATAGGAAGTCATCAATCACAATCCCTTACCGCAGTGTTGACTTCTTGGTCGAACTGCGCCTTCTGTAGCTTGTACATGCGCGTGTTGTCCTCTATCCTGGTGTCCATGGAGTACTTCACGTCCATGGCACTTTTTTCGCACTCCGCCTCCTGGAAAACGTCATCAAATCATATAAATACGTGCGAGATATAGTGACGACATAGCGTCCTAGTAAGCCATGTTTAAGACTCGGGATATACTATTTTTATTTTGTCAATTAGCAGAGTTGATGTGCGTTTGGCGCAAAAATAGCGGAACGTATTTTTATAAAATGATGTTACTGCTTCCTACCTTATCAGCAGAGGTCATCATTACTTAATTGGTTGCTAAAAATATAACTATCTAACCTATTTGACTTCCTATTCTTCAGTTTTTTTACTAACTGCCTGAAATTCAATAAAAAACAACCTTCTAAAATGTGTAACGAGTCTTCACAATATTATGGAATTTCCGAGTTTGCTAGGATAAAAAAAAACGTACAGTTCCAACTCGTTGGTAACTATTACCAGAAATATTGATTTGATTAAAAAAAATTCAAAGAAGCATTTCCAGTTTTCATCACATATCGGACCCGACATTCCTTTATTGATTACTTTACGTAATTGACATAGTTTCGAATTTGGCCATCACCGCCCACGAAAAATTCACCTGTATAGTATTTTTAACTTGCCTAGAATAGTTGCCAAAGATTTCCATCCGATAAGCCACCCAAACTAAGGACATTAACTACGATTACTAGTAGCAAACAACATTAACTACAATTTTGCTAACATTAGCAAGTTATCAAAAATATTAATCTAGAAATTCTGGGTTAGACGGTATTCAACCTTCTAGAGGCTTACTGCATGCCTTGTTGATAATATTCATGGTACAAAGTGAGAAAAATTAGAATACATTCTCATACTTATTAGTGTAAATATTTTTATTAATGTATATTCTACGTACCCTTTCTTGGCTTAAAAAGCTGTATGAAACCTAATTACCACCTTCCGGATTCAAGTCAATCTCAAGTAAACTCACACCTGATAACAGACGCAGTAACTAGTAGGGTATCCTTTCGTTATTGGTGGGCGAGACAGTAGTCGTTCATTTAAATTCCAGCAGACCATTCATAATTTACAAGCAGACTTTGGACGCAATCCTAAATCGCACTCGATGAGTACGTACCTTTTGGTTTTTTTTTTATCCCCACCGATACCACCTCCACCAGTACCGGTGGAGGTGATTATGTCGGACTCGAACCGACCAAAACGCATGCCGTCCATGGGTCCTCCAAGACATATCTCTCGCACCTCGGCAGACCCGGGGACATCTCTGTTGAGATGACCCTCTTCCCCCAATGTGGGGACCACGGTGTCCCCATCTAGCCCTTGCACTTTGCGCCATCGTCGTGGCTTCTGCTAGGGTGACCGGCGGCTCCACCCGTCACCCCCAGGCTCGCAGTGATGAGTACGTACCCTGATGCCCGCATCTCGTTCCGCTTGCGCGACTCCGATGTCGGCATCGCGCTTGACGACAGCGGTCTGCGCCTTCCCAAGACTTGCAAGATACTGGACGTCATCGTACACGTCCTTGATCGTGAACGACAGGATCTCGATGCCCATGCGCCCGACGTCCGGGGCAGCTACTTCGCGCACAAGTCCCGCAAACTGATCCCTGTCTTTGTACACCTCTTCTACTGTAAGAGTTCCTGGAATGGGATAAAATAAAGGTTAGTACACATTTGATACTTGAAGAGGTGACATTTGAAGGGAAGGGGGCGAAGGGATAATACTTGCGAGAGGCAGTTGTATACCCACAGCATATGAAATCATTGGAGGTATCTAATGTATCCATAAAACTTCATTAAACTAATACATATATCATTACATCTTAACAACACAGTTGAGAGGATACAAAAGGCAAACACGGCAAATATTTGCAATTCTATTTCAACGTACGTGTTTCCTTCTTTCTATAAATGCTTCGAATTAAATATTATTGCGCTCAATATTAAGACTACACCATTAGTAATATTAAAGTAATAAATAACCTAAAAAAAACGACTCTACAAAGCTACCTCAGTCTGTTGACTTAGGTAGCTCAATATTTTCTCAAATCCGAATCAAACCTCTCGTCAAGTCTGTCTCACTCCGTATTGCGAGCATAAATATTCCAGATCCTGCCTGCGGATCATGAATTAGACAAGTTACACGCTTTCGTAGTACCTACTGACATTAGCCTACAGAGTTTAGATGCAGGGTAATATGGGGCAAAATATCCCACCAAATTTTAACGCAGAAAAATAATGTTTAAGTAGTTAATATAAGTTAAGAGTTCTGTAATAAGCTGTTGGTGGTGGTATTATTCTGTTCATATTTATCTTATGGTGAAATCATGAAAGAAGAATAGCAATTATTAGAACAGTAAGTTAGGTAGTTTAGGTACCTACAGTAATTATGTGTTTATTGCTGTTTTATATAAAAGTAGACCACATTTGGGTATGCGGTTGTCAAAATAAATAATGAAAATAAGTTTTATTTTTTTAACGCATTGGTAGATACTTTAAAAAAAACTTCAATAGTTTTTGAGTTGTGTGTATTATGTGAAATATGTCTGTAAAATATTAAAATGTTAGAAGATATCTTTATGAAAACTGTTAAAAGGACTAAACGGCTCTTACATTATAGAATTAGCAAGTCAAAGAGACTAGGACTAATGCGTAAGACATATCATATATTATTCGCTCATTCCAAATCAGTACTGTCAGTACTGACTCTATTGAAGCCCTACATCTATATATTCGGTTAATATACATTTCATTCCAGATACATGTGCTGTGTCAAAGCAAAATGAGATCTAATGAGTGCTAATATAATTCATAATAGACTGAGTTTGAAATCTTTTAATTCTGATATATGATGTGCAAACGAGATAGGGCTTTATTTTGTAGACCTGATAGTTGCTATTTGTTAATTGATGTTCTCACATAAAATTGTTATGAATTTGTTATGAATCTGTAATACAGAATTGAGTTATATAACGTAGTAATATACCTAGTCGTTTACTCTCGCCCTAGTAGGCAAGGGTGCTGAGCTACAGCCAGCTGGCAACTAGTGACACATACGTTTCAGTGATGTTATGCTATACGCTTAGATGAGCATAGAACGAACGTTGCGATTCAACGTTTTATGCTAGGGTTAGTGTTTGTTACTAGGGTTGAATGGAATAGAAATTCAACTAAACTAAGTTTTCGAAATGAGAGAGACGGTGAATATAAACGGGTTTTATTCAAAAACCGTAAAATTTTGTTTAATCAATGTAATTGCATGCTTAAGCTTAGCAGCCCGAAAGCTTGAAATCCAGCCTCAAAAGCCTTTCAGGAAAATATTGCTATTCAGTTTAGTTCACGTAATAGATATCATAGTTTCCATTCAGTAGTTGGTTTCACTAGGTTGGGAATTGTATAAAATCTTAGAGAAAAAAAAACGGTTTATAACATTTCTACTCACCTTGTGACGTTTAGATATGTGAGGCCAATTGTGAGGCTCAAAGGCACCAGCGCTACTCGTAGCATCTTAGCGAATTTTACTATACACACTATTAACACGCACTACTATTCTACATCACTATTTTCGATTTCGATAAGTTCTTATTTTGAATTTAAATATGGAAGACTTATTAAATTACAGATAAAAACTTCACTGTTATGTATGACTTTATGAGGCTACTGCGATATTTTATTGTCGTTTTGTGATTCCACTTTAAATTAAAAAAGTGGTGGTTTCCCTTCATACGTTATTTTAAAATGAAAACATAGTTAATAATAAATATGAGTTATAGTCGGTGTTCTTTAAGATATATAATTTACAATCCAAATTTAGCTTAATAAATTGAAGTCCGGAAAGAATAATTGTTGATATTAATATTGTAATTATATATTATTCACAGCTTTTTCTTTAGCCTTGAAACACTGAATAATATAGCAGCATTTGTTAGTAGGTAGTCACATAGTAGCACGATCGTGTGAATTTAACTGTTCCTGTATATACAGCGATACATTTATCGCGTTACCGCAAACCCGATTACAATAAATGCAGGAATATTTGCGATATAAAGCACTTTGTGAACTTTTAAGTTTCTTCTTACAGTTTATATTTTAGGGGTATATCGTGAAAAAAATTGCACATTTTTTTAAGTATTGTTTTCTTTTTAAATGGTTTTTTATTGTATTGAAAATAGTACCATAAAAATATTTTGTTTTTGGCTACGTAAGTTTCACAAAAAATAGTTTTTGGTATGTCAGATATTTTTTATTACTATCTCTTTAAATATTATTTATTCAGGTGCGACAAAATTATAGGTATTATACGTCAAGATGAACGTTACGATGCGGAAATACTAACGATTTGTCTTCCAATAACATATTATACACGTTACCAAACGTTATCATTTTAAACTCTTACAGTATTGATATAGAAGTGATAATGTTAAACTTGAGATGTTATCATTATTTACGTTGCAAATGATATAAATATGATGATAAGAAACTGTAGATATGTTAGTGTGCAAACCGCGGTTTTATCATTTATACTATATTGTACAGCGGGTACCAAAAATTCCTAGACACCTTAAGATCTATAATACTTTGACAGCCTAAGCCTAATTTAACCAAAAGTAACATAGATAGCGTTAATAAATTAAACTAAATCGATGTCATCGATGTCTTGTTTCTTTATTAAAAAATAAATGAACTCTTAAAAGTAGTATCATAAACTTAATTACATTTATATGTAGACACTATCCAGTGTCTTCAAAGACTAGTAATTGCTTTGTTGCATCACTTTATACAATTTTAATTTCGAATTGTCCAGAAACTTTTGTGGTATACCTACTTATTTATAATCTGGTAATAATATCTGTGATATGTTTTTTATACTCTGTACGTATAAAAAACATGTCATATCAGAATAAAGCCTACGTGAACCCCACTTCGACACCCATCGTTCGATGATGTGATGAAATTTATGGCTTTTTTATTTTTTCAGTGATAAGAATTTATTTACCGCAGGCTAATGTTAATATACCCCTGCATACCCCTTCGGAGATTTACAGGCGTGTGAATATGTGTGTATGTATGTGTAATAACTCAACATTATTTAAAACCTTATCAATTCGAGTATTAGTATATAGTGATTGGAACCGTTGACGCAATTAGTTTTTAGATAAACCCAACTCAAATTAAGATATCGATTAATTAACGCACAACAGCAAATATTATAATTATATAAACATAAAAAATCGTCTGTTGCCGAATTTTGTCACTAAAAGTTTTCGCAGTACATTTTTCGCCTTATTATGAAATTTTACATTTCTAAATCATAGGATTACACAATATTATGAAAATATGAAATATTACACTAACGTTTAATAATTTTGACGTAATCCTAGAAAAAGTCTTGATCCTTATTCGAGTACAAGATTATCCTACTTAAATATTTTTATATCTAATAGGAACCGAAATTAATAACTTTTATTGAAATTCGTTACACCTTCCGATTAGAAGCATATTGACCAATACGCCTAATAACCAATGCATAGCATCTTGAATATGCAAAAAACAACAATCGCGAAATTACCAACATAACATAACCCATATAAATTCAAGTAAACTCCATCCCTATTGCTAGTTGGAGGAGCTACTATACAAGTATTTTAAAATGATTATCTATCTTCATCCAAAAGGATAATGGTAATTATTCCATGATTAATCGTTACCGAACCATTAATTTTAAATGTCACAACAGATTTAGGTCACAGGGTTCCATTTGCGTAAAGAGTTTTGTACTAATATATGGTAGCAGCCCTATTGTCCCCTTTCAACGTAGCGAATACTAGAAAAAAGCATTAGGTAAGGTACACAAGAAAAGGAATAGGTTAAGTTTGTTTTTCATTTTGTTTCACTCGTTAGGTAAAGACGGTAGCTACACAGTACGTAATAAAAATAGTTGAGAATATTAGTTTCAGTTTTATTCAATGTGTACTGCTATTGCTGTGGAAAAAACTTTGTGTAATTCGCTGTTGAGATAAATATGTTTTGTGAAATTTCTTCTTATTGGAAGTATCTCGAAATACCTAATAGGTATCGTATTAATCCTACTAACAGGTTAGTAATCGCTCTAATAGCTACTAATCCTACTAACAGCTACTAATCCTACAGCAAATTTGATGGAAATGTGAAAGTTTTTGAAAACTGATGTGTGAATGTACATAAATATAATATTCGCTTAAGGCCACGGGCTGAATAGCAGCGGGAATACAGTGTCACCCCACAGAAAAAGTTATTTTAGGAATAGCTGATGAGAAGAGGATGAAATTAAAAAGAGGATTAAATAGATGGCATACAAATAGACAGGTAATATTTCGGCAGATGAAACTAAGGGCTCTGTTCTGAAAGCCTCATATGCAATCTCGCTGAGTTTCTTGGCCGGAGTCTTCTTAGATCGGGGCAGCGTTTCAAACCGGTAGTCCATTTGCTCACTAATCCATACAATGTTGTTGATATTGACGTTTTGTAAGTTCCATTTACAGGTCCATACAGAATAAATGATTTTTGATTTGATTTGATTTGAATCGAGATTCAACATCTTTATGATGATGTCGATTGCTAGGAGATTCATTTTCTGTTATCTGCTGTGCTATATTACTGTCTGTGCTCCCGCTGTCGACAAGGGTAGTATCTCTAGCGAGTTAATTTAATGATTAAATAGTGTCACTATCCCGCTCCCGCTTCCGCATCGCTCCCCGCAAGCACTGAAGACGCGGTCAAGATTATTTCAGAACAAAAGTTTGCGTCAAAACATGAATTCCCTATTTTGCATAACAGTTCATTAGAGCTGCTTGCAAACTTTCAACAACTTATATCAAATGGAAACTCGCTATGTATTAAACTTATGAAGATTACACATACAGACATAGAGGGTGTTTTGTATTTGAGTTTATCTTGGACTTAGTAATTACTTCCATTCTATTTTGATCTGTTTGTAAACAGAAATACGAGATATTATATTAAGGGCCCACTCATGTGGCGTAGTGGTTGTGTATGATTGCTAAGTCAGACACAGGTAGTTTGATTCCACTCTGTGAAAATATTTATATACCTGAATCTATAATAAGCCACTTTCCATCAGGTGGGCTGTCTGCCACTTAAGTGGTATAAAATAAATGCATTTTTCTGATAGGTCCCACTTATTGTAAAATCTTCACCGACCACTATTGTAAACTTTTACATACATATATGTACATGCACATGCACATGCCCGTAATCCTCCAAGGGGTAGGCAGAGGAGTATTAAACACCCACATTTCACCAACAATGATATTCGGTCCCACGTAATAGGCGAGCCTATTGTCGCCAATCGGGCACTTTGTAAAAAATGGGTATGCCGAAAATAAATTCCTAACCGAAAATGTTGCAGCAAAATAAATTTGAAAAAAAAATATACCCGAATGTAACTGTGTAAATTGCAAGGAAATTAATTACGTGCTTAGCCGCACAAGCACTACCTATTAAAGTCTTCGAGAGTATCAGCTTTTGGTGGGTAAATATATAAAGCTACCCTTGTCAAAAGATGCTGACTTCAATTTAAATTTCGAACGTCCTCGCTTAATGACGGTTTCAAATGTTCGCGTAAAGCTCTCGAACTTTGTAGGGAGAGGCTTCGTGGCATAATCCGCTGTAGGTAGGCGTCTTACGTGTTGTAAAGATGACTTCCTTTATTCTTATATCTCATCATTTTCAGAGAACATACTTAGGACGTCATTCTATATGTGACAATTATTTCTTAATCATGATTCTGTGTTTCATTAGGTCGAAGGATACGACCAATCCAATTCACTTATGTCAACCTAGACACATTTGTCCAGCTTCCTAGATATATCTATTCATTTGCAAACCTATCAACTATAACCTTGACACTCGTTAACACACAATGCGCATGACGTATCTAAAGTCATTCTTTCCTACTTAGTATACGCTGCGTGAAGAGACGTCACTATAAAATGTATCAGCACTTGCGAACACAGCAAAACAAAAGGGTTTTCAACGGTTAAAACTTGCACTTGCCTCTTAGATAGAACTTGTGTAACATTGGTACAAGCAAAAGGCCTCGTCAGTCCGAACAAAAAGTATGTAAGTATGGGCTTTGTTCAGAAATGTAGGTCAAAAAGCAGTAGAATGAAGAAATGTTGGACATCTTTTTTAGCTTTAGAAGTTAATGATGCGTGATTATGATAACGTAATACGATTGTTTTAAAAGTTTACGAGGAGAAAATATTTAAATGTATACTAATATGTAAGTATTATAAATAAAGAGATTGGTATTTTTGTATGTAATGAATGAACTCGAAAACTACTAAACCGATTTAAAAAATCCTATCACCAAAAGATGCTACCTTATTATTATTTATTATTATCATTTATTTCAGATTAATAAAAATCCATACAATGATTGTTAGTGTTACAACTTAATAAACTATGTTAGTACATCTTATCTACTAGTTAACCAAAAAATAATTAAAAATACAATAAAATAAAAATAAAATAAAATAAAAACAAAAATAGAAATAAAAATAAACATAAAATAAAAACAAAAATAAAATAAATCAGTTCATGTATCTTCCTGACGCATCAGGGCCGCCATTATGTATACGGCACCAATGCTCCAGGAAGACACCATCAGCACTACCAGCTATTATTTTCAGGATGCCGTTGGTACTCCCACGTATTCTGCTCAGTAGCGATGCCGTTCTCTTGCGCATTATTGCCGCAAAGCCATCCGTAGCCGCTTCAGCGAACATTGCCGAGGCACTACAGAACCGCGACAGCCCCAACAACATCCTGAACGCATTGTTGTACTGGATCCGGAGAGCATTGTAGGCCCTTTGCGTATGTCTGACCCACAGACTGCACGTATAAAAGGTCTGGCAGTAAGCTTTAAAAAGAGTCACTTTTACCGGCTTCGTGCATCTTGCGAATCTGCGGGCCAGCATATTGCACCGTACCGACAACGCTCTTCGTTCCCTTTCCATGTCCTGATCATCATTCAGATCCTCATTCACAACATGGCCAAGGTACTTGAAACACGACACTTTCTTTAATGCCCTACCATACAAGTATACAGGCGGGATAGCCCTATCCTTTTTCAGCCTTCCCCCAAACACCATGCACTCACATTTCCTTACGTTGTACAGGAGACCGTGCGATAACGCGTATCTCTCGCAAACTTCAAGGAGTTGCCTTAACGCGTCAATCGAAGGGCTCAGCAGCACCATGTCGTCCGCATAACTGATGCTATTAATTGTCCTTTCATCTATAGAGCATCCGACACCTGTGCTGCTGAGCTCCTCGACCAACTGATTAATATATAGGCTGAAAAGCGAGGGCGAGGATAACCCACCCTGCCTCACACCGCACCGCAGCCCATACTCCTCCGAGAAAACCCCAGACCATTTGACCTGGTTAATTTGATGGTTATACCAGTATTCTAAAAGTGCAATCATCTCATCAGGTATATTCTGCTCTCTTAATTTGGACCATAGGATATTGTAATTAACCAGGTCAAATGCCCTAGACAGGTCCAAGAACACGGCATACACTGGGGTGTTTCTGCTAGTGTTGTTGTTCTAGTGTAGTTGACCGTGTACTTAAGCGCCAGAATAGCCGATTCAGTAGAAAGCCCGGACCTGAAACCGAATTGCGCATCATGTAGACCGAGCTTACCTGAGATTCTTCGCTCCAGCACACCGTCAAGCACCTTAGCAGTTACCGTCGCCAAAGAAATTGGCCTATAGTTATCCTTGTCCGAGACATCTCCTGTCTTGTTTTTTATTATAGGCACAACTATAGTCCTCGTTAATTCGACAGGCAAGTATGAGTGCCTCAAACAAAGATTATATAGCATGGACAGAATCCTTGGCAGATGTGGGCCCGCATTTTGAAAATGTTCTATGCTTAAGCCATCATGCCCAGGAGACTTACCCCTTGTCATGGTTTTAATAACCTCCCCTATTTCTTTCGGTGTAACATTGATAGGATTGGTCAAGCTTTTATCAATACCATCACTCGCAGTCTCCTGTACAGGCAATCTAGATGCCACCGTGAACTGCCTTTTAAACATCTCCACTATCTCCCCAGGCTTAGATATGCCATTGACGCTCACCGGCGCCGCAGGCTTGGCATTCAGTCGCTGGGTTGACTTCCAGAATTTGTGGAATTGTTTGGTCTCGTGTTCTGATGCTATTAGGTCTAACTTGACCTGCTCCTCATTATTCTGACAAAACCTCAATTTTTGCTTGAAAACCCTCCTAGTTTCGCGCATGTCCTCAAACAAAGGGCCACACTGTGGTTTCCCCTGCCGTACCCAGTTCATAAACGCCGTCCGAGCGCGCCGGTGTACGCCCCTGACATACCTATTCCATCCCATCACTGCACGCTGCCCCTTAAAGGTTCTCACCTCAGCACTAATTTCAGCCGCCTCACACAGCGATGCTACGACCTTATCATACAAAGTATCTATTATTATTCTGTGATTCTTATTACAACATATGTTATCACAACAACTCCGCAGTTCAGATGGAAAGTCGATCGCCTTAAGCTTATCCATACATAGCCTATGATAACAATTAATTTGTGCCGTGTTTCTTTGCATGAATGCTTATACATGAATTACATAGTTTACTTTTAACCCGATAATCCAACGGGACTTACGCGGGTGAAATAGCGACGCGAAGTTAGTCATTGCAAAAAATTGTTACGATATTATATTTTAATTACCCAACGCGACAACTGAATCGTATTACACGGTATCGATAGCGTCAATATGTATAAGTAAATTATTGACGTGATTACCGATATACGTTGTATATGTGTACGATGTATAACGATTTATCACAATCATAACATTTCATAAACTCCAATGATATTGGAGTAATTGCACAGTTTAAGAGCCGCAACAGCAGCACCGGCACAGCCAGCGGTGTCAGGTACATAAGTAGGTGCAATGGTGTCGATGTATGTTAATGTAAGCTAAATATGTTGTCAGTACATCTTAAGTAACGCGACATTAGTCGCCCACCTACTGGAATGATTCAGTCAATTTGCATTTATATCACGACGGAGTAAAACAGCTACTGCGATGTACTTACCAGACACATGATAGTGACACACCAGTAGGTTTAGAACGAAGGACTGAGTACGAGGTACTACACAGTAATTGTACGCAGTACAAACTGCTTATAATTGTAAAAATGGTGAATTTTTAGACACACCTAACATCTTGGAGAACGCATACAATAGTAGGAAAGTGACATATTCCTGTGTATATTATTAAGTGACAATGTTTTATGTTAGTTCCATTCCTAAAAAGAAAAGTTTCCACTATTTTACTAGGGTAGGTATAGGTATGACTAGGACGTTTGTCTGACTACGACGGACTTGACTTGACTTTGACTTCATACTTAGAACTAGCAAATACTCAAGCAACCTATATAAAAAAGGAATAAAAAAATAGTGATGAAATTGTTTTTTAAGCGGGAATCAGACCAGAGATGATTTAAAATGTAGATGAGTTCGTTGTTTTATTCAACAGATTTTGTGAGCAGTTGTTTTGTTTCTAGCTTCGCAGATTGATTGCTTCGGTGCTCGAAAGGATTAGGTACGTTTGGGAGCTACGTGGTTAAGGAGTCGACTTACGATCAATAACTTCCGGGTTCGAATTCTGAGCAGTTCATTGCCGATGTGATCGCACTCCTAACACGAGTAATTTAGTTTATCTGGAGGGATAGGGAAAAAGTTGTCATCATCATCCTTACCGGTCGCATTCGAAAATTTCACCCCGGAGTCCGGGGTCTTTTTTTGGGCTTCGTACGGTCTTGAGCATCCGTGATATGGTATGTATGAGCTCATACATACCATACATAGGATACGAAGAAAGTTGTATCTTATAAATAAAAACTGTTATGCTTTTATTCAATAGAGATTGTAAGGTCCTAGATTCGGTTTTCAGAACGCATATTATGTTATTGGATTATTCTGTACGGAAATTCTTCGTTAGCCCGGGATGCTTCCAAAGCTTTAATTTTTTTGCTATTACTTCTAACCATTATTGTCTGACTTATAGCCATACTGCAAGCGACGTCCATCTGACCTCTCAACCACGAGAGCAAAGCAGTCCGACCAACTCTTCAGCTTTATTATAGATTTTTACTGACCAAGAAACCCAGAACGACGTGAATAAAAAAAAATATAAGCTGGGGTTTCTTTTCTTGCGTTTCACTTTAAATATAATTTCGAGCACCCTCATCGTTCAATTATATCGTAATTAAAAGTTAGCACTGCCAATATCTTGCAATTAGTGAGCTGTCAATATTCTCGACAACAGGGGACGTGAGATACGCGCCTGCTTATTTCCGAAATCGAGGAAATTCGGGAAATGCCTATCTATGTGTTTAATATATATATTATGTAGGTGTATATATGTATACTATGTATGTATGCGTCTATGTTATCTATTTAGGTACGTTTTTATGATCTATATTTTTTTTTATCTTTTATGTACACTTCACACCGCCTTCATTACCATAGCAACTCCTTTGATACTCAAAGGTTTACTGGGTGAGAACTCATAGTGAGTTAAGCACGCTTTGTAGGTACATGATTCTTGCAATTTTTTTATGTATGATCTATCAAAATTCAAAATTCATTCATTATATTATATAGGCCACTAAATGGCACTTACAAAACGGTTCGAAACGCGGCCTCGGCCTGAGAAGACTCCGGCATGAAACTTAGCGGGCCTATCTCTGTATTTTGTGTGTGCAATAAAGAATTAAGAGTGTTATGTCTCTAACATGATCATATGTATTTCACGTCCTGCTCAGTGGCAACGTAAACCGAATATTTTAATAATAATTATTAAACAGTAGTTACGATATTACGAAACACGCTTGTGTTCAAAAGCTATGCATGGGACCGTTTGACGTTTTGTAAGTTTTGTATCGTACGGTTAATGGTTTATTTATACAGAATAAATCATTTTTTATTTTAACTTTGACCAAATAAGTCCGAATTCAAGTATGTAAGGAGTCGGCCTTACGATTGAGAGATCTCAGGGTTCGAATCCTGGCTATTACAACCTGAACCAAGTTCTATGATAAGTAATTTAGGCATAGCATGAAGGGTTAACGGGAATACTAGTATTTCAGTATTTAAAAAAACTATTAAATTCAGCCGCCGTACAGCATTCGGACCCAGAAAAATTACCCACTGAAGACAATAGGCTCGTCAATTACGTCAGCTGCGCACTCAAAAAAGAATAGACCCTTTGTGACACTTACTTAAGTACCTACTGCGTGAAACGGAGTAGGTATTAAATTACGATAAGTAATGATACGGAAACACATCTGGTGGAAGTCCTTAGGGAAATAAAATTTATGGCGTGACTTGACGACGGAAATGTTTTTTTGGATTAAATATAAACATTCCCATACATTGTCTTGTGTTTAAATGTAATCTTTTATATTTACGCCCGTTTACGACTGAGAGGTACGCAGAGATGTATAAACACTGATTCCACTAGTGCTCATTATATGCTAAATAATTGTTTGTATTATTGGTTCAAGTCGGTAACATAACGGTCGAATTCGCACTAGGGATCACGCGATCAGTAAGGCCTTAAGCTTGTGACGCTATATTACCTAATCTGGTGATCAAAGCAGCCCTTAGAAAGTCGTTGGTTGTAGTCTTATAGAATGAATTCCATTCCATAAGATGACTACCAACGAGCTGCCTCTTTTTGATAAAGCTCAATGTATGGAACTGAGGCATATTTTGACGATCAAGACGTTTATAACAGGGATGAAAGAGGCGAAATGTGGGTGCTAGCACCTCTGCCTACCCCTTCGGGGATATAGGCGTGAGTTTATGTTGTGTTATGAACGAATGTCAAATCCATACATTAAATATTCTTTTCGGAGGGCTGGGGTATTAAGCACAATAGATGCAATTACTACCGGTGCGTTATAGATCAATATAGTATACCAACGAACATACCTAAATATTACGTAGCTTCAACCGATTTCAAGAAAATGAGGATTAAGATTTCTTTAATGTTATGTTGTAAGTTATTTAAGTTATCCAAAGCTTGCACTTTCTTTTCGACTATCGATTCGTTTTCCTACTCCTTATTTTTACTGGAGTAATCAGAGGCCCAATATTCACCCCTCCTGACCACCTCTTCAAGAATTCTTTATATCGGTCGGCAGCACGACTGCACGGCCACACTTTGGCAGGCACTTGGCATATATTTACCCTTTATTTATTCCGTGAAAAGGACCCTGCGCATTATCGGGAATTTTGTGTACAATTTTAAACAGGTGAAACCGCGGTCTAGCGCTAACCATAATATAAAATGCCGTTAGTTGTCTCCTTAGTACAATCAAAAACATACGTCGTTTCAAAATTACCAAATAATACACACGAAACTTTGAAACACGGTAATACTATTTCTGCATTTTCTTATAGATAAAAAGTACAGTGGTTAAGGGGTTTCTGCTATACCAACTCAAAGGTCACAAAGGTTAAGATTAATTTAGCTCATCTTCATTATATGAGCAAAGGTTAAGATTACATATTAAAATTTACTAAACTCTTATGCTCTAAGCATAAGAGTTTAGTAAATTTTAATATGTTTAGCACTTTTCTGGCGGACTGTATCTTATTAATTAAATTAATGAACAATTAAAATTACCATTCAAATAATATACCTATCAAACATTGAAACATTAAATCGGTTAATAGCTTTATACATATTACATTATGTATGTAATATTATTTGACAGTTAATAACTATTAATGACGTCACTAATGAAAGTTTAGCATAATTCGGTTAATACACGCATCTTTCGTATAGTCACGTCCTTATCCAATTATTTGAACATAATATGTGTTCATTTACAACACAATCTAGAAAACTAGAGCATATAACATCCTAATATACGATAATGATTGTTTATTTATTATAATATGTAATTGTTTAAAAAATATTATTAGAATTTATCGCAAAGATTTAGCATTTAGTACTTAAACACATCACGGTAAGCATTATTTTGTTAATATGACCACTAAATCTATCAATCTTTATAAACCTATTATTAAACGTTTCCAAAAATAACGAAATTTTCATAAAGTTTGATTTAATATTCGCTTACATACCACACAATATTTAAAAATAAATTAACTTCTTTCTGTTATTTACAATCTACGATTCGCATTATTGCGGTGTATGTAATGCGAATATAGGTCAGAGGAGCGTCACCCGCCGCTCGCGACGGCCGCGGCGGGACTGCCAACTTTGCCGATACCGAGTCTAGGCGAACATCTCCGAGGATATCACCTATCAATATTGGAAGAATGCCTTATTACGATTAATAGCACCATACATTTATTTACGATTTACAGACTGTTACAGGCAAGAAAAGTTCACAGAGCTTCCGAATAACGACTTTTCTTTTTCCTATTGTGGTCTACAGTTTACTCTCCCTCCCAATTTTCCTGTTGCAGGTCATGAAATATATATCTTGTGGCTCTGTAAATTCGTATGTTACAAAATATTGTATAAATATCAACATCATCATAATGTTTATCCTGGTTGCGTATTTACCTTTCCGAGTGCATTAGGATGCAGACATCATTGCCTTGAACCCCGCATGGGTTTTGTCATACTTCTTCCCACAAATGCGTGTTCAAGTCAAGCGACTTATCCTTTAATCGCGGATGATTTTGTTACCCAATTGTTCTTATTCCCCATATTCCCCAACCGATAGGAGTGGTATCCAATCCCGAAAACCTTGGTGAATTCCCAGTAAACATTATACAATTATAAAACATATTTATTACCTTGCTCTTCACAGACACAGACATACTGGTTGGTAATAAATTAACTCCAGTAGATATTATATCTTTTTGTGTAACTTATAATACGATTTTATTTATTTTGTTTTCATTTTAGTTTTGTTTTATGTGTGGTAGACTCATAGCGTTCCCTTATCCTGTTATATTTGTACCTGGTTTTGTGTGAATCGAGAGCCCCAAGTTGATTAAGTAGCTGATAGAAAAACTGGCTTGGAGACCTAATTACGAGTAAGAACTACTCAGACACTATCCCCTAGACTCAAGCGGAAGTAACCGTGTTAGAGTTCGCGCAGATAGAGAGAAGCGCAGCAGAAAGGATTTTGTTAAGGCGCTAGAAAATCTAATTAAAAGTTATGGGAATAAAGAGATGCGGGTGCCCGTACACTTGCACTTGCCTTTAGCATGGTAGATGAACCAACGATTCCGTGAAATGGCTACACTAAGAACTACGTCACTGTTGAATGCATACTATTTTATTGTAAATCAAAGACAATTTAACCATAGACATTTATATTTGACATACCCCGTCTGATACTCTCCAAGTCGTTAATTGGTTGTGCTTGTGCGGCTAAGCACATAATTAATTTCCTTGCGATTTACACCGCATAGCAAGGAATCGGGACAATTTCTTTCCAAATTTATTTAGCTGCTACATTTTCGGTTAGGAATTTATTTTCAGCATACCCATTATTTTACAAAGTGCCTGATTAGAGGCAATAGGCAACGCCCCCTATTATGTGGGGCCGAAAATCATAGTTGGCGAAATGTGGGTGTTTAATACACCTCTGCCCACCCCTTCGGGGATTACGGGCGTGAGAATATCAGACAGTGACAGTGATTTGTGCATAAACATTGACATCGAAAGTTATCAACTTGGTTTATTAAAAAAACTTTTCACTGTTCATTCATTCTATCACTTTCTCAGTTAGGTTTTGTGTAAAGATAGGTAATTCATTCACTCTCAAACTCATTCATTCAGCTTTTTCTTTTGCCAAAATATTTTACCGCGGTCCGGTTGACATTTGACCGATAAGCTTGCTGAAATGCAAGGCTAATTAAACTCTGTTTTAATTAGAAACTTGTCCGACAACGAGAAATGTTAGTGTAAGCACATAATTTTAGTTTGTTTCCAAGTCATTTAGTGGTTTAATATTAAACAAGTAAGGAGGTACTTAGTTTTTTTCACAAGTCAGAAACTTTTATAATGATCCCTCTAATAACTTAGACCTATATTTTTTTCTGTTACGCTACTCGTTGTGCCAGTTACTCATTAATAGCTAATATCGTTTGTGAAACTTGCTATAATAGAAAATACGAAAATAATATCAACTTAAATAATGTTTCAGCTCATTTCAGGGGCCTTACCACCATCTCTTAAAGCAGTATTGTTTCAACCATACTTCATGTTTTGGTACCAGCATCTCTTTAAAACAAGATTGCAAACCACATTCTTGACTCGGCAGTTTTGTGACGTCACCTTCATATTGTTCATTCAATTTGATAGATAAACGTCAATCAAAAATCAGTAAAAATAACAAGAAGCTGTAGTTTTATTGAAATTATTATGGAAAATACGTCTCAATAAATCATTATTTTGTCCTAAAAAGTAAGTGTAGGTACCGTGTTTAATTATGTGAACTCATAGAATAAATAATTATAAACTATCTAATGATTAGTACCTACAAATTTCTACTGTTTAGATGGCGATTGTATACGAAATATTTGGTGTTTAGAAACTCATAACGCCGAGTCCATTTATGAAAACAGCTACGCAGTTACGTGAGCAATGTGAACCCTTTATGTTGGAGGAAATAATGCGGAATGTATTAATTGATGGTACTACCTAATCGCAAAGACATTGGTTTATATCCAGTGTGATGAATTAAGGCCTCCGGTGAAGGAACATAATATATCTCAACAGACATTCGTTGAGACCTAGGTAAATGCAATATAGGTGTAATTATATAGTTTCTGTTAAGGCCCCTCACTTGTATCAACTATGTATGTAACATCAAATTTTATGTTCTAGATGTTGATTGCCATTGATTGGATTATAACTTCATGCAACTGATTCGAAGATGTTATCGGACAAGTAGGAGTCCAATTAAAGCCATAAGACAATTCAATTGAACAAATAACATCCCTTTCCAATAGTGTTTGGCTACATAAAAGTTTATTTTAAGATTATAATCACTTTTTATACTCGTACATCGAAAATCACTTGTGAAATAAAAGTATTTGGTTTATGTAATAATAGAATTTAATCAATTAAACCTGATTTTTTTTATTGTCCCTATTTTAAATAAAAAAATCAAATCTATATTGTGTATGAAAACCATGAGTGGGTTATTATCATTTTTTATTTTGGTGAATGCTGTGGCGTAGCGATAGAGCATTCGGAAGCGGGTTGGATTACCACTCAGCATGAAATCTATCAGCCTCATTTAATAAAATCCAAGCTATTATCTCCCTATCTAAAAGACGAAAGTGAATGAAAGACAATGTTATGTGTGCGACAGAGAAGCAGTGCGCATGTCTATGATGTCCGTTTCCATAGCAACGATTGTTATAATAATTTACAAACTAGCTACGCGCCCTGACTTCGCCCCCGTGCACATATAATTATACATATATATATATATGTATGCATAGACTTTAAAAAAAAATCACACATTGTCCTGAGAATAATGAATTCAACAACAAATAAATTAATAACATAACATAAACTCACGCCTATATCCCTGGAGGGGCAGGCAGAGGTGATAAAATGATTAAATAATGAAAAATTCTACTGCTGTCTAAAAAATAATGTGGAGCTTTTTCATTTTCGGAAACTTTGAATGCCATGAACTAAAGAATTTTAACTATCTATCTAATCGTGACCCGAGAGCCTTTAGTTAAAGTGTCGAATGGCATCAAGTACGGACACAATATTGCTAATTACAAGTTGTAAATGACTTCGGGTGGACCGTCATCTTTTTCGTTGCGGGGTTGAGCTAGCGCCAGCCATTTCATGAAATGAATATGAAATTTTAGAAGACTTTTGATTGAGACTTGATTTTTTTAAAGTCTATGCACTCGGTTCTTTTAAAATTATCATCAAGAAGGTCCCTTGCACCGGCCCTGTTTGAATTTCTAGTTATATACTCACTACGGCCCTGTTTGATTGCTCATTGATATTTTTTTCTTTTTTGAATATTCATGGTTTTTGACTTAATATTCTGCCAGTTATTTAAAAAAGGTAAGTATTTCTTCAAAAACGTTTTACGAATTACATAATTTTCTGTTCGAAAGAGATGGCGCTATACAATTGATATAGCTCCATCTCTTTCTCACACACTCATCCTTTTTCTTGTTTCCATCTTGAAAACAACCTTACTCATATTCGTACCATGAGCTTACAATACAGTATTACTTGATTCCTGCCAACTGTCGAAAATGAATGAACTATTTATAATCTTTGTCTATTCCCTGCTATAAATCATTCACGTTAGGGCTGTGACCCGTAGACGATAAATCGGAGAACCTCCGGAGATTTTATATTTACCCAATGACCCGGTTTTCTTCTTCAAAAACTTCGGAGATTTTACGTAAAGTTAAATAGTGTTCTTCATATTTTCCTTACATTCTTGATATATTTTTTTTTGTTTGGAGTTATTTTTAGTAAGGTGATTATGTTATGGATGATAACTCAATGTCCTAAATACTAAATTAAAATGTTCACAAATCATCATCATCATCCTTGCGTTAGTCCCGGTCGCTTCCGAAGCTTTCACCAAGAAGTCCGGGATTCGCTTCATGAATATGACCATTTTTAAACTTTTAAATATAATTTCAGCTTTTACCGGAGAATAGCCGGAGGCATTCTGACGGTTTATTAAAACCGGAGGTAAATCTCTTTAGAGTCAAGCCCTATACCTAATGTGTTTTGTTTATTGATTTCTTTTTAAAAAGTTTTTTTTTAAAAGAGTATATTTAAAAGAGTTTTGCTTTGAAGTAAAATATGTATTAGGGTAGGTTAACTTTATCTTTAAATTTGTATTTGTTTGATAAATATCTAAAAATCAATTGATATCTGTCATACAAATTATACTTGTATTTATAAGCATACCTCGGGGTACGAGGGGGCTATCTAAAAGCCGGATATGAGGAAGATGACTCCATCGGAGTGATGGAATGCCTTATTGCTCTACTTCGATGAAACCGCGTGCGAGTTTAGTCGGTTTGAGTCCGAAATAACCTACTCGCTGGTTATACGGGAGTATCCGTCGAACACGAAAAAAGATAGTAAAATCGTGAGCTAAAGCATTTATTCTATAAGTTTGTATGAATAAATATGGGTTCCTTGCTTCTTGGGTTATGAAAATGGTTTATTCAATAGTATTTTGCAAAACAATAATAAATCCGTCGCCTTCGAGCAACTTTAATAAGATGGCTAATTTTGACATAAAAACAATATTACTAAAAAAAATATTGTTAAAAAATCTCATCATGGTACCAATTGAATGAACTAAAATGGAAATGACGTCACAGAAAGGTTAAACAAGAATACTTTATATGTATAATGTACGGTTGTGGTACGAATATAAGCAAGATTACTTAAAATGTCAAACAAAACGCTCCTGCAATAAGACTGTTTCGTAAACGGTGGTGGTAGGCCCCCAGAGCGTTTTCACAGTACACGTAACATGGTCTAGGTATCTTCGGTAAGTGAAACATAACAAACAACATAAAACAAAAACTAGTTGAATTTTGTACAGAAAATGTTGAAAAGCAATTAGTATGCTGATATTCAAATCAAATTCAGATAAGAAAAAGTGAATATTTCGAAAGAATTCGAAACAATTGAATTGAATTGAAATTGAAACTTGTATTTTCTTTTGAATATTTCGACAGAATTCGAAACAATTGAATTGAATTTAAACTGAAACTTGTATTTTCTTTGTGATAGTTTCAGTCTATTAATTTCTAAGACTACTTCACGCAAGATAAGTTTCTGAAAAAATATTTCCTGGATCACATTACTCCTTATAATGACCAAATATAATAGGTTAGAATCGTGGGACATTCGCCTACGAAGTGAAGTCAACTTGACGTAGCTACTTGCGTTTGACAAGATATAAATGGCTTTTTAGAAATGGGTCAACCAGACGTATAAAAAGGGCTGAAGCTCATCGATTACCCATAAATGGAACTGTGCTTTGCTTTTTTATAGGTTTTAAAAAGACGTTGTCACTTTGACGCCTTTTGTAAGTACGTAATTTAGTATAAGTACAAATCAATTTGGATTAGCGCTTGAACGGCTTCTTCGACAGGTAATATTTTCTCACTTTGGATAGAAGTATGTATGTATTGTAAGCATGTTGACGAAAAGTATTGTCCACATCAAAATATATAAATATTTCGTGGTGAAAATGACGTGAAACGGTATCTCTCGTAAAGTTCATGAAGGATAATGTTCTAAATAATATAACATAAACTCACGCCTATATCCCCGAAGGGGTAGGCAGAGGTACTAGCACCCACATTTCGCCAGTTTATGTTTAGGTCCCAATGTAATAGGTGGCGAGCCTATTGCCATTAACCGGGCACTTATAAACCCGCGATAAATACACACATAACTTCGAAAAGCATCGAAAAGTCATTGGTGTGTGCCATGGTAACCTGGGATCGAACCCGAGACCTCGTCTCAGCAGTCCATTACTCATACCACTAGGCTACCGTAGCTTTCTTGTATACATAAATAAGACAATTTCTACTTGGAAAGTACTAAGTGTACGTAAGCGATGTTCTATATACCTGTCTATTCCTTCGGAAATGCACAGGCGTCCGTACCTATGTAATAATAAAACTGTGAACATTTTTTTTTATCAAGCAAACATTAGTTTCCCTTGTTTCAATAGCCAGCGGGTATCTAACTTTGAACCAACAATATGAGGTACGTCTGTCCAAGTTCTTTTATTAGCAAAATGTTCAATGTTCAGTTATCAAAATAGTTTCATTCATTCTCCAATAGAGCTTCCGAGTTTTTGAGTTGTTCGAGTGTTGAATGTGAGTTTTTCACTCATTCACTTGTTTGCGAGTAATTGTTAGCACGTTAAAACTTGTCCAAAAAAGTCATTCAAACGTCATCTTCAAATTAAAAGTTCATTCACTCACAATTGAATGAATTAAAAACTAACATTAAGTACTTACACAGAAACTCATAAGTTAGTCATCATGAAGTGCCACTATGAAAAACGATCCACTATCAGACAGGTTCATAAATAAAGTGATTAGATAGATTGATGTTGTTAGTTCACAAGCAAATTGACTATGACTTTAATAATAACACACCCATGGAATGTACATACATCGTTGAAAATGATGGAATGGTTCTATACCTATGAATCTAATTACTAATAGTGTTATAAGCCTTTAAAAATAAGGTTAAACGACTAGTATTTTGGGTGTGAGTATTTAGGGAATAATAGGGAATATTGAAAATTTAGGTAGCAACTGTTACAATTACCATAACAGTTAATTATATTACTGGACACACTATTTTGCGATGCTGCTAAATAAATATAGAACACTATCTAGCTCCACTCGCGCAGATGTCAGTCGGACAAGCAGCACAATCAATCGATAGTAGAATAGAACAGAATAGGAGAATAAATCAATGTATTGGATTAACATATGTTTACGGCTTGTGATATGTCAATCCTATTTATATTAATTATTCTATTCCATTCTATTGTACTTATAATTTTACAACTTTGTTAGGCCTTAAGGTCATATCTCCGGTTTTAATAAACCAACTGCGACGGCAATTTTTAAGTCTGAGCTAAACCTTTCTAATAAAACCTAAATCTGACGTACTTATAGTTTTCGCTGAGGTTTGTTGAGGTTTCTTTCTATGGTTTCCGGATACCTCTAAATAAATAATAATATAAGTAAGGCTTTGATCTTATTAGCGTTAATCACCTTCATGACTGTGTCCTTGTTTGCGGAGTACACCACATATAACAAAGGATAACACCAAAACGTGAAGGCATGTAGCAAAGATTTACAAAACGCTATCGTGTCATCATCCTCCTTACAGTAGCCTTAGCACGAAATACTATCGGATTCGTAATGTACAGGTATCGACAGAACGGAGCATTGCAATTGGCGGGCTACATACGCACACAGGTTCACAAGAGGCAGTCCGCCAATCACAATGCTCCGTTCTCGCGAAACCTTTACATTACGAATTCGATAGGAGTTCATGCTAGTGCTACAGATAAGGCCGACTTTTTGAGTCTAACTACGAAGTAGTCGAAGTCCGAAATTTCTACTTTTTTGTAAACTTAACATTTAAGTTTAGCGAAACCCGGGCATTAACGCGATCATAATGATAATTATTTTAACCTTTTTATAACCATATATCATGCTACGTAAAAGTTTAGAAGTAAATATTAGCACTTAAGGTTCTTCCTAGTGTATCCATGTCTCAACAAGATCGAGTAAATCGAGGTCGTCAGCCATCGAAGGCTGTCGGTGACAGAGGATGCAATTCCGTAATAGTGTATCCGCGCCCCTAACCATAGAATTTATATAATGACAACTCGAATGTTGTACTAAGGAATGTAAACCACTTTTTCAATTACTATCTTGGTCTTCCTGCGACTATGGCTGCTGAGAGACAACCGAAATGTAGGGATTGACATACCTTCTTCCATACTAATATTACAAATATGGAAGTAATTCGGTTTGTCTGTCTGTTAGCTGTCACGCCTAAACCACTGAATCCATTGTGATAAAATTTAGCATAGCGATCTACTAGAGATTGGGAAGGGGCAATATGCTACGTCTTGTATATAAAAATGGGATAAAGAGGTTCAAATCTCAGTTTGCTATTGATGAATAATATATTGCTTGTAATATATTGATGAAAGTTTTTAAGAATACGAGTAACTTGTTGAATGTATAGTTGTCACTCTTTCACGAAAAACAGCTAAACGGATCATGATTGCATATGTCACATTAAGGAAGTAAATAGATTACATTATCTGAAGATATTATGAAACCTAGTTATATTACTTTAACAATATTTTACAAATTATGGTCAGCCTTGTGTCTGTGATAAAAACCAATCTCTACAAACATTGTTAAAAACCAAACGCGAATAATTATGAATTGCGATTCGCATTGCGGCCTTGTCATAGTAATTTTTTAAATCATTTGCTTTTTATATTCGTTCATGTATGACCAGTAATAATATTAAGTATATAATAATATTAGGTGCTGGCCATGATATTAATGTTTCAATTACGAATTTCTGAGCCTAAATTACCAGGAAGGTACGTTTTAGGCACTTCGAGTTCGACATTACCTCACCGACCGGTTCGGGGTATCTGGTGGGATTTCTTTCACATTAAAAAAACTAGTAGGTCATTTTTCCAGAATCCATAACTATGTTTCTAGTCGAGTCAGCCTAGAAAAAAATTGCTCAATTAATCAGATATTAAAACTTATTTCTAAAAGTAAAAAAATAGGCCATAGACATTTGGTTGAATTTTTTTTTATAAAAAGTTTTCTAAGTTATTATATATAAAAATGTTAGCATCCAATTAAGGTAAAACCTTTAAATATATTTGAAATTACTGCGTAGAAAGAGTTGTACCTATTCCCATATGGCGGTCGCGTGTAGTGTGGTTCCTTTTTAATTTAGGCAACTAAACTATTATTATTTAATGCGTCATGCTAATATTATAGACTACTAGTAGTAAAATACGCATGCCGTCTGGGGTCTCCCCAGACGAGGTGCGGTTTTAGTCGGTCTGAGTTAGACATATCCACCCCTGGTGGCCAATTGGGGTGGCATATGTGAGAATTCGTCCACGAAAAAAAGGTAGGTGCTGAAGATAGCTACCTTGCGATTACTTTGAAAAGCTACCCAATTTTTCTGTGGGCTAGTTTAAAATTTGTTTTTTTACAAGCAGACAAACTTAAGAAATAGATGAATGACAGAAAATAGCATTCTAAGGTAGATCCACATTTGTGACGCGAATAACGGACCGGACTGCAATAATTGGTACAGGACATGATGTTGAGTGTGGACATAACAACCCGTGGCCGTACATGCCATGGACGTACACATCTGAAGAAAGTGACGATAAATCATTGACGATATACAATTGTTTGTTGTTTTTAAATAAGCCACCTCAGTATACGCGGTATTTAGGATGAAATTCGTACGTATGTTTTTTTATTTGACTTCACCCCGCCTGATGGTAAGCTAAAAATAAAGTCTCAGGAAAAAAGTAAAGTCAGGATAAACCAACTTCACTGCGGCGTTCTATCAATTTCATTTAACCCAAAGTATCGATCTTTGATGCGATTTGTTTCCCTAATTACCTATATCAAAATTAAAAAGTATTTAAGACCGAATTTACGATAATGTATTTGAATTTGAAATATATTAATTTGAATCCGTGACACTCTAACCAAATGACGTACCTGGAATGTTGACGTTCCCATTGACTTCTAGGAAATGTCAAATAAAATTAAACCTTCAAGAAGTAAGTACCTACATAACTGAATTTTTGTTACCATACTGCCAGTTTAGTTAAATGAAAGTCTGTGCAGAAACTAATAAAAGTACTTACAAACACTAAGCTTCTTACCTTTTAACAACGGCGAACGTTGCACCAACAGTTAATCCAAGATTAAAAGCGCTCATCCAGAGCAAGGACATGGCTGTACTTTATTTTCAGTAACCCTTACTTTAGCACAAACACTAGAAAACTGTTCCACTCATTTCGCACACTACAGTAGGCGTTCTAAGTTTAAAATTTGAATTCGTAAAAATTTGAACACAATTTCAAATAAATATTTTTTAATTGTCTATGGTTTTATTGCCTGACATAAGATATTCTTTTTTAGGGTAAAAAGTTTGTCCAACGTAATTTGTAATTTATTAGTACAAATTTAAAGCAAGTATCGAGTACAGGCGATCGCGTACGAATGGCGTTGCCGCGTGGTGAGCATGTCCTTACCATATCAACAAATTCAACAATGTGCCCCGCACACCACCGTTCACCATAAAAAGCGTGTATTGTAAATTGATATGAAAAACAATTACAGCTTACACTGTAGAAGACATTAAGAATAATTGTTTGTGGTTTGTTATTAGTCTTGGTGAGTGTTTATGGGCAATATATTACTCGAGTTATGTTAGGTTGATATATATTCAATAGTTACAATATAATACGTATACATTTATATAATAGTTACAATATAGGTAAATGAATCAAATACAAAGTGCAAGCGACGGTAACTTAGTGGTTTAGAAGTCAGCATAATTTCGGGTTAATTTCGGTTGCTAATATTCTTCAGTAAGTAATGCGACAGTTACGACAGTCAAACAAAAACGCTATTGAAATTCACATGATTTTCTTTTCAGTGACGAACCCATTGAAAGGAAAAACCACGAATCTACTTGAAACTTTAAAAATGTCTAATGACCTTCTTGAGAAATAAGGAGGTCATTAGACATTTATTTTCTCTCTTTTTATTATACTGACTCCCTCGCCGCTTTCCCGGTAGCTGGCCATTATATTTTGTGTGTGTTTACACGTTTTAAACTACCTTATAACCAATTTAACTAAATAGAGACTTAGCTTCTCTAGAATATGTACATATGTATGTCATTGGCCGGCTACTGTACACTATGTGTATTGTATGTATTCAAATTATTCAGTTTCACAAAGGTATGATCTGGAGAGCAATCTCCATATTCGTCAGGCTTTGTAAGCTCATGGGATACTTAAGCGGCTTTGGACAGTCTTGTCTACTACACACAGCATGGCCCATATTAACAGGACAGAAGGAATATTAATCTTACGTTACGTCAGAGAGCTGTCACGGCAGAAACGTTCGCTTCATCATAGATGACGCCTCTAAATAACCTAAAGCCACATATAATCTCATATTGCGGTATCTCTAAATAATTAATTATTTTTTTTTTATACAACTTAGGTCGCAGACAAGCACGCGGCCTATCTGATGGTAAGTAGTTACCGTGGCCTATGGGCGAGTGTAACACCATAGGAATAACACTCGTGCCGCAACCCCTGTAAGAACAGAGACATTCTGTGTCGTCAGCGCAAAAGATGTAGGATAAGTCTTTGGTTTTCCCACGGACAACACAAAACCTTTCTAGTGAGCTCTGGCTACCCTACTCACTACCGAAAACACTACACAAGGTCGGACTGCTCGATTGGGACGGATATACTGTCGTGTTTATTGCTTATAAGTTGACTATAACTATTGTCTTCACTATTATTATTAGTACCTAAAGTGACTTGCTGACGATAAATAGAATCTCCTCCTATGTTGTAGTACAACTGGTAAAATGTGACATTTAAAAGTTATACGAGGCCCCTATAGGGACCCTTAGTAACGTAGTAATATCATTTATTCTGTGCCCCTGCCTACTACTTTAGGGGATATTCGTGCGTGAATTTTTTATTATGTTTTCTGTAAATAATAAATAACCTCGTTACAAAAATAGAATACTTGATATACCTAATTTCTGTATAATTTGGATTTCAAAGTAATAAACATGTAGTATTTTTTAATTTAATTAACTTGTTTTAATATATATAATAAATACATACTATATAACAGTATGATTCACGTATAGGTACATACAAATATGTAAATAAACGCGAATCGCTAAATTTGTTGTCGAAAACTTCAAAACGGCTCGACTGATTTGGATGATAAATTATTTGTTATTCAGAAAATAAAAGGACAAAGTTTATAAACGAAAATTTTGTATGCACGAGAAATTATCAATAGCCGAATAACGCAGAGTACAAACAAGAACTGATGGAAATGGCCAACTGCAGTTGCCTAAATAATTCCATTTATCAGCTTAGTAATTTGGAAAACATTTTGCCAGTTAGTCATCAATTAGCCTATCGCAGTCCATAGCTGGACATAGGCCTCCTCTAATGTTGAGTGGCGGTCTGTTTCCGCGCTGGCCAGACGGGTTGATGCAGGGTTTTATTTCGAGATTTCCTTCTCTCGCAGTGATACCATCTGCGTATTTTTTTACAATTATCGTCCGTTACGACACCCTTCGGATTATATGTGGTTGTGATATTTTTTCTCCGTCATCACACAGATTCGCCATTTAGTAATATCACAAGACAACATACACAAGGGACTGTTATCTTTGAAACGGGGACCTTATTATGAAATATCGGCTGAATATAGAAGTTGATTCTATCTCAGTATATATTCACCTAACTGCATTACGATGTATCCTTTCTTGGATTATCTTTTATCCATTTAACTATTGGCGAAGAAGTTAAGGTATCTTGCGTATTACCTATACATAAGGAAGGTTATATACTGAAAAATATATTATTAAGAGGCTTACAATATGCGTTATCTACTTGTAGTTATAGATACATTAAAATTGTATATGAGCATAAGAGAAAAGTAGCTGGAAAGAGTGCGCATGTAGGTAGAACCCAGCATTGGACCCAACAGGCTAAATCGATAGGAAAAATTCTTAAATTTTGTTCATGCTCGTGGTTATTAGAATGTGTAATGTCAGACGGGTAACTATTGTTGTCAGACATTGAAAAACTAGATTAGAATGTAGAGGTTATTTAGATTCGAAAACACACACAGATGGACACACGTACTTAACCGAATGTTTTCACTACTATATTAAGCACAAAAAACGCAATGTCACAAAGTAATTTCTCACTTATCAAAATACATCGAGGATGAAGAGTTGTTTACTGTGGAATACATGATGTGAAAATAATAACGTTTTCCTTAAAAGCGAATAAAACATGACTACATGATTCATAGGTAGGCATGTGTAGGCTTCAGCGAGAAATTACCTGTGTGTAGGAAATACCAAAATCAATTGACTAAGTACCTAGATGTGGTAAACGCAACAACGAGTGGTTTTGAATCATCTCTGTTTCTGACCAAATCATTCGATGTCAATTTTGAGAAAGATTTATCAGCTTTTGGATTTAAAACATAACAGACCACTATTTAGTTGAGAAAGGTAGACACAGGGTGGTCAAGGTAAGGTCTAATGCATACCAAATTTTAACTCTCTATGTCATCTGGAACTGGGTTAGAGTTTTGGTCTATAGGTCAGACAGTGATAAAAATGAGGAATTTTGGACATTAATATTTAAATAACCGTTTGAGATAAGCTTATCAAAATTAGAACACATATCGCTCATTTGCAAGAAGCACGACATAACTAAAAAAAGACAATTTTTGGGAAACGCGTTTTTAAAATTAGATTTCCATTTTTACAATAACTATTAATGAAAAGATCGCTAAACTGCATTTTATTTTGTGAAACATATATTTATCTTTATTTTATGAGTCTTACAAATCAGATTAATGTGAGGAATATTTTATAATTTACATTTTTAGGGCATCTGGGATCACTTGTGACATTATTTCTAATAAAATAGTATAAATTATTTTATACTCATCAGATTGTGTCATTATTAATAATAAATATTTTCTAAACTGTTTAACTAGAGGGTATGTAAATAAAAAAATGTCATTGATGAAAAATGAAAAGTTTAATATTTTTTTGTTATGACAATACTATTACTTCTGAATCAGTCATTTTACTTAAACAATACTTAACTTTTATCAATATGAACTCCTAATAAACCAATCTAATCAATTATTAGCATCTAAAATCAGCACGGAATCAGTCTTTTATTAATAATGTATGATTTTAGATTGACATGGTCATTTACAAATTCACTGTTAAATCGATCTGGATATTTACCATGTTTGTTAATTTCTTCGCGTAACCGATATTTCGGCGCTGTTGCAAGCGCCATGATCACGGTGTACTTTTTATGTCTTAGTTTGTAGCTTATTAAATTCTAAAAATTACATTAATTTGGTATGGTATGGTATGGTTTGGTTTGGTATGGTATTTTAATGATAAACTTAAAAAGATTATAAAAATCATATTTGTATTACTGATAAACATAAAAAGAATTAGGTATAAAAATCACATTTGTATTAATTATAAATTAAAGAGAATTTAAAAATCACATTTGAATGTGTATGTAAGAACTATAATAACTTGGTAAATATAGCGTTTATGTTTATTAAGTTCAGCAAACCATCTTTTTTTTCTTGTTTAGCCCAGGACGCTAACTGTGTGCATGTTTAAGCTCTGGGTTGACATGCTTTTTCTTTTTTATTACTTTGTTTGTTGGAATAAAATCGATGTTGATATTTTAATCTGCAATTGCTGGTGACACCGATGTAACAAGATCTTCTGGTTGATATAGGGGATCTTTCACAAGAGTCATCACTATTTGAAAATGCATAGAAGTATTGGCAAATAGTTTTTTTTTTATTTATGGCACGTCAATTTGACTTCACCTCGCCTGATGTTAAGCTGAAGGCAAAGTCACATGAAAGAAGGTCACCATTGCAAACACGTTCAGTGTTACGATTGTGGCGCTCAGCTTGACGGCCTCATCAGATGCTTTTTCACGCCCCGCTTAAAGGACCCGGGACTGTAGGAAGAAGGAAACACGTGCGGAGGCTAGGAATTCCAGGACTTAATGGTGCGGCAGAGAAAAGACTCACCGAAACGCTTGGTTCTTTATGGAATATTCTGTACCGTATGCGAGTGACATCTAAGCCCTGCACGTGTTGTCCTGTGTAGGAAAGGGGAGGGTGGGATTCATTGGAAGAGCTCGTCAGAACATTCACCATGGTAGAGACGGTAAAATACTGCCAGGGACGCAACATCTCTAGGCAACTGCAAAGGCTCGAGGGTATTTGTGACCTCAGGACTCCCAATAATTCGGGTCGCACATCGCTGCAACCTGTCTAATAAGGAGCATCTAATAAGTACTTTGCGGAGCCATCCCAGAGATGCGAGCAGTATTCCACGCAGGAGCAAATTTGTGTCTTATAAAGAAGACACCGCTGCTCCGGCGTGGAAAAACGTCTCACTCTGTTCAGGACTCCGAGTTCAGGCGAAGCTGTTTTTATGATGCTCTCGATATAGTTCTTGTTGTTCAACTTGTTGTAAAACTAATTACTATAGTATTAAACACTAAAACCATTAACCAGAATGACTGTTAAAATTTCGAATTAAGATAATAAAAAAATACCTTCTTTAAATGAAGATGATGAAGAATTTGTACTGCTTGTACGGGAACGTAAAAATAAATAAGTAGCATAAATACATATAGAATGTAAAAAAGCATTGAAGAAAAATACAGATGTAGAGAATAGTGTGTACTGTTTTATCCGATGAAGTACTCGTAGTTGGTGCTTCGTTGTCACTGGGGGTGACTAAGGCCAATATTTGCCTGGAGGTCATCGTAGTTAATACGTATGTATTAACTACGATGACCTGACCTAAACGAAAAAAAATATTATTAATAACGACATAAAATTAATTAAAGAAAAATAAAATTACAAAGGTAAACAGAATTTTACAACAAAAACAGCTCATAAAGCAATGTGTCGTTCGTGAAATGGTGCATATTAAATTTATTATTGTCAATAACGTACTAAGCAAAATAATTATTTACAAGTCTTTATTTTTTATTAAGAAAAACGACACAACGTGAAATATGACTACTATTACTGAACCATATTTTTACAGAAACGTCGTCACAAATCGTCATGTGTCGTTCTAACATTTAAGCTATTAAAATAAGATGTACTTACTTTTTCGAGAAGATCATCATAAAACAAAATCTGTCGTCTACGTTGAAAACCTGTACGTGCACTCGTCATAACAGACTTGAAGTAACAGAAATGAGCCGGTGTCGAATTAAAGCGAGCTGTCCAGCGAGACTGAGACAGAGTGACACAACCTTTCTCAGCCACTCATATTAAAGCGCAGAGTTATGTCGTTTTTATAGAAAATAAAACATTATTTTCTAATTATTTGTGTATAAATAACTCAATTTCACAGTTTTTTGAGTTATGTCGTGCTTCTTGCAAATGAGCGATATGTATCTCGCAAGTCTCAATATATGAACCAAATTTGATACGTTTATGTAAAATAGTTTTTGATTTATGAGGGGGTCAAAAGTGGCTCCAAATGGTTCGTGTAATATTACACACGGTGCGGCTCGCCAGTTCTGTTTCTTGAACTTGGCTTGACACGTTCCCGCGTGTCTAGACTCACCACCCACTTAAGAGGTTTGAGGTATGAATATTTTCGTCAGAACGTAAATTCTTGTATTAAAAAATTGTTCATAATTCAGTACCGAACTGATCACAGTCGAAATATGGTACTCTTATAATACAATTTACATTGACATCGCTATATTTTTTTAGTATTGGGGAATTTTTAACGGATATTTATTATAAGAATAGGCCCTCAGATATCTGCTGAATTTCTTAAATTAATCGAATTTCGTGCTTTCTCGCTGCGATATAAGTTAAGATGTTAAAAGAATTATGGAGATTTGTAAGTAACTAATTGTTAAAGCTACTTTAGATTTAAAAATGGAATAAGTAGGGGAAAGTGGGGTGGATTCGTACACTTTTCACTTCGAGCTCTATAGCAGAAAAACTAAACACTATTTGATAACCATTTGAGCATTGCTAGATAGCTTATATATTTGCCTACAATGTTCCCTTAGACGACTTGTTCATAGAAAGAACCGTAGCCAAGCTATGACGATTTAAAAAAAAAAAGTAAATCGTCCGAATGCACCCCACTCAAGGGGTAGCTTCGTACATGTGCTATTTATAGAAAATGTAACGTATATTGAGATCAAAATTTCGTAGAAACAACCTGGGGTGCTAAGTACCTAATAATAAGATCATTATACTTGTATTGTAAAATCTGACTACATTATATTCAAAATATTTAGTAGGTTTTACGAGGACCCCCGCCCGGACACTAGGTTTCATCAGACTACGGTAAAAACCCCGCCTGGACACTTTTTAAACTAGGACGAACCCGGACAAAGCCGAATTTATTAGTAGTCTCGTAAATGCGGATTGCATTTTTTACTGCAGTACATTCATATAGTACGAACCTACCCCGTTCATTCCTGTACGAAGCTACCCCAACCAAAAAAATCGATTAAAATATTGAAAATGAAAATAGCTGCTAAGATTATGTTGAAGTAAATGTAAAAATAATAAACTTAAGTATGTATTCAAACACCACAAAAAACAGTTTAGTAATGGCAGCAAAACTTATAGAATATAAACACGTTCAAAGTTGCATCGAAAAATTACTTATGCAAAGCGAAAACACGTAATGGCCTGTCACATCGAAGCCAGAGGCTGCATTGGTGAGCTACTCCGCGGTTATATTATGCGTGTGTTTGGGCACCACATACACTAATACGAAGGCGCCACTATGATCCGTATTCCAATTATGGCCGTTGTATGAATGCTCCCGGTGTACGAATCCACCCCACTTTCCCTAAAAGTCTTGATGGGACTTAAGCTACTTTGTTCGTTAACTATTCTTGCATCTGTTAATAAACTTGGGTCCCTCAAGCTTTTTAAAAACGTTAAATGCAAAACAAATCTAAGTCATTTGAGACAAACTACAGTATAGTATTTTCGGCGACGATCCCACTTCTTTCACTTGCAATATTACTTACAGCTTGCAATATTTTCACAACGCAAATTAGTGGTGGGCCTACGTGATCTTATGCACGGTCGCAATAAGTACTGACAGCAGTGTTCAATCGCCACAGAACTAGGAACTAGGACCAGAATGTTCTAGATTGAAAAGTTCAATGACTACCTATCAATACTCATTCAGAAGGTATTTTCTGTCATATAACGGGTATACTAAAATATATAGGAACAGGGTATGAAGGCATGCCGGTCATGATACCATACGTATACCATCACAGTAGACGACTGATGTATAATTTTAACGTTGAAAACTATTATATCAACAGTGAAAATACGATTAGGTTGATTTTTTGTCTACCCTAATTGTCTCCTCCCTGCTGGCCGATAGATAGATTGAAGTCCAGATAATATAAAATATACTTACTGGATAAAACATTAATAAATAATTGCAATCCTTTCTGCTGAACATACAAAGCGGTCACTGACTTTAGGTAAAAACTTGCTTAAACAGGGATGCAGAACGTCATGTGATTTACTCATAATACAAAAACAACGATTTGGGAAATCCATTTTTACACTTAAATCTCAATATAAAGATTAATATTATCTTTTGCAACAAAAAAACACAGACCGGTAACATCAGCAGTCATATTTTATTAAACTGACAAACCCTAAATAGGCCTAAATTATATAAATAGGCAACGATTATGCTTTACCAAAACGGAACTAAGTTGTATACACAAATATGACAGTGCCGATGCTGTATCCGATAACGAATTTTATATCACGGAGGTGTCTGCCACACGCACTCGGCCCACCTGATGGAAAATGGTGACCGTGGCCTATATACCGTGTACGTTTGCAACACCAGGGGCATCACATTCGTGCTGTCGAACATATAGAGTTGAGGGGCAAAGAGAGTGAGGGTAGAAGGTTAATAGAGTTTCTGTGCTGTCAGTGTAGAAGACAGAGAAGGGTTTCTCGGTCTTCCTAATACAATACAGCTCCCGTGATCTCTAGTTACTCTACTCACCGCCGGAAACACAACACAAGGTTATTATTAGTCGTGGTATTTTGTAGAGCGGAGGTACTTCCCCAGTCGGATTGCACAATTAGGACGGCAGATACCGTCATGTCTTACCTTCGTCAGTAGTCAAAACACATTCATGTTTATGCCTTTTTCATTCTGTTCTACCATTTTCTCCTCAGCGCCTCACGTGCCTCCTGTTTTCCGAGGTAGATATTACTGATTTGATCGAAATTCGACATAGACCGAACCCGACTGACCTATCCATTTACAGTTGCTCGATCTTCTTTATTCGATCGATTGGTATTCATTCGTTCATACCTTTAGAAGAACCTATAATAAAAACTACGATTCGGTAACGTAGCAGGTTACTATGATGGAGGGATAACCACAGTAAAATAATAATCAACATCTAGATAATGTAGGTATATAGAGCCTTCTAGCAACCTCACACGAGTCAAGGTGACTCCATATGTTTCCTTATTAACATAGAGAACATACTGCATTTCCTTAACTATGTACAGTATGTACAATAATTGCACATAAAATTATCTATTTAAACGTTAAACGAAGGTTGAACCTAGTAATTTTTCATTTCACCAAGAATCTTCCAATGGCTAAATATAGATTATCATCGTCACCTTAGAGATTATCACGGTAGACATGAGAACGGACTAGCCACTACCATTACGGGGGTAAATGTGGTTTTACTACCCAATCCCTAGAAGAAATAATATGAGGCTAAATTTGAGCTTCGACCGTTGATTGGTATGTATAAGAATAAGCCTGGTCTGATGCGACAATTTAATATGAGGATCTCAAGAATTTTGAGTTGAATAACTTCATTCTACATTACCCTAACGTTAGTCCCGGTTTAATTGTTACTTTTTCATAATGCGAAATACCCCTACCTCCCCGCCGGAGCCGGTTGGGAACGTGCGTTACTAGCTTCTGCATGTGTTTAAATAAATGTTAATTTGATTAATTTTGTGATTATTATAATTACATTGAAGTACAAATATGAGTAACTGTACATATTACTAATACATAATATAGAGATGGTTAGGTTGGGTCTTAATGTTATAAGAACCCCAAAAATCCCGAATGCATTATTAGGTTACATACAGACTAGTGGTATGCCCACTGATGTAGAACAAATATTTCCAACCGATTGCTCAAAAGGCAAAATAATTCATCACATGGCAGAATTTTTGCAGCGTTTGCTGACTCATGGTAATAATATATTGCCTCGAACGGACAAGCGGCTGTATCATACCCAGTGCCCAGGGGGAAAATACAATTGAATGACTCTCGTGACAAGAAACCGAGATATAAACTTGTGAGTAATTTTCTTAATGTGTGCAAAAGTTGTATAGTTCTAAATGAAAAGGGATGAATTATATTAGAACTGTAGTAGGTATCAGGAAAGAGGAAATAGCAAGGATGTTGAATGACTGAGGAGATGACGTCAGACAGGAATGTATAAAGGATACAAATAATTAAGTGCACTGATAACACATAATTGTGGTAAGGTTACGGAGGTAGGACACGACGGTATCTCCCGTCCGAAATGAGCTGTCCAACTGGGGAAGTACCTCCGCCCTACAGAAGACCACGGTCATAATAACCATCGTGTTGTGTTCCCGCCGGTAAGGAGGGTAGCCAGAGCTCACAATACCCCTCCTTCCCCTCCCCTTCCTAGCCTCCCCACCCCTTCCCAGCTCTCCCCCTTTCCCTTCAGGGTGGGCAGCGCGTGTGGGACACCTTTAGTGTTGCGCAACACGTACGACTGTCCCCCACAGCGAGCAAGAGAGCAAAGATGGGCAGACAAACATTCGGTACCGGCAGGTTTCATCACACCTGACGAAAACCTGCCGCCTGGACATCATCTCCACTGGCCAACTTGGAAGTCATTAAATTGACTACGGACCCAATATGACTGCTGCAGGGAAAAAAATAGGCAGCTTGCGTAATGTGAACCTGTGTGTGTGGAATCCGCCAATCGCAATGTCACGCTCTCTCGATACCTCTACATTACGAATTCAATAGATTTTCGTGCACCGGGCACTGAAAACCGAATAAGAAAAATAAGTAAGTGCATAAATGGATAGTAGCGGTAACTTAGTGGTATGGGTAGTGGACTGCTGAGACAAGGTCTCGGGTTCGATCCCAGGTTTTACCATGGCACACACCAATGACTTTACGACGCTTTTCGAAGTTATGTGTGTATTTATCGCAGGTTTATAAGTACCCGGTTAAAACATAAACTGGCGAAATGTGGGTGCTAGCACCTCTGCCTACCCCCTTTGGGGAAATAGGCGTGAGTTTATTATGGTATGTTATGTTATGCATAAATGGAACAGTATTTATAGTCGTTAATGTGAGATATGGATAGGTACGACAATCGTTGTGCCGATAGTATATCGATACGTGGACTGGTTACTAAGAGCCTGTATCAACACCTTAGTAAATGAGGTAGAAGGTAGTTCCCGTTGATACGGCACGCATACTGAGGAAACTGCTGTGTGTCTATGAATATTGATTTTTTGTCAACTGTTTACATAATATTTTTTGACATTTTTCATGTGTATGTGAAGGAATAAATAATACGTTCATTGTGGTAACAGTAACGGTTGCCATACAAACATCTATGGCAGTCGTTACGGGTAGTTGGAGCCCTCAAAAGTCCAACCAGCCTAACTTGGAACTTCGATATCGCCATTGGTCATTAGACCATTGGTTGTGGAGGTCAGATGGCAGTCGCTTCACGGAAAATATCGAAGTTCAGCCGCATCACAGTTAGACTGGAAAGCCGACCCCAACTGAGTTGGGAAAAAGGTTCAGGGAATGATGATGTGGTAACAGTAACGGAGGAAAACACCCTGCCTGAATCTATTCGTTACCTCGGTATTTTTAAACCTCGAGGAAATAGGTTCATTTTAGGCAGGCGCGTTTTGATAGTTACCTACCTTTAATTCAAAATTCATTGATGGCTTTGAGATGCAAGTTAATTTTTTTCACTCCTACAAAAAGTTGCAGACATTATTTAATATCAATTTCAACTTTTCGCGTTTTTCAAAGGTCCACTTGTTTGACATACCGACGAATGGATGTCAATGAAAAGATCTTAATAAGACTTCCGTTTTTCCTATTAAGTTGTGGAACCCTAATAAAATAGCGGTAGTACATGCAATAAGTCAGATTTGTGAGTGTTGTGTTATATATGATCGATTCCGATCACATAATATAATCGTGATTAGATCGCACCTTGTCAAAGAAGGGACGGCCCTTTTCGTATGAATACAACACGTGTTTTGTGTTAAAGAGGTTATGTAACTCACGTATACGCGTGTGTATACAGCCTTATGCCTCAATAGAGCGGCACACAAACCTATTGTTTGTGTTGCCGGTTTGGATAACTTTGGATTTGATGTTGGGAATGTTTTCTATGGAACCGAGTACCCGTAAATTCAATCCTCAACTGCGCAAGTTTCGTGGTAGGCTTATAATTTTGTGTTAGATCCTCTCATATACATATAGATCTCTCCTACTAACGCATTATAATCTTCTTCTGTCGAATCGACGGCATTTTGGAGTTCCCAGCGTGGAGTAGTAATTTGTATAAAAAAAGTCGAGCATAAGTTTCGCTCTTCGGGAAGGCTTACTAAGTCTCTCTCTCTGTCTCTTAGCGCACTATAATAGGTAGGTACTTACATATTTCCTTGAAGGTCAACTCTCATAATCTCTCTCATAAAGAAACACTTTTTTATGAAATTTGTTTTCACTGGTATTGGTTGTTGATATTAACTTCTATTTCTATCTGTGTTCTGTTTTATTGTTTTTTGTTAAAGATGATAAACACGGGTTTGTCTTACGCCATTATATTTATTTTGAGAGTTAGATCATGAGGTAATGGGCTCTTCCCCTTGATTTTATAACTGGCATAGCACTACTGCCATCTATTGCCGATATCAGAAACTGTTTTACAAACTTGACACAGTTGTCAGACACAACTCATTGATACTGTGTACTCGTACTAGATGACGCTACATTTTAGTAGTACAGACACACATCAATAGATGGCGCTTTAATAAATAAATCACTTACCAAGAATGGCTCTCAGATGCCCTTCCAGCGTTTGCAGTATCGTCATCTTGATTTCTTTGACTGTCTTGCCCAGAAACTGCTCGCAGGCAGTAGTGAGAAGTTCGTCTTCGTTCATTATTTTACACTGTGCGACACCAGTGACCGTCAGCGGCACGCCTTGGGCTGTCTCCACGAATTCACACATCGGATTCAGTGTCATAACCTGGCAAGAATAACAATCCATTGAAAATGTTGAAGAATAGAAGGCCCGTCCTGATTTTTTCTTTGAATAGATTTGCAATAGTGTAAATCTATTCCTTGGTCACCCAATTTAGGCAGCCAGTTTAGGTGTTATAGGTATTAATAAGGTGTATGGGATTACTCATCATGATCTTTGGGGTACAAACCAATTTAGCTGCAAACCTTGTTGATTGACGGATGAGTTGAAGATCAGTTGGCAGCCACTACCGTAGAAGTTAAAATAAAGCAAATTAAACAGAGTAGGAGAATAAGAGCGGCACCCGGATTCCAAACATTTAAGAGAAGAGTTAGTACCAAAAAAGAGCCACAAGATTAATTTAGATGTTAATGCGGTTGTTTTAGTTTCAAGTTTACCTCAAGGGAGATGCGTTGCACGTCGCTGACGAGCCACCAGGCCCACGCCCATCCTCCAACTATCGTGCGCTTCGACGTCGAGCCCCAGCAGCCTCCTGCAGACAAAAGGAAAAGGTTCATATTTTAAGATAACTAGTCCACTTTGAATGACTTCGATATTTTCCGTGTAGGTGATATCGAAGTACCTACTGCAGTTAGACCTATTGGTGAACTTTTTTGAGCTCAACTACCGGTAGCGACTGCTATAGATGTTCGTATATCGCACCGACAGCTTAACGTGCTCTCAGAGGCACGGTCAGATCAATGCAAATAGCCATATTCATGCATACAAATATATACACTCAGCGGAGGTCGAACCCGCGGCTTTTGTGTAGCAGATTCACTACCAACACGCCACAGACACTGCTACTCTCGCTCTCGCAACCCATGAAAGCCTATTCCAGGGATAAAAAGTACCTAATATGTTATTCCTGACTGCTATTTATACCTGTATCAATTTCAACCAGAATGAGTAACAAATATTTTCAAAAATGTGGATACTAGCTGAAGCCAAAATTCTGTATCACCATTCGCACATTGTACTTCACGGTAAAAAGATCACTAACGATTGCAATCAAATTGGTGAAATCTGCTAGTCTTTTTGGCGAATTATAACCAATTCAGTAATATATGCTCTTCTAAGACATCGCATCACAACTTCTACCCAATTTGTTCGGCCCTTGGAGATTTAGGACACCGTGTGCTCAGAAAAGAATTAAATTAATTATCATGAGTTGAAACCGGAAAAAATATTCATAGTTTGAAAAAATTGGGTTGAAAGCGGGAACATCCAAAAAACGAGTAATAAATTGTTCGATATTTTTAACAAATTTCGTTAACTATATAATCAAAGGAAAGTGTTTTCTACTTGTAAACTACGAGCGATTAGACAGCGCTATTATCTCGAGGCCGCTCACCCCGGGAGAGAAAGAGGCTGCGACTAAACAGGTTTGTGTTCCTGCACCAGTCTTCAACAGGTTGTAAAATAAGCTGGTTATTTTATGTCCTTCAATGCTTTCTATTTCAAAAGGTATACACCTGTGTCAATGGCACAGAGTTCAGAATTATATAATGTTAATATACATTTGCAACCTGCAAAACTTAAGATCGGGGGTCTGAAAGACTCGCTCACGTCAGTTTGCTTTATTTTCCAAAAGCTTCTAAGATTATCCATCAATATGGTTGTATACGGAACCCTCAGTGCGAATGTCTGACTTGCACTCGAGCAGTTTTCTTGCGAAATATTGGTGTCAAAGAAAGTTTTAATTGCTCGCAAAATTTTATAAAGCTGTGTCGAATGTGTAGATAACACCGTACGAAATTTACGAACTATTATATTCAAAAGTATACTGAAAGTATCTGATCAAGATAAATAATTAAATTAACTAAGACCATAAGGCAAAATAGTAAAAAAAGACACGAGCGCACAATCAGACCGCATAATGCCTTGTCCACATTTATCTAACATTTTACCGTGACCGTATCAGAGGCACATGTCAGTCTGATAATGTGGACGTATTAAGCTGCGGGATAGCCGAAAATAAATGAAACCATCGATCGATTGGTCATGTCAGCACAATTCTAGTCTGATATAACGGTCACGAGTCAACACTAAACGTCATGTCTTGTATCGATGATCGCAGTTCGGCCCGTTGTTCATGTCACACATATGTCCCTGTATCAACTAAAATCCATTAGTGGATCTTTTTGCACTCTTATGTCCACGTTAATCCTTGCTGCAGAAATTGGAAGTGGAAGTGTATTTTGTACTTAATAAACCGAGTATGACAAGTGAAACCGCGAAGCTCACTAATACTTAATAATTACGAAACAATTATGAGTGTTAATACGTATGCCTATCGCTTTGGAGATATAGAGGGTTAAATATATATCCCAGTAACAACTTCCTTCAGTTATCTGCAAAATGCTTTTCGAGATTAGAAAGTATAGTATACTTTCATTGATCATTACATGCCATTGTTGTGTACGGGCCGTGGACACGTGTCCGTGGTCACGCATATCGTGTAAAAATTGTGTTATTGTGCATTATTCCTATAGGAATCGTTACCGCGCCAAGTGACCGAGTTCCAACTTATGACCGGCACTCGGTCACTGCCACGAACGGAAATACAGCCTAACTTTCGAAACGCTTATTCCTTTTTTAGAAGGTTCGAGAAGCAATTCTATCTATTTGTGTATGGTGCCTAGTAGGTTATAATAATTAAAAATATAATTATGAATATGTAACATTTTAGATTAATGATAAGGGGCTATTTTTAAATGTAGATGATTTTTATATCACCAAATTTAATCTTTATATCACAAAATGGTTACCGTGGCCTAGGGACGTTTGCAACACTAGGGGCGTCATATTCGTGCTGCCCACCATATAGAGGGGTAGGAAGAGGAAATAGAGTTTCTGTGCTGTCAGTGCAGAAGAGAAAGAAGAGTTTCTCAGTCTTCTCATTGAAAACATAAAACCTATCCAAGGAGCTCTGGCTCCTCTACTCACCACTGGAAACACTACATAAGGTGGCATCAGCCGGAATGCAAGGCGGACCCGCGGAGGTTTTTCGCTCATCTAGGACGGGAGATGCCATCATGTCCTACCTCCGTCAAGATGATAAAAAGGGAAAGAAGAGGGGATTTCGGTACTCTCACCAACCATATAAAATGCAGCTTCCGTAAAATACATATGAGTAAAAGGCCACCAAAGATTGCCCCAATTTTTAGGAACTGTCGAGAGAAGTGAAAACTAAGTAAATTGTGATGAGTAAGCGTGCGGTGACGATAACGTTGATCACTTTTTGGATCTACACGATTTAAACGTTCCGTCCGTTATTCTTTCAATCTGAGAACTTCTATTACAAAATAAATATCACACAATATCTTTGAGCAATAAACAAATAGGATGAGGTTCTCAATTCAGATGTTTATATTTTCATATTGGTGTAATTCCATTAATACGTTAGAGATAAGCAATTTTTGCACCAAAGATGTTACAATATTATTAAAAATGACACTTCCCCGGTCGAGCTCTCTTTTACGTACTGAGAAAAGCATGCGTCATCGTCCACTAAACAGGTACTTCCTCACTTTCACGTTTAAGTCTGTCAAGACATAAGTATCATTATGAAATATCTTAACTATGTGTCTTTTTGGTACTAAAGCACGAACCATTTACGAGGTTAACGCACTCTTAACAGTAACGTCACAAAAGTCATTAAAAGTAAATCGACACTTACTTCCTTCGGTTACCTAGCAACAGTTTTAAAAGCCGACGAATGTCGCCGATACGCAAATATATACTTCAATACTATTCTAATAGATTCCTACTCCCTCCATTTCACCGCTATCCAACAGTTTCGTTGCGCGGGAGTTGTTTTGACGCACTCGAAGAAAGTGGCCGTTACACGTTTGGCTTGGAGGCTTTTGAGTTTCGAATACTAAGTAAATTGACAGATGTGGCTGTAGTGATGAAATAAATAGTGAAAAAGAAGTATGGATGTTTTAGGATTACTATGTGATGAAAGGATTAATAGTGGACTATGGTGTTAAGACAATAATTGATACAGCTTTTTTTACGGAAGGTTATGTTTTGTTGTGAAAGTGCGAGCGACTGAAGGTAAGTTTGCTACTTTTTCTTTTTCCCCGTAAGTTTTACTGGTAGCCTACGCAGAGTTTCCTAGAGTCCCACTATCGACGTCCAATTCTACTACTCATAGTTTCAACCTACTCTATGATTAAATCATTCAATAGTATGAAATTATAAAACCATGAAAAATCTAAGTCACAAACTCGCTGACGGCTTACCGTAACATGTTAAAATTCATCCGTATTAACAATAATAAGGGATAGACAGGACTGGACTGGATATTTCACTAGGATTCCGAATTAGATACGAACTATGTAGTAGCCCAAGAGTCAATATAAAAGCAGGGCTCACTTACATATATAGTTGATGACAGACAAACGTGTGCGTGCGAAGGTTACTAAACAATAGTCTCTTAGATCTAAGTTAGGACTTAACCTATACTAAAGTTCACCACACTAAAGTGCATTTCAAATATTATTGAAAATTAGAGGGAAACCAGCCAACATGTAAAGAAAAATCAAACTATTTCCATTGATAACATATAAAGGTTAATATAACTAAGAAGCAAATTAAATCAATCATTCAATTAGTCTATCGTAGAATAAACAAGTTGAAATAGCAGTGAGCAGTAGCTTTAGCACGAAATACTATAGAATTCGTAATCTAAAGGTATAGACAGAACGGAGCATTGCAATTGGCGGGCTATACACGAACACAGGTTCACAAGAGGCAGACTGCCAACCACAATGCTCCGTTCTCTCGAAACCTTTACATTACGAATTCGATAGGAGTTCATGCTAGTGCTACTGGCCATATCTTTCGAAGGACCGATGCTCCATGGCCGCTGAAGGAAACTAGTCTTGAGTAGAGACCGCGAAAAGGCAAACTGAAGATAGGACGCTCCTAGTCAGATGGACTGACAACTAGAAAAAGGCGGCTGGGACAGATTAAGTGTGGAGGGTAGAGGATCGGGAGCAATGGCGCACATTGGGAGAGGCCTATGTCCAGTTACAATGGGATAAATTTTTTTTTATATTTTTTTTTATAATGTCACGCCCATATCCCCGAAGGGGTAGGCAGAGGTGCTAGCACCCACATTTCGCCAGTTTATATTTAGGTCCCAATGTAATAGGTGGCGAGCCTATTGCCATCAACCGGGCACTTATAAACCTGCGATAAATACACACATAACTTCGAAAAGCATCGCAGTCATTGGTGTGTGCCATGGTAAACCTGGGATCGAACCCGAGACCTCGTCTCAGCAGTCCACCACCCATACCACTAGGCAACCGCGGTTACTACTAGGCTACCGCGGTTACCGCGGGATAATTGCAACAAATCAAATAACATATTATATTAATAACATAGAGGAGGAAAAGATTTAAGTGATTTTCACTCAGTATTATTATAATGTTAACGTTGTTCACGGTAAGTTTCGAGGCCAAACCGTGGGTGTCCAGGGTTTGATGACTAGGGCTTTTATGGGAGCATCCTTCGAACTCCGAGAGAAAAGTCTTATCGGTCAATCAGTAGTAAGTACACCGGCTCACAGGTCACAGGTGATTTTGGCGTGGCTTCAAAGATCTTACTGGGCGCTAAACACTAAAGTTTTTGCTTGGTATTTATTAATGTTTAAATCGGAATATTTTAAGAGCATTTGTTTAAAAGTAAAATTATACATGAATTGTTTTTTTTTAAATTGCGTAACTATTAAAGCATTCAGAATATTAAATTTCACCATTTAAGTTCTGCAGGCATTTTAGTCAGTCATTAAATGCATATTACGTAATATTGCAAGTAGGGAACATTACGTAAGATGTACTTATTTTCCCCGGAACTCTTTATTATTCTGGAGGTGGAGAGCGCGCATGCATACATACCTACATATATTAGTAACAAATACAACATTTTGTACACTTTCTAATGCACAAAAGTATGACAAATTACATAAAAAGTAAGGGTATTGTCAATTAACTTCAAAATGGCAAAGAACCATAATGAAAACATCTTTTGTGATAATAATATGCTACAGCTGTCGTTGAACCCACTAAAAACCTTATCATTTTGCAGTTCTTATAATACTCTTTCACCTGCACCGGGGCCGTGAAAACGTGCATCAGATCAATGCAAATAGCCATATAAACCGCGCCCCCTGCGTTGATGTCGTATTCATTACCGCCACGCCACAGAGGCTGTCGGAAGTAATGAGAGTTTGATATCTTTAAAATTATGATTGCATGTGCAAAATGAAGCGAAGGAATCCACGCAACAATATTGTACCTAATGATACTAATCAGTGCAACATGAACGACCAAACATTATGCTTGCCTTTTTTTGCTTTGAATAGCAGAAGGTGTTCCAGAATGGATACAACAAAGTAATTTCCAATATCATCATTAAAATAATTATAAAGAAATATTTTAGTAAGTAGTTTTTCTCTGTTTATTTATTATTGGGGGACATTTACACAAACGTACATGCCAGCCGCATCGTACCTTTCCAGATACTTAATTAACTTATAAATAACACATAGACACATAGGTCATATAGCGAACTTAAATAGACCATAGGGTAAAAGCCGGATAGTTGCGCCACTTTTCAACAAAGCTATATAATTAAGAAATATGTGCTTAATAAGAATATTGCAAGGTGTATATCAAATTATAGGTCTTTGAGCTACTATAGAAGCCTATTGTTAAGAACATAGTTATTATAGGTTTTGAGCAAAACCTGTTTTATTTGACCTCTCAAAGAGAGGATAGTTGCCCACTCTAGCGGATAGTTGCCTAACGTAAATAATACTTGAGAGGATACTTGCCTCATGCGGGGATAGACGCCTCACAATGACTTTTGATGGAAAACAAATTCATATCGATTTACTTAAACAGTCTTTATTATTTATTGCAATCTTTTATTAAGTTCTAATCAACGTTATACAAAATATATCAAAAATAGCCAAAAATTATACCCCGTATCCCGTGGTATCCTGTACATTCGTGATATTTAGTTGATTCCTTTTTTTTATCCAACTCTTGGAATGCAAGACCTAAACTTTCCTCTGTCCAACTTATGTGACGCGGCACCACGCCGGCTTTACGCTGATACTTACGAGGCATTTTGCTCACCTTAAAAGTTAATTATTTAATTATTAATTTTATTTTATTAACTAGAGAGGGTAGAATGAACTCTGGGGTTACGTACGTCCATAGGCCACGGTAACCTCTTTCCATTAGGTGCATATCTGCCACTTTAAGTGGTATAAAAATAAAAATAATAAATAATTTGAAAAAAGTACTGACACGGGGGGCCTAGAACACACGACCTAAATACTTATTGTATTCTAGCTAAGTTACAGCCACAATGAATAAAAAAAACACAAATAGAAAATATTTGCCTTTTTTCGTGAAATAATTTATAGTTGCGAATAGTTGCCCCCAGAGCAACTATCCGCTCAAGTTTCTAGGGCAACTATCCTTTTTGATACGGATACTTGCTCTTTTCATTTGCGAAATAAATAATAATTATGTTACAAAAATATGTAATAAACTTTGCAATGTAAAGCCTAATGCACGCAAAGAAATAAAAGGTGGATTGAAACCACAATTAGTAATAAAAATATTCAACAGAAATAACTTACCAATATAAGTTCGACATCTGTCGAAGATTCACCGCGGAAGATTTTCGCTTGCACGAGTGAAACGCTTGCGTCTATGGTGACGGTTAACGTGGCCCTGAGGTCTATGGGAGGTGTACTTACAACTATAGTAAAACGCTAATGCCACTTACATCCGTAACATAGTGTATTCGAAACCGTGGCAAGTATCCCACTGGCGCAACTATCCGGCTTTTACCCTAAGCCGCTTCAGATTTAGGTGCAGTGAAAAAATCCAATAATAAAAAAATTGTAAATGTTAAAACATATTTTATGGTTAGAATCTATTTATGTCGCACTTGTTAGTTTGTTATTGTACTTGTAAAAGTTCAGATAGTGACACCAGACACCAGAGTGTTAACTAAGAGCTATGTTCGACTCTGTAACTACAGTATAAAACAATGGCCAGTGAAAATAAACAAGTGTGACGTAAAAAGAAGTGGTGGAAACCGCTAAGGGAACGTTCTGACGTTGTTTATAATATAATACAAGTAACGGTATAGCGTTTGTCATCAGGTATTCAGGACACACAGTGTCGCGACATACGCGTATCCTTTTAACTCTTAAAAAGCTTTCAAATATATAGGTATTTTTGGTAGTTTTTTCCTTGAAGTTTAACAAGTGCTCGACAATCGTTCGTCAAGCTCGATCAGTGAAATAAACCTTTTCGTATCAGCACAAAAACAACTAACTTTTTTAAAGTTAGTTTAAGTAATTACAATAATATAATTCCATTCTGTATACGTCTAGTGTGAATCTACCAGTTTCTGCCAGAGGCAGAAAGAGATACTGCAATTCTGAAGGCAATAATAATTAGGTGTCAAATCCCCTGATACCTAACCCGGAGAAGAAAACCTGCACCAGAATATCGTCCGTCAATAAGCAAGTTAGAAAGACGTTGAAAGGGCTCTATACAGCCAAAATAGAAAGATTGTAATTCTTACAAAAGATCAATAATATACAGTAATACTATAGGCAGTAATAATACTAATGATATCTAGTCATGTATGTCCATTGTTGCAGGCACCTATCAAGATGAGCTCGATAGTGAACGCGGCCGCCGACGTGCTGTCGGGCACGGCCATTGCCGCGGCTGCCGGTTCGCAGGTAAACGACACTTACTCTAATTTACCATCACAAGTTTTAGCAAACCAGCAACTTTTTGTGTGCAATTATTTCTGCCACTATAAACTTTATAAGATCGACAAACAAACATTATAAATATCCTGTTGATTTATAAAGTTAATAGTAATGATGTCAATCTAAAAAAAGCCGAGGTAGCCTAGTGGTATGGGTAATGGACTGCTGAGACGAGGTCTCGAGTTCGATCCCAGGTTACCATAGCACACACCAATGACTTTTCGATGCTTTTCGAAGTTATGTGTGTATTTATCGCAGGTTTATAAGTGCCTCGGAGAGCACGTTAAGCCGTCGGTCCCGGTTGCCATACAAACATCTATGGCAGTCGTTACGGGTAGTTGGAGCCCTCAAAAGTCCAACCAGCCTAACTTGGAACTTCGATATCGCCATTGGTCATTAGACCATTGGTTGTGGAGGTCAGATGGCAGTCGCTTCACGGAAAATATCGAAGTTCAGCCGCATCACAGTTAGACTGGAAAGCCGACCCCAACTAGGTTGGGAAAAAGGTTCAGGGAATGATGAGTAATGATGTCAATCTAAAATTATACATTATTTCTGTCACTATTTTTAAGATAAGTACATTTCTTTGAAAGTTGAAAATTAGGCATCGGTAGTTTGGAACAATACAAATGTATTATTGGGAAATGATAATTTTGAATGTTTTGAGAAAACGAAATGTATTTGTTGACAAGTTTTTCACACATTGAATGGCCGACCCATTCTTCCGGCTTCGATCAAGCAATCTATTGGACAGTTAGCAGTTGCTTGCTACAAAAAGTTGCCAATCCGTGTAAACAATGCGATTCAACATTGTGTAATGACGTCATGTTACAGTTCAGCAACAAAATTTCGCTATACCATGCGACATACTTCCGCCTTCCGGAACGGATTTTGTTAATAAGAAATGTTTCACTTTTGAATTCTAATCATTGTGTAGAGTGAAGTCTTTTGAAATTCAAATATTTGTAGATAAACAAACATTTTAGTTTTAAATATATACGTCTGCATATTCTTGAAATGATAGGTATATATTACATCCTAAGTTACAGTCACCCATGCGGATACGTATTTTTGAAGATTCTATGGGTTGTTGATAAAATTCACTTACATGCACTTACACTTTCCAAAAGCGCAGTGAATGAACGATTGATGAAAATTGACGTAACAGAAGATCAAATAACCTCTGACACAGCAGTTGCTTTTTTAATGCTACTCCTCCAAGTCAGTATCGAATGTATCACCATCATGGTTCGAGTACCAATCCCTATTGCCTCAAAGTTTTTTATGCGACTTAGGTGGCCGACAAGCAACGACGCAACACGCAAACCAGTTCATCATTTAGTCATTAAATCTAAGATTTTTATATACTGTTGATTGATGGCACTTGGTGGAACTCACTTTTATACATTATTGATAACATGTAAATACAGTGGAGAAGTACAAGTGTGTTATCAATTATGCACTAAGATTTTTCGATTCGATCTTCCTAATATTTTAGCGTGGTTTGAAACTAGGAGATAAGTTTGATGGCGTCAAATTAATGTCTTATCATCAAGATAGTTACAAAGTGTAGTTAGTAAGTTAGTATGTCACTGATGTTCGTATGGCAACCAGGACCGACGAATTAACGTGCTCTGTGAGGCACGGCACAGATAACGCAAGGTGTTTGTAATTCAAGCATGGCGTTCGACATGTTTATCCAAAGAAAGTTGAGTAGGACAACCTTTGACTATATACAACTATACAGACACAGTATAGCCAAACATTAAAAAAACGGCTAGAAATAAGGGTTATGTGAGTTGGCTAATGTCAATGTTGTTTTGTATCTATGTATATGATCTATGTATAGGTATGACAACACGTACCAAATTAGTAATAATTATTTACACCGCTTTGTAGTAGCCTATACTATGTCTATAGAGTTTGTATATAGTCTAATATAGTCTAACTGCGTAGGTATGCGTGTGACAGTAACGACATCACGAATTACAGCATGAAGAAGTTAAATATGTGGATCGTATGATGCAAATATAATAAATATTAATTATTATTATTATTAAAGACGAGAAGAGTCAATAAGATTATTTTAGTAAATACAGCATTTAAAACTAACACATCAAGCAAATATTTGAAACTATGAATAAAAATATGATAACAAATAAAAACATTAACATGTTGTAAAAAAACAAAGTAGTTTTAAAAAGAAAATTATTATTTAGTGTTAAGGTGACTTGTTTAATTAAAATTATCATTATTTATTAAATATATATAAATGTATCTTTAGATATTATGTTATATTTAACGCGACCAATTGACTACACCTCGCGTATTGCAAACATGGTGGCTGTCGTTACAAATATTATAATAATAAATGAATAAAAAAAAAGAAGATAATAATAAGAAAACGTAACCAGTCCTCAGTTCGGCGAAGGTGAAAGTATAAACGGAGTTAAGAACCTTCGTAGTGTTGGTTCAGTTTATTGATTACGAGAACTTTTCATGCTCGTAAACGGAGTTCATCGCAACGGTTTTTATATTGCATATTGAATTTGCTAATCGATTTTACTGCCGGATCATTACCATTGTTAATTCGCATTCATGTAGTTTATTATTAACTAAGTTATGCCCACGACTTCATCTCTGCGAACTGCTGAATTATCTTGAGTCTTGATAACCAGAAAAAAATTACCAGGTTTGTAGTTAATTGGTCGGGTACCAGGGTAAGATTACAGATAAAATTCGGCTTACTACGTATAGAATAGAAGTTGTAGGATTTTTTTAAGATCTAAGATAATAAAACGGGTTCAACTTACTTTATACAGTATTAACTTTTAAACTTTCGCATTCCATGATTATGATAATATGTAAACGGGAATTAACGCGATCATTGTATAGGTATATATACCTATACATACCTTTGGAATGCCTGACGTTTCGACAAGGTTATACCGGCCGTGGTCACAGGCTGACTGTCTCAGCCGCGCACGCCCACCGTCGTCGAGTCCGTGAGGTAGCCGGTTGTTCATCTACCCGCACATTTTCGACATTTTTTTTAATATTATTTTCTCTCCAGGTACCGACATACCACACTCACAGGGTCCGTATTATCTAAGCTACTACAACAACAACAACAACTGTTACTTCATACAGGTTTTAACTTTTAATTTATCAGATTCATGTACGATGGAGAGAACGCTCTAGAAAAGCAATGGACGTTGATTTTAGTTAAACCCTCACTCTTTTTCCGACTGTACATCAAATTAATAATTCCGTATGTCCAAATACTTAAGTACGAGCATAGCTTCCCCCTCACCATGAAAACTACAATATAAAGCTGTTAAGGAACATATCCAACATTCCAGGTGGCCTGGTTCATCCCGATGTTGGTGGCAGCCGTAGCTTACTACCAGTATGACGCGACGGACCCTGAGGGTCGACCAGCTGATGTTGACGACGCCCACCTGTTATCAGATTACGACTTTATAATCGTTGGAGCTGGATCTGCAGGTTTGTGTACACTTTTATATGTGGTCCTTCAATTTGACTGCATTTTTTTGATAAACTATCAAAGACAAAGTTATAGATCTCGATACGGCGATTCCGAATCTGTAACTAACTCAATATCGTGAAAGATGTTGGATACGGCGGTTATGATAAGCACGGCAGCATTATAGTAACAATACTTTCATGTTACTTTGTACCAAAATTGAATGGATTTATGCAAGAATTTCGGGTTCCAAGCTTGGCTCACCTGCAAATCAGTAAGATCAACGGGAGGTGCTCAGGCGCAAGCTCCTCTTTCAAGATTGGGGCATCGAACAATAGTCGCTTCCATAGCCATAACAGTGAAGAAGGAAAGTGAACCCATAACCCGAAGGCCTCGAATGTCACTGCGTTCATTGCGATACAAATGGCATCACAGTTAAATAATTATTGCTATAAATTTATCAAAAATAGAATAGTAAATCTCTATTTTTTTACTCATCCTATAATTGAAATGTTTCAGGAGCAGTAGTAGCTAATCGACTATCAGAAATTGCACATTGGAAGGTTCTGCTTATAGAAGCAGGAGGAGATGAAACGGAGATATCGGATGTCCCTATTTTGGCTGGATATCTACAACTCAGCAAGTTGGATTGGAAATACAAAACTGAACCTTCAGGAACTACTTGTTTAGGTAAGATCATGATTATATCATACTTTTATAATAGTGAGATGGCAAATAAGCATTCGAATGTCATGTGTCAATACCTTCGGGACAAAAGTCAAGCCAGACGCAGCTCATAAGAAGGATGATACTTGAAGGCATTGCTTACCCTCAAGTGAAATCATTATTCATTCATTCATGTTGTTCAGAGTTAAAACCTAAAATTTCCTAACAGAAAAGGCAATAACTTGGTGCTCTACTTGAGAATATAAGTAAGAACTCGATCATAATATAGCATGGGCACAAACTTATGCTTAGGTGTGACCAACTTCATTTGATATCCTTCTTGTTTCAGCAATGGAAGACGGCCGCTGCAATTGGCCACGAGGAAAGGCGCTGGGCGGTAGTTCAGTCCTTAACTACATGTTATATTTACGGGGTAACGCGAAGGACTATGACACTTGGGAAGCCCTTGGCAACAAAGGTTGGGGATACAAAGACGCACTGTATTACTTCAAAAAATCTGAAGACAATAAAAATCCTTATTTAGCACAAACTCCGTACCATAGTACAGGAGGGTACTTGACTATTGCAGAAGCACCTTATCAAACTCCTCTTGTATCAAGTTTTATAGATGGAGGATTAGAAATGGGATACATGAATAGAGACATTAACGGAGAAAATCAGACAGGATTCATGGTAGCTCAAGGAACCATACGACGAGGCTCTCGTTGCTCCACCTCTAAGGCGTTTTTGAGGCCAGCAAAGGATCGCCCGAATTTACATATAATTATGCATTCACATGTTACTAAAGTAATGATAGATCCCAGAACAAAAATTGCTTTTGGAGTGGAATTCATACGTAATAAAATGCTGTACCGTATCCGAGCTAAGAAAGAAGTTATTTTATCAGCAGGCACCATAAACTCAGCACAATTGTTGATGCTGTCTGGAATAGGACCTGCAGAAGAACTAAACAAGCATAGAATCCCGTTGATACAAAATTTGAAAGTGGGGAGAAACTTACAAGATCATGTCGGAATGGGCGGTCTAGCATTCACTGTCAATCAGCCTGTTTCGATAGTCGAGCAACGTCTCCTAACAGTCAGCAATTTGATGGAGTACGCAGTATTAGGAGAAGGTCCTTTGACTATAATGGGTGGTGTGGAGGGTTTGGCTTTCGTTAATACTAAATATGCAAATGCAAGTGACGATTACCCTGATGTAGAGTTTCATTTCGTCTCTGGTTCCACGAATTCGGATGGTGGAGAGCAGATACGTAAAATTCATGGACTGGTAGAGCCTGTTTATGACGCTGTGTTCAGACCTATAAATAATATGGATGTATGGAGTATCTTACCGATGCTACTGCGGCCGAAAAGCAGGGGTTATATTCAATTACGTAGTGCTAATCCTTACGACTATCCGTATATATATCCTAACTACTTAACAGATGAGATGGATATTAAAGTTTTAGTGGAAGGTGTCAAAATAGCTGTAGCGCTTTCCAGAACTTCAGCATTCAAGAAATATGGTTCATATTTGAACAGACACGTCTTCCCAGCTTGTGTGAGTATAAAGAGATATTCGGATGCCTATTGGGAATGTATGATCAGACAGTACACGTGTACGATTTATCATCCAGTGGGAACGGCAAAAATGGGACCTTATTGGGATCCTGAAGCTGTCGTCGATCACCAGCTCAGGGTTTATGGAGTGAAGGGTCTGCGGGTGATAGACGGCAGTATTATGCCTAACATTGTGAGTGGTAATACGAACGCGCCGATAATTATGATAGGAGAAAAAGGCAGTGATATGATCAAAGAGTTTTGGTTGAAAAAACGAACTTCTAGATATTACATATAGTTATTGTTGATGTACAAATTAATTTTTCAGTATTATTGAGTGGGAGGTATTGTAAATATGTGTTGACGTCGGTGTTTATTTATATTCCTATTTATTTCATATTTATAAGGATTTGTTGTACAATAAGGTTACAATAAAATAGTTTGTAAGTCATAAAAATATTTTTTTATTATTGAGTATTCCTCTTATTTACGGGGTTAAATATAAGTACTAGTGTAGTCCTACCCAACCGCACTACCAAACCAAACGTTTTTATAACGTGGCCTGTGTATGTGTACGACATCGGGGGCCAGGGACGTCCCTGTTGTGTTATCGATCCTGAAAAACTCTATGTTGTAGTAGCTAGACAAAACCATTTCAGAGAATGCATGCCACAGTATGAGCGTGCGTAGGATAAAGTTTCTTTCATACCGCACTGTGCGCCCTATTTCTGATTTTAATGTATAAGGGTGAATTTGCTGCCAATGGCGAGCGGTGCGATGATAGAATGTAGCTGAGAGTATCATGTCGAAACATTCCTCTGACTGTCTCCAAGGCCAATAAAATATCATGATAATAAATGTAACCGGGAATTAACGCGATCATGGTATAGGTATATACATACCTTTTGCCTGACGTTTCGACCAGGTTACACCGGCCGTGGTCACAGGCTGACTGGCTCAGCTGCGCACGCCCTCCGTCGTCGAGTCCGTGAGGTAGCCGGTTGTTCACCTACCCGCACATTTTCGACATTTTGTAGATTATTTCTTCGCCAGGTACCGTCACATACCACACTCACAGGGTCCCTATTCTCTAAGCAAACGGCTCGGTGTCTATCCGACGGCGCAGAAAAGCGAGGTAGCAGGTTTTTTATCACTGGATTCCATGTCGCAGATAACTTGAAACCGTCTTCCCGATTGAAATTATTGTACTTCTTAATTTCAATAGCTTCACGTACAGCTCTTGAATAGAAGTGACGTTCGGTGGAGAGGACTTGCGTATTGTGGAATTCAATCCAGTGATTCGTGCCCGCTTCTAAAAGGTGTTCTGCAATCGCTGATCTGCTCGTCCGGCGGTTCTTTACAGCTGCAATGTGTTCTTTGACCCTATCAGCTATAGTCCGCTTTGTTTGGCCTATATACGAACTACCGCAGCTGCAATCGATCTTGTAGACCCCTGGCGTCTGAAGCGGCAAGACATCCTTCGGTGTGCCCACGATGTTGTTTACTTTAATGCCTGGTGTGTAAACTGTCGGGATGGAATACTTTTTTAGCACGGAGCCGATTTTATCCGTTATTCCCCTGACATAAGGCATATACGCTGGCTGTCTGCTCACCTTTGGGTGCCGCCGCCTCAATGTTTGCTGCTTCCGTCTTCCGTTCACATCATATCCGTTACTTTTGAGTACCTCCTGAACATGATCCAGCTCTCGCTCCAGATGTTCAGGGTCGCAGAGATCATACGCTCTATTCTTGAGTGAGGTTATAACGGATTGTAAGTGTCGGGGGTGGTGATGAGACGTGGCGTGTAGGTACCTGTCCGTATGAGTAGGTTTCCGGTACACACAGTGTGACAAGGACCCATCTGATCTCACGGCTACTTTTACATCCAAGAAAGACAGCGACCTATCCTTCTCCATTTCATACGTAAACCTCATCTTGGGGTGAATGGAGTTGAGATGTTGTATATACTGATCTACTTCCTGTACACTTCCTTTCACGATACTGAAGATATCGTCGACGTATCGCTTCCAAAGTCTGATGCTCTTGGGGCCGAGACTCAGAGCCTTCTCTTCAAAATGTTCCATCCAGATGTTGGCAAGTACCGGGGCTACAGGACTTCCCATTGCGACACCATCTATCTGAAGGTAATGTTGGCCTTGGAACAGAAAGTAGTTGCCGTCTAGACAGTGTTCAAGTAGATCAATATAGTTAAATGGTAGTTCATTGTCGCTCAGTAGGTCTTTCACGATATCTAAACACTCCTTTAAAGGAACGTTGGTAAATAGGGACTCCACGTCAAAGCTCACCATGACGTCATCCGGTTCCAGTTTGAGCTCTTTAATTATTTGTATAAAGTGCCGCGAGTCCTTCACAAAAGACGGTGTTTTTCCTATAAGTGGTTGCAATACTGATGCAACGTGCTTCGCAAGATCATAAGTGGGAGATGATATTTGACTTACGATTGGTCGCAGTGGCACGTTGGGCTTATGTATTTTTGGCAGACCATATAACTTGGGTGGCTGGTGCGCCTTCGGCGTAAACAGTCTATTGTACTCATCTTCTGTGAAGAGGTCCTCGTTATCCTGTATCCGAGCTCGTATTCTGCGTGTTACTCTAGCCGTGGGGTTATATGATACCGGTTTATACACCTTATTATCACTTAACAGTTCGAGAATTTTACTCTGGTAATCACTTGTATTCATCACCACGGTGGCGTTTCCCTTGTCGGCCTGGAGCACTAAAATATCCGGGTTGTCCCTAACGTTTTTTAGTGCTTGACGCTCTTCCGTAGTGATGTTGCTAGTCGGAAGCTTCGATCTCCGTAATATCACCGCGACGTCCTGTCTGAGGGTATCGGCATCACCAGGCGGCACTTTATTACGTATGATCGATTCCTCTATACTACTGATTACATTCTCGAACGGTATTCGCTTGGGTGTTGGAACGAAATTCATACCCTTGGCTAAGATATTTACTGCAGTTTCATCTAAATTCACGTTCGACAAGTTCACAACGGTGTCCTTTGATTTGTCCGGTACCGTTGGTGACAGATTATTTCTTGCATACCGCCTGTTGTATTCCTTCGAGAACTTTCGCTCAAGGTTTACGCTGCACAGCTCGAAGGTACGCTCAGCTTGCAAAAACGTAATTCGGTCACACAAATCAAAATCGGTTTTATTTAGATTTTCACTACACTTTAGATGCAACGCATACAACTCCCTCTGAATACACTCCACTTCACTATATTTATTGCGAATTAGTTGTCTCAGGAGGCGTACACTCGCGTTCGTTAGAATTCTCTGGGAAAATGCGATATCACTACGTGGTTTAATGCGTACACACGCAGGTAATAAGTTCCAATCGCGGCACTTAACAAGAAATGTCAACGATGTTTCCACTCGCGCCCGTTTTTTCCGTAAAAATTCTAGATGGCGGATTTGTTTGGCAATTTCCGACCCGTAGCGGTTTGCTATATTAACTTTTAAACTTTCGCGTTCCATGATTATGATAATAAATGTAACCGGGAATTAACGCGATCATGGTATAGGTATATACATACCTTTTGCCTGACGTTTCGACCAGGTTACACCGGCCGTGGTCACAGGCTGACTGGCTCAGCTGCGCACGCCCTCCGTCGTCGAGTCCGTGAGGTAGCCGGTTGTTCACCTACCCGCACATTTTCGACATTTTGTAGATTATTTCTTCGCCAGGTACCGTCACATACCACACTCACAGGGTCCCTATTCTCTAAGCAAACGGCTCGGTGTCTATCCGACGGCGCAGAAAAGCGAGGTAGCAGGTTTTTTATCACTGGATTCCATGTCGCAGATAACTTGAAACCGTCTTCCCGATTGAAATTATTGTACTTCTTAATTTCAATAGCTTCACGTACAGCTCTTGAATAGAAGTGACGTTCGGTGGAGAGGACTTGCGTATTGTGGAATTCAATCCAGTGATTCGTGCCCGCTTCTAAAAGGTGTTCTGCAATCGCTGATCTGCTCGTCCGGCGGTTCTTTACAGCTGCAATGTGTTCTTTGACCCTATCAGCTATAGTCCGCTTTGTTTGGCCTATATACGAACTACCGCAGCTGCAATCGATCTTGTAGACCCCTGGCGTCTGAAGCGGCAAGACATCCTTCGGTGTGCCCACGATGTTTGAAGAGAAGGCTCTGAGTCTCGGCCCCAAGAGCATCAGACTTTGGAAGCGATACGTCGACGATATCTTCAGTATCGTGAAAGGAAGTGTACAGGAAGTAGATCAGTATATACAACATCTCAACTCCATTCACCCCAAGATGAGGTTTACGTATGAAATGGAGAAGGATAGGTCGCTGTCTTTCTCGGATGTAAAAGTAGCCGTGAGATCAGATGGGTCCTTGTCACACTGTGTGTACCGGAAACCTACTCATACGGACAGGTACCTACACGCCACGTCTCATCACCACCCCCGACACTTACAATCCGTTATAACCTCACTCAAGAATAGAGCGTATGATCTCTGCGACCCTGAACATCTGGAGCGAGAGCTGGATCATGTTCAGGAGGTACTCAAAAGTAACGGATATGATGTGAACGGAAGACGGAAGCAGCAAACATTGAGGCGGCGGCACCCAAAGGTGAGCAGACAGCCAGCGTATATGCCTTATGTCAGGGGAATAACGGATAAAATCGGCTCCGTGCTAAAAAAGTATTCCATCCCGACAGTTTACACACCAGGCATTAAAGTAAACAACATCGTGGGCACACCGAAGGATGTCTTGCCGCTTCAGACGCCAGGGGTCTACAAGATCGATTGCAGCTGCGGTAGTTCGTATATAGGCCAAACAAAGCGGACTATAGCTGATAGGGTCAAAGAACACATTGCAGCTGTAAAGAACCGCCGGACGAGCAGATCAGCGATTGCAGAACACCTTTTAGAAGCGGGCACGAATCACTGGATTGAATTCCACAATACGCAAGTCCTCTCCACCGAACGTCACTTCTATTCAAGAGCTGTACGTGAAGCTATTGAAATTAAGAAGTACAATAATTTCAATCGGGAAGACGGTTTCAAGTTATCTGCGACATGGAATCCAGTGATAAAAAACCTGCTACCTCGCTTTTCTGCGCCGTCGGATAGACACCGAGCCGTTTGCTTAGAGAATAGGGACCCTGTGAGTGTGGTATGTGACGGTACCTGGCGAAGAAATAATCTACAAAATGTCGAAAATGTGCGGGTAGGTGAACAACCGGCTACCTCACGGACTCGACGACGGAGGGCGTGCGCAGCTGAGCCAGTCAGCCTGTGACCACGGCCGGTGTAACCTGGTCGAAACGTCAGGCAAAAGGTATGTATATACCTATACCATGATCGCGTTAATTCCCGGTTACATTTATTATCATAATCATGGAACGCGAAAGTTTAAAAGTTAATAATAAAATATCAGCAGCACAATTTCTTGATAAGTATGGAGCGACAAGTTATAGACATTTGATTCATCCAAATCAAGAACTTATAATAGTTCCAATCTTTGTTACTCAATTAGAATTATACGGCAAAACAGATCCAGCTTAAATTTGATTCAAGAATAGATTATAGTCTTCCAAAAGGTTACAGGAACGGGTTAAGTATTCCAAGCGAGCGGAGTCGCGGGTAATCGCTAGTAACTAATAAAATCATTTATCTCTACGTGTGCCTTTCTAGGTCAAGTATTCGAATCCGGCGTCATGTCATAATACGTTAGAAGATTTGCTGACCATAATAAATAGTAACAATGCTTGAAATGCAGAGTAATGAACAAAATAAGAGTGCAATCTACACTTTTACACTAATATTATAAAGCGGAAAAGATTGTATTTTTGTTTGTGTATGTTTGTAATGAATACATTCAAAAACTACTGTGCCGAATTCAAAAATCCACCATACATTCAGGAACCATATACAAATAGCTACTACATTCACCATGAGTAACATAGGCTATATTGCATTGCGCGATAACCGAAATTCATGCGGGCGAAACCGCGGGCAACAGCTAGTAGAGTATATAATTAACAAAAAGTAGCTGGCATAGTAGCCAGCGCCCTGGCTTTACCGCCCTGTAATTATAGTACCTTACCCGTTGACTTCCCAAAATTTTCTTTCACGTAAACCTTAACATATCCAACATGGTACCATCATCGCTCAGTATATGATCGTGAGCTTGTTTGCCGACTCTGAAGATTAACTACTCTGTACAAAAGAACACAATGCATAAGACAACTTGTACACAATACAACTTGCTAAATCTTAAGGGCTGAGTCAGCTCCCATTCATTACCGCACCATAAGACAAGTAGCACTATCGCAGTGTATCAGAATTAAGTGTTGTGTATTATGGAATCATGTCGGCTCAATCAACATCGCTCAGAGGGCTTATGTCCCATACACGGATCATTTTTGGGCTACTGCCAGGACTTGGAGCTATGATTGTACTCCGAATGGCGATACATCTATACAGACCAGATATAGAAGACGCTGAAAATCGAGTCAGGGATTATCCTTTTGAAAATTTATACGACTGTTACGATTTTATTGTGATTGGAGCTGGATCTGCAGGTGCAGTGGTTGCAAGTCGACTTTCAGAAGATTTGAGTTTGAAAGTATTACTGTTAGAAGCTGGACCAGAAGAAAATGTGCTGTCAGAGGTTCCTGTACTGTTTCCTGTTCTTCAAACGTCTTCAATTGATTGGCAGTTTCTTACAGAACCCAGTGACAACTACTGTTTAAGTATGGTGGAGAAAAAGTGCAAGTGGCCTCGTGGGAAAGTGCTTGGGGGATCCAGCGTGCTCAACGCTATGTTATACATAAGAGGAAACAAACGAGATTATGACAATTGGGAATCTATAGGCAATATTGGCTGGGGATATGACGAAATTTTTAAATACTTTTTGAAGGCTGAAGACATAAGAATACCAGAACATCTAGGAGATCCTTATCATAGGAGTGGTGGTCCTTTGTCTGTTGAACATTTTGCTTACGAACAACCGATAACGAGAAAAATATTGGAAGCTGGAGAACAGCTTGGTTACCCAATTCGTGATGTGAACGGAGAGTTTCAAACTGGGTTTACTCGATCACAAGCGACAATACGAGATGGATTGAGATGCAGTACAGCTAAAGGTTATCTACGTCCTGCCGCTAAACGTCCGAACCTACACATTAGCGTACACTCTTTAGTAGAAAAAATACTAATAGATGAAAATAAAGTTGCCTATGGTGTTCAATTTAGAAAACACGGACAGCAAAAGATTATTACAGCGAGTAAAGAGGTTATTTTATCAGCTGGCGCGATACAGTCACCTCAATTATTAATGCTATCGGGTATTGGAGATGCCGAACATTTCAAAGAACTTGGTATATATCCTATTGTGAATCTGCCTGGTGTTGGAAAAAATCTACAAGATCATGTGGCGATGGGCGGTCACTCATTTCTCTTCGACAATCCTTATGATAATGGTACAGATTACTGTTTTAACCTACAAACAGCTTTAGGCATGGGGAGTTTGATAGACTTTAGTATTCATAAACAGGGACCATTATACAGTATGATGGAAGCTGAGGCAATGGCATTCGTCAAAACGAAGTATCAAGATCCTGAAGATGATTACCCAGATATTCAGCTATTTATTGCTCCAACAGCGGATAATATGGATGGAGGTTGGTTCGGGAAACGTGCGAATGGATTGAATGATGACACATATGCCGAGTTGTATGAGGAGATCTTGTATGAGTCGTCCTTCTCAGTGGTGCCACTGCTGTTGAGGCCAAAGAGCCGCGGTTATCTGAAGCTCAGGGATACAAGTCCGTTTTCACCACCTCTGATATACCCTAATTATTTTAGTGACCCACAGGATCTACAAATTTTGGTGCGTATATTTTTGTAATTAACTCTTTCTGAGCTGGATTTCACAAGAGAAAATCTGTTTAATAAATTGAGTTTTCACGTTTTACTCCAAAAAGTGCAAACGCAGTTTATATTACATATAATTATACGCCACACATATAAACATATGCATGTGTGCCGTATCACAATGTTCAGTGGAACGTCTTAAGAACTTTCATGAGGTCTCGGGTTCGATACCTGGGTAGTCAGATTTTTAACTGTGCATTTTTAGACCTAGTTTAGAACACGACCCTAATTGCGTATAACTTAATATTAGTTGTTGACTATACGGGAGCGGTGGCGACTGATCTCACAACCGCAAGAGGTAAACCCATGTAATCGATAAACCGAACGGGCCAGAGCCTCTACCGCTAGTCAGCAAGTGTAGCAATTTTTTTTTTCTGTGCGTGATATCAGGAGAGGTTATGTCGCCCAAGTGCATGTGCATAACAGGTGTAGCGACTGGCAGGTGATGTTGGTTTTACCCCAAAGATTTTGTTGGAGCACATACACCCAACTTGATTTAATAGAACATTTTAATTAACTTTTCCAGATGGAGGGAGCTCGAATAGTCCAAGAATTGATTCAACAGCCAGCGTTACGTGCGCTTAACGCACGGCCAAACCCTCGTCGCAATCCTGGATGTATTGAATATGATCTGATGTCTGATGAGCACTTGGAGTGCCAGGCTCGACACCACACCCTTACTATATACCACCCAGTTGGGACCTGCGCTATGGGGCCACCGAACGATCCTGGAGCAGTTGTTGATCCGAGGTTGAAGGTAATTTATTTTTTAAATAGTTCTATGCATGAATATGGCTATTTCCATTGGTCTGGTCGCATCTTGGTAAGTACGTTAAGCCATCAGTCACGGTTGTCAAACGAGCATCGATGGCAGTCGTTGCGGGTAATTGGAGTATTTGGTCTAACTGCAATACCTATTGTGGTTGTGGAGGTCAAATGGCTTCACGGAAAATAATGCTCCGGATGTGACCGGGATAATCGCAAGGATGATGATGATAATAAACAGTAATATTACAGGAAATCGTCGTATATATAAAAAAAGCATCTGATGAGGCCGTCAACCTGAGCACCACCATTGTAGCACTGAACGTGCTTGCAATGGTGACGCTCTTTCATGAGACTTTGCCTAAAAAAGAAGATAACTTTATCACTAGTGGATACACTATTGGTGGAACTGTTATTAGTGTATATGTACAATTTTCATGATTGTTTTAAGTCAATAGAGTTTATCTTATCGTGCAATCTGTCAATACATAGGATCAGGTTACTCTTTCATTGCCACAACATATAATGAAGTCTAAATGTTTCAGTGTACCTATATGTTGATATTAGTGTTTTTTGAATATTAGTAATCGAAATTACTAACATTCCCGTCTACCACTGCAACTAAGCTAAATTGTTCGTTTTAGGAGTGATTTCACGTCGGAAGTGTACCTTAAGGCTGGGATTTGAAACATAATATTAATGGTTATAGAGTCAGCTCGATGGAATAGTCCTGCTATTCCATCGAGCTGACTCTATAACCATTAAGCTAATGATCTAGTTGTATCTAACCATATAGATACACTACTGTGCAAAAAACCGGCATCTCACAGCCATTGTCTTAAATATGGATAATATTAATATTTTTAGTAGGTTACTAGCTTAAATGACTAGAAATTTCTTATTATTTCTATGAGCCCGCGATGAGCAGAAGTTGCTCGAGGGTTGAAGTCGCAGAATGACCTCCGACTCCATAAGCTCGGACCTGGGGGTGACAGATAGAGCCACCTGTTACCCTAGCAGAAGCAGGCCGTGGTGCACTCTCACCGGGTATGGCGGGGGTAGAATCCGTGGGAATTTCGACACGAAAAAAGAAAATTTCGAGGCTGGTCCTCACAAACTTCTTTTGTTTCAGGTTTATGGGGTGCAAAATCTTAGAGTAGTAGATGCCAGCATTATGCCGACAATCGTGAGCGGGAACACGAATGCACCAGTCATCATGATAGCTGAGAAAGCATCCGATATGATAAAGGAAGACTGGAGCGAAATCAACAATGACCAAACCTGTCCAGAACAGAACAATTACAAACGACAATCGAAAGCTTCTGAAGGAGACAAGTCCACACAAATTACATCAAGAACAGATTTATTCAGCGAAACTGTTAGTTTTTTCCCACATTTAGATGATGGAACTGCCAGTAATGCTATTAAGTCTTTAGATAATAGAAGACCGTTGACAGAAAGTAAGATAAAAGAAGCTCAACTGCCAATTAAAGGGATAAATTTAGAAACTAAGCACGTTACACCTAATGTGAATCCATTTAAGGCACCCGCAATAGGTATACGGTATCCACTTTCAGAACATCAGAATCCATTTCGTCAATATCTGTACCGCCCTCAGGGTTACCAGGATCGGAACCCAAATTCAGGTCAAAACATATTAAGAGATACTGGCAAGTTTATAGATAATCTAGTAAATCCTAAGCATATTCCTCCATATTTTAGACAGAAACCTAAAAAGAAACCGTTTTGGAATATGTTGATGAATAAAAAAATATATCCCATGGGATATTATGATAATGATAAGAATAGAGGTAAAGATCCGTCGTATTATTATGAAACCGGTGAAGTCATTACAAAAACAGGACAGAAGCAATGTAAGATATGGTTATACCATGACGGACAAAAGTATGAAGTTGTACAGTAGTTTTACTTTTTGTTAAACACTGATACCAACGTATTTATAATATTATTTCTTCAATAAATAAGAAATTTGAATTGCTGTTTCCTTTTTTTAATAAAGTTCTGATCAACTACCTACTCGTAACTCTTAGGTATATCTATCTATGCGGTGGGTAATCATAAACTTGAAATTTGCTCACTAAATAAATAAAATTTGGTGTGTTCAAAATTTGAAGAAATTCTGAAGTTTTAATAACTACTCGTAGCTGATCCGCGCAACTTCGTCTGCGTCACTCCGTTTGCAACATTTTTCACTTCTGCTCTGCACCAGTTGTTTGTAGTATGATGTTATATACAAATAAACCTTCCTCTTTAATTACTCTTTGAGTTAAAAAAACCGCATACAAAGGGACATAAGGACATAGGAATATATGGACAAAGAACGCAACTTTGTTTTATACTATGTAGTGAATTTTTCCTTCGACATAGATTCGAAAGAATGATTTACCAAAGCGGGTCTTGAAAGCCTCGGCCAGTCTCTTACAAGGGGAAAGCTCTGACCAAGTTAGCTATATGAACACGTCTTACAAATTTGAAATGGGTGAAATCCAATAAAACTGCCTGAACTAGCAATCTAGCTCTAAATTTCATATCAATCACAGTAGTTGCATTTGTTATCGTAAAGGTACATTATATGCATTATATGAGGAGGATAAATATCACGCAACCATAAAATATTTTGAACAAATAAGCCATAACAATATTTGTGAAGTGCCGTGGGGAGATACCAGAAATTACAGGTTCAGGCAATAACTCCAATCGAAGATAAGATTAAATCAACAAGTATGAAATGGACATGTTGGTTCCAAACACAAACAATAGTAAACATAATTTGGACGATCGAGTCGATAAACAATCAAACAGTCAACCTAATCATCTAGACAATACTAGAACAATCTGTAAAAATTAAATATTGCTAACTCAACAGTTTCAATCCATGTTTTGTCGACATAAAGAAACCGGGCAGCTTCAGGTGTAATTAAACAGGATAAATAAAAGTTCAACCTTATTTACTTTGTATTTGTAGCCACAGTTTTTTTTGTTTACATATGAAACATAATAATAAATAAATATTATATGACACAACCCTATCATATATGTAGTGTAATATGGTAGGCTCAAAGTAAACATAGGTAGATTAATGAGCTTGTGTGAACATCGTTTCAAAATTAGAAATTCAAAATTCAAAAATCATTTATTCTGTATAGACCATTAAACGGCACTTACAAAACGTCAATATCAACAATATTTTATAAATTAGTGAGCAATTTGACCACCGGCACCGGTTCGAAACGCGGCCCTGGCTTGAGAAGACTCCGGCAAAAAGCTCAGCGAATTTCGAAATATTTGTAGTTGTATAAAAATATTTTGCGCGCGTCATGCGCTGTAGTTGAACGCTCTCCACTACGATACAGAGACCGTCTTAAAGATATTAAAAACCGCAAATAATATAATTTGCTTTCTGATAATGAAATAGACGGGATAGGTGAAGTTATTATATCAGTTGAATGCGATTATAACAAGGTCAAATAAGTCATCGATAAATGTAGATTATACATAAATAATGTATAATTGCTTTGATTGGTCGTACCTATTACCTTTAGTGTTTTTATACCTTTAATGCCATTTTAGTTCAAATCATACGTACCTATTACTAAAAGAAATCACACTACTATTTTTAAGGCAGTAGTAACTATATCTGCACCACCTTTTTTTTAACCGTTCGAAATAGCGATCACTTTGCTATACCTAGATAAAAAGTATTTATGGCGTTTCATACTTTGAATTGAACAAGCTTGAATATTGACGAAAAAGTTAAGGCGTAATCTTATCAAAAAGGTTCATATTGTCGAATTTATCCTTCGCTGCGTAATACGCCAACCAATGACACGCGTGCACCTACTATACATATACCACTTCCACTTTGTTTTCCGTGGTATATTAGAATAGAATAGAATATCTACAGATATCCACAAATATCTATCTATCCATAACAATAACAGTCGATTACAGACATACACCACTCGGTTGTCATTAGTGATAGGAATCACTAAGAAAACGTGTTAATACACCATACTGCGTGATTAAATCCTGTTTTAACCGTGGTGGCTTGCAAAGGAATTATCAGAAGATTATTTTCAATATTTTTTGGGTGCTAGCACAGGAAGAGACAGGGTGGCAAAAATTATACTCTGCCTAATTATTAATTTAATTATACGAGTAAATGATCATGAAGGTAGAATATAATAAACAGTACAAAAGCTCTACAGATACTAAGTCATTCATTATGATTATATAATGCATGATATCACTCATGATGTATAGGTATTCAATATTCTGCATACCACAGATAACCTTCAATTACAGGACCAATAAACAGTGATAGGTACAATATATAATATTGTGTTCTCGTTAGTGTTCTCGTAGGCAGGGCAATGACTCCCTGATATGTCAATGTTATAATTACTTTTTTACTTGGAAATGGTACTGGATATTCATATTGAAATATTTGCATATATACAGTAGTGTTAACTTATGAGATTACATAGGGCAAGAGTAGGCAGAAGTGCTAGCACCCACATTACGCCAGTTTATGTTTAGGTCCCAATGTAATATGTAGCGAGCCTATTGTCATTAACCGGGCACTTATATACCTGCGATCAATACCCACATAACTTCGAAAAGCATCGAAAAGTCATTAGTGTGTGGTAAAAACTGGGATCGAACCCGAGACCTCGTCTCAGCAGTCCATTTCTCATACCACTAGGCTACCGCGGTTTAATATTATGAGAATATGAATTTATGAGATGATTATTAAAATAACAATAAAAGTGTATATCGCAATAATGCAACATGCAAAATCTGAGTGCCAAGAGTTCATCGTAAGAATGAGCTATCTGTACCTAACAATATTAATTTACACTTATATTTTTTAACCAGTAGGCATATAAGTAAGAGGTTGTGAAAGTTTAATTTTTTATCGCTTCGCGGTATAAAAGCGATCATGCTATAATATATTATGTGCATTTAAACTGCCTGATACCTCTGTCTGCATATCACGTAACTGTACGGAACTGTGGTGTTTATGCGTTGCTCTCGTCGAACTAAAAATCCAACGGTGTGTCATGCTTTGCGCCTGATATGAGTGAAGTTTAGTTAGGGTTCCCAATCATATTGTAAAAAATACTTTTTGCTCGGTAATACTTTTTATTAATCATTAAAAATACGGTTTTTATGTCCGCTGGTACTCGGAGTCACAAAAAGGGAACTAAAAAAACTTAATTTCAAAACGATACACAGAGCAACGCTATGCCCAAGCATGCACAACACATAGCCAGTATGTCGGTAAATGACAGTAACTCTGCTGCTTTGCTTTACAACTTAAATTCTATATTACTTATCATAACTCTGGTTCTACTTAACCGTTTGCAATCAAACAAACGTAAGATTTTAAGTTGGATCAAACCCCTTCAAACAAAAAAAACAGCATTGAAATCCGTTAAGTAGTTTTTGCGTCCATCGCGGACAAACATACAATTTTTACAATTATATAACAGTATAAATATATTTTTTTGCTAGCATATCGAGCACCTTGTTGTAACTGGTTCTACTGCGGTTGAGGGCAAACCTCAAACGTGGTCACACTCAGGTTGCCATAAATCATTGGCTACCGACTGCATTAGCAAGGACATCAACTCTTCTCCATGACCATATTTAACTTAATGTAAAACTACAAAAGAGGAATAATTCTGGTTTCCTGTGGGTTAGCTCCAAATTAGAACGTTTCAGAATGTCCTACCTCACTGCTGAATGCCATCTATCACTGTGATTCACATACCTGTAAAAGAGATACAAATACTTAAAATCATAGTTAACAAGAAAAAACACTTAAAACTACCGTGTACCAGGTGTCACATAGCCATGCCATATTTTTCTTCTTTCTAACATAACTATACATTTTTTGTAGGAATGACATAGATTACTTACACGATTTTATAATTATTCTTAAGTCTATCGTAAGAAAATTATAAAGTTACGAATGTTAAAAATCTAGTACCTACATTTACCATAAACTGGCTCTTGCTTGCAACTATATCTCCGTTGGGTTAAGTGACCTTAACCCCATTCCACTAAACCTTAAACATCAAGGAGCTTATACTTGTGATTTCGACTTATTAGAGAGGACAGGATAGGAGAAGAGCCTAGTGGAAAACGTGTCTGTGGTCTTTTCGAGTGACCAGGTCGATTTGCGGGTAGTCCCATCGCAGCTCGCATAGTTCTATCATTATGTATTTCTGTCCGTGACCAGGCATGGGTACAGTGTACAGTTTTGTATAATGACTTATACAAACGTATTTAAAACTAGTCTATGCCCGCGGATTCGCCCACGTGGCTGTCGGTTATTGCTACCTAAGCTCCACCTGTGCAACTTAAATTCTATATTACTAAGCATAACTCTGGACATAATCAAACAAGCGTAAGATTTAAAGTGGGGCTAAACCCCTTCAAACAAAAACCCGCATCGAAATCCGTTGAGTAGTTTGCGTCCATCGCGGGCAATCATAAACTTTTTACAATTATATAATAGTATCGAAGCACATAGCGTTGTACTATTTGTACAATGATAGGAAACCCTTTGTATGTGAATCTGACTCGTTCCTGACCAAAATTTTTGTATCTACATCACGATCGATACCATGTTTAACGTACGATACTACTAGTACTTATATTAAACAATTAACTATGGGAGGCTCAGTAACGGTGGGTCACTGGAGAGAGCTGGATAAGTACCTATCTGTTAGAGAGGAGTTTAAAAAAGAGGTAAAACAACGTTTTCTATAAATAGTAATTTTTTTATGAATTGATTTAGATGATAAAAAATTAAGACTTGATTTGTATGTATGGATGGTATGTTAAACCCTTATAACACAAAAATTACCTTTTAAACTATTAGATATTAGTAAATAATAAATATTTCTTTACTTTATTAGTGGTACATATGCATATAAATAAATTTTAATCCATTCCACACATATTTTAATGGTAACAAGGGATTAAAACATAGCAAGGTTATGAAATCAGATTTTTTATTTTCATATTAGTTCAATTGATATTGAAAAAAAAGGTTGTTTTTTATATAAATCTATGGCTTTAGCTCCTCTCATGTATGTTTTAATCCATTGTTACCATTAAAATATGTGTGGAATGGATTAAAACATACATGAGAGGAGCTAAAGCCATAGATTTATATAAAAAACAACCTTTTTTTTCAATATCAATTGAACTAATATGAAAATAAAAAATCTGATTTCATAACCTTGCATCACGCAAGTTCTTTCTCTGTTCTTTGTTAGCTAATAGCTTGTAGCAGCTTTTAAAATACTTCTGTGTCAGAAAATTATAATATTTATACTTAGAAGAGTGAGTGATATGTTGTGCCGACCCCAATCATTTGATATATGTCAAGCAGATATTGTTGTTATCCTAAATCTCATGTCGATAACAACGGATTATTCCACTATGATCACCTGGGTGATATGACCTGGGTGATCAAATTCCACAACTTTGTGTCCTTAAATCACCTGCTGACAATTCACCTGGGTGATCAAATTCCACATGATTTTACACCAGCAACTGCGGTGTATCAAGTTGTTCATTTATTTTAAACCTAGTCTATGCCTGCAATATATAGTATATAATAGTAATGGTATATAATTATATAATAGTATATATAGATATAATATCTCTCGTCAGTTCCAGATGTCGTGGGCTTGCGACCCTATTTTGACGGATAATATCGTGAACAGTTACCAAGTAGCTGGTCCATTATTCATGTCCACACTACAGACATTCTTCGCAGCACAATGTGCTTTGGTCGGCGACCACCTCTGGCCGGATGATGCTATCAGCTCGGTGCTTGAAGGTAATTTATATCTATTTACTTATATTTGGATCGTGAAATAACCGCGTGGTTATAGTATGATTGGGTGCAGTCCAAGTATTGTGTAAAATTAATATCAGTACATTCCCTAGAAGTCTAAAACCAAAGCTATCAGTATTTAATTACATAAAACGTAAACATATATATTCATTTCATAAATCAGTAGACGTATTATTCGAAACTGGAAGCGATATAAATATATAATTAATCGAACCAAAAATATCATCTTGATCCCACTTCTATAAAAAGAATTAAAATATCCAAAATTTTTTGTTTTTATTTTTATACTACGTAGGTGGCAGACAAGCACACGGCCTACCTGATGGAAAGCGGCCACCGTGGCCTATGAACATGTGCAACACTAAGGGTGTCACACACGCGCTGCCCACCCTGAAGGGAAAGGAGGAGAGCTGGGAAGGGGTGGGGAGGCTAGGAAGGGAAGGGAAAGGAGGGGTATAGTGAGCTCTGGCTTCCCTACTTACCGGCGGGAACACAACACGATGGTTATTATGACCGCGGTCTTCTGTAGGGCGGAGGTACTTCCCCAGTTGGACAGCTCATTTCGGACGGGAGATACCGTCGTGTCCTACCTCCGTGGAAAGTGAATTGATTTTGAATTATTATATTTTACATTTCAGATCCCAACTATGACTTCATTGTGGTGGGTGGAGGATCAGCAGGTGCTACTGTTGCTAGTCGACTCAGTGAAGTTCCTGAATGGAAAGTTCTGCTCATCGAAGCTGGTGGCAACCCCAGCCTGAACACAGAGGTATTTTTTAAACCTTGATATAAACGACAATGACCAATAGAAACATTAAGCTTGAAACTTAAGAAATTTCAAGGCTGGTAAATTTAAATCCACTGCTTCATTGAAAATGAAGAAATTGATGGAACTATAAATGTGAACGAAACTTGTAGCAACGCAATTTGTGAATGAAAAAAGGTACCTCATATTAACTCACATACAATCTATATGACAATATCATGGAAGATAACGTTTCAATTAAAAAACTCAGATAATAAAATAGATATCAATATAGTAAATAACACACTTAAGTACCAAGTTACATGTTCATAAAATGTCTATTGCAGATCCCACACCTCGTGTACAATAATTTACGTAGTCCTCAAGACTGGGCTTACGTAACTCAACCCGATGAAGGTGCTTGTCGAGGTTATAAAGAAAAAGGTTGCGCCTGGCCACGTGGCAAAGCTCTCGGTGGAAGTAGCAGTATCAATTTCATGTTTTACGTTAGAGGCAACAAACAAGATTACGATGAATGGGCAGCCAACGGTAATTATGGATGGAGCTACAGTGAGTTATTACCCTATTTCACTAAGAGCGAGAAATTCGCTGGTGCCTACAATAAAGAAAACATGAAATATCACAATTGGGAGGGTAATTTAAACGTAGACATGGAAAAGCAGTCTCACGATCTGGAAAAGATTTTCATAAATGCCGCAGTTGAACTTGGTTTGAAGCATTTGACTGAAGTCAATGGCGAAAGCCAAATGGGTGTAGTAACTTCACAGACAACCACAAAGAATGGTACAAGATTTAGTACAGCCCGTGCTTTTCTCAGCATGGCCAAAGATAGAAAGAACTTTCATGTTATAAAGAATGCACTAGCCACTAGAATATTATTTGCTCCTGGTACTAATATCGTAAATGGTGTAATGGTCCATAAAGACGGAAAAGACATAGTGATACATATTAGAAAAGAACTGATTTTGTCAGCTGGTGCAGTGAATTCACCTCAAATCATGATGCTTTCGGGTATTGGACCTAAAAAGCATTTGGAGGACGTAAATATTATGGTCAAAGCTGACCTGCCTGTTGGTGAAAATTTACAAGATCATTTGTTCGTGCCCAACTTTTACGTTAAGCCCGGTGACAAAGACTACTATTCAATCAACAACATAGTATCAGCATTAAATGAATACATGATCCACGGTACGGGCCCGCTTGTCAGCACCAGTCCCCATCGAGTAATTAGTTTCATCAATACAACTAATCCAACAGCAGTAACGCCTGACATACAGTTCCACTACTTTATTGTTCCTCCCGGAGTATCTAACGTAATGGATATTTTACAGAAACACGGATTAAATGACGAAGCCCGCTCTAAGTTCCAAGAAATGAACAGGGAACATTACACATTGATTACTGCAAATACTCTTTTGAAACCTAAATCTTCGGGTAAAATCCTTTTAGCGAGCAAGAATCCATTTGATGCACCCTTGATATTTGCTGACTACTTCAAGGACCCTCGTGATATAGAAGTTATCATTAACTCTATGAAACAGCACTCTCTGCTATTGCATGAAACCAAAGCTTTTAAAAACGCCGGTTTTAAACTGGCTTGGCTTGATATTGATGCTTGTAAGATATTTCATAAGGGCAGTGATCAACATTTGAAATGCATTTCGCGAGAGTTGACTTTCTCGCTGTATCACCCTACCAGTACTGCTAAGATGGGTGCAGATGGCGACCCGACTTCTGTTGTTGACCCGGAACTAAGAGTGCGTAAGGTGAAAGGTCTCCGTGTGATTGATGCCAGTATCATGCCGAACGTGATTAGAGGAAACACTAACGCACCATCAATCATGATTGGCGAGAAGGGTGCCGACATGATCAAGAAGACATGGATGAATCAACACACAGAACTTTAAGTAATTATAGGATATATAGGTTGTTATTGAATAGGTATATTATGCAGCATGTCCGTCACTAAAGTTTATAATTGTACTAGCCGACCCGCCATGGCTCCGCGGGCTCCGTCTGTGGCATACGAGTACTTTGAAACCCCGTATCAACCCTTTAAGCCATATGTATGCCGATTCATTTTCTTATAACGTATGGCAATATGCCAGTTTGGTTGACATTTATCCCTTCAGTCTACTAATGATAATATTGTGATAATATAAAGGTAAAGGGACTATTGAACACAAAAATATTTTTTTAATTCGAACCAGTTATGTTGTTCCCAAGATTAGCTTGTCTAACCAAACAATTAAACAGTCAATCAAACAAACTCTTCAGTTATATAATATTAGTTTAGATAGATAGTAAGCAGTACAAGCTAAGCAATTATATTTTTTTTGTACAGAAAAACCGGAATTACTGCCGCAGTTGGATAGTTGGTTTTTTTATACCACTTAGGCGGCAGACAAGCACTCGGATCATCTGATGGAAAGTGGTTACCGTTGCCTATCGACATTCGCAACACCAGGGCCGTCACACCCGTGCTGCTGGTCATATAGAGGGGTGTGGACAGGGGGAGGGGGAGAGATGAAGGTTAAGAGAGTGTTTGTGCTGTAAGTGCAGAAGACAGAGCAAGCTTCCATTGTTTCCCACTGACAACACAAAACGTCTCCATGAGGTCCAGTTGCCCCCGGTTTGAAACACTATATAATATGTTAGGGAAGGTAGTGGCATTAACATTTCACTATAGCAGCTGTAACTCCTCATTTAGACCGCAGTGTTCCAGGCATTGACACGAACAAAAGCAAAATCGGCCTACTAGTCGAAACGGAGACTCACTCATTCGGTGGAATTAACAGCTGCTATCATTTTCAAACGACTTCCAAAAAGAAGGAGGTTCTCAATTCGATTAGGACAAATAAGTCTTATAAAAATATAAACAGTAAGTACGAGTGAAATTACGATTATGTTCAATCAAAGAATCAATTTTATAATTATAATTTTAATATATATAACTTTTATAATTATAATAAATAAAATGCTTAGAAAATAAATCATTTGAAAATAATTCTTTCGCTGGTTCGATAGTTAAATCCACTGAGAAGAGACCAGCAAGAAGTACCTGGTAACCTAATCATTTTAGCAGTAGGTAGGTAATAGTGTTTAGCACATCTTCATCATTATTTTGTTCATTCATAATAAAGCCATTTATTATTAGAATTATTGTTTTACTTATATTACTATCGAAAATTTGAATAATTGCCATATTTGCCTACAATGTATTTCAAATGAAAAAAATTCTCGTTTTTCTTATTGAAATTTTATAGCGATTCTTTAAATTACTACTGAACTGTTATACGGTAACTGATGCATTTATCGCATTTCTAAAGTCAAAATACTCATTTTTTAAAGTGCTTGTAAGTAGTGTCCTTTTCTTCTGCACTGTAAAAAAAGAAAAAGGGTAGTGCCTTTTACTATCAAATGCAAAATACGCATAGTAGACCTATTCTCATGTTTACACACGACGTTTTACGAAAAGGAACGTAGTTGAAGTAGTGCGTTGAAACGTGCAGTTTCGTTGACTCCTCTAAAACGTTTAACCTACCACAGGAATCTAATCGCTGGAGATCATTAATATTCTGATGTAAAGTCTCCGCCACGAGAAGCTATAAATTAAGTAAACGGTAACTTCTACAAGGTTGGAGAGTTAACTAGCGACAACATTATGATTTAACCAAATACAATTGACTTAAATTACTATACGGGTAATACGAAACTAGTGATCAAGTCCAATTAGTCGAGTAATATTTTAACGACATAAAGCGTTGTCGTTCAATGATTAATGTTACAGGGAATAAGTTCGACTCCGTGATCATAAACATTTGGTCCGTCATTTTGAAGTAGACATGTCACGAATGCGCTGTGTGAATTATGCCAATAAAAGGGTTTAAAAATCATAGTACCTACTAAAAATATAATTATATTCGGGATAAAAAAATATTTCAATATTATTAACGATACAGTCACATTTCGATTCGCAACATTTCATCTAAAATGTTGCGAATCCCGGAACATTTGTTTACATAATTCATAGCTTGTTGTGGCGGGGACTTTAGTCATAAATATGATCAAGTACCTATGTATTAACACAATCACGGTTTTAATCAGCATTGTGAAGATAGGTATAAGAAGAACGATTTAATAAATACGTAATTATCGATAAACATAAAAAAACCTGTTCGCTATATCATTGCAGCATTGTTTTTTGCGTGACCGGCAAGAAGGTTTTATTAAACCAAAAACCAATCACATGCTCAAAGGGTTCTCCTCTTTGGCTAATCAGTTTCTTTATTTGATTGGTTCTTATGATACACATTATGTGTGAATTTTCCTCCATTACACCAACTTTTGTTCCAAATTTATGTCGGTACCTATTTGTTTATGATGATCTCTTCGCGGTGACCAGCAGTAGCCCTGGACAAGTGGCAATTCGTTGGTAGTTATTTTCTAGAATAGAATAGAATAGAATACAATGTTCAATGTATGGGATTGACACGTATTTTGACAGGTGTGAACGAATATTAATCCCAAATATCATACATTTATTCTATTTAATTCTTTCGATATTTTCTCCTCAACAATTTTTGTGCAATTTTCCGCGATACATGAGTCCCAAACCGCAATACAATTATTATATGATCAGTGTGTGGTCTCCGTTGAAACTGTATTTTATACACATGTACAGTACATATCTGTCAGTGTGGGCACTTATGCTCGCACGTCAACCGGCCAGTTCAGTGTTCTCGTGGCGCTCTAGACGCTAATACTTATAACTTTTTCGAAGACAGTTATCGTATTCACTTCATTGGTGTGCCAAAAACTACACGTAAGTTTTCTTTAGTAATTACTTCATAAACATGGCGGTAGTTTACGCGAATTATGTGATATTTCATTGTTAAACTTCTTGCGACATTTCATTTGCTTTTCCTAGTCAGCCCGTTACTATGAATATCGAAAAGCAATTAAATATTAATATGAAAAAAATAAATTGAAATTATTTCGATAAAGTACATAAAATCGTTTTAAATTAGGTACAGTTGATACCTAAAATAACAAGCTTGTGAAATATACTATATGAGGTTCAAAAAAGCATTTAGGTCTTAAAAAAAATCCAAAAAACCATCTGATGAGATCGTCAAGTTGAGAGCCACCATTGTAATACTTTATGTGTTTGTGATTGTCACTCTCTTTCCTAAGACATTGCCTTGAGCTTACCATCAGGCGGGTCAAGTCAAATTGACGTGTCCTAAATAAAAAATAATCGAGGAATTCTGTTACTTGGGTTCATCATCAGAATATCACGATTGTGTCAAATTAATGTATTGTCATCGAGGATGTAATATACTGAAGTCTAGTGAATTAAAAATTCAAAATCAGCAAACCTACGACAGTAAGGAGTAGATTAAATCGGTAGATAGTGCTTTAGGTAGGTATTATATTTATAGCTGTTGTTGTTATGAAAAAACCAGTAGGTATCTACTATATTTTGAATAATCGAGTAACTTATTGAAATCTTGGTAATTGAGTAGGTAAGTTATCTTTGTTATTGCGATATGAATTGTTTTTAACATTGCGTAATATCTATTAAAAACTATGTTTATGTAAGTTATGTAATTACTTAAACCTGTTTGAAGTAGTGACCTGACTTCACTTATAGCATTAACCAATGCAAACATAAACAAATGGAAGTGTGAAGTAGGTGAAATACGCGTGTCTTTCTTATGCGTATTTACTCAAATATGCACAAAATCGGCAATGTGAACCTTTTTGTAAAAAAATAAGGTTTTAAATAATCTTCTTAGTTTTACTTTCTTAATACACTGACATACGTCTGTTTTTTTTTAGAAAATATTCAAGTTAGCTCGATTCAATATGTGAAATATCGTTAATACGTTTATATATTCTACTAGCTGATGCCCACGGCTTCGCCCGCGTGGAATTTTGTTCCCGTTCCCGCAACCCTTGGGAACCTTTTCCCGGGATAAAAAGTAGCCTATGTGTTATTCCAGGTTCTAATCTACCCCTGTACCAAATTTCAACCAAATCAGTCCAGCCGTTTATGCGTGAAAGAGGAACAAACATCCATCCATCCAAACAAACTTTCGCCTTTATAATATTAGTAGGAAGTAGGATAGCAACTTTATCTTTATTTTGGATGGATAAGTTATGTTTTTGTTTCGCAGTACATATGATTTAGGCTAACTTGATAATATAACTTTTATATGTATGTATACGACCAATAAAAACAATTGTTTACTAGTAACGCAGTTAGTCCTCTTTAAAAAATTATATATGTATAATAATATACAGGATGTATTTTTGAAACAGGACAGTAAGGTACCATAACCGTTGTAGTTACAGCCAAACGTTCTTAGGAGACCCTCCCTAACTTTGAACTACATTCACAGATTTTGCAAAAATCTTACAGTTAGCAAATAAAATGCAAAAAGTCCAACTTTTTTTGTGCCAAGCGATTCTATTTAATATGGGAATCAAAAGACGCTATGGGACTGTTTTAGCTTCGAGTACTAAAAAAGACAGGAATTGTCAAAAACGTTTCCAATAATAACACATTATATCTGCATAAATAAATACAGTACATATATGTAGTAGTATGTAGTAGTACAGTACGTATGAATAATAAAATTAAATATTAATTTATATATAAAGTAATATATCTTAATGATGGTACACCGGACGAGGTTCTGGTACAGGATGTACTCTTGGAGACGAGGGTATCAATCAAACAGCAGCTGTTCCCCCAAAAGCCAAGCATTAAATTAATAAAAGGAGAAGAAACAGTAAGCACTGAGATGAAAGTTTCTGATGCAAACTGGGAATAACGCTGAGGGATTGGATTTGAGGATTGGGAGGTTCTAGCAGCGCGATAATAAATCAGGCATATACAATGATAAGTCACAATAGGCATAATATATTACACAATACAAATAGATAAGAGAGGCGGCAGAAAAAAAGCGCTGCAAATATGCGGCCTTGGCTGACAGGTTCATTTTCGCACCCTTTGTGGTCGAGACTATGGGCAGTTGGGGTGCCAAGAATTTAGTTTTCGAGGAAATGCCGCTAGCGTCATGGGCACCTTTGCCCGGTATGATGATGGGCGGGTTAATTGATTAATATTCACAACTTATATGAATTTCAGATTCATGTCAGTGAATTTATTTCAATGATAACTGTATATTTTGACCTGTATTTATATAATTCTTAATTCAATAAATAAGCAATAAAAAGATTTTTATCTAGCCTTCGACCGCATCCATCATAATGTACTTGTATCAAATTCCAGTGAAAGATGTCGTGGGCGTGCGACCAGGCGTTAACTTCGAACATAGTGAACACCTATCAAGTAGCCGGGCCGCTCTTCGTGCAAACCTTGCAGAGTTTCTTCGCTGCGCAATGTGCTCTCGTCGGGGACCATCTTTGGCCCGATGATGCAACACAAGCTGTTCTAAACGGTAGGTAAATCTGAGTCTAAGTAAGCATATAATATACTGCAAATCATTATTTATAGATGAGGCTCTGGGTCTAGTTAGCACTGTATGTGTTGTACTCGCTATTTTTGTGATACTTACGATAACATCTTTAACAAAAGAAATTATCTTGTAATTTCAGATCCTAATTATGACTTCATAGTGGTAGGAGCTGGATCAGCGGGTGCCGTTGTGGCCAATAGACTCAGTGAAAACCCAGAATGGAAAGTTTTGCTAGTAGAAGCTGGTGGAAATCCAAACCTAGCTACCGAGGTATTATTTAGTCAAATAAACTAAACAAAAAAATTTAAAGAAATACAAATTATGTTGTAACATATATATTCATGCCAATCATTTAAATTCAAATTAATTTATAATATAACATAACATAAATTTACGCCTTCATCCCCGGGGGAGATAGGCAGAGGTGCTAGCACCCACATTTCGTTACATTTGTTTAGGTCACTTATAAACATGCGATAAATACACACATAACTTCGAAGAGTATCGAAAAGTCATTGGTGTGTGCCATGGAAAACCTGGGATCGAACCCGAGACCTCGTCTCAGCAGTCCATTACCCACACCAATAGGCTACCGCGGTTCTCGCGGGTAATTAATTTATTCCTTGTAAATGTGGGTTACATGAGATGTTATATAGCAGTAAATAGATAGTTATAATCATATGCAGAGTATGCAGAGAAATAGTCCCTATCCTCATATACAAAACTTACATTCGTTTCTTCTGCTGTTATGAAACGTTTCATACAAGTGGCCGGTTTTAAGTGCTATTTACTGGTTTTATTTTCCAGGTCAAAACTACGATAATTTAAATATACCTACTGCCGCAGATACTCGAAAGATACTAATTGAACATTTAAAACTTTAATGATGGTACATTTTTTTACAGATACCTCAACTTTTCTACAACAACTTGGGCACTTCCAAGGATTGGGCTTATACGACTGAACCTCAAGAAGGTGCTTGTAGGGGCTACGCTAATAAAGGATGTGCCTGGCCACGTGGGAAAGTATTGGGAGGTTCCAGCAGCATTAACGCAATGTTCTATGTAAGAGCTAATAAAGCAGATTACGACCAATGGGCGGCAGACGGTAACTATGGTTGGAGTTATAAGGACGTATTACCATATTTTTTAAAAAGTGAAAAGTATTATGGAGAAATTACAGAAGAAAACAAATTATATCACAGTCAAAGTGGGATTTTTCATATTGAACAAGACAAAGAAATGCATCACTTTGAAAATTTGATTATTGAAGCTGTAAAAGAACTTGGAATAAAAAATGTAAGCGATATTAATGGCCCCAATCAAATGGGAGTACTGGTAACACATTTTAATATCAAAGATAATCACAGATTCAGTACAGCTAGAGCATTTTTAAGCTCTGTTAAACATAGACAAAATCTTCATGTCATTAAAAATGCCTATGCGACACAGATTTTGTTTACTCCGGGGACAAACAGAGTCAGCGGCGTTTTACTTAACAAAGATGGAAATAATATAGTAGTAAATGCTAAAAAAGAAGTTATTTCATCAGCTGGGGCTATTAATTCTCCGCAACTCTTGCTTTTATCAGGCTTAGGTCCAAAGAAACATTTAGAAGAGATAGGAATTGATGTCAAAGCAGATTTACCAGTTGGTGAAAATTTACAAGATCATGTTTTTTCGCCTATATTTTATACAATGCCTGGTGATAAGCAAATGACATCGTTACCTAATATTATGAGTGCATTTATGAGCTACATGCTGGAAGGTACGGGTCCGTTAAAAGGTATTGACCCACACAGAGTTATAACTTTTGTTAATACTACAGATCCGAATTCTTCTATACCAGATATACAATATCATTATCTTATTTTTCCTCCTGGAATATCTAATTTGATAGATTATTTTGGAAAGCATGTATTGAGCGATGAAATTACTAAAAAGTATCATAAAATGAATGAGGATAATTTTGTTATGATTGTTTATACTACCGTATTACATCCCATGTCAAAGGGGAAAATTATTCTTAAAAGCAAAAATCCATTTGACAAGCCTTTGATATATCCAGAATACTTCAAAAACTCTGAAGATATGGCGTGTATGATTAGAGGCATGAAGCAGTATGCTATAAAACTGGGTGAATCAAAGTCATTCCAAAAAGCAGGATTCAAATTAGACTGGCTTGATGTTGATGCATGTAAGAAATTTGAAAAAACTAGTGATGCTCATTTAGAATGTATCGCCAGAGAGCTAACTTTCTCACTGTATCACCCAGCTGGCACAGTGAAGATGGGTCCCGAAGATGATCCGACATCCGTGGTAGACCCAGAGCTCAGAGTTTACAAGGTAAAAGGACTGCGAGTTATTGACGCTAGTATTATGCCTTTTGTAGTAAGAGGAAACACTAATGCTCCAACTATCATGATTGGTGAAAAAGGTGCTGATATGATTAAAGAGTTTTGGTTAAACAGAAAACACACAGAACTTTAATAATCAGGATATGACAATAATAAAGAAGATAGTTTTGTGTAATATATTGTATAGTAGTGAATATAACAAATATTGTAATAGAAAGAGAGCAAATACAGGTCGTAGTAAATCAGTTCGTAATAAAATATGGTCAATATTTGTATGTATAAAGGTTTATAATAACAAAAACTTAGAAAACGAATAAGATGTGGTTAGTGTGCAACTTATATACCTGCATATATGTGATAAATATTCGTAAAGGCGCATCTAAGAACATAAGACGTAAGAAACAATTTATAGAAGATTTGATCATGTTTATTATTATATTATTTGCTGCTTCTAAATTATGTACTCAATGTTATTTTTGCAGAGAATATAATGACATATCATTGTTTTGTTACAATAATATTTATTTCTATGTATAACGAATTCAGAAAATTAAAATTACGTAATACAAAATGACCAATTTAGTGATTTGCCACTTGACAGCAATTAGTAAACACAAATACATTGGTACTGCGGAAGTGAAAATCCAGTCGATCTATGGTTCTCGCTCGGGTATAACCCGACGTCAAAACTGCCGAGTATTTTTATAATTTTGTAACATTATTTTTTTCTCTTTCACTGTTATTCATGCGTTCTGTTTATAACTGTGACTTGATAAAATTTGAGGACTTTATGTTTTCATGCGTCCGTCTGTTTTATCGGCTTTGGACTTTTTGTAGCGACTGAGTAAGTACCTACTTTCATCTTATAAAAATATTATAGTGCACCTAAACGCGAGTGTTACATATTTTCTTGAATATACAAATATGGTAATTTTCGTATATTCATTAAACATAACGTAGATATTCACTGAGTGTTTAAGTTTTGACGTTTGCAACACCAGGGGCGTCACAATTGTGTTGCCGACCATATAGAGAAGAGGGGGAAGGGGAAAGGGGGAGGGGCGAAAACTAAGAGCACCTCTTTACAGTCAATGCAGAAGACAAAGGGTTTTTTGGTCTTTCCACTGACAACATAAATTCTCTCCAGGGAAGAACTCTTGCTATCCTACTCACAAGCGGAAACGCAACACAAGGTTATTGTTAGCCGCGGTATTCTGTAGGACGGAGGTACTTCCCCAATCGGATTGCACAATTAGGATATGTCCTATCTCCATGTATATTATAATATATTATATTACGAATGTTAAGTTTTTTTTCTTAAGAACAAATTTAGAAGCAACTTGCTAGATGATCATATGTGTTATGAATTTATTACAGAGCAAAAATGTGGGCATGTGACCAGGCGCTCACCTCCAATATAGTAAGTAGTTACCAGTTAATGGGACCTCTCTTCGTACAGACACTACAGAGTTTATTGGCAGCACAGTGTGCTCTCACAGGGGATCATCTTTGGCCCGAAGATGCGACGGCAGCTGTACTCGATGGTAGGTACTGGTAAATTGCCTATAATTTCACGTGTCTGTTTCTTTATTTTTTTTTTATCATGCGATTAATCCCCACGGTTACATATTCTTCTCAAGTCCCTCAACATGGTTGTCAAATGAAAGGGCTTGACTAAGTAAATAATTCAAGCGTTGTCGAGTCGTTGGACATTGAATTTTAATACATTAAAAGAATATTGGAAACCTCTTTTGTGAGCCTTACCATCAGGCAATGTATTTTTTTATACCAGTTACGTGGCAGACAAGCACGCGGCCCACCGGATGATGTGGCTTCCGTGGCTATAGACGTTTTCAACATCAGAGTCGGAGGGGGAGGGGTAGGGAGTAGAAGATTAAGTTTCTGTACATTAGTGCAGAAGAAAAAGAAGAGTTTCTTGATCTTCTTACTGACAACACAAAACCCCTCCAGTGAACTTTGGTTGAGACTCAAATTGACGTGCACTTTATTAAAAAAGTATAAAAAGTCATGCGGCCTTTCTATGCAAGCGAGTGACGACATTATAGACATATATATGATATAGTACCAGTCAGACATAAAACAGGTTGCACCATTTGACAATAGTAAAAACGACGTCATAACTTGACGCTATCTGTAACCGGTCACGCTCGTTTACTTTTAATTGTTAACGTCAAATTTTATCAAAAAGACAACTTTAACCGAGCTATTAAATAAATACACTGGTGCAACACATTTTTAATAGAAACCATTAAAATAAATGTTACTGTTAATGTTAAATTTCACGTAAACATTAAAACGGGATGACGCAGACGAAGTTGCGTGGGTCAGCTAGTTCATAATAATACCAACAGAGCGCCTCATGAAGTGCACTAAGCAACACGAGGTATGCCGTAAGTTTATAACGTGACGGTATAATACAAATATTTTAACATTTTGTTTCAGACCCCAACTACGACTTTATAGTAATCGGAGCTGGATCAGCGGGTGCCGTTGTGGCTAACAGACTCAGTGAAAATCCGGAGTGGAAAGTGTTGCTCATAGAAGCTGGTGGAAATCCTAATTTAGTTACTGAAGTAAGCTTTTCATAGTATATAGTATCTTTACTGTGTTCTAGATGTAAATAAGTGCACTGGTTGGACTGTGATGAACCGTGTTAAAATTATCTAAAATCAATTTTAGTAATTAAATTCTAATATATCATATTTCAGAATCCACAACTATTTTACAACAGTTTGGGTACTTCAATAGACTGGAACTATCATACTCAGCCTCAAGAAGGGGCCTGTAGAAGCACCAAAAGGAATGGATGTGCCTGGCCTCGAGGAAAAGTGCTGGGCGGTAGCAGTAGCATCAACGGTATGTTCTACGTTAGAGGCAATAAGGCAGATTACGACCAATGGGCAGCCGATGGCAACTATGGTTGGAGTTATGAAGAAGTTTTACCGTACTTCTTGAAGATTGAAAACTTTAATGGAGAAATAACCCAAGACAACAAAAAATATCATAACAAAAATGGACCTCTTCATATTGTGCAAGATAAACCACACCCTATAGAAAGCTTGATCATACAAGCAGCAATCGAACTTGGTATTAAGAATTTAACTGATGTTAATGGCCCAAACCAAATGGGAATAGTTGTGGCACATACTAATATTAAAGATAATTATAGAGTAAGCACTGCTCGAGGATACTTAAGCCCTATTAAAGGAAGAAAAAATTTTCATATCATGAAAAATGCATATGCTACACAAATTTTGTTCACCCCAGGTACAAACAGAGCTAGTGGCGTGTTAATAAATAAAAATGGAAAAGAAATAATGGTGAATGCTAATAAAGAGATAATATTATCAGCTGGCTCTGTTAATTCACCGCAGCTCTTAATGTTGTCTGGTTTGGGTCCAAAAAAACATTTAGATGAAATGGGTATAGAAGTCAAAGCAGATTTACCTGTCGGCGAAAATTTACAAGATCATGTTGGTGCACCTATATTTTATTCAAAACCATTCCCTAAGGATATGTCTCTGCCTAATTTACTTGATATCTTTGTGAAATACGTTCTAGAAGGCACTGGTCCACTGTCTGACACTAGCCCACACAGGGTAATTAGTTTCATAAACACTACAGACTCTACATCGTCTATTCCTGATTCTCAGTTCCATTATCTTATTTATCCTCCTAAGGTTACCGATATGCTTGATATGTTTGAAAAGCTTGGATTAAGCGATGAGGCTCACCATAAGATTTTAGAAATGAATGAAGATAAACTTGTAATTGTCGCATATGCAGTATTGTTATCTCCGAAATCTAAGGGTAAAATTATTCTAGCAAGTAAAAATCCCTTTGACAAGCCTCTCATACTTGCAAACTACTTTAAAGAGCCTGAAGATATAAAACGCGTGATTACGGCAATGAAGCAACATGGTTTAAGATTGGGTGATACAAAAACTTTCCAAGATGCTGGTATCAAGTTAGATTGGATTGATCTAGATGCTTGTAAACAATTTGTAAAAGCAAGCGACGAACACTTAGAATGCATAGCAAGAGAGTTAACTTTCTCAATATACCATCCTACTAGTTCTGTTAAAATGGGTTCAGAAAACGACCCAACGTCAGTAGTAGACTCTGAACTCAGGGTACGTAAAGTGACGGGTCTCAGAGTCATCGATGCCAGTATTATGCCATCCATTGTGAAAGGTAATACAAACGCAGCAACTATTATGATCGGAGAAAAGGGAGCTGACATGATTAAACAGTTTTGGTTAAACAGACAACACGACGAACTGTAGGATATGGAAAATTTTATAAGTTTATTATACAATTATCCACAACTAAAAGGAATTATGTGATTCTTTTGTATGGCGAATTTAGATGTCACATATCATATATATGTATTTAAATTGTATTTAAATTACAAGATTCGATTAAGGTGATTAAATGTATAAAAATTCTATGATCTGATAAAGTTGATTAAATGTATAAAAATTCCATGATTTGATAAAGGTGAATTAATATATATTAAAAAAACGTGCGATCATTTGATTGGTTTGGGAAAAAAACGTTTGAAAAGGTCTGTGATAATAAGAAAGAAAAAAAACTTGAGGTAAACATAACTAAGAAAAACATTTGATGCACCAGCAGTTAGGACAACGTTATTTCGACCTCAAGTATACATAGCCTAACTACCTGTATTTTAAACTGTATTTAAACATTTACATACATACTCACGTATTTAAATAAAAGATTGCAGCAAGTAACAAATTATTAATAAATCTATTTTCATCCTCTGAATCTCTTCCCAACTCAGTTGGGGTCGGCTTTCTAGTCTAACTGAGATGCGGCTGAACTTCGATATTTTCCGTGAAGCGACTGCCATCTGACCTCCACAACCAATGGTCTAATGACTAATGGCGATATTGAAGTTCCAAGTTAGACTGGTTGGACTTTTGAGGCCTCCAACTACCCATAACAACTGCCATAGATGTTTCGCGGGTAACGACTGCCATAGCGGGGATCGAACCCGCGCCCTGTGCGTAGCATTAATAAATCTATAGTAAATTTATTAAAATTTAAGGTCATATGAGCAAACATCTCTCTGATACAGAGTATAATTGTATGACATATAATTTATCTACTAAAGGTTAAAAAGTACCTACACAATGACTTGGCAAGTAACAACCCAGCTAATGATGAATTTATTCGAATTCAGATACAGTATCGTAAGATAGATAATAAAAAGATTGATTCTCAGTAACATTATTAAATTTGAATTATATTACACCATATTTCAATGGAAGCGACTGTAATATGCACTTCTACATATACAAATAGATATTGTCTAACTTGAAACTCTTGAAGACGTTAGTGCTTGTGCGGCAAAGCACGTAATTAATTTCTTTGTGATTTACACCGCATAGCAAAGAATTTTCGAGACATTTTCGGTTGGGAATTTATTTTTAGCATACCGTTTTTTAGAGTGACCGATTGGCATCAATAGACTTGGACCGATTGGCATCCTATTACGTGGGACCGAAAATCATAGTTGGCGAAATGTGGGTGTTAAATACACCTCTGTCTACCCATTCGGAGATTACGGGCGTGAGCATATGTCTGTATGTAAGTAATTATTATTATTGTGTAGGCGTATGTGGATGACACTCTGGCAGGCATGACCGTATCTCCCATCCTAATTGAGTAGTGAGAAGTAGAAAGGAAGGAAGAAGAAAGGTTTTCATGCCCTGTGGTGAAGAAGGTTCGCCCCTCCCCCTTTGGCGGTGCACAACTTCATAGGCCACGATAACCACTTTCATCAGAGGCGCTCTCGAATGAAAAATGATTTATTGATATTGTCTCTAATCTTCAGAATGCACATACAGTCTGCACAGCCTGCAAGATACCATGCTCGGTCTTGTCCATCGCTGGGAACTTAATATGTAAAGAAAACGCAGTTATGCATATAGCAAAACGGCTGTGCCATTAGGTTCAAGCAAATCCCACCAAAAGTTAGTAACGTGTGCGCATTACCTTTACCCGAAAAAAAGCATATGAAGTCTCCGAAGCTTTTGTATAGTAACGTTCAATGTTAAAGTCATTCTAAATATGTAAGTGAACGCCTGTTCATTGATTTTAGCAATATGTTATCGTATCGTACAGTAATACTTAAAAAGAATCAACTGTATGTCGTTACACTTTAGGCACAGATTACCTAATATTATAGCTGTCGTTTTGACACGACTGGTTTCTCTCGTTTTCTCTTTTTTGTGTGTGTAATTTATCTTCTCCTGTGCCAATCTCGCCACATTTTTCTTCTAACTGTTCGTTGTTCAATATTAACCGTACAGTATTATTCCTTCTATGCAAATAAATACTTTAGATACAATGTGCAGTTATTGTAAATCTAAATTGGCCTACAAAGCATACAATTTGGATGAATGGCTTGAGAGATATCGCAAAATGCTGAAAAAAATACAAGCGCGATGGTGTAGGCGCTCAGTGGGCAATGACGGCAGCGATGTTATTCCACGCAGCGATTATTAAGCAATACAATATTAATATTTATCCAATTAGGGACCCTAAATACATTGTGCATTTAATATAGATCCATATGGTCCTTTACAGCATCTAATTTAATTGAATATTTTCGATGGGATAAAACGGGAGATATCTATTGTGATGCAGACGAAGTTGCGCGGGCCAACAATTAGATTTTAGTTAAAAAAATATATTTCTATGATATGTATTATATAACAGTTTAATCCTACAGTTTATTACTATGATAGTGGCTCACACGTGTCATTTGTGGTCAGTTAAATCCGCATTGCGTCCGAGTGACTTATATTGCCAAAACAGATGTCTCAAGGCCGATGTTACACATCTTCGCTACGGTTTGATGCTATTGTATAATTGTAATGTTATTATTCATATTTAATGTTCTATTTTCGTAACGAATTAATTAACTGATATCTTTAAAAGATTAGAGAAAGTTTAACTGTGTGAGATATGTTTTAGAGAAGGCCATGCCGCCTATAGTGTACTGACCAGAATTCGATCCCGAGATGTTTGGATCGTAAGGTCAACTCCTGAACTACTAAACTTCTCATCCTTATTACCGACACTTCTAAAGCCAAAACGTTTACTCGGAATGCAGAAAACCGTAAAAACTGGATAAGTAAAGGTCAGAAAACGGACCCCGGGCTCAAAGATGAAACTTGTTGCCGCTTTTAAGTTATGCTTAGTTTGGGTAAATTGTAGACTCTAAAGGCGCTGTGTAATATGTCCCAGAATATTATTTTCTCTCTTTATTTATCTTTGAGATTGAACTTTCTGCCTGTTGGGTAGCGGCAATGTGGTAGACATCGTGACGCGGCAACATGGCAATGTGAGTCATTTCAAATAGAAAAAAATATGATAGAAAAATTACCTAACCAATGATAAGATCGCAACGAAAGGTTAACTTAAAGGCCGACAAGAGCTTGCCAAAAATGGGAAAATATGTATGGTCAGTAAATAAAGGTACAAGAGTTTCCTGTATCACATCGGGCGCGACCATTTACCACGCGAACTTACATCATAAGGTACCTTGAAGACGCACCGAGGTTCTCCTTGCAACATAGACACCTTAGCAATGTGAAATGTTATGACACAAGCCACATATATACTCGTATCAATGATAGTGTGTCTTTTTTGATGACAAGATTCATTAGTTTTTTTATTAATCGATTCGTCGAACGTCGGTAGCTAAGTGGTTGAAGGGTATGCTCGAATATGGGTTCGAATTCTGGCTATATATGTAAAACCTAGTCCTAACACAAGTGATTTAGCCTAACTGTAGGGGATTAGTAGGCGGTGCATGTCTTTGCTTCGCGATGATGAATCGCATCCCAATTCGCAGTCACTTTGAATTCACACCCATGAGAATGGATAGCCCTTCTACTTTACTTCATCGGAAAGTACGGTACAAAATTATACAGTTTATTTATATAATAACCAGCCTAAATTTACATACGTTTACATAATTATATTATGCGTAGATATTATAGGTACTTGTTGTTGGCAACACATACGAGTAAGAATTTTGTCATAATTTACTAATTGCTATTTGTAAGCTGAAGTGGCAGTGGGCTGGCCACATCTGTTGAAGGACCGATGGCAGTAGGAACAAACAAGTCTTAAAGTGAAGATCGTGAAAGGCACCTGGAAGACGGGATTCTCACCACCCAAATGGACTAATGACCTGAAAATGGTGACTGGAAGGCACAAGATCGGGAGAACAATGATGCACATTGAGAAAGACCCATGCCCACTAGTAGACTGCGATAGGCTGATTGATTGATGCGTATGAAGTTTATTATACGAAGGGTTAGCCGCGGCTCTACCCGCGAGTTATTCTGATAAAGTTCGCGTTACCCATTACAACCTAGTCCCGGCATAAAAAGTAACCTATATTTTATTCCAGGTTATGAAATTGATTCATGATACAAGAGTGTTCCTGCTACGAGGAAATTGTTTGATTTAGTTCGGACATGTAATACGTAGGGATGAAAGTAATATTATAAGGAAGGTACTTATTATGGAATTGCATAAGAGGAGAGGACGAACTAAGAGGAGATGGATGAATTGTGTGAGAGGTGATATGGCTAGGAAGAGTGTGAATGATGAGGTGACTGCAACCAGAGATGAATGGAAAAGCACACATGTTGTGTTGATTCCCCCATATGAATATAGGCTAGAGGCAGGATAATGATAAACCTATTCCTGTACCAAACTTTTCGTTTCGAAAACACAATGTCATTTACGGGCTTTCATGATCTTGCTCAAAATGTATTTTGTGCAGTGCAGTGGTCAGTAAATTATTTATTTCTCGGATTCTATCACTATTTTCTTGCTCAGCCTTCCCAATTCATTGGTTATGAATTCCTTCGAATCTATAAGGCCTGATTTGGTCCTCCATGCCTTAAACTGCCCATTTTTGGCCTGCGGCTGTATGGCCTATGGTCACTGTAGTTTGAAGAACAGCGTTATTCCTTCATCGCTCCTATGACACTCACAGGACGAGATGGGAAGACCCTATTCTTAACAGTCAATGTTTTTTTAGCAAAACCATAATGTATGTTTGGTTTCGTCACAACCTTTTCAATATAATGGGTGACGGCCACAAACGACAATGACGCGTGTGCGCAGAATCACGTAGACCAGTAAGCGCTGGTTAAATTTGCAAGCGGCGTTTCGCCATCATCTCGCACATTACATTCTACCTATAGGTGTAACATACCTGTAAAATTGAATATTAACTATACTATTCTTGTACATAATAGATTTCATGAATTTGTAAGGCAGCTGTATATCCCAAAGATGTAATACATACATTCATCATTTCATATATTAGTAATGAACAATTTGGAAATATAACGCCAGCCAAGTGCGAGTCGGACTCGCGCATTAAGGGTTCTTTGTGTGAGACCCTAGAAAACATGTGTGGAACCTTCCAATCCTACTACCTACTAACTGTTGCCCGCTATTGACAGACATGCAAAGCAATCTCGGTAATATACTTCCGTTACTTCTGTCAACTGTGTGGTGACGGAGAAAGATTTCATTCAAAATGTGTCATAAGCGGTGACAAACGGAAAAATACGTAGACGAAATCACTACGAGAGAAGGAAAACTCGAAGTTAAATCCTGTACCAACCCGTCCGGCCAGCGTGGTATCAGTAGGCCAAAGCCTCTTAACATTGAAAGAGGCCTATGTCCAACAGTGGACTGCGATATGCTGCGACGTCCGTTGGTTGTCGACCAGTTACGGAACTATAAAAAGGTGCCATTTGGTAGAGAGGCTAATTTAGTATTGGAAATCTCAATTTAGTGAGAAGAACCTCGAACAGTCTAGTCGAGGCTAATGGTAAGATAACAAAAATACAATTACTTTCAAATGCAACACCTACCTCGAACCGTGAAGTGCTCCGTAATATATAATGGATAAATTATAACAGCATTTACAAATTGCACATTCGTCAAGGAGATCCTTCTCGTATTCGCGGAGTTGATAAAAGTATTACAATTGTATTTTTTTCAATTCGTTAAATTCATATATACATACCTACGAGTTATTCTTCAATACACAGTCATACAAACAAAAGCATGAGTACATAACGCGGTCTTGCTATAGGTATGTGTGATGGCATGTTTTAGGTACAACTAATTGAGATTCAATGTTTCACATGGAAGTGACAATGTTGAAAATTTACGTATTCAATAACATCTGGCCACATATGCTCATAACAGCTGGCTTACTCTTGATTTTAATTCCGATCGATCGACATTGGAATTTTAATGTTTCGTACTCTTGAATTCAATACTAGCGCCATATTGCTATAGAATTGCGTGGCCACATTGGAAACTAAATGGGATTGGAATTACTCAATCGCCACCCATTTTGCTACTCTTGACTAAATTTGACAGCTGTCTATTGCCGTAGGATTGTGTTTATTATTGTTTGTCGATTAAGATTTTCTCAATAACAAAATTGCAACTTCCTAGAAATCGGTTTACGTTTTGAGTGGTTTCAAATACTATTTATAGTGATTAATATGGGGCGGTTAGTACTTATGTACAATATATTAAATAATAATAAAAAGAAACAGTTGAAACTTAGACGAAATGAGCGAAGAATGATGCAATATTATGGACAAGGCTTTTTGTATGGGTGAGGAAGCCAATTATATATTACTAGCTGATGCCCACGGCTTCGCCCGCGTGGAATTTTGTTCCCGTTCCCGCAACCCTTGGGAACCTTTTCCCGGGATAAAAAGTAGCCTATGTGTTATTCCAGGTTCTAATCTACCCCTGTACCAAATTTCAACCAAATCAGTCCAGCCGTTTATGCGTGAAAGAGGAACAAACATCCATCCATCCATCCAAACAAACTTTCGCCTTTATAATATTAGTAGGATTCAATGATCTACGAGTGGAATTCATCAATAATAGCAAGTATATAATATATTTACGTAATACCAATATACTTCTTTATTGTACCTGTACGAATAAAATGTTTTTCTCATAATACTGTCTATTATTTTACCTCACCACGTTGTTTTGTTTATAACGTAAATAAAAGCCCGTTGAGTTTCTTGCCGGAGTCTTCTCAGGGTCGGGGCTGCGTTTCAAACCGGTGCGCGGTGGTCCATTTGCATTTGATAAAATGATGTTGATATTGACGTTTTGTAAGTGTCGTTTACTGGTCTTATTTTGATTTCGATTGATTTTGGGTAAACTAAATTGTACAAAGAGCATGTAATGAAAACAAGAAAAAAATGTAACATAATAAAACCTTTATTAAAATGAAGAATAGTTTGACTTATTAATATTAATAAAAAAACATCACATGAACCTAAACTCAAACATAAAATAAATAAACATAAACCCGAGGCATCGTCTTAGCAGTCCATTACCCATACCACTAGGCTACTGCGGCTCTATAAAAAATATAAGTGCCATGTTTAGGTATAAGTGCACAGATACAGACTGATGAAAATTTAAGGCTCTGGCATCTTTCTGGCTATCTCCCTTAAAGCCTCACTGACGCACAGAATTGCTTCCGCCATCTTGTTAAGTGCTTGCGCTGTACTTAACTCAGCTTCGACCCGTCGCGCTTCAATGCTGGCGAACCGTTCCATATTCGGGTCTATAGGAACGGAAAGGCGACGCCGCCGGCGAGGTCTCGGCAAGTTGTTTGGAAGCGGGGTGGATGATGCAGGTACTGCAATGAAATGTAAAAGCTGTAAAGGCTTACTGGGTTATGAGAACTGTGAGTTTTGAATTCATAAATAAGTATTGTAAAAATGTACCTGGGTCTGTTGTAGGCTCTTGTGAGTGTCCAGGGTATGGATAGTCCGGTATATACGACGAACTTTCCACACTAACGTCCGCATTGGTAGCCGTAGGTGGTTCGGTAGGCCTATTCTGTAAGAATTATTAACAATATGTGAATATGACTACCAATAGTAAAAAAATTGACACGTTCAGTATGAATTTCTATAAAAACCTAACATTACCAATTCAGGAAATGGATTTATGCTTAACTCCGTATCACCAGTTGCGAAGTCCTGCCCACCCATCACCGCCACCATCCTACTCTCTAGAGCAGACAATGTGGGTAAATTTACCGGAGGCCCACCTCCCGTGCGCCTCATCGATGCTGAGGCTTGTGCAGCATGCTTCTTTAAAGCACATTTTTTCTCAGCCCAATACTAAGAACATGCAATATTTTTTAATATACTTATCAGTTGCATACTTACATAAAAATATAACGAATCGTGAAGTAATAATCATTTTAAGAGACCTTACCTTAGCCCAACCTTGGCCACTCTTAATAGTTCCTCCAACCGCATTTAGAGTAACGGCTAATGCCTCCCACCTTCTCTTGGTTTCAATTTTGCCCTGCGCGGTTCGGAGTATGCCTTTGGCTATACCCGGGTTTTGCTCCAGGAACTCCACAAAACCTTCTAACTGGAGTTGGCTTGGGCGATTTGTCATGTTTACTGAAAATGGGAATCGTTTATTTTGTATGTAAATAAAATCATTATTTAATATTCACTTAGACAAAGCAAAAATATTGAATTGGTCATTTAATATTATGTAAAACACCATAAGTATTACCTACTATAATAACAAGTCTAATTATGTGCATATTTACTTACCAATATTATTCTTACGAGTAGGTTCTTGCTTACCAATAAATAAAAAAACTAACTTTAAATTTTTTGAATTGTAGCGCTGGTTTACACAGTTTGAAGTTTGACAGTTTGACACTTTTTAATAGGCAACGATTATGCCACATACGGCCAATAGCGTAGTGAATTTTATGATTTAGACCATTTGCATCCATTAAAATGGATTTAAAACGTAACAAGTAATGTACGGGTCAATTATTTTTGTTATATTTATTTATTAATCTTGTATTTTAATTGATTGATCACATTACGGTATTTTTACCGGTTTATCGTAAGGTGTTATACATCACTTAGGCGGCCGGAGACGCAGCTAACTTCAAGAGGATTAGAACGATAGCGTTGAATCGCGAGCCAATAGCGATTCCGATCCAATGTTGTTTCAAGAGTACCAAATTACGTGACATTAAAATTAATATTGAAATTGGATTACTCTTAAATTGGAATTGGAATTAATTTGGAGAGTAAGGGCCCAGGTATGTGGAAACATGTGGTCTCTGCCTATTCCAATGATGCGTGATTAAATCTATGTTATTAAAGTTATTATTTATAATATTTGCAAAAAGTACTGTTTAACAGAAACAATGTAATGAGTATTTTTTTTATAGTGCGAAAAATTCTCACGGATATCCTCCGCCAGAGCCGGTTAGGGAGGTTATGTCGGACTCGAAACGACTAAAACGCACGCCGTCTATGGGTCGTTAGTTGCCGGAGGTGAAATAGTAACCAGTATATCCCTCGCACTCCAACAGACCTGGGGCCATCTCTTTCGAGATAACCTTTCTGTGTACAGTTAGTATTTCCAGCGTATAGTTCATTCTCATTCTCTGAGCCTACCCAGTTAGGTTCGGTTTTCTAGTCTAACTAAGATGCGGCTGAACTTAGATCGTGAAGCGACTGCCATGGGACATTCACAACCAAATTGGCGATATCGAAGTTCTGTAGTTAGGCAAGTCGGACTTATGATGGCTCCAAATACCCGTAACGACTGCTGTAGATGTTCGTATGGCAATTGGGACCGAAGGCCTAACGTGCTCTCCGAGGCACGACCAGACCAGTGCAAATAGCCATATTCATGTATACAAATATAGCCGCGGCAGCCTAGTAGTATGGGTGGTGGACTGCTGAGACGAGGTCTCGGGTTCGATCCCAGGTTTACCATGGCACACACCAATGACTACGATGCTTTTCGAAGTTATGTGTGTATTTATCGCAGGTTTATAAGTGCCCGGTTGATGCCAATAGGCTCGCCCCCTATTACATTGGGACCTAAATATGCACTGGCGAAATGTGGGTGCTAGCACCTCTGCCTACCCCTTCGGGGATATAGGCGTGATAGTATAAAAATAAAAAAAAAATAAAAAATAAAAAATGCACTAAACGGGGATCGAACCCGCACCTCCTGCGTAGCAATCGCGTTCACTACCGCCACACCGCAGAGACTGTTCCAGCGTATAGTTATTAGAATATAAACAACGTCTAAACTCTCGCAAGATGATTTAAAGTTTCAAGGTTAAAATCTGACATGAAATGAAACAATCTATATCGCATTAACATTGCTTAACACAATTTAAATGTCACAAGACTAATCAATGGCAATGATAATAGAACCTTTTGACGACAGTAGGTTTGAAACTTCAAGCAAACACTGAATAATCACTAAAATGGCTATCATCATTATCTTGCATTAATCCTCCGTAGCGTGGCCGTAGTGAACGCGACTGCTACACAGGAGGCGCGGTCGATTCCCGCATATTGCAAATAGTTGTCTGCATGAATACAAATATCTGCATTGGTCTGGGACCTGGGTGTTTCAATGTATAACATGTATGTATCTACAAACAAACGGGGTGAGCTAAATAAAACCGTTTAAAAAGTGTATCTTAGTATGTTTAACCGATTTCTAGAACACGTAACACAAGCTAGTTAAGCTAAGCTTATCCTGGGTCTAGGTGGCGATGTATAGATTATCCTAGAATATTTATTTATTATTATTTTATTATTGTATAGCCTATGTTTGTGCAAATACAAGTTATTGAAATTTGCGCATGCATATGTGTGTGTGGCTACCAAAATACTGTGACTATACTGCTTATATATAAAATTCGTAGTTTGAACCGTACTCGTCCTCTTAAAACTAATTCCTTTCTTGAATCATCTGGCTGAGCAAGGAATTTGGAATTTTTCTCTCTTTAAAAAATTATTGACTGAGTGAGCGAGAGTCTCCGTTCAGCAAGGTTAGTTTAGGACAAGGCCGATTTTGCTTTCGTCCGTATGTCTGTGTGTCAGTTCCGGTCTAGAGGGCATATTTCTTAACCGATTTTCACAACTTGGCACACGTTTTATTTGATTTAAAAAGCAACTTACGTCGAGAGCCATTATTGATTGGGGTGAAAATGTAGATCTTTTGAGCGGATGTTTTTGTCGCGTTATTTATGAACGGATTTTGATGAGTTTTGGCTTAGACCATACTCACAGGAAGAAAAACAAATAACTAGCGACTTAAACAGCAAAGGACACTCCCGATGTCCACTGTTCACAGAACTACAATCCATTACATAAAGCTGTTGGGTAGAATAGAAATAGAAATATTTTATCCACGTACATTTTCACGTCAAATATTTTTTTACCGAATATACCTTGAGTACCTACGAATTAAGTTTGAGTTACTGTTGGTTCCGGTCCCATGAACAAACTGAATAAGATACATTGTCATCTCACAAATCATCACCTTCATTCAGCTGTCTACAGCAATTTTGTAATATTTCTCATGAACTAGAATGACGCAAGATTCTGGCATTCTGGTGTTAGGTAGTAAAATGAAGAAGACAGGTTCGTAAGGCCTGCTGTGGAAATGTTATCCGTGTGGTGACCATGGATACATGTGCTGGCGAAGAAATAATGTCACCACCCTATCTCATCCGAAAGGTGTTGTAACCCGTAAAATACGTAGACTGCAATGAAATCCTGTACCAAGCTGTCTTGGCAGCGTGGAAATTGTAGGCTAAAGATTTCCGACATTGGAAGAAGTCGATTATTCCCGGTGTCCACCACCAGTTTGACCACCACTGGTGGACAGAGAGACAAATTATGAAATTATGTTCGGCTGTCCACCACTGTGTTCGGCTGTCCACCACTGGTGGATAGAGCAACATATTTTGATAAATTGTGACATGTTAACTTTTTATCAACATCTACTTTAGCCACCACTGGTAGACAGCGTTACTATTAATACCAAAAGATTATCTTAGTCCACCCCTGGCGCACGGGCTAATCGATTTTAATCAATATCTTACCTATTTTGGAAAGTTGAACAACAAATTGTATCAGCAATGAACTGTAATAAGCTAATTGACTGCGGAAAAGTATGAAAGTATGATCAATTGGATAGTCGCAATTGATGGACGGTGTTCTCAGCTTCTTGAAGGGTGTAAAGTGTGGTTGTGATGTATTTAACTAAGACTATAAATAAAATTAAAAAGTAATACATTATTATTTGGATATTTAGCAGTAACACGTGTGTAGATCAATAAGATCTTCAGGTTCAAGTCGACGTCATAGGCTTGGCTTTCGGGGTTAGTGGTTATACATTTATATGTTGAAGTAGATTAATAGTACAAAGGAGGGCCATTTCCACAAACCCCCACAGTTTTTGCCCCTTTTTGGGAAATAAATACTTATTGTGGGTACATAAAACACACAGACCAATGCCAATATTTTTTTTTTTTTTTTTTACAACATCACGCCTATATCCCCGAAGGGGTAGGCAGAGGTGCTAGCACCCACATTTCGCCAGTTTATGTTTTAGGTCCCAATGTAATAGGTGGCGAGCCTATATATATATATATATATATATATATATATATATATATATATATATATATTTGCAATAAGCGGGAATCGATCACGCGACCCAGGACTTTGCAATCGAACGCTCGAGCGATATGTCACAGAGGTCGTGAAATGTTTATAAATAGTTCAGTAACAAAATATAAGGATAATTTTAATACCACAGTCGACAACCTAAACAACCGTCCTAAATAGCATCACCTATTAACATTGACCGTTGTTGGCAACCTGTTGGTTGTGCAACCTGCGGTTGTGGGCGCAGCGAGCGTCGCACGCGCAGTCACCGGCTCAGTCTCCGAGTGAATGGAAAACTACATAGTGTTGTGATAATAGTGTCGTTCGTTGCAAACTGTGATTTGTGCTTCCCTTTTTTTGCTCAGGTATATTTTTGAATATTATTATTGTGTTATCGCTTGAGTAAATCACCTATAGCAAGTTTTTCTTATCACTTTCATTCAGTATCATAAGGTCGTAAGTACGTTTTAGATTTTCGTCAATACTATAATTTTCTATTAATATTTATGATTTTTTAAATTAAGAACACATTGTTCTACTCAATAATAAAACAAACTTCCTTAATGTACAAATCTAAGGCCCGCATTATTAAATCGCCTCCCAACCCTGAGATCGTTATGTGAAATATGTCACTATCAAATTTAGCATAATTGATAGAAAGGATCATGTTGCCATCCTTCTGTTCACTGAATATTGTGGTGGTTTGACTATGGTTCACATACTTCAAATTTGACTCAGATATTTGAATCGATTTTAGTATTGAAAGTAATTTATTGATACGGCCTTAAAACTTTTTCAATCTCTACGCAACATTCATAACTAATTCCATGTTACTGACCCACCCAAACAAACGAACGACAGATTTCGCGGTAAGCGGTCACCTATGAAACGCTTGAAACTCGCATCACGGTACTATTTACGTCTTAATACTAATACTTAAAGTTTAAGTTTAAGTTACTTAAGTCATAATACTTTTAAAGAATTCCTGGCATGCGTCTACTGAAAGCTCATCTAAGATAACGCGTACGGTCTGCAAAGACAAACATCACCACACATTGTATACAGATTTAAATTCAAATCCGATCTCGCTGCTGTAAATAATAATGATCCTAGGGTCGAGCAGGCGAAAGAGGACTCTTTAACTACTGCGGTTATTCACGTGTTAGACTGTACACGTAGTGGTTGATATATATCTAGACCAGGCATATATCAACCACTGCGTGTAGTGATCGACAGTGGTTCCCAGTTAAGCTTTATTACAAATGATTGTGCAAAACGTTTCCAGCTTTTACGTACTAAGTGTATTACGAATATGCTTTTAAAGAACTCAAAACTTAAAATTTTTGGAACAACTATTCCAATGAATCTATCGAAACCAGCCTAACCTGCTAACCAGTACGCCTACCGAACGACCAGCGAGGCTTTATTATTATCCTTTCGAGGTTGAGGACCAAACGGTAGCATTTCCAGAAGCCAATATTCCAAATATAAATGGTTAAAATAGGAGCTAAGCTTGTTTTCTTCAAGTGAAAATACCTTAAGTTACCCTCTCATTGGGCGGTGGACTCAAACTGACTAAAACATCATGTCCTCTTGGGACTTCAGAGGCTGTGAGTTTGCCAAAGATGTATACCTCGCACTCCGGCATATCCCTCGCATCGTCGTGGAAGCGGAAGTTCTGAAGGCAACTAGGACAAGGCTACTATGATGCAGAGGATTTCAAGACAATATATTGACACTTTGGGTGTGTGCGTGAGGGATTAAATTCGTATGGAATTTACATGCACGCAATAACCTAATCTCGGAACAATTAAATTTGATAGTTATCTCTTAAAGGTCGTAAGACGGTTCAGAGGTATGTGTGCCAATGTTTACTTACATGTTAAGGTTGAAAAATGAATCTAAGTCTTGCTGATGAAGATTATAAATGTATATTGCATCACCAATAGGTACAGTTATGAATGTTCTACTATCAGGATTCCAAGATTACTGAACACATAGTTTTGTCAATGATACACACATACCTACATACATGTTTGTTCTTATCGGAGTATGTAGAATCATACGGAAGAAAGAACTAAACGATTCTATTTACTATGACCTGAATCGTAGCAAAGATATTATGTAGATTGTTGGATAAGTGACTAGTAAATCGATTTGTTTATGACATATTGCTCCTTTTGAGAGAGGTACATCACCAACTACTGTGTTTTGTACAATATCTATAACATTCTTTTTCAAGAAGGGCATTAGTAGGTTTCGACAGGATCGCCAGCGCGAGTGTGATTCCTCTGGTGTTGCAAACGTTCATAGGCCACGGGGACCGCTCCTCACTCAAGTGGTATAAAAATAATGAATATTTTTTCAGTTTGATTTTATCGGATTCTCTCGGCGTGAAGGATACAAAACGTTCCAGTATCACGATTTTAAGAGTTATAAACTGTTGGTGCAATTAGAGATATAAGAATCTATTCACGCCTGTTGCCCATTGGGGTAGATAGAGACCATATATTTTCACTTGTTGTAATACTGGCATACATATTTCGCTTATTTTAGTTTTATGAGTGTTCTTATACCTATAATTTTATGCTCGCCGGTTGCGTGTACTCTTGACCTGTAGAATAATATTAAGCATACATACATATGGTCACATTATATGCTCACACATACATTACTCCGATATCTAATTCTTCTATACTTATGATACTTACTTCCTCTCTGTCATTTACGTGCAAGCCTGCAGGCTTTGAATACTTTTGATCAGACCTTTTTTTTCAATAAAAATTATATACACGTAATTAAATTCGTTGAGTTATTGTACGCCCGCACAATCGACGCGGATATTCCGGTTGTCTCTTAAAGATGAAAGTCTGCGTCGTAGGTTCGTATGTCTACCAGCAGCTGTAGGAGATTACAGGAGAGATTGGTTGAGGTGCCATAAACTTATCAAATCAAATCAATTAGCGTATCACAATCTACTGCTTGGCCTGATGTTTCCACGCCAGTTAGACGGGTTGGTATAGGGCTTTATTTCGAGTTTTTCTTCTTTCGCAGTGATATCGTCGCCATTTTCCGTTAGTCGCCGCGTACCACATAGGGGGAACGCTTAAACCCGTATATAATATAAATGGAGAGGATTTGTGTTATTAGTGGGAAGACCGACCAACTATCTTGTCTTCTGTCCTGACTGCACAGAAACTCTCTTAATCTTCACCTTCGTGCTTCGGGGAGGGGAGGTGTTCCAATAGGTGGACCGTGTGCTTGTCTGCCACCAAAGTGGTAAAACAAAAGTGCATAACAACAACACCGGTGTGCCTAGATCTTATTTCACGGATTAATTGACAGATTAGTTGCATAACGAGTTAGGAGTACAAGTCAGAAAGTTCATAGACCAGTCTGTTGCTATTGATACAAGGTTGTATATTTTTCTATCTTACATACAAGGCTAATTCACGCAATATGATTTTTTATAGCATTTAATATACGTCTGATGGTGGCCAGTTACTAAATCATATAAACTCTTGTAATATCATAAATTATAGGAATGTGGTTTTGGATATATTTACGTGTACGTGTACGACACGATATTGGCGATAGCTTACGCGAATTTATAGATAGATTGGAGTTCATTACAAGCTGTTAAATACTGACATAGATCTACAATCCACAGGAACCTATTCCGGATTCCTATCAACACTTCCGGAGATGATATTCAACCGCTCTTTCTAGCCAAAGCCCTTTTTTTCCTGTGCGGAAAACCCTAAGAATACCCCCTGCCGCAGTCAGCGAGTGTGCTAATGCTTATGTCGGACTCGGACCGACCAAAACCGCACCGCCTGTCTTGGGCCATCAGTTGCCGAGGGTAAGGTAGCTGCTGCCATATCTTTCACGCTCCGGCTAAATCAGGGTCAGCAAAGGCCCCCTTGGGTGTGGGCCCACGGTCTTTGTCCAGGTAGGGAGGACGCGTATCACGCTGCCGCTGTCACCCACAAACCTGCGCGCATTTGAGATTCCCGACGCCCGAGTCACTTTCGCACCGAATGCACCTTCTAAAAAGTGACGTGCATAATCTTTTTCATTACAATATGCGGTCGAACTAAAACTCATATGGGTTAAGGGTTATCTGATATGGGTATGCAGGTAGGGTATGCAGTGTTTTTGTGACGCTATGGTAAACAAGCCCATGCTAATAACGGATAAAGCTCTGGCGCATTGCGGTCGGGTTTTTAGTATAACTAAGATACGGCTTCGATATTTTCTGTGAAGCAACTGTCATCTGATCTCCAATATTGGTGATATTGAAATTCTGTATTCAGACTATTCGGACTTTTGAGGGCTCCGCCGACTCATAAAGCTAATAAAACAATATAATAACTCACGTACAGGTTATTACATCTTTTACACATAACCTGCTTCCGTTATTGCGGAATACGTTCATATTTGCGTAAACCAAATATAAATATTATGCGGGCATTTTAAAGACACAAGTCAAGTTGGTGTTCGATGACAATACTTGGAATCTGCGTACTCAAACAGGCAGAAGCAATAAGGTTATAAGCGTAATTTTGGTAACAATTGACGAAAGTTACCTCCTCACATAATTTCTTTATGTTTGGGAGGCTCATGTTTTAACACTAAGTACCTACCTACATCACATAATATGGAGAGATAATGATTTAAGTTCCATGAGATATACTAATCCCATTCCACAGGAACGCCCAATCATCATCAAACACCAATATAATATACCTACATATTAAATGTTTATAAAACTGATTAATAATATAATATAATATTATTTATTTTACATTTAACTGTATGTGAATAATAAAGAATCATCTTCTAACGGGATTTCCCTTTAATATTAAACTTGTATGTTTTGGTAGCTACGTTCTCGTACGACCTTAAAGTTTGGACTCCAGCATATGCGATCTTATTTTATAGTGGGTATGTCTTCACCCCCAAAAATTAAATGACCCAGTTTGACCAAATTTTAATTATGTATTAGACCTACAAACAATTGTGTTCGATCAATGTTATTTTAGTAAAGCAAAGATACAGTTATTATATCAGTATTTCCTTTATCCATGCGCTATTTTTATAAATCTAGTTCAAATCTGCTCTCCTATTACGATGGAGTTATTGGGGGATTGGTTGTGGAGGTCAGACGTTAGTCGTTTTATGAAAAGTATCGAAGTTTATCCTCATCTTAGATCAGAAAGTTCACCTCAATCGAGTTCGAAAAGGGCTCAGACCGTACGGGTATAATATGTGTCAAATATCATTCAGATCTGCTCGTAGTTAAGTTACGAACATCCATACATTTGTCTACCTAAACTTTCACATTTATTAGTCGTCAGACATAACCCAGACAAAAGCTAATAGACATTAACGAATATAAATATTTACACTGCACGCTAATCGAACCTGCGACCTCCGACGTGTCAGTAAACGGTCCACCGCTGCACAGATCTTGTCGATTGTATAAATAATTGATTTCGTAACTAAACTGTCGTGTGTTAGCGCAATGAATGTCACGCGACTCTTCGATTCAACGGCTCGTGAATTAGGTTCTGTGTACTTACGACTAATTATACAGTATGTATCAATGATAGCCTAGTCAAAACAACATTAGCAACTAATTAGTCGTACACAGAACAAAAAATAGTTCTGTGCATGGCTAATTAGCTGCTAATGATGTTTTGACTAGGTTTATCTATGATACATACTGTATATAAAATATATATATTAATTAAATCCATCAAACTATCTCAGTCCACTGTTGAATATAGGCGTCTCCCAATATGTGCCATTGTTGTTGATGGAGTGAAAGGTAGCTGGGGTGGTCTAGATGCGAAAGGCTGAGGAGTCATATAAAATAAAACTGTGCTCGTTGAAGTCTTTTACTCGTAAATTTTACCAGTGCAAAAAAATGTATATAATGGGATGCGAAAGCGCGTGAAACAGGTGTTACTTCAAATTTCAAAGAGGTGTCACATGTGAATTATCACAATTTTATTTTTCAAATACGTAGTGGTCAAATGTAATTTACGAGAACGATGATGATGATGAGCTGACGAGGTGAATTTCCTACCACTACTTTTTTTTTCAAAAAGCTCTAATGTATTCTCGCTGCACGTTCTATTCAAACAGTGTGTGTTTCTTATCTATTTATTGCTGCACCTTTCATTTACATTCAAAATTTAGCAATAGATGCAGCAAGAACGGATTATCTGACAATAATGTCCACAAACAAAAAGAATAATGCAATTTGATGCAATATTTCGCAAGCTATGTGCTTAAATATATTTGGACGATTATTCTTTTACGTGATGATGAAAACAACCTTACCACAAAATATCGACGCCCCCGAGGAATAAACCTGTATTGTACTATTACTGGGTTATTACTGTTATTGCATTTTCGGTATCTATGGGTCAGCATGCACCTATGTAATTTTTTTCAAATTTTTGTAGCGATAATATCCAACTATTTACCCTATGACACCTTTGTTCTTCGGAAAAAGTGGTAATTTTTATGTACGAGAAGAATATCATTATACATTATTACAAATTCATTTGTGTGGCTACATTTCGGTAAAGTAATATTACTGCAAAATATTTTCTATTAATTACTGGCTAAACCGATTACAGGTTTATTCTCGTGATTTATGAGATTGACATTTTCGGTAATACTCAGTTACAGTAATCATTTGGGATCGTGATATAGGTATTGGCGTTAACTGCTTCGCATTTCGAGGAAACATTGCAACCTGAAAGCTCCCCCGTAATTAATAACACTTATTATAGGTACCACACTGACCAATAGTTGTCAAAATAAGCAACCTGATATTGGAACTGAATTAAATTGTTGTTAAAATGAGCAACCTGGTGTTAGAACTGAATTAATACAACATTCAATAGAGTTGAACCAAATAATTTGGAGGTACCTTCCACTTCCCTAAATGAAAATGAATACACCAGAAAACGTAAAACTAATGAAGGTCTATGGTCTAGCAAGAAAAATAAATTACTGAAATATCCACAAAAGTCTATAGGACCTGTTGGGAATTGTAAATTGAACTGTGGTAGCCAATTTACCTCTTCAGATAGGCAAAATAATTATATTTGATAAATTTTATAAACTAGCTGATCGAAAACTGCAATAGATATACTTTGCTAAACATACTAAAACAGAAAACATCAAACAAATGACTCTAAAACAAAAAAATAATCGCACACAGTAAAATGTGGATGTTTTGGTTTGTAAGAAGTTTTTTTCTAAATACTTTACAAATTAATGAACAAATGGTATACACAGCAATAGTAAAATTTAAAACAGATGACCGCGTTACAGACTTAAGAGGTAAGCACAATAATAGACCTGTTGATTTGGATTCGACGATTGACCTCCACCTCGAAGTTTGATCCGTCTAATCGGACCATCTGTCCAAGGTAGACGTACTTGTCTACAACTTCGAAGGTCGAGCCTCCAACTGACACTGGGGAGGGCCTTAGAATATGAGCATTCGCCATAACCTGGGTCTTGTCCATATTCATCTTGAGGCCCAACTGTTAAGAGACTCGGTTGAAGTCGTCGAGCATTGTGTTAAGATCCTCCAGCGATCCGGCCATGAGCACGATATCGTCGGCAAAACGAAGGTGAGTGATGTATTCGCTATTAACAATAATGCCAAGACCTTTCCATTCCAGTAGCCTAAAGGCATCCTCCATTGCATTGGTGAAGAGCTTCGGGGATATTACATCTCCTTGTCTCACTCCCCTCTTCAACAGTATCGCCGCTGTGCTCTGATCTTGTACTTGGACTGACATGGTGGCGTTTTTATACAAACACTTCAGCACTTTGATGTACCGGTAGTCTATATGACACCGCTGGAGTGATTGTAGCACTGTCCTTGTCTCGATCGAATCAAAGGCTTTCTCGTAGTCCACAAACGCTAAACATAGTGGCTAGTTATACTCCTGAGTCTTCTGTATGACTTGCCGCAGCGTATGAATGTGGTCTGCGGTACTATAACCTTTTCGGAAACCGGCTTGTTCGGGCGACTGAAAGTCATCAAACCTGTGTTCGAGACCATTCGTGATAACCCTCGAAAACAGCTTATAAACATGGCTCAGAAGCGAGATGGATCTGTAGTTCTTAAGAGAGGCTTTGTCACCTTTCTTGAGGATCACCACGCTTCTGTTCCATGCTTCCGGCGTAGTAGCTTCGAATAAGACAGAATTGAAGAGCTTCTGAAGGACTTTGAGTATCGGTGTTCCACCCGCTTTCAGAAGTTCCGAAGTGATTCCGTCTTCTCCTGGTGCCTTGTTATTTTTAAGCTGCTTGAGGGCCACCCTAATCTCGTACAGGCTGATGTCCGGGATATCCTCGGTGTAGTGTCGGGTTAGCTTGGCTCTTGGATCTTTAACCGTATCAGTAGCAGACTTGGTGACTGAGGTATAATGCTGTCCATAAAACCCCTCGATTTCCCTCAAAACATCTGCCTTAGTCGACGCGACCCTGCCGTCCTTCTTCTTCAGCTTTGTCAACTAGCTCTGCCCAATAGACAAGTCTTTTGCGAACACTTTGGAGCCTTTATTTCGCTCAATCGTTTCCTTAATACACTGAGTATTAAAGGCACGGATGTCGTGTCGCAAAGACTGCTGGATACGTTTATTGAGCTGCCGATGTGCTTCAGCGTCATTGGTAGACTGCAGCCTCATAGAGCGTCGTTCGGCCATGAGTTTAAGGGTGTGATCGGTGACCTTCTGTGGTCTATCTCTTCGACGGGGCCTGAAGAATTTGGAGCGCACTGAATGCTTCAACCAACCTGTTATTTATCTCGTCCACTTTACTGCATTCTTCTAGGCAAGAGAAGCGATTCGAAAGTTCGAGTTGAAAGCTCTCGGGGTACTGTATATGGGAAGCTTTAGGTCGGAGCGTAGAGAGAACAAGATAATAATGATGCTAACAATGAACTTAGTGATTGAGTACTCCGTTTGATGTTTTTATTTTTTTTATATTTTTTATATTACAATTGTGATCTCATTATGGACATTTTGCCCATTTTAAAGAATATTTTTAAATTTTATGAATTTTCTTTGATTTTCCCTTAGAGATACCGATAACAAATTTATTTGGGTTTGTAACGATTGGTCGACAATCAATTGGTCGACATATCAATTGGTCGACAAACAATTGGTCGACAGTATCAATTGGTCGACAAGTTAATTGGTCGACAATTAAGTTGGTCGACAATATAATTGGTCGACAATTAATTAGTCTCATTAAATCTTAGCCTAAAAATAAAGCTTAAAAATAAAAATAATACGAGTTTTTTTATATTCTAACCTAACTTCCGCATTTTCTCGTATTGACATCGATTTAAATATCGCAAAGGGGTACCGAATAAAGTAAAGGGGTTAAAAATATTGACTCACCTAAAGTTCATCATAAAATACGACTGATTTACGGTTATGTTTATGACCTTTTTCGTTTTCGATTCGTTTCTGGCACTTCGCCGGCCGCTACCGCGGCACGCTCGCTTCGCTCGCTCGGCTCGTGCGTTGTGTGGTCACAATTCTAACCTAACCTAAACCAAGAACTATAAATATGACCGATTCGTTTCTGGAACTTGGCTGAATGACCGCAGATTTACGTTTAGTTTCACTCAATAATAGGCGGTAAAAGTCGGTAAATTATTATAAGTATAAATTTAATAGCATTCAGTTCAATCAGCGAAATATACGTATTTAACATAATAATATGATGGATAATATAACTTAGTCAATAAATATACGTATTTATTTAATTATTTAAGGAAGTAAAACATTTTGGTGCGCTTACCTTTGATAAAACGAAACGTTTAATGATGAGACGAAATGTCAAAAGCATTAAAAGTATGTGTTCTGTTGTCAAAAGTGATAAAATATTGGTACATTTTTACGATTTTGATTATGTTTTTTCTCGTTAACGATTGATCTCCGTAACTTGAAACTTTATTGTGGAAGCTTCTATTAATAATAGCTTAGTGTAAAAAAACTATGGACTGTGAACTCGTGGACCTATATAAGAAAGCTTAGCCGAACAGATATATAATGGGTTTAATTTTTAGCGATATGATGCATTTTAAAATTTAGTATAAATGAATAATATTGTTACATTAACTGGAAACTAGTTTTGTCGACCAATTGATATGTCGACCAATTTAATGTCGACTAATTAATTGTCGACCAATTAACTTGTCGACCAATTGATACTGTCGACCAATTGTTTGTCGACCAATTGATATGTCGACCAATTGATTGTCGACCAATCGTTGGTGACCCATTTATTTACGAAATCTGTTTGAACGATTACATTAAAATATAATTACCCAAAAGATCTATAATATTCCAGTTTCTATAATTTACCATTATAAGGTTATTAAAATGTTTACCATAATAAGTCGGTAACTGAACATTACATTTATTTACTAATGAACATATACATCGTTGGAGAACTCCGTAAAGTAGTGTTATGTCTATGATTTTGAAGAAATTATTTTTATATTACAAGAATAATTCGGTAAGTAGACGTTGCTGGAATATTATTGATAGTTCATGGTGGTAATATATCAATACCCTAAAAACTGTTAGAAATTATTTTCGGTAATTTGAACTTTGGTGAATATCTAATTCTGTGTTTAATCAATAGTTACAAGGCTAACTGTGATCTATTTGGGCAAAAATTAGCTTTCCCGGCGTATTAAAATGTTATCATAATTGTCTTTTATAGAAAAGTTAGAACCGAAAAACACTAAATCTTTTCTCCTGTAAAATTTGATTTTTGCGATTACCGGTTTATTCCTCGGGGGCGTCGATATGTACTCAAATGTAATACACGTAGGTATATTACAAATATTTACTAGTGTACTTTTCACCCAGATTATTATAATAATTAATTATCACAAGACTATCAATTGAATGTAGTTTGTTTTAATTGTTCTTAATTTGATCATTATTAAAACCGATATTTTACAGACATCATTGTTATACCTACTAACTTTTAACCGTTCGCATTGCATGATATATGGTTAGCGACCATGGCTAGTGTAACCTGGCTGAAACGTCAAGCAAATCAAAAGGTAAATTACTGTATTTATCATAATGACCGCATTAATACCCGGATTTCACTAATTGTTGTTATAAACCTACTTAAACATCCAAAAAGATTACAGATTTAATTCAATAATACAAATATCCGTCTGCCTGCTTGACTAGTCAACTAATGGCTAATACTCTACTAGTACTACTAATCTACTACTAATACTCTGAAAAGGCTAGGCAAATTTTAGCAGGACTTTCACTAACAGACAGCTAATGTTAAATGCACAACTGAAGCCACTTTCACTTATTTTAGGAGAATAAATAAGTAGAGTCCGTCAACTAAAGTGATTCTTTTATGAAAATTTTCGTCGGGTCATAAATAAAATTTCTAAAAATGGTGTGCAAATAGAGTGTAGTGTTACGACCGACAAATGTGACGTAAGTCAGACGGGAAACTTATATTAATCACCAACAAAAGCCTTGTCACCTTAAAAACTACAACAATGACAGTATGCTCGTCTGCCTTACAAAACATATGTACACTATAGTTAAGGTACTATATAGTTAAGGAGGCATTGGTACTTCAATACTGCTAATTTTCTTTTTTGGTATGATTTTTATTCAATTTGCTTCTATAATAAGTGGAAAATTTTCATAAGACAAATTGACCATCCATGTGAACACTAGGTGGTTTGATAGGAATGAAATTCTTAACTGGCCACCTCGGTGGATGGATTGAGTGGCCCGTTGAGAACAAAGGCTTAACATAAAACTGTCTTCTTCTTTTTCTCGAAAAACTGAACTGAAAAGAAAATGAATCAGTCCACTAACAAACCTGTTAACTTAATGTAACAATATTCTGTTTATTAGCATGATAAAGGAAAAAATAACAGGTCAACTAACTACGAAAGGTCAACTAAAGTTGAAAGCTTCGGATGTGACTGGGACTAACGCAATGATGACGATGATGAGGTCAACTAACTACCTAATGTATAGATTGATAGATGCAGGTCAAATAATATAAAATGTGTAGAAATATGTCGAAAAGATTGTTATATTCCAAGTAATGATGATGTTGAATAGTATATATTTAGAAAATACATTAATCATCTATCATTCATTCAAATCTCATCAAGTTAATGAATAAGAAACTCATCTTTATTGACGTAAATTACCAAAATCTTGCACAAATTTTACAAATCATTCCTACAAACTCATATTATTAATATTTAATAAGGTTTCTATAGAAATAGCGTAATTTTTACATGGTGCATTATATATTATTTCGAAACATAATAATCATAACCCTTATGGAATTACGGTAAAGTCTATAGAAATATGTAGTAATAATGATTTTGCACTTTACATGCCTTTTCATGCCGGCCTCAATTGCCACCAACCAAAGAAGTGCAATCGATTGTAAAAAAGCTAATTAAGCAGAAACGTAACTTTCCATTGATATATTATTTAGATTCTGGTGCCTATGGATTCATCTACGTAAAATACTGATCTTTAACTCACAGGATCCTATAGATCCAAGAAAACAAATAGGTTAGCATCAGCAATAGCTTCTTATTTAATATACACAAATAATGTCCTAGAAAGTCGTGTCATTTCAATGGTGAAGCCATTGTGGTGGAGTTTGATTACGTCCAGACTAGTTCCTAATAAGCGGAATACTCTGACCAACTGAGCTACCTCCACACATCTTGAATATTCGAAATTCTCCTATGGATCTTGGGGAACTGCTAATATTCTTACGAAGCATCGGTAACAATGAACATGTTTTATGGCCACTAATACAACTGGTACGAGGTGGTCTGCATCTAATGGGTACCAGTGACTTGGACTATATCGTCCGTACATCTCGCGGGGGCGTCCTACACCTTGTCTACCAGTACGTGGTCTCCATTTGAGAACTTTTCGGCTTCCATAGCCATCTGTTCTTCTCGCTATGTGCCTCGCCTAGTGCCACTTCAGCTTGCTAACCCGGTGAGCTATGTCGGTAAGTTTCATTAGTTTACGGATCACCTCATGTCTGATTCGATCTCGTTGATAATTTCCAAGCATAGTCCTTTCCATAGCTCGCTGTGTGACTTTGAGCTTTCATATGAGACCCATAGTGCAAGTACACGTCTCGGTGCCATAAGTCACACGCACTGATATAAAGAATTTTGTCACAGAGGTATTTTAGACGAGAAGACGAAGATTTGGATTCGGAGATCAACCTCGGTCTGGAAGTTTGACCTGTCTATTCGGACCATATATCCAAGATAGAAGTACTTGTCTACAACTTCGAGGGTCGACCCTCCAAACTTGACCATTGAATCACCAATTATATTCATACATGCTTGCCAGTTCCATAACTTCCATAATAATCGAATCGCAAAATTGCACCACTCTGATATAAGCTCGCGGTTTTTCCATTGCGTTCACTACTTGTATTAAGTATTTCTGTGGTAATAGTAAGTTAGATACTGGGTCAAACATATTTACCAAATGCGACCTTGATAACGAAGTATTTGCTAGCATGATTAGAATACTGTTAATTTTAATGTTAGGGATCACCATTCGCGAATATGCAAATGTGGATTTAATATGCAAAGTATGTATCTATGACCTTGAGGATGCGACCTCAGTAAGAGGGGAAAGTGACTCGAAAGCAAATTAATTCTTTGATAAATAAATGGCGATTTGTTCAAGCATTTTATAATATTTTAAAGTATTTGTTAATGATATAAGAATTTACAACAGAATATAATAGTCAAATAAAATTATATTTATCGACTCCTAAAAGAAAAAAAATATGGAATTGGGTACTTCCTGTAAAAAATCCAGAATATTTTACTTGAGCCCCAATTAATGTCAACATTCAATCTATTTTATATTTGTTTCGTGTACTTATCCATAAATATTAAAGAAATAAATAAGGCTCAAACATCAATCTCTCAACATCAAGAAACTGCAAATATTTCATTAATTTATTTTTCAAAATTCTTTTTTTAATTCATTTTGATAGCTTCTGCGTAACGACTGTCATTTAGTTTTGTTTTTAACGTCTTAATTTTGACATTTCAATATGAGAGCAGATAAAAATGCAGAATGAAATAACAGAGTGTGACAGAAACTTTCGAAATCCGAATGAACTGCTGTACGACACATGTAGTCAGAAATGAAATAGATACCTGCAACAAAAAATTTCAGAATTTAGATATATACAACTTTTAGCAGAAATTTAATGGTTGCTCTAAACCTCCTAAACCATGATACAGGCGATGCACGATCGCTTTTTGAATACTTCTGAAAAACATAATTTGTCACACCGTCGTCGTCTCTCTAAGCAGCCATATTCGTTACCTCTAGGCCCACAGTACAATATTGAACCAGTAATTCGTTCCCATTCGACATGCAAATCTCCAAATTCAGAATTGAAAGCGGAAAAAAGGCGAGAGAGAAAGGTCAACAATCGGAACGAATAAGTTACGTTACCGCATCGGAAAATAAGTTCAAACCGAACCGGTTACTGAACAGCTCTCGTTTTGCGGAAAGTAGAGTATAATCAATAATATAACATTGTAAATGCGAAAGTAACTCTGTTTCTCTATACAGTAAGATAAACGTGGGACCAAACATCATAGATGGCGAAGTGTGGTGTTAATATACCTCTGCTTAGCCCTTTGATGATGATTTACAGACGTTTACAGTTTACAGACATTTTCAAAAAGTGCATAATCCTTTATTACCTAAGGGTCCGACCCTGCGAAAAGTTTTATGTGGTAATTACTGTATAGCCAAATGTAAAAAGGGTAAAAACAAGATCTGTAGGGTTCAAACGCGTCTCACCTGCAAGTGGGTACATGCGTTCCTGGTTGCATGGAGTCACAATATTTTACACTATTACCTAAATGAATTCTTATATTAAGCTCCATTTAAAGTTATAACCATAGACATTAATATTATTCATTACCGCGTAATCGAATTTAAAATTAAAGGTTTATTTAAAATTTAGTTCATAGTTATTCGATAAAACGTAATAAGATTGTGCATAACGTTCAAGTTGGCGTTTTTGACCTTAGAGTGGGTTATCACAAATGGAAGTAAGCTAAAGGATAAAATAGCAATGGCATGGAATTCTGATCCCATGCCCGCAACCCTTGAGAACCTATTCAAGGGATAAAAGGGAGCACACATATGTTATTTTAGACTGCAATCTATTTCTTTACTAAATTTTAACTAGATCTGTACAGCCGTTAGACTGATTGATCTCACAAATGTTCAAATATCGAAACATCTTCACACACTGACACATTTATATTAGCGGAATAGGATAATTAGTCTTTATAGGCAAACTATAGTGTTAGATTAAGTGTACCGTGGTAACCAAGTGGCCTCAGTATGCATGTGGCCTCAGATGTGGTAATAGCTAAGGAATTACTCGTGCCCCGGTTCCCATAAGCATAGACTAACTCCTATGTATATAAAACTTATATTTGTTTATTTGCAGATGCTAGAACTGTGAGATAGATTTATATGGACGTGTTTGTATCGAAAAGCTATTATATCCAGCTAAGATGTAAAAGTTTGTTATTAAAATTTTAGTATGCTATAAATTTTAGTATTTATTAGTATGCTAACTGTTCAAATCCGCATCTGAAGCATTGAGCACGGAGGATCCGTGGCTCAATGGTTAGAGCATACCCCCTATTAGGGAAAGATCGCGGGTACGAAGTACGTCGAAGTAGTGTTTATGAATTTCGGGACTTCACGCGATATATTTTTTGAAAACTTACTTTTGTCGACGTTTCGGGTGCGTTGCAGCACCCGTGGTCACGACTTGACTGGCCTGCGAGCGTCGCGCGGTGTGCAGGAAACATTTTTTGTCTGCCTACCCTCCATTACTTTAATGTTGAATGTAAGGCTGGCGACACACCACACTCACTATGTCAGTTTTAGATGGCATCGGCAGCACTGTGTTCTTGGGTTTCACTATTTGAATCACTGGATTCCAGGTCCCGGATAATTTGAATCCATCTTCCCTATTGAAATTTTTATATTTTTTGATTTCAATAGCTTCGCGCACAATCCGTGGATAGTAGTGGCGCTCAGTGGAGAGGACTTTGGGTTAATGCAGTTCAATCCAGTGATTGGTGCCCGATTCGAGATGTTCTGCAACTGCCGATTTGTTGAACTGACGTTTTTTCACAGCTGCGATATGTTCTTTGACTCTCTCCGCAATGGTGCGCTTGGATTGGCCTATGTAGGAACTACCGCAGCTGCAATCTACTTTGTAGACACCCGAAACGTCGACAAAAGTAAGTTTTCAAAAAATATATCGCGTGAAGTCCCGAAATTCATAAACACTATGAGTAAACGCCGCGATAGTTTAAAAGTTACATACGTCGAAGTATTCTTATTTTCCGATCAAAATCGATTTGATTGATTTTTACACAACGCAAAAACGAATAAATGGATTTGATTACAAGGCATATGGATTCATCCACACATATCTCTATAACGTCTCGTCAGTTACGATGAGGCGTTGTTTGACGCTGTTTCTTTATGTGCATATTACCGAACACCCATCAATTTTTGTAGAGTAGAAACTTCGTATACACGTTAGTATACCATACACACATTTGTACACGATTGGTGCCTTACAAAATGCCACCATGCTAAAGACGGCTGGGTAAAACCTTTAAGCTACACTTTCACCTGAGATCTGCGAGGCATCTGGGCGGTGCAAGGATACGTAGCGAGCTCGATTCTAATGGGAGTCGAGGTCACCTCACCTCTCTGTATCACCTCATCCTCTGTATTTTTTTACTCACACACATACTTGCATACATTCTTTCCTTGTTTTACGTTTTACAAAAACCTTGCTACGCTGACCCGATTTCACTGGAGCTGCGCCAAGCGAGGCTAGATAAATGAAGTATTTCTATTGGTTCTTAAAATACCTCACTTCGCTTTTACCCATGCGTCTAGTGGAAACGCAGTCTTAGTGGTACATTGTTGTATTTAACAATAAATTAAAAAGTTATCTCGTGAACAAATGAATGGACGAGTCGGTAAGCACAAGGCGTTGTATTGCGTCGCCTCTTTATGCAATACTTACGTAAATAAAACAACGTAGCGAACACTGTCATTTAGGCGTATATAACTATTAAATAATATATGTAAAAATGAATGCTTCATTTTTATAGTCATTCGTATGTTACCAACAACTTGGACGCCCAAGTGAACTATATCTACTATAGTCGATATAGCTGTCAATCAACAGAAAAGACTCTGGGTCAGACGTCTCCCATCATACGTCCTAGCACTACAACCATTGCCTTCTCTATTCAGACTATCTCAGTTCATCAGCTCATCTAACTGATGAGAATATGCTAGCATATCTATACTACAATAAGACAAGAACACCAGAATTTGTAAAATTTAGTTAAATCTTGTAAAATAAGTGGGTTTTAGTAACATTTACGGGGCTCAAGCCAACATCACTTGCCAGCAGGGTCATGCGCCCGCAAGCAAGTGCAAGCAAGCAACGCAAATACCGGTATACACATGCGTCAGTAAAGATGCGCTTGTATGCTGCCGACCCTGTCCCACTTCCCAGAGAGCTCCGATGACTTTACGCACAGGAATACAGCCAGTAATTATATGTGGCAATTATTTTCTGTAGAAAATACTCAAACAGCTAAAAATATGATCGGGAAACCCCAACTGCTTGCGGTTGTTTCAACATTATACAATAAAACTTCGAATTACTTAAGAGCATAACGTACACTACGGCTACATGATAATTGGAAATTAAAGAAAAACGATCGTCACTCATCGAAATTAAATTCGATTCTCACATATGCGACATCTTCACATAAAATGTATTTAGTATGTTTCTCCTATATTAAATAACATATAATTGTTCAATTGTTTTGAGTTTGTGTTGAGACGCATAGATTTCATAAGCCAACAGATTCGATGAGCAGGTACAATGTAAATGACTGTTGGAAGTATAACTAATTGAATACATAAAGGGAACGAAAAAGGGGAAGGCAGTCGAGACATCATGAAGAACATTAGAAGTGTTTTAAAAAAATGGACATGTCACACCCTGAACCCATTGATATAGGAAGTTACAAATATGTATATCGGTTGAAAAACAGAAGAATGCAAATGGCATAAACTTTTAAGGAAAGAAGATCTCTAATATCATAAACAGTGATCTTCCTCTTTCGTTGTCGCTCCCAGGACTAATAGGAGTATGTTATCCTCAAAATAAGACCATAAACAAATATGAATTGAATTTGTTATATTGTAGTATTACAAACTAAACCTTTCCGTCACTTTTACAGTCAAATATGCCGAATACTGAAACTAGCAGCAACATTTACAAAAATGTAGATCAAGTTAAGTCTCATTTTTCATGTAGATATGTCGAATTATATAATACCTATTAAATCTTAATATTACAAAATCTTTACTTCCGAAACCCCAAAACTGATCCAGTTTGGAAAGTACCTACCCAGTGTAATGCACTATGCCCTTGTTACTTAATTACATATAGGGCTGTCCATTCAGAAATATCCGTATTTCTACGTCACGAATAAATATCGGTTGACGCGTGACCCACTGTTTTAATTATTTGCACATAACAGTACCACTCCACGCAGCGGACGTCCAAAACGTCCCAAGTGAGGTGAAATCATACACTTGAAAATATTACGTACAACGACAAAATTAAGTCACAAATTTAGTGTTGCAATCATTGGAGGTGATGGGTGAAGCTGCTTGTCACCCTAGCAGAACAAGGCCAGGGCGGGGCGCTAAGTGCGCTTCTCCATACCCGAGGGCGAGACGAGGACACCGTGGTCCCTACACCCAAAGGTTGCCATTTCGAATGAAATGGCCCTGGGTCTGTCGGGTTGCGAGGGATATATTGGTTACTATCTCCCCTCTGGCAAATATGGTCCCAAAGACGGCGTGCGTTTTAGTCGGTTCAAGTCTGACATAATGTCCGCAACCGACTCTGGCGGGGTGGTATCCGTAAGGATCTTTCACACGATAAAAAGAAGTGTTGCAATAATTCCTCACACTATAAATCATCATGTATTCATTGTTGTGTGGCTGCACTTTATACAAATTTCATGAATATCTATTTTATATAAAAGGTCGCAGTGAATAAGACCTTAACTTTTATTGGTAATGTGGCCGCCAGAATTAGACTGTTCAGGAGAACTGTCTGCGTGACTTGCCTTTTGATGCAGTAGTGCAAGTCATGGCTCTGGTATTACCCTCGTCTATAGGTTACAAGTGAAAGGTTTGTCTGAAATAACAATTCATAATTAAAACGCTAATTTATTTTAGTGTCTTGTGAACTAAGAACTTATGTTTAGTATAGAAATGCTAAGGAAAAGACCTGAATTTTAAAATCTGCAATCAAGAAAATATGTGTAATCTTACACAACAATTAATTGACTCTGCTTTTACACGATTCTTTGTAAGGACATATCTAAAGCTTAAGAACCGTTTCATTGATAATAATAATAATTAAACTAAGATTCATTAAACATGATAATATTTTATATCAATATGATAAAATATTATTCCACTTGTCCCATGGAACTACTGGGACGTAATCGTCTCAGTTGTCCCATGGTGGGACAACTCAATGGAACTAGTGGGATAGACAGCATTTTTTTTATACCACTTAGGTGGCAGACAAGCATACGGTGCAACTGATACCTATTTGCAACACCAGCGGCGTTACACTCATGCTGCCTACCCTATAGAAACCTTCTAATGTCCTTCTTGTAGAACCGCATTTTGTAACCCCAACAGGGAGCTCATTCTACATAGTCGACTATTGGTCCACTACATAGTGTAAGCATCTTAATGTCAATGACTCAATAAGCACGTTATTATATTAAAGTAATATGAAGAGTTGCATAAATGTTGAAAAAAAAACAAAATACTGCGGTTTGCCAACCCTATTAACGTACCTAACTGACACTGCCTCATTGTAGGTACAAATTAAGTATTGTAAGATATTACGTAAATTTCTTAGTCTATAGTGATGGCGATCAATAAAGTTATCATTTAGTTATTATTTCGACTAACGTTATTATTCGCATACTTCAATTGAATTGAGATTGTTAGATTTATGATAATCAAATAAACAACTTTAATCATTTTATACACAACCATTGCTAGTATAAAACAATTAAGGGTACTGTAGTTAACTATGGCTGGTAGAATTAAGTGTAATGGGCCCTATAAATTGATAAAATGGGCTTCAAAAGTTCCTAGACAATTTGAAACTGAAATTATATGAAGTGACGCCACTACAAACCTACTACTCTTAGAAGCAACTGCATAATAGAATAGATCTACTTATTAATGTAATTAGGTTTAGGCTATTACTTGTATGAGTTTACTTATTTTCTTATAAAGAAATAAGACATCAATCTAGTGTACTTTATTAACATTATTTATGTTACTTTTGGTTGAATTAGACCTAGACTATCAAGGATATTATAGATCTTAAGGTATCCAGGAACTTCACTTGCTTTAGCAGTTACCCAACCTATAAGCCGATGAGTAATAGTTTTTACCACACCACAAAAAATTTTTCATTTATAAACTTTTAAAAAATATGATAAAGAAAGATGGGTTCCTAACTATTGGGTCCCACTTTAACTTTCAAAGCTCAAACTAACATATCATATCTATTAATTCCAGATCCTGAAAATGCAAAGCTAGAAAACAATGGGAGTGGCAACAGTAGCTGCATCAGCAGCCAAGGCTGCGCTGACCATAGGAGGCCTCAGTAAGCTCACCTTCATTCCGGTGATGCTGGCAGCCATGGCTTATTTCAACTACGAGGTTCTAGATCCTGAGCAAAGGCCATTCATACAGAAATACCTTAGAGAAAAATATGACTTCATAGTCGTAGGAGGCGGGTCGGCTGGGGCAATTCTGGCGAACAGATTGTCAGAAGTTGAAGGTTGGAATGTGCTGCTTTTGGAAGCAGGTGGACATGAGACTGATATCAGCGATGTTCCTTTACTGTCTTTATATCTGCATAAAAGTAAATTGGACTGGAAGTATAGGTAATCACATCTAAACCTTTTTAAATTATCGAAAATCTGGTCAATAGCATTCCGTCTTCGAAAGGACTCTACGTCGTAGTACATAATAACAAACGTCAGCTCGTGTCCGCTAATGCATGGTTGTAATTAATTGTCCTGTTTGCATTATAAAACTGAAGTGAAACAGAAAACATTAATAGTCTGAAAAACTTTTCCAGCGTCATCATGTAGTTGTTTGTTACTATGTATGTTGATGTCACGATAAGTGCGCCAAAATAGCGGTCCTTTGAAAAGCTGATCTAATCAGCCTACTAGTTTTTAAATCAATTCTCCTTTATTTGGCACTGGTTCTTTTTCACATTTATATAATGATGTCAATAATAATTTCTAAATAAAAAATACATGAAAAATAAATTACTTTGAACATGAACCGAGGCAAATCGCCTTTAACAGAAATTAGGTTATTTATACTAAAATTATAAAGTGAACATTGATATTTTCAGAACACAGCCTCAAGATACCGCTTGTCAAGCTATGATTGACAAACGCTGTTCTTGGACAAAAGGCAAAGTTCTTGGTGGTTCTTCGGTTCTAAATACCATGCTTTACATCAGAGGGAATAAGCGTGACTTTGACCACTGGGAATCGCTAGGTAATCCTGGATGGGGCTATAAAGATGTGCTACCCTACTTTAAAAAATCAGAAGATCAAAGAAATCCCTACTTGGCTAAGGACAGTAAACATCATGGAACAGGTATAGCAATTTTGTTCGTTTAAAACCTCTCAAGAAACATAGACAGATAATTAAAGAAATTATTGTGTATTAACATATCTAACTTTTAACTTCCAGGAGGATACCTAACTGTCCAAGATGCCCCATATAATACGCCAATAGGAGCAGCTCTCCTACAAGCTGGGGAGGAAATGGGTTATGATATTGTCGACGTAAACGGTGCCCAACAAACTGGATACGCTTGGTTCCAGTTTACAATGCGCAGAGGCACTAGGTGTTCTTCAGCAAAAGCTTTCTTGAGACCAGTGCGGTTACGTCAGAACCTTCATGTGTCCATTTTCTCACACGTTACTAAAGTGCTTATAGACAAGGATACAAAGAGAGCGTTTGGAGTGGAATATCTCAGAGATGGAAAGTTACAAGTCGTTTATGCTTCACGGGAAGTAATATTGACAGCTGGTGCAGTCGCTTCACCGCAACTACTCCTATTATCAGGAGTTGGACCAGCTCAGCATTTGCAAGAAGTAGGCATCGATGTGATTCGTGATGCTCCTGGAGTTGGGAAAAATTTACAGGATCATATTGCTGTTGGTGGTATCGTATTTCGAATAGATTACCCAATTAGTTTGGTTATGAGCAGACTTGTTAATATTAATTCAGCACTGCGTTACGCTATCACTGAAGATGGACCATTAACATCCAGTATTGGGCTGGAGGTAGTAGCTTTTATAAATACAAAATACGCCAATGCGTCGGAGGACTGGCCGGATATGGAATTCATGATGACTTCAGCTTCCACTCCGTCTGACGGAGGCACTCAAGTGAAAAAGGCCCATGGTCTCACCGATGAATTCTACAACCACGTTTTTGCAAAAATTAATAATGAAGACGTATTCGGTATATTTCCTATGATGCTTAGGCCTAAGAGCCGTGGATTTATTAAACTGCGTTCAAAGAATCCATTGGATTATCCAATTATGGTACACAATTATTTAACGCATCCTGATGACGTTGGGGTCTTAAGAGAAGGTGTGAAATCTGCTATAGCTGTTGGAGAAACGACAGCCATGAAAAGATTTGGTGCCAGGTTTCATAGTACGCCTGTGCCGAATTGCAAGCATCTACCTCCGTTTACTGATGAATATTGGGACTGTTATATTAGACAGTATACCATGACAATATATCATTTGTCATGTACGACAAAGATGGGGCCTTCAAGCGATCCTATGGCGGTCGTAGACTCTAGATTACGAGTGTATGGAATAGAAGGTCTTCGTGTAATCGATGCAAGTATAATGCCTACAATAACTAACGGCAACATCAATGCTCCAGTCATGATGATCGCCGAAAAGGGTGCCGATATGATAAAAGAAGATTGGCTATCAAAAGAAAAGAAGAAGAAAAGAAGTCGAAGATCATCACAATGTGCTCAATTAGACTTTTTAGGCTTTAAGAGTGAAAAACTAAAAATGTACTGTAGAACTGAAAGATAATGAAAGGTCAAATAGTGATGAATTTGAAGCCATATTTTAGTTGTAAATTATGTAAATGATGACATGTGTGGGCAGTTCATTATGACGGTGATAAACTTACAAACTATGTTTGCACATCATATTTTCTGAATGAACAACAAATATTAGAGGTTTATTTATTATGATGTACAAAAAATTATGTTTCCTAATATTGGTAGGGCTAAAATAAAGGCTGGATGGATGTATTTAATAAGACGAGGCTCAAAAATGTTGTACAAAAAAGACCCCATTCCTAAGTATAGTTATCGCTGATAATTCTAGTCGTTATCGACATTATTATGTGTAATGGGATATTTAGATTTAATTTTAGGTATTTAAATCATAGTTCTATAGTTTCCTACACAATCTTTAAATATCTCTAGTAATATACGAGAACTATATGTGTTGAGCAATATAACGCATTATGCCGAGAAGTCCCATTCCGCGACAATTAATGTCACACGACACAATGTCTGGCGAGGTTGTGAAATCGCCTGGCGTTTCCAAGTACATGTGTCGCTGGATAATTGTCACCTAAACGAATGGGTTTATCATTACAATATTGTAAGTGAGGCTACTAGAAGAGATTTACAGTTCTATGCAGTAAATTGTATTTAACTTCAATAGACATGGATTTGTGTAGAAGATATTGAATTTCATGTATTTCCATAAAATACTTTATAATATGTGCTGGAATATTAGAATTCGGCATATGATGTGGGCAATTAAGTGGGCAAATAATGGCCCAGTGTTTATCCGTGGCATTCAGCGAACAGACGTAATCCGTATCACTGCCCCGATTAGCTCTCTCGCTCCGCTCTGCTTACTAGTCTCGCTTCAATGAATATACAACCCTACTATAGTAATATTATGGGGCACCATGGCATAAAACTAATAACGGCAATTTTTTTCAATAAAAAGATAGGAACATACAAATAAATTAGTAAAGAAATTATGTATAATTATTTGGGTGATATTCAGAGGAAAAATTTATTTCATTATTTGTATTTTATACGAGCTAATATAGAATGTATTAAGTTAACACTGATAGTGACTATAATTGGTGGTCTATACTGGTTCTTGCGACTATTAATAGCACTCACAAAAACAGCAGAAATCACAGCCCATTCATTGTAAAGTTATCCCTATACCATCCCTATCAGGCGGTTTTATCAGATGGGAGCTTACTAAATTCGCACGCCGTCTTGGGTATTCAAATGATGCCGGGTTGTAAGATTACCTAAGGCATATCTCCCGCAATCCGGTTTCGAAACTGTCCCTTCGGGTGTGAGCACGATGATCCCATCGAACGCTGAAAGGGTGGGCGCAGAGTGGACCAGCATCGCATGCTTAACCCTCCTTAAGAGGCGGGTCCCCTTGTGTGCTCTCCACTGTGCCCTCTGATAATCAGAGGAATATGTGGAGAGCCCCCGAGCAGCTCTATTCAGGGCCATTACCGCTCGACCGAAGTTGACGGCAGGCGGCAACGTCTCCCTCTGAAAGCTGCCGTCTCCGTTACCCAGGGTGCACGGCGTGGAGGTTCCAGGCCTCGCAACGCCCCCTGTCTTAATTTAGTAGATGGTGGTTGGATGCACCGAAACCCGAAACTAAGGCTTCATAAAGTCAGTAATTCGTTTGTGGGCAAATGTATAAAAATATATAATAAAATTCCTCAGGATTTGGCTGACCTGCCACTTGATAAGTTTAAAATAGAATTGAAAAGATTTTTAATTAAAAAAAGCTATTATAAAGTAGACGAATATCTTGATGATAAAAATGCGTGGTCATAATAATCTCTTGCTCTTGCACCCAGTTATTATAAATAAACAACTAAATATTAAAAAGAATAACGATAATCTACCTGAGTTTCTTGCTGGTCTCTTCTCAGGAGATTTAACTACCGAACCAGCGAAAGAATCATTTTCTAATGATTTATTTACTAAGTATCCTAATTTATTATGAATTATAATATTTTTGACAAATGTAGGTACATAATCATTGTAAAACTTTGACATTCATAAGTGCTCTTTATGTGCCTAAACTGAATAAATGAAATTGATTCTTTGATTGATTCTTTGATTCTTTGCACGGTGTTGGAATGCTTTAGGTGCAGGGTAGATCCAAAAATGTGCTTTTATTGAATAAATCTTTACAATTAGAAAAATATAAGCTATGTATGTAAGCGTGTCTGTATATTGGAGATTTGTAAAAAAAACACTTGAACATATTCTTTGGAATTCTTCTTTGTTTGTTTGCGATGGACACAAAACCTACTGAACGGGTTTCGATGCGATTTTCTATTGTATATTTTATAGCTATATTGATTGAATAGACTGGTGATGAGACCAAAAGTAACGATAACGTCATTCAGACGGGCAAAGCCCTGACTATCACCTATTATATGTTACACGTACTTATTTGCACGGTATGTTCGACAATACAAGTTTACATACCCATGATATTCATAGGTACAAATTATAGATATTAACTTAAATGTAATGAATTTAGACATAGAACTGATTGATAGGTTTTGAGGCAAAGGGTGCAAATGTAATTATGGCCACAAATATTTTTTTGCAGATATGTGCATTTTTGTTACAGTATTTCATGTTTAAAATATAATTATTTTATCCAATGTTTGTAAATATAGGTGCTGTAAATATAAACAATAATTATTTGTTTGTATGTTTATTTTATTTCACCTTTAACCCGAGAATTTTTTTCGAAATGTGTCTATTACTTAGTATACTCCTTCAATTAGGAATTGTTAGATATGTTTTATTTTTGTAATAAAATAACGCTTCCTGTAAGGCATAGTTATTGAATTATAAAAAGACTATTTTCTATATAATTACTAACACATTTAATAGGAGCCTAAATTTTATATATAAGAAAAAATGTGGTAATCACTGAACACAGAATTGCAAAATATTCCGCCCACTTGCCTCATCAACACATACCTAATACATAACTATGATTATTTCACAATTTGCAAATTAACTATACCTGTTCCTTTGATGATGATATCCTATCGGCCAGATTGAAACTAAGGTTTGGAAACCGGTTTCCATAGCAAAATTATTTTTCTTTTAACGAAACCAAGTTTCCAAAACAGAAAGTTGGAACTCCAACAGACGTTGATAAAGTTTAAAAACAACGTATCATATCATAAAACTAACTTAGAATTTTACTCTCATTATATCAAATAAAGAAGTCGGCGATGTTATACAACCTACCACCATTTGCCACATTCCTAGATTACCATGCCTATTTATCACAATCATCGGATTGAAATAATTTGCACCATATAATAGTGAAACCCAATAATACAAACAGCGCCATCTAGCGAAGATTTATGTTCTTTATGTTGTAGTCACCAAACAAACTAAGAAAACCAGCGCAGCAAATTATACATTCCTCTTTGTAGTTCACAATGTTGAATGCAGATGGAGCTACTTGTAATGCGTAAATTGCTCACATGACAATTTCAATGTATCTGATGAGGCCGTCATACCGAGCGCCACCATTGTAGCAATATTTGTACCTGCAATGGTGACTAGCATACCTGAAATTTTTTGCAGCTTAGCATCAAACAAGGTGAAGCTATATTAACAACCTCTAGGTAAAAACAATCACCACGCGTAGGTGTCCATACATTGAACAATTTTTTTTGTGCACTCTCCTATTTTATGGAGGTACTTATCAATATGAACGTATCCTCCCTTGTAATTATTTAGGCCTTCCCTACCATATCGTTCAAAAATGAATTTGGTAGCTGTTTTGTAAAGTTACGTGACACCGACGCTAGTTTGGTTGTCTGTTATCTAATTTATTAGTAATTAAATAATTAACATTTGACCGATAATCCCATTGAAGTTGATTAATGAATATTCCTTGAATAAATAAATAATTATATAGCTAGGACATTTCGCACAGAGTAAACTAGACGGAAACTAAGCATAGTTTATACCTAATATGGGTTACAGAACATAAAATAATTATATAGCATTTTTTGTAAACATAAGTGTTATATTTTATCAAACTTATTATAACTAAATACGCTTTTATTTCATTTAAATGAAATTCTTTCATAAATACCGAATTTGTAACAAACTGGCAGTATTATGGTAGCAAAATTCCGACACATCATTAAAATAAAATATAATAATTCAGGAACAAATCGTAATAATATGCTGGTATCACTAACTAAATAATTCATCGCCATTATCCTAGCATTGTTCATCTTATTGGTTTAACTTTTTCGGTTTTAATGAAAGTCGCTGACATCTGACCTCCAAACCCAGACACCAGATGATGCATCTCCAAACCCAGACACCAGATGATGCATCTGGTGTCTGGGTTTGACAGCTGAATTTAGCTTGGCTCCGTAGGTCTTGGTGGGACCTAATACAGGAACACAATGTGAATCTTATTATTTCATACGAGCGAACCACATCAGCTTTGCACGAAAAATTTCAAATTTCATTCCAGGTGAAATTACCAAAAATCTAAAATTAAAAAATTATACATTTACAAAATGAAAAACTTCAATATGCTGAAATTTTAAGTATGCAGATGCGATGGTTTAGCGTCTGCGTTGATGAATCATTCAAATAAGTAATAAAAAAATATAGATGAAGATGAATTACGTAAATTATAATATTTTTAAAATAAATAAATAAGTAGGTACTACGGTAAAAAGTTAAATTAATTTTACGTGGTCATGCCTCACGTAAAATAAATTTAACCAAAAATTACACTTTTGGACATTATAGCAGCAATAAGTATAATTTATATTTTGTAGTTAAATATAATGATAATTACTATTCGCATTATAACACCTTATGTAATAATTTTGGCTAATTAGAATTAGCGAATATTGATATTATTATGGATATTTTCAACTGTAGATATGCATGTGAAAGATGTTACTCATTTTCATAAATGTATATATTTATCTAACATTTGCACTCGTATATATGCAATGCAATGCGTAATTATATCATATTGCACAAATTAATTATTTAGGTATATGTATGTACTTACATCATAGGTAGTTACATATTTTTTTTCGTTTTATTCTTTCAATTTCAGAGCTACGAAAAATTTGAATTTTTTATACAGTGAATATGAAATTACCGCGCCATGGCCATGAAAACAAACTCTAGACAAAGTCTAAAAAACGTAGTTTAGCACTTTAAATATCAACAATTTATTATTCTATATTATTTTAATTTTATTATTGAGAGTATGTAATATCATTATTTATATTATATTATTATATATTAATATATAATTGTCACATACATAAGGACATGCAAGGTCGCTATTGCACAGATTACAGCACTCCGGCTCCGGCCTCGTGCCGTCTTATAGTATTTATGTATATAAATTCGATTGTTCCCAACGGACCACTCAATCCATCCAACTAGGTGGCTAGTTAGGAATTACTGGTAGGAGCACCGAGGAAACCCATGCCATGTTACTCCTACTACAAAGAAAATTGTGAAGTGTCCAGTAGGAGCATTAAAACATAACAAAAATGTCTTAGGACATCCTCGTCAGTAGACATAAGTTCTTTGAAACCAGTGTTCTGTATACCTCATGCCTACATTGTTGATTATAATTTATGTTCTATTACATCATTAGCTAGAATCTTATTTTCAATTTCCTAGTAAACAATGTTGCGTTTAGATTAACAGGAGTCATTTACTTTATGAGCTTGAAACAGGGAAGCATACTTTTGATGATGTGATAAAACGTTTTACTCTCTTAAATATGGTACACGTAGTATATTATGGTACTAACATATTTTTGCTGTCCCGCAAAAAGAATTACATAACTCAAATTTACAATACAATTTTCAAAAAATTGTCAGTACAATTTCATAACTAATAAGTAAGTCATTATCATCATCTATGAGATTGTCCCGGTTGCATCTGAGGCGCTCATTTCTAAGTCTGGGATCCTCTTGTCTAGAACTATTTAGTAAGCTTACTAAATATGTAATATACTTATATTTGATCCTGTAATTTTGGGAAGTATGTACGTACCCCATCAGCATTTGAGTTTTAAACTGGATATCTAAGTGACTTACATCCTACTCAATGGAATTCTGTAGGTAATGAGAGCATGCAACCGGGAACGGCTCTGAGATGATAATAATCCAACCTTCTGTGCTACTTCTCATGCACCATCCACACGATATGGCGAACACTGTGGGGATCGTGTTCGCCACAATGTATCGGCGAACGTGTAGAGCGGGGGTTTGATTTGAGCATTGGGTTTGATTGGAACCCTGCTTGATGTATGTGCGAGGGTCGGAAAGGTGTGCTGTGCTAGCCAACGCATTCGCCAGTGTTCGCCAACGTGTAGAGCCGATATCAGTCTCATATCTAGTCATGTGAATACGATTTTGCTTCGGAACATAAACTTTTCGCAATAAAATGATTATGAGATTTTCTATCACTTTGTTAACCTTCCTAATCAAACACAGTAATAATTTCAATGTAATCGACTACGTAACACGTTTGCCTCATTGACCGGTGACGTAATAGATATTGGACATCGACAGAACAATACAGAATATCTGCGGTGTCATCGTCTTTGCGGAGCCACGCAATAAGGCCAACTTGCGCAATTGATACCCGTTATGTGTGGATTTGCACAGACATAATCGGTCGTGTTTCAGTGTGAATGGTTAAAGTATGAACCTCGATTTTCCGTACATAATTAACGGAAAAAAATCGGTACATTTCCCCATTTTTTAAACTGAATATTTGTTTAGGCGCGTACATTTTTTGACTAAGTTTCGGCAAGGTGGCGATTTTGCTTTTGTCTGTATGCCTGAGGGTATATCAGTTCCACAGAACCGTTATGTTTCTGAATCACAGGCACGTACGTGTGGGTATATGTTGAGTGGTTATTACATGGTCTGTTTCAGAAGACGTATTTCTTAACCGTTTTTCCCCAATTTTGGCACACGTTTAATTTAAAACACAACACTGTTACCGATCTTCCTTTTGACAGATTGTGAGTATTGTGACAATTCGCTTGTTACACCTCCATGTGTAAGTATCAACATACATTGTATATTGACCAATTTTTTACTTCTATCGGCACTTCAAATATAAGTATGCTTTGCTAAATATTGGGCTTACTTTGTACACATCTTTACCTAATTATACAGTGTTGTGTAGTATGTTCCAAAATAATTAAACTATTAACAGACAAGTGAGCTTTGTTTTTTTTTGTGAAACATTCAACAATGTTAACCCGTAAGTGCCAAGTCCACACTTATAGTAGTTTCTCCAAAATATGCAAGTCAAATCGGAAGTACAGTTCGTCTGACAATAGTTTGTGCTGTATACGTAGTATGTAAATGCTTTGACCTAGCGGGTCACGTAGGAAGTAGTCTAAATCAATTATTAGAAGTCGTTCAATGGGACATAAATATGTATAAATGTTAATTATTTTATAATATTTTTTTTTATAATATTACACCTATATCCCCGAGGGGTAGGTAGAGGTGCAGCACCCACGTTTCGCCAGTTTATATTTAGGTCCCAATATAGTGGCGAGCCTATTGCCATTAACCGGGCACTTATAAACCTGCGATAAATACACACATACCTTCGAAAAGCATCGCAGTCATTGGGTGTGTGCCATGGTAAACCTGGGATCGAACCCGAGACCTCGTTTCAGCAGTCCGTTACCCATACCACTAGGCTACCGCGGTAGGCTAAACATTTCATATTAATTAATCAGTTAACTATTGACAAATCATTGAATTATAAAAACTGCTCTTAAATTTTCAGCATTATCAACATAGACGTAATTCCAGAGACAGAATAAACTCAAAATTAAATAAAATTAAACATTGGCAGAGAGTGGGGGACAGTACGGACATAAACTTATGACGTTCTAGTATCTGTGCATAATTATGTTCGTTGTAATGTATATTTGTATCTTGTTAAAAGCTTTTTGGAGCTTTTGCCCTTTTTGGCACCGTTTAAAGTGTAATATTGGTTTGACTACATTTCCGTATAAAATAATTTGCGAGTACGAAAGCATTAACTATAAATATCTCCACCAAGTACGGGTAGGTATATTATTATATGATACCCAATGGGGAAGCAATCACGGTAGGATACATGCCGACAATGTCTAGTCTGCGTGTACGCAGCGCCCCGCCGCGCTGGTTCAGTTTCTACACTATAGGGGTGTGTATTAGATATTGAAATCAGACAAACTGATGCCCGCGGTGTTGCCCGTGTATTTGTCAGTAATCGAGACTTAACCATACGAATTATTATCCTCACACAGGTCGTACCTAATTTCGCCCCGGACACTAGGATCCCAAGGCGTATTTATTTAGGTATCATCAGGTGCCTATAATACCTAATACAAAGCTTCATGTTGTTTGTTATCTACGAAAATGACGATTTTAATTATGTTGCTGAATGTAAATGACACATGTTCAACCACTCCAACTTCGTTTTTCGTGATACAAGGTAGTCCTTGTCTTTTTTAAAGCCATCTCTGTCAAAACCGAATTCACTTCAATTCGGGTAAGAAACTAAGAAGTCTTTTTACTTCCTTTGAGAGATGCGTGGTTTGCCATGCCTTTCTATGACAATAAGTAATATTTTACTATAGCTGTCGTTGGAATTGTTATAACGTGGGTGAGTGGTATCGTACCCCATAATATATTTTCTTATAATAAATTTCCGCCATGTAACGCTTACTTCTTTCAATATGCGATCACTTCAATTATATACCCGTGTAGCTTTTAGTCAGTGGGTAACCTCGCTATATCTGTTGGCTGCTTGTACTATGTAAGGTCAATAATCTTAGTAAATTTTCTAGGATATTTTGTAAGTCAAGTTTTACTTTGACTGGTTCGGGACCAGGTCTGCTCAGACGCCACAAGGTGCTGCTTCGTAGCGACGAATTTTGAAGATGATGTTATTAAATTCGTACCTGAAAATAAAGAAAAAATATTTAAGTTATACGAGTATGGTTAGAATATAAGTAACGCCTTAAATGCTAAGGCGAACCACAATTCCGTTGTGTTATTTGATATTCAGCTAATCTGTATTCACCCAAATATTTGCAAGAAACCAATGAAGTAATCACTTTTATGGATATAAAAATTTACATTATTCAATATATCCGGACGCTAGCTATGAGTTTGTTCGCGTCTGAATTAATCATCGCAATAGGGAGTCTATCTACGTCTTATGTGTGACCGAGTGTATGTGTGTGTGTTATGTTTAATGGAGACTAAAATACGTTACAAAAATGTTACATGATGCAACAATTTACATTGCTAATAATTAAAAAAATACATGAAAACCGAAGTTAATTAGTGTGATTTAGAACTACGTCTAATCAGTTTGATTCATTCTCCTTATTTAGGTGAAATTTTCTCGTAGCTAATAACTTATACCTGGTTTTGTAGTAAAAACTCGCTGACCGAACATAGAAGGCATAAAATAATATTTCGGCCTCGTGCAATTGTGACAAAAACGTACAAATACCGAGTTACAGATTTCTTTTGCATATATCAGACTAGCTGTTGCCCGCGGCTCCGCCCGCGTGGATGTCGATTATCGCGTTGTACGACTCTACTCGATTCACTACTTGCCTCTCTATACTACTTTTCCTTGCTGTCATGACAACGTAAATTGTTAGCGATATTAGCGCCAATGTATAGAAATTTACCGGATCAATTGAGATTTATGATTATTACTCCGCTCGCAGAATTGTTTAAATCGGCCCAGTACTTTTTGAGCCTATTCATTACAAACATACAAAAATAGGTACAAATCTTTCCTCTTTATAATATTAGTATAGATATAGATTATATTATATCTACTAATTGTATATAATAAAAGAAGTTTAAATTCAGATTTAGTAAAGCATTTTATCAAAGTTGTAGCGAAAGTTCACAATGAATTTATTTATGCATGCTGTAAGTATTTTATCAATAAATGCAATCACTCGTCCGAATATTAATTAGACTATTGATTTCAATAAAGTATGGCGTTTATTGCTCTCTGCCATGCAACGCTAGTGATTTCAAAATTCAGACTATTTACAAGATATGATTAGCATAAAGTAAAATGAACATAACATACCTACTGAAATATCCTAAGTAAATGATATTTTCTGAAGTTTACGCAAATGTCACGCGCTAAATAGGAAATAAATGAAATAAATCACACCCGAGAAATGCGTGAATTTGAAACGAATATGTACGAAGAGTGTGTAGTTGTGGAAGGCTGGTGTGGAAGCGGGGCGTGAAAAAGCATCTGATGAGGCCGTCAAGCTGAGCGCCACCATTGTAGCACTGAACGTGTTTGCAATGGTGACCCTCTTTCATGAGACTTTGCCTTCAGCTTAACATCAGGCGAGGGAAAGTCAAATTGACGTGCCATAAATAAAAAGAAAGAAAAACAACTACACAATCTTCAAAATCAAACTCAAACTCATTTATTGCGAAAATGGGTAATTTATAAGTAACATTCAGTAAATAAAGTCGTCCCTCCATAATCCACCCTGAAGGCATGCAATTTTACAGGTATTTTAAAATTAATATTGATTATGCACTAGTAATAATTATATAAAATTAAAAAATTTAATACAAACTACACAACCTAGAGGATAAACTCCAATGAGGCGGACCGACCAGATCAAATTCAGTATGTCAGCGACCTTAAACGAATGCACTCGCAAAGCTACCCTGCGGGAGGAAAGGCGGCGTGTAGTGAAACGGAGCACTCAAAGACTTGCAGAATGGCCACGACCACTCTGACAAGACATAAGTCGTGAAGGGTGGAAGTGATAAGTCAAATCAAGAGAAGAGCGATGTGCTCCGGTGTGTAAATAAGTAGGGGTATCAGCTTGCATGCAAAATTCATATATGCTCTTATATTAGTTGACCCCATTGAACCCAAAATCAAACTATAATAATTTAATGGCTATTTCCATCTAGCCTAGTTAGTTCAGGATAAATGTATGTATACGAGAATATCTGCTTCTATTTGCCTTGGTATTATTATTCATAATATGCACGAAATATTCGTAAGTAAGTTCATTAGAACTCAAATTACAAGTTATACGTAGTTTAGTGGTTTAGGTCTAGATAACGCTGTGTAATAAATACGTCCTATTTTTATTTATTACTCATTTCTATTATATTGTTTACAAAAAATCTAGACTAAACAATTATTGCAATATTGCAATCGTACCTTTACCTCAATTAAAACTTATATAAACGTTAAGCCAAATAACGTTAAACTAAATAACATAATGTAATGTAATGCATAACACGATTACGTTACCAAGAAGATAATGTTCTTCGTTAAGATACTCTTAGTTCAATATACTTCCACATAATTTTAACATTGATACTCATTCACCAGATCCGAGAAACTTGAGCCTAAGTTATTTAAGCCATATATTAAAAAACCACCACTTATAAGTGTTATAACCTTGTATTCATTAGAAACTCATCTAACTACTACTAGTAAAGTCAAATTTAGCGCATCAAACTACCGCAAAAAAACAATAACTTACTTACCGTCTCAACCATGGCGAGTGTTCTGATGATGAGCTCTCTCAACTAATTATAGAATTACCTACCTACTGCATACTGCGGTATCACCCATATACTGCACAAACAATCATCGTCATCCTTGCATTAATACCGGTTGCATCCCAAACTGTCACCTCGGAGTCCAGGTACGCTTTTTTCGTGTATTGAAGTTGAAAGTCGCTATGTTTTCCGTGAAACGACTGTCACCTGGCCTCCACAACCAATGGTATAGGCAATATAGACGTACTGCAGTTAGAGCAGTTTCTTGAACTGTTTAAGGCTCTAACTACACGTAAATACTGCTATATATGTTTGTAAGACAACCGAAACTGATAGCTTAACGTACTCCCCGAGGCACGACCAGACCATTGCAAGCAAATTTATGCATACAAATATCTGCATTGAGCGGGGGTCACGCCACATAGACTGTCACACTCCCACGCCACAGAGGCTGTCTACCCGACATTCAGTACTTCCTGTCTTTGTAGCACGATATAGAACTGAGATTGCTCTACTCACACACGAATTTCTACCTTCTTGCACTCTCTGGGTTTTTATGCAACCCGCTTAAAGAACCCGGGATTGTAAGAAGACATTTGAGAAAGTATTTGTCGAGACAGTCAGGGTATGGATCACCATTTCCGGATTAGCAGCCTATATCTTATATTACCTCATACTTATACGGGTGAAATATTAATAAAATCTTCTGCCCAACTACAATTTTTTTTTTATTACTACTTCTACATTTTTCATCTTTTGCCAGTGATAAATCTAAGCTTGTCAATAGGTTACTATAGGAAGCAATTGAGATCACTTAAAGTAGTAAGTGGGGAGCCGGAAGACGTGACTTATTAGGTCGACGAGGAAAACTAAGTTATGCGATCGAGTTTCTCCCAGAGAACGACTTAACTGAATAGATTGTAGTCATATAGCGACATATTGGCAGACTAGTCTAGCAAATATTAATTTTATCGAATTATTATATTATCGTAGTGAACAGATTGCAGTCACATAAAGAAGATGGTCTGGCAAACATTTATTTGCCATATCTTTTACACATAAACTCACGCCTATATCCCCGTAGGTGTAGGCAGAGGTGCTAGCAACCACATTTCGCCAGTTTATGTTTAGGTCCCAATGTCCGAGCGACGGCGAGCCTATTACCATTAACCGGGCACTTATAAACCTGCTATAATTACACACATAACTTCGAAAAGCATCGAAAAGTCATTGGTGTGGAGTGTGCCATGGGAAAACCTGGGATCGAACCCGAGACCTCATCTCAGTAGTCCATTACCCATACCACTAGGCTACCGCGGCATTTTAATTACTATGATAATACGAGTATCGAAGAAAAAATACTGACTGAAAATGACGCGACGGTTCATATACCTAAATAACGTCACTTTTTTATACTTTGCTGGCATTTGAATGTCACCGTCAATAACTCGGTATGGGATTTATAGATAAAATGATGGGTGCTGCAGAAAGGTGAAAAATATTTCAGAACCTGTGGTTACCTACCGAACATACAAAAAAAAAATCAAACTCATATTGAAATAATTAGGAGACAGGTGTGACTAAGCTAACCTATAGCAGTACCTTGACTTTTGTTAAAGAGCAGCCATTATGGCCAACATTTGGTAATACGGATATTAAATAAATAGCCTTTTAACTATGCATTTGATAAACAATTTTGCCGTCCATGCAATATCACATACATTCTATTATAACATACTCTTGCAATTACAAAATCGATACAGTAAAGTATAAATTGAATAAATTTAAGATAACTTAATATAGTTGTGGTAAATAAAGTGTGTGTGTGTAGGTATACTTCATCAGGTTCCACCAAGATGTACCAACTCTTGCAGTTTTGATAGGTAATGGAACGTATTATTAAGTTTTATGTGTGAGTTCGGCAACATCGATTCTGTCCGCTATATAATCTGACATTTCTACTAGTTTTTTGTGCTGTGGCGTGTACCTAAAGTATGTATATATCTATATACATACTTTAGGTATCTGTATATATCTTTTCATCTAAACCCCTAGTGCTAGCGAAAGTGAAAACGGTTTGAGTGGCTTGTTTGAGAAAAGCTGCTGAGCCCGTTACTCACTTGTCTGAACTTATTACTTATTCCCGCCTTATTTCCGCTTCACAAGTCTACGTTATATCTTAAAGTCAGGTCACATGACTGTTAAGTAAGTAAGTAGGTACTTTTTCTGAAAAGTCGGTAGTAAGAAACAGGATGAGAAACAGCGTGCATTTAATTTTACTCCGCTATTTATTGCGCTATACTTTGTATTTAGTTTAGACTATATGATTTATATTACTGACGTAAATAGGGAAACAATTTCCTCGTAATGGAAGAAACACTTGCACCAGACCCCCAAGGGCACTCCGGGGGTAACCCTAGCAGAAGCAGGGCTCGACGGCAGCGCAAAGTACGTCTCCTCATATCCGGGGGCTAGATGGTAACACCATGGTTCACATCATTGGGGGAAGGGGTCATCATCTCATCGTTTTGGTCGGTTCGAGTCTGACATAATCACCTCCACCAGTTTCGGCGGGACATGGTATCAATGGGTATTTTGTGCACGATAAAAAAAAGTCCCGAAAGGCACCGACGCGCAGGTGAGATTGGTTTGAGTTGAGAAGTGTCTCGAAGATCTTCGTGGACCCATGAACATCATCAGATATATCTGATACACATTTAGTTACAGTTTTATTAATATCAGAAATCCAATCAATCTAATTATCAATCAATCAATCAATTAGTCCATCGCAGTCCTCTACTGAACATAGGCCTCTCCTAATATTGGGAGGCTTTGGTCTACTGTTTCCACACTGCCCAGACGGGTTGACACATATTTATTCCGATTTTTTTCTTTCTCTGCTTTGGTGACCGAATAAAAACAAGTATAAGTATATTAAGTAGGTATACGCTTAATTAAGTAACATAGTGCATAATAAACGTTTGAAATGCATAATATAGTAAGAATTACTAACATTTTATTTTAATTTCAATGACGTGCAATGTTTAGAAAGTTTAAAAACAACCAAGGAATAATCAGTGTAAGGCAATGGGTCCATTGCTATATTCAACTTGATAGACTACGGTATGTACTAGTTATATGTTAAGGTTTTGGGATCGAGTCCCGGATCCGCCATTTTGTTTTTCAGATAAGATATTCTCAATTTGGGATTCATGTATCCATAACGTATGCGGCATATAGTATAGGTATGGTAACTGGGACCAAAGGATGGACATGCTCTCCCTATCACGGAGGGAACTCATTGTGTTAATAATGGCTTCTCATCCTAACACATCGTTTTCATCAAAAATGAAGTTGCAAACTTGTTTAGCACTAAACTTAAAGAAGATTGTCAATAACTCGTTGAAGACTTATCAAGACAAAATTACTTATTTTATACATGTATTGAGACAGTCTCAGCAGTCTTTATTTTTGTTCAAACTGCATAATATATTCAACTGTATTTCAAACTGTAGTATAGCCATCAAGTTATAAATAATTTTAAAACTCATTTAGGTTCATGGTGAAGTCTGTGACATATTGCAAGTTCTCAAATACATGTTTTAAACCTTGGTGATAACGAGGGGTAAGACTGACTTTGCAATGTGTTAACCAACGCGGTTACTATTTAGTCACAACCCCTGAGACCTGAGAACTTGCATGATGAAATAAAATTGAGAAACTTAGATTTTTGCCTTGAATTTAAGAGTACGTCAGTGAGCAATACAATGATAACATAAAAATACTAAATAGGCAATAAAATCTTGTATCATAGTCGTTACATTCTAATTGTGCAATATTGCACTTCATTCATAGTCAGGGTTTTGAGTTCAAAATTGCAGAATAATTTCCATACATAAAAATAAATTCAATTTTTTTTCCATTTTGCAAAATAATTAACCACGTCGCGTATCATGATATGAAATGATAGGTTCGTTAATTTTTTGATAAATTAATTATTTATTAATTCTGAATATTGAGTAGTGAAATAAATTTTTAAAACAGAATAATCTATTGTTGATTATGTCATATTGATCTGTTAAGTAAACCATACTTTCACGCATAATTTCTATACAAAATAGTTTCAACTTTTGACATCATTACATTTCTTCAATTATGTAAAATTTTGAAGAGAGCTGATAGAGAATGCAAACCGTTTGGTCAACTACCCGTTTCGTAACCCTTATAGTTCTTGTACAATTCACCAATAACTAAACAAAAACAGCTATTGTATGTAAACTGTTTTATATTTCATACATTTCGTGGCGTAATGCTACCATCATTTTTAAAATATCAAATAATAATCGATTCCCTATACGCCACGAAATTTATGCAATAATTAAAAATGGCTGTCCAAACACCGCGAATTACAAAATGTTTACGAAACGTCACAGTTGGCAAAACGGGATGCAGTCCAAAATTTTAGTACAGGTTGACTGTACACTAAGGTTTTTCTCGTAAAAGAACTGACACCACTACCAGGTAAGTGAATGTATATTTTTTGCAAATGTACTCTTTTAGAGAAGCCTTTTCATATATTTGGGTAACGATAACTATGTTTAAGTTAATTGCAACCGGACATTTTTTTGCCAAATCATATTTGACACTTCCTAAATTTTTAATGATATAAACATTATAATTATCTGTATAAATTATGTTGATTTGCTAAATAAATTAATTAAAATACATTCATTGCATAAAAATGTTTCATTTAATACAAGTCGAGCTTTGGTTGAATTTTAAAATAAAATTTCAATAAAGAAATAATACCTACGCGTGATGTTTTCCTGGTTAAGTTGTGTTGCGGGAAACTGAGATCCCCACCCATACTTACAAACACCCTAGGCAGAGGTAGTGAAAAATTTTTTGATTAAGTCGGTGAAAACCCAAATAGGCATTAAGCAGGTATATGGTAGCTACCTATATACCTATTTGGCAAGACACCGACCTCAACTGAACTGTGAAATTTGTAAGTGGCACTGAATAATTCACAGTTTTCCAGTGTCTGTCTGAGGCGTTTTAGGTTTATAAGTCGATTTTATTTTTTAATTAAAATTTTATTTCTATATTTTATCCACTTAGGTGGCCGTCAAGAACACGTCCCACCTGATGGAAAGTGGTCACCATTAGGTACACTCGTGCTGCATTACATAAATAATCAGATCCCAAATTGGTGACAATGAGACAAAATTGAAATATCTAAAATCAGTTACAAATGACTGAGAAATCAGATAGCGTCCAAATGAAATATCATTAATTTAACTCCTAAATATCTAAATTAAATAAATAAAAATGTCAATTTTTTCAATTTAGTGATATAATATAGTTATACATGCATTATTACATACTGAATAACAATATCGAATATCCAGTAAATAAACATTAATTGATTATAAAAAATTATGCATTCATGTGGAAATAAATAATTTTATTAGTTTATTGGTATGGAGATTAGTAAGGAAGAGCGTTTGGATTACAGATTTAATCTGGGTTAGATTATTGGAAGTCACTCGTCTGAGTACGAGTATATCACCAAACATGTGTAGTGCATAATTAATTATGCTGCTTTAAATATGAACTACAAATGTAGGTAATTAATTACCTAAGCTTATCGATATTTAGCAATACTTGTTTGTTATAATATGTTCAACCATCAATTTCTACTTTGATCGACTAAGGAAACACACCAAAATGTACCTACCGACTGATTTTTGATTAATAACAATGTGTTGCTCGTCTGATACTCTCCACGTTAATTGGTAGTGCTTGTGCGGCTAATCACGTAATCAATTTCCTTGCGATTTACTCCGCATAGCAAGGAATCGGGTAAATTTTGTTTTCCAAATTTATTAAGCTGCAACATTACCGGTTAGAAATTCATTTTCGGAATACCCATTTGTTACAAAGTGCCCGATTGGCGGCAATAGGCCCGCCCCCTAATACGTGGGACCGAAAATCATAGTTGGCGAAATGTGGCTGTTCAATACACCATTTGCACAGTACCTGTTTACAGGTTGATATGTTATTTGAACAGAGGTACCTAATAAGTATGTTTAGCACAATCAGTGAAACAACACAATGTGTGTTAGAGAGAACCATCTACAAAACCATAAAGTTATCTTTAGCGGAACAAAAGGTACGAGTGACATAACGTATCTTTACACAAGACCTAGGTGAGAAAAAATTTGGTATTAATTTTTTACAGCTGTCACTTTTCAAAAAAGTTTGAATAGTTACTGTTTGTTTAATGTTGTCTCATTTATACATAAAACAATCATAAAATTTGGATTTGTCATTCCTGAAAAATGCATGTTAGTACTAAAAATTTGGTTTCCTCCAATTTTTTCAAACAAAACGTCAATGTAATTACCACTGGCATTTTTTCTTTGGTTACGCGGTAATGAAACAGTTTGTAGGTCTATTTACGCTAGTAATATTAATACTTATGTCCAAAACCGAAACAAGTAAAACTTATTCTTCTCATTCCTCTTCCCGATGACGATTCAAACTAATACCTGATTACCGTTACCGTACTCTAAATTAGATTCATTCAAATCTATATAACTACGTTTGAGTCGTACGCCACAATTATCGATTGTGTAACCGTTAATACAGATATTGGTAACATATTTTATTATATGACTAGCTGTTTCACGCGGCTCCGCCCGCGTGGATGTCGATTATCGCGTTGTACGACTCTACTTGATTCTCTACTTGCCTCTCTATACTACTTTTCCTTGCTGTCAATATTAGCGCCAATGTATAGAAATTTACTGGATCGATTGAGATTTATGATTATTACTCAGCTCCCTTGGATGGTAGCGTGATAATATATAGCCTATGTTACTTCTAAATATTGTAGCTTTTTAGAGGTGAAAGAATTTTTTAAATCGGCCCAGTACTTTTTGAGCCTATTCATTACAAACATACAAACATACAAAAATAGGTACAAATCTTTCCTCTTTATAATATTAGTGTAGATATACTGAGTAATGTCGGAAGTCTTATTAAGATATTAAAATGCAACATATTATTAAGTAGTTGCCCCGTGTCTAGTTACAGTTGTAACTAGAATTATATGTTTTACAACATGATAGGACATGACGGTATCTCCGACCTGATTGAGCAATCGCTACTAATCTTGTGTTGTGTCTCCAGCAGTGAGTAAGATGGAGAGATTTTATGTTGTCAGTAGAAAGACCAAGAAACTTTGTTGTGTCTTCTGCTGATAGTACCCCTCCCCCTCACGTGATCGGCAGCACGAATGTGACGCCCCTGGTGTTGTAAGCATCCATAGACCAAGGGTAACTACTTTCCATCAGGTGGCCCGGGTGCTTGTGGCAGACAAGTGGTATAAAAAATCAGGACTTTTTTTTCCTAAAATATAAATCCCAAACCTTCGTTTACGACAAAGGTGCACCAACTAGAGATTGTGCATATGGCACTAGTCGCTACAGGAACGTCCAATAGCGTCAAACTTGGTTCATATGTTGAAAATTTTGTAGGCACCTTTCCAGATAAAAAATAATTGCAAATATAACTTTTATTGTTTAATTACAAGTTATAGCTGGGTAAAGATGCAGATGGTTCGGTTTATAACATTTGAAGAGCGTGAAGACATGCAATAACATTATAGAGATGATATAAATCTATTATAGGGTGGACACAGACATCACTTTGCAAATATAATGATGTTAATGTTTGCTGTAAATCTTTCTCTCACACACAAACGTGTGAAAGGGAGGGATAGAGATAAAATGTGGTAAAGATGACAATATTCTCCTGTCATTGTCCCTTCAACTGTTCTGTAGCTAGCCAAAATATTGTCTTAATATGTAAATACATTATACATTATACAATAGCTTTCGAATACTATTTCTGCTATATGCAGAATATATATTTTTTATGGCACATCAATTTGACTTCACCTCGCCCGATGTTAAGCTGAACGCACTAGGACTGACACTAGGTAAACATCATTGCGAGTAGTTCTGAACCAACCGATTTGAATGAAATTTAACCCAAATATGGCTAATGATTTGAACTCATCTACCATTCATCCTGTATACACGCACGGAAAGAAATGCGCAGGTCTATAGTATACACATATTCACATCGAAAACGTGACGGTAGGTAGGCACCTACACATGACATGGCTTAATTTTGTGTAATGTCTGGTACCGGCATTACACGCACGCTCTTGATCAAGATCAATTTCAAAGCAAATTGTTGCACTTTCTATTTAACTCCCTGTTGTAATAGGAAATGTTACGATAATTGTATTATTGCGATACCACGGCTAGTGGACCTTACGCACAAAGTTGTTTTACGATATACATCAGTTAGATGTATGTTTTTGCTAAAGAAATGTATCTTATCTTAAGGAAATTACGTTGCAAATTGTAAGGAAAGACACACAGTTAATATTACTGTATGCAAATTACGATGTGTGTGATAGAATCTTTACTAAATCAAAAATACTTCCATATGGGAGCTGAATGACCTAACCTGTACAATATTTGTGAATTAGTTACCTTAGATTATAGGATATACCCGTTGCATTTGATCGCAGACCCTTATCTGGGAACACCCTATGGTTTTTAGTCAGTTTAGTCACTTGAACGCAAGCCCCGGTGAGATAATACCCGTGGCCATTGGAGGCACACAGGACAACGAATAAAATAAGCTTCACTTGATATCGAAGAAATACCCATGCGTATCAACGATCTCATTGTCATGGATGCCTAAAACTGTGTGAAGTGAAGAAATACAAAGCAGAAAGCGGACCCTGTAATGTATAATGTGAAATCCTTGAAATCGACCGACACTAGTACGAAATTGATGATGATGATGAATTCTTGCAATAAAACGTTCACTGTAATGCAACGATTGAAGCAATAGCATATTCCTTTCTAGTCAAACACCTAGTTATTGGTTGATTGCGTATTTGTAAAGATATAATTACGAATTTACGGCACAAAGCAATCATAGTGCAGCTCCTCATTAATTTATGGCCTCGTAATTCTTGAGTTATTTAAAATGAGTGAATAAAAAATTTAATAATCTTAAACAAATTGAAACATGCGGTGAAAAATGCTTTTTACACGCGCCAAAAGATTATCTGCTGTCTAAATATACACATAATTATTAGTCTGACATTACCCAAAGACTTTTATGCAACTAGACCAGCCGGCCTAGATACATAAAAGCATCTAGACAGCCGTACGGAACTAAAAAATTAGTCACTTAGTTCCAATGACTTCCATGTATGCTACAATTACACATATGCTTATTAGCATGTATAATTATACATAAATAACCTTTGAAACTTGCTTTTTGTCATACAGTAGTAGACAGTTTTTGATGTGCTCGTTATAGTCCGGGCAATGTTTGTGAAATCTTTTGGAAAATCCACAAGTGAGGGTAATTTCTTTTAGCCACACAATTTGTTTTCTTTTAGAATTACTCCTCCTTTTTAAGTTTGTTTTTGGGATCAATTTTTTTGGGAACCCTTAATTCTCAATCGATTTGGCACGAAATAACGTTTTTAATATAAAATCATTGACCGGTACAAAATATCTCTACCGTATCTTGCGCTACTTATCTTATATGATTGTCTTTGTCTTGTTTTGTGTAAGAATGGAATTCATTAAGGGGGCGATGAAAGATGAATTCTGGAGGTAGTTACTGTCCTACACATTAGGCATGGCGAGCGTACAGTAACTTAAGGTCAATGTTAAGTAACAAAGTGGTACATTCCCGGTCAAGCAGTGCTCGTACTGGGAATCGTATGGCTCGAAGCACCTACAATTCTAACAGTAATTTTAATTATATTTACTCAGTTTTCGCAAATCTTTATAATCATAATTAAACTAGTTTATTGAATTATATCGCGGTTTTGTTACCCACTTATAATTTTGTTAACTGCTTTTAATAATTCATAAAATCATAAAAAGATAATTAAACAAATATAGTATTTAGTGAAGTAGGACATTTTACACAGCATTGCCTAGACCCAAAGTATGCATAGCTTATAATACAGGTTACCATACATACTAAGATACCTACATTTTTTGTTAGTAAATACACATTACAATCAAACAATTTTTAAAAAACATATCGAAAACGCTACAATTTAAACCATACCCGACTTCCCATATGTTTATTGATATGAAAACCAGGAAACCACTCAACATCATTGCTTGTGCGACATGGGGCTAAATACATAATGTGAGTAGGAGAGTGGGTGGGTGGGCAAGATGCGCGCGCGCATTGACTGTGTAGATCTTGCGCAGGCGACACTTGCGCCTCGTTCCGTGGCGGTGAAAACTTATCACGTGTGGATTGTGTTTACTCGTTCATAAGGATTTCTATCCCGCAAGTAGTGTGATCGGGTTCATAAGGTAAGATAATATTATATTAATATGGGATTTCTTTTGCGGCTTTAAAATTAAATAGGAACGAAGTTTGATTTGCTGTAATGGGGTGTTTAATGTGTTACTAAGAGGACGTATGCTGCTAAGATATAGAATGAAGTAGGTATTGATGTAATTTATAAATATGAAAGTGATAAACCGTGATATTCCCGCTAATGAACACAAGGACCAGAAGTTCACCTCCTAGATGTAGTACAAGTAAACTAAGAGATAGGATTGTTCCGGTCTCACAGTCAACTCACATAGAATCCATGAAAAGTGCCCGTTGAATGATGATAGGCTCACCCCTATTAAGTGAGATCATAAAATATAGTTTGCGAAATATAATTTCTGTGTGAAAAAAATCATATACCGCAACGAAATTTCTTTAACACATAACGCTCTTAGATGTTCAAAAAGGCCTGAACCCAGAATAAATATACATAAAGAGATTACCGACACATACTTGCACAGTTTCTTATTAAATTTTAGAAAAGATGAATTTAAATAATTCTCTGCCCATGTGAAGCTGATGAATGAGTTTAGTACCAGTGTTGTTTAATTTGAATTATGTTAAGCGACTTTCGTTGCCAAACGTACTGAAATGCGTATTTTTAAAGAGTAGAAATTAACAAGTACTTCCTTTATTGCATAAATGACAATCTCTCGCCGGCTTTGGGTAACGAGTTCATTTTGAGTACCTAGATTGAATCAATGTGTGTTAATAATGACATTTTTACGTCATTTTAGTGTATACGGATGTTTCAAAAACAGACCCAGGCTAGTGTATTAACAACACCCATCCTTTGCCAATTATAATTTAGGTTATAGTGAACCTTTTACCCTAATTACCCCAAAAATATTATATTTATCTGACGCCGTTCTAGTACCCACATGTATTCATGCCTGTGTCCTTTCCGGGTAGGAAGACGACCTCATGTCATTTCATATTTTAAGCAAGTCAGCCCGATTCCAGAAACAGGCCATGTCATCAATCTCAGGTGTGTGTATTTTAGAAGGTAGCTTTACCTACACACTGTTGTGAAGTTCTTTAAAAAATACTCAAAAATTTTTCAACTCAGACGCTCTTGCTAGCTACATGCCTAGTGCATTTATAAAATTTCTAAATTCAAAATACATAAAGTACGTTAAACCAAGACAACAGGGTTAGCAAAGTGTATTAACAATATTAGAACTTAAGCAAGTTCAATGTCCGCCTATGTAGCGGAAATTTAAAAAAGTTAATTAAAAAAACATTGTATTACGAAACACGTTCGTTCATTATTCAGTAGCTAATGCAGATACAAAATTAGACGAACCATTTGCAAAGGATGTATTTTATTATATATATTAAAATAATATTGTGTAATAATATCGTATTCTAGGACACAGTGCTATTAGATCCTAACTAAATAATATGAATACTTATTTACATACTTATATATATATACATACATACATACATACATATGCTCACGCCCGTAATCTGCAGAGGTGTATTAAAACACCCACATTTGGCCAACTATGATTTTCGGTCCCACATAATAGGGGCTAATCTATTGCCACCAATCGGGCACTTAAAAAAATGGGTATGCCGAAAATAAATTTCTAACCAATAATGTTGCAGCGAAAAAAAAATATGTAAAAAAAATTTGTGTATATATATACATCGCAAGGAAATTAATTACGTGCTTAGCCTAACTACGTGCTTACCCTAATTACCTATACCCTTACAAGCAATACCAGTTAACGTCTTGGAGAGTATCAGGACATACTTACTTAGATATTTTGTGAATAATAAATAAACAATTATTCTACAACGCGCTTTAAGGAAGATTTACAAGCTTGTATTATGCGTTTTCGAATATCATATAAATATAAACATAGATACAAATGTAGACAGATAATACATACAAGTGTTAGTTTTGGATACAATCAGGATAACGGGTAGGATTATGAAGATACCTTGTGACATACCAACAAGCGGTCGTGGGCTCCAGAGTACAAAGTTTTGAAATCGCTTTAAGGTTGACGATGAGTCACATACATACATACAAACATATGCTCATGCCCGTAATCCTCGAAGAACTATGAATTTCAGTCCCACGTAATAGTTCGAGCCTATTGCCGCCAATCGGGCACTTTTTAACAAAGGGGTATTTCGAGAATAAATTGCTAACCGAAAATGTTGCAGCTAAATAAATTTTAAATTCAAATCATCAAAATTTTGACACGATTATTTGCTATGCAGTGTAAAACGCAAGTAAATTACGTGCTTAGCCGCACAAGCACTACCAATTAAGGCGAGGTTGCAGTGAGTCAAGTAGGTATTTTACGTCGCCTCAGTACCTCAGTCCCCGCAGCCGAATCGAGTGTAATCGACGCAACGAGCGGGCAGCGCGGGCGGCGCGCAGGCGCGCGCCGTCCTATAGTATAACCCGGTACGCGAAAACTCGAGACTCGCGTTTGTTACAAAAACTAAGAAACGGGATGGAGTCCAAACGCTGACAAAGGGTGACACCTAAGACCTGAACATATAGGTCATAGGCCACCGTGACCCTCTTTGCATCAGGTGGGCCGTATGCTTGTCTGCCACATAAGTGATATAAAAAAAACATGTTGTTCTGGATGAAGGGAGGGTGGGATTGATTGTAAGAGTTCATCGGAATACTCACTATAGGCTATGTGTACCTTTTTCACTTATATGTGTATATACTGTGTAGCAACACTGTTTTTAATTATATAAAAAAAACATACATGAAGTTGCGTGCGGGAGATTGTAGTGCTATTTTAGAGTACTCGTGTCTGTGACAAACTAGGGTGTCACTACGCCACGGGCACGGTACGTATATCGTAAAAGCAGTAGGTTAGATTCGGGCACATAATGTTATAGTTTTTCATTGTATAGTTAGAGAAAAAAATCACTTAAATTTAACATACATATTTTTGTATTTTCATTTCATTGGAACATATGAACATACAGAAAAAATAAAAGCGTCTTCAAAAAACAAAACCTATTGAAAAGTGAAACATAAATAAACACATTACCACTTCTTTGCGTCGCGCAGTCGTCGGGTAAAAAAGACATTTTGTGCTGCCTACTGATCTGTTAGTAGATAGATAGTTAGTAGAAAATGCACGTCGTCACATGCAATCTTAAAATCAAGTCAAGTTTCTTTCAACTTAACTGGCATTTTAGGGTTTAGGTTTAGGGAGACGCCCAAGATCGTGTGAAGTGGAAGAGGAAGAGCCGGAAGGCGGACCCTGAGCTCCGAGTTCACCTTGGCCTTGGATGCAGTCAGGAAAATAAGTCTCTATGAGGATGGTGATGATGAAAACGCACAATTCAAAAATTTTCAAATATGATATTATACTCTCTGTTTGTAGCACTAAAGCCAGTCTCAACTAGATTGGATTGATGCTGATGTGAAGTGATCGAAGAAACATGGTTTTCGTTATTTTCTTTCTCTTCGTTCAAGACGATGCTTCTAATAGGCATACCACGGATATGCCTTGAATCAACTAACTCCGGCAGCAGACTATTCATATAAAACTGAATTATAAACCAAAAAACAAAAAATAACCATAAACCAAAAATACACATTTTGCACCCCGTCACATGCAACTGACCTTGAATTTGGTAAAACCAATTACTATTTTTATTTATGGTAAATTGTTAAGTTGGATTTTATTATTTTCTAGAGATTTTTCTAAACCATTTTTTGACGACAATTTTGTCATTTCCAACAAGACCATCTGGAGTGGCTCCAATAAAAGGGTATTTGCGGTCAATAAAAAGTCCACACTGATCTATTTTTATGTTTTTCTGTTGTTCCATTTGCTGTATGGAATGTTTTTCGTTTTCGATGCCGTGAGCTACTGAAACCACTTGGTTTAGATTTTATTATATAGGATTATTTTTTACTAATGGTGCACTATCTATTGTAACTTTTCGTTTACAAATGGGACCGAAGTTTGAAGCTGTTGTTATTTTTTTTTTAGTTCGAGTCATTTACTTGAATCTCTTTGTAAAATTTTTGATCGTTCAATACGGTCCTGTCTGCTGTAAGTTTCATCAGGTTTATGAGATAATTTTTTTCACCAGTTTTATAATATTCAAATATGTCACAGATTTTAGTAAAAGTACTGATAGTTACGTGGCAATTTGCAAACTAGAATTAGAAACGTCTACGGGCTGTTCAACACCAGCGGCTTTTCGCTTCTGATTGCAGCACTGTAACATAAAATATGTATAATTATACTCAGCTGCGGTAGCCTAGTGACTAAGGCAATCTATTCAATAAAAAATACTAACTTCGACCAACTACTGACGTGAACCCACTTGTAATTTACCTAAGAGTTAGGGGCTAAGAAGACTAGAGCAGTCATCAAGCATACCAAAATTTTTAGAGCCATAGATATAGACTAGTTATTGTACACCAAATTCAAATTTTTATATACCTACTGTACATTTTTTGTACAGTGGCACAAAAGAAAAAAATAAATAGACATAAATTAAATTAAATTGACAGCACAATTGTGCGAGCGAGAGAAAGTGATAAGCTGCGCCATTTTAGAATTCTTCCTTTAATGAACCGAGTTATACCCATATTTTCAGCGAAACCGATTATACGTAATAAAGTGCGGGGGGGAAGCTCGCAGAAACAAACAGCACACGTCCTACCTTGAACACGCCTCGGCGGGTACTGACTCAACTGACTGACCGCTGCGAGTGCTCAAATGCAAAGATTTTCAGGTTTTATAAGTTTTTGAAAAAAATAATAATTGCTTGATAAAAAATAATTTTACCAGTCGCTAGATATTTTTATGCTCTTTATAATGATATCAATCTCGGCATTATTTGATGATGGCGTCTTAGTGTAAAACGTGTTTGAAATATCGATTTGGAGCGTTTTAGACCCATGTTTGACGCTAATTTCTATCGAGGCAATTAACATGAATCGTGTTTCTGTTTTCACAGGACCCTAGAAGGTATAGTCTATTTTATGAATGTGCTTTTTATTTAGCGCAATTTGCTATATTACTTGATATCCAGACGTTTAAAAATTTTAAAAATTACTGCAACCTGGCCTTAACGTCTTGGAGAGTATCAGACGATGAGTCATAATGTTTAAATAAACGGCGGCTAATAAAAATCAAAATATAAAAGTAAACCCACAACATAAGTCACAAAAATATTTTTTATGAATAATAAAATAGACAGATATTAATAATTAATGAGCATACTCACGGTGATACCAGCGGGCAAACATACAAAAGAGAACAAAACAAAAACCGATTTCATAATATATTGCACATAGACAAAACAAATAATAAAATAATTCAACACATTTTAATTATTCAATGATGATAAATAGTTAATCTTCCCTTTCAACAAACGGACATAAAATACCTTACAACATAAAATAGAATAAACATGTGGTTACAAAAGAAATCAACAAAACAACTGTTTTAAAGCAGTTTTAATACATAAAAAAACTGGTCAATTACAAGTCGGACTCGCCCACGGGTTCCGTAGCAGAAAACTTTATATCTGTGAAATTTAATGTTTTTTATTTTTGAGTTAATTGAATGAAATACGAAAATTGAGGTTTATGAAAGATTAAAAAGAAACTACTTACTATCTCGTTAAAACCAATTTTCGCCGAAAGTTTGCATGGCAATCATGGCATAAAAAATATCATATATTTTTTTTAGATTTATCATTCTCTTATTTTAGAAGTTAGAGGGGAGGGGGGACACATTTATCCACTTTGGAACTCATTCTCGCGCAAAATATTCAGTTTATAAAAAAATATGTTAGAAACCTCAATAGCATTTTTGAAGCCATATCTACAGATAAGTACTCCATGAAGGGTTTGGTGAAAAAACTAAATTTAGTTTCAGATCTAAATGTGGAACCTATTTTTGTATAAAATTTGGAATGCGGTTCACAGAATACATCTACTAACCAAGTTTCAACAACGTAGGCTTATACTTTCGAAGAAAAGTGACTATGACATCTTCTTCTTCGAGTCAATGGCTCTGCTAAATCCAGTTTTCTTTTTTAAATCTTGTTGGCCCAATAGTTGGCTACAGCAATAGCGTTCTCTGTTGCTCTACAGAGGTCTTCGGTGGTGCAAGTGTGGGGGCACAGTGAGCAAGAGAGCAAGTGCGACATGGACTGAGGTCGGGCCCCGCAATCGCAGGAGTCTTGTGATTGCTCGATGTAGCCCCATTTCGCCATGTTTTCCCTACAACGGCCAACTTGGGTCCGTAGGCGATTTAATGACTTCCAAGTTGGCCACTGGAGATGATGTCCAGGCGGCAGGCTTTCGTTAGGTGTGATGAAACCTGCCGGAACTGGATGCGTGTCTGCCCATCTTTGCTCTCTTGCTCGCTGTGGGGGACTATCTGTAGCCAGGGTGGTTCTCATGAAGCTCCGGCGGCTTTTTAAGCGTGCAGGAGGCATTTTATGCTGGTGCAGTGGGTGTCGGGGATCTGTTATTTGTTTATGTTTCTCCACTGCACAGGCTATGTCTCGCCGAACAGCTGGTGGAGCTATACCCGCAAGAGGGTACAGCATGTTCAGTGGAGTTGGTTTGAGACAGCCCGTAATTATTCTACACGTTTCATTCAACGCCACATCGACATCCTTAGCGTGGGTGGATCGGTGCCACACTGGACACGCGTATTCTCCCACGGAGAAAGAAAGCGATAGCCCGGTTGTGCGGAGAACGTGAGGGGCTGCTCCCCAAGATGACGAAACGAGACGCCTCAATAGGTTGTTCCGGGTCCCTATTTTTTGCTTGGTGTTATAGCAGTGACGTCGAAAGGTCAGCGCCCTGTCCAGGGTAACTCCAAGGTAGCGCGGGTTTGGGCAGTGCTCTATGTTGACGCCCTGCCATGATAGCTTAAGAGCTCTGGTCGCTTCGCGGTTGCGAAGGTGAAACGAACAGGACTGTGTTTTAGACGGGTTAGGTCGAAGGCCGTTCTCGTTGTAATAGTCCCCAAGTTCGTTTAGCGAAGCCGTAAGCGACGCTTCAACTTCCTCGAAGCTAGGTCCCTGAGCAGTAAGCGCAAGATCATCCGCGTACACAAAACGCCGAGTACTGGGTGATTTTGGCTGGTCATTAGTGTAGAGGTTAAACAGAGCTGGAGCCAGTACACTATGACATACGGACGGATAGACAGACAGACATGGCGTACCTATCTATAAGAGTTCCGCTTTTTGTCATTTGATTACGGAACCCTAAAAATCTGTGTCATAATATTTGAATATGGAAAAATAATAGAATAACTCTTACTTTTCAATTGTTGAACATTTCAATGACGTTTCAGAATAAATATTTATCTCCTGGTAGCTCAAGACCTGGATACATTGTTCATTTTACGCCACAACTTAGTGAATGTCTACAATAAACATACTTCAACGCCGTCAATGTTGCGAGCTAAAGCCAGCTTATCAATAAATTTGAGATGAATACCGAATGTCTAAAGAGAAAATGTCTTATTTTCTCGTGAGAGAGTCGTATTTCTAAGTTTGTATTCAACGCTACCCTGTATTCGCAGTTCGTGTATCTTGGCATCGAATTAGATTCACTCGGCATAATTTAATTAAAACGGTATAGTGAACACGCGAACAGTTTGGCAACACGTAATATTGGAATAGATGTGCAATCTTTGTTGCGAATCAATGGTCAATGTTCAATGGGCTCAAGTTAATTTTAACACGACAGTCGCCACCGTAGTAGCCAAAATATCTACCTCCTCAAATTGAAACTTATTTGTGTAAACAGAAATCCTCATTTTTGAAAGACGAACCATGACATTCAGTACCTACTACTACCTCCGTCCCCCATGAGCGCGGGCCTGGGGGTGACGGGTGAAGCCGCCTGTCACCCTAGCAGAAGCAGGCCACGGCGATGGCACATAATGCCACACCATACCCAGGGGCTAGATGGGGACGCCATGGTCCCCACTTTTAGGAAAGAGGGTCATCTCAACAGAGATGTCCCCGGGTCTGCCGGGGTGCGAGAGATATGTCTTGTATAATCTCACCTCCGGCAATCGAGGACCCATGGACGGCGTGCGTTTTGGTCGGTTCGAGTCCGACATAACCACCTCCATCGGTTTTGGTGGGGGTGGTATCCGTGGGGATTTTGCGCACGATAAAAAAAAAAAAAAAAAAAACAGTACCTACCTACTAAAGGTGAAGAAATTTTGTGTGTGTTTAGATGGCTGGATAAAATTACATTTACAATTAAAAAAACTGCAATCGAGTTCTAGTGTAGTCCAAGATGGTAGACTAAAACCACGAGAATATGGTGTATATGCCATAATGATTGCTAAACCAACCCGTAAATAAAGTTAGGTATAATAATTATTCAGCCAACGCTACCCATTCAGACTCCGGATAATGTCTGCTCATACAATCACAGAACATCGTTTAATCACTTGTAAGCTATACTTATAGTATTCTGACACAATGAGTCACTTACACAGTATTGTGTAGTACATAATGAATTAAATAAAACACACGATACATTAAAACCCGTTATAACAACCCATTGTTCTATGTTAGGAAACATTGAATATTACGCACATTTCAAAGGTTTACTTACAAATATTTCAGGGTATATTTGAGAGATAGTTATTTGATAAACAAGTGTCCACAAGGCGGAATATAGGGAAAAGTTTAAAGGCATGATTCACAAAAAAGTACCTTTACGAGAATAATGACTCTATCACAGTATTTCTCTTTAAAAGCAATCTATATATATAAGTATAAAATGAATTGCTGTTCGTTAGTCTCGCTAAAACTCGAGAACGCCTGGACCGATTTGGCTAATTTTGGTCTTGAATTATTACAAGGTTTAAAAGGTGAACCAATATGAAAATGCTCGGCATGGAGAAGCGGGTACGGGATCAGAAGTTCACGCGGGCGGAGCCGAGGGCAACAGCTAGTTAGATAATAAAAATATTCTGAACCAGGTTTCATTCAGTTTTTAAATTAGAGTCAATTTACGTACGCTCGTAAAAATAAGCTGGTGAGACGAGACAATTGAAAAGTATTATTGCGGCTGGTGGAAAATCGTAGTTATAATATTATACTTTATGGGCATACCATGACAAGCATCGTTTTCCGGGCGAGAAAAATAATGTAAAATCGGTCGGAAAAATGGTAGCTAACTGAATCAAGATTTATATTCAATGACTTTCTTACTAGCTTACATTGCCGCAGTGTGGTTTCTACTTTTAATTCGTTTTTTTCTAGGATTTTTTCGTGCATATATTATACAGAGCGCCCCACTGCAATTACCACATGGAGGGAAAGTACCTTAATTATTGAAAGAAAACCTTATTTTAAATCTAAAAACCATTTGAACTGCATTCATACATTTGCCTCGTTGAACAGGGAATTGAACCCGATACACGAGAAAAAACATTGGTCTGTAGTTTTATGATACGGATCGGAAGGGCTATTTTTTGCTAAATAAATTATAGTCCATTTGGTTAGGTAGTTGAAAAAATGTTAACAATCTTAGCGTATCTTTTTAATATATTTTGTTTAAAAACTCAGTATAAAAATACTTTTCTGCTTAGTAACATATTTTGAAGACTAAAAACCTGTGTCGAACGACTAATTATTCAGTTAGTTAGTCTCGTTTATTTTTTAACATATGTTTTTATAATGCCACAAGATTGTTTATCCTTTTTTAAGTACCTAAATAAATGGAGTATAGTATCAGAAATAAAGGGAAGACCATGAATTTGAACATTTGATGTGAAATTTTGTTGCGAAAAATGAAATTTCTTCTAAATATTATTCTAAGTCTTTTTAGTATTAAATAAATATTAAGTGGGCATCTGACAATCTATAATTCAAATTATTAAGTAATTTTACCAAGGTTTTGGCCAATTAAATTGGTCACCTTCTTATTTCAAGATAATGAAAAATTATAATTTAAGCCATCGGCAATCTTGTGACAGCTCTACCTATTATAGACGAAAATTGAATAGACTATTTTGGTGGCTTCAAGGTCTCTAAATTATACTTTTGAGGTACGAATTGAATAGGTACCTTATAAAGTTTCCACAGTTTATTAAGAAATGATAATTATCAAACGATGCATTGCATTGTAGTCTAGTTAGAACTCCTATTGTAGTAATGGTAGATGAAGTTGCTACTGATTCTATTGTTATAAACTTCTCTAAAGTGGACTAATCGCTAATACTTTTTTGAGCCCAGAAAAACATACTTCAAAACTCATATTTAATACCATCTATTTGAGGTCTAAATTCGAAAAATTCGATTCTAATTAGAATGAAGTTTCGAAATTGATGTGATGATGAATAGAATCCGAACCTTTGTTCGTTTTGTGGTACCGCGCTGTACAGTTTGGTACGGTTCGGTAGCAGTGTTAGAACTCTAAAATCCCTTTCAATACCTAATTAAATTCCTTTGTTTCCTATCGGTATTCAATTGTTCCTTAAACTTTTAGTTATATCTATCTACAACAGAATTAATAAAAGGAATTGCACAAATAGATTTAGGCACTATTTGTATGTACGATAGTGACACGATAATAATTTCCACATTATTCGTATTTTGCTGCAGAGTAAAAGAACATGTGATTTAATAATCTATATTTCAAATAGGGTAAAGGTTGCCTTTTTTGTGATAATAAGGAATAAAATGAAAAAAACATACAAAAAGTAACATTTATTATTAACGAACTTTACTTAATAGGTTAATCAGACTTTTGTTTTCAATTATTATAAATCACAGCGACTCTAAGTATTATACTTTAATAAAAAAAATTAATTTAAAAACACCTCTTGACGTTGTCAATATGGAGATACGGGGGCAATATGGTGATACCATATATGGCAATATAGTGACAAATCTATTCCGATGGCCAATCACTGTCATCGGAGCCCGAAAATTCCCGTCTGTCACAGTTATCACACAGAAACTGTGGTGACCCAATGCCAGTACATTCCTGATGGTACCGTTTGCCACAGCTCATGCACTCTACCCATACAGCTCCGTTTATCAGCGCCACATCCTGGGAGTAGTGGACGCCACAGTAATCACACATTGTACTTTTATTTTTTCCCTCTTAACTCTTGGTAATTTACTCTTCAGGCTTGTCTCATTTGAAGGACCTGAAATAGGAGTCAGTCAGGGGGAACTGAAGCCGAGGTAACTGTCTCCACACTGGCTACAGAGGTCGATGTTTCATTCGGTTCGACATCGACAGTTTCTTCTTCGCTGCCAAGGTTTTTTGTACTTTGAGGTGATAAGTATCGGGCCTGCGGATTCCTCTTAGGTCGTCGCGTACTATTAGAAGACTGCGAAACATTAGGAAGGGAAAGTAAAGAAGATATTGAAGGTGACGCAATTTCGAAGTTGTCATCTGTATCGATGGCAGAAGATTCAGCAATTGGTGACTGTAGACCTCGTGGCTGTATCGTTGAAGGGGGAATACTGTCAACAGACCTAGCATTTCGATCAAATGGCGCTATACCCGTTTTTCGAAAGCCATTTATATCGTTTGTAGCCCTACATATGGCGCTTTGGTTTCACCAACAACTTATTTCTGTAAGAAAAATCAACCAATTCGTAAGGTCATAAGTTTAACAATTTAAATGATAACTGTTTTTTATTTAAATATTATTATGTAATATTTCTTGCTTCACTATTCCTGCAAAACTCACTAAAATCGTGCTAAAAACAAAGTCATTATAAACTATATAACGTTGTTAATAATATGGTGATATTTACGTACTGATTATCCTCTATTTTTACACTTAATTTCGCGCGTAGCGAGCGAACGGAGTCCACCTTCGAGATCAGCGCGCGTCTGAATGAAGGGGAGGGGCAGTAGCTTGCGTTGGGTACATTCAAAAAACGTAACAATCGCGCTGGACAATATTAGCAGAGGAAAAACCAAAATTGTCACCATATTGCCATATATCACCAATTAGCCAACCTTTACCCTACCATTTAACATATTTAGTCTCGGCGCATCTTGATGGGTCCCGCGGCGCGAGCGCAGCGCTGGCCAACGGCATAATGTGCATCATACACGCCAATTAGAAATGTCAAAACGACAGAATTGTTCTTAAACTACGCACGGCGACGTAGCACTGCTTTCCTTTCGCTCGTGCTATGAATCAGACGTAAATGTATTGTCTAAATCTAGAATTATGATCAAATACTTCGTCTTCGTTCGTGAAAGTAAATTCTTGGTGACAGAACCCATGACGGTGGATATTAGAACAATAAGTTCTGAATGAGGCAGGAGAATCGGCCGGGATACAGGCCTGACTAGGCCAGTCGATCACGCAGAACAGAACATACACTGATCAAATAAATGATGCAAGTATTGTTAAAAGAATGCTATCAAGCGCTATCTCCTATGTAACCTAGTAATGATTTCTCCATTTTCTAAGCACTAATTTAAAATGTATTGAATTAACAATAAAACTAAACAAATTCAAAGACTTTAAACGAAAAATGTACGTTAAAGTTAATTACATTTAATAATGTATGCACTTAATGAATTATTCATTGTATTATTTACAATTGCGGTGTTCCATATCTACTACGAACAAAAATAACAAGTTAAGTGCTTACATTTTTTGAATTATTACCTCGAAATTCAGTCTGTCCACTGAAGAAGCAAGGTCTTTCTTTGATTGAATTATAGATTAAATATAATACAGTTATTATTTAATTCAATTTAGTTACCGTAGGTACCCGACCCGATATGGCGTAATATATGGGGATATGGGGTAATACATAATATGCTAATAAATACGTCCTGATACAATATTATGACAACAAGATTGAGACTGCTATGACACAAACGTGGAGCCGTGAACATTAAACAAATTAATCACACATCTCAGTTTTCGTTAGTTTGTTATAATGCATCATCAAATCGTCGAGTCTCTTCCCAAACCAGTTGGAGTCGGCTTTCAGTATACCGAAGAAAAGGTCAACCTTCACAACCTTATGTGGAAGTTGTTTAGCATATTATTATTAGACTTTTAGGGCTCCGAGCTCTAAATATATGTAAAGAATGCCCCAGACAATTGTATTACAGCCGAAATCGATGCATTACCGTTCTCTCCGAGTCACGCAGGGATCTCAATGTGTTTAAAACGTTTAGGCGCAGAATGATCACCCATCCTGACTGACCTAGGTAGAGGTGCTTAACCTTGTAATGTGTTAACCTGGCCGGTTACCATTTAGCCACGCTCCCTCTATGCTGTTAAACTGGAGAATGTGACCCAAACTGTAGTCCTACTACGTATTTTAGGCATATATTGGAACTATGTCAAACGGTTCTGTAATAAGTGGCATAAAATAATAATTTGCACGGAAATAATAACGACGTCCGAATACACATACACATTAACTACAAAAACAATTTTATAAAAACGCATTACATAACACTTTCTCAAAACGGTCCCAGTTTAGATTTCAGTGCCAAATAACTAAATGTTGTGTTTTTGCGCGGCTCTAACTCTCTAGCTCTAACTGCTATCATCCGCGTTTAAAGAAAGAGTTCATACGAGAACGATTAATTTCACAAAATGATATTTTTATTCTAGGGCATTACCATGTGCACCTCAGATGGCGTGGTGCAGTCTCGAATACGACCAGGTCTAACGCGTAGATGATAGAGATGAGTGCATTACCTGGAAAAGAATTTAAAAATATTAATACAGAATAATGCGAAGATGTAGCCACTAAATGGGAATATTATAACTATATTTACAGGCACAGAGTAGAGGGTTACACTATTACCAAAGTCGGTTGAGGTTATTATGTCGGACTCCAACCGACTAAAACGCACGCCGTCTATGGGTCTTTGACTGTCGGAAGTGAGATTATACAAAACATATATCTCTCGCAAGCCGCAGGCAAGGGGACTTCTATTTATGATGACCCCCTTCCCCTAATGTGGGAACCATGGCGTCTCCATCTAACCCCCAAATATGTGGAGGCGTACTTTACGCCGCCGGGGCGCCGCGCGTCGCGTCCTGCTCCTGCTAGGTTGACAGGCGGCTCCAACCGTCACTCCCAGGCCCGCGCTTATGGAGGACGGAGGTCATTCTGCGACCTCCGAAGTAAGAGTCGCCTGCTCATCGAACCCTAACCCCTGGTGTTTAACCTGCCCCATGCGCTACCAAAACTTAATCATAATAATATATTTTGAAAATGGAAACTGATTATAGTCCACGAGCTTGTGGTTGATGTGTGATTTATTATACTTTATTTTAATCAAACACACCAAAATGTTGGCCTTTTCTTTAAAGCTAATTAAATTCAACTTCTTCTTAAGATGGCTTCCGCAGCAGAATGGCCGCAATGTCGCCAACGTCAAGTAAATTGTAAATATATAAATAAAAATTAATCCCGAAATATGTAGTTAAGCTCAAAACTCGAAGACGGTTGGATTTTGCGGTATGTTTTATGGACTAGCGGGAACGGGATCAGAAGTCCATGCGGGCGGAGCCGCGACCAACAGCTAGTATAATATAAAATAATCAATAGCAAGACGTCAATGTCAAAACTTTCATCTTGAAAATCTACTAGAGCCACGTTAATCACGCCACATTTGTTCGACATGTGTCGTGGGCGATATGCGAAGGTAAATTAAATCCTTAATTGGACGTTCTACTGATAAATAGGTATCAAAATGACAAACATGACAGTAATGATGTAATAAACAAATCGACATATTATTTGTACATCTGTACAATCGTCCACATAATACGAACACACGAGCTATCGTCCATATTATCTGTGACGTTTGTGCAGTGCTGCTATTAAAATAAATTAAACATAATTTCGCAATCGTTTTAACATGGTCACTCTGATAATATAATCGACGCACTCTCACGTCGTAGCTTCTCAACGTCATATCGCGATAGTAAAGCAAAAGCAGTAAAATTAAAGCATTACTAACTGCGTTCAGTAAGATTTGGAGCGGAATAACTTAAGATAAAAATCAATAGGTGCATAAATGAACAAACTTAACGACTTCGATACGTTTTCACCTTTGGGATGAACACTACCAACTAAACGCTCTCGATAGACTGCAGCTATTTGCGGTTCTAATCATTGATAGTTTTCAGGTTGCTAAAAGTCTCAAGCCTCTGCAGCTGAGTCAAGACATAGCCTCCCTGGCGGTTTTCTACCGCTTTTACCATGACGAATGTTCTGATAAGCTCTTCCAATTGGTCCCATCTTCTCTTTTCCTACACATGCAGGTCTTAAATGTCATATACCTTCATATGCCTTCGAGAACCAAACGCTTCGGCGAGTCTTTTCCTTGCCACACCATAACTTGAAACGCTTTGCCAGCACACGTATTTTTTTCCTCCTACAGTTCTGGGTCCATTAAACGTGGGGTGACAGGTGTAGCCAACTGTCACCCTAGCAGGAGCAGACCGCGGCGGCGGCATAACGCGCGCTTCTCCCTATCTGGGGAAAGATGTGGACATCTTAGTCCTACACCCGAGAGGCCCTACGTTAGTCCTGGGTCAGCCGGGTGTGAGGGATATGCCAGAGGCTACTTCACTCTCGCCAACTGATGGCCCAAGACGGCCGTGCGGTTTTGGTCTGTTCAAACCCGTCATAACCATCCTCTCTGACTTCGGCGGGACTATCTGTAGGGATTTCGGTACGAGAAAAAGAAAAAAAAGGGTCCATTAAGCGGAGCGTTAAAAAACATCTGGTGAGACCGTCAAAGTCCAGAACTTCCATTATATATATAATACATTTATAATGACGGCCACTATTCTCTGGTCCATACCTGAGGTTATCATCAGGCGGGATGCGGTAATTTGACGACGCGCTTTAGAACTTACTTTAAGTCCTCAGTCCTTATATTTATCATACGAACATTTATGGTTTTCGTTTAACCATGTGTGACGATGGACCAACCACGAGTACCACGACCCACTTACCTATTTACCTACTACAAAAATCCTATCAACAATAGTAAAATTTAATAACATCACCGTTATAATAATAAGACACAATATAATAATAGTGTCGGATGTATAACAAAGGGCTCATTTAACGTAAATGCATGCGTTACGTCACGAGTTCGGTTATGTCATCCACTCATAAACCCAAAGTAAACTTAAACGAATTTCACTTTCCGTACCACACAATGTTATGTCAATACGATGAATTACGTCGTGTTACATCTCGTTCAGGTTATCGATTTTTGAATATAAACATACAATACATGCAGTACGAATGTTGATTTGGCACATATGGAAGATAAATTGAGAGACCGGGTAATACCAGCTTGCTTCGGATTTATATTGTGTTTTTTATCTCACACACAGCATTAATATATTTTTGAAGTAGTTAAAACTGAAGCTAGGAGACAGGTGTGTCGGTTGTAACAAAAATAATGTATCTTAAATGTAATTTGAATGAGAAATTTACCATGAAATGGAACACAAAATGAAGTAGTCGGTATTAGGATCAAGGGTTAGTTTTACAATCATTACTGGAATTATAACATTAATGTGAGTTATAGTTATTTGAAAACAAAGGGAAAAATTAATAACTAGGCGATTAGGCTATAACATAAACTTATCAGCTTATTCACCGTAGCTTAGTCGGGGGACCTCTTAATTGGTGAAGCATTCCCACAGGCATTTGTTCAAGATTCAAAATTTAAAAATGTATAAGCTATTAACAGAACTTATGACCCAACCATAGTTAGACAACGTTTCAGGGTTGTATACTCTGTCACTTTCTCGGTTTTGTGTAAAGATATGTTTGTCACTCGCACGCTCTGTTTCTCTAAGGGTAACTTTATGATTTAAGCATAATATAATAATATTTATATATATAAATTGCTTCCAAAGGAATGGGAACATTATGCGTCCATAGATGGTTTTAATTTTAAAAAAATGTAAAGAATTTTTAAAGCACCTAGTAGAGGCGATAAGTAGTAATCGATCTATTTCTAAGCGGTTCCTTTTGCCACCTAATAAAAATAACCATAACTAAGCATTACTAAATTTCAATGACGCAATATATGTAGGAAGTATCACATCAGACATTGTCTGCCTCCGTTCTCACGACTTACAATTATAACAACTACCCATAATGCTAGATTTATAATTTCAAAATCAGTTCTCTCAAAAAAAAAAAACAGGAAACCGCTGATCACCTAACTCGTTTTAATACCGTATTACTTAATATTTCAATGCTGATCTTAATAACAGAACGAATGCATGTGTTTTTCATTAAAGTAATCTCATAAAAAGGGCCATAATCAATTGAACTACACATTATTACATTTAATGTCATGACTGACATAACATGGGTTGGAAAATGTTCATGTCACAGTTATGTGATAAACTTGTAAACTAGTTAGTCTACAATTATGCGCGTGTAATATGAAAGTACACTCACAGCGTATGTCGATGAACAGATGGCAAGTAAAAAATACTGGCAATTAATTGTCTAATAATTATTGTTTTTTTATACCACTTAGGTGTTGTTTTTTATAGCACATGACCCACCTGATGAAAAGTGTTTATGGACGTTTGCAACACCAGAAGCGTCACACTAGTGCTAGGAACACAACACAAGGTTATTATTAGCCGCGGTATTCTAAACGGCAGAGGTACTTACCCAGCCGGACTGCTCCGTCCGTCAATATGTCACGAGCGAAGCTGGGAAGGGAAGGTGAGGTGAAGAGAAGGAGCAGCGTGAACGGAATCAGAATTCACGCGAGCGAACAGCATAGATGCTCTTGAGAGCAAAACCCAACAAGTCGCGTAAATTGTATTTCAGAATATCCTAGTATAACATCTAATTAAACTTTCACTAAATAGCTGCTAAGGCTTCCATTTTTATTTATTAGTACTTCTCAAACATTAATTAGATTAATTAGCTTCTGTGCAGTGAAACTGTATAGTCCAATCTGTAGCAAAGATTGTGTCTTAAGATTGTAGCCAAACATACAAATACTCGGCTTGTATGATTATATAATTTAAAAACATACTTGTATTGCTCTAATCTCGTTCTATCGCTTTATTATAGGATGCTACATCTCACTTTCTTTTCAAATTCGGAAACAATGCTTATTTCATAATACTTAACTAGTCGCAAGTTAGCTCTACTAGGTGGTGAGATGTGGTGTACAGGCTGTGCTAACCCCAATATTACAAAGCAAACGATCCCTTGGAAGCCGTATTAGCCAAATCAAAAGTAGGAGAAGTAATTAGAACGATTGTTCTAAGGCTAAGTGTTCGCAATGTTTTCGCGTTATTCCACCTTGGATGCAAAATGTAATAACGCGAAACTCCATATTATTTCGTTATCTAACGGCCCATCCGCACGTTGTGTTACACTGCAGTGAATGCGTTCGCCAACACCACCCGATCCCTCGGCGCAAATCAAGAATGACACAAACCCACGGTCTACTCGTTCGCCAACGCGTGTTATGGAACGCATTCGCCACAGAGTTCGCCAACGTGAGCATCTTATTCAATCTAGTTTATAGAAGAAAATTGATCAATCTACATTCCTAATAATGTCAAGTACCCTATTACAATACAGTAGAGACATCAACAGTACTCACACGTAACAAGACACAACGTACCAGAACATGCCTGGAGGCTAAAACATCGTGTTATTTAATATCACATTGACCGATTTACCTAATCACTGTATTATACCTCCGTACAACAAATTACCCGCAGCTTGAGCCCAGTGTGAATTTCTCTCTCGAATCGCGTCGATATTATAGGGATTTGTATTTCTTAATATGTTTTATTACCTCTTCCTATAACTATATATTTTTTTTTTTAAATCTAGTCGAATTTATTCAACAAGATGAGACTAGGTGTAGCACCCGTAAACACTAATTTTTTGTTGTTAATGTTATAAATTCTCCGAAATATAGTGCGATAAGCATGTACCGATAATGTCGACTATGACGCCATCATTGGATCACCCGCGTGGGATCAGGATATTTGCCTGCTAGACGGCAACAAGCTCGTGTTTAACTATGTGGTGTAGTCCATATTTGTAATTTCCTAATCAAAAAGAGGACATATAAAGAACCTTATTCCTGACTATAGGTATCGTTTCTCTTTGTCTCTTAAAATGTTAATAAGCAAAACTTTTCTTTTTGTTTCTCTCCTGTCGACCGTGTCGACAGGGCCTATAGACTGGGAGATTGTGACACTTTGGACCAGTATGGCATTTGATTTTTAGAAATCTACTCTGACCATATAGGTATGGCTATCTACTCTGAATTCATAATTAATCAGAACATCCGATATTGCATTAAATTTAATTATACTCCATCTGTATACAGCTTTTATCAGATATAATCAACAAACTCATAACGAACATCAGATGTTATCTAAATAATTTAGATCGATGAAAACCGACAAGCCATATAATATATGAATGCCCGTTCAGCGAACTTAAGATTAATTTCATCCTTTTATAAATGTATTACCAGATTTACTGTAAATTACTGAATAATTCAGATCGATGAAATCTAACGAGCATTATGAATGAGTCCCTATCGGCTCGCATATAGTTCTTCACCCGAAATTGTTCTTCCTAATGATCACTCGTCCTAAAATTTTTCATTCTAAAGTTTTCATTCATACTCTTAGTAGTGCTTCCGGCCATGTTCATAGCACTAATGTTCCCGAAAATTGTAATTAATAACATTATATACTTATGCAAATTTATTAAAATTCCTACTGTTTTTTATCATAATTCTTTTAACCCTAAAAATAATTACCATAATATTGTATAATTACCATGGTATAATTACCATATTAAATAACTATGGACCGATTCGGTTCTAGAACTTCGCGAGCCGCTGCGCTGCCGCGGCACGCTCGCTTCGCTCGCTCGGCTCGTGCGTTGTGATCACAGTTCTAACCTAAACTAAACCAATGACTATAAATAATACCGTGGTATAAATTGGGTAGAGTGTTATTGTTTAAAATGATTACCATAATATTGTCACTCACACCAATTACTATTGGACCGATTCGGTTCTGGTACTTCGTCGGCCGCAGCCGCGGCCAAGTGCGGCGGTGGGTAAAGTGTTATTCTTTAAAAATATATTCTTGAACATTTACTATATCTTTGAAGGTAGGTACATAATGCTGTAAATAAAATTAAAGAAGACGCTAATCTGAACAAAAAATATATGACTTTAAATAATAGTGTAAAAGTTTGTTTAAAAAAATGTAGGAAAATTAATAAAAGTATAATAGAAGTTTATTGCTACTGACATTATGAAGTTCAATGCTTCGAAATTATGAACATTAGAGACAGAGTAGTTAGGAATTGTAATTGTTAGGGTAAAAAATGTTAGGAAGAACATTTTCGGATTTCCAATTATCGGAGTTGAAAATTTATGCGAACTTTGGCGCACCCGTATGTTTTTAGCCTTACGTTTTTAGGGTGAGGCAGAGATACATTGAGGTAAGTGCAGGTAGAAGAATGATCTTTATGCATAGAAAGCAAGTCAACCACAAAAAAAACTATAGTGTGTACAGTAGTGGAACCGATGTCGTCAAACTCACACATATAACCTTTAATAAAACGTTGCATTACTAGTTGTATGTAGTTATAAGTATATATAATACCTAAATTAGCCGAAATCATATGTATTACAGAACGAAACGAATAAAAAATACCACAAATAATGTATGCGAAGAGAAAAATATTATAAGTCAAATACCTACCTGCCTATCTATTGTATAATAAAATTATATAACTTAGGAAAGTAAAATAATGAAGTATGACAAAAAAATGTTCAGTTTATAAATGACAAAAAAGTTAGGTAAGTATACTTTTTGTGGTTAACCAATTTATTTTCTTTAACCTTAAGCATTTAAAAAGCAAAATAACAATTAAATCGAGATAAAATTTATCAAAATGTTTTTATTTCAATGAATGATATTTGTGTAAACTTCTTACAGTAGCATTTTTGTTAGCATTTATGCGCCGAAATATCAGTTACTCAAAAAAATCGAATAGTGAATATATCTACCTATCATCATCATTCTTGCATCAGCCCCGGTCGCATCCGGAGCTTTCACCTTAGAGTCCGGGGTCCGCTTTCTGGGTTTTTCTCTTCCACTTCGCACGGTCTTAAGGGGGGGGGCCCTTACGCCCGTTGGCACGCATGTCGAGTGAATAAATCTACCTATATACATATTTTTGGTAGCGAAAAATCTAGTGCCTGTCAATGTATTAGTGTTACGAGTATTGTAGATTTTACATAGAATTCTCAAACAAAATAATTGAACATTTATTTTGATATTACATTCTAGAAAAATGTCAACGTTCTGTATAAAATATGTGTGTATTTTTATGAACAAGAGGATACTAAGTTACTTAAGCCATTATATCACACCAATAATATTGAAGTTGATAGACTAGGGTCTATCAGATAGGCGCGTGTTCTCAATAACGTTTATTAAAAAATATGTTCACTATAAATCATCAACGGCTTAACAAGTTAGGCCGGAGACACACTATTAACACGGTAATACTACTCATTTTTTATTAGTATTATTTAGACGGACAGCGTGCCAGTGACATACCTACATAATTTTTCACAAAACCTAGTGCAAGAGGAGGAGTAGGTTTACGAACTATGAAACTTTTTTTTATAAACTTATCAACTTATCAGATATGGTCAGCTGACATGAAAATTGCATATTTAAATTCATTTGACATTTTAAATTAGGTAACGATGAGGAGACTGTTCTCTATTTACGATAGTAATAATAACTTTATTCTTAACCAACATAATAGTTTTATATACATTTATATTGTATAATAGATTACTGTCTCTTGCTAACTAAAGTCTTAAAAATATCTGATGGCAATAAATGCATAAATCTACACGTTCATGTAGGACATATTATACATAACATATACACATAAACGTACATAATAGCGGTAAAAATACGTGTTTCTATTACATTATTGCATTACGTACGTGTCTTTGTAAAAAAAACTTCTTAATGTTTATTTCTTTTAGTGATTTTTTGTTTTTCTTAATAGGTAATATAAGTCATTGCGTGTCATTGTGAACAAAAGTAAAATGTAAATGGATTGTAGCCAAATTATTAGAAATTAGTACCTTATTAAAACTCAGGTATGTATGGCAGTTAACTACATACCTACTGGCTAAGTATTTATTAATTCAACTAATTAAAATTAATTACCAGAGCTACATACCAGTATATTGTAGACTTGGTAAAAATAATTTTAAATTGAGTTTTAAACATTTCCATTTAAGGTAGTCACTTAACGTAATTAATGTAATTTTGATATTTTTCAGAATAATATTCAGTGATTATGTATTAGAAGTACTTCTGCGCCGAACTATGATCGCTTTGCAATATCCGTGATGAATACCACAGTGTAGCTCAGGCTTTAGCTGTATTTCGTAAGGGCGTGAGCCGAATCATTCGCGATGATTTACAATGTCCATAAATAGGTATCAATTATCATATTGGCATCTAATTAATGAGTCTAGCCAGATTAACATCAGTAAATTTGGCTACAGCTTGCGGAAATTTGGCTACAAATTAATCTTAGTTAATATAATGAGATAATTTGTCTTATTGATCTGATAGCCACGCTGAATACACACAATGTTGACCTGGAGAACTTGATGCTGTTAGATGTTTTGCTTTGGTACTAATATCTGTTGAGGCTAGATTTTGATAATCGTTTTCATACATTTATTACCGTCACGAGTAAGTCTGTATGTCTTTTCTAAAAACATCTTGGACATGCGTGCGCCTAGGTCGACTTTTATCGGATAATTTATCATTATTTATTAATGTTTGCCAAATCTTAAAAGTGTCCATATGAGTAAATTTTCAAATTTATTACGATTTTAAACTCAAAAACTTGACGTATTCATCATATGACAAATTTTATGAATGACATTAGCATTCTTATTATGAATTAATGTGAAACCAATTAATTTTGATGAGTCAAAATATTGAAAACCCGGTGACCCTTGTGATAAAAATAAACATAGAAATGAAGAGGGCACATAACACAGTTTGTGGAATACCCGTCGTGAGGTTGCGTCAACACTACTTAATAGTTAACAGATCGAAAGTGACTTTGAGGACAAAATACGTGACATGCAATTTTACATTAGGTATACATTAGAAATCCTAAGAGGACTATATTATATTAGAATCAGAAATTCGCACATTACCTACATTAGAAATCGAGACATTACATTAGAATACATTATAGGTAAATGCACTAGCAAATTCTATTAATTTTTAAGTAATTCTAACTACTCTTCACAATGTTTACCTACAAAAATATTGAGTTGGTGCAAGGCCTTTTAGTACATAAGCAATGATTAAATGTTTGATGTATAGTTGTTACATAGATAGAGATATATAGAACCATATACAAGATAATAAGAACGAGAAAACTTATAGCAATGAAAATACTCTAGGTTGCAACATTAAATACTATATACTTATAATTGCATAACAAATTACACTATATTTAAAAAAATACAAAGTTAAACAGTAGTTGCTCAACCGACCTTCCGTATTACATTACCTTAAAATCATAACATGGAACATGTTGAAACACATTTAATCTGATAGTACGAGTATAATACTAATTAGGTACATTATAACGAAGGGCTGAACGCTTAAACATCCTTATTACATTATTATGTACATAACACAACATTATATGATGAAAAAATATTGCATATTTATAATATTTGTCCATTGAATTCAACAAAATTTCATCTATGAATTACCTATTATATTTTTATTTATTATGGAGACTAAGGCGTTGTTTCATTTGCACCATTGACCATCACCACGCCCGCCCTACCCATAATAAATAATAGCTAATACGAATATCCGAATGAAAAATTTGTATATTATTCAATGGTGCAAACGGTACATATCATTTTCATTTGCACCATTGATTTTGTTTTTACTTTTTTTTTTGATGGTGCTGGCCAGTGCATTGTTGCAAATGATACCAGACCAAATTTTCTACATAAACATCTGTATTTTTACATTGTATTGACGTAGGTGATTGATGTTTTTTCAGCTTCAAGGTGTTGCAAACACGAGTATTCAGTATGCATCTCAACTCGATACGTCCACGAATTTATCAGTAAAAGGTATTGACAGACAGACAGACAACAAAGTGATCCTATAAGGGTACCGTTATTTTGCTCTCTTGAGGTACGGAACCTTAAAAATAATAAATCTTCTTGTAAAAATACTAAATACTTATTTCACGATATTCTTCCAACAATGCTTATTTAAGTCAACCGCAAATTTTTAAATTCATCATAAATTTATCGCATTCATCATATATGTACAACACATTTTATGAATGAAATTAACATTCTTATTATCACTTAATGCAAAATCAATCAATATTTACGATTCAAAATATCAGTTAAATAGCTATAATAATGGACTAGGTCGCTGGGTTACCATTTATTAGTGAAGACGGTTTACAAAGCAGAAAAACCTCATAGATTAGCATATTGTAAGTTAAGCAATGTTAGCCAGATTGGTATCAGGATAGATGACCATTGTTAACAACAAAGAACTGGTTTGCAAGCGATGTTGTCTTGGCCCCAAAATGTGATAGTATTGGTGGAAAAAACGCTAAGCTAACACAGCAAGTAGATCTCATAACCAGTCTTTTTGCCATTCTTTTCTATATTCCAACAACAACAAACAAACTACGCATATTAGGCCAAATATAGCAAAAATGTACGATTATTGATGTATTGGTATCCGTATTTTTTATTTTTTATATTTAGGTATTAGTATCTGGATATTTTTAAATATACCTACTGAAATACAAAAGATAATAATAAAATTAGGTGCCTATTCGCACGTCCAGAATAAACCACTTACGAACACACGCACACTGGAATTTTATATATATATGAAGATATAGGGCCACTTTCAACCATCTAATGTTGAATAAATTAGAAATAAACCAATATTATAAACATATTTAAGTTGTAGGAGACAGATAAGTTATTAATATTGCACAATCAGAATGGCCCCAATACTTTAATTATAGATTATTGACAAAACTTAAAGAAACTGATATTAAAGGTTATTACACACTTATATGTATATTATATTTATATATATAAATATTTACCTTCAGGAAAAATACAACTCGAAATAATAAAAGACCATCGATTTTAAAATTACTAAACTAAACCTATGAAACATTACACACATTCGTCAACCTTGATATTATCCCAGTTGCACCCAGGCTTCCGAAAGCCTCCTCGGAGGCCTGGGTCTGGGGGTCTGTTCACAATACTGCACATTATCTTATCAGAGCCGAATGGAACGAATCGATGTAATTTACCTGAATACCGAATAAATTAGTCGATGATGCGTGTTGTACATTAGATAATTAAAAAAATAAAACTAAAACGCAAAACAATATTACCGCGGGAGCTAGTCGAATTTGAGCTGATTTGCCATCCATCGCCACTTTTTGAATTAAATAGGTACTACAATATTAAGGTAACTGACTAAAGCTAAAGGATGGCAAACCGACCCGCACCCGCGTTTTGTGATTCTCGCATAAAGAAAAATGGTATCGTTCGGTATGGTCAAATCTTTCGGTACACCCAAGTGGGCAATTACCTTAAAATGTAGTTTACTGGTGTTTCTTGCCTCACCAACTACCACAGCGGTGAGAGTGGTTCGCTCTGCACGTGGTAAAGTTATTTGTGTGAATGAAACAATAATAGTACTTATGCAAGTTCGTTAGACTGTGGTACTATACCGTTCTTTCCCATTATATGTTTACTTAAGACGCGCCAGTGTGAATATTTACTTTTCTTATATTTATACAATCTAATATGGCTCGTGACTTCGTCCATGTCAAATACAAACACTTGTTTCCTGTACTCGGGGCTCAGAGAAACTTGGACATAAAATAATATTTTGTACCATTCCATATTATAAAATTTCTGTGCCAAATTTTAATCAGATTAGTGATTGAGAAATAAGATTTATCTTTTCACATTAAAATGTCAGTAAGATATATTTATTTTTTATTATTATGTTTTCACGCTTGTCATTAATATAATTAATGGAACTCGTTAAAGCGAGCCAGATAAGCCTCGATCGAACTAGAACATGGCAAAAAAGTTATGGAGGAAAAGTGTTAACGCACTAAAAAAATGTGTTGATGAAGGGGACATTATGAGAAACTACAATAAGACGTCGTAACATATACTTGCACAAGTTTAAGCAAACATAGAAACGTATATTCGGGTTCGTTGCCCTTTACCTAGATAGTGTACCCCATTTCCTTGTTCTAAAACATTTGCGGTGCGTTTACAGTTTGGAACAACAGTTTTATAACAGTGGTCATCATCAGCATTTTGTGTAGGTTAATGGTTGCAGACAGCTCACAAGCAAGCAACGTTCGACATGGGCGCAGAACCAACGATGTTTAATGTAACTTTGCACGGGAAAGTTATGCACCTACTTATTTTATCTACTTAGAGATGAAATTTCGTGAAAATTTCTTCAATGGATGATCAAATAATAACAAAGAATGCAACTGTCGAATCTGCACATTAACGATGACTATAAAGTGAATAATGTGTAGTAAGTACTAGTCCTAGTAGCCGTGTGGCTAACGGCAGAGTAGAATTTAGGCCATCCCTTTTCTAAGTATACGGTGTACAAGGCGACTAGGGAATAGGGCTATTTAACATCAATACAAGTACAGTCTAGATTCAGCCTCAGATGCATAGCTCGTATTAACAAAAGTACTTGGAATACAGCAATAGACTCACCCCTATTACGTGCGAATGATTGGTGAAATGTGGTGTTAATTCATTGCCGCCTACCTAGGAGGCTAACTGCGTGCGTGAGCGTGTGTATGTATGGTCCAAGACGGAAAAAATAAAAATAATTGGTATTGCTTAACACAGATTTGAAGACATAACAAACACGACAAATTGTTAATCTGTTTATTATAACTTTTTATTACAAGCCTGTTAAATGAGGTCCACAAACATACCAAATATCAATATTTCATAATATCTCAACAAGTAACGTAAACAACATAATATTTTTTATGTCTTCATTTAAGAACTTGTTGATCTCCACCTTTCTCGTTGTAGACGATTAAGTACCGCTTAGAAATTGGAGAATTATTCACACACGCCAATCAAATGTATCGATAAGAAGTGGATTACCGACAAGAATTAAGACATCGAGACATATACATAAATTATGAACATTTAAGTCAGGAATGCAAATTCTCGTAACACAATAATCGTCGTCGAATGAATGGTAGAGCAGTGGATAACATATGAGGCAAAAATAACAGATATTGAATGTATTGATTTACAATCGAACTAAAAGTCGGTCTAGTAGCTTTGGAACCTAATCGATGCAAATAATTACCTAAACAAACGTTGAAATCAATCCTATTAATAAATTACTAGCTGTTGCCCGTGGCTCCACCAATGTGAACTTCTGATCCCGTTCCTGCTGTTCCATAAAAACCTTCCTTCAAGGAATAAAAAAAAAAATTACTCGAATTAGTCCACCCGTCTTCAAATTTTTCGGTTAGCAACATATTTCGCGATTCCTTTGTATTTATGTAGATTAACTATTGCATAGAAGAAGCAGTACGCCTACGGCATGCATCGCATAAAATACGATCAAACATAAATTTTTATATAAGCTTGCTTATATCTGCTTATTAGATAAAACATACTTTATTCAATATCATTGCTTCATAATAAAATCGAATAAAATTACCATTATTTTATCTGTGTAGGCATGGGCTCTCGATTCGTCTATATTGATAACTATGACACTTTTCCAAGCAAGAAAACTTCACAATTTGTTCTAGCATCACATAAAACAACGCTGGACAACAAAAAAAGATAACTCGATACGACACTTATTGCGAGGAGGTTTCTAATTTAATTTTGGGGTGTGTGCTCTGGAGCTATCGCTGACACTTCGACCCTGTTGGGTCCTTTGTGTTGACCCCAACCTAGCCCCTAGGTTTTAGGAGGGATAGCCTTCTCAATTAGGGTGACCATTTCTTTTAAGGTTGTGAGAAGATTTCTGTCCCTGGAGCATCGGTAGCATGATTCCTATATACCAGATGCTAGTAGCCTTCTACATTTTGTATTTTTAAATAGATGTCTTTTTGTATCCAAAAATATGTATTTAATAATATAATTTATAACTTTATTAATGAACAATGAGGAATAATAATAAAATAAAAAACACACAATTATGTACAATAACCAGAATGTACCTGACATAACATTAATATTATTTGCTTACAACTGATAAAATAAAATAAAATAATCTTTAAATATAGCTCATTTTTTATTTACTTAACTTGCAAGGAAACTCGAAGCATTACAAACGTGCGTAAAGACTTTTATTGTAAAGTAAAATGAATGAAGGGAAAGTTAATGTCTTGCAAATATAAAGAAATATTCAAATATATACAAATACAGTTATAAAATGTCTAGGTTTGGTTACCTTTTTTAAAAATAAGCATATGTAATATATAAATACGTCGCTAGGTGGCTTCATATCTATATACGTACCCGTATACCTTAAATATTAATACAAATTAGGCACATATAATAGTATTTTGACGTATTTGTGATTATTAAACGTTGACCAATGTTTAAAGGAATATTAAATACATTAGTCTAACAAGTCCAATAAATCAAACAAAAAAAAACGAGTAACGAGTAATCAAATGTTATTCAACGATGCTTTTAGAAATCAATGCAACAAGCACCAGTCAACGACAAAAGTTGATAAATATTATACAAATCACTTTTACGTCGGAATACATATAGGTACCAATGAATGAAATAAAAGTAGTTTTATAATCCCCAGAGGACAAAGTTGATGAACGCCATGTTTTATTTATCATTTGACAATAAACCGTTCACACAATAATGAATAAAACAAGACATGGAATGATATAAATAAAATATGTAACATCGAGTTAATAATATCAAAAATTATAAGTAGTTAAGCTTACTTTATTTAGTAATTTAAAAGTTTAACATTTGTCGTTTTTTTATACTCGTATAATACTGTAAGGCTGACTTACAAATTTTATTGAACACATTTTTATTCTTTTGCAGGATGTATGACTAGTATCAGAAACCTCGCCGCTGCTGCTCTAGACCGTCTTCCCTGTATACTTTTGGAATCGACATCACGCGAATTCAAAGGTAAGTTATTTCATTCACGGTCCAAATAGCCAACCTACAGCTATTGCAGAAGGAAAATCATAATCCATCTTTATAACTAAAATAATAAATTTCGGTTTACAGCGCCATCTCTTTTCACATATGAAAAGTACAGATTTTAAATAGTACCGCTATTCACTCACAGATGGCAGTTAAGATATTTATAATTGTACACAACGCGTTATAGATGGCGCTGCAAAAGCTTACTTGGGGTATTTTGTTTTTACTGAGATATAATATAGCACCACAGGGTGCTAGTCGGTACACATGCTAAACCAGGAACGAAGCTATGATGCAGGCTTTCCTCCCGGGATTGGGAGTTTAAACGGCATACGCTCCCGGAATAGTCAACATTTCAATCAAAAACAAGCAGACCCCAGGGTCTAAAGTGCAAACTTTTTACTTTTTCATACCACCTAGGTGGCAGACAAGCACATGGCCCACCGGGAAGTGGTCACCGTGGCCTATGGACGTGTGCAATACTAAGGGCATCGAAATTAGTTGCATCACAGACAAGAAAGCCGACCACAAATAAGTTGCTAAAAGGCTCATCGAATTCCTATTTCATGTAGCTTCCCCATACAAAATACACGTGCTTGTGTTACGATAGTGGCTCAGCGCCTGCGCTTCTAGAAACTGTATGAAAACTATGAAAACTAGCAGTGGCGCGTCTAAAGCACCACAGTGACGTCACTACCACCCTTTCTCACGCCTCTAATTGAAGGCGCTCTTAGAGTGGTCTGTGATACATAGTATCTGTTAGCATGTAGGCATTACTATAAAATTAGATCATAATTAATTTAATTTCGCAGAATACTAATGATATGATAAACTATTATTCATGAATATTCTGTAACATTTTTGGCCACCGATGTACTCGTACCTTACATAAGCGAAGCCTAAGAATGGAGCTATCCAGCTCACTGATGAATATAATACATTTTTGAACGGATTTTCACTAGTGAAATATAACTTTAGCACTCTGCAATGGCTGCCATAGTTTTTAAAGTCATAGGGATCCTATCTTATTCGTACTCGTGTCCGATATAACCACCCTCACCGGCTCCGGCGGGAATTGTAAGTTGTGCACGATAAAGAAACTTCTTTGTAAGTCTACTACTAGCTTGGCATTGTGAAACAAAAAAAATCGCAGCTCTTGCATAGAGTTTAGTTTGGATTTGTGCTGTATATGTGACTATATATTTACCGTACACTATAATCTATCTCTCTGACAAATTTCATCCAGATTCCTTCAGTAACGATAATTTATCAGGGACGTGTGTGTCATCACCACTCGGAGTTTTGTGGGCTACAACTACTGTCAATCTTAGGATACTTACGGAACCTTTCGTACCCAAAACATCTGATCTTAATTTTTGATCTTAATTTTGATCTTTATATACTGCTATGCCAAAACGTCTGTTTTCAGGCACATCCACTACCAAAAATATCTATGTCTCAAAGAAGTAACAGTAGTGGAAATTAAGAAATGTTTCGTAAAATGATCGTACAAATTTTGGAACCATGCCCGATAAGACTTCAGCTGTTTAATATAGTTTCTCAGAAGTTGCTGTACACTAAAAAAATGTTAAACTAATTTAAATTGTTGTAATCAACGTTACAATTTAACAATTTAAAGTTACAATTTTTGTAACTTCTCGGGTAGGTAGAGACAACACAGCACGCTTTATGTTATTGTCCTTACTAACTTCAGAAGCTTATTGTGCGTCATTGAACTTTTCATAAAGCCTGTTGTATTTTTTGCTATCTTTTGAAGAGAGATAATTCGGTACGTATTAAGCTAACATCGCTGGCGACTGTATAAACACAGAAATATAGTTAGCCGTATAACTATGCCGCAAACCGGAAGGCAGAACGAGAAAGGCGAAGCTATTGTATAACGGGGCCTAAATAGCTACGTAACGGTAGAACAACGGTCAACAAGGACACATTTGCTTTGGTTATTTACTCATGTTTGTAAACACCCAGAAGAATAGATAGAGATGATGTTGAGGCTCTACCAAGATTTTTGGAACCCAAGCCAGTTTGACTCATAGGCGGTTTCGCTCCCGTAAAAGATAAAATTGATTTATTTTTCTAAGCTACTGTAAATGCTGGTTTGTCAAGAAGGGCATTAGAAGGTTTCTACAGAGTCAGCAGCACGAGTGTGATGCCTCTGGGGTTGGAAACAACCGTAGGCCACGGTATTAAAAAATGGCGTTTATAATTGGTTTATCGTGAAAAGAGGAGGAGAAGATTGGTCGCCGGACTTATAATGTGCAGTCTTTCAATGTAAGCGGGTATGGTGTTCGAATGCTCACATTGAATACCTCTGTCGGTGGCGTAGAGCCCATCGACTGCTAATTTAGATATCGTTGATTCGATTCCCGCCCTGTGCAAATACTTGTAGGTACACATGAAATAAATGAATATTAAATTTACATAAGTCTGGATGTTTGTATGTAGGTATGATATAGTTCACAAAAAAATGTATTCAAGTATATTTGTCCACGTTTTAGGGTCCATGATATTAGCAAGTTCAGCTTCTAGGATCCATAAAATAAGCAAGTTAAGGTATAGTAACTTTAACCTTTAACTAGGACTCGTCGGAATGTGCTTTGAATATGTATCGGACTCATTAACACGACCCAAATGAAACTAAAAAGGTTTACCAGTAGCTGTTTAAGAGATCCGCAATTCAACTCTCAAATAATGATTATACCATGACCTGATGATGGAGTAGAAAGCCATTGCTTTGGTAATAACATTTTTCAATCCCACGTAATGGGCTTGCTTCGTAGTTAGTAGGTGTATACGAGGTGTAATACCTCTTCGGGAAGTTACAAGCGTAAATGTTATATACCTTTTCATCAGGTTTTTTGGGGCTTTATCTATAAAGATATGAAAATCAAATCTTACCTTATAACAGTATTACGTAATAAAGACAATAAAAAAAAACAAAAACGTAGTCCGACCGTAGAGCGACTCCAAGACACTTCGATAATACCACCTAAATCTCACTGTTGCGAAATTTGTATGTATATGTTACATTATTTTACAAGAGTCATTATTCAATCCAACTTACAAAGTTTGTAATCGACACATCATCCCGTCAATAAGCAGTGCATTAAATTCAACTTCCGATATTTGTTAACATGTTACAAGTGAAGTTAATCAAACCTGTTAAAAAGATTAATTGAAGTCGGTCTACTAGTTTTTGCTATTTACTCGAATAAAAAACGAAAATACGTGCACGTAATGATACCTAACATAACATAGTGTTATAATACTTTGTACAGTCGCCATCGGTGTTAACTTAATATTTTCAAGTTTGACGACTTGAACTTTAAACATTAGATAAATTGATGAACAAAACTTCAAAAGATGTTAATTTATCCTCTTCTGACGTATCAAATCCAAGAGGTCCCATACTCGAAAGGTTACAGCATGGTTAGACCCATTGTTTCTTTATTTGATTTTATGGCATAACTATTGGATTCCTAAAAATTTAAAAAAGAGACCCTACACGGAAAATCTTAATTCAAATAATTACAATGATCTAAATATTATTGAATAATTGAAGATTCACTTCTAAGTTATTTCTTACTATTCTCATTTTAATGCATGTTATGTAACTTAAACTAAAATGTTAAATGAAAGGTGTGTCAGATTTAGATACAGTAACTTCTTTCATAATAATATTATATTATTGTACATTTTATAATTTGTATGCTGCGACGTGGACTGTTCTCAATATTTCCTTACTCACGTACAGGGGGTTAGGGAAAAGCCCCCGAAACCCGAAGCCCGAAGGCTCCTGTTTATAGTCCTGGTATTGTAGTATATTGGCATAAAAATTAAGACTTGGTAATTTTTTTTTTCCACTTGTTTAATCGTTAGTAAAGCTAAATGAAACAACATTTTTTTTTAATAACCTTAATTCGTATCTTATGATATTATCTATCATATCTTATTATTTTTGTGATGTTTGTTTATTTTCCATTTACCTTTGCTAATACGATAGACAGTAAATAGTGTAAATTAAACTGTATAAAATCAAATGAAAATAATTGCCAAAACGTATTATTTTTATGCCCATAAGTAGTGTACGCGGAGTACAACCATGTGCACCCAGCATCCTACTTATTAACTCAGAGGTTGTTTTTTAAGAAAATGAAATATAATAGAAAGATTAATGTCAACTTATATAGAAAAGTGAAAAAAGTTAAGAAAATCGAATCACTTAATACAAACCAAAAAATCAAAATCTTTGTACAAAAGTACAAAGTACAAAAATCTTGATTCAACAAAATACAGTGTACGCGATTGTGTTTCTCTATGTTTTCTAAATTGCTCTGCTATACATTTGATTCGTATAGTTCTAAAGTTAGTGTCCCGCAATCTCTATATTGAATCTATAAAAATTGTATCTTTGAAAAAATCTAATGTCTATAAATGAAATAAAGCCCTAAACTAAAAAAGCACCAAATTCAATCACCGAAGGCACGTCCGAGGCAAAATTTCTCTTGGCATGCCTTTCTCTCGCACACCAACAACTAAAGATGGGCACACAGACACGCCGGCAGCTGTGAAAGGCCCCTGCCCACTACCTGATCGAATACTGACATTTCTTTCGTATTTTGGATAGAAAAGCTTTTATAGCGCTTCTAATTAATGATGTACAAGCGAACGTGATAATACTAAGGACCACCAGTATTTCGTTCTGAGAAATATCCACTAAACTCAAAAGCTATATTCCAGTTGATTAGACAATATAATTTGTTTGTATGCAAAAATGAATGTTCTGTTCGCATCATCAATTCTCGTGCACTTCATTTGCAATGTCATGGACATGAAATTGTACAAAGTACTTACTTAATAAATAATATTCAATGTCAACTCAGGTTCTTGAGCTTATCTAGAAAGCTTACTTTATATAATCTGGCAAAATCTCTATTATTAGTTTGCACTTCAATATCATCATTGCACTTCAAACATTAACGTAAAAATACATTTATTTTTGAATTGCTATGTTCTCGGGTTCGACTCCAGGTTTTACCATGACATACACCATTGCCTTTTTTGATGCTTTTCGAAGTTATGTGTGTATTTATCGCAGGTATTTATGTGCCCGGTTAATGGCAATTGCGAACTAAACATAAACTGGCGAAATGTGGATGCTCGCACCTCTGCCTACCCCTTCGGGGAGATAGACGTGAGTTTATGTAATGTTATGTTATGTTACTGATCTTATTTGTTTTATTTGGGTGCATTTAAAGTTGACAGTCGGTAATTTTATTGTAGTCATAGATCTTTATGCTCAAGTACATGGACATAATGTCACAGGTATTCCCTACTAATATATTTATACTAACTGGTTAAATAAAAACTGTTTCTTTCATGCCCCAACCTATTAGCAGGTTTATCAGCGACTTGGCATTGGAATGCGTTCAGAACATTCACTTTCGCATAAATTCATAATTAAATTAATATTAAAACAGTCTATATCCCACATAAATTGGCCGTATGTACACACATTACCATTCCTGGTAGTCCCAACCACCGATCAGAATCAATGATTCCACCAGACACCTAATGTGGGTCAAACAAATATCTATTTAATGAAACTAGTAATACCCGCATTCACGCTGACAGGCGTGCACCACGCGAAGTTATTTCTTACAATTGAAGTGGAAATTCAATAAATGACCTACCGAATTTTGAGTCAAAATCCGCTTGAAAAATTGTATAGAAGGATATAACTCAATAGTGTATTTATGAAATATCAAAGTTTATTAATTTTATTTGTCAAAAATAAAATAATAAAATTAAGTCACCTTAATACTTCATTTTCATTTCATTTCACTTCATAAACTCACGCCTGTATCCCCGGAGGGGTAGGCAGAGGTGCTGGCACCCACATTTCGCCAGTTTATGTTTAGGTCCCAATGTAATAGGTGGCGAGTCTATTGCCATTAACCGGGCACTTATAAACCTGCGATAAATACACACATAACTTCGAAAAACATCGAAAAGTCATTGGTGTGTGCAATGGTGAACCTGGGATCGAACCCGAGACCTCGTCTCAGCAGTCCATTACCCATACCACTAGGCTGCCGCAATACTTAACAGAAAATAAACAAGTGGTAATCGAACAAACCGGCCCTGATCGCTCCCGGTGCATTGTATTTTATGGGCAACAAATAATTGGGGCCCCGGTAGGAGGGGTAGACCCAAGAACCCACCACCGTGCAGAAGAAAACGTAGGAGAGGAGACTCAAGGTTTCAAGTGAAAGCCTCGGATGCAATCGAGATAATAACACAAGATGATGAACATTACGGGGGATTTCTTCACAAAATACTCAATAAAGACTACCCGGACTATGCACAAATAGCTACGATAACTTATTCACCAACAATAATACATCTAAATGTAGTGTTGTACAGCAACGGTATTTTATAGAACGGTACTAACAGATACTATCTTAATCAAGCAGCGTTTCAGCACCAAGTTCCGTCATGCACAGAATAAGTGCTATTGAATGCAGAGAGGTGCCAAGATTCTACAAAGTCGGAAGAAGTATTATTGAGTTTCCCTGAAAGAAATCTGAAAAGAATTGATTACAATTACATTGTCCTTTTCTGATAGGACTTATTATATATATGATTGTTAGAAAAAAGTTGATGTTCAATATAGATAGCTTAGCTATTGTAGGAGAATACATTCAGGTGTGCAGTTTGAAAGCGGAGAGGTGCCAAGAGTTCATGAATGTCGGGAAAAGTATTATTGGGTTTCCCTGAAACACGACTAAAAAATATTGACAGCAATAACGTTGTTCTTTTTTCATAGAACAATAATATAATTGTTAGTGATATTTTGATATACGATATAGATAGCTGTACTATTTTTAGGAGAATTCAATTAGGGGTAAGTGTATAAAATATGTTTGGGGATAGTGACCTTTAAATATTATATTTATAGTAGATTTTTATTAGATACACGTTAATCTCACTATCATTAGTTTTCAATCTTACATTCACGTCTATGAAAAGATTGATCTTGGTAGCATAATAACAACATTAAGAAATTAAAAACATATATTTCAAAATTGGAACTCAGAAATACATTGAGCAACGGTGAAATAGTATCAGCACTAGTGCCGGCGACGTCGCTTCACTCGCCGTGAGCCGAGGCACGTCAGCGCACGCGTCGAAGAAAGTCCAATACCGGAACCCTCATGGCTTTCTATCAACCGAGACATTTCGAACGGAATTTATACATTTAATTTAAGATAGAGAATACAATATCTTTAGTGTTTTAAGGATTTTTCACATAGACATTTAAAATTAATTGACCGAATTTGAATTTAAGTGAGAAGTGACAAAAGTGTATTCGAAAAGTGATAAAAATATACGTTTGTGGTTAATTAATTAAAAGAAGTGCAGTTGAATTTGAAAATAATAATAATTTGGAAGTTGAATTAGAATTCCAACATGGATCCAAGGTAATTGCTCCTGTAATCTTCATAACGGTATAATGGATTTCGCGTATATATTGCAATCGTGTTGATCCGAGTGTTATAAGTACCGGTTTAATTTCTCCAAACGAGTCGAAACCGCTAGAAGATCTCACTAAGACGATTTTAAATCAAACATCATTGATATTCTACTAACCATCTTTATTTATATTTACTTATCTAGAACATTTGAAAGCAGTGACTCCATTTTGGACCAAAACACCACTTGTATTTTTAAATCATGCATATAAATTAAGGACCACAGGTGACATGGGTCGTATTACTTGAACTTTCATTGACATTTCTAATGGAGGCTATCGAATATGTCAAAGTATATTTTTGTCTCTGGTGTGTGTGTGTTTTCATGTCAACATGTTTTCATGGAACCATCTTTGTGTCGGTTGGAACTATACAAACGTAACCTTATAGCCATAAAGGATTCGTCAAACTCGATACAGCCATCTGTGAATTGGACATACCGAATTGACAACAATGGTCACGGTACTTAGCAAGGCGTTCAAACAGTGGCACTGTTCATATAGTTTCAAGTCTGCTAACATAGTAAACTGATGAGCAAACATTACGCTGCAGTTTCTGTTGTATTTACTAGTGCTAATGATGAAGTGAAAATATTTTGGACTAAATATCCAGTTATACGGTTCTGAAATTCCTTTGAGAGAGAGAACACGCAACACCTTGATATAATAATGCTGTTGTACTATCACATCGTCAGCAACCAACTTCGTCTATAGAAACTTTTACCCAATCGATCGACCATCTTGAACAAATTCAATAAACGTTATAAAATCTGAATAATTTGATACATTACACAACAGTACGAGTACCTGCAATTAAATCTATCATCTACAATATTGGGAAATGCTCTTAGAATGAATTATTCTATGAGACAAGTGTGAGTGATGGCTTGCATTAATTGATTGAAAGTTACAACTTTGTTTATGCCACGTTTTTATACTTGGCTGCACACCCGATGGTAAATAACCACAACTTATTGAAGCTACTCCTATAATAATTAGGTACTCACTAACCTATAAAAAATTTAAAATGTATTTTATAATGTTTCTAATAAATATTAACTAATAAACAACAGGTACCTAATTGACTATTGATATTCAAATAAGTTAATAATATATCGACCCGACCCAACCCAACCCAATTCTTTCCGTAACCTTTTCCGTTAACCCAATTAATATGCACTTCAAAGGAAAGCTTTGAAAGCACTTTCGTCTTCTAATTAACATTATTGAAAAGCTCTGAATATATTTATGTAATATCTTATTCAAATAAACTTTCAATTTTGAATTTCTAATGTTTGTTTTCATTTCGAATATCAGAACTCTCCATAACCTTTAAGGTTATTGTAACGTCCAAGTTGACATGTTCAATGCTGCCTACATTGAAGAATTTATGTATGTTATCTATGAAAAGAGCTGTAAGCAATGCTAAATACTAGATAATAAAGATCGATGGAATAGTTATGAGTTACTTAATAAATAAATTATTATTAATCAAAACGAATATCCAAAATTATCAACTACGGTGGATTAGGGTCTTCGGATCTAAACCAACCTGTATTGCCCCCGTTAACAAATATACCTATTGATGATGTATTCGTCTCTCTGGCAGCTTCCGCTGCCTTAAAAGCCAAGATAAACTGATACATAATGAAAGAACAATTAGAGCCCCAACTAGCTCCAGGCTTCAAATTGCATGCTTTGGATGCAACTGAGTCCAACGCTGCCGTGATTGATGATCTAAATTGATCGACTATGACTTAAGATTTTTAAATGATTCATTGACATTCACAATATATAGCTAAACTTGACATCTATCACGAACTTACTATGTTATTATAATTGATGATAAATTTCGATTGTAATCAGCTATCAGAGTCTAATCCACAGTCAAATCAAACGTTAGTATCCAGACCTTTAGAGCGGTTAAAAAGTTAAGTAAAACAAATATCACTGTCCATGCAGTCAAATGCTTTGCTATTCAGCTATTCTAGAAATAAAATGCATCAAACATAAATACTAAAAAACATTGTAACAACTGTGTTATGTAACCGAGTTTGTAAAAGAAGACACCTGTGTCTGTAGTTACGTACAAAATTATTCTGCAATTAGTTTAATGTATAATATTCAGTATTCATAAGTGTGCAATAAAGAATATAATTTCTATGTTGAACTCAAACCTATGTCGCAAACACGAATATACCGCAAGGATGCCACTGCGTGTGTCTAATTTTTGTAAACCATTTGACATTATGTTGTACGTTGCAATCATGTAATAGCATTGGCAACGCTAAGGATTGCGAGGTTACTCGTAAAGTGACATTATTAAATATTTCGTAGGAAAAGCTTTCCACACGGAAACCTCATCTAAGAATTTTTGATGTTCTAAAGTCCGTACTGTCCGTAAACTTTAAAATTCAAGTGTTTCTATCATAATATTATGATTTAAGGTTACAGTGTGGTACCTGGAAGAGTAGAATTGGGGCCACCCTATCTCTTATACAAGGCGACTAACAATGATTGGTGAAGAGTGGATGTGAATTAAATTAATTATGTAATTACATTAATTAGGAGGTCAACATCATTAATTATTTAATAAGATATAAATAAAAGACTTTTTTATTTACATATTTACAAATAAGTCTTCGTTGAACTTATTGAGCTTATTGCAACAACTATGTTTTAAAATTTCAATCTCGTCGTGTCTCTGTCCTTCAGCTCGTATATAATTTTCTACAAACCAGTTAAGTTAACCCAATTTGTAAGCCGTAGTCGACGCTAGTGGGTCAATACGTTATGACAAATCAATTACCATAAACATAATAGCTCAGATAGGTTTATAATTAGGATTTTTCTTGGACCGCTTGGCACAAAATTCTTTGTTATTTTATTTTAGGAATAAATTTGACTAGACTTAACCTTCTAACTTCTCAATATTATTTTACGTACAATATATTTATCTTTCAAAGATCAATCCTACTAAGCATCACGAATAATAACGATCCACTTGTCGGACGAGATTCCAACTGTCTTCACCTATATCAAAAATGCCTGTCTATAAATTATTCATGTTGTCTATGTCATTACCTTTTTCTCTTTCTTTGATATTGACTAAGAATAGGAAAGAGATATTTATGTACCCTTCCCATAGACTCTTCTACATTGATGGATGACTATGAATAATTTATATGGATTTAGTACTATTCACTTATAAATCACAGTGCAGCTGTGTTGTCTTATAGAGTGCTGTGTTGTTGTTTTTTTGTACTTTCATTGTTAATTCCGGGTTTTTGGGTATATTGAGGTGCGATAGGTATGTCTTGTATTATCTCACCTCCAGTTATAAAAGACCTACAGACAGCGTGCGTTTTAGTCGGTCTGAGTCCAATATAATCACATTCGCCGACTTTTATGAAGGTGGTATCAATAGTAGTATAATATTTCACCCTGTAAAAAGTGTTTTACAGGGATATAATAACAAAACACAAAATCTTTTGGATTTCATACTTGATTCAAATTCTGCAATATTTTGAAACAAATGAAGTTTTTTGTGTACGTGAGACGTTAATTTTTGCAAGAAAGAGTAACAAACATACAAACATAAATCCATCCATCCAAACACACTTTCACATTTATTACATTAGTAATAAAATTCGTTTACTCGATGGATATCTCGACAGCTTTACGTGTAAATCTGTTGAAGAGAACGAGTTCAATTTAAGTAGGTAAAAAATCACGATGATTTCGCATAAACCTGTGTTTAGTGGTACAAGGTGGCCACGAAACGGTGACACAGATGGGCTGCTGACCTACCGTGCTAATGGCTGCCATCGCAAGAAACCTAAATTTTTGTAACAACTGTGCGTGCCATTAATGGCACAGTAATGTGGTAATGTCGAATGTAATTGTATCGATTTGACATTTAAAAAGATGATTCAATGTTGCTGGACAATGACCTTCGTCTTCCAACAAAACGTACGGATTAACGTAGTTATGCGAATCTTTCATCAAAATTTTCACCTGTCGCTCAATATAGCAAAATAGGTAGTTTATAACAAAGTCGTGTTCTCTGTCCCTATCCCTAAATGATTTACGGATTTTGATGCGGTTTTTTTTAATAGATAGAGTGATTGAAGAGGAAGGTAAGGTAGGAAGGTAAGGATATGTATCTATCATCATACTATCATCATACTATCATCATACTACAACCAACTGGTGCGGAGCAGAAGTGAAAAATGTTGCAAAAATGGGGTGACGCAGACGAAGTTGCGCGGGTCAGCTAGTATTGTATACAATGTAGGTAGGAATTGATGTTGATGCGGGGTGTTACGGGAACGCTTCCGAAAACGAAAATCGAAAATTACAATATAGTTTAAATTTAAAAGCACATTTGAGAGCTTTTTTCTCATAATATGAGGCGACTTTGCGATTACAAATTGGAATATAAATAAGTACCTATTTTGGAATATTAATCGATGTTCCTATGGTGTAGTTCAATTTTAGCATTAAGCCGAATTGCTTTGATTAGCGGATACATATTTTTGGAGAGTGTACATCTGGTAAACAAAACGTCCATACAAAATGGAAGAAAATCGCTGTTGAAACCAATCTCAAATCTGTGTTAAGTCACCATGAGAATAAAATATATAATTCATGTTCATAAGACGCTCTGCTGTTACTTAACAGTTCGTTCATTCAATGTCAGTCATTATAATATAGAATTATAATAGAGCTTAGAATTAGTACTAATAACTCTTTACAAAAGCCACTGTTAAATATTTATACCATATTAACTAATACTTTAATGGCTTTAGTTACAGCATAATCATGTAACAATGAAATTTAAATTCAAATCACATCATTAATGATTTGAATCTTGTGCAATGGCGTCTCTGTCACGTTTTATAAGACATTCCCAAATTACACGTGTCAATAGAAACTGAGAGTGTCGTCCATCCATCGAGTTACGACACAATATACGCGCGGCCAGTGGGCAGCTAACTGTTAAGCTAACAAAACACCGAACCAGATGGTAGAACTTTCTCCTACACCGACGTTCAACATATCAATCTCTTACGTCAAACATTCATGCACAGAATAGAATCTCTTAGGGATGAACTGTGGATATTCCAAATAAGTAAACCAGAACTCTAAGTCTTGTTCATTAAGGACGCAAATTGTATGATCAGTATTTTTATGAAGACGGTCAAACATGCACGTAGGCTACAAATATCGATGCCACCGTCTCACTTGGGGCTGTGTACGTGTCAAATAAAGTTAGCAATGAAATCGACGACGAATTAATGATTTATTGATAGTCTTAACCAGGTCAGGTACGATATGGTTAACATTATAACATTACTGAACGGGGTATTGCGTGTCAAGTTTAAATAGGCAGGTTACGTGAGGATGAGAGTCCAAATTATTCAATCACTGCATTATCAATTACATTGCGAAAACGAGTTTGAAGTTGTTCTTTCTTAGTTTAGTGCGTTATGGTTACATATGAGAGTGGTGTTACATGCTATTAGAAAAAAAGTGATGTTCAATTTAACTTTGATCGCATATCATGCTTAACACGTTACGAAATTTTAATTAAGGAACAAAAACAAGTATTTATAATTTGAGAAATTAGCTGTTAAAGACATAAATTTTTGCTATTTAACTTTTGAGGTCCAAAGCGTAGTACTATTATTTATTCTGTGTCCAAAGGATACAAAAAGCAGGGTCTCACAGGCGCATTATGATTTACAAAGTCACAGGTGGCCTAAAAATGATGTGGGACGGATATTTTGTGATAGGGACCAAACTAAGAGGACTTATCCGTAAGTAACCAAATTTGTTACCCACATCTAATCTAGATAAGTACTTGTGTTTTGAGATTGGTGCATTCCCAATTCGAAAAAAACAAGCTTCAACATTGAATACCAATTGGGATTGGAATTGACAATAATCAACAACAAAGTAATTAGTTCCCATGTTCATTTTGAATATACTATTTGGAATAGTATGTCACGGTATTATAATTTGTCACTATTGCTATAAGAAGTCTATATTTCATAAGAAATCTATTACTTACGAGTAGCATTATAATCTGATAATGACATAAATGAATGCAATTGTAGTTAATTTGTCAGAATAATGTGGATACTTAGAACGGAACTTAAACCGGCTACATTAGCAAATCTCGATAAGCCAGTATAAGCTATATCCAGTCCTCATTTAGTGGACCATCAATAAATCTATGTGAAGCTTTTTTATATACTAGCTAACACTTGCACGCAGGTCTTGTGAGCATTTTTGACACTACCCGTTTCCGATCATATACACATAGTTTGTTGGTACCATACCATACCTCTATCTTCCTGATTGATCTACCTTTCTGCCGATCGACAGTGGCGACTGGTAGATGTTTTATTAAGAAATAAACAGCACCTACTATCGTTTCATATATCATATTGTGTGTATACCTATTGTCTGTCAGTGTTACTGTACTGAATATAGAAAACTGCCTGTGAAGGGTCCTCATAACCGCGATTGACGGTACACTGGTAGAAACTATAGGAACATCCGAATTCTTAAATTGCCATTATCACACGTTTCCAAGCATGCCGACCGGAATATTGCATATTTCTACTCTAAAAGCAATAACTTATTTTATTACTACGTGATGTCATGATGGATGATGTTTAAACTCGAAGCCTATCGTATTTGAAAGAATTCTGAGACATACAGACTATCTGTCTTATATAATAGTCTAAACGCTTGTGACCAAAAGCGTTAAAAATGCACATTCGTAGTGGCAGTCATGAATAACGATAATTTGGTATGCGGAACATACTATGATGAGAAACGTTTGAAATACGGTAAATTGGCATAGATACTCACAGACTTTGCTCTGATATTTCAAGTAATATAATAATTACTCACAATTACACGCCACATCATCCACGTTGATATTGATCTGGGTAATTTTTTGCGTCTAATTCTAGTAGCGCTAGAGTTTAACCGACTTATAGAACAATAATACTTAGAAAAGTAAAAAATAAATCAATTCCAGGTATACCCTAAGTATAAAAGTGCACGTAAAACTTTTAGTGCAATATCTTTAGATTCTCTTCACATATAATTCGGAATGTAAATAATGCCCCACAAACACAGTTCTATAAAAACCTTATTGTGCATACTCCGCACGTGGAGTACTGTCATCGCTGGTGGCTGGTCTGCCTGTCTCTTCGTGACTAGCAATTGTATAGTTCATTTACTTAATATATTGAAATATTATTGCATGAATGTACATATCGCCTAAATTGAATTTAAACACACATCTACAGTACAGAAATGTTCTGTTTATTTATATTTTTTTAATACCACTTAGGAGGCAGACTAGCACGGGGTCTACCTGATGGAAAGTGGTACAGTGGCCTATGGACGTTTGCAACACCAGGGACGTCATATTCGTGCTGCCGACCATATAGAGAAGAGAGGGTAAGGGCAAGGGGGAGGGGAGAAAGTTAAGAGAATCTCTGTGCTGTCAGTGCAGAAGACAAAAACGGTTTCTCGGTGTTCCCACTGATAACACAGAAACTCTCCAGCGAGCTCTGGCTACCCTACTCACCGCTGCAAACACAACACAAGGTTATTATTAGCCGCGATATTCTGTTACAGATAGTCTCATCTCAGATGTGCAGATGAATTCTTCTAATTATGAAACCATAATAAAAATCCATATTTGTCGTACAAATCGAAGTTCAACCTTTTCGTCTTTCTGTACGCACCTAAATAAAAATCTGAAACTGAATTGATCGAATTTAATAATATCTATTAAGAAATTATCTTGTTAAAAATTAAAACTATTTTTTTATAGAATATTAGCAACCGGATTACTAATATTCCCTCTAACCCCTCGAAATAAGCTATAGCAGTCATCAAATTTGGCGCTGATTTTCAGTTCTTACTAAGTATGATAATTATTTTGCACAAATACTTCATAATTACGTCCTTTAACTTACCTAATAAGATACTTATAAAATAAAGCAGGTGTCATACTACTTGGTGTAAAATAGTGTTGCAAAAGAACAACCGCGGCCGTGTGAGTGGACACTAGGCTAGTTAGCACTTTCAACCGTTTCTCAATAAATATGTACAAACCACCGATAACCAGTCTTTGAGGCCTTACACGGTGTTTGTGGATATTTCATACCATATTGATTTGTAGACTAAGTAATGCGGTAGACAGGTCAAGGTTGTCTGGTAGCTTTTTAAACTACAAAGCAGTAAAAGAGCTCAGATCTTGACTCTAGTGAAAAAATAACGTGAGTGGCACATGTCAAAACAGATCTTTTTCAGCACGCACATTCCAAAGGGCCGTATGTCAATTCACCCTATCTCCATCTCCACACACAATAGAATAATTAATTACCGTCTTCGGTCCGATCCTAGTCTAATGGAACTGCTTCATGATATATCCTTAACAATCTGCCATCGAAGAACCAATTTGTGAAGGTAGGAAATTGAATAAAATAGATATGTCTATTAAGTTCGGCCGTTTTGTTATTAGACTGATAATCATACCGAACTTCGATGGTTACAGGATGATAGGAAGTTGGACAAGATGATCTATTCTAAATCTAAGTCCGTTAATTTGGTGTAGTTCAGTTAGAGCAATCACACGATAATATTTATCACGCTTGCAATTCTAGGCTCCGTTTGGGCATTACTACGCTCCTCACATATTTTAGGACTTGTTTAAAAGCCCCATTCCATAGCCTGTAGGTTAAACCATTTAACACCTTCTTTATTTCAAAATACACGTATTTATTTCTTTCTTTCTTCTATCAGGAAGATCGTTCAGAAATTATTTCTCTAGTGGGGCGGTTGATGTAATTATTTTTTAAACCAAAAGCAAGCACCTTTAAAAGCAAGGTCAAAGGAGATTTCTCAATCAATTAATATGTGAAAGAATAGTAAGGTCTAATTTAGTAACAAGTCAATTATTTTATTTTTATATTCCGTTTATTTTTTGGTTATCAGTCATAACACGTATTTATTAAGTCATTACATGTACACACACACACAACTAATAGGTACATAAAAGTGATAAATAAAATGGCTTCATTTTTAAATGATGACTACAACCATTTCAGCCAATTAAATTTACTGTCGGTTTCAACGGATAAACTGTACCTGCCCTTGTCAGTTTCCCTTTTAAATATTCGCATTTGCCGCATATTTTATCTTACATCAAATAGTCCGATAAATACTCATTACAGCTCAGTCTACAATCATACAACGTTAAGACTGCGTATTCATATAGATGTCTGGTTTAGTTAGTCAAGTAATATGATCATACCTATAACATTGAAATCGATTACATCTTTAATTCGAAATTAGATCTACAAAGTGGGCCATGAGAGATTGTAATGTATACGAATTAGGGTTAATAAAATGTTCTTATCAATAAACCAGATGTATTAGAAGTCAGTAAGTATAGGAAGGTATGGGCGCCAAAACTTCTGGACCAATTCGAAAAAGTTACAAAAAGTTGTTATAAAAGTTAGTTAATCGCACCAGCAGCCGTCAAAGGAGAGGCAGTGCTTACAAACACAAATTAAAATCAAAATAAATACAAAATATGTGGTGTTACACCCTAAAGCAATTGTAAACATAAACAAAGCTATTTGGACATTGAAAAAAAAGAATGGCACCGATTTGTAAATAGACGTGTCCTTTCTTACAAACCTCTCTTTACATTGCGCACTTATATTGTAAAATGCTAGCTTCTGACCTTCATAACTATTACTTGTACTACATTACTATCACAGCCACAGATCATACAGACAGTTTTAAGAGCTTTAGCACAGATTATATTTATATGTAATAGGCTTCAGTTACAAAATCGTATAATCTACTCTAGATTATAATAATGTGTTATGTTGGATTCTCGAAAAAGCGGACGGGATATTATAGGCCCCTAATTTATTTATTTCATATTTCTTTTTGAAGTCAATTTATTTTTTATCAAATTACATTTAATTACCAGTCAATGCAGTTCAGTTCTGATATAATCGTCAGCCCGAGCGTTCAAAATAATAATAAAAGCCACAAAATAGGAACAAAAACCAAATCACCGTAAAAAAGAGAAAGGATTCTTGAGAAGCTTTGATCGGCGAGCACGAGCTCTGAATGATTTTTTTTTTAATCTTAATTAGGAAACCGTAGAATCTATCTTCCAAGATCCAAGTAAATGATATAACCAAAGTTTTAATTATTTTTCCAAACATTCAGTGTCTTAATCTCTTATCTGCTGATGTTTGAAAATATCAAAGTACTCTTTGTACTCGTTTTTTATCGCGCCTATTACCCATTCTAATCCCAATCCCACAGTCTTAGATTCTAATATTATCTTTTTAAAATTCTTTTATTTTCACAAATGACATCATACCAACTTCAAGTTAAACAAAATGTGATTTAATTTTTTTTTATTGTTAATATTTCAATACTAAGCACATAACGTTGTGCTCTAAAAATTTTAATGCCGGTGAACCGGCCACACATAAGAAAATTACATCGCTACGAAGATCCAAGTGAATAATTATGAGATCGCACACATAACCGTAACAAAAATACTGTACAATGAACGATATAACGAAACCCACGCAAATAGCTAACCATCATTTCGCTTCGTACGCGTACGCACAACTATTTCTCGGTGAGTTTGCACCACATCATAAAACTGGGTTATAAAACTATTGAATAATATTTAAGTACTTTTTTTATTGACAAGAGACGTCACGAATTTTCGGCATTCTGTTCATTTATTTTTAATAAAATTAGTTTCTGTAAAAAGACATCAATTGTAGGGTTGAATTCAATGATACATTTTTTTTATTCGTATTATGAATTGTGACGATGACAACAATTGGTTACATTAGTAGATAAGTGATTACGTTGGATCACACATGGCTACTTTTGACAACATTTTTAATCAATAAGAGATCAAAATTAAGCTTTACCGGATTTGGTTGGCACTGGTGATAATTTATTATGTTCAAAACTAAAAAAGAAACTACTTTTTCTAACATAGTAGGCAAAATGAGCCATGGTTTTCAGATAGCAATTCACCTTGAGGAAAACTGATACTCATAGAAAACAAGAAGTCAACATCAGATTTGTCATCAGTATCTCAACAGAGATAAGTAAATAACATTAATCTTAACACTCAAAACCTTTTACGATTGTTGATTATATTTGTAAAGAGTGAGAACATATTTATTCAAGGGTTAACAGACAATTGATTTTTGACAACAATATAACATCATTTTTCATCTTCACAACTCGGCTCGTTTGCGAATAATTACGAAATTATTACCGGTTCTAAAATATTGTTATAAGGTTTCAAATCGGTTGGCATATTTTCAGTTTCTATTTGCTTGTGTTCAAGTATGGTTGTTGGATGAATAATATGAACAAATGTGTCTTCTTCACGGCTGTTAGCTCTGTTATGTTAGAGCTCTTTTGGAAGTAATGTATCCGTGACGTATAGTCTGTGGTGATCGCGTTACCATGCTCTTTGAATTTAAACGTGACTAGTTAGTTAAGTTTCTATACGTAAAGGTTCGTTACGTCTGTTTTAGTTTGCAGTCCTATGTTATCAATTACCTTTGAAAGGGTTTTTGTTACTACATACTTGAAAAAATATTATGAAACATGGATATTGTTAAAATAACTCAAATCTCTTTTTAATGAAATCAGTGTAGTATTGCCTATTTCTCTAGCTTTTTATTAATGTTAAACAAAACTGCCTTAAACAAAACAATTTTTTTTTTCAAACAATAAACTGAAAACAAAAATATCGAACGAGTCTTAGGTACTAATAATAATATAAAGATATTCTGCAAATATGAGATAGGATAATACTTTGGAAATGACATTTGAGCCTAAGTCTTATAATAGCGATACTACTGATATGTGATAACATACCACACCACATTATTAACAATGAGGTGGTACTTTAATTAAATGACAGATCACTTATTCATATTTTTGCCATGTCATTATTAATAACAACTTTATTAACCTTACCTCATTAATGAAATTGAAATTACATACTTAGCCAAAATTTAATGATGTGTTTTGAATATTTCATACTTGTTAATAAAGAAGTATCGATATTACGAAACAAACAAAGCTGTGATATTAAAATTATAAATTGTTAGTGAAAGTTATTTAGATTTTTCACACCGATATGCAAACCGCAAACAGAGGTACGCAAACCGCTAGGAATTTAACGAAGAAAGTCTACAATTTACAAGCAAAGTCAAGAAGATTAGATGTTTGATGATTCTAAGATTACGTAATTTAAATATTGTAACTAATAGATTCATTAAAAAAAAAAAAAAATTAACCGAACAAATTATATTAAGAACTCTGTTACAAAATCTTGTTTTATAGGAGTATGAACTTTACCCCATAATTATAATAATAAGATATAATAAATACCACTTAGATGGCACACAAGCACACAGCCCACCAGATGGAAAGTGGTTACCGTGGCCTATAGTCATTTGTAATACCAGGAGCGTCACACTCGCGCTGTCGATATTATATCGCTATTCTTAGTTAAGTTTGAACTGTGCTAGCATTTTGAATTATATCAACACGATTTTAAAAGGTCCGTTGACATGGAAATTGTAGGTATACAAGATCTGATACTTAATAATCGTTACGAGTAACTGTTGAATGTTATTAAAAGGTATTCAATCTGGAACAAGATATTACGGTTTCAATCACAACTTAGGTGTTTGTAGAAATAAAATACAAAAAAGATCTCCGAGTAAAACCTGTTAAAATTTCTCTTAAGTTCAAATTCAGCCGGTCGACCCCATTTCTAATTTGGCTGTTCTACTGACACACAATACGAGTAATTTACCTCAAAATATTTGTTACCAATTATTTGTAAAATTCAAACGCTCTGCTACTGATTTCGCTTATCTGTTTCTATCCATCAGCTGTAACGGTACCAAGGCTATGACGTCATTGGTGTTGTTTGCTTGCCACTTCGATAGATGGCGCTTATCGATTTAAATTCAAGATATGGTTTGCTTCACACACCCAGCATATAAGATTTTTTCGCCCGTCGTACAATTGCCATCAGGAGGGTCTTAACTGACTCGACTGAACAGCGAATGATGAGTTCGGATATGAATCTTTGTGATTTAACTTCGCTCTCTCTCAGGTCAACTATCGCAGACCTTTGAGTTGAAGATCTGACGCTGTTTTTGGCCCCTATATTAAATGATTAAATTAAATAATAAATTAAATTAATGTCTTTCATAAATCATAAAACGGTTAAAATATTAATAGACATATTTTAATATACCTATCCGTTATTTCCTGTTACGTGCCCTCCGGCCGGCGCAGTACATTATACTCGCTCACAAGCATATTCGCAAAACATCATATTCTCGTGTTATGATATTATCGCGTCATGATATTCCTACAGTATGATAGTCGAATAACATGATAATCACAGAACATGCTATTCGCAAATAATTCAATGTACAGTCAACGACACATTTTTTTCTTGAAATGAAAATCATATTTAATTAATTACCTACATTGCAAACAAAACACAATTACGCTTAGGATAAATGAAATTATTATTCTCTAAGTAAATCGAAAAAAGATATGAAAAATTTAATCGTATCTCACTGCATTTAATCGCTTAAGGTACTCCTGAACTAAAAAATCGTTCCTCACATAATCATTGACTATGCCTGATATTTTTTTATTCTTTTCTATTTTTTTCCTCCTTTTTACGTCAGTGAAATGTAAATTGTTTCTTTTCAGTTTAATATTATGTTGGAATTTGCTTTCTTAATGTAACTTTTAAACTATCGCGGCGTTTACTCATAGTGTTTATGAATTGCGGGACTTCACGCGATATATTTTTTTTTGAACACTTACTTTTGTCGACGTTTCGGGTGCGTTGCAGCACCCGTGGTCACGACTTGACTGGCCTGCGAGCGTCGCGCGGTGTGCAGGAAACATTTTTTGTGTGCCTACCCTCCATTACTTTAATGTTGAATGTAAGGCTGGCGACACACCACACTCACTATGTCAGTTTTAGATGGCATCGGCAGCACTGTGTTCTTGGGTTTCACTATTTGAATCACTGGATTCCAGGTCCCGGATAATTTGAATCCATCTTCCCTATTGAAATTTTTATATTTTTTAATTTCAATAGCTTCGCGCACAATCCGTGGATAGTAGTGGCGCTCAGTGGAGAGGATTTTGGGTTGATGCAGTTCACGTCGACAAAAGTAAGTGTTCAAAAAAATATATCGCGTGAAGTCCCGCAATTCATAAACACTATTTGCTTTCTTTTTTTAAAAGTGATATAAATTGATACATGGTTGGCTTTTTTGGAATTTTCATATTTATAAATAAGAAGAATAATGTAGCTGGCCAGTCAACAAAGGAGGTAAAAATCACCTACCTAACTTACCTACAAAATAGGACTAAGCGATGACATTGTTATTATTCCTCATAAGAGGACATAATTTACCGTCCAGTTACTGGACTCTCTAAGAAGTTTCATAAGTACTGTAGATTTTACCATTATGCACCAGTACAAATTTTGTACTGGTGCATAAAGTTACCGTCCGCGTCGGCATTATTAATATGGATCCTAGTGTACTTTTTCAAATATGATGTTTTTAACTAGTAGTGTTTTACGAATATGGTCTTTTACAATAATAATATTTTACGATTATCATGTGATGAGAATATGATGTTTTGCGAATATGCTTGTGAGCGAGTATAATGTACTGCTCCGGAGGGGTTACGTGTTATACAACAAGTACATTTATTACATATATATGCTATTTTTTGATTTGCATTAATTAAACATAATTACAAATAATATTTTATTTATTATAAATTATAATATTTTTATATTTTATTTATAAAAGTATATACTATTTCATTGATGTTAAAAAATTACACAGTAAATCACATTTTTTATTGAAAACGAAGTTAGTTTGATATCTTCGCAGTTTTATACTCACTGGTGAATTCCGACCTCACAAGCAGGACGAGGTGAACCGTTTACCATTTATGGAACAGTGTCTACAGACATCAACGGCGCACTTGTATACATAAACCAACATGTTATAGATTATGATATATGACTTGTAGTTCATAACACGTTTTAATTGCAAACCACAAGTAGCAAAGCAAGATACTGTACCAGTTTTATAACCATTATCAGTAAGGGATAACCAGTTCTGTAAACCACAGGAAGTGGGTCAAATTGAACTTGTAAGATTACGAGTTGAATTTGACCCACATCCCGTGAGATTTGAATTGAGCTGAATTTTTTCGTTCATATCTAAGTTATTATAAGTATGTTTATATTAGTGTAAAGTCGCCGCCAAGTAAAATACTACAAATATAATGAAGCCAATTTTATTAATTAACGTCATAGACTACACAGTTTAATAACGAATTGTTGCTATCCGCGCCTAAAAAGAATGAGAAAACTCAATATAATATTTCAACGTCATAATTATCTTACGTTCTATTGTGCCAGATGCCACTCATCAAAACTCGTACATTTCCCATACCTGTAACAAAAAAAGAATTATTAGTAAATTCCTAATATTAATATGAACATTTTTCATACTTGCAGAAATCAGGTAACGAGAGTTCAATCGCGCGTCGCACCATGGGTCAAGAACAGTCGTACGCGCATGCTGGCGTCACTCAAGTGAGGCGGTATAAGGAGAAGTACGACGAGCCTCTTCAGTACCGAAGCTCACCTGTCGACTACCGCGCCAACGACTACGAAGACCAAGACTACAGGAGACACAAAGCGAGAAGAAGCGCTGAAAGTTTTAAAAGCGACAACTCATCAACCGAAAGCAGCGGCTATCGGAGCGGATCCAGCGCGTACGAATACCGCTCGGAAAGATCCTCTAGGAGTGATTACTACTGCACCTCCTTGTACAAAAACGAACACTACAAGGACGTCAACAAGGAACTGTATAAGCCTGTTAAACTGCACAAAGAGAAACGATATAACACCATTCAAATATTCGACACTGATAAAGAGGAACTGAAGAGTGCACGCCTTAAAAGTTATCTAAGTGAAGCAGATAAGTCCAAAACAACGCCTGCAAAAAAACCTGGTATCAGAAATTACACTCCAAAAATTCTCTCAGAAGAAGATCAAAGAAAAAAGCAAAGTTGTATTTAAGAGAGTGAAGACTAGTAGGATAAGTTGTAAATATTAGTATAGCGGTAGATGAGTTGTACAGGTAAAGATGGAGGCGGCAGGAGCGCTGGCCAGCTTGGCACCTTCACCCATCACCGTATTGGGTCTGATACCACTCCTGGCACTCGGGATCACGTACTTCAGATACCAGCAATTCGACCCAGAATCCTATATTACCGAAGTCAATGCTGTAAGTACATAATATATTCATCTTACGTACACTTACGCATTTCTAAACATTATTTAATTATATAATACCGTTTCGCAATCGCATTTAGCGTATCGATGTAAAATAGTAAACCAACAATGGTTTCTTAATGGTAACGTATTAAAGTAGCTTGCACTTTTAAATTTGCATAATGTTACTTTCTGTTAATTGAGATCCTTACATTGAATCCCTGACACAATTGGGCTACTAAGTAACAATCCCAAATAATACGTCGTAATATTTGGGAATCTAAATCAATGAAGTTCAAATACTGTATAGAGACAATCAATTTAAAATTCGTATTCATAATTTGTATTTATTTTTTAAATTCCAGATGTTGCCGATCTACGACTTTGTGGTAGTCGGCGGAGGTTCTGCCGGAGCAGTGGTGGCGTCGAGACTCTCCGAGATCAGCAACTGGACAGTCCTGCTGCTGGAAGCTGGTCAGGACGAAACGGAGATATCGGACATCCCCGCTCTCGCAGGTTACACGCAACTCTCCGACATTGACTGGCAGTTCCAAACCACGCCCTCCCACAACCGCTCCTACTGCCTCGCGATGAACGGTGACCGCTGCTTCTGGCCTAGAGGCAAGGTACTTGGTGGCTGTAGTGTGCTTAACGCCATGGTATATGTAAGAGGTAATCGCAATGACTACGACTTATGGGAAGCGCTCGGCAATCCCGGCTGGTCATACGATCAAGTGTTACCGTATTTCTTAAAGTCTGAAGACAATAGGAACCCGTATTTAGTGAATACGCCTTATCATGCTGCTGGCGGTTATCTCACTGTTCAAGAAGCACCATGGCGTACACCACTATCAGTAACATTCCTGAGAGGCGGCATGGAACTGGGTTATGAGAACCGTGATATAAATGGTGCGAAACAGACAGGGTTTATGTTGACCCAAGCAACAATGAGACGGGGCAGCCGCTGCAGCACGGCCAAGGCTTTTCTCAGACCTGTCAGACAAAGACCTAACTTACACGTGGCTTTAGGTGCTCAAGTAACGCGGATTCTGATCAATCCAGTTAAGAAACAGGCATATGGTGTAGAGTTTTACCGCCATGGTCAAAGACACAAAGTCAGAATCAAAAGAGAAGTAATAATGTCCGCTGGAGCATTAGCGTCGCCAAAGATAATGATGTTAAGTGGCATAGGCCCTGCAGATCACCTTCGAGAACATGATATACCTTTGGTGGCTAATTTAAAAGTTGGACATAACTTACAAGATCACGTTGGTCTTGGCGGTTTGACTTTCGTAGTAAACAAACCTGTGACTTTTAAAAAGGACCGTTTCCAGACATTCCAAGTAGCTATGAACTACATCTTGTACGAAAAAGGACCAATGACAACACAAGGCGTAGAAGGCCTAGCTTTTGTCAATACTAAATATGCACCTACTTCAGGTAACTGGCCTGACATACAGTTCCATTTCGCACCTAGCTCAGTGAACTCTGATGGAGGTGAACAGATTAGAAAAATATTGAACTTACGTGACAGGGTGTATAATACGGTATACAAGCCCATAGAAGATGCCGAGACCTGGACCATTTTGCCCTTACTATTACGGCCGAAGAGCTCTGGTTGGATTAAGTTGAAGAGTCGTAACCCCTTCCAAGCCCCTTCAATTGAGCCCAACTACTTTGCATACAAGGAAGACATTCAAGTATTGACAGAAGGTATAAAAATTGCGATGGCCTTGTCGAATACGACAGCTTTCCAGAGATATGGCTCTCGGCCTCACAATATTCCTCTGCCAGGATGTCAGCATCTTGAGTTATTCAGTGATGAATATTGGGAGTGTAGTTTAAAGCATTTCACTTTCACGATTTACCATCCTACAGGTACGTGTAAGATGGGCCCGAAGCATGACCAAGACGCAGTAGTGGACCCAAGGTTACGTGTGCACGGTGTTGCCAATCTTAGAGTTGTTGATGCAAGTGTTATGCCCACGATTGTGAGTGGCAACCCCAACGCTCCTGTCGTTATGATAGCCGAGAAGGCATCAGATATGATTAAAGAGGACTGGCTTGCATTATGACAGTGTTGAGTGTGAATGTAAAATAGTCATGAACAAATGTGTTAGTGTAAAATACTCGGTAAAATTGATTTTATTGAAAATAATTTTATAAATGAGTGTAAGATTGTAAATATTATGAGTAAGATTTGTGTAATTATTTTACTTTTCATGCATAAATTGTAAACCACATACCCATGTAGGTATGATATGCAATAAAAATAGAAAATAATGTTATTTTATTGTTTTTTGTACCACCTGTGCTGGATGTATCTCTACAAGATGTCGATTGGAATTCAGTAGTGTTATTGAAAATTTCTTAACAGAAAATTCTGATTCAGTAATGCTACTAAGAATTTCTTAACAGGAAACCCTAAGTGAGTACTGCTACTGTGAATTTTTAAACAGAAAATCCTAACCGCGATAGCCTAGTGGTATGAGTAATGGACTGCTGAGACGTGGTCTCGGGTTCGATCCCAAGTTTACCATGGCACACACCAATAACATTTCGATGTTTTTCGAAGTTATGTGTGTATTTATCGCAGGCTTATAAGTACCCGGTTAATGGCAATAGGCTCGCCACCTATTACATTGGGACCTAAACATAAACTGACGAAATGTGAGTGCTAGCACCTCTGCCAACCCCTTCGAGCACATAGGCGTGAGTTTATGTTATGTTATGTTATGTTAAAATCCTGATTCATTAGTGCTACTGAGAATCCTACGTGTCGACAAGTAACACATGCGGTGGCTGATACGACTCATTTACAACGGTGGTATGCGAAAGTAATATAAACCATAGTAAGTATTTATTAGGAACAATATTAATAAACATTATTATTAGTGATGAATATATTTTCAACATTGAGAAATTCTAGTAAGGGCAGAGATCGGCGAAAACGTAAATTATCATGAAGCATGAGCTACATCACCTGTTCCAGGGTCTTTCGTTACCAATAAGTCCACGTTCTTTCTTTCGATGAAGGCTCTCTTTGGCTACGTTAACGACACCACAAAGTGGATTTTTAATTCCAAACTACACTATGTCCATCTAGTGGCGAATAGCGTTATTACTAAATGTGAAGTCGTGTTATCAAACATTAGAAATAAAATATGAAAGAACCTTGGAAGAATGTATTGTTCCAATAACATAATACGACTTTTGAAATAATATATTCACCCTTATTAATAGTACAAATATCGCAGTCCACTAAAACAAAGTGAAAATTATTTAAAATGTATTCATTGAAACACCAGTGGCGCCATCTAGAATTAATGTGACATAATATGAACACTGCGTACTTCTTACTAAAGTTTTGTCTAGTGAAAGGATTCCACAAAATCACGATAGATGTCGCTTTAATATGTGAAACAAATCTTAAAAAATTAAAACATCCTTATGAAATTGTTTATTGCAACTGGCTACAGAAAATTGAGGACCGGGAGCAATAGTGTGCATTAGGAAAGGCCTATGTCCAGTCACTACTACTAACAATTACCCTGTTGGTGTGTATGGTAATTTCACTGCTGTCCTGCTGCGACAGGGTAGATATTAAAAGTATCAGTTTATTTCTAAATCTGTAATCATGTATTAACTTAAGAAGGTATACTTCCTATAATTAAAAAAATGCAGGGGTGGAAAATGAGACAGAATTTTCCGCTTTGTTTGCAGCTTGACTACATGTGTACAAATTTCCAAGCAAGTTTTGCTTGGTGTGCGTCTTAGGGTCACTCAACGGTGCTTAGTACCTCTCTCCCACAGGGGAGACACTCACTGCCACCGCCTGCCTGATCACTGCCTAACCGCCTCGCGCCTGTTAATCGGTTTGAGTCCGATATATCCGATTATTTTCGTTCAATCCCAGTATCCATTCGCGGAGAGGTTGGCTTGCTTGGGTATTTCAGCACATAAAAAAGCGGTAACAGTCATAACTGACAATGATCATATTGATTGAATGCCGTTCGTAGGCATCAGTAACCGTTTATAGTCAGGGATAATTACCATCTAAGTAATTTCGGGCCGTCTCGATAGTTTTATTACGCAAGCAAAACTTTCAATGATGTTTTTATTTATGGCACGTCAATTTGACTTCACCTCGCCAGATGTTAAGCTGAAGGCAAAGTCTCATGAAAGAGGGTCACCATTGCAAACACATTCAGTGCTACAATGGTGGCGCTCAGCTTGACGGCCTCATCAGATGCTTTTTCACGCCCCGCTTAAAGGACCCGGGACTGTAGGAAGAAGGAAACACGTGCGCCGGCAAGGAATTCCTGGACTTTTATGCTTTTTTCTAGCAACTGCTAGAAAATCTATACTAATCGCATTCCTGATCAGTGCTCCCGAACTTGAAGATGTTTACTATCAGTATTACCAATATTGTGGGTTCGAAATTCTACCGTAAGTTTAGATTTTTACCAAAATAAATAAAATGATTTCTTTAAAATATAGGCGATATAGGCGCCCGTTTAAGCAGTCATTAGGTACAATGATCAGATGTAAGATTACTGTTCGCGTAATGAAAAATGATAAAATACTTATGAGTACTAATTCTAAACTAAACATAGCAAATTATATAACCCCATCGCGGTCCTTTTAAACGAGAAAAAATTAGCTAGAGCATGTTAGTAACATATTATTCTAATTACTTTTCTATTATTATTTAGTACACGTTTATTTTACTTCACCTCGCCTGGTGGTAAGCTAAAGACAAAACCTCAGAAAGAGGGTCACCATTACAAAAACGTAGATACAGTGTTACGAAGGCTGCGCTCAACTTGACGGCCTCATTAGATACTTTTGCACGCCCAGCTTAAAAAATCCGAAACTGTAGGAAGAAGAAAACACGTGAGCATGTACGGAATTCCAATGTTTTCATAGGTTTACCCATGAAAAGTTCATAAACAGTATTATAAACTACCGAATAATTAGATATAAGTATTTATTTTATTTTCGCTATATTACATAAACAGAAAGAAATAACATGTTGATTTGAATCTTAGTTTCAGAAATATCAAGTGTCAATTAGCAACAGCCTGAAACAGGTAAATAATACTATGCGAAGTAAGTATTAATTTGGTGTTATATCATATGAGTTTAGAATCGTATACAAACAGAAAATATTAGCAATACCAATATTGAATCCCGCGTTACACAAGCATTGAACTTCATTCGAGAGGATAACAAGAACAAAATTTGACTACTATTACCTAATATTAGACACAGGCACAGTCGTCCTCAAAAGTTACACACGAACAAAACCTGTACATCGAAAAAATAAATTGATTTGCCCATAATAACATACCCAATTACCTGTGTAATCTTCATTTTCAAATTTCACACTTTATTTTTAATGATTGCAAGATGGAATTCCCTAAAACAGATCGGTCAAAGCAAGGAGAACCGGTCTAGAAGGGGCTGCATGTCCATATACCTGTACATCGGAGAATCTTATAAGCGCCTCCGAAAACGTAATCCAGGTTGCAGCACACTGGAAATACGGAATTTAGGAGTGGAAAGGCAGTCAATTCGACAGAAGAATTTTTACAATGTTGTGTCATAGACGATAAATGAGGGTAACCTTTATAAAATTTATAAGAATAAATTAAGGATAAATGTTAGCGACTGTACCATCGCCATATTATTACATTATATTCGTATTCTTATCTATTAGGTAAGTATAAGCAGTGATATTATATATAGATATTGCAGCCACCGCGCGGAAACAGTTGCCGACGAATTCAGATATGAATCTGTCGCCATTTTAAACGGTTTTATTTAGCTCACCCCGTTTGTTTTATTATTTATTCTTGGGTCAAATTTAGTAATTCAAATTTCACCCTCTTCCTGTTAACCGATTAATCTGAAATTTTGTATACACTTTGGATTTTGGTGACAATACAATTATGTTTATTCATTATCATTATAAATCCAAGATGGCGGCCGCTACAAAATGGCGGATAACGTAGGTTTTATCAATCCCATCAATATGGGTATCAAATGAAAGGGCTCAACAAGCAGAATACAATATTCTATAAAAAATTGAAATCCAAGATGGCGGCCGCTACAAAATGGCGGATAACGTAGGTTTTATCAATCCCATCAATATGGATATCAAATGAAAGTGCTCAACCAGTAGAAATGTAGAATACAGAGTAAAAAATAAAAATAAAAAAAAACTAAAAACTAGAAAATAAAAATAGGTAAAAAAACTTTTTAAGTTAAACGGTTTTATGTTAAACATACATTGCAATGTTTAAGATAAATGTACTAAAAACCAAAAAAAATAATAAAATAGATACAGTCGTGGGAATTATAAACATATGCATAGACTAGACTAAAATAAAACCGTGGGGCACGTCAATTGTCTACAAATTATCGACTTAATGTGCGATAGAAGAATCGTTTAATTCGTCGTTAGGCAGTTGGCCCGCAGACGGTGAGGAAATTACTATTTTCTGACGTGCCCCACGGTTTTATTTTAGTCTAGTCTATGCATATGTTTATAATTCCCACGACTGTATCTATTTTATTATTTTTTTGGTTTTTAGTACATTTATCTTAAACATTGCAATGTATGTTTAACATAAACCGTTTAACTTAAAAAGTTTTTTTACCTATTTTTATTTACATCTCCTTGACATCTATCTGTATCGTACAGTCCGTATTATTTACAGTATGATAAAAAAGACTAAAAAAATAGTTACGCTGTTGACCGAGCTTATTAGGAAAATGTACGAAGATACAAATAGTATTTTCAATATACATTAAGTAATTCATAATAATGGGTCCCGTAAACTAGGGCTCACCAGATTCTTTGGCCGCTGGAACTAAACATCGCATCGTGCTATTTTAGTTTGTATCGTTATCGCCGGTGCGCTGAAATCCGAAGGGGCACTCACATGTCAAAACAAGACTCTGGTCTATCGGTTTTGAGGTCTAGCGGCACCAAGACTGAATGCATATTCTAGTATTTTACTAAGACCTTAATTGTCTTACTGTTACGAATGCTGTGAAATACACTTCCTTTAAGCATTACGTAGTGAATCGTGATAAACTCGGAACTGGTGCCGGGTTGTGGTATAATGAAGATAAATGATATAGTAACGTTGTAATTTACATTCTATAGAGCTCGAGAATGAATTACTTAATCAACTTGTAGCAAGAATAACTGAGAAGTTATTATTATTTACTTATCATAAACGGAGGTAGGACACGACGGTATCTCCCGTCCGAAATGAGCTGTCCAACTGGGGAAGTACCTCCGCCCTACAGAAGACCGCGGTCATAATAACCATCGTGTTGTGTTCCCGCCGGTAAGTAGGGTAGCCAGAGCTCACTATACCCCTCCTTCCCCTCCCCTTCCTAGCCTCCCCACCCCTTCCCAGCTCTCCCCCTTCCCCTTCAGGGTGGGCAGCGCGTGTGTGACAACCTTAGTGTTGTACACGTTCATAGGTCACGGTGGCCGCTTTCCATCAGGTGGGCCGTGTGCTTGTCTGCCACCTACGTAGTATTAAAAAAAAAAGCTACCTTATTAAGGCCATAAAAGGAGAAGCCCCCACAATATGAAACAGGGTTGAGAGAAATAACGGTAGTCGCTCCTATAAAACCTAAATAAACAAAACAAAAGGCCGAGCAAATGCCTGTCTGTTTTAGTAATGAGCTGACTGTTTAAGAGATTACATTATGTCACAAAAGTACAGTCAGCTGTGCGTACGCATTGCGTTTCCACGTTGTTGCGCACTAACCTAACACCTTCAATGCGACTGAGCTCACGTACGCCAGTGTGCGGTTGTCTTACGTAAGAACGGTTTACAGGGTTCCGCATATGACTGAGAGCACACCTTAACACAGAACGGGTAAGATTGTTTCAAAACCATACATCTTTTTATGTGTAGTTTTATAACATGTTTGTTAACGTAGCTTGCTATATTATCAAACATCAAAAGTATAAAAATTCAGACTGAAATGACAAAAATACGGGACATTTCATGTAAATGAGGTCAGATTTAAAATAAGGATTTTCCGATCTATTTTTATACGTACTAACTACGTTTTTTACGTACTTTATACGTACTACGTTTCGGAGGAGTGCAACCACAAATACCATCAGATATCTAATCTTTTATTAACTTGTACTGTATGTATGCATGTAATTTGTTCGGGTGAAATCTTGCAACTAGATTTTAAAGCAGACATTGTCAACCGATTGCGATTTTTTTTTTGACTAGATGAGTCCATTCATACGTTCACGCATGTTTCCCGCCGGTGCGGAGTAGCTTAAACCATAATCCACCATTGTGCAATATCCTTACATACACGTGTTTGTGTTTCATCCACTGTCCATATACGACTTCTGTCAACTGTACTCTAGAATGGATTCGGTCCAGAGTGGTATCTTCAGCTTTTAGATTTTTTGTAAATCACAATTTACTTAAAACGTAGTGGTTATAAGTAAATTGTGATTTTAAGTTAAGCTTATGAAGAAATTATCGACCGTAAAAAATAAATTTGTGTTTACACATGCGCGTATGAACGGTCTGCCTACGCGCACTGGTTTTAAACGTCCAATTATCATTTTATAATCATTCGAATTGCTCTATTGCAAAATTGACGGGTTAGAATCTGCATTCAGTAAGAATTCCGACTTCAATCTGGAAAATTATTGTGACGTAACGATTTGGTAATCTCAATTATGACTGCATACATTATATACCGCTTATAGTTGCTTTTATTGGTTTCACCTGTAACTATTTAGGTAAACAAATCTTGGATGTTGAGTTCAATTTAACTAACTTCTTACAGTACATTTGTAAGCGTTGGACTTATGAATAACAATCGCCATCAGATTAGCCGAGTTAGCCGAGCCAGGGGTATGTGCCTTAGAAAAACTCACTTGGCTCAAAGCAGCATAAGATTTTAGGTATATTTAGTATTAAGTAAGCTGTTTGAAACAAATATTGGTCACGGTTCCTTAGTCACACAGGAAATAATTTACTAGACAATAATTGGCACTAGAGCCTCGACCATCAATCGCCTGCACCAGATTTTCGAAGCCCAAGCCAGTCTTATCAGTAAGCATTTTCATCTATAGATTAACGGACGGGGTTTCGGGAACTAGGCTCAGACGACTGTCGGTTTCGCACAAGTTAAAATAAACCCCAATTATAGAAAGAGATAACGAGTACCCAAAGTACAAGCTTTGGATGTCACCGGGATTGATTTTCTGGTGTACCGACGACGACGTCTACAAATACACTTATGAATACTCTCTCTTCAATATACAGGCCTGAATATAATATAAACCTAGAATATAATTGCCCTATCATACAATTTGTACTCTTAATATCAAACAAAACTTTAAACACCTTTCAATGTTCCCACAACGTACACATGCCTCGTTTAATCTCTTTACACAATACATCAATCTCAACTGATTATTATCCGAACTCATAACACATAATAATACCGACGTGTATTTAACCGCGCTAACTCATTAAAATTCAGACCTCACTAAATATTTTGACCTCATAACCACACGTAACATATCTCGCATCGCTCGCACTGACATAACTAGGCTGTACTCATTCACCGGACAGTATTTCCGCTAACGCATAGCTCTTACTCCAAAGGATCTTATTACAGAAGTTTTGTGTTATATAATACGTAATCGTATATACTATTTATTGTTCAAATAACTCCCGTTTAAGCAAATACACTTCATGCACAAGTACGGGCATAGACGAACTTATTACCACAGAAATTCTCTACCAGTCAAAAATGGTGCAGAGAAAAGCTCGTGTTTGTATTATTGAGAGCGCAAGAGAAGGAATGCATAGTATACAGAAGTAATAACTTTAAAGTATTTGAATGCAGGTATATTAGACCGGATGTGTGTACTAAAGGTTTTTTCAATTTAGTGCGGTCATGTGGTCCACTTTGTCTCTGAGTGATAACACTCAGGTGAACATTTATATAAACCCAAAAATGTTAGGGTTGAACAAAAACCCACTTATCATCAATCTCTAATTTTCCTCCGCGACATCCACGGAAGGAACTTCCTTGGCCGCTATATGAGCAAAGTGGAATTTAAACTCTCTATTATTTCCTCCTACATATATATTCACCTCGGAGCTAATTCATCGTAATATCACTTAAGTGAAAAGATCCAACATTATTGGTGTCAATTGTTCACCTTGCACTAAATGCACGCAGGTGAACTGGTACAACTGTTTTTATAATTCAATTAAGTGCACTCACATAAGAAACGTACGAAAAATTTTGTCGCAGTTACCAAATGAATTTAATTGCGAGAAAACCACTGTTTATAAGAGATCTGGCAAACCACAACTGCTGAGAACATTATGTAAAAGTCCAGGGACACAGGTCTCCTCATAATATTTTTTTAGCCATTAAAGAGCAAATGATGATTTCTAATGCACACAAACTTTGAAAGTCAGAGGTGCGTGACCGGAAAACGAACTCGAATCACTAGCGTGAGAACGGCAATTGGCTTCTTAGTTATTATTAGAAAAAACAATGAATATCCACAATTTTATTACAATTGCTCAGATGCAAGAGATGATCAATAGATGCAAGATCCGGTAATCTAGCGTTTATGGAAGTAAGTTTGAGAAATTAAACGGCAGTGGCTTACATAAAATAAAAATATATCATGGAGAGGAGGAATCAGAGAACGTACTCTAGATACTTCAAAGCGAATGTTTTGTTTGGAACCAAGATCATCATTTGAAATATAGCAAAAATCGAGTTAGGTTACAATTTTTTTTCTTACACAGACTCTTACGCATTATGAATATATATAATCATAAATATAATATTATTAAGTATTCCTGCAACGTTGCAATTTCGTAGCCTAGTGAACTGCATGTGGCCTACTGAAAGTTACGCGTGGTTTGGTCAAAGTTCATCAAATGTGAAACGAGTCACGTACTAAATTCTTACGTCATAATCATACATTAATATCAATATAAGTAAACCTAGCCACGCTCTGGGATACTAATAGTAGGTACTCTTGAATATACACACTGTTAAATTTTTTAGTCAAGCCATCGTTCACTTTAAGGGGCTTGTGACTATAGGATTATACTATTTATTTATGATTTCTCAGTAATATCTATTGTACTTTATTCAGGAGTAATGTAGGCGTTAAAAATGGTTGAGCATAACTGACTTAAACTCAGAACGTATCACGTTACGTTTATATTTTTCAAACAAAGACTGGAGTTATCTTTATTGTTTCTGTAAATACGAGTAGCTCCCACGATTTAGAACAATCCATATAATTATGGTGAAAATTTTTGCAAGTTCGCACTGGACAAGTAATTAATTAGAGTGCGGAAATAGAATAAACTACTATCGACCTACTGACCGAGCAGGGCGACTAGTAAGACTAGAGAGTGGCTAGAATAAAGACTTTTAGCACAAGACTCCCCTTCCTTTTTTTGTATGTAATTCCCCTTGGATAACACTCTGCCGCTTGGCGGTGGTCACTCATACTTCAATGGACCCACACGATCAAGTTCAATCACTCATAAACGTCGGTTATCAAATTGTTACGTGACTACAAAATATTTACATAAAATACACAACAATTGGTCGTTTAAATCGCAATATAACACGACACAATACACGGACAGTTCTAGAGCAGCGCAAGCGCCTGTGAAAGCTTTTCACACTTACATTGTCAGTTGGTGACATAACCGGCCTCATTATCCGCGACTTTCGATTTCTGGATTAAATCTAGTCAGCTTCCTTGCATTGACGATAGATAACCTTGTATAACAGTCGCAATAGAAATACACAAGAAAATATTTGTTGTTTATATTCATGCACGTTTACATAAATGTATAAGATGAATCGAACTTTTTAGTTTCATGTTTACCCATCTATACAACAAGTGAAATTTAAGCTCTTTCGCCACACTGAGTACCTATGTGCTCAAGGTACGAATTTGAGGGGACGGTGTCTATTCGTGCCAAATCTAGCTAGTCTATTAGTAGTTACGTTTCCTCTACTGCATTGCGAAATAACTTGTCTGTCCATGTAATTTTCGCTTTTGTTAACAAATCCCTGAAAGGCAACATCCATTGTGAAGATTGTCTTTTGTTTGTGGGCTCGTAACACTATACCCGTGACGATGGCAAATTGAATTACCTCCTTTACACGGTTCAAGCGTTTCACGGCGATAATCCAAGCGACGGTATTTATGATGTACATTCAAGACGTTTAGTACTTTAAACATTCCAATCCTCTATTTTTTGGGTGGTAAAATCCGGTTCTGCTACCGTTCGTGGGTTTGGTGATAATGTCGGTGTAGAATCGATTAAGACTTCCGATTTAAAGGTAGACATCACAAAAATTTATGGATTCTTTAAAGGTAAATTATTTTCTTCTCCTTCGATATTCCCTTTTAGAATACCATTTCGTAATCCGACAGAAATAATTCGAATAAGCAAAATTAAGTTCATTTCCTTGACAGTAACGATGTTACACAGCAATTTCGACCGTTGTCAAGTTAACTTTAATATCGCCACTCAAGATATAACTGACGTTGATATCTCATTTAAACTATCTAAAGCTATTTGTTATGTCATTTCTACACCATTAAAAAAAACATTAATCTTGCAACTATTTATTTCTCTATCGTAATTGCTAGTAGCGGCGACCCGGAGTTACTCCTACCTAAAATTAATTGTCAAGTCAAGTTGATCGTGCGTAATTAGTATTTCGAACCATGGTTGATTATGCAACTGTAAAAAAGACAAATCATTGGCGAGATTCCATACCAAGAGCCCGAACGAACTCTCGATAAGGAAGCCTTACCATTAACGGCCTTTACAAAACGTCTAAATAGAAAAAATATATTAAAGAATAGTTTAGTAAATGGGCCACCGCGGCACACCGGTTCCAAACGCGACCACGGCCTGAAAAGACTTCGGCAAGAAACTCAGCGACCTTTTTTTTCCGATCTATTTACGAACATTTACTTAGTCCAGATACAATAATTTGATTGAGTAGCAAGTTGCGTGAACAGCTCATTTCCAAGCTTGTATTTATAACAAGACAGAATGTACATTTATTTGAAAAACGGATACTTTTTTGAGGATATTTTCAGGATGCCAGCCTCCATCCTCGGTGTCATATAGGTGTTCCTGCTAATCCACAGACGAGGCTCTGACGCAGGTGTGTCTCTTTGAGAGGTTTGCGGCAATCTCTCATGTAATGGTCAAAACAAGTCAATCATATAATAATGAAAAGGTGTATGTAACCGAATCATCGCTAACATAATGATAATGATTAAAACCATTCTTAAATGATTGCAAATAGTAAACGACTGAAGCGTTATTATAATTAAGAAAGATTCTAATCGTTTACCTATGTGATATTTTTACATATACATATATGTATATACATGATCACAAATTTAATTGCTGTCTTATGTAAATAAGATGAAATGGATACCCAGAGCCATCAATCAATCGGCATTCTATATGTAATACTTATGAATGGAGATGGGGCTTGGTCGCTTGAAACGCTCAAAAACTTCGTTGTAAACCTAGAAAGCTAAGAAAATTTAATTGAATCTTGAGCGTCAGTAACAGCTCAGTTCTCGAAGGGAGGTTTACTATCATAACCTTGATAGGCAATGAACAGGAAGAGTGTTTTTCTGAGCTATAAGATAAACAAGAGCCATTTTTGCGATTAGCGACGCTGTTTAAGCATAACGAGTCTTTCGAGAAACATAAAATATTATTCACACACGTTCACTAATTGATCATAACCAATAGACTACTCACCAGCTGGATGAAGTGAACCTGTGAACTCCGGACATACATATAGTCAAGCAATTTGATACGCATATTAGGGGAACTGTTACACATTCACTGTTAAATATTTCGGGATATTTACCATGTTTACGCTGACGCTTATTTATAGGAGTATATTTCCCAAGAAACGGCACGGACCACAGAAATGGAGAACCGGACCCCATCTTCGGACATGGAACCTTTCCGGCTCCAGTCACGAAGAGACATCGACCGCAGCTGAACACTATCAGATCTTCGTGCAACAGGTGTAGATGGTTACGCAAGGGCAATCAGGTACTCAGTACACCGTGATCATGGTGCTTGCAACAGCGCCGAAATATCAATTGCTCCATAAAATCAACAAACATGGTAAATATCCTGTAATATTTAACAGTGAATAATAAAGAACCAGTTAAAATAAGTATGATAGTCTCGATTAATACTCGACTGAAAACAAAACATCAATTACATAATCGGAGAGGATTTAGGGCAATCGATGCATAATTTTGCAATCAATTACGTGTTCGATTTTCATCATCCTGCGTCTGAGTCGTCCTCGGCGACACGAGGCATATCACGTCGCTGGTCTGTAAACGGTCGTACGGACAGACGTTACAACATCCCGAATACATAATACTAAAGTTTAAGTTCACGACTTAGTTTTGTAATCACACCAAAGAAGATAAATACAAAACGGCTACCAAAGGTTAGAATGAACACATCAATATTTCTTTTGTCGTAATAGTGTTTTGTATTACTTGACTGCTTAGGTTGTTCACAATGATTCATTGAAAATGAATGTCATCGCTTGTATTTAAGGTACGCTGAAAGCGTTTTAGATCTCTTTAGTGGATGTGCGGGACGTACAGGCAGACACGCCAATTTATCAATCATAACATGCATATATTAAACAAATCACGGGTTGTAGTGCTGACGGCTCAAAGAGCTGACGTAATTGGTTGCTCATTCTTTTCATTGGTGTTTTTGGTTGGCCTATTTAGTACACAAGTGCGAACATTTCGACTTTGTTCAAGACGTTTGGTATTTATAACAACTTTGAAGAGGCTGATATTGTGACGTCAACAGTAAAGAGTTTTAATAGACTTTTATTTGGTACACATTTCGTCATAATTAACGATTATAATAATATACTTGTACATAATCTCATGATTATCACAAAACGTACAATGTCACTGAGGACTATAGACATTCTTGGAATACTAAAAACGTGGGATTTTACCGTATACAATGCTTTACTTGAGGCTTTTTAAAATTTAATGAAGTATTATATCATTTTCTATTAAATGTAGTAGACAATTTATTGAAATGAGATCGATTGCCATATTTGGTACACCAATCAAATATACATATGTAAACGTATGAAAGTTATAGAACAAACAATTCATCTCACAGATAAAGATTCATTTCACAAGCAAAATATTATGTAGGCGAACTTATCGCTGAAAACAATCTTTGATATGCAAAATTTTGGAGACATAATTTTTAATGGACTCAACCGATGGAAGAAATCCTTTCACAGTTGTAAAGCTACATTATTATTGAATAACATATTGATATTCCCACTGGATCAGTGATTAAATAGTGAGCACCATCATCGCAGCGTTGAGTCACAACCGAGAAAATTTACTTCGGAAACCGAACTCCGCATTCCAGCTTTACTCCTTTGGAATGGACACAATAATGATGATGTCTCACACAACGTTGTGATAAAGCAACAAATGATTGGAATATGTCATCGTAAACTAAAAGAAGTTATTTATCGACTGCATTTCTAAGTCGAAAAACGATTACGGTCAGTTAACGTTTAAGACTGATTACATAACTATTCAAAGTTGGTCATTTTGAATAGTTAAGATTATTTATATTTAGAAGAGATTACCGGAGCGTCTGGTCGCTTTAGCGGTTAATAGAATGAATCGAAAATAATAGACATAATTTAATAACCCAGTTGAGTTTGATTTGATCACAATTACTTTCATTGCTGAAGACCTATATGATTATGAGTCTAAATCGATCGACTTTTTATATTAGAATCATTTGATTTTTACACGAACCAACTAAATGACGAAAGACGGCTAATACACGAAAGATTTAAAAATTCAAAGAGTCTCACACATTTATGAAACCGGGAATATAGGGTTACGCTACGTAGACAACAATAGAGTCGCTCTACGCAATGTTACGTACATGTCCGTAGCGGAACCAAAGAATATCTGCTAAGCACACCTATATAACAAAAGCCGCCCTAGCCTCTAGGGCTCATGCATAGGGCAAATCATGAATCTAGTGATAATGAATTACATATCACTACATACATAATGCTTTGAGATGAGTTACTCCCGATCGTTACAAACATTCTTCAATGTCACATCAGCATTTGACTCATTAGTACACGTAATAGCAGCTGATTGTTTCACCTACCAAATTTCACCAAACAAACCATAACGACGAGATACCCTGGCGACCCACAACTCCACATAAGTTACCTAGTAACACACATTACAAATTTTGTGTAAGCAGCCCGGGGAGCGCGCGCCCAGCAAGCATGGCGTGGGGCGCACGACGACCGGCGCACGCGCCGCCAGTTCACCACGCGGAGCCGCGTCGCGCACCTGTCGCGATCCAACCGGAACACAACCCTTTCAATACGTCAGTTCTTTAATTTCTTTTTAATTAGCTTATTTTAAAGAAGTGTCAAATATTATCAATTTAAAGTTTGTTGTCTCCCGTGATCGACTTCATGCCATTATATCGTTACTTCACTGTACTTGTGCAGTGTTGTAATGTAGCCTTATCTAACATAACGTAATAGAACTGGTTAATCTTGCCGATTATTACGTAAATACTCCTGTTCCACCCTTACGTGTTTGACGTAATATTGCGTGCGTTGTGATAGGTCATGTAATATTCATGATATTCTACGAACCTGTAAATTAGGCTAAAAAACAGAATCTATTAGGTGTGTGCATTGATGTATATCTATGGATGTGGGGCTTGCCGAAAAAAAGGTGCTATTGCCTATAACTGGAATTGCAATGAAAGACGATAAGAGTTGTTGTTATATTATTGTACGTTATTATTTTTTGACTGAATTTGTGAAATACAGATGAAACTCTCGTGAGATAAAGTCCTTTATAAATATAGAGCTATAGCTTTATATTTAGCTCTATATTTTTTGACACTTGGTGCTATTCATTGTGTGTGGGTAGTATTTTTTGATTCTCATCAAGGTGATTTAAAACTTTAGGCATTGTTGGTTGACCTTATTAAGTTATTATGCAAAAAGATCGTTTGGGATGTTTTATATATGGGACAGAATACAAATCTAGTATATTTTCTGATTAAGGTATTATTCCAAATAAACATTAACTTTTGTGATGTAATAAAATAATTTTAGATGTAGCTACGTAAAGTCCTTTCTTACTTAGAAAACTGGATGATTGTAAACTAAATCATTATCATTAATTATCCTTGAAATGAGGAGCAAATTATGTACCGTGAAAAGCTACACTAAAGACCCGTGACTAACAAATGGATGCGTGTGCCTCATTTGAAATCCATAATGATGACTCTTAATATTCTTATTTAAACCTAATTAAGATATGAGTTTCCACTATCGGTCACATAGCGCATGAAATGCCAGACTAGCGTGCCTAGTCACAACAAATGATCGTTAACCTATTACGTCAAAACAACGGTAATTGCTTCTCTCCCCAACTTGGCTACGAATAATAGTGCCTAACCATTTGTAACAATTAACCGTATTTTCTATTATATAACCGCTAAACATTAAATTCCTACGTAAGCTGTCGGCCAACAAGACTGTTTATTCAAATTTCATTAGATCGTGCCAGTTCTAACCTATATTTTTCTACCTATACCTTTTATTGCAATATTAATCTATTCCGGCATCAAATATTGATGAATGAATATAATATGAACAGTTATTAAATGGATTTAAAAATATTTAAACTGAAAACTGTTTTCAATAGCGTTTGACAAATTGACTATTAATATAATACTGCGGTTTTTTGCTCCATTTCCTGTCTTGTAATCGTAGATGGCGAAAGATTTCATTGTGAACAGACCTGAAGAATGAGACAAGATTAACCAGTATGGCTATTACCAAATGGTAGTAAGAGTAAGGGATAAGATAGTGTAATTTACAGAGAGCAGGGTAGTTAGAACGGATAAGTAAAAGGATGATCAGTTTCAAGTAAAGGTAGATAATATCCAATGTCGCAGTCGGAATTTATACTACAAAAAAGTAATTCTTTGAAAGCAACTTTTCATTGTTAATTTACGTAGTAGCATTAGATAACTGGGATGTTATTGTTTGTGAGTACGTACACATTCTCATGCCGTGTGGATCCATTACTCACAATATTCATACTAGTTATTTCCCGCGCCAGATAAAGTTCAAATCGTATAATTTGTGGCAACATTTGATCTATCTACATGAACATAAATAAGTGTTTCTGTGTTTGCTTGCTTATCCCGTACGCGATCGTATATCATTATATTATAAGATAGCAATGAAATTTATACGTACAACTGTTATTTGGCACTTTCGTAAAGGTTGATGACTCAAAGTGCTTGTACTACATTTTAAGAAAAGTTAGTTCATGTTCGTCACAAACTAACACATTGTCTTTCTTGTTCTCACTTTTTATAATTATAGTTTCGAACAGCCATCAAGGTTAAAGTGCATCGACAGTGAGCTGTGAGAACTATCAACAATAATAATACAACGTATTACTTTCGAGTTGCGTTTGTGCAAATCAGTTAGTGACTCGTCTCTCCAGTAAGTGAACAGTTTGGACATTATACCACGTGATTGTGTAGAAGTTATTCCTCGCACGTTTGGAAGAACAGCGTCAGAAATGAAGGTGAGTAGAGGCAATAGTGGCCCACGTGTCTTTGTAATTTAGAACGAGTGATATAACTTAGTATTGCGAAATGTTTGGCATTTTTAGAAGTTGCTGGTGCTGCAAATGTGTAACACAAAATTGTGAAATAGCTAGACACATTGCAGGAAGTTTTTCAATAGTGTTTTTATTTGCAGTTGTAATTAGGATTAGTCGTATTTTGCAATATCAACTTTTGAAACCAATTAGGATATAATAATTTATGTTTACATTCTGTTCTGATTGTGTACAAAATAAATGAGTTACATCCAAATGCCAGCTATACACATTGTTTTTCGTCGGGTGCTGCACACTATAACCATGCATTTAGATGCATAAACGAAATTTCTATGAATTAAATTTTGAATCAATTCATCTGCGAACTATTCAAATCAAATAATGTCAACCTTCATAACGGGACAGCACAGTCTTTATAAGAAATACTATGCCAAAAGTCAACCTCACCTCCCAACCGGTAAACCTTCCAATTGATGGTCGACCCTCTGCTGCAGGTTCTCCACTCAGAGTTGGGTGGTCACACAGTAGTTACTCCCATAATTCAAACCTAGGGAAGGTGAAGGAGTAGTACACTAACCCAGACTACTCGGTGAAAAATCCATCGAGAACCACGTTAAGCTGATAATACCTTTTTCAGCAGTTCAGTTAACATAGTATTTCCTCTAGAAAGAAACTGTTGCAGTTCTGTTTTGGATGTTGATTTATATATAAGTTTTTTTTCCATTCAATCTGTCTGTCGATTGACTACACCCCACTGGGTGGCAAGGAGCTAGGGTGAAGTCCAAATGATTTTTCCGATTCAAATTTATATAACTCACATCAACTAATCTCTTCATCAAAACAATTTTAGGACCATTACAAAACAGCGTTTTTAGCATTTGTGAAACAACATCTAATGTTGAAAGTGAAACCTATCCGCAATATTCAATTACGTGTATTACAAACACACAATACACAATAACGACGAGCTTCTATGTGTTATAGGAAGTAATGACGAAAGGTGAACAATTTTAAAAGTAGATAAGATTTTGACACAGCTTATTGATTAATATTATGTACGTACTTTTTATATCCATGGTATATTGTACAGAAGCTTACTCTTTTAATGTCTTTGTACTCGTAGCTTAACCAACACAGAGGGCCGGTAGGCAGGCGGCGACTCCGCAGAGCACTCTACTTTTTGAAGACTAGTTTGTCTGTTTTTCACAATTTCGGAAACTGGCCCGCTCCAGTGGGCATGTACCCTATGCTTACCCGATCTTACTTTAGCGGGGACACTGCCTTGCTGCCAGATAATGCTTTTAAAACAAATAACAGACCAGAGAACGAGTGCGAGTTTAAAATTTGAGGAGTCGAGTGGGAGCAGGGTATGAATTTTAGGGGACGAGTGGTTTCGTCGCTACTTATAAAATGTTGCTCGGTGAGGCAGAAAACGGCGGAACGGGAGCAAATGCTGCACATTATGAGAGTCCTATGCCTAGCAAATAACTTTAATAGGCTAACTGATTGAAATTAATCATGTCACTGATAGGTTTACATACATCTACATACAAGTTATAAGTTGATTTCAGTCATTTTCAGCTCCTTAATGCGTGTCGTAATGACCGCCCTCATTATAACTTTTTATATAGGGCATTTAGCTAGGCTTTTTACAAGGTAGATAAGACATTTTAATTTAAAGAATTTATTTATCCACCAATCTTCCATCGTGACCAAAACTAATGCGATTCGATCATGTAATTAAATAGACAAAACGCAAAAGTTTCATTACAAACATTAGGTACCGCTTTCCACATTGTTTACATTCAATGCTAATAATATTCATGTGATGAAATCGAAGTTCTCTTTAGGATATATTATTAGGGTATAGAACAGTATTTATTTACCATTTAGCAAAGGTAGACCTGTAGAGGCTGTACTACAAAAAATATAGTAAAAGTCGTGAAAGTTTAATCACGAATCCATACAAATTAATTACACATAGGTAGATAACCATTCCTTTTTTTAAACGGTTTTATTTAGCTCACCCCGTTTGTTTTATTATTTATCCTTGGGTCAAATTTAGTAATTCAAATTTCACCCTCTTCCTGTCAACCGATTAATCTGAAATTTTGTATAGACTTTGGATTTTGGTGACAATACAATTATGTTTATTCATTATCATTATAAATTCAAGATGGCCGCCGCTACAAAATGGCGGATAATTTATGTTTTATTAATCCCATCAATATGGGTATCAAATGAAAGGGCTCAACAAGCAGAATACAATATACTATAAAAAATTGAAATCCAAGATGGCGGCCGCTACAAAATGGCGGATAACGTAGGTTTTATCACTCCCATCAATATGGGTATCAAATGAAAGGGCTCAACAAGCAGAATACAATATACTATAAAAAATTGAAATCCAAGATGGCGGCCGCTACAAAATGGCGGATAACGTAGGTTTTATCAATCCCATCAATATGGGTATCAAATGAAAGGGCTCAACAAGCAGAATACAATATACTATAAAAAATTGAAATCCAAGATGGCGGCCGCTACAAAATGGCGGATAACGTAGGTTTTATCAATCCCATCAATATGGGTATCAAATGAAAGTGCTCAACCAGTAAAATACAATGTACTATATAAAATTAAAATACAAGATGGCGGCCTCTACAAAATGGCGGATAACTTAGGTTTTATCAATCCCATCAACATGGGTATCAAATGAAAGGTCTCAACAAGTAGAATACAATTTACTATGCAAAATTGAAATCTAAGATGGCCGCCGCTACCAAATGGGTGATAACAATTTTTTATTTATGCAGGGCAGCACTGTGGATCACGCAGTCGTATACTTAGGTGCGAAACTGTTTGAAGAAGGTCAAGCCTACGTGGCTCTTAGTAGAGTAAGATCTTTGCAGGGACTACGTATAGAGGAGTTGGACTGTAATAAACTAACGGGCAAGAAACCTTGCAATAATGAAGCACTAAATGAATTAAACAGAATGCGAAATAAAAACTAAAAACTAGAAAATAAAAATAGGTAAAAAAACTTTTTAAGTTAAACGGTTTTATGTTAAACATACATTGCAATGTTTAAGATAAATGTAGGTACTAAAAACCAAAAAATAATAAAATAGATACAGTCGTGGGAATTATAAACATATGCATAGACTAGACTAAAATAAAACCGTGGGGCACGTCAATTGCCTAAGTAATTTCCTCACCGTCTGCGGGTCAACTGCCTAACGACGAATTAAACGATTCTTCTATCGCACATTAAGTCGATAAATTGTAGACAATTGACGTGCCCCACGGTTTTATTTTAGTCTAGTCTATGCATATGTTTATAATTCCCACGACTGTATCTATTTTATTATTTTTTGGTTTTTAGTACCTACATTTATCTTAAACATTGCAATGTATGTTTAACATAAAACCGTTTAACTTAAAAAGTTTTTTTACCTATTTTATTAACATAGACTCATTAGAAATTGTTATGATTTTAGTAGGACACAAATTCAATTTTATTTTTCCGTTATAGATTTATGTTTCGGTCAAATTTATAGCATTTATCGTAAAATTTGATTCAACGTACACACATAAACACAATTTATATATATTCAACGATTTAGAATTCATCCTCAATAAATATCTCCACGGCGCGGGCGTAGATTTCCCCTAAATCTATACGTCCCTTACCTTCGCTCTCGCACGCATTCTCGACCACATCTCAGTGTAAACTGCAAACCATGGCATTGTACAATCATTATTATTATAAAGTCTTTACAAAAATCGATACTGTCATAATGGTCATAATAAAACTATTCATGCCAAGGCCAGTGAATACCCAACACCGGTGACTCAATAAAATAAACACGACTGCAACCACATCATTGTAATTTTTTTTTTATTTTGTTAGAGGAATTAGAGGTCATGCAATCAAACCGCAAACAACATTTCACTGCACAATACACCTCGCTAAGAGCTGGAGTGTTGGATCTCAAACCAATGATTATCTATGTACCCGTTCATGGTTTGCTTACCTATATAGGTGACTAAAAAAAGGATAGCACTACTTTTAGAAAACTTTAAAGGTTAATACAGATGCTGTTAGTAAAATAAAAATAAAAAGTAACCGCGGTAGCCTAGTGGTATGGGTAATGGACTGCTGAGACGAGTTCTCGGGTTCGATCCCAGGTTTTACCATGGCACACACCAATGACTTTTCAATGCTTTTCGAAGTTCTGTGTGTATTTATCACAAGTTTATAAGTGATCAGTTAATGGCAATAGGCACGCCACCTATTACATAGGGACTTAAACATATACTGGCGAAATGTGGGTGCTAGCACCTCTACTTATCCCTTCGGGGATATAGGCGTGAGTTTATGTTATGTTAGTAAAATTATTAAAAAAAATATCGAGTACCTGTTGCAAGATCGAAGGTTGCTGTAACATTTTTAGAAAGGAATGTCTATTTGGTTACGTTATAAACATACGTGATAGGGCTATAATTATCACAACTATGTGATAGTCGTTTAACTACAATCTCGTAATTGTTGGGTACTTGTTTGAAAGGGTGAGCAACGTTTTCCTTTGCTATTCAAATATGTTTTTGCTATCCTTTGTTTACATAAACCAAAGTCACAATGTTCAGTGCCTACCCAAAATAAAAATATAGAAAGCCGAAATTTTTTTACTACAGCACACTGCAGTTTTAACAGTAATTTCAATTCATTAGCCACATTTATAGTAGCTACGCTCTTCAGCTAAAATGTGTGGAAACAAATATGACATCCGGGTATACTCAGCTTTCAAAGTTTTTCAATAGGTATTGCGATAGACTAATAAGCGTAGCTCTGTGCAGGCACGTGCGGTTATTCTAAGATGCAGCGCGGGCGCACGATTATACTAAGCATATTACAAATCTTGCTCAATAGTGCAAAGCGTGCTGCTTCAGAATTGGCATACAATTAGCATCAATATTTTTTGTTTATTAAAAAACACTCACTTTTTAAATTACTGAAGGTATACGAAACTAGATCTCACATTTTAAAATCAGATACGTTTTCTTGTCTACTTAACTCGGCACTTGTACAGTAAGCTTCAGAGAAATGGAACCCCCATTCTTATGATTATGGACAAGAAGGGGGGTTGCTTTTGTCTGAAGCTTACTGTACTAAGTGTGTGTACAAATTTTTGATGGAAACCTACATACAATTTCATTTAGGAATGAAATTCATACAAACAATCTTTAGCATAAATTTTACATATAGGACTGCCATTAACAAATATGATACAAGTAGTAGTGAAGTCATCCGAACAGTCTTACTCTCGGTATTCAGGTTTACGACATTGGACCATCAAAAGTTTATAATTTAAGTTACTGACTAATAAGTCTCGGTCATTACATAATTAACGATATCATTTTGATTGCCTTTTATATCCTGCAAATAAAACTGGCGCATACCTACTTAGAAATGATTTATTTTTTAAGGCATAATGCATCCGTAGGTTTCATGCCCCCAAAAACATAAACAACGTCAAAAACAACTCAATATCAGAACGGGGTATCTAGGCAAATTGTTAAATTTGTATCCATGAATATTGCTATTTGACTGAGTGTACAGCACTTAGTCAATTATTGTATTATTGTAATTATGGTACAGTAAAATAATCAAACTTTATGATACAATAAAATAATTAAGAATGTTTATGTTTATGTTTCATTGCTGTTCAGAATTATCTGAACAGCAATGAAACATCAGGCTTCAGATTTTGTACTAGGATGCGCTTCCTCTGCACCACGAAAGCAGTGAGTATCTTAGTACCAACTTGTAGAATAAAAACAAAGAAAAAAATAAATGTTATTGTTTGTTTTGTGTTGACTTCCTACAACAATGCATTTAGACTAACTTAACTTTAAATGACAGAAATTACGCAATACGTAATAGTTCACTTGGGAAGCGTTGAATAAGCGTCTCATGTTCAGTGATGCGCTTGCGCAACGCGGACACAAATTCATAGTACGGCACATCCACCGCGAGTTTGTATTGGCTAATTACTCCCTCCCTGACGTCAAACTCGCTAGCGTTTCAACTAGATTTCGATAATACATGCAACATGAATTTTAAGGATTCTTACAGCAATACATCATACCCTTACTCTCCGAGGTCATCTTGGCCTCCGATGCAATCAGGAAAACACATCTACATGATAATGATGATGATAATATTGACAGTAATTATCGGCATACATACAACAGTATCGACTAGCGGCCAGGGAGAGCAACACGCCAAACCCGCACGCGAATACAGCTTACATTTACACTTTAAAGGCCTACTCTACGAAAGGTATTACAGAGGCGTGCTGAACTTCTCTTGAATTTTGACACTGAGGATGATGCTTCTGTTTAAATAGTCATGTCAAGCTGTGTTCAGAGTAGAGGGTTTGATGACGTAAGAACAAAATAATTCTTCCAAGTAACAATCTTCTCCGAACAGTCTATGAAGTCCTTGTGACATAGTTGAGAATTCCTTAGTGCGGAAGTAATTTAAAATACTTTATTCCATTAAATAAGGAATGTTCGATAAAAAGCACTTAAAAAACTGACTATAGCCTTATAGAGTTATACGCTACTAACAAAAAGATCGATTGACTTCAACTTTTGGCTTTTTACACGAAATGTTTTTGTGAGGATTGGTCATTTTGTCGCGTTTGCTTGCTTACCAATCACGCGGAACCCTTTAATAATTGACTACATGATTATTCTTTGCACACAAATATAGGTTTTATTAATGCATTGAGTTGGTTTATCACACTCAAGATATAGAAAAAATAATGCAATTTTTGCCTATAAAATTACCGAGAGCTGAAATTGATTCAGCGTCGTAAAGTATCAAAGGACGCGGTAACACTCGTAGTATTGGAAATAGGTAGAAAATTTCATAGTTACAATATAATAGTTTATGAAACTGTTGCACGATAAGGGTTCTTATCATATTAGGTAGAAGATTTTTAAAAAAACGAGATATAGGAGAGCTTTTGTTTAGTATCATACTAGGGTTATAAGAACAACTTATAGCCGTTTCATACACTACTTTATTTAATCTCATGAAATAATAAATAGTATTTGCGTAAAATTAGAGTGTTATGTTTGCATTTATTTCATAATTCAAAATCTAGGTATCTATAAAGACATTGCAGTGCATTTGTTTGGCTTGGTTTGGCGCTGGCTTTATTATTATGAACACAAAATTTCAACTCTGAATACAAAATTTATGTACACATATTTGAAAAACCATAGCATGGCTTAAAAACTTGTTTAACTATAATATACATTAAAAAATTAAATACAACATAGGGATATCATTCACGAAATCCATATTCTCTAATGAATATGAAAAGAAAATATGAACTTAAAATTTCCTACTAACGACAAATGATTACTAGTTTTCTAATAGCCCTACGCAAAACAGTATTTAAAAATGTTCATGACAAAAAAATGCAAATGGCTCAGTATTTTAAGATTCACGCAGTCTTACGTAGAAACGGACATAAAATTACTTTGATGTTCGCAATTAAAATCAGACATAAAATTCTTTTGCCTTTACAAATTCAAGGGGCCTACATTGCTGCCTTGGTTCACTGCAGTAAAAGTTTAAAGTAAATACTCTACAATTGATACTTCCAACGTACACTAATGTGAAAACTGCAAAGCTATATAAAAACATTCAACTACGACTACTTTCCAAAACAAAGGGATAAAAAACGAATAGTCTAACACCTACATAATACAATACACAAAAATCAGTGAACAATAAAAACTAGGCTCATGAAACATTGTTCCTACAACTGGTTGTGCAAATAACGACAGAAAACAACTGTGGAAAGCGAATCCAATTGCATGTGATGTCATCAGAGTCCACAAGTAGACTCAACCCTTAATACGTGTTCCTCCACACTTGAATTGAAATAATGTCTGTCTCGCCCGTGCATATGGCATATGTCTAACCGACGCTTAACCCCAAATCCATAACTGCGCAGTTTACTTCAATAGTATGTAAAATAATTTACCATCTTGCTGAGCGTAAACATAAATGTGAATGTAAATATGTTACGGAAACTTTCATACCTACCCGTTATTCACTTTGGTGTTGCCCGATAACTTTATTCGACCCGTTTTCTAATTTTTTTTTAATATCACTAAACTTGAATGGAGATTTTATGAACATAAATCATCGAATTAGTTCTAGAATACAATCTGTCCTTGAAGCGAATTTAATATAGTTTCATGACTGAGTATCGATCAAGAATACCTACAGGCCTAAAAGACATGTTTGAAGATACCTACATATTAACGCAACTTTATTAAGCTAAACGATTCAATTCAATAACGAGGTTAATAGCGTTCGTGACCGTGCCACTTGATATCATAATAATTTAAATATGGAACGTCCAACGACCGCGAATCCCTACGTTGCAATACAATATTACGCCACCATAAACACAGGCTTTGCCGACTTTCTTACATAATTCGTTGCAATAGTGCATTTACTGCACTGACCACACACAAGTGATTCATTACTAATAACATTAGTCGATTATATCACATCACAGACTATTTCTAGTTTAATGAATTCAGGTAAATTAAAATCTGATGGGGATAGCGTATAATTGTTATATTTGACAGATTGTTATATTCAATTTACCTTTAAACATTTTTAATATGTAGAGTTAGATTTTCTATTACATAAACAAATGTTTTACGTTTTTTTACACAATATTGATTAAATCTAGTAACCCAAACCCACAATAGGAACAGATGCCTTAAAATGCATTGATATCGTCTTGTTCAAGAAAAATTAGTTAACAAAACCGAATAAGCATATATTTCATGATAAGAGTTACTGATCCATCAATGCAGAGTGATGCTTTTTATATATAAGCATGAAAGGAGGTAAGTTAATGCTGAAAACTCATAATTGACCCTCATTATGTTATTTATCTATTTATGCCTATTTTTTAGCTGCAAGAGGACCTTCTAATAAATATCGACAATATCGTTACAACAGCAAAATTCATATTAGGTACATGTATTGTAAATCGTTTTCTGCCAGTTAGTGCGGGATTCTCATGATAACGGATTGTCACGATAATTTTATTGTTTCTTTTTTTATTATTATTTAGGACACGTCAATTTGAATTCACCCCATATTGTTACTTTTATTTTTATTTATCTTCAATATTGTTCGGTATCTAAATCAATATGCATTATTTGTTATATATCTCTACTACAGCTAATAAGCTGGTACAGATATTCTAAATATTAAGTACTGGCAAGGTAAGATCGTCAAGGTAACAACTGAGTCAAGTCAGCCTGTAACCACGGCCGGTGTAACCTGGTCGAAAGGTCAAGCAAATTCAAATTTACTACTATGTATGTCCTATACTCAAGATTGCGTTAATTCCCGTTATCATGATTGTAAACGATAGTACGTTAAGGTACGGTTTCATCACCAAAATCAAAACGTCCTAAAATATGAATCGCCATATCAGTCCAGATACAGATATAAATAAACAAATGTTATATAATAAAACCTGTCGCGATCAGTGGCATTGGGTGAAGGCCGTTTCTCGAACTTTCGTCTGTCACATAATACTAGTAACACATGGAGAAAGTTACTCAACAGTATCTGTTACGTAGGAGTACTTTGTAAGTACAGGCTTACGAAATGTAATCTGAGAGATGAAGAAGCTGCATGTTAATTGACCTTTGAAGGAGGTACGGTAGTAACAGCGACAATTTCAGTAGTAATTGCCAATCTGATTTCAAAACATGAGTTGCAATTTTTTAAATTGCAGGACGTAGTTTTAAGTGAAGCCGTGGCCTGATTTTTTGACATTGATGTCTGAGTGATACATTATAACGTTTTTAACAATTGGTACAGTCTGTACTCGGTGGTAATTGAATTATTGACTTTACAGAGGAGACCTTCGAATTGAGTTGAGTATTAATGGTAATTAATTAATACCCTTATTACAAAAGTCAAATTCATCAATCAACGAATCTATTTGACACTTTGTGAGTAATGACATTACATCACTTTAATGAGTTCATGCCAATTGCCAATGAAGTTTTCAACGTATTCGTCGTAATAATTGCAGCTTGTCATGTGTCTAGCGATAGTAGTTGAGGAGCCCGGGTTCGAATCCTGGCCATTATACTACCGACATAAACCCACTTCTAACACAAGCCATTGAGCTTAGCTGGAGGTGTTAGAGGGAATATTAGTAATTCCGGTTGCTAATATTCTTATGAAAACATACAAATCCCTACATAAAAAACCTGCAAAAATTATGACTGTCCTTTGGTTTTGCCGTAGTCGTGTAAAGAATGTGATTCATAGAAATAAGTTTGTCCCTTTTCTCGCGGGATGTAAATGAGTAGTAATCAAATAAACTAATTAATATTAATGTATTCGGTCACTACCTATCTAATTTGTTTCTTATTATCTAATAACAACAAGTATATTGAAACAGTATTTCAGCCGACAAATATTCATTATAATTATTATAAATTAGGTAACACAATGTTATATTCTTATTCATTTAGTTAGATGATGTGGAGTGCGTAATAACCTGATCAACATAAGTAGCACATTGGGTGAAGGCCGCGCCGAAATTACTTTCACTGTTGCGTTAGAGTCGCTTGGTAACATCTGCGCGTACGCTGTATAGTGCTAACGATTAGTGTGAATTGACCATGTCCCGACAATGAAAATCGCTGTAGTAACTTACTTAACTCCCGTAATGAAATCCCGTAAAAACAAAAAGTTTATTCTTCTAATTTATTACATAAATAAGAATACCGTGCGCAGTTTTTTATACTTGGTCATCAAATAGACTGCCCCTCGCTTTGATGGTAAGCAGGGATGCACTCCAAACAAGGCGGCCGCCGGCGTTACAAATCAGATCCCTGGAGGCCTAGACAAAATGCATTCGCTCTGAAGCTACATTCGCCATAGCTCTGATAATGTATGGGAGTGACATTAGGCCCCTAGGCCCCGCCCTGACGACTCGACTGTTGTATTTTCACACCCCTCTTAACGGAACTGTGACTGTAGGATGATGGAAACAAAAACACCCAATGGCGGACACATCAACGATTAATATTATGCATGATATTGTATTGTACTGATCTGATGAATTCGAACTAATGCGTATGCAGAGAGTCATTGACCCGTAATCTAACAAGCAATATATTTTCAAGACTAAGAACCGTGTTCCAGTACGATACTCAGTTTTGAATCTTGATTTATAAGTGTTAAGGACAGATAGTCGAGATACAAATCTGAGTATATTCTGGAATTAAGGACTTTACTCAAAATGTAGGTTTATGCACTATCATTCTCATCTTTTGATGCTTGGATGTCAGTTATGTTGTAGCAATGCTTTTTATAGAAATAACTGGTACGATAACCACTACTGGTAAAAAAACCTACTTATAGTAATAAAAAGTTTTTGAATGGGCTATAAAATTATTGTTAATGTCACTCTTTATAATGAGGATGAGCGTGATTCTTAGAGTATGTACTTCTTTGAATTTGCTATTTCATTTCGAAGTAGTAACGATTTTCCGATACGTATTCACGTGTGTAGTTTTTGGATATCAGTTTTCTCATGGCTACCTTGAAGGAAAGGTGTATTGCCACATTTCGAATGTCGCCAATTGTTTTCGGTCTCACCTCCCTTTTTTTAGAGCGGTAATCTCCGCGGTTACCAACCCCGTCGGTTATTGGGGATGAGATTAAAAATCGGTTTAAATTACCCGGGCTTTAGATTACCTTGAAACAATTAACCTCCATTGTTAGACATAAACCTCTCCTAATGTTGGGAGGCTTTGATCTACTGTTTCCACGCAGACGAATTGGTACAAGGTTTCCGTTATTAGCCTCCTTCAAATGAGAAGTAGTGGTACTATGCTTTCTCTGCCATCATGCTACCTTGCCACCCAGGTAATTGAAATTGAGAATACAATAACACCGTTTTCGATCAACTTCTTCGCGCTTCTTTCTTAACTCATACCGAGTTGCCCATACATCCCACCTTAAAAGTTGAATAGCTAGCTAAATAGCATAAAATAAAATAAGGACAATCTTTGTAAAGGGCCTTGTGATGTAACTATCAATTTAAAACGCTTATTCGATAACATCGCAGTTAAATAAACACTGAAGCATACAAATCGTATAGATTCGTAACACCAGATTTAACCGATTGACAACTGCTTACAATTTCGTTACACTTTCAAGTTATACCAACAGTGTGCCTATATAATATAATAATAAAAAGAATTAATATCATAATATAAATATAACAGACTTCAGGCTTATATTGCTAAGCTAACACATAAAAGAATGAAAGTACATATCAACACTTCAGTGAAAGGGAAACTTGTATATAAAGAGTAACAGTTTATCTAACAGGACAACTAATATTTCCCAGAGAAGAAAACCGGAAGATTACTTTAAACATTTGCCTTGAACAATATACTCGCTGTCAGTGATTAGTTATATTCACATTTTAACCTAAAACGAAGGCAACGAAACGAAGTTGCTTCCAGTTCAATGAAAAACTTGAGTCCTTTGGGTCCAAACCGATCTCATTTGAAAATCAGTACACCGGGTATGTGACGAAAAAGGTTATAGTGCAGGCTTTCCACTTGGGGTTGCGAAGTCAAACGGCAAAAGTCGCTCCCAAAAAAACAAACCAGGTGACGGAAAAAGTAGATCAAGGAGGCTACGATCATAATGATGATGGACATGAAAAACTTTGCGAATAATTCTATTAGTTACATCGCACTAATAACGTAAATAATGCTTTGAATGTCGACTATATCGAATGAATCACGACTTGAGGTCCCTTTTTACAGTTCTTACGTTTTTACATAGGTGATACGGCTAGAAACAATTCGTAAAAACGTTTCAAGCCATAAATAAATATCGATACTTCATAATGTTTTTGTAATGAATCCGTCACACGAAATAAATGATTACGTATCGATTACCAAGTGATATAACAACTAAAATATATCATGCTCTGTTTGTATAACCAACTATGCGTAGCTAATATGAGCTTTATTCAGAATCGTGATCGGCCACTTACTTATAGTCTAGCACAATAAAATTATTACTTACTCGTGATACATTTATATACCGGTTGATTTTATAGTGGTTTTGGAAAAAAAGATTTTGGCCACAATTTCGATAGTAAAATCGTAAGGAAGTCCTAGTTAGGCGAAAAAAAATTTTTTTTTTTACACGTCCCATACATTTTTCTGTTTATCTGCACATTATTGCCATACAAAAAGTAAATTTTTTTTCTTTTCAAAATTAAAACTTCCAGTCGATCTTGCTTCCGAAACTGTGTGTGAAACAAGATATTCTTTTTCCAAAACCACTATAAAATCACCGTGTATAAGTTGCTTACTATATTTTGTTAAAGAACAAATATAGTTAAGCTTTTATAGCCATGAGAACAACTTCAGAATCAATGATGCCACCATTACAAGAATTTTTTTAATATGATAGATACCCCAAACGTACATATTTTTTTCTTTTCGGACACAGGATTCACATATCATTAAATATACTGTTATGGGAGCCACTGCCATTTAACCCCATGACCCCGACAGGAAAACTTAAGTCTCGCATAAGGTCGGAATTTTTTAATAAGACTCTAAAACACCCATTTATATTAACTTGGTGATAAAAAATCGTGCTTCTGTATGGTACGAGTTAAAAGTAAATACCTCAAAGAGATTATCTTAATTGGGTATTAAATCGAACGCAAAACGTCCCTTCTGATTATTACCACGATAAGCTAAAGACGTAAGTACTTAATTGCATAATAATTGAACAAATAGCGATGCTATCTTCCCTTCTTTTTTTAAACATTGGACGCTGATATCAATCAATATACTTTTTTACAGGCGGTCACAGTCCATTGCCATAACATACCCGTTTACCATATATTAGTCAAAATTTGAAAAAGACGTAACTTTTCACCAATACCTTATATCTCTGAGACTGAGAAAATGAACAAAGCTAAAGAGAAAGAAAAAACCACTAAAATATCACTGATCTGTGTTGGTTTGTGGTCATGCAAGCCTGTGTAGGCCTTAACGCCTTTAATGAAACAGTGTGCTCGCTTCAGGAAAACAACATCTGGAAATTATATCATTATCTTCCGGACAGCTAGGAAATAAACATATTCTCTGTCTCCCTCCTTTTGCCATAATCCACATATATTGTCTCTTTCATTTTGTTGATTTATCATCGCAGCATTTCATCGTGTGTATAGTTGCGGCATTCTAGAATATGGGCCTGAATAAATTGCTTGAGCTTTCCCTCGCTATTAGATTTTAAGTTGATATTATTACGTCATGATTATATTATCTTACATTTTATCTACTCTTAGAGAGTATAGCACTTATTAATAAGTCAAAGACATTTAACAACTCAACACTGTTTATTTCATTAACTCACATAAAGCTTGTCTAAAACATTCGTCACATTCTATATAAGCTGCTGTTAAACCCCCTGGACTATACACTCAAACTCGAAGCTTCAATGAAGCTTGAAAAAAAATGTTTATACTTACTCGAAATAACTTTTTGAATTCATCTCATTACTATGTGATGAAACATACCTGAAAAAATCAAAATATAATATTAATAACTTTTGATGTTGGTATCACTGTTATAAAACAATGGGCAAGCAATTACTGATCTTCACGTTTGCTTCGTAAAAAGTAGCGATGAAGCACTCACTTAGGTTCCATGGTCAAGTTAGATATTATATCAGGAATACCTCAGTCGTTTAAACGCGTGAAGGGCCAACAATAATTTCCCGCATTACCTTAACACCGTTAAATTGACTCTCTCATATTTTCACTAACCAGAATTTTTCTTCTTATTTCAGATCCTCGAACCACACGACCCTTCAATCACCAGACGCCAACGTGATACCGCATAACATGGTGTCGTCGCACCAGCTCGACACACCGCGCATGCGTCGAAGTAAACCACCAGACAAACACAAACACACGCTCTAATGAAAACCAAACTAGTCTTTAAAAAAAACCAAAACGTTGTATACAAATGCTGTGATACTAGCAAGTTTGAACCGTGATAGAAGCTATTCTGAAGATGGGTATTCACGTTCTTTTAGCGTCTACTGCACTTAAAACAGTCAGTGTTACAGGCCTTTGGTTAATTCCTTTACTACTTGGAGCTTTAACATATCACAATTATAATTCATATGATCCTGAAGCGAAGATTTTGGACAGGGAAGCGAAGAGAGAATATGACTTCATTGTGGTCGGGGGAGGCTCTGCAGGTGCCGTGGTGGCGAATCGCCTTAGCGAGATCAAGAGTTGGAATGTACTTCTATTAGAAAGTGGTGAGTGACAGCTACTTATTGATTTATACTCGTAACTGTGCTGACATAACCGTGTATTGAATATTATATGATATGCATATGAAAATTACTTTGCTCAGCGAGAAGTGTGTAATCGATCAGTGTAATAGAAGCCTTGGTTGTGTTTGTACTACTTTTTCTTTTTTCTATAGTCATTCTATTTATTTTTATTTATGAGAGCCGCGGTAGCCTAGTGGTATGGGTAATGGACTGCTGAGACGAGGTCTCGAGTTCGATCCCAGGTTTACCATGGCACACACCAATGACTTTTCGATGCTTTTCGAAGTTATGTGTGTATTTATCGCAGGTTTATAAGTGCCTCGTTACGGGTAGTTGGAGCCCTCAAAAGTCCAACCAGCCTAACTTGGAACTTCGATATCGCCATTGGTCATTAGACCATTGGTTGTGGAGGTCAGATGGCAGTCGCTTCACGGAAAATATCGAAGTTCAGTCGCATCACAGTTAGACTGGAAAGCCGACCCCAACTGAGTGGGGAAAAAGGTTCAGGGAATGATGATTCTATTTATTTGTAATGAATGCTGAGCTTGAATTCTTTTTTTAAACTAAAAGTATTTATTAATATACGACATGCAGCAATTTATACACAAAATATCTAACATATAACTGCATTAAATTGTTTCGACAGCTATTCTATTTAAACAACCTCTTTCACCAGAGTGAAGCTGAAATCTGGCCGAATCTTCTGTATTCAGTGGTCAAGACCTATCGACGGATATAGATCGAGACACAGAACGATATAATTCGTAGAGAAATAAATAAAAACTATATCGCAGTTAACTTTAAACTAACGCAATGCTAAACTGGAGCTTGTCTTTTTTTTTTAAAAAAACTTAGTTATATCCCGCCTTACCATGAGCACCCCCGTCTATTTCTTGGTACTTTAAAGTGACTAAAACAAAAATCCACAAATGATGTGTGTGCAAAAAACTTTTAACAAATGGATAATTGGAATGATAGGATGAATTACCATGATAAAATCTGTGGCTGTTTCAAATGAAATACTAATCTACTAAATGTATGTTCCAGGACCTGACGAGAACGAGATCACCGACGTGCCCTCATTAGCTGGGTACTTGCAGCTAACGAAGTTAGACTGGCAATACAAGACTGAACCGACATCCTACGCATGCCTGGGTTTCAAAAAGCACAGATGCAGCTGGCCAAGGGGAAAGGTATTACTAAATTCAAGTTGACTTGGAATTCCTCTGAATCACATTACTTGGTCATATGAAATGATCCATATTTGAAAACATGAGGAATTTCATATGGCTACTTAATTAATTCTTAATTCGAAATCATCTGTAAAGCGATTACAAAATGACTCCCTCAATCAACTGGCAATATGCTAGTTCTGTTAAGAAGAGTACTTAATCGAACCCAATAACTTCATGTTGAAGAGCAGAATATAGGTCAAGACAGGATCTTTCAATATTAGCTACAAGTCCTGTGATTTAAACTAATATCGTGGATACTAAGTCACTCTGAATATTTCATTTACTTATTTTCATGCAGCTGTCTGCGTGACGGAGACAAAATACAAGTATCACCAACCTATCTCATCCGAAGGGACGGAAGAGGTGACTAACAGATATACAGAATACGCAGACAAAATAAAGAAAAACCGGTAACAACTCATCTGACCAGCGTGGAAACAGTGGGATCATCCCGATATTGGGAGAGTCTCTATGTTCAGCAGTGGACTACAATAGGTTAATTGATTGATAGATCGAGTTTAGGCAAGTTAAGAGATCCAGCTAACTTGAGATGTGGCCAAATGTCCACACATATTTTTTTATACTTTCGAAGTGCCGACAGAAGAAACGAATGGAAATCATTTTATAAAAACTAAAAATCAGTCCTAACAGCGAATTATAATACGACGAAATAGGTAAATATATTAGAGTGCCTGTGAAAATAATAACAGCAATTATTATAATGGCGCCTGCAGAATTTCTAGAGCAATAAGATGCTCTCGCTGTGCATTTGCTACGAATGGACAGCTATAAATGGTTTCTTCGTTAGCACTTTAGCTACAAAATATTTTAATAGATAAGCTTTTATAAAAACGCTTCGGTCAGTTTCAGTTTTATAAGTTTCATGCTGAGTCCATCTACGATAACAAAGAACAAGACGAACGGATGCACTGATTTTAATAAACCGATTCAATAGACTAGATAAGTGTAGATAATGGTACCTATCGACAGTAATAATTAACTCTTTCACCTGTTTTACCTAATAGAGATATCGATATTTACCAATGTATTGTTTTGAATATATATTCAGCGAAAATATCTGATTCTTAAAACAATATACATGGTAAATTCATTCGTCAACTCATCACAGGTATAAAAAGAAGTAGACTCGATAACTTGGTCACAGCCATGGCCGTATCATTTTTATGACACTATGGTGAAAAAACAATTATGCTAAAGTATCTCTAAAATACCTGTGATATAATAATATCACAGGTGAATACATAATTTAATTTAATACCTCATACGAATTCTTCAAAGAGACTCCAAGCCTGGCTCGCTCCACCACTTACCCCATCGTCAATGTCCAAGTTTCGGCACCATAGATTGGTGGACTAACCCCATCGACAATACCTATGTTTCGGCACCATATGTCATAACAGATAAGACGCACTGGTCGAAGACCTTTGTTTTTAGACATTGCGGTAGGGGGGAGGAGAAGACCCGACGTAGTTTGCCAAATGCTACCCAGCCGATTTGGATAATAAATTCATTTGTTTAAAATTCCAGGTACTTGGCGGTTCCAGCGTGCTGAACTATATGATCTATGTACGAGGCAACAAATACGATTACGAGCAGTGGGAGTCGATGGGTAACCCTGGCTGGGGTTACCACGACGTCTTGAAGTACTTCATCAAATCTGAAGATAACCGAAACCCTTATCTAGCTAGGAGTAAATACCACGGAATAGGAGGCTACCTAACTGTTCAAGAAGCTCCTTGGAGAACGCCTCTTGTAGCAGCTTTTGTGGAATCAGGTGTCGAAATTGGGTACGAAAACAGAGATATCAACGGTGCTACTCAAACTGGGTTCATGATCGCTCAAGGAACAATAAGGCGTGGCTCCAGATGTAGCACAGCTAAAGCTTTCCTGAGACCAGTAAGAACGAGAAAAAATTTAGACATTTCTTTAAATTCGCAAGCAACGAGAATACTGATCCATCCAGTAACTATGAAGGCGTACGGAGTAGAATTCATCAAACACGGCGTAAAAAGAACCGTGCTAGCTAGAAAAGAGGTAATTTTGTCAGCGGGCGCTATTAACAGCCCTCAGCTGTTAATGTTATCCGGTATCGGACCAAAAGAGCATTTAAGAGACGTGGGAATCAAATTGTTGAAAGATTTACCAGTCGGAGAAAACTTACAAGATCACGTTGGCGTTGGTGGCTTAACATTTTTGGTTGATAAACCTGTTTCAATAGTTCAAAACAGATTTCAGGCGTTCCCAGTGACTATGAACTATGTAGTGAACGAAAGAGGTCCCATGACGACACTTGGTGGTCTTGAAGGTATCGCTTTTGTAAATACAAAGTACGCTAACAGTTCTGGATTATGGCCTGATATTCAGTTTCATATGGCACCTGCATCATTTTCTTCCGATAATGGACAAATTGTAAGAAAAATTCTGGGTCTAACTGATGAGGTATACAACACTGTATATAAGCCAATAGCAAACAAAGACGCGTGGACCATCATGCCTCTTCTACTGCGCCCTAACACACGAGGATATGTTAGATTAAGAAGTTCTAACCCTTTCCATTATCCAATAATGAATCCGCGTTACCACGAAGACGCTTTAGATGTGGCTCGTCTTGTAGAAGGAATCAAAATAGCTGTACAGGTAGCCAATGCATCCCCATTCAAACAATTTGGTTCCAGGTTGTACATGAAGCCTTTGCCAAATTGTAAACATTTTAAATTCATGTCTGATGAATATATAGAGTGTCAAGTGAGGACTATTTCTATGACAATATACCATCAGTCTGGTACAGCTAAAATGGGTCCATCATGGGACCCTGAAGCGGTTGTAGATCCAAGACTAAGGGTCTATGGTGTCGAAGGTTTGAGAGTGATAGATGCTAGTATAATGCCTACCATAGTAAGTGGCAATACAAATGCGGCAGTTATAATGATCGGTGAAAAAGGGGCCGATCTTATAAAACAGGACTGGTTGAATAAAAAACGGTGACAGTGATAAATAATGTAATGTACCTTTAAGTTACCAGTAGTGTTAAGTTCTAGTGCTTTTTCACTACTATCATGTAATGACACTCTAATGGATTGCTGCCTTTATTTTAAATGAAAGGGAGGAAGGCAGTTTTATTGCTATTACGTATCACTTTACCTGATGGTTGTGAAACTAGCTTTTATAAAACAATAAGTTCCAAAGATTTATATACCACAACTGATTATAATTAGATCCAAAATATCTTTGTTATTTTAGGTTATCAAGGCAGTTTGTGCTAAATATTGTTACTTGATTTTATAAGACATTATGTCAAAATGTTTATATAAACATATAGTTCCTGTTGAATTTGAAAACAAGTTAAATCTTTCATCGTTAATCATTGTTGGATACCACTACCTAAAGTTATTGTTCATATATCTCATATTTTTGGCGGGTCGTCCTTAGTCAGACCAAGATATTTTAGAATTGTCTATAATTTAATTAGTGCTAACGCTTTCTAAACTAAAATCAGAAACATAGAATGTCAAATAATCCATCTGTAATCTTTTAATTACATCGCATTACGTTTATTATTTTTCATGCGGTAAATAACAAATAAATAAATATTCTAGGACAATCTACACAACGCCACCTAGACCCATAGCCTAGACTTATGATCATGGTCTAACTAGCTTGTGTAATACGGATAAACATACTTAGATACATTTTTTGATAAATACGTACATATTATACATAGAAACCGGCAGACCAATGCAATATTCGTATTCATGGACACAAATATTTTCACTGGGTGGTAATCAAACCCCAGACTCCTGCGTTCACTACTGCTACGCCACAGAGGTCGTCAAAGAGGTAAGTTTCACCAAAAAATACTTATCTTCACAAATATTTGAGTCGTTATATTCTATTTAGTCGCTTTCTTGGAAACAATAAAGTTTTGTCTGATTAACATCAAAGTCAAAGTCTCACATAATTCACAATGTAATTTAGCTACCCGCTGTATGTTTCGATTGTCCACTTTACACTGTTTTTCCACACTAACTTAACTTTCTACTCCATAAAACTGGATAAACGTACCTGGTAATTATAAAAATGTACATTTTATGTACATTATGTAAATATGTAATATAGTGCTATATAATTCTGTACCTTATACTTATGTTATAATAGTGTTATTTGTTATTTATTTGGTTAGTACTGCCATATATCATCTTCATTACAATTTGTTCATTACCTTACTGAGGCCATGTTCATTTTCACGTTTTATTAACAAATATAAATGATATTTTTATTGTTGTGTTGTTTTACTAAGAAAAACCATAGACATAATTTAATAATATAATGTACTTGGCTAGATGTTGTTAAAAGCCAACCTGGGTGGTAGTCGGTGGTGTAATCGTAAACTGTTCATGATCGTCTGAGTGCCAATCGCGAAATACATCCAAGCATGAACTTTTAAAGTCTACTCTCCATAATTTAGTTTACTTGACATTTACACGAAGGATTGCTGTCTCAGCCCTCACACCGAGAGCGCCAGAGTCTCGTTTGTCAATCAGCAGGGTAGGCTTGACCTCTAAACATCTGTCTATGGATACACGCATTTTTCTGTACCATCATGTATCAGGATACTAATAACTAAAATATACAAAAGGAAAGGGACGTAACGTGACTATGTATATGTATAATAGTACATTAAAATGTATGATTACCTACCAGTTTTTAAATCAACACAATAAGGTTTATTAAATTCGGTACAGCAATTAATAACTCGACAATCAAACTTTTATTCGTACAACGTCTAACAAGTTTTACCCAATATTTGTATCAGTACATACCCCTTTACGAGCGCAAAAAGTATAAATACAATAGATAATTAATTCTGTCTACAAAAACTATAGAAAACGACGAATTAATGGGTGCTTAGTGCGTAATACAAAAATAAATTAATACCTACCCAGTGTTAACAACAAATTGTTTCAGTTTGTGGTAAATGACCTGTTCTTTTTATAGTAAAAACCCGTCACAAAGATATGATGGAATCATTTATTTCTAAGAATACCAATATTTCTGTACAGACTTTGAGGACCTATGCAGCCATAAGTTTGAAAGTACCATCCTATACACTTAAATTATGAAATGAGATAGTAGAATGATTTTGAAAACCCGCTTCATGTTCAAAAGGATAAGTTTAAATCATACCTCACTATTTGGTAAGTAAATATAGTTGATCGTGTTACTTCTGAACGTATTAATCGATCGAATCTAGGCGATATTCAGAGGATATTACACGTTGTGAGTTTCCTAAGGTCAAACAGATCAGCTATGATGCATAGAGGGGACTGAAGTTCAATCGTGTAAAGTTTTACGAGTAGGTGTTTGCTCCGATATCTGCAAAACACGAAGATGTTATCTGACCTATCACTCTATCATTATTGCACGTTACAATACATAACACGGATATTTGGTACATAAATAGAATAACAATTCTCGTGTATTCTTAATTGTTTACTGCAAACCACAAAGCAAAAAATCACTACCTACCTACTACTTATTAATAATTACAGGAATTCAGAACCAAACGTGAAATTACCAGGTATCATATTTATGTTTATATGTAATTTACCTTTACCTTTACCTTACCTTTTTCAAATGGTGCCAGCATTTTATATCATCGATTCATAATTCACTTTATGTTTATTATTTTCATTTTATTTATTTAGCTGATGCGGCAGCTTATTCAAAGACTATGACAATAATATTAGACTATTAGAATTTCATGACATTTGCATAGCCATGTGAAATTATCCCGATGGATAATAAAAAAAATGTTTGGAGGTATAAGTATATGAAGTGCTGCACTGTGTTGTATTCCCTACTCCATAATGCAAGAGCCTTTCTCTGAACCTTTTCCCATCTCAGTTGAGGTCGGCTGAACTTCGATATTTTCCGTGAAGCGACTGCCATCTGACCTCCACAACCAATGGTCCAATGACTAATGGCGATATCGAAGTTCCAAGTTAAACTGGTTGAACTTTTGAGGGCTCCGACTACCTGTAACGACTGCCATAGATGTTTGTATGGCAACCGGGACTGACGGCTTAACGTGCTCTCCGAGGGACGACCAGACCAGTGCAAACAGCCATATTCATGCATACAACTTTTTGCACTGAGCGGGGATCGAACCCGCGCCCCGTGCGTAGCAGCCGCTTACACTACCGCCACGCCACGGAGGCTGTCCACTCCTATGTATGTACCACAGAATCAAAAGCTTCAAATATCTTCAAGAGCACTTATTAGCATCTAGATAAGTCTACCAGACCTTGTCCTTTATATTTTAACAACTACTCAAGAATATGATCATGAATGTTTTAATTACTGCAGTACTAATTTAATTTGGACTTTTACCTTAATGCACGTGTACTGTACGTGTGTTTTCAGGTGAAACCACGGACTGAAGTTAATTTGCTGCCTAACCTTTATTACTCACTAACCTTGGATTAATAAGTATAGTGGCCGACCAGATTCATAGCAGGATTAATAAAAGATTATACAGTCACGTATTGAACGCTAGCTACTCTAATGAAAGACTACTGTACTAATTACAAGTGTTACCTACAATTGCCATACAAGCAATGTCACTTACAGACACTTGCTTGTCATTGCTAGATGGTGGTATTTTCAATCATATCCTCGGTTTTTTCTTTTTAATTTTCCATTATTTTTTGCACGGCGTAAGCGTGAATGCGAAAGGCAAAGAATTGGGCAACTTTCGGTGAATACTTTTATGCCCATTTTGGAACCCATGATGCATTCTATGCTTACTAGGTAACGCTGTATAGAATATTCTAGAATAATTATTTACTATACAATATACACTATCTACCTACCCAATTCGGGATACAATAGCTAGTAGGTGTGTATGTAATTATTCCAATCACATTTACATAACCTTTTATCGTACGTTACAAAACTATTACTATTCTCGATAGTTTGATACGTGATCGTAAGTTCATGCGGACGTGACGCACTGCGCATGCGCAAATGACCGTCCGGCTCCCACGAGCCTTCCCTATATTGTCCTCAAGTACATATTGATAGTTGAACCTTGGCATCGAGTACATCTGTGATGCAGGTCAGGAGGCCTACCGTCATCTCTATAGAATTATTATTCCAGCCTTGAGTTGTTGAAAGAAAGGGACAAGAATATACAATGTGTATAGCGTTGTCATTATCTGATATATTAATTATGAATAAATTAATATGCTGTAGAGGTGATGGCGGAGGTCTCGCTCATTTCTATGGTAAGATACAAATCAATGCTTATGTTCATCCGATTGCGATAAAACTTTGTTTACTTATAGCTCGTACTTACGCGATATTCTGTAATACATAATAATATATAGACTCTATGTAAAGTCTCTTGAGACGAGATTGCTCCGGTTCGGCCTAAGTTTGGGAAGATTAAGAAATGCTCTAGGACTGATTAATATATAGGTACTTAAAATACCATGGGTTGGATAAAATGAATAGGTAAACATGGATAGTTTATGAATTGTGTATTTAATGTATAAAGTGATTTATTACTTGATTCAAAGGTTAATGATATAAAGAAGCAAGAAATACACACGTTGAACGTTAATTATGTAGGTACTTTTCAGTATATTATAGAAGTACATGGCTGGCCGCACGAAGACATACATACTGACATAACTAGTTGAATAAAAAAGGAAGATGAAATAGACCTGATGCGGACCGGATGCTTCAGCTTAACATCAGGCGAGGTGAAGTCAAATTGACGTGCCATAAATAAAAAATAAAAATAAAAAAAGGTGAGGAAGTGAGTGAGCGTTTAAGGAGACCATGGAATGGAACACATAGGATAATGTAGATTAGAAGGTTGTCTCTACTGTTAGCAGTAATACGATTTCCTAAACATTTTAATTAAAAATACAAGTAATATAAGATAACGGACTTGCGGAAATAACTTAAAGTTAATTTTTGACACATTGTGTGCACTTATGATTGAACTTGCAGAAATTCAGAGCAAGTATTTTCCTCATTTCTCTTTTTTACGATAAATTTCCAATAAACAACGTACGTTAAGTAAATGATATTTGATACAATTTCTTACTTTATTGCTACTTCCGATTTCGAATTTATCAAAAGCAGATAACCCGACCGGGAAAAAGCAAAGGGAATAAAGAACAAATCCTCATCACTAAATATTTATCAGTTAAATAAAAAGCAAATTGCATTCAATAATTTGGATGGATATTTTTACTCCATGGTCAGATAGTGGTAACTATAAAGTAACAGGGTCGCCTTCGCCAGGGTTTGGTGAGTGCTCCGTTATGAAAGACATAACATTACATTAACATGCGCCTATATCCCCGAAAGGATAGGCAGAGGTGCTACCACCCACATTTCGCAAGTTTATGTTTAGGTCCCAATTAGGTGGCGAGCTCATTACATTAGGAATGCCTATTACATTGCTATTAACCGGGCACTTATAAACCTGCTATAAATACACACATAACTTCGAAAAGCATCGACAAGTCATTGGTATGTGCTATGGTAAAACCTGGGATCGAACCCGAGACCTCGTCTCAGCAGTTCATTACCCATACCACTAGGCTACCGCGTTTATGAAAGAAAACTGCATTTATTCTTTAGTCGATTAAACTTCAACATAATTCCTTGACCTTCGAATGTACGACGAGAGGGCCCTTGTGTGTCCTATTCTTATATTAATCATCGATCGTTTATAGAGTCAGGGACAAGGTCCTTTAAACGAGTTGTTAATATTCAAATCGTAGGCACAGACGAGGAAGAATTGTTGACTCTTGTAAAATTCGTCCACGTACAGTCAGCATCAAAATTAAATAATTGCATATACTATAAAAACTGGTAATATACTTGAAAATTAACACTTATATCTTAACTAGCCGTAGCCTCCGTGGTGTGGCGGTAGTGCACGCGACTGTTACGCACGGGGCACGGCCGCGGGTTCGATCCCCGTTCAGTGCAAAAAGTTGTATGCATGAATCGGAATGCCTCGGAGAGCACGTAAAACTGTCGGTTCCGGTTGCCATACAAACTTCTATGGTAGTCGTTACGGGTAGTTGGATTGGAGCCCTCAAAAGTCCAACCAGTCTAACTTGGAACTTCGATATCGCCATTGGTCATTGACCATTGGTTGTGGAGGTCAGGTGGCAGTCGCTTCACGGAAAATATCGAAGCTCAGCCGCATCACAGTTAGACTGGAAAGCCGACCCTTTCTGAGTTGGGAAAAAGTTCAGAGAATGATTTCATCTAGCCGTACTCCGCCCCTTCCGGATGAAGTTCGATCACGGCAGCGGCCACTATTGTCTGACCCTAGGTGTTCGTAATTTAGCAGGTGCACCTATTTATAGGTGAGCTTAGCTTTGGTCACAAAGGTGTGGGTAGGTCAAAAGCATTGGGCGCTTTTGAGGCTGAATGTACGTTAAAGTTTGTAGACCAGGAAAGTATACATTTTATTCATTGCCTTGTCTGATCTAGGTACAAAGTATTGAACGTGTTGCAGCTTGCCATGTACCACTTTTTGTTTATATTATGATCAGCATGCTCTTAGCTCGTATGACGTACCCCAGTTGCAACCAAGACTAGGTTTCCGGGTATCATCGGATTTTTTATTTTATTACGATAATCAGGTTCTTTTGACAAGGAGCAACTTGATCGCATTTTGATATTTGCAGTACTTGACATTTTATTAGTTATGGCTGCGTGCTACTAGTATATAAGTATGGTAGGAAATGTATATGCTTGTGTGTCAAGAATAAATCAATCGATCAATCAGCCTATCGCAGTCCACTGCTGGACACAGCCCTCTTTGAATGATGGGAGGCCTACTTGTTACCACGCTGGCCAGACGTGTTGGTACAGCATTTCATTTCGACATTTACCTTTCTCGCAGTGATATCGTCAGCATGTGTTCCCGTTCGTCGCCTTTTGAGACACCTTTCCGATGAGATGGAATAGTAAGAATTATTTCTCATCACCACACGAAAACGCATAATAGTGTGTGTCAAATTCATTATTATATTCATTTTTGATAACTACATAATTTTATATTATTTTCTACAAAATTAAATGCGAGTTTCCACTCAAATCTTATCGTCACCACTTCGTTCAAATTGTTAGTAATATGTGATTTAAAAGTTTTTCAAATAGGTAGAAACGAAACTCGTTTAGTAAAGCTATAGTACCTACCTTTAATCTTTCTGCTTTACACTAAGCACAGTATTAATAGGTGATTAGGCAATCTGTGATACTACGTCAATGGACCGTAGAAAAAGATTTCAAATGAAGCGTGTTGCGTAGAAGGTTAATAACCTCTCATGCACTTGTGTAGATTAATCTTGTTTCTTTTCAAGTCACACTGAGTCACGTGCGTTACTATACGATAAAAACTAGGTGTACCCCGTGACTTCAGTCGCGTTAAGTCCTAATATATAATATAATATCATTCATATAACTAGTATGATATTTACATATACCTGTTCAGGGTTTATATTAGTACCTGAGGATCTGCCGGGTTGCGATGGATATGTTGACTACTACCTCACCTCCGGCAACTGAAGAACCAAAGACGGCGTGCGTTTTAGTCGGTTCGAGTCCGACATAACCTACCAACCGGCTCCTATGGGGGGTATCCGTGGGGATTTGTCGAACGATAAAAAAAACGGTTAGTCTAAACATCCCATGTTAAACATGCATAGATGTCGCTCCCAAAATATAAGTAGTTTAGTAATTATATTTACGAAAAAAATATTTAATGCAATTATACCTCATTATGATTTTATCATATATATAGATAAGGGTTATTAAAAACAAATGTAGTTACATATTTTGTCTGTACATCCGTATTATTAACAAAAAAATAATTGCAAGTACGTCATCCGTACTTAGGTACTTGTATTTTTGCGTTACTCATTTGTTTATTGTTAAGTCAGATTTTATGGCGTGAACGTGTGTTAGTTTAAAAAAAATTGTATGTATGTTGTTCTTTGTTGGTAGGAGAGATTAGTCAAATATCCTTGTGGTTTGGTTGTATAAAAAACACATTAAAAACTATATCTTGTCGATCATATCCATTTACAAGTAATATCAAACATAAATAATTTATTTTTTGTTTAAAGTACCATTTTTTGTTAGTACCCACAGGTTCTTTAGGACATTCATTTAAAATCTTCTAGTCGTCATCATCTAAGTGCATGGTTCTAAACTTCTCACAGTCCTAATCGTTCTTTAAAAAGTCATATTGTTAAAAAACTACAGTAATCAGGATGGGTAAATAGATTTATTATTAATCATTATGCTGTCCATATATAAGAATCTTCGAAATATTATAAAAAATAATTCAAAAAGTATTACAATTATTATTAATATTGAAATAAAGTACAACTTTTTTTAAAGAATTATTCAGTAGTAAGATATATACACTTTACAGAACTTTAACCTCACCTTATTACCTTACAGAGGTATTTTCGCAAGAAAAATTTATAAATAAGATCGTCAGTATTCTGCAACCATAAAAGCTTTGAACAATAGCACGATGTATGAATTACAAGGAGTTTTATTACTCAGTTTAACTTGTATAATAACAGACAAAGGTGATCATAATCTTTATGGTTCGTATAATAATGTCAGCTCGTATTGCCGTTGTAAGCATGTTTCATATTTGATTCCCTTTTCAATCAATTCAATTCCACACAAAATCTGATAATCGATGTATACTTAATACTGTGAAGATAATTTGTCAAATTTTAATGAACCTCTCATGGGAGCCGGATATACGGCCTTGATTTATATCGTAAGCTAAATCAGTTAATTACTGTAATAAAAAACATTTTTTTTATAAATATGTTTTTACTATTCAGAAAAAAATCTACCTATATTGCAGTGACGTTCGTAGGTTTATATTGTACATATTATATTGCCGTGTTTCCGTTAGATAAGATTTATGTTACATGTACTTCTTATCGTCTTTAGATAGGTATATGTAATCGTTAATACAAATAAGTAATGCGTTAACACGAGCTCTCATCATCCAAAACTTCGACCGAGGCTGTCCATTATTAGTGTTTTACTAACAAAGTTGACTAGGGATCCAGAGTATATCATAGAACCCTTGGCTACTACATTGAGAAAGTAAGTTAACGTAATGCTTTTATTAAGGCATACGTAACTTTTAATTCATAGAGTCATTTTAGTGCTTTAGTATTATATTTGCGGTGATTAAATTGCCATAAGCTCTTTATGGGGCTACAATATTTGAAGAACTAACGCTTATTTTAAGTTTTCTACTACTAGGTTTCGATACACTGGTACAAGTTTTATGAAATAATAAATCCTATATTTTAAAATTAAATTACTACGTTGAGAAACGTTGTGCGTTTGAAGTTCGGCCGTAGTTAGACTAATAGTTGACCCCAACTGAACTGGGGCAAGTCTCGGTATATCTTCATGGTATATCATGTCTTATATAGATATACCTGGTGGAACGCGAGGTATTCGCAAAATGACAAAACCATAAACATGGAACATAAGGAAGCAGTAACTGTGAGCACTGCACAAAGGTAGAAGAAGACTGGCTTTTGCTGATTACCTTGAACACCGCCAATTTCATTTATATTTTAATGACATACAAATGGCAATGTTCATTAATTGAAACAAAGAATTCTAAAGATTTCAAATTCTTTGTCCATCCATATAGGTGAACTTTTAGGTAGGAGTTAGACGGTCAATAAATATCGCGATATCCGTCATCCTGTCAATATGGTGTGTAGGTATATATATATTGGTGATATACAAACGCAATTAAATCCATCATACGTTGAACATCTGTCGTCAATGATTCGTCACAAAGCGATATTTAAATAGATACGGAAATAATTATATGGCAGTTATTCTAGTCAAGACTGAGATAGATCAAATTAACATAACAAATTCTAGCAGATAAGTCAAGCTATACGGAAACCTTTACCCCTAGAAGAATAATTATTGCATAAAACTGAACTTTGAAAAACTAGTTTGACATTTGTTAACATAAGTCCAATTAAATGGTATTGTAAAATTCCAAAGTTGCCGTAGTATGTACAAGTACAAAGCTAACAAAACCTAAATGAGGTTCTAGAAAGCAGATAAGGCGGAGAAAGACGACCAAGATAGTGAATACCGCTACCTACAGGAGGCTAGGTGCGGACAAAGGAGTCCCGATACAATACAATACAAATAGTGACTACCGCTTCGGCTCGTTCCTGAGGCAAAGGATGGCCATAGCGATTCAACGAGGCCACGCGGCCAGCATCATAGGCAACGTTACGGGGTGGGTTATTCGACACGACAAAATTACGGATGTACCCTGTGTAAGTATGATTTACTTTAATAAAATCTACATTTGGCAAATAAACATTTTTTTTAAATAATTTTATTTACATTTATTTTAATGCCGTTTTGTAAATTAATACAATAATAGATAATCGTATTAATTTACAAAAATACATGAATAAAAAGATACATTAAAAATATATAGAAAAAAAAGAAGTCGAACCTGTTACCTCTGACTTACCAGTAACTCTACTGCCATTTACGAAACCAAAAAAGTAGTCATCCAATATATATCAGACTACTTTTATGTTCTCGAAAAATGACCAGATTATCATAAGATAAAGAACTACTATGGTGAAATTCATTTTATTTTGCCACGCATATTTTTTAGAAAAAACCTAAGATAATAAACAGTATTGGGTAGAAGGATGACCTTCTCATCATCCCTATTATGATAACAAAGAAACAATGCGTGAAACACGTAACAATTGATGATTAGAATAATAACAGTACTAATCATGAACTAGTGTCAAGGCTGATCCACTGGTATGATTTAGGTAAGTATCTCTAATGATTTGCGCCATGACGATTTTCTTACATTTTATCGAACATTATTACTGGGATATTAGATAATAGCACAGCTTTTCTTGTAGATATAAATCTCAATCAAGTTTTTGTAAATAAAAGGTCGAATAACTTTATCATCATATTTGCGTTAGTCCCGGTCGCATCCGAGGTTTTCAGCTTCAATAAAACAAAACAGTCCAATGACCTCTGTAGCGCAGCGGTAGTAAATTTTATATGAAAGGATTTTTTTGACATTATACCTACTCACAAATTCATTCTACCATCACATCCCTCGCCACGGGTAGGCTATTGCAACCGATAAAAGTACGGATGAAAGTTACTTCACTCCACACATGTAGACACACTGTGGAATGAACTCACTGCTATGGTTTTTTAAAGCGGCTACAATATGGGTTCATTCAAAAGGACATTAAAAGAATCCTTTCGGCAACACGAATTTAACAGTCTGGTGTTGTACACGTCCAGAGGAACCAGCCACGTTAATTACTATTCATCAGGTGTACGATTACATCAGGTGTACCATTTTTTTTATGGCACTTCAATTTGACTTCACCTCCCCTGATGTTAAGCTGAGGGCAAAGTCTCATGAAAGAGGATCACCATTGCAAACACTTACAATGCTATAATTAATTATACCATTACTTAAATGATATAGAAAGAGAAATACCCAGGTATTCCATCCCAATATTTATAATTCCAGCACTAATAAATATTGGATTTTCGTTTGCAAATGTAAAAAATTAATAAAATGGGAAATGTAATGTCCACTACCACCAACCATATCCGAAACGTATATTTGACCCGACTGTTAAAAAAGTTAAGTAGCTTTGCTCTAGGGCATTGCACCACTTTGTATATCTACATTGGGTTTAGATAGTGCTGTTTAGTATATCGGCTTAGAGAAGCAAAAGGTGAAAAGGAAGAAATGTGGCCGTAGCTTCTCTAAAGCTACGGTCACATTACAGCTAAGCTTTTCGTTATAGAATGAAGAAAATATATATTGACGGCAGACTACATTCTATTACTTACCATAGGAATATGTATTGGTCACGGCGTAGACGTCGACTGTAGCAGACAGATCTACGCCCGTTAGTTCAACGCAGAGCTTTTGACGAACGATAGTATATATCCTCTATATAGCAGTGACAAGTCCCTACTTACCACCCTTGTTTAATAAGAGTACAAACATTTACCAATAATATGACGAAAAAGTACCATATAAGACTGCAACAAAACAGAGATTTCCGTCACGCATAATAGCCCAACTAAGTAATGGTTGGAACTAGTATAATTCCACAGCATAATATATCATTAGACCTCATGTTATGATACACAGGCAGAGTAATTGACGTATAATTAAATATCTGTTATCGCGAAGAGAGGTTGAATCTATTTTTGTTTTCTTTTTTCGTTGACTAATATCCAATAGAATGTTATAAATAATCGTTTTGAATCATTTTTGAACACATTTCTGATAGTAAGTACCTACGATGCTCAACATAGTGCAATGGAGCAGCGCAGGTAAGAGCTCGTATACTTTAAAAAGATAATTTTATATCAGCGAAAATAAATTCGTTAATATATACATGTTTCAAAGGTTATAAAGTCGGCAACGTGTATTGGAATACAAAACAGAGTTAATTTTATAGGCACGTTTATAATTATTGTCATGAACGTTGATAATGACCTTGTACAGCAGGACTGATTCCGCATTGAAATGCGATTACAGAAACCGGTATAGTTATCCCAGTGATAATACTTTCTAATTGTTTTGGAACAATTAACTTGCGTAGTGAAAAAGCGTGAGTGTGTGTTATTTAAGTAATCCGATTTATTGTATTTTTTTTTTGCATGTCAATTACATACACAGATTTATTTATTTATTTATTTATTTATTTAATAGGCAATCATTGGAAAGAATATTGGTAGGTAATGTAAGTGTTGACAGATTCTGTGACGTCGCAGAAGCACACGCTACTGCTACGCAGAAGAAAAAATATCGAAGTTCAGCATTCATATATATACAGTGTAAACCAAATGATAAGTCGACACTTTTCTTTGGCGCTCTATATCGTATTAGAACTCTCTACCAGTCCACGTGTTTAAATTCATTTCATTTAATTTCTTCACCAGTCGCGGGTACTTAGCCGGGCGTGAAAAAGCATCTGTCGAAGCTAATAAGGACAGCCAGTCTAGACTGACTCTAGAGAAAGCGTCTATAATGATGGACTACAACCTAGCTTACTATCAGAAAGGGTGCAATCAATTAACGACCTAAATATAAAGAAATCCTGACTCCGAAGTGAAAACTTCGTATGTGACCGGAATTAACGCTAGGATGAAGAAGTAGAATTTGAGTGGTCATCCTACCTAGATTTGATATATCTGGTGTAAGTAAACGAACTGCGCAAACAAAAAACTTATAAATCAAAAAGTTATTATTAAATATAATGTTTCAATCGTTCGCAACTCAAATACAATATACCCTTTTATGTAAACTGAGAGGTCATCTTTGTCAACCAGGTGGCCTTATGATTTTTGGCACTTAAGTGCTTAGACTATCCTAAATAGCAATTAGTTGTGAAGCGTTCACCTTGCTTGTCAGGTCACTAACATTACTATCTCATTTTGTAAAACACTTTTCATAAAGCACAATAATAATTAGCATCTAATAACTTTTGTTGTTTGCAATATGTATTTCACATTCAAAACAATAGTAGATTTAAGAAAATTTAAATGTGTCTTACACATCTATCCTATTGGGAGTTTGGTATTATGGTATCATGTATTTAGAATTGGAGATAAACTAATTATTATTAAAAAATATTCATGTATGTATGCAATTCTCTAGCTTCGCAAGGAATAAGAATACAAGTTATAAATATAACTCAATAAAAACGAAAACACTATTCAAAATCAATAAAAAATTGTTCCAAATTATATTGCATTATTGTAGTACCTACTAAGTTTAAAAGCGATGACACATTTTGCTTTATATGAAATAACCAAGTTAATTAGTCACAACACTTACCTAATTGTACATTCAAAATCACTTAAGTATCTTTTATTCTTCATTCTAGCTAAAACTAAAGTACCTACTACAAAATAACTGTAAAAATAACTGATAAATCATATATAAATTTTCTATTCTAATGATATACGTATAATTTATTTTGACATTTAAATTATTGTCAAAATAATATCAATCTCAAAATAAATTCGTGATATTTGTAATAATAACAACAATAACAGGTAAATATATGCACAAAGTTCAAATGCAAATCAAAATCAATAATAAAGCATGTTTATTTTATATTCAAGTAACATAACATAACAGAACATAAACTCACGCCTGTATCCCTGAAGGGGTAGGCAGAGGTGCTAGCACCCACATTTCGCCAGTTTATATTTAGGTTTCAATGTGGTGTGTTCAAGGTGGCAAGCCTATTGCCATTAACCGGGCACTTATAAACCTGCGATAAATACATACATAACTTCGAAAAGCATCGAAAAGTCATTGGTGTGCGCCATGGCAAAACCAGGGATCGAACCCGAGACCTCGTCGACCTTGCAAAATAAGATTTTTAACAGAATACGACGTTTAAGGAACTATCCTTAATGTAAACCTTGTTCAGGGTTATACTAAAATTTACCCGATATATTTAGACACCTGCAATGTCGTAAACTCTACCGGTCACTTATATCCTTGTTGTCGATAGACCTCTTTGTGAATTCCAATGCATTTCCGGAATTTTATAGTTTGTTATCTATAGTAGTGATATTTTCCTTATATTAAATGATAATCTTTATGTATAAAAATAAATAAAAAAAAAACATTAATAATATTATGATCACAAAAAATATAAGTTTGGAATTCACCTATTTGTATCAGATTATAGGATAGGTACAATAAAAACTATAAGTCAATTACTAACAAAATTTCCTTAGTGGATAGTAATCGGAACTCACAAATTATACGTATCATGTAATTATGTTGGTTGTAGTTTTTATTGAGTCAGATGAAAAGATTGTTATTCTAACACTACAAGGCAACCTGATAAAAAGTTCGCTAAAAATAAATAAGGTGAGGTAAAGTTTACAAAAAAACCAGACAATTTCCTCAACAGCTAAAATGATATTTAATTTCGTAAGGTATTAATAAAAAACAAAGGTAGATAGCGGGCTGATGTTAATGCTCAACAAGTACCTAAACAAATGGAGTAAAGGTATTTATTTATCGTGGGGAACTCCAATTGGATTTCACCTCAACGTGACTCTCGCTGTTACAGCGAAGTGACTTTGTCGGAAGCTTATTACAGAGGACCCCAGATATATATACCTACCACAGGAACTACTTCGTTAAACGAATATTCGTAACTTGTTATGCAACAGGTCATGTCACCGTAAAATACGAACTTCGTTGAGAATGATGCAAATATTCATAAAACCTATATATAAGTACATTTACCTATATAACCTACATAATACCTTAGTGCTACAATGCAAAGAAGGAAACAAACGCGACGCTTTTTTAAAGAAGTTCAAGTCTTTATGTTGCAAAAATATAAATAATTTTGACTAAAACGCTTATCACTATTTTGTTCGAAGATATAAAAACTCCTCGAATAAATAAATATTATACCTTATGCAAGTCAAAGACTACCACTGAAGTAAATATTGAATACTGTAAAGGACAGTGTCCAACATGTATAAGCACTTGGCCTGATATGGACAGACAATAATTGGGCAAATATGATACAGGTTTGGTAGTTCATATTAGTAAGAAATAAAATAACATCATATGGTTGTATCAGAATTCATCATTTATATTATATACTGACCATAGCATTTAGTCAATTTTTGTTAATTTAAGATTAGCTGTATTCATTATTTCTTTATTATTCGGATACATAAGTTATTAAAACATTATTCACGAATTAGGCAGGTGGATTTACATTATCTTGGTACCGTGCCCAGCTCAAAAACCAAATTATTGTCATGACAAGAGCACAGCAACTTACTTACTATTCTTCGTCCGACAATACAATAACAGCAGTAAACATATTACATAGCACTTGCGGTGCAATCTATTGCCCTATAACAGATGCCAACTCTTGCAAACGGAGAACATGTCTTCGTCTTTGGAAAAAGTTGATGCCACTATTCACACATTGTCTCATCGTGGGATCTGTTCCCATATTCGTGCCAGAATTATCGTTATGAACGGGTTCAGTGTCGGCAGGCTCGCCAGGCTCGGTGATGAAAGATTTATCCGGGTTCATTTTCTAATGAAAAATAAAATCAGCTTTCACGAGAAATAGAATAATGTAAACACAAATCAAGATGACAAACGAATGACATTTTTATAACGGATTTCTTTCCAGTTGCCATATACAAACACAAACTCAATCGATTAAAAATAAATTCGTAGAAACAGTTTTAGCTCCATTATTGTAAAACAATGATCAAAGACGAGACCATATTAATATATTGTTATTGTTTACTACTGTTTCGTATCTATATCTACTATTACACAATAAATATCTCCAATATCATGTACGATGAACATTGGCGGTATTAAAAAACATTATATATTAACGATACTGAACTTTTTTTAAGAAAAAAAGCTTCTAGCGCTCAAATACTTCTAAATAATACTTCTAGTAATCCCTAGCGCTTGAAAACCGGTGATATAAGAAAAATATTGATATCAATGCCGAACGAATGTCTAGAATGGCTATTTTATGTTTTAGTTATATCTTATTATGTCCTGGCAACTGTTTATTTACTCAAGTAATATTTATTTTTACATTCACTATTTAGTTTAATATGAAAATCCTTCACATCACATCGAATCACTTCACGTTCGCATTCGAGTCACATTCGACGCGTATTCAATATAATTTAGTTTATGTATCTTTTTTTTAAGTATCAATTAGTCATAGGTTTCAAATCAATACTTATATCAAGTCAACCTATCAATTCCTTATGAAACTCTGGTGTCCCATACATTACTCAGAATCGATATATTAATATGTCTCAAATAAAAAAATCGATTATGGTCTTTATTATAACTGGCAACATTTTAGCATTGGGGAAAAGAGAAAGATGGTTCCAAGAGTATAGAAATATTTATATTTCAGTGAGCTAATAGAGTAAATACTAATTATTTAAAGATATATCTTGATACTCCAAGAATTCATGGTTAGTTCGGTAAAAATTGAACATGATTATCGATCGATAGCTACATTTGCGTACATCGTGTCCACGGAAGGCCAGTTTTGGATATAGTCCTTTCTGTACACAAATGAATACTTAAAAGCTGATAAGATTTGAAATTTTCCCTTGGAAGCCGTCTTTTCGCGTAGTAAAGTCGTACCTGCCACAAAAAGTAGGTTCGTTCCCTTACTTTCTTTTATCTCATATTATCCTTCCGCGTACAATGACACATTTAATTTTATAGACTACGGAAAACATATCTTAGAGGTGAGTAGTATAGTATGTATTTCCATTTATTTACCGTGGTATCATTAGAACGTACCATTGATGGTTTACCTAAAATAGTATTCTTCTTCTTCTGTCGAACCAACGGTATTTGTGAGTTGCCATCGTGGTGTAGTAATTTGTTCCACGGCAACGCGGCTTCTAACGTAGAGGGCCCGAGCACAGGATTCGCTCTACTGGAAGACTTACAACATCCCCTATAATATTATAATGCCCATGAAATGTATTTTATTTTAATCAGGGATAGTAAAAGGAGGAGATATATAAGCACAGACGCAAACAGTAATTAGCAAACCGGACAAATAGGAGAAAATGGTAACTATGAAAAAACAGCCATTCATATGTAGCATGTGTCATCTTTCAATTAGGTCGCCGTCGTCGCGTCGGCGCATAATGAGTGAATCACATCACTAGTTACTCAAAACTCGGTGCCATATCGATACCTCGGGGCTCAAAGGGCGTAAGCGCCAAAAATCGATTTTACAGGAGAGCAAAAAAACAAAAAAAATAATTCGGTTTTCGGCATAACTTTTGCAATTTTTGACCTAAATAAACCATTCAAAGACCAAAAGTCTTAAATTTTTGTGATGCAGGTCACTGTATAATAATATTTCGAATAAATTTAAAAGCAACGAAAATAGCTTTCCCATACGCCCCGAAAATTTGTATGTTTAGGGCGGTTACACCCCAAAAATCAATGCATGAAGAATGAGTGATGGTTGTAACCGCCAATTTCAGGAAAGTGGATCACTAAGGAAAGTAGACCGAGTGGGAAAACGAGTAGATATTTCAGGAATGTGGACCTAATGGTCCACTTTCACCGTTTTTATCAACTCAGATAACGAATTAATACCAATAAATTATTGATTTACCTGTACCTAATTGCCTGTCTCACCTGAAAACTATTCAATAACTCATTATAACAGGAAAATGATAAATGAAAATCATTTACTAATCAAAATATTGTTTATTTGTTTCTTATTTTTATATTATTATTTCTTGGGTAGGTATACAGGTAGGTACATTCTCACATTTGGCGCTAATAACATTTAATGCTAATGGAAAATTATGAGGACTCTTGAGATCAATTATAATCATTTAAGTCTTCTGTTATCAGTCATTATTAGGAAATTACCTTAAATCTACATAGGTAGGTATAGGTACCTAGGTCTCCATAGGTAAAAAACTATAATTATTAATTTAAGTCTCATTTAACCTTATTTAAATAACGTTTTATAAAAAATAATGAAAAACGATAAACAAATTATCTTGTGTGGTTAATAATAATACAACTGCAACTATTAATAGTATTCCACCTAAAAATATCAAAAAAAAAAAACAAACAGAATCAACTTCTGAAGTAGAATTAGGATACAACAATAAATTCAGTAATTTGGTGACTATAGCGTTATGTGCATTACACATTAAAATAACCAAAAATTTGGTACCATCCAATCTATACTTATGCCATGTACGACAAAACTAGAATTAATATTTGTTTCAAAAATTAGCAAACTTAACAAACTTAAGCAAACTTGACAAACGTGAACGACAAAACATTAATAAACTTAAATCTTAAAGGTTTACATTGCATGCTATGGCATGCTATTTCACTCATAAGCAATACACGCGCAATCCCACGTAGGTAATCAAATCAACTCATTATCTGTGTCTTCTCCATCCTCTATGTCTGTTTCCGCCAAAATATCACTTACATTTACATTTGAGGGAAGATTTAAATACTCTGTGTGATAGATCTTTGGTATGGTACCATTTTCGCAAAGACGTTTTAGGTCATTATATTTAGGCGCTGAAATTGGTAACTTCGCTGTATATAATGGCTTAATTATTGTAGAATTATCTTCTTCTGTAACGTCCAATGCAGAATTATCTATAGCTTCATAAGCCCTACTTTTTCCTTATCCTTTCCCTTTTTCTTTTCTTTTTCTTTGTGGTTTTTCAGATAATTTTACTTGTATCTCAGTTGCATTTTCATTGAATATTTTATAAAAATATAATCTGTATATTTTTTCTTAAAAGTTGCAGTCTTTATCTCTTTGAATTTAATATTTTTCAAAGTTGATGGTGTGAATGTTACGATAGCTAAATCTTCGAAGTTTAGAAAATCTGTATGGTCAAGGGAATTAACGTAGTAGGGTCTAGGTCTTTTCCTTGCAGATTCGAAAAAAGTAGGCCATTGAGACGGTCCCCACACAATCAATCTTTTTACCTCTCGTTCAATCACAGCGTGGACGGAGTCGACAGGCATGTACCTACGTATGGCCCGGTAATAAATAGTTAATTTGAACAACTTCTAAATGAGCAGACTTTTTCAAAAAATTGTTAATTGTAGCCAGCACAGCCTTATTTTTATTTTGTCCGCTGCATGAATCACAATACAATAGTAGATTTTTTACTCCTCTTCCATCGACTAGCTCAAGATATTTCAACAAGCAAGTAGAAATTTCGTTGCTGCCGCGTTTGCCTTCACTCAATTAATAATTAATTCTTTATTAATTAATTTTGAGCACAATTATGTTACTAGGTATGTCGTTTACTACCCTCAAATTTATTGATCAATATGAGTGATTGCTCTTACGACCCAAACCTAAAAAAAATATGATATAAAATGGTAGGCGTAAACACATTTGTATCATCTACGGTGTCGTTTACTACCCTCGCGTTTATAAACAGTAATAGTGGTTGCTGTTACGACACAAAAACCAAAAATATCTGTTTTATTTCCTACAAAAAATGGGGTCGTAAATACCATTTTTTGGCGAATTGGAAGACTTTAAATATACAGATCGATAGAGGAGAAAAAAATAAGTAGGACTGCATTAAAAACTCAATTTCGCCAAAATGGCGGTTACGCCCTTTGAGCCCCGAGGTATCGATATATCGCTTCTTGTTGATATTCATACGTGATCTAACAGTCGTCTAACTCGATATCTCCTAACCAGTATAACTACTACTAACTAATTTATGTATTTCTTATTTAATTTAACGACATACTTACCATGTTTGTTGGCTTTTTGGAAGAATCTATATTTCGGCGCTAGTATGTTCACAGTGTTCTGATATATCGGTTATTATAAAACTAACAAACATGATAAATATCCCGTCAAATTGAAAATTCAATAATATTATATAATTCTATAGGAATTCCTACCCTACCCTGCTACACTACCTCCCGTAATTCACAGGGATACCTCTTGCAATTCCTAACTGTTGATAAATGCCTGCTACGGTTCCTAGATATTTCCTTTATAGAGGGTTCTTGGTCAGTTCAATGTCGAATTAGCTACTCCACCACTAGCCCTGGTGATGTGATACCAGGGAAGAATTAAGCTATTTAAAAAAAGATGACAAGCAAATATGCTCTACCACTGACCGCAAATAATTTCGACGCCAGATTTGCGTGAAAGAATAAAAAAAACATTGCATTGGTCTTTGTATAATGAATGAAATGTAAGCCATACTACTATTGGAATCAATGAATATTATCTTTTATATCTAATTATAATTAAATTATACAAAATACTATCGAAAATGAATGACCACTAAAAAAATTTACCATAATGTTGAAATAAAAAAATAATAGTTTTTTTTAAATGACGAATACAGTGGCACTGTCGACATATCGGCCGTTTAAGTTATGTGTGTTTCAAGTGCAAGTAAAATATATGGTAAGTAATTAATTATTGTTGAAGTTATAATAAATAGGATTTTAGCAGATTCAATAACCGAAAGGATAAGAAAAATCGGACTTGTAAGGCTCTCTGCCAGACACGATAACTGTGTGTCAGTAATCGCAATTTCTAGACGATGTTTACGTAATTTAACTTTGATAGTACTTGAGATTTAGCTAACGACGTGTGTGGCTCTACCTGGCTTAACTTGTGCACTGACTCTACTATTTATGTACCGACACGTGGCTCAGTTATTATATCAATAATTAGACTTAGATTACATACCTCCTTCACGTGACGCGACTAATCACAAATACTATTCAACAGCGTCATGCACAGCGTCACGGTCACTTTAATTTCTTAATGCTTGACCCCTAATAATGTTTTGATAGAATTGTGTCAAAGACATTTCTTTCGATCGAAACGACTGGAAATCCAATCTATTTACCTACCTCACATTATTATGACATACCGGATCGGAAAAACTAGATCCCGCGGTATTGTCTCAACAACGTATTTCTTTTTCAATTTTTGATAACACAAGTTGTGTGTCGAAAATTCGGGAATTGGCATATCTACTGTCAGAATATCTCGGCACATATATACAACATAACATAAACTCACGCCCATATCCCCGAAGGGGTAGGCAGAGGAGATAGTACACACATTATATATATCTCGGACCTAAAATGTGCTCATAGTAGCCAACATATTCCTCGCAACCCGCCAGTTACAGGGCTGAGCTGAGTTTCTTAGGAAACAGATGATATATGTTTACGGGAAAGTGGTATAGAAAAAGCTTCTTAACATTGTAAAGTATGTTTCTTAGAATAAACTGTAAACATTTCATATATAATTCAATTAATTAATATTTTACCGTTCACAGTTGGAAATAGGCTTTTTACGATAGCTGCTCTTATAAACAATATTTTCCAACTTCACTGCAGAATGAGGTCAATATCTCATCAGCTAAATTCCTATAGCACTTTATTGTAGACATTACGGAGAACGGGAAGGTATTTGTGTAATTACGAGACTCAATACAGTAACTGATAGTAGTAAAGTACTACTACTAGCTTGTAAAGAAAGAAAGAAAGAAACAAAAATCATTACACAATACACAAATGAAATAGCTCTGAGTAGCATGCATCTAAAGAGCTGTTCTTATATAGATAAGGTAATATAAGTTCAAAATTATTTCCTCATCCGAAATTTTCTATGAAAATTGCAAATCACGCCCTAAAAAAGATTTCACTTCAATAAGTTACCATAAACCGTTCGTCTGGTGCCAATGAAATCGCCAAAAATCATACCTGTAACAAACATAAAATTATCAATTAATGACCGTTTTGAAAAATAAACACATAGGTACCTACTTTTTGTATCTTTGTGTTCGCACATTAAAATTGATGCATATCTAAAAAATACTAAATAAATATTCTGTCCCGTCTGATAGTCTCCAAAACGTTAATTGGTGGTTCTTGTGCTAAGTGCATGGCAAATATATATTCGAAAACTTGATGTATGTTAGAAAAAATATTACAAACTTTCCAAGAGTTTGTGATAGGCATAACCTAAATACCAGACACAAAAATAATCTCGCTGTCTGTGATAGTAGACTCCACAAAATTTCAAATTCTTTTCAGGGTAATTGTATACGCTTTTTAATAAGCTCCCCTATGAAATTAGGGATTTGCCCATCAATAAGTTTAAAAATTTAGTAAAAAATAAGTTATGTCAAAAAGCTTATTATAAAATCCAGAATTATTTGGATGATAAACAAGCCTGGAAATGAGCTGTTCACTCCACTTGCTACTCAGCTAAATTTTGTATCTAGACTAAGTAAACTATTGTAAATAGACCAAAAAAAAAAGAAAAGCCCGCTGAGTTTCTTGCCGGAGTCTTCTCAGGTCGGGGCCGCGTTTCGAACCGGTCGGTGGTCCATTTGCATTTGATAAAATATTGTTAATATTGGCGTTTTGTAGGTGCCGTTTACCGGTCTACGCAGAATAAATGATTTTTGATTTTTGATTTCGATTTTCGGGTCGGATTTTTTTTTTACAAATTTATTTAGCTTAGGAATTATTTTCGGTTAGAAATTATTTTTTTCCTACCTTTTTTTGTGTACAAAGTGCCCTATTGGCGCCGATAGGCAAAATGTGAGTGCTTAATCCTCTGCCTACCTCTTCGGGGAATGTGTATGAATATAGTAGTAAATTACGTGTTAAAGCTTTTTCCAGTAGATATTAACAGTCACTTCAAATTTAGCTTCATGTCAATGGAGTGGAACTTTGTGTGAAAATAAGACAACTGAAAATTTCTAATATGCCTCTTTATGTCTGAATGAAAGACAAAGTTATGCTAGATTAATCGATCATAAGAATACGCGAGGGCGTGTATCTTATAAAACATACGAATTTTTGACGCTTAAATAAATATTTTCATTTTTGTTAAGTACAAGTAACATCGCCTCGTGGTTTCACCCGCAAAAGTCTTGATTCTTGGTAATATCAATAAAATAACTTTGAAATTATATATTTTTTTAAATTAGTTAATCAATTACAAATCTTTCATCTTCATAATATTAGTACAGACTAACAAATTATATAAACTGCCTAATCCAACATTCCGAAGGTTCTGTGTGTGATCCACCGATGGCCTTGAACGTGAAGAAAAGGTCATTGCGGCGCTGTGACGTGTTACTGGCATCTCTCCTCAAGTAAATAAAATAAGAGATAGGATATCGGCGCGTGCCAGTGATTGCTAAGGAGCGACGATCCTGTGAGCTCAAGGTGCTTGTTTCATTCAACCATTACATGTGCTTGTATAGTTAGTAGCGCAAGCTAAATAGAACGCATGTCGTGTTGTGGCAACCCATGTATTGTGTCGTGTGCCATTTTCATATTTATTGGAATTTTGTGATTTTTCAAAGTAAGTACAAATGTGAAAAAAACACTTATTAACTTTTTCTTAATTAAGTAAAATATAAGATAATTATTAAAAAAGTTATTTAAGAAAGATAAAAAATTTAATAACAATAAGTTTCGAAATACAATTTGAAATAAAACTAGAACAAACAAAAATTTAACAAAACAGGAACAAATAATATAACACCTCGTAATAAAAAAATATTTACTGTATATAATCTGTAACATAATTATGTAACTTTTAAATGAAAATATCATAAAGGTTCTATGGAAATATATAAGTAAAACCTAATACAGAATAATAAAAAACGATTAGATAAGAAAAAGAAAAATATTAACATCCTGATAAAAATGATAATAATAAAAATATTTCTCTATTAGTGCACTTATAATTTTTCTTATGAATTAAAAGTTTCAGTAAAGAAAAATAATTAATCTTTTAACTATATTTTTTCCGTCAGAATATCGTAATATTTTATAATAGGGACTGATTAACATAATAAAGTAGCAATGATATTTAAAATAGCTATTGAACTTATTGAAAATATTTTATTAAACAAATTGTGAAAAATCATTGAAAATCAAATTGAAAATATTAAACATGTAAAACAAAAATGAAATGTATAGAATATAAAATGTTATTAAAAAGCTATCAATTATATCAGTTCCTGCATGATGATGTTCCTAGATGAGAGTACTTTCTTTTCTCCGTATAATTAATTTATATTATCCAATATTATTCTTGATTAATATTATATCATATAAGGCATTTATGTGCGGAAAATACCCTGGCAGTCTCGCCACACTGGAGTCTGGCGGCCTGTCTTTAGGGGTAATTTTTGCTTATATCCATGTTGCTTTCTTATATCGAACGTAGTTAACGTATTACGTTGTATTATGGCTAACGAAGTCATAATATTATAGTGGCTGTGATAGTTTTTACTAAATTTTTTTTTTAATAGAAGTAATAAATTCAGCTATGAGGTAAACCCGCCTTTGCCCGCTCTGAATTAGGGGTTCAGACGGTAAATACTTCCGTACCTCAACCAAGATAAACCATTATGGAAAAAGGAGAGAGGCCCAAGGGCTTCAAAGTGTACATTTTGAATGTAATCTTGAGTGCCACTCGAATTATGAAATGTTCTGTGTACAATACAAAACATACAGTGAATATATATATATTATAACAATCTAGCAATAAAAATGCGTTCCAAAATTTTGACGCACCGTATATTTCTTACTAGCTGCTAGCTGCTACCCGCTGCTGGGCCTACGTGGACTTTGAGTCTCGTTTCCCAAACCCATGGAAACATATTTGTTAAGAAATATAGCATACATACGCTCACGCCTATTTCCCTCCAGCGTAGGCAGAGACATCAGCCCTACTAACAATTTTGCTTATCATTACATATTTCACTAATATTAGTTATCCAAATTACTTACTAATATACCCTCTAACTACTCCAGCTTTGCTAAACTTGCTTGTGTTAGAGCGTATTCTTCCAGATTAAAATCTATCCATATATATGAAATTTCAAACTGATCCGTGCAGCCGTCGGATCGTGATCGAAGAACAGACACCCAAATATCCCCAAAAACTCTGATACTTATTAGTAGTATAGGATTTGTGTGCGTAAATATAAATACAGGTTAAACAGAAATAAAATTCACATATTAAACATACCTAGGTCACTATTTACTACCGGGTAAGTTTTAAAACCAGTTTCTGTCATAAACTTTAGGCCAGTTCGTATATATACTTACTTTTAATAACTTGCATACAGATATCTAGTCATTCAAATTATATCAAATTATTCAACAAAAATAAGCTTTAAAAAAATATGTTGCACTAAAACGAAAATAATATTAGGTCGTTACATATGAAATTGCCGTTTTGTTTGAAGAAATTGGAGGAAACCCAATTTTCAGTACTATGTTTTTGTATTTTTTTAGGAATGACAAATCCAAATTTTGTTTTTTTTTTGTAAGTGAATGAGATAACAGTAAGTAAACGATAACATAAAGAAAGTTGCAAGATTTGATCCGATTGTTAAATAAAAGCTTTTAAAAAGATATACCTATACAATAAAATTAAGTAACTGATAAATAAGTTAATAATAAAAAGCTTGTAACAAAATTATTCATCATCATCATCTTAGTGTGGTTCACGTGTACATTTGAGTTTTTGATCTCAAAGTCCGCGGTCCGATTACTCCTTTTTCTTTTTTAGGTTCGGTTGTACTGCTTTTATGGGAGCAACTGTTATCTGTCCGTCCGTGTAGTTGGCTAGGCCCTAGGGATAGTGTCTTATACTTCCCATAAAAATATAAAATGTGGCATTGCGGCAGTGCTAATCTGAAGTGAAGACTGTTTTCACTAAAAAGAAAAAGAAAAAGTATTTACTTCACAAAAAGTGTTCAACGAGACTAAAAAATATTTTCAATTCTAAAGGTAATTTTACGTCCCACTTTTGCTTTTCAAATTAGTCCGGCATCCAATAGACTCCAGAATGGGGTGAGTGATGCAACGTTTAGTAACATTCCACTGAGAATTTTTTCCATCGCTCAATAGTTTGTACGAATAAAATTCTCTATGCTCTCTATAAAACTGCACAATGCACCTAAAGAAGTTTTCACTTTGTAAATTGTATTATTTCAAGTATTGAAAACTAAAAAAAAATACAAACAGGTAGAATTTATTTTCAGGGGGTCAAACCTATAATATGATGGTAACCTCATTATTATAACTTTTACTTTAATTATATGAAGTGATTGAAAGGTAAAAATAGTGTCAAACTACACTCCTAAATACCTACTTGACCAGACCCAATTCTTGTTAGGCATCTACCTTGTTATTAGCATAGTTTACAACAGTATAAGCGGCGGCGTGGAATATTTCGTAGTAATAAGACACAAACCTTAGTGGTTTTTGAGATTACTACAATAATGTTAAATTACTGTATATATTCTTAAAATGATAATAAATAAAAAAAAAAAAAAAAAAAAACATTATTCAAATCATAATAAGTTCATTAGGCATGACCGTGGCCTTCAAAACTACTACATGGCAATCAAAATTGCATATATTACGGTTTTTAGTGGGTGCCATTTACAACTTGCCTCTAAACATTGATAAAAAAATATAATGGAAGGCTGTAATTACCCTAATAGTAATTTGGAAATGAAAAAAAAACAAATAGGTAGTTTTTTAGTTAGTTCACTATAAAACTATAGCAATATCTTGTATATTGTTGCCAGTTGACTAAAAACGAATTTCAGCTATTTAAAAAATATTTAGTCACCAAAAACTTGTAGTGCATACAGACAAGATAACAAAAGAGTTTAAACTTGCTCATTAAATTATTTATTGTATTTCATTTTTTTTATTTCATTTAATTCAATTTCATTAAATGTAATAATTTCATGACAGGTGTGATTTGTTTGTGTATATCTAAGATTAATATAATATAAAAATGTATGACACTATAACTAGGTATTAAATGTGCTAATATAATGTAGGTAATGTTTGAGTCGCTGATACTTGAAATAAATGAATTTTTAATTATAATTTGAATTGAAAAGCTTTTGAAATCAGCGCAAACCTTGTAAAAAATTAATATTTTCGTTTTAGTGCTTAGTAATATATACCTTTTGAAGTCTTGTTGAAAAAAAAAAAAAATATTTTCCACTTTTCGTTACAATAATATCATCAAGCAGTAAAAAGTGTGCTTACAGACACCAGTCAAGCAAAACCAAACACAACTAATTCATGTGTAGTTCAGACATCCACATGAGTACCCTCTGCCTCCGTCCTTAGACCCTGATTATCTTAAAGCACCGGAGACTTAGTTAAGACAAAATAAATGAGTCCAAACTCGATAGGTTTATCTTATTTAATTTAGGAGTTCCTATGACACCCTCATACTCCACCAGCATAAATGCTTATTATCATGCAAATTAGATGTACAATTTCGATTGAAGATATCTGCTTCAAAATCGAGTTGCGAGATTTGCACCGAACAAATAAAGTTAAGAAAATTAAAAATATTGTAAAAAATATTCCCGAAGAACTAGAACAAATCTTGGTTAAAATATAATACATAATTTATCTTTTTAAGTATCCATCCAGAAAAAAATTACATTAATTTTTATCTATAATTGAAATTTTAAAACAAAGATTTTTTACTTCAACAGTTTATTTACACAATCAATAATATTCAGATAAACTAAAAAAGTCCTTTATCATGTTCTAAATAGATTCCATGAGGTCAGTACAGAAATTACTAAGATCCAATAAGGAAAATATAGGTTTGATCCTGATAGGAATACCAAATGGTTCGCATCCGTTTCAGAGAAGATCGACCATGAGATGACCATTATGCGTGCTTCGCATCCAGAATTTTAAGTTATGTAGCTTGTATTCATCAATTAACCAACTAACATAATTATGCGCCATTGTCCTGGAGCATATACACGCACTTAAATTCTAAAGGTCGAAAACATGAATTTCTATGTTTTCTAAAGTTATATCGCAATGTTGAACGAAAGTTCCGTACAGCAATATTACTTTATTGCATTGCAATATTACTTAGATATTGAAATATTCTTTATTGCCAATGATACACGCAATGATGCAATGATGCACATACCTACCTTTTTAGGGATTCCCCCCAACTAATTTACCCGCGAATATATATACACGGCCCTGTATACAACGCATCAAGATACCGAGAAAACCTTTGTTAAGTTTAAAACTTATCTTATACAAAATCTTATGTAATAAAGTTATTGTTAAAAAACTAAGGAAACAAACCTTTCCTTCAAAAAAAATAAGTTTATCAAGGGTTATGCAGATCTCAAAATCTTGTATCGCGTTAGGTTATTTCTCTGTTAGTGCGAGTCCTTTTTCTATTATTTTCCACATTATAGTTGCCTATAGTAATATCATATAGCACCAGAGATGTTATCAAAACCAGCCAAACTAACCCAAAACACAAATTCTATATTCATAAATATCCCCTTCCGCCTTCTGACTCCCATCTTCTGAACCTGTATACTACATAATATGTAATACTTCGTTACTTGCTATCAAACTTGTTTCAATCTTTTTATTTGTGGTCAGGCTTTTGATACCCTACTCAATAAATATGAGTAAAAAACATTTTTTTTCTACACATTTCAGCACCAAAAAGCCGTATTTGGTTTTTATTTTGATACACTCAGTGTCATTTTAAATTCGGTTTACTTGGTTCTACACTTTTTTATTTCCAAGTATTTCTAGGGTAAAGTTCCTAAATGTGTGCCTATCATAGACATGTCCATGAAATATTATTACACAGTTGTACTGACCAAACCAAGGCTAACTTATCAGCGAAAATTGCAATGTCAACCTCATACCTATTTGTTTAGCAATAATTGTACCTACGATTACAAAACTTTTACCAACCAACAATAATTGTTAAATCATATTTCAAGGTAAATATTGTTGATAAGACTATTTACGTAATAATAATGATGATATAATACCTACGCGACATTATACCACCAGTGTCAGAAATGTTGTCCGATCTAGTTGCTGTAGACACATGTAAGTTAAATCATTTATTAATCATCATTGCATTATGACTTCTTCCCGGGTGTGACGGAGAAACGTTTGATTTCCGCTCAGTGCTCAGTTTGTATTAGTCTAGGTGTTTCTAGGTATAATATGTATGGTTTCACAAAGGAAAATGATTATAAGTTTGTTTTGTTTACCCGCCTTCTAGAACACATAACATTAAAAGCAAATTAAGATGTGATCGTATAGTTACTATTCTAAATTATAATTATAAAATCATGATGATATGTTTACCGTAAGTAGGTATGTATTATTATTATTATTATTATCAACTAAGGGTCATTGGTCAGGTGATTTAAGTTCCGGCGGACAGCGTCACTGGGTTTTTCTAGTTAATGAATTCTTAGTAGCAACACCAAGCCTGGAAATACAGTCAACAGATAGCTTATCGTTCTTTTAATCACTTTATTGTCAATTTATAAACTAACAACGTTCTAAGAACAGGTCAGATCCGTAAAGACAGCAAGCGGTGACATTTATAAAAACCAATAAAGTAGGAGATGCCACATGTATGCATATATTAAATGTGATTACTATACTCCATTTGTTTAGGTACTTAAAAAAAGGTTAACAATTATGTGTGTCTTTTTTTAATAAGTTTTGTTCAAAAACTCTGTAAAAAATACTTTTCTGCTTAGAAACATATAATAAAGACTAAAAATCGGTATCGAACTACTAGTTAGCCAGCTATTTAGCTTAGTTTATTTTTTTAACATGTGTTTTTCTACAAAGTTGCCACATCATTGTTTCCCTTTTTTAAAGTTACATAAACAAATGTAGTATAAGTACTGAATACAATGCGAAAAAGTCGTGAATTTTGTGCACTTTATTGAAATTTAAACAGTACATTTATTAGGTTCGATTAATGAATGCCAAATTATATTTTATTTTTCTCCTTTTGAGAAAAAAATTAGGTAAGGATCTGTACTGTGACTTGCAGGACTTGCTTGAGCTATTGAACTTATTAAGCCTTACTCCATCACTTCTGACATATAATAACGCACCCAAAACTTTTCGTGTACAAAGGCCAATTCATTAAAGATTAGTTAAATAATAATAAAATCAGTCATTTAATTCTCACAGGTGTAAAAATGCATCATTGAGTGTTGCATTGAATGTTGAACTTGGCAGAAGAAGTTTGAAAGTAAACAAGCGCTGTGGAATGTGGCCTGGGAATTAGGAGTAAAAAAATATGGTATTTTAGTTAGTTATTAATGTTAGTAGGACGAACATAACGGCGGCAATACTTGTATTATAAGTGCCTTCTTGAAGACAATACTTCTTAAAAAACCGCAAAGTAAGCAACTTATACGACCAGCGACCCTGCAATGCCAAGAGTGTTATTCATAATAATTTGTGTTATCTGTAGAACTGTAAATTACGTAGGTACATTTTTTTTAATTTGTCGACCATCACAGTGTTCATGACATAGTTTCAAATGAAAATAAATAAAATAATTTTATGGGCTAAAGTGCTCCCGTTATGAAGACATCATAACAGGACCGCGAATATTTAAAACTAGTTCAGTCTGTAGGTCCATCCGCGTGAAATTCTGATCTCCTCCTCTCGATTTCACGGAGAAAAGTTGTACACAACTTATTGCAGACTTGTTGAAGACTGACAGGACACAATTACTTTTTCATACATGTTTTATCACGACTGTCTCATTCATTCTTTCGTTTACACTGTTTTGCCAGTAAGTATATATACTATTTTAAACCTTTCTAAACCATATTTGAGTTTACACTGAAGTCTGTGACTTGTCATATACATGTTTTAAACCTTGGCGATAGAGAGGGGTAAGGAACCTGTATTAGTTGTACTCCAGCCAACAAATCAAGGAGCGCATATCTCTGTGCCAAGGTTTACTGAGATCCGTTCTGCCGTTTTTGCGTGTTGCGTGAATGAGTAACAAACGACCAACTAGGTATATAATATTCTTATCATTCAGTATTCGAATGGGCGCTGACCACACTGCAGTTGATATCCACTAGTAGCGTACTTTTTCTCTTTACTCCTCAAGAGTATACGGAGTTATGATTACTTATTAGTAACTATTTGCTTTATCATTATTTTTGGCAAAGATCTCTAACTACCTGACCTCGTCCCCACCACATTTTCAACCCCTCCGTTAATTCCTGTTACTTCATTATACTTATATTTATCTATTTTTCGACAATGTAATATTGAATCCGTTTAGTTACGTACGTATTCTTATTTATAGCAATTCATAAAGCTACTTAATTTCGTTATTACTCTGACGGCCCTTTCAGTTATTAATATTCTATTCTGCATTCTATGTTAGTCCTTACACGCAAAAGGTTTTCTCGCGACATAAGGTCCTAATATTTTTGTATTTTAAGGTATATTGTGTAATACAAATTATGTTAAAAAAATCTCTCCACTATTACGTTGTCTAAATGAGTTTTAAATTATTTTATCAATTAATAATTTAATTTGCATCAAAACCGGGTGAATCACAAACTAATATCACATTCATATTGTTTGTTTCGTAAATACTATTAGGTTGTGAGTTTGTGGTTCATAATATTTTCAATTTAAAGTCCCTTCAAGTGTACTTGATCTTGTTGTGTGTTACGATGGTTATTTATCTGCAACATCGACGTATTTTAATACTCAAGCAGTATATTATAAACACAAGGTATTTAATAGACACTAATTACTCAAATATATAAGTATTTTAACGTTACCCTTTTAGTATTTCATGACAACTCATAATTATTATCTATTATTTCTATTCGTTAATAACTTAGATATATTTTAATGAATGTATTAATATAACATTTCATTGATAACAAAAAAATAACAGTATTGTTTAAATAATATTTCAATAAATTGATTTTAAATGTAAACTAACATGATGCGGTTCTAGAACAATCATTGAAGAAAATCTTGGGTAGGTATCTCGACATATCTATAAACTTTTCATAAATAGGTCTTTATACAAGAAATTGCCGAAATTTTTCTTACAGATTCATGAGTTCGTAATTCCTGTGATTTAATAACTATTTCTATTATTTATATTTTGCTCGAAAGTTGATTTCAAAATTTTACAACTCTGTATTAAATTTTGTTTTTATTGGCTGCTTGATAAATTAGATTCGATGTTCAAAAACAGTACTTCCTAAATGCTATCCATTTTGATGATAAATTTCGTATTAGGTACTTTTCAAAAATGTAATAATAATCACTGTTTGCTTAATGTTGTCTCAGTCATACGGATTTGTCATTCTTAAAAAAATGCAAAAATGTTAGTACTGAAAATTGGGTTTCCTCCAATTTCTCCAAACAAAACGGCATTTCATATGCAACGACCTAATATGACAATGTTAATGTTGTCTCAAAACTTTCAAGCGGTCTCATCATGGGGTGACCTCGTCCCTTCAAAATTCAAGGTCACAAAAATTGTCTGTTTGCAATAATTTGTCTTCTATGGGTTTCTTGCTATTTGTTTTATAGCAATATTGTAGAGGATTAAATTCCGTACAACTTTTGCTTTGAACCTTTTTTATACGTTGAATCGTTTTTGTTTATTAATATGAATAATGAATTCCTAAGGTGACTGAACTATTGGTTTTATTTTGTTATAAAAAGTTATTTAGGTATTCCCAACATAGTTTTGATTACTTTTAGAATGTCTGAACTGGAGGTGGCACAGTTATTTCCATTCGAATTTGGAACTGTTCTTACATACGTTTTTCACCTGTTATATATAAATTTATTGAAATAAAGTTAAAAACTAGTCTCCTTCTGTCGAGTTGACGGCATTTCCACTCCTATCAGAACGACAGATTTGGTTTTGAGTTGCCATCGTGGTTTAGTAGTAGTTTCACGGCAGCGCTACTACTCACGGTGAGGGCCCGAGCATAGGTTTCGCTCTTCGGGAAAAACTTAATCCATCATCTAATAATGTATTCAAACAACAATGTGAATGCCTATTATCGGCCAGTTGGTTACTTAAAATGCAAAGTCACGCAAGCACTTGATTTATCCTTTTGTTCTCCATTCGTGTTAACTACCATACAGGCAATAGACACCTAATGTTTCGTATTTCAAGAACAAACAATTCAGGTAACTAGCTGAGACAGGCGTACCAGGAAGAGCGAGGAACTTTTTTGATTAGTTCATAATTAATGTCATATCGACAACGCGCGATGTAGAAAAGTAGTTATAGGGATGGGACTTTCATTAATGAGGTCAACATTATTATTATGCACTACTAAATATTATAATTTGATTATTAATAAGGACATTTCAGAATTAAAACAAAAATATACAGAGCACATCCATGATTGTCGTGTCGAATAACCCACCTCGTAACGTTCCCGGTGCAAAAGTGCCTATGATGCTGGCCGCTTTGCCTCGTTGAATCGCAATGGCCGCTTTGCCTCGTTGAATCGGAATGGCCATCCTTTGCCCCAGGAACGAGACGGAGTGTGAGTCACCCTATAATTCAAATTTTATAAATTCGAATTATAGGGTTATAAAATTCGAATTAGATACAAAAAACTAGACTGTATCAGGAAAGTTTTGATCGTTTTAGTCACTAATTTCCTTGGCATTAGATTCTTTTAGGTACGATTATACCATGATGCGTGTGTGGGTATGAGTAATGGTCAACTTCCGTTTGACCATGACTCTTATATAATCATTTAATTGACATTGAAATGTACGATTACAAATTTTGCTCTTTTTCTTCCAGATGAGGCACCAGCACCGCACCCCCACCTTAGTGGCGGTATTATGGGTGTTTCTAGCCCTCCTACTCCCATCTAACACGCAGTTAGCTAACACAGTTGGATCATTTATGAACTTCTTGCACGAAGGATCGAATCAACTTGACAACGAACCACCTGATCAAATCAGCCTACTTTCTGAATACGATTTCATAATTGTAGGAGCTGGTACGGCAGGATGTGTCCTCGCAAACCGACTCACAGAAATTTCTGAATGGAAAGTTCTGCTTGTAGAAGCGGGATCTAACGAAAATTTTGTAATGGACATTCCTATTGTGGCTAATTATCTCCAGTTCACTTCTGCTAACTGGGGATATAAAACGAAATCTTCCAATAAGTATTGTGCGGGCTTTGAAAATCAACAATGCAATTGGCCGCGTGGTAAAGTCGTCGGTGGCTCTAGTGTGTTAAATTACATGATATACACACGTGGCACTGAACAGGACTACAATGGTTGGAGGGATATGGGAAATGAAGGCTGGGGATGGGATAATGTACTCCCATATTTCAAGAAAATTGAAAATTATAACATACCTTCCTTCAACAACACGGATTACCATGGACACGGAGGCAATCTTAATGTTGAATATGCTCCTTTCCGCACAAACAAAGGAAAAGCGTGGGTAAAGGCAGCACAAGAATATGGTTTCAAATATGGAGATCATAACGGACCTGATACGTCAGGAGTATCTTTCCTCCAACTTTCAATGAAAAATGGAACACGTCATAGTTCAAGCAGAGCTTATTTGCATCCAGTGAACGGTAGAAGGAATCTTCATTTGTCTAAAGGAAGTATGGTGACTAAACTAATTCTTGATGACTCAAACACAAAAGTGATCGGTATTGAATTAGAAAAGCAAAATAGGAAACTAAAAGTATTGGCCAGAAAGGAAGTAATTGTATCAGCTGGAGCTATTAATTCACCACAGTTATTAATGTTATCAGGCATCGGACCAAAAACTCATTTAGAACAAATGAGAATTAATGTTGTTAAAGATTTACCAGTGGGATATAACTTGATGGACCATATTGCCGCAGGTGGACTTCAGTTTGTTGTTCGTAAACAAAATTCAAGTCCATCGACAGAATATATATTAAACCATTTAGATTTAGTTTTCCAGTGGATGCGAACGCACAAAGGCCCACTTTCCCTACCTGGTGGATGCGAAGCTTTAGTTTTTATGGACCTTAAAGATAAATTAAATTCTACTGGATGGCCTGATATGGAACTGCTATTCATATCTGGTGGATTGAATTCTGATCCATTATTACGTCGAAATTTTGGTTTTGATGATCAAATTTACTTAGATACATATGGACCGCTAGGAAAATCTGACGTCTTCATGGTTTTTCCTATGTTAATGCGACCTAAATCTAAAGGAAGAGTTATGCTAAAAAACAGAAATCCGAAGGCGCATCCCATACTAATAGCTAATTATTTTGAATATCCTGAAGATCTGCAAAAGATTGTAGAAGGTATAAAAGTAAGTGTGGAGATTGCAAGGCAACCCGCACTGCGAAAAATTGGTGCCAAGTTGTACGATGTACCGATTGAGGACTGCTTGAAAGAAGGACCCTTCGGCAGCGATGCATACTTCGCCTGTCAAGCCCAGATGTTCACGTTTACAATTTATCATCAAAGTGGTACTTGCAAAATGGGCAAGAAAGATGACCCGACAAGTGTTGTGAATACACGGTTACAAGTGCACGGCATAGATAGTCTCAGAGTGATTGATGCTAGCATAATGCCTGAAATACCTTCATGTCATACGAACGCTCCAGTCTATATGATAGCCGAAAAAGGAGCGGACATGATCAAACAGGACTGGGGCAAGTTATGATAGCTTCTCGCGTGAATTTATATTCTAAGGCATATCTGTGATGTAATTATAACTTATTATGTGTGCATATAGTATAATGTAGAACAATATTTAAAGCGATTGAACTTTGAAATAAATCACACGAATATATTCAACTGGTTTAAAAAGGCTGCTCAACATTAAAGATTTCAAGCGATTTAAATAGATGCTATTAGCGTGCCTTATAACCACTTTTAATACCAGATTCAGGTACCTATCACTTGCATGTATTTACAGATAATCTCACCAATTACGGCTACATCATCTTGCTATAACATCAATATAAAGTGGGAAGGTTAGTACTACATAACAAATTCTACGGTGCCCTTGAAACTACATATATTAATTTTAAGAACCTGAATTTTCAGAGAAAGTGCACATTTACCAGTTCAATGGTACGTAATTCAGTTACAATTTCCCTTTTTTATTCTGAATGAGAACTATGTTGCGTACATTTGTCAATTTAACAACTATTAAGTTGTTTTGATAACCACAAAATATAAATAAAATTGATTGTTATGCACTCAGTGCGAGAAAGTTTGTATAACTTATTATTGAAGATTTTTTTTTTCTTATACTACGTAGGTGGCAGACAAGCACACGGCCCACCTGATGGAAAGCGGCCACCGTGGCCTATGAACGTGTGCAACACTAAGGGTGTCACACACGCGCTGCCCACCCTGAAGGGAAAGGGGGAGAGCTGGGAAGGGGTGGGGAGGCTAGGAAGGGGAGGGTAAGGAGGGGTATAGTGAGCTCTGGCTACCCTACTTACCGGCGGGAACACAACACGATGGTTATTATGACCGCGGTCTTCTGTAGGGCGGAGGTACTTCCCCAGTTGGACAGCTCATTTCGGACGGGAGATATCGTCGTGTCCTACCTCCCAAAGATAAAGTATGTGGTTACATATAAAATAAAAACGGGAATGGTTACATGGGCTATGGGCACAGCATATATATAAAATGTGGTGAAGTAGGTAATAAGTGTACATGAATTTGTAGTGAGATGTGGATAGCAAAAAGTTGTTTGAAAAACTAATTCGAGTGACATTGTTAAATTAATTATATTCTTGTTTGAACTGAACTTGGCTTATTCAAAAATGACATTTAAAGATATTTTTGCAAAATGGTGCTGGCAACAATCGCACTGTAGAAGTATTTACTGGAACAAAATATGTTTTAACCACTGAATTAATTAAAAGTATCTGAAAATGAATAACAATATTATTAAATAATATCAAAAATTCTGGCAAATTGCACATTAAACTGTAACGAGTTTCGTTGTTGATTGTAAAAATATTACTTAGGACTTATTTAGGACTGTAAGAAAATTGTGAAAATATTTATTTATTAAGTGGCAATCGTACAAATTAATTATAGAAATAAAAACAAATAAGTAAATCATATCTCTTTTATCAGTAGTTTTATTTACGCTATTTAGTTTATTTATTTTAGTTTCGCTATTTATTTTAGTTATCAAACTATTACTGTTGTCGGCAGAGGAAGCTAGATAAGAAAATTTTGTAACAACGCCGTAAAGTGTATCAATCGATCGATTAACCTATTGCATTTTGCGTGTGTGCACACTAACTCCATCCATGGGTGATTTAGCTCGCACATATTCTGCCATTTACCGTAGCTCCTTCCAAATTTGACTACAAATCTCAAATTTCTGTAGCTCTCTGCATCTTTATCTTCCATTGCGTTCTTTTCTTTTTTAACTTAGTATCTGGTGTCTCACTCATTATCAGGTTAAAACTGTTTTCAGCATAACAAAACATACTGTGCTTGCTATTCGTTTTCTTTCCAATAGCAACATTGATATTGTCAACCGTATCTGTTGCGTTGGTATCATTTTCAAAGTCATCAAAATTTTAAGAGTTTTAATTTAATATTTTGCCAATTAAAATTGAAATCATAAAATGTATTCTCTCAATTTTCATGCACAAAAGATTTTAAGTGAGTCACGGCTCTTGGGCCATGCGGGTTTAATTTTAATTCAAAGTACCAGTCAACATTCCAAACAGTAACTTAATTCTTGACCTATTATTATGTAGTATTTTCCAAACGGTTATTCATATCACAGGTGGCTGATGTAAGCCATGAATTAATTACTCTTAACTTCGTTAACATGACATGTACTTTGTTAATATATACAATCTTGGTACGTACATACCATGTATTATTAATTAATTACATTGTTGTGCAATAGATACAGTAGTAGTAACAGGATAATCCAAACAGTACAAATGAACACAATCTGATATTTTTGTAACAGACTTGATATTTGTATGTCAGATAACCTGAGAATTAAAATACCTATGCTTAAATCAATGAAACAAGTCACGCCCTATAAACCGTAGTAAAACTTAAATTTAAAAGTTTTGCTATGGTTACCACAACTCTCTGTCCTCTGTTCTCTAACAACTTTGCATGAGGCTTAAAATAATAACTGTCGAGCCTGTCAATGTAGGGACCGTGGTACCAGGGACATTAACTGTAACAGTGGCCGCAATGTTTAGAACTGCACCCTTGCTTATCATCAGGTGTAGTAAATTTGATGATCATAGTAATAACATTTAAAAAAAATACCATAAAATAATACAAATTCTGTGTTAGCACTGAATGCACTACAGCAGCGCCTTCGAGAAATATCACCGCAGGCTGCCACCAATGCGGCATAAGTTATTGTAACATCAACAGGCGCTACGAACTCACAAAAACCTAACTCGTCTGAAACCAGGTGAGGCCACCAGGTTCACCAGGACACCTTGACAAAGATTGAGACAGACTGTTACTTCTCTTTCGAAATTTATGAAATACAAATTAGTAACAAACAACAGATAAGCGTTGGCTTCTACGTGTTTGACAGTTCTAAAATACGATTATAATAGTAAAGAAAATTTTATTTGACTTCAAGTTTTTTCTAATTCAGGTACACAAATCGCAACAATAACTATTTAGATAGGCTGGTTATGTTAGTTACTTAGTTAGTTAGTAGTACTAGTAGTAGCAGCAGTAGTAGTAGTAGCAGTAGTAGTAGTATTCGTATTTGCTATTATTTTAATTATATTATTTACCATATGATCGCGTTAATAGCCGGGTTTTGCTAACAATGCTAACACAAAACAGAAAATATTCGTATTTTTTTGTATAATTCATTTATCATGCATAATTTCAATGATTCATGAATATAATTTATATAAGAATCATTATTTAGTTCACACAGTATTTAAAAAATGATGTACGCCTTATACTCTTCGAAGCGAAACATTATCACCTGAAGTTTGCTATCAAATAGAATTAGGTGTTTTTATTAATGAATTAGCTACTCATTTATTAGAAGATTTTACATGTGCGATGCTTACCTAGCTACCTATAGGAAGCACTTGGTTATCATTGCTTACATTGTTCAACATGTGCAATGACAAGCAGCAAAATAACATGAAAAATAATTAAGTTACATAGAATTAATACGAAAATAAATCACACAAACTTATTCTGGTAACGACAAGGTTAGGTATTGTTCAGACATTTGATTATGTACCGACATATAAGATACATAAACATACATATTTTATTATGATATTCCCTATAAGTACCATTTTTTGTAGTGCGGGAGTCCTCTCGGATAACGCTGTAGGAGCCAGCGGTTATGTCGATTATGTCGGAGTCAAGTCGACTAAACCTTCGCGGTGCCATCTTGTTGTGCATTTCTTCATTCTTCAGTTGCACTTATTATTAGCACCCAAACCGACCCAGGGTTTGTTTCAGACACCAAGGCCTGTGATTACCTGACAGATTGAATTATTTTAATGATATTTTGAGGTATTAATATGCTAATTTTATTACTGGTTGAGTTATTTTGCATTTGCATGTATTAAGAGCTGTTTCATGAATATATATTGGTACATATTCGTAGCATCGTTTCTCGACGAGGTCTCGAGTTCGATCCCAGGTTTACCATGGCACACACCAATGACTTTTCGATGCTTTTCGAAGTTATGTGTGTATTTATCGCAGGTTTATAAGTGCCTCGGAGAGCACGTTAAGCCGTCCGTCGGTCCCGGTTGCCATACAAACATCTATGGCAGTCGTTACGGGTAGTTGGAGCCCTCAAAAGTCCAACCAGCCTAACTTGGAACTTCGATATCGCCATTGGTCATTAGACCATTGGTTGTGGAGGTCAGATGGCAGTCGCTTCACGGAAAATATCGAAGTTCAGCCGCATCACAGTTAGACTGGAAAGCCGACCCCAACTGAGTTGGGAAAAAGGTTCAGGGAATGATGATATTCGTAGCATCGTTTCTAAAAAGTATAATATGAAGTAAGCTCACATTCCTGATGCATTCAGCGTTAACAAATTTAATATCAATTAATAATCAGCATTGGCCCCTAACCATTATTTTATAGCTTACCTAGAATCAATGATAAACTAATGCGTAGGAAATAAAATGATACACACAGGGTTATTACTAGCTCCGATTAATTGTCTGACGGATTCATCGACACAGAGTCTAAACCACAGAACAGAAAAAACTAGTAGAAGTGCGATGCGGTAGTTTTAGTAGCGCAACCGATGTTGCCAAACTCACACACATAACCGTCAATAACACCGTGCATTACTAGTAAATCATCGCTTTGATTGATCGTACTTATTCATATACTACCTTTAATGTCATATTAGCTCAAATGATACGTACTACTAAATGAGTAACTATATTTGCACCACCTTTTTTTAAACCGTTCAAAATAGTTGGAAAATTCGATAGTTCGAAAATGTTGCTAAAGATAAAAAGTATTTATGGCGTTTCATACTTTGAATTCAGACGTTCATAGTGTCAAATTTATCCTTTGTTGCGTAAATACGCCAACCAATGACACGCGTGCACCGACTACATACTACTTCCGCCTATTTTTTGCTTTCCATGGTCTAAACCTACCTATTTCGAAAAGGTTCGTCACTTAGTAAGGAACTTCAATTAATCGGCATCAAGGACGGATCCTCATCCAGCACCAATGCTGAACAAGAAGGCATCAACGCAGAAAGTCAGATGTGAATAATTCAAAATGACAAAGTCAAGTTAAAGACTAAAATCATTTTTCTGTTATTCATTTGAAAGACAAATCTAACAGACTCTCAGACAAGAGCAAAATTTATCTATATTCACGAGGTTACTATTTACAGAAGAACTAATAGTTTTATTCATAAGGAAATTAGAATAAGAGGATGGATTCCTCTGTTCCAATTATATTATATTATTACACCATACGTTGCGTGTAATTCCACACACAATGTAAACTAGACTCGAGATCAATCAAAACGCTCGCATTCTTACTAAGTTATCTCGCAAGATATGCATAAGACACAGTAACACACTTATATTTACATATTTGTGTTGCATGATCATATTGATGCAGAGATCAATTTTGTAAACAGACCACAAACGACTAATAATGAGCTATAATTTCTTCAACGTCTACATTGTTGTGCAGATATTGAATTCATTTTGATGAAATTTTGAGGCATTCATATGCTAACTTTTTCACATCGATTTGAAATTGGCAAAATTGAATGTCCAGACGGACGAACTCGAACCAATGATCAGTCTGTTACAGGGAACGCTCTGACCACTTGAGGTAGTTGACCCGTGTAAAGCATTCGAAATTTTCCTTTGCGTCTTAGGAGGCGATGTTCGCCTCTTTCTGCGAGCAAGTAATGCTCGAGAAGGAGGTGATGCAGCGAATCCGGATGAGACTTCCCAGATAAAATAATATATGTGCTAAGGATAAATTTTCCTCACTAGCATTTAAATAATGAAGAGATTGCATATTGATTTTTGTAAAAAAGTTAAGCTTTTTAAGTGAGAATAATAATGTGTGGTACCATTAAATGCTTACTTTAAATAATTTAACATAATAATAAGCAATTTAGAGGAGGGAAATCCACCACTCACCCACAGTTTAACAATCCCAATGATAGCAATAGCAAAAGATTACTAATTGTCATAGACAGGAACGCCAAACCACGAATTGTTCACTTTGTAAGCTATGTCGAAATCGATCCTGGGGCGCTAGCCAAAATGCATTCGCTCCGAAGCTACATTTGCCATCGCTCTGTAAATGTATGGGAGTGACATTTGCTGTCGGAATGTCATGTGATCCGATTCCGACAACAAATTTCACTCCCATACATTTTGTCTAGGCCCCCAGTTATCCCGTCCAGTCCAGTTTAGAGTCCCATCACGGTACTTGAGCACCTGTTTTTGCTAATATCACTTTAAATAATACAGAAAGCATTCATTCCTGTATGGTGCAATACCCTAATACTAGTTTTTTCAATGAATTTTCCTGCAGTTTAAAATAAATTGTTGAACTTAGCTTATTAAATTCAGTTAAGTTGCGTAGGTTGACAATAATTTTACTATCATTTATCACTACATAAGTATAAAACAAAGTCGCTTTCTCTGTCCCTGCGTATATTTAAATCTCTAAAACTACGCAACGGATTTTGATGCACATTTTTTAATAGATATTGATTGAAGAGGAAGGCTTATACGCATATAACATCATGCAACTACCAACTGGTGAAAAATGTTGCAAGAACATGGTGACGCAGACGAAGTTGCGAGGTAAGCTAGTAATATATATTTTTATCATTCAACCAACTTGTAATAGTAGTTTATTCGACAATTTATGACTTTCCGTTTCGTATTTTAGTAAAAAATAACTAATTTGATAGTTAATTACCCAATTATTACACGCAGAACATTTTTACAGGTGACACGTGTAGAATTTATTCCGGTACAGATTAAGTGAAGAAATTTTTACTATGGCGAAAACATTATACAATTTGAACTCAATTAAACCTGTTTTCTAAAAATAATGCATGTCACATGAGTTGAACTACTTAGATTAAACAACTTAACTACTTTCGTCATTTCACAAAATTAAATTAACTTTAAAGAATATGTCTGCAACTGAGTTTGGGAAAGTTAAGCCTATATACCAGACCACCTTTACATGTTAAGATTATCTAGACCTATCGATGATACGAATCATTAAGGCTACAAGACAAGTTCCATTCCTCAGCACTAAACAGATAAGAGATTGGAGTTCAATAAATATTTTAGCAATAACGTGATAATGAAGGCGATTTCTATGTCTATATTTATTGCTGACATTATGTAAATTATAAAACAGTGATTTTCGAAAATTTAAGAATTGATCGAATGATATTTACGTAACTACTTAGTAGTTCTGTGAATAGTAAACGTCGCGTGAATTCTTCTTTTTTTTCACAACAGCCTGAGAAGAATCGTTTTCTTGATGCTTCAGCCAGAAATCACCAAGGTCCGTTCATAAGTAACAAGTCAGCAAACTTTGCCCAACCTCCCTTTACCCTTCCACACGGTCAACCAGTGACCAACAAGCACACGGCAGTATCTCACTGCTGGGTCTCCTATAAATAAATGGACTTCTAAATTCTAACCTTAAAAGCTAAATGTTTTATAGAGCTCAAGTGAAGCGTTAAGCGCGTTGATGTCTTTGCTTTCGGCTGCAGGTACCTACTTGTGTATGCACAATGCAAATACCGTATTTTTAGCCGTCTTCAAAAAGAACTTATTAGATGGCTTTATTTAACTACACTGTAAAATTCCAGGATCTAAAAAATTATAATTATGTATGTAGAATGAATAAAATCACTAGCGGCACTTCTAAACCATTAGTCAAATTATTTTTTATTTTGTTGCTTTAAATGAATAAATTAAAAGTCTTAGCCTAGTGGTATGGGTAATGGACTGCTGACTGCCCGGTTTTACCATGGCACACACCAATGGCCGCAGGTTTATAAGTGCCCGGTTAATGGCAATAGGCTCGTCACTTATTACATTGGGACCTAAACATAAACTGGCGAAATGTGAGTGCTAGCACCTCTGCCTACCCCTTCGGGGATATAAGCGTGAGTTTATGTTATGTTATATTATATTATCAAAGTCCTTAATAATTATGTGTTCAAACAAAACAAATATGTATATTAGTTTTACGTATTATGTTCATTATTTTCTCCCCACATCCCCATCTACAACATATTACGCAAATCCAATACGATTTCTTAGTAGGCTGTACATATATTGAAAAAAGTCTAATCTATTTGAGGACTGTTGATAATAATATGAACAGTAATTGCCTTTTAATAAAAATCACAGATTTATTATTTCTCTCATTTGTCCCACCAGGGAAATAAACCTCTGAAGCACAGTCCATCGCATCGGTCAGCGATGCGCCATCTAGATATTTTATTAGAATATTAAATGCTAGAAATTCACCTAGTTTTAATCGGTTTATCTGACTAAAATATTTATAGGGCTATGGTTAAACTGAATAGTCATGTATCTATCACAAAATAATACACTTTATTCGCGGTAAACACAGACCAATCCTCACTCAACGCTAACAATAAAAAATATGATTTAGGTGGAAATCTTTTGCGACAAGTTTGTTTCTAAATTTGAGTGTGTTTAATACTTTTCTTGCTGAGTGTACTGGTAACAGTGACCGCCCAACTAGTTTTGTATTCTACTTTTGTATCAATTCATAACTTACTAGACACGCACCTCAGCTGCAAGGCTGACACGGCGCATTTTATTAAGTGTAACTAAGTGTTTGTTGACATTGTTTGTGCTTTTAGTTTTAGATTTAAAAGTGAGTATTAATGTGAAAATTCGTAAGATCATAACTTGCAACGTTAAGATTGAAACCATATTGAACTATTTGCAATTGTGTTCGCAATTAATTTAGGGAAAAAATACGAATATGAATAAAATATGTAAGAATATGCAGATACGAAGAAAATAAACGATGTTTTGTTAAACGGACAAAAAAAACGATTAAGATAAAAACACGTTCATAAAATTTTCTAGTATATTTCTTGAAGTGTGTAATTATACTAGATTCAAAAATATTTTTATAGAAATCAAATATGACAGAATTCAAACTGTAAAATGATATCAGAGTGCCAATTATGAATATAAGAAAATTATAAAAATTGCGTCAATGTTATTAGGCATTATTTAAGTTATATTTCTTCAAAAAAGTATAAACACGGGTGCAGCGCCAATACTTATGATCTATCGCGGTAATTTTCCGAACCCACGTGTTCCACATAAGTTATGCAACAGATATCGACCCTGTGTGTCTTAAATTATGTAGTATAGTCATTGTCATAATATCTATACTAGCGGCACGCTATGATGGCTGTTTTGACACGACAGATTTTGCTCGTTGTCTCTTTCTTGGTGCCCTTAATATTGAACAACGAACTGACTGGCACAGAAGAAAATAAACTTCACAAACCAAAAATGATAAAACGAGCAAAACCAGTCACGTCTAAACGGCCGAAAAACGATTGATTGTTTAAGTGTATACCTACTCATAAAGGTAGTCATACTCAGTTTTTCTGTTTTTGAAAGTATTGTTATCGGTGGAATGATCCAAAGAAAATATATTGGGTGAGGGAGGAGAACCCAACACTCACCCACAGTTTAACAATCCCAACAATAGTAATAGCAATGTATCGCTAATTGTCAAAAAGACTTCTTACCAGAGGAGATAATAATATGGTGTTGTATGTGCAATAAACGGTAAGTACGAAGAACAAACCTCAACACGTGTTTCGCCTCTACACGGGGTATCTTCCGAAGCGCTATCAAGGGATTATTTCAATTAAATAACAGACTAATTTCTCGAGACGGACTAACCCAGGCCTAAATTAGGTAGTCGTGGCTGAAACAAGACAGTCTGTCAAATTGAAATTATTAAGGAGATTAAGACACGTCGCGTGGGCTAAACACACTACATAATGCAACTAATACATATTATCTAACTTGATTGATTGGACGTGTCAAGGATAATTGTGCTTTTGTAAATTTTCATCAAGAACTACATAATTTTTACATATAGATTATTGATTCTAAGTCCTCCTCATTATCTCTGAGTCTCTTTACACTTAGTTGGGTTCGATTTTCAGGATAAGATCACAAAACACTATAGAGAAACGGAACAACTGGTGGTCGTCTCAGCACAAACTAATGTTGTACTGACACTGCCACTAGTCGATTAATAGTTTCAACCACATCTCTAGAATCGACCTGCTCGACATGCAAGGGAAGTACCGAAACATGTCAGGACGTAATCCACTCCCTACCCTGTGTTCGTATCTATGTGTCCGTATGTTTACGCGTGGCGACAATGCGCGTCATAAATGCAGTGTGGACGTCTCCTGATCACGCAGATAATATGACAACAGTATTAAACGTCTTTTGAAAAGAACGACCTCTGACGGATAAGACGTAACTTTGATTCGTGCTGGTGGCCGAGTTCGTGTACTGACCAGCGTTCACACTAGACCCGGCCAGTAATTCACTATTCCGTATTGGCCTGCCGTAACCGTAACAGCAGCTTGTGGTACGGTTACAGTATAATGTTACATTTTGGACCCGGCATTATATGTATCGTCATCATATCGCAATCTGCGTTTTAACCAATTTTAATCTTCACTTTCCAGTTACATCAAAATGGCTTCAATAGATTTGCACATGTTATGCTCTTTCATCACGCTCCTGACGCTGATTTGTCACAACGTAATCATTTGTGATCACGGTTCCTCCTTCATTCAGAACCCAATTATTAATTTATTGCTGCAGTCAGCTTCACCGAACTATATTCCGAAGGATCCTCATGATTTGTTCGACTTTCTAAGAGATCGATACCCTTTACCGTGGGGTGAGTAATAAATCTACCATACATAACTTCCGTTCAGCTAAATATATTTACATACATACATGCGTCACGCCTATTTCTCTCCGGGGTAGGCAGTGACGACAGCCGCCATTTTGCTCTATCCGTACATACTTTACGAGCTTCTTCCACTGTCATTAGTCTCTCATGCAAGCCCGTCGGTTTCGAGTACTACTGATCTGCCCATTTTACAAAAAGTTAATAATTTGGTCAGTGTGTGTAGATCGACCCCGACTACTCAGCCTATTCCCTATATAAATATACCTATTTCTAAATGTATTATACGTGTCCACGTAAAACATAACACAATTTATATTACTAACCTAGCTTTCTACTCACTAAATCACTTAATTTGAATGAATCAAAGACATAAAAAGTGTCCTTATAATACAAAGAAGTATTTTTTTATTTTAAAGTCTCAGTCATATTTTTTTTTATATTTCAGGTTTAAAAACCCCTCTCGCAGAATATGATTACATCATAGTTGGTGGAGGTACGGCAGGCAGCGTGGTAGCGTCTCGCCTATCTGAGGACCCTACTGTGACGGTTCTTGTGCTAGAGGCTGGCAGACCAGAGAACTTCTTCACGGATGTGCCGAGCATAGCCCCATACTTCCAAAGAACTGAATATGTTTGGCCCTATTATATGGAACATCAACCTGGGGTTTGTTTAGGTAATAAGCAAAACACAAAAATCGTTCACGATAAAGCGCGATTCTATATAGCGGGGGTGTGACTGTTACGCAGGAGACGCAGGTTTGATACTCGCTCAGCGTGCTTTGGAGAGCATGTTAAGCCCTCGATCCAGGTTGTCATGCGAACATCTATGGCAGTCGTTACGGGTAGTAGGAGCCCTAAAACGTCCAACAATTGGTCTAACTGCATTACATCTCTATCACCTATACCTATAGGTTGTGGAGGCTATATGGCGTCGCTTCGCGGAAAATATCGAAGTTCAGTCACTACTTTAAGTTAGACTGGAAAAAAGCGGACCCCGACTCCGAAGTGAGAACTTCGACCGGGATTAATAACGCAAGGATGATGATGATGACACAACGTGCGGGTGCGGGTCGAGCGCGGTTCAGTTTGCCATCCATTGCTGTTTACAGAATAAAAAAAAACCTAAATTAAAAAAAAATATGGATGGCGATAGATGGCAAAAAGACTCGAGCTCGGCTCTCTCTCAATCTTACTAAGTTACAAAAACTAGGTCGAAACCAGAACCCAATAACCAAGTTATTTTTCACTATAGGAATGGAAAATAGAAGGTGTTATTGGCCAAGAGGCAAGTCAGTAGGCGGTACAAGTACTATCAATTATATGATCTACACAAGAGGCAGACCCGAGGAATGGGATGGCATAGCCAACGCTGGGAATTACGGCTGGTAATACAAATTTACGATTCATTATAAATATAACAAAATGTTTGAACGTGGATATGAGTGTGCAATGTGCTCGTCATGTGCTAATCACATGAATATATAGGTATATATATGTACCATACACGTCGATGAATGGCAACCATCCAACACAACCACAAAGGCTTAATATTAATTACTCCATAACTGCACCTGCATAGTCGGGCGCGTTGTCAAACCGCTGACAGTTCGACGCGGTGCTATATCGAGATTGAAGTACGCAAACTATAAGAGATTTATAAAAATTCTCTCGATTTCAGGTCGTACAGAGAAGTCCTGGAATACTATATAAAATCAGAGCGTGCACGTTTAGAAGGTTTTGAGGGATCTCCTTACCGTGGTACCAAAGGAGAAGTGGACATTGAATTCGTAAAATACAGGCAAGTGCGCAAATATAACATAACATTTAATCCTAGAATATATCAACTAATATAATAATATAACGTAGTGCTACAATGATCCGTTGAAGAAGTGAATCGAATCTGAGTGCGGCGATAGATAAGAGGTGCTAGACCAAGCGTCTGTGAATAAGAATAATGTAGGTAAATAGTTAAGTTAAGTGAATAACAAAGAAATTCGCAATTTAATTGGAAACATTTTTCTGACCACTGTGTATTTAACTGTAACTGTGAAATGTCCTTTTAATTAAATACAATATTAATATTCCAGGACACCACTGGCAGAGGCATTCTTAGAAGCTGGCCGAATTCTAGGCATTCCAACAGTGGATTACAATTCTCCAGAACAACTTGGATTCGGTCATGTGCAAACTACGATAAGAAGTGGCAAAAGGGTCAGCGCTGCTAAGGCATTTTTACGGCCCAATAAGAGTCGTCCAAACTTACATATACTACCCTTAGCTACAGTAACCAAAGTACTTATCGATACTTATACCAGAAATGCTTTTGGAGTGGAATACGTAAGAAATCGATTGAAAGGGAAAGTAATGGCGCGCAGAGAAGTAATACTATCAGCGGGACCTATAGCATCTCCTCAGTTGCTCATGTTATCAGGAATAGGTCCAGCAACACATCTGCAAAGTCACGATATCCCTGTTATAGAAGATTTGCCAGTAGGTCAAACACTCTACGATCACATAGCATTTCCTGGACTTTTATTTCCTCTGAATGTCACGAATGTATCACTCAATGAGAACAGGGATGGAAATCTGAGGAATATAATAGAGTATATGCAGTTTGGCGACAATGTCGTTGCATGTCCAGGTGGTGTTGAGGGTATTGGATATATCAGGACTCCACTGGCCGATTCTTCGAATGAAACACCAGATATAGAACTGATAAGTCTCGGAGGATCATTTCTATCAGATGGCGGGCCCACAGGAAGTAAAGCTGTACGACGAGGAATGATGATCACTGATGAAACTTTTGAGAGGGCTTTCGGATCAATTGATAATAGGGATGCATACAGCGTATTCCCTATGTTGTTACATCCTAAATCAGTCGGATTTCTTGAGTTAAGAGACAGGAATCCGTTTAGTCATCCACTGATATATGGCAACTATTTGACACATCCCCTTGATTTAGCTACACTGATTGCAGGTATAAGATATGTCCAGGCTCTGGTTTCAACGCCACCTTTTCAACGTTTTGGAGCTAAACTTCATAGAGCAGATTACCCACTTTGTGGTACACTGCATTTCGATTCTGACGAATATTGGGAATGTGCAATTCGTACTTTGACAGCTACACAACATCATCAAATAGCCACATGTCGTATGGGTCCGAATACTGATCCTTTGGCTGTTGTTGATCCAGAATTACGAGTTTATGGAGTGCGTGGTTTAAGGGTAGTTGACACAAGTATTTTACCTAGAACTATCACAGCCCATACGCATGCTCCAGCAATGATGATTGGGGAGAAAGCTTCTGACATGATTAAGAGGGATCTTGAGGGACACCTCCATACAAATGTATTTCCCTTTGATCATCCTGAATAATGCCTATCGAACCATATGTTTTTATAAAATCGAGATTTGCTATACACACGTCCTCGTTGACATCTTGGCGACTATCCCGTACATAACTACATCATACGAGACAGAGATGTATTAACATCTACATTTCGTCAAATATGCTTTTCTGTAAGTAAGTTTCGTTTAGGTGGCAAACATATTTGTCGTCAAGCGGACACTTTATAATGAGCTGGGGAGCAGCAACTGCCGCTTAAGAAAGACGTACCCTAGATTGACATCACAGTATGAGATTCGTTTTCCAGTCTAACTGTGATTGGTCTGAATTTCCATATATTATGTGAAATGACTACCATCTGACCTCCATAACCAATGAGCGATATCGAAGTTCTGGGGCTAAACGGCCACAGTTAAATTCAAATGCCTTTTTTGTAACATCCTCTCACATCCTGTACCTTTTTAGATGGAGTACTTACGAGTACTTTACTTCCTAGTAAGTAATACTTTGACCACGTTCGATACAAGCTAGAAATGAAAACACAAAGATATTTTTACTTATTATATTACATATGTCTAGTTATTTCGATGTATAAAAATATCAGTCAATATATTAAGATATAGTGAAGCTTTAACAACAATAAAACAACCAAATAGTATTTAGATAACATTATGCCCATATTTTGTAAATAAATCGTTAAGTACTTAATAGTTAAGTGAGTTTAGATAGAGTTATAGTCACTAAGATTAATTTGATATATGTAGTAGAGTAAACGGATTGCAAATATCAAAGACAATAAATAGATATGTACGCTCACAGCCTACGTATAAATGTAATTTCATTGATAGTTCAGAAATATTTAGTTTTGAACACTTTGTTGAATTTGTTATTATCTATTCTTATGCTCAAGCACAGTGTCAACCGAGAGAAAATGACAAATCCAAAATCAGCCACTAAAGTTTTATATTATTTTCTACTAAAATCTTGTAACTAAGGACCGCTTTTACCAATAAAAGAAAACTCTGTACTGGGTTCTTATGTTAAATTTAAGAAATTCATTTGAGATAAACTTGAAAAGCCATTATAGTTTTATTTGATAGCAATAATTTTCACTGGTGATACCTGCCGTAAACCTTCACGCACAAAAATGCGTTTTACTTTACCGTCCACGAGCTTGTTGCTATTCACTTTAGTCAGGCACTAAAATAACATGTTTAAAATTAGCATACCGAACTCTAACTGTATAAGATTTCCATCAGTTGTGCCGTGTGCTTATCTACCAGCTAAGTGGTATTAAAAAATGGTAAAGCGGCTATTAGCACATCAATCATCAATTGACTTATTGCAGTCCGCTGCTGTACATAGGCCACTCTCAAGGCCGCCATTGCTCACGATCCCTCGCCATCCATATCCAATCCCCAGCCTGCTGTATCCAGTACATTCCAGCTACCTTTTTCGGTCCTCAGTCTATTTAGGTCGGGGGCGCCTACCTTCCATTTGTCTTCTCGTGGTCTCCACTCTAGGACTCGTTTGTTCCTTCCAGGATGCAACGTCCGAGTGCCATCACTGAGATTCGAGTGAGAAACTCGGGGCTGCACACGCTGACCGAGTGCCCGACGTGGGAGACGCCGCGGCGGATCCTAGTGGCGGCCCTAGGGGTGGGTGTTGTCTTGCTCGCCGTCTTGGTCACGGCGGCGATGGTATGATGCGAGAGCGCTTGGGCGGCCGACTCCGGACCCGCACAGTCCGCGATGAGCGGAGGCGACTCGGGCGTCGGAGGTCGCAGAATGACCTCCGTCCTCCATGAGCGCGGGCCTGGGGGTGACGGGTGGAGCCACCTGTTACCCTAGCTGTCCTTTCAAAGAGATGTACCCAGGTCTGCCGTGGTGCGAAAGATGTCTTGTATAAAATCACCTCCGGTAATTTAAGACCCATAGACGGCGTGCGTTTTAGTCGGTTCGAGTCCGACATAATCACCTACACCGTCTTTGGTGGAGGCAGTATCCGTGGGGATTTTGTGCACGGAAAAAAAGGACTCGTTTGTTCCTGCTACCATGGGTTCTGCGAGAGATGTGATTAGCCAAACGCCACAACAGCTTGTTTAATGTGCAAGCTATGATTATTGTGCAGCAGTAGCATCATTATGCAAATATGGGCTACAAATTATACGAACCAATCGTTAACCCGACAGTAGAGCCCCCTTCTCTGTTTTAGAAATAAGCTCTGCTGACTAAAACGAAAAATGTGATGAAAACTCCGAATTCATTTACTATAGATTCATGGGTCAAAAATTAGGAATAAACTATTCTAACAACTTTTATTATTAACTCAAGACGTTGTATTTTTATTTGTTTCGATAGCAACATAAACACTTCGTAGTTTCATTAATCTGATAGTAGTTTCTATACGATAAAAGAGGTCGCATATTGAAAAAAACCGTTAGCTAAAATAAAGACAGTTAAATAACGCGACGCGATATTTACAAGTTCGACGAACGTCCGAGTATTGGTATATCCAATTTAAAATTCATACTATCTTCACAGTTTAAACTCTTATGAAATTTAGTAAGTCACCATTATACTTATATTGTCAATAAAAATACTCTTTTTACTGTCTGCTTCGCCTTTGAGTTCACAAAATATCCAACAAACAAGTATATATTGCAAAAGCAACGATACGTGTGACACTGAGGTAGTTCTATCTGTTGCAATTCGCAACTGCGGCTATTATAGTTACCGGTATATGTCTTGGCCCCGAAATGCATTCGTAGGTGTGATCTTTTTAAATATTTTGAGGATAGCACACACTGCTACAGTGTTGGAGGAGTTCAAATTCAACAATCATACATTGGCCTCACTTCACTTGCGACTTGCAGGCAACCAACAGACACTTAAAAACGCTTTGTGCGCAGAAGCTGGAGTCAATTATTGTCAACATTTTTACCGGTCAATAATGCCGGTAATCCGATTCGTCTTAGATAAGTATGGGTGTGTAGTGAATATTTAGGGTATTCCCTTACATAGTTTTCGTTTTAAAAATATTTATAACACTTGCTGTGGCCCGCGGCTTATGTGTCACACAGTAAACTCATTCTGCGTAAGTAGTAACAACCACAACATCACGACCTCCGTGCATGCCGTGGCGGTAGTAAACGCGACTGCTACGCAGGAGGCGTGGATTTGATTACCGCTCAATGCACACATTTTGTAAGCATGGAACAGCAGATCCGAGATAACCGCCCCCGCCCAGAAGGGAATCCCGTATTTTACAATAAAGGGGGTGGCCAATTTTAACTTTGCAGATGAATATACAACTTCTCATTTATTAACTTAGACCATCAAGACATAAGGAGATACTTTTAATCCAGACACGATACTTTTTATTTGCTGCGCAAGTTCAACTGGATGTGGCGGTGCGAAGGCTTAGAGTCACCAACCAAATTCCATAAAGTAGGTTCAGTCCAGTGGTTTTAACATACATAGATGATACAATGTATAAGGTTTAGCCGTGAAAGCGTAACAAATAGATAATAGATGAAAAAACCAGGCTATTGTGACATGAAGCAAGGTGTAATCATTAGCTTACGGAGAATCTTAACACGGGCCTATAGAAAGTGATGTTACGTGCACAATGCCATCTAGCGGTAATTCCTTCAACAAAAGCGAAACGTCAGGTAGAGCTGATGAAATCCATGTGGTTTAGGTAATCATGTTACAATCCTATTAAATAGTTGCCCGAATGTGATAAGCTATAGAAAATACTATCAACCAATACTATAACCCTCTGGATGACTTCTATAACGTAAGATTTTAAGCCTGACCAACAAAACAACAGCGTTCAAATCCCTTCAGCAGTTTTTTAGTCCATCGCGGTCAAACAAACAAGCAGACAAGAATTGAAATAAATAGGTTCAGTATCGTTAATATAACATAACTCACGTGCTCTTTTTTAAATATCTCCAATGTACATACACGATAACTTTACAATCATATAAAAGTAGAGATAAACGCTGTACATAGCAAATTGGTTGTGATTTTCTAGACACAAAATTAAGTCTTCAAAATATGGAACTTTATATTAGGCTGATGAATAATATTGCAGTTATGTGCTAACAAATCTAACAAGTAGTCTTGCTTGATCTTCAAGATAGATTAATTGATGAAACACCTATAACTTTATCTTCATACATTTAAAGAAACGTAATTTGTATTTCCTGGATACTATCAGAATATCTAGCAAACAACTGACACGGGATTTGAAGGAGCCATAACCATCTTGGGGCGATGAACCAGCGCACACTTAAAATTTCGAGTACTTATAAATTCATGTACACAAGAGACATACTTAGGCAGTTAAGCTGCTTTAAAAGGTAAGTCAACGTTACTTGAAAGACAAAAGGGGACAGTGAACTTCCATATTCCATTACATATTTTCTTAACCGCTTGAGAGAGAAATAAAATACTTGAGTTAAACTTTAACATAAAGACTAACGGCAAACAAAATTACACACTTCAACTATTAATATTACTGTACTTATAAAATTGTCGAGTAATATAAAACTAGTGCAAATTTGTGTTACCACGGCAGTAGAACTACAGTTGTTAACGACATTATTACGTTATTGCTATTGAAACTAACTCAGTTTCAAACAGTTGAGTGCATTGATATAAAACGGTCACTCTAATTTTACGTTACCTACCTATGGGAAAGGATATCTAATAATTATTCCGACCTTGCAGCAATATTTAGTCTATTCCATGATAGTCGTATTAGGAATGTTTAACTTGCCATAATTGAGACGGTAATTGTAATACGTACCTATGTACAAGTACGACGATTTATATACGCTAATTTACATGAGAAATTGTTACTCGCATCCTGATTTATATGCACTCCTTACCAGATTGGTGAACAGGTTCCAGAAAGTACAATAACCTCAAAACACTCGAATTTATTCAGCAAGCATCTACAGTGATTTATAACGGACGACTTAAAAGGAGGAGGTTCTCTGGAAGTTCTTTTTGTATTTTCGGCAAGTGCAATGTGCCTATTTACTAAAAATTTATTGAAATTAAAAAATATATATTAACAGGACAGCTCTAGTGATAGGTATATACCATTTACTAAAAAAATTAATGCAATTTCTTAATAAAATACCTTTTTTAAAAGGTTTTTTAAAGAAAGAAGTACTTAAATGAAAATAATAATTCTGCACCTTTTTCGCCAATATTTTTAAAAGGGCTTTTATTAATAACATTCTAGAACAATAAATGTTCTAGGATGATTTACACAACGCCATCTAGACCCACAGTGAGCATAGCTTGTGTTATTGATTCTAGAACAGAAATCAGCTAAAAGTCATCAGCTGTGTATCGCGCTGTATCAGCTGTGGAGAGTGAGGGAAAAGACGATAATAGGAAAGTGGAAAAAGGAGGTTGAGGTACTACTGTACTTCCTTAAAAGGGATAGTAATGCAGCATTTTCTTATGTTATGTTATGTTTATAAAGTAATCGGATATTAAGTGAGAAGATAACTTGTCAATCAGATACTTCTGAGAAACTGTAATAAAGGCACTGCACCAAAGACAATAAATGTGTGGAATGATACAGCTTTTAGTACAACAACCATTGCCACGTATTATTAGTCAAATTAACTTGATAATAAACGCTGTCAATCAACTAGTTCTTCCTCAAGCTACAGTTTGTTATTTCCCATCTAAACAAGTGCATAAACAACCAAGACTATTTTTCCTGCTCGCCTTGTTTTATACCGCATGCCATGGCAAAGAGTTTTATAAGAATGTCATTGAGTGATACTGTGATAGGCGTAACATGTTAGCGGACTTACACTCACAGAATGGTTATAAATTATTGTAACGGTATACGCTATTCATAGACTTATTTTGTTAAGTGATTTTATGTACTACTAGCTGTTGCCCGCGGCTCCGCCCGCGTGGACTTCTTACCCCGTTCCCGTTACTCTATTTCAAGAGTGTTCATACTTATTCACCTTTTAAAACTTCTCTGAACTCCCACAAATAATTCAAGACCAAAATTAGCCAAATCGGTTCCGCCGTTCTCGAGTTTTAGCGACACTAACGAACAGCAATTCATTTTTATATATAAAGATAGAGCTTGTAAGGTGCCGATATTACGATTACGAGCGGTCTGGATTATGGTCATGATGAACGACATCATCGCTCTATCGTTTAACGTATTTCGCAGATAGCAAAGCCAACCACTCCATATCGATTGTTATTTGATTAGCTCCTGCAGCCCTTAATAATCTGATTTTTTGTCCATTAGCGGTCGGTAGCAGGTAAAATCGTTCGCAATCCGGCGATCTTACCGCACACTAGCAGATGGGCAAGCTCTTGGCAATATTTAATTGTATACCAGTCCCAAAGACTCGCAGTAAAAATTCACTAAAGTGCGGTCATCATCATTCTCCTTGCGTTTAGTCCCGAGCGCATCCGAGGCCTGCACATTGGATTCCTGAGTCAGCAGGGTAGAGCTCCTACTAATAAGAGCTCTTACCTATGGTAACAATAATATAACCGACCATGGGCTCCCCAGGTCACCATGGCTGATATTAGACGTTGGTATGTACGAGTAACTATTTAATAGTTGAGTAAACTTTTGGCGACAAACCAGCCAAATGCGAGTCAGGCTCGTGCACTGAGGGTTCCATAATTTACCCTGAATTGATCGAAGAACTTATGCTACATGAACGGCAATATTTTTTTATTGTGTTGACCTAGACGTTTGATTTTTTTCACAAGTGTAACAGGTTGCTCTGATTACTATAGACTTAAACCGGTCAGATGATATTTTCATTTTTAGGGTTCCGTACAGTAGAACTCAAAAGTGCAGTAGCAATCCTACGCAACTATAGCGTCAACATTCTAACGCTACTTGTGACCTTTTTCTTTTAAGACAAGCCAGCGTCGCCTCGTATTGCATAGTAACATTACACACACATATAAGCGCGCTGGCCGCACGCTAAACCATTTTGAGCCTTGATGTGCTAATGCACTTATGAGCTCTGACTGTACATCAAAGTATTCCGTAAATCAAAAGTACAATCAATTCGCTGTCTGTGTTTCTGTCAGTATCGCTGTCAATTAAAAATCATTCCTCAAGGACGTATGAAGGTATCTAATTTCAACTGCATACCCTCTTGTGTTCTTAAGGAAAAGGTTTTGACAGACAGACAGACAGACGAATAACGAAGTGATCCTATTAAGGTTTCTTTTTACTTTATGAGGTACGGAACCCTAAAAATGATAATAACATCTGACCGGTTTAAGTCATTATGTTTAACAATCAAATATGTTATCTGATTAATTAACGCAATGACTTAAACTTAAGCACTTTACAAGTAATGAATAACAACAACAAAAATTCTAGGAATATTTACACAATGCCACCTAAACATATGTTATGGGTTGTAGTATTCGATATAAACATACATCCGGACCAATGCAAATATTCATGTTCATGAACATAAATATTTGTAATGGCCGGGAATCGAAGCCGCCCGCGCCTCCGTCACGCAACAGAGGTCGCCAAAATATGTATAAGTATGTTCGGAACCACCGTACTACCGGCCTTACTACTGATAGCATGGTGGGTCCAAAACAAATAGTGGGATTTGCCCCACTTTAATGATTATGATTTGATATTATTTATTCAATTAATCCCCGGTATCGTTCTAGACTCGCGGTTCAGCGCCCGGGGTTCGCTCTTCTATTCTTATTCATTCACGCATGGTCTTCACCATAATTGGTAGTGAGATAGTTTAAATCAATTAGCAATCCACTGCTGGAATGAGTACTCGTAATATAATATGATAGGGTAAGTCAGGGGGAGATGCCTAATATAAATAGATATAATATTAGTAGTATCGGTTCGCTGTCTACTTTTATGATTGTGGCCATTAAAGTGTCACTCTATAACCTGCTTTAAAAGATCTGCGCTCACGCAGAATATCACACGCGGTCAGACAGTAAAGCGGTCGGCTCGCAATCCTTAAAAGTTCAGTACAACGCACTGTTATAAGACAATACATTAAAATGTTCTTAAAATTATGCGTTATTGTAACGATTTTGACTGTAGGTAAATCATATAGTGAGGATAATTTTGTAGAGATATTTAGTGACAGTGAAGAATCAAGAAGTTATATTTATAACGACAGTTCGGTGAAGGGCGATCAACAAGGGAGACTCAACAAGTATCGACAGAATCGCATGTTAAATGTGATAGTGCAAGCAACAGCTCCTGAATATGCGGGCAAGCCCGATGACCTGTTCGATTTTCTAAGAGATTCGTTCCCTTTGCCGGGAGGTAAGTGTCATTTATAATTTATGTACTAGCCTTGATTGCCTTGTAAAATTTATATAAAATTATATAAATGGTCAAGGCGAGGTTACATTATGATTTTACAACCTGTATACATTTGATGGATATAATAAATCATATTAATATCATGTCATACGTTAGATCATTTATACAACATCCTTATGATCATAAGCTCTGCGTTTCATGCAACAGATTAGTCGTCATGAAGTTAATCTGATCAACAGGAATAATCCTAATTTATACCTATACCACTTGTGTTGTCGGTTATTATCATTTTACTAATACTTATTATATTGATAACCTGAACTAAAACTGTTTAACAGACTGCGTAGGCACATAGTTAAGGAAATAAAAGTAAATAGCTTCTGAAATATTCAAGGAAATCCGGATTTCTCTACGCACCTATATCTTATGCTTCTACTCGTACAAAAATACAAACAAACCACAAATGAACTACCAACAATAACGCGCGTGACAGTATTCGGTCTGAAATCGGAATAACTCACGAATTACAAGCTACGAAATTATATTTACTATTTTACTAATAACTCTTACTGTAGCACTAACTTTTTGTGTACATGGGATCAATGTAGATTTTTCACTGTTTTATTAAAATGGTATCCTTAACATTCGCGCTAAAATTCTACAATCCCTTAAATTTTGCACTATGCAATATAGTTCTGTGAATAGTGTAGACCTCGCGAGCACATTTTGTTTTTATTTTTCAACAACCTGTGTGGAATCATGTTTGTCATTTGTCATTAATATTTACACCAAAAATCATCAAGATCCGTTCATAACCCTATCTACAATTTCCCCCCTATCAAAAAAGCTCTTGACAAAAGCTGAGTTTTAAATCAAAGAATAGGTACGTGTGCCGTTTTATGAAAATCGGCACCTTAAAGACCGGAACCTTGTCGAAACGGAGACTCAGAACAAAAAGTTATTGAAAAATCTAGTGATACATAAAAGGACAGTGTGTAACATATTAGTATCGTAAGTATGTATGGCGGCACATACAGAGGTAAATGATAAATCACAACGAATTACAACTTTCGCTGGTTGAACTTGACCAAGCTATGCATATCTACCTAATTAATTATGAATAAGACGAGGTGAATTTGTAGAAATTTACTGCTTTTGTGTACATATATACAGCCGGTACCAGACACAGCATCAACATTTAAACGCATAAGAGGCACGGTTTAGATTTTTTTTTAATGTTTGAGTGCACGTTTGCAGTTTTGAATCACACTGAATAGGATGGTTGATTTTCTCAGTGGGAAAAGAAAAAGTGTTGGGAATTAAAAATAATGAAAAGTCATAGTTTCAATGTATATTTTTACGACTTTTTGTTTTCACCAAGAAACAAGTTCAAACTGTGTGAAAACTTGGTAATATGTGAATAAACCTATTTATAAACGCGATTGGCAAAAAATCTATGTATTGGTCTTTTACGTTTTTGGACTTATCCGTCGAACCCTCCCGAAGAGCGAAACCTATACTCGGGCCCTCTCCGTAAGTAGCGGCGCTGCCGTGAAACAAATTACAACACCATAATGGCAACTCAAAAATGTCATCGATTCGACAGAAGAACTAGTATCGCAATAAAATTAACGGTTTTAATTTGGCGGCATCGGTTCCACTACAGAATGTCGTGTCACATTTCTACTAGTTTATTTCTATTTTGTGAAATTAAACCAGATGCAGTATTCATTTGGTTGAATACCTGCATAACATTGGCCGCAGAAAATGGCCCATCGGTAATAATTTTATATTTATTTGATCTTGCTTTCATATAGTTCAATGTATCGACACAATCATCACAACATACCTACATACTTACAATGTTTGTATGACTACCGGTTCTATAAATACTAGACTTCCAACCCTTTATGTGCATACTTGCATACGGCATGCAAATGTCGCCTACTATTGATATAATTATGACGACAAATTTCGTCAGACAAGCCACTAAAGTAAAGCCGAAAAGTAGTAGTATGTAAAGCCAAAAAAAATGTAAATATTCTAAATAAATGTTCTCGGACAATATACACAACGTCACCTAGACCCATGGTAAGCATAGTTTAACTAGCTTGAGTTACGGGTACGGGTTCTAGAATGCGGATAAACATACATAGATACTTTTTTTGACCGCGCCTCCTGCGTAGCAGTCTCGTTCACTACCGCCATGCTACGGAGGTGTATAACAGTATTTTCGCTTAGAAACATCAATTTAACTCTATTTTAAAATATGAAAATTATCATCTATTTTTCATACTGACTATACGAAATAGTCGAAGTACTATCAAGAGTATCGGGTGGACGGTATGCTTATATACAACCTTCAAAGGCATAAACTTATTCTTTCCAGGTCTGAAGGAACCATATGATGAATACGATTACGTCATCGTCGGAGCAGGCTCAGCCGGATCGGTCCTCGCGAACAGACTGAGCGAAGACAAGAACGTAACTGTTTTGCTGCTGGAAGCCGGTAAACCGGAGATGCTGTTGACTGACCTGCCTGCCTTGGCACCATATTTCCAAGCTACGGATTACACGTGGCAGTACTACATGGAGAAACAACCTGGAGTGTGCACAGGTATGGTATTATTTACGACCCTGAACAGCATGTGACACCAAAGAATTGGTTAAGATAAAATAAATGAGTCCAAATTCGGTAGGTTTATCTAGTTTAGTTTAGAAGTACCCATGGTCACCTTCTCACTCTGTCTTCGGATACTTAATACCTTATAATACTAAAGAGTTCGTTAAGACAAAATAAATGAGCCCAAAATCCTTATTGGGATCCTAATCATTATCCCAACTTATGGCCACATTGGCCAACACTCCACTATGAGACCAGCTCCACTGTATCATATTAATGTATAGTCATCGGTACTAAGCGTGAACGCAAAATTTGATTAAATTTGGTTGAGGATATTATCTACTTCAAAATAGAGTTGCGAGAAAGCTTGTAAAAAATAGTGTCTCTGATTCTCTATTTGTTCCGTCTAATTTTCGAATTGGCTGGATTGACAACAAAGTTATTTTTATTTATTCATTTTATTTACTCCTTTCGTCTGATACTCTCTAAGACGTTAATTGGTAGTGTTTGTGCGGCTAAGCACGTTATTAATATCCTTGCGATTTCCACCGCATAGCAATCGGGTCAAAAAAAAATTTCCAAATTTATTTAGCTGCATTTTCCGGTTAGGAATTTATTTTCGGCATACCCATTTTTACACAAAGTGCCCGATTGACGGCAACAGGCTCGAGCCCTATAACGTGGGACGGAAAATCCTAGTTGGCGAAATTTGGGTGTTTACCTCTGCCTACCCCTTTGGGGATTACGGGCGTGAGCATATATGAATATGTATGTATGTATTTACTCATTTTATGGTTAGCAATATAAGATCACAGTATAATACCAATTCCATGTAAGCACATGATGTATATTACGGCGTAGCTACATTGTTTAGATTATATTACATTCATATAGATTATGTTGCGAATACATAAAATTATAAAACAAAAGTATGTTTTATAGTTCGTCAATTAAATGAAGAAATAATAAAAAATGACAAATTACTAAATCAAATTGAACTAAAAACACAAAAAAGTCCAATCGAACCATTTTTTTACTGCAGATAGTTGATGTTATAAAGTGTTAATTAGGTTACTTTTATTTTGAAAAGGTGTTAGGTAGACACCTACAAACAAACAAACCCATATCACTTGATCATTGTCCACGTGGACTAATCGTGGACATATGTAGCTACTTTGTATTATAAAGTATTACGTTATATCAATAACATCAATTCCACAATAAAATGCATCATAATTCATAAACGAAGGTTGTTCAATGTCATAACATCTCAAATTCTAGGCATGCTCAACGGACGCTGTTTTTGGCCACGTGGCAAGGCTGTCGGGGGTACAAGTGTCATCAACTACATGATCTACACGCGCGGCAGGCCCCTTGATTGGGATAGAATAGCTGCAGACGGCAACTATGGATGGTAATTATACATTTATTGTTTGTTATAAGACACGTGGTATTGTTACATCTAAAGAAACAGGAAGCCTGTATGCCTGTACTACCAACATAAGGAACCCAAATACGTCGTACTTATTTGATCCTCTCATATGAATACAATGGTTCTGTTGTAACTGATACTATAAATAAGACAAAAAATGAAATAAATTAATTAAGTCATGTCAAAACGATTTACTTACATACCTAGACCATATCCCTTTATTCCCATCTGCCACCCCTAGGCTTGCCACCGGGGTGGTGGTTGGCACATTTTATTCCCATCTGCCACCGTTCGTTTACCACCCCGGTGGCCAATGGCACATGATTAGTTTCATGCGCCCCCTTCATAGCTATAGGGTCTATTCTCGTATCCAATTCTACGATATCAATGGAAATTAATATTATACATATTTCAGTAAACAAAATAAGTTTAATGACAAATAACTTCGGAGATCATTCATTATTTTAAATTCTCTATTACTTTCATGGGCATTTTTTCGCTCTGTGTATGGCGGGGTATGTGTTTCGGAATTTTCCCTTTTCTTATAAAGCTCAGTTCACGCCAAAGAGCAGCGGCCGGCAGTTTTACTTTCAAATAAAACAAATTTCACAACATCCTACACAACGCTATCTAGACGTATACAACTAACTATATACGAGCCCATATAGGCTTGTTGAAAGAAAGGCGAAAATTGCGTATAAACAAATATTCACTTCAAAAATGTTTCTCACTGATGTTTTTCTCAACTACACCGACAAGAAACTAGGGTGTGAAGTCCACCATTCTATATCCTATCATAACTGAGATACCTGTTAGGTACCTTGTTGGCATCCACGGCAGAACGAATGTTCATTAGACTGTGGTCTGAATATAATCCGATTCAATATAGCTTATATGCAGTATCTGAGGGACATCCTTTTATTACGTGATGCGTTTTTTTACTCTCCCCCAAGAGCTGCATGAGATTCAGATACAATAATTTCAAACTGTATTTTACTTACAGGTCATATAACGACGTTCTCAAATACTATATGAAATCTGAGAAAGCAGAAAATCTCGAAGGCATTGAAAAGCTCCCATATAGAAATCGTGATGGTGTTCTTCCAGTAGAATTTGTTCCAAAAACGCAAGTTCCTTTATTATGATTTTTATGTGAACCATGTGTAACACCAATCAACCATATGTAACTATAACTAATAATATCATAGTAGCTAACTGCAATATGTTTAAGTAGATAATACTAATATGTATATTTTATTTTATAAAATTAACTTTTTTTAAATGTATTTATCTGCATTTTTCTATTTTCAGAACGAAATTAATAAAAGCTTTCCTGGAAGCCGGCAGGATCCTCGGTCATCCAACGGTTGATTATAATTCACCATATGAATTGGGCTTCGGTAAAGTACAGACAACTACCAGTAATGGACACAGGTTCAGCTCTGCTAAATCTTTTCTACACAAACGCAAGAAAAGGCGAAATCTCCATATCCTACCTGAAAGTACAGCTACAAAAGTGTTAATTGATCCAACCAGAATGACGGCTTATGGCGTGGACTATGTCAGATACAAAGTAAAACGTACCGTACGGGCTCGTAAGGAAGTTATTCTCTCAGCTGGTCCAATTGCATCACCACAGTTACTTATGCTTTCTGGAATAGGTCCAAAGGAAAATTTACAAGCGGTCGGCATTCCTGTTTTACTAGACATGCCAGTTGGGCAAACACTTTACGATCACATATGCTTCCCAGGAGCTGTCTTTGAATTGAACACCACAGGCGTGAGTTTCCACGAAAATAGACTTACAAACATACCCGAAGTAGTAAAATGGCTTCGAAATGGGGACAGTGCTTTATCTTCACCTGGTGGTGTTGAAGGCATCGGGTACATTAAAACTCCAGTATCTGATGACCCAGACCCTATTCCAGACATAGAACTTATTGATATAGGTGGATCGGTCACTTCAGATGGAGCAGGAGGCAGTAGAGCTGTCCGAAGAGGAATGCGAATTCGAGAGGATGTTTTCAACTCGGCTTTTGGAGAAGTAGATAGATTAGCAAAGGACACATGGAGCGCATTCCCAATGTTGCTCCATCCTAAATCATCAGGAAGATTGGAACTGAAGGATAGCAATCCTTTTAGTCATCCTCGAATGTTTGGAAACTACTTGACCCACCCACAGGATGTGGCAACGTTTGTTGCATCGATTCGACATATCCAAGCTTTAGCTGCCACACCAGCATTTCAGCGATTTGGAGCTAAAATGGTAAAGGCGGATTATCCAATGTGTCGCGGAACAGTGTATGACTCTGACGAATATTGGGAATGTGCCGTCCGTACGCTTACTGCTACATTGCATCACCAAATAGCTACATGTCGCATGGGTCCTGTTGGCGATCCACTAGCAATCGTTGACCCTGAACTCCGCGTTCACGGTGTACACAGACTGCGTGTGGTAGACTCTAGTATAATTCCAAGGACGGTATCGGCTCATACTAATGCTCCAGCCATGATGATTGGGGAGAAGGCGGCTGATATGATAAAAGCAGCATGGCTCTCTAAATAATGAACAATATGATGTACGACAATGGAGTAAAATAGTATTTTTACGACAAGGGCGTTAATTTGAATCACGAGATTCTAAAGAAAAAACTAATTTGCTCTCCAGTCGTATACTCTACTTTTCATTCTTTCTATGAGAAAATACATAAGACGGTACGTAAGACGGTGTTATGTAATTAATGATATACCTACTTAATGATAATTTTAGAAAGACATGAAATTGTTAATATAAGTCATGGTTATTGTTTAAGGAGTTAATGAATTATTATTTTCATAACTCGACGTAGAACTCGTTATTTTTGTATTGATGACAAGAACACAGCCTGTTAAAAATAATATTATTTCAATTTTAATTTACTTTCATAGTACATCATCACCGCACCATCCGCGTCCCTCAGGATACTAGTGTTATATTTGAATTTGTTTTTTGGTTGAAATGCGTCAAACATTTTCTATTACTGTAGTGGAATTCATTTATTTGTTTCCTTAATTGGAATTTCTACGCGTCTTACAAAACACGAAATGCAGCATATAAATACGACAACGGTCTGCGTCCGAATCACGCTATGACAGTTAAGTAATATTGAAATAATATATATAACAAAGAAGTGGGCCCCAGAGACGTAGTTCGCGCACTTTAGTTTTCTTTTAACTTATCGCGGGGACCCCGCGCAGTGCACGCTACACGTACCAGCCAGTATTCATAGCGATTTACGTGAATGACAGTGTTCTAAATTCAATTCTCAATATCGCCTACTAAAAAAGCCTTGTGTTAGCTTTAAAGCTACTAAACAAATTCTCATAATGGAGTTTTGGAGGGAACGCTGAGTATTTCATTTTCTAAATTTTTTGTAATTCTTGTTTTTATATGTAAAAATGGTAAAGTTTTAAATATAACGGCTAAGGTAAAGTACATGTAGGTAAGTGGCATTTTGTTGAGAATTGTGAATTTTCTAATGGTTTCAAAACACCATAGAAGCCTTTAGTAAAGTCTCCATACTTTACTAAGATAACAATCATCATCATCAGCAATAATTCTATAACTGGATAAAAATTATAACTCGACACTGGCAATAATGTCCACTAAAATGGGTTGGCTAGATGCCATCCAAGAAAAGAAGAAGGTTCCTATCGGAAAAGAGCTATTTTGCTCCCACCGATAGAGGAACAAAGCGACACTTTTCGAAAAGAAGGGGTGTGTAAGCTAACTAATAAGATTCAGTCACTATTATTAAATAAATAGATAGGTACAATAAAAATTATAAAATTCCGAAATGCTTTTTTCTGTTTGATTGTGATTCCTAATATTTAGGGACACATCAAGATCAACGAATCCCAAGACAACATTACCTGCTAGCTAGATGTCCGCTAGATAGGCACCTGCTGATTAAGAGATGAGTTTCTAGAGCAGACTCGTTTCTAAGACGGTAGTTGTTCCCTGGAAGCTAAGATTCATTAGAAGCGTAAATTCCAGGATCCTATAAATGTTTGATCGTGTAATCACATTTTATGTATGTTGTAATCATAAAATTGCAGGCGCTACTGGAAATTATTTTAAATAACTTAGTGATTCGTATTATAGTTTACATTCACAAAGACTATTCTTGATGTAGTTAAGAATGGCGACTTAAGCCCAGGGGTTCTAGACAAGTGGTGAATCGATTGGTAGTCGTTTTGTAGGATGGAATAGAATATAATACTCAATGTGTGGAATTGACACACGCATTTTGACGTCTATGATATTTATGACAGGCGTAAACGAATGTCAATTCTATACATTTAGGATACGTCAATTTGACTTTCCCCGCCTGATGGTAAGCAAAGTCTTAGGAACGAGGGTCACCATTACAAACACGTAAAGTGTTTTAAATATGGTGTTAATAGATATATCGTGGCACTCAGCTTGACGGCCTCATCAGATGCTTTTTCACGCCCCACTTAAAAGGACCCGGGACTGTAGGAAGAAGGAAACACGTGAGCTGGCAAGGAGTTCCAAGACTTAATGGTGAGGCAGAGGAAAGACTCACCGAACCGCTTGGTTCTTGATGGAATATTCCGCACCGTATGCGGGTGACATCTAAGTCCTGCACGTGTTGTCCTGTGTAGGAAAGGAGAAGGTGGGATTAATTGGAAGAGCTCATTCACCATGGTAGAGACGGTAAAATACTACCAAGGATGCAACATCTCTGCGCATCTGCAGAGGCTGAATGGTATTCGCGACTTCATTGTAAAATGTATACCTACCTTATTTTAATAGAAATAACACAAATTGTACATGACAATTTTAATATATTTTACTGCCCCGTCCAACAGACAACGCATACCTTTGCATTTACTGCTTATTTATTACATACTTCGACAGTTGTAATTTTTGTAATGAATACAACGTTAAAAATGCTGTGTTACTAATGATATATTATAATATGGTACTTATGTAGGTACACCATGTTCACATTGCGAAACGCGATCAGTTTTTGCGATCAGCACTTACAAAAATGTATTTGAGTTCATGCGGTTCATAAACCCCTCGTTTCTTTGGTTTTAACTCAACTCAACCCAATACTTTTTGCGCGTAATTACGCAGAATTTGAATCATTTTTTAATAAGCCTTATTATTGCAGTATTTCAGTTCGGTGTTTCTTTTACGAGATTACTATCATTTTACACACGTATTTAGCGCTTTGTCTTTGGACATTGACCCTTTAGAATTCAATTAGGACCGTTTGGCCGATTGCAGGTCGCATTTTCTCTATGTTAATATCAGACGGTTCACTTTTCACTATCTGCCAGGTGATTGCTTAATTTTTCTTTTAAAATTTATATTCACGTGGCTGAAACGGTTTCAATAGTAAAATAGTCAAACCGTTAAACATCATTTTCATTTTCTCTCCGTATGATTCTCTCTACGGACGATTCCAAAATATGGAAAGTGAACCGATCCACATCAGATTGATCATTTCATTCGTTAGTTCAATCTGTATATTTCACGTTCAGCAGCCTCTGTGTGCGTACAACTACAAAATCGTGATATCTCTTCGACCAATAAAATCCCTGAAAAATGTTGTCACGTGATCAAAACGTCATGATGTCGATATTTCTTCCTCACTACCATGCTAGCCATGAAACTGAACAAAAATGAACGTATGATATCAGGGTCCATATTGACTCACCTAAAGTTCTTTATCCGAAATTGTTCTTCCTAACGATTTGTAATCCGAATGATCACTCCTCCTAAAATTTTTCATCCTAAAGTTTTTATTCATACTATTTGTAGTGCTACCGTCGATGTTCATAACACTCATGTTTCCGAAAATTGTTATCAATAAAATCGTTAACATACAATATTAAAGCTACTACTATTTTTTATCCTAACGTTTTTATCTCTAAACATAATTACCATAATATTGTCACTCATACTTAGAAAGAAACATTTATCTACCAAATGTAATAAAAATATATGTCGGTAGAGTTATATTTTATTTATAGTTTTAATTTTTTTTGGTTATTTGTTGTTACATAACTACTTATTACTATTAATTAGAAAACTGTTTAGAATGATTAAAGGTTGTTTCACTGATTTTTTGGCTTAAATGAATGAAAATCATAAAATACGACTGATTTACGGTTATGTTTATGACCTTTTTCGTTTTCGATTCGTTTCTGGCACTTCGCCGGCCGCTACTGCGGCACGCTCGCTTCGCTCGCTCGGCTCGTGCGTTGTGTGGTCACAATTGTAACCTAACCTAAACCAAGAACTATAAATATGACCGATTCGTTTCTGGAACTTGGCTGAATGACCGCAGCGAGATTGTACGTGTAAATAACTAAAACTGTAAAAGTTACGCAAAATTAATGTCAATAATACTGATTTTTATTCATAAAAATAAATCTAAACAAAAAAGGTATGACTTTCAATAATAGTGTAAAAGATGGTTATGTTGACAAAATATAGGAAAAGAAATAATAGTATAATAGATGTTTATTGCTACCGACATTATGAAGTTGTATGATTCGGAATTAAAACATTAGAGACAGAGTAGTTAGGAATTGTGATTGTTAGGATGAAAAATGTTAGGAAGAACATTTTCGGAGTTGAAAATTTAGGTGAACTTTGGCGCACCCATGATATCAGCATCCAACACGCAATTTCACGCGATCGTCAAATCAATCAATTCGAAACTAAAATTAATCTGTTCGTCCCAGAAAATCTCACCGTTTTTAATTTCTACCATTCAACTCTAGGAAATATGTGGGTACCTACAGTTAACTGTTAATATCACAGTTAAACCTAAAAATATAAATTTATTTGAAAAGTAGGTATAACAGTAAATAATAAATAACAGTGCGTCTAAACAGCAACCCATAGATTATATTATACACCAGACCAACCGTTATGTCAGAATCATGTCAACGTTCATTAACCTTTCTGTGATACCTTATAGGATTAAAGTTCTGGTATAAACAACGGTCGTGTGTGGTGTGGCGGCAGTGAAAAAGACTGCTATGCAGGACGCGTTTTCGATTCTCGCTCAAGGTAATATTTGTTTTCATGAATATGTCTATGTGCATTGGTTTGAGCGTTTTTGTGTATAATGTGTAAATAATATCTAAGTATGAATATTTGCATTCTAGAACCCATACCGCAAACTAGTTAAACTGTGCCTACCATGGTTCTAGACGGCATTGTTTAGATTGTCCTAGAATATTTTTTTACTAGGTACGAGTATAAAAAATCGTGGTCAGAGCCGGCCTCAAAAAAAACCCCTTGCAAGTTTTGACAATGGAGACACGCCTATAATTTATATATTCTCAATTTACCATCCAATAAAATCCAAAAACTAAACCGAATTTCAGTAACTTCCTATGAAGAACAGTTAATTATTATTCACTGTATACTGAGATAAACAAAAATAAGAACAAAATACGCCCGTCAAAATTGATAACCAAGATTCAGCGCAGCGAAGCAGTGAATTCTTTTTTGGAATATGTAATCAGGTTATATGAACCCAAAAAAGGAACGGAACAACACGAGCAATCAACTTTTCCGAGGACTACGGGATTTAATAATCGTTCACGACATCGACACGACACGATAACTTTAGCAAAGCCAATCATATGAAAATTCAATTGGAAATTTTAAAAACCCCTGATACAAATAATACCTCGAAAAAGTATAATATAAATCATCAAAGCGTTGTCATGTCGGAGGACTTCAATTGGCTAAGTATTCCCCTATGTTTTTGAAACGATCCACAACAATATTTTATATTATTTTATTATTTTTAACCCATCACTACTCATCACTACATAGTATAAAATAAAGTCGCGTTTTCTGTCCCTATTTTTCTTGTCCCTTTGTATGCTTAAATCTTTAGAACTACGCAACTGATTTTGATGCGGTTTGTTTCAATAGATAGAATGGTTAAAGAGGAAGGTTTATATGTATATAACATCATGCTACGACTAACAGGTGCGGAGCAGGAATGAAAAATATTGCAAAAACGGGGTGACTCAGACGAAGTCGCGCGGGTCAGCTAGTTGATAATACAAGCAGTATTATCAATGATGATTATGCTGTATAAGGTAATCATACTAACATAGTCTTAAAATAAAAACTATATTAGTAAACATGGGCTTAAAGCTTTATTGAACGAGCAAGTGAAGCTGGCAAGAGTCTCCGTTCTGATAATGTGGTCGATTTTGCTGGTATTTATTAACATTAGCGTTTAAAATTAAACGCGTCCGTATCTAACTATGTCTGTGGTTGTCAATTTCGTAGGCGTACTTCTTATCCGATTTTTATCCATTATTTGATTTAAAACACAAATTTTTATGAAAGGGGGAAAGTTCGCTATGTCGCGTTATCAATGAATGGTCAAGCATTAAGGTATGCTAAGTTTAATAAAACTCAGTTAGTAAATGCTACCTATACTTTATACATACTCTCAGATAAAAGCCAAATTATCCATCTTCACGAGGTCCTCTGTTCACAGAACGTACTAGTAATTACTACTCATAATAAAGTAGAACCAGGGCTCAAGGCTTGTTGAATTTTTTCATATTTTGAACCAGTCCCTCCCTATAATAGTATGTTTAAAACAAGTTAGTACGCAACCAGTTGGAAGAATGCATTTCCGTAATAAGACCATGTGTTTTATTCTACTAAGATAGCAAATAATTACACTACACCCTTATTTTTTTTATAATCTGTATCTTATTTACGTATTGTCTCTTATAACTGTATATATCTGATAGTTAAGTTAGAGCTAATATTTATTTTATGTACACTTAATTCTCATATAATATTTGTTTATTTTATCTTAATATTTATTTTATGTTTCCTACTTCTATTATAGTTTTGTATAATTATTTATTTTATATTAATTATTACATTAACTACACCGTACCAACAAATTGTTGTGTCACGCTACTGTCCATCCCAAGGTTGCCTGGAAGAGATCGCTTCCAGCGATAAGGCCGCCCATTGTACATTAGAACAACTGTAACTCTCACTACTTGTCCTTGATGTTTGCTTGTATTTATTTTTTGTTTTGTTATTGATGTACAATAAAGAGTTATCTATCTATCTATCTACACCCCGTGCATCACTCAGAACAGGAATGCTAAATCACTTAGGTACTATCTTCGCACCATACAGGTTATATATGACCTTTATGATAGCAGAAACACGATTGCAAGGCAAGTATTTTTTTTATACAACTTAGGTCGCAGACAAGCACGAAATATAATGGTATATAGTTCTGAATTTTAGAACTATGGAAGTAGGTCCAGTTACAATAGGCATTAAAGGTAATTAATTTAATTACAATTGATTCAAATATGTCTCTCGTTTATGTCTCACATGATTCCAGGTAATTAACCATACGATGCGAAGGATGTGAACGTGTTGAATCCCAAAACAGACTTTTCAAAGCCTAAGAAATTTCAGATACTATCGGAGATAACGCTTAACGTTTCCTTTAGCTGGTTTGCGATGTTTCAAAATGGCATATGTAAATCACTTAATAGTGAACACTGTTAAAGTAAGTCATAAAGGCGAAACCCATAACTTAAGTAAAGAATTGAACACGATATACAAAGCATTTATTCTTCCTCGGCAACTGATGGCTTAAGACGGCCGTGCGGTTTTGGTCAGGTCGAGTCCTACATAACTACTATCGCTGACTTCGTTGGGGGGATATACGTGGGGATGTATGTACGCAAAATATAAAAAATGTACGCACGGAAAAAAAGTTTCTTAACACTATCAAAGACAACTATAATCCTGTTATAAAATCATAATATAAACATAACAGAACAACACCACTAAAATCATAGCAGCAGACTTCCGCGTTTGAATATAGAACGAACAAATTCTTGTTTAAAAAATATAATTGGTGTAACAGTTAAACCAGTTGATACAAACCGCCTAACTCGTGCGCAACTCAGAATAAACACGTCCACGATCAAGAACAGTCCTACTTGCATCCCAGAATCATGAAAAGTAAAATATTATTATTGATATGTTTACAATTTTTAAGAAGTGCTAGTTTTGATTATAATGATGAAGTTTCTGTTGAAGAAGAAGATTATGCTCAACCAAAAGTCTGTACAGGATACTGCAGTGATCATATTAGGGAGAAAAGATTCAGTGGTGGTGCGATGAAAAGCCGCGTATTAGATGCGATGTTAAACACCCGAATGCTGCCTTTAGGTCCTGATGATCCAGATGTACTATCGGTTTTAAGAGACAAATATGAATTGCCTAAAGGTATGTAAGCATTAATATTTTTTGAAATTAAAGCAATATTATTACATTATACGAAAACAACCCTTAACCGTTAATAATATAATTTTCAAATCGAAATTTCTAACTAGACTTTAGAACAACTTAGTTCATTTTAGAAACTCTTTAAAACTAATTTCCTTTTTAATGAATTTTTTGAAGCAATTAATAGTTCTGTTGGTCAGAGTACCCTCCTGTAAGGGACCGGTCACGGGTTCAAGTCCCGTCTTACAATCTGAATCAATAAAAACTTCCTTATTCTTGATTAGTTAACAATTACTATTGTGAGTCGAATCGCATTCAAATTAAGTTAAAGAACTATGACTTTATGATAATGTAATATATTGATGCTTTTCGAAGTTAGGTATGTGTGTATTTATCGCAGGTTTATAAGTACTCGGTTAATGGCAATAGGCTCGCCACATTGGCGAAATGTGCGTGTTAGCACCTCTGCCTACCCCTTCGGGGCTATAAGCATGAATTTATGTTATGTTATGTTTTAATATACTGAGTCGAAATCTTCTACAGCGCTAGAGGGCCCCTTGCCAATTGTATAAAGAACGTTAGTTTTATTTACAGAAAAAATGTTGATATACTTTGTGTTGTTAGCTTTATTCATAAGGCAACAGTCGCGAGATGAAATGTAGTGCTAATAATGGCAATGAACTTGACCGTAGTTTACAAAAACCGCAATAGACTTTGTACCAGATACAGATAATTACGCACTCTGTTAGATTATTGTAAATACACAGCTGTATTATTATCTATATTGCTGAAGGATATCGTTATTAATATTATATTCATAACTAGCTGTTTGCTCACGGCAACACTCGCGAGGATCTCTGACCCTGTGATTTTCTTTAACCCGTAAATGTACGAATACACAATTGAAGTCAAATAATTTAGTGTTGGGACTGAGTATATTCCTTGCAAATAATCGAATCGCTCACACTTAGTTGAATTTTCGTCATGTATACCATTAGCTTTTATAGTTAAGGATTGTTTTACCTACTTTCAATAGATAACATAACATAACGTTGTATGGGGCTTAAAAGTTGTCATAATATTTATATATTTATTGTAGTCAGCAACAATTTTTAACAAATTATATTGCATGTAAGCAAAAAAAATGTTAGAATCAGTGTAAATATTATGATGTCACAAAATAATCACAAGTAAATCCATTAAAAAGTGTGTAACATTCGTGTAAAATCGATTGAAACTTCTTCATAAACGAAGTCGATTGTTATTTGAAATAGAATAGATAACATTTTAGTACAAACTATTTGACGTAAAATTAAACGTCAAAAGATACCAATCGAATTGAGAACCTCCTTCTTCTTGGAAGTCAGTTAAAAATAATACTATTCTGTACGCTTTTTATTTATAAGGAAGTATTTGACGATTATGAAGAAGGTTACCAAAAATGAAGTAATTAATAAAATTTATTCACTACTTTATTAGTTCGAATTTAGTTTACATAAATTCTCATAATTATGTGTTTACCTTGTTATTAATTAAGTACATCTTTAAATATACCTACAATTAAGTACAAGTAATTCAGAACAGGACAGACTACGATAAAAAATTTGCGGCTCTCCGAATAGAAGTGGAAAATTATGATAATCTCAAAAAAACTTTCACGCTTTACAATCACACAATGAATTATATCATGTACGAATGAGAATAATCAACATATTCACAACATATGGAGTATTTAGGCATATCACATGAAAATGTAATTCATGTTGATGAGGCGAGTATAGTAACAACGAAGTTATTAATTTATATTCTTATTGATATTTATATTTGCCATGTCTTATTAATTACAGATTTCAAAGGGCCTCTAGCGGAGTATGACTTTATAATTGTTGGAGCAGGGTCAGCAGGCAGTGTCCTAGCGTCGCGCCTCAGCGAAGGTCGCAAAGCGTCAGTTCTACTTATAGAAGCCGGACTCGGAGAATCCCTAGTAACCGATGTACCGTTACTAGCGCCGCTGCTCCAACAAACTGAATATGTGTGGCCCTACACCATGGAGTATCAGCCAGGAGTTTGCATGGGTTGGTACAGTACTTACTCTATCTCTACTCCCTCTTTTTGTTTTTTCATTTACAACTAGTATCTCCTTAAACCTACAACCCGAGCCACAAGTCTTGGGGTATACTCAGGTTTCTATTTCTGTTACACGATGGACCCGGCATCCGCACGGTAAATATAATTCGCACTGCATACAGAAGCGATCGAATGGCGTATAAGAAATGAACGAGTCAAACTACTTTGACTTAACATTGCATTCCACTACAAGCAGTACCAGAAGTTAGTTTAAATTTTTTAACCTGGTTTAAAGGTGTACACTAAATTTTACATATTAAAACTAATTTTCAGGAATGGTGGATGGCAAATGTTTCTGGCCTAGAGGAAAAGCGGTAGGAGGTTCGAGTGTGGTTAACTACATGATTTACACTCGAGGAATGCAACAGGATTGGGACAGGATAGCTGCCGATGGTAACTATGGATGGTGAGGATATGATTTAAAAAAATGACAATAAAGCGGTGGTGGTTAAGATATTAGAGCTGAAGCCCACTCATGACTTACATACTGAAACTTACACGTAGGTAGAGTTACCAAGAGTAATAGTCATATGTGATCAAGTTGTAACTACTCATAATATTTTTTTAAAAGTAACTTACGAAAATGTGAACCAGCTATGACTGCTTATGACTTAGGTACCTGAAACAGTGGAGACAGACATTCAATTCAGTTATAATAGTTTTGATAGGCCAGGGTTTGGAAACCGAATTTTCCAACTACAAACTGTGTAGGTACTCACTGCTTCAATCAATGAATTAGGCTATCGCAGATCGCAGGCCACTACCGTACATAAGCCTCTCCCAATACGCACCATTTCTTACTCCTTTGATATAATCTAGTATCCACTCCAAGCAATAGTAAAGTCCAGTTCTTATGAGCATAGATGTTTTATTTACCTCTGTTGACTCGTTGGAGGAAGTATGTCATAAATTGTAACTATATAATATGTGTGTTACAAAGATACTTCAGAATGCTACATGCTGTAATAATAATTACTTACATAGCATTATTTTGACAATAAATGACAAATGACTTCAAATAACCGCGGTAGCCTAGTGGTATGGGTGGTGGACTGCTGAGACGAGGTCTCGGGTTCGATCCCAGGTTTAACCATGGCACACACCTATGACTCGATGCTTTTCGAAGTTATGTGTGTATTTATCGCAGGTTTATAAGTGCCCGGTTAATGGCAATAGGCTCGCCACCTATTACATTGGGACCTAAACATAAACTGGCGAAATGTGGGTGCTAGCACCTCTGCCTACCCCTTCGGGGATATAGGCGTGATAATATAAAAAAAAAAAAAAAAAAAAAAAAAAAAAAATGACTAACAAAATAAAACTCATAGCAAACAGCACTTCGTAAGTAGATATTAAAAGTATAGGCGCTCGTGTGTGAACACATCTTATATTGTTGAGATGGTCGGTGATGAACAAATGGTCTCGTAATATACGTCCCCCAGAAGAAAATTGTGTGCTGTTTGTTTGCGAACTTACAAACAAAGGGCAAATTCAACTAGTAAAAGATTTATTCATTGATTGACCCTACTTTCTTTAGCTGGTTTGCGATGCCCGCCCTTGCTCTCACCCATGATTATATTTTAAGGCAGTTGGTTGGACTCGGAAGTGCGCAAGTGTGCACATGGCACCTGCGTGCAAATAACTTGTAACAATTCTCAAGCATCTAATTTGTACCATGAACCTAGAGAAAATTCAAAAGTTTTCCATGTAGAATCTGAGTGAAGCACCTATAATATACCATCGGTACAATATTTAAATGAAAAATGTACGCATTGTCACCAGAAGTGTATACTACTCGGTCGATATTAATGAAAGGAATTAGGTACTAAGAAAACATATCCTATAATGCGTGATTAAATCCTGACATAAATATAGTGGTTTGCATAGGAAAAATCAGGGGATTACTTTTCACACCCATATGTTTACTTTGTTTCGTGACATTTCTTGACAATGAAAATTTTGTTCTTCATAAATAACCAGTGACTTGTTGCTATGCAACCGGCGAAGCGACTACTAAAAATATAATGATCGATATTTTTATGATGTACCAAACCCGTCGATGTTCTGTGGCATTTCCGTGTTCTCTAATCCCATGATTTGTACAAAATTCATGCTAAAAAAATAAAAAATAACGACGTAAGGGCACTCGTATAAAACACTATAGAAATGAATTATTATTATCATCTTATTTTATTTGTAAGGTCGGGCACATCACAAATAAAATAGAAAATAATGAAAAAGAAAATATGTTTATTTGACGAGACAGGCTTCCAGCGATGTTTTTCGATACCCTGTAATATTATAGTGACAACTGTAGATCGTCATAGCAATTATCCAGTTGCCTTTAAAAGTTTGCAATTTCGAACTCGAGGTTCACTTATTATTTGGCATGTCGGCTTTTCCCGGAGCAACAGCCGTCCGACCTCCGAAACCGGAGATGAAAGCAGCCAACCTCAAATGCACCTTACCTCAAGGATATTAATAAGGTCCTGTACACACGAGCGAGTAAATAAATGCAATTAAATAATGTGTAGGTAAGGTGCTTAGACTATAAAAATAACATAGACGGAACGAATAGAACTAGCGTGTGAAGCCGCCTAAAGTAATACTAAAGTAGCGTCATTTCGCGCGCACTCGCGAAAAATACGAGGACATTTACATTATGTTTATACCCGTTACAGGTCTTACAACGACGTTATGCAGTATTACATAAAATCTGAACGTGCTAAATTGAAAGGCCTCAAGAATTCACCTTGGCATGGCAAAGATGGGGAACTAAACGTTGAAGATGTCCCATTTAGGTATACTTTTTGAATTAACTAAATGAAAATTAGCAGTGAATGAAGGACAGTTTAAGACCAACAGGATTTTTTAAATATTTAGATCATCACGTGATTGCATCTCGCCTGATGGTAAGCTTAAGTGCGGTCCAGAAATTAGAGGTGACGCAAACAAAGTTGCGTGGGTCAGCTAGTCAAGTATATATCAAAAAATATTTCACTTAGTCAAATCATCTTAATTCGGAACACCTTGCGTAAGGCAAATGTAGATAAATAGGCAAGTCACTAAGAGTCTTAGAATTGGTGACAATAAGATTATGAATTCTATTGTCGAGGCCAACCTTCGAAAATATACACGAACCAAATTGTTCATATTCTAAAACAAGGGCAAGGAATGCTGTTTGATTTTTAGGTTTTGTGAAATTTGTTATATGTGATGCTGAGTATTATAGCGTATGTCTTACAAATTTATCATGTGTCAATATAAACGATCAGGTGAAATGATAGCAGTTTAAGTACTCTACAGTTGGCAAATAATAACATGACCTATGGAATGGAAAAATGAGAATCTGATTTTAGCTCCACTGTGTCTATGTTTTGACCACACAATAAAATTTACTTTAAACGTCTATTTCAGATCTAAGCTATCGAAGGCATTTTTGGATGCAGCAAAATTATATGGACACCGCAGAGTAGACTACAATAGTCCAGATGCTTTTGGATTCAGCTATATTCAAGCGACTATGACACGAGGGCAACGGGCCAGTGCAGCCAAAGCATTCCTACATAGTAACAAAAAAAGAAAAAATCTTCATATACTGACAACATGCAGGGCTACTAAAGTCATAATTGATCCTAAATCTAAAACAGCTGTCGGAGTAGAATTTCATAAAAACAAAAGAGTGTATCAAATCAGAGCTAACAAAGAAGTTATTTTATCAGCAGGTCCTATAGAATCACCCCACCTACTTATGCTCTCTGGAGTAGGACCTAAACAACATTTGCAATCTTTTGGCATACCTGTGATACAAGACCTGAAAGTAGGCGAAACTTTGTATGATCACATTTCTTTTCCCGGTCTAGCTTTCACTTTAAATACGTCGAGATTAACTTTGATTGAGAAGAAAGTAGGTACAATTGAATCAGTCATTCAATACGATCACTATGGCGACGGGCCCTTATCATCTTTAGCTGGGGTGGAGACAATAGGATATATCAAAACAAATGTATCTAATGAAATTGGCGACTACCCTGATATAGAGCTACTGGGAGCCTGCGCTGCTATGGCATCTGATGAAGGTAATCTCGTAGCTAAAGGATTACGTCTCACGGACTGGCTGTATAAAGATGTTTATAAACCACTTGAGAATATCGAAAGCTTTTCAGTGCTATTTATGCTGCTACATCCAAAATCAAAGGGTTATTTGAAACTGAAGTCTACAGATCCTTACCAGCAACCAAGTCTGAATGGTAATTACTTGACACACAGACAAGATGTGGACACAATGATAGCAGCTATAAGATACATCATAAAACTTGTAGATACGCCCCCCTTTAAAAAATATGGAGCAAAATTGTATAAAAAGAAGTTTCCCAACTGCAATGAACATATATTTGACAGTGACAGTTACTGGGAATGTGCATTAAGAACAATGACTGCAACACTTCATCATCAAATAGCTACTTGTAAGATGGGTCCACCTACAGACCCTAACGCTATAGTTGACCCTGAATTAAGAGTATATGGTATAAAAAACCTACGTGTAGCAGACAGTAGTGTCATACCGAGAACAATCGTAGCCCACACTAATGCTCCCGCTATCATGATAGGCGAAAAAGCCGCTGATATGATTAAGAGAGTCTGGAGATTATTTTAAAAGACTGTTAGTATGTTAAGCGTTCATTTATTTATTTTATAATGTACAGAGAATAACAACTGCTAAGGGCCGAGTTTAAAGTTCCACTGGTAAATTAATAAGTAGAACACAGAAACGGTGAAGAGATTTAGCGCAATACTACATCTGACGAGCTCTCTTATAAGTTGTACAAGTTCTAAAAGAACACCGGCCAAATTTCCATAGGCGCTGGACTTGATCGTCATTTTCCGTGTACAGAAACAAACTATAGTTAGATTAGTTTATTTTCATGTAGTAAACACCATCACAAGTGAAAAAAATGTCTAAGAGGCCAAGATACTTTAATTTTATTACTAAAAATATTTTGAGGATAGAATAAAAATAAGACGATATAAAGATAGATAAACCTCAGTTTTTTAGAGATCTTCTAGTTTCTATTTATGTTATAAACAAAACAACGAACGTGGTGAGGTAAAATAATAGACATTATTATGAGAAAAACATTTTATTCGTACAGGTACAATAAAGAAGTATATTGGTATTACGGAAATATATACTTGCTATTATTGATGAATTCCACTCGCAGATCATTGAAATCACTCTTGTTCCCAACTCAAAGACATGATGGTGGCGAATATTGCAATTAACACAAAGCAATCGTAGAACTGCTTGTGTCGTCGGCATTGTGATTCCTCACAATATAACGATATGAAAAATACAAGTCCAAATCACAAGTAAAATCGGCGTCCAAGAAACTAAAGCACAGAATAATCGTAATAAACAGTAGGAGGTATCGTCAATCCATATAACAAAGCAAGCCAAAATCGAAAATAAATAAAAAACACACACAATTTGAAGTAAACTGGAATTAGCTGAACAGTGCCTGTCAACTGCTGTCAACATAGCCAAAGTGTCAACAGTAGCACCACTCCGTAAATGACGTTCCATTTTACGAATTAGTGTTAAACTCTTATAACTACATAATTATTATTTTTTGAAAAGAATAATTTGATATAGCTATGATTCATGTGTTGTTTGTTTCACATAATTCATGAATCAAATAACAAGTAATAACGAAAAAAACTTACGAGTAATAATCATAAATAATATATTGATTTTTCATTCATTTTATCAGTGACTTGAAACGTCACTAGGTGCGTTCTGAAGCTATATCAACTTTATAATTTGCAAATAAATGTACAAATAAAAGTAACACTATTTTTTAACTATTATATTTTTTCCTGGCTTTTTGATGAGATATTAATTGCTGTTTTTATAACACGGAAAAATGACGGATTTTCTTGTAAATATGGTATATCAGTACATGCTCAGGTCCATTTTAGCCGATGTTCTTTGTAAGATAAGAAAAATCAAGTAGTTAATTTTAATATTTATTTATATAAGCTAATTAGAATAAGTCAAGTCCTAGTAATAAATAATTTGTAATAAAATTCTGTGCGAAAAGGATTTTTTGTTTACAATATTAGAATTGACAAGTTTACATACACAACTTGCTGACTGACAGTTATGACTGTGAACTACTGCAAATTGCTTATTGGCGAGTATAAACCAACGCCGACGATTTTACCTTGTACTAGTACAATTTTATCTATTCTGTCTACGTGTTGTATCTATTAGAGTGTTCAACTACCACACTAAACGGTAGCGGATCCTATAATCTTAAATAAATTTAATGCGTATTTGCATTGGTCTCGATGTTTCTGTGCATAATGTGGATGATTCAGTGACTTCAATTTTGTAGAACGTTCTCTCCGTTGTCAGTACGTTGTCAATATCTTTGAAACACATGTTGCATCTAATCCGACCACGCTTCTCATGGGCATTGGTCGCACATGATCAACAGGCCACCAATGAAGGTTGATAGTATATCATTCTCTGAACCTTTTCCCAACTCAGTTGGGATCGCTTTTCAGTCTAAGTGTGATGCGCATGTGGTGTGATAGTATAATTGGTGTGGAATGAATTGAGTAATTAGTACACCTAATATGTATTTCGTGCAAATTTCCATAGACCTCAGCCATCGAACCGCGTACCGGTAGTATACATATTCTTATAACAGGGAAAAATATCACAAGGAATTTTAAGCTTTTCCTTACAATTGGTTGGATATACCGTAATAATCGCAAAATATTCTAGAAGAGGACTAAGGAACACGTGTAGTTCCTAAGATATTATCTCAACTTTTAGTTGATATAACATTTTAATAACGTATTCGATGAATTTGCAATTGCTCTTGGCTTCAAAACCTCTTCAGATAAACGCGCATAGTCACGATATCATCCACGTTTTCGATATCTACCGATGGTGAAAGTTATCTGATCATCTGGCATCTAATCTGTTGTCAAATAAGTCGATAATATTCAGGAGATTGAAGAAAATTTAATCAAAAGTGATAACACAATATGGGTGTTCCGTTCAATTGTAGACAACCTTTGCCATCCTACTTTCAGTCACTATAACGTGCAGTAAACCAATGTATTTTGTGTGAATGGTTTTTCTTTTAAGCACACATTCACGATCTACAGGTATCACTTGGGCTGTTCCGTGCAAGGAAGAAAAGGGAAGAGAACATTACAAATGCATGTACTATTTCGTTTTACGACACATGATCGATCATTCTTCTATTATAGACGATGGTAACAAACATTGAACTACAATCACACTACATTTAAGAACTTGGCGCAATGATAGTCACCACTGTGACTAACGCTGCCGAATACTCATGAGTGAGTCAGTCCTTAAAAGCTTGTTGATAAAGCAGTTCAACACAACAGTTCGGTGGCGATGTTACTCTTTATATCTCATTATCGGCTTAACATTCTTTACAAGGTGTAAAGAATATTTAATTATGGAGATAACACTTTATTGACACATCATTTTCAATATTTTTGATATGCGGTCTAATCGCTATACATAATCTCTTTAAGGTAACTTTACAATGGATTCTAACGACATCATCATCCTCGCGTTAATCCCAGTCACATCTATCGCAATTTCTGTGAAGCGACTGCCAGTTGGTGACCTGGCCTCCACAACGTATTGACCATATCGAAGTAACAGGTACCTGTACACCAAGCCAGTCAATTGAATACGATAAACGAATAAATATTGCCAATGCGTGCGAAAATGTGATAAACATTATTACTGCACACATTTATTTATGAATACAATCGTACTAAGTTAAAGACAGAAATAAAAAATCTATATATTTGTATAAATATAGAATTTCATTATTTGTTCTCATTGACTAATTAATCAATGTAAAATCTAAAAGTGAATGGGGTGACGATAATAATGAGAGCCTAAACTATAACTTGTAGTTTGAAATTTTGGCAGTTAAGAAAGATTCTACGTTATTTCACCCCTAAGCAAAGAATAGTACGCCATACTCACACGTTACAATATGCTCGCACAAATTTAGGCTTACACAAATATATTGTAACGTATGTTTCTGTATCTGTTCAATTTAAAATTATACATAGACTAATAAGAAGTCTAGACAATGTTAACAAGAATAATCATACTCCCTACTAATATTTATCTTATATTATTCAATCACGCTCTAAAGGTTGTTTGGTACACACACATTACATGGCAACTTTTTTCACAGAAATTTAGTCCCAACGGTTGCGGAACGTGGATCGTAATTCCACACCGCTACGGACATGAATTAGTGACCAAAATTTATTTACCAGTCGGTAGGAGAATTGGACAAGTAAGTACTCGTAAGAAAATAAAGATTTATATCCTGTGGGCGGTAGAGTTTTATTAGTTACTTTATTACACGAATGGTAGAATAATGGCTCATATATTTTTTTAAGTTTTTGTAAAGTCTAAAACAAACGTTTATGTTTTTACACTTTAAAAAATGTGCTCGAACTATGTGTATTATCTGGTATAAGATAACACACACACACAGGAATAGCCGGATTGAAGTGTATTCGTGCACACTTCGTTGCATTGGTAGATGCCAAAAATACGCTCACCTATTAAGTTTGAAAGAATAAAAAGACCCGACTGCGAAAAATGCAGGATCTCATTTCCTTTCCGGTCATTTTGGGAAGCTGCATTTCGTAGAATTTTAAATATAAGCGATTTTTAAATGCACAAAGACCTACCTACTTTCGAAGCCCAAGTCTATTTCACCAGCTAAATAACGGACGAATCGGTGGCTCAGATTGTCTTCAGGCGACAGTCGCTCTTGTAAAAGTCTACAAACCATTTCAAAATATACCCCATTGTAAACTTTGGACGTAACCAGGCAAGACGTCTTAGGATGAATGGTTTCATACATGTGTTATAATGCGGAGGTCTTACGACTTTTATGTTTCAAGTAGTTACTTACTTTATTTTATCTACATTAAGATGATTGTGTTGTGATAATCGAGATAGTACTATTTTAGCAATCTGCGTTACATCGTATTCTTACTAGTATTCTGGTGGGTTGGTTACTAGTATTTCTATATCTATGCTAAATTAGTTTTGCAAAGACTTTACAATTTAGGTTATATTTTACGCGGGTAGTGCAGTGGGTACAGTTCGAATCTGCAACCTCTTGATCATAATCGCAAGTTCGACGTCGTAAACGTCAATTACAGCTACTAATTTTTTATAACATCACTGGCCTTTTAAACGAAAATCTGCTTTGATAAAACCACATTTCTATAGCGAATAGCATGCTCGCATTGCGCAAAATGTTCCTCCGTTGCCCTGCCACCACTCACTGAAACAGTGAAACTGAATCTTAAATCTAATATATTCCCAGCCCGGCCTCTCGGAAACCGCTCTCAATCGACAATATTATTCCGTTTATAAGTAGTACCAACCTATGAGCTATAAATATATACAGTATCTAGGTCTGAAATAACGAATACAACTCTTCGGAACTGTGTTATCGTTACGCTGCAACCACAGATAGTGTAATGAAGCATCTTAACCTTTTAATGACTACTCATGTTGCTCATCTGTTTGTATTTGACATCTGTTATGTAATTATAAGTAGATTATCTATCCGAATATCACGCACGGTAGGTACGAACCCGATTCTACTTATCAGAGTACAATGGGTACTAAGCTACACAAGCTAATACTTCATTTGAACTTGGTTCTTATTAGAACTCATTCAAAAAGAAGGAAAAATATACATACTAAAGAGCTAGCTATAATATTACTGCTACAACATGTTTAATAACAATAAGTAATATACGTCCGTAAGTATGTAAATTGCACAATGACCTTGATTTTGATAAGTTTGTTTTGAGGAAACTGTCGGATTCTTGAAACGTAACAAATATTTTAACAAAGATAAGGAACATCAGAGAATCAATTATATACCAATCATTCTAATAGTAAACTCGCTTATTGGGTTAATAACGATGAGTAATTTCTATTTGTGTTCCTAGTTAATTCTGGGTGTGGACACGATACATAGAAAAATAGTATAGGTACAGTAGATAAAAGCTAGAGGGCGTACCCATATACTAACATTTTTTTATATAGGTAGTAATTACGTGTTTGTGTATAATCATATATCTCACCTACTCCAATTAAACACAGATAGGTAGTTATAGGCACTCAGTAATATTACTATGACTAGATAAGGTTATTTCGTTATCATTGAGGTTGAATCAGCTACATTATTCATTTCAATGAGTAAAATGTAATCATGGTGTAAATTTATTGCTCCTATAATCATAATACCACATAATAATAGGTCCATTCGCTTTTATAGTACAAAACATTAGAGAAAAATAATGTTCACTAAGAAATATCTAGTTTTCTAATTTACCTGAAACTATGAGAGCCTCATTTGGACCGACGGTCTGTATGTTCCCCATAGTTTTGCCTAGATCACAAAAAAACGCACAAATAGCACTATTTCACACAATAGGAAAAAAATCAACTGTCGCTAAATCAATAAATAGTACAGTAAACAATCACGAATGAATTTAATGAATGACATATATGAATATGACCCATTCATTCATGGAGTACGTGTACAGACTGCAAAAAAAGTAACCGTTTGTCTTGTCGTTGAAAATTCGAACTTACTAAAACTAAAGTCATTGATCTAGACTAAAGTGGATAGAGATGCGCATCATCTATCGTCTATAGCTGTCCGTCTTCATTCGTTCAATTCGTTAAGTAGTCTCTGGTATTAACGTTGTAATGGCGGATGCATTGTGATTGTTTGTTACGATTCTATGCTTTATATGAGAAATTACGACAAAGAAACCAAATATTTAGTCATTTGTAAGTTCTTATTTATTATGTCCTTGATTATTCCTCCGCTTATTGCATTTCGCCAAGGTTTTGTCACTTTGCAAATGCGTGTATCAAACAATCTATTTTGCTTTAGATTCATAACTTTTTTATTTCGTAGATATAGCGTGCTCAAATAATTTAGCGAGATGTCTGACACCAGTGATCTTGATCGTCAAATTGAACAACTTAAAAGATGCGAGATAATAATGGAAGCCGAGGTTAAGGCGCTCTGTGCCAAGGCCCGCGAAATCCTTGTAGAAGAGAGCAATGTTCAACGGGTAGATTCTCCTGTTACGGTAATTTCATTCTAGTTTTTCTTATAATAAAACAATATCAAATTTTGTTTGCTGAGGTTTTTAATTTAAAACTCATCTGATGAATATTTCATAAAATATGGTGATACACTAATATACTGCGAGAATTTCGAGTATAACTGTAAATAAACATACACGTCGATTTTGTTTCTCAAATGGGTACATCACAGTTTTGAAATTCTAATCATCTATTAACATAATTCAATAAATAATGTTTCAGGTGTGTGGAGATATTCATGGACAATTCTATGATCTGAAGGAGTTGTTCAAAGTTGGTGGGGATGTTCCGGAGACCAATTATTTATTCATGGGAGATTTTGTGGACAGAGGATTCTATTCTGTAGAAACATTCTTATTATTACTGGCTTTAAAGGTAGTACTTTCAGATCTTTCACATGTATATGAACTGAAAAGAATTTGGGCTTATACTACTACACTGTTGGAAAATTTTAGTGTATGGAATATTATATGTATAATATTCTGTATTGGAAATGCCTCAGACTCATTTAAATGCTCAAAAGCTATGCAATACTGTGTGCTTAGATGAGAGTGGTTAATATTTAATCCATAGTTTTAAGCCTATCATTAGTAAACAAGATCCCTGCATACTCTGTTAGCGGTAACTTGGAAGGGTCCAAATATTGTACAAAATTTGCAGTCCTCCTTATGCTACATTAGGCTGCTATAGTAACCAGTATATCTTTGCTCCACCAATTGCTGATTATATCAAAACATTAAACTATTCATATGCACCTGGGCTTCATTTCTCTTGTGACTCAGGTCCAAGATATGCACCGATAGGTATAATAGAATAATAATGAAAATGTTTACCATCTATTGGTTGTAGGTTCGTTATCCAGATCGCATCACTTTAATTAGAGGTAATCATGAATCAAGACAGATCACACAAGTCTATGGTTTCTATGACGAATGTCTTAGAAAATATGGATCTATCACTGTGTGGAGGTAAGTCCAAAAGTCCCCTGTATTGTAATAATCATGAGTACTAAACTAAAAAGAATTTAAATAAGAAGAGTAATCCGTAATCCGATCCATGAAGTTGCAAGTGAGCAATTGTTATTCTAATATGGAACAGCTATAACTTACATCTGCTTTCTATGTATGATTCACACCTAAAACTTATATCTTGCACATCCTTTAGATGACCTTAAATCTAACGCTTATGCCATGACTCAAAGATCGCTTCCAGCGATAAGGCCACCCATTGTACATTAGAACAACTGTAACTCTCACTACATGTCCTTGGGTGTTTTCTTGTATTTACTTTTTGTTTTGTTTTTGGTGTACAATAACGGGTAATCTATCTATCTATTCAGTTATATAGTTAGTATTTACAAGGAATAACATGTTTCATAAAAATGAACTATGTCATGATCCCAGGTATTGCACAGAAATATTTGACTACCTATCACTGTCGGCTATCATCGATGGGCGGATATTCTGCGTACATGGCGGTCTGAGCCCATCAATACAAACATTAGACCAGATTAGAACCATTGACCGCAAACAGGAAGTACCTCATGATGGACCCATGTGTGATCTTCTATGGAGTGATCCCGAAGGTATGAAAAGTTACTTAATAGTTCTAACATCTCTAATATTTTTTCGTTTTCGTTCTGTTTTATGACTTATACAGAACATATTATTAATTACTTTGACCTCATCTAAGAGGAACGCTGTACAGATGCTGTGGTAGCACAGCATCTGTACACTGATTCGCGATATAATTACTTTAGTATAACCATTAATATTTCATGACTGAAATAGTACTTCTAAATTTCACCCAGATACACAGGGTTGGGGCGTGTCACCCCGCGGTGCCGGCTACTTATTCGGTTCAGATGTGGTAGCACAGTTCAACGTCTCCAATGATATCGACATGATCTGCCGCGCGCACCAGCTTGTCATGGAGGGATACAAGTGGCATTTCAACGAGACTGTTCTCACTGTATGGTCCGCTCCTAACTACTGCTACAGGTAATGAAATCATTATCCTTGCTTTAATTCTGGGCTGAGGCCTGAGAGAGACCTTGGAGTTTGGGGTCTGCTTTCCTACTTTTACACTTTCACTTTGCATCTTGGGCATCTCTCATCAGTGAGACTAAGAGATAATAAAACTATTATAACTTGACTCAACATTAATTACCAGCCAGACACCTTATAAATTGTGCATTATTTCATTCATTTTCCTCCATCACAGGAAAGTGGTGAACAAAATAATTGTTTGAACAATTGAGAGACCATACTTAGTTCGTATGTGATTAGTGAGTATATGTGGCACTTGTGTGAATTATACTGGTTTTCTATTACTGGTCCTGAATGAATCGTATGTGACTCTGATAAGTCGTTATTGCCTTATATTAAATCTTTCTACCAACATATTAAAGCTGTTCACCAAGTCTGATGTAATTTGTAACGACTGATATAGTGACGCTCTGTTGTCTGGTTAGATTTGGGTAAGGACGGCTATAATCCCTCCCGTTAGAGTCAAAATAAGCAAAATTTATAGAAAGAGTAGAAGAGCTAACCACGAACTTTACAGATTTTGATCAATTCTAAATCATTTGAAAATTATAAACTAATTCAATATTGTCTCTTTTATTATAGATGTGGCAATGTGGCTGCAATTCTAGAATTGAACGAGAATTTGCAACGTGAGTTTACGATATTTGAAGCGGCACCTCAAGAGTCCCGGGGCGTACCCTCTAAGAAACCACAGGCAGACTATTTCTTATAATGTTGCTTACAATAGTCTTGACACATGACGAGCAACCCATCTAGTATTATGTTATCGTAGTGACAAAACATTTTAACGTGGACATGATTTTATTGTGATCTTAAGACTGGTGTTGAATTGTAAGTTGAATGTGTTAATTTAAGTCAATGTGTTTAATTTGCTGACGCTATGTTCACCTCGCAAGTTTCCGAGGTCGGGATTTCTAACACATAGTAAAAGTAGATGATGAAATAGGGGACTAAAGATGTTACTACCTCGAAAAATTGATTTATAAATGATGAAGAAAATTTTAGACATACATTGTTGGTAATGCTGCATTTTTGAAGTTGATTAAAAATGATAAATTACTATCTCATTAAAAAATCACATTATTTAGTATGGCAACCTTTTGTGATAACCATATTCCTTCTGCTGAAGTCTTACTTCATGTCAACCATTCAAGAGTCCCTAAGAGCAATTAGAAATAATAAATCAAGTGTCTAGTGTAAAATGAATCCCAAAACTGAAATCTGTTTGGGTTTAATTCTCAGCAATTAATTTATAATTTTAATTTTGATCTAGTGTTAATGAATCCATTTGTTACTAAATGCTAAAACCAATAATTTATAAACAGGCATTTCTATTGATTTACATACAGACAGTACTGATAGCATATTAGTCATATTACCATTTCTTAGGAATATACAGTAAGTTATTTTTTATTCATTGTAACAAGTAGGGAAACAATTCATCAATGTAATTATATTTAGTGCGCAATAATGTGTCAAGCAATGAATTAGGACAAGTATTAATTGGTACTAATTGACCACTATCTGACAGAATGACTGGTCACTTGAAATAGCTCTTGGAAAGTCCTGAATATTTGCTTCTGTTAGTTACCCATTCTTAAAATTGCTATTTATATATTTTCTAACTTGAACTGCTTGTGCAATTGAGTAGCAAATATTTGTCAAAGTGCATCTGTACTGTAGCCATACACGTTGAAGTATAGTTGCGCAAGTTTTTGCGATTTGCACTTTATTACATCAATCTCGACTGTGACACAAATATACAGTAACTTACCTGCAGTATATTTTTGCAAGTTTAAATTTGCGCAAGCATACTATAACGTGGTTACCATAATACATTAATCATGATATCAGACATTCTATTCTATTACTATTTTAGTCACAGGACCACTGACCGGTCAAATCAAAATGTTTACTGGAAAAAAAATTGATTTGAGTATCAATAAATTAACCATAAGGGTCAATTCACACTACAGCAGAATCGAAGTGTGTAATCTAAAACTTAATAATGCTAAATTCACGCATAATAACCACCGATGACGCGACGAGGTAAAAAAATATGTACGTACAAATTCGCGAATATGCCTTTACATATGGTGCAAGTGACCAACGCCGATTGGTGAGTTGGAAGAATTTCGTTATACTTTAACTCTGCTCTAATATGAGTTGACTCTGAATAGCTAACAGAAGCAAATATGTAAACCAATAATTTTAAAATGATCGCAATAATATGTACGCAAGTAGCATTTATTCAGCGGCATATTGTTCTAAGAACAGTTTGTTAAATTCTCGACGGCATATGAATAACCCTTTATGCATTGTCAAAATATATCTTTACAAAATAAAATTATGATACATCGGCCGCACTGGTGTGGCGGTGTGCTTGACATAAGTGGTTCATAAAATGTGATTACTTAAACACTGCCGTAACTTCTACATACCTAGAGATTATAAATAGTTTAACGACCTAATGTAATCTAATAAACAAGTCAAAGTGTTTAACATTATGATCCTATACAAATTGATATTGAATAGTTAGTGCAAATGTTTTTATATGAATAATCTCAGCACATCAGATACATGTTGATATTTTGAAGTTGCTTATACATTGTTCCCGCTAATAGAGTAATTTATATTTGATAGGTGATTCTTAAAATAAGATAAACTGAATAAACATTGTACAGATTCATAGTTTCAAGTAAAGGATAAAATAAAATTGTCTGGTGTGCTCATTTCTTATAGAAATAGATAGTTTCTGCATTGCATGAATTCTTTTTAGATTGTTAGGAGCAGACCTTCTATACTATATTCGCACATGATATGTTCATAAAGGCTATAGAAATATGTCTGCACTACAGATGTAAAAAATAGTGATTGAAAATTTAATATTCTCATAAAAATCATAACATATCATGATTTCGTATGAACTTTTTTTCTAGTACTAAATAAAATTACTTGTTTAGCACTTCTAAAATCAGTGGTCATTCCTTATGCCATTTAAATAGTGTCATACCAAATCAATAACCATAATGTTTGGACAAGCTGCCCTTCACATGGCATGGGAGACATGACCAGAGATTTTACTAATTTACTATGTTTATTCCAAATATTTATTGCACCAAGTTAACTTTTTTTTAGAAGTTCTAGCAATTTTGTATCCCTACTTCTTTTATACTATAATTAAAATGAAATGCCATAATTGCTTTGCTTTTCTTTATTAAAAATAAAATGTAACACATAACATTTCAATGAATCAATTCTCATTTGAGGTAGCTACAGTATCACAAATAAAAATCAGGTACTATTATTATCCCAATTAAAATTTCTCAGCAACAGAACTACACACTTTTGGTAAAATATCCCCACATTTTGTAGATATTTTAACATGAACCATGTCGTCAGCTCTAGTTGGTCCTATATTTAATATTGCTACTTTCTTATTTTCATCCCTGGCTTGCAAAATAATCCTAAAACTAGAATATACTGTCAAACTAGATCCCAAAACTAACACACCATCACTAGATGATACTTGGCTTTTGACTAAATCCACTCTCGTCTTAGGAACATTGTCACCAAAGAACACAATGTCAGGTTTTAGAGGACCTTCACATTTTGGACATAAAGGGGACTTAAACTTTTCTTCTTGTTCCTATAAAAAAACAACCATATATTAGAAACATGACTTCAAAACTATAGGTTGTCATAGTTGCAAATTAATCATAACCAGTGAATACAGCCTACCTAACATGTGCAGTATTTTAGTTGAAGGGGTTACTTGCAAGTAGGATTGCCAACCCTCTTGGAATGCCCAGGAAACACCAATAATATCCTTCTGACCACCAGAAATGCGACAATTTCTTCCGTATTTTTAAAAGAAATTGGTTGTGTCTGCTGATCATGTCGTGTCACACGCACGTCATTCCATACCTGTCTCTAATGCTTCTTGCGAGTGTGTATTTAGCATGATGGAACAGGTTTGAGATTTCTTCAATCTCCTGGGTTTGTCCTTTCTAGAGTTAGCAACCCTTACAAGGCATGCTTAAACCCTTCACATAAGCCACTAAATTTAATATTAAATATGGAAATATAAGGACAATTCATTCTTACTTTAGACAATTCAACATCTCCATCAGGCCTTATCATTGAGATAACACTTGTCAAATCAGGATTATTCTTCGACATTTCCACCTGAAGATCATGTCTGCTAACCTCATAAGGACATTTCAAACATTTTACTATGTAACCACTCCCATGTAGTTCTACTACATTTTTAGAACCAGCTTTGTGATGTAATCGGTCTACATTTTGAGTTATTATTGATGTCACTTTACCACACTGAAAACAAAACATAAATTAAATGTTTATTCTGTGAGGGTAAGAGTTTACCTAAGCATTTATCAATGTTAAACTGTTCGAGGACATTTTAAGGAATAACAAACTTAAAGCATGTATGAAAAATTAAAATGAATTGAGAACATGTCAGAGAGTGGTGAAATGTGAATGGAGGAAAAGACATGGCCATGGTCCAACCTGGAGCTCTGTGTCCACCCTTGAATGTAAGCAGGAAAATATGCCTCCATGATGATGAGGATTGTAAGAGACATTCTATGGATTACCTTTTCCAATTCTCGAATAGCAAAGTGTGTACTATTGGGTTCAATAGAACTAAATCTTGGCCACCCAAAGAAATTTCGCGCCCAATATCGCTGTCTAACTTTAGGATATTGTACAAACTGTTGATATTGAACAGGCTTATGATTGCTACGGGCATACAACCCAACTTCCTCTGATCTGTAATCTGGTATTCCTGAAATATAGTTACGTGAACGAGATAAATGTTATTGATACAGAACCCATCTGTGTCAATAACATACCCCAAAACTACTAACTGACTTTACTCTCTCTGATTGTTAAATTAGATAAATCATCTTTTGATTTTAAAGTAACAAGAGATCTGACCTGATTCAGTAGAAATACCGGCACCAGTCAAGATAAGAATATTTTTATGCTGAGTTAAAAAATCTTTCAATATTTCAATATCAGCATTGTTTGCAGGCTTGTATTTTGGTACGTAGACTATGTGGCGAGTCAATTCTTTTAATTTCGGCAGAATTCTACAGTGCATTTTTTCTTAAAACTAGTTAAAATATAGATCACAAAAATCAATCACCTTGTAAAAAAATAAATAAAATAATCTTATTGCGAAATAGGAAAACACAGCTTTTTTTTAAATTTATTTTACGGCCATGGATACACATCTTTAAAAGCCTAACTTAAATCAAAAGCACAGCACAGCAACAGTGCTGCCAACAGCGCTTGGCCTAATCCGCCTAATAGAATTATTAGAATTCTATCGCTGTTTATCTATTCTCATACATAAAGTAGCCTAATGTAGCCGAACATCAATGGCAGGAGTATAAATGCCAATATGAATAAAATAAAATATTTTCATTAATTTATTCACACATAACGTCAATAATAAAGTTTTCCTACCTTAAGATATGATATTCTAGGAACCAAATTTAAAATAAATAATTTAGTGATTGTGTACTTATTTATATAATTGTGTTATAATCAGTTAAGTTACTAAAAAAATTAGCGACTGAGATGGTTCCGATTCATCACCTGTTCACCGTGGGTACCTATTTTAATTTTTCAAGCCCTTAAAAATTTGTAAATTTATACAGAATAACTACGTAACACAATAATCACTGAGAATTGAGGAGCTGTAAAATTGAAAAAAATAGTCGGCATTTCTCTGGTGTATGTAGTCAGTGCATCTAGTGATCAATATTTCAGCAGAAACACGACCTTCAGATATGAAGATACCGACTTGGAAGAAGATTGTAGTCAGTACAAAATCAAATTTTACCTATGTTAGGTATATACGCACAAACACATTTATATTTGATGAAATTTTGTATTTTATCCTTAAACGTATGCTTATATTCGATTGAAATACCTCATCCTGGTAGTACTTAGTAGCCTAAAAGGCGACCGATCGTCGTTTTCGTCGCCAAATCTCATTCTGAGTTGGAAAAATCGCCTACGTTGGCAACACTGATTGAATCTGTCAATTGTTATTATAAGCTGTTAATGTCAAATTGTCAATGGTGTGTCATTCATCATCCATTTCAAGGACGAAATTCAAGAGTTCAAAGAATTTACTTGACTAGTTTTCAATATAGTATTGTGTACAGCATGACGTTATTTAGGATAAAATCTGCACCATTGGTATTAATAGAGGACGATAGTAACGCAAATGTTTTACCTTTACTTCTTGAGTTATTGCAGGATGACAACAATCGGTTCAACTTATTTTGCTACGAACAACCATGCTTCCTATGGAGAAATGTGTTCAAAAGTCATGCCAATGTAATCTGTTACGAAGAATTTAATATGGATTTGTTTGAGAAATATACGCACGAGAAAAGTTCTATAGTAATAGATTCTGTAAACCAAATGTCTTTAAGTATGGGATGGAATAAATGCTTGAATTGTATAAGAAAGTTACAACTGAATTCAAACGTAAACAGATTGATATTGATATTGCATAAAGACTGTATTCTACATGGATTCAAATTACAGACACAATTAAATCATTTAGTAAATGTAATAATTTCTTACAGTAAGACCCATCCTATGAATATGCTAGTGACGATAAAGAAAGGTAATAAGGTAATCAGGACAGAAGAAACCATATCTTATGATTCAAAACTGTCCTCATTAAGATTAACTCCGGTTATAAAACAGGAGAAACAGGAAGAGGAACAAGTAAAATTACTGCCTAGTAATTTGTCTACTTTCAAAATTGAGGTGGACCAAACAGAGAAGATTCAAAAATATAACTTGAAACTGCCTTATATGAGTAAAATACATGATGGACAAAGTAAAGTGTACTACGAACCAGATGCTGTTGATGACTGGGATGAAGAAGACCCAGATGAAGATCTTGATATATAAATAAAATCAATGTTTTTATTGAATCTATTTAATTTTGTTATTAACTAATTCCAACCCTAGAACTTATCATCACAGAAATAGTTCCAGTTCAATTAATTGTATACTTTAGAGGCTGAAATAGGCTTTTCAGTAGGTATAATGTAGTAGGTATGGGTCATAACGAGATGGCGCTAGCATGGCATTTAGTACTTTTTAATTTGCATTGTGAAGGCCAACTTAGTGTGGCAAGAGAGAACTCACCCAATGTCTTAATTTGATTGATTACTGTCTCTGAAGCGTTAAGGCCTGAAACTGCGTCAGGCGGGCGCCCGGACGGACACCCGCTACCTACGGGTGTACGCGCGGCGCCTCATCCGTCGCAAACCCGGATTACGCGGTGTTGCTAGTACTATTTTGATTTTCTGCGAGTACAGTTGTGTAGTTATAGAGAACTTAATATATTATTACATAGCAAAGGCCCCGCGCCCGCGCACCAAGCCCGTCCAGGGTGCCCGCGCGACGTTGCACTTTTGTATGAAACCGCGAGGGCGCCCGCCTAACGCAGTTTCAGGCCTAAAGTGTGTTTGTATTTTTTTTTTTTTTTTTTTTTTTTTTTTTTTATCTATGGCACGTCAATTTGACTTCACCTCGCCTGATGTTAAGCTGAAGGCAAAGTCCCATGAAAGAGGGTCACCATTGCAAACACGTTCAGTGCTACAATGGTGGCGCTCAGCTTGACGGCCTCATCAGATGCTTTTTCACGCCCCGCTTAAAGGACCCGGGACTGTAGGAAGAAGGAAACACGTGCGCCGGCAAGGAATTCCAGGACTTAATGGTACGGCAGAGAAAAGACTCACCGAACCGCTTGGTTCTTGATGGAATATTCTGTACCGTATGCGAGTGACACCTAAGCCCTGCACGCGTTGTCCTGTGTAGGAAAGGGGAGGGTGGGATTAGTTGGAAGAGCTCATCAGAACATTCACCATGGTAGAGACGGTAAAATACTGCCAAGGACGCAACATCTCTACGCATCTGCAAAGGCTCGAGGGACTCTGTGACCTCAGGACTCCCAATAATGCGGACCGCACGTCGCTGCAACCTGTCGAGAGCATCTAATAAGTACTTTGCGGAGCCATCCCAGAGATGCGAGCAGTATTCCACGCAGGAGCGAATTTGTGTCTTATAAAGAAGACACCGCTGCTCCGGCGTGAAAAAACGTCTCACTCTGTTCAGGACTCCGAGTTTACGCGAAGCTGTTTTGATGATGCTCTCGATATAGTTCTTGTTGTTCAGTTTGCAGCGCACGTCCATACCGAGTATATTGAGGTTATCCTGTAATGGCAGTGGTGTGCTCTGAAGAGTGGGAGGAGGAAGGAAAGGAGATGTCTTTGCTGAAAACGCGCATGCCTGCGTCTTCTTGGCATTGAACTCGACCAGGTTCCCAGATCCCCATTGGGAAACGTGATTGAGGATCCGGTCAAGCCCAGTGACAAGAAGTCGCCTCTTTTCCGCTATATCGGACTGCTTGGCCGCAGAATGTCCGTGGTAGCTCCCGTGTACAGTGCTATCGTCTGCATAGCAGTGGATGCTGCCGGTGGACAGCATGTCATTGATATGCAGAAGAAAGAGAGTGGGTGATAAGACGGACCCCTGCGGCACACCAGCATTTACCTGCAGGAACTCCGATGCTCGTCCATCACAGAGAACGCGAATACGGCGCCCCTGCAGGAAGCTAGCAACCCAATTGCACAGTCTAAGAGGCAGACCGAAGGCTGGTAGTTTGGAAAGAAGCGATTTGTGCCAGACTCTATCGAACGCTTTGGCGATGTCTAGGCTAATAGCCAGTGACTCACCATGCTTGTCCATAGCCTCACCCCAAAGATGGGTAACATACGCCAGAAGATCACCCGTTGACCGTTTCGGCCTAAAACCATATTGTCGGTCATTAATCAGGGAGTGATCCTCTAGGTGGCGCATGAGCTGTGTGTTGATAAGGTGCTCGAAGACCTTGCACAGCACTGAGGTGACGGCTATGGGCCGATAGTTGGCTGGGTCTGAGCGATCTCCCTTCTTGGGAATCGGCTGTACATTCGCCTCTTTCCACGCCGTCGGCACTGTACCCGAAATGTAGGAAAGTCGGTACAGCCGCGTGAGCATTGGAGACAACTCCGCTGCACATTTTTGAAGAACCACCGCTGGTATACCATCCGGACCACTGGCTTTCCGGACATCGAGTGACTGCAGCACTGCTCGGACATCGCGTTGCCTGATACGAATATCAGGCATTGCGTGGCCACTGTTGGGTAGTGTCGGAAGCTGCATACCACAGTCGTCGATTCGGGAGTTGGCCGCAAAGAGATTAACCAGCAAATTTGCTTTCTCTTGCGGCTCATGGGCCAGGGATCCATCAGGGTTACGCAGGGGGGGCAGCGAAGGCTGGCAGAAGTTGGCTTGCACGGCTTTGGCCAGTCGCCAGTAGCCACGGCTGCCCGTAGGATGCGCCACCAGTTCTTGACCAACCCGTGCTATGCGCTGGGCATCCGCTCTGACGTAAGCCCTCTTGCAGACCCTAGTGGCTTTGTTGTACGCTGCCTTGAAGTACCCTAGGTTGGAATCGTGCGTAGCCCGCGCCCTTACCCAAGCATGATACGCAGACTGTTTTTGGCGAACAGCCTCTGCGCATTCGCGCCCGAACCATGGGCGCACTCCACGGGCACCGGTGACATCAGTGTATGGGATATAGTACTCCATACCCAGACTGATCTCACCGACGACAGCAGTTGCACTATCCGATGGGTCCTTACCTTCAAGGCAACGCTCAACCCACGGGATGGACGCAAAATAGTCTCGCAGTCCATCCCAGTCCGCTGACGAGTAGTGCCAGAGACGCCGATTTCCCTGCACTGGTCGTGGGGGCGCTATCATAGGCACCTTGGAACAGACCAGACAATGGTCGGAGTTGCCTAAGGCAGCATGCACCGAAACATTGTACTGGTCTGGGTGGCTCGTCAGCTGAAGGTCTAGCAAAGAGGGTGCTTGGGCTGACCCTCTTGGTATTCTGGTGGCCTCGTGTACCAGTTGGGTCAGGCCGTGAGCCAGAGCGAACGCGTGGGCGGCTCTTCCCGCATGGTCTGTTTTGGAGGAGCCCAACCAGATCTCGTGGTGGGCGTTAAAGTCCCCCAAAAATACCAATTCTGCGTTCGGAAACCGCTCCTGCGCATCATCTGCCGGCTGACTCAGATATTCGAAGAGTCGAGTTGTCTCGGCATCTCCAGTATGGGAACGGTAAAGGCACACATAGATTTGACTAGTACAGCCATGGTCTACGTGTACCCACAGGACAGAAAAGGATGGGTCCTCAAGGCAGCGCAAACGGCGACAACAAACATCCGCCCTAACAAACACACATACCCCGGCTTTGGCACGGAAATTTTCCTCTAAAACATAGCCGGGATAGAGCAGGTAGGTCGTGTCATCAGGGCGGTATATTTGTGTCTCCGTGAGAAAAAGCATGGCTGGTTTCGCCGTCTCTAGATGTTGGTGGACGGCGTTGAGGTTTGCATGGAGCCCACAGATGTTCGTGGACTCCACCTCAAATAGCGAATTTGTGGGAAAACGAAGAGCCGCTGTGTTGCCATATTCTCTATTTTGCACTGCCATGGAGGGGGTAAGAGGAGGCGTGAAAAGAGATGATGGTCGTTACAGTACCGCGTGACAAAGCGCGGGAGATTGGTTTTGTCTATGAATGTGAGGAGTGGCGAGAGCCGACGCGCCGATCGGAAGGGCCCCCGTACCCCCCCGAATATGGTCGCCGGAGTCCCACGTCCGGTCACCAACCGGCACGACGAACCATATCGAGATTATGCGCGGCCTGGTGAGGCAGCCTCCCGGGGTGGTTAGCCCCGGTTGGGCCCCTGTACTATACCGCGGGCGGCCAGCGGCACCACCGTTTCTACGGGTCTCCCTGGTCGGCGGATCGCCCCGCGCCACTCTCACTAGACTACGCCAAGACCCACTGGTCCCACTAGTACTGCGACCACCATCACCTCTGCCCGGCTATGCACTTGCTGATCCCTGAACGCAATCCAACCGAGATTGGATTACTATGAAGGGTTTTGCGCATATGTGCACGGTGGTACCAACTCGGTCGAAATTTGTGACAAATTTGTGGCATCAAATTTCTACCAAAACATGTATTGTATGTAACATTGTAACTTCAAAAAGTTGAAACCTACATAATATTAGTTAATAATATGTTTAGTAAATACAATAATATTTGTATTCAGTAATACGTAACTAATAGGTATTCAATATGCGATCACGTTGAGGTGTTCATACCTGTGGGTAGGGTACCAAGGAAAACATTTGATTCTACAAGATATTATACCACGAAATCATTAGATTAGGGCAATAAGATTGGATGTGGACAAGGCTGGTCGTTACCTGAAAAAATATGCATAATGTGCTCCAAAAACTGACGAACACTAGATAGGACACCACTCTCTTACCAAAAGTGCCGGCTGCGCCATCTAGCGCGTCTTTAGGAAAGCTATAAACACCTACTAGAAAACTGCTCATTGTGTTTTCTATTGCTATGGCTTGCCTTAATTATTGCGGTCAGGTGGCACTTGCTCTCACAAAAGCTTCCCTCTCTCCAGTCATGAAATGAAAAAGGCTTTTCCTTTCATGATTGGGTTCCTAAGGAGCTGGGTACCTTCTGGTTTGGGTTATTGGTCTATTTCCCACATTCTTCAACCCTAATCATAGTAATTCATTAATTTTCTAGTTACACCATTCAATTAAAAATAAAGTTATAGTCGGCTATAGTTGCTTGTTAACGTTTAATGAATGGCTTCTTTTTGTATTGGCGGATTCCTAATGTCATTTCATAAATCCACTTCAAGGCAGACTGTGGAAAAGGGATTAAAATAATATCACAGTTTACACAACTGCAGTTATGTAATAATATTGTCAAGGACACAAGGATGTTTCGTACAGGTATTCAGACAAACCCTTGGTTACAAAGAATTCACTTTTTATTCATTTTTCTATGTTCTGTTACAATTTTGCGATTTTTTTTTCATTTCTTTGCCACGTTACTTGCAATTACACAAAATGTAATAAAGTAGAAATTCAAGTACGTGGAAGTTAATTTTATTAATGACACCGTAATTACATCACCATATTATCTCAACTCTTAAATTATGTATCATAATTACTCGTTCAATGATTAATTTTCATGACCTAACAAACTAAATAATTAATAAATGAAAAAAAAAACAAATACAACAGAGAATCGATAACGAACCTCCGTCGCGACAATGCTATAGTAAAAATAAAATAATTATTACAATATTCAATACACGTACAACCCAAAAATGAGGAACAAAAATATTTTTTCTTCCAAGTCTAATTTCGAAAAATTAATTATTATGCGAGCCGATATCGTATGTACACACAAGCCCGATTCTTATCTTATAAAGAGACAAACAAATACATACTAGCAATTTAAATACTGCGGATTAATCAAGCGACACGAGAGGCGCGGCCGCGGATCGAAAACGAGCCGCAGCCGCGCCAAAACAATAAGAAGCTATATATCTTTCGATACACATAATAAAGCTAACAAAATATACGATAAAAATGATTTACAACCTCATATAACCTAACAAAACGCTCGTAGTTCATATACAATTTAATATGCACTGCATTCAAGAAGAGACTGCTCGTAACTATCGGGGCACACATATATGGAATCGGCAGCGGGCTTCGGGACGATACATATACACACGGGACCGGGAGGGCGACGCTTGCGCTTGCTACTCGTTGGACAGCTCCTTGAGCCGCTCCTCCCGCGGCCGCGCGCCGCCGAATATCGAGTGCGCCTGCGACGTGGACGCCAGCGAGTTCACCGGCTCCTTCACCGTGCGCGGCTCCAGCTTCAGCTTCGGCCGCCCCGACGTGTCCGGTGCCGAGCGGTCTGCGCAAAGCAACGCACACATCAATAGCAAGCAAAGGGGTGGAGTGTGTTTTGAGTACCTAGTGTTTTTTTATATTTTTTTTTTTGAATATGAATATTAGCAACCGAAGTTACTAATATTCCCTTTAACCCCTCCAGCTAAGCTCAATGGCTTGTGATAGGAGTGGGTTCACGTCGGTAGTGTAATGGCCAGGATTCGAACCCGGGACCTCTCGATCGTAAGGCCGACTCCTTAACCACTAAGCTACCGACGCTTTTCTACGCTTTCTTCTGTTCTTCTAAGGCTTCTAAGGCTTAAGGCTGATCGTTCAATTTTTGTTGCAGAGGAATCCGGTACCTATCTGTACCACTTACCAACTATATTATTTAAATAATTATGACCAATAGTATCCAAACAGATTACACTCCATTTCAGTGGAAGCCCAGCTTTAGATATTATTTACGATCGTGTGAACGTGCGATTAGGACTACCAATGGCAATTATATAAAATGAGAAACTCATTCTGTATGGATCAAGTAAAGCTAGACATGGAGGGTTATCAATAATGTTATAATCATATAACCGTTTCCATGTTTTATGTGCGTGCATTGTTTCCGCCTTGTAATCATATTATACAGCGTTTCGATTTAATTATGAACAACTGAACCCAATTTAGAAATCAATGTTGTACATTTTCACTAAAAATAAAATCTCTAAATTTTACATTGATTTTAAAACTATTTTTTTTTTTTTTTTTTTTTTTTTTTTTTATCTATGGCACGTCAATTCTCTTTCGTTCATCAGATGCAAGTCATGTTTAATATTGAATAGTTAAAAAAATCATTTGAAACAAGTACATGACGGGACGAGATACCGATAGAGAAAATTTAAGTTACAGATAAGTTTAATGAAAATGTACAACAGAACTGGTGTCTGAAAATAAAATGTGTATGATATCGATTTCATGGTCAGTAACTAATATAGTAAACAGCTCATTGGATGTGGCTAGGCAGGTGAATATTAGTCCGTTTGTGGCCTATGAGATGTGAGTAGTGTATAGTGTAGGTGTGGGTAGATTACGTACCGGGGCGCGTGGGAGGCATGTCCTCGAAGTTGCGCTGTCTGGGCGGCCGGGCCTGCGGCGCGGCGGCGGCGCCCGAGCGGCCCATGCGGCCCCAGTCCTGCGCGCCGCCCGCGCTGCCGCGGGGCTCCTCCGACGCGCCGCGGGACGCGCGCCCGCCGCCCTCGCCCCGCCCGCCGCCCTCGCCGCCCCACCGCTCGCCGCCCGCGCCTCCGCCACCGCCTCGTTCACGGTCTGTGACCACGATACGACAATAAATATAACTATAACACATTTGATAATGAAGTCTGAAAACTTTAGCTGGAGCTTCACCCGTTAATTGAATGAATTTAAAGCCTGAGTTCGGAATCGATTCCGTGTAAGTGAATAAAAAAATCGTGCGGAACCAGTTTCGAAACTTTAAAACTAGGGTAAGTGCAGGTGTGAAGGTGTATGAACATTGACAACCCGACAGTGAATGAACCAAAGTGAGTACCTTCAATAAAATAAGAAAACTAAAAATGTTAAATGTTGCAAATTACTTTTTTACGATATTTATTGAGTGGGGCTTGTATTCCGTTTTTGTATGAGCGAGAAATTCCGACTCTATAAAGACAGTGTACTTTGTTTTATGCATTATTCGCGTTACATCTCACTGAGACATTTAAGTTTTCAAAATGAGCCGAAAAGAAGAAACGATCAATGCAGTTTCGTCGACGGACCAAATGAAGAACAGTAAGAGAATGTTGTGGCATGGTAGAAGATGTATGACCAAGATAGAGATGCCTACACATTTTTCCGATTCGGACACGAGGATGGGCGAAACATCTTTATGAGGAGAGGATGAATGGAACCATTCATCCTCATCATCTCCCTGCCCTTCCCCATACATTCTTATCAGATGTCATTTCCTCAGTCATTCCCTTCTTGGCCATATCTTCTTTCACACATTTCATCATTCTCTGAGCCTATTCCCAACCCAGTTCCAAAACCAAATTGGCGATATCGAAGTTCTGTAGTTCTTCTTTTCTTTCACACAATCGATCTTTTTTTTGGGACGATATCTGCTCCTAATATCATACCACCAGATTGTATGAAAAAAAATACCACATGAAATACACCGATTGTAAAGCATAGCAAGTGTAATGTTCTTTCCCTTCACAACTGGGAAAGATGCGTGACGGAATGTTTTATGTCTATTAGTTCATTTGTTTAGGATGGTTTTCCCATTGATGTGCGCAATGAATCAAGGTGAGAATGTTGTGAGTAAGTGGGAAAGTTAGTGAGTCACAGAGTCACCAATTATGTATACTGTTCTGTCCCAATTAAATAAGCATTAATGTTAACCACATATATGTTAGCGATCATTCAGACCAGGTATAAATATTTGCCATCTATCATTAATGTACGAATATTTTAAAAATATATAAATAGGTATGACCAACACAAAAGAACACTAATTCTGTTATAAAAAAGAAACTAGAATGTCATAACACACACTTATACCTGGCCACGCATGTTAAAAATGAGTCAGAAATACTTTTATTAGCACCTCCCCTATAGCACCTTTATTGAATGGATTTCAAAATATATTAGTTCCACAAAACACGAACAATTATCCCATTTTAACGGCTATGTACCAGCATGATCACGAAGTTTGGACCTCACGTTTAAAGGGGTCTTAACGAAGGTCGAACAAATATTCTTGTGATAGCGTCCGAACTGTGAGATCGTACGGGCACGTAGCTAGAACTAAATTATATTACTTGTTTCTCCACTCGACTGTACCAGCTGTGAATAATTCCGTCAATGGTATTGATGTATTGTTAGTAATGGGGATGATGTTACCATGTGGATTCCCTCCACCGGGATGGCGTGGCGCACGGCGGTCGAGCCCATCGAAGTGGTCGTACGTACCGCGGCCGCCGCCTCCGCCGCCGCCCTCTCGTCTGAAGCCGCCACCTCCGCCACCGCCACCGACACGACCACCGCCGCCATCGCGACCATCTCGTCGCCCGCGGTCGAAACCTCCTCTGTAAATTATAGCATGCTGTAGTAAAACCAACAATTCCGCGGAGTATGTCGCCATTTTCCAATTATATCAAATTGTGCTGAATTATCTTTTTTTTTTGCAATAAACAGTGCCAAAGGTAGCTTCCCTACTTTCGCTATTACCCGGAATCGTGGTTTTTACTATACATCTCCCTGACCTATGAGTGTCGTCGAACATGTTGAATGTTCGCGCATATGCACTATACAGACAAACCCAAGAACCTATAGACTGATCACTCAGCAGAGCCATTTTGAACCAGTTATTGCTTTTATTACTACTGGTTAATTACCGTCGCGCCTCGCACTACTGTCAAAGACTCTTGTAATTGCGTTCTGCATAGCTAGAGTACATGGTTAAGATGCTGCCGGTTATTATACAATTGCTGTTGTAACAACAGAGAAAACATCAACAACTTCACCAATAGTGTTCTGTTGTACAGACTTACAGAGACGACATCACTCGAAACAGTTTATGAAGTGTATGCCTATCGGCACGAATCTTGGACTTCAGTCGCGAGAGAAATGAGACCACTGACGAGAGATTGTTTCAATATATAATCTATCATTGGTGAATTTGAGCTCGTCCACCACCGTTGCAACTCGTGCTATGATTTTAGATTGACATGGTCATTTACACATTCACTATTAAATTCATCGGGATATTTACCACGCACTGTGCGTATTTAGGGCATTTTAGGACCAGAATTCATGTCTATACCTATATAAGGCTACAGAAATAGAAGTAGATGGTGGGCTATGGCAGATGCATAAGGTATCTAACTCCGTCACTGATAAACAGTAGCGCCAGGAAGAAGAAGCGCCAGAAGCGCCAGGTCTGAGTGGCTCCACTCTACGAGAAATCGTCAAGACCTCACTGCACAGTTCTGTGTGCACGACCATGTATGATAACTGTTTGTCTATAAAATTTCGATACTAAGCTGGGAGTTATTAACAAGAGTCTTAATAAAACTTAGTATACAGTTAGCCAACATACACCACTACTGTTAGTTAACTACTAATAACAATACATACTACTATTAGACAAAGTTAAATACTTCTAGCTGACTCAAGAAATATGTCATCCCAAATGCGTTTGCAAATTGATTTATTATTATAATTAAATACAACACATTAGCAAATTAGTCAGCAGTGTTTCTTATAGCCGAAATTAGTGAGTTTATTAACGGTTGTATGATAGGCACAGTTAGCTGAATAATTAAAATAGAAAAAAAAACATTGTTAGTATCTCTGGCCCAGATTATTATACAAGCTACGCTACACACATATACACAGTTTAATAAAACCAATTATGTCATATATAGCAAAGAGGTATATAGATCCAATACTGACACTTAAAATGATCAAACTGATTGAATCTCCCTCATCGTAATCAGTTTCCTAATTGCATTTGTTATGAGGACTATTGTTTCAGATTGTGATGTCAACTTTTCCAGATGAACCTCATAACACTAAGAAGAAGGCCTCCAGAGTCTCATAAATTGTTTAGCAGGTGACGTAGCCTTGGGCTATGGAAGGCAAATTCGTCTAACCTAACCAGGTAAATTGCTACGGGACAAGCACTAATCAACAAGTGCTACGAAAACAAAGTATAACTTGAGTTAAATGGTATATCATGATCATATTGAGATAACATGTCCAGCTCGTTTTAATATTAAATCATTGGCTAAAACTACATCAGGAATAATAATTGTTTTTTAACATAAGTGAGGATATTTTCATTGATTTTGTTGTTGTGATTTGATTCTAATTACACAGAAACAAAGTATCAACTTAGTAGTGATTCTAGGAATTCTCAAAGAATTTTGGTACTGTAATATGCATAATTCAGAAAGTCGCTATAATTAATAATTGTAGACTTACCTGTCATTTCTTTTCTCTTCAGCCACATCAATTTTAATAAAGTTACCATCTACATTTAGAATGCCATTCATTTCAATTGCGGAAACCAAATCTTCCAAGTATTCAAACTCCACATAGCAAAATCCTTTAAACTTGTCCGTCTCTCTGTCCATTACCAACCTCACATTTTTTATTGTTAGGTTCTGTAAAAAAAATAATATTGTTTTTATACTTCATATTTTAATTTCAAAAATATGTATGTTAGACAGTCTCACAGATGCTCCTTCTGGATTTGCAAGTGTTGACTGTCGCCACACATTGTCTCTTTGATTTCTTTGTGGCTCGCTCTTGTGCTTCCATAGCACACGGTTAAGAGCTGTAATGAGGTCGGATTCTCATCATACATGCATTTCTTTAATAAAGAAAAAACACTTTTTATATAACAACAATTTTTGGTAACATGAGATACATATTATCCTAGCAACAATGGTGACCTTAAGAGATATGAGAGCTGTCATTACCAAGTTTGTTTACAGTAGCTCTACAAACAGATTATATCACCAGTGAGCTGATACAGTGGGTTCTGTATTTCATATGAATGATGTACTGAGTTTATAATAATTTATAGCAATATCTCAGCAAATAAGTATTAGCATAATGCCTGTTTTCACAACCATGATGATATATATTATTTACTTGAATACAATTTGCTGTTTTCTTTAAATTAGCATTGAATCTAGTAATGGCAATTCACAGTTCCGAATGTATCAACAGGTTTGTACACTTTTGTGAAGTCACCTCAATGCAGATATGAATATTTGTATCAGTTAAGTCAACAATTAAGCACTATTTTATAATAAAAGCTAAACATCAGTTTGTTGCTGGGTTGAATTACTGATTAGTCTTTGTACAGATTTGAAACTTCTAGAGCATGGTAATTTCTATTCGTGTATAACAGGATTAAAATATGATAATAACAGTACTTTCAGTGTGTATTTACAGTTGGACAAAATTAAAACAACACAAAAAATAGCAATTACAAAATCTGAAATCAATTCATCATAATATTTTCTAAGGTGCAGTATGAATGTTAAATAGCACAAAAAATAACACATGTTATTGATAATAATGCTATTATCAATTGCATATGGTATTTGAATGCCAAAAACTGATAAACCATGGTATTTAAGAGGGTAGTAGACCTTTACTTACAGGGAAAATCCTATTCATATCGCCTTGAATTGTTCCGGAAGGTAAATTCCCGACGTAAGCCTTATACGGAGGCTCGGAGGGAAGGGGGCGGCCACCGACAGTTCTTCTGCCGCCACCGAAATCCCTGAAACGAGCACCAAAAGCATAAGTAATTCATAACCTATAAACTACAAAACACACACTCCTATATGAAATGAAGCCATCCTGGATGCATCCCGGGGTGAGATAATATCAAACAACTAGAAATAACTTCATAAGCTTGTGTATAAATCCTATTTTTATTCAATGTTATCGGATGGCAAAACATGATCATTTTTTCAAAACCAATAACTAGATTCCACAATATAAAACAAAATCGTAATCTAAAATTGTTAACGCGCACTGTCCTATGAAATTAAAACTGATTTTTACAGTAATTTACAATAAATACCTGGGATTAACATCATCGTATCCACTTCGACCTGCCATGTTTAGAAACATGGAATACTAAAGGCGCGCGCAGCAAATTATGGAAGCGACGGAAATATATTTTTTTTCTGCTATCAACATCGAAGAGAGTGGTACACAGACTATAGACAAGTGCAAACTTAATTTTTTTTTGTAAGCTTGTTTCATGGTGTTAAGTTATTTTATTTTATTCTTTTATTTTTTTGAGAATTGTTATTCAAGTATTTGATTTTTTTTTCTATGATCTAATAAATAATTTACTTGGGCGTATGCAAATATATACGATTATGTGAAATTCTCGAGGTATTTAGATGTTAAGTAATTGAGGTAATAAAGGCACCAATACACTAACCCAATCCTATTGGTTCATAGAACCAGATGAGTTTATTATTTTATACTCATCAAATTACTTACTTAGTTGGTGATTTTGGAAGTAATATGTATCTACTTTTTGGTTTATTTAGCCAAGAAACAGTCCCTATGCAATATTTTGTGAGCGTGTGATATATATTTTTATTGAGACTGTATAAACTAAGATTCCCAATGAAGCTTAATTATGAATTTTCTGTATAATTGAATCTTGAACAATACACACAATAAGAGGAAAGTTTAATATTATTGTGAATTGTAACTTCTAGTGTTGGTGTCAATTCACCTTAGAGGCCTTTAGTAATGTCACCACTACTTTTCTGAGACAGCACAGCAATTATCCATCATCTTTATCATCATCAACAACAATCATTCGAACTAGAATAATGAGCAGAAAGTGTGTAAAACTTTTGTCTAAAATAAAAGAATACTTCACATTAGGTCTTTGTTACCATGTCATAAAGTCCTAAAAAAAACTGTCGACCTGTCACTACTTGTCAAGATAAAATGGTTTACTGCAGTTTACTGTCATCTGTCCCTCTCAAGCAAGTGTCATTCATTATTTTGTAAAATGTGCGCCGTACGGTCCATGTGGGAATAAATTGTTTTTAAGCGGATTTTATTACAGCATCATGAAAGAAGAAACTGTTTCTATCAAGCCTCAAACAGAACCCAAAGTGACTTCTTCTGTTTTAGACGCTTTCGATCTACTTAAAGCGCCGGAAGATGATGCTAAACTTGTTGGAGGGAGTAAGATAATATCGCAGTTAACTGGTAGTGAGGTTAGAATTTTACTTAATGTTTTTAAGACTAAATTCATGCAATATTTTCATTTATTAATAAAAGCTGCAATGTGTTCTAGCTAATATTCAACTTTAGAATGCTAAATATGTTTATTTTATTATTACAATATGATTATTTATTTCAGAATGAAAAAGACCTGAAGTATGTTCTTAAAAGGCTTGTAAGGAGTTTAGGTGCAAATGTACCGGATATGAGAACTGGATACTTTGCCACTTTGGTGACATTATTATCAAAATTTGAACAAGTATCTGTCTCTCAATTACTGGAACTTGTGAAAAAAGAACTCCATAGCAATGGTTCTTCCAAAAGCGTAAGTGTATAGAACCTTTAGACTTTAGCTTTTTTTTAATAATTTACTTCATTCAAAGATGTTTAAGCTTAGTTATTAACTCAATATAAGTTTATTAACCTTTAAATATATAATTTTAGGAAGTTGGAGATGTAGCTCTTGGCCAAATTCTTGTTTGTGGAGCCATATTACGTTCAGGTCGCTTCATAAAATGCACAAATGAAGAACAGAGTGAAGTACTAAAATTGTTATTAGCTGGGAGCAAGAAGAAGTCTTATCTGAGCACTGTTGCGTACCTTATACTGCTTGATTCTATTAATGGTGTAAGTATTCTATGATATTTTTAAACATTAACTTGTCTAAAATACCTTATGGAAAGTTTTCTTTAACCAAGTGTAACACAGATAATATTTATAAAATAAAGTAGATAGATGTCTGTTTCTTTATAAGACAATAAGTAAAGTCATGTCAGTAGCATCCTAAAGTTAATTACATTAATAGGTAGATCTGTTATCCAGTAGATTCTAAGACTAATAGTTATGTAGTGGCATTATGGAGTTTTTGTTTAGAATTGTCCAGGAACTTTTGAGGCCCACTGTACATTTATTAGTAAAATATATTAGTAAAAGAATATAACAAATACTTAATATTGGAAAACAAATGAATATATTAGTAATAAGGTCTGCTTATATGTTTAGATTTCATATTCTGATCAGAAAAGGTTTTCGAGTTACAAATTAGCTTTACTACTAAGTTAAAAGTTAATCTGTAATAACTATTAAGTATTTAAACAATTTATATTAGTTGTTGAGTATGACAGGATATTTACCATGTTTGTTGTTTTTATGAAGTTTATTGAAGTTTTTTTCTATTGGTGAAATATTTTCTATAATCAGTTAAGTAGATCCAAAGAATACCCCTTTACTACTCACAAACTCACCCACTTTACCACTTAGATGATAGATAACTCAATTTTAATAATTTTATTTGAATGTTTCTTAATTGATATCATTTATTACAGGTGGACGCTGAGAAATTTAGTACAGACATCTGGCCCTTAATCAAAACTGAATTTAAAAAGGATATCAAGGAACACAGCCTAGATTCCCTTTATTTCTTGATGATGATCAGTACTAAGTTCCCTGATAAAGTGAAGCTCAGAAAACTAATAGGTTCTGCGGAAATCCTCTGTGAGGATAATATTCATACGATATGTGAAAAGATAATGGTGAGATCAATAAAATTAAATAAAAGGGCATATACCAGCTTGCTTTTTGACCTGATGTTCACTCTTATGATTGCCTCAATTTGATTTGATTTAACTTTTACAAGAGATGTAGCTGTTTGACTCATAGTCTTATCTTTTTATTTATTTATTTATTTATTTATTTATTTATCAACACAAAATACGTATGTACGTACAATGTTAACAATATGCCACAAAAAAAACAAGTTTTACTCAACTATATTTAAGTATTATTTTTGATGTATGTATTAATGTGTGTACAAACTTTTATTTCAGACTGGAATTGATTTTAATTCCGTTGGACATCCCATCTACAAGGAAATTGGTACAAAAATTGCTAACTCTCCACATTTAAAACTGTTTTGGACATCTGGTATAGATAGCCAACTGGTAAAACATAATAGAAACAGAGAACTGGTTGCAATCAATCTGTTAACTACCATACTAAACAATATAAATGACAACACTGAGTGTCTACCTGACTTAATAAGCAGAAATTTCTTCAAACTGTTCATGGATTGGTTTAAAGGACTTCAAACAGCAAGCAAAATCAGAAGTAAGAGAGACAATGAAGATGACAATAAATTGATGATAAAAAAACAAAAAGAACTTCTCACAGCCTTAGCTAAAGCATTGAAATCAGAAAAAGTTGACAATGGTGTTAGAGTTGATATATTAAAGAAACTGCTGTTCAATCCAGGAGAAATGAATTTTACAGAAATAACAGGCACAACAATTGTAAAGTCTATAATTGCCGATCTAAATAAAGATGGTGTGAAAAAAATGGCAAAATTATTTAAAGGTGTTCTGTTAAATACATCTAAAAAATCTATAAAAGAAGATGTTGAAAGAAATTGGTACAATAATGAAAGAGTGAAAGCCGCAGAACTTTTATCTTACTTGGTGAGCCATGAATCTGTTAAGGATGAAACTGAGTTTAAATTAACATACATGAAGTTGTTAATGTGTTTTGGATTTTTCAAAGTTGGTGGAGATGAGACAGTCCCAATCAGCACTGAGTTATCAAGTAAATATGAGCTTTTTTCATTTTATTTTTTTACTTTTCATAGTATCAGTATAGTTACCCCATTACATCCAAAGCTTGTTCTGCAAAATCGGGGGCCGCTCACTTATTCTTTCTATTGATTTGGTGAGCATTGCGGGAGTTACTGACCACCTAAACCTGATAAGAAAGCCAATTCTAGAGCCTCATCAGTCAATCGGCAGATGTAGTTCTTGCTTGCAGGTATAGTTTTTGCCTCGACAATTGTGGTGGAGTCCCAACATCCCACAATACTCTATACAATTATCATTCATAATTAATTTATGATTTTGCTTTTCTTTTTCAGGTTCAATCAAGTCCTGCTTCTATCGTTGTTTTACGTCCAGATTCTCTAATGTTGACAATTTAGTCAATGTTCTATCGTCACTGTGCAATTTTATCTGCAGTATTCTTGAAAAAGAACAGGTTCGTACTAAAATTGAGAAACAGTTCCCTCAAGAAAATGTAGAATGCTGGGAAATGCTGATGGAAGTCTGTCAAAATATAGAAAAGAATGAAACAAAATCCAAAGTGGATAATGTTTTTCTTATACTGTTGTACCAACTTGGACTTTTCTTATTTTCTGAACCAGTCCATGTGAAAATTGCAAAAAGTTCTATAAAAGAACTCAAGAGTTGTTATGAGCATTATAAAAAGGGAAAGAAAAAGAAACCTAAACTAGTAAACGAAGGGGATCTTACAAGTGAACCAGAATGGATTGAAGTTATGGTTGAAGTTTTATTGTCAATATTATCAGCTGAGTCAAGTGTTCTTAGATCTATTGTACAGTGTGTATTTAGACTGTTGTGGGAATACTTGACTCCTTCAGCTATTGGACAAATTGTATCAGTTTTGGATCCTGAGGATGACTCTAATCCTCTTACACAAGATGATTCTGAATCTGACAACGAAGAAGAGGAAGATGAAGAAAATGGAGGAGAGGAGAATGGTAAAGAGAGTGATGAGGACAGTGACGATGACGATAGTGACAGCCAAATTGAAGGTGATGATGAGGAAGATTTAAAAACACCTGATCAGTTGAGGTTAGCTATACAGAAAGCCCTAGGATCTGCCGTACCAGAATCAGACACTGAAAGTATTGATGTTGATATGATTAATGAAGAAGAAGGTCAGAAACTCGACGAAGCACTAGCTGAGGCCTTTAATCAGTTCCGCCAAGGCAAAGGGAAGAAAAACAAAAAAGATCGCAAAGATAAAAAGGCTCTTTCTGATTTTAGAATCAGAGTTCTTGATCTTATTGATATTTATTTAGAAAAAGATCCCTCAATGGATATGTGCCTTGGAATGATAGCACCTCTTACTAGATGCTTAGAGTTCTGTATACAAGACAATCAGTTCAGTGAGTTAGAAAATAGAGTAAGGAAATCGATTAAAGTTCTTGCTAAAGTAAGGAAATTTTCTTCAGTAGATGATGTAAATATTGAAATCTTATGTGATTACATGAAAGCCACAATTGATAAAGGTGCTAGATCGCATTTTTTGTTTCAAGCCCTTGGAGATGTCATCACCTTCTTTGCGACGTTCATTATTCATTGTTCTCAAAAGATAAAACCAACCAAATCACCGAAAAAATCAAAATCTACGATTGAAGCAAAAGGATCACTTGTGACGATTTTGAAAGACGCTCTACAAAGTTACTTTCAAAATCGTAATTGTATGCTTCCAATAATTTTTTTCCACAATGTTCTGCAGACAGAATGGAACGGTAGCTTTGAATTAATACCTGTTATTATTGAAAACATATTCAATAATAGTGTGAGACAGTTCCGTCGTAATGAGGGACTTGAATTAATTGCTGGTTTTTATCGAGCACTGAAAAGAAACAAACCAACTGCTGAAAAATCTATTAGCGATTTAATAAATTTGGAAGAAATCTTTCAAAGTACACTAGTAAACTCTGTAAAGAATTGTACAGAATTCTCGGTTAAAGCTAACTTCATAACTACTCTGAAAAAGTTAATTAACACAATGAAAATGTTCCATGAAAGTTGTAAAGTTCAAACTGACTTAGATTTTAAGACAATGCTTGATATTGTGGGATCATATAAGTGTTCAGGTAACACGATCAATATTAAACAGGATAATAATACACAAAATAAAAAATCGAAAAAGAACAAAAAGAAAAGAAAAATGGAGCAGCAGATGAACGGCCACGCCGAGCATCAGACAAAAAAAAAGAAGACCAAGGAAGATCAATAATATACCTTTGCTAAGGTAGAATAAAATACTTAAGTGCTAAGTAAATAAACTTGTAAAAATTATACTTGTATTTTATTATCACCGAACAATGCCCTCTGTACTCATTATTGCCATAAGCCATGAGCCATATATTATTATAGTATAGTAGTTGACTTGACTTTTTGGTTTGTTGGCGAACCCAGACATTCACCCAGACTCTTTGAAAAGTTACCTGGATGAATAAAGCTGTAATGATATTTTTCGTACGTATGTCACATTTTAAAAAGTATATCTTCATAGTTGATACCTTAAAATCATAGATGGAGTTAGATGTTTCCGGTTAGTGTTACCACATTAGCAATAAGTCAAACAGCGATTTTTTTTACCACAGATTAAGAATAAGAACAGTATGTTTCATTTTCTACTAAAAAAATCGGAAATTGCATTTTGTTTTAAGTAAGTTGTTTGGCATATCGATACCTCGGGGCTCAAAGGGCGTAAGCGCCAAAAGTCGATTTTACAGGAGAGCAAAAAAACAAAAAAAATAATTCTGTTTTCGGCATAACTTTTTCAATTTTTGACCTAAATAAACCATTCAAAGACCAAAAGTCTTAAATTTTTGTGATGCAGGTCACTGTATAATAATATTTTGAATAAATTTAAAAGCAACGAAAATAGCTTTTCCATACGCCCCGAAAATTTGTATGTTTAGGGCGGTTACACCCCAAAAATCAATGCATGTAGGATGAGTGATGGTTGTAACCGCCAATTTCAGGAAAGTGGACCACTAAGGAAAGTAGACCGAGTGGGAAAACGAGTAGATATTTCAGGAATGTGGACCTAATGGTCCACTTTCACCGTTTTTATCAACTCAGATAACGAATTAATACTAATAATTATTGATTTATTTGTACCTTATTGCCTGTCTCACCTGAAAACTATTCAATAACTCATTATAACAGGAAAATGATAAATGAAAATCATTTACTAATCAAAATATTGTTTACTTGTATTTTATTTTTATATTATTATTTCTTGGGTATACAGGTAGGTATCCTCACAAAATTTGGCGCAATAACATTTAATGCTAATGGAAAATTATGAGGACTCTTGAGATTAATTATAATCATTTAAGTCTTCTGATAATCAGTCATTATTAGGTAGGTATAGGTACCTAGGTCTCCATAGGTAAAAAACTATAATTATTAATTTAAGTCTCATTTAACCTTATTTAAATACCGTTTTATAAAAAATAATGAAAAACGATAAACAAATTATCTTCTGTGTGGTTAATAATAATACAACTGCTACTATTAATAGTATTCCACCTAAAAAATAACAAAAAAAAACCAAACAGAATCAACTTCTGAAGTAGAATTAGGATACAAAAATAAATTCAGTAATTTGGTGACTATTGCGTTATGTGCATTACACATTAAATAACCAAAAATTTGGTACCATCCAATCTATACTTATGCAATGTACGACAAAACTAGAATTAATATTTGTTTCAAAAATTAGGAAACTTAACAAACTTAAGCAAACTTGACAAACGTAAACGACAAAACATTAATAAACTTAAATCTTAAAGGTTTACATTGCATGCTATGGCATGTTATTTCAGTCATAGCAATACACGCGCAATCACACGTAGGTAATTAAATCAACTCATTATCTGTGTCTTCTCCATCCTCTATGTCTGTTTCCGCCAAAATATCACTTACATTTACATTTGAGGGAAGATTTAAATACTCTGCGTGATAGATCTTTGGTATGGTACCATTTTCGCAAAGACGCTTTAGGTCATTATATTTAGGCACTGAAATTGGTAACTTCGCTGTATATAATGGCTTAATTATTGTAGAATTATCTTCTTCTGTAACGTCCAGTGCAGAATTATCTATAGCTTCATAAGCCCTACTTTTTCCTTTTCCTTTCCCTTTGCCTTCCCCTTTTTCTTTTCTTTTTCTTTGTGGTTTTTCAGATAATTTTACTTGTATCTCAGTTGCATTTTCTTTCATTGAATATTTTATAAAAATATAATCTGTATATTTTTTCTTAAAAGTTGCAGTCTTTATCTCTTTGAATTTAATATTTTTCAAAGTTGATGGTGTGAATGTTACGATAGCTAAATCTTCGAAGTTTAGAAAATCTGTATGGTCAAGGGAATTAACGTAGTAGGGTCTAGGTCTTTTTCTTGCAGATTCGAAAAAAGTAGGCCATTGAGACGGTCCCCACATAATCAATCTTTTTACCTCGCGTTCAATCACAGCGTGGACGGAGTCGACAGGCATTTACGTATGGCCCGGTAATAAATAGTTAATTTGAACAACTTCTAAATGAGCAGACTTTTTCAAAAAATTGTTAATTGTTATAGCCAGCACAGCCTTATTTTTATTTTGTCCGCTGCATGAATCACAATACAATAGTAGATTTTTTACTCCTCTTCCATCGACTAGCTCAAGATATTTCAACAAGCAAGTAGAAATTTCGTTGCTGCCGCGTTTGCCTTCACTCAATTAATAATTAATTATTTATTAATTAATTTTGAACACAATTATGTTACTAGGTATGTCGTTTACTACCCTCAAATTTATTGATCAATATGAGTGATTGCTCTTACGACCCAAACCTAAAAATTTTATGATGTAAAATGGTAGGCGTAAACACATTTGTATCATCTGCGGTGTCGTTTACTACCCTCGCGTTTATAAACAGTAATAGTGGTTGCTGTTACGACACAAAAACCAAAAATATCTGTTTTATTTTCTACAAAAAATGGGGTCGTAAATACCATCTTTTTGCGAATTGGAAGACTTTAAATATACAGATCGATAGAGGAGAAAAAAATAAGTAGGACTGCATTAAAAACTCAATTTCGCCAAAATGGCGGTTACGCCCTTTGAGCCCCGAGGTATCGATATTGGTAACTAAAACAGCAGTTAGTACTAAGGTATGAAAATATTTCAATAATTTCCGGACTTGACTAGTTATGCACCCAAACTGTGCTAAAAAGCATTCTACACGCGCAGTACGCGTTTTTGGGCTGTCTTATAAAGAAGGCATGGTGTGGAACGGCGGTAAATAAGCTAAAATATACCAATCATTCTCATATATAAACTAAAACAAATCGCTAGCCTCATATTTCTTGCAAATTACGTCCAAAATCCGTGCCGATAGGTCTACTGAAGTTTCATTTTAATAGTAATACACGTGCAGGGAATAATATATAATGATTTATATTATTAATAATAAATAGTTAATAATATTTTACTTCTATTTTGTGAGTTAGTATTTATTTTCTACTATGATATTTAAAATGAAGTGGCAACATCGTTACCGGAAACAAGCAATAACTCATATGTTTCACAACCTGCTCAAAACTCAGCCAGCCATCTTTTGTGGAAAAATCATTTGTTTTGTGTCGTCAGGGTAAATTTCACAATTGTAATTAATGTCAGAGCCACAGTCTTCGCTTTTATTAAAAAAGCAGCTAGCTGGTAAGTGTTTTCTTTAAATTTTCATATAATTTCAGCCAACCACTCTCATTACGACTGTTTGACTAGTTTCAAGCAATCATTGACCTCAGCGGGTCGAATTTTGAGTATCTTTTGTGGTTCGGATGATGTGACACTATGACTTTGTAACTTCCTTTGTATTAAACATGTGTTAATTTTGGTAGCTGCATTGAAAATTGAACACGGCATTACAAAATCAATATCCACTGCGATGACAGGTGTTTGTGCCAAAGTCAAAGAAGTAAATTATCTATTTACAATTATATTTACAAGTTACAGTTGGCAGAGTTTCATGTTTCCTTTAGTGTCTACGTTTTAATGAAATAGAACATGTATGTGTATTTAAGATGTGTTTGATTTGTCGTAAATTGTTTACAGAATTGAACAAAAATCCAGTGGAAGGGTTTTCTGCTGGGTTAATAGATGACAATGACATATACAGGTGGGAAGTCCTCATCATTGGTCCTCCAGACACATTGTAGTAAGTACTTAGCGATATTATGTTAATTTAGCTACACAGTCATTTACTTTACTGTAATTTCAAAACTTTTACTTTACAAATCAGCTCATGACTAAGCATTCTAGTTTTTTTACCCACTGGCATGGTATTTTTAGTTTGCATAATTACTGAATGTTCCTCGTTGAATATCATTCTATTTCATTAGAGCATTTCAATAAATTAAAAGTAAGTCTTCATTTTTCAGCGAGGGGGGATTTTTCAAAGCACATTTACACTTCCCTAAGGAATATCCTTTGAGGCCGCCCCGGATGAAATTTGTCACTGAAATATGGCATCCAAATAGTAAGTAAATGTTGGTTCCTTTAATTAAAATATGAGATAATATAGAAACAGCTATGTTTGTAGGTAAGTTAAAATTAATCCTCATGGTATTTTCGAGTTCCTCATGGTAATCCGAGTATTCTAAGATCCTTATCACTTCCTAACTTAGATAATGAAGTGGTTGCTATATGCATGATGCTTAGTGTTGAACTACATGTAGCAATGCTTAATCACACTTCCTGTTCTTCTATCCTTTTTTATTACTCACAACTCTCATTTAATAGGGCAAACACTGAGCATTCAACCCTTATCCACCCACACAAAGATAAATTCCATATAATCAAATAATTTCTGTATAAATGATATGTATACAAAATACACAGTCCTCTTGCATTGATATTTTTAACAGTTTGCGATGCAATTTCTACTCGAGTACAAACTAGTGAACTTACATCACTTATAACTTGTTCATGTGGTATAGACACTAGTGTTACTAAACTCATCTAATAATTCTTGGTTCAATATTAAGTGCACCAAAAAAGAGAAAACGAGCAAAACCAGTTGTGTCAAATTCCAAAGCTGTGCCATCATAGCGTTATGCAACTGTAGTTTACTTCTTTTATTAAACACTAGCTGACCCATGCTGTGTATGCATCACTTCTATAAACTTTCTTTCTTTCTATAAACCTTCCTCTTAAATCACACTATCTATTAGAAAAACTGCATCAAAATTATATTTGCCAACCAAAGGGACATAAACAGATAGGGATATAGGGTCAGAGAATGCGACTTGGTTTTATACTATGTAGTGATATTGGGAGTCCAGCTGTGGACTGAGATTGTGTTATTGATTTACTCAATAGTAACTCTGCAATGTTGTTAATGTGATAGATTTAATGACTAAATAAAATATTACAATTTCAGTTGAAAAGAATGGAGATGTGTGCATATCAATACTCCACGAACCTGGAGATGACAAATGGGGTTACGAGAAGGCGTCGGAAAGGTGGCTACCAGTTCACACAGTGGAAACCATTCTCATAAGTGTTATTTCTATGCTGGCAGATCCAAATGACGAGAGTCCCGCTAATGTTGACGCTGCGGTAAGTTATATTGTACATTTAGCAAAATCATGTTATTTTACTACATTAGACCTACGTTGCAAGTAAGTTAAGTAGAAGCTTAGCAGTACTGATATCTTCATAGTATCTATCACTTAGAAAAGTAGAGATTTTATAGTGTAGGTTAATTCAGTATTTTGTTGTACATATTGCACCTTTATTCCTGTACTGTTGCTAATAAATTAGTAAAATATGCTATTTGAGAAATTCAAATGTGGGTTTAAAAGTTACGCAAATTAACACTAAATGCAAATTCATACTCGACTAATTAGTGCCTATGCGCCATTAACTAGTTATAGCGAAGCTGAAAAGATATTGTTCTGGAACCAATTATAGAAAGTGTTCTGTGATATTCCAGAGCTGTAGAGACAATCTCATGGGAGGTAAACTACTCACATTGATTGGAGTGGTATAAGTGCAACATTCCTTTTCATTGCACAATATCAACTCATAGACTACTAGATGAATGAAGTCCAAAGACATACAAATCAAGTGGTTGGTACTTGATGTTACCTCCCAATAGTTCGCCTTGATGACAAGTGAGCTAATGCTGACTTTTTGACTATCGGAAAAATCATATGTCAGATATTATCAGTAATGGATTAAAGGTGCATGTACATTGATTTGTTCATTGAGTTAGGATAATAAGAAATTTGCTATTACACAGTAAGTAATAATGTGTATGACTTTATTGCACAGCTCCTATTTAGGAACTACAAAATGTGAGTCTTCCAATGAAGTATTTATCATAAAATAAAGAATGTTCGTGTGAGTGTATAACGAAAAAAAAAAAACAATTCTAAATGTGTGCATGTGTGCAGTGCAAGGACTATTTTGTTGTTCAGACTACTAGACAAACAGTTCGGAACAAATATTGTATCCCTATCTAAGCCTTTTGCTAAGGCTGCCTTTACACTAGCGTTTATCCAGCGTAAGCATTTACACTAGCGTTTATACAGCGTAAGCGTTCAATGAACGTATGCGCAGCGCAGACGCCGCGTGTGTTTATTCAACGTAGGCGTCTCTGCTGGAACATCGCTGTACTAGCGTTGCGTTGGATAAACGCTAGTTAGTCTGAAGAGGCAACTTTAAATACCACGTGCGTCAGCCAGTACGAGAGGGAAACTTAGCCAGTCCTTGATAACGGGTCTTCCCAACGCTGTGCCACGGCGTGCCCCGCGCTTGGTCGCCTCAGTCATTCATTGCATTTCATTATCATAATGTCCTAGCGGAGCTGGGACTTCACGGCCTCGAGTTTCGAGTTCCCGACCCCTACTCTCACGCCACCAATGTAGCAGCAAAAAGACTCACCTCCAGATTCCATGGTGCAATATTGAACAACATCCATGGAACACATGTTTACCTATGCAAAGGAAAATAATCTTGAATCTTCAATTTAATTTAGATTGGATCATAACATTAATCAAAATTTTATCTATTCTTTAAAAATTAACGCCTAAATCGTCGTGAACCCAAATATTAATTAGGCAACTTACTGTTAGATTTATTTTGTTTGCTTGCTTTATTATAATTACTTAGAGCTGTAATGAATTTGAAGTATACTTTAGTTATGAACTGAAAGTCTGTAGCTAAAGCACATTTTATTTATGTTTATTTATTAAAAGGAGTATTGGTGTATTTAATTTTTGTATGTATATTGTAGATTGTTATTATAGTATTGATGTTTGCAATTCATTTTGCATAAATGTTGCGTAGTCCATCTGTAATTATGACCATTCACACTTTTCTATTGTTTGCATCCACAGAAAGAATGGAGAGAGCGATATTCGGATTTCAAAAAGAAAGTTGCGAGATGTGTTAGGAAAAGTCAAGAAGATTGTTTTTAGGAGTGAGAGGGAATTTAGATCACAAAATATTATCATTGGAAAAGGGCCACGTGACACAACTGTACCAACAGCACACCACATTGAATCGTATTTGACACTAGGTTGCTGCACGCATCGATTCTTCTCCCGAACAAGATCTGCGCGCACGCGCTCGACCGTTGTAGATGAGTGCTCATTCTGTTTCTTTTTACAGAAAGAATGGAGAGAATCATATTCGGAGTTTAAAAGGAAAGTAGCACAGTGTGTGAGAAAGAGCCAAGAGGATTGTTCCTAATTACAGTGCCCTTTTTCATTAATTTTGTTGGATAGTGAGTGTTTGGTGATGCAGTTAGGACGTTGTTGAGAGCAGGCTGCGGTGACTCATAGTGCGGGCCCCCCCACCCGGGCACCCAGAGACAATATTGAAATTGATTTAAAATAAATACTTATTGTAATTAAATGGTATCGCTGCCGTATTTTATAAATAATAAATTAAAATAGAATCCAAGGTCTTTTTCATCTTTTTTAAGACATGTTAGCTAGCTATTGTTACAATAATGAAATATCTATGGTAATTTTTTATATAAAAACAAATCTGCATTTGTTCTATTTACATCCTAACATGATTACAAGTTGGTCTCTGTATAATAGAAACCAAATCTTCCTGAAGTACTTTTAAATAATCATTATTTATTATGTGTCGCAACTCGCTTTTGTATAAAATATAAACATGCAACACTAAGGACATAGCAAAATTGTTAAAAATTGTAAAACCAGCTACATACCTGTATTTGCGTGTAAATTGTTAGTTACCAATTGAATGCGAGACATATTGGTACTTTTTGTAATGTTACTTCCAGAACTATTTTATTGTAGTGCTAATTTTAGTAGTAAATTTAATAATTAATTATAATTTTTACGAAATAAATATAACTTTTGTAAACTTATCATTGTATCGATTCCACCCTGCCCTACATGCATATGAATAAGGCACAGGTCGACAGGCTGGCAGCTTTTATACTTTATAATATTTTTATTCTGCTAAACATCATCAAACAAAAGTACCAGATGAATTGCTCAAAGGATACAAGGCGACGATCAACATTTGTCGATGGACATGCTCGTTATATTTTTGATTTGTACATTATTTCTTAATACTGTCAATTATGTTTTTGTATAATTAGAAAATGCTTTGTTACCATTTTGGATGTGGAAATTATACTAGGTATAAATATGATAATGAAAACCCCCTCATATTCGCTCTAATATCATCGAACATTGATTTGTGACGTGTGTATAATACTTTCCCTGTGTATGTATATTTTTTGCTATAAAATCATAATGCAGTGAAGTTTGTTATTTGATTTCTATTTAATAATATACTCCTGTACCTTCTTGTGTAGTATTCCATAATGATAACTGTTACATAGTCTGAACGATTGGCTCCATAGCTCAATGAGTATAGGATATAACATATATTGCATGTTTTAATACCACATGGTGGCAGGACAAGCACACGGCCAACCTGATGGAAAGTGGTTATACCTTGGCCTATGGACGTTTGTAACACCAAGGACGTCAGTCGAGCTACCGAGCGGCGAACCTATATAGAAATCTAATGCCTTTTTGAAAAAGTTGGGAGGGGAGGTCAAGGCCCCCATTCCCAACCGACCAACTCGAATTGTCTACTTCAGTGTCACTTCGGTCAGTTAGTAATAAATGTTCCTAACTATCCACCTCATGCAACAGACAAAAATTTGAAACACACTGACTGCATAAAACCTCTCCAGTTCTGGCTATTTGACACCCAGGTTCGTCTCCTGTGAACTCTTGACGCAACCAAATTCTGCCGAAATTAAAATTTATCAAAAGGTTGGCAACAATTTTTCGGAAGCAATCCCCAAACAATGGTATGTGAACGCGAAAGTTAGTTGACTTTCATAAATATATATGACGATCATGCAGCATATACCTACCTCACGAGATGCTGTAAGGATCGAGGAGGGCGTTTTATGAGACTTCATACAATGTAGACATTAAAACAAAATGTGCAAAAAATAAATACCTACCATTTAATTCTTATAAACCTTAGAAAAAGTTTTTCATTCACTGTCTGAGTTTTCTGCTAATACTGCACCCATATAGCTTCTTGGATCGAATGTACTTTCAAAGCACCTCTTGAATACAGCTTTGATCATTGTCTTCGCTGCAGGTGAAGCTGGTATATTGTCACAGTCCATTAAATCTACATCAAACTTATCTTTGCACACTTTATCACTTCTATTTACAATACCATTTAATTCATTATTCTCAATTACATCTTCAGGGATATCAACGTAATTGAACAAATGTGAATCTTCATCTAAACACTTTGATATATCAATATCTAAATGAGGTTTCTTTTTAGCAGAACATTCTGTACTGGAAGCATCTTTTCGTTTATTTTTTTCTTTGGTTGTATTCTGTGTCGAGGTTGCTTGTGTTGCACTGTCTGGCTTTGTAGTAGCTAATACAAAATGTGCTTCAAAAGTGGTCCCATTATGTACAATAAATACTGCAGGTCTTCCAGTAGTTTCAAAATGCACTTGTAGAGGTAAATTGAGAGCTTCTGCAAATGCTAATAGAGCTCTGAATTCTTTTAGTGTAAATGTGATTATGGTGTCTGCTCCAATAGTGTAGCTATCAAATTCTGCTGGCTTCAGGGTGATCTGTGTTCTTATGATCTTGGTCAGATCAACACTGGTGTCAATATAATTACGAAGAATGAGAGATTCGGGACTCACCTCTAGTGTGACTTGATCATCTGAGCTTTGGAAGTTATTGAGAGCCTCAGACAATATTCTCTGAGATGAAGTTATTCTGTAAGTAATAATATGTTTATCAGAATAAATAAAGATAAGTAGTCATATACTGGTAACACGCGCTATTATATGATGAGTTAGGACAACATGGATGATTAGTAAACATTTTATGTTGAGCATTTTCACATACATGAAGGTGTCAGTCAAAGTATTCAAACCTAAGAACCCTTAACTTTATTCATAGTTCTTTATCTTCTAACAAAACTGTGTCAATAACAAACTCAAAGTACATATTATTATGGAAGCCTTTACACATGAATTAAAAGGATGTGTTTTTATGATAAGTTATTTACCTGTTTGGTACAGAATCTTTGGTATATACTGCTTGCATTGCTTTACAGTCCAATATGGATACAAAATGGGTCTTGACAATGCCATATTTACATTTCAACTGGAATATTAGTTTACAGGATTCAGGATCTAGTTTAATTTCCAAGTTCTCTACTTGTTTGCCCATGTGCATAGGAGATTTAAAAGTATTCAGTGCTGACTTCATAGATATCTTACATTTCAAGCCTTCATTGTCTTCAGTAGAGTAATAGTTGTAATTGAAGTAAGAAAAGAAACTCTTATTGAATTTTACCATAGCATATGCTGACTCCGCTGCATTTAAAGTTCGTAAAAGTATGCAGTCTGTGAGAGATTCTAGATAAAGTTCATCGCCGAATCTAGCTAGAGCATGAACAGTTCTACCTAAAACTGATAAAGATATAAGTAAACGATTAGTTCAATGGTTATTAGAAGAAAATCAATGTAAGTAAACATCGAGGTAAGTATACACTTGCCTTTTACATTGGGTCCAGGTACGTGGCATTTCATATTGAATTAATTACAGTTACAAGAATAAATTACACATTTCTAAATAACGAAGAGAATATAATAAATTGAACTAGTCTCCAGACCCTATTATTTAATGTTTTATCAATCAAGTAAACATTCTGATATTACCGCGCGCCGTGGTTTTGACATAACATATTTGACAATGACAAGATTGACAATAGTTATTTACTGTCTTCGTCTTTTTTTCTTAGATGGCAACATATCAACTTCTTACTGTCTTTACCACGATTACCACGAGAACCTATAAAATAACGTTTTTGCTTGCAGTAATGCACAAACTTCATCTAAAAACTGCTACAACAAATCTTTGACATTTGTTGTTGCAGTTTCATTAGTGTAGTGTATTTCTAGTTCTTTTTTACGGGAATTTCTCAGTAAAATAGTGGGAGACTTTACTAGAAGCTTTTTATGAAGAGATTTTGACACCAACACGAAATGTCACAATTCACTCGTCATGTTTCAAACTCAAACATTTAACCACATAAAAACTCGAATTTAAACAAAATTTTAAAAAATGAAACACCGTTATGACACTTAGCGTTCTCGCCAAAATTCCCTATTTCCTATTTCTAGTCCAAAGATCTTCGACGGCGTGCTTAAAGGGAGTAATATTCTCCCTCTACCTTTTAGAAGATGTTCTAGTATGGTTCTAGTTTATTTCAGAACAGGAACAGGCTATGGTGCTTTCAAATTCTTTACTAATATAATAATATTGGTACCAATTGAGAGATGTCGCTTCAAAATAATTGGCGTATCTTCCTATGAGAAGATTCCCATCCCATACTATGATCCTCTATACCACTGACTTGAAGTAACTTCAGGTCAGTGTCTGTCTATACTATACCCTACTTAAATACTGCTCTATGGTTCAATATTTCTGTGGTTGCTCTGCGGGGAGGAGGTATCTTTTGGTCTGGTGAACTATTATAATAATTAAATAAGAGTAAAAGTTCGACGTGCATAAATGACTTAAAGTATACAATATATCTTTATAAATTGAGTGAAATGGAATTCAATGGTAAGTAGCTTGTTTTGTACTATTCAATGTGAAAGTAGATGTTGTAAGTAGGTATCATAATACTGGCCCACAAGTCCTATGCGTATACATACCTACCTACAAAATTACCGTTATTATGTTATGCCGAGAAGAGAATTTATAAACGAAAGGTCCTAAGTAGTTCAAGTTTACAGTAAAATTGCTTCAGAGGACCGAGTACCAGATATCATAACAACGTAACTTTTCTTAGTAAACTATTATTTAGCTAGATACTACTAGCTCATTTGGTTAGGTACTTAAAAAACGTAAACAATTTTAACTTGTATTTTTAATATGTTTTGTTTGAAAACTCCGTATAAAAATACTTTTCTACTTAGTAACGTATTTTGAAGACTTGTCGAAGCACTAGTTGGGCAGTTTATTTGTTTATAACATGTGTTTTCATAAAAAGCTGCCACAAGATTGTTTACCTACCTTTTTTTAAGTAGCTAAACAAATGGAATATAGCTTAAGTTATGAGTTAAACAATCACAATCCTTTATAAAAATCCTCCCCTTATTTCGGCGATTGCAAATAAATCAAAAGACGTAGTTAGACTGGCAAAAGCGGTCCCCAAACTCCGAGGTGGAAGCTTGCCAGCTGAAATACCGAAAGACGAAGTGGTATTTTGGTATTTTTTTGTGTGTGTTCATTCAGTTTTCATCAAAAAAATCAAAGTAACATTAAGTAAAATGCAATGACATTTGATTAACAGTGAGCATCGACCGACCGGTCATATAATACGTAAAGGGTAAAAATTGCGACAAAAAGCTGTACTTAAATACCTATCTCGATTTAGGGGTCCGTATTTGAGAGGTTTCAACAGAACTCTATTACATTCGGGCTGTCCGTCACTTATATAGTATGCAGAGATTTCACACTTATACTGTTGTTCGGATTGATCCCATGGAAACCCGATGTTAGACTTGTTTCAAACCCATTCAAATCTGTCTGCACTGTCACGGCGAACCCCATTCCATGGTGCGTAGTCGGCGAAATGACGCACGTGTCTGTAAAAACGCGGCCCGTGGAAATGTGGGTCAAGGCCCGTTATTTGACTTTAAAATTCATGTTATACAAAATTCATGCAAATCAACTTATGACTATTTTAAGTAGGCATCAAATCTGTATTTGTACAATCACTACATAGTATAAAACAAAGTCGCGTTCTCTGTTACTATTTTTCATGTCCTTAAGTCCCTTTGTATGCTTAAATCTTTAAAACTACGCAACGGATTTTGAAGCGGTTTTTTTTCAATAGATAGAATAGTTAAAAAGGAAGGGTTATATATATATATCATCATGCTACGACCAACAGGTTCGGAGCAGGATTGAAAAATGTTGCAAATACGGGGTGACGCAGACGAAGTTGCGCGGGTCAGTTAACAATAAATTATATTTTACCATAGGCCTTTTTATTAGCACGGACATGGTCACGGACGCGGTGCAGGCACACAGGTTCAATCCAATACTTTTTTTATCGTATGAAAAATCCCCATGGACATTTCCTCCGCCGGAGCCGGTTGGGGAGATTGTCGGACTCGAACCGGCTAAAACGTACGCCTTCTTTAGGTCTTTAGCTGACCACGGTGTCCCCGTCTAGTCTCCGAGCTATGAGGAGGTGCATTTTGCGCAGCCGATGCGGCCTGCTGGGGTGACAGGCGGCTCTACCCACCACTCCCGGTTTAATCCAATACTGAGGTCGGCCTCATTTTGAATTACATAAAAATCATCGCAATTTGATACAGCTTGTGCGAAAAGCTCTTATCGAAACTTGATATCTGTTCTATGGTAATTGCAACATAACGTTGATGTAGGCACATATATTGTATACATTATTTATTCAGCTAGGTATACTTACTTAGCTTATCAAACCAATAAATTTTAATGGGCTATCAGCGTGTCCTGGGGACCAAGGCAAAGCGCATTTCTATGTAGCCACATTGAAAGATCCAAAATGTATTAGAGTGACATTAGTTGGCAGAATGCCCAAGTCAAGTCTAACCTGCTTTAAAATCTCACATTTATTTAAAACTAGCTGACCCGCGCAACTTCGTCTGCGTCACCCCATTTTTGCATTCATTCCTGCTCCGCACCTGTTCTTTGTAGCATGATGTTATATACATCTAAACCTTCCTCTTCAATCATTCTATCTATTAAAAAAACCGCATAAAATCCATTGCGTAGTTCAAAAGATTTAAGCATACAAAGGGACATAGGGACAGAAAACTCGACTTCGTTTTATACTATGTAGTGATAGTGATTAGAGCAAATTATTATAGGTTTCTAATAAAGCAAGAAATAGATTTTAATACTTGTTCATAATGTTATTTTGTTCCTATAAATATATATTTGAATTTTGCATAGAACTTGGCACTCATTCTTTTTGCGGCGAAGCCCACAGCCGCGCATAATTTTTAAAATTTTTGTATTGACTTGGCTCTCCTTTTTTTACATTTATGTTTTTGGTGAGATATATAATTGTACACTAACCCCTCTATCTAAATATATTATCCTACTTGCTATTTTTCCTTATCTATTATGGCTCGTACTCTTGAATCATACTCAGTTCTGAACACAACACATGATGTACAACTGTCCTCAGTTAAATAGAGATTCAGAAGTGAGTAACATTTTAGAATATCGGACTACAAACACTAGGCTTGTTGTGACTTTGTGACATAATTCCTACATTACGTGATAACAAGCCTAGAGTGTGTGTATTTATATTTATCATAAGGTACTTTTCGAGGCCCATTTAGGTAGATATTACTACCTACTTACTAAATTCCACTCAAACCGGTTTATCTTCCGGATTGACGCTTCTGCTTTTTTCACAATGCGTTAGGTTTTAGTAGATATGGTCTGTTTGTTTTAAAAAAAACCTCCTTCCTAATGCTAAACTAATTTACATGGCAGGCAAATAAATGTAAACAACAAATACAAGAAAAATTCTAATTAAACACATTTATAAAGGCAAAAAAAAACTAAATATATTTAAAAATATAAAAAATAGTAGCCCACCGGCATCGGGTACAGGCTTAGGGCTCCAGAGAAAGGGAATCCCTCACAATGCGTGCCGTGTCGAGGAGTACCGGCTTTTGCATCAGGCCCTTGACCCAGCTGCCTAACGAGAGCCTCTTAAGGTGTTGGTCGAGGCTCTTGGCTATTTATTATTATTATTATTATGTGATCACTGATCCTATAGACACGAGTTGTGGACGCAAAATGTGTTTTATGGCTGTCTTTTGAAGATAGTACAAAGTGTAGCGGACGAGCTCAAATCCAATCATAGAATGGTATCAAATCAATCCGTGCGCGTTAGGGTCTCGTTCCTCTTGTGACTTGGTACAAGATCCGTGCCGATAGGTATATTGTTTTCAGCGTTGATTTTCAGATTCGCTATCTGAAAATCAGCACAGACGTTTAGGAACCCAGAGGAAATAATTTATAGGATACTTACCTAAGAAATTTAATAAAATGGTTGACAACTTAACTGTCGACTGTATGGAACGAATAACTAAAGTATTTTAGTCTAAAAAGTAGTTATTGTAATGGTAGGTAAATCAAAAACAATTTCAGCTGTCTAAAACTTTATTAATAAACTAATATCATTTTATCAAAGAATTCCCACCGTCCTATCTAAAAAAACCTAATTTTATAAAATTACATATCATGTTCAATATAAGGCCCAGTTTTGATAAAGTATTTCTTGAAATTATGTTCGTTCTTTAAAAATTCGAAATTCTCTATGGTAATATTAGAGATGTGCCATGCAGCAATAAGCTTGCATGAGCCATCCTTTTCGGCGCAGTACTCGAGTGGCAAAGATGCGGCTGCAGTACTTCTGTATGGGTAAAAACTGTATTCGGACAGCACTCTTATTCCACACTCAATGTTATGCTCAGCGAGGCTCCTGACGACACCTCCTAGTAAATGAAATACATTACCTACTTTAGTTTCTATGACCGATAACTAAATGCATAACGTTAGTGATCGATAGGTGCAATTTCCATCGACAGCGTGAAAAATCCCAAGTCACAAGTGAGTAGGTACTATAACTCATTTTACATCAATAAATTTGTTTGTTATTTGCTGTCCATTGCACACGGAGCAATGGCGCACATTGGGAGAAACCTATATTCAGCAGCAACCAATATTAGTTTAATATAAATTATTAAACAAAAATTGGAATAGGTAAATTTATTTCAATGTAAAGATCGTTTATATACTCGTAGTTTATTTTTATCAACTTCTGATAGCCACAGACCTTTTTGCGTGCCTACCTATGCGTAATTTATTGCTGCAAAGAGTTCAGTCACCAACCCACAAAGTACGCTCATTTACCTATTTCTTCGCAAAGGTAACAGATAAGAGAAATTGAATTGATAGTTAGTATCAAGAATTACAGAACTACCATTATTCTATAGATGGATAAAAAAGTTGCATTATGAATTTTTGTAGTCTTCAGCGCGATTCCACGGTCACTACACTGTATTATAAATATTATTACCGTGGTCAGGGTAATCAGGGATGACCGCTCGATTACGAAAAAAAATAGTCATTTCGTTTTTCAGTTAATCGTTCGTGTTCGGCTCGTCTAGTGTACACGCATCTTTATGAACTTACCATCTTTACATGTTTCATTTACGGTTTGTTTCATCACACTCATGTATCTTTCCAACGTGTTATTGAATGCGGGCTTGAGGCAAAGATAATCTTCTTCAATATACTCCAATGCCCGACGAGTCGGCACAACTTCGTACTTAATTACAGAGTTAAACACACATGGGTCTTGTATCGTTGGCACCTGTATATTACATGAAAAGATTAGTGGTTTGAATAATAATGGGTTATTCAGGTACTTATTAGTTACCATGAGTCAACGAATGCCACAATGTTACATGTAAATGTGTAGATCACTTCACCACACGGCATACCACCACCGTTCATTTGAATAACATTTGGTTATTTATTTGTTTCCTTCTGCATAACTATGTATGGTGGGCTATAAAAGTTCCTGGACCATTAGAAAAAAAATGTATGAAGTGATGTCAGATATTGGATATCAGATCCACTTATTAATGTACCTAATTAAGTTTAGGCTACTACTTGCAGAAGTTCACGTACTCATTTTCTTAAAAAGAAACATGACATCGATAGTTCATTTTATTAACACTAGAATCTTAATTTGAATAAATGACACTTAGGCTGTCATAGGATTATAGATCTTAAGGTGTCCAGGAACGCTTGGAGCCCACTGTCACAGTAATACTATACATACATACTATGTACAATACATACTATGTATAGTATTACCGTGCCACTGTACCTATGTGACAGGACTGAGGACAGTCAAGATTTAATAGGTACCGTAACTGGGTATCTCCATAAAATGTGACCATGTGCTGCTAGTTGATGGAAGAATGAAGGGTGTCCCATTGTCGATACACGTAATTTTATGTATTCACGTGGTAGGTCATAGGTTACAAACGTATGCGAAGCGTTAGATCGAATTGTCAGATTGAACCGATTGTGGTATTGTTATGCTCAATTGACAAAAGGTTTAAACATGACTATTTATTTGTTTATTTTTATTTATTCATTGATTAACCAACTTATTTACTTTTACTGTTAAAGTAATAATAAGTTATAGGTCACATACATACTATCTTATAGCAGATATCAAACTTTTTAAGTCATCATCATCGGGGCAACAATACCAGTTGCATCCGTTTTTTTCGAGTGCAAATCTTTACAGATAACACCCCCGTCGGCCACCGGCTAAGTATCTCGGACTCGAACTGACTAAAACCGCACGCCGTCTCGGGTCTCAATTATCGAGATGTACAGTTACCCATCTGAGAGGGTGTCGTAAGAGGCCACTAACGGAAACAATATGCAGACGATATCACTGCGAAAGAAGGAAAACTCGAAATAAAACCCTGTACTAACTCGACTGTCCAGTGTGGAGACAGTAGGTAGGCCAAAACCTCCCAACATTGGAAGTTGAGGCCTATGTCCAGTAGTGGACTGGGATAGGCTAATTAATTGGATTGAAGGCTACCCAATAACGTATTTCCCTCGTACCCCGTCTTACCCTGGGTCATCTACTGTTTTAGAAGCATTCTAATGAAACAAGATAATCACCTCTCTTCCGATGCATCTAGGTTCGCTGAACAGCTCGTTGAAGAGGTTTGTTTGTGTACCCTGTCCAGGGATGGGGAATTGAATCATGCCGTTGCACAGCGTCCAATGGCTGTCGCGGATGATGTACGAGCGTGGCACCTGGTTCATTGTCGATACCGTCAGCGTAGACACTCCATACCTGCGATTATTCAGATTAAAATAGCTTGCGCTTTATCTCATGGGCAGTTTAACAGCAGAGAAGGTGCCAGGTGCATTTTAATTGCCTTCAGAAAACAGAGATACTGGGTGGCGCAAAAGTAAAGACCCTATTTGGTTCGGCTATAACATTTTTTCTTAATTAGAAAACTAGATTTAGGTTTTTTTAAATTTATATTTGTACCATTAAATTTCGTACCATTAGGATTTAAAGATGATGTCTTTTAAATGGTGACCTCCAGAGTTGATACACATTTGAGCCCTATTTATGACATTTTGCATAACTTGCCGTAACACTTCCTGCGATATGTTCGTTATTTCTTGACGAATGTTTTCTGTTAGAGCTGCGAGAGTCTGTGGCTTGTTCACATACACCCGAGATTTCAAAAAACCCCAAAGAAAGAAGTCTGGACTGGTCAGATCGGGTGATCTTGCAGGCCAAGGCAAATCGCCAAAACGAGAGATAACTCGGCCTGGAAAAGCGTCCCTCACTAAGTCCATAGTGTCGCGCGCTGTGTGTGCCGTAGCGCCGTCTTGTTGAAACCAGATGTGCTCCAGCCCCAATTCGTCCAAACTGGGTATCAAAAACTCACGTAACATGGTTCTGTAGCGTTCTCCAGTGACAGTTATCGCATTGCCTCCAGCGTCTTCGAAAAAATAGGGTCCGATCACTCTGTCAACACAGATGCCACACCATACAGTAACTTTTAGTGGGTGTAGAGGTGTTTCTTGAATAATGCGCGGATTATCAGTGCCCCAGAACCGAGTATTCTGCTTATTGACATGCCCTGAGAGATGGAAATGCGCTTCGTCACTCATAACCAATTTTGAAGGAAAATCATCCTCTTCAAGGTTGAGGTTTATGACGCGCTGGCAGTAATCTAGACGAGCTCGGTGGTCAGCAGGCAGCAGCTGATGAGTCATTTGAGTTTTATACGGGAACATCTTTAAGTCTTTCACCAAAATACGCTGCAGGGTCCGTCTGGAAATGCCCAATTGCGTGGCACGTCGCCTCGTTAATGTTTCTGGACACTCTTCCACATCTTCGCGCACAGCATCGATATTTTCAGCTGAACGGCCTGTTCTTGGTCTCCCAGACTTAGGTCTATCCAATGTTGAGCCAGTTGCTTCAAGGCGTGTGGCAAAGCGTCGAATTGTGCGACCAATCGGTGCCGGACGGTGGGGAAATCGTCGACGAAATTCACGTTGTGTGATTTTTGTTGATGAATTATTCCGTAAGAACATTGACACAATTATTCCACGTTCTTGGGGAGTAAAACGGTCCATGTTTATTTTCAGTGTATTTTACATTTGTTCACTACACACTACACTATTTTACTTGTTCAGAAAATGTCATATAAAAAAAATAAAGGTATTTTCTTTAGTGCCAGTACTTTTGCGCCACCCAGTACTTCCTGACCTTCGCTGTCAGTCACACAATGATTTCCACAAATCAGAGACTCGCGGAGAAGCAGAGTTGAATACCTAGGCATTGTGCGCTTAACTTGATTGACAAGTGAAACAAAGTATGTACAAGCTTACGTAGATAAAGGTAACCTACTCAACTAAGTAGTGCAGTTGTTGCAAAGTTGATAACCTTTACATAATTATTTATTATGTGATTTATGGACGCATTCACTATGAAATATGTATCTGCAGTATCACGAAACAAACATGCTTCTTTCGACGGTACGTGGTCCGTGACTTCGCGCACTCGTCCGTAAAACTAACACCGTGGAAAGGCGGCTTAAAATGCGTACAAAATGAAAAAATAATACTTTACCTGCCATTTGTAATAGCATCTTTAAGCACAGTTTCGCGGTTAGCCAGCTCGAGTATTTGAATTCGCAAGGACTCGGCCAAGTCTTTGGCGTTCTGTAATGTATCCTCCAGTTTCAACTTGAGGTTTTTAATAGATAAGTCATCGTGCTCCGCTCTGATATGGTCCGGCTTGTCTGGGGAGCTATTCTTCGCCTGGTTGATACGGACTCCTTCAAACGTTTTGAAATCATCTTTGTTGGATCTGCGAAATGGTTCCTGTCGGCTACGAAAAAAAGGCTTTTAGTCGCAACTTGTATTTATTACCTTTTACACGAGGACTTTATTAAACGAACTGATGACTACGATAAACGAACGAACATTTAATATAATAGGCATCCTCAATGTCGCAATGAAATGGACAGGGAACGAGATCATTTGCTCCACTTCGGTTAGATTACTTCGGCTGTTTGAAGAACGTTTCAATGGGGAGATAACTTGCTTTTTTAGTCCACCAGAAGCGCAAAATCGACTGTGGTTTCTCTACAAAGAATAAAAGAAACGAAGTGACAAAAAACTCGATGCTACCGGGTCGGCCGATAGATGCCTCAAACGCAAGTTAATACTGTTTACGTCCATATCTCATTATGTTATAATATACGCCGACCTTTTGAGTTTTTCTCCACATTGCGTTTGTATCGAGGATAGACTTTCTGATGACCACTAAAGAACAAAGGCTGTGTTAGGGCGTACTAGGGCGATATCTTGACTTTATACCTTCAGTTGCTGCGAGCCTCGTCCTAATTTTAAGTGGATAAACTTTTTGTGAGAAAGGAGTCTCATTTTGAAACGCTTTGTACCCCCCTGCTAAAAATATTGAAACCGGGGCCAAGTTAATTACATATAGTTACACTTATGTACACTTAGGTACTTGGTAACGCTATATTAATTCTTTAAAAACCTTACTATAACTTACAATTCATTTTGTAGTGGGCTCATCCAGTCTGAAACCTGTGAAAGATTGTTCGTATTAGAATAAAGTATGGCATTCCGCATTACGTATACGGTACTATTATGGTAACACTAGAGTACGTTGTTGATTCTAAAAATACCTACGGATATATGTGTTTTACAGGGATCGTTCACGAGGAATAAATATATGCAAATAGACAAGCTTAGAGGTTGAGGAGTCGTCACGAATTCGAACCCTGGTCATCTATACCGACGTGAACCCACTCCTAACATAAGCCATTGCAACTGGTGGCCTGGCTGTGCGGTTTTGGTCGGTTCGAGTCCGACATAACCATCCTCGCTGACTTCGGCGTGGGGTATCCGTGGGGATTTCCTCACAGGAAAAAGAAAGTGCCTTGTTAATGGTTGACAATTAAGAGAATCACGGACCTGATTAGACCGCGTTAGAGCGTCGTTTGTCGTGTAGTTGACTTGGACGAGGATTATGGTGAAGCCTCTTATCTACCCCTGTCAGGGCTGAAGTCAAAGCAGGGTTTCATACCATCACATAGCGATGTCAACTTAAGCCCTCGGTCTTCCCACTGACGACACTATACTTCTTCAGTAAGTTCTGGCTAGTCTGGCTACCCTACTCACCGCTAGACACACAACACAAGGTTATTATTAGCCGCGGCATTCTGTAGGGCGGAGGTACATCCTCAGTCGAACTGCTCAATTAGGACGGAAGAATGTATAACAAGTACAAGTACTAACTTAAGGTTGCCTGTAAAAGATTGCCGTAGAGCGATAAGACCGCCAATTGTATTGACTATGTGCAAACATCTCTCTGTGCTGTATAATTTCATCCTTGGTGTACATGTATTATTATTATTACTTGTACTTACCCAATCTCCAGTACAGCACGCAAGCGTCACAAATAAACACAAAAATATATTGTAAAATGTCATTTTAAATTCAGTAAAAATGGCTGTCGAATGTGGCAGCTATGGAAGTAGATATTGAAGTGCATATTGTTTCCTGTAATGTTTACTAACTCACTGATAAGTTTGACCAATCGTGATTGTGCAAATCCATTGTTCACGAACAATCTTTTAACAAAAAGTTGTACAGGTGGCACCACGGGATTGTCCTAAACTGAAAAAATTAAAAAGCACGAGTGCTACTTAAATCCAACTCGTAAACGGCTGGATCGATTTGGATGACATTTTATAGGTATATTATATGAATAATATATCAGTGGGTTCCTGGGTGTTATGAAAACTAATGCACCGAAACTTAAACCTATCGAAAGTAACTATTGTCGATAGGTTCCAGTTATTAGAAATTTGCCCGGGTTCGACTTTGCCCATGGTATAAGTTCATAAAACATCCTATCTACCACATAATTATCTTTGCCATCTACCGTAATGACAAAATCTGTCTCTGTAGATCATTATTAGAGATACCGAGATATTTACCAAATTTCTCTAATATAGGTAAGTGTAGGTACCTATCTACCATCATCGTCCTTGCGTTAATCCCGGTCGGATTCGAAGCTGTTACTTCGGAGTCCGGGGTCCTCTTTAATTCCATTTGTCCAGGACCGACAGCTTTACGTGTTCTCCAAGGCATGACCAGACCAGTGCAAAGCCATATTCATGCATACAAATATTTGCACTAAACAATTTTTGCATTGAACTTGGTTCTCCTTTTCACATTTATGTTTTTGGTGGGATTTATAATATACATTGTTTGTTTTAGCGGAAAAATTTGTAGAAAATATCCTGACGAAGGAGGCGCTGGAGAAACCTATTGACAATGTGAAACCTGAGGAACTCGTCATGGAACTACCTAAAGATTTCGATGAAGAGAAATTCGACAAGTAAGTATATTTTTGGTTGCACTAATTTAGCTGTCGTCGTGGCCTCGCGCCTATGTTATTACCGCGCCTTACTCGTGGACTTTAAAAAAAATTTCATGCCAAACTTGTTCTGGATATAAACACACATTTTTTTTAAAGAATTGGGTATCTATTCACTTTGCTGCAGTCTCAGCCGTTCGGAAGTGATGCGGTTATGTCTTGTATATGCGTACATACCATAGTTATAGGTTAACTAAATAAACAAACTTAGAATGGAAATTACGAAGCTTCCTAAAATATAGATTGATTTCTGAATGACACTCAAAATGGAAGCAATAACCTTAAGGCGTGAGTTCGTCTCACGAGATCATTCACGAGATTTAACCACAAAGCATATTATAGAGAATATTCTTTAGTCTCTAATAGATCCATAACATCAACCCGCGCACGCTCAAGCTGTGAAATGAACTCCCTGCTCTGGTTTATCCAAGGTGGAACGGGATCAGTATTCAACGCGGGCAGAGCCGCGGGCAGGTGCTAGTACTATTATAAAATTGTAAATTAGCTGTATCTATAGTCTGCATTGTAGATATTAATAAAAAAACCTACACATACATACATAACAAGATTTTTTTTATTAGAATGCCTTTAATATGTCTGTTTGTGATAGAAGCAAAAACTAAAGAACTGATTTTGAAGCTGTTTTTTACTAAAAAGTTCATGGACATATCGCCATTGGTCATTGGACCATTGGTTGTGGAGGTCAGATGGCAGTCGCTTCACGAAAAATATCGAAGTTCAGCCCGCATCACAGATAGACTGAAAAGCTGACCCCTGAGTTGGGAAAAGGTTCAAAGAATGATGATGGGCAGACTAGATTCAAAATCTGGTTTTGTAACAGAATGAATAAAATTGGTTTGGTTGAGTACACCACCCGGAGATATGGTCAAAAGACGTCATAACCGTTATTAATTAGGCGCGCGCGGGTGCGCCACCGCACCGCGCCGCGGTAATCACATTAGCGATGTAGCTACTAGTATTATGCACAGATATAATTTTCTGATAATAACACATTTTTTGATTGTTAATATACGTAGATCGAGTGTCGTCGTAGTATTTTATTCAAATAAATTAATTGTTTATATCTTGAAACATCTAAAATCATCAGACCAAGACTTACATTATCATATTCAAAGATTTTAATTAATTTAAAAACCCACGACACTAAAAATACCTTTTAAAAAGTAAAAAATAAAGAAAAATTAATGCTCAAGATCATCCTAATCTGCGAGTAAGTGACAGCAAACTATTGTTTACGCGCAGTTTATAAATTGTAAACAAAACCTATATTTACAAAAATAAAAAAAATATAATCTACATGACTTCCTTGCTGGTACCTTCTCAGTAGAACCAATTAACCAGCGAAAGAATCATTTTAAAGTGGTTTATTAACTTTATTTTGATAATAATCGAGTTCACATTTAATTCAAATAAGTACAATACTTATGTAAATGTTTTATTAATTATTATTCATAATCATTAATTTATTAATATTTAGTTTATAAGGTACTGTTTAATTACCTTCGTTAATTAATGTTTCCCTATTTTACAAATAAAAATACATAGCATCCGTGATCATCATTTTTACATCATTTAGTTAGCTGAACCAAGATAAAACTATACAATTGTTCTTTGTTTATATTCTGTCTATTACAATATCCTATATGAAATTTAAGTTTGTAATAAGTATTAAAATAACAGCTTTATAATGTTGGGTTTATGGGACATTTATAAAAAGTAGTCTAGTACCTACAAATGTCAGTCATTAGCCAAAACCGTTTAGGTGTTAACGAACTTGTTCTACTGTGAAATACATTATCATGCACATTATGCATGCTACTGCGTTTGTACGTCATATGGCATAACATAGCAGATTTTATACTGACACTGACGCGGACGCCTGTATCTACATACCTACCTGTGTTAACAAATGAGATCAATGATTATGATTATGCATAAGTTTGGGGGCCGGGGGGTGACGGGTGAAGCCGCCTATGTCATTCTAGCAAAAGCAAGTCACGACGCCTCATAGCTGGGGGCTAGAAGGCTACCAAAGAAAGACCCAAAGACGGCGTGCGTTGTAGTCAGTTCGAGTCCGACATACCTTCATCCTACGGGGGCGGTATCCGAAAGAATTTAGCAAACGAAAAAATAATCATGTACTGACACATCCATACTTTTTCACAAAACTTTCTCATCGGGCACTGCGCACTGTAGGCACATCACAATAAAATAATAGTACCACGTAGAAAATAATAGTACTACGCTACGCACAGAAAAAATAATAATACCTACTTCCACAGATTACCTAATAGTTGGAAACTATGCTGTATATTTTTACTAATGTTAGTGGATATAGGATAGCTGTAGTACATAGATTCTTTTTTCTTGATTTAAAAATAATGCAACTTTTCATGACCTTTGTGGTGTAGCGGTAGAACCAGAGCGTTCGCTGCTATATCGAAGATAGAAGATCGCATGTTCGATTCCCAGTCAGTCCAAATATTCACACGACACAGCAGGAAAACTTAAGCAACTGCTCACTAATTAACCTAGCATGTAGAGAAAATCTAAGTTATGACTTTTAATCATCATTATTCTCTGAACCTTTTCCCAACTCAGTTGGGGTCGGCTTTCCAGTCTAACTGTGATGCGGCTGAACTTCGATATTTTCCGTGAAGCGACTGCCATGTAATGTATTAAAAGTTATGACTTTTAATACATGATTGATATTGATAACACACACAGTACCACAGAAACCGGTTAGAAACGAAAATAAGTACAGTGGAGAAGTACAAGTGTGTTATCAATATCAATCGTGTACAACAATAAGTTCCACCAAGTGCCATCAATCAACAGTATAAATAAAAAATATGACTTTAATATCTAACCTATGCATTGTCCATTCCCAGAGGCCGACAGTTCTACTCGGAACACTGCTTTGCGTTCTCCAATTCGATGCTGTTGGGTCTAGTGGCGGTATTTACGATACCTTCCATCCTGAAAATTCTGGTGGCTTCCCGGCGCTCGTCCTCGATATACACGGCATATAGACGATATCTCTCGACGGTCCTACATACCGTGTCGTGGTTCGAGCATCCTTTGAAGCCTGGCAGCTTGTGAGTATCCTATATTCATACTAGCTGAACCGCGCAACTTCGTCTGCGTCACCCCGTTTTTGCAACAATTTTTATTCCTGCTCCGCACCTGTTGGTCTTAGCATGATGTTATATACATAAAAACCTTCCTCTTTAAACATTCTATCTATTAAAAAAACAGCATCAAAATACGTTGCGTGGTAAGGGACACAGGGACAGAGAACGCGACTTTATTTTATACATCTTAGAACTTCTTTTTACCCGACTACGGCAAAGCCAAGAGAGTGTTATGATTTTGAAAGGCTATGTGCAGTGGGCTACAAAAGTTTTGGAAAATTTAAAAAAATATTGTATGTACTGATGTCACTACACAGCTACTAGTCTTAGAAGCTACTGGATTATAGATATATTTATCAATGTAATTAGGTTCAGGCCACTACTTACATAAGTTTACTTATTGTAAGACATCGATAGTTTATTTTTAACCCCCGACGTAAAAACGACGGGGTGGTATAATTTTCACGTTTCACGTAAGACCTTGAATCTTTTCGAAATCATGTGAGAGTGTTTACCAATCATAGGTCCCCCGACACGACAACGCATGAATTATTTATTTTTTACTTTTAGGAGCTTTTTTCGTGTCGGGGCTATGTACTATGGTTAAATTACACTTAGGCTGTCAAAGGATTATAGATCTTAAGGTGTCCAGGAACTTTTGGAGCACACTGTATGTATGTAGTTTAAACTGTTCCCTCATACCTGTTCAACTACTTATTAGAACTGCACAAATGAGGTATAATTAGAAGTGTCTAGATTGTCCGCTGGTTATAGGCGATTATGAAGTGTCGCTGAATCAAATGTGGCACCCAGTATCATCAGTCATAAAGTACCTACAGTGATAAAAAAATAGTGATAAATGTTCCGTGTTTGGTATCAATTGAAAAGGCAAAATTAGTACATCTCAAATATATATAAATTATTACCTGTCGCTTACTTAATATAATTAAAAAATAAGATTAAAAACTAAAAATCGATAACTGAAAAATCACTTTCTAAAAAGTTTGAAATCAAAATAGCTAAGATAGATTTTTTTAAAACATATCTGCTTGCTGAGAGAGCTGAGATCTTTAAAATATACTTACTATATGTATGCTTAGATCTTTAAAATTACACAACATCTTTTTTTGCGGATTTTGGTAGATAAAGTGATTCAAGAGAATGGTTGATTGTTGTGTTGTGTGTGTTTTACGAAGCTATTTTTAACAATACAATATACTTAATCAATTTGGATCGGTAAGATGTCCAAAATGTTGTATAGGAGTATCTCGAATGCTCAAGACGTGGCTCGTGTCGTGTCTCAGCGGGTAGACCATAGATGTAATATATACATGGGTAGACCATTCCGCCTGTAAGGGACAGGTCGCGAGTTGGAGTCTCGTTGTTCATCAATCATTCCTTTAAAATTTCAAATACGATATTATTCCTTATTCACTTACGCGATGAAATAAATTCAAGTGCGTTACGCCACAGAATATTGTATAATAGTAAGTACTATAATATAGTTTTATAATGCGCTACACACTTGTACGTTGAACAATATTTTCGGAAACGGAATGTAGCTTGGCGTAAGAATCGGTAGTACAATACTGAAGTACCAACATGGTACTATGAGAATTATATTGAATTATCAATGATGGTACGCAGAACTCTGATCGCACACGGTGACACGCGGGACACGCCCCATCCATCACTGAGTATGTGGATGTCAATCACCAACAGCGGAGTCAGCTTCGTAATTTTTTGTGTCGCGTCACAAAAAATGACGAAGCTAGCTCCGCTGGCGTATGAAATAAAATAACTTGTTTGATGGTTTTGAGTCAAATCAATAGTTATTATTATCTGCTACATAAAACAGGTTTATAGTAGGTACCTAACCTACTAATTCAAAGACCGGCCGGCAGCGGCAGTACGGTACTAAAAATATGTCTAAATATATTGGTTCCTCGGGGGGCCCTACATACTGAGATTGCGTCCGTCAGGATACTAGTGTTATATGATTAAAATGGGTTAAACAGTATCTCTTATTGTAGTAGATACATTTATTTGTTTAATTTGTTCCATTTTATACTTGTCTTACAAGATAAAGTACACAGATATCGATGGTCGATAATATTCTGAGTCCGAATCACACTATAAAAGAAAATTAAGATGAAGGTTAAGAGCGTTTACCTATGTGCTGTCATCTTCAGCTCCGAACACACAACGACTATACGAATGTGTTTCCTACAGTTGGCGGTACCTTTAGTCAGTCCCTAATTAATTCTGATATTAGTAGGTAACCGAAATTACTAATATTCCCTCCCTCCAGATAAGCTAAATATCTTGCATCAGGAGTGGGTTCACATACGTCTGCAAGCATTCGAAGTCGAGACATCGCGATCACAAGGTCGACCCCATACTTCCTTAGTTGACCTCGCGATATTTGTTAACCTTGTGATATTTTTCTTCTCTTCATTCACCTCAGTAATATAAACTTTTGTTTTTTTTTTTAATAATATCACGCCTAGGTATATCCCCGAAGGCAGAGGTGCTAGCACCCACATTTTGCCAGTTTATATTTAGGTCCCAATGTAATAGGTGGCGAGCCTATTGCCATTAACCGGGCACTCATAAACCTGCGATAAATACACACATAACTTCGAAAAGCATCGCAGTCATTGGTGTGTGCCATGGTAAACCTGGGAACGAACCCGAGACCTCGTCTCAGCAGTCCATTACCCATACCACTAGGCTACCGCGGTAATATAAACAGATTGAAAATAATGTGGTATGTGAATAGTGGTTTAGGAGGTACATAAGCACACTTATCCTAATCTTATGAATTTATTACCAACAGGTCATGGAGGTCGCTGTACGCAGTGCGCAGTCGCCATCTTCATACAGGCCTGGCCAGCAAGTTGAAAGGTCTCGGAGTGGTGTCACAGAGGGATGTCGCACTCACACAGTTTGGCTTTGTCGGGTACTCCATACTTAGACCTGACAAGTTAGGCATCCGACAGTTGAAAGAAGGTGATTGGGAGGCGTACAATTACACCTGGAGAACTATTGGACAAATACTCGGATTGGAAGACCAGTAAGTCAGATTTTTCTTTAAGTAATTTTTAAAGCACTAAGGTGGCAAACGGCCCACGTGATGGTAAGTGGTCACCGTGGCCTATGCAACACACGCGTCACACACGTGTTGCCAACAACCCTGTAGAAATGTTCTAATGTCCTTCTTAAAGAACCCTATATTGTAGTCGCTTGTCTATTTTAGATACAATATTTGCCGGCCGACTATTCACGAAACGCGTGAAGTACTGCAAGTACTTTTAGAACGCGTATTCACCCCGTGTATGGAGAACGTACCGGAATACTTCGAGCACATGGCCCGCGTGATGCTGGATGGCTTATGGTGCATCAACCCTACTATCGACCCGGATGCGCTACTGTACTCCGTCAAGGCTATGACGGACATTCCCGGATACATTTACACAGAGGATGACAGGATAAAGTTCCAGTTGAGGCTCAAGAAATGTTTGAAAGGAAAATCGCTAGACACAGGTTAGACTATGAAGTGATTACAGTTTTTTTACCCGACTACGGTAAAGTCAAAGGAGTGTTATGATTTTGACAGGCTATGTATGTATGTATGTAGATTCATCTGTTCTGTAGCTCTTCTTCAACTGCTAATTAGAATTGGACAAATGAGGTATCGTTTGAAGCGACTTGATCTATCGCAGGATATAGTCTATATAAAGTTTCACTGAATCTAATGTGGCACCCTCTAGCTGCTATAAAGTAGTATTAAAATAAATTTGAGTTATATATGTCGTGTTTGGTATCATTGGAAATGTACGAGCATTTCAAATATAACTATTATTGAACAACAAAGGATTAAACAACGTCACTAAAGAAGCAAGATAATCGACACACAGACTCTAGCAAGATGTCTCTGTTGTATGTTGACCATATTACTATCATATGATACAATACTATAGAACCTACACAATTATCAGTGTACACAGATACATATTTATGCAAATTTAAAAAGCCGTAGTCACGCGTTGTCAGATATATTTGTAGTTAAATATCTGTAACATCCAGAGTTGCCAGTTGCCACACTTGTTACCATTTTTGAAGGAATTATTTAGAATAATCATTTAGACCGATTTACCTATTTTGTTAACGAATGCAATGCGAGTTGCGGTTTGTTAAAAAGTGCTTAACGTGTTTAAAGAAGTTTTCAGTTCAAAAGTCACAAATAACTAAATAGGTACTACTGGCCGTATAGAATTTAAAAAAACTGTTGTAGTGACCTCTGAATGGGCTCCACCGAACCGAAAGAGATGTGATGATGACGCGATTTATGATTTCAGTTCATGAATATTTTTTTTATCTAAATCTAAACTGTTCAACGAATGTTCTGTTTAAGTTTCTAAATTCAAAAATTACCAATGTTTTTAATTTGTCCTCAGGTGTGGAATCAACAGAGTTAATCCAAACAACGGTAGTCGAGGGACTGCCAAAGATACCACCACGACTCTTTTACTACAAAGACTATGACACCATAGACACGGCGCCGGCTTACAAAGCGCTGACTTTCAAGTCTAAATACAAGTTGTATTTCTACCATCTATACACTCTCCTCTACTGCACATATCTCGGGCGATTATATTTTAATCTAAACTTTAAATTCAGCCTATTTTTGATGAGATACTTCCCATATCTAGCATTCTTTAGATTTGGTATTAAAGAGTCGTTAGTTAACATATTCGAGGAGGACCCTATAGATAACACGCAACCAAAGCTTAATTCGGAGTACAATAAACCTAAGGAACCAGAATCGTGGTTCAAGATAGCGCTAAGTTTAATTTGGTAATAAGTACCAGTACCTAGGTAGAATAGGTATTGGGGATAAATCTGTTTCGTTGATCTTTTTTTCCATTTTTTTTAGAGCTCGAATGTATTTTAATACGCTTATTAAATACCACGTGGTAATACATGAGTACAGCCAGTTTTTTGAATCCAATATTACAAAAAGCTGTGTTTTGTATTATTGAATAGTTACTTAATATTAATATTGTCACACGCTACTTTAGTTACTTTTTTGGTGATTGAAATCATCAAATATTGGTGGTGGCCTTAATGCTGAGTGGTTATGATGACTAGTAAACCTGCCCGGGTTGATTGAAGAAATTACTTTCATAGAGATCGTAATTAAGTATAAGTGAACGTGACTAATTTTATGCCGCGAATTAGACGAGTGAATCGAAATAAATTTAGTCAGTCCGCTGCCTTGTGCATACGCCAGCGGGTACTTGTTACGGGCTAATAAGAGGCAGTGAATTTAAAAATCTATACAAACTCGCTTTTATCGGAATACCCGTTTGTGCAAAGTGTGTAAAATTAAATATATACGTTTAGGATCCTGATGACGAGAAACCGCAAGCGTTTCACGCACGACGCTGCGGATGACCTTACAATTATTGTTATATTATATATATTACGATTTTTGTAACTATGAATACAGACTGTTGCAGGTATTGAATCCCCAACGTATAATTACAACCATGCAACCATGGTACAGATACCTCCTGTGACCACGGTCAGTGTTACCTAGATACGCAAGTTTATAGAAACTTTGGAAGATGACATGTTTGCGTAACATCACAGAACAGATTATTCTTATTCCGAGCGTAACATGCTATTTATTACTATATATTATTTGTTATATTTATTTTGTTACGTCTTACTTGAATAGTAAATAATATCAATGATTATAATAATATATTTTTAGGAAAATTTTGATAATAATATTATATTGACGAAAAATAAAACATTATTTTTATAACCTATATGTTTTTTATTTTTAATTAAACATTATAATTGGAAGAAATCGGCTGCTTTTAATCGATTGCGTTTGGCAACACTAATCTGTAATAGATTATCTGTGAGGTTATTTTGCTCTGTGGTAGGCGTACTGACGTCACTGGCCGTATGAGAGCGCGGCGTTCTTGATTTGTCGACATTCGGTGTTGCGACTAGTGGACGCTTTGGTGTCGGCGTTCTTTTCGGAGTTGCATGTGATAAAATACCCATATCGTTGGGAGTGAGCCTCATTCGTGGTGAAAGTAGATGTTTCGCTGCTAATTTCCTTGCCGCTGGTGACATGCTGGCCAGACGTTCTGTGTTCGATCTGAAACTGAAGGAAAATAATTATGATACGAAACTCTTGCACTGATTTTTAGTTCTAGTAAAGTGAATTCGGAATATGTATGAAGTCTACAGTAAGAAATATTTTTACTTGTCGTATTCTCAGCGACGGAGTAAATAGAAAGACTTCTATTTTCTGAAACTGCACTGTATTAGCACACTGATAAGTTTAAGTGTTTAAGCGCCATTAAATTAAATACATTCTATGACCGACTTAGCCACGTATTATTCGCCCGGTCGTTATTGGTTTCAGCTTTACTGAAAGCGATTGTCATCTGACCTCCGAACCAGAACTTGGTTCGCTGTTTAGCAGCACAGACTTGCAGATGAAGAGGGCTAAGATCTTTTTCAGTAGCGCTCTCGTATATGTGTAACTGTTATGTTTTTGAAAATAATTACCTTGGAGTTGGCGGCGCTATTCTGGGCGTGGTGGGCCTCCGTCGCTTGGCCACTTGCTCGGCGAGCTGCAGGGCGATGCGCTCGCGCGCTCCCCCTTCTAACATGCGATACGCCGCTCCCGCGCCCACACTGCACAGACACAATGGGTATTGGTTATTATTAGAGTACAGAAATATATATATTATTAGGGTCCTTTAAGCGGGGCGTGAAAAAGCATCTGATGAGGCCGTCAAGCTGAGCGCCACCATTGTAGCACTGAACGTGATTGCAATGGTGACCCTCTTTCATGAGACTTTGCCTTCAGCTTAACATCAGGCGAGGTGAAGTCAAATTGACGTGCCACAAATAAAAAAAAATAAACATTCTGGTAGCACCACAGATATTTAAAAGATGGCAGACGGAAACACAAACTTCGAAATATCGAACCCGGTACCTCTCAATCGTAAAATCGTCTTCATTAAACCTCCGACGCTTGTGGAAGCTTTGAATGTTAATGAGGACCGAGGTTGAGAGGTAAAGTACTCACGCGGGTAGCGGCGTGTCGCCCCCGTCGAGGCGGAAGGGCGTGCCCTCGATCTCGCCCCACGTCATGAGCGGCGAGCGGTCCGGCCCCTCGCCCGGCCGCGGCGACGGCGTGGCCACGAACGTGTATTCACCGCTCGGCTTCTCTGTCGATATGCTCGTGCCGTCCACGCCGATCTTGCCTGATACGCTTGCGTCCTGCGATAAGCAAGATATGGATTAAACCATATGGTGGTATGTCCGTGAATTTATTATATTTCCTGAAATCAAATATAAATATAAATAAAAAGTTCAAGCGGGCAATGCAAGCTTGACGCTTCATAATCGCGCGCGTATACGATTGTCGATTAGACTATTGGTTAAATTGACTGATTAAAAAAATTTAAATTCAAATTAAATTCGCGGATTCGTGCCACAAACTCATGCGCATAAACACTGAATTTTGACATCAAACATCCCTATCGGTATACGCGGATATGATTTTTGAACAATTCAGTACATCACTATAATAACCCAAACAAGCCTCCATCGTAAACATAACATAACATAAACTCACGCCTTTATCCCCGAAGGGGTAGGCAGAGATGCTAGCACCCACATTTCGTCAGTTTATGTTTAGGTCCCAATGTAATAGGTGGCGAGCCTATTGCCTTTAACCGGGCACTTATAAACCTGCGATAAATACACACATAACTTCGCAAAGCATCGAAAAGTCATTGGCGTGTGCCATGGTAAACCTGGGATCGAACTCGAGACCTCATCTGAGTAGTCCATTACCCATACCACTAGGCTCCATCGTATTCCAATATTAACGTTAGCAGAACATACCTGACTCCTCGCTATGGCGGAGATGGCCTCTTTATTCTTGATGTGGTCGAAGGGTTCTGCTCGGAGCCTTGTGTTGTGATGCACGAGCTCAGGCTTGGGCGGCGCGCGCTGTGACGTGGCTCCGTCCGGCACGTACATTATGTAGTTCTTCGCTTTGTACCTCCATGTATCCAGCTATGACATTAATTTAGATATTAAGATATAAATAATATCAGTGACTTAAAGTACTTTCATGAAAGCAAACAAACCAATAAAATATAAAAATTGGACTCGAAGCTCTAAAAAGTAAATTGGGCAATCACTACAATGATGATGATTAATAATTTGAATTTGAGAGGCCTACGCCTAGCAGTGGACTGTGATAGGCTAACTGATCGAATATGCTCAGCAGTTTTCATAAGAGAAATAATCGTAGCCAGAGCAATAACTCATGCATTCCGATATCTGCATTGAGAAGGAATCCAACGCCACATGAATGAGAGTGTGTATCGCGTGATAACGCTGCAGCTTATTTGCTTGCTGCCTTGCTGAATTTACATACATACATACATACATGCTCACGCCCGCATTCCCCGAAGGCGTAGGCAGAGGTGTATTACACACCCACATTTTGCCAACTATGATTTTCGGTCCCACGTAATAGGGCGCGAGTCTATTGCCGCCAATCGGGTAATTTGTAAATTAAGCAATAAAAATGAATCCATTATTACGTTGTGTGGCTTCTCAGTTTGGTCTGCTTGTTGTTCTATAGAAGGTAGTGCAAGCGCGGAGTCGGCTAGAGCGGCTGACGTCACCTCCGCCTGCAGCTGTGTTGCCAGCTTCGAAGCTCGTTTCTTGTCCTCCAAAGCGATGACTTTATCGTAACTTGCATTATCTTCACTTGTGTGCTTTGAGAGGAACGAGTCTATGAATATAATGAGAAATATTTATTATCTTGTGAAGTAAAGTTTAACTTTATAATATTTTTTTTACATAAAAAGGTACCTAATTTAGCATTGTTGCAATGTCAGTACAGAGGGGATGTCACTTCCTATAACAACAGCCAGGTAGCCTTGTCAGGGAGTGTAATGAGGACCAGCTATTAAGATTTTATAAAGATGTAACCAATTCAATGAGATGTGGTAAATACCAGATCTCAGTCTCAGCGGACTAGGACTACTAGACTAGACTACTAGACCGAACGGATGGTCAGCTCTCCTCTGATTACACCCATTTCTCCAAAAGCTCCCACTCTTCCTAGCCGGGAGGGGTAAATCGTCTGCACAGTTGTAATGTCACCATTGGAAATAATAATAAATAGGTGCAATGCTTTCACTAACAGAGAAGAAAAATTCGAAATAAAACAGTAGAAGCCTCCCAACATTGTAGAGAGGCTTCTGTCTAGTAGTGGACTGCGATATGTTTGTGCACAATACTTTTGATTTGTTGTTTAATTTAAAGCTTTTCAATGTAATAAGACAATAGAACCACATACCTAATGAGTGCTTATCTGTAATGTCTTTGGTTTTGTATTGTAAGGTTGAGCTGTCATCTGGGTCAATAGTCTCTCCATGTAAAACCGATTCTGATGGAGTGAATGGTCTATCAGAATGTGGGGTGTCAAATGTGGCCGGAGAATTATCTGGAAAAGACAAAATGGAGATGTTACATTTTGAAATCTTATAAATGAAACAAAATCAATTGGTACCTTTTTTTATCAGGTTTTTTTGGGGGTTTTTATTTATAAAGATATGACAACATCATACCAACTGGTACGTAATGACGTAATTGTCATTTTTTTTATGAAGATCAATCCAAATTACTAATATTTCCTCTAACCCCTCCAACTAAGATCAATGGCTTGTGATAGGAGTGAGTCCACGGTAGGTTAATGGCCAGGATTCGAACCCGGGACCGCCCGATCGTAAGGCCGACTCTTTAACCACTAAACTACCGATGCTTGATGTGTTTTTCAATGAGAGTTTTCTTATAGTTGGGTCATCAAATGACTGCTTTCCGCCTAATATTAAGCTTGGTTGCAGTCCAAAGGATTTTTATAGTGTATTCTATAGACTGGCAGTTAGTAATATGAAATTTTTTAATTGTCACATTAATCCAATATTAAATTAACATTACATTTTACATTTAATTATGGAGATAGAGACTGACATGCATTCAAAGTTTTCTGATATATTTACTAATTTATATCATATACTTACAAGGTTCTGTAGGAGGTCTACTTCCACTATATTTTCTTGTGAGTTCTCGAAGACGAGCATAGTCTTTGTTTTCAGTTGCTTCCAAAAATTCATTCTGTGCATTTAACTTGGCTAAATCAGGAAAAAAATCTCTTTGAATGATCTTTGCTATACCCTGAAAATATTAATGCCAATATTCGACAATGACTTATGTAGTGCACACTTTGTAATTTTTTTAAATGAATGCAGGTAATTTTGATGGAATCCTTAGGTGATGAATAAGTAACATAGGTGAAATGGCCCAAATGAGCCCTGAGGTTAGGAGTTTTTTCTTCTTATACCATTTATGTGGTAGATTGGTAGATAAACCTACACCCACCTGGTGGAAAGTTGTGACACCAAGGATTTCGCACTTGTGCTACTGATTCTTCTTGAAGAGGTGGCTAGGGTGAAATTGAGAGAGTTTTAAAGTTTTCAATATTGTAACTCTTATTTAGTTAGGTATGTGTTTAGTCATGTTATGCTAACTGCATGTATATTAATCTATATATAGATTAACATAATGTTAATCAGAGGTCACTTTTTACAAGTACATTTGTCAATAATATTACATATTATACTTAATAATGATATTAATGTTCATAGAAATCAATTGTTTCTTAGAAGACAGAAGTGAATTACAACAAGTTATGTGTAAGATAAACTTCAATCACTTCATTCTTGTAAGGTAGAGATTTTGCAGAAGTAGGTACACATAGTATATTTATAACCTTTTATAGTGAAACAACTAGCAACTAGCATATCAAAATTCTGCTAATGTGCCATATTCGTGTGATTGACAATATCAGGAGAACAATAATTGTGCTGATTTTGTGTAGTAGTAGGAAATAATGTGCAATAATTATGTTCATTATGTTCATATGGTGCTGTCTCTTGGTATTGGTTGGGTAACATCCTTTATTGTTTTTAGAGCCAAAATAATATTTAACTTACCTCAACATAAACATCTTCATCAAGTACTTGTGTTTTATTAGTATTCTTCTGTTTAGGAATTTTTGGAACTTTGAAAATTGTGCTCTCATGTTTTAGAAGTTTCATGTTTTCTAAAGCTGCTGCTCCAGGTTTTGATATCTTGTTGTCTTCAGACATGACGAAAAAAACGCATAATCGTATTTTCAATACACATTAAGCTTTAGGATACTGGATATTAAAATAATACCATTTATTTTTCATTAAATCACCACAAACTATAAGTTTTTGTTTGACATATTTTGGCAATAATGGCAATACACAAGTGTCACAACATGACATGACCACAGATTATGTAATCTGCCACAGACTACTATGGTTGTTCAATATTCAAATTATATTCCCATAGACCCAACCTAGCATTTCCCACACTTTCACTTTGGAGCTTGGGGTTTGTTTTTCTATGTATTTTTTTTTGGTATAACCCATGTATAACCTACTATAATATTATGGTATCCTACAACGGAAAAAAAAATTAAGTGGTAGTGGTATGTAGTCGGTGCACGCGCATCATTGATTGACGTTCTCGTATTTACGCAATGAAGGATAAATCCGACAATATGAACCTTTTTGACAAGAATACGTCTATGACATTAAAGGTAGTATTTAGATAGAGGTACGACCTATCAAAGCAATTATTTACTAGTAAGCCACGATATTATTAACGGTTATGTGTGTGAGTTTGGCGACATCGGTTACGCTGCTGAAATCGCGTCGCACTTCTACTAGTTTTTTCTGTTTTGTGTATCCTACAATATTATAAACATGAAAGTTTGTAAGACGTATGCATGGATGGATGGATGTCTGTTACTCTTTCACGTAAAAAGTATTGAATGAATTATAATGAAACTTTTACAATAATATAGTTTATTAAACATCAGAATGACACATAAGCTACCATTTATAAAGAAGACGCGGGCGGAGTGGCGGTCCGCAGCTAGTATTATATAAAAGGAATTCCATGAAATCTAATTCTAAACTTATAAATTCGGGGATAGAAATTTTCCTCAGGTGAAAGCATCTGATGTAATCAATAACAGCACTAAAATTATGGCTATATAAGTAAATACTTCTGCTTCAATAAACTGTAGGTGCCTAATATCAGAAATAATGAAAGGGTTATCGGTTATTCGGTTTTGTTAGTATGTAAGTAAAAGTGTAAAGTGCAAAAAAAACACGATTTATAATTATAACTAAATATTATTTTATTATTCCTATTACTGTTCTTACAAAAATATATACTGTTAATAATAATAATATTTATAACTTAACTAATTCGTCTTACTTTTACATTTCTTTCGAATGTATTCTTTGATGTAAAAGTCAGAGAATAGAAACAGAATGAAAATGTTGTGCGGCAGGAACATGAATGAAATCCATTTTGGGTATTCGCACGATGGCTCAAAAAGCACGTGTCCAAAGTGAAGGATTAGCAGCAGGAACTGCAGCTGAGGAGTAGAAGTATGAATTAGTATTATCTATGCACAAATAATAACACATACGAATATTTAGTGTAAGCGGGAATCGAACCCGCTACGTAACTATTTGCTGGGTTGCCCCCCACACATTCACATCATTGTGTGTAAAACAGTAGGTAGGTACCTAAAACGATAATGGTTCTGCCATATAATTTACCTAGGTACTTAACTACTTATGTGCGTCAAAGAGGTGTGGGGGCACTTGGGGCTTTCGTGTAAGGAATGAGTTTTAATTATTATTAACTAGGTCTCGCGCAACTTCGTCTGCGTCACCCCGTTTTACAATATTTTTCACTTCTGCTCCGCCCCAGTTGGTTGTAGCTTGATGTTAAATACATTATAAACCTTCCTCTTTAACCACTCTATCTATTAAAAAAACCGCATCAAAATCCGTTGCGTAGTTTCAAAGATTTAAGCATACAAAGGGCGTATAGGGGCAGAGAACGCGATTTTGTTTTATACTATGTAGTGATAGCGATGGCGCAATGAGTTATCCTAACTCCCTTGAACTATAACGTTTAACATGACTCATTTTTTTTTTCATTTTCTTCCCTCATTTGTTTTTATTGCTGGCGTTAACTAGATACCTACATAGAGGATAGAGGTACCTACTACATATAAACGCCAGCACTTACATATACACTAAGTTCATATCATCATGTAAGGACGTGTGAGCATAAAAAAACATTGACAAAAACAAATAAGTCCGAGGGGGTTGATCAAAGCGTATGGCCTAGGGTCAAGATCAGCCAGGGTGCAAGGAAATTGCCTTATAGGGCCTTACTTAATATGAGACCAGAGAAGGCAGAGTGGGTGGTTCTAGTCGGTTCAAGGAGCAAGCAGCAGGGGCTCTAGCCAAAATGCATTCGTTCCGAATCTACATTCCTCATCGCTCTGAAAATGTATGGGAGTGACATTTGTTGTCGGAATCCAATCACATGACATTCGAATGATGATGACGAATGTAGATTCGGAAAGAATGCATTTTGGTTAGAGTCCCAGAAGGAGTATCCGCGGAGACTTTCTTTAAAAAAAAAGGTAGACACGTTAAAACATTAAGTCTTACAATCTGAAGCTGTGTGATGTATTTCTTCCACCATTGGCGCACCCATTCCGGCCTCACGATGGAGATCAGATAGTAGCTGTACATAACAGCGTGCACCGTCGAGTTGATGAAGCCCAGCATCACGCCGTGACCACCTATTGGTAAAATACGTTTTTTTAGTACCTTATCGAAAACAAAAAAAAAGTATTAAAGAGTTGCCCCATAGGTTGCATGCAGTAAGGTTCTAGACGAAACTCGAACTTGTAACGAGCTCAGACCAGGGGAATGATGAACCAACTGAGCTATCGGACAGCTATCAGTCTCGGACATTCGAATTTCTCCTTACAATCGTCTTGAATACGTTCACTTTTCCGATCCAAGTCTGTCGGAAACGTAAGTAGGTATAACTTAATGCATTAAAACTTCAGTAAATATAATTTTCTAATACCGGATCTCATGCTAATTAATGGATGTGCAATGAAGATTCTACAGATAGGTGAATAAACTATTTTTGAATTGCACTAAGGCTGTATTTTGTTGTATTCTGGACATTTTTTATAGTTTGAATTGATTTGAATTGATGTTTATCACGCTCACTGCATTATGAGGTCGAACAAACCACATGCGTGGATTCTCGCAGGTGCGGGAGTCAAAATCGCGTTTTCTCACTCTATGCGGGAGGCGACCACGTTAACATTTTTATGAGTATAACAGAGACAAATATATAAAATAGCTTCTCTTACAAAGCTAAGTCTAAAAGCGAAGTTATAATAAAATGAGGCTGAAAAGGCCTCAACCGCACTGAGTATTAATTAGTTTCATACAGCGCGGAATGAGATCTAATATGTCTCAAAAATACACTAGCTTAAAGTCTACGAAAAATTGATACACAACAAACGTGTTAAATTAGTCTTTTCGTTACAAGTAGGTTATTTACTTACTTGTTTTGTTGCTGAGAGCTTAGGCAATTTCACGCACGCACTAATCGATCGTATACCTACTTGTAATGTATGCACACGCATGACTGCATATTTAGTATTCTCCGATTTTAATGCAATACAACGGTTTAGTAGTTAAGTCTTGAACCAAAGGGATCTTTAGATTAAAATGCGTCAATAAAATAATAGTGAATAGGCTACAGTTAGCCATTCCCTCGAAATATGTAGGTGAATGTGTAGTGTAGGTATATTATGTGTGAAGAATTAGGTATTGTTTAAAGTTTTAATACATACCGGGCACATATTTAGTGCCGATAAAGCCGAGTAAACACATCCCAATATGATGGTACACATGTAAGAATGATACTTGATTGAACTTCTTCCGTAATACGAAGAATATCTGTTGACAAAATATTTAAAGAAATAAAATCTCTCTTTGATCACATATCACGTTGGTTTTATATTTGAAAAGAGTACCTATACTAAACTAACAGGTCAGTGCTCAGGTATAGCACGCCATGTTACTCATGGTTGCAGAATTGGTAAAATTTCGCTAGATATCTTACGACCTGCAGATAAGACCTCTTTATTAATATTTCCTTAAACTCTTCCGGACATGAGAGGGGGATAGGTATACCTCTATCCCTCTTTATCCTCTGGACCACGAACACTTATCAATCCTACGTTTAACTGAAGAATACCATGAGGACAATTATTCAATAGTCTAATAGCCATGAAATGTCCACGAACAGGACCCCAATTCTATTAGTGGTTGGCCATTCTCAAACCACTGAGATTACAAAGCTGCCATTGAATTTTCGGGTTTATGAGCTTTAAAACAAAGCTCAAAATCAAATGAGTTCATTACATGGTTTTGTTCACTTTACATGATGCTATTTAATTTAAATCTTTAAAGGCATTGGAGTAAAGTCTTAAATTCACTGGCATTTCACAATTGCAATAAGTGTTTACCGTATCCATGAGGTCGACGATTTTGACCATATAGTAGAGCCACACTCGACTGACGACTATTCGCTCAAGCTCTGTGTCTTCATATACAATCTTCTGGCACCAAATGCTGTAGTGTCCCGAAAGGTACAGTCTCGTCAGACACTGGAAATAGTGAAAGTAAATATTTTAGCCAGATTTTCAGATCAAGTTTCAACCCTGGAATTATATTATTTGACATTAACTTGTATTAAGTATGTTTGATTATTGTGTTTAATACAACTATAAAGACACCACGGCAAAAAATACCTACGTCTTACCATTAATGGTAATAAAATATCCGTACCTACTACCATTCATGGTACCACGGCAAATACAAATTGTCACAGTACCATCAGTGCAGTGTGGTACAATCTAATGGCACTTCTGGGGACCTAGCCAAAATGCATTCGTTCCGAATCTACATTGTTACATTTGAGTGACATTTGTTGTCGAATGTCATGTGATCCGAATCCGACAACAAATGTCACTCCCATACATATTCAGAGCGATGACGAATGTAGATTCGGAACGAATGCATTTTGGCTAGGTCCCCAGAGTAAACAAACGCTTTGTTCGCGAAAGGCGGGAAAACTACTTTTTGTTTTTTCCTAAAATCCCCACGGGAGGCGAAAAAGCAACTGAACGAATTTTAATGATGTCTTTCTTCTATTACATCAAGTAGGTTTTCTTAGTCAGACTGTTTTGGCTATTGGTTGAGTAGAAACAGTCGAAACGGAGATATACCAAAAGTAGCAACAATCGACATCAGCTAGATTTCTGTTCAGTTATTACAGCGAGTTCCGAACTTCCGACAGATGTTGACACGAGCCGAAGGCGAGGGTAGACAGTCGGAACGAGGTGAAATAACAGTCCCACACGTTGTAATGAACAACTATCTTTATTATAGTTGCGAAAAAATTAAGCAATTTAATAAAAATAAATTGTCCTCGAAATTACTCATTTTGTGTCACGAAGAACTAAACTCGCAAAGAATTATTTTGGAAAATGGCGCCAACTGTAAATGAATATTAGCAGGCAGAGTACCTACGTCATACAGCCAACTTTATCATATCAGACGAATTTGGCCAATACTAATATTACTTTAATGTTTAAATTTCAATTACAATTAGTTTTTAATCTGAGTTTGAACAAGGTAGCTTTTTGGAAACTTTTGCATGAATAACGAAACTTTTTTTAAAAGATTTTTTTAGTGATTTTTCTTCGTGGTGGGTTTTTTCGTGGTGGGTTTGTTCTTACTTAGATACACCTTCTTAAATAAATTGTGCTGGTGCAACATGACCTAAAGAGGTTACAAAGTTAGGTACTAATAAGCATTTTAATAAACAACATTTTGTGGTTATAAATGAGTACTATAGAGCGGGTTGATAAGACAGTTGCTGCAATATGTCCTTGACGAATAAAAGAGCAACATAAAAAACAGCCTAATATCACGTTTCTAAAGGTGGGTCCACATTTGTGACACGAACAATGGACCGGGCTGCGATCATTGGTACAGGACAGTCAAGTACAATTGTATTCCCTTTGGTCAAATAAGCATGGTGTCACTTGTGGACAAGAGTCAGTACCTACCTAACATAGTGGTTATACGTATTAAGTGGTCAGCTTTGCAATTAAAAAAAAAAATCGAATCCTGGTCTGCGTGTGGCCTCGACTGGCAGTCGCCACTCTACCCATTCAGTTTTCACGTACGGTGGGCGCCAAAAGTTCCTGGATACCTTAAGATCTAATTCTTTGACAGTTTAAGTCTATGATTTAAGTCTAATTTAACCAAAAGTAACATAGATAGCGTTAGTAAAATAAACTAGATCGATCTCTTGTTTCTTTATAAGAAAACCTATGCACTTAGTTGCCTAAACTTATAACATAAATAAGTATTTATCTTTTTATCATGTATATCTTATAATCCATAGCTTCTAAGACCACTAGTTTCAAACTTTCAAATTGTCCAGGATCTTTTGGAGCCCACTGTACCTCCCTTCCTATATTTATTTACGTACTAAAGTTTGAAACCTCAAATTACACAACTTATAAACCGGTGCCAGTTCGCGAGTCAGCCCTGCATATCCTTTACCTTGGCTCAATAATTTAATTGTTGTTTCCTACTCGCTTTTCACGATTCGCAATTTGCGCTTTTGTAATCTTGGAGAATTCCAACACTGTTGTGTAAATAGTACAGTTCGCATTTCCACTTAATAAATTAGTAAAAAAAGTTCGCATCGGTACTAAGTTTTCTTTTAAATTTCATTTATTGTTAGGTATTGGGCTTGCCCCTTCTTGGCCTGCCCTGACCCCAGGACCCAAGCATGTCTGGTTTATTTAGGAACAGTAGGAACTATGACTTGACAAATTGTGCCTACCATTATATTTAAATAAGAATTAAATATTTATGTGTAGATGCAGACAAAGACATGTAGGTATATTGAATTAAGTTTAAAATATAGGTATTTAATTTGAGAGGCAGTGCTACGTGGGAGACGCGTGTGTGTTTCTTTCTATTAAAGATATAACAATATATATATATATATAATATTAAAAATCTGCGTCCATAGGCCGATTTTCTAATATTTCTATTTAAAACATAAAAATATATTTATTATATTGAAAAAATCAGCGTCAGCGCACGTTCTCTATCTCCATTCTAGGTAAGGCAGAAATATAGTAACAATAAAATAAATACCTAGATCGGTTTCAAATGTGGCTCTAAATTATTCATTAGTCATTCATTCATTATCACGCTACCGGTACCGCTCGCCTTGAACTTGGGCTTTGATACTCTCCCGCATGGACCGCATATTCAGATATTAATGAAAGCCCCACAGATTAAGAAGATCCATTTATGGGCAGGTCTTTTATAGGTAACTATCAAAATCTTAGAAACAATTTTCAGCACGAGTGTTCGTCAAAATGAGTAAAAATTATAGTCTAAATGGTTTAACGTGTTTATTAGTGTGTATTCAAACGCTCAGTTTCAAATAATTATCAACGGGTAGTAATAAAAAACTTACTTGGGCTGTGAGGTATCCCGACAGAAGTATCTGTAAGATATTGTATACTATGATGACGTTCTTGAGGTTGTATGGCTGGCGTTTCGCCATGAAGGCAGGACCCCATGACTTGACAAACCGATGGTACACGTACAATATTGCGATAATTGGTATCGGATTCCCAACAAACAAAAAGTTACTAGTCCGTGGATCTGTGAAGAAAACATGCAAAACTTTAATTTTAATGCGGTTTACGAAAACCTAAGTCAAATTGGAAATGACTATTTTTAAGTTAATCTAAGGTTAACACGTCTGTAAATCCCCCTGGATAGGATAGTCCCTTGGTAGGTAGACATGTACCTACCACTCTCATTATCATCACGTAAGACCCTCCACCCTTAAGTGGGATTGAAAAATAATAGTTGATGAAAGGAGGGTAAAAATGAGGTCGTAAAATTAATAGTCCTTCGTACTTCTACCCTTAAATTCAGCACTCCCAGAATGCTGCCACCTGAATTTCATTCTCGGTAGCGCTTGGTGTACAGGTATATACAGTAGGTACACGACAGCAGGTGGGTCGGGTTCGAACCGACTAAACACGCCGCCTATGGGTCTTTAATTACCGGAGGTGAGATTATACAAGAAATATCTCTCGCACCCCGGCAGACCCGGGGACATCTTTTTGAAATGACCTCCTTCACCTAAAGTGGGAATGATGGTGTCCGTCGTCGCGGCCTGCTTCTGGTAGGGTGACAGACGACTCCACCCGTCACCCCCAGACCCACGAGGTGGGCCATGGTCTGTGTAGCAACGGCGCACTTAATGAAGTATATAAATAAATTTCAATCACCTGCTAAGTCATCGTTGACATAGTGGTAGTAGTTCGTTATGTTGCCTATCAGAGTTCCCATCTCTGCCTCGGAGATCGCTGAAAAAAAAAAGGTAATAAAACATTTGTTTCACGGATTTCGTAAGGGAAACCCCTTTCCGTAGGTATAATGAAATATTGAGGCATTACCAACTATTAGGTAATCTGTGGCATTACTAAATACTAAGCTTTTTCAAATCGATTTAAAATGGGAAATATTTTACATTTTTATTTTCAAAACGACATTTTAACCGTTTAATAAGCGTTGAAGAAGAATACTGTTTATAGGGAGTAGGGTAGGGTACCTATAAGGTTTGCCCATTCGAATGGATGTCTGAGGAGGGGGGAGCCTACTCATAATTCACAAGACGATAAAAGTTTGTTTGACGCATCTACTAATAGAACTAAGTATTATAAATGTTTTCATGAAATTTTTTGATGTTTGTTACTTTTTCAGTCGATCCCACTGAATGCATTTCGCTGAGATTTGGAACAGTGATAGATTTTACTATAACAACGTGCTACTTTTTATCCCGGGAATAGGTCCCATAGGTTGTTGGGTTTTGCGAGAACTGAATCAAAATTACACAAGCCGCAGCCGCGCAGGCAAATAGTTATTTCATGAATAAGCGTGGGGAAAACCTCTACTCTTACGGAGTCTTACATTCGCATTCTTTCGTCACAAGGAAATGATTAAAAAGGAAGTTATTTTGGTTTACAACAGGTTTTCAATAAAATGTGGAAGTGTCTACACCAATCGTGATTCGTAATTTTGAAAGTAAACTTTTCGCTTTATTTACAGGTAAGATTTAGGTTAACCTTGGTTAGTTCATCGGCTTTGTTGACCAAAATGTGAACGACCTTTTATATCAAAACTCAAAACTCATTTTGTCACAACCTCTATTATTTTCTACACTGAAATGCAGCAGATTATATAAGAGCAATTCTATGTAGGTACTCCTCTTTCTTATGACTTTGCCTTCAGCTTACCATCAGGCGTGGTGAAGTCAAATTGACGTGCCCTGAATATTTTATTTTTATGTTATTCTAAGAAATAAAAATTTGTACACCATCGAACAAATCCTATTATTATTACTATAGGTATACATAAATCTTATTCATTATCTTCTACGATTTAGACATACCTACCTAAGGCGGGGTGAAGTCGAATTGACGTGACGAAAAAAACCAGTATGTTTTTATTGTTTTTTTTTGATAATGTTTGCAACCTATTACCAAACATTTATCGTGGAAGATGGTTAAAATGATTTTTGCATGCAAAGCTTTCACGAAAAATTTTCAGTACATTTACCTACGGAGTTGTTAAAACCGTTTGCGTGTACAAATATAAAAAAATTACATTGTATCCACGGGGCCAAATATTGCTGGTGAATCCGTGGTGCACAACTAGTGTAACATAGGATAGAGATAAAGATAAACAAAAGTTGTTATAAAATTGATTCTTGTCCATAATATTCTGCTGTCTCCAGTGTACAAGAGATGATTTTAAATAATGTCAGCATGCAGATTATTAAGTTATTTTTCTATGAGTATACAATTAAAAATGTCAGATTGCAAATTAAACATGTCAAGGTTCACAGAGTAAGTCAATTTTGGATTCCAAACGTTCGTTTAAGAAGTCTTTTGTGGAATAATAACATTTATTCAAAAGGAATTGGAACAGTTTACATTTAAATTTCTTCCGGTCTGGAGTTTTAAGCGTTTAACGAACTAACAGACACGAAAGTATCACTAAAATTTATTTTAATTCTATTGTAATCGGGCGTCAATAGTGTTTGTCTTTGTCGCGACGTTTCATATAATTTAAATGTACCTACTTATGTATTTAAATAAGTATTTGTTTAAATAAAATGCTTTGGTTAACGGCCTTTTGTCCACTATGCATGTTAATAGGTACTAAAGTAGGTAGGTAGGTATATGCTAAATGGTTTATAAAATACAGTTTGATGCTCCGTAATTTATTTATCATTAGGGAATTTCGGAATTCAATTAAGTATGGAATACCATTAGGGTTGGTCGAAAATCATCTGGATTCTCCCGACTTTCGTATGATATCCAGACTCCCGACAAATAACAAAGTCTCCAGATAAATAATACCTATACGTACCTAGTGCCTTCCTTATCATCTGAGGTGAAGGCGTCAGATGCAACCGAGACTAACGAAAGGATGATGATGATGATGACGTACCTTTCTTATCATCATAAATATTTTATCAATCTAATGCAATATAATTTGGAAATACGTGGTGCTCGTTCTTTAAAAAAGGATAACTATGAGTAACCCTTTTTTGAAGAACTGCTTTTTAAACATTTTTACTCATAAATTTTCATTTCTCCTGACAACAATTCCAAATTCGATATTTTAAAATTTATCCGGATATTTCGATTTTGCGATCTGGCAACCCTAAATACAATACTATATTAGCCTAGAAGTGTTACAACTTCCGATAGTGCTATGCTTATATTATGTCACTAGGGAGGACTGTATTTGTCAATATTTTTACTTTAATTAACGCGCCAGTCTCAGGAACTACCAGCGGCGCCGGCGCGGCGGCGCGGCGGTGCAAATCGCGACTCGCCATACCCGGGGGCTAGATGGGGACACCAAGGTTCCTACATTAGGGGACGGAGATCATCTCAAAGAGATGTCCCCGGGTCTGCCGGGGTGCGAGAGATATGTCTTGTATAATCTCACCTCCGGCAATCAGAGACCCTTAGACGGCGTGCGTTGTAGTCGGTTCGAGTCCAAAATAATTACCGTCACTGACTTTGGCGGAGGTGGTATCCATGAGGATTTTGCGCAAGTTAACAAAAATACTATGAGTTCATTTTTTTGTGTTGAATAGTCCGCTTATTGGAAAAGTTTATTAATATGATAAATATATATATATCATCACGCTACTAATCTTGAGAGTGAAGCAATATAAATATATACGTTATTTTAAAATTAATAATCAATGGACATAATAATATAGCTTAAAGGGGTGATACGGGGCATACGGCCGCCGCCGATACGGAGTTTCAAAGTATGTCAGAGGCAATACCGGGGAGGGAAATACCGGCTAGTACAGTAGTACTTAATACCTAACATTTTAGAGGAAGCGTCTATTCCTACGATTATATTAGAAGATAATTTTGATTAATTATAATTTAATTAAAAATCTGTCAGTGTAGGGACTGTAACAATTTGCTATAATTGATACAAAAAGAAATAGGGCACCGTCGTCGTCGACATCGCTCAGTAATGTTACTTTTTAAATGACATAAATTTAAAAAAATAATTATGCATAGGCAACCAATTTTGTAGACACAAGAAGGGCTGATTTGATATCGTTAAAGAAATGCATTATAAGATTTATTTGTAGCTAAAATAATAGGATTTGTCCTGTGGTGTCATTAAATTTTGAATACCTCTAATGAAATCTAAAATGTATAAAAAATCTCTGTTAAAATATATTTATTTATCCATTTTTGTTAGGCTTGCAACAAATTGATTGCATTTTCATAACACACTGAATTTCAATTCACCTCACGTTACCACCAATTATTTTTATTAGAAATCACTTTGTATGCAAACGCCGCAATCACACGTTACGGATATTGTAAAACAGTTAAGTAAACACGCAATTTTCCCGCGTAAATAACTTACTGTGTCAGTAACTGAAAACTTTATAAAGAATTTAAATCAACGCATATTACTTACACATAATTTAAATACTCATTTTTATTTACACTTTTACTCTTACTCATTTTTATTTACACTTTTACTCTTTACGAATTAATTTATTATTTATAATTTAATATTAAATTTGTATTTTTTTTGTATATTATAATAATAATTATTATTATAAATAAAATACCTGCTTAATAACGTCTTGTAGGTGTCAAATACAGTGCTTGATTGAGCTTAGTGTAGCCGCGCGCAAACCCAAGCCGGCCAACACAGTCAATGAATTAAATAACTGAATTAATTAGAGTAGGTACACTTACTTACCTCCACTTAAACCTTATAAGATTGCAACGCAGTTTAACGAACTTCATAACAACAATTATTTTCAATTTACGCGGTGTATATGAAGTGATTTTAAATTACAATAAATTATACCTTGTCTAACTTTAAACTAATTTACATGGTGGTAAATGACGGGAATCTTCACTCGGCCACGGTACCTCGGCCTTGTTTTATTACTGTGTGATTGTGATTTTGTTTTTTTTTCATGAATTATGTAAGTAACTACTGTAAAATCAAGTTTATGTACATAATGTCACCGGACGACGGCGACGCTTTAGTGTAGGTTTTCCATTCCTTCTTTATTTTCTTATTAGACATAGGTAGGTAGGTACAATTATATTATCATTCTTACGATTCTTTTGCGGATTAAGTATAATGGACTCTTAAAGTTCTTAAGATCTATAAATCTATTAACAGTCTCAGTCTAATTTAACCAAAAGTAAGTAGGTACCTAACATAGATCAGATATCATTCATTATTAAAATAAACTAGATCGATGTCTTGTTTCTTTGTAAGAAAATAAACACATGCAAGTAGTAGCATAAGCTTAATTAGGTACATTAATAAGTACCTATACTCCATTTGTTTAGGTAAGTAGGTACCTACTTACCTAAATAAAGGTAAACAATCTTGTGGCAATTTTTTTATAAAAACACGCGTTTTAAACTAATAAATTAGACTAAGTAACTGACTAACTAGTGGTTCGACACAGGCTTTTAGTCTTCAAAATTATACTGAGTTTTTAAACAAAACATACTTATTTTAAAAGTGGCCATCTTATTTAATATTGAAACCACTGTAAATAGTGTGTTTACTTGTGTTTCGAGCCATACATGATTTATTATTACATAACTAAATATTATTCCTCTTTAATAATAATATTATTATACTTACTTAAATGAAAAAACATACTTATTTAAAATTTGAAAAATAGAGTGTCATCGGTATCGAGTACAAGGACCAAGTTACCGGTTGTTAGGGCTCCAGAGAGAGGAATCTCCTCACAATACGTGCCGTGTCGAGGAGTACTGCCTTCTGAGTCAAGCCGTTTATCCAGCTGCCCAACGAGAGCCTTCTAAGGTGGTGGTCGAGGCTCTTAGCAATCAGCCCGTGGGCTAATACGATTTATCGGGACAATGATTGCCGAATCAACACTCCACATGTCAACAACCTCACGTGAGCCAGGTTCAACTATTTAATGTCTGTTTTTTTGACTTGCATGTGGTTCTCGTCATGAGAAATAGTGACATAAACAATCAGTTATTATTATTATTATTACAGTATTTGATTATATAATTTTAGTAGGCCACTAAAATTGTTGGAATATTGGGGATATAAAAAAAATTACCTATTCCGTACGTAGTAGGTAACTATTTATTGTATCTACTCTGCATACTAAACACAATAAACACATTACCCTCCTCGCGCAGTCGGGTAAAAATACTTTTTATGAGTCTGTTCGTTAGCGATAGACGCAAAAACTGCTGAATGAATTGTGATGCAGTGTTTTTGTTTGTCACATTTAAAATCTCTCGTTTGTTTGGTCGCAATCGGTTGAGTAGAACCGAAGATGTAATCTACCGACAATAGCGCACGGGCGGAGCAGCGGGCGAAAGGCTAGTTAATATAATCCCATGAACCTACAATACATGTATGATAAAACTTTTATTACACCTTTGATCAAAATCTATCAATAGGTCAATGACCAAAAGCATTCTCAACCGGGTGACCTTCGTAAGTACACCAAGTGCATAAAATTAAGGAAGTTCTACAAGAATTTACAAAAATAATAATAGATCTAGAGCCTTTTAGCCAATTCAGAGCTGTCCAAACTGCGGAAATACCCTTACCTCTAGTGAGTGCGTCACTAGACCTCCTTGAGGTACGGTTGTCATGTAGATAACACCGGGTTTATACAGTGCGGGGTACACATACTTACACACGTGCATTTACTAAGAGATACGTGTCTACACAATCGTAGACGAGCCCATAATAAATTAATAAGTGTAGTATGTTGCAGAGGCATATCTCCACAATGCCTTTACCAGTCTTTACACAAATCTCTGCATCACCCTAAGGTTGACTGGTAGAAAATGCCATGACATTAATTCTGCCTTTTTATATTATGTGCAAAAAGTTTAAATAATTAAATATGTGTAGTACAGTTGCAGAACTTATCTCCACAATGCCTCAACCAGTCTTTACATAAATCTCTGCATCGCCCTAAGGTTGACTGGTAGGAAATTCTGCCTTTTTATATTATGTGCAAAAAGTTTAAGGCGAGGTTGCAGTGAGTCAAGTAGGTATTTTACGTCGCCTCAGTACCTCAGTCCCCGCAGCCGAATCGAGTGTAATCGACGCAACGAGCGGGCAGCGCGGGCGGCGCGCAGGCGCGCGCCGTCGTATAGTATAACCCGGTACGCGAAAACTCGAGACTCGCGTTTGTTACAAAAACTAAGAAACTGGGATGGAGTCCAAAAGCTGACAAAGGGTGACACCTAAGACCTGAACATATAGGTCATAGGCCACCGTGACCCTCTTCGCATCAGGTGGGCCGTATGCTTGTCTGCCACATAAGTGATATAAAAAAACATGTTGTTCTGGATGAAGGGAGGGTGGGATTGATTGTAAGAGTTCATCGGAATACTCACTATAGGCTATGTGTACCTTTTTCACTTATATGTGTATATACTGTGTAGCAACACTGTTTTTAATTATATAAAAAAAACATACATGAAGTTGCGTGCGGGAGATTGTAGTGCTATTTTAGAGTACTCGTGTCTGTGACGTCACCAAACTAGGGTGTCACTACGCCACGGGCACGGTACGTATATCGTAAAAGCAGTAGGTTAGATTCGGGCACATAATGTTATAGTTTTTCATTGTATAGTTAGAGAAAAAAATCACTTAAATTTAACATACATATTTTTGTATTTTCATTTCATTGGAACATATGAACATACAGAAAAAATAAAAGCGTCTTCAAAAAACAAAACCTATTGAAAAGTGAAACATAAATAAACACATTACCACTTCTTTGCGTCGCGCAGTCGTCGGGTAAAAAAGACATTTTGTGCTGCCTACTGATCTGTTAGTAGATAGATAGTTAGTAGAAAATGCACGTCGTCACATGCAATCTTAAAATCAAGTCAAGTTTCTTTCAACTTAACTGGCATTTTAGGGTTTAGGTTTAGGGAGACGCCCAAGATCGTGTGAAGTGGAAGAGGAAGAGCCGGAAGGCGGACCCTGAGCTCCGAGTTCACCTTGGCCTTGGATGCAGTCAGGAAAATAAGTCTCTATGAGGATGGTGATGATGAAAACGCACAATTCAAAAATTTTCAAATATGATATTATACTCTCTGTTTGTAGCACTAAAGCCAGTCTCAACTAGATTGGATTGATGCTGATGTGAAGTGATCGAAGGAACATGGTTTTCGTTATTTTCTTTCTCTTCGTTCAAGACGATGCTTCTAATAGGCATACCACGGATATGCCTTGAATCAACTAACTCCGGCAGCAGACTATTCATATAAAACTGAATTATAAACCAAAAAACAAAAAATAACCATAAACCAAAAATACACATTTTGCACCCTGTCACATGCAACTGACCTTGAATTTGGTAAAACCAATTACTATTTTTATTTATGGTAAATTGTTAAGTTGGATTTTATTATTTTCTAGAGATTTTTCTAAACCATTTTTTGACGACAATTTTGTCATTTCCAACAAGACCATCTGGAGTGGCTCCAATAAAAGGGTATTTGCGGTCAATAAAAGTCCACACTGATCTATTTTTATGTTTTTCTGTTGTTCCATTTGCTGTATGGAATGTTTTTCGTTTTCGATGCCGTGAGCTACTGAAACCACTTGGTTTAGATTTTATTATATAGGATTATTTTTTACTAATGGTGCACTATCTATTGTAACTTTTCGTTTACAAATGGGACCGAAGTTTGAAGCTGTTGTTATTTTTTTTTTAGTTCGAGCCATTTACTTGAATCTCTTTGTAAAATTTTTGATCGTTCAATACGGTCCTGTCTGCTGTAAGTTTCATCAGGTTTATGAGATAATTTTTTTCACCAGTTTTATAATATTCAAATATGTCACAGATTTTAGTAAAAGTACTGATAGTTACGTGGCAATTTGCAAACTAGAATTAGAAACGTCTACGGGCTGTTCAACACCAGCGGCTTTTCGCTTCTCATTGCAGCACTGTAACATAAAATATGTATAATTATACTCAGCTGCGGTAGCCTAGTGACTAAGGCAATCTATTCAATAAAAAATACTAACTTCGACCAACTACTGACGTGAACCCACTTGTAATTTAGCTAAGAGTTAGGGGCTAAGAAGACTAGAGCAGTCATCAAGCATACCAAAATTTTTAGAGCCATAGATATAGACTAGTTATTGTACACCAAATTCAAATTTTTATATACCTACTGTACATTTTTTGTACAGTGGCACAAAAGAAAAAAATAAATAGACATAAATTAAATTAAATTGACAGCACAATTGTGCGAGCGAGAGAAAGTGATAAGCTGCGCCATTTTAGAATTCTTCCTTTAATGAACCGAGTTATACCCATATTTTCAGCGAAACCGATTATATACGTAATAAAGTGCGGGGGGGAAGCTCGCAGAAACAAACAGCACACGTCCTACCTTGAACACGCCTCGGCGGGTACTGACTCAACTGACTGACCGCTGCGAGTGCTCAAATGCAAAGATTTTCAGGTTTTATAAGTTTTTGAAAAAAAAAATAATTGCTTGATAAAAAATAATTTTACCAGTCGCTAGATATTTTTATGCTCTTTATAATGATATCAATCTCGGCATTATTTGATGATGGCGTCTTAGTGTAAAACGTGTTTGAAATATCGATTTGGAGCGTTTTAGACCCATGTTTGACGCTAATTTCTATCGAGGCAATTAACATGAATCGTGTTTCTGTTTTCACAGGACCCTAGAAGGTATAGTCTATTTTATGAATGTGCTTTTTATTTAGCGCAATTTGCTATATTACTTGATATCCAGACGTTTAAAAATTTTAAAAATTACTGCAACCTGGCCTTAAATATATAAATGCGTGTAGTGCAGTTGCAGTGGCATAGCTAATGCAGACCCACGATGAGGCTGCACAAATCACAATTCTGTACAACGGTCAAGCGAGGTCTCATGCATATTCATGTACTGGAACTGTCATCTACTACTACGTTGGAACAATACATATTTATACATTATGCAGTAGTACCTACTGAGTTAATTATGCAGATGAATATCGGAATATAACTAAAACAATTTCTAGTGATGATATTTTATTGTGTGCGCGTGTAAGTGTGAAAGACCGCGGTAGCCTAGTGATATGGGTAATGGACTGCTGAGACGAGGTCTCGAGTTCGATCTCAGGTTTTACCATGGCACACACCAATGACTTTTCGATGCTTTTCGAAGTTATGTGTGTATTTATCGCAGGTTTATAAGTGCCCGGTGGCAATAGGCTCGCCACCTATTACATTGGGACCTAAACATAAACTGGCGAAATGTGGGTGCTAGCACCTCTGCCGGCCCCTTCGGGGATATAGGCGTGAGTTTATGTTATGTTATGTAATCTAGTACAATAGATGTTCATATTCAATTAGGTTACAATAATTGCGGACCCTGTCGGGCACAGCAAAATGTTTGGAGAAAGGAAGAATCAGGGTCCACCTATTGAGGTAAGCCAGTTCTCCAAGCTGGTCTGAATTGGAGAACAATCAGATGTACTGCCATTAGGGCGGTAAAATCGAAACAGTGACCTCAACAACCAAATTGGCGATATCAAAGTTCTGAAGTTAGGCTAGTCGGACTTTTCAGGGCTCCAACTACGCGTAACGACTGCCATAGATGTTCGTATAGCAACCGGGACCGACGGCTTAACATGCTCTCCGAGGCAAGACCAGACCAGTGCAAATAGATCTATAATTATATGCCATATTCATGCCTACAAATATTTGCACTGAACGGGGATCAAACTCGCGCCTCCTGCGTAGTAGTCCCGTTCACGACCGCCACGCCACAGAGGCTGTCAATCCCAATGTCACTATTCAATTCAAAATTAGACGGCACATTGTGTTTGTTTTTATTACAATACTTATGACAGTGTCATAAAATGTAGTCCAAATAGAATCTTGATGTCAAATATTTCATAATTTATAAAATAGAAAAAATACAATAGGTTGCTTTATTAAAAATATACCTAAATATGTCAGCAGGTATAAATCACGGATTAATAAATAGTTACTAAATAGTATAAATAAACGTCAGCTAAAGTTAAATTTGAACTATATTTTAGAAATAAATTATATTATCCTACGGTTTGATTAAATTATTAAATATTTAATTAAAGTAAAAAAACTGAATTAAATAATTACAGTTGTAATACACGTTTAAACATGTAAGTGCTTTCAGTGTAATGACTCATAATCCAGAAACTGCAAGGAGGACGATGAAACACATACCTACCCCAAACCAGAGGATTACATGAACCTACCTAATTAAGAGAAATACCACCCTAATTGAGAAGACTATCCCTCCTCAAACGTAGGAGCCGGGTTCGGGTCGACACAAAGGATCCAACAGGGTCAAAGTGTCCGTGATAGCTCCAAGAACACGCCAATCATAGACAATAATCCAAAGAACAAAATAATCCAGTGCGCCAGGACCTAGATTTTCTCGCGACTTGGGTCAAGATACATGGCGGGCGATATATCTATATCTGTACCTATAGTGTAGATGAAACCCTTAAGTGTCAAAGTGTCTAAAAGTACCGGGAACAATGTGCGAGAAAAACTAAAGTGAAAGTGAGAAACGCGCTCTGCCACAGATCTCGTATATCACTTTCACTCTCGAGGTGTCAAGCGCTCGAGGTCGGGAGGTTAGACAGAAGTCGCTTCCATAAAAGCCAAACCAAATGAGTACGAGCAAGTTACCTTTAAAGAGAGCAAGGTGATCTTTAATAGGGATGTTGTCAAGTTCGGCCGATTTTTTCCTGAAAAAAAATGTGCATTGAAAAATAATATATTGCCTAACTAAACTGGAACTAAAACTTTTTATCTTTACAGAAAATTTTAAAAAGCAATTAGTATCTATGCTGACTCAAATCAAAATTAGATAGGAAAAAGTGAATGCTTCGACGGGATTCGACTTCGCGATCTTTCACTTGCAGGAGAACGCTTTTACCGCTAAGCCACGAAATTCTCCTATACAATCTTTGGCGCAATGGTGGGAGCCATCTATCGATAACTATACGAACTATCGGTGACTATGAATAACTTTTTAAACATTGTGTTTTGATAACTCCGCCTGACCTATGACCTATGTGTTTTGCTTTAACTCAGTTAGGTACATACATTTGAAACTTAAATTTATAGGCATATTGAATAAAATATTCCTAACTGCTGGGTTGTTGGCGGAAACTTCAAAATCGCCACAGTATAAAAAAAAATCCGCCTAATCAAATGTAAAGAAAATTTTGAGAAGCAACTCGTAATAAGTTTTTACAAGTTACTAGCTAACCCGGCGAACTCCGTTTTGCCATGTGAAAAATGATTTTCCCGCTTTTCTGTTGAAATTTTTCCTGAATTTTCTTTGCTGTAACGGAGCCCGTGTGTTCTGGAGTTATAGCGTCAGGAAAGAAAACCCGACTTATTTTTATATAGTAGATAACCTTGTATATTAGGTTAAGGCTCACGTCAATATAATAATATGGAGGTATGTATTAGGTTATAACCTTTTAGATTCTTTATTAAATTGGGATTTACTTTCATTGTACGTATTGTAATTTATTTAAAATAGGTTAGGAATATTTAGAATTAATAATTTTGAATATGTTTAATGTACAATTTTGAATTTATATAATGTGTAATTTATATAATTTGAATTTTAGGCAACTTTTTAGCGCAGTAATCTCCACACGTAGGTACTAACCCCGTCGGCCGTCGGCGTCGGTGGTAATACATAGCCAACTCGAATCAAGGGTCTTTGATTCTCGTGCCTTGACTGCTCCAATGATGTGACAGGCAAATCAAATCAAATCAAATCAAAAATCATTTATTCTGCATAGACCAGTAAACGGCACTTACAAAACGTCAATATCAACAATATTTTATGCAATGGACCACCGGTTCGAAACGCGGCCCCGACCTGAGAAGACTCCGGCAAGAAACTCAGCGGGCTTTTTTTTAGGCTTCAGGGGAGTCTCTATGGAGCTGCCCCCGCGGCCGGGTTTGGTAACTGGTTGTACCTACGTATAAAAAACTGATTAGATATAATTATATCCATTCAACCCAAATCTTGACAACCTCGGTTACGTGGGTATATTAAGCTCCTTAGTCGCACGGAGGCTTGATTGATTTTGTGTATACTGTGGCTGGTATCTTGTCATAATGTCATTGTATGCTCTTTGATAATGTCATCGAATCACGTCAAAGTGAAAATCATGAAAGTCATAAGATTTACGTAAACTTTAAATATTTATACATTGAGGTTGGTCAATAAGTACCTACCTGCAATTTGGTATGCAGCGAACCTATTTTCTGCTATGGCACGGCGAATGTCGTCAAAACAATTTATTCAATCTTCTTGAAAGATATGACTAGTTCCATTGGTTCCATATCGAAATCTTTCAAAACTGCTGTTACTCTATCATATAAAATACTTGGAATGGGAACCAACGAGCTGCCAAAACCTCCTATCTTCATGCTACATGGAGCTGTAGGACATAAAGGACAATTGAGCAGCATTGGCAAAACTTTATTGAATATTACTAGGCGAACAGTAGTAGTGGTTGACCAAAGAAATCATGGTGAAAGTCCGCATACGAAATCACACAAATATACAGATCAAGCGGCCGACGTCTTGCAATTGTTCGAAAACTTGGGCACACGAGAAGCGACGCTGATAGGCTACGGAATGGGAGGCCGAACAGCCATGGCGGTGGCGTTGACAGCGGTGAGATGCTTAGTTAAATATTATTTTATACTACTTAGGTGGCAGACAAGAACACAGCCCACCTGATGGGAAGCGGTCACCGTGGCTTATGGACGTTTGCAACACCAGAGGTGTCACACACGTGCTGCCTACCCTGTAGAAACCTTCTAATGCCCTTCTTGAAGAACCACTTAGGTGGCAGACAAGCACACGGTCCACCTTGTAAGTGGTTACCGTGGCCAGTGGCCTATGAACGTGTACGACATCAGGGGCGTCATACTGATGCTGCCGAACATGTCAGAACTTTCTAATGCTTCTAAAAGCCTCTTATTTCTCCCCATTCTCATTTTAATCTTATCACACACAGATCTCTTATTTCTTAATATGTAGCGTTTGCAACTCCTAGACCGATGAGTTTCCAAATGCTAATACTTAATACATTTATTGTACCTATGTGAAAAAAGTTTGCTTACAATTATGGAAAGTTTGTTTTAATTATTTTATCTTATTACTTGTTTGTGTTCTTGTTTCATTCATTCTTTTATACTATATTATTGTGCATTACTTAAATTGTCGTAATAGCGTATGTATAATCTTATAAACATAGAGGTGATAAAAATTTATTCGGTACCTAGGTATAATTTTGTCAAGTAATTATACATTTTATACAGTTCAAAATTACATTGAAATGTTTACGAACTTGTCCGTAGCACCACCCTCATCCATGTATTTTCAGCCGAAAACAGTTAAAGGTTTAATAGTAATGGATATATCGCCTATATCAATACCCAGAACCTACAGAGATTCAGTTTTAAAATTGTTAGAGGGCATGAAAGCGATCGACTTCAAAAATGCGAAACTGTTGTCAAAAGCAAAAGCTGAAGCAAGCCTGCAATTGAAGAAGTTCAATGCAAATGAAGCTATAATGTCACTTGTGGTGTCCAACATAAGGCGGCAACCGGACGGGTCGTTCGGCTGGGCTTGTAACGTAGATGTGTTGATAAAACAATACGAATACTGGATAACTTTCCCTGAACAGTTGAAACGGAAAGTATACGATGGCCCCACGCTGTTTATTGGTGGTCAATTGTCGGACTTTATTCCGTAAGTCAGCATTCATATATTTATTTACACTAATTCCATAGCTAATAATATCCCCTCGGATACCCCTACCGGACAGGGAATCCGAAGGGGATCATCTCGAAAGAAAGGGCCCAAGTCTGCTGGAGTGCGAGGGATATGTTCGCTACTATATCTCACCTTAGAAAACTAAAGACCCGAATACGGCGCACGTTTAGTCGGTTCGAGTCCGTCATAACCTCTCTCACCGGCTGATCTCGGCTCATCCGTGGGGATTTCGCGCACGGAAAAATAAGGCACCGACAGTGAGTCACCCTGGCATCTAATCCTCCAGTGAGACACCGTGTGGTTTTAGTCAGTTCGATTCTGGACATACCTACCCGAACCATTTAACGTACCTACTGAGCTAATTCTTACAAAGTACGGGATATACTTATGATCGTCGCCATAAATCTAGTTAGTTTGATCTACTTTCATAGGCTATTTATAGTTTATATTATAGATTGATAGCACTTGGTGGACCTTATTGTTACACAACATATTGATTACACACTTGTACTTCTTCGTGGAGAAGTACGGTACGGTGTGTACCTATTGGTAGGTACTGGTAGATATACATTTTTTTTAAATTAACCACTTATGAATTGAAATATGGCGCAATATCGTATTGTGTTCAGGATTTAGGACGTACATAACTGTCAATGTAAGCCGTTGAGAATTCCGCAAGGCGAAACCAGTTAGTACGTTTAATAATAAATCTTCTTTCCCTGAACCTTTTTCCCAACTCAGTTGGGGTCGGCTTTCCAGTCTAACTGTGATGCGGCTGAACTTCGATATTTTCCGTGAAGCGACTGCCATCTGACCTCCACAACCAATGGTCTAATGACCAATGGCGATATCGAAGTTCCAAGTTAGGCTGGTTGGACTTTTGAGGGCTCCAACTACCCGTAACGACTGCCATAGATGTTTGTATGGCAACCGGGACCGACGGCTTAACGTGCTTACGTTTAATAATAAATAACTTATAGAAATACAAGTGTGTCATCAATATGTGTAGGTACTTTTATATGATTAAATGACACGTGCGTTGTTTTGTTTTATAGACCTGACGAATTAAACTTGGTACGAGCTATGTTCCCGCGGTCTGTGATTACCTATGTGAAGAGCGCCGGCCATACGGTCTATAACGACGACCCTAGAACGTGTTTAGAGCTAATGATTAAATTTATAAGAAGCCTTTAGTCCCACAAATCTAAATAAATAGATAAAAAGTCTATATAACTACCTACAGAGTTTACTTATTATTTTTAATTAAAATCAACATAATCGTCGTAGATTAGTGTCTCTCGAATCTCTAACATAGTATGATATGTGTGATAGTATGATATGGTAGGTACTTTATCTGTGGAATCTCTTTTGATCAATAAAATGAGAAAAAATTTCAGGTCAGTGTTTGGTAGATTTCTCGAAGAGGTTGGATATGGGTTTTAAAGATAAACCACAGAGTAAGTAATATACTACGAGATACGAGATATACGAGTCTTACATTATTGCAAATATCGCAATTTACGAAATACCTATAACCTACGCCATCTATCGATTTATGAACTAAAATGTTTTTGTCAATTAGTACAAAGTATTCATTATACGCAAAGGTTTTACCAACTAAAGGAAACGTAATGCACTAAACTTTTTTAATACATATTTTCAAGATTTTTTCAATTACTTATAGATTCAAAGTGCGTTTGAGAAATAAGAAAACTAATATGGTTTTACAAATGGGAAACGTGGTTGTTTTTAACAGAACACGTTAAACTTGCGTCAAGAAATGGAACGTAATTACTTGCGAAAAGTCACGTAGGCCACCGTCCACCGTGCGTGTTTATATTTTGATCAAAAAAGTAACCTGTGAGTTTTATTTCAATAACGCATTGGGTGATTTATCTGAATTAAAATATGAGTTTATAGCGTCTTGATGATGGAAGACTTGGCCAATAACCCGGGAGTTGTGGTGGTGCGCGCCAAACCAGAAGGACAGCGAAAGACATTCAAGCCAAATATTCGTGCAGTAAATAAAATTCCAAATGAATTATTAAACGATCCCTTACTAAATAGAGCTTGTGAAACGTTGCCACAGAATTATAACTTCGAAATACATAAGACAATATGGAGAATAAGATCCTTAAATGCGAAACGTGTGGCTCTTCAAATGCCCGAAGGTAAATGCACATAATATTAAATAGGTGTATGTAATTTAAATATAACTTATCCAAAAAAACTTTACAACGTGTAAATTGATTAATTTAATTCAGTATTACCTATATTTTCTAAGGAATATCTCATATTGGTCTACATAATTCAAATAAGACATACATAATGAAAAGAATAAGTAATGTCTCTGGTTACATTTACGATTCTCTCGTCTTAGACCTTAGAATTCTATATACCAACACAGGCAAACTGAAACGGGATCTGAGATTAATAAGCTATTAACTTGTCAGATATAGTTGGCTATCATAAAAGTACATATTTAAGTTTAGTTGACAGTTTAATAATACGGTACCATGGTAATGACTACTGGTAAACTTATTCTATCTTCACTTGTAATAATAACTTTATGCATACACTCCCTCACTTCTGTGACATTAATTGTAAAGTAATCATGCAATATCCTACATATTAAATTATGATCATAATATTGATAATGTTTTTTTCAGGTTTGACAATGTTTGCCACGACACTGTGTGATATAATAGAAACATTTACTGATGCTGACACAGTCATAATGGGTGACGTTACTTATGGTGCTTGTTGCATCGATGACTTCACTGCTATTGCCCTTGGTGTGGACCTGCTAGTACACTATGGTCATTCCTGCCTTATACCCATTGACCAAACCAGTGATATAAAAGTGCTCTATATATTTGTAGATATCAAAATTGACCCTTCACACTTCGTAGATACAATAAAATTAAATTTTCCAAGTAAAAGTCATATAGCTTTAGTCAGTACAATTCAATTTGTTACAACTTTACATTCGGTAGCTAAAAATCTTAGAAGCGAAGATTATATAGTGACGGTACCACAGTCAAAGCCATTATCTCCGGGTGAAATATTAGGATGTACTGCTCCTAAACTGGATGCTGAAGCTATAGTGTACCTTGGTGATGGTAGGTTTCATTTAGAAGCCATAATGATAGCCAACCCTAAAATTCCCGCTTATAAATATGATCCGTATGAGAAAAAATTCACATCGGAATTGTATGATCACGAATTAATGCAGTCAAATAGAAATAGTCAAGTAAATGTAAGTAAAACTGCTGCCCGATTCGGTCTCATTCTTGGCACATTAGGTAGACAAGGTAGCACAAAGGTATTGAGTAATTTAGAAAAACAAATTCGTAATTCTGATAAAACATTTGTTAAAATACTCCTGTCAGAAATTTTTCCTAGCAAATTAATGTTATTTGGACTTGATGCCTTTGTACAAGTGGCATGTCCAAGATTATCTATTGATTGGGGGGCAGCTTTTCCAAAACCCCTGCTTACACCTTATGAACTTTCTGTAACGTTAGGGAATAGCAAATGGTTAAAAGACGATGGTACTTATCCTATGGATTTCTACTCAAATGACAGTTTAGGACCATGGACCCCTAATTACAAGCCTGTAATATGTTCAGGCACAGATAAAAAATGTGATAATTGTTGTGGTGCTAAGGATAAATAAGATTATTTCTGGAACTAAAAATCTCACAAATATTTATCAGAATTGTACATTGACGATTACTTACTATTATAAGTTGAATTAGGGGGCTGCACTCCAAAGCACTGCTGCAACCACACAACATATTGCCCTGCAAAATGTTTCATGACATCACTTGTAAAGAATCCAAACCATCTCTAAAGCACACTGGTTCATAAAGAATAAGGGAAAATCCATGACTATCAAAATATGCCTACAGTCAGGCAGATGTCAATAACAACAGCAAAAAATATAAGGAAAGACTATAGAACCTCAGGAATAATCTGGTAAGGGACCTACTAAACAGGCACGAAAATGTTACCTCAAAAGTTGGCAAATACTGGACCAAAAGAGCTAAATCCTGCAATCCAATTTGGTGTGATTTAATGGAATAATACCTATACGCCAATAATTCTAATTCATCTGATTATGGCTGGACAGCCAATTACAGATCATAAAAGGTAAAAAAATAAAAAAAAACAAGCTTGTCAAGAAGCATAAATGTAGAATAATTTGCTGTGTGCTTACTGTGCAGCAACTTAGTGCTTTGGTGTGTGTGTATTTTAATTGTAGCATATTTTTTTGTATAAAAAATAGGGATATTACCATAACATCTGACAGTGTTATATTGTAGGTATTTACATTTTAATACAGTTAAAGTTTACAAAATACTAATTGTATTTACAACAATAATATCAGGCAGACTGAAAGTATCAAAATATTCTGGATTGAAGGGGGACTTTCAAGGATTTACTCGTACTTTGAATATGCTATTACCTAGTATGAAATGTTTGCAGCTGGTTTCCAGAGAACACTTGATTGTGTAAATAAATGTATTGTTATGGATAATTTTGTAAATAGGGAATTTAATAATTTATTGTTAATAAAATTGCTACCTTATTTGTAATTGGTATACTTACTCCATTCGCTTTATGAGGAATATTATTTATATCCTCTTAAGTTTAACCGACCTTAGTTTTAAAACTTTATTCAAGATAATAATTTAAGGTATTAAGTCTCTACTATATAATAATAATCTATGGTATTAAGCTGTCGCCCGCGGCTCCGCCCGCGTGTATGCTGATTATCGCGTTATACGACTCACCCGTTTCTCTTCTTGCCACTCTATAATAGGTACTTCTCCTTGCTGTCATGACAATGGAAATAGCGATATTAGCGCCAGTGTATAAAAATCTACCGGATCTATAAGAGATTTATGATTATTGCTTCGATCCCTTGGATGCGGAGCGTGATGATATATAGCCTATGTTACTCCTTGATATTGTAACTTTTTATAGGTAAAAGAATTATTGAAATCGATCCAGGAGTTCCGGAGCCTGTTACGTGATAAACAAACAAATAAACAAATCTTTCCTCTTTATAATATTAGTGTAGATTAGCCTGCCGCCAGCGGGGGCAATCAATTGCAATCAAATAAACGTCGATTTGTTTCATACGTATTAAAAGTCTTGCACCTAATACGTAACAAACAAAAAAAAACATCCAAGTCCAATCAGTAGTACTTGCGTCCTACGCAAACAAACAGACGAGAATTCCAAGAAAGTTCAAAATCAAAATCAAAAATCATTTATTCTGCATAGCATGCACCAGTAAACGGCACCCACAAATCAACAATATTTTATCAAATGCAAATGGACCAACGACCGGTTCGAAATGCGGCCCCGACCTGCGAAGACTCCGGCAAGAAACTCAGCGGGCTTTTCTTTTTTTTTTTGGTCTAATTACAATAATTTACTTAGTCTAGATACCAAATTTAGCTGAGTAGCTAGTTGAGTGAACAGCTCCTTTCCAGGCTTGTTTATCATCCAAGTATCTTCCGGTTCCGTTATTCTGTATAACATATTACGTATAACCCAAATATTCTTCTTTTAATATCTCGCTATGTACAGACACGACTTATAATATTATTCAATAATATTATTTTAATTTACATCAGAAAAGCGCCTAACCAAAAAGTACCTGTAGTTTTATCCGAGGTAAGTACACAAAGCAAAAATGATAACCTAACCATCTAATACAATCTATTTATGATTTGAGTCAAGTGGACGAAGCACCCGTATGTTTTACATATGTGTGAGAACAGTCAATATCAATAACAATAACTCATTTCTTTGAAGTCACATATGTGTGCGTCATCGTTACAGGCGTATTAGTGTATTACGTTTATGTGCCAGTGAATTGTGAACGATTGAATATGTGTTAGTGAGTGATTTGACTGCCATCGAATGAGAAGGTAAATTTCACCAATACAGCATAGGCTCACGTAGTTGAGTGGTATTATAGGCGTTATGGCAATGCGAAGGTTGCGAGTTCGAACCGCAGCTATATTGATATAGGCGGTTTGATTAATTAATAGTTTTATTTTAGTTCTTTATTTTGTTTGTGATATTAAAGAACCATACAGTCGACTTATATACTAAGTGTTCCGTAATCTCAAAAATAATATGGAAAATAAAACAACATCATTGTTTCAATGATATAATTATAAAATAAGATTGTTCAGTAAATAAATAATTTAGTTGTGTTGCGTCGTAGAACTATATAGGTATTATATATATACTTATAAGTATCTAAAAAATCTCAAGTCACAATGTTTGTAACTAAACTAATTCTAAACAGTTAAACAGATTTTGTTAAATATTTTTGCTAAATAGTATTTAGTAGACCTAAGAATAGTCATATACTATTGTGCGGGATGATTGAAATCCAAGCGGGCGGAGCCGAGTGCAATACGTTTAGGTTTATACATTAAACATTCTTTTATAATGAATAAGTTATTCAATATTATCCTTCTGGATGTTTAAATCAGACAAGTATGGACGCAGGTAAACTAATTAACTTTCAGTAACTAAAGTGTAGTGAATCACCATGTTAACGTTTAGAAATTATACTATATGCAAATATAATAACTTCTCATTTCGTTAACAATAACATCACTCACTTATTTACAGTTCAATTTCTTTATTTCTCAAAATGATGCCACATAATTACCTACATCTTTTAGTTCCTAGGCACTAGTGCGAAGAAATGGCGCAACATATTCCAACTTTTATTATAAATAGTAATAATAGTCATTTATTTGCTTAAATTTGCCTGTATATTAGATAGTAAGTATATAGGTATAAGTACATAGTATATAATAGGTATATAGGTATAAGTATATAGTATATAATAGGTATATAGGTATAAGTATATAGGTTTTAATTATTCCAAGTTATCTATACTGGAGTATATATACCTAAGTATAATTGAAACCACTAAAATACAGACTTACAATGTAATTAAACAGAGATAATAATAATAAGAGCACCTACTTCAACCAACCCACCAGGACCCATCGAGGACATCCAACCCCAGTACCCTAAAGTAATATGACCACTAGACCTGCACGGTAGAATATTTTTTGGCAATATCGCTCACCTGCTTTTCTCCATAAAATTTTGCGTCCATCCTTGTCTGATTTAAAACATTTTTCGTCACTAAATATTACTATATTGTTGCACCAGTCAAAATTTAAATAGTCCCTGGCAAAACTTAACCTACTTCGACGATGAAGATCTGACATCAAAATTTTTCTTGCCGGTCTGCGACATTTGATCCCAGCCGCCCGAAGATGGTTCCTTACTGTTTGCGATGTAACATGGTATTTGGTGGTCATAACACGGGTGGACATAAAGGGGTTTTCTACCTATATGTTTTTCCACCACCTCTTTATGCACAGAACACGCATCGGTGTAGGCAAAGACTTTGGGGCCAGGCTGAAGACGGTCTATGGTGCCTGAATCGCCATATCGGCGCACCCACCGCTGCACAGCTTCCCTCTATAATGAAAAAAAAGTAATAAAATTCCTTGTTAAAATTCTGTAAAATTTATCTACTCATATATTTTTGTTCATTATTAGTTTTGGAAGAAATAATAGATTATCCAGGATTATAAAATCAAATAACTTTCATAATAATAAATTGCAGAAAATACTACTTACCGATATGTTCAATTTTCGAGATATTTCATGTATTGAAATATTTTACTCATGCAAAGTTTTTATATGCGCTCTCATAATAGTTGTAAGTTGTTGATTCATTTTTATAAATAAAAAAAGTGTTATTAGCCGTGTGGAAAGCACAACGAATCCAATTGTTGACAGATAAAATTAAAATTATCATGTTATTTTAATCATGAGAATGAGGGTAGCATAAATTCCAATACATACGAGAAACATTCATGCAATCATGTGTGTGCAACAATACTCGCTCAGTAATAATAAAAATACTACTGATTTAAGTTGCTATAAAATTATAACTAAAATATCAAGATACTTTTGTGATGTTACCTAAACATTCCCTTAATAGGTAAGTAATTAACTAAAGATATACAAATATTAAAAGTTCAAAAAGTAAAATTCGACCGGGAATCGAACTCAAAACCTTACGATATTTAAACTTTTCAAAAGCGTATCTGTAAACCCCGGGGTCACAAAGGCTTACTAATATAATATCAAAAACCACGTTCATATACTAGTAATAAGAATTTTATGAGTTATTCTTATTATTGAAGAAATTGTAAACTGATGATTGAAGATAAATAAATACGAATGGTTTTGAATCAATTGTAATTTGCAAGTGTGTAGGTGTGTGTGAGTGAGGAAACGAGTTATTGTTACACACACATATATGTAGAACATACTGGTGACCTTTTCTGCTTGCCAAAATCAATATAAAGATCTGTATAATACTTATATCACCAGACAGGCTATCGTTGTTGTCTTGTGTACATCATTTTACGGTTCTTACAATTTATTCAGGCGCTTAGTTACACATAATGACCACTTTCCCATTGGTGAAGGTGGAGGCGCTTATTTCGGGTAAAGCATACGTATCTAAGTATTCATTGAATGTAAATTTTCTGTAATTGGACAAGTACAAAAAGTATTATTAGTTATTTAACGTGTTTGGTGTTCTCCGAGATAGGGAACACAATTCCCTCCGGCCACTTGGATCCCATGTCTATAATCCCATTGACCAATGCAACTAGCTATCTTTCTACCTCGATCGATCTTGACTTGGATATCCAACATTCTATCGCTTCGACTTCGACATAAAATTTTGTACGAACTTATTTTACAAAACTCCAATGAATGACGTCACTCAGTACGGTCACATAGTCACATCACAATCACAATACACATACCGTCAAACTGTTATCAGTAGGTAGCTACTGATTTTCAGTGAACACAATGTACCTATATTATAACCACATCCGTAGTTTGGTCATTGGTTACCGGTCTACATGGTTACTACTGATTATAAATATCATTTTTTTCCATCTACATAGAGCGGTGATAGATATAAACAAACAAGCAGTTATTGAAATGGCTACATTATGACTATGGGCATATAAGCTGTGCTGTCCCTCTTCTCCCCCCCTCCCCCCACCCCCATTTAGTCGAAAACCGCTAGTATTTTTATACCACTGTGGTGGCAGAATTACACGGCCCACCTGTGGTCACCGTAGCTTATTGACGTTTGCTATACATACACTGGCGCTGCCTTAACGAACCATAAATTGAAATCGCTAGTTCAATCAAAAAAATACATGATTACATCTTATTAGGTATATTTTATAATTTTTTCAAAACTATAAATAACTAATAATTAAAATCACAACAATACGAATGAGTATCCAATAGTTTTTGGTATATCTACATTTTAATTTCGCTATTACATTCATCTATTTTCAGTGGAGGTCATATTAAATCACATTTTACACCAATGTTCTTATATGAAAAAAGAGGGAGAACCCGTGCTTATCACTAAAAACAAAGTCGTTTTCTCTGTCCTTATGTATGCTTTAATCTTTAAAACTACGCAACGGGTTTTAATGCAGTTTTTTTTGTAAGAAATTGCTTTTCGCTAAAAGCTAAAAGACTGTATAATTTAGATCCCTCATTTTCATATAAGATCATTGAATTACAACTATTAAAATCACAGTTATCTAATAGGTTAATTTCATTTCGGTACTTATTTCTCTTTTAAAAACTTGCAAACTGTGTCTAAGAATTTTTCTGGTTTCTGACTGTGGACCCAGTGGCCGGCTCCCTCGATGAACACCAACTCGGCGAGTGGGAAGTAATCTTGTATTTCTTTTATATCATTCTTTCTGAAAGTGTAAAATAATGAAAAGGTTTTTTTATACTTGAGTCGTCAAATAACCTCTCCTCGCTTGATGGTAAGCGTAGTGCATAGACGGCGGCCCCTGGGCTCTTGGACCAAGAGGTTTTCCCTAGAATGGCGATCCCTACTTTGACGGCCTAGACAGATGTCTTTTCACGCTCCGCTTAAGGATCCGCGATTGTAGGAAAAAGGAATTACGTGAGCTGGCAAAGGTTTTCAAGTTCCAAGACATTAGGCAGACAGTGCGGCTAGGATGACTCGTCGAACCATTTGGTTTTCGATAGAATTGTTTGTACCACATGCGGGTGACCTGCACATCTTGCCGAATGTAGGAAAGGAGAGGGTAGAACTAGTAGGAAATGCTCATCAGAACACTCACCATGCTATGGTAAGGAGGGCTGTAGCACTAGCATGAACTATCGAATTCGTAATGTAAAGGTTTCGAGAGAACGGAGCATTGTGATTGGCAGTCTGCTTCTTGTGAACCTGTGTGCGTGTGTAGCCTGCCAATCGCAATGCTCCGTTCTGTCGTCGATCTTATACATCTTCATCATCATCATAATAATATCTTTAAATTACGAATTCGATAGTATTTCGTGCTAAGGCCATTGATCACCGCAACTCCACGTCAAGGCGCGGCTTTTGCGTCACACTCGCCATGGTATAGCTACAGGTAGAAAATCGCCAGGGAGTGCTCTGTGCAGCTGCAGAAGCTCGAGATTTGTATCTCTCAGGATCATCATAGTTTCGTATTATTAGGTACAATAACATCTTTTTGGGAGGTATTACTGAATGCCATCTAGACTGATGTTTTTGATTATATTTTTTTTTTATTTTTGGGGTTTGAGGTAGTTTCATTGTAGATATTGATCTTTCAGATTAGTGCCTCAAAACTCTATTAGACCATGCTAACAAATACGTCACTGTGAGCAAGAAACAAGTACAAATTGTAAATATACTAATAATATACCTACCCTATATAGTCTGATAAAGATCCACCAATAAACAAAGTTGGGCCGGCATACTGAAGTCCTCTCAAATTTGACGGGAAACCTGATATATGCGTTTGGAAATTATCTTTCAATGCTGGTATATTCACTCTCCAAGCATATGACCCAGTGTTTGTCTGCACCAAATTAGTTATTAGGAAGTTCCTCAAATTCAAATCAGGTGTTATGCTTTTTAATTGTTCATCAGCTAACTTTCTAGCCTTCGACATTGCTATGCCAGGTCTGATGGCAACTGCGTTCATGGCATCAAACAAATTGGCCATGGAGTAGATTTGTGGACTCGTCTTTACTGGCGAAATATCAACCACCACCAGGCTTGATACCATGTCGGACTGAAAAATAAATGCTGATTGTTTATACCTATTATATTAATGAAGATTAGAGAACCAACTATTTAATATTAATACTATGGTGTTTTTAGAGAGCCCACCTAGATCTTCGGAGGCTTCAACCTACCTGCCAATAGGTAATCTGCTGATTAACAGACAGGGCTCTAACATAAAGCTTGAAACGAAATGTTGGGAAGGACAGTTTGTAGTTCCCAATACATACATATGCTCACACAAAAGTTTGAATACATACATATATAATGCTCACAACTGTAATCTACGAAGGGGTAGGCAGAGGTGTATTAAACATCCACATTTTGCCCACTATGATTTTCGGTCGCATATAATAAGAGGCGAGCCTATTGCCGCCAATTTATCAATTCTAATTAAACTGCCATAAGTGAAGTCATAAGCTCTGGTGTTTTCCTCTCAGTTGGCTACCTTATGTCAGACAGTTGCTCCCGTAAAAGTCAAGCAACAACACAACCTATACCTTGCTTGAAGTTAGGAGTCAGTACGGTTACCTACACAATGAAAAGAATTTGGGACTTGTTATGATAGAAAGAACTACGTACAACTTACACAGAGCAGTGACAACACCATAGCAGTGCGCCCGCCCATACTGTGACCCATTATCGACACCTTGGACAGCTCCAGTTTCTTTAGCAGCTTCATTACATCGTGTGCCATATGTATATATGTGTGCTGCAACGAATGCTTGCTATCACCATGATTTCGAGCGTCTACACTTATCACTTTCCTACCCGTCGTCCTGTGAATGGCTTTGCTCATACTGTTCCAGTTATTCTTTGAACCTAATAAACCGTGTAATATAACAAGGGGCGGCATTGTTTGCTCCACTTCACTTGTACTTTCGTAGGAAGCGTAAGCCAAGTCCACAGCTTCTGCATTTTCTGATGTGTATGTTATAGTTCTAAGTCCAGTTTGTACAACATTTGGTAAAGTTCTACAACTAATATTTAAGCCCCGAGACAAAATTTTGGGTGATATTCGATTGAGTAACATGTTTATTTATTTATTATGGAAAATTAATTATTTTTGGGAATTTTGAAGGTTATGAGATTGACAATGACATAATTTTTCAAATGTCATTGATAGGTGACAGAATGGAATGACAGAACAACAGATTGTTTTCACCGTTCGGGATCGATTATCCCGGCCGGATTAGGGCGCATGCTATATTACATAAAGCGTACTTCAGGAATTTACCCTAAATAAAATTGAACTTGTATTCTTGCGTGTCTAAGTCTTGCCTTGCATGTTATTTTGGATGGAACGGACATTCATACAGTGTTACAACTTACTTTACAATCTTTATAATACTGTAACTATTACATATGATATGGTTAGGGTGCCTAATAGTCACAAATAAAATATGTTGTATTCCTGCAAACATAAAATCAACTTAAGTTTTTTATGTAATTTGTGCGTCTTTCTTTCTTATCCTATATGGTATCTCGACCTTTTGTTTATCTATTTTCTCTGTAACTGCTTAATAATGCATCTTGCAGGGAGTCAATATCGCTTCACACTATGGTAGCAAACAAGCACATGTGCATTCGAAGATAAGTAACTACTACTTGCAAGTGGCATTCTCGCATTGCTCCCTGCAAAGGTACACAAGGTAGAACGAGAGAAGAACGAAGAGGATATAATTGTAGTATAGGCACAGAATAAATAAATATTTTAATAGTTCTGTATAGGCCAGCAGTTTGATTAATCGTACAATACCTAAGCATATGTGAGGAGGTGTAGCTATATAGTATGTTTGATAAGACATGGCGGTCTTGAGGGCTCTCTCTCCATATAATTTACATCTGGTGTTTTGTAACACTTGTTTTTACTTTTGACATTGAAATCTATAGGTAGCCATTGAGTATTTTCTATCGGTTAATCGAGATCAAGTTGTGATGCTTGTTCTGACCACGCTTAATAATATGTGGGTAGGTACTTAGGTATTAGATATACTTCAAATACTTGCATAGTAGTAGTTGTGGTACACAACATCATATGCATCGGATGTGCAGTAACTGTGAATGCGATACAAGGCGCCAAATAGCCCTTCAAATTTTGGTGCAAATAATTACATCAGGGAACAATCGATTCGGAGCGTCTGTTCTTTCTTGAAACATATTAATTACTTAGCCTTCAATTTTCCAACGTACCTCATCCTTTAAAACATTCAATGAAAGCTGTAGGTAATATATGTTTTGTTTTGAGAATTAGCGAGAATTAATGTTATGTTTTTTTTTGTAAATGATACACTATTATAATAAATATCGGCCTCAATTACATCACTATTTGTCAGTGGTACCGTTTATTTTTAAATTACCCATCGTACCACCAGTAGGTAGGTATGTTCGGTGGTACGGTGGGTCAGAAGGGTACTCAATCGGTCGGTTTTATTATTCTGTTTTGGCTTTTATGATAGCAACTGCACCAGACCCTGTCGGCTTACAAATGAGGTTGGCCTGGCGGACCCTATATTGCTCATCATTTACCGTGTGTTAATTCCAGTCGCATCCGAAGCTGTCACTTCGGAGTCCGGGGTCCGAGACTAATTGCAGTGCGGCTGACTCATTATTTTCCGTGAAGTATTTTGCCATCGGGCTTCCAGAACATAAGTTGTTGAGCTAAAGAGGTATAAGCGATATCGGAGAATTGCAGCTAGAACAGCTGTGATCGACTGCATAACGTACTCAACCAACACAACCAGTGCAAATAGCGATATTCATGTATACAAATATTTGCACTGAGTGGGAATCGAACCCCGCTCACGTGAAGTGGCGTTCACTACCGCCACGCCAGTTTCGATCACCTATATTATTTGACCTAGACCCTATATTACTACATGTATGACTATGCAAACCGTAAAGGACCCGTGGTGACATTAGATACGTACAGTGGGCTACAAAAGTTACTAGACAATTTGAAAAAAATGCTATGAAGTGATGCTACTACACAACTACTAGTCTTAGAAGTTACTTACTAAATATTATCTCTTAGATCGTCTTAATATATAGATCTTTTTATTAATGTAAATAAGTGCAGGCTACTAGGTAGATACCTACTTGCAGGAGTTTTCTTATTTTTTTCATTAGAAACAAGACATCGGTCTAGTTTATTTTATTAACGCTATCTATGTCCCTTTGATTAAATTACTTAATTTAGGCTGTCAAAGGATTTTATAGATCATAATTGTCCAGGTACCTTTGGAGCTCATTGTACCAAACTGAAAACTCCAGTTTTACGTTTAGAATTTGATAAACTCGTTTATAGTTCATTAAAAATCATTAAAACATAAAAATAAACTAAGTTTAATTGAAAATATTAACTTTTACAATACAATACGATAAACTAAAACAAGTAAATAAAATATTTTTAGTTAATTAGGTAGGTACACAATGCGTCGTGAAATTTAACTTAAGTAAACTTAAACCATTTTCGTTACTTTTTCTAAGTGAATATTTCAATCTACAGTGAAACTTGGTAGATTGAGACCTCCTTAGCTGCACATTTGTCTCGCTTATAGAGTTATAATCCCACTTACCCAGTGTCTCAGAAATCCATCAAGGACCCATGGACGGCGTGCGTTTTGGTCGGTTCGAGCGACATAATCCCCTCCACCGGTTTTGGTGGAGGTGGTATACGTGGGGGATTTTGCGCACGATAAAAAAAAGTGTCTCAGAAATCCGTAAATGTCTTATTTACAGAGGTTCCCATTAATATGGGTCAGAATATAGGTTATTTCAGTTATAGCGATCACGTTAATAGATAATTTAATAGAACAGAAATTCTCCCACATTTTTATCAGTTCCTGTGTGGTATTGCTGTGTGGTTTTGCACTCCAAAACAATTCAAACACTGCACACCATACCAATCTGCGGCATGTAACCGTATCAGTATATAAGGGTGTTCTGCGTCCGAACTAATCATTCCACTTCACAGTTTCTGTGAAGTGTGTAGTTTATTCTTGCTTAGTTTTAGTTTAATAAACTAAAATGGCGACGGTTGAGAATGATTTGGAGTTGTTGTTCGATCGGCCGAACGAGCCGATGATCACACCCAAAGGAGACAATAAGGCTGTTCCAGCTCACGGAAGAGGTTTTGGTAAGTTTGTTTGCAGTAACTACTATGGGGTCTTTGAATTGATGGCGTTTGTTGCGTATCGGTAGAGCGTTCAATTGTTTCATTCTTTACGCGGTGGACGCGTGTGATTCTCGTCTCTGTGCAAACTTTTATTCATGAATATATCTATTTGCATTGGTCTTATGTTTAGGGGTCTCGGTGAGCACATTAAACCGTCGCACGTCGTTCCCGGTTGCCAGATAAACATATATGGCAGTCACATCTAATTTAACTTTTTAGGATAACCCCTAGGTACGCATAGAAGGTGGACCCCTGAAACGTTCAACTAGCCCGCCATACCATGTGCTAGGCAGTCCACTAGTAAGCTACTTACTGAAAGTTCCAAAGTTTAGGCACATCACAGTTGACGAAAAACTCAAAGAATGAGCTAGATGTTTAGCCCTAATACTTACCTAAAAATGATATTTGTTTGTAGCCTCCTGGGTACGAGACCAATGGCGTCGAATTGAACAACCGTTTCGGTGACGAGGATGACATCTCGCGAAAGATTCCACTTGAAAACTTGCAACGAAAAGTTAACTTCAAGATCGCGACAGAACTACCCACCGATGCAGACTTCTCGCTGTTCTTGCCGAGACACCAGCAAATGGCTGACGAAGTCATTGAAATTCTCATGAGTAAGGATTTTTAATTTATTTTAAAACAGCACTGTGGCTTTGTTGTAACACGTAGTGACGAAAGTAATGTCATGTGTGGCAATCAAAGACGATGTACGTTTTAGTCGGTTCGAGTCCGACATAACTACCGGTACTGGTGGGAGTGGAATCGCGTAAGATAAAAAATTTAAAGGGTCTGTGTTCTGACTGATCGGACGATGCGCGCCCGTAATCCGTAATGCCGCGTCTATATTTACCTAACATATTACCGTGACCGTGTCAAAAGTGCGTGTCCGTCGCATATTCAGTTGCGAGATAGCCGAGCTTAAATGAAGAGCTTGAATGATTGATCGACTGGTGACCCTGTCAGCACAACTCTTGTTTGTGTACCCATGTGCAAAAAGTTGTTACGTCCACACTCGACGTCATGTCTTGATGCCATGCTGTCCGGTCTGCTGTTCAAGTCACAAATACGGACGCTTACGCTTACTTAATAATACTCATATGTGTGTACCCCCTATAACAGACGTTCCTGAGAACCAGCTCGAACAATTCCTGTCGACGTGTGTCTTCGCCAGGTCAAATCTGAACCCTCAGTTATTCAATTACTGCTTTTCGGTGGCTCTGATGCATCGGTAAGTTCAAAAATAGATATTTATACAATAATTGCAGTCGGAAGCTTAGTGCTGCAAGACTTGGCCTTATTCTCGAGAGGTCCCAGGATCGAATCCTGACCTTTACACCCGACGTGAACCTACTCCTAACACAGGAAATTTAACTTAGCCTTTACCTTTCAAGGGTTAGAAGGAATATTAACAATTTTGGGTTACTATACCTAATATCTAATCCTTTTTTTAAATGGTACATACTCATTAAAAAAAATTGAATGTGTAATACAAAATTCAATATTCATATAGGTACCTACTTACCTATATAATTTTTATTATTTAACAGGAGGGATACCAGGCAGGTGAAAATCCAGAATTTTGCGGAGACTTTCCCCGCCAAGTTCATGGACTCGCAAGTCTTCCAAAAGGCTCGTGAAGTGGCTGCCGTCATCCCAAAAAATATACCGGTAAGTTTTTCTTGTTCAGTATAATAGGCTTAAATCTCACTCCTACTGAAATGATCGTTTTCTGGGCACGAAAGAGAGTTATTGTACCATACATTAATCCTTCTCTCTTTATCCACTATATTAAAAAAAAATGTCAATTCCAGCGCACCCCGATCATCATCCCAAGAGATTACACCGCCACAGATCTTGAAGAAGAGCACCGCATGGCTTACTGGCGAGAGGACATCGGTGTGAACCTCCACCACTGGCATTGGCATCTGGTGTACCCGTTCTCTGGTGGTCAGCAAATCGTGGCGAAAGACCGTCGCGGAGAGTTGTTCTTCTACATGCACCAGCAGATGATTGCTCGGTGAGTATTGAACAGAGATACTAAGTGTTCTTACGACTACCGGGATGTATGGGACCATTCCGTCAGTTAATATATTTGTTGACGAGAGGACGAGACCCTGGCGCAGGTTAGCTGGCTCAGGTTTCCGAGATCAGATATTTTTGTACTAATCAGTAGCTGATCTCATCAATAGAAAGAAAAATAAGTATTTTTACTTACATACGAATATTTCAATTCTAAACAGCTACAACTGTGAGCGTCTTGGCAACGCTCTGAAGAGAGTCAAGAAATTCAGCAACTGGAGGGAACCCATCAAAGAGGCTTACTACCCCAAGCTCGACAGTCTGACGTCATCCCGCGGCTGGCCCCCACGGCAAGCCAACATGACATGGCAAGACCTGAACCGTCCTGTTGACGGTTTAGTTGTTACTATCGACGATATGGAACGCTGGAGGAGAAATATCGACGAAGCCATTGCTACTGGACGCGCGACCCTCGTGAGTAGAAACTGTTATACCTAGTACCTGCATAACTGAACCAATTCCTATTTATAACTTAAACTTTCTTTTATATTACAGCCCGATGGAAGTTCGAGGCTCTTGGACATCGATACACTGGGCAATATGCTCGAGTCCAGCATTCTGTCACCGAACAGAGAGCTGTACGGCAGCATCCACAATAATGGGCACAGCTTCTCCGCTTACATGCACGACCCTGAACATAGATACCTGGTCAGTTATTTTAATTAAGAACATACTTTACCTGTGTATATTATATCTGTGGTTCTAGTTCCAATTCAAATTTAGGATTGTATAAAAATATGGTCATAAATTCCAAAAAGTTGCGGTTAAAAGCGAATTAGTCACTTAGAACTTAGAAGTAGGTACACGAAAACGAAAATCCATATTTTTCTTGTTACGCATTAAACACCTGACCATAATCATTGAAATATTTTACAGGAATCTTTTGGAGTGATCGCAGACGAGGCTACTACTATGCGTGATCCATTCTTCTACCGCTGGCACGCGTGGATTGACGACACCTTCCAGAGGCATAAGGAATCCGCTGCAGTCAGACCCTATACTCGATCAGAGGTACGTCAATACTGATCACATTGTGGCATTGCTGTGTCTACAAGGTAGGTCTCATCAACTTTTAGATTGATCGAAATAACAGTGCGCCTCAGTAGTCAACTTAAGAAACTTTAGTTTAACATAGATCTTCAATTATGGGGATAGATATTCATTTAAAGCCACGGAACTTACAAAACGTTATAATAAAAATTACTAAACTTTCTCCAGCTTGATAACGTCAACGTTCAAGTGACAGCGTTATCTATTGAGAATGACGACAACCAGAAGAACACCCTCAGCACATATTGGATGTCCAGCGACGTTGACCTGTCAAGAGGCTTGGACTTCTCCGACCGTGGACCTGTCTACGCACGGTTCACCCATCTCAACCACAAGCCTTTCCGTTATGTGTACGTATAACCACAGTGGAACGATTCAAAGTTCATTAAACTGTGTTACAATCTTATATTCGTTCGTTATGTACACTTATATAAGCTACAATTACCGAAAAGTTGGCAGCACGAGTACCACTGTAGTAACCACTTTTTTCCATTTCACCCATATCATCTGGTCCTGCCTGGAGACGGAGGGACTTATGGAATATCCAGTGTTCCTTTGAACCTACTTACTGTTTCCTTGTCAAATCTTATGATCTGTTTCAATTTAAGGTTCTACACAGGTCTCTTTTATTCAGTATGTCCTTCGCTAATGCCCATAGTCTCCCATTTATGTGTGCATAGGTTATCGTCGCTCGTCGCCACCCACGTAGTTGAATAGCACTCAAGTATTTTCGAAATCTTTCCTTCCAGCATCAATGTGAACAACGGCGGCGCGGCTAAACGCTCCACTTGCCGCATCTTTATCGCACCAAAGTACGACGAACGCAACTTGGCCTGGGTTCTCGCAGACCAAAGGAAGATGTTCATTGAAATGGACAGATTCATAGTGACATGTAAGTAGACAGAAGATGCCAACAAGTTTGGCTCGGTCATGTGCGTATGTCGTTGTTTAAATAAACACTAGTTCGGTTTCTGAGTTCTTCAAGTTTGGTCGATATATTCGCTCGCTCGATATATTCAACCAGAGAATGCCTTGGCATTCTAGTCGTAACTAGGCACTCTTTAAGTAGATTCGAAAGAAACCCTTACAGCGGGCATGCTCAGACCAACTGAGCATCCGTACGTCTTGGCTCTCGATAGAAAGCATACTTATTTCTTTAAAGTTTGATTAAACCATATTTTTAATATCGATCTTTTACTTTTTCAGTAAACTCCGGTCAAAACACGATTACCAGACTTTCAACACAATCGTCGTTGACCATTCCGTTCGAGCAAACCTTCCGCGATCTATCAGTTCAGGGCAATGAACCACGCAGGCCGGACCTAGCTGCATTCAACTTCTGCGGCTGCGGATGGCCACAACATATGCTGGTCCCTAAAGGAACCGAAGCTGGTGCTGTTTATCAGCTTTTCGTGATGTTCTCGAACTACGAGCTTGACAGCGTAAGTATATGGACGATTTCATTTACTGGATAAATGTCCGGTCCCTCTTGAAATAGTAGGACCTTTCTTCCCCTAGGTGACTGTTTCGTTTTCAGTTGGATGGATCCTGTGGGATGGGTAGCTACTTATCAGATATTCTAACATTGTTTTTCTTAGCCAAGCCGAATATAATTCCTGATTTTTCAATTTACCTACATTTTGTAAATTACAATTCATAAAAGTTTTTTTTTTCATCAGATTGAGCAAACCAATACTACAGTACAGGCGAGTTGCGTTGAGGCCTCAAGCTTCTGTGGTTTGAGGGACAGGAAGTATCCCGATCGCCGTGCCATGGGCTTCCCCTTCGACAGACCTTCGAGCACGGCCGCTAATATTGAAGACTTCATACTACCAAATATGGGACTTCAAGATATCACCATTCGCCTTCGAAATGAGACGATTCCGAACCCTAGAAACCCAAAAACCGAAACCCCACAATAATTAGTTTCCTGATATAAGACGTTCTGTTTCGCCACTGGTAAATCTAAGTTCAAATCCCCAAACTTCATAATATCACAACTGAATTCACTTTAGAACTCCCAATTTCTCTTCTAAGGAGGAGCCGTACCTAATCACATACACAGATTTCAACAAAAGAGTGCCCTGCCGTTTTGTGAGTCTTTGTCCCTTTTATATTCATTAAAACTGGTTTCAAGCCTAAACAAAAGACTCTAAGTTGGATCTCAGAGCCAGACGTTGTCACATATCTAAATAGCTTACCTACCTAGTGGTGAAAGATAATCAAGGCTTGCCAATGGATACCGATTACTAGCTCAAACATATTAATATCGTAAAATAACATTTTAAATGAAAGGCTGATAATTTAGTTGTAAGAATTAAGTGTGTAAATACTGTATATAATATTTGAACTGTAAAAACTATATAAGGACTCGTTTATTAAACATAATAATACATTTTTTACGTTTTATTATTTACATTCTTAATATGTTGACATGTTAAGGCTAATGTATTCAATACTAATATAATATTAGAAAGTTTTGTTTGGTTGAAAGTGCTGATCTCAAGAACTGCAATTTAAAGCTTTCTTTTTGCATCTGGTTAGAATGCTATATGGGCTGTGTATAGACATGCGCATGACATATTCGGTAGCAGATCAGACATGGAACAGTCTTTATTCTGTCGAACCATGTTAGTGGAACCATATATTTCCCCAGATGTAGATGTATTCTCTCGGTCATGGAATTCAATCCTTATCCAGGCTGATAAGATAACATGTGCTGATATATTGTGTGAATAGGTTCAAGAAGTTCCCGAAGGCCTATCAAAAATATACCTATTACAGTCTCCTTTATTAGTCAGTTCTTCTTCTTCTTCTTTTTTTCTTAGATGGCAACATTGATATGTTGCCAACTCGACACTGGCAAAATTGTCCCCTGAATTGGGTTTTCCTTTTATTTTGTGATAAGTATAGTTGAAATGATTGTTGTTGATGATGATGATGATGATGACGATGACGGATGATAGTTGCCCTAGTAAAGTAGTGGAGACTTTACTAGAAGCTTTTCTTAGGGAGATTTTGACACCAACACGAAAAATCACAATTCACTACAATATTCCACTCTCCTACACTTGTGTGCTTTATCCAAGCGGTTGTCTAAAACTTCACCATTTTTACACAAAAAACTCGAATGCACACCAAATTTAGAAAATGAAACACTGCAGCGCTATGACACTTTTCGCGTTCCCGCCAAAAACCTTAGTCAGTTTATTCACCTCTTGACTTACTTTCATGCTTTGCATATATTATAGGCATTTTTTTTTGTTATATTTTTTTTATCGGCATTAGGTTTTATATGGAAAAAGTGAAACCATAAAATATTAGTAAATTATTTATTCAATAAATTATTTACACTTGAGCCATTATAGACAACTTCATGAATGAAAAAATTACAGGAACATTATAACAATCTTCATGGTAGTTTAAGTAGGTACCTAATAAAACTGACATTTATTCCTTGTAGAAACATTCATACTTGAAAAACAGTAAGACTTTCTCCCAATTTCCTCTAGTACTCCTAGAGCTGTTACCATGGTCTTCTCATCTGTAAAAAAAAAACTATATTCAATTCCAATATGGATACCCTAGATACATTAAAAAACGTATTATATATAATCAGGCCTATCATTTACTATCACATTGTTATCAAAACAACATATTTGGCTCATGTTGATTATCATCATAGATCAATGTTCCTAGATATCAAACAGCTGATTGATTTTTAACATCAATGCCAAGATAAAAACGCAAATTTTATATTCATATTCTTATACTTATCTTATACAACAAATAAATGATAACAAAAGGTCAAAATATAAATACATTTATCATATGCAAGTTAGATTGTAGAGTAAAGGCTAGTATACACTGTACCATAAATCATTATCTTTTTTTTTTATTTATTGAGATACATACAGTAAAACTTTATTTATGCATTTATTTTTATTCATTTATTCCACGTACTAGCTGTTGTCGGCTCCACCCATGTGGATGTCGGTTATCCTGACCAAACATAGCCTATGTCATTTCCCGATACCTAATGTACATCCGTACCAAATTACATCAATATCAGTTCAGTGATTTAAGTGTGAAAGTGTAACAGACAGAGTTACTTTCTCATTCTTAATATTAGTATGGATTACATAAAAAATGTAACCTTTAATGTAAAAGGGCAGGGCAGACATAAAAGTAAATAAGGACTTAGGATCTAAAGTAATGAGACTCAAAATAAAAGTCACTAACTATTATATTAAGCACTTTTGATTGATGGCACTTGGTGGATTTGTCAATATAGTTACAAAAAATGTCAAATCAAAATTAATAATGACCAATGAAAATTAAAAAATAAACATTCAAAACTAAATAAAACGCGAAACCACAAAGGTTAGCTACAATAATAAATATTGTAGAGAAGTAAAAGTGTGTTATGAATTTGTATAAAATCACTAACCTTTTTAGTAATTCCTCCTACAGCCATCATCACCTGTGGAATTAAAAATGCCTATTAACATAATATATAATAGTAAGTTAAATATTTTATTAGTTACAAAATGGAATTCAGGCCTATCATTCAATATCATGTGTTAGTCATAAAAACACATTTTGGCTCGTGTTTCTCTCATCATATCATTTTATGTGATTAGTTACTGCACACATCGTATTCACAATTTTAACTGTTTCTTGCATGAGAAAGGACTTGCATTATTACTAATTATTTAAATCAAAGAAAAGGATGATTATATTATAAAAATACAATAATAGTAGAACTATCAAATGATCATCATCTCCCTGCCCTTGACCCAATTACATTGGGTCCACACGACATAATATCATTGTCCTCCATACATTCTTGTCCGAGTATTAGGTAATTTTAACAATGCTGCTAAAACCTTAGTTAGGCTCTACTCGGCTTCCAAAATCTTACCTGTGCGGGTAGTCTTTCACTTGGTTCCAACCCAGAGGGGACACTGCTAATGAAGACATGTTCATTAGCAATTTCCTCACCGAAAACGGCATCATGTTCCTGTAAATAAAAACAACTCAAATATATTTGCTTTTTCAAAAAGTATATTGCTTCTAATTCGGTTGGATATTCAGGCCTATCATTCAATATCATGTGTTAATCATACAAACACATTTTGGCTCGTGTTTCTTTCATCATGTTATCAAGGTAAGACGTATGTATTTCACACAGGTACCGATATCAATACTGTTTGCTTTCCATAAAAAAACATGCCGCCTTATAGACCTAACCAAATAATCTTATCTCGTAGTCATTGGATACACAAATCATCGAACACACCTGTTATCGAAATGATAATTCACAATGACAGTAATCCAACTATAACTTTAATTGTGTTCTTCTTAATTAGGAGATGTTAATTAAGTTGGTTATGAAACCACGTGGAAGATTTGGTAAAGACTTTCGGCTGTTTCTTGGTAATTAATAAATCATGTTAAATGATTAATACAGCAAAAACCAAAGGTACCTATTTGAAACACTTGTTGAGACTGGCAAAGTAATTTACTAAATAATTACTTACAAGTAAAAATATCGCCGCGCCGCGCGTGGTTGGTTGGACATTTTTTTTAATTTTGCAAAGTGCAGCAAAGTGAGTGACTGATGTCAATTGTCAAAGTCAAAGTCAATTACCACAGACAGGCAAGAGGTCGGAGCAAGAGGAACAAAAATGTCAGATTCATAATAAAATTGTAACGAAAATAAAATTGAACTGGATGTTTAAAAAACTCAGAAACAATATATTTTTCATGATCCGACACGAATTTTAAAAATGTACAAAAATAATGGGTGGATTGATCTGGGGTATGTATCATGTGCTCGCCTATAATAAAGTCCTAAAAGCGAGCTCCTCGATCTTTGACCTACCCTAGTTTGGTATCCTACTGTACCAAACTCAAAATCATAGAAAATTGAACCATTTAAGTTTAACCCTATCAACTTACCCCTTCTCAATTATACAGGTGTAAATAATTAGATGCTGTAGATTAGATATATGAACCACAACTACATTGCGGTTAGCCGTCTGACCTAAGGTTAAGCCCACCTATTGACCACCTTACCTGCCACGCATTGGACTGGATATCGGATCGGATCAGTGTATCACTAATCACATTAAAATAAAATGAACTAAGATAAAAGAATTTATAATGATTAGAATAATAGTGTCTTTGTGTATCGTAACTGTTATAATATTATAATCAACATGCACAGTAACATAAACTTAAAGTAGGTCATGTCTAATGCGTACTCCGATGCGTAGTGTCTCCTGTCTTCTGTCAACCTGACAGGTCGTTCAGGAACCCACAACATCCTCCCCTTTACGATCAGTCAGCATACATAGGTAGTCCTTCATCCATTTTGGTGGAACTCTGTGACGGACACCTCTCTTTACATTTAAGCTATCGGTATCATTAACATTTTCATTTACATTGTTCTCACTTGCATTACATCCTACATTTTTACAAACACAAGGGCAACATGGGAGGCCATCAGATCTATCACTGAGTCAGGTAAACAAGAGTCGTCTCCCACCGAACTCTTTAACCTACACAGCGATCCCAAAGAATCTGTAAATATTGCAAATCGTTATTTTTCGAATATAGGCAAAACATTGGCTTCAAATATACAGGAAAAAATGCGCCAGTGCTTAGGTTCTGCACCTTGTAAACCACTTCTCCAGGGTAAGGTTGTCAATGTTGGCGATTATATGGCTTTCTGGAATATAACTGAGGCTGAACTAGAGGCCACAATCTTAAGTCTAAAAGATGGCTCTGCTGTGGGATGGGATCATATTCCCACGGGTCTTCTTAAATCGACTCGGCAGTGTCTGATCCCGCCACTAAAGCATGTCTTCAGTCTTGCTTTATCCGCGGGAATATTTCCTTCGGTTTTCAAAAAGGCACTCGTTCATCCTGTCTTTAAAAACGGGGACAGGCAGAATGTTGACAATTACAGACCGATCTCTGTCCTGACAGCAATGTCTAAGGTCCTAGAAAAATGTATCAATAAAAGACTCTTAAATTACCTCAATCACATTAAAATCATTTCAGACAATCAATTTGGTTTCGTTAAGGGCAAATCAACGGAGGATGCTGTGATCACCCTTACGGACTCTGTTGCCAAGCTGATTGATAAGAGGTACAAGACACTGGGAATATTTTTGGACCTATCAAAGACTTTTGATAGTGTTTCTGTCCCACTACTGTTAAATAGGATGGAGTCCGTGTGAATAAGGGGAACGGTTCTGGACTTGTTTAGGTTAGGAGCTACCTAAGTGGCCGTACCCAGTGTGTGAAGATTGGTCAGTACATCAGTGACGAAGAATCACTTACGTAGGTATGGTGTCCCGCAGGGAAGTGTTTTGGGACCGACACTTTTCACCCTGTATGCGAATGACTTGAGTCAACTTCCTATAGCACAGTGCAAAATTATCTCGTATGCGGACGACAGAGCTCTCATAGTTCACGGAAGAACCTGGCGGGAGGCATTCGCTCAGGGTGAAAAAGCACTTTCAGTAGTTATGAAGTGGTTAACGACCAGTCTTCTTACATTGAACGTCGATAAGACCAATTTCCTAAATTTTTCCTGCTACTCTTCCCATCAGCCGCAGCGTGACCTACAATTGAGGGTTCATACATGTGGTGAATCGGGTGGAGATTGAGACTGCTTATCCTTAACACACGCAATTTGTGTTGGATATCTTGGTGTATACATTGACTTTTACCTCCGCTGGGATATATAAATTCAAATTCAAATATCTTTATTGCGAAACATAGGTAGGTACAGAGATGGTCTATTACATAATTTGATCAGCTATGTTCAGCCATAGTGGCATACAATATAAGTATACAATACACATTCATAGGCTGTTGACTCGTATCAGAAAGTTGATCTACGTCATGAAGCGACTAAGATCTACAGCAGACATTGATATATTAAAGCTTGTCTATTACGCCCTTGTGCAATCAGTGATCGGATACTGCATCCCTGTATGGGGTAATGCACATACGAGTTGCTTGATGGAGGCTGAGAGAGCGCAAAGGGCTGTCCTTAAAGTTCTGTTACATAAACCATTTGGATTTCCGACACTGACACTATATCAAGAATTCTCAGTCCTCACGTGAGACAGCTCTTTGTGCTCCAAGCGGCACTACGTAAGCATGGAGAAGTCCCTCTCATGTTTAACAAAAAACGGAGAAGCGATCGCATTTGCGAGTACATTTTACATAGAACGTCTTTTGCCGGACGCAGCTATCACTTTTTCAGTCCCGTCTTATACAATAGAATTAACAAAGAAATTTATATCCATCCGCTGACCAAGAGGAAATTCAAACTAAGTTTGACGAGATGGCTAAAGGAATTAGACTACGACCAATCAGAGGGCTTTCTAAAAACCCCATCCTAGTATGCGCCTACAGCTTATTCATATTCTTCAAGCATGAAGCTAAACATACATGCACACATACACAGATAGTTTTTAGTAATTTATTATTTTAATGGGAACCGGGTTCTTAGCTTTTCACACTTGGATTGTTAAAATCTCACACTCACTGCTTTTTTAATGTACAGGACGCTGGCACCATATTTATTATGTTACGCAGAAATTTCACTGGCTGGAGTACTAGTAGCCTCAAATATACCTATATATATATTTTTTTCATTTATTGGATGTTGAAACGGCGATTTTACACCTTGCGCCCAGCAGTTTTCTTTGAATTACTCATAAATCACTGCATATCTATTTCTTTTTAGGTTGTCACATTTCGTCACGATGTCGTCACTAATTCTGCATCCAAGTTTGAATCTCTTATGACCATCCATTCCATGGGCGCAAGGTTCATAATTCTGAACGTTACGCGCACTTGTATTTTGAAGACGGAAGCTCCTAGGAGTTTGAAACTTGCATTAAACATTAGTGACGGTAACGAATCGCTATCGTGACGATCATTTTGGCTTAATAAAAGTTATCCTGAAGAGTTATAAGCTTTTGAAACAAAATCCAACATTTCTATGGATATATGTAGGGTGACCATGAAAATGTACGTACTCGGACATTAATAAATTTAATGTTTGACTTAGTTTGGCAAAGTTGGTTGGTTGGTTGGTTTGCATTACTGGCCGTCAACTTGGCTAAATGCCAGGGCATCATAACAAGCAGAAGTTACATGATGAGAAGGTTGAAGGACGTGGTCATGCCATCTATTGTCTTTGATGAGAAAATCATTCCTGTCACACTTAATGTTAAGAACTTGGGCTTATATCTAGACTCAACCTTGAGTTGGCGGGTTCAGGTCACAAACGTCTGCCAGAGAGTGACTGGGACACTAAGGGCTCTTTACCCGTTTAAAAACTTACTTCCACCTAAAACTAACACAATGCTTATGCAGACTTAAATTTTTACTATCCTTGACTATGGTGATGTAGTTATGCTATTTCGTTAAAATTATCTGCTAATAAACTTGATCAAATCTTAGGAAGTACGACCACGTTTCAGCTTGTCGCTCAGAGCTGGGATGGCTACCTATACGTCGGCGACGCAGTCTACGAATTGTCACCTTTATCTACACTCTGTTAAACTATCCCAACGCTCTGGCCTATTTAAAATCTCATCTCCACTTAAATAAATAAATAATAAATAAATAAATATTCTAGGATAAATATTCTTCATGTCTAGTTCACTCTTCTTTCCCTGTACAATCCATTCTCCTTTGAAATGCGCTCTCTCTAGAAGTCAGGATGTCCCCAAATTGCTCGACATTCAAAAACCGAGTACGCCTACTGTACAACGAACCATAGGCAGAATAAAACTCTTCCCAATATCTTTCCATATGTACATATATGTATTTATGTATGTGATAATATGTATATATTATGTATTCTGTATTATTAAAGTATGTATTTTTACTTATTTATAGTTATACTTTATGATTACTGTGTGTTTATTTATACCATACTAGATCAAATTTTCACCATAATACTTCGAGCACCTACCTTGACAAATCTCTGCATCACCCTAAGGTTGACTGGTAGAAAATACCCATGGCATTAAGTCAGCCTTTGTACATAATTTTTAGATTTTGTTCAAAAAGTTTAAATAAAAAATTGCCTATGTTGTCCCTCTTTAGTCGGATGAGGTCGGTACTATAGGGAGCTGTGAACATCATAGAAAGCGTACCTAAATACAACTTTGCCAAACTAAGCCAAACATTAAATTTATTAAAGTCTGAGTACCTACGTACATTTTCATGGTCACCCTACATATATCGATAGAAATGTTGGGTTTTGTTTCAAAAGCTCATAACTCTTCAGGATAACTTTTATGAAACTAAAATGATCGTCACGATAGCGTTTCGTTACCGTCACTAATGTTTAATGCATTGAAACTAGGTTGAGATGTGCGTCACATTTTCGTCACTGGAAGATGCGATACTTACAAGACAAGCCGCTAGTAATTTGGGCGCAAGGTTTTGAGGTTAATCAAATTTTTATCAGTTACTGTGTGGTATTGCTGTGTGGTTTTGCACTCCAAAACAATTCAAATACTGCGCACCATACCAATCTGCGGCATGTAACCGTATCAGTATATAAGGGTGTTCTGCGTTCGAAGTAATCATTCCACTTCACAGTTTCTGTGAAGTGTGTAGTTTATTCTTGCTTAGTTTTAGTTTAATAAACTAAAATGGCAACGATTGAGAATGATTTGGAGTTGTTGTTCGATCGGCCGAACGAGCCGATGATCACACCCAAGGGGGAGGATAAGGCACTGTTCCAGCTCACGGAAGAGGTTTTGGTAAGTTCGTTTGCAGTACCTACCATGAGGTCTATGAATTGATGGCGTTTGTTGCGAATCGGTAGAGCGTTCAATTGTTTCACCCTTTACGCGGTGGGCGTGTGTTCGATTCCCGCTCTGTGCAAACTCGTATACATGAATATGTCTAATATTTGCATTGGTCTTATATTTAGGGGTTTCGGTGAGCACATTAAACCGTCGCGCGTCGTTCCCGGTTACCAGACCAACAAATATGCCAGTCACATCTAGTTGAACTTTTTGCCACCTACCCATAGAAGGTGGACCCCTAAAAAGTTCAACTAGCCCGCCATACCATGCTAGGCAGTCAGCTAGTAAGCTTTCTCACTGAAAGTTTAGGCACATCACTGTTGAGGGAAAGCTCAAAGAATGAGCTAGATGTTCAGCCCTAATACTTACCTAAAAATAATATTTGTTTACAGCCTCCTGGGTACGAGTACAATGGCATCGAATTGAACAACCGTTTCGGTGATGAGAGTGACATCTCGCGAAAGATTCCACTTGAAAACTTGCAACGAAAAGTTAACTTCAAGATCGCGACAGAACTGCCCACAGATGCAGACTTCTCGCTGCTCTTGCCGAGACACCAGCAAATGGCTGACGAAGTCATTGAAATTCTCATGAGTAAGGATTTTTAATTTATTTTAAAACAGCACTGTGGCTTTGTTCGGACATGTAACGCGTAGGGACGAAAGTAATGTCATGTGTGGCAATCAAAGACGACGTACGTGTTAGTCGGTTCGAGTCCGACATAACCACCAGCACTGGTGGGAGTGGTAGGTATCGCGTAAGATAAAATTTTTAAGGGATGCGGGTCTGTGTTCTGACTGATCCGACGATGCGCGCCCGTAATGCCGCGTCTATATTTACCTAACATATTACCGTGACCGTGACAGCAGTGCGTGTCCGTCGCATATTCAGCTGCGTGATAGTAGAGCTTTTTTAAATGAAGCCATTGATCGACTGGGGACCGTATCAGTACACTTGTTTGTGTGCCCATGTGCGACAAGTTCTTACGTCCACACTCGACGTCATGTCTTGATGCCATGCTGTCCGGTCCGCTGTTAATGTCACAAATATGGACGCACCTTTAGAGTAGACTCTAGTAGTGCGCGTATCTCCCAAGATGGTTGGTAGTGTCATGGGAAGCATGGTGAAAAAATAGGTAATCAGATGATGATGATCAAACATACGTACCTATTGTTTTGTGTACCTACATTACTACATTAGTATACAGTAATATTCTATAGTAGCACTGTATTTATTACTTAATAATACTTCTCTTCTTTTTATTGTGCGCAAAACCCCCACGGACACGGATACCACCTCCGCCAAAACCGTAGGGTGTGATTATGTCGGACTCGAACCGACTAAAACGCATGCCGTCCATGGGTCCTTGATTGCCGTAGGTGAGATTATACACGACATATCTCTTGCATCCCGGCAGACCCAGGAACATCTCTGTTGAGATGACCCTCATCCCCTAATGTGGGGACCATGCTTGTCCCCATCTAGCCCCTGGGTAAGTAGCCTGCTTCTGCTAGGATGACAGGCGGCTCCATCCGTCACCCCTACGCCCTCACTTAATGATACTCATATGTGTGTACTCCCTATAACAGACGTTCCTGAGAACCAGCTCGAACAATTCCTGTCGACGTGTGTCTTCGCCAGGTCAAATCTGAACCCTCAGTTATTCAATTACTGCTATTCGGTGGCTCTGATGCATCGGTAAGTTCAAAAATTTAGGCAGGTACTTTAATATTACATAGATATTTATATAATACTAGCTGTTGCCTGCGGCTCCGCCCGCGTGGACTTCTGATCCCGTTCCCGCTACTCCATTCCGAGCATTTTCATATTTGTTCACCTTTCGAAACTTGTCTGGACTTCCACGAATAATTCAAGACCAAAATTAGCCAAATCGATCCTGCAGCCGTTATCGAGTTTTAACTAACGAACAGCAATTCATTTATATATATTACATAGATAGTAGTAGTGGGACCTCTCGATAATAAGGCCAAAGCTTATTATCGAGAGGTCCCCGAATCCTGACCTTTACACTGCGGACGTGAACGCACTCCCAACAAAAGGAATTTAACTTAGCCTTTACCTCTCCAAGGTTAGAAGGAATATTAGCAATTTTGGGTCCTTTTTTTAAATGGCACATGCGTGGCACTCATAAAAAAAATAAATTAATAGAATGTGTAATACAAAATTCAATATTTATATATTTGCCTATACATTTTTTATTACCTAACAGGAGGGATACCAGGCAGGTTAAAATCCAGAATTTGGCGGAGACTTTCCCCGCCAAGTTCATGGACTCGCAAGTCTTCCAAAAGGCTCGTGAAGTGGCTGCCGTCATCCCAAAAAATATCCCGGTAAGTTTTTCTTGCTCAATATTAGGCTAATATTAGGCTTAGGTAAATCTCACTCCTACTAAAACAATCGTTTTCTAGGCACAAAAAGAGTTATTGTACCTTACATATTACCATCTCTCTTTTTAAAAACAAATGTCAATTCCAGCGCACCCCGATCATCATCCCAAGAGATTACACCGCCACAGATCTTGAAGACGAGCACCGCATGGCCTACTGGCGAGAGGACATCGGTTTGAACCTCCACCACTGGCATTGGCATCTGGTGTACCCGTTCTCTGGTGGTCGGCAAATCGTAGCGAAAGACCGTCGCGGAGAGTTGTTCTTCTACATGCACCAGCAGATGATTGCTCGGTGAGTATTGACCATTCCGTCAGTTAATATATCTGTTGACTAGAGTAGAGGATGACACCCTGGCACAGATTTTCTGGCTCAGGTTTCCGAGATCAGATATTTTTCTACTAATCAGTAGCTGGTTTCATCAACAGAAAGAAAAATAAGTATTTTTACTTACATACGAATATTTCAATTCTAAACAGCTACAACTGTGAGCGTCTTGGCAACGCTCTGAAGAGAGTCAAGAAATTCAGCAACTGGAGGGAACCCATCAAAGAGGCTTACTACCCCAAGCTCGACAGTTTGACGTCATCCCGCGGTTGGCCCCCACGGCAAGCCAACATGACATGGCAAGACCTGAACCGCCCCGTTGACGGTTTAGTTGTTACTATCGACGATATGGAACGCTGGAGGAGAAATATCGAGGAAGCCATTGCCACTGGACAAGTGACCCTCGTGAGTAGAAACTGTTATACCTAGTACCTGCATAATTGGATCAATTCCTATTTATAACTTAAACTTTCTTTTTTATTACAGCCCGATGGAAGTTTGAGGCCCTTGGACATCGATACACTGGGCAACATAATCGAGGCCAGCATTCTGTCACCGAACAGAGAGCTGTACGGCAGCGTTCACAATAATGGGCACAGCTTTGCCGCCTACATGCACGACCCTGAACATAGATACCTGGTCAGTTATTTTAATTAAGAGCATGCATTACCTGTGTATATTATACCTATCTGTGGTTCTAACTCCAATTCAGAATTGTATAAAAATATGGTCATACATTCCAAAAAGTTGCTGTTAAAAGCGAATTAGTCACTTAGCAGTAGGTATACGAAATCGAAAATCCATATTTTTCTTACTACGCATGAGACACCTGACCATAATTATTGAAAAATTTTACAGGAATCTTTTGGAGTGATCGGGGACGAGGCTACGGATGCGCGTGATCCATTCTTCTACCTCTGGCACGCGTGGGTTGACGACGTCTTCCAGAGGCATAAGGAATCCCCTGCAGTCAGACCCTATAGTCGATCAGAGGTACGTCAATACTGATCACATTGTGGCATTGCTGTGTCTACAAGGTAGGGCTCATCAACTTTTTGAGTGATCGAAATAACGGTGCACCTCAGTAGTTAACTTAAGAAATTTTAGTTTAGCATAGATCTTCATTTATGGAGGCAGATAGTCATTTAAACTAATTTAAAGCCACTGGTAAGGTAGATTACTTACCGTGGCTACGACCACGTAGGAGTATCTGAAGGTACTCTCAAGCTTTTACAGATTATTATTTATGTACCCACATAATGTAATGGTGTGGTTTTATTTGCAGCATTGGCCACCACCATCAATGGTGCAAATGAAACTAATATAGTACAACTGCACCATCTTAGATTACGTTTTGAAAGAAATACAGGGTGTAAGGGGAACGCTCCCGAAGCCGAAGGCCCCGGTAGTACTCTTGCTACACAACATATTGGCACTAAAAAAATTAAGGCAACGCAATTTTTAAATTTTTTTTTTTTGTTTTTTCAAACATTTTCACTTGCGTTATTCACTCTCGATCGAGTTAGTATAGCCGAATAAAACAAAAATTTAATGAAAAAACATGAACTCGCAAGATGGCGCTACTTGTTCTTTTTTTCAGTGAGGTTTTTTTTATGAAATTTTCGTTTCATTTAACTCTACTGATATAATGGAGAGTAAATAATGTGAAAAAAAACGAAAAAACATTTAAAAAAAAATAAAAAATTGGCTTTGCCGTAATTTTTTTTTTCATGCCAATATGTTGTGTACCATGAGTACTACCAGGGGCCTTCGGCTTCGGGAGCGTTCCCCTTACACCCCGTATAATAGTATACATTTAGGGAGGTACATATAAATCAAGGAGAAGAATAGAGAAAACCGATATATTTAAGTACCTTACACAACAACTAAACTTTCATTATTTAGCAGGATTGTATTTAGCTTTTAAATTAGGGTATTTAGCTTTTAAATTAGGGTATTTAAAAGCTAAATACAAGTCTCATCATTTATTCTGTATTAAAACGAACTTACAAAACGTTATAATGAAAATCACTAAACTTTCTCCAGCTTGATAACGTCAACGTTCGAGTGACAGCGTTATCTATTGAGAATGACGACAACCAGAAGAACACCCTCAACACATATTGGATGTCCAGCGACTTAGACCTTTCAAGAGGCTTGGACTTCTCCGACCGTGGACCCGTCTACGCACGGTTCACCCATCTCAACAACAAGCCTTTCCGTTATGTGTACGTATAACCACAGTGAAACGATTCAAAGTTCGTTAAACTGTGTTACAATCTTATATTCGTTCGTTATGTACACTTATATAAGGTTATTATTGCCAAGTAGCATCCAATAACCTCCGTGGCATGGCGGTAGTGCACGCGACTGCTACGCACGGGGAGCGGGTTTGATCCAAAAAATTGTATGCATGAATATTGCTGTTTGCACTGGTCTGGTTGTGCCTCGGAGAGCACGTTAAGCCGTCGGTCCCGGTTGCCATACAAATCTATGGAAATCTATACGGGTAGTTGGAGCCCTCAAAAGTCCAACCAATCTAACTTGAAACTTCGATATCGCCATTGGTCATTGAACCATTGGTTGTGGAGGTCAGACGGCAGTCGCTTCACGGAAAATATCGAAGTTCAGCCGAATCACAGTTAGACTGGAAAGCCGACCCCAACTGAGTTGGGAAAAGGTTCAGACAATGATGACCATCCAACAAACAACCAATTACAATATGGGGTAGGTACTCCTAAAAGTTGGCTACACGAGTAGGTACCACAGACCACTGTAGTAACCACTTTCAATCAGGCGGTGTACTTGTCTGCCACCTAAGTAGTATAAAGAAAGATCTAGGTAGGAGGTAGTCTTCGTATGGCCACTTCACCGATTTCACCTGGTCCTACCTGGGGACGAAGGGGCTTATGTAATATCCAGTGTTTCTTTGAACCTACTTACTGTTTCCTTGTCAAATCTTATGATCTGTTCTAATTTAAGATTCTACACAGGTCTTTTTATTCAGTATGTCCTTGGCTAATGCCCATAGTCTCCCATTTATGTGTACATAGGTCATCGTCGCTCGTCGCCACCCACGTAGTTGAATAGTACTCAAGTATTTCCGAAATCTTTCCTTCCAGCATCAATGTAAACAACAGCGGCCCGGCTAAACGCTCCACTTGCCGCATCTTCATCGCGCCGAAGTACGACGAACGCAACTTGGCATGGGTTCTCGCAGACCAAAGGAAGATGTTCATTGAAATGGACAGATTCATTGTGACATGTAAGTAGACAGAATGTGCCAATAAGTGATGCTCGGTCCTGTGCGTGCGTCGTTGTTTAAAAATAAACACTAGTTCGGTTTCTGAGTTCTTCAAGTTTGGTCTCGTCAACGCAGTCAGAGGAGCGCAGCGAAGATTTTTTGTGGCACTCGAAAATCCATTTTAAAACTTATTGAAGTGAAGTGCATTAGGTACGCTTGAGACTAACAAATATTGGGGCCCGGGTGATGCCCCTTAAACACAGAATCCGCCAAGACACTCGATATATTCAACCAGAGAATGCCTTGGCATTCAAACCAAGTGTAATGCTACGACTAGGCACTCTTTAGGTAGATTCGAAAGAAACCCATACAGCGGGCATGCCCAGACCAACTGAGCCACATGGCCCCGTCTTGGCTGTCGATGGAAATTGTTAGCATACTTATTTCTTTAAAGTTTGATTAAACCATATTTTTAACATCAATCTTTTACTTTTTCAGTAAACTCCGGTCAAAATACGATTACCAGACTTTCAACACAATCGTCGTTGACCGTTCCGTTCGAACAAACCTTCCGCGATCTATCAGTTCAGGGCAGTGAACCACGCAGGCCGGACCTAGCTGCATTCAACTTCTGCGGCTGTGGATGGCCACAACATATGCTGGTTCCTAGAGGAACCGAAGCTGGTGCTGCTTATCAGCTTTTCGTGATGTTCTCGAACTACGAGCTTGACAGCGTAAGTATATAAACGATTTCATTTACTGGATAAATGTCCAGTCCCTCCTCCCTATCCCTAGGTAACTGTTCCGTTTTTAGTTGGATATTCTAGCATTACTTTTTCTAGCCGAGCTGAATATAATTCCTAGTTCTTCATGGGGAGACGTCGTGACAAAAAAAAACCCATCGTCTCCCCTGGGGGAGCAGCTCAGGGGAGTCGATGGTCGGAAACCGATTTACCTAAGTACATTTTTTAAATTACAAATTCATAAAAGTTTTTTTTCTTCAGATTGAGCAAACCAATACTTCAGTACAGGCGATTTGCGTTGAGGCCTCAAGCTTCTGTGGTTTGAGGGACAGGAAGTATCCTGATCGCCGTGCCATGGGCTTCCCCTTCGACAGACCTTCGAGCACGGCCGCTAATATTGAAGACTTTATACTTCCAAATATGGGACTTCAAGATATCACCATTCGCCTTCAAAATGTGACTATTCCGAACCCTAGAAACCCAAAAACCCAAACCCCACAATAATTAGTTTCCTGATATAAGACGTTCTGTTTCGCCACTGGTAAATCTAAGTTTGTGATGTAAATATAGGCATAGTACCTAAATATATATCGCCCCAAACTTCATAATGTCACAACACAACTGAATTGACTTTAGAGTTCCCAATTTCTCTTCTAAGGAGGAGCCGTACCTAATCACATACACAGATTTCAACAAAAGAGTGCCCTGACGTTTTGTGTGTCTTTGTCCCTTTTATATATACATTAAAACTGGTTTCAAGCCTAAACAAAAGACTCTAAGTTGGATCTCAGAGCCAGACGTTGTCACACATCTAAATAGCTTACCTAGTGGTGAAAGATAATCAAGGCTTGCCAATGGATACCGATCACTAGCTCAAACATATTTATTATCGTAAAATAGCATTTTAAATGAAAGGCTTATAATTTAGTTGTAAGAATTAAGTGTGTAAATACTGTATATAATATTTGAACTGTAAAAACTATATTAAGGACCCGTTTATTAAACATAATAATACATTTTTTACGTTTTATTATTTACATTTTTATTAAGTTTTATTATTTAAGTACATTTCATTACGTTGATATGTTAACACCAATCTATTCAATACTAATAATAATTATTATTTTGAACTGCAATTCGCAGAAGAACTGCAATTTGAAGCTTTCTTTTTGCATCAGATTAGAATGCTATATGGGCTGTGTATAGACATGCGCATGACCGATTCGGGAGCAGATCTATATCTATAGAACATTCTTTATTATGTCGAACTACGTTTGCGGAACCATATATTTCCCCAGATGTAGGTGTATTCTCTCGGTCATGGAATCCATCCAGGCTGATAAGATAACATGACATGTGCCGATATATTGTGTGAATAGATTCTTCACACCGGCGTTTATCCAGCGTTTGCGTTCGGGCGGTCCATCGACGTTACTGCAGCGTATGTACTCAAATGTTTCAGCAAAAAAAAATAATTTAAAGAAAAACAAAAAACCCGACTGCGTAAACTAAAAAGAATGAAACAAGCCCAGTAGTTTAAAATTCATACAATACTCACAGTCCACCATACATACCATACCACCGTACATATTTTGAAGGTTTTTTTTATGTATCTTTATTCAATTGTACTTCATAAACTAAGAAACACGAATAATGTGGCAAGGGATAGGTATGATGAAACTATCTATTGTAACACCTTTATACCATATTCATGCAAATAATAGTTATTTGTGCAACAAGTGAGCAAAATTGTTGTTTGCTGCGAGTGCTGATTTTGAATCCTGAGCGTGGTGAGGGATTCAAAAGCACGAGATGCAAATTATTTTGCTCTCGTGTGGCACACATTATTTTTCACTTCAGCAGCGAGAACACATAACCTTAATTACCTATTACTTACAAGATAATACATAGAACAGGAATAGACTGAAACTCTTCTAATATTAAAATACTGTCTTCATCACTAGTACCGCTGGTCTTTTCTGATTCTTTTAATATTTTTAATATTATCTATTTAACAAGTTTAACTGTAAAATTTGATTACCGCAATTTTTGAGGTGCGTTCAGAAACAGCGTCTGTGACATGTTATTTTTTAAACGTTGAAAATATGTAGTAATCCTTATAATTACTACTTATGCATCACTTATTTTCGTGTACAATAATACAATAAAATATTAAATAATTTAAATAAAATATGGTTATTCGTTTTACAAAATATCTTTCTATTTTAGAATTTTGAAATTGGACCTTCATGTTTTGATACTAGTGATGAAGACAGTATTTTAATACTAGAAGAGTTTCAGTTCCTGTTCTATGTGTTATCTTGAAAGTAATACTTAAGGTTATGTATTCTCGCTGCTGAAGTGAAAAGTAATGTGTGCCACACGAGAGCAAAATTATTTGCATCTCGTGCATTTGAATCCCTCCCTACGCTCGGGATTCTACATTAGAATCACTCGCTACGCTCGTGATTCAATCCTAGAATCCCTCGCTTGCTCAGGATTCAAAATCAGCACTCGCAGCAAAAAACAGTTTTGCTCACTTGTTGCACAAATAACTATTGTCTCACGCAGTGAGCAAAATCGCATTTTGCACACTGTTTTTACGCAGCAAAACCTACTTGTTCGAGCTGCTGTAATGAAAATATCATTTATCATAATATTAATGATTTTCAAAACTTCAAACTTTCGAACTTAAAGCCGATGAAGTCGCGAGCAACTTCTAGTACCTACAGCGATAACTTAAAATATACATATCTAATAGGTACCTGCCTATCTAACATCGGTATAAAAATACGATAACGACCGCAAGTCGCAACTTCAACCCATAAGTTCGTTGTTTTGTTAAAAATACCGTTTGATGACCCGCTTTTGCAGAGAAGCGGTATTTGAACTTAAGTTAATATCGGTGTAGGCACCAGTTATGGACCCAAAATGTGGTCAAAATTCGCTCTATAAGTACGCACAGTAAGCGTTTTTCATCTATCTTTTGAGGATTACACTTACCTACATGTAATTCTCAAAAGATAGATAGACGTACCTACGTGTAATCCGCGCGCCGTGCACGGGTTGCAACTTTACAACGGTGGTGGACGAGCTCAAATCTCTCTATCATATTTTGTATCAAAACAATTTGCCAGGGCCTTGTTTCTCTCGCTATTTAGGTTCAGGAACCGTGCCGATAGGTATATCTATCTATCTAAATAATAATGATTTATTATTCATATGGTTGTGGTTAAGCATATGGGTATCTATTAGTGTTATGTTACCCATATGTATACGTACATACCTATAATTATATAGGTACCTACTATAAGTGACGTATTCTGTATTGTGTTGGATAAATGGAATTAATTACGTTGCTGTAATGAGCAAAGCCTTTTTTACAAATGATGTTTATGGGATTTACCCATCATCATGATTCATGATTTAATACCTAGGTATACCTAGGCATCGGCACGGATCAGTACCTACCTATATTATACAGATCTTTTTTTTTCTAGCAAAACTTTAAGTACGCCTACCACGGTACGTGATTCTGCAGATTTTATCACGCACGCGCACACCCGACCACGATGCCGCGATGGCTCACAACCACCATACCCGCGCCCGTCTCGTCCATCATTCACCGCTCATCAATTTTATTGCTTTACACGGCGAGTTTCAGTATGTTTCGAAACCATGGATTTGACACGTCGTGGCTGTGCAGGGTGATTCGCCTCCACGGAATCACGCACAATATAAAGACACCTTTTTAGTTAGACGAATGTAAGATTAATATAACTCGCACAAAAAAGGCGCTGCCACTGTATATTCCATTTGTTTAGATACTTAAATAAAGGTAAACAATTTCGTGGCAACTTTTTATAAAAAACACGTATTAAACAAATAAGACCTAGACCAGATAACTGACTAACTAGTGGTTCGATACGGTTTTTAATCTCCAAAATGCGTTACTAAGCAGCAAAGTATTTTTATACCGAGTTTTTAAACAAAACAATTCAAAAAATAGACAGATTGTTTACATTTATTTAAGTACCTAAACAAATGGACTATAGTTTTTCGAACTCTAGTGCAACGGGTCAAATTCAGCGCGGACACTGCTACACTTTAAACTACATCCATGCCAGGAACTGAGTAATATTAAATGATAAACATCGTGAAATTACAGTGGTCTTTTATTAAATAAAAAAAATACATCATTTTCAGTTCTATAAGTACATTAACAATTCAGTAAACTTTTACCAAATCAACACTCATTTGTTGACCTGAGATCAGAAATAAATAAGACCATTGGGTGTGTGGTTCTGCTAGTATCCAATTACACTGCTTTGTGGTTTTATTGTTACTTCAAGAAAAGGACATTTTCGGTTCAATATTTTACTCACTTACAATTTAGTGTCTAAGATTTGTATTCTAATCTTAACTAACTGTTACAATCATAAATTGTTTTAATAATATTATACACTCATAATGGAAAGTATCTACCTAAATTATTTTTTACAATATTTCTGGAAACTTAACTCGCCTAAAAATTAAACTAAAGGCTGACAGTATGCTACAATTAATCAGAAATATGAGACTGAAATAAATAAATACTTACGGAAAGGACATAAGGATTATATTTATATTGTAAGGTTGCAATCATTTACTTCCTCCTAACAATTTACCTTATTACACTGCAATCGGGATACAGATAATATTTATTAACAGCTTCAATGTAATTTGTGACAATCGCAAGTTGCTCAAACCACTATAATGGAAACAGGCGAAGGTACTACATCGTCAAACGTAAAATTGGTTGGTTAAGAATTATATTACAGGTACAATGTCTAGCTTTTGATTTGGCACGTGGCGGGAAGAAGTCCTACGCTACGTTAGACTACGTTACAAGGTAAATGCCGTCACGGATATTTTAAGTCCGAATACCAATACATGTTATTGCGTAGAAATTATTAATAACATACAGTAATTAATGGCACATGCGCGGACGATTCGCCAATACGTCGTCGCGTACCTACCAATTTATATGCCATGACATGTATTGACGTTGGAAGATCCGTGACGGAAAATTCGTCAAGTGTGGCGTAGGTTTAAGAGTGCGACTAAGATCGGCCTGCTCCTGTTTTGAAAGTATTCTCTTCATAGCACACCTCATGCAGCTTACAGTTTGATATCTTTCCTAGAATGTGAAGTTATATGTTTTTTATTAGACCTCTATGCTACTAAGGCAGAATGACTGTACAACATTTGTTATTATTATTAGTTTAACTTTTTTATAAACATGAAGCACACTTATTCCAAGTTCAACTAGGAATAAAAGGCTTAAAATTGCATAACCAGTCTTAGTTCCAGTATAAACATTTTTACAATATATACCTAAAGATATCAACTCTGTCAGTTTGATGTACGACAAAATAAATACTCCCACAACACCGTAGCAAGCTGATCTTACATAGCCTATGTAAGATTTCACGTTACGACGTTTCACAGACGAGGACACGCGACGCATGTGGGATGACAAACGTGTCAACACAAACACAGACGATACGAGATAGCGCGTCTGTGAAATCGCAAGCCGTGGCAAGGTGGCTTTAGTCGGTCTCATGTCTTCTTCTAGAAATGCCAATACAAAAGCTACTGTACATTATTTGTTGTTTACATTTGGTTATTGTTTTTAATATTTATACATTGACTTATTAAAATGATCACTATTTCTTATTCATTAGCTAATTGTCACCATACCTGGGGATTTTCAATATCATTTTAAATAAGGTTGATATATCTTAAGTTTATTTACACAATACTGCTTGAACCATGGATGTGCATCACTGATAAAGCGGAATTATGTCTAAGGGGTCAGTACAGCCTGCACACTCCTCAATATTAATGTTATTTACCCTTAGCAGTAATAGTAACAGTCGACTTTGCCGGTTGTGGTATTATAGTAATCTCATCATTTATTTTCAGAGGTTTTAACAGAGGATCTGAGTCCGGAACCTTTGCTGCGGGTGCAGGTGCCTTACTTTTGTCCATGACACGCTTAGCCACAACACTGTGAGCTGAATACACATGATTCTCAAACTGTTTATACATGCCAAAGGTGGCTGTGCACACTGTACACTTGTATGAGAGATGTGCAGGTTTCAATGTCATATTATGGTCCCTTGAAACATGGTTCAATAGCTTCCACTGATATACTCTACCACAGACAGGGCAACGACCAGCGTCTTTACCCTTGTTAGCTGCCTCCTGCATGGAGCTTGTCACTAAACCATGAGAACCGAGGAGATGTCTTTCTAGACCTTGATCAGTGAAAAATCTAAACTGGCATTTCTGGCAATTCAGTGGTGGCCTGTTGTATATCATCTTAGGATGAATCTTCACTTTGTGTATCCACTGCATGTGATTTCTCAACTGTTCAAGATCCTTTATATAACCATCACATATTTCACAAATAACGAAGGTTGCTTTGGAATTTTGTGATGCTTGAGATGATGAGGGCTGTGGAGCCCTAGGTAATGGAGTGATTGAAATCTTAGGGGTAGCATTACTGTTCTGATTTTGTATCATTGGATAATTTGCAATGGTTGTACCCACAGCAGGAGTGTTGTGCATAATCATAACTCCACTACGGATGATAGGTAACCCTGCAACGGGCGTGGCACGAGGCGGGCCAGAGATTGGTGGGCGGCCACGAGGTCGACCAAGCATTGGGATGTTTGGCATTACATTGGTAATATTTAGCTGAGGTCGATTCATACTGTTCACATTCATTTGTGACCTATTAAAGTTTGTTTGATAAGGTCCAACCATGTTATTTCGCGCTCGTGTCAATTTTGGTATCTTTGCTGGAGGTTCCCACTCCAATGGAGGTGCCAAATTAAGATCTGGTTTGAATTTCTTTGCACATGCTATTAGATGGCGTGCTAACTTTGTTTTGCTGTTATCCTCAAAGTGACAATTTGCACATTGTTGATATGCTGGTGCTCTTTCCAACCTGCCCCTGATATTGTGTTCAGCCTCCATATGAAATAATATATCATGTGGACTACGAATTTCAAATTCGCAAGAGTTACATTTGTAGATATTATTCCTCATATGTGGTGCTTCTAAATGGTGAGACATGACAAGCATGGACTCTGTCTTAAAACTACAGAACTCGCACCTTTTCTGTACGAGAGCAAAAGGTGCATTTGTTTTCTTACTGAAGTCTAAATTTTGGCTGAGGGAAGCTATAGCTGTTTCAGTAGCCTTTGTACTTCGCCCTGTTTTCTTTTCCTTGTACAATTTTCGATTTTGATGCTTCAGTAAGTCAGTCTGAACATATTCTTGTACTAGGTTTAATCCAATGTTGATAAAAAATTGCCCAAGAGAACAGTCAAAATAAGTATCAGATTTACCACCACTAAGACCTTTTGCAATCAAGCTAATAGGATCTTTGAGATCATCAATAGTATCATCTCTGTCTTTAATCACTACTGCATCTTCATCACTAATATCATCAGATCCTGATGAAGACTCACCGTCCCAAGAGTCATCATCTTCTTCATTATTTTTCCTTTTTCTTTGCTTTTTGAGAGCTTTTTGTTCCTTAGCAGCTTCCTCAGCACTCTTAACATCCTTCTCACTGGTATCTTCGTCCTCCACTATTTCACCTCTTTCAATCCTCTCTTTTCTCTCCTGTTCTTTTTTCTCCTTCTCCAACTTTTCTTTCTCAAGCTTCTCTTGATCTTCCTTGATTTTCAGTTCATCTAATTCTTTTCCCAATTTATCTACAAATTCCCTAAAAGGTTTAACAGAAGGTTTTTCATAGACATAAGGTACTATGAAAGATGGTGCTTCGACTACAAACATATCATCTGTGAGAGATGGTAATATGTTTGGTTGCGGTGCTTGTGTAGTGCTGTTGGCACTGTTGGAGCTGCTGCTGATGGAGATGCTGTTGTTGGTGTTGTTGAAAGTACTACTGTTATTGACACTGCCACTATTTGTTAGAGACTTTACACTCACTGGCGTAATAGTTGTGCCACGGGCAGCGATACTCTGACACAAGTTACGGGCATCAATAGCACTGGTTGTAGTAGGCTTAGGGGGCACTGGCTTTGGAGTTTTACCAGATAGTATGGAATTTGTATCAATAATAACCACAGTAGGCTCACTATTTTGATCTCCATTTGATTTAGACTGCTTTGCTGCTAAATCTGTTAAACCTTTAGGATCACTGACAATTATAGGTTTGTTCTTAACTGGGGCTTCGTTAAGGGGATCTTCCATAGATACTTCTTCAACATCAGATTCCTCAGCCCCATTTTCGAGTTGTTGTTCTTCAATTTTTTTCTCTTCGCTTGTTTTTCCATTTTGTGATTCATCTGAACTGTCATTACTGTCTGTACTGGAAATTGATGAGTCGTCATCATCGTCGTTAGTCACTACACAGTCCTCATCATCACTAGTAATCTCATGCACCTCGGGAACCGGTGACCCACCATTATGGCTTTGGGGCTCATTCTCATTTTCATTTTCATTTTCAGAGTCACTGCTATCCTCTTTTGGTTGGCTTCCTTGTGATGTGTCATCGTCACCTTCCGTCCGCTCATCTGGAAATGATTGACCCATAAATTAAGACTTTTTTATTTCTAAAGCACTGACTTGTCATCAAGTTTAAAGTAAGTACAGTTGGGCAGGTTGAAAGAAATATTTAAATAATTCTGTAGAACTATGAGATAAAAATGTGACATAACTAAAAGTTAAGTTCTCTTGCCACTTGTGAGCATCCGGCAATTACGAAGACGCCAGAAAGACCAGTAAATCATCGTAACCTTAATGTCAACTCCCGCAAGTCTAACTCACTGTTATCTATTGTAAACGAAAGAAAATTGAATTGATGACATAAACAAATACTATTATTTATGAAATAGCGTCACTAAATCATGTGTAGTATGGACCGCCATATGGGATTCCATGGCATTTCTCCGAAAAAACAACTCCACCAGGTTTGATGGTAAACACGTAAATATTGCTACGGATTTATACTAATACGCATGCTTTATGATGGGATATATACCTGTAGCAGTAGATATCGACATTTTCTAAAGATTTTCGCGTCGAAAACTAAAAAATAGCACAACAGCACAGTAGCGGAAACCAAACCAAATCAAGCTGTCATTTCAAAAGGTTCTTATGGTGTCAGTTACTGGGGTAATTTATTATTCGTTAGATTTCGTACAATAAATAAATATTACTGCAAATAGTATGTTTTCCCGTCAGGAAAAAATTAAAATTGTATAATGATGCAGCTTGAAAGGTTCTATGGTTTTTTAATTCAAAAGTATTCAATATTTAACAGAAAATGGCGGCATCATGACTTTATAAAAAACCTTTAGTTAAAATGGTGGGAAAGGGAGGGACTTCGGTGGGGGAAGGACGCGGTTGTCCATTGTGAAAATAATGGAATAAGAAGCGGTAAATTTCAATTTTAATTTACTAACGAGTTCAACTGCCCTAAGTATCTGAGAAATGAAACAATATAATCAACCTAAATTCGTCATCAAAATGCATTTACTTCCATTATATTATATATGTAATGACACTTCTCAAGGGTAAATTTCCTAACAATTAACAACGTAATTATAAACGAACGTTGAGCAGTGACTTCATAACATAAATTTGAACTTTTTCATAAAATATCTCAATTTTCAGTATGATGTTGCCAATTATGAACCCCACACTATATTAAAAAAAATTATAATCGAAGTAAGAGCAAGTAGCACTCACTCCTATTTCCGCTCTAGTCTATGACTCTCCAGGCTGGATGGAGTGAGAGGGAAGTCCTGAAGAGAGAGAGAGATAGATATAAATATATATGATATACAATTTATATACCTATATAATTATATACAAGAGTAATGTTGTATATACTACGTAGGTATGTATAATATACTGTTACCGTATATACCTACTTATTACATATATCCATAGAAAAATGATCTACCTATCTATAGTTCTTGAAGTAGGTACCTACTAACCAACTTTTCACTTTCGTAAACTAGCAACCTGCCCCGACTTTTCTTGGGTATTTTGATAGCTTGTGTATAAATATACCTACATAATATTGTTATAGCTATCCAGAGGAATATTCTTATATTAGATACATGTACGCCGTGGGTTCGGAGATTATCTTCCACGTACCTACATACAGTCGTAGGTATGGCAACCAGGAGCAACGAACGTGTTAACGAGTCACGACCACACCAATGCAAACAGTGACAGTCATATTGATGCATATAAATATAGGCACGTGGAATCGAGGAGGGATTCGAACCTGGGTCTCCAACGACACACGTAGCAGTCGCGTTCACTATACTACACCATAGATACGACCAGTTAAGGATCGAGATATTATTTTTGGAGATTATTAGCAGTTCCGTTTACACGTCCAGCTAAGCTAGATTGCTTGTAAGGAATGGGTTTACGACGTCGGTAGATCGGTAGTGTAACGGCCAGGATTCGAACCAAAGACCATTCAATGGTAATGCCGATTCATGGACCACTGAGCTAAAAAATCTACTATATTTTTTAGTTCTGATCAATTTGTACACATTTATCTATCACTAGCATATAGGTAATGAGCATACTATGGGCTTTTTAATAAAAGTAATGAAATCAAACATACAAAAAACTTTATTAAATAATAATTACGATAACCTTAGATTAAAATATTGAAATATAATACTTTATTTTAATATAAACTCATTCAAACATTTTTAGTCATTCTTGTACAACTATTTCATAAATAAAATACTAAGTAGTTAAAGGCCCTTTTACTTATAAGTATGTAGTTAAAGACTCTTTTACTTATATTTCCTCATTTTCTTCATCTATTTCTTCAATTTCTGCTGCTTGAAATGGATCCACCATGTGTGTGGCATCAGGTTTCCTAATCACTCCTAGTTCCTCTGCAGCAGCTAAACACTTTTGAGCATTTTCCACAGTTTTCTTCTGCTCTGGGTCTTCCAGTTTGGTCAGCGCCATTAGAATTTCCATTATATCAGTTTCAAATATTCTTGCAGCTGTATCTTTATCACAAGTAATTATATTATACACAATGTATGTACCTCTATATTGAACCTCCTTGTTCGGATTTGCCAGTAAGCATCTTAAAGTCTCAGGCCACACTTGTACATCTAATAATTTTCTACTGCAAATTTTACTTGCCGATGTTAATATACATAGTGCACCGGATGCGGCCATGACGGTATCAAGATCTTCTTCTTGACATAGGAGATACAAGAATTTAGTTTTGTCATTATTGCCTTCAAAGGTTTTAATAACCTCCTCAGATTGTAACAAATTGCATATACATTGGGTGGCTGCTCTCAGTAACATTTCATGATCTTCATACAAGTAATGCTCAATTTTAGCCAGTCCACCTTCTTTCAAAATTCTGTTCCTGGTGGTCTCATTCATGCCTGCTAAATTACAAAGTGCCATTAATGCTTCAAAGTTTTCTAAAGCAGTGCAGTCAGGATGCAATAAAGCCAATAATGGCCTTACAACTTCCAAGTTCCGTTGGCCAGGGAATGCTACTTCAGGATTAATGGTAATGCCAATGCGGGCTAATGCCTGGGCTGCTTGCTTTTTACCATTCTTCGTGCCTTCTAAGGACATTGGTATCAAAACTTTAGCACCACCTTGCTGTACCACAATCCCTCTGAGATCCTGCAAGCCACAAATGGCATTGAATACTCTGGCGATCAGTTCTCTTGAGTTGTGACTTTCAGTCTTGGACAAAGCAACCAGGCCTGTAGTTACACCAACCTTAGCTAATACTGTGATTCGTTTGTTAATAAAGTCGGGATCATCCAGCTCGTGCTGCTCTGGTATGTGATGTTTAGCAAACTTAGCCAACTCCATCATTTCAGGCATAACTTCTTGCTTTTCATATGCATTACACAAGTTTACTAGTGTTGTTACAACACCATAAAGGCAAGACTGATCACCAGTTTTTGCTAGTTCAATGAGAGCTAGAAGTGCAGGTTTATCTTCAACCAGTTTTTCCTTGACATCAGCATCCAAAGTTAGATATGAGAGACCTTCAGCTGCCCATTTTCTGACATCATTTTCTTTGGAAGGATTAACAAGGAACTTCTTACAAGCTTCAGCTAGTTTCTTGGTTGAACCGTCAGCAAATGGTCTTATTGAAGCATCATCACCACCAAAACTACCAACTTTACAAAGTCCAACCAAAGCTCTTACTCTTACAGCATCATCTTTGCACTGATACAATTTTTTCAATATATCCACACCTTTATTGATAATAGTTCGGGCCTTATCTTTCTTAGATGCAGCAGCAACTAAGCATTCACAGGCAACCTTCTGTTGCAGGACATCTTCAGATTGTGCCATAGCCAATATCATTTCTAGGATTCCTTCTTTAGATATGACATAATTACCAACATCAAGGGGACCTCTCAGCAAAGATGTGATTGCAACAGTAACTCTTACTTTAGACTCTAAATCAGGACACAGCAATTTATCTTTGACAAATTCATCAACCTGGTTATTGAAAGCTTCCCTGGCCTCATCATAGTACATGTTTTCGTAAATCTTAGCCAGACATGCAGCCGCTATAGTTCTTGAGGAAGGAGTGATGTTCATTGCTGATTCATATTTGTATTCCTCTAACTCACTACAAACGTCAAGCAACCGCTGCAATCCCTTTATTTCTACAAATCTGTCTGCCCAATTTATAGCATTGTAGTGACAATTTCTCATCACCAGCTCAATGATGGCATCTCTAGCTTTTCCAGTGATTACTCTGTTAGTGATAGAATATGTTAAGCAAGTGAGTAGAGTGTCTATTTCACTTTTGTAGTCTTCACATAACTTGGGATCAGGTTTTGTATCTTTTTTAGTATCCATACCAGAAAAAGTGTTCAGTATAACTTGTAAGCAATATTGAGCAGCAGTCACTCTTTCTTCATTATTGCTGTCAATGATCTCTAACACCCAAGGTATACCAACAACTTTTAATATTGCTTTAGTTCTTTCAACACTCCTCTTGCATAATTGGCTAATACATCTTATTGCATTCACATATATGTCATTATTCTTCTCTATTTTTAGCAGTTGTTGTATTTTATGAATGACACCATTTTTCAACATAATATCAGCACCAGCAGGCTCCTTGGCCAGAACCAAGAGATTTGACATAGCCTTTTCTCGCTTTTCAGTTTCTTCCCGTACATCAAAAGCTAGTTTGAACATCTGCTCAACTTTGTTGCTGGTCTGTGCACTTTGCCTTGCTCTTTCCTGGACGATGGCATATAGTCTAGAGAGCAATGGTTGAACGGCCTTGTTGTTTGGATCAACAGTAAATATGGTTTTTGCATCTCTATATGCTTCTTCAAACCTTTCTAAGGATTCCAAAGCTTGTGAACGGCGAAACAAGGCTTTAGGGTCTTCTGGCACAATTTTTAAGGCTTCATCGCAGTCTTTAATCACTTTATCATAATTTTTAGTCTTCAGGTAGGCTGCAGCGCGATTTTTTAGATATGTAGCTAAATCGCGACTGTCTTGTTCGGCGATATCGATTGCCTTACTGTAAAGGGATGCAGCTTCATCATACTTTTCGCACTTGAAAGCTTCATTACCCTTATTTTTATAATCCTCTGCTTCTTCCTTGTGTACACCCATTGTGACACTCGTAACTCGTTAATATTACAATAGACAGGTTATTCTCACGCCGACAGACCTTTTATACTCTGTATTAAAGATTGTTCTAGTACCGTGCAGAATGTTCATCTCAAATAGCAATACGAACTAAAATAGAATTTTATTTTTGTACTCAGTATGTGGAAATCGATGCAGCTAGAATGACAGGCTTTGACAACACCGAGTGACAGTTGATTGATGACAGCACTGCATAGACTAGATATTTCTGGACGAATGTCTCAAACACAGATTTTACTAAAGTAATAAGATATTTATAAGCATAGAAAATTACAGTCTTTGTCGTCTACGCTGTTTAAGAAAATATATATTTTAATGCCTCAATAAATAATTAACCAGTACATATTAATATTGCTCTGTCCCGCCTGCTGTTGGCTGCTTATGTTCTATCCATAGATTGTTCATTGTTCTATCTATCTGTCATTTTAATTTGACATCAGGCTTCTCGAGTCGGTCATCCTCGTGTTTGATTCTTTTCAAAGTTATTTTAAAGTAAATTAAAGAAATGGCAGCAATCAGTTTACTAAATCCTAAGGCTGAAATAGCGAGAGCAGCGCAAGCATTGGCTGTTAATATCTCAGCAGCAAAAGGAATACAAGATGTGATGAAAACTAACCTCGGCCCTAAAGGAACGATGAAAATGTAATTATCTCTTTTAATAAACAAGTAATGGTTGTAAATAATTGAGAAACTCTTATTTCCAACGTAATTCGCTTAATTTAATTTATAGAATTTACACAAATCAATTGGAAGTCGAGAAATTTAAGTTTATAAAGTCATATGACCGCGATGATTCTTTTTGGTCAGAGTCATGGCTGTCGAATTTACCGACAAAGAAATGAAAGTCGTATCATTGTATTGAATGATTTCACATTGTTTTAATTCTCTTTACTATTCTTTGTTTATTAGGTTGGTTTCCGGCGCTGGTGATATAAAGATTACTAAAGACGGCAATGTGTTGCTACACGAAATGCAGATTCAACATCCCACCGCATCGTTAATTGCACGCGCCTCTACAGCCCAGGATGATGCCACAGGCGATGGAACCACTTCCACAGTGCTTCTTATTGGAGAACTGCTTAAACAAGCTGATATCTACATTAGCGAAGGTATTAGATTTTTTTTAGTATAAATGTTAATCTACTGAGATAAACAACAGTTCTAGGATCGTTGGGATCGCCATAGAGAAGAAAAATTATAATAACAACAGTTCTAAACAGGACATAGGCTGTACTTTAAGTTTTACGAATGTACCTGAGTTACCTTATCTATTAGGTGCTATAGGTGAATATGACTGGAGTCACTGCTGAGGTGATTTGTTTGTTGTAAGGGTTTTGTCTGCTTATGTGTACTTTTCATTAATACTACTATACAACAATATCCACATGTAGACCTATACTCACCTCTCCTGTAAATAAGGAGAAGGCACTAGTATACACTAGCTCAAGATGTAATAAATCCTATGTGGTACTTACAGCCTTTTACTACTGGGTTAATCAACTTGACTAGGAAAACACAAGTGACTTGGCTGGCAAATATAATGCAGAGTACATTTTTCAAATCATAGGCATCTTGAAACATGAATACATCAGTACATAGATATTTAAATTAGTATACTTCTATTCCATCAGGTTTGCATCCTAGAATTCTCACGGAAGGATTTGATATAGCTCGTGCCAAGGCCCTGGAAGTTTTGGACTCCATTAAGATCCCTATTGAAGTCAAACGTGAAAACTTACTGGAAGTTTCTCGTACATCACTGAAAACCAAGGTATGTTAAGCATAATTTTATCTGATTGTATTGAATGAAATATTTGTATTACCTACTACTTATAACTACTATGGATGATATTTTGATGATGCTCTATAGAGTGCCAATGGTAGATGTTTATGAAATATATATAATACACTAGCTGTTTCCTGTGACTCTGCCCAGGTGAATGTTAGTTTATCACACAGTGCAATATAGCCTATGTTACTCATGGTAAATGTTGCTTTCCAATGGTAAAAGATTTATTGAAACTGGCACAGTAGTTTTTGAGTTTACTCATTACAAACATACACGTCACACAATTGTAGTACAAGAAAAATCAGCCCCAATAATATAATCTGAGACCTAATTCTCATAATATTTAAGATGATTGTGAATTGCAGATTGATTGCAATCAATGAAATCACGAGATAGGTGATGACTTAATCGTGTGATTGCTTTTCAAGAGTATTTATACTGTTGATTGATGGCACTTGGTGGAATTTGTTGTTACACATATTGAGAACTCACTTGTACTTTTCCACAATAATTTTATTTTTATGTTTTAATAGACCTGACCGGTTTCGCCTTACGGCATCCTCAAAGGTTTACGATGACATACAAGTCTTGTAGGTCTATTAAAACATAAAAATAAAATTATTGTGGAAAAGTACAAGTGAGTTCTCAATATGTGCTTTTCAAGAGATTTTATTGCTCAAAGAGATATCCCATTAACACCAATTTAAGATGAAAGTTCGGAATAATCACTCGGGTATCCATAACAACATTTCAAGTAATATGTGCTCATATTTGTTATTAGGTCCATGCTAAATTAGCAGATGTGTTGACCGATGCCTGCGTGGATGCAGTGCTGACAGTGCGCACACCTGGCAAGACAGTTGATCTGCACATGGTGGAGATCATGGAAATGCAGCATAAGACTGGAACTGAAACAACACTCATAAAAGGTAAGTGTTTACTGTTTGCTTGGCAATTGCAGCAACTGCAGACTTATATAAAATTTGATGAGATATTCGAGATGAAAGCTATCTGTTGCAGTTCAAAAAGGAAAAGAGTATTAGCCCTATAAACCTAATATTTGTACAAACATTCTGTGTTGTGAATAAATATTAGGCGATTATTATACTATGGGCATTCATTCTGGTTAAGATATGCCAAGTTCTGTAGGAGGCAGGTCTTCTTCTGTCGAAACGACGGCGTTTTGGAGTTGCTATTGTTGTGTTGTAATTTGTTTCACGGCAGCGCCGCTACTCACAGAGACGGCCCGAACATAGATTTCGTTATTTGGGAAGTCTTACTGAGTAAAAATTATATGAAATTGCTTGCAAAATACGCATATCAATAGTCATATTGCATTCAACTGATCAAGTGATGAATGCTTTCATTTACTATGCGTGAAATAACAAGGGGTGGCCCCCCCCACATTTTTGAAATGTTAAATTTTTTTGTGTAGTGGGGTATTTGTATTATAATAATAATAATAACCACTAAATATTAATTACCAGAGAAATTTCAGGGACTGTTAAGGAACATATTATACCTACCTATATTATGTAGGTAATATATGTATAAATTATATAGGTAATATTTAGTGGTTGATAGAGAGGGCTATCCCTCCTCTAACCTAGGAGCCAGGAAGGGGTCGACACAAAGGATCCAATAGGGTCGAAGTGTCCGCGAAAGTTCTAGAGCACGCACGCCAATAACATAAGATAAGATAAATATTTAGTGGTGTATTATCACCAGTAGGGAAAGTTATGTGCATTAAGACATTTCGACGTAATAGTTCGTCGCCAATAACGCTTTATAATTAGTCCCGTACTGTCTTATAGTGTACAAGAGCCAATTGGACGACCAGATTCCGACAATAGCACCGACTCACTGTCCACAGTTCCTATACATATGGCTTTCAAGAAACTGTGTTCATTATCGTTAATATTTGTAATTGTAATATTTATTATGTTACAGGTTTGGTGCTAGACCACGGGTCACGTCATCCCGATATGCCAAAGCGCGTCGAAAATGCATACATCCTTACTTGCAACATTTCCCTTGAGTATGAGAAGACTGAAGTAAATTCTGGTTTCTTCTATAAGTCTGCTGAGGACAGAGAGAAGTTAGTCGCCGCCGAAAGAGACTTTATTGACCAGAGAGTCAAAAAGGTGAGCGAATTAAGTATTTACTAACTATCCATGACGACGCCGTTTATATTTTATTTAGTTTTGTTGGTGATAATTCTAAATGCCTTATTATCTTTCTTTTCTTTTACAGATAATTGCCTTGAAAAAGAAACTTTGCGATGGTACCGACAAGAGCTTCGTCGTCATCAACCAGAAGGGAATTGACCCTCTGTCTCTAGATGCTTTTGCCAAAGAAGGCATCATAGGTTTGCGCAGGGCAAAGAGGCGCAACATGGAACGTCTGGCTTTGGCGTGCGGTGGTACCGCTATGAACTCGGTCGATGACCTTTCTGAAGCGTCTCTGGGTTACGCTGGACTCGTTTACGAACACATTCTAGGAGAGGACAAATACACCTTTGTGGAACAATGCAAGAACCCTCAGTCTGTCACCATCCTTATAAAAGGCCCCAACAAGCACACATTGGCGCAGATCAAGGACGCTGTTCGCGACGGCCTTCGAGCCATCAACAATGCTATCGAAGATAAGTGTGTGATCCCAGGCGCTGGCGCATTCGAAATTAAGGCGAACACAGAGTTGTTGAAATTCAAAGACACTATTAAAGGAAAGGCTCGTCTTGGTATCCAGGCTTATGCTGAAGCTCTATTGGTTATTCCAAAAATCCTTGCAGTTAACTCTGGTTATGACGCTCAGGATACAATTGTTAAGTTACAAGAAGAATCGCGCTTGAGCCCAGATCCCATAGGTCTTGATTTGAGCACCGGTGAAGCTATCAAACCGATAGATTTAGGTATCATCGACAACTATATTGTAAAAAAGCAGATCCTTAACTCATGTTCTGTTATCGCTAGCAACCTCCTCCTTGTCGATGAGATCATGAGAGCAGGTATGAGCAGTTTGAAGGGATAAGGTCTGAAGTAATTCACATCATCTCGCTTTTAATTTCACAAATATTTTAGTATTATTTCAATTGCAAAAGTGACTTGAAGTCTTGCATATAATAATTACCTAAGTTTTTAACAGTGTGCACACTGAGCTTTTATTACTAGCATTATATAATACAATATAATACATTTAAAATACATTATGTACTAATAAAAAGCTGTTTTATTTTTAAAACATTTATTGGGTCAACATATAAACACATTTAGATGATTACTTAATATTGTTGAGATCGATATCTCACCTTATAAAATGCTATCACCCTAAAACAAAATAAAAAACAATATAAAATTTATTTTCTCCATCTTATGTACGCCTTTATGTCCATAATCATGTCTCTATTTGTTCTTACATGTACCTAATAATCATTCTGGAAATAAATGCCATCAAACCGATCACATTACAAACACAATTGCAACCCATATTTGCAATAAATTAATAAATAAATAAAAAAAAAATGCAATGTAATGACCACACAATGAACTTAAAAATAAGGGAATGCAGGTCCAAATCCCATTTAGTGCACTCCTGAGATGAACGTGAATGATAGGGCCGTTTACCAGGTCGCCCGATTCTTCCCAATATATCTTAGTTTTTACTGAAAAATATGCATTGCAAAATAATATAATGCATTATAAAAAAATGATGATATTGTTGTGTAATATATGAAACGCAATAGAAAAAAATACAAAAGAATGATTACTTGCTATGCTACCAATAAAAAAAAAAAATGAATTTGTATTAACACGTAATCGTAAAACCACGTCGTTCCTAGTGTAGTGCTAGTACCTACCATACCTACAATACAAGGGCTACCACATCTTTTCGAGGATGAGTACTCTCCATCAGAGATTAAACATGCAGTTCATGTTGCCCAGTTGTCAGGAATAGCCTCAGGAAATTACATCGGAAATAAAAGTATATTTACCAAATATGTAGGTACTAAGTACTCATGAAAGTTTAAATGTCGCTTTTTGATGGAATGTGTTTTTTCAATGGATAATAATTTAAATGCAAAATAAAACTGTTTAACAACCGGCAAACTTCTTGACAAAGTACTCTAGCTACGCAGGTGGCGTCTTTTACGTCTCTTTGGTACAGGGTGCGTTCGGATGGCTTAATGCAAATTAACCAATCATAGATTAGATTAAAATAATCACTGTTCAATCCTCTTATTGGTTTTATTATTAATTTGCCGTGCGCGAACTTTCCGACTTCTGTTTAAGTAAAGATGTTTGCCGGGACTTACACGGATTATATACTAAACATAAAATCTAAACTAAAACATACCCAAGCGCGTGGTTAAATTATAATAGTTAATATCAAAACAAAGCTAGGTAATAGCATTATGCATTTCGTATATCGATCAGTTTTGATAATCCTACATCTTACATAAATATACATAATAATATAATTTCTAAAACACATTACAATTCAATATTATTATCACAAAACGAGGTTAACCAGACGAAATAGCACAAAATAGACATAGCTTACTATTAACATCGAGCGATTTTGACTGTTCCATGGACCTGTAAGGCTGCGTTTTCACCAGAGAAGTGGATGCAGCATTCTTTTCTAGTTTTTGTGTCTACAAAAAGCTCGCTCCGCTGTCTTTCTACTACAGCACAGACCTAAGCTAAGCAGCTAAGCATCCGAAGCTACGATATGTGATAACTTTTTCCAATATAAATGGCGGTTGGAATGAACTTCGATATTTTAAAGAGATGTCGAAGTATTGCAGTTAAACCAGCTGTTGGACTTTTTTCAGCTAAGTATTAAGACTGCTATAGATGTGCGTACGAATCGGAACCGAGGTCTCACCAAAATCAAACCGTGGACACAGACCAAAACAAATAGACATTTTCATGGATACAAATATTTGCAGTGAGCGGTGATCAAATGTGCCCCCCTATGGAGCAGTCTTAGCAAACAAATGCCACACAAATCTCTGATGGAAACGCAGCCTAAGGGTGTATTTCACAACTGAAAATTCGATATTTGAACAGAGTTCTATTACAGTTAATTGGATTCAATTATTCGAGTAATTATTCATAACTGTGCCATGTATGATTTAAGAAACACTGAAATCGGAACAGAATTACAGAACAACACTTATATCTACGAAGTTTTTATGTTACAGTATATAAAGTGTACTGAAATGAATTACTATTTCGATGTAGAACATAATATATAACGCCATTTAGACCCAAACAAAGCATAGCTTGCTTGTGTATGAGTTCTAGAATGTAGGTAAACATACTCATATAAATGTACTTATACATATTTTATTGTTCACAGTCCTATTGTCTCTTGCTCAGGGCTAAATGAATCAAATATTATAATAATAAAAATTCAATACACTTCACATATGTACCTACAAACTTTTTTTAATAATGCTTAATTCCTTATAAAATATGGAAGGGTTGACGCTATTTGACATCTAGTAGGTTTCATATTGACGACCTCCGTGGCGTAGCGGTAGTGAACGCGACTGCTACGCAGGAGGTGCGGGTTCGATTCCCGCTCAGTGCAAATATTTGTGAGCTTGATTATGAATATCTGCATTGGTCTGGGTGTTTCTATGTATAATATGTATGTATTTACAAAAAAAAATGTATCTATGTATGTTTATCCGCATTCTAGAACCCCTAACACAAGCTAGTTAAACTATGCTTACCATGGGTCTAGGTGACGTTGTGTAGATTGTCCTAGAATATTTATTTATTTATTTATTTATTTATTTATTTATATACCATATATTCGCATAGTTAATGATGGAGATTCAGAATAATGATTAAATTTTATATGACACATCAACATCAAAACTTTTACTTAAATTATAGTAATAATGGAATCATTAATTTTATGTCCACTACAAATTCAATCAACCAATTAGTCTATTGCAGTTCACTACTGGACTTATGCCTCTCCTTATGTACGCCATTGATCCTGATCGTCTACTTAGCTTCCCAGCCGTCTTTTCAGGTCGTCGGCCCATTTGGCTAGGAGCGTTCTACCTTCCATTTGTAATCTGATGGTCTCAGTGGACTCGTTTGCTCCATCGGTTCTTCGACAGTTGTGGTCAGTCCACTGCCACTTTCGCTTGCCTATTTTGCGAGCTCTATTGGTTACTGTAGTTTCTTGTCGAATGATGTCATTGCGAATTTTATCCTTCAAAGAGACTCCAAACATAGCTCGCTCCATGTCGTCAGTTTCTACGATTCGGCACCGTAGGACATAATAGGTAGGACACACTGGTCGATTGCTGAACTTGACAAATGCAAATGCTATCAACATTTTTAAAACAATATACGTATGTTTAATATTACATACCCATTTATTTTTACAAAGTGCCCGATTGGCGGCAATGGGCTCGCCATTATAGTTGGCGAAATGTGGGTGTTTAATACATCTCTGCCTACCCCTTCAGAGAATACGGGTGTGAGCATATGTATGTATGTTAAAACAATAATATATTATGATGATTGACAAGGTGTCAAACTTTGGTCCTAGAAACAATATAATTTATGAAGTTTGACTAGATTTTTTATTTACTCATTTGGAAGTTTGATTGATACATTTTAAACATATTTCTTCATTTATCAATGACTATGTAACAACTACTAGACTGTAGAAACTTCATACAGATATCACCACTAAACTAAACTCAAGCTGCCTTGCCAATATTTTCGTGAAATGAGAAAAATTAGGGCACTAAAGAAGGTGGTGGCCTCATTCAGTTCCTTCCTCATTATATGGTGCATGATAATTATTGTGGATGTTGATACACCTCTGTTTACCCCTTCATGGTTTTACAGGCGTAAATATATTATCTAGTCTCTATTCACCCTAAATTTCACACACCTCACACCAGACTGGAAAAAGCGGACCCCAAACTAGAAGGTGATAACTTCAGAAGCGACTATAGTCATTGATTACCGAATAGTTGGATAGTCAACAGTACAGTGAGGAAGACCTAGAGTTGTGACACAATGATTCTAAATCCATTGTCTTCTAGTCTAGTAGCATACATAATAGTCATTTTCATGTACATAATAGTATTTAAATAAACAATAGTTATATTTAGACACTGTTTCCTAGCATTGAATTTGTTTTGTTAACAAAAATACACTATTTTATTACAATAACTGTTAAAAGCTTGTTCCTCTTTGTTTTCAAAGCTCCAGTCATGCCAACAGCTTTCATCTAGACTACTCTATGGAATTAAAATTGTCAATGGTGGTATACTTAATTTGTTTGCTTTTTAGCAATGGCAGCCCTTTCATTGACGTCAATTGTGGCCAGATTCATGGCTCCAACTACACCTTGGAGGACTGATATGGCGGCCTTTACTATAGCTACCGGTGCGGAGATGATCACAATTAGTTTGTATAAACCAACACCCAAGACTGTAAAAGAAAATAATAATTAAATTAAAAAAATATAACATAATTAAATTTATTTAGATTATTTACTTATATTATCTAACACAAAATTTATTGTAATACTTAAGTAGACTGGCCCAAGTATCAAACCAAGATTGATGTTTCCAATTTGCTTGACTTTGCCAAAATTGCAGCATTCTACTGCAGAAGCCATTACAAAGAAGGCATGTACTGGGTTACATAGGTACTATTTACCCACCCTCACGTAAAAACCATGGAACCAGTTGCAGAAATCGGCCTACCATACCATACCATACTATGTGGCAGTGTGATTGAGGTATAATATAATAACTACATAACTAATTTTGGGGTGGCGCCCTCTGCGCCGCCGCCGCAGCGGTCTGCTTCTGCTAGGGTGACAGGCGGCTCCGCCCGTCACCCCCAAGCCCGCGCTCATGGTGGTTGAAGGTCATTTTGCGACCTCCGACGTCCGAGTCGCCACCGCTCGTCGCGGAATGTGACTCTCCTGATGTTGCAAACGTGCATATGTCACGGTAACCGCTTTCCATGAGGCTGGGCGCGTGCTTGTCTGCCACCCAAGTGGTACAAACAAAATACAGCTAGATGAGTTCATACATCCTATAAAGGGATCGGATGGATAGGTGGATTGGGGATCTATGCGCCCAGCTATCCTGAAATATTAATAAGACAAGTTACATATTATTACATACCTGTAGGTCCACTGTAGAAGTGCATAACATAGAGAGCAGCATAGAATGCCTCATTGCCAGCACACATCCAGAATAAAACCATTTTATTTGTGTAATATATGCGCATGATAGGGTTCTCAGACATATCTATGAACTTGTGAGAGGCCTTTCCTTGGAGTGTCACGGTGTGGAGGTAGAGCCAGTGGCAGCATATATCTATAGCCATTGATATTTGGAACCAGAAAGTGTACTGAGGATAGAATGTAGCCAGAGTCATCATAAGACATGCAGTACCAGCACGGTCTGTGAGTTGGTCCAGGATTGCCCCAAATTTAGTGCCTGGAAGAAAAATATTCATTTTCTTATTGTATGTAACTTAAATATTACTTTATATATTATATGGTTACAATATTACAATACAGTTGTGTGAATGAATGACTGTGCACTATGGTTAGGACTGGCAAGATAAATAACACTATGTTTTCTTTTTTTATGAAGTCATTATGCTGTTCCATGTTCAAAACAGTAAGTTCTGTGGCAACTTGTATGAAATACTTTGACGTCATACATTTTTGTGTTATTTTGTCTTTGATTTAATAATAAAAACATAACAAGGGTGACATAATAAAAAAAAAATACTATTCATATCACAGGAAGACAGGAACATCCAAACTAATGCCATTTGACATTTTTATGCATAAAATTTTTGCGTTTAGCCTCTGACATAGCATTTAAACACTGCCATGACACCATTTAGTTTTTCATTATCTACCTGAGTGGCATATAATAAAAGAACTTGTACTTGATAAGAGGATCAAATATTGATAACAGAAAGTACCATATGAAGAGTCTTGATCGCACCTAGCAACATGTAACAGTATCAACCATCAAATTAAGTAATGATGCAACATGTATCAGTCTGTTATAGTCGCAGTTTTGACACAACTATTTTGCTGGTTTTCTCTTTTTTGGTGCATAACATATATTTTCTTGTGCTTATTCTTTCCTTATTTTTATTTAGTTATGCATCTAACAGTTTGCTTGCCAAAACGCACACCAAAAAGGAGAAAATGAGCAAAACCAGTCATGTCAAAATGGAAGTATAGTTACTGCTACTATAGTATGTACACACACAAAAGAACTTTTTTTAGAATGTTGGTTTTAAACTAGTAAAGTGCGGTGTTGCCCATATAACATTATTTTTAAGTGTTCATTGTTTACTGATGAGTGAATTGAAGCTGAATGGGCAGGATGTGGGTTGGGCTCAGTCTGTGCTGTCTGAGCCAACCTCCGACAGGGCCAGAAGGCTATGTCATTTGGTCACATTCGCCAACAGTTCCCAACAGCGAGGTGTAGGGTAACAATTGAAGAAGGGAGCGTTACTGGTACAGGGTACGATGGGGTTGGCGTATCTTTATAGATAAAAACCCCAAAATAAAAAGCAGATTGAAAAAAAAAAAACAAAAAAAAGTATTCATTGTTATGGTGATAATATAGCTACATCACTAACATACCGAAGAAAATTTCAACTGACATGCTATCAGGTTACTTAGTACAGCCTACTGACAGGCAGACAGTACCTACAGTCTTGGCACCTAATATGGTTCATTTTTACACAAAACCTAATCATAGAGAATGTAAAAGGAAAGCATGATGCCCCCCAGATGCACTGACCACATGGCTGGCTAGAGTGGACTGGATGCAGAAGTCGGAGGATCGAGAGTGTAGGTAAATTAATTAATTTATGATAGATTGAACCACAATATTTGATGCTTTTGTGACATTCTCACGTTACAAAGTTTCAATTGTACATTTATATAAGATTTTTCAAAGGAATTATGTATGCCCAGATAAGTACTCTTCAAGTAAATATGAATAAAAGATAAAATTTAACAGTGGATTCTTATTCATATCTCTACATTCTATACCAACTTATCAAAGGAACATTTTATGATAGTATTAACTATATGATAGTAATATAAGAATGAAGTAATTTAATTAAACGATGCCATAAAAGACCGCTTACTTTGGTTGAAGTACCTCGCGGCATGACCATCTATCGCATCAAGCAACGCTGAAGTAACATAACAAACACATGCTAATACGCAATGTGTAGGCATGAAATAAAACGATATTATGGCCAGGATAACTCTGCCAAAACCTGAAACGTAAAACAAAACATTGAAAGCAATATATAATGGCGCAAATGCAAAAATAAATAAATGGAACAATATAGCAACATACCGATGATGTTAGGCACGAAAAGAAATATATTTTCTTGACTTTCCGACATTTTTTAGGTGAATTCGTTTAACTTTTTATAAAATCACAGTTAAAATAATTTTCCTTAGTTTCACACGAAACGTCACAGCGCACAATTTCACATCAAAATGTCAAATGTCAATGCAGTTCACAATTCACATTACACTCACACACCCAGACATGTCCAGTGTTTCAACTTTGAGGATTCAGTTTTACCCGAGATATTTTAAAAAGAGCTCAAACTTCCTTTATGCAGTCTAGTGTGGACTTAGGTAATATGGTGGTTACAGACACCACAGAGTTAATTTAAAGTTAATATCCTAATTGGGCTAAATTCCTGAATAATAATTACCCGACTTTTGTCTTGTCATGCCTATTACTGTCACCCTACAATCAAAGGAAATCTTAAAAGTGGAAACACTGCTGTTAACAGTCAGGGCTGCCAGTAATTGCAACATATTTTATACCATTACCTGCACAAGCATTGGCTTATTAAAAATATACCAAAAATTTAATTTTAAATAAATTGATAAACCCTCAAAGTACGCTTTCCGCACTATCGATTGCACGTCACACAGCACCTCAATAGTGGCACAAAAATTCCCCTATATTTTATATGTACATGAACTTTTTGTTTTTATAATTGACGGAAAACAAAAATATTGCTAAGCAAACCAGTAAGCTTAAATTATAATACCGGCGACTCAATTTAAGTGAACCAGTTAAAATGAGCTTTTAAGAATCAAATGTGTATCGTTAAGTATTGAGAATCAGAACTTTTCACCGTTGTCGCTTGTACTCATACTGAGTCCTTACAATGGTTTCAATTTTCATGCTGGCCAGCCGGGTTGCATTTTTGTGCTGCTTTAAGTCAAGGCTGCCACTTTGTAAGTGTATTTCAATTCATTCTGTTCTTATCTGTGACAATTTTGGTAGAAATTCACGTAACTAGAGGGCGTTCTTGTAGTCTTTAAAAATGTTGCTCGGAATCTGTCGAAAATGATGAATTCATTTTTGCAAATGGTTAGAACTATAATTATGTTGTAGATAAATTATTCATCATGATTCGATTTAGTAGTTAGTACGTGGAAAAGATATTTTGACGGGGTAAAGAGTGATTTTGGTGTGCGAAAGTCATACGACTTGTGTCATCTGACTGCTCTTCCTTCAAGATGGCTCCTCCGCCGGAGTATGATAAGGAACCCAAAGCCCCGGATAAAAGTGCTACAAATATTTCCACCGAAGATTCGAAACTCCTACAAAATCTTGTTAATGACCAGCACACCAATTCTGACCACAAATCAACAAATACGGTTACAGCCGTTGAAATTGAGGTAAGTCGATCTCTGCCATTTTTTTGATTTTGAAATATCTAAGGACGTATATCTATTTACTCATTACTTTTATTGTAGTTAAATAAGTAGTAGTCAAGGTAACGTTTATTTTCACTTTACATGTGTTATATATGGGACATATCGGTTTCCTGTAACATAAAAAGTAGGTAGGCGAAAATGGCGAAGGATAACTTTTGTCAAAAAGTATTTATTTTGTCTGGCGTATGTATGTACAATACATAGGTACAATAAACATGAAGTTACATATTGCAGTTATTAAACACGACTTCATTACGTTTACTTTCATTGTTAAAAATAATAATAAAATATTTTCTATAATGGCCAATGTTACAAAGAATCGTAAATAGGGTAAGAACTCAAGGATGTTTGTAAAAGTATTAAATATTAAAATATCTGTCGTAGCTTCCATTGACTGCCTTATGTTCTACCAAAGCTTTATAATATGTGACTACTTCTATTGATAAAATTAAATGTATTGATAATTAACCAATTTACTGAAGTGACCAATATGGCATAATATTATTAAAAAAACATGTTGTATTTAGTTTTAAAATAATTCATCTTACATAAAATTGATAACAATGAATGAAACTATTTTAGAAGAGTTCAAGTAAATTGCAACTGTTTAGTTCCCTTAGTATTTTTGAAATTTTTAAGTATGGTTGGTTGTCCATTCTGCAAGATGTTTAGATCTTGTGCTTACTTTTTGTCTCTCCCAAATACTTGAAAGTTACCAGCAAATCAGTTCAAATTAGGTATTACATGAATCTACAAATTTCCACATCTGAAGATAATGACATGTGTAAAAAAATCAAATTTTAAATTATTGTCACAAAGCCCAGTATGTGGAAGTAAGTAAGCCCAATGTACTGTAAACATTACAGTACAGTTATAAGTGTATAAAAAAGCATTATTATGACAATCAAAATGGCTTACTCGTAAGATATCTATGTTTGAATGTATATGTAATACAGATATTATTGTATATTACATAACATTGTTCTAAGGATCATATATGTGTATCTGGGATATATTGATTTCCTTTTATTAATCCATCACATCCAAAACTTGGGAGACAGACTTCTGCTCGCCTGATTCTTCTTACCTAAATTGTTGTTTACTTCCTGCAGAATATTATACATCAAGGTCAGATTAAATGGCCTTAATTTGATTAACACACATTGTGCAAATCATGGTAGTAGTGCAAGTTTGTTTTAGGGCTTGCGCTTAGTCATGTGTGCATTCAGACATTTGTCATTAGCACAAGGTTGTGCAAGAAAATCCTTACAATTTGCACAATATGTGGAAGAGCCTTATGTAAGTTCATTATTTTGATTGTGTCTCTGTCATATACCTAAATTAGTTTTCTAAAGCCTTCTTTAGGCTAGATTTTAATGCCAATAAATGCCATAAACAAGAATTTAAAGTTCAACTATCTAATAGTTCATTTAGTATTCTTCTAGCATGCACTACAGGTTCAAATACTGTTCTTGGTGTGGATATTTACCATTTGTAATTTGCCTTTGTCATTGTATTCTTATTTCGCACTGGGAAGTATTAAAACGAAATAATAAAAAATGTAATCATTATTCATACTATAGATTAGTATGGATATATTATACAAACTAGAAAATGGAAAAAATGGTTTTCTATAATACAAACAATGTCATTTAATAAACAAGTTTCAAAGAAATAAATAAAAAATTGTTTCATTGACATAACTATACTTTGTAAAATGTAGCTTGGGTCCTATGACAGCTGTCAGTGAAATCCCGCACATGAAGTCTTGAATTTTCTATTATTGAATGTAGTAGCTGTCAATGTCATACTTTATGGGCATACCGAGCTAATTAGTGATGGGCAATGAATCATCGTGACCACATACTATAAACCATCTATATTTTGAATAAACCTTAATTTAAAATTGAAATTAATATAAGAAAAAAATAATTATAATTTAATCTTATTGCTTAGGTATTTTAACATCATAACACTATTTATATTTCAAGATACTTGATCCTAAATAATATTGAGTAAATAAAATCCTACATTCAATCTATCAACGCCCTGAACCTGTTTTTGGATTTTGTAAGAAGACACGCCGCGTTTGGCTCTTGGGCCATGATATAGGCACACACACACGCGCCAACATCTTGTTTGATATGAACTTCCACTGATTCACTCCACTCATTTTCATCAGTACGAGTGCCGACGCCTTGTATGCTACGTATATTCCGTTCTCATTACAATTAAATACATACATACCATTAAATTAAACCTAATTATATGTAACATGGATCAATAATAGCTGGTAGTATCGATATTTTCATCGAATTTCGGACATCCCTATGAACCTCATTTTGACATCTGTCATAGGACCCAAGCTATATTTTACAAAGTATAGTACAAATTCTTATAGCAACTTTTAGTGTTAAATCAATATCAAAGATAATTTTTACGAAGATGACCATCAATAAACGAAATTGTGCTGCAAGTAAATTAAACACTTGGTAAATTCCCAAGTGTTTAATTTATGCATTACCATAAACATCAAATAATGTTGTTATTCATTATTATGTTAAACTATCCTTCAAATTCTAGTATATTAATATAGCAATAAATGAAAGAGTTAGGGAAACTGACAAACAAGGAAAATCACAAGCAACGAGCGCCATTATAAATCGTCAAGTAGAGCACACAGCGGGGTGGAAATAATACCTGTCAATGGCAATTATAATTACAAATATTTGATACAAACACCTAAAATCGTTAATATATACGACATCAGCTTATTAGGTTAACCGGTATCCCTATTAGGTCGCCTGTTGAGGTCAGACAGCAGACACAGCATGTCGCCCTATTTTATCAGACTACCTATGTGTCGTTATTAGAGAAACCTAGAAGCCGCGAACTATGATAGTATGTCAGGCAAATTTACAATTAAAAAATATTTCCAGATTCATCTTAGAATGATTTTAACTGATATGAGATACGGTCGAGATCATTTCGGAATAACACACATATCAATAAATGTCATTACAATGTATTCACACGCTTACGGCCTTGATTTATTATAAGTTCTTGCCACATAAAATATCACGACCTGCTAAAACTCTTGTCATTTGAACGTAATGTGTGATGATTAAAAAATCATTGAATAATAACATCCATATGAGGTTGATTGTACCTATGGCTGTTATTATCCTATGATTTTTTAACCGCTAATATTTAAGCTAACAATAAATCTATTGTTCTCTCATTTTAGTAGCAATCTGTTACCTAACTGTTCGCTTATAAAGTTTGTCACCAAATCAACTCATCGAAAGTACATAACACGTTTTTATTTAAAGCGGATAGCAGGTCTTACAGATTAGGTTGGCTTGAGGCCTATACAAACCCAATTCAAATTCAATCAGTTTCTATTGAAATTTTGTCTCTAGTGAGTCTGTATACTGAGATAGATCATTGTCATTTGAATTCTGAAAATTTGGATTCTTACGATAGCCTCTGTGACGTGGCGATAGTGAACGCGGCTGCTAGCAGGAGGTGCGGGCTCGATCCCCGCTCAGTGCAAGCAAATATTTGTATGCATGAATATGAATATGTGCATTGGTCTGGTTGTGCCTCGGAGAGCACGTTAAGCCGTCGGTCACGGTTGTCATAGGAACGGCTGTGGCAGTCGTTATAGGAAAAATGGTCCGGTCAACGTCACGTCGTCACGACTGGAAGTAGCGGAACACAAAAAAGAACGAAATTTAATTAAATTAGTTAAAACCACAAAGTCAGCAGGTTTATGCAATATGCAATAAAAATAACACAAAGTCGAAAAAATATAAGATATTTTCAAAAATAAGCAGACCATTCAAATTATTTCAAAATTGCATTATCTTAATAAAAAACGAAAATATTTGAACAATAGTAGCTAACGAAAAGATCGTGATCATTAAAAAAGTGTGAACGTTTGTTTGTTCGAGCAACATCAGAAAACGATAGGACTATAATTTGGTTGACTCTTTTTGTGTTCCTACCTATTTATTGATTGGACTATACTTATAATAGTACATTTAGCCACAAGCACGACAGAGGAATAACAATTTTGCACGAAGAAGAATTGGGCAAAGCTAGCATTAATTGACGTGGATTGAATTTCTCCAGATAATACTCGTGAGTGTATCTATTAAGAAACAAATTTAATGTTAACATGTATATACACGAGGCACTCGTGTCGATATACATACTCATCAGAATATTATTATTACTAGCCATTGCTTTTGTACATTTTGTATGAAAACGTTTTGAAAGTCAGGCGTCCGTTTCCTCCCGTTTTCCTTAGTTTGGCCTTAGCCGAACATTCGCCAAATTGAAAAATGCTCCTGGGTTCGTCCCGGCTCTTATTTCAATTTTATTGTTATTTCGGAACAATAGCATTGTCAAATCAATCGCACATGTATGTACCTACGCTCCTTTTCGAGGTAGGTGAACCTGTAATCTTCACGAAATTTACGAACATATTCCATATGTCTAGATAATTTTCGCTATTTAATGTTCCGTAGTCCGTATTATAAATATCTTGATAGTATGTTCTGTTAAATCTCTTGTGCACATACAATTTCATTTTTAGTTATAGAACGTTTACCAACTATATCAGTATACTCATTCTATGTCAAATTGATGAAATTGATTTTTGATTTGATTTGATTTGATTTGAAATGAACCTGAGAAGCACGAAATTTCGTGCTTGGAGTCGTTTGCGCCATCGGCCATTGGTCCTTCGACAGATGTGGCTAACCCACTGCACCTTCAGCTTACTTATTCTGCTAGCTATGTCGGTGACTTTAGTTCGTTGTAGTACGAACTCCAATATGAAAACTGATAGAATTTCGTTGGTGTATTTGAGCAGACCCTTGAATTGTTTGGATTACCAATTGGCCCAGTAGGTGCCGGTAGGTGGTAGGCCCGTGTTGCTGCGACTGGGTAATAGGATTTTAACGAACTTTCCGCGCGAAGCCGAAGTGGACCGCTAGTGCAGTTATAATCGTAAGAAGTCAATTTTTTCATAACACTCTAGAAATAAACAAATTATGAAATTTAAATTTGAGGTAATGAAATAACGAGTCTTGATATCTGCGTATTTATTATTTTTGTAATGAAGGAAGCGGTTGAAACAATGCGCCACATACGAAGTTTACCGTTGTGTATAAATACAGACGTAGACCTAACAATATTCTAAACATTTTCAGTCTTGACTATGTAATTTCATCTTGTATTTATTTCACCGGTCCTTATTAAGTAACGGTATATTTGAATTGATGCTATTTAGTTTTTATAATCATTTCCATCAAAGGAAGTGACTTTTTGAAAAGAGGTTAGCATAACAGATGGTACGCTGAAAATGGTGTTCAGTGTAACAGATGTCAATCAAGGTGTTATATTGGCGTGCTCATTGATATTATAATAATAATCTATTAGAATTTAACGATATTCCAACACGAACTAAAAAGAAAGTATCACAACTGAGAAAGATCAAGCACGTTTTGTGCGCATTATATGGCGTTCAGCAACCGCAGCGACATTCTTCTAATTGCGTGTATGAACTTAGATTATTTTATATTGTAGAGGAAATAATTATAATTAAGATCACTCTACGCTCACACGACCGAGTGAAAAATATGAAATTCATCTACAATTTAATATATCGCGTAATTGAAATAACTTCTCTAAAATATTTACTCACTGTGTCGTTAAGTCTGGCTGAGTTTTGTATTTTCTTAGATTTGATTAAGTGGATAATCGGGATCTCAGGCTGGGGGTACGCTACAACCATCCGCGAGGCCTATTGTAATTAAAAAATACCTAAATTTTAATAGAGAAGATGATTGGAGCATACTCTGAGACCCAGACCTAGATATTCACTTAAGAAAATGCGAAACACAGAAGGATACATTGAGCTCATTCAGCGTAAATAGTAACACCATCAATTCATCGTAGTTCGGGTACTTTGTGATGAATTACACTTTAAACTATGTGACAAGTGTGACAACTACTATTCTTAGTCACCTCCGCGACCATGGCTGTTAGAAAGCAACGCGAAACATTATACTAACTTTATACTCATTATACTAACTTTACATTATACGAAACATTATACTAAAACATTATACTAAACTAACGGGATAAAAGTTAGTAGGTAATACCAAATAAAGCGCAATATAATCCATTAAAAAGTGATTTCATATCAATATGTACTTAAATTGAATACTGAGCAGCAAACTATATATGTAAAGTAAACCTGAGATGGTCATCACCGTGGTACGGATCGGTGACAAAAGTGGCGACAGCTGTGTAGACGTCTGTGTAACTTAACGCGGTGCGAGCGCCAGTATTCAGGTCCACTGTAACGGAAGCTTTTGAGCCGCAATACCGCATTGTGAGTCGTTGTGGCGCGTCGACCATGGCAACACTCATACTTTCAAATTTAGTAGTGTTCTGATACTGTATAACCAGAAAATCTGAAATATTGACATGTTTGATTAATATTACCATAAACAGTTATGTAATTGGAAAAATCAAGGCACACCTCAGTCAGATGACAAAGACTACAAACCGCGGTATGGGTAATGGACTGCTGCGGGTTCGATCCCAGGTTTACCATGGCACACACCAATGACTTTTCGAAGTTATGTGTGTATTTATCGCAGGTTTATAAGTGCCCGGTTAATGGCAATAGACTCACCACCTATTACATTGGGACCTAAACATAAACTGGCGAAATGTAGGTGCTAGCACCTCTGCCTACCCCTTCGGGGATATAGGCGTGAGTTTATTATGTTACAATCCCGTATTATCTGTAAAAATACAAGTGAATGGTTCTTGAGAGGATCTGACCTTCAACTCAATGGTTGTCGAACCATTAAACCAATGCACTAGTTGCAGTTGACTTTACGAGGATGCCAGTTATATCGGTACTACTTATTACATAGATAATTGACAATTTGGGTTAATCTCGATAACCTTCACAAAGAAACTGACCAGTGAGCCGTCCCATTTGAAAGCTGTTTCACGCCCCAAAAAATATCAATGACCAGACAGAAAACTTCCTTGCCAAACAACTGCATTGAATTAGTCTATTGTTTAGTTAGTGCGCGACCTAAGTAAACAAACCTAAATCCCTAGTATTTGACTTTGCATGTTATTGTGTTATATTTTGAAGCTAGCAATTGTCACTATACTACGTGTTGACATACTCACAAAATTACGTGAATCACGAGTGTGATCTTATCATACGAATAGTGTAAATAAATATATTTAGTGTATTATTCACAATTATCTGTGTATCGAGATACGTGGTACGTACATCTACATTCGCATGTATGTCAAAAGGCTCTGTATGTTGTAATTACTTATTTAACAAGTGGCAACCTATAAGTGACCATATGTTCCGGATCCAGACCGCAGGCTGATTATAACTATCAGTACAATAAAACTGCGGTTAGTTTTCACAATTTTACGACCCTTTTTACGTTGGGAAACTAAAAAGAATACTGAAGATTCGTCAACTTCAGTTGCGTTCCCATAATCCGCCATCTTGTCGATACTTTTTGGGAGCTGCTGATTGGTTGTAGAGACGTGAAACTCTAGCTGTGGTCTACTCCAGTTTTGCATATCGGGTTTCCGTTTCAAACTAGTCGCAGGAACTCGCGACTCCGGTTGCCGAGTCTACGAGTTGCCATACAGATGTATATGCACAACTTTACTTGCGAATCGTGTCAACTAAGAAGAAAAATATTTCATATTTAATAATGAAGTCTTGTAAATTGCAACATTTTCGGCAATCAGTTCTTACTCGGTATATTATCCAAAACACCTACAGCTTACATACTATTAGTTGACATCAATACTAAATCTAACTTTGATACTTCTTCAGTCTAGCCGCGGATCTTGTCCCGAATCCTTCACACAGGAGTTCCGATGTGAAGGATTTCCAACTTTTCCTCGTCCATTTCGTACAGTTTTGGGCATCCCCTGGCAGTATGCCCATTGACACACGTGCCGTCTCTACGACATAAGTCGGCAATTCTTCTTTGGATATCGCAAAACCTAGCCACACCAGCTATGGTGAGTCTTGCATTGCATGCGAAGGATGCTGGAGCAAAATTTTAAATTTCTTGCTTGCAGCACTAGCACCGGCTTCTGAAACGATGTTAATCTGGTCTGTTAGTCCTAAATATCGACTCTCATGCTTAACGTAATATAGAAATATGACTTCTTATTAAATAATTTCATGAGTGCACTCTGTAACGTTAGCTAATATAAAAAAAAAAATCAAAGAAAATGTAAATGAGATTCGGCGGTATGACTGCGGCCTCATTATCATATACCGTGTGTTTAATGTGATTGTGTTCCAGCTCTTCTAATTACATTTAGAAAGTAAAATCTCTTAATAATGTTGGTTTTGTTGTAAAGTTAGCTAGTTTATAAAGTAAATATTTCAAATTTTTTTCGTATTATTACTTTTTGTTACTATGGTTGTATTCAAACCACTGAATAAAAACTGAAGAGACTTTGTAGGGGTTAACGGGGTAATCAGGGCAAATTGGCAGAGGTTTTGTGAGTATGGTACTACCTTACCAGTTCCTTGTATGTTAGCCTCCCTTAAAAGTTTGTCCAAATAAATAAGCTCGGCGTAGCAACACTTATGTTTGGAGCAGGCAAAAAGAATTTGACAGAACTGACGAGTAGTTTTTGTTTTTTTCGATTCACAGAGTTACTCAGTTTTTCAATTTATAAAAGTTATTACAAGCAGAGAAAAGGTTGTTTCATAAAGCGAGGCTATGTTACATATATTATTATATCCAACTATGTTATACACGGGAAAGTTTAGTGGGGGGATAGTGAATGTTTGTTACTCGATCACGCCAAAACAACTGGACGGATACGAATGGATCCGTTGTATTTATGTATTATATACCACCTTACGGCTTTCGCACTAAAGTAGAAAACCCATCGTGACATATACCGTACGTAGGTACCTACCTATAAAGACAATAACTGGGTACCTACGTACGTACTAAACCAGTTCATTGTTACAAATTCAAACATGGAATATCCGGAATTTCTTCCCTATGCGCAAACAAATCATTTAAATTATTTATGAAGATCCTTAAGCAGTCGGCTATTGGATATATTATGCAATTAAGTACTTCATTTGCAAACAGGCAGAGTTGAAAAAAAATGTGTTCAGAACCGATATTTTTTTAAAATGTTTCTCCAATGTACAGAAACTCCTACTCAAATGATTTGTGTATAATAAGAGTATAGATGCGAAATGCAATTCACATTATTAGTCATACTCAAATAATGTAGGATATTTGTATACATTAATGTGATATTTTAAAATAAAAATAATTGAGACATTTAGGCAAAAGAGTGGTGCAACAAGTAAATGGAAAACGAAATTGTGTGTAACGCGGCGTATCAACACGGGGGCGGAAAATATGGGGAGACAAGGGCGCGTGATCGATCTAAAGCACCTCGCCTCCGCCTCGCTCCTGTCCCGACCCTGACCTCTCGGGAAGCTGTCCCCAGCCGTTCACTTGTGACGCGCAGATTTCATGACGTCAATTTATCCGCCTTGCCTGAAAAGACAAAACTTACACACTTACTAGTAGTATTATAGATAGTATTTTGTTTGACGTCTAAAGGTAGGCATTACGATACGTCCAATAATCCAAATGGAGTGGACGTCGTCCAAAATCGTTTCGTGAATGTGATAAATGTAAATGAAATGGACGTCTTCCAGCTATGGATTTCCAAATGAATTGAAATCCATGCATCCAATCCAAATGGACGTATCGTCAATCGATATAATCGCTACCTTTATACAGACGACAGACATGGACAAAGAATACATTTAAACAAAGGGTTTGAGAGATATTTTGGCTGTTGCTGGATTTGCAAGCGAATCCCGGGACGAGGTTAAGGTCTTAAGGGTAATCGGGTCACAGCGCTAAGATGATGATGATTAATCGGTAATACTGTACACAGTTTCGCTAATTAGTTCAAATGTGTGTTCAAATATATGTGGCGTCTCTACAGTAGGATACGATGTGTGCCAAGAGCGGAAAAGACATTTGACCCAGTGGCGCAGCGGTTTATGCGGTCAGCACGTCAACTGTCACTATATTGTTGGTTCCAAGTTCTACATAGATAATAATAAAGCATTTGTGCGAGTTCACAGATAATATTATATTATTTGTAGTTTTCCCGATACGGCATTATTTTTTTACACGTTAGCCATCTTGTTCCAAGTAAAGCCAAAAGCAATAGGTAATTTCTGTTTCAATCTCTCGTATCATTCTTTTGCATATTTCATTTCGTACTCTTCGAATATTATTCAATTTACAATGTTAAATTTATCAAACAAGATAAGATATTTAGATAGATATTTTGCCAGTAATAAAACTTATTTGACACCTGTACTTACACTCGTTACATAGTTGTACTACAAAACAAATATGTAAATAGTAAAAATTTATGTCACTGTGCCAATATTGTAGTCAACAAATCAATTGTTCACTGCTGGACATCTATCTATTTTAGACCCAATATATGTATGTGCTATGGGTTCTTTATACCTACATACCCAGACTAATGCAAATTCTACGACTACTGCAAATATTTGTAGTGATGTGGATCAAACTCGCGACCTCCAGCGTAGCTCTGCCGCTCGCTACGCTACAATTACATCATACAATCCTGTCCTCCACGTTCCGCATCCAGGCTGTCTCAGCTACCGTTTTTAGGCTGTTGATCAGATGAATCTGGGGGTTGCCAATAAATAATATTCCAACTGTGGCACAAAAAATAAAAAAACCGTCCATAAGTAACAGACCAGAGAAAAGAAATAATATTAAATTCTTTCACTTATCAAGTAGCATTTTAATGTTTACAGTTGATATTGCCTAATAGTTGTAAAGTGCCATACGGTGCGAATCTAGATTATGCCTAAATCACTCACAGGGTCTTGTGACCTCTCGCAGGGAGAAAATGTAACCAAAAAAAAAAAAAAAAGAAGAAAATGTAACCTCTGTTCCACTTTCTTAGAGCAATAGTTAAGGTAGCAATTCTTAGGTTTCCTGTTCTAAGATGCCAATAGCCATCTATTGACATATTTGAAAAATCTTATTTTCCAACAGGTGGTCTAAAATAATAATATTTGAACTGTGTCTTTAACGAACTTTGGTATGGACAAAATGCACGTACGTCAGTTTGAAAGTATGAAACTTAAAATTACTTAATTTTTCATGGTCGAAAATGAAAAATGAAGTATTTTTGTTTTAAATAATAGTAAACCTAATTTCATTGGAATTTCATTATTTAATCAAAGTAATGTAGTTAAGTAGTTTTCAGTAAATACAGACACTTGCTACACAATTCATTTAATTACTTTAAACGAAGAAATACAATATTATTCACGATATTGTAAATCTGAAACAACAATCATAGTGCGTGACATCATCCGTAGTGAATAATTCAGTTAAGCCTTTTTTTCGCAACACCATACTACACCAAAACATGGAATCAGAAAAATGAACACAATTGACGTCACGCGACTCGTATGACATGTGGTCCTTTGGTGTAATTTTTAATCAAAGAGTATTAAAACATGATTTTGATGTTAAAAAAGAAATGTGTTGATGATTTCCCAATAATAATGAATAAATATATCATTGTTATTATTATGTTATGGTAGCTAATATCTACAGTGGAAACCTAAAAATTGAACATACTGCTTTAATGGGTGAATGATGACATTTAAAACCCACCAAAGACTTTGATTCAGAAACTAAATTATACATCGTATCTACGTAACTATAGCAAACACTATCAAATCAATTATTGTCTAACAGGCATACCTCTCACCAATAAAAAATGGCAAATTGCTCTCTTTATTTTATGATGTCCCTATATTTCGAAATTCATATAACCGGGAGGTGTGTCGAGACAGTCTGTCTCGTATTTGTTGTCTATGTTTTGGCACTTTTCCATGTGTGATCGCTAATTTTTGACTTAGAAGCCAAGAAAACGGCCTGAAGCTGTGACGGATTGTTATCTACGAGAACTGTGTCATTATCAGCAGCGAGTTACAAGCTCAACTTTTTATTGTGCTGTATAGACGTGACGTAGACTGTTGACGATGGCCTTGACTGCGGTGTCTCATTTCAAATAGGTTCAGATAGTTATTTAGACTGGATTTCACAAGTGATAATTCATTTAAGTAATTTTGATTTTCACGTTTTTCACAGTAAAATTTTGTATTTTTCTTTTTTTAAAGTTTGTCAAATAAGTACGTGAAATGACTGAATATTCTGAAATTGCTTATGTTAGGAGTGGGTACAATGAATAAAATTACCCTTTGAGTCAAACAAGAACCAATATAATTAAGTACATAGGTATTTTAATATAAAATCTACATTAATTGCAACATCATACGTTGTAAATTATAAATTTTCTGGAATGGAATAAATTGATGACAGAAATAACATGTTTGTGTCTATTTTTTACATGAAAAACGTAATGTAATAGTTTTTTTACTAGACCTAAACTAAATTATATAATAAATCGTGTTTATGGACCACATAAGTACGATAAAATATGACACTGACATTATTTTATCTCTGTTTATGTAATATCATAATCTGTAGTTAAGTCACCAAGTACGCGCGTACGCATGTATGGTATATTATTCATATAAAACTGTTGTTATTTTTTGTAATTGCCAAAATTATTTTTGCGAGGTCGGCCCATTGCCACACTGGCCCTGCGTTTACACTATTCACTAAAGGTGACTGTGAAGTGTGAGGTTGCTTGAAGTTCATTTTATGATATCGGGAATGTAATTTAATAATATTAAATTTTAATGCTATATTAGAAAAGGTTAAAGTTTGTGAGCTGGTAATCTATGGACCTACTGTGCCGATTTTGTAAATTCTTTCTCTAATAGAAAGCCACATTGTGAGTGTTATAGGCTATATAATATATAACTTATCACAGTATGGGAGAGGGTCGGCAGTACTCGCTAGGGCAGCGAGAACGACATCAATGGTCCACAAGGGCGAGTCCACAGATGCATACCAACAGATTAGAACTAATTACGACAGAATATTATGACATGTAAAAAATAAAATAAAATAGAAGGGTAACTGGGGTTACGTATGTTTGGTAATATTTCGTTTAAGAGATAATGTAGACGTAAGCAGTGTGAAAGCAATATTGAATAAATATGTGAAACGAATGCGAACGGACATTCTGTTGAATTTTAAACTTATTGGCTGACAGTCAAGTTACAGTCAAGTCGAAGTTTCCTAACTAAATCAAAGAAGTATCCTTTAAAACATCTAAGTCATCTTTATTTTTTTACACTATTCGCACATCACCAAAGCGTAGATAAAAATGGAACCATGTATTGTACATACATACACTCTAATACAAATGCTCACGCTCGTAATCCCCGAAGAGGCAGGCAAAGGTGTAATAAACACCCACATTTCCCTTTTGACGCATAATGACCAATACGCGTATTGACTAATCATAAATACGCATTTTGACATATACGCAAAATGTACAATACGCATAACGCCATATACGCATAGTGACCAACACGCGTATTGACTAATTTTAAATACGCAATATGTACAATACATAATGCCATCTCTAAGAGTAATTCACAGGTAGAAAGGAAAAGGCAAAAACAATTAAAATTCCTTTAAACAAAACATTTACTTACTCTTTTATAGTGAAAATTAACATTAGTATGTATATATTAATCTATGATTTTCCCCAAGGAAAACGATAAAACTATTGTCTGTCATACTATTGTCTGTAGCTAAGTTTTGATAGATAAACTTTCAAGTGGCCAGTAGTTTGATGAATTTACATCATGGGTTTAAATACAAGCACACCAATACCATAAATACACATATATATAGTCGCGACTATAGTACCTATATAAGATATCTGTGCCCAACTACTACAGACAGACAGTGTCGTTTTACGAATGCGTCATTGTGCGTTATTATTTATATTGGTCATTTTTCAAATTGGTCTAAATGCAGATGTGTCAATTTGCGAATTGGTTCTAATGCGAATATGTCATTTTACAAATGCGTCAATATGCAAAAAAAATCCTAAATATTTTGGTCATTATGCGTCAGAAGGCACATTTCGCCAACTATGATTTTCGGTCCCACGTAATAGGGGACGAGGATATTGCCGCCAATCGGGCACTTTGTTCGGTTAAAAATTTACTTTCGGCATACGCATTATGCCGAAAGTAAATTTTTAACCGAAAATGTTGCAGCTAAATACAATTCCTTGCTATGCGGTGTAAATCGTAAGGAAATTAATTACGTGCTTAGCCGCACAAGCACTACCATTAACGTCTTGGAGAGTGTCAGACTTATGTATTGTGTTACATTACATATTACATTGAATAAAATAAAACATTCATTGTTTACGTTTGTACTGCCAATGTCAAACACATAATGACATTTGTATACGCAGTTGTCGTAATAGATAACAGAATAGAGAGACGATAGACAAGAGAGATTACAAAAAATTTAAAACAATGACCATGGAGTTATACCAGTTATACTTAGATCGATATAAAAATTATAAATATTAATTATATTAAACTGGGTGTAGATAATGACGACCCTAATTAAGATTACTTAAATAAGATTCCTGAGATGTCCTTGAGGCACTCATGATACCGTGATGTCCCAGTCCATGTAGCATTGGGACACGCTGTAGTTGCGGCGGTAAGACCCATCATGTGGGACTGGCTAGAGATGCCACACCGTAGGCTCTGACCATACTAGGTCATAGTATAACATAACACAAACTCACGACTATATCCCCCAGGGGGTAGGCAGAGTCGCTAGCACCCTTATTTCGCCAGTTTGAGTCTGCAACCGTTCTCCTAAGACCGATTCGCCATTGGACTATTCGTCGACAGGATGATTCATTTATTTCCGTTTCCCCAGCAGGGTCTTTCACCTATGGACATTTCGTCGACAGAACCTTTCATGTGCGTCACTTTCGACGACAGCCCTTTTCAGCTACTAAGTGTTTCACCGACACGACGATAAACCTATAGCTCTTTTAACTACAGACCTTTCCATCTACGATAATGAAGAATTCCCGTCAATCTTAAGACAAACATTATAAGAAAAAAGCATGTATAATTTATCTACAGTTTACTGAGTCTTTACTATCGGTCGAACCCAATAACCTATCTATCACATACTGGAAATAGAACAACAAATGAAACAACAAACATATTTTTTTTATTTTACTTAATGAAACAACAAACATATTTTTTTTATTTTACTTAATGAAACAACAAACATATTTTTTTTATTTTACTTAATCAAAATCTGATCATGTTTTCTCATTCTTCTTCTCTAGAACTTTTTCTGTTTTTCTTATTTGATTAAATGACAAATATGTGCCCAGCCACTTAAATAGGTTTTCATGTCCATCCCATTTTTTGATTGATTCTTTCTTTATATCCTGTTTTGAGTTAATTTAGATAAGACAAAGACGCACTACACCCAGAAGAAACAAGTAATGAAAAATGTTATTGTTACGAATGTCACCACTCATGAGGTAAGCCGTCAATGATTGAAGCATTTGATAGAATATACTGGAAGATGAGCCCAAGTTCTGAAATTGAAGTCCTCAAATGGAATGAACTAGAATAATTGTAAATAAAGAGAATCGAAATTACGATCGTAATGACGATCGAAAAGACTAGCGAAATTAGGATTTCCAGAAGATTCTGCATGGTATATAAACAGCACTGGGAGCGCCAAAAGGGCAGTTAAGTCTCAGTGGTTGAAGTGGAAACAAGAAGAAGAAGAAGAAGAAGTAAAGTGAAAAGTGCAAGTAATAGTGCTAATAGAAAGTGTCAGTGAAAGTGCTAGTGGTGCATGTGCAATAACTGCATGTGTTGTGAACCATACACGCTCAGTGAACGTAGCCGTTCTAGAGACTGTGTATAAAGACAGTGCAGTGCAGAACAGTCCTCTAAGTGCGTACGAGTGCCTCGGACAATAGACTGTGAGTACGCTTAATACTGTTGGTGGTTTCAATAAAGTGTAAAATCGCTCGAGGTTGTTTACTTCCAATCCCGAAACCCGCTTCCCGTTACAGTTATTGATGTTATGAAACTACCCGCATTTATTTTTATTTTTTAAATTACTCGGAAAGTGCAAGCGCCTACTTTATTATCACTGGCAACTTTGTAATGCGTTCCTTTTATGTAAAATAAATTTGTTGTAGCGCAATTTTTATATAGATCATTTCCGGTTTAATAGATAGATAAAGCAAAAAGATGCAACTGTCGAACATAAGAATACGTGCGGTTTACGATAATTTTGTTTTATTTTTATTTAATAGGATAGAATGTAAGTAGGTAATTAAAACTACATAAATAAGTACCTAGTTAATGCTTTTTATAGGTAGGACTATTTTTTTTAATATTAAGTTTTTTGAGTTGCAAGCAAATATTAAATTCTCTAGGGCAAGTTGCTGGCCCTGATCTCTTAGTAAAGACACAGTAAGCTATAAGTGCATTTTTTGTTATATTGTTTGTCTTAAGATTGACGGGAATTCTTCATTATCGTAGATGGAAAGGTCTGTAGTTAAAAGAGCTATAGGTTTATCGTCGTGTCGGTGAAACACTTAGTAGCTGAAAAGGGCTGTCGTCGAAAGTGACGTACATGAAAGGTTCTGTCGACGAAATGTCCATAGGTGAAAGACCCTGCTGGGGAAACGGAAATAAATGAATCATCCTGTCGACGAATAGTCCAATGGCGAATCGGTCTTAGGAGAACGGTTGCAGACTCCGCCAGTTTATGTTTAGGTTCCAATGTAATAGGTGGCGAGCCTTTTGCCATTAACCGGGCACTTATAAACCTGCGATAAATACACACATAACTTCGAAAAGCATCGCCAAGTCTTTGGTGTGTGCCATGGTAAAACCTGAGATCGAACCCGAGACCTCGTTTCAGCAGTCCATTACCCATACCACTCTACCCCTTCGGGGATATAGGCGTGAGTTAATGTTATGTTATGAATATGGGTACACGTCTCGAACTAGTCTCAGCCGACTGTTAGAGTTTATTCCTGCTTTTTACTCTGCTATTAATTTATACTAGCTAAGCATTTGTATGAATATCAATACGTGAAGCTCTAATTAGAAGTGGGCTATCTATACATAGTATAGTTTTTCTCATGCATATTGTGTTGGTAATAATTGATAAACTAGATAAAACTAACCTACATCGTAGGCCAATTTTACTATTCCTATTCCGATGTTGTTGTCTGAAGGTGACTACATAGCAAAACTTGCTAGCCATTAAGCTAATTAAGGATTGTAATGAACACCGACCCCCGTAACTTGGCGTGACTGTCGTGTCTAGTGTAATGTGCCTGCCGACTACTGAATACCTACAAAACCGCTTACTGAATAGATTGAAACAAATTCGAACTTGAATTCTAAGTTGTTCAGCACGTGTGCACGGTGCGTCGTGGTATTGGAATTCGGATTACATTCGAAATTGATTAAAAATGATCACATTCTTTTTCACAATTCGTACTTCAACATTCTGCCATTCTTAGAATAAGTTTGAATCATGATACGTTACCTAGTATCACTATTTCTTTTACTCCTAAAGATACAGCTAGTGAGTAAACCAAGGGGTAAGATTCGAAAAGTCGTCTTTTAAATGATATTTGGGGCAAATTTTTATTAGGCACATAATGTACAAATAGGGTGGGGCGCAGACATAATTCCTCTTGTCTTCCGTCGTGCGTCAATCAACATGTGTAGCACACCGCTTCAATACCTATGTATTGATGACGGATGAGGCTTCCGTCGTAGACTTTTCTCTCGTGGATGGTGAAGTTAAGCAATCTCCAGTAAATTCCGCCTGGTGTATTGGTTACTAACATGAACACGAGTATTTTAACTTAGGAAAAAGGATGGCAAGGTCCGCAATAATATTTGCAAACTTACCCTAAATTCTACCAGAGCTTAGAAAATAAGGGCAAGATGTAAACTGAATTTTAATTTTAGTTATCAGATATTGCTATCAGCTAGGCACAATAACAGTGTCAAACCTGAGTATCAGAAGACGCGGGCATGAAATGAATCACGGAAACTAATTATGTATGTTTGTTAATATTTCCATTCACGAAAATAATGTTGCATTTTTTATTTCGTCTCTATATTGTACAATTATACTTAAGCGCGATTCACACACAGCGCGGGTGCCGGTCGGGCGCGGGTGCTTTCGTCATCCATTGCCGTTTTCTTAATAAGGTAATGTTTTTACTTTCTTCTGTAAAGGGCGATGTATGGCAAAAACACCCGCGCCCGACCCGCACCCGCGCTGTGTGTGAATCGCGCTTTAGATCTATTCCTTGCGGTTTCTCACATCCGGGTTCCTAATTTCTCGGCCGCTGGCCATTAACCTATATTAGTCTTTTAGGCTTATTGCCGGATCAATTCGCTCTAGATAGCATTTTAACCGTGTCATTAATGTTATCCAGCTAATTCATTTACGCGTTACTAGTCAACCACGTCACGTTTTTTGGATCGTCTTGTTTTTATTTGTACAGTGATTGGTTTGCCAAATATTTTCCAGTTTAATCGAATAGGATGCGCTATGTTCTGAGTGATAGGTAGAATGAATGTAAAGACGGCTCAGGACCTGTAGCGAGGATGGACTAAAGCAGATTCGACAATGATCGAAAATGATCGTCCCAATCGTATTGATGCATCAGTCTATGTAAATGTATAGATAGTGGGCTCCAAAAGTTCTTGGACAATTTGAAACTTAAATTGTATGAAGTGATGACACTACACAACTTCCTAGTCTTAGAAGCCACTAGATAAATAATAAAATAGTAAGGACATAGATCTAGTTTATACGCTATCTATGTTATTTTTGGTTAAGCTGTCAAAGAATTAGAAATCTTAAGGTGTCCAGGAACTTATGGGGTTCACTGTAGATATGTATGTTTATATTAATTCTAATTACTAGTGGACATGCCATGACGTGCTTCATAATATATAGTTGTATAGATGTAGCCTTCTCCCTCAATCAATTTATAGCACGTCATAGTATACGCACAGGCCAACTTGCAAAAAAATCATAAATCTGGCATAATTAATGATGTATGTGTTGAGTGTTATTGAGATCCAATTTGTCGCGACCTGATTGCTTAAAAAGATAAGGAGAGATCGTAGTAAACTTTTCAACCTTGAGACATTAATATGATGATACTTGAATTTGATTATACACACACATACTTCAGACATTCATTCCGAATTCTATGTTATTATAATGATCCTGGATATTGAGCTTAAATCTAAAATTGGCTTTCAGAAGTGACACACTCGGGCAGTTTTAGGGAACAGTCATGCTTGCCCAAAAAATATATTGCATGTATTATCACTTTCATAAGTTTCGCTAAAATTAGTGACTATAGGTGGAATTACCCAATAACTTAATTAATCACTAGAGCGAAACCACAATTTCACAATTTATTCACAAAATTAATAGTCAAACATTACGTATTGGAGATAACGTAATAGGTATATAATCGAAAAATAATTTATAAATAATCGTAGGGTACTTTAAATTGTAAAATCTGCAGTAAGACTTGCATTATCAATAGTGATTCACTGCCAGGAAAGTTACTTGGAAAAATTATAAGGTCAAAAATGCAAGAAAATAAAAAAACGTTACGTTACGGTATTTGAACTTACTTTAAAATATTATTAAACAGCTAAAGAGAAGAACAGACGAAAGAAGTATAATGTTGTTTTTTGTTTACAGAATAAAAAACACGTAGAGACATTGGACGACGGACAATTAAAAGCACTTTTGGACGAGGCTATCAATTACAAGAACCCTAAAGATCGAGAGGGGAAAAGTGATATATTCAAGGTCAGTGTTTTAAAATTTAATCATTTTTAAACTTACATTACTTACGCCTTTTGGCGGTATAGTCAGAGACTATTACATCCACTTTAGCGGGCCCTATGCAAAACGAAGAGCAGCTGTCACTGAAAATTAGAAAATTCTAAAAGAAATAGCTATAAGACCTCACTCGATTAGAAGACCAACTCTGAAGCAACTGCCATTGTCATCCCCGTAGCCTTTAAACTTATCATATCATATTCACCATTCATACTTGTCCGTTTGATGTTGTGTTGAACACAGTATAATATATTATACTACAACCACCATCAGGGTTAACATCCCAACCCGGAAGTATCAGGTTAGAGACACGAGCGGTATAGTTAACACGCGAACTTTACGGCAAAGTTCCATGCGATCCTTCGACACGTGTTTAGAAGAACAGTTGACGTTGCAAACCCATGCGCGGTAGGTCACGTGTCGGTAATTGAACACGAGTTGGTAAGGGCAGTTAACGTGACAAACCCGTGCGTTTTGGAAACAGAACTAGAAATTCGGATCACGATAAATGATTAATGTTGGAGACACTTTGGTTGTAGCCTGTTCGATTTGACGGAATTGCTTTGTCGTATCTTCTTCGCCGATGTGTTTTTGTTAATAGGTGGGGGGTCAGGTGACACTCAGTAGGGACTGAGTATCGCCTGACCCTTATGTATTTTTTCGTATTGTACTGCTTCGCGGAGTAGTTTTTCAAAGTAATGCCATGTCTTCTTCGCATTGGCTTTAAGGGGCTGGCCGTCATAATCATAAGGTATAGGTATTTTAATAAAATGGTGTGTGTATTATAACAGGTTTATCCTGCTAACTGCATCATAAAATGAATTAAAAAACTATTATATTATACTAGAGACTTCATCTGAAAAAGTGATATTAGCAAGCGATTTACATGAAGTAATTAGATGCTACGACACGTGATCAGTTGCTAAAACAATAGGATAGCGTGATTATTGCATCAAACTCATTATTATTTACTTACCTACTATAACCCGGTTCTCCTACCACGATTTAGTAGCTGTTTACGAGACTAGTTGCGTCGTTGAACTATCAATTCACAAATATAAGTAACCTCAAAGAGGTTCTAGACTTCTAATGTCTCACGTTATATTTATACACTGGGATGACACAGATACCGACCCCTCGCCTGTGTAACGATAATTTGATTAGACGTCACGCGATCCTGTGTAAAAATTTGATTCTACAGTGAAAGGAATTCCAAGTTATTCTTACATTAGGCAACTAAAACGAAACTCGAGTTGGCAACTGGCGTAACCGCGTGTCAAGAACCAATAATAGACACTTAACTGAAAGTGAACAATTCTGATGTGTCTAAAAAAATTACAAACTCAAACTGCAGTTTTTTTTTTTTTAAAAGACTAGGAGATTAATATTTTACTGTTTAAAAAGAGGGTTATTCGGAAGACCGAAATAGAATGTTTTATAAAGAGTAACTACAAGATTGTTTACCTCTTGTTAAGTACCTAATCAAATGGAGTACATAATAGTTATCACACCCCACAAGCTCCTAATATGGAGGAGTTATTGAGTTGCAGGAGTTGCTGGAAAAGGCGGAGCAAGAGTCAGACGAGCAAGCGTGCGAGGCGGCGGCGCGGACGCTGAGCGGCTGCCGCAGTACGCGGCGCGGAGGCAGGCGCGGGCCTCCGCTGCCGCACTCCAACTCGCTGCAGGACCTGGTGGCGGCGCTGGCGGCCGAGCAGCCGCGCAAGCACCACGTGCGCCACCAGCCGCCGCCGCACAACGTGTCCGCGCGCGCCATACACGGCGGCAGTCTGCCGTCCGGCGTCGACACTTGTGAGTGCCACACAGTTCTATAGCATCGCTCTCCGACGTCTTGTACGATGGATGATACACAAATGTAACTAAATCCTAAGGTCAGCGACATGTTATCTGATAGCTTTTTTTAATATAGCCTTGGATTGATATCACACTGCTTACAAATGATAATCACTAATCTTTTATGAGTATTTACATCAAACGCTTTCTGTAATAAAACAGTTTGACAATTATTTTATCTTCTGTAATGTCTCGATTGAAATTAATAATGTATCGTTTCAACTAAATCATAACCTAAATACCTATAAGTATTTCTAATCAAACACAGTAGCGATGTAAGGATTTTTCAAGCATCTGAGACTGCTCCTGTCTGAGCGTTCACTTGCAATCTAAATCGATTTGCACAGTAGCGATCTAATCAAAATCTTGGTGTCATGCTTATAGCCTAAATGTTCAGGCAAATAAAAGTGATAGAACTTCCCACGTGGAGACGGCATAGATTTTTGCTGAACCGACTGCGTTAACCCTCGACAGCTTCTCTGAGCGAGGAGCCGGCGCGGGGTGCGGGCTACCTGGCGACCGTGCGATGCGTCAACCCGCCGCCGCTGGCTGAGCGCCGCGTGTCCGCCAGCGACGCTAACGCGCCCGCCGAAATGGAGCTTCTCAACAGGTACGAACCACACTACAATGTTCCTCTATCTTGCTGCTAGTTGTCTACCCGCGTGGGTGTCAGTTATTCCGACTTACGGTCATTCTCCGGTTCTACTCAACCAGTTGCGATGATCAAACAAACGTAAGATTTTAAGTCTGACAAATAAAACCGCATCAAAATCCGTTTCGGTAGTTTTAGCGAATAAACATGGATTCCAAAAAAATATGACCTCGTGTTCAAAATCGTTAATATAGCATAACGCAAGTTTTCTTTTTAATATCTTCAATGTATAAATACGACCACTTCACAAATATACAATAATAGGGTAGATTTGTGGTTGTAGTAGGCGCCCAATGAACTGTATAAATTGTTCGATAATACGACAGTCTTCAATACAGTTACATCTTTTAATTTGCATCATACGGTACAAATTAGTATAAACGACTAACATTTACATAACCGCATATTGTGTAATCAGTCCCCCTTGTCGACAGAAGAAGTAAGCCGGTGTTCCCGATGACGTACACGGCTCGCGCGACGCTGGAGATCGGCAGCGGCGCCGTGTGCTCGGGCCGCGCGGTCACTACCACCACGGCCTCCAACCAGGTGCGTACCACCACTTCCGCCACCACCACCGCCACTACCCGTCAGGTACACGCTAGCGACCCTCAGGTCAAACTGATGAACGCACTATGCCCTAGGACTGACACTGAGCAGGGCGGTTGTGATCCAATTCCGCAAGTGAAAGATAAAGATCACTTGAATATCAAAGAACCCGATACAGAGAGTGCGACCATAACTGATCTCAAAGGTAAGACTAACAAACCGCGCGGCCCGAAGGTGGATAATAAAGAAGATTGCCGAAAGTTACCGAAAGGTGATTTTGAACCCGTCAAAGAAAAACCTTATATTGAGAAATGTCCTCAGTCGTGGGTAGAAAACGTGGACAATTGGTACAGAAGTCTACCGTTAAACTATCCTGAAAACTTAAAAAATATGTATAAAGATATTTTTAAGTTCAATAAACCTAATAACAATACGGAAATAGCAAATGTTCAAACTCCTAAAGATTCAGAAATCGATCCTTTTCTCTATCCAAAACCTGCCGCACTATCAAATCACGAAGTTATATCAACCGAAGATGATGATATAGGCAAAGCACTATACAAATTTGGTGACGCAGACCCCGTACATCGTTCTCCTAAATTCAATGAAAGCAAATTTCAAAAAGAATCTCATAACTTACGTCGTAAAAGCTACCAAGAAACGTTAACAGAAACTTATTCCGAATTCGAATACGATATTAGTAAACGAAAGCTAAAGAAGACTCACAGCTTGGTTGTACCATCTTTATGTGATATAAATCCAAGAAACATTAGGCCTATGAGCATAGGTGGGCCGAAAATAGATTCACAAAGTAATTTGAAGAAAAATGAACCTGTAAAAACATCGCAGGAGAATTCCGAATATTCTGATATTGCCATTGACATAAATTCGAATACAGTTAATATAGAATCTAAAAACACCCCAGAATGTGTAGATAAAACTTCTCATAATGATAAAGGTGCACACACTGAACAGCCATTAATGAAATGCACTTCTGGATGTTGCGATACGTCTAAAAAACGTGAACAACTAAAGGAGCTTACAGACATGTTCAATAGGGTCTCAAATTGTGCGAGGGCTGATATAGAATTGAAGGAAATGAAAAGCAAACGATCCCAAAAAGATGCAAATGATTCATTTTCTAAATATGTGACCTTACAACAAAATCTCCTCTTAGAAATACAAAGTTTAGAAGAGGAAATCAAAAATCACGAACATGTTGAAATTTCAACAAACGACGCTGATAGCAAGGAAAGTCAAAATAATACAAATACTCAGTTAAATAACGAAGAACATCAGCCCATTGCTAACGCTACAAGTAAAGATTCTTTAAAAATTGTACCACTAAGCTCAATTTGTGAAGAAACTAACGAGGGGGTCAAAAACGATAGTAATATTTCAGCTGAACTTTCTAATAACGCTTATGTCCTGCTAACATTGCCTAGCTCTAATAACACTGAATATTTCGTTTCGGAAAGTACTAAACCAAAATCTACTAAGAAGAAAGATAACTTGTGTCTAGCCCCCAGCCATACTAACAAGAAGGAAGAAGTACTAAACAAAAATATTCTTAAAGTACTTTTGTTTGAAAATCTTTTTAAAAACAATAATAACGAAAAGTCAGGGACGTCCGAGGTGTCTGCTATCATCAACGATGAGGTAGGACGCCTTCGATAGTTTTATATGTTTTCGTACCGTACTGCACGTCCACCGAACATGCGTATTAACAAGAACATGTTTCCGCAGGTCGATTCCGCTATATCGTTTAGTTGCATCACAACACCGGAGGTTGTGGCCAGTTGCAACACGACTTCGTCCACGACCCAGTCCGCCGTCGCCGTCGATCCCAAGGTGACAAACACGAGGAACTCGTTACGAGTCCGTTCTACTCCTAACTTCTCCTCACACACACAGTACACCATTTGCAGACTTTTCGATCACCTCCAAGCCCCATTCCCGCTAACTACCATCCGAACACACAATAATTCGTATATATCGATGTAATATCGGCACACACCGAGGTCGGGTCGGCCGCGGTCGTTGTGGGCGGGCGTACTTAGTGCATGCATGGTGCAGCCGCTGCAGCTGGGCTCGTGCTACCGCGCCGTGCTCAGCATCATGGGCGACGCCGAGCCGCCGGAGGCGCGCCGCTCGCCCCAGCGCTCGCCCCGCCACTCGCCCCAGCGCTCGCCCCAGCGCTCGCCCCGCCACTCGCCCCGCGAGCAGCCCGCCGCGCCGGACCCGGGGCCCGCGTTGGGTTCAAGCGCTCAGGTTTCCTTATTCATTGTACTCGCGCCGCGCCGGTGTCCGGTGACCCGCGACCTAATCCTAAGGCCATGTACTTGTGCTTGTCGGCTCGTCCGATACTTGTTGTGCACTGTAGACGTTCCAAAATATACGAAGCGAAGTCTCGACGGAGCTTTTACGATGTGTGACGGCCACTACGTAACATGTATACGAAACTCTAACATCTAAAAGTTTGTAAATGGTGTGGATGTCCAGTAGATTTTAATAGCATCACACTCCGCTTACCTATTTATTACATTTAAGCTTTGAACTTATGTAGGGTGTTTTAGTATTATTTTTAATCAACGAATCTTTAGCAAAGTCTGAAGTTAATGCGTTGGCCCACAGCGGCCGCACACACGTGATGATAACAATAATTATTGTTTGCATGCTTTGTTTTCAACTCAATACATTGCAACATTTTGCCTTTGATTGGCTGTCGTGTGTAGTCCGTAGTAAGATTTGATATAGTATGATTACATAGGATACAAACTCATAAAGAAATATTCGAATTATTGTACAATTTCGAAGAGGAAAGGTTGAAAGTTGCGGGAACTAGGTTTACAAATACATATTAACTTTACTTATCGAATTTGTTAAAAAGTAAGATGATTGAATCCCGTATGAACAGAACTCGTTAAAGTAATTCTGTATCAGACACATAATAATATTATCATATTCAAGCATCTGTATCTGTATCTCTGTATGCTGCATGCCTTTTCAGTTGGCGTATGCGGTCGGCTACGGAATCACCTTTATGCTTAAAGTTTAATATTCAATTTTGTTCTGAATTGTAGTGTTATAAGTTTCAGCCTGTCCTCTTCGGGTAGTTTGCCACAGTAGTTGATGTAAGTGATGTAATCGTCATCAGTGTGGTAGTAAAACGTGTGTGTGTGTGTGTGTGTGTAGCCTCGCAGCGTGATATCGAGCAGCTTCAACGGTCTGCCGATGTCGCGGCCCGGCTACGGCGCCACCGGCACGGCCGCGCCCGACGAGTACAAGGTGTTGGTCGCATACGTATGATTCGTTAACTTTCTTTTTTGTTTTATTTTTTTTTATTTCAAACGGCTTCGAACAATTTCAAAATCTAATCGACCCTCCTTTTCTTTTCCAGAAATCTATCGACGAAAACGGCAACTCCGTGCAAGGATTCAGCTCGCCTCTCTCGGGATCTAGTCAACACAAAAAACCTAGGAGGAAAAAGTCTTCAAAGAACGAGACCGTCATAGACTGCCAACAGATCGACGGCTACCAGGGCGACAAGGACGTCAACGAGCTGCTGCGCTTCATCGAGTCCAACGCGGAGCACGGGCGCGGCGGCAAGCTGCGCGTCAAGCACCGCGACGACGCCGACGACAAGGGCAAGAAGCGCCGCAAGGACAAGGAGAGCAAGCCCAAGCGCGCCTCCTCGCTCGAGGAGCTGTCGCGCACCACGCTCGAGGAGCTCACCGCGCCGCGCGCCGCGCCGCCGCCGCGCCGCTCGTGGGGCGAGCGCGCGCCCGAGCCGCCCGCGCCGCCCGCCGCCGCGCCCGCCGCGCCCGCCGAGACCGACTTCCAGACCGTCACCAAGAAGCGCCGCGCGCGCCGCCGCACCGACGACGGCGAGCGCGAGCCGCCGCGCCGCCGCGCGCCCGGCCCGCGCCGCCGCGAGTCCGCGCCGCCCTCCGAGCGCTCCGCCGACTCCAACGACGACCTGGACTCCGTGCACTCGCTGCCCGACGCGCCGCGCGCGCCGCCGCCGCCCGCGCAGGCGTCGTACGCCGACATCGCGCGCACGCGCCACAACATCCCCGACCTCATCGAGTCCTGCAACTTCTACGCCGAGGGCGAGGGCGCGCCGCGCAAGGAGCCGGCGCCGCCGCACGACGCCGACGGCTACCCGGCGCTGGACGCGCGCCTGCCCGCCGCGCGCCGCCGCGACAAGGCGCCGCCGCCCGCGCGCCGCGAGCGCAAGGAGCGCGCGCCGCCGCCCGACGCCGCCGACGGGCCCGCGCCCGACGTGGTGGCGGACCGCCGCCCGCCCGTCATCCTGCTGGACTCGGCGGCGCGCCCGCGCGACATGGACGGCGTGACGTTCGGCTTCGACATCAACGAGCAGCTGCTCAGCGGCGGCGCCCGGCGCGCGCGCTGCGACCTGCTGCGGGACGCGCTGCCGCCCGCCGCGCTGCGCTACGTGCCGCCGCCCGCGCCGCCCGCCGCGCACCACCTCGCGCAGATCGTGGACTACGTCGGCTCGGGTACGTCAGTGCGTGCGCCAGCCACGCCCGACTGGCACGAGCCCGGGTCGGCCCGGGGAGTGGCTCCGTAACTGTCATAAGTCACGTACTTGTGGACAGTTTCTCTTGATACACAGTCTAACTTCCTCTTAATACATTTCAGCGTGGGAGGACGTGGTGCGGTGCGGCAGCGGCAAGGTGCGGTACTTCAGCGAGTAGCGCGCTCCATGAAGGTCGCGGGCGGTCCCGTCGAGATTCTCGAACGAGCTTTGACGAATGTTTCGCCGAGCCGTCCCACCGAGCCCCTGCCGCTCGCGCCGTCTCGCCGAGATGTCCCGCCGAGCTCTGCGGGCCCGTCGGGTGTCTGCCGTCCGTCTCCCACGTACCGATGATATTTTAGTGTCGCTTACTATTAATCTTTCCGGCGCCCTCGAGACGAAATTTCGATAAACTAAGAGTCGGCAATACGAGTGTCATGTTGAATTGCCGGCAGTGTAAAGTGCAGAGTTGACAGTGTCAGTGGGGTGCAGTGCGCGAGTGCCACGGTCGCAGGCCGGGGGTGCCTCGGGGGTGCGTGACGCTTGCGACGCGTCCTCGTTCAGTCGCACATCTAATTTCTAGAGTGATCGTACTGACTTATTGGTGTTTTCGCAGTGAGAGTTCAATTTGTTTGGCTGAAAAGTACGAAATGTGGCAAGAAGCATTTAAAGTTTCGATTTGAACTTTAAAAACCTTTGTTGTTAAAACAAATTTATAGGATGATGTGTTTTCGTCATTAGTCTGGCGCGTGGAAATACCGTAGTTTCTACACTAAATACATGTTCATTGATACTTTCTGTAGGATAAATATTCAAGTATGTATGATGGAAGGTCATACACTGTCGTATTTATTCTATAGAAAGTTGGTTGAGGCTAGAATATAATTTATTGGTAGTGAATGAGAGGAAACTATATACCCCGTCAACTGTAGCTACGAGTAGTACAGCGCGCCAGATGAACACATTCACGTTTTGGTTCCAGTTGAAGAGGCATGTATTATTTTGTTTCTGTTGATTTTTATGCTTTTGTTATAATGTAATCACAAATATTTGGTAGATGTTTCTAACTAGCTACTCAAGTGTATTTTGTTATATATTTTTAAGTTTTACCATTAGAAACTACTGTAAATAAAATGAAGATCTTATAAGGAGTAACTGGCCATACTGTTATGTAGCGGTGCCATCCTGCTTGGACATGATCTTGCTAACATGTCTACTCGGTATTGAATATATTGACTTTTAACAGTTGTTTAGAGATCATAATTGTTGTGTAAGTATGTTATGTAATGGCACCACTGGCTGTGTGAGTTTGTTGTTAGGAGTTACGAGTGTACATTGTTTTGTACATAACATTTTAGTCTTGATTCTGTAGTGAGAGCATGCCCGAGTGGAGTAGACCAGGCAGGCAGTTAATGTGAAATTAACATCTTAATAATTTATATTTGTGATACCGAAGCTTGTCACGTATCGTATGTCGCGCGCGCTCGGGTGACGATATAATTTTGACCAATGTGCGTAGCTGTTAAGAAGTAATATAAATTCATTGTAGTTCTGGTATATGTTTTGCTGCATTGTATCGATAGGCTCTGTCCAACGGCGTTGTGACATCAATGCTTCGACATTTCAAGCGTGTCTCCTATTTGTTACTAGAGATAGAAAGAGAGAGAACTTTACTATTATTATACATATTATTGCTACTGTGAAAATCGTGTAATAGGAATGAACGTCTTATAAAATCATGGTTCAAAAATTCTAATTATTGTGTAAAGAAAAGTAAGCAGTTTACTAAAAGCAACACTCACACTCGTACACATAATGTAATTCTTATTTCTTCCCAATACTTTGTCCATACATTTATCGTAAGTACTGTTGCCTCGGATCTTGGATCCAATAAAAATTGACATTAAACTAGTCGACATTGAAAAAAGTAAAAGAAAATTATAAACAAAAACAAGCATTACTGTTAAGTTGTACTTGTACGTGATCATAAGTTCGATACTTAGACTGTAAATAATTCAAATTTCGATGTAGGATACATCTGGATCACTTACCTATTGGAACTTCTGCTTAAAAGTTCTTGGCGTATTGTACCATTATTTTTGGCGTGTTTCTGATTCTGTTATATAAATTACAGAATCGGAAACACTAATGTTATATTGTAATATTGTCAGCCGTAGTAAACAGTTCGTGTAATAAATTGGTACTAGCTACACTTTGTCTAGTAATATGTGGGCATGTGATTTACTGTTATTATAATGTGTTTAAGATTAACTCTGCATTTAAGTTGTGTTGTCTCAAAGCTTACATTTTTAATAAATAATAACAGTTGACAGTTAAATTATTTGTAAATGTTAAATTTCATTATCAAGTTTTCACACCTTGCCACTAAATTGATAATACAACTTTTGTATGAAATCTCATTCTCCATCGAGAGTTTTATGTGTTGTAATGATTGAAAATGGCGCCAAGGATATAGCTCTGTTATGTGTGCAACTAGTTCATGAAAGTTAAGTAACTCAACTCAACAGGTTCCTACATTATGTATCAAATTTAATGAATTTGTTTTCCTCACATGCTATTACAATAATCCCACGAATGTTTGGTCCTGTCATCAACAATATTACAAAAGATAAATTCATAAACGGGCACATATTGTAAATATATAGTGTACATTAATTTCATTTTACTTTCAAATATAATGTTTTCTAATATTGTTGAGATTGATATCAAAGTACTGAGAGGAAGCTCATATCAAAGGTATAGAAATTATTTATTATTTCTTTCCCTTGTAAAATATGTATATAAATACGAAAAAAAATATTGGATTATATCGTTTTAGTGCATTCTAGACGTTGTAGATAAAAGATCTCGGAGTTGGTGTTGAACGTAGCGACAGACGGACTCGCGCCTCCTGCGTCCAGTTCACGCATCTCTAACATGGCAACATTTATGAGTTGTGAGGTTAAACTAACTTTTATTTATAATTTCCTGTTCTCTATATTATAATAAGTATTCTTTATTTTACTTTTTAAAGTGAACAACTTATCCTATGCCTTATGTTAGCAGCGGTAACATAGTGTAGATTATTGATTTCTACTTTATGTTGGCGACTGAACCGACGCAGTTGATGCGGCGCGGCGTGGTGAACGGTACCTTTGCAGAACATCGTAAATATTACTATGCAGAATAACTTTCTGGTGATACGACCATTACGTGTACATTATGAATTATTTTTAAATTTTCGCTTTAGTACAGTGTTGGTAGTCTCGAATCGCGATTATTCAAGAGAAAGCCCTTCTGAGTTTCCTACGTTCTAATCCAGTTGATACATCCGTTACCAAGTGGATGAACCTTTAATATTCATATGCTCGCGATTTAGCTTCAGCCGATGCCAGAAATGAAATAATTTCAATGTTAATTTAGCACTTTGTGTAGTGGTCTGGTGGAAGATTGAACGTGCGGTCGTGTCTGGCACTGAGAGTATAACTTGTGCGTTATTTAGCAGCATGCATGCTGCAAACATAGTATTTAGGGTTCTATATAAAAACATGTCGAAGTACCCTCGTAAAAGAATAATATTGAGAATAATGCTACAATGACAGTTCCGAAATCACCGCAAAATTAATCTGTATATTAAACTAAACTATACTAATACATACCCAAATTCATTATATATTAATTATATTATATTGTGTTTAAATTAAAAAGTTACTTGAATATTTTTTTACGCTAAATATCTGGAGATCTAAAATATACATAAGAGAATATTATGAACGTATGTATGAGCTAAAATTAATTATCTTGCGCTAAAATAAATGTAATTATTTTATTTAGGTAATGGAGTGATAATGCTTAGGAAAGCTATTTGGCGAAGTGTAAATGTATAAATAAATGAATGCTGAAACATAAGTTTTGTACGATTATCCCATTCTCTGTGTAAATTCATAAATTGTTGCAAGAAAATATTCACCAAGCAATTGGTCCGATTGAGTGAACTAACCTTAGTTCATTTATGCAGACAATGGGGCAATCGCTGTGTATAATATGATATGTACCAATATGAGAAATTTTATTTATCTGCTTTACATCTAACTGTTTAAATATTAATCTAGGTTTTTACTCTGTTCATTATTTGAAAGAAAAAAAACGTAAGTAAAAAGTAGAAATACGAGAAGCATGTATTGTAATGCTTTATACATAACGATTTTGTTATAATAATGACAGCCTGATGTACTCTTACCCTGCATTGGCTGTAAAAGGCTCTCTTCCAAAAATGTATTCAATTTTAAGAGGTATGTTCTAAATTGAAAACTTTCCAAACTCTCAGTACGTGTCGAAGGAATGAACCTTAACACTGAGACAACACAAAGAATACAATTTTGAACATATAGGTAATTAGTTTCCAACATGAATGTTGAAAGATTTCTTTGACAAATGGGGCTGTCCACCACTTGCTTCTATAGTGAAGCAAGCGCGACAATAATATATAGATTTGGTTTTCGATTTTCTCCTGTACATTATTATGGATGTTCCTTTTGTAAATGGGAATAGAGTAAAAATTTAGTACCAATTTTAACTGTAAAAGATTTGTTTATAAAAACAATATTGTAACCAACTGCAATTTACAGTTATGTACTTTTTCACTGTTTCCGTTTTCTTAATAAAATGTTGAAAATACATCTGTTGTTTTATGACGAATTTAAATCAATTTTCCTGAAAGAGTCAAATACAGAACGTTTCCGTTTCTTTAGAGGTTTTGGCGGGAACGCGATGCGACAACATCGTTGCAGCTTCATTTTCTAAATTCGGTGTAAATTGTAAGTTTTGTGTAAAAATGCAGTTTTAAACAACGTAACAATATGTGTAGGAAAGTTGTATATAACAGTGAATTGTGTGAATTTAGTGTTGGTGCCGAATCTTAGAAGGTAGAGTGATACTACATCATCATCATCACATCATCAACAATCATTTCACTCGATATTGTAGTGAATAAAGTTGAATAATAAGACTAGCGTTAAAGGTTTTGGCATGTCATAAAATGCCAAAAACATTTGATTATAAAAAAGGTTTTAAAAGGACACAGCATAGTAGGTAGCGGAGGATTTGATAAATAAAATTGAAATTCAACTATTTATTGTAGTCGCTATCGCGCTGGCCACGCGCTGTTAGTAGAGTGCGATAAGGACAGCTGCAGCTTATAACAATTTTACCAAACCTTTTGCGACCAGTGGACATATTGAGAAATGGACATTCAGCGTCTGAGCCGTTCATTGTACGGCAAAACGGGTGCTGGCGCGGCTGATGCTGATATCAGCTTTTCAAAGGACCGCCATTTTTTCAAAAGCCGTCAACTCTGGCAACAGCAACAACAAGGCTATAAGCTGGTGCATTAAAGAAAGGTTTTATAAGTGGCGGCTTGTACTTGCGTTGACAGATAGTACAGCTAGCATATAAAATTTCAATATTTTTTTTCATACGACAAAATAATAAAAACAAGTCCGGGTCGCATCCACACAACACAAACGATAATTCAATAATGAAAACACAGGTTCAGTGACATTATATTTTATTTTTCATCAACATGATACAGATGTTTATGGCTTCGTATTCAAATATCATTCTATTATAATAAAAATATTAACAAATTATCTTACATTCACTTGAAAATGTACATTTGTAATAGACCTTATAAAATATCCTAGAGCTGGACAAGTCGATACCGCGGCGTCGCCCGACGCTCGCGGGCGCCACGAGACGCCGCGACAGCGATTCGTCGACTAACACTTACTAAATTAATGCTCTATTGCTCCTACGTTAAGGCATTAAAAGATAGTTTTACGACGCGACACTTTCTATTGGGACGTAAAGAGCTTCGTTTAATGCCCGCTAGACATTTGTCACTTTCGAGGTCAGTAGCGATGACTACTATTTTTATTATTAAAATTGAAACCTGTTCATTAGAAGCACCCGATTCAATATAAAGTTATCCATATCTACTTAGTAAATTTTTTCGACTTCTACAGAAGATAAATATACAACTAAATATACAGGATAATTTTTATCACGTCCCACACGGGGGTTCACAGAAATCTTCGCTCGTCGGGAGGTCACAACGCGAGCGACTCGGGACACTCGCGCCGAACGCGACAACGAGCAAAGAATCGCGTTTCGTTTTCTCCCGGAGCGCAAGGCCGCCGACCGAAATGCGATCCGCACCGAGCGACAACCTCGTCAAAATCGGCACGCGAAGCGTCGAAAAGTTCAAAATAGATTCAAAGCGGTGCTCGCAAACGTCCAAGATCATTAAAACTTTCAAATAGGCCACCGAACTCGGAAACCGAGACGTCACGAACTAGGAAGTATTTACACGCAAATCGTACAGCGGCGACGAGGAAAAGTAACAACGAGCCGAACGAGCGCAGTCGGCGGGGGAGGGCGGCGCGCGGCTTCGCTAGAAGATGTCGGGGCAGGCGGCCCAGTCCTGGCGCTTCTTGCAGTCCCAGTAGCGCTGGTTGAACAGGTGGCGCAGCTGCGGCTGGCCGGCGTTGGCGGGCGCGGCCACGGCGGAGCGCGTGAACCACAGCGGGCGCGGCGCGGCGGGGGCCGGCGCGCCGCCCGCCGCCGCCGCCTCGGCCGCCGCCTCCAGCTCGCGCCGCGCGCCGCGCTGCTTCTCCTCCAGCCGCAGCTTCTCGGCGTTGGCCTCGTCCCACAGCCCCTCCTCCATGAGCCGCTGGTCGGGCCGCCGCCGCGAGTCCGTGGGCGCCACGCCCTCCTCCATCTCGTTCAGCTGCGCCGCGAGCAGCGTGTAGTTGTACCACCTGCGAACGAGACGGTCGACGGTCGTTAACGAGTACGAGTCCTCCGTCGACGTATTCTAAGAAATGCGAGCGATGTAAAACCGACGCGTGTCAGATAATGCGAGCGAGAACGTGGAGAATACTCACTTGTCGGAGTCGGGCGGCGCGGCCACGCGCTCCCAGGCCACGCTGAACTTGCCGGTCTTGCACACGGTGTTGTCGGACGACGCGCTCGTCACGGGCGCCACCTCCACGCGGCTGTCCCAGTAGCCCTGCAGCACGTAGCGCGGCTACGGGACATACACACCGTTAATAACTCATTAAGGTATAATTATTGCAGAGAAATGGTAAAATTAGCTAGGCAAAAGCAATCAAAGAGTCACACCACACCTACTAGTGCGCTCATTAATTATAACAACAATAATAACGTCCGAATATTAATTGTATAAAAACTGTGGACAATTCAACGAATTTACAAGTTACTACCTAGGACTCCCTTGGTCCTGCGCTAGTTAAAACTTTATTGCAGGAAAATGGTTTTCCCATAATCACAAACTCATTTCAGTATTAGAACGTCCATTGCTGAACATCCGCCTCCCCTATCGACCTCCGATAACCGCTACCCGTGACTTGACTATCACAATATTAGATACATAAAAATCATTAATCTCAACTAGTACTTTTACATTAACTTTTTTTTTATTAAGTTTTATGACCTGACTGATGGTGGGACTAGACAAGGAATTGAAAGACGCGCAGCGGTCTATGGAGTGAGCTTGAAGTCTCTTTGAACGATAGAATTCGTAACGAGGTCATCCGAGTAAAGGCCACATCTGTCGGACAGATGAGTCCTATAGCGGATACTGCGAGAAGGCAAACAGAAGGCTCAGATGATGAAAGTGTACTCACCACTCCCTGCGGATCCTTGATTACGCCGGTGACCTTCCGCTGCGTGTCCTTGCTGAAGTACCCGTAGGGCACGTACTTGAGGTGCGCCACGTAGCCGGCGGCCGGGCCCGCCTCGCCCACGATGTCCATGTCGCCGTGGTTGTCCACCCACAGTTTGCCCACTATGATGTTGTGCACTGTCGTTGTCACCTACAAGTATCACACAACATACAAATATCGGTTCCCGCCTTGTTATGAATCTAACCTAAAGATAACGTTAATATTTTTTGTTAGGTAATTAATATTTTTAAACCACGCCTAAAACTATGTAAAACTTAAGTACAGTCACCTAAATGGTTAAACTATAAAAAATGCCCCATTGTCAATATGAATATTTGAGGAATAGTCGCGAAGGTCTAAGCGAGGAAAAAAATAATTTATATTCAATTCATTTGAATCAGTAGTTAAAGTTCATATTCAAAGGTGACGAGTAAACGGTAATTTGTAGCGCCATCTAACGGTCAAAACACCTTTTTTGCACATCCAGATACCTTTTTATTATGCCTAAAAAAATTCTAAAAACCAATGTCAGATTTAAATACCAACACCACGTACTGAACTAACATACTGGTGAAAAAAAAAAAATAACAAAGTAAGAAATGGTACCTTCCTATAGCGGTAATGATTGTTAGACCTGGTGAATGACACGAAGGAGTCAGTCTGCGGCACGACGGAGATGAACTGCCCGCGGAAGCGGCTGGTGAGCGTGACGTCCTGGCGGCACTGCCAGCCCGCCGCGCCCTCGCACTGCAGCGCCGACGACGGCGGGTGGTGCGACACCTGCGTACTCACCGCACTAGCCTCACGCCTCACGCACGACCAGCTGCGCCTCACTCTACTGCCACTCGATGGAAACGTGTATGCTCGATAACAGCTATTCAATTACTGTCGAGATTCTTTTTATATACGCGGGTAGTTTGAAAATACCGAATAACATAATATATTTTGTCTCCTTTTAAGCTTTAGTAGTACGCCATAAGTTATAAATTAGAGACCTGTTTTATATAATTTTGTTATATATATCAGGTGCAATATAATTTGTGTATCATCATTATCAAAGACAGACAAAGGCTTGCTAGTAACTTCGTAAGGCGTTCTTATATAAAACAAGTAAGTGATACTATTTTATTAGATTAATTATAGAATCGATTGTGCTTTCATCACTATTTAGTACTAATTAAAATGTTACAATGTGTAATCAATTCGTTCGTAACTTCCATTGAGCAGCAGAGAGGTAATAAGATGTCTGACTAAAGAGATTGTGGACCTACCTATAAAGGAATCGACAGACAGTGCAATTGTATTGCATATAACAAATTTTAATTACAAAAATTTGTCATACATTGTCTGCAAATTCTTTATGGAGACATGACAACATTTTTTATGACAATAGGACATAATGGCATCCGAGTTGTTAGCAATACCTTTTATATAATATATAATATAGATAAAATATATCACTGAAAATGTTGATGTCATGTACTCCACAGATCACGAACACACTCCGCTCCGCCCTGCCTCACCTCACCTCACCTATTAGTAGACACAGATGTTGTACCTACCTATTGTGTGTAGCAGTTCAGTACTTGTAAGATTATCACCTACAAGTCTGACAATTGAACGGATTCTGACGTCACCACCTAAAATAACTTCATTACTTCTTATCTCCTTCTAAACAATGACAATAGAAAATCTAGATAAGGCAAACTTTGCATTTATCACAGTATTTAGTATAAATCACATTGCGATGATACGTTCTGAAGTTTGAAACCACTTTTTACGGATTCTACGCGATATATTTGGTATTATTTATTACAGGGTGTGAGGGAACACCCACGAAGTCGAAAACTCCTGGTACATTATATATTGGCATAAAAATATATTTAATTTTTACCTTATTTACTCTCCATCGTAATTATATTTCGTAACGTCATAAAAAACATCACTGCATAAAAAAAACAAAATAAATGGCGCTATACTACGAGATCATATTTTATCCGGCGCCATAATGCGAGATCATATTTTTCCTGAAATTTTTGTTTTATTTAGGTTTACTAACAATATGGCGAGTGATGTACTTCAAATTGTGTGACAACTACCATTCTCAGTTACCTCGCGAACATGGGTATTGAAGGATAGCCAAAACGTCAAACTAAAGGTAAATATTATCAAATACATCGCGAAAAATCCGTAAAGTATAGTTTAATCTCAATTATATTCCCATTTCAGTATTAGAAACATCGGGCTATTTTTATTTGGAGTTTCCGATATAGAATTACAAGGCAAATATCCCGATATAATTAATAGTAATGTGACGATAATTAAAATTTTCTTTTTTTTTTTTTTTTTTTAAAAAAGAATATTAGCAACCGAAGTTACTAATATTCCCTTTAACCCCTCCAGCTAAGCTCAAAGACTTGTGTTAGGAATGGGTTCACGTCGGTAGTGTAATGGCCAGGATTCGAACCCGGGACCTCTCGATCGTAAGGCCGACTCCTTAACCACTAAGCTACCGCCGCTTAATATCTATATTATGTTCTGATAATTTTCTATGTCTATGATAGAAGTAGATAAAGAAGTAAGAGTTATAACTAAGACAAATATTGCTTTAATTTCGGTAAATCCCCGTACCTTTCTCCATGTGTATTTGTTCCCGGAGCTAGGGAACATTGCCGACGCGCCCCCTAGTGGTATAACCTGCAGGTATTTGCCCCTAAACTTAGTCGTCATAGTGAACTCCTGCCAACACTGCCAACCCGCCTGCCCCTCGGTAAACTGAGCCACCATAGGGGGGTGATGAGATACCTATAAATTTTGAATTTCGTTTTAGTTGAGATGCCAAGTTTAGGATCAAATGTGGTTAGGAATGAGGGAGGTCGTGCTGGTATACATCTTGACCCACAGTTACGTCACAAAATTTTCTCTATGTATAAGCGCAATATATGTTTTTTTTTGTTTTATGAACTTAGTGCGGGGTGCTATCCAGCAATCGAAGACCCAAAGACAGCGAGCGTTTTAGTCGGTTCGAGTTCGGTATAAGCATGTGGCTATGTTCGACACGAACCGATTAAAATGCACGGATACCACGGACACCTACTCCGGTTACGGATCCGGTTTCACGGATACCACCCCCGCCAAAGCCGTTCGATCTTTCGCGATCTGGGAATTAAGATATATATGCCAGAAACTATAGGAGTGGTAGGAAGTGTAGAAAAAAAAGTGGAGGCAGAGAGAGTGAAGGTTTGGAGTAGGAGGGGTTTTTATACGCTTCTACATAGCAATATGCTTTGGTAAATTGAGTTGTGAAGCCTAGTATCCACTAAGCAACATAGTTGCGCTACGTCGCCCAACAATGACGCACAACAATGCAGAACAATGTTGCTCTGCCCTGACATGATCAATCATCGAACAAACAATATGTTGCGCGTCAGCTGGCACTGTTGTACGTGTTGGGCAACATTTCTGAACATCTTCGGGACAAGTGATGCGCGACAAAAGTTGCCTAATGTATACGATGCTTAATAGTAGAACGTAGGTCTATATAAAATGTTTATTAACTAACAAACATCCATAAAGATCTTGGGGTAGCCCCATACATCCTGATTGATTTATTATATTCAAGGTTACAACTATCTATAGTATGTGATGTGTGTCGTTTGTTGATAAACATTCTATATTGAATTTACTAGCATGTATACAGAGTGGAATGATAAGAGTATGCCTATTTAATCTAATCTATAACAATGAAAATCTCTACAAAAAATGCTGTAGATTCCGTTGTCGTAAAATGTAGGAGATAACAGAAACGTACAATACACGGCTCTTTAAATTTTCCTCAACTACTTTCTCAATCTTCAAATTTCCACTTACGAGTATCTAAAGTACTCGTAAATGGATTTTCGACAGACTTCAAACTCTATCCGACGCGGCGACGTGTTTACATCAATCATCATCATACTATTATCAATTCTACTCCGCACGCATGTTATACTCTACAAGCGCTCAGCACACAAATACAGGATAGGATCAGGAAAGAACAGCTCACTAACAATGATGTCCACTTGCCTGCTCGGATATCGACCGCCAGCCGAGGTCTGCCATGCGATCGCACTCGTATGTCTCACCAAGTAACGGGTTGAAAGGCTTGTTTGTTCTGAAAACCAAGCATTCCTTTTGAACTTATGTCAATATCATACTATTTAATTCACTTGCGCGAACATTACAACAAATACACATTTAAAGTAACGCATATACGCCACGGTGATCACTTTCCATCAGGTGCGCCGTGTGCTTGTCTGCCCCTTAAATAGCATAAAATACGCTTATTTGTATTTTATCCTAATACTTTTTAAAAGAACTTAGTATACGAAGGTACTAGAAAGCAAATTCTTCTAGATACTCTAGAGCCCCCAGTTAAGTTTAATTGCTTGTGTTAGGAGTGGGTTCACACGTAGTAGCCACGAGGATTCGAACCATAGTGAATTATATACACACTCAGAAAAATATGAAAAAATAAGAAAAATCTCTCTTCTTCACACCTGCACATCGTCAGATAAACACGTAAAATTTGGTGCAATACTTAAATATTTCGATCACAGATCTATAACATTTTCTCGTAAGTACCTGCAAGCCGTAGTGGCGTAGCTGGACACTGTGAAGGCGGCGACATAGGCGAGCTGTTGCGCGGGGTCGTTGAACTTCGCGGCCTGGTCGAGGATGCTCGAGTACTCGTAGTCCTCCGTCAGTCGCTGCAGCATCGACAGCGGCTCGCTGAAGTTCACCGGGATCGGGATTTTCGATAATTCTTTACCTGTTGGAGTCAGAGAATAGGTGATTAGTGTGATCCATTGTTATATTTTTCGTAAAATGCTCTTGAGAGATCACCGCCGCAATCGGTGTACCACGCGGAGTAGTGGGGGACGAGGTAAAGACAGAGAAAGAAAGAGCATCACCTCGAGAGCAAGTGAGATAGTACCGTGAGCGTTGACGACGGATTGATCAAATATGAAGGTCGCGCGGTAGAGTGGTTAAGATAGGTCTATAAATAAAATATAGGATAATTTTTTTTTTATCTATCTATACTCCATTTGTTAAATATTGGTAAACAATCTTGTGACAACTTTTTATGAAAACATTATGTTAAACAAATAATTTGGGCTAACTTACAGGTTTTTAGTCTTTAAAATGCGTGTTTAAGCAGAAAAATATTTGTATACTGAGACAAAGACACACCAAGATAGTTTACGTTTATATAAGTACCTAAACAAATGGACTAGAGTCAACCTAGCAGAAGCAGGATCAGGGTGACAAGCACCGTCGTGTACGCGTGAGTTCCTTGAGGGAAGATGAGATTTTGATTCATTAACAACACGTCGCATTCGACAATGTTGATGACCATGGCCGATCACAGTCTATCTTTTCTAGGGCGTAACCGATTCTACGGTCGCCAAGACTGATGTGACTAAACACCGTGTGCTATGAGACGGTTTCCCTGTACGCAATTTTTTTATGTCTATAGCAAGGGGTACGTATGTACTGGAAGGTTCTAATATTCCTAAGTTTATTAGCTCTTGGAATCCCTTTTTTGCTGCCTGTACGTATGACGTGCTATGCGTCATAGGTATAAATACATATATGAAATTCTGAAGTGAAGACGAAGAAATTTGTATAACGGTATGAACTTAAACATATTGAACCAAATAAAACGCAGTTTTCGATGTAGCTTACCTATACAATTCTTCATAATAGACCATAAACTGAGTGGATAGTTAGGTTTGTCTGGTACCCTTGTCCGCCGCGGGTGGCCGTCCACCGTCCCTATGACTTGCGTTACATGTGGCTGAAACCAGAGATTAGGATGTTCAAACAAACAAAATTCTTCAGTTAAATTATTGTCTAACCACGACGTCAGTTTTCCTTATTCCGTTTAAATGATTAATAGTAACAAAAATAATAAACCAATAACCCCTCCAACTAAAATTGCTTGTATCGGCCCTGGGTTCACTTCGGTAGTGTAATGGTCAGAGCTCGAATCCAGGACCTTTCGATCGCAAGGTACCGAACAGTAAGCCACCGACGATTGAAAATACAGTAGAATCAGCTTATTATGACTCCGTTTATAATGACCATCCATTTATTATGACGTATTCTCAAAAAGGAAATTTGGTTTTCATATAAAATTATTTATAGCAAGTCACTGAATAAGATTCATTTTTCACAAATTTTGTCGTATAATAGTAACTAAAGCCGTCCGTCACTTCTTTTTGAGATTTTTATTATTTTTATTACATAGATAAATAAGCTAGTTTCTACTTCTCTTGTTTTAACTGAAATAAATATGTATTAGGAATATGGTTTTATGACGTCAGGTTAATATGACCTGTTTGTCTCATTCTTTCAATAAGCAGATTCTATTATAATTACTAATGCAGCATAGATTAAAGATAGCAAGATTTTTATATGCTTAGTACTGTGAGGCTTGGACTTACCCATATTACAATACTTTGGTCCTTATTCTCGGGCGGCTTAGGAACCGTCGCGTCATTCTCAGCTTGACTTGTCGCCTCCGTCCCACCCATCGCGCTCTCAGCCCTTTCCTTGTCTTCTACGAAAATTACCTAGAGGTAGATAGACTCCATTATATACAGAGTAGCCAGGATACTTGTAGCTTAATTAGGTTATATAAGGAAACTGATCAAGGAAATACTTAATTATAAAACATTAATTCAAACAGAACTGAACCGACTTCAAAACGTGGACCTCATTTAAAGCCTGTTAATAATGTCGATATAAGCAATAGACCACGGCTCAGAATCTCAGACATGATAGAAGAGGTCTGAGAACTACAGATATGAATAGAGCGTAGACGTGACACCTGTGTGTATAATGTTTAGGCAATGGCAAGATTCAATGGAAATCTGGACTTAGATGAATGGCAGGCGTGTGTATCGATTATTATTGTACATTTCATTATACATTATACATATACATTAGGTATATGCGCATCACGCCGACATGTCTCGTGTACCAAAGCAGCGGTACAGCGATCACGTTCTAACTATTCTAAACTTTTTGATCATGCATTGCCGTGCGAAATTGCACTCTATTCTATAATAAAAAGGGACGTTATATATCTTGTGCCGATATTTCTGACTTCACGTCACTTTGTAGTTTAGTTAGATTTGTATCGGAGTGTATTCTACTCTAAATATAATCGGTATCTCGATCCTGGGCGATCGGTCGAGTGAACATCTACTGAAAACCGAAATCAGAGACATTTTTGCTTTAAAACTAAGACAGTGACCGCGAACACAGCGGCAAGTGGCGCGGCGCCGCAAACGGTAAGGGAAACCAATGAGAGTGAACCTCTCTTACAGTTTGGGCGGCCACGGAAAGCAGCAAAGCCTACATATACATAGTAAATGCTGATGACATCTCTTGTCAAGGAGCATAAAATGTAAATGCTTCTTGGCATCTCTTGTCAAGAAACATTTTTTGCTGCATGCTGCTTTAGTGTGTGGCCGACCTAAAACGAATGGTCACACAAAATGAAACAATGTCACTAACCTGTTGAGTCTCAGTGACGGTTTCGCCCTCAGATTCATCTGAGCTTTCGTTGCTTTTTACTTTGTTTTTTCTATTTACCTGTAATTCACACACATGACCATGAACAACGAGAATGACTCACACGACTCACAGCATAAGGTTTAACACATACGTGGGACTTGTTGACCGTTCTTAGCCATAAATTATACCGAATGTCGTGTTATAAATGGTGGATAAATTTATTATTCGGTATACGCTCGTCTGTGCTAGCGCTAAAACATTACAATAATTATATTTAAACGTAGTGACGACTAACCATTTATTTGGCACATAATGATATAATTTACGAAACTTAAGATCGCGTAAGCATCCGCGAAATATTTGGAAGCCGTGGCATTGAGCAGCTGACCTTCTGTTCATCAGAGCGATAACTTGATGAATGGAATTTAGATTCCTGAAAAGGGCCTTACACACGGCCATGTACTAGACTAGAAGTAGACTAATATCATAGTTGTCAGTAATTAATTGAAAGTTGCGATAATCTAGATAATTATTATTATTGTAGTATTAAGGTGCCGTCATGTCGTAAATATAAATTTGAATTTTATGAAATACTTAAGTTAACCTTCTCTGCTTTCTAATGTCTGCACTGATTTCTAATGTCATCTCTTAGGTATGTATATTATGTGCAATATAACAATATCTACTACCATTTTAAGAAATTCTTTATAAGAAAACACTTGTCAGTGCATATCTCACAGTTTTTAATGTATATAGAATTAGAAAGATCAAACTTTATGCCGTGAACATTCTATGGTGTTATGCATTTGTATGTCAATGTCAGGATGAATTCTGTATGTAACATTTAATATTCAATACACTACATGCAAAAAGGATGATCTAACCTACTCCATATAAACTGATATCGCTATTGCATTGTATATGAACTGTAATAATACCTGAGGACTTTTAACCACCTCTTAAAAGTAACATTATACACTGACGGACTCATAAACTGCACCAAAGTAATAGACGACTTTGAAATAAATATTTTAACCAAGTATGCATACTTTCTATACAGATTTAAATTGAAACCTCTAGATTGGTTCGTGAACTTTAAAACAGCGTAGGGTCATATCTTTAAGTTTAAGTTTATGTACTGGAAAGGACCTTAAGACTTTTTTTGAAGAAAAAACAGAAATTTAAGAAAAATTGGTTTAATTAAAAAATTGGTTTTAACAATAGACACAAACTTTATGCAAGGGTTTATTTGTGTTTTAATAAGGTGTATTATACCCCCACGTGCCCTTATTACGGATTCTAATCGGTTCCGCATAGATTTTATAAGGGTTTTTAAAAGATCTTGCGGAATATTGTCCCATTCTTCTGAAAGTGCTGTTCTTAGTGCTGCCACTGTCGTGGGCGAAGGGTTTCTCGCATATACAGCTCTTTTTAAATTGTCCCAAACATGCTCGATGGGATTAAGATCCGGGCTGCGTGCTGGCCAATTCATTGTACGTATCCCAACCTCTTCGCAATAATGTTGAACTTGTGCAGCTGCATGCGGCCGGGCATTATCCTGCATTAAAGTAAAATTTTCGCCTATGAATCCCATGTAAGGCACCACGTGATCTTCTAATATCTCTGTTATGTAGCGATGTGCTGTCAAACCCCCTCTATTACCGTTTTGACGGACCATGTCTATGAACACAAGTTCTGTTCGCCCGTTCATCGATATGCCACCCCAGACCATACATGAATCGCCTCCAAAAGGAACACGCTCCTCAATGCAACTTTGAGCATATCGCTCCCCACGTCGACGATAGACTCTTCTGCGACCATCTGCACCATATAAACATGTCCTACACTCGTCCGTGAACAATACAGAGGCCCACTGCTCTTCTGTCCAATTCAGGTGATGACGCGCAAATCTTAAGCGAGCTTGTCTGTGAGCTGTAGACAACTTTGGACCATTTGCTGGTCTAAAAGGGGTGATATCCGCTTCCTTTAACCTTCTTCTTATTGTTCGTGCACACACGTTTACTCTACGCACTTCATTAAGCTCGGTTTTGACGTTAACTGACGTGAGGAAACGATTTCGCAGGGAAGTTATAACAATAAATCGGTCATCACGACCTGTGGTTGCTCGAGTTCTGCCTGTACCACGTCTTCTCCTGTAAGAACCTGTCTCTACAAACCTTCTGTATATTCTAGAAACCGTAGACTGGTTTAAATTTAAATTTCTACCAATCGTTCGTTGATCCAAGCCCTCCCGCACCAATGCTACAATTTGTGCCGCTTGTTCGGACGAAGTATCCATATTATGGTTCAAAAACTCTCGATGTGTTAAAAAACTAACCCAACAATTATGCTGGTAACAATAATTCAATTGACAAAACAAAAAAAATCAATGAGAATCAATTTAAAACTTTGCTATAAATAACACGCAAATCTGATACTACAAGTAAATTTTCTTTTCCCGGCTATATTCATTTGTTTTACTGCAGTTCTATTTTTAAATTTAATTTTTTTTTAAGATTAAGAGCCAGTCTTTCCATATTTATATAATTTAATCTAAAAAGTTTGCATACTTATTATAAAAAATCCTTTTAGAGTAAACCTGAACTTTGATGCAGTTTATGAGTCCGTCAGTGTATTATATTTTGTGTACCGTATCTTGTAAGACACAATGGAAGTAATGTAAGATTAAAAAAATATTACTCTTGAGAGGAGCCCCCCCCCCTCCTCCCTCCGCACTTAAACTACATAAATAACAGATTTTTTGATGCATATACAATATTGAATTAAAATGAAAAGTTCGAGTTAGAAATTGAAATTAATGTTGTATGTCGACTCTGATGATTGTAACATAATTTTATACACTGACTGACCTCTATAGCAAGTAAGTAAGTGCCATCAATCAACAGTATAAATTGTCTTAAGTAAATTCATGATGATTATTTTTATATTCACAATGACACAAGTCAAAAAACAATGTTATCTTAATTTTGTTGCGGTTAACTAACTGCAATAACGTTTCAGAATAACTTATGATAATGATTGCTAGTAGTAACATTTATTTTATTTTTTATTAACAACAACATTTAGATAAAAATGAAGCAGAATATCCATAGAATAAAATACTACTCACCGGCACTTTAATTACAAAAGAAGTCTTATCATCCATAACTCCTGAGACACCCTCTTCCACTGCATCAAAGAATTCGTGATCTTCATCCTCCGTCTCGTTGCCTAGGCCGGAGCCGTTGCCCCCTAGCCACAAAAAAAAAATTTTCGTCAATTTATGTAAATGCAGTTTGAGTAATTGATTAGAGGAATCATCATTATCTTCATAGCAATTTCCCTGTTATGTTAAAAGTTTATACTTTGGAGACGGAAGTCTGATAAATGTTGGTATATTGATTTTTTCTAGGTGGAACTGCCCTCTTGAATACCTAAGGATACAGTGTCAAACTTTACAACAAACTCCATGTGGAGTAAAGCGTAGAACCGTACTGTAATTCATTAAGCGAAAGTTATAGCCTGTGTTTTAGGTCAAGTTCGTCTTAGAGCATGACACTGAATTGTACTGCTGACCTGACAATCTCAGGAAGAAAATCTACACCACAGCCTTGTCTGTCATTTAGCAGGTGTACCAACTAACAGGGGAGGTTTCCTTGGAAGCAAAGGTATTGTTACTGCCCTATTTATTGTATCTAAGTGGTCATAGTATTATAGTTACAACTTCTATGTTTGTTACACTTGAAATAAGGAGGATATACACATATTCAAGATGGGACAAGTACAAAAACTAATCCAAACTAAATGAATAAAATTCACAGTAATAGAGAAAACAAGTACCTAAATTATAATGATTGTAGGACTTTTATTATAAAGTTGTTTAAATAGAAACATTACTAGGTAATGAGTCAACATGACTAATGGTTTAATCACCATTATTTGTACAATATGAAACCTTACTTCAATATCCTTATATAATATAACCTTCCCGACATTTGAATTTAAAGTATAATTGATGAATTTAAAAGAACTTGAGTTTCTTTACATGGGCTACGAAAAAGCATCTAGAAAAGCTGTGAAAAGAAACTATTTTAGATATTCCAGCATCTGGAGTGTAGTGTTTTTAAAGCAGGTATGAAAAAGCATTCATGGAAGCCTTAAACTTAATGATCATAATGTTATTAAAGCTCGATGGCATTTACTTCAGGAGAAGTCATGTTGAAATTGATAAAAGTCAAAAAAATAATTGAAATCTTATTTGTTTTATGATTTTACCAATATGTGACACGAGACAGTAAACACAGGCCTACAAATTAGATACCCTTACCCTTATATTGCTTTAATTAACTGCTGTCATATCTGTTGCTTAATGATTATATTGACGGATTTCTATAATGACATGTCTAATGTTATTTGAACACATGATAAAAATTTATTTATTTATTTCATTTATTTAATATCTTTGTTCTATTATCACAAAGTAAGTACATACAATTAATATAATTATATTTAAATAAGTATGATGTAACAAAAATATAGAAATATATTTAATAATAATGATAATAAAATGATTCAACATTGATTTAATTATATCAACTTTATAGATGTAAATAAGCAACAACTAAATAATATCATAAATGGGTACATCACTTTGTGGATTCCACACTGAATTAAATGCACTGATCAAATTATTTATGCACCATTGTAAAAAATCAGTCATTTCTTTCTTGCATGAATCAAAATATGCACCTACAATGAGAAAACAAAACCAGTATCTAGGTAATGTATTTAAACCAAATCTGATGTAGAATGTAACCAAATAAACCACTACATTGTCATATTGAAGAACTGGTTTAGGTGCAGTTAACAAATAATATAGAGTACTTAAAACAAGTACTTTATTTGTGACAGGACATCATCTTAATTGCTATCTGGGATGGAACTTCTTAATAATGTCTGTTTTTATTACAATACAAAAAGTATTAATATAAGGTCCACTAATTAACACTAACACTGGATTTGGCCTTATATCAGGTTCAACAACATGCAACATGCATAATGTGAGTTGTTCCTTTTAATCTGTGGTCTTGTGTAGTGTTTTTATAAGAGGAACAGTTAATCCCTTACCTTGGTTTGACCATTTTCATATTCTATTAACAGGATCAGAGGACAATAAGGTATAACTCCTATTTCTAAAGGTGAAAGTGAAGTCTCTAAGTGAAGTTGTTCACTAGAAATAAAACCCATGAAATCAACTTCAAGCCAGCCTCTGTATAGCATTCAATGATGTGTGTTTGTTTATTAAATGATATCACTTACCGCCCATATTCTTGTATATTGTAATGGAGAATTCAATTTATCATTGGAAACTAAGTTAATAAGTATAATAAATATACGCAAGCTAGCTACACAAGGCCAAGATCACAATACACGCGTACACAAAGTGATTTTGATATAACTGAGCAGTACTAACACAATACTGCACTGCCAAATGAATACACTTCATTCGCGACAGACGATAATTAAATAAACGAATAGGTAACACTATCAATTACAGTTGTAATACGTTGAGCTGAAAAACAACAACCTTGAAATAGCCAAAAATCAGTTTAGTAAGAAAAATATAAATTTCGGCTGGTTTACATTTTTACGTACCAAATCTGTTAATATTGTTAAATTATAAATTCATTTTGGTTACTATATCACTGACACTTCAACAATTTATTGTAATTTTGAATGAAGGGAAATATTTTTTAGTTTTTAGTCCAACACGCAAATTTCTTTTCGATTTTTCATCCGTCACCGAGACTGACACGTTCCGTTTTACGTTCAAGAATGGCAGATATGAATTTTTCTGTTGGCAATCTAAAAATGCGTCCAGAAATTTGTAAACAGTGAAATAAATAGTTCGTACGGTGTAACAACATTCTGGATGTCAGTAAATAAAGTTTGTTTATATATAAAAGGTTTGTCATATCAGTTAAATAGATAGGACAGCATAATTACACTTTCACACACATTGTCACAAAATTAAAAGATAAGGCTTTTGACACATTGGCCGCGTCCCGACCATCACAGCACAGCACGGCTCGAGAGCCGTGCTCGGCTGATGGCTCGGGCGGTGTGGAACTTATGGCGATGCTCCGCGCTGTTTGCGATGTGTGCGCGTCCGCGAGCAAAACCCATTTACAAATACGCGTCAGCTTATTTTGCGCCTACCCTACAAAGCACCTTTTTAACCGAGTGCGCCAGCGAGGGTATTGATTTACGCGCGTATCTTTGTATGTATTTATATAAGTATGTATGAATGTGGAACTAAATGCTCAAACTGGGTCACCCTTGCTCGGCTTTGGATCAGGCGCGGAGGCTATAGACCGCGGTTTACGAGTTCGCACTATGTAATATCGATAAATTACATTTTAGCCCTCCGTGTGGTGATAGATTAGATTAGACTGCAAGTGCCGTTGATTGAATAATAATTAAATATATTATCATTTAGTCTCTAAGGAATAGAAGTGATATGTGATATTCTATATATACCTAACGAAAACCCGATTTATAATTCTATGCTGTCCGTTAATTAGAGAGAAACCAATAATTTTAAGAAGTTAGGAAAAAAAAAGATTTTGTATAGAGAGCGGCCCGAAAAATTAAATTGTCAAATTATTTTTTCACACCACGAAGGTGGCAGACAAGCACACGGCCCTTCTGATGGAAAATGGTTACCGTAGCCTATGGACTTTAGCAACGCCAGGGGCGTCACACTCGTGCTGCCGACCCACTGTAGAAACCTAAAGTCCTTTTAGCCTTGACCCCATATTGTAGTCGCTTGGAAAAACCGCAGCAGGAAGCTCACTCCACAGTTTGAGCGTGCGCAGGATGAAGTTCCTTCCGTACCTTTTCATTCCTATCAAAATTTAATTTCATTCCATTTGTTTTTTAATAACGAGGAGAAATTAGTAGTTATCATTGCTATAAAAAATGGGATCGCGAACCATAAATGTTGGGCGGCGTATTGTCGGTGTACTTGCAACGTCGCGCTGCCGTTTGTAATTCAATCACGCCACGGGTCAATCAAATGTCACTCTATTCATTGGTTAAATATAATGACCACCTAACAAATATGGCACATGTTTGTGAGGTGCAATATGTACGGACCTATCTATAATAAAAAATGAATCGCGAAATATGTTGGTAAGCGCATAACTCGAAGATGGCTGGACCAATTCGACTAGTTATTTTTTTATTTGCTTCTTGAATTCTACGGAAGGTTTTTATAGAGCATCGGGAACGAGATCTGAAGTCCAAGCAGCGCGAACGGGATCAGAAATCCACGCGGGTGGAGCCGTAAGCAACAGCTAGTCTATAATAAAAATGTCTCGATATTATTTCAATGTCCGTTCCTTGTATAACAGCATGAGACACTTTGAATGTTATTTTTAGTTCAGAATTAGTCTGAATGTGAATTAAATTAGTCTTTTAATTCATATTCACATCACTTGTAATTGAGAGGTTGTCAATTAGAATACCTACTCGATACAGTTAAAAAAAATCCGGTGGATTTACAAATTCACACAAACTCGGCAGACATTTACAGGGGGTGCAACGGGGATTCGAAGTACGTCATGTGCGAAGTCGGGCAGGGTCAGCTAATCCAAAATAAAATCATCACCAATGTCCAGATATAGGTAGTATTTTCGTGAAGCTTTAATAACTTGGCCCTGATTCATGAACATTTTTCTATCTAAATGATTACGATGCGATGTCAATTCAAATTGAATTTTCATTGTCAATATATCGAATAATTTTACACAATATTATGAAGTATGTATGTATGAATTCGTTGATATACAATAACTGTGTGGTGTGTAGGTACTATACAGCTGCCTAGTACCTACTATATGAGATGCTACGTTGCATAACTTCTTACTCTTATCTAAAAATATTCATACCTTCACCTTCCAGACCCTTTATCATTACGGAGCACAGATTAAAGGATATCATGTCTGTGTTATTTAAAAAAATAGATATGCATTTATATCTTTAATACCTCATTCAATCCATACCAATCCAATTTTTCAAATCACCCGGTTGTTGGGATCATCAGCTTTGTGGTGAATCAGATTAAACGGTAATACATGTGATCTATCTAACTACTAGCCAGCGATATTGTCCACTATTTTGGTCGATTTTTTTGGTGTAGAACTTAGTCTCCTTCTGCTTTTAGGGAAACGTGCGTATGATAAAAAATAGGTACCAGTTATTTTTAAAAGACGTTCTCTTCTTCGTGACCCCAAAGAGCTATCGTATCTACCCGTTACCGGCGGAGTTACAACCAGGCGGAGTTACATCCAGCTTGAAGGAAGTTTTGTAAACTTCCTTCAAGCTGGATATGATCCAAAACGTGGGTTATTCACCTTGATGGCATAATAAGTTTATGTCAGTGGGCTAATTTATTAACAATACTATAATATTGTAAGTGCAAAGAAACGTTATCTGAAAAACGAGAACTTGACGTAGTACATAGTGTGTCGGTTGACTCTGTAGCACATCTATATAATAGGTTAACGCTACAAGGTCATTTAGTACGATGAAATGACATCATCAGGCGATCGGCGTGAATAGTGTCGGAGCAAATGGAACGCAGTGCAAGTAAACGTAGTTAACGCGAATCGAGTCCTAGCCATTACACTTATGTGCCCTTAGCACGAAACACTATCGAATTTGTAATGTAAACGTATCGAGAGAATGGAGCATTAGGTACGATTGCACCCTGCCTACTGTGAACCTGTGTGCGTTTGATTGAAGCCCGCCAGCCAATCGTAATACTCAGCTCAATAGCTTTTCGTGTTACGGGCACTGATGTGAACACACTCCTGTCTGACAAGCAAGAAGACATCTGGAGAAGATATTAATTAGGGCGAATATTTATATGAGAAAATGGAAAAATAGGACAAAGAAAAGAAGTGGGAAAATGGGAAAGTAAGTAAATTTGGAGAAGAGGGAGTAGGAAAATGGTAACATGGAAGTGCGAAAATAGGATAAGAAATTAACGGGAAATGGGGTAATATTGGTACAATAGGAAAATGAGAAGACTGGAAAATGGGAAAATATGGAAAGGGGAAGAATGAATAATTGAGAATAAAAAATAGAAGATCATTAAAATATTTATCTTCTATGTTTAGCATTTGAAATATAAAAATAACCAAATGTTCAGATTATCAGAGGTATGTATAGATATAGGTTAGATAAGTACATTGGCTACCTGACCATATATTTTCTTTACTGTGTTTAATTAAGGAGGACATATTTAAAACACATTTAAATTTAAGTACAAAAGTACCGTTAGCTTTACGTTTTAATTACTATTTCAAAGACAAAAATACTAGAAACGGAAGCACTAGTATTTTCATTAACTTTTACAAGTTACTAAGCAAAATTTTATTACTTGCGTATTTTTATAACTTAGCGAATGAGCGCAACGGCCGCACTTATATAGAATAGCAATAGCTCATTATCATTCCTAAACAGTGTAGGTACAGAACTTTTAAACAAATTTCAATTTCATTTAAATAATAGGTCGTTCTTGCAAGGTGAGGTGGGTTCGCTCAACGTGCTTATTACGTCGGGCTGTTGTATTTCGTACCTCAAGACCAAAAATAGAACCATAAGTACTTAAAAGTCATTTCATTGTCTGTTAATAAGTCTGTCTGTTAAGACAGTCGAGACATTTTTCTCACGGAAATATATGGTTAAAAGTTATACCAAATATCCTGAGTACAGTCAGTACTCACTTGCAAACTCGTACAGCTGTAAAAATATCAACCTACAACATAAACTTTTTTCTTCATAATTATGCAAGATTTCCATGGCTACCACTCTCACTATCACTCTCGAACTGACTAAAATGCGCGCCGTTTTCGGGCCTTCGGTTACCGAAGGTGGGAGGTTTTCTAGATCAACTTGTGACAGCTATGATGTAACCTATCCTGATGCCGATTACTGTACCCAGGTATGAATGGCACTACTGTGGTGCCATTCATACCTGGGTACAGTAATCGGCAAGTAACTTGGCAAGAATCGTCAGCGTATGTGAGACGATTTTTGGGTTGGGTGGGAATTAGATGCCGTGCACTGTACCTAATGTATTTTGTATAATTTCGGAAACGTTATTCACGTTGCACGATCAACCTGCGAATTGGTCAAACTGCGAATTTACCTGATTGGACAGGACCAATCGCGAAGAGGGTGAAGTATAGTCCATTTGTTTAGGTACACAAGACAACAACGATAGCCTGTCTAGTGATATAAGTATTATACAGATCTTTATATTGATTTTGGCAAGCAGAAAAGGTCACCAGTGTTCGACATGTATGTGTGTGTAACAATAACTCGTTTCCTCACTCACACACACCTACACACTTGCAAATTACAATTGATTCAAAACCATTCGTATTTATTTTATCTTCAATCATCAGTTTACATTTTTCTTCAGTAATAAGAATAACTCATAAAATTCTTATTACTAGTATATGAACGTGGTTTTTGACATCATGTTAGTAAGCCTTTGTGACCCCGGGGTTTACAGATACGCTTTTGAAAAGTTTAAATATTGTAAGGTTTTGAGTTCGATTCCCAGTCGAATTTTACTTTTTGAACTTTTAATATTTGTATATCTTTATGTTAATTACTTACCTATTAAGGGAATGTTTAGGTAACATCACAAAAGTATCTTGATATTTTAGTTATAATTTTATAGCAACTTAAATCAGTAGTATTTTTATTATTACTGAGCGAGTATTGTTGCACACACATAATTGCATGAATGTTTCTCGTATGTATTGGAATTTATGCTACCCTCATTCTCATGATTAAAATAACATGATAATTTTAATTTTATCTGTCAACAATTGGATTCGTTGTGCTTTCCACACGGTTATTAACAACTTTTTTATTTATAAAAATGAATCAACAACTTACAACTATTATGAGAGCGCATATTAATATTACTTTGCATGAGCAAAATATTTCAATACATGAAATATCTCGAAAATTGAACATATCGGTAAGTAGTATTTTCTGCAATTTATTATTATGGAAGTTATTTGATTTTATAATCCTGGATAATCTATTATTTCTTCCAATACTAATAATGAACAAAAATATATAAGTAGATAAATTTTACAGAATTTTAACAAGGAATTTTATTACTTTATTTTCATTACAGATGGAAGCTGTGCAGCGGTGGGTGCGCCGATATGGCGATTCAGGCACCATAGACCGTCTTCAGCCTGGCCCCAAAGCCTTTGCCTACACCGATGCGTGTTCTTTGCATAAAGAGGTGGCCCGTGTTATGACCACCAAACACCATGTTACATTGCAAACAGTAAGGAACCATCTTCGGGCGGCTGGGATCAAATGTCGCAGACCAGCAAGAAAAATTTTGATGTCGGATCTTCATCGTCGAAGTAGGTTAAGTTTTGCCAGGGACTATTTAAATTTTGACTGGTGCAACAATATAGTAATATTTAGTGACGAAAAATGTTTTAAATCAGACAAGGATGGACCCGAAATTTTATGGAGAAAAGCAGGTGAGCGATATTGCCAAAAAATATTCTACCGTGCAGGTCTAGTGGTCATATTACTTTAGGGTACTGGGGTTGGATGTCCTCGATGGGTCCTGGTGGGTTGGTTGAAGTAGGTGCTCTTATTATTATTATCTCTGTTTAATTTACATTGTAAGTCTGTATTTTAGTGGTTTCAATTATACTTAGGTATATATACTCCGGTATAGATAACTTGGTATAATTAAAACCACTATATACTTACTATCTAATATATAGGCAAATTTAAGCAAATAAATGACTATTATTACTATTTATAATAAAAGTTGGAATATGTTGCGCCATTTCTTCGCACTAGTGCCTAGGAACTAAAAGATGTAGGTAATTATGTGGCATCATTTTGAGAAATAAAGAAATTGAACTGTAAATAAGTGAGTGATGTTATTGTTATCGAAATGAGAAGTTATTATATTTGCATATAGTATAATTTCTAAACGTTAACATGGTGATTCACTACACTTTAGTTACTGAAAGTTAATTACCTGCGTCCATACTTGTCTGATTTAAACATCCAGAAGGATAATATTGAATAACCTATTCATTATATAAAGAATGTTTAATGTATAAATCTAAACGTATTGCACTCGGCTACGCCCGCTTGGATTTCAATTATCCCGCACAATAGTATATGACTATTCTTAGGTCTACTAAATACTATTTAGCAAAAATGTTTATGAAAATCTGTTTAACTGTTTAGAATTAGTTTAGTTACAAACATTGCGACTCGAGATTTTTTATATACTTATAAATATATATATAATAATATAAATTATATATATAGTTCTACGACACAACACAACTAATTATTTACTAACTATTTATTTACTGAACAATCTTATTTTATAATTATATCATTGAAACAATGATGTTGTTTTATTTTCCATATTATTATTATTTTTGAGATTACGGAACACTTAGTATAAAAGTCGACTGTATGGTTCTTTAATATCACTAACAAAATAAAGAACTAAAATAAAACTATTAATTAATCAAACCGCCTATATCAATATAGCTGCGGTTCGAACTCGCAACCTTCGCATTGCCATTACGCCTATAATACCACTCAACTACGTGAGCCTGTGCTGTATTGGTGAAATTTACCTTCCCATTCGATGGCAGGCAAATCACTCACTAACACATATTCAATCGTTCACAATTCACTGGCACACATAAACGTAATACACTAATACGCCTGTAACGATGACGCACACATATGGGACTTCAAAGAAATGAGTTATTGTTTTTGATATTGACTGTTCTCACACATATTTAAAACATACGGGTGCTTCTTCCACTTGACTCAAATCATAAATAGATTGTATTAGATGGTTAGGCTATCATCTTTGCTTTGTGTACTTAAAAACGTAAACAATCTTAGCGAGTCTTTTTAATGTTTTGTTTAAAAACTCAGTATAAGTAAAAATACTTTTCTACTTAGTAACGCATTTCGACATAGTACGAACCACTAGTTAGTCTAATTTATTTGTTTAACATGCATTTTTATAAAAAATTGCCACAAGATTGTTTGCCTTTATTTAAGTACATAAACAAATGGAGTATAGACTAATCGTTAATTGGACTAATCGTGCGTAAAGAAAATACGACTATAGAAAGAAAATACTACTAGACAAGCTAATAGGAAGTAAATATACTATATGTATAAGAATAATAATTATGTCGAAGTTCGGGGTGAGGCGCAATTGTGGCAACCTTCCCTAATTTCGCTTCACCCCTGCAATATGGGACGCAGAGTCTAGTATCTACCTATCTAATGAAATCTTAATAGACCATTAGTTTTATCCAAATGTTCAAATTTTAGTGACCTTGTCCATATGTTTTAAATATTAGTCAGTCATCTTTACGTTAGTAGTGAGTCAATTATTCTAAATTATGTTTTTATCTTCTCAGTTTTTTAGATTACAATGTTTCATGGTTGCGTTTTTTGTGTATTGCTTGAATGCCAGTATGGTGACTACTAATATTATAAATGCAAAATTTTGTACTGTGTGTTGTGTAGGTTTGTTACTTCTACATTACTCTAATGTTATAGCATTGATTGAAATATGGGTACATTCATATATATACAGAAAAGACAAAACAAAGGGTTTTTTAATATTAATAAATGACCTTTTAAACTATCGCGGCGTTTACTCATAGTGTTTATAATGTTCGGGACTTCACGCGATATATTTTTGAACACTTACTCTTTGCCGACATTTCGGGTGCGTTGTTACGCGTAGTCACGAACATTATAAACACTATTAATAAATGAGTAGCGAGAACGTGGGATATTACAACATATATTTTGTATGGGGCCCTCCAGTCCTTAGACGCTAAGTCAACGTCACAGTCGCTCACATTGTGATTTGATTTCTCAACCCTGAAATTAAATCCTACGCCAGATCCTCGTCGGAAATTTAGCAGGTGCAAGGACTTGCAGGCAACCTTATGAGCTTCTCAGGCCTCAAGGATGTTGTTAAAACCCTGTACACCTACTAGCATTTATTACTTTTAAAAAGTATTGTATAAAGCTCACCGGTTTGCGTAGTGTTCCGCGCCGTGACTGTCTTCTCCAGGTTGTCGTGTTGCCGTGCGAGCTGCTCCACCACCTCCTGTAGGCGCATCTTCTGCTCGCGCTCGTGCTGAAGGGCGCGCCCCATCCGCGCGCTTGACGCGCCCGCCGCGCTCATGAACTCCGAACATGCCTACGGACAACCAATACTAGGTCTTGTAGCAAGCTGGTTATGAATACATCAATTGGAATTATTAATGTTGCTTCTTTCAACAACAGCCTTCCTCTACTGTCACTAAACCTTTCATTCAAGAGAACTAATTTCTCCTAACTGCTGGGTTGTTAGCGGAAATATCGGAATCGCAATATTAACAAAAAACAAACTAATTTCGATTTCAATTTAACTAGTGTTATATACTGCAACGTTATCCCCAGTTTGCCTTGGTACTTGATATGTCATTCACTCAATACTCATTCGTTTTGTATGCTCATAATGATGTGTGTTAAATACTTACATTCATCATTGCGTTGCAGGATATCCTGAATAGCGTGGCACGCTCAGACACCTGTTTCGTGGTGTCTGTTGGTGGAATCTCGAGATCTACAAGCGATCGCTGCAAAGCAGCTCCGTGTCGTGCCACCAGTTCTGAACATGTCCTTAGATCATGAAACCTTGCTCCCAACTCACGAGCTATGCCTCCTGCGTCTTCGCTATCTCCGTCTGCTGATACCGCCACTGCACCTGTCGCCATCTGATCTTCATCATCATCAGATTCTTGTGCTCGGCTAAAAGAAAAATCGTTAGATTGAATTGTGGATGGTTAATTTTATTTAGATTCTGTAATTTACACACATAATAATTAATTGACCATGCAACAGCCAACACTCGGCAAGGGTATGGCATGCCGAGTGATCCCAAACCGCAAGCTATTGTTGCAATAGGGATTGGATGCTGCACGTGACAAGTAAATCGTATATCAAATATATATTAACCCGAGAATAGAATACATACATTGCTTTTGCTTTCGCAAGCTCCAGTGCAGTGACCCAACTCTGTCGTTCAACTTCATCATGGGCTCTGATGTGAAAAGTCTGAGTGCCTCCATTACTGATCACGAATGTGCAGGAGTCAGCTGTGTGGATAAGAGCCCCTAGTAGAGAGATGGTGCCCCGACAGGTATGAGATACTTCAGCTTGATTTCTGAAACACAATTTTAAATGTACAGTAAATTCTGAGAAAACTATGGTAATCTCCACAATTTACATACAAATATATAATGGAAATATTCATGAGTGCTATAACTTTAGAATTCTTATTAAGTTCTTATCTACATTTTTTTTAATACAAGGATCAGATTTTGCCATTTCCATAACCAAATTCATAGAAAACTGGATAAATTGGAGTCTCAACTTGATCACAGTTATTTTTACCTAAATCTAATCAATGAAATTTGTCAGAAGTTGACTTAATACATATGTGTATTAAATAAGCTATGATTTATTGTTTGTGAAACTTTTTCTACAATTAAAAAACAAAGACAAGGTAGAATAACTTGGTTTAAAGAGATATAAAATATACATATATATATATATATATATATATATATATATATATATATAAATATATGCTATTCAATGTTGCTTATAGCTTTATTTGTTTTTGCACATTTATGTATTATTAATTACACTATTTTCTGGTTGTATATAACAGCATCTGGTCCTAATTTACCCAACAAATGTGCTGTTCTTTTTGAAAACATCACATTTCCCACATCAATAGCACTACATAATTATATAATCCTAACAATTAAAATAACATCAAGTAATTTTTCTTCTACCTACCATAAAAAACATTCTCTAGAAGTAGTAAGAATGTGTGCTAAATTAGCAAATTATTATAATAGTGCTAAGTTTATTACCATCAATTATGACTGTGAAGAGATTGTGCCGAGCATGCTGTTTTAAGACATTGCCTTTATATAATGTACAAAGGTGTGATCTGTTTCATACAATTATTTATTATCATACTAATATTATAATCATGACAGTTTGTAGCTATGATCCAGTAAAACAACAAACAAAAGATATTGTACATTATCAGTATTAATGTGATTAAATCTTTTTTTATGACTAATACGTAGGTAAACCTACCGGTCCAAAGATTTAATAACAAATTAAGTTTTACTGACGATTTAAACAATTCACAAAGTAACAAAGGTATGATTAACATTATAGTAATATATAAATATAAATCAGTCTTTGATAGAATCTGTATTCTGTCACTGTCAAACCAATAGAAATACAATGGAAAATCTTAATTACAAAATATAATAACATTAGTTACTCGAAACTAACATTATAATAGAATCATACGAAAGCATAAGAAAAAGTTATAAGAATAACTAATAAGAATCTGTTGTATAAATAGATAAGTCTGCACCAAAATTCTAACTAGACTACAATAGGTATTGATCAAAACTTCATAAAAACATCACTGCGTCATAACGTTAGAGTTTATATAAGATCAAATAGATGATAAAAACTGGTGAAACCGACTTTTTGTCTAAGACAGATGCAAAATGAGGCAAGAACAGGGAATTACCTGTAATACGACAACAATCCATTCGACAACACGAACCATCTTCGTTGATAACCCTTCAAATAATTCGTCCATTTAAATAACCAACCCTTTTTTTCTGGATCTCCAGGTATTGGTTGACTTTTGGCTACGATGGTATCCGACATTTTTTCGTAGAATCACAATACTCAGATTAGAAAAACATAATAGTTATTCTCTAGCAGCCACGTCCGTCTTCCTTCCACCATATCAATCAAAGTTGCATAGATAATAAAATAAATAAAAAAATCTTAAGCTGACTGTCATAAATTCAATCGATTAATCGAAGAGATTGAATTATGACTCGATTTTGACTACTAATCGTTTCACTTTCTTCTTTCACTTTCTACTGTCTAACAAGACCCTAAAGAACATTGGTTAAATTATATTATTATTGATCATATTCGATACATAGTTTAAAAATATATTACATAATTCTCTGTTTTGATCGTTTTTGATCAACTGATCATATTATTCATGGCCAGTAATTCAGTATTGTAAATCAGTCAGTAAGCACTACTCAGCCCCAACACAAACTACATCAATTTTAAATAATTCCTATATTCTTAGTCGTCGGCATTTCCACTCCTAAATTCTGTATTTCCAGTGCGCTGCCACTAGGATTGCGTTTTCGGAGGCACTCAGAAGGTCCTTCGGTGTATAGGAGTGTTGGCATGCAGCACACTCCAACAGGTGAGCCATGGTCAGTAGAGCAACCCCGCACTCACACCGCAGGTTCGCGTCATCCGACAAGCTCCACCTAGAACGGTTCTCCTAACTTCGGCCAACCCGTGTTCAAAGTCTGTTTAGGGACTTCCACCTAATCTAGGGAAGGTCATGCCCAGGTGGAAGACGTTCTTTTTAAGGGATTTTATGACATGGTAACTAGGACCTTTATGTCAAGTCTTATTTTATTTTATAACACTTTAATCACTAATCTAGTTGGAATGATTCTTGATGATGGTGATGATGATGACGGATGATAGTTGCCCCAGTAAAGTAGTGGAGACTTTACTAGAAGCTTTCCTTTGGGAGATTTTGACACCAACACGAAAAATCACAATTCACTACAATATTCCACTTTCCTACACTTGTGCGGTTTGTCTAAGCCGTTATGTCTAAAACTCCACTATTTTTACACATAAAAACTCGAATTTACATCAAATATAGAAAATGCAACACAGGAGCGTTATGACACTTTTCGCGTTCCCGCCAAAAAACCTGGAAGACGTTCCGACAGCGGTTCGAAAGTAGTTGGTGCCGGGCCCGATCCCTCCCTATTTTTCAAAAAAGGAAATTTTAAATCGATTTGGTTCGATTTGTGATCCATCCAAGGATTTTATATTGATTAATCGATTTCTTTTTTCGTTCCATGGATCAGCTGATAAATTTTTTCGCCTTGTAACATTTGATCAACAAATGTCAATGTCATGAAAATCAAAGAGGTTGATCGACCGGTTTTTTTATATAGTAATGTTATTATTTCTCCGTCTCCGCCAAGGCGGTGCGTTGGTCAACAAGGTTACAAGTAGTTTCATTCAAGGTAAATCCTTTCATAGAATTGACAGAATAGTTTTGGAATACCAACATTGATATTTTTATTACTGTCTTGTTTCAAGTGATTGCCGGTTGCAGTTAGATTACTGTGTTATTGTGTGAATTAGAATTTTTAAGTTAATAAAATACATTTTGTGGATTGACGTTGTTTTAGGTTCTATAATATCCAACAAGATGGGCAGTTCTCTATCAAGATCATATAGCCCTAATAGTGGCCAGTGTCAGAGCCAGAGTAGCGCTGAGAACCGTAAGTATTTTTAATTTTACCGTAATAACATTACACTACTTATTGATACTACCTCTTATCCTTATCTACCGGTAGGCAATACAAAAATTGCCCATCGTAAATTTCAGGCTTTAATTAATTTGTTTTAAGCTGTTATTTACTATGTTTAACATTTATTCACACTATTAAACATACTCTCATAGTTTAGTTACTGCTGATTGATAGATTTCAGAAACTGAATATTAAAAAAGTGGAAGGTAAACAGGTTTCCACAGTCATGCAACAGGTGGAAAGCATGTAATTGAATAACAATAATATTCTATGTATTATAATATGTTAATTTCAGACTATGTTATTTTCAATAATTATCTTAAGTATTCTACTGTCTAACAATATAAGTGTTACAAGGTTACTGACACTTTAAGGATTAAACTATAATATAAATTACTACAAAATTACTACTACTATACAGGACAGCCTTTTCCATGTGCGTATGCGGACCCACTAAAACTCATATGGCTTAAGGTTTATCTGATGTGACTAGGGTTGTCAGTGTCTTTTGACTATGAAATGCATGCATTTTATACCAAATTGATTGTTAAAAAAATTCTTATATTTTACTTTCCTATTTAATTTATTAAACAGACAATGCAACAAGAACTCATTACACACCCTATAATATTGTAAATAAATAATTGAAGCAAGTGTTTACCTTATGTATCTAGATGAGTTAAATAAATATATATTTTTTTTTTTATAATATCACGCCTATATCCCCGAAGGGGTAGGCAGAGGTGCTGCCCACATTTCGCCAGTTTATATTTAGGTCCCAATGTAATAGGTGGCGAGCCTATTGCCATTAACCGGGCAATTATAAACCTGCGATAAATACACACATAACTTCGAAAACCATCGCAGTCATTGGTGTGTGCCATGGTAAACCTGGGATCGAACCCGAGACCTCGTCTCAGCAGTCCATTACCCATACCACTAGTCTACCGCGGTTTATAATACTTCTGATGAAATTCAATGTCTTGCAACACATAGGATAGTATTTCTAATCCAGCTACTAGTAATCTTGAGGTGACGGGTGGAGCCGCCTGTCACCCTAGCAGAAGCAAGCCCGAGCGGCGGCGCAAAGTGCACCACCCCAAACCCGGAGGCTAGACGGGGACACCGTGGTCCTTACACCCGATGGGGGTCATCTTGAAAGAGAGGGCCATCGGTCTGCCGGGGTGCGAGAGATATGTTCGCTACTATCTCACTTCCGGCAACTAAAGGCCCAAAGACGGCGTGCATTTTAGTCGGTACGAACCCGACCTATATACCTCTCTCACCTGCTCCGGTGGAATTTGTATCCGGGCGCACGGCAATAAAAAAAAAAGCTACTAATAATCTTGACAGACTCTGTAGCGTGGCGGTAGTGAACGCGACTGCTATTTCATTTTGTCTGGTCGTGCCTCAGATAGCACGTTATGCCGTTATGTCTAGTTTGGAGAGCCCTAGTTCACGTATTTTGAGCACATTTCGGGTACAAGCTCCAAGGCCCGAGATATACCTCCCGGGTCTGACGGGGTGCGAGAGATATGTCTTGTATAATCTCACCTCCGGCAATCAAGGACCCATGGACGGCGTGCGTTTTGGTTGGTTCGAGTCCGACATAACTGTGGAGGTGATTATGTCGGACTCGAACCGACCAAAACGCACGCCGTCCATGGGTGTGGCTTTTGCGCACGATAAAAAAAAGCCCAAGATGTACCTCCATTTCATAAATCCGTGCACCAGTATAACCGACTTTCTTTGTCCTAACAGGTGGAACAATATCCCGCATGGATTCAACAAACAATTATATCGAAACAGTGGTTTGTAACGAGAACGATCTCAAAGACAACGAGATGAAAGTATTTGATATCGGTGACGATGACGACGGCAGTGTGCTGCTTATCAAACAAAAGGGTGAATTTAGTGCTATTGGTACACATTGCACACACTATGGAGCCCCGCTAATAAATGGTGCGCTGGGTGATGGCCGGGTCCGCTGTCCGTGGCACGGAGCATGTTTCAACACTAAAACTGGTGACATTGAAGATTTTCCCGGTTTTGATTCCCTACCCTGTTATCAAGTTACTGTTACAGAAAAGGGACAAGTTAAGGTAAGATTTTGTTGTTACATACATTATTGATAACACACTTGTACTTCTCTACTGTATTTATTATTGTACCTAACCAGTTTCGCCTTGCGGCATTCTCAATGGTTTACATTGACAATTATACCAAGTGCCATCAATCAACAGTATAAATAATTTTGTTATTACTTCAATTGCCCGGGCATTTGACTGACTGCGATGCCCCCGTACAGTCCGTGATGTACTTTGTTTCGTGTCCTGCATTAAAGACGGTCAGAATAAAGCGACTGACAGTGCGATTGTTATGGCTAAGTTTTATTCTCGAATAGTCTAAGCATAGGTGGAACGTTGACACAAAGGAAGACGAAGAACAATTAGTTTAATTATCTCCGGACTTGAAAACTATTTATTTAGCTGATCCGCGTAACGTCGTCTGCGTCATCCCGTTTGTGCAACATATTTCATTCCTGCTCCGCACCTGTTGGTCGTAGCATGATGTCATATACATATAAACCTTCCTCTTTAACCATTCTATCTATAAAAACAAAATCCGTTGCGTAGTTTTAAAGATTTAAGCATACAAAGGGAGTTAAAGCGACATAGGGACAGAGAACGCGACTTTATTTTATACTATGTAGTGATGATGAGCAGATACATAATATGAACTGTGGAAGGTGGTGGTAGACTTGAGGCGATGAATGAGTCAGAGAAAATGAGTATATATCAGCACGATTTAGACTCATTTTTATATCATAGGTAGCAACACTAGCTGTTGACCACTCTGCCGGATGTCGGTTATCACGACGAACTATAGCCTATGTAATTTCCTGAGCTCTAGTGTACTTTTTCACCACATTTCATCAATATTGGTTCTGTGGTTTGGGTGTGAAAGCGTATCAGACAGATTTACTTTCACATACTGATAAACACAGAAACGAATCCGTATGTCGTTGGCAAAGAATATATATATCTATTTATGCAATTTGTGATGATATTATTTCTAATCAGATCCTCTGAAATTTAAGATGTTATTTTAAATGAACAATATTCTTCTGAACTCTTCCTACTTTGGACGAATTAAGTACTATGTCCATAAAATTATATTAGTTAAACTACAAAGGATTTATATACACGAACTAAGTACGTTCAAGGTGACTTACATATATTACCGTGTACAGTGTATCCTTTGATATCGATCGCCTAATAAATGTACAAAGGTTTAAAATATAATTACAAGGATAATATTGTCGGAAGCGGAAGCTTGTTTTGAAAGCAACAGTAATTTTTTTTTAACTTTTGTAACTTGTAGTCAAGAAGGGTGAACATTTTCAAACGGGAAGCCAATGCAAAAAATCGTATTTCGATCTAAGTCTATCATGCACCATGCAGAGAACCATAGGGAAGCCGGCAGGACTCGTGTTGTACAAACCCTTCGCCACTAGTATCTTCTAACGACGCCAGTTATAGCACATTATATAAATAAATGATTTACACTATGAAATATTTTTATTATAACGAAATAGAGAATAATTATCAAGAATACAATTTTATTATGAACTCGTAAATAATTAATATTTTATATTTTAAATTCAATAATATGCTATGATATCTTTCCTGAAGTCCAGGTTCCAGTTTGGACTTAACTCTTGACCAGTCCATCTCTAATACGGTTTTGTGGAACTATTTATAACCTATGTAAGCGTTTTTAATGAAATAAATAAACAATTTGAGCTATCTATCTATATCTGGATAGCTAAATACACGGATTCACCTAGATATTGACCTATCCGATTTAGCATTTTATTTTTCACCACAGCAGCTCAAACAAGTGAGTTTTGCTGCGTAAAAACAGTGTGCAAAATGCGATTTTGCTCACTCAGTGAGACAAAGTAGCTTGTTAATTTTTTTTTTTTTAATTTTCAATAAAGAGTGCCAACCATAGATTCAAAAAGAATTGTTCCGTGAATAACTTTCGAACTACATACACTGCACTCTGTCTCTTGGCCGTCCATAAAAAAGTTCGAGTGACAAACACAAGTATTTTGAAGGTTTTTTTTTAATTTATGGCACTTCAAAGGTCCTATTTCGAAATTCTAAATTTGAAAGATATTGTAAAAGATTAACCATGTATTTTATTTACATTATTTAATAATTATGTAATGTTATTGAATACCAAAATAAGTAATGCATAAGTATTTATAATGATTACTATTTGAATGAAAAATAAAATGTCACGTACGCTGTTTCTGAACACACCTTAAAAGTTATTTTTTAAAGGTATAAAATTTAACTTTTAAAATTCAACTTTAAATTTGCAGAACAGCAATAAGTAATTAGATTAATTATTAACTCTTAATATTTTCAGCATTATTTTAATTAATAATAGGTGTTCTGTTCTGTTAATAAGTGTTGCATTATCTTCTAAGTAATATTTCTTATGTGTTCTCGCTGCTGAAGTGAAAAGTAATGTGTGCCACACGAGAGCAAAATTATTTGCATCTCGTGCATTTGAATCCCTCACTACGCTCAGGATTCTACATTAGAATCACTCGCTACGCTCGTGATTCAATCCTAGAATCCCTCGCTTGCTCAGGATTCAAAATCAGCACTCGCAGCAAAAAACAGTTTTGCTCTCTTGTTGCACAAATAACTATTGACCTGCCGCGTTCGATATTTCACCAATAAGTCAGAACGGATTTAGCATTACTTTTAGTTCTACGATCGAAACCAGATCGCGATTACAAGTTGAAATGTTTGTTTACGGTCTTGTGTGTTATGTCGGTTATGTTAAGCATATTTATGTATTTGTATGCTATGACTAAAGTAACGATTGATTGAAAACTGACTCGTTTTACGCATATGTAAAAAGTTATTGACTTCGGTTAGGGCAGATGGATACTGCGAAAGATCGTAGTGCATAATAATTGGCTACCCAGTAATCACTAGAATAAATAATAGACTAAACGGCCCAAATCGAATGCACACGAATCATTCGGCCGAAAATAAAAAGGGTAGTTAATCTGAAGTGCCTGAACGATCCTAACTGAATAATTGTTTTCAATTCTTTGGACACTAGTCATAAATTGCAGTGCGTTCTAAATAGAAAGTTGTATCATAGTAAACGAACACAACAACTCGGAAAGACAGTGGACATAATGCAATAATTGGCACTGTATTATAGTGTATCGCGTAGAATCAGAGTGGATTGTAAACTTCGGAAGTTAGGAACAGCACTAAAGCCCCCATTATACCTTGTGACAACAGGAAATAATTCCACAATCGCGTACCTCAATGTGGATGGTCTGTGGTTTGGTGTGGCGAAATAAAAGTTCGATAACATTTAGATTATACGGTCCAGGTAACGGCACTGCTGTCGCACGGTCCTCCATCGTGTGTTTTTGTTTAAAAAATCATTAACGTTCGTAGTGTCCGTTCAGCGCGGTGAGTAGGTAGACAGACTGCAACAGTCTGTAAGCACCCTAAGAATGAGGGTATAGGTAGGCATAGATAGGAGTTTTGCCCCCAGAATAAGCTTAAGATTCGCTCTATATGGGGTAGTACAGGCTATCTTTTAAGGATAACGTGGGTTGCAATGCAACAATGGTGGACGAGCTCAAGTATACTAATCATAGATTATACAATACGCACACGCTAGGGCATTGATTCTATAATCTCACCTTCGGCAATCAAAGATCCATTAGACGGCGTGCGTTGTGGTCGGTTCGAGTCTGACATAATCACCTCCATCGACGTTGGTGAAGGCGGTATCCGTGGGGACTCTGCACACGGAAAAAAAAGGAAAAAGAGCATCGTTTCTCTCGCTATTTAGGACTTAAGTCCAAGATCCGTGCTGATAGCTATAAAATTAACACTATTGAGATGAGATCTCTGCGAAATAAGATTCGTTGATGAAGTGAGTTGGAAACGAATTTCTTTCCCTTGCGGATATCCCTACGAATACTACCCGCCGAACTCAGCGAGGGTGGTCATATCGGACTCGAACCGACCAATACCGCACGACCGTCTTGGGCCACCAGTTGCCGAGGGGATACCGAACAACTGGTTGATCAAAATGTAAGAAATATGTTCGTGGGCAAGTCTGTTAGGGTTCAGCTCAAGAAATATACTCCGCTGTTCAAAAGATAATGAGAACAACAAGTAGGTCACAACGAAAACTGGTGATTAGGAAAAGACCAATGTCAAAGCGAATGATGGGTTGTTGATTACCTTAGCGGTAATTCACATCGCAATTACCTAAATAAACTGAAACTTTATCTATGCTATTAAAAAACAATTATGAACGTTTTCATTGTTGATAGGTAACTAGGTACTTACCTACTATAAATTTTATGTTATTGGAGAAATAGTTTTAATAGCTTCGCTGAAATGTAGGTAAATAATTATACCTCAATCATGACATAGTAAACTATTTACTTAGTGCCTCAGTTTCCAAGTCTCCATTCCACCTTCCAGTGATCTGTGTTCACTATATTATTCAGTAACCACTCCCACTCTACGACTTTCTCAATTATGGAATCTGAGTTAAGATATTTATGACGTAAATGCTCTACCGCTACCCCACAGAGGTCTTGAATGAAATGTAATATTGGATGTGGATGCTACTGTATATCAGTGCATAGGTACCGGCACATATCGTGCCTCACGATGTGCTCTATATATATGCGCAGTACGCGTTTTTGGGCTTCTTTGAAATATAGTACGGGATGCTACAGCGGCGGTGGAAGAGCTCAACTTCGAAATTAATACAATCCGCGCGCCCAAGCCTCGTTTCTTTCGCGACTTGGCATCAAGACATATGCCGGGAACTATACCTACAATAAACCATATCACTCAGTAAGAGATTCCGCACTCGTTGAAGTCGATTGGAGGTTGTTTCGCTCAACCGGAGCTAAATGAAGGTCGAGAATTCGAGATAAATGCTCGACGCCATGTTGCTACTTACCGGCAAATGTTATAGTTTTCATACTTTATTAGTAGTTGTATGGAATGATGTCATTGTGTATCTCGCATGCACTAATTTATGAGTTATGATAATAGAATATTACGAATTATATCTCAATTTGTAAAACCAATTAATAAAACTGTCACAGTCCACTGTTGGCTAAAGGCCTTGGCCTACAGTTCTCATGCTGGCCAGACGGTTTACTAGTTGCTACCAGGATTTTATTTCGTGTTTTCCTTTTGTCGTACAAATATCGTCACCGTATTTTTCCATTTGTCGCCGCTTACGACACCCTTCGAATTGACTGTGCCGTGCGCATTATTATTAAATCAAATCATTAATTTTTTCAGAAAACACTGTTACAAAGGTGTCGTTAAAATAATAAAATTAATTCCAAGTGATCTGACCTTAGAGTAGGCATGCAAAATTTAAAATACTGGTGCAATTCGGCTATTCCCAGTAGTACTACCATGTAGTCCTACCAGCAGTACTACTGGGAATATTCATCCCATTAGACTTACCGATAGTAAGACTTCCATGTTGTGTTATGTCATAGTCAAATACCGAAATTATAATACATTGTCGTAGATTGAGATGTCAAAAAAATGATACATATTATAATTACATTTAACGGTAATTTAGGTAATTTATTGTAGATTATAAAATAACATTTATCAGCTAAGAAATTATTAGTCCCTTTATTTCTTTAGGCAGTATTATATACGAACGCAGCACAGCAGCCATATGGAACACACTTATGTGTATTAGAGCCGTATTGGTCTTACGTATGTACAATCGATATAGGTACATCTCTTTGGGATCTGTAAGCCTTCCCGAAGAGCGAAATCGGCAACTAGCAAATGCCATCGATTCGATAGAAGAAGAAGATGCTAATTTGGGATTGAGTTGATATTCCTCAACTTCATCTGTTACTTAATGCACCTGGGGTAGGTATGTAGTGTAGGTATGATAATAAAATCAATGTTTTATGAACACTTACTCATACATGTTAAAAAAAAACAATACTTCAACTGACTCATAGACTATGACTTAACTCTGGCAAATAGGTTACACTACTAGGCTATTTACGTTATCGAATTGATTATTGAGGAAACAAGTGATTGAAAAACGACTTTGTATACGAAATGTTAGGTGCCATTTTCCTTGAATTACCGATACGATAGTTGTATCAAAAACCTTTTAAAAATAACGTAGTTATGTGTATAGAACCCGCGTTTCCACCAGCATGGATCGTATCTCGTTCACGCGGCTTAGGATAACGCATAGCCGATCGATCTCTACTAGAACCATGTTTAGAAGGCTGGCGACATTACCATGTTGAATGGCGACGGCAATTCTGAGTGAGTTGATGGCTAGCCCTATTGTTACGGGAAGTGGTTTACAATTTATCACTGTGATAGTGATAAATTGTACATAGTATAAAATAAAATCGCGTTCTCTGTCCCTATTTTTCATGTCCTTATGTCCCTTTGTATGATCTTTAAAACTACGCAACGGATTTTGATGCGATTTTTTAATAGATAGAGTGATTGAAGAGGAAGGTTTATATGTATATAACATCATGATACAACCGACTGGTGCGAAATGAAAAATTTAGCAAAAATGGGGTGACGCAGACGAAGTTGCGCGGGTCAGCTAGTACCTAATATAATATTATGTATTCGTATCTGCGGATGTAGGTAGAGAGATTTGCATGTGCGTTGGCGCGTTGAAAATACTCCAATTTGGATTAGTAGTATAAACTTTCTATAGCGAAAGGATTTTTGGAGTCTTGCCAGTAGTTTTTTCACGTAAACCCGTATTCTCTATAATCAATTTTAAAAGGACTTATGTCACTCGCTGATTTGCTTTACGAGGTTTTCAACATAACGGGCCAAAAATGTGAACATTATAAACAAACCAATAGATAATTAACAACATCCCTTAGTATTCTCTCAGTATTACCATCCCTTCCCTCAGTATTACCATTTCTTCGCGAATAATTTACAGACTTGCAATATGTTACCTTATCGTTCTATAGTGGCTCAGTGCCGTAAATGTAGGCGCGTGGGTGGTCAAGGTTAACGAGTTTTAAAAAAAAACAATGTCTATGTTTCGTTCCTACCGAGCGCTCTCTAACGTTATCATTTCACAAGTATCAAGAACATTACAAATATCGTTTTTAGTTACCTGTAGTTATTCATTGCTATTTCAATTTACAAGTAAATAAGAACCTCCAAATCGAATGTTATGTATGTATTTGGCATGAGTTGCATAATATTCAATGTCAGGGCCATACAATTTTATTATGTTCTTATTTATATGCTATGGCTCCCCGGCCCCCGCTCAGTGCAAATATTTGTATCTATGAATGTGGCTATGAGCACTGGTCGAGCTTCGGAGACCATGTTAAGACGTCGGTCCCGGTTGCCATACGAACATCTATGGCAGTCGTAATGGGTAGTTGGATCTTTCAAAAGTCCGACTAGCCTAACGACAGAACTTCGATATCGCCAATTTGGTTGTGGAGGTCCGATCGCTTCACGGAAAATATATTCAGCCTTATAAAATAAGTTCAGCCGCATCTTAGTAGACTAGAAAGCCAACCCCGACCGAGTTGGGAATAGGCTCAGAGAATGAGTTGATTATATGCTATGGCCAATATGAGTCGCAAGTGTACCTATTATATAATTGAGTCACTTATATTAAAAATCCATGTAGAGGTAAATCCATGTGGAGGTACTTAATGTTTATGATTGTTACGTATGCACTACGTGAGGTGCATTAAACCCCAGCCAAACGAATATATTAGTATCTTTTTCAACTTCTCCACCGATACTTCGTGATTCCGTGTAGCTGGAGTTGTGATGATGCCTAACCGCATAGCACTAGTGATTCAGCGTTGCAGGTGCAGTGCATGTATGATGGCAAAGTGCGGCTGGGTGTCACAAACGCCACGTAGTTTGGAATGTCATTAAACATTTTTAATATGTAGATCTACAATTAATTTTAAAGATCAATTTTTACTTGAAAACATTAAAAACAAATATACATTAAATTACAATATATTAAAATATGAAACACAAAAACAAATACTTAACAAAAAAAGCTAACATTGAGTTAAATAGTTGGAATCGAGCCATTCTTTATTGCGCACATACGAGTACGTACTGAATTATGGAAAAAAAAAACGAAAAAATATCTGCTGAATAAAATTATGAAATTTTTGTTTTATACTATTGTATTGCCATATAACACAAGAAAGCCAAAAAGGTCTATCAAATCTATAATTTTAGATGCCAACGATACTAAAATGTTATAGTCTTCAGTCTGACGACCTCGTTAGGTGTTTTTTTTACACAAATTTTTTATTTGACCAAATGGCAACTATTTTGCGTCGAACCAAAAAAAAGCAAAAGGCAAAAGTGCAGACTTCTTATAGTTTCAAGCAGGAACGAATATGTGTCTTGCCCTGTTCATAGCTCCACTAAACTTTTGCTTCAGTGCATTTTGATGACGTAATACGATAACTGCTAGTCTGCTTGTCTCATTCACTTCGTATGTTTAAGGGATATTCTTCAAGTTTTCTATTTTTTGTTGTAGTGTTTGCTCTGTGGCTCCAATCCAAGGAACAGCGATAGCTGAAAGCGAATACAGATATGTCATTATATATATCCCTAATGATATCGATAATTACTCTAACAACGTAGGTATTGTATTAAAAGTAGCAACAATTTTCTGCTAATTACTACGATATGCCTTGTTACACTAATTGACATTACCTACGTGTGTTTTACTGTTGGTTACTTACTTACTAGCGGGGATGCCGGCGGGTGATCTTTTTGGACTGGACTTTTTACTCATTACCCCTGGTCCTCTTGTCTTAGAATATCTTACGATCTGCGCCAATTTTAGTTTCCCCAGGTCTTCTATGTCTAGTGTGTCCATCTCCGTAGTTTCAATGTTTATATAGGTGGAAGTCGGTCTCCTCGCCATCCATGCACTCTGGGCATCTGAAGTCCGTTTTCATGCATATCAGTGTCAGGTGCCTGTTCTAACGGTAGTGTCCTGTTATCACTTCTTTGACAAAAATGAAGCCCTAGCTAGTTTTTGCACGCTTCAATTTATATATAATGCTGCAGTCTGCAGTTATGATGCTATTAGCATATGACCGGTATTATATCACAAAATAACCTTGTTACTAGATTTTATAAGATTGCATTTATATTACCTGCTTAGTGCATTAAGCGCACTTCCTATTTTGTTTTTGTTTTTTTTAGTAAGTAGGTACACAAAGCGGTTACATCGTTATGGTGTCATATCATGATGGCACGGCACGGGAAAATAGATCCATATGGGAGATTCCTTATGGATCTATTTTCGCAAGGGGTGGTATACCTATCTGCGAAGCGAAGCTCTCTTCAGCACCCGACAGCTTTTGACCATCATTACTATTGACTCAATACTTTGAATGATAAAAGCCTCCACCTTCAGAACATGCTCCAGATACGTGAGCATTGTTTCTTTTATTCTGTCAAATAAAGGAGTGCCTCATCCGTTACCATTAGCACGCTAAATTTACACACAGGGTCACCATCCCTCACATTTGCCGGCCAAGCAAGCAAGTTTGCGGCTTGACCAGGCGGGATTTCTGACAGACTCTTGTAATTGATAAAATACACATAATTCAAAGATTGCGAGCCATTTTTTACTTTGATCCAAAACTCAGTCAACTTCAAGCTATTAAAACAATGCCTCAATAGGTACAATCTTAAATATACTTAGGTAGGTAAAAGGACACAGTTTATAGGGAAACGGGAAGTGTTTTCGTGTGTAAATGATTAACGACGAGTGAGTAATGCGCTTACCTCATTTATTTTCATAATGCCTAGCACGCGAAGTTTATATATTTATCAGCTTACCTACCTACCTGTTATGGCTATAAGTTCAGTTTAAGGAACGTCTCAGGTGGTTTAATGCAAGTATGACAAAGCGGCCTTCTTTGCATAGCCTTATCTGAAAAGAATACACACTACATGTGAAAATAGAGTATACATTTCAATGAGTCTACGTCATAGAAAATTCAAGGTGGTTAAGTACGCACTACATAATTTCGGCATGTAGGTAGTAAAAAAATCATGCAATTTGCCCAAAGTTTGAGGGTTAGACCAATTGCCCATTTTGGACAATAGCTGTCACAGCTTACATTTTATTTCAGTAATTCCTCGAGTTTGCAAAGAATTTCGCTAAAATGCTTTGTTGTATAATTCGTTAATTATGATGCGTTTTGGTAATGAAATCATTACCGAAGTGCGTAGATACAAACAATAATTTAATAGCTCAAATTATGCGCTCAATATTATAAATAAACACCGTTCAGAATATGTTAGTATACCTTACGCGGCTGAAGATATATTATTACGTAAGTGCCATTATTCAAATGACAAGTAGGTACCTAATCAAATCAAATTGTTTATTTCGGATACCAGGATACATATCTGGGTTAGTAACAAAAGTAACTTAAAAGCTAGTGTTAAAAATCAAAATTTATTTTCAAATCATAATATAATAAATATTTCCATACATGTAAAAGCGTAAATGTAGGTACGAATTCATAAACAAACTCACATCAACATTTTTTACGGAAATTATATTAAATCGCCTACTCTATCACCTAAATGTACTTAAATATACTTATAGTTTATAATACTTATAGTTTATTTAATAAGCACACGAAATATACTTATAGTTTTTTTAATAAGCACACGAAGATAATAGGTCACACAAGTATTGTCTATATGAGCACGCACGTGACTTGAAGTCGAATGTGACTTAGTGACCCGGTTTTTGTGCTATGTCCCACTTCTTATTGACTTTACTGGGCAGTTCACTAGCCTGAGGACTCGAATGTGGATTGCATGCTAATGAGAATTAAAATATATAAGACGATAGAGTGAGGCATCAGATGTGTTTGGGATATAAGATGATGAATAATTCTAATCCAAAGCTTCTTAGACAGTAGGCTTTCTTTTTGAAGGTTGAGCGGTTGGGTCTAAAGGGAAGCCTACACCTACTATACCGTCATTCATCAATTAATAGGTTTACCAGCTTTTAGAAGAAGTTAGGCTTAGGTCCTGAATTTATTCATCCCACTCTCTCTTATAAAATATCACACACCTATTAAATTCTTGGACCTAAGTTGTGACAGAAATAAGACCTTGGCGCGTGTACTGTTTCGAATTAACCTATGAATGGTAGATTTGAGCTTTGCACCCTGTTGCACCCCGCACCACCACTGTTGCACCCCGTTCTGTTATCAAAAGACAGCCAAAAAACGCATACTGCACGCGAAGAAAGAGCTCATTTTGATCATGTACCTGAAACCATGACCTGAACAGGTACAGGCTAGGTTAGGTACAGGGTAGGCTCACTAATTGACACTTGACTTGTACTAAAATAATCTTTTATTCGTTCAATGATATATTTTTTACATTAAATGCCCCTTCTGCGGCCAGGTAGATATATGTTATGCGATAAAATTATGAGCTAAGTAGCTGACCTTGAATCACCTTGACCAAATTACTTGTGTATACAAGAAAATAGCTATTTCATTGTCGGGTGACTCAATATTAGTCCCAAAACACTAGTTTCAACGTTTTTAATGTAATTGGTGACCATTCGAACTGGGTTAGTAGTTCAGTATCAATAGCAAGAGTAAGTAAGTAGTTCAATTGCCGAGTGTGCTATTGGTAATGTTGCTCAGTGCCCTATATCTATGTACAGCCTCGAGTTATGAACCCAAAATTTTAGATAGGTACGTTTTTAGGCACAACTACTCATAGACTATATCAAGACAATTCGCGCACACCTTGTTTCTCTCTCGACTTAGGTCCAATATCTGTGCCGATAGAAAGAAAAGCTAGTTCTTTTTCTGTTGATCTAGTCATATCAGTTTCGCAGTATAAGTATAGGTAAACATAGTCGATTATTTACCAGGAACCTTGAAACTTTCTTGAAACTTTTTAAGTGTATTGAAAAACTAAAAAAAAATATTTGCCGTTCATTTGATGTCCTGATTAAAATTGTACCGCTATAAAACAGTAACAATATATAATAATAAGGGACTGTGGGTTGTCAGTATAGCACCAATACATTTTATATTGGACGACTAGTTCTTCAAATTTCCCTAAAATATTCAGGTAAAAACCATCATCTGTAAATAATCATCTTTTCAGCCATAGGATGTCCACTGCTGAACATAGACCATTCCCATCAATATCTTTTGAGTTGAACCGTGTCCCCGCCTGGTCCAATGCGGGTATAATAAATAATTAACTTCGGCTATAATATTATCAAGAAAATTTTTAGCAGGAAGTATGTTTAAAAAGGTATTTTGACAATAGACAAAAATGGTATCAGTGGTGTGGTGACCGCATTCGGTAGTGGTTAGATTGCGATAATAATAATAAACAAACCGCATTGGGAGTATAATAAATTGATAAAATTGGACAGAATAATTTGCTACTAGCATGACCCTGCGGTTTCACACGTTTCACACACGTACGTCCCCAGGGAATATTAAAATAAAAAGTAGATCATAGCTGAAGTTAACTTCGCATTTATAATTTACACCCACAACGTATTACCCATTCCTATGCATAGGGTGTTTCCTATAAACGTAATACGTCTCTCACATTATATGACCACACCTTTCTACAAAAAAATTAGTTCAATTTAAATTTTTGCAAACCTTAATGACACTAAAATAATAATTAATATCATCAGTATTTTACTTGCACTATCCTTAACCACTAATTAACACCTACCTACCTTTTTAAACATGTGGAAATCCCCAACGGGTAGGGGTAATATTGATGAATTGCTGTACCTATTAAGAATTAATAGCACAAAATAACTGTTCCCTTTGCACGTTTCAGGTTAGAGCAAAAATCAGCGATTTGACGTCAAATAAGCGCACCAAAGATACAGGTGCACCTGTAAAATGCGACGGCTGTTCGGTACTCATCATAGGTGCAGGGCCGTCAGGCGCCACGTGTGCCGAAACACTACGCAGCGAAGGGTTCAATGGACGCATTACCATGGTCGGTAAGGAAAACTACTTGCCCTATGACAGAATTAAGGTCTCGAAAATTGGAACTGTCACTGATATTCAAAAGCTCCAAGCCAGGACCCAACAATATTACAACGACTCAAATATTGAAATACTGAAAGGCGTTGAAGCTGTTAACGTAGATACAGAACAGCGAATTGTTACCTTGAGCGATGGGAAAACACTTCGTTTTAATACATTATACCTTGCAACTGGCTCTAGTGCCAGGGTGCCAGACATCCCAGGAATAAATTTGAAGAATGTCTTCACGGTCAGAAACTTTGATGACTCAGTCAACATTTTGACCACATTAGGAACTGAGAAGAGTTTAAATGTTGTAGTCTTAGGCCTGAGTTTTATAGGTCTAGAAATTGCTGCCTCATGTAACGAGAAGGTCAAATCAATGACAGTCGTCGGCAAGGGCGCTGTACCGCTTGGTCATGCATTCGGAGCTGAAATAGGTCACAGTCTACAACAGCTTTTTGAGTCAAAGGGCGTCAAATTCCAGTTCGAAACCACAATAACCAAATGCAACGGTGAGAACGGTATCATAAAATCCGTGGAATTGGATAACGGAACCACGCTTCCTGCTGATATGTTGGTATTGGGCGTGGGATCAACATTTAATACGGAATTCTTGAAAAATAGTGGTATACAAATGGAACAAAACGGTGCTATTTGCGTGAATGACAAATTGGAAACTAATATAAAACAAATATATGCTGGTGGTGACATAGCGTATGCTCCGGTCTTCGCTAATGGTAATAAACCAATGAGTATAGGACACATTGGTCTATCTCAGTACCACGGTCGTATAGCTGCTTTGAATATATTGAAAAAAGAAACGCCTCTCAAAACTATTCCATTTTTCTGGACCATGCTGTTCGGCAAATCTATTCGCTATGCCGGTTGTGGAACACCAGTCAGCACACAGGTGGAAGGCGATGTGGATGGTCTAAAGTTTGTTATTTTTTTCTTTGATGCATCTGATAAAGTGATAGCCGTGGGTTCTTGCATGAGAGACCCAGTAGTCTCACAATTCGCAGAGTTTACTAACCAGGGAAAATCTTTGTACAAAAAGGACTTGAAGGATGATCCATTTGCTTGGACCAAAAGTAACTAAGAATAAATACTAGCATTCTAATGTTGCCAATGCCTTACAATTTCTTTTGACTTTGTCTGTCTAGTTACAAATCTCTTTGTTTCCGATGAATTCAGGTATCTTGATTTGTAATTTCATACTTCATTACTTTGGCATTGGTAGCATAGCTGAATCTCGAATAGAAAGAAATAAATGGTACTTATTAATCACAGGAAGGGACATTGTTTAAGGAAAGCCGAAATATTTTAAGTCAGTACCCTCACGTGGTCAGTTTGTTGGCCTTGTGAGTAGGTATATTTTATATTGTATTCATTATTTTAATGAAAAAACTACACAGAGATTTTTTGTTAAAGTTTTACAAAGTATTATTTATTGTATTAGTTATAAAAAAGATATTAAGTATATATATATGTTAGTTGCAGATGTCTATAATCTACTTATATTGCAGTAAAATTACTAGCATTTGTATTTTGTAAAAATATGTAAAACATATTTGAACAAGTATTTCCGATGTTTTGATCAAAAAAGGTCACGCATTGTGTTTTCTTTTATGCTTATACGGAAGCGACATTCGTATAATATGGGGCCGAGAAGCCTAAATCTCCCAACTTATTGGGTGATATTATATTATTAGGTACTAAGTGCAAGTTAAAAAGTTGCCTTTTTATTTTTATGCTTCATTGTTTTAAAGCACACGCATCATTATTAAAAATGTATTCAAGTATGCAAGCGGTTAGAAAGAGCTACGGCTTTTAATTGTTTTTTAAACCTACATAAATTAAGAATGTTATGTTGTCTAATACCGATAGGACCAAACAATGTTACAAGGAGCTTAATGTTATTGTTACAGTAAAAAATATGCAAAATATTGATGAAAAATACTCAGCCGTCCGATTTAGGTCGGGTTTAGACTGAATCATGATTTAGGGTGTGTTTTATATAACCCTAAGAACCAAAAACAAAGCTAGCTGATCCACTATCCTTAAGTGCATTTCTGCAACTCAAGTTCTATCTTACGGAAACAACTGGAGTTGACGAAGTTCTTACAATATGTGACTGTAATTTTCTGTTTCTGGTACAAATGGAATTTCGTCCAATTAGCGGAATCCGCTATGTCGCCAATATTTTTTTTACTCTGATTGTATTGTAACCTACAGATATTTATTATACCAAGTGTAAAACACTAGCGGATATTATTTACAATATTTCTTATTAGTAGCTTTAAGCAAAGAAATTACGTTTGGCATGAATGTACCTGTCGCATCCATTTGGTCTAGCTAGTCAGCTACATCAACAAAGACGCATAAACCGTTCATTGAACGCCACAGGAGCGGGCGAAGCGAGGTTATGCCTACCACACGGCCAAAAATTTATGTATAAAATTGGTCAGAAGGGCATGGCGGCCTTGCAGAGACCACCGCCATACTCCCTCATGTTAGGTTTCTTTAGATACTACATCAAGTTGATCTTGAGACATTTGATTGGAAACTGTCTTTTAAGATAGAGCCTAGGCGTCCAATTAGCTGACTAGATTAACCAAATGGAATGCCAGTTTTATTTGTTACTCACTAGTCTACAACTAGTTAAAATATAATGTATGTAAGTACATGTCTAAAAATTATGTGATATCTGTTTCTATGTATATTACTGAATTAAATGTCTATGTATTTTACTGAAAAGTGAACACAGTGTATAATTAATTTTACCCCTTGCTCTGACCTTGAAAACCTCACCAAAGACAGTTGTCTATATCTAGAGCATATTTTCGTAAATACCGTAAAACAGAATGAATAGGGATCTAGGGGTGGATAGGGATATAAAATGGTCAGCTAAATTTTGTGGGTACTTATTTTCTTTCATGCAAAACTTCAGACTAGTTCATTGTAACAGAATTATTGAAATCTAGTTGAAGAAAGTATTTAAAATATTCCATTGTCTTGCATTAGAAGGTTTACTACAGGGTAGGCAGCATGAGTGTAGTGCCCCTGGTGTTGCAGATGTCCATAAACCAAGATGACCACTTGCCATCAGGTGGGCCATTGTTGGTCTGCCACATAATGGTATAAGAAAAGCTCAAGTATTAGGAAAATGAGTGTTATAGCCCACGCAGGACTTTTTTTTGATGTGATCTAACCGAGCAGTCCAACTGTGGGGGGTACCTCCACCCTACAGAATACCACGAATAATAACCTTATGTTTTGTTTATGACGGTCAGTAGGGTAGCCAGAGCTCACTGGAGAGATTTTGTGTTGTCATTGGACTGAGAGCTTAAGTTGACACTACTATTTGATTGCAAAATGCAATTACTGCCACACAACAGTGAAATTTCCTTTTCTGTAAGTAAAGAATCTGTGCAATATTGTTACAACAAACAATAGATATAACAAAAACGAAATTTAATTATAAATTCTATCATACTGAATACATTAACTACAACTAATACAAAACTATATTAAGTTAGTCCCAAGATTCTTTTACTCTGAGGTGCTGCAACCGCTCGTACAATGTTACATCTTCTTTGAAAACTCTTCTCTGCTTATCAAGTAACTCTTCTCTTTTTAATTCTTTCTTGCCAAGCGCACATGCATGACCTTTGCTTTCCGCCTGGAACATTTACAAATAATTAAATAAACGAATAAAAATTACAGTCAAACGGGGTGAATAGGAATAAAATGGTCAGATAAATTCTGTAGTTAATTTCTTTCAAGTGAAACTTTGGACTAGTTCATCGTAATAACAAAATCATCAAATATCTGATAACAGGCTTATTTAAAATTCAGTAAAAGAAATTATTTAAAATATTCCATTGAACATTTTATTCATATTCACCCCTGCATTCCTATTCACTCCGTTTGACGGTAAGTTCTTTGAATCACTAAAGTATGAGTATGACTGAGCATGGACGTAGCAACCAAATTCAATTAGAAATACTCACTTCTGTTAGATATGGAAAACGCAAATAGAACATATTTTTTTCTTCTACTTCAAAATCCTGTTTAAGTTTGTAAATATGTTTAGGTTCCACTTTTTTTACTAATCGATCTTTCCCTCTGAATATATGTCCATTTGGTAATCGGTTGCGTCTAAATAAGACAAATGTTAACTTCATATCTGATGCAATAAAGTTTGTAGAAACTTAGGTATTTAAACTATAAGTAAATTGTAATTTACTATAAAATTCCAAATATCAGAGGTTAGAACAGAACCAAGGTCCAAGAGGCGTAGCATAGATTAATATATACATACTAGAGATAGATGCGCAAGTGATTTTTTTTTTTCGAATTTTACTTGACTGTCATTTGATTTTGACATGGCCTGTCATTTGATTTGCTTAAAAGCAGTTCGTGTTATGCCAAGTATATAGATGGCACGCTGTTCCTCCTCCGTGGCGTGGTGGTAGAGCGTTGGACTGCTACTCTGGAGGCTCGGGATCGATTCCCGTTCAAAACATTCTTTTTGTATTTAATATTTTCATTACTGGTTTTAAAATTTCTTTTTATTTAATTATTACTAGGCACATGGATATCGATCACTACTTTGATAACTGCAGGCTATATATTAGGAAGAAAAATATCATTTAATATTTCATTTCTTCACAATATTAGTTGTCAGGAAAACAGTTAGGTTTTTCTTTAAGAATAATCTATAAACATATCCCGAAAAGTTACAAAATAGCAATCGTGCATCTGCCTTCTAAGATGTGTGATGGATGAAGGATTTTAAAAATACCACCGTTATTATCAAAATATGTGTATTTTAACATTTATAATTAAATCTATATTATTCATTAATACCTAATTTGCTTATAATCGTGTTCCATTTGAATTAGTAAAAATAAAAATAACTTATTTACTTATTTAATTAAGAACTTCAAAACATAATTATATTTTCCGATAGCAATGCACTATTTAATAATTAATCTTATACAACATACTTAATTTGCTTATAATCGTGTTCCACTTGAATAATTAAAAATAAAAATAACTTATTTACTTATTTTATCAAGAACTATAAAACAATTATATTTTTGATAGCAAATGCAATATTTAATAATTAATCGTATACGACATACTTAATTTGATTATAATCGTGTTCTATTATTATTAGTAAAAATAAAAAGAACTTATTTACTTATTTTATCAAGAACTTCAAAACATAATTATATTTTTCGATAGCAATGCACTTTTTAATAATTAATCTTATACAACATACTTAATTAGCTTATAATCGTGTTCCACTTGAATTAGTAAAAATAAAAATAAATTATTTTATCAAGAACTATAAAACAATTATAGTTTTTGCTTGCAATAATGCACTATTAAATAATTATTCGTATACGACATACTTAATTTGATTATAATCGTCTTCCATTTGAATTAGTAAAAATAAAAAGAACATATTCACTTATTTTATCAAGAACTACAAAACATAATTATATTTTCCGATAGCAATGCACTGTTTAATAATTAATCTTATACAACATTCTTAATTTGCTTATAATTGTGTTTCACTTGAATTAGTAAAAATAAAAATAACTTATTTACTTATTCTATCAAGAACTATAAAACAATTATATTTTTGATAGCATTAATGCACTATTTAATAATTAATCGTATATGATATACTTAATTTGCTTATAATCGTGTTCCACTTGAATTAGTAAAAATAAAAAGAAATTATTTACTTATTTAATTAAGAACTTCAAAACATAATTATATTTTCCGATTGCAATACCCTATTTAATAATTAATCTTATACAAACATCTAACCGTGTGTTTTTACATAATTATATAAATGAGCTCCACTTGTGATACCCTAATTAAACTAAATATAGAAAAAAGATCTTAACTAAACATTGAGTACCTACTTAAATATAATTTTATAAATTCATCATAATTAATCAAGTTAGATAATTTAAAAAAACATTCATTGTAATTGTTGGTACTATATATTATACGTATATGTGTAATTCTTAGTTCATATAAGACAAAGTGAGACACAACGTCCAAAATAAATTAACTCTACTGCATCTACATTTACAGCACTATTTTATAATACCTACACATTAATAATATATACAATACATATCATTAACATGCACTATTATTAATTTATCTAATATATAAACATCTTATAAAATTCATATATGAATAAAAATAAGCAAAATTTGTTAGAATAAGTCAGCAGAATATTATATTTAGAACAAGTAGAGGCAACTATCATCCGTCATTATCATCATCAACAATCATTCCAACTAGATTATTCATTAAAGTGAATCAAGTGTTTACAAAATAGGACTTGGCCTAAAGTTCTTAGTTACCATGTCCTAATATCTTAAAAAAAACTCGTAATCAAAACAATCGTTTGGTTAATTGATGTTGGGATGAACACCGTTTCAGAATCTGGTTATCATACATAACATGAGTTATGTTATGTATGATAAACATATTCTGAAACGGTTTACCATCAGTCCATTGGTCCACGAACCGTTGGTCAACATCATCTTTAAACCATAAACTTTTCGTCCAATGGACTTTTCATCCACGAAAGTTTCGCCAGCATTACTCTACGGCAGTGAATGCTTAACCAACAGAATGTTCCAACTAATAACTTTTCACCTAAAGAACAATTGGCCCATGGACTGCTCCCCTAGAGGATGGTACGATGATTATGATTGCAGTTGCAGTATGATTCTCTTTTGTAAAATGAATATAAGTTTATTTATACATTGTGGTTTTAATTTTAGACAGTACCTGCACACTTCATCAACTTATTTAATATTTATGGTTGCATTGCATTGCACATTGCATTGGAGCATTGGGGTTCGAACTTACGACCTGTGACTTGGTAGTCCAACGGTCATATACCTAGGCTATTATTGCTTGTAGAGATTACTTAACGCTCACTGACGTACCGTTCTCTTGGTGCATGGTCCATGGGTCAGTTGTTCTTTGGGTGAAAAGTTATAGGTCACAACATTCAGTTGGTTAAGCATTCACTGAAGTAGAGTAATGCTGGCGAAACGTTCGTGGATGAAAAGTCCATTGGACGAAAAGTTTATGGTTTAATGATAATGTTGACCAACGATTTATGGACCAACCGACTGTTGGTAAACCGTTTCAGAATCAAATAAACACTCCAGCTTTTGGTATATCATGGGATAAAATGTGTTTAGTTGACTTGCCATCAATTTAGGTATGTGTAAATGAACTTGATCAAACAATAATGAAATATCACTGTTCACGCGCAGTAGGGTGTTAGGGTGAACATTTGTTGGAAGATGCCCGGGAGGTGGCACAGCCCACCCGTCCGAATCTCGCTCGCGCGAATGCTTGTTGCGTAGACGGTCGCGCCGCTCTCCGCTCCGCCTGCAGCTCCGCGCTCGCGACGCGATGGTGCCTGAGCGCGCCCGAATATTGACGAAGGCGTCAACAATCATATCAACATTCCTCTGGAACTAGTTGCTTTTCTGGAAAACGAAAAAAGAAATTAAACATTATACTATAGAGTGACTTGCATTGCAACAACAAGTAATGCGCGGATTTAATGGAAATGGGCATCAACATTTTCAGTTTTATAGACCATTAGTTGACCAGCCACGGCTTCGCCCGTCACATACTACGGAGCCCCGTGTCACCTGTGACCGTCCTCCTGCTACCGTAACACAGGTTAGTTCCTGGCACGAGGCAGGAGTATGGTCCTGGATCCGACTAATAACTCGACATCTATAAATATATAAATACCTGTATCTTGAATTGATTTTAGTTACTTTTTTTTATTCTCTGAACCTTTTCCCAACTCAGTTGGGGTCGCCTTTCCAGTCTAACTGTGATGCGGCTGAACTTCGATAGTTTCCGTGAAGCGACTGCCATCTGACCTCCACAACCAATGGTCCAATGACCAATAGCGATATCGAAGTACCAAGTTAGGCTGGTTGGACTTTTGAGAGCTCCAACTACCTGTAACGACTGCGATAGATGTTTGTATGGCAACCGGGACCGACAACTTAACATGCTTTCCGAGGCACGACCAGACCAGTGCAAACAGTTGACGGAGGTAGGACACGACGGTATCTCCCGTCCGAAATGAGCTGTCCAACTGGGGAAGTACCTCCGCCCTACAGAAGACCGCGGTCATAATAACCATCGTGTTGTGTTCCCGCCGGTAAGTAGGGTAGCCAGAGCTCACTATACCCCTCCTTCCCCTCCCCTTCCTAGCCTCCCCACCCCTTCCCAGCTCCCCCTTTCAGGGTGGGCAGCGCGTGTGTGACACCCTTAGTGTTGCACACGTTCATAGGCCACGGTGGCCGCTTTCCATCAGGTGGGACGTGTGCTTGTCTGCCACCTACGTAGTATAAAAAAAAACAGCCATATTCATGCGTATAACTTTTTGCACTGAGCGGGGATCGAACCCTTGGCCCGTACGTAGCAGTCGCGTGCACTACCGCCACGCCACGTAGGCTGTTGTTAGTTACTTAACCGTGAAATACAAATGTTGTTTATTGCTCAATAAAGTTAAGTTGAGTTATTAATTAGGTAGTTTGGTAAAATAACTTACCTCTCTATTTTCTTACTTCGACACAACTTTTTTTGTGTGTTTTTTATTTGCACATTTAGTGTTTTATTATGACTCGAGAGGGTCAAAAATCAAACTATAATAAAACATCAGCTCTATCACAACATTACTCTGGAACTTCATTCTCCTCCTCCTCTGGTATTCCTTTTTGTTTGGTATCTTTCCTCTGAAAATAGAAGAAAATATATTTTTAAGACTGAAAATATATTTTGAATTGCTAAACATGTTGTGCTGTAATATAATTTTAAGATCTATCTATTGTACCATGTCTATGAGCAAATACATTCTTTCTTTCTTTCTTTCTTTCTTACGAGTTGTTATTGTAAGAGACTCATACAAACCAACAATCTACAACAACAAAGTAATGATTGACTGATGTGACTCTAGGACATGATTTGGAAGGTCAAATATGGATTCTCGCTTTTCTCTCCTAATTTTATATACAACAAAAACATCAATTCCCAAACCCCTATTCAAAGTTAAACACTGCATTGGGCACCATGCACCCATTGTGCCCCATAAACCCCAAAGGGCCATACTCTAACTATGAGGCCCATACGCCCCTGGTAGTACTCCTGGTTCACAATATATTGAAATAAAAAAATTACGTATACCTTTAAACTAGCCTTATTCACTTTCCATCGTGTTAGTAAAGCCTAATGAAACAAAAATTTCATGAAAAAACATAAAGTCGCATTAGTGTTGCCCACGTCTATAGGCCACGGTAACTATATATGTTGTTTACCTCGAAAATGGTATAAAAACATGAAAAACATATCATTAACTAGGTGTCATTAGCGACTGCGTAGAATTTGGATCCTGCCCGTCCCCGCAACCCATTATTACCTTTTCCCGGAATAAAAAGTAGCCTAGATATTTTTCACGCCTTAATCTATTCATGTACCAAGTTTTAGCCAAATCTGTTAGCTGTTAGAGTTAGAGCGTGATGAGTTATAAATATCCAAATATGAAAAACATCTTCAAATGACCGATTAATACCGACTGCCCTGGAGATGGACCTTCTACAACTTTCATATTTAGGGTATGATGTGTGATTGGCCAATTGAATTGAAAAAAAAATCAATTTAAGTTACCCTGACTAGTCTCTGTACCACATTCTGTTCTGGTGGTTGTTAGAAAAATTGACAAAAATGTGTGTATCTACACACAATTCGTCAACTTTTCTGAGCTCTGCTGAGGGTTGGGCTGTCAACCTGTGGGTCACCGTTGTAGCATTATTAGTGTCCTCTTTCTTGATACCGTACCTTCAGCTTACCATTAGACGAGGTAAGACAAGGTGAAGTCAATGCCCTGACATATTTTTAAATACGTTTAACATAAGTAGCCGCGTCCGCGGTAGCATAGTGGTATGGGTAATGGACTGCTGAGACGAGGTCTCGGGTTCGATTTCAGGTTATACAATGGTACACACCAATGAATTTTCGATGTTTTTCGAAGTTATCTGTGTATTTATTGTAGGTTTATAAGTGCCCGGTTAATGGCAATAGGCTCGCCACCTATTACATTGGGACCTAAACATAAATTGGCGAAATGTGGGTGCTAGCACCTCTGCCTATCCCTTCAGGGATATAGGCGTGAGTTTATAAAAACAAAGTAACATAGATATCTGATGATATTCTGATAAGAACTTTACTAAAAATCAATTAATGATTAACCTAAATCATAACTCGATACTTTCGTATCGAATAATTGTAAACTGGAAGGAACTTACCTGAATAATTATGGTCTAACTGAATTCTCCTTAACTCCGGCTCCTGCAACTGGGCATTCCGAATGATGCGATACTACAGATGTCGAAGGTAGGAGAATCTCTGCGAGTGGTGTAGAAGCAAACGGAGGAGGAGGCACATTCGCTTCTATTTCTCGCTGAGGATAACAAAAATCTCAAGTTATAAACTTCCTTTAAGTTGTTGTTGTTGTAGTCAAAATACGTTTAAATCTCCTGATGTTGTACACATTTATGGGCCACAGTAAACATTTACCATCAGATGGGCTGTATTGTCTGTCGCCCATACGTATATAGGGTGTAAACACTCCCGAAGCCGAAGGCACCTGGTGGTACTCCTGATACACAACATATTGGCATTAAAATAAATTACGGCAAGGCAAGTTTTCTAATAAAAAAAATTTTTAAGTCTTTTTTCGCATTATTTACTCTCCATCATATTAATCAGTAAAGCTAAATGAAACGAAAATTTCATAAAAAAATATATTGAAAATAGTGATAACGTTCGACACAAAAAACCTCCAAAAAGTAAATAAATAATAATTCATGCGTCGTCGTGTCGGAGGACCCCTAACAGGTGAACCATTCCCAATGCACGCACCACGCACGTACGCACATGGAGGTGAACACCTTTTATTTGTGACCTCATTCATCGAGGCCCGTCCATCTGTTGGATCTTCCATCATCATCATCATCATCATCAGCACAATATTCCATCAAGAACCAAGCGGTTCGGTGAGTCTTTCCTCTGCCGCATCATTAAGTCCTAGAATTCTTTACCGGCGCACGTGTTTCCTTCTTCCTACAGTCCCGGGACCTTTAAGCGGGGCGTGAAAAAGCATCTGATGAGGCCGTTAAGCTGAGCGCCACCATTGTAGCACTGTACTCTTTCATGAGACTTTGCTTTTAGCTTAACATCAGGCGAGGTGAAGTCAAATTGAAATGACATAAATAAAAAAAAAAAATCTGTGTTCCTGAAAGAAAACTACATACATACGAACATAAAAATTACCCTCGCTGCCGCAGTCAGGTAAAATGAGTATAAGTAGGTACTTAGAATTTCTAGATAATATTAGTCTAGGTAGTTAGTTTAGCTGGTAGGGTTGTGGGTGATATTAGTTACTTACCTGGCATTAGCAGTTCTGGTACAGCTAATTCACAAAGGGGACTGTTTGGGTATAGATAAACTACCCTGAAATGCTTGCGGCATTTTCGAAGATGGTTGTAAACATATGTTTTATTCAGTTCACATATACTACGACCAATACGGAAAATCCAAGTCATGAACAGTTCAGGATTCAGTACGAAACTAGGAAAACGGTGGCGAGGCACACCTATAAAAGAAAAACAATTGGTATGTTTTATGTAGAAATATAGCTTGCATGAAAGCTGTCGCAAGTAAACATGAAGGGATTTATATGCGTGCAAAATGAAGCAACATAAAAAGATATTTATAATATATTTATGTAGAAGCCTAGTGTCATTCCGCATGCCGAGTTAGTAATATCTCCTTGCAGTATGCACTGGGGGGTGCCACTTTCAAGCCCAACAACTCACTTCCTTTTTTCAGGGGGGAAGAATCAAATCAGATCGATTTCAATACACTCTCAATAATTTGAGGTATTCAGTACCTATATATTAAAAAGGAGTTGAAATCTGATCCATACAGTGGGAACCTCTTGTTGGAAGAAGCTTGTCCCAAGCTCTTCATCTGTATCTTTTGAATCCAGTTAGGTCAAGTTCATTAAAATGTGATTAAATTTCCACACATTTCCATTGTTCTACAGTCTCAGGTCCTTTAAGTCGGGTGTGAAAAGGTAAAAAGCTTCTGATGGTGCTCAAGGTGAAGGCCACCATAGTCAAATTAAAGGTATCTGTAATGGTCACTGACCCACTTTCCTGACGCCTTTAGTTTACCATCAGGCAAGGTGAAGTAATATTGTTTGAAAGTTCTATATACTTGTAATAATAACAATAAAAATACCACAAATATTACTTAATCTAAATAATATATATGATAAATTTACTAACCTAACTTTAATGCTCTGAGCTTCCTTAATTACCTCCACGACCAATTGAAAATATCGAAGTACTGCGCTTAGATTTTTAGAGCTGATGTTCATTTCACAACTGTCCTCAATGGTTTAATGTAGTCTCCCAACTACAAAAATATTTATGCAAACAAATATATACTTGCATGTAGGAATCGAACCCACTCCTTCAGCATTGCAGTCTTCACTACTGTCATAGCACATATACACTAGATATGATTTTAGATCGACATGGTGATATCGGTTATTCAACGAAATAAGCAAACATGGTAAATTTCCCGATAAATTTAACAGTGAACATACACAAGAGCCTTATAAGATCATTAATATTTCACTTTTTCCAACACAAATATATAGATGGTCTGGTGCATCTCATCATGTTAAGAAAATATCAATATACCTAAACAGCAACATTTCCTTCATATCAACATTCATAGATAACTAGCAAAACAGTTTTTTTAAATTATGTCTGTTGCTAAGTATGTATTGTTCTGACTAAATTCTGGATTGGCAGGATGATTTTAATGAGAAGTTCACTGACAGAGAGTTGATATTATATTACAAGAAATAAATTAAGCTTGCTTACATACATACTCATACTAACACCTGTGAATCTCCATATAGGGCCTATTTAAAATCAAATTTAAAGGTGTATTAACACCCACAGTTTATTAATTAAGCTTATACGTGTGTAAAAAAGTATAGTTAAATATAAGAAATAAGCATAAATTAAGATCGCAGCATAGGGCCATGGTTAGCATTATAATAAAAGGAATGAACTATCAAGTAAGAATATCAGTAGAACTATTACATACATCATACATAACTAAATATATATTCACGTATGTTAATCCCCTAAGAGATGTATAGATATATTAAATAATGTAATAAAGTTTCATGTTACAATATTTCGAATGTCTCGGAAACAGCTACATTGATTGTTATAAAATGTTTTATGTATCAAATACCTATAATGGAAGGTCTAGGACTAGCGAAGCGTAGGGTTAATTTCGGTCGCGATAACCGATATCAACTCGGGCGCAGTTATGGGCATCAGTATACACATAGACTTAAGTAAGTATACATAAATTTGTTGACTTACTTCGATTACTAGGATTATCAAGATTATTGATAACTTGTAGTATTTCTTGGTGCAAGTTGCGGATAATAGATGTAGGTTTCCAATGCTCTTAAAAACATTAATAGACTAGATACCCATTAAAGATATGAGACCAGACTACTTCTTTGTTTTAATATTAGGTATATTAAAAACTTACCATCATGTTTCGTGACTGAGCAGCCGGGAACACAACACGCTAATTTAGGCATTTTGTTTATTTTTTTGATTGGTCTAGGACACGGCGTAGATAGCTGAACTCAACGTAAATATTAGAACAATCTAAATAAGAAGTAAGAAAAGTACCAATACATTCAAAAACATTCAAATGTACTGGGAAACGTTACTTATGTCAAATAAAATAAATTCAATTAAATAATGGCGTCCAATGGCGTCACTCAGCGTTGCCATATGACTGTTTAGAATTCTCCCCAAAAGTATTCCCCATAACTTAGGATTTTCTTAAAAAAACCCCACACAATTTATAAAACAATTATTTAGATATTAACAAGATGATACCCGCGGTGCCACTGTTTTATTGCTCCAGATTCCCACAGGATAGAAAATATTCCATGTTTTAATGTAGGTAGACAATGGTCTATTTATCAACAGATTTTAATTTGATCAGTTCAATTTTGTTAATGTGGCACTGAGGAACAATCGTTCAAACATTTTCACAAACTTTACTTTACAGACAAGAAAAAATATATTTTGCAGGGTTTCCAGAACACCTAGTTTTTTTAAACAACGCGACGTGTGTATTCGCCTCTTGCTTTAAAAGAATGAAATACAAATCAGATTCATTGTTATAATTATAATTTTAAATATCATAGATTGCAAATCGTTTGATCTGCTTTTATTCTAAGTCTGTGGGTTTGATGGATAAAATCACCCAATTTCCTCCAAACCCATTATATTGTCTACGAAAATCCCCCAAATTTGTAGAGGAATCCCCCCATCTGGCAACAGTAGCGTCATTCGTCAGGTCAGCTTCATATGTTCATAACGGTCGCATCAAACAGTATCAGTTTAAGAGTATAAATTATACCACCATTTTAAAAAATGCATTCGAAATATATAAATAATGTTATTACGAATTAGATATCTAAAAAAATAATATTATAATATATAACATGGTACTAACCTCATTACCGAACTTTTTTCTTTTGTACAATGACAACACCTAATTTAATTTTGCTAAGTAAAGGAAGGCCCAATCAATAGATGGCGTTCGGGAGCGTGTGGCCATAGACGATAGAATCCAATATGGCGGGTGATAAAAAATTTTAGAGCGAATCTATGGGAGTTACATCCCCATGAGGCGTAGTAAAGCAGTGTTGCCAACACTGCTTGTGCTATTCCGTAGGATATATTGTAGTAAATACAATAATCTTTGTATTCTGTAATACGTAACTAATTATTCAATATGTGGTCACGGTATACTGTTCATACCTGTGGAAACCAAGGAAAACATTTGAATCCATAAGATATTACACTACGAAATAAATGGATTAGAGCTTTAAGATTGGATATGGACAAAGCTGGTCGTCAGCTGAAAAAGTATGCATATATTAGGTATATGCTCGAAAACCTTTCGAAAATTTTTTTCATAAATTAGTGAACACTAGATGTGACACCACACTCTTCTTACCTAAGTGCTGGCTGCGTCATCTAGGGCGTCTTTAGGAAAGTTATAAATACCTACTTGAAAACTACTCATTCTCATCCCAAGTAGTCTAGATAGCGAAAAATCGCCTACTTTGGCAACACTGGCGTAAAGGTAGAGAGAGAGGATTGATTTAGAATGAGAGAGAGAGAGAAAATACATTGACAGTGTCACTCAGAGTCACTTGACAGTTGACATTGGAGTCACTAATTTTCAATGCTAATTTTACAAAAATTGTACACATTTCATGGTGTTCTATTATAGCTTTACTTAATTGGGTTTGGGTCTATCTACTTTGAATACAAATACTGAATCAAAATTACGTTATCTATATTATTTTATTTACGTTATGCTATGCATATTGTACCGTAGCTAGTCTGCACTCTATGTCTTAACTATACTCTTTGGTCCAAGTCCGAATTTAATTTATTATCTATGGTCAGAATGGCTGTCGATCGAGCGTAGGGGTGTCGTATTATCGTAAATAAATTGCGTGAAAATCAATTAATTCCTAATGTAATCTAACTGTTATTATGTTAATGTTTATATACTAAGTATGGGATCACGGGGCTGACACCTGTGCTTTCTTTTGGAGCAGTCTCCGGAATTGGTAAGTAGTTTTGTGTCGACTAAATTAAGCTTTCGTAGATATTTGTGTTTAGAGCTTCCCGTTAATTACAATTTTCGTATTGTGAACAAAATTATGAATTGATTATCGGTAGGTCTTGTTCTATAACTTGATTTATTTTAGAAATAAGAGATCCTTTACTTTGCAATGAGACTTGTTTGGTTTCGGTACCCTTTCACTTTGTGTACATTATTTTCGTGCTCTACTTATTCTGAGCTTGCTTATTATCATAAAATTCTCCAATTGCAGAAAGAAACTGTAATAATTTACTAATAGTTTATTATTATCTTGATGTTCTAAAAATAATTTATTGTTATTAGTACATACTTATCTGCACTATTGAGTACATACATTGCGATTGCTAATTTAATATGACCCAAATATATCTTATAAGCTTATTTTAACAAGAAGACTTTTGATTACACTGTTTTACACAAATTATATCTTGTTTTCCATTGTAGTTGTCAATGTTATGATAAAAGCTTTCAATGTATTGAAAATCTGTATTAGCTATCAACCTAGTAATACAGGTTAATACAGACTGCCTCTATGGCGTGTCAATAATGAGGGTGACTGCTATACAGGTAGGGTTTGATTCCTGCTCAGTTCTGAAATTTGTATGCTTGAATATGTATATTTGCAAGGATCTAGTTATTTTCGTGCCTCAGAGAGCACTTTAAGCTGTATAAGAATATCTATGGCAGGTGTGTAGGGGAAATGGGACTGACAGGAGCACTGATTACTTTTCACATGTACTACTTGTTGCAACTTTTTAAGCACATTTTGAACTCGGCCTTTACATAGCCCTATATGGCAAACACTTCCTTATGGCTTTACATATCACCATCCATTATCATTGCGAGATAAAATATTTAACTGGTATATATTTTATCTTAACACTTCAAACAAATATGTAATCTAATTTGTTTGAGTAGTTTTTTATGTGTAACTTTAATACAGTTAGTGATAACTTCCATCAGGTGGGCCGTGTGCTTGTCCACCACCTAAGTTGTATAAAAAAGTATAGTCAGCAACAAATTCATTAAAAAAAATATTTTCCTTTACATTATCGTTACAGCTATTCACCTAATAGTGTGCCTAATTCTAATAAAATAAACAACAATAGCAATTTCAGGTGCATTGTGAGTATAAAGGGCGGCTTATTTCACATACTTATTTCAATTCAATTTAAATGATTATTTTCAATAAATGTTACATACTTTTCAGCCCCTTTCTTCTTTACTAATCTTAATGGCTTGGTAAATTGATTTACATACCTATCTTATAATAGAAAAAAACCTTATTGTATATAATATACAACATAGTATACATAGACCTACATAATAGTCAATACCTATTTATTTTCTTCAGTTATTGAGCAGATATTGCCAGTCACTAATTACAATTCACAGTGTTTGACAATTATACAATTGTATCAAAGATTTTTTTTTAGAATTTTGTCCTTATATACTAGTGTCACATTCTTATATTTTGATTGTATATGTACTAGCTGTTGCCCGGTACTCAGCCTGAGTGGATGTCTGTTATTGTGCTGTGCAATATAGCCTGTATTAGTGAGAGTAAATGTCACTTGGTGAAATAACTTTTGGAATTGGTGAAAGAAAGGTTAGAATGCTGAATGTTAGCTTGACTCATTTCTTCTAGATATGTCCTTAACACTCACAAGCCATCACTTATCACACCCTAGTTTCAATCCCAGTTCCATCAATCGAAACTATTAATATTCCCTTAAACCCCTCCAATGCTTATCAATGACTACAATTGAGTTCACGTCGGTAGGGCAATGACCAGGTGTATTCGAACCCAGGACCTCTCGATCGCAACATCGACCTTAACCACTGGTAGTAGTTGATCATTTACATAAGAACTATTTGGGTACATACATATAGAAGTGAGGAATTTGTGTTGAATGCATACTATTTTGTATGCCTATCGGCGTAACATAGCACGTACCATAAGCAGTCTGTAAACATGTTGTATTCACGAAAGAAATAAATGAAATGAAATGAAAAAATATTGGAACATCTAATCAAGTGTAGAGCAGCATGAGCCATGTGCACTTCATCAATTAGAGTAAATGAGCCTAACTCCATGATGGGGGATGTTATTGAAGGGCATTGCCCCTGTGATATCCTTAATCACATCTATTTACCGCCTACCGACCGTGTACAGTGTAGTGTAAACGTGTAAATTATATGTACGGGGTTAGATCGAATCATTTCCGCTATGGTACTGGCTATATTTAACTACTTCCTTTATCAGTGAAACCCGGACTTCGAGATGAAAGTTTCGGATGCGACCGAGACCAACACAAGGATGATGATGATTTGAACATTCGTACTACGTTTTATTGTTTTACCCCGCGACTATAGTAAAGCTCTCATTATTAACATGATTGCGATTTCGGAACCCATTTATTGTTTTTGATTTCGAAGTGACAGACGTCAGAACCCCGTCCACTCGTTCGCCGAGAGCTTGCGGCCAAGCCTCGTCTATTGTTTAGCAGGCGCACACTGCTAAACACTGCCTTTTTTATTTTGTCTCAGGCTAAGTAAGTCAAATTAACCTATAATTTGACTCTTAGGAACTTATCCTGAGCCCTGAGTAGACAATGGATACGAGGCATACGAGCAATTCCCAATGAATTATCTTCTTGCAATTTTTAAATGTGTAGTCAAGTCGTGAGTGCACGATTCACAAACATATGTTTTCCTCTAAATTTCCTTTTCATAATTTTATTTATTATAGTTACCAACATGTTGCCAGTATGGCACTTTGATTTCGAATGCATGCCAACACGCGCTACAAGTTAACGATGAAAAACAAGGAAAAGTGTTTTTACTCGTTTTATTACGAGCAATTTGCCACTTTTTTTGTTCGACGGACAGATACTCAGTTATACTTATCTAAACCTAGCGTGTAGCCATCATATACTTCACGTAGTGGCGTACACTGAGACTTTCGATACAGACGTATTAACTAAAACCACCCAATAATTAACTTTCGCAGAAGCGACTACAAAATTTTTCGTTGCTTCGGTATCTGTTTGGTGACTTTCCATGTCGCACGCGTTTTTTAATTTCCATTTTCTCGCTTTAGGTGTTCAGGTACAAAAATCAGCTGTTGTTCTATGGTGAATCTGGTAGTTATGTCTAAGTTTACGCCTCTAGTGCCAGATCCACATCCAAGCCACCGGTCTTTTCGGCAACAATGTTCCGCAAACTGTTTTTCTTAAGGAACCTCTTAGGAACTCCTTACTTCCTATGTAACAAATCCATAGCTGTTTGCGTGGTCAACTCTAGAAGAAGTAAATGGCTGGTTCACCTCATATACCTGAATTATTTAGACGTGTCTCTGGCTAGCTTGTATGCAAAAGATTTTTTAAATATTATTTATACATTAAAAAATTTAATAGGGTTTTTATTATCAGTTATTTCTAAAGAAGCTCATACATATAATTATGGTATGTGTATGTTTATTTATTTTTTTGTTTTCACCACGCATTTGCAATTAAAATATTATGTAGTCATTTGTTAATTATTTCCTCATAACAAAAGTAGCACCTCGTTGAAATAAAAAAGCGCTAATTGCTCGTTCCAATTGCTGACACTTTTCAGTTTTAGCTCAGAGAAACATAGGTATTTAACCTGACCAAGGGACTGTCCCTTGGTCAGGTTAAATACGGTACGTGTTTTGAAATCCAATAATATACATATGACAACGGTACTAATTAGAACCATTTAAAAAACAACTTATCATGCCTCACTGCATTAGGAAACCATCAGAACAATGAATACGTATGTACATTTTTCTGTGAATTTACATATTTGTTTTACCGCCGCCGCGCGCCGTCTCTGTTAGCATAATCATAGGCGTATACAGAGATGATATTGTCAGTACGATTGGCTATGTGCAATATATTTCTACCTTTCATTATTCAAAATGTTTGGATAGAATCATGGGAACCCTTTTTTTACCGTGCGCAAAATCCCCACGGATACCACCTCCACCAAAACCGATGGAGGTGATTATGTCAGACTCGAACCGACCAAAACGCACGCCGTCCATGGGTTCTTGATTGCCGGAGGTGAGATTATACAAGACATATCTCTCGCACCCTGGCAGACCCGGGGACATCTCTGTTGAGATGACCCTCTTAGAATCATGGGAACCCTAAGATAACCAATCTCTGCTCTAACTATTATTTACAAAGTAGATTCCTGGGTCTGACGGGGTGCGCGAGATATGTCTTGTATAATCTCACCTCCGGCAATCAAAGACCCATAGACGGCGTGCGTTTTAATCGTTTCGATTCCGACATAGTCACCTCCACCGACTTTGGCGGAGGTAGTATTTTGCGCAAGATAAAAAAAGAGTACAAAGTAGGTCTATAGGCAGACCCATTACAAAAATATTGCTTTAGACTATTGCTTTGGCGTGTTACATAATGAACCCAGTTTGCTAACTCACGAAGTTACGGTCAATCAGTGAGGAAAACATGAAAGTTCACATAAAATTTTGAAAGTATTATATAGGATAAATACAGACATATTATTTAGTATTTACTCTACTATTTATGTAAAATGGATCTGAAACAGTGTGTTAAAAGTTACATTACGAATGTTGTTTTATTAGGTACTAGCTGACCCGCGCAACTTAGTCTGCGTGTTTTTGCAACATTTTTCATTCCTGCTCCGCACCTGTTGGTCGTAGCATGATGTTATATACATATAAACCTTCCTCTTTAACCATTTTATCTATTTAAAAAAACCGCATCAAAATCCGTTGCGTAGTTTCAAAGATTTAAGCATACAAAAAGACATAGGGACAGAGATCGCGACTTCATATTATACTATGTAGTGAAATAGGTCTATATAGGTACAGTCAGAGCTCATAAGTGCAGTAGCACATCAAGGCTCAAAATGGTTTAGAGTGCGGGTGTCTCGGGCCATCGCGTTTATATGTGTGCGTGCGTCTACACGACGCGACGCATCATAGCGTGAAGGACAGACAACAAAATATGACGTGTTAGAGAAAGATGACGATAGGTATAATAATATATTCGTTTTCATAACTGTTAGTGTTATTCTTTACGACTGCTGTGAGTCATTAGATACTAATACAGTAATTCACTTAAGATTGGTAAGTTAACTGATAGCTAAGTGGCTTAAGACGCTACAGTGATTACAGATGGCTGTGGTTCGAATCCAGCTTTTTAGAGTTTTTATATTTATGACATAAATATAATTTTAAATATTGATAAAGTAATTTTGCACGAAGTTTAATTATTATTTATGTGATTAAGTAATTATGGGGTTATAATAAGAAATAATACAAAATGTTTGATTCGTAACTAAATATATTTCATTTTTATTATCTACCTGCCTACTCAGTGTTTTTTTTTTTTTTTTTTTTTTTTTTATCTATGGCACGTCAATTTGACTTCACCTCGCCTGATGTTAAGCTGAAGGCAAAGTCCCATGAAAGAGGGTCACCATTGCAAACACAACAGTGCTACAATGGTGGCGCTCAGCTTGACGGCCTCATCAGATGCTTTTTCACGCCCCGCTTAAAGGACCCGGGACTGTAGGAAGAAGGAAACACGTGCGCCGGCAAGGAATTCCAGGACTTAATGGTACGGCAGAGAAAAGACTCACCGAACCGCTTGGTTCTTGATGGAATATTCTGTACCGTATGCGAGTGACACCTAAGCCCTGCACGCGTTGTCCTGTGTAGGAAAGGGGAGGGTGGGATTAGTTGGAAGAGCTCATCAGAACATTCACCATGGTAGAGACGGTAAAATACTGCCAAGGACGCAACATCTCTACGCATCTGCAAAGGCTCGAGGGACTCTGTGACCTCAGGACTCCCAATAATGCGGACCGCACGTCGCTGCAACCTGTCGAGAGCATCTAATAAGTACTTTGCGGAGCCATCCCAGAGATGCGAGCAGTATTCCACGCAGGAGCGAATTTGTGTCTTATAAAGAAGACACCGCTGCTCCGGCGTGAAAAAACGTCTCACTCTGTTCAGGACTCCGAGTTTACGCGAAGCTGTTTTGATGATGCTCTCGATATAGTTCTTGTTGTTCAGTTTGCAGCGCACGTCCATACCGAGTATATTGAGGTTATCCTGTAATGGCAGTGGTGTGCTCTGAAGAGTGGGAGGAGGAAGGAAAGGAGATGTCTTTGCTGAAAACGCGCATGCCTGCGTCTTCTTGGCATTGAACTCGACCAGGTTCTCAGATCCCCATTGGGAAACGTGATTGAGGATCCGGTCAAGCCCAGTGACAAGAAGTCGCCTCTTTTCCGCTATATCGGACTGCTTGGCCGCAGAATGTCCGTGGTAGCTCCCGTGTACAGTGCTATCGTCTGCATAGCTGTGGATGCTGCCGGTGGACAGCATGTCATTGATATGCAGAAGAAAGAGAGTGGGTGATAAGACGGACCCCTGCGGCACACCAGCATTTACCTGCAGGAACTCCGATGCTCGTCCATCACAGAGAACGCGAATACGGCGCCCCTGCAGGAAGCTAGCAACCCAATTGCACAGTCTAAGAGGCAGACCGAAGGCTGGTAGTTTGGAAAGAAGCGATTTGTGCCAGACTCTATCGAACGCTTTGGCGATGTCTAGGCTAATAGCCAGTGACTCACCATGCTTGTCCATAGCCTCACCCCAAAGATGGGTAACATACGCCAGAAGATCACCCGTTGACCGTTTCGGCCTAAAACCATATTGTCGGTCATTAATCAGGGAGTGATCCTCTAGGTGGCGCATGAGCTGTGTGTTGATAAGGTGCTCGAAGACCTTGCACAGCACTGAGGTGACGGCTATGGGCCGATAGTTGGCTGGGTCTGAGCGATCTCCCTTCTTGGGAATCGGCTGTACATTCGCCTCTTTCCACGCCGTCGGCACTGTACCCGAAATGTAGGAAAGTCGGTACAGCCGCGTGAGCATTGGAGACAACTCCGCTGCACATTTTTGAAGAACCACCGCTGGTATACCATCCGGACCACTGGCTTTCCGGACATCGAGTGACTGCAGCACTGCTCGGACATCGCGTTGCCTGATACGAATATCAGGCATTGCGTGGCCACTGTTGGGTAGTGTCGGAGGCTGCATACCACAGTCGTCGATTCGGGAGTTGGCCGCAAAGAGATTAACCAGCAAATTTGCTTTCTCTTGCGGCTCATGGGCCAGGGATCCATCAGGGTTACGCAGGGGGGGCAGCGAAGGCTGGCAGAAGTTGGCTTGCACGGCTTTGGCCAGTCGCCAGTAGCCACGGCTGCCCGTGGGATGCGCCACCAGCTCTTGACCAACCCGTGCTATGCGCTGGGCATCCGCTCTGACGTAAGCCCTCTTGCAGACCCTAGTGGCTTTGTTGTACGCTGCCTTGAAGTACCCTAGGTTGGAATCGTGCGTAGCCCGCGCCCTTACCCAAGCACGATACGCAGACTGTTTATGGCGAACAGCCTCTGCGCATTCGCGCCCGAACCATGGGCGCACTCCACGGGCACCGGTGACATCAGTGTATGGGATATAGTACTCCATACCCAGACTGACCTCACCGACGACAGCAGTTGCACTATCCGATGGGTCCTTACCTTCAAAGCAGCGCTTAACCCACGGGATGGACGCAAAATAGTCTCGCAGTCCATCCCAGTCCGCTGACGAGTAGTGCCAGAGACGCCGATTTCCCTGTATTGGTCGTGGGGGCGCTATCATAGGCACCTTGGAACAGACCAGACAATGGTCGGAGTTGCCTAAGGCAGCATGCACCGAAACATTGTACTGGTCTGGGTGGCTCGTCAGCTGAAGGTCTAGCAAAGAGGGTGCTTGGGCTGACCCTCTTGGTATTCTGGTGGCCTCGTGTACCAGTTGGGTCAGGCCGTGAGCCAGAGCGAACGCGTGGGCGGCTCTTCCCGCATGGTCTGTTTTGGAGGAGCCCAACCAGATCTCGTGGTGGGCGTTAAAGTCCCCCAAAAATACCAATTCTGCGTTCGGAAACCGCTCCTGCGCATCATCTGCCGCCTGACTCAGATATTCGAAGAGTCGAGTTGTCTCGGCATCTCCAGTATGGGAACGGTAAAGGCACACATAGATTTGACTAGTACAGCCATGGTCTACGTGTACCCACAGGACAGAAAAGGATGGGTCCTCAAGGCAGCGCAAACGGCGACAACAAACATCCGCCCTAACAAACACACATACCCCGGCTTTGGCACGGAAATTTTCCTCTAAAACATAGCCGGGATAGAGCAGGTAGGTCGTGTCATCAGGGCGGTATATTTGTGTCTCCGTGAGAAAAAGCATGGCTGGTTTCGCCGTCTCTAGATGTTGGTGGACGGCGTTGAGGTTTGCATGGAGCCCACAGATGTTCGTGGACTCCACCTCAAATAGCGAATTTGTGGGAAAACGAAGAGCCGCTGTGTTGCCATATTCTCTATTTTGCACTGCCATGAAGGGGGTAAGAGGAGGCGTGAAAAGAGATGATGGTCGTTACAGTACCGCGTGACAAAGCGCGGGAGATTGGTTTTGTCTATGAATGTGAGGAGTGGCGAGAGCCGACGCGCCGATCGGAAGGGCCCCCGTACCCCCCCGAATATGGTCGCCGGAGTCCCACGTCCGGTCACCAACCGGCACGACGAACCATATCGAGATTATGCGCGGCCTGGTGAGGCAGCCTCCCGGGGTGGTTAGCCCCGGTTGGGCCCCTGTACTATACCGCGGGCGGCCAGCGGCACCACCGTTTCTACGGGTCTCCCTGGTCGGCGGATCGCCCCGCGCCACTCTCACTAGACTACGCCAAGACCCACTGGTCCCACTAGTACTGCGACCACCATCACCTCTGCCCGGCTATGCACTTGCTGATCCCTGAACGCAATCCAACCGAGATTGGATTACTATGAAGGGTTTTGCGCATATGTGCACGGTGGTACCAACCCGGTCGAAATTTGTGACAAATTTGTGGCATCAAATTTCTACCACCAGTAAAAGTGTAAATTTTATTGAGGTTTATAGCTTAAGTATTCGTTTTCTCAAGGAAAAGAGGATTGAAACTTAACCTCAATCTTACAATCTTGAACTAAATTGTCCTATAGCCAGCACGTCCCCTTTTTACCAAATTCACAAAACTACTTCCTACTTAACTGGGTTATTCAATATATTTTTAAGATCATTAAGTATAGTTTACTTACTTGTAAGTTATGTAACAAAAGTATGCTTTTTTTACAGATTTAATATTTAGAACAACAGGATTACTTTTTTCCAATTACTCAATTAAGTAGGTATAATTAGTATTGTAGATCTTCGATATCGCCAATTTAGTTGTGGAGGTCATATGGCAGTCGCTTCATGGAAAATGTCTAAGCTCAGCCGGATCTTAATTAGACCAGAAAGCCGACCCCAACTGAGTTGGGAATAGGCTCAGAGAGAATATTAATATATAATATTAATAATTACTTAATAATAGTTTTTGTGCTAATAATTATTAATATTTTTATGACCTCCGTTGTTCTCAGTACCGCTGAATAGACGTCGGCGCATAGACCCCACAACATTCTGATAAATATCTGTCCCACGTAAATTGTTACATATTTGCATGCAATGTTGCTTTAATAATTCAGGACATCTTTGGACCATTACCGTATATATTTTCTAAAGGGTTTAAATCAGGGGATCGTGCTGGCCGTTGACCTCTGCATGTTCTCTAAGCCTTTCGCGAACTATGACGAAAAACACTGCGCACTGTAGGTAACATTATCGTATGTAAAAAGTCCATATAACTTCTGCTGTTCGCTCGCGGCGGAATAAACTCCATTTCGCCTGTCCTGGCGCGCTGATCCATTCCCATATATTAACACTTATTCTGCCTGACTTCGTGCTAACAACAATGTTACTGTCAGATCAGCGTGTATTGTTCCTACGCCTGTAACCTGGGAAATTCCCCAGCTACTCCACCGGCTAACCCAGGCAAGAGCTTACGACAGAGACTCTTGGGCGCCTTTTCTTTCAGAGTGGAGATAGTAGGTGCGTGCTCCAGATACCCTTAATGAAACAACACTAAGATTTTATACATGCATATATTCAATAGGGTACACAGTTGTACATACAGTAGAGTTATCACAGGCACAGAGATATAGAAATATAAATACAGTATGAGATGCTTGTGCGCCTCCCTCGTAGCACACAGCTGATCTCGTAATTACAATTCAAGGTAGCGGGTATATGAAGTTACAGTTATTGTACAAGTTAAGATTACGTGACCTTTTCGGAACTCCTCTTCAGAAACCCCTGGCGTCGGTTGTCGGCTTGCGTAGGCACCTGCCTGCTGCTGGCCACTGCCCGCACTGCCGCGAGCCAAGCCAATTACAGCTGTTCCGAATAGGGACTCCAACAACGGAATATCAACTCGCTGTTGATAGGACACTAATATCGTCCGCTAAACCTTGGGACCCTGCATCAAGAATACCAAAAAGACCTAAGTATATCATTGACGCAAACGAAAGACACAGATATAAAGACTAAGAACAGAGAGATAAATTAAGAAATCTTACCAGAGAAGTCCGGGAAAGATGCACAGAGTCTAAGATATTTAATTTATATGTAGGTAGGTACATATAATTCAGAGTTCCAACTTATCAGAAAAATCAATGAAATACGAACAGAGTTTCGTGCTTAATCTTCAGAGTAATTATCAGAGGTGTTCGCATCCACCGGGAGGGGTGTATTTATATCATTTTTCATGGAATATTCTAGTAAATTAATCTGATATCACGAATTATTCGTTCACCTGATCGAATCGCGGAACAAATAAAAAAATATACCACAGATCATACAGAACTACAAGCATAAACTATCGACATTCTTGCCGTGATTAATTAATTTGGGCAACAAGGAATTTAGATTATGACAATTTGAAATTAAAGACATTAAGCTATATGATTGAATAAAATATCACAAACAATTTAACCTATCACGATATTATAATTCTATTTGAAATAGGTAAACATACTAGCGACATCTGTTGTCAGATTGGGAAACCATTCATCAATACCGAATTGGTGATCGATGAAAAGTTCCCCCCAAACCCTACAGATGTCGTCATAGGTACAACGTATTGTTTACCGAAATCAAATTTTAACGCCACTAACAATTTTGCGTTACACAATCCCCCCCCTTGAAAGTATTACTTGTGTGGACAGACAAGTAACGCAAGGAATACACAACAGAATAAAACAAGTCAAAAGTCTAACAAGTTAAAAATAGAACGAATAAAAAAACAGATCAAAGTACAAAACAGAACTACTAAGAACTAACTAGAGGCAAATATTGACACAGACTCTTTTACTTTAAGTCTAAATGCCCTAAACCACTAGAAAGAAAACTCTCCTTAACTGCTATAGTCAGACGGTCGCATATGCAACACAACTACAGAGAAGAGGAGGATGAGAAACGAAAACTCGATGAGGTGTACCTAACAAATAATATGTCCCATACGAGGACACCCAAGCTACAGCAACAAGGTCATACTTCATCGAGTCGCGGTAAAGTAAGTATAAATCGACAGCGCTACGGAACTGAAATAGCGCTGACGCTAGGCAGAGAAGGTACCGCAGATTGATTCTCATCAGTGTATTTTAAAATGTCCTTGATGTGATACTCGCCTAAGTCCTTACCATCCAAATCTGCTAACCTATACACTAAAGAGGAACGTTTAGCAGACACTACACACTTAGTAAACTTAGGAGCGAGTTTAGAGGTAAAATGTTTAGCTTTATTAGATAAATAATGAGTCCGTTTGTAAACAATTTGACCAACTTTCAGCTCGACATGCCTTTTCCTGAAATTATAATACTTCTCATTACGCTGGTGAGCCGAAATCAAATGTTTCCTCACCTGATCGTAAATGTGTTGCATTTCTTTCAGTTTGGCACCGAAGGCTGAGGGCTCATCAATGGAGACTAAGTCCGGATGACAGGTTATGTCAGACTGTCTATATAGAACTCCATCACCTATAAATTCCCTACCGTGTACCAAGAAATAGGGAGAGAATCGAGTGGCCTCGTTTACTGCAGTGTTTAGAGCGCACTGCAGCTCAACAAGATGTTCATCCCACTTTTTGTGCTGAGTCTTCACATAACATGAGATGGCTTGAACAACATTTCGAATCGCTCGTTCAGCTTGATTAGTTTGAGCGTGGTAACGCGGGCTATAGTATACGTTTGGAACATTATATTTAGCTAACATATCTTTAAATTGCTTGCTCACATACTGAGGACCGTTATCAATATAGATAGTCTTGCAAACTCCATGAACCAGAAACACATTCTTCTCGATGAATCTCGCTACTGCAGCGCCTGTTGCAATCCTTATAGGACACAGCATGACATACTTGCTAAAGTAGTCCGAAACAACGATCAGATGAATATTTCTGTTGCTTGACACTGGAAAAGGTCCAAGTAAATCACACGAAATAGCTTCAAAAGGTTTAGATACACGCATCGCACTTCCCATTAGACCAGGACGCGAAGTGTTTACGGGTTTATACATCTTACAAACCTCACAATTTCCCACGTAGTCTTTGACACTATTGTACATCTTTGGCCAGTAGTAATTCAAAGACAACCTCTTATGTGTTTTCCAAACACCACCATGGGCACTAAGCGTGTCATCGTGGTATTTGGTGAGGAGTGCTAGCCTGTCCTCTTGAGGTACTACCAATTTCCAATCAAAATCTGAAGTCAAAGAATATTTATTTTTAGAAAATCGATATAACAAATTATCACGAATATCAAAATTAGGGTAATGCCTTGGGTTCCTACGCACGCACTCCATGGTGTGAAGATACCACGGGTCATTGGTGGAGCTCGCATCGATGGAGTCAATCTTTATGCGAGATAGAGCGTCAGGTACTACATGATCTTTTCCCTTACGGTGCTCTATGTCGAAGTCAAACTGACTGAGTCGCATACTCCAACGTGCTAAACGACCTGTAGGATTTTTGAGCTTGTGAAACCACAGTAGTGAGGCATGATCAGTGACAACAGTGCACTTCTGTCCCTCCACATACTGTCTGAACTGTTCCAGCGCAAAAATCACGGCCAGAAGCTCTCGCTCGGTTGTGCTGTAGTTCACCTCGTTCTTATTAAGAGAACGACTGCAATAGGCGATGGGGTGTTCCACACCATCGTGTGTTTGGGTCAGAACAGCAGCAACTGAGTAAGCTGACGCGTCACTTAGTATACGGAACGGTAAAGAGTAGTTAGGCATTTTCAATATAGGAGCAGAGACCAAAGCTGACTTGAGAAGGTTAAAAGCCTCCTCAGCTTCAGATGTCCAAATAAAATTTACATTTTTAGAGGTGAGTTTACAAAGAGGTTTACTAATTTTAGAAAAGTTATTAATGAAACGACGATACCAGCCGGCCATACCTAGGAAACGTTTGACATCCTTCGAGTTAGAAGGTGTGGGATAGTTGAGGATGACCTCGACTTTACCGGGGTCAGTACGTAGTCCATGCCTATCCACATAGTAACCAAGGTACTTTAATTCACTTCGACAAAAGTGTGATTTCTTCATATTAATCGTTAGGCCCGCATCCTTGAGTCGCTGATAGATTCTATTTAAGAGATCCACATGCTCCTCGAAGGTGTTGGCCACACAGATTATGTCGTCTTGGAAGCAAAACACTCTGTTGTCGAATTCCGGGCCGAATAAGCGGTCCATCAGTCGTTGCATCGTACTTGAAGCTCCGACAAGACCAAAACACATTACATTATACTGGAACAAACCCCGCCTCGGCACCGTGAACGCAGTCTTCTCAGCAGACTGGGCAGAGTCGAACGGGATTTGCCAATACGCTGCACTTAAATCAATAGAGGACAAATATTTAGCATTATTAAGATGGTCTAAAATTTGATTGATGTACGGTAAGGGATAAGCATCACTTTTGGAAACAGCATTAAGCTTACGTGAATCTAAGCACAGCCTTAGATCACCGTTCGCCTTTTCCACCATAACCACGGGTGAGTTCCACGCGGATTGTGATGGTGACACCACTCCCATCTCCAACATCCGGTCCAACTCCGTCTCCAGAGCCTTCTGTTTGAGAGGTGAGAGAGGGTAATACCGCTGCTTGATCGGCTTGCTGTCACCCGTGTCTATGACGTGATGCACAAGCGTAGTTCGACCTAAGCCCACCTTATCCGTATTAATTGACTCAAATTTTTCAATGATCCCGTTCATTACACACCGCTGATCCTCGGTCAGGTTGTTGTAATCCTCGAGACCACTGTGAAGAGACAAAGATTCAATAGGACAGCTATCACTAAAATTATTCATATTAATTTTTTGAGAAATTAATCTATCACCTAATTGAAATTGTTGCCAGAAGTCTACTCCAAATATCATTGAGGTAGTTATTTCTGGTACAACATAAAACTTAAGTACCCTGATAACAGAGTTGTATTCTAAGGGTAAGGACATAGAACCCAGACATTTCAAATGTGAACTGTCTGCAGTTGTAATTTTAAAATTTGGGTTGACACTTTCTAGTTCAAACCCTAAATCTAAGAAGCTACGGTGCGCACCTTTTCCTAGCACAGAGCAGGAGGCACCGGAATCAAGAAGACCAAGAACATTTAAATTTAAAACCCTAACAACTAAGTACGGTCTAACATCGTCATCCCGATTAGTAAACAGGACCTTATCAGAAGAAGACTCAGACACAGAGCTTGAGATTGTCTTAATAAGGCCCTGGCCTACGCGTTTTTTGACTTCGACGTACATTTGGGGCAGTCAGGTGACTTGACTCCTTTGAGACCACATCGGAAACACACCAACTCCCTTGATTGTGAGCAGTTATTAGCAGTGTGATCGCTGCCGCCGCAACGAAAGCATTTGCGTTCGTGCGAGGCTGCCGAGCTGTCCACAATTCGTTACGCAAGCTGACAACCGTAGCCTCAGGATCCGCTGAAATGCCCATGTAAGACAACTCATTAGACAGCTCATCTTTTCTTAAATAGTTTACATACTGGTGCATTTTTGCCATCTTATAAGAAATGAACTTTAAGTGAATAGAATATAAAAATAAAATTTAACTAACAATTCCGTTATTTAACGAAAGTTTAAATGGATATAAATCCAAGAGGGTATTCAATTGAACGGACAGTATGTAAATGTACCCTTCTATGTTAATAATATAGGTATAAAAAAAATTCAGCATAAAACAATTTTCATTAGCGGGTAGGTAACTAAAATGTACCGCCCTGCAGACAATTCCTAATAATATAATTATTTAAAAATTTCCAATTGAGAATAATTCTCCAATAGCGGGTAGGTACCCGAGATGTACCGCCCTGCAGACAATTACTAAAATATTGAAAAAATATACACAAAAAAAATTGTACCGTACGTATAGGTACAAATGAAATTACAAAAAATTAAAAAGCAGTTAAAAGGCTAAGAGCAAAATGTACGGTAGCAAGTATAAGTACCGGCTACTATACTGATCCAAGGTTAAAAAGAAAAAAAAAATGGTAATTCCGAATGGAAACCACCTTACACAGAGTTACATATATCGGCACTTATAGAAAATGTCGATAACAATTAAAAGTTAAATTCAGAAAAAACACAAAGTTAAACATATGCATGTATATTAATTTTATTTAAAATTCGGGACAAACTACTGAGATGATATATATCCAACCCAACCAGCAACCAGTAAAAAAAAGAAAAAAAAGAAAAAATACGAAGGTATGCCGAAATATGAATTTTACCGAAAATGTAGCAGCTATTTATAATTTAGAAAAAAAATTTTGACCCGTTTCCTTGCTATTCGGTGTAAATTGCAAGGAAATTAATTACGTGCTTAGCCGCACAAGCACAACCAATTAACGTCTTGGAGAGTATCAGACGGATAGTAGGTTTGAATTCATTAAAGGCGTCTTTCACACACACACACAGAACCAAGAGAAATCCAGTGGGTACTGGAATTCTTGAACTGCCCCACGTTGGGCGCCACTGTGTAACCTGGGAAATTCCCCAGCTACTCCACCGGCTAACCCAGGCAAGAGCTTACGACAGAGACTCTTGGGCGCCTTTTCTTTCAGAGTGGAGATAGTAGGTGCGTGCTCCAGATACCCTTAATGAAACAACACTAAGATTTTATACATGCATATATTCAATAGGGTACACAGTTGTACATACAGTAGAGTTATCACAGGCACAGAGATATAGAAATATAAATACAGTATGAGATGCTTGTGCGCCTCCCTCGTAGCACACAGCTGATCTCGTAATTACAATTCAAGGTAGCGGGTATATGAAGTTACAGTTATTGTACAAGTTAAGATTACGTGACCTTTTCGGAACTCCTCTTCAGAAACCCCTGGCGTCGGTTGTCGGCTTGCGTAGGCACCTGCCTGCTGCTGGCCACTGCCCGCACTGCCGCGAGCCAAGCCAATTACAGCTGTTCCGAATAGGGACTCCAACAACGGAATATCAACTCGCTGTTGATAGGACACTAATATCGTCCGCTAAACCTTGGGACCCTGCATCAAGAATACCAAAAAGACCTAAGTATATCATTGACGCAAACGAAAGACACAGATATAAAGACTAAGAACAGAGAGATAAATTAAGAAATCTTACCAGAGAAGTCCGGGAAAGATGCACAGAGTCTAAGATATTTAATTTATATGTAGGTAGGTACATATAATTCAGAGTTCCAACTTATCAGAAAAATCAATGAAATACGAACAGAGTTTCGTGCTTAATCTTCAGAGTAATTATCAGAGGTGTTCGCATCCACCGGGAGGGGTGTATTTATATCATTTTTCATGGAATATTCTAGTAAATTAATCTGATATCACGAATTATTCGTTCACCTGATCGAATCGCGGAACAAATAAAAAAATATACCACAGATCATACAGAACTACAAGCATAAACTATCGACATTCTTGCCGTGATTAATTAATTTGGGCAACAAGGAATTTAGATTATGACAATTTGAAATTAAAGACATTAAGCTATATGATTGAATAAAATATCACAAACAATTTAACCTATCACGATATTATAATTCTATTTGAAATAGGTAAACATACTAGCGACATCTGTTGTCAGATTGGGAAACCATTCATCAATACCGAATTGGTGATCGATGAAAAGTTCCCCCCAAACCCTACAGATGTCGTCATAGGTACAACGTATTGTTTACCGAAATCAAATTTTAACGCCACTAACAATTTTGCGTTACACGCCACAGCCGCATCCTTCCCTTCTGACAGGACTTAAAAGGCTTTTTCGTCCGAGATTATAATCGTTTCCCAGTTAAAATCAAGGTATTCCCAGGCAAAACTTAACCTTTCGTCTTTATGCCGTTGCGTTAAAACTGTTTTATTGCTGGCGTCCGGTGATGCAGGCCTTCGGCATGGAGTACGCGACGAGCAGTCATCAATGATGTTTCAAACTCATTGGCACCCTCGTCCTCAAACCTCTTCTCCCAGCGGCTCACAGTATTCCTCTAAAAAGAACGTTTTTACACATTAATGTAAGCAATAGATAGAATAGATTTTAATGAAACTTTACAATAATAATATAGCTTATATGTATACCACAGAATAACACACACCGCGGACAACAGCTAGTATAATTTAAAAATAAAATGATATATTATTATACTTACGGATATGCCAGTTTCATTTGCTATTTCACTTATATTTAGTCCATTCATATATAAAGCCATAATATTAGCATTGACTTCCATACTTATATTACTTGTAGACATGTTGAACTTAATATTGAATCGATTCACGTAAATAACAAGCACATAACAAGCAACTAAAAAACAACAACGTCATTTTATTTTCTCTAAGTCAGTAATAATTCCATTTTATTTCAAATCTACCTTCATACTTTTTACATTTTATGTTGATCTTTGCTAAAGTTTAACAAATAATAAATTCTACAAGAAACATATTTTATTCATCAACCTGTTGTTAATTTATAAATGAAACACAAAAAGTGTTATAGTTGATCGTAGGATTTGAACCATCAACCTTGCATTTTAGTAATCCTTATGCCAGAACCACTCGGCCACGGACGACATAGTTGTTTATAACGAAATTGATAATATGCCTACAGAAGAACAATTTACATGTGTGCGTAAATTGTCTTAAAAGAAAAATGTCACAAGTAGCGCTAGAATGTTGACGCTATAGTTGCGTAGGATTGCTACTGCACTTTTGAGTTCTACTGTACATTATAATAATACATAATTATAATTGTTAGTAATACTTTAGATAAGGCCAATTAACTTGTCTTTTCACTCTTCTACGAGAACTATTCGAATAGCTTTCTGAATAGGTATCATAACAGTCCCACAGTCCCACAAGAGTTGGAACATGTTATTATTATTATAAAACGGAGATCACGTTCTACTGTCTTGTTATGAGATAAATGTCAGATTGTTGTTATATTTCTCAAATATCGGTAGCACTTGTAACTACTGTTACCAATTAGGCACACCGCTTGTGTATAGAAACATCGACCAAGTTAAACAAGTGTCATTGCTTTAGAAAACACCGTGTGGAGGCGAAATATGTACATTCCGTCATGAACTGTTAAAATATGAAGTACTTAAGAATTTTTTTCTAAAATAATTTCTTCAACACTCTGTGTCACAAATGATGTTTAAGTTTTTATCTGTGGGTTTCGTTGTTATAGAGCCCCCGAAGTGATCCTCCGCAAGTACACCTACCATATTGCTCTATTGGTCTAAGTGGTGCTGAAGATGGCGCAGGTTGGAGCTAATATGGAGTACCAGGAATACAAATGGGCCTACTCAATCATGGATTCATCCAAGTAAGCATTTTATTTTGTTAATAACTGACGTTAAGTGTTACGAAACTGGAACGTAAATGTTATTTTGCTAAAATATTTTAATTGTTTATTTATTTTGTATTACTTAACGTAGATACTTGAAGAACATAATGTTTAACAATACATTTAAAATAAAATAATGTTAAGTTAAATAATATGTTATGTTAATTGTTAACACTTCATCATAATGTACCTATGGATAATTCATTGATATACGGTATATTATATTTCAATGTTGTAATGTTCCATATTCGTAACGCTTATTAAACTAGTGTATGGCATGCTTTACAATGTCTACATGCATCTAACATTTAAGTTAATAATTTAGCCGCACCTCCTACAATAAAGTTAATATAAGATTTGTTCGTACTATCTAAATGCTAACTTTTATGACATAATGAATACGTTTTATGGTCAAACATAATCTCAAATAAGCTTTTGACTTAAATTAATTTCTAATAAAACGTTCTTCTGCAATAATTTATAACTAAACTTGCCCGTTTGGATCGTGTCGCTTAACACTATTCACACGAGGCTTATGATGTGGTAAGACTACCAGTGGGCTTCTCTACATGCCTATTGCCTACCTTATACCTGTTGAGCTGGCACCGACTTTAACAGAAAAATCTTTTGAAATAAATCTTATGTGTCTTTTGTTTTGTTTTTAAGGCGGTTCAATATTTTTATATGTCCGTTTTCAAGTTCCAATTACTTACAGTAAGACGTTGTGAATAAGGATCCAGAGGTGAATAGGGATAATATAGTCAGTTGTATTCTTCAGTTATTTTCTTTCAAGCGACACTTTGAACTAGTTCATTGTAATAACAGAATTATCAAATATCTGATAACAAGCTTATTTGTAATCTAGTAAAAGAAAATATTTCAAATGTACCATTGACCATTTTATCCCTATTCACTCCGTTTAACTGTAGTTAATTTACCAAAAGCGAATTCGAGTGAACCTACTAAAGAAACTGCTCGTAGGATACAAGCGAAAATCGTTACAATCGTATATCTCTAGCGACACAAATGATAAGGATAATGCGAGCGGCATTAAAAATATTTAGAGCACGGGAGCACCCACTGTGTCCTATACCTACTAACCATAGACTGAAATCATTCAAATAAGGAACATATTATCTATAGCAAATAACTGTTAAATATAATAATGGAAAAACATAACGTGTTAAGGCCGAAACTGTAGAAGTAACCTATACATAGGTTCATTGATCTATTCCGAACTAAACACAGACAAAATCGCGGACAACAGCTATACTTACATGTCTATATATATAATATAATCTTTATGATGTTAATAAGTACGCCATAAACTTCTTTTTTCAGTCATAGGTTGAATGAACTTACTATACATAACATGTTATCTTACGGTTTAAATTGTTAAACAATCCAATGAAATAACGTTCTACATTTGAAATCTGTTTCATTTTCATAAAAACTTCGGTAAAAATAACTTCTGTAATACCGCGTATGATATAAGGTAATGTGAAACTGTATATCACAGACATGCAACGACAGCGTAATGACGGTCACTTGTCGTGCAGTCTCGTAATTCCGGGTTCGAATCCACATTTATATTTCCACCAACTGATGTTAAAACACTCCTAACACAATGAAGTGGTCAAAGATAGTAAATAAAATAAATATTCTAGGACAATTTACACAACGCCACCTAGACCCATGGTAAGCATAAAGCATAGTAAATTAATAATGTGTCCATCGCGTTACAAAAGTAAAATTGCGCTGGACTAATCTTTTTGATCAACTTAGGCGGCATTCAAACACACGGCCCACCTGATGGAAAGTGGTTACCGTGGCCTATGGAAGTTTGCAACACCAGGGGCTTCACTCGTGCTGCTAACTCTTTAAAAGGGAAGGGGAGGGGGATTGGGAGGGGTGAAGGTTAAGAGAATTTCTGTGCTGTCAGTGTAGAAGATAACGCAGGGTTGCATACCACCACGTAGTGGTGACAAAGAAGACCCTCGGTCTTCCCATTAACAATACGAAACTACCCCATTGAGCTCTGGCCACCCTACTCACCGCCGGAAACATAACACAAAGTTATTATTACCCGCGGTACTCTGTAGGGCGGTGGTACATCCCCAGTCGGACTGCTCAATTAGGACAGGAGTAACCGTAGCGTCTATTTACAATTTTATTATTAGGCGCTTGAGAAAGGTCCTACAAAACCGAAGCCATCCCATTACTAAGACCCTCATTCTTGTTTTGCAACGTGTGAAATCAATACCCGGGAACGGTGGATGTGTTATCCAATACCTAATTTATTTACCTGACGAAATAATTTATATTCTAAGAATTTTATTTAATGTACAGTCAATAAAAGAGATATAGTACCACACTTACATATGTATAAGTACGTACAGTGGGCTCGAAAAGTAACTTGACAATTTGAAACTAAAATTGTATAAAGTGATGCCAATACACAACAAGCCCTAGAAGCTACTGGACAATAAATCTTACTAATGTACTGATAATACTTGCATGTGTTTACTTATTTTCTTATAAAGAAACGATATATCTATTTATATTTTAATAACGCTATCTATGTTACTATTGGTTAACTTAGACATAGGCTGTCAAAGGATTATAGATCTTTGGGTACCTAGGAACTTTTGGAGCCCACTGTACCTATCTTGGTATAGCCATAAAAATACACATTAATGATCACGCACATAACCTTTACTGCACTTTAGATACGGTTAACCGAAGGATATCGTGACTGCGATTTTCATTCAATTACTGTATTTTTAAGAACCAGATATTTTGTAGCTACTATTAATATAGGTAGGTACTATTATTATTATATTTAAATGTGCACATTTAAATATATTAATGTGTAAATGTTAAAATAACTGGATTATTTACCTTTCGCTTTGACTCGACAATTTTATTATTGAACCGCCGACTAATAATACCTGCATGCTTTAATAATATTGTTATCATAGCTGGGTATTTGGCAAAAAATATTTATCTTCGTCTTGACTACCTACACTAGACCCAGGTAGGTACTACAAAGACGGTCTGCTAATTAATATTATTAGCTTTGACCCCGCTTATAATCCCGCCACCTGACTACAATCACAGGCTCTGAGGGGACTCCGTACACCTCTATTACGGGACCAACTGCGTCTAACTACCGAACCCTGTAATAAAAACTGGAAACTGTGCTAGAGTTTCGTTCATTGTGCTGTGGGCTTTCACCTTGAAGATTTAGGCACTACAAAAATATACATCCTGTATAGTGTATTAGAACTTGCCGCAAACAGCGAGATCGCTAGATTTAACACTTGGTATTTGCTTGTACATATTTCAATTGAAATGACCTTTTGAAATTCCAAGTGGAATCGATAATCGTAGGATGCAAAATACATTACAATCCTTGATGTGGCTTCCGGTTGTCTAATTAAAACTATGACCATCATGTTTAATTGGTTAAAGTTTAATAGATGTAAAAATATAACTGAAAGATTGCAATTTAACATTTCTTCCTAGAATCAAATACATTGTAAACGACACTATTGGTGATGGCGCTCCTTTTCTTAAAGTCCATGCACAAAGACAACAAAAATATCCTAACTCTGTGGTTTTTTTATTCATAAAATACAGAACTACTCCATAATATTAAGTATTACAAAGTCTTGATAAAAGTTTTCAGTGGAACAGGCAACTCTGATGTGTAGTGATGTCCTTTTTACTAATTAAGAATTACACTGTAGTCCAGTATCAAATCTGGACGTTTCAGGACACAGGACATTATGAGACTGGACGTTAGCCAGAAGGTACGCGATGACGAGAGCACAAACTTTGTAACAACAACTGAACAAGTTGCGAAATCTCTTTGTACGTTCACAATGAAAGTATCGCTGCAAGTAAGATCAATGACAAGAATTGCGTAACGCGTAAGGTTTTAAACGACTTCTCTTTCAATTGTACAGACTTTAGTTGTTGAAGCTAAAGCCCTATTGTTCACAACTTTATTGTTATTTTTTATGATAGCTAAAAGGCGTTCTTTAAACTATTATTGACGACTAAACACATTAGTTTTATCAGAAAACTGCATTGCGATGTTGTCTTTACATTATTATGTCGTAGGGTAAAAACTGATTATGATTTAACAATGATATCGGAAGTCTGTAATAAATGTATGTACCAGACAGACATTTGTCGCAGTTTTATCAACCGGTACTGACTCCTGGATTGATTCCGATTGATTTATCATTAGTTCATCACACTGAGAACACAGGATTATAGACCTACCCTAAAACGTTCAGCCAGGTGTGCCAGATAAAACGATCAGCCGAAATTATGGACAGAAGTTCGGGCAATACCATGTACCGGTACCATGAAACGAGCTCGAAAATCGTACACTTCCGAAGTGCGTCCGAAGTGTCGGATCGCATGTACGTTTAATGGTATCCTCCTGATTTGACTAGTAAAATAGGTGCAAACTTAGAAACTGCCAGAACCGAAGATGGTAAGGCTAAGGCATCTTCTACTAAGTCAACTGCTTTCCAACGCCTCTACGCTAAAAACTCAAGCTACATACAACTTAGCAGGAGGGGTTATTTATCTGGTAACCCGACTGTAGACCAGGCTTCTTCGCGATCGACGACATTTTTGAGTGGCCATCGTGGTGTAGTAATTTGTTTTACGGCAGCGCCTACTCACGGAGAGGGCCCGAGCATATGCTTCGCTTTTCGGGCAGGCTGCAGCTACGTGTATAGTGCATTTATTACCCATGTTAAATGTTCTTGTTACAGCTGTCAGAAGCGACAAGTCTGTAACAAGCAATTAGCTTAGTTGGAGGAAGTAACGAGAATACTGATAATGTGTGACACACGTTGCGTGGTATTATTTATCACTATTAGTATATTGTTATTGCGAAGGATTTGGATGTGATGTTCCTGTTATTCTAATAAAGGAACGGCTGGCGGGCCACAATGTTGTATTCAGATATTAACTCAATTACAAGTTTTATCACCACACAAACATGCCCCACTAAGGCCTCCGGGGTTCAATATACAATTGCTGTTAGGATTTTATGTAAAAGAAGGTGTACTACATAGAAATAAATATTAGGTGGAATATAGAATACGTAATCAGTTATGCGAAATAAGGAAATATAAAGTATGCGAAATAAGGAAATTTAAAATTTCACTATATACAGGTTTTTTAATGTGTAGTAAATGTCACATGAAGAAAGTAGGTACATTGTACATAATCTTAATGAGGCAGTTCACGTGATTCGCATTAATTTCATGTATTTCTATGGAAACAAGTGGTTTGACATACATATATGTAATATTATAAGATACTTTAAGGACTGATACTAATAAATAACTTATTCATATGAATGTATAAAATAGCCTAATGACGGATTAAGAAATAACAGTCTATACTAGAAAAGTACAACCCGCTGTTGCCAATGGACCGTAGGGTCTCAATTACAAGATTTCAATGGCCTTATCATTCTTCCAGGCATTTTATTAGTGCAGTTACAGGCCCGTTCTTTCCGGAAATTTGCAGTATGTGAACGATAAATACATGCCTATAGACAACTAAGATGTAATAGCTTGCTGGCTTTTAGATTAAGGTTTGCAAGCAACCTTTATGAGTTTAAAAGGATTACGTAAAAAAAGGGACCCGAATTGAAATAGACCGGGTCCTTCTAACTTCATTATTACATTTGAAGCAAAAACACCCGAAATTTCTTCTGAGTGAGTGATGTTGAGTGCATGTTGTTAATTGAGCAGTCCTGGTAACGGTTCATTAGGGAGATGCCCCGCAGGCCGAGACGGAAGGCGCTTCATTACATTAGACGGGGTCGGTAGGTCATTTTGTGGCTATACTTACGACGCTGTCCGTCCACGAATGCTATAAAAAGATAATAACATCCATGATTTATTTTTGGGCTTCTAAACATACTTAGCACATCGTACATTTTTAATAAGAAACTTCAGGGAAGGAGAAACACTTTCGGCACAAATCCAGATTAGCTGGACTGGTTTGACCCTTTTAGCTAATGTTGCCGTTGACGAAAATAATTCCGCCAATTCGCCATTCTGGTAACAAGTCTCGGAATTATCGTGTGCTTTTAGTATGCGATGTTTATTAGACTTTGGGCATTGGACCTTTATCGGGGTGATAAGTGAAAGTGGCACGAAATTTATCTCATTACCTCCTTATTAGCTCATTATATTTTCATCGTTCATCACATCGTAATGCAAAAAGTATTTTTTTGAGGATTCTTACTTCTTTTTCTTTTCCTTGCCTTTTTCCCATTATCTGGGGTCGGCTCCCCTTGTCTGCCTTCTCCTTATCTCCCTATAGAATTTAAATTTAATTAATTTAAATTCTCCTTACATCGGCTTATATGTATGTATAATTCTGATGGAAGTTGTATTGTGATAACCTTTGCCACGAAGGTTATCCCATGAACCCTCACCTCATTGTGCTTGTTTAAAGTCTACCGACAATAGTCAAGTCGGTGGGTTAGTCGGCCTTACAATCGAGGAATCCCTGATTCGAGCTTTCAGCACTGAATAATAAATAGTTACTACGTCTTTTAGTTACACTACCGAAGACGTGAAGAACTCCTAACACAATCAATATATCTTAGCTGGAAAGCTTAACAGGAATACTAGTCATTTCGTTTGCTATATTTTTAAATACTTCCCTTCTCTTTTAAATCAAGTGACGTCATGAGTAATAACCCCCGGCCCCGTTCCAAAAGCGTCCGATTACAAAAGTAGGCAAGGCATGAAGTTCGATAAGGAATATGAAGTTTATTAATCGAAATTGATTAACTTACCAATTATTATGTACAAAGGCATACGAGAGTTCGAAATTGGAGCAATCGTTCTACTTGTTGCTTGATTACTCAGTAACTCAGTTCGTTCAATGCCCTTCCTCTCTATAAAACTTATAGGAATTTAGTATTCGTCTATCTCATGCCAAACTAATCCCTATCCCTATACGACTAAAGTACTTATTTGGACACAGCCTATCTTACTTTTTATAAGATTCTAGCTGCAAAATCGACCCAGCCATTTCGGAGATTATCTCGAACAAAAAACAGAAAGATCGAGAGGCGAAATTAAAAAAAAATATGTTATGAGTATTGTACACACACTCATAAATTATTATGTGCTTTTATTAAAAAGTTGTTATTCCTTTTGAAGAGACATTACTATAATTTCATTTGTGTAAATTTTCTTGATCTATATGTATAGATATGGTAAAGATAATTAAAACAATAATAGTGGCGCTTATCAATATGTTATGTATATGTTTGTTTGTATTATCAATATGTATATGTTTGTTTATTTATATTCTATTCGACAAGGCCGTTTTATCATTCATATCTGCATCTGATAGACATACACCGGGACACTATTACTATTGGTATGGTGTACAAAGTATTCAATTGCTTTTTTTAAATTTGTTCATGAATAATGAAATACTTTATGTAGTTTAATGTTCATCTGATAAAATACTATCTGTAAGCAAAATCTGCCGTTATACCACACAATGGTTGACGAACCAAATAGCGATAGCGTAGCGATGGAACGCAATGACTTCCGCGTTGTAACGGGTTTGACTCCCGCAATAAATTACACTATTTCATGGCGCATGAATTTTGCTCATATATCTAGAAGTTTTAAACTACATATTTGTGACAGCAAAAGTAGGAAATGTGCGAAAGGCCTAAATTATACAGAGAAAGGATAAGGATAAGGCTTTAATGCAATTAAAAATAAACAGTTATGGTAATAAAGTCAGTAGCGCATCGTATGATCTACCTCTCTTCGCCTTTTTTATCATTTTAATTGGGTTCGTTTTATCCGTGACGTCACTGCTTAATAAATATAGGGCTCTAGACAAAAAGACATTCCATTGACGAAATCTTGTCGAACGAACCGTTTTCAATTTGCTATCAATGGATTACTTGACACTGCGGTGGTTTTTATAATAAAAATAAGTTACCTATTACATTGGGACCTAAACATAAACTGGCGAAATGTGGGTGCTAGCACCTCTGCCTACCCCTTCGGGGATAAAGCGTGAGTTTATGTTATGTTAATAAGTGAAATAAAAAAATTTCAAGACACAAGGATTCAAATTTTGTAATCATAATACAGATTTACGTCAATCCCATACTTTACTAAACAATTTGAATGACGTTTTCCCCAATGGAATGTCACTTTGTCCAGAGCCCAACCTCTGTCGCCGTCTAAGACACGCACAGTCCCAGATGGGGCATGATGAATCACAGATTAACAAGTAATGTTTATTTTACAGAGTATCGGCATGCCTGATCTCAATGCTTCTGATCGTGTACGGAAGCTTTCGATCCTTAAATATGGAACGGGAAGCGAGAGAGCGAGCCGAGCGGGAGAGAGAGGCGTCACTGCTTGGAGGAAAACCGCCCACCAGCAGTAGCTCATCTAATAATAGTGAGTTTATAATATTTTTTATATTGCTTTTAAATATTTTTATACCCATGTGGTTGTAACGGATCGAAATTAGTTTTTTTTTATACCACTTAGGTGGCAGACAAGCACACGGCCCACCTGATGGGAAGCGGTCACCGTGGCCTTTTTAAATTAGTGTCTTTTAGGCTTGCAAATTTCCAAAAAATAAATATCATCGAGCGGTTTTCTTTCTCTCGTAATAAAAGGCGAGCCTATTATTACTGTCTATACTGCTAGATACTAAAAATCTGAAAAACACAAGTATTTATCGAATCACTGCGCCACTATTCAGATTGTCATTATAAAATGTTAAAGTTCATTAAGTACCATATACCACCACATAAATACAAAATTCAGGTATCCACGATGACATATTCCTGAAGTCAAACCCGCAACATGCCGTCAATATAATATACCACCGGTGTTTAAAACATACATCTCCATAATTTCCATCATTCACAACTTTATTTGCACTCGTAAACATCACTCTCAAATAGGGCAGAGAACCTAGATACCTACATATTATACATATATGCCTTGGCGCCGGCACGACGCTCAATCTGCACAACGTTTCATTTCATTACATTGATAACGAGTACTCCTTTACTTGGAATTGGGGACACTTATTTCTTTTAGCTTAGATCATATGTGAGTCCTATAACGTGTTATCATATACATATAATGTTATATGTCTCGCTATCACGGTTATGTGTCTTTGTTGAGTAGACTCTGTCCAATTAAAAACTTTTAAATAAGTTCACCAAAAAAACTCATGTTTTTATTAGGTTCGCCCAATATGTTAATGAATGTTAAATAAAAAATAATGTCGCAAAAATATGTTAATTATTCAATCACCGACATTTCACATGCATATCATGTGAAATGTCAAAAATGGTACATTTTTTTACTACTTACTCTTTTGATTCAAATTGTATGTACCTAATAGTTTTTGACATTTGGGAGATTGAGATTAGATTTACCATGAAATAATTGGAAATTTAGTAGTAATAAATAAGTAATTGGCTGTTACTGTATGAAGGTCTATTTTTAAATATGTACGCAACGATATCCGGATTATAAATTTGTGTGTGTTCAGCTGCAAACTGTAGTTATTTATCCGTCGTCTGCTGCAGCTGTAATGTTTACTGTAGGTACAATCAGCTACAAAAGTATATTCCATTCCATTTTACGGATTATCTCAACTGTAAATCCTTTCACAAAATAACCCACTGAGGATTACAAAAATACTGTATTATCAAATTCATATTATAATATACTGTACACACTGGTTAAAGTTCGTGTGTTAATTTCAACAACTTTTGTCGTTGGCTGTAAATAATTATCTCTTAACTTGCAGCAGTTGAATCCATTATGTATATATATACCTACTTGTAACTAGTTAGCGGCTTAAAATCATCTCCTTGCCCTTCTTGTCCCAATTAATTGTGGTCGGCGCAAATTGTCATTTTCCTCCATAAGTTCCTATTAGATGTCATAGACTGATTTATAGCTTGTTATTGATCTACATGTTTGACAGCGATCGCTCCCGGTGCGAGCGGCGTTATAGGGGAGTATCCACCGTTCATTCATGCTCTTTCTTTCTTTCTCTGTCTTTACTACACCCTCTACAGCAGTACAGCAGTAGTGGCCTGACCATAGTAACTTAAAAAAATCATTTCAATCTGGGTGAAATGTGGTTACTTAGACGCAGATGGGTAAACAAATGAATCATCTTCTATCGTGCCCCTTATCCCCATAAGGTATCCCGGTAAGGTAAGATGATACATTGTTTACAGAGGCGCACCACAGTCACAGCCACAGCCTTCTGCGTCTAAATAACCACATTTTACCCGGTTTCGCTTGCATAGTTGAGGATCTAATCAAGGCTACCGAAGGGCCCATCAAAGTGGTTCAATCATTTTGGTTGGACTCATTTAGTACAGAATATTACCATTGATTCAAAGAAGAAGGTTTTCATTCCACTAGCTATAACTATCCACCACTCGTTTGACCAATGATGTTACAATTCATACAGAGATAATCTAGACGATTTGACTTCATACACAAAATCATAGTACGAATTAAGGAAGTGTGCCAAGCTAACAATACATCGCGCACGCTCTTAATTTACAATGAACGAAATTACATGTATTTATACTTAAGAATTTCTCACAATAAGTATAATGCAATTTAACACAAACTTGAATGGAGTCTACGTCTTGCTGTGTTGAGAGGTTACTTATTAACGCATAATATACCGTATTTTTGACTTCCGTTAATAATATAATGATAGGTATATATACACATCTAAGAAAATTGTGAGATAACTTTGCTATTTTTTAGTTTACGTTTAGCATTATCGCATAACGAAGGCCTGTAATGGGCGTCTTATAATGTTTATTGTGTACAAAATATGAAAGAGGATTTATTAAGAGGGTACACATTCACATCATCGCAGATCATCATCATCATCGTCGTCGTCACAAGCGTCGGTAGCTTAGTGGTTAAGGAGTCGGCCTTACGATCGAGAGGTCCCGGGTTCGAATCCTGGCCATTACACTACCGACGTGAACCCACTCCTAACACAAGCCGTTGAGTTTAGTTTAGCTGGAGGGGTTAATTAAAGGGAATATTAGTAACTTCGGTTGCTTATATTCTCTTAAAAAAAAACATCAGAAAGATGTTGTGTCCCGATTGCACCGAAGACCTTTACCTCCGTCATCCGGGTTTTTCTCTTCCTCCGCCACTTAACATGGTCTTAGACATGCCTGGTAGTGAGCCTGGTATCGAATGAGGTTTCGCCAAAAAATTAAAACCTGACTTAGGAATAAATATCATCCCCGTCACTAATCTCAGTCGCATCCAAAGATTGCAATTTAGTACCTGGACTTCACTCTCCTAGTCTTTCTTTTCCTTTGGCCTTGATTTTTTAAAAAGGGACTGCTGACCTAATAACCCCGAAAAGACAAACTGCGCTAGAGCTTCGAGTCCTCCGTCAATCAGCGTGTGGTTGCTAGAAAGTGACTAGGCTTGGCTCCGAAGGTCTTGGTATAGCCCCTTACATATTGGTGAAATGTAGATGCTTATTCTGCCTAACTCTTCAATGAAAAGAAGATGGGACGATACATATGTACGCTCCTTCTAAACCGGGATACAACACAGCATCATGTACAACACCGCAGCTATTGGTTATTAGAAGGGATTTATGATAAAATTGATAAAGGGATAGAGGATTTATAGGTGTGATTTAAATGTAATTGTTTGTTTTTCTACAGATGTTCAAACACTGAACACAATGCAGGCGCTGTGTTTCCCGCTCGGCTCGTCGGTGGCTCTACTCATCATGTTCTTCTTTTTCGACTCCATGCAGACCCTGGTTGCGATATGTACAGCAAGTGAGTTTAGAAAAAAAATTATATGTATCAAACATTCTGCCATTAAATGATAGCAGCGTCGATGGAGAGGAGAGGTAGAACATAAGCATAACTACAGAATATACAGGGTGTAAGTAAGGGGAACGCTCCCGAAGTCGAAGGCCCTTGGTAGTACTCATGGTATACAACATATTGGCACTAAACAAAATTACGGCAACGCAATTTTTTTTTCTATTTTTTTTACATCGTTTAACTTACGTTAATTATTACTCTCGTTCGTGTTAGTATAGCGGAATGAAACAAAAATTTCATGAAAAACATGAACTTACACCCTGTATATAGAGCTGTTATAGTTAGACTTCCCTATGAGAACGTGTGACACTCAGTGGTTGTAAGAGCGTGGGGAAGAGGGGTATAGAATTTACGGAACAAGACGGCTACGATGTCTATGGTTCCAATGAGCAGTCCATGTGGGGAAGAGTACCTCCGCCCTGCAGAATAAAATATAACCTTGTCCCTCTCTGTCATCTGAGGCCCTCACTTCGGAGTCCTGGGTCGCCTTCCGACTTTTGCTTCTCTATTTTACATCTTGAGCATATATACGGTCTTGAGCACCCCTGTTAGTGAGACCATTGGCACGTATGTGACAGTCCACAACGCCAACCCAGTACTTCTTGAACCTACCTCTCCTAGCCTCTTAGCGGGAACGTCATTTCCAGACATTTGGTTGTAACTCTTGTTCTTAAATACAATACATCTGTTTTTATTGCAAGCTCAACATTCTGCAAGGTTCAACACGAATTGAATGATTAGATAATTGGCTGAAAGCCATTCTTGGCGTATAGTATCTATTAATCGACTTATTAGTAAACAATTACAAACCAATTCGTTATCAGCTAGCAGCTAATACACAATACATAATGTTACTAACTAACCTGCTTTATTCAATCACAGTTCGGTTGACCGGAAAAACTGATTTTGATAACGTAATAACCAGTTTATGCGCGCATTAGTAGTGACCTGAAAATTATGTATGTATGAGTTTAAACAGTGACTGAAACTTCATTCAAATGTCCACGCATTGCAATATGATATACGTAAGGGTCCTGTTGTTGAATTTATTGATAACTAGCATCACTCCATTCTACTTCTGTCCTAATATCGGGATAAAAAGTAGCCTATATAACGGTGATTTTATAGTCATTTCGGAAAAAATGTATAAATTTCTAATGGGGATTAAATTCAGTTTATTTTTTTAGAGTTTATTGATATATGCATTTGCAAACATTTCAAAGAAACCTTTGCTCTGTAGAATATTAGATTAAAAATTTAATTCATACAACTTCACTCGCGAATAAATCCAGACGTCGCTCGCCCTTTTCGTGGACGATATGGAAATACCACGGTTTCCACTCACACTCAACTCTACACTTTTGACATCCAACACAAGAGGGCGTCCAATTTCATTCGGTTTGAGCACGACATAGCCGAAAAGATTTCCGCACGAGAAACAAAAGCTGTACCTACTTACTTTGTGTGTGTGTGTGTGCAGTAATAGCGTGCGCGGCGCTGGCGTTCCTGCTGACGCCGCTGTGCCAGTACATCGCGGGGTCGGCGGGGCTGGGCGCGCGCTCGCCGGTGTGCGGCCGCTACTCGGCGCCCGAGCTGGCGGCGGCGCTGCTGGCGGCCGCCATCGTCGCCGTGTGGGTGCTCACCGGACACTGGCTGCTCATGGACGGTGAGGAACATTATATACTACTTTATTTTAGACGCAAATTTTCCCTCTCTTCCCTTACTGGCGTGTTGGTCCAGAAACCATAGCGAAAATTGTAGGGCGCCAATAAATAAGTAGGGAGTCAAGAAATGTGCGCCCGAAAGAGAGTAGCAGGTTTAATATTTTTAAGCAAAAGCTAAAGGCGTATTTATTAGAGAAATGCTATAACGACGTTGATGAATTTTTGAATTGTAATAATAATATTATATAAGTTAGAATTTGGAATTGGCATGTCATGAATCATGATCATAATTTACTTATATTTCGATAATTTTAATAATTTTAATGATAATTTGACAATTTTATGCATTTATTTAATTTTTAATTTATGTAATTAAACATGACATATCAATTGACATTCCTAATATTCACTATTTTTGTAGACATTTTTATTGATTCGCATGATTTTAATTATTATTGAAATTTCAACACAAATTATGTTTGTTCCGGAATAAATTGAATTGAATATAATATTCTATGGTCGGGTAATTAACAAACCTTGCGCTTTTCAACAAAGAGACCCAATAAACCAGCACAATTAGAGCATATTCGTCTCCAAGTTTGACGACAGCTACCTATATCCGAAATTAACCGAAAGGCTGCAGATTGAGAGCCTTGTATTACCGGATTTAGTAGGAAGGAGTGAGATAGAAGATCTGTATCCAGAAATTTTGGCGTACATCTATGTTGCGGACAATCCTTATTATTTTGGCGCCAGCTTGAATCACGCCCAAATATAATCGTAAGTTGTAATTCCAGCGATGGGCATGGGTCTGTGTGTGACGTTCATCGCGCTGATCCGCCTGCCGTCACTCAAAGTGTCTACATTGCTGCTCACCGGTCTGCTGCTATACGACGTATTCTGGGTCTTCTTCTCATCCTACATATTCACCACGAACGTCATGGTTAAAGTAGCCACAAGGTAATTGTTTTTTTTATTTAAATTATCCCACTGCTGGGCAAAAGCCTCGTTAAATCTTTCTATCTCTTGTTTAGCTGTTGCTATATCCCAAAAATCTTTCAATATGATGTTGTAATATAATCTGTTTTACAAAGGCGCGAAAACTTTATTGCGCAGTATAGGATTAGTAGTATCGAAGTAGTACATCGTACTACCGCTAGATGGCACTATACATGTAGCATCGTCACAAAAAGCTGCGCATAGCAAGTATGCGCGGAGCAGAGCGGCAGTGGAGGCGCATTTATGCAACCAATTTACACATGATAATAATCGCATCACGGCCTCAAAGGGCTTGCTTCATTAGTCGAGTAGTCCTTTTTACCCGACTACGAGGATCAAATCAAAAGAGGATTATGATTTTTATTGGCTGCAAACGCTTTTTGACGTTTGTTCGCGAACTTTACCGATCTCTATCTTATCTTCTTAATATATATAAATCTCGTGTCACATTGTTTGTCCTCATTGGACTCCTAAACCACTTAACCGATTATAATAAAATTCGCACACCATGTGCAGTTCGATCCAACTTGAGAGATACGATAGTTTAAATCTCAAATTATAGTCGCAATTTTAATTTAATGCTAATTATTTGTCTGTTATTATTTGACAGTCACAATTATCTGTTAACTCCAAATGATTCTAACAGATGTCGATACCTTTCGACTGGGTTGAGTAAGTAATCAATAGATGGCGCTGCTATGGTAAATCTACGAACGTGTCATATAAGCTACATTTTAACAGCATACTTACCACGTGTTGTTGACGCTATTAAACGCAGACGAAGTTGCGCGGGTTAACTAGTAGTACTATAAATGTAAGCCTTTACATGATGTATGTGTGTGCGCCAGGCCGGCCGAGAACCCCATGAACGTGGTGGCGCGGCGCCTGCAGCTGGGCGGCGCCATGCGCGACGCGCCCAAGCTGTCGCTGCCCGCCAAGCTCGTGTTCCCCTCCATGCACCACCAGGGACACTTCTCCATGCTCGGTACGCATTCGCCACACTTGATTGATAATATACATACATACATATTTCGCCTACCGTGATTCTCGGTCCCACGTAATAGGGGATGAACCTATTGTCGCCAATATGGCGCCTTGTAACAAATGGATATTCCAAAAATAAACTTCTAACCGAAAATGTTGCAGCTGAAAAATTTTTGAAAAAAGTTTTTGATCCGATTTCTTGCTATGCGGTGTAAATTGCAAGGATATTGATTACGTGCTTAGCCGCACAAGCCCTACCAATTTTTTGACCAAGTACTTGCTTAGAGGCTATGGCCCGGCGTGTTTGCACAAATGGATAAAGCTTACAGCTTACATAATAATGGAAAACTGTTTGCTGCGATAGTTTCACCACCCAGGATGCTTACTTATTTAAGTGCTGTGATAGCTTATACAGGGAAACCTACTACGGATCAATTTAACAAAAATGGGCTACTTTTTTCTTGTAATACTGTTTTTTTTTGGTAGGTACCATGATGTTTAAATCCTTTAAGTATATAGTTACATGAATTACGCTAAGAGTGTTTAAAATTCATGATACCTACCGAAAAAGTATTGCAATAAAAAGTAGCCCAGTACACTATCACCTGTTTCCGGGAACGTTCCCCTAACACTCTATATAAAGTTGATATTTTTATATTCGGATCATTTTTAGCACTTTTCAATTCAATATCAATTTGATGCTGACTGTACTACGAACTATCTGTTTTCATGTATTTATTTGACTATATTTATTTCAGGGCTAGGTGACATAGTAATGCCGGGGCTTTTGTTATGCTTCGTGCTCCGTTACGACGCCTACAAGAAAGCCAATTTAGTGTGCCAGATGGGACAAGTGCCTGGTCCTAGGTCCATGGTATGTATATGCGTATATAGAGTTCTACGTCAACTGAAATTAATATAAGTCAAAATCTAAAGTAATTAATTACTTGTTTAGAGGCTGGCTTACGACACAACGATTTACCAATAGGTAACACAGCAAGAAAGAAAAAGGATTTGATACCTTTATTAATTATGCTAAATGTTACTAAAAAAATTCTACTGTAGCCGATGTTTCCTGGCAGTTGGTTTTTAAATCTGCTCCGTTTTACTATAACTGGTTAGTGTTTTGTGCAACCTATTTGTGTTCGGTCGTGCTATGGTCTGACTACGAAGGCTGTACCGCGCCCTAGGTACGTGCACCGTGGCGAGGCAGGAGGTAAAGAAAGAACATAAGTCGAGAGCAAACGAGATACCGCCGTGAGCGTTAGCGACGAACTGACCAAATCTGACGGTCGATTATACAATACTCCCCCATCTGACCGTACATATACCCAAGGCGCGGTAATATAACGGTCGGTATACACGGTGATTTTATAGTGGTTTTGGAAAAAGAATATTTTGTTTCACACACAGTTTCGGTAGCAAAATCGACTGGAAGTTTTAATTTTGAAAAGAAAAAAAAAATACTTTATGTATGGCAATAATGTGCAGGTGAATAGAAAAATGTATGGGACGTGTATAAAAAAAAAATTTTTTTGCGACAAATTAGGACTTCCTTACGATTTTACTATCGAAATTGTAGCCAAAATTTTTTTTTTTTACAAAACCACTATAAAGTCAACCGGCATATTTACCGTTGTATACAAAGTGAATGTTGTGTGTCAGGGCTCGCGGCTGACGTACTTCCACTGCTCGCTGCTGGGCTACTTCCTGGGGCTGCTGACGGCCACGGTGTCGGCCGAGGTGTTCAAGGCGGCGCAGCCCGCGCTGCTGTACCTCGTGCCCTTCACGCTGCTGCCGCTGCTCACCATGGCCTACGTCAAGGTACACTGTACTGTATGTGTGTGTGTGTGTGTGCGCGCGTGTGTGTGTGTGTGTGTGCGTGTGTTGCAAGGCTCGCAGCTGACGTACTCTCCACTGCTGGGCTATTTCCTGGGGCTGACGATGGTCACAGTGTCGGTGGACGTGTTCAACGTATTGTATTGTCCACAAAGCAAACTCAGAGAGGAGGTGTTATAATCAGATTTCTCTGTGGGTCAATCTTAAATCATGGAGATTCTCTCGCGGGGGACAGAGCATTTGCACGTCGTGCACAATTCCACCTCCTCTCTGTGTTACTCCTTATATCATTATCATTTATTCAATCACTATCTTGTCGGCGAAATAGCTCGGAAGTGAATCCATTTTTATTCACTGTCCATCAATCACTTGAGACATCGATGATCATAATATTCCTAAATTAGTTATTCAAATCAATATCTAAATCATTTATTTAAGTTGTCACATTTCTGTAGGCGTTGTCTTATGTAAATGTCACTTTGTGTAAAGACCCTGGGTCTAATTCTAGCGTGATATCCTCCCCCAGGGAGACCTAAGAAGAATGTGGAGCGAGCCGTTCATAGCGCCGGCGGTGGGCAAGGCGGGCGCGGACTTCGACGTGTGACTGCGCCCGCGCCGCCCGCCCGCGTCGCCCGCGTCGCCGACGTCCTCCACACCGACCTCACTCACTCTCTACTCAACAATCGAACTTTGTCGTTTGGTGAGACAGTTCTAATACGAACATCGTCCGAACCGTGCTATGTAAGCTGAGAGGTATTTAATACTCTACCTACCCCCTCCACGGAAGGAACGCCCGCCGTGAAAACATCGATGTGTTATTGACGATTACCGTTTTAGGCAACCTCCTATTTGTTATTGTGATCAAAATTTGGTATTACGCGTGGGCTCGTATTTAATACTCTACCTACCCCCCCGGCGCCGAGTCACGCCGGCGAAAACATCGATGTGTTATTGACGATTACCGTTTTAGGCAACCTCCTCTTTGTTATTGTGATCAAAATTTGGTATTACGCGTGGGCTCGTATTTAATACTCTACCTACCCCCTCCACGGCGCCGAGTCACGCCGGCGAAAACATCGATGTGTTATTGATGATTACCGTTTTGGGCAACCTCCTCTTTGTTATTGTGATCAAAATTTGAAATACAAAATGTACGGCACATACGGTGATAACTAAAAATATAAATGAATAGATTATGTAATGTTACATTCGACTCTCTTCTGAACAGTACTACTATATTTGAACAAAAAAAGGAAATTAAACATATCCGTTCGATGCGGACATTTTTGTGAAAACTAAATTACGCATGTATTGTATATTTTTCAATCGAGAATTGGAACAATCACATCTAAAAGGTTTAATCCAATATTCTATACTGTGAATTATGTTACTTAACGAGAGAATTAACTAAACTATGTTTGAGGATAGTGGTGTATAACCAACACTTATTTATTTTTAAATTAATGAAACTTCCTTGACAATTTATTCATAACTTCGATACTATAGCCAATTTGGCTTTGGAGGTTCGATGGCAGTCGCTCCACGGAAAATATCGAAGTTCAGCCGCATCTTAGTTAGACTAGAAAGCCGACCTCAACTGAGTTGGAAGAATGATGATAATGATAGACAATTTTTTCTTAATTAATGTTTGGTATAGCAATGATAATTATTTTATTGTTCCTACAGTTTAAAATTAAGTAGATTATTTAAAAATGTCATGCATTAAATAAAATAGATTGATCTAGTTTGATCAGAAAGGAGTTGAACTGTAACATTATACTCTATCTACAAGTTGTGATAATGGTTTGGTATAAAAAAAAATCTTTTTCATTTTCGAAAATAAAAGTGAAATAAATATTTAATATTATCCCTGTAAAATATGTGAATAGCAAGTCGCACTACGTATATGTTTGTAATAACTGTACACGCATTACTGGGCCAACCGTGAGTTTGATGTTTACTAAAGACCGGTACTGGTCGACAAAGCGTGGGACGGCCCCCTGCGAGATGAGAAAGTCGCGGGTACCCATTGGATGTAGACCCCTTCCAACCGGTCGGATTGGATGGGGGAGGTCTATATTCAGCAGTGGACGTCCTATCACTCAAATGATGATGATGATGATGATGATGATGATGATGATGATGATGATGATGATGATGATGATGATGATGATGATGATGATGATGATGATGATGATGATGATGATGATGATGATGATGATGATGATGATGATGATGATGATGATGATGATGATGATGATTATAAAGATATAAGTTGTACTGTTTAGATTTATCGATACGCTTCTGGGCCTCTAGACACAGTTACTTTCTATTGAAGGAAGTTTTCAATTTATTATCAATGGATTAAACCTGCGGTGATTTTAATATTAAAAATCATCATCATTATCATCCTATGACTGACCATAGGACTTTCACTGCAGAACATAGGGCCTCCTAATCGATCTCCAGTCCGTACGGTTGGAGGCTACTATAGTAAAAATATATGAAAAAAAAATTTCGACTCACATGGATTCAAATGTCATTAAAATTTTATAGTCAAATTATAGATTTATGTCAATCCCATGCTTTACCTAGCAATTCTACTGGCGTTTTCGCCAATAGAATGTCTTTGTATATTATTCTGAGCGACAAACCTTTTCGTAACTACGCGACTTCGTAATAACCGACACATTTATGTGGGTTTAGTTTGCCGCCAGTTCTATCTTTTATATTAACCTATTGAAATGTACTGCCTTCTCACGTTACGAATGCGTTTGAAACGTGACGTCACTCAGAATAATTGCCTCCATTCTGTTGATATTAAAATGTAACATTGGTGTCGATTCCGTTGTACATTCTACCAAACTAAACTAATATTGATTTTAAAACTAATTCTGTGGTTATTTTGTTTCTTAAATTGACAAAAACAAGCAGAAACGAGGCGTAATGATAAAAAAAGAGTTTAAAAAAAATCTTGTAACAAGCATGATAAAATGAGTTAAAGTGAAAATTTAAATTACAGATTATTTATATTTAGTTTAGTGAAAATGTATAACAGAATTCATACCATTGGAACACAAATAAATTATATACTAGATACGAAAAGTGAATAGAAATCCGCTTAGTGAACAAACGGATAAGACCATAGGATCTCATCTAAATTTTTATCAAAATTTATTACTCCGACTGTTTGTGATTTATTCTTTAATAGCATGGTAACACTTTTATGTCGTCAGAATATGCACATGTATTTATTTAATAAACAGTCAGTTGTATTCGGTAAGGTAATGGAAGGTATAGTTCCCGGTATACTTTGTAACCCCAAATCACCTCCTCCGCAACCGTACTACTCGTGCTATCCTCAAAAGACGCGGAGTGCGCGTATTTTGTAGCGTGATTCAGGTCAAGATATATGCCGGTAACTATACGGCAGTTAGACACCAGTCAACGATAGCCGTAAACGCCGATACAACAACCGAGAATAAAAAAAAGTTTGTTCTCCATATAGCTCAACACACAGTGCCTGTATTGTGTGCCATAGAGTATCTGATTGTCACCAATCATCAAATCACCTCTGAGGATTACTTCTGTTTCATTGTTTCTTGTCTATAGTCAAAATAATTTTATCGGTGCACTAAAAAAATGGACTCGACGCACGATTTAAATATAAAATAATTATAATTAAGTTAAACATTTTGAAATAAGCAATAATGTATTAGTTGAAGGCCAGTAATGCGACATATTTCAATTTTTTACACACGATTGAATACAGTGGGATATTTTATTTTTGACTATCTCTAAAAAAAGTACATTTTTAATTTCGGTGTTGTTACAATAAAAGTAGGTTGTTGTCATTATCGATTTGTAGACAACTAACCCGAAACTACGGCTGTCAAATAGCACCTTTTAAATTATTTAGACTATTATAGTTGCAGTACAGTGATGACTCTTCTATCTAGTATATATTTTCGAGATATAGCGCAGGGTACCCGAATTATAATGAATACTGCGGTATACTAGGAAATCTTATAAAAAATTTATTGACGAACACAATGACAGTAATAATATTGGTATTTTAAGAATACTCAGTCATTTTTTCTTTATTATGTATCATTTTTTACTTATGATTTTTTACATTTTGTGGCGGGTAATATAGCCCTTACGAATATATGTTACTGTGACTTAATATAACAAATATGATGATGCTGTTATCGTAAAACAGTAATTATGATTAGCAAATAATTATTATTATAGAAACGCTGGCTATTAATAAACATTTTTCTATTTTATCTATGAAGTGATTTAAAAAAATTACGGAAATATTTTGCAATTTGCTGAATGTTTCCATATGTGGAAGAAGTATATTGATATATGAGATAATTCCTTATATAAAATTTTATATAGGGCTACCAAATACAATTTTACTTCTTACCATATCCAAGGGTTATATTACGACGCCTGCTTTTCATTCTAAGTTGTCTCCTACGAGCCGCCGAACAAGATAACAATTCTTTGTAATCTGGTTATTTTCATTTAGTTACGATCTTTGTACGAATCTCATATCCATTTAACACATAAGCATATTTTTCTACTAAATCAAGATCAAAACTACAAATAAGTGGTAAACAACCATTATATATATCTATTAGGGGAAATAAATACTTTACTGCGTTCACATTCGCTCTGCAATTTGAATTTAAATTATGACCCAACATGGGACACGGCAGTGCGAACTGTGCGCACACGCATATTGCACGGCGTTATAGTTTGTTGCTAAGTTTACGCCGGATGTGCGACGCCACGACGAAAATTAAGTAGATAACATAAATTGACGTTACAAAAATAGTATATACGGTCGCAATTATTTAATTTTGGAACAAAATAAATTTAGACATTTTAATAAAAAAAGTATCGCAATCATCACCCTGTCCACTATGTTATTTTGAATGATCAAACTTTGTTGTCACTGCCTTAGACTGATGTTTTCAATAAAGATTTTTTCTATATGTTGAATGGAGTATTATAGACAAATGTTAGACTAAAATATTAGATTATAAGCTACTAACTATTGTTGTTATTATTATGACGACTGTATTGTTGTTGTAAATTATTTGATTGAATTTAATACGAGATGTTAAGACACTACATCATAAGAGGTATACTTGGTATGTGTGATTTAATTTTTATAACGATTTATAACAGTTTAGTTTTGGATTTATTTTGTACTAAGTGGTTATTATTGATAAGTTTAATGGTTTGCGAACTAAATATGTACTATTAACATGGAGCAGTATTTTGACTTATGTGATGTAATATATTTATTGAGGCTTAATTTTATAAAATCATGACATGTCGCCTTATGAATTTTGCTGATGTCATCTTTCAGACAATGTTAGTCTAATTTTGAAGTTATTGCTTTGTGTTTTCAGTGTAAAGTGTAACCAATCATTTTGGTGTATTTTATAGATATTTATATACATAGTCACTGAAAGTTTCTCATTGATGTACATAAGTTCATAAAGATAATATTAAGATTGATGTTTCATTATTTGCATCACTGTTTCATCTCATCATTGATCTTGAGACTATTACTGTAAATATTTGATGCCCACACAATTCATTACCTGCCAAACATGGAAAAAGGCATTTAATATTTTTATATGTATCTGTGGGAGTATGTTATATTGCTATAAATACTTAATAAAAATATTATATGACATTACTTCAGTATTTTTATTTATTGTTCATACTGCAAGAGGCTCAGAAGATAACGAGAAAAATCTATGCTTATAATATGAACTATAAAAAATCGAGAAACAAGAACTTGAAACTTTGTCCCAATTGGAATTTGGCAAATCAGTTTGGCCAGGAGGAAAAGCCCGTATCGATGGAATATCACCAGTGGTGACTGGTGATATTCCAACCATTGCTATTTGGATGGGTGCATCCAAATAGCAATGGTGGTCACAAGCACTTTGTGACATGGATCTTAGACTCAAGGCATGAGAGAATGCAGATTGTTTGAATATAATCTGACTGGTAGATATAGGTTTGTTCACCATTGTAGTACTGTGCTATTCTTGAAATACAGCAGCAAAAGACAGTAACATGTGCTGTGTTAGAGCACATTCTGATCACATGTTTGGTTCACAATTCGTGCCTATATTTTTTTTCAGTCATGTTCCAACCCAAGTAATTTAGAAATCTTGAATTTCACTGTGACTAGTAGAACTCTAGGAGTTATGTATTTATTTATTTTTTACATACCATTACTTATTACCTCCTGATTACTTCATGAAGTATTTTTCTGTTTTCATGACCCACAAAAATCTGTTCCTAGAACATTTAGAGAGGTTCCTCAGTTACCAGTAATTGCATTCACAACAGCACCCATTTCTAACATGATTGACTATATTGTAATACTAAAATGAAAATAATTTTGATGCAATAAGAGTTTATTTACTAGGTTTACTAGGTACTTGCTTAGTAGTATCTCTTTTCTCAATGAATCTCAGTTGCTTCTTTCTCATTCGTTTAAGTTTTGCTGTATTTGTAATTACTTGTACAATTTCAGATTTCTTTTTATTTTCTTCAGTACGCTGAATGTTCTGTCGCCTCCGTTCCTTCTTTTCAAGTTCTTTTTGTTTAAATTCCTCTAACAGTTGTTTTGACAACTCCTTGGTTTTCTTTAATTCTAATCGTAGTGCTGTTTTCTTTTCAAAGCTAGATGTCAATCCTATGGTCTTGTTAACTGTTGCAAATCTGAAACATGAGTAATATTAGACTATTTTTTTATGATTAGTTGAATAGTTCATTATTTGCATATCAATAGTTAAAGAAATGTTTAATTTCGTCACCATTCGATGTAGTCGCAAGCAACAGGTAGTATGTATGTTTCTATTTTAATCCAAGAATATACATAATATTACTAAATGAGAAGTAATCACTACATAGTATAAAACAAAGTCGCGTTCTCTGTCCCTATGTCCCTTTGTATGCTTAAATCTTTAAAACTACGCAACGGATTATGATGCAGTTTTTAAATAGATAGAATGGTTAAAGAGGAAGGTTTATATATAAGACCAACAATAACATCATGTGCGGAACAGGAGTGAAAAATGTTGTAAAAACGGGGTGACGCAGACGAAGTTGCGCGGGTCAGCTAGTCTATAAATAAAACGTACCTTTCCTTTTTAGACTTCCAAAAGCGACCAGACTTGGGTATACCTCTAATCGGTTCATTTTTGTTTGAACTTTTTTGGTTATCAACAGTTACTTCATTCTCATGCTCTTTTGTATCTTGATTTTTAGTTATGTTAGCGACTATAGCGAGTACTTTATTTTGTGTTTCGTCAGTCATATTTACATTAATATTGTGTATTAACTAAATGTAAATCGAACTTTATCCCAAATTATGGGATTGTAAACACACGAGTACTACTGAGTACTACACACACGTGATCGTGAAAGAAGCAAGGGTAAGAAAGATGACATTTATGACAAATGACAAGACAACATGATTTTCAAACTGTCAAACTATAACCCCTTTTTCCTGGCTCGATCCTTGAGTATTTACCAGTGTCAAGTAATTTCATAATATTCTACAGCGTTTTCGTTTAGCATTTAACCAAAGTCAAAATCTATAAGTCTAGTAAGTGCGTTATTATAGTCAAGTCAAAGTGATAGCCCATGCAGCACAGTCAGTAATGGATATGTTACTAGAGACTTCTATTATTCTACAGAGTTTTGAAACCATCACGAGAAAATCACAATTCACAGCAATATGCCACTTTCCTAATTTTGTGCGCGCTGTTCAAGATGTTATGTCTAAATACATAATTTTACACATTCAAACTCGAATTAACACCAATTTTAGAAAATGAAACCCTACTGAAGTTGAAGTTCTGTTTCCTGAGATGGTGCAAAAATACCCAAACATAGCCTAGATCTTGGGCTTTTATGAGCGTTTTTTTTTACTTTAAGCTCCTACCTAGTCTCACATTTCACTTACTTGGTTCGCTCAATTCCAAGAGGAAAACGTGTGAAACTCATTTGTCAAACAGCACCAACTTAAAGATGAGATTAGCTTGACTCCGAAGGTCTTGGTGGAGCACTGTAGTTTTTGTTGATGTCTTGTCTAGTGTCATAGTGAAAGCTATGTTCTTTAAGTACTGAAAAGAGTTGAGTGATAGAATGTAAAATTTAACGCATACGCCGGTTCGGTAATTCGGTGGGGCGGCGCGGCGACCAGCGACAAGCGCGTTCTCAAGCAAAAGTTCCTTTTCCTTGCAATACGTAAAAATTGAAACGAATATTTGGCAGTGGCAAGTGAGTGTGCAAGTACTGCAGTGACAATACTGACAATTTTGACATTTCATAATCAGTGATTCACTTTTCACTTCGGAGTTCGGCCCAGAGATCGAGAATTTCCTCAAATTACTAATAATATAGGAGCTGAATTACAATAAATCAGTGTCAATAACGTTATGCATTAGTTTTGGTGAAATTAAGTTGCTTAGTTTGTATGACACGTAATTATACTATCTGTAGTTTGTAAACAAAGCTAGTTTATTTTTTAAATTCTCATTAAACTAATAAGAGTTAAGGGTGCAACAGTTTTTAACATGCCCGTAAGTATCATTTAATGCTACACTTTTTGTGCCTGTACGTGCTGACAGTATTCGGATATAATATCATTTATTTTCCTCAATAGGCTTATCATTCAACTTTGACAGACTACACCCAATCTGTGGGAAACTTAGCTCTGCTGCCTCTACGTACCACGTTCAGAGGCCCAGCTCCAATTAGCCCGAAAATCGAACTAGATATCGTAGAAGAAGCCCTCAACTATTTCAAAGCTAATGTGTTTTTCAGATTCTATGAGATAAAGGTATGAATCTGTACTAATGTGTTTATAGTTAAACATGTGGCCTAGTCATGGTTAATGTTATGATTATTCCAGTCTGATGCTGATAGAGTCCTCATTTACCTCACATTGTACATTTCCGAGTGCTTGAAACGCCTTCAGAAGTGTTCCAACAAAAACCAAGGACAACAGGAAATGTATATGCTGGCCATATCTAAATTTGATATACCTGGAGAACCTGGCTTCCCTCTCAACTCAGTGTATGCTAGACCTACTAGCACTCAGGAAGCTGGTATGTAAATGAGTAACCCATTTCTACATTCATGTTGATGGCATGTCATTCATAAAATTCGTTAATTTTTCATTATCGTTGCAGACTTGATGAGGCAATATTTACAGCAGATGAGACATGAGACTGGTGCCCGAGTCTGTGAGAAGGTAATATTTGCCATAAAACCTTATTTTTTGCTTAACTTTCATATGATAAAATCTAGCATGGATAAAGTATAAATATGATAAAGCCACATCCCCCACAACTCTTATGCAATATCCTATCTCTCTGTCTGTTAAGTTCTGTAAATGATTTTTATATTTTGTAAAACTCATCATGTACAGTTGGCGGAAGAAGTATTCATTTAGCATTATTCTCTGATATTGCATACCTCATTATAATTGTTATTATTGGATTTTTTTATCAAATCAACTGTATTTTTGAGTTGCGATCGCTGTGTAAGTTTCACGGCAGCACCACTATTCACCCATAGTGATGCCCAATGTAATTTTAACTAATTTCTTTTATCGCTATAGGTATTTGCCACAGAGGACGGCAAGCCAAGCAAGTGGTGGTTGTGTTTTGCCAAGAGGAAATTCATGGACAAGTCACTCTCAGGGCCTGGACAGTAACCAGTACTAACCAAAGCTAGCATTTATTTTTCTTTAACTATGATTATATATTAATACAGACATTTATAGACCATTCCATTGCCACCTTTATGCCCCTTTTAATATGGTGCATTACTATTTCTTTTTTTATTATGTTGTGTAACTCTTTCAATCACTAAATGTTAAATATCAAGATTGTTATTCATGATTTTATGTGTTTCTTGACAATATTTAGATTTATTATGTACTTATAAAGAAGTCAATAAACTTTTGCAATACAATATAACTTTTATTTGGTGGGTAATATACAATAACACATTATAGTGTACAAAAATATAATATGTACTTGTAAAAAAATACAGTGTACATTATTACAAACTATGAGTATGATGTAATGACATAAAAATTTCATTTGCTGTGGTTGCAGTACCCTAACAAATTATATAACAGTTCATAGTAGAGTCACAATAAATCAGGAAATAGAAGATACATATTTAAATCTGGCAGCTTTCACAAACAGAATAATAAATAGAACAAAACATAAAAAGAATTGTACTTTATAGGAGATAGTATGCTAATAAAATGATTTGTTTTAAATACTAGGTACTATTAGTCTTCAAAGATTTTATAAAAAAACATATCTACAATAAGTCTTACACTTAAAATTATAGTTGCACCTACAGTCTCCATGTATAGGAGAATCAGTTGAGGCCATACTCCTTGATTAGCTGGCCAGCTATGACCAGCCTTTGGATTTCAGAAGTACCTTCATATATTTCTGTGATTCTGGCGTCGCGGTAGTGTCGTTCTGCGGGCATATCTGATACATAGCCCATGCCTCCTAGTATCTATAATTATAAAATATTGTTATCAAGTCATAATAAAGAATTATACAGAAAAAGCATGACGCGAAGACGCCATGAATAAAGTGGGAGAAGTCGTTTTCAATATGCCTTACATCATATAAGGCATATGATATGATTCTATATTTGTTTTAAGGCTGGCGTCACACTAGCATTTATCCAGCGTAGGCGTTCGATGAACGTATGCACAGCGCAGATTACTGTGACTGTGGATTGCACATGACACTCCAAGTAATGCGGCGCATGCGTCGCGCACGCCACGCAAGTACAGCGTACTCATATGTTCCAGCAGAGACACACCACATACGTTCTGCGCTGCGCATACGTTCATCCACGCATACGCTTTATAAACGCTAGTGTGAAGGCAATCTAAATGGTATAAAGTTCGGGAAAATGTGTTACCTGGATACATTGATGAGATAAAAATGTTGCCGCCTCTGAAGCTGCTAGCTTGGCCATTGCGGCCTCTTTTGTATATGGTTGTTTGTTATCCTTTGACCATGCTGCCCTCCATGTGAGTAATCGAGCTGATTCCAGTCGCAGTGCCATATCAGCCAATTTTGTTTGAATAGCTTGTAACTTCATGATTGGCTTTCCGAATGCCATACGCTTTGAAGCATATTCAGCAGCTACATCTAATGATGCCTAAAAATAATTAAATGTGCATAGCTTACAAGTTATAGTTTTGAGTCAACAAAAAGTGCTATAATTGAATAAATTAAAAAAAAAATTGACCCAAAAATTGTCTATTTGTCTATATGGAATGCATGTCCCTGGTGGTACGGATATTAGGGTGAAACATAAACAATATCTAGGCTTAAATACATTTAAGGAGCTTATATTATTGTGGGATCCCAAAAAAACAAATTGTGAACAGAAAAGAATAATATGAACATTCTTTCAGAAGACAAAATGTTTACCTGTGCTATTCCTAAAGCTTGTGAAGCAATTCCAATTCGTCCAGCATCTAGGGTTATCATTGCTATCTTAAAACCTAAACCAGGCTCTCCTAGAATATTCTCTTTAGGGATATCACAGTCTTCAAACATTAGGGAGCATGTGGACGAACCCCTGATTCCCAACTTATCTTCCTTCTTTCCCAATTCTAAACCCTTTATTGGTTTTGGCACTATAAAAGCTGATATTCCTTTGTGTTTTTTACTTTTATCTGTGGTAGCAAAAACAACAGATGCTGTGCTCTCATAACCATTGGTAATCCAACACTTTGTGCCATTCAATGTCCACTTGTCTCCATTATCTTTTGCTGTAGTTGAGGCTGCACCTGCATCTGATCCATTACCTGGTTCTGATAATGCGAAGCACCCAACTGTGTCACCTGAAAAACAAATGATGGCTTGAAGTAGAAAAATCTAAAATAATTATATTAGGGATTAGCATCACTCAAGGCATGGGAGACTACAACCTCTGACCAAAGAGAAAATGACCCCATTGATGGTTACTTGAAAGATCATAATCAGCAGATGGCTTAGTGGAGAGTATAGCTTGATATCCTCTCCTCTTTGTGGGTGCTGGAGGGTACTCTGACTAAGAGCTGCACATAGGTTATCTTTGTTCATAGCAAAAAAAAACGTAGAAAATCTTACCTGTAACAAATGGTGTAACAAAATCTTTCTTTTGTTTATCATTACCCCAGTGTAAAAGTGGCCCTAAGTACAACGAATTGTTCACAGACATAATCACTCCAGCCGTTGCGCAACCACGGGATATCTCCTCTAGGGCAATGGCATAAGCAAGGTAGTCTAGTCCAGCACCACCTAGTTCTTCAGGGGTAGCTATAGCCATGAGTCCCAGGTCACCCATTTTTTTAATAGCATCACCGGGGTATAAATGTTCACGATCATATTTGGCTGCATTTGGTTTAAGTTCGCCTTCAGCAAAATCGCGACAAGTTTTGTAAAGCATTTGATATGTATCTGGTAGTGCTGACAGAGAAGCAATGCATCTTGTCTGCCTTAGTGTCGCAGGAGCTGTAAATAAATGAGTACCGTTAATCGGGATGAATATTAAAAGAATTCTTCCAAACACAGTCAAGAATAGTTTGTGTTGTGTACTTACCAAGAACTTGTACGATTTTTGTAAAATTCATAGTTATCTGTTTATTATTTAGACACAAAATAATATGGCATAAATGGTATCCTTCTTGAATATTTATTTCATGTAAAGTAACAGCAGAGAATTCATATAAAAGTTTGGGAATATCTACTCAGGACTTTGAACTCACAAAAATAAATTGAATGAAAGTAAACTTTACTATCTGTCATTCTATCTCTGTCAATAACATAACAGTTTGTCGATTTGGAAAGTTTTGGGACATATTTTTAAAACATATTTGGTACCTTTTTTTGTGAAAGATCTTGAACAACGTATACAAGTCAATTTAAATTAAGCGTTGGTGGCTTAGTAGTGGTTTAAGGTAAGAGAGACCCTCCGGGTTCGAGTCCTGGTCATTACACTACCGACGTGAATTCACTTCTAACACTAGCAATAAATATAGGTAGATTAGTGGTAGGAGAAACAGCTTTTTAAAGAATTATTAAAGTTTCGTACAAGAGTAATTCTTTGAAAAGTTGTTAATATAAAAGTTAGTAGAATATTTTCAATGAATTGTGACTTCTTGTGTTGGTATCAAATCTCTTTGAAGCCTCTATAATAGTAAAGTTTCTAATACTTTACTAAGACACAATCTTCCATCATCTCTATCATCAACAACAACAATCATTGGAATTAGAATAATGATTGTGAAAAGAAAGCGATGTGTTTACTTTGTTTAGAATTGATATATTTTATGACATGGTAACTAGGAACTTTGTCCTAGTTACCATGTTATAAAATCCTAAAAAAAATAAAGTCATCTGTCAAACAAAAATATAAAAAAATAAGAAATTACAATGATAAAATGGAGATATTGTTGAGATTTGTACCAACAAATCCAATTAGATTATCTATTTCTAGAATTTTATTAACTCAAGTAGCTCGTTATGCAAGGTATGCATCAGAAATAATATTAAATGTACATAACCTCTACGTCATTTTATATTAAAAAAATTACTGTATTTCAGACTGGCGGAGGTTGGTAAACTCGAATCACCAAAGACTAGTGGCAAATATGATACAGGCCAGTTAATTTTGCATAAGGTATTCGGATATCGAGGAGTGATTCTGTTTCCCTGGTTGGCTCGAGTATATGATAGAGACGCAACAAATAAGAAGGAGAATAAAGATGCTTCGACAGCACCGGACTCTGGAGATTCTCTGTCAAATGTTGGCAAGGAAGTCAAGGGCAGAACTCATACATTCTATCAAGTTCTTATAGACACCAGAGATGCTCCTTACATTGTAAGAATTTCGTTATACTAAGAGGAATAATATCATTAAAGTGTTAGTCCATTTTTTCTCTCTGTTCCGGTTTAACTAGCTGGACCAGTGCTGATTTAAAAATGAGTATATTTTGTGCCCCACTATGCATCTAATGTTGTTTACAAAAGTGTTTAACTGCCAGTTAGTTATGTGAGTCATGAAAAACAGTAATTCTACCACTAGAGTAGTAAGGATAAACCTACAAATAAAATTTAAAAGAAGTATACCTTTTCATATTATTTTGAATATAACTTTCTCAAGTAAAATAAGTGATAACATTTTAAAAATCCTCTAAACCTACTACTCAACCAATAGAAGATTGGTATTTGTTATTGATTGCACTTGAGGCCCACCAAAGGCCCTTTTCTATGCAATAAGTTGGGGATTGGGAAGTTTTATATAATTCCCCAATGTCTGTGCATCTATCAACACCTTTCTACACACAAGCATTCCAAAAGTTGTAGAGACATAGGGCATTCAAAATAAATTGTTGCAGAATGACCTCTGTAACTAGAGATGATGTGCGTTTAAATAAAGTCCAGATACTCATGCCTTTCTCCTCTTGGGTTATGCAGATACAGCAGTTTCAAATTAAACTGTTACATAATATTAATATAAGATGTACTAAAACAATAGTACATCTAAGCCGCGGTAGCCTAGTGGTATGGGTAATGGACTGCTGAGACGAGGTCTCGAGTTCGATCCCAGGTTTACCATGGCACACACCAATGACTTTTCGATGCTTTTCGAAGTTATGTGTGTATTTTATCGCAGGTTTATAAGTGCCTCGGAGAGCACGTTAAGCCGTCGGTCCCGGTTGCCATACAAACATCTATGGCAGTCGTTACAGGTAGTTGGAGCCCTCAAAATCCAACCAGCCTAACTTGGAACTTCGATATCGCCATTGGTCATTAGACCATTGGTTGTGGAGGTCAGATGGCAGTCGCTTCACGGAAAATATCGAAGTTCAGCCGCATCACAGTTAGACTGGAAAGCCGACCCCAACTGAGTTGGGAAAAAGGTTCAGGGAATGATGTACTAAAACAATAGTACAATATTTTTATCTGTATTGCAGCGTGCTCAAACTGAAGCTGTAACCTTCCTTGGCAACCAGGAGTCGAGTCGTAGCCTGTATGCAATACCTGGACTAGACTATGTGGCTCATGATGACATCATACCCTATACATCGGTGGAAAGGGTCCCGTTGCAGCATGAGCTTTTTGATAAATTCCTTATGCATAATCCAGATAAAGGTAATGAATGATATCTTTAATTAATCTGTAGTTTAGATAGATTATTAAGAATAACTCTTCCATGGCAGGACACTCATGCTCATGAACCTGACCCTGAGAGGGAAGCCTCCACCAGAACCTCATCTTGGTCAGTATCACCAAAGATCATGGCAACCTCAACTTCTGTAATATTCTTCATGGACTATAGACAAAGAAAGGGTATTAGTGTGTTTTTTTTATACTACGTAGGTGGCAGACAAGCACACGGCCCACCTGATGGAAAGCGGCCACCGTGGCCTATGAACGTGTGCAACACTAAGGGTGTCACACACGCGCTGCCCACCCTGAAGGGAAAGGGGGAGAGCTGGGAAGAGGTGGGGAGGCTAGGAAGGGGAAGGGAAGGAGGGGTATAGTGAGCTCTGGCTACCCCACTTACCGGCGGGAACACAACACGATGGTTATTATGACCGCGGTCTTCTGTAGGGCGGAGGTACTTCCCCAGTTGGACAGCTCATTTCGGACGGGAGATACCGTCGTGTCCTACCTGCGTATTAAACGTGTGTTTGTATAGTTGTATGTGTCTACCTACCTTCATGCTGGGGTACTCATTATTACAGACCCACCATTTATATCTCAAGAAACTCTCAGAGCTTGGCAGAAGAAGAATCATCCATGGTTAGAGCTAAGCGATGTTCACCGCGAAACGACCGAAGGCGTGCGCGTCACCGTTATACCGTTCTATATGGGCAGTCGTGAGTCTCAGAACTCTGCTGTTTACTGGGTAAGATAACTTTAAATCCTATAAAGTCCTATAAATTCTGAATCTAACATTTATATAACTCTGGGCACTTGTCTTGGACCTGGGTGACGAGCGAAACGACCCCCTTTTAAATATAATCTATTGCAGGAATTGTTTTGATATAATCTATTTATTAGACTTGAGCTCGTCCACCGCCTAAACCAAGTAACTGTGTCGTAACCACTTGCGAATTGCGATCCAAGTCTTTTACATACTTGGTCGAAAACAGTTACGATCGAGGATGTTACCTTCCTAGTTCGAAACCAAACGGGATTGTCCTAGTTCGAAATTAGATATATTTACATTTCTTTCATAGGAATTTTTAATTGACGAGTGGATTCTAATAGTTACCACGAAGGAAGAATTAGTGACTAATTTTTCGATCGCAATTGTTTTCCTCGATCTTGTATACTGGTTTCGAACTAGGAAGAAAACATCCTTCATCGCATTTTGAGGACATTTTAGGTCCGAGATAAATTTCTCGAGTTATTTCCGTCGACTGACGTCAATGTTCAGATTTGACAGAGCGATGTAACAATGAGGTGCGTGTATGCGTGCGCTTGCAGTGGCGTTACTGCATCCGGCTGGAGAACCTGAGCTCGCAGGCGGTGCAGCTGCGCGAGCGGCACTGGCGCATCTTCTCGCTGAGCGGCACGCTGGAGACGGTGCGCGGGCGCGGCGTGGTGGGGCAGGAGCCCGTGCTGGCGCGCCACTCGCCCGCCTTCCAGTACAGCAGCCACGTCAGCCTGCAGGCGCCCAGCGGACACATGTGGTGCGTAGCCCACTCTTATACCTTATATCTGAACACCCGAGCCGACTTGCGGTGTCAGTCTGACATATTTTTATGACTTGTGATTTGTTTCAACTAATAGAATTCGAAACTGCTTGCCAAATGTATGAGTATTATAGACTATTCGATAAAATGAAATGCCATAGAAGTAATAGAATTTGAAATTGTGTCGAATTTGAGACTTTATAGTCTTCTAGCTGTTGCCAGCGGCACCGCCCGCGTGGTTCCCCTTCTGATCCCGTTCCCGCTGCTCCATAAAAACCTTTCGTAGAGTTCAAGGAATAAAAAAAAAAAGAATTACTCGAATTGGTCCAGCCGTTTTTGAGTTATGCGCTTACCAACATATTTCGCGATTCATTTTTATATATATATATTAGCGGCCCGGTACGTGCTTCGCTACGTATAGATCTCGATCGATTTTGTGCAAACTTCACATAACCATCTAGATACTAAATAGTCCACACAAAGCCTAAACATTTGGTTTGGATAGGTGAGCTCGTTCTTGAGTTATAAGATTACAACGAAAAGTGGCACTGATTGTTGTATATATTATATTGATCGATAAAAATACCAGCCAATGTATGTAGCTAAAAGATTTCAGAATGTCAAAATGTTCACCAACAATACAGTAGTCTCTAATGAAGAGTTGTATGAAAGAATACACTGTTTAGGCATAGTATTTTTAGAAATTGAATCGATATCAAGCGTAGGTATGCTACTTGTCTAGGCTTGCTGCTTAGTATAATATAGGTACTTTTGTTTCATACAGGGGCACATTTCGAATGGAACGAGAGGACGGCTACACATTCGATTGCCGGATCCCGCCGTTTTCCTTGGAGAGCAAACCCGACGAAGGCGTACCGGTCGCGCCCGCCCCCACCGCGTGACCGATATCGACACACATCAGTTCACGGTTGAAATCATCGCACAGGCGAACAACTGGAGTTACGATCATACCAAGACTTCGAAGCCTCATGAAATATGGAAAATCGTGAACACTCGAAACTGGCGATTGTTGGGATGTAATGGATGTATTATCATTGTGATATTATACAAAATCAGTCATTTTATTTTAGCATCATTCTAGCTATCGACAAATAACCCTTTAATTTAGCTTTATTTATTATATCGTTAATAGATAAAAACTATTGATAATATTCATTGCATCCATTGTTTTTGTAAGAAAAAAATTCCTTAGTTGTTTTTAAAATATTATCTAGATCTGTAATAAATTACAGTATTCTGTTTATTCTGTATTGTCTTATTTCCTACTGTAATGGTAAAAAGAAAAACAGCAAAACGTATACTATCCGTAAGAAATTTTAATAACTTCAAAATAACAAAGAAGTAAAATTTGGAATTCAAACAATAATACATAATGAAAGCTAAACGAAACAAATACATAATTAACATTTGTAATAATAATACTTGTAGTGTTAACGATATCTATGGAAAGTACTTTATATAGGCTTTTCGAAATAACGGCGCATTGCATTTCACATGATAGTATTTGAATCCGTGAAATTTCATCTCTTTCGTATGGAGGGTAGTTTTAAAAAAGCACTTGAAACATAAGAGTGAATTTCCAAATTCGAAAACAGCTATTGACCACAGATATAAGTAAAACGGGAAAGATACAAGCGGTAGCGTCTCGAATCCTGCACGGATATATCGGATCAAAATAGGTTCACATGTCAGTCAGTTGGATCGTCGTTGTATACGACCTATTTTCTGAATCCAAATGCACTGTACTAACGTCTAAATTTCGGGTCGTACTAAATGCCACCGTCTAGGTTTACCTTTATTTAAGTAACTAAACAAATGGAGATAGATGGAAATTGAATGAACAAGAGTCCACTATAAGTAAATAAACAAATTTTTGGATCCGTAGCTTAGCAACAGTTAGTGTTGCGTGCAGTATTCTAGAGCTAGTTGACGAGTTAGCGATTAAAAAACGACCTGTATCTTTCATTTTTTACTTATAGCTTTGTTATTTACTCGTAATTTAAAGTACTTTATTTAAAAATATATGGCCTGACCCTCTGTTACCTTCATAGTACAAATAAGGTTGTCATTTTATACTGTCTAAAAGGTGAACATTACCGAACGGATATTGAGCCAACACTGCACCTACCAAGATATCGTTATATACCATTAGGTAAATATATAAATACTATAGTTCTATACCTGCTTAAACTCTGCAAAAAGCCCATGCAATGTTTAATGCCAATCTGTATTTAAGTTATTGAAATATTACAACATTACTTAATGCTTGATTATATTATTACAAAAAGGCACTTTCTATGCTTAAAGTAAGACTGTAGATATCTTTGGTAAAAAATTACTTACATGAATTAAATTCAGCTAAGCAAACTAATTACATCAAAATTTTAAATTTCGAACGTGTCTATGAATATCTTAGTTCATTATGTTGCGGTCGCGGAGCATAGCAAGATTGTGAACGAAGGAGTGTGGGTGCTCTAGTTAGAAGAACCAAATGTGTGTGCTCATCATATCGTGAACTATTTACGTTTTCGAAAACATCCGGATACGCGGCACAGGCAATATACGTAGTGCATGGACATAATGCCGCGTCTATATTTATGTAACATTTTACAGTGACCGTGTCAGAAGTGCGTGTCGGTCGAGTATTCAGCTGCGTGATAGCAGAACTTAAATGAAACTATCGATCGACTGGTGGCCGTGTCAGAACAACTCTAGTTTGTGTGCCCATGTACCACATTTTGTTACGTCCACACTCAACGTCATGTCTTGTGACACACTGTCCGTTCCGCTGTTCATGTCATAAATCTGGATGCACCTTAAGAAGGATGAAAATCAGCAAGTAATAAGTAAGATTCATTATAAACTGGCGTCCTATTGTCTCTGGATACTCCAATGTGAATGCACGGCGTATGCATATGCATAGGTATCTATTTTTTGATTATATAATACACCCCTACTGTCCACATGTCTTCCAATAAATAACTTAAGTACAATACAAGGGAGCTCACATTTGTAAATATAATTGACTAAATATAAAAATGTTTTAGCGTCTCCTCATATTGCTTATTGAAGAATTAAGCTAAAACTAAAAGCTTCAGGATCAACATTACACAAAAACATTTACACAAAACACGTCTATTTGCACATCGTGCAATCATACTTATAAGTATCACTTACTTCTCCGCGGGTTGTAGCCGCGTCCGCGATCAAAGTTAGTCTCTTACATTAGGCAACTCTAACAAAACTAGAGTTGTCGTAAAACGAGTTTGACGTCTCAACAACCAATCATCAGCTTATAAAAAGTATCCACAAGATGGCGGATTACGGAGATTGGTCGAAATTGTAGTTGACGAAGTTTCCTTCCAGTTGCCTAATGTAAGAACCGCCTTACTGTCGATACTAAGTGTACTACCCACATTACACTGGCTCATACTATTTTTACAATTATTTTAGTCCAGTGTTTACCAAACTTATACTAATTAGAATGCCGCCTTACCAAATTCCTATAACCCTATATTTTGCAAATATTATTAATATTTACACTTAAAGACACAAAATAGCGATTGACAAATCTATCTTTAATATAATATATTACGTTGTTATAATGTTTCTATAAAATGTTGAACCTAAAACACGACCAGAAAATGGCTGACAATTTTCTTATCTACTTGTGTATCTTAACAATATGTAAGATAAATTTTTCATATGATAGGATAATCGAGGGATGTATAAGATCCCTTTACACTGTCGGTATGTTTCACTAGGTCAAATTAACAGAAGCAAGCAGAGTCAGACTACAAACATTGTTTCTCAACCCCTAAACGGGTCGCCAAAACGGCAATAACATATGGAAATGCAATGCGTACATTGGATCTAGCCTTTATCAGCTAAGTACCAGAATATTTCCCTCGGTTTCTCATATGTGTGTCAAATTCATATCAACTTAACACTATATTGTATTGATGACATCTTAATTTTTTTTTTTTGCTCGGTTACTCCAAATAATCGACAAATATGAATATTGTACGTTCATTGGTAGAGGTCAACATTGTCATTGACAAAAAGCAACCAATGAGAGTTCTGTGTTTAGGCTGTCCGCTGTGTTGACCATCCTTCCTCCGCCTAACGGAGCGTTCCTCTATGTACTTGCACGGAACAGCACGCAGCGGACGGCTTTAATGCGTTAAGTTGACACAAGCTAAATAAACGTACAAGAAACCGTTGAGCGTTTGGCCACACAATCACATTTTTAACGATTTAATGTAGCAGTCCTTCAGTTTACTACGACTACGAACGTCATTTCCGTGCAGATTTCCGATCGACATTTTTAGAAAGGCTGAGAAACGACGCTACACAGCTATTCAACAATATCTACATAACATTCTCACTACCGAGCCAGCTGTATAATCAGCGCTGCACACATTTCGAAGAACTCCATTGTATGGTGGCCTTGTAACTGTGTAGGTGACAGGGGAGGTGGGATAGGGATGGAGGCCACTAGTGGGGAGGATGCGTCTTCTTCTGTGTCCTCTTTCTCACCAGACAAAGACTTGAAGTCAAGAAGATAAGACTTGTAGTCCACTTGGTATAATTGCAGGGACATCTTCACGTATTTATCCGTCATTTTGTTTAGAGTACGCACTCTGAAAAAAATTATATATTATGAAAATCTGACTAACTGGAATGGGGCGAGAAACTGCTTTTTTATCCCACCAGTATACCACTATATCTAATAAACAATTTTGAAACAACTTTTGAATGAAAATCAAAATGTTCAGCAGTAATCTCAAATCTACGTGAGACGAAAATCTCGAGATTATACGATTAACCATAGACACACAACATTCTATAATTTCTGATAGATCAGTAACAAAATGACAGACCAACACCAAAGTGACAGTAATCTTGATGCTAGCGACATCTACTTCGACCCGAGTTTATTCCCCATTAAGTTTGACGTGTTATACGGTAGCACTAGGTATAGCCATGCATAGTGGAGGACTCAATATAAAACACTTACTTCTCTCTTCATTCATTCGACCAGAATCGTCTGATGGGAGAATTAAATGGAGTCGTCAAGACCGCTCCTTGAGTTTGGGAGAGGTTCAGGTTCTGGAGTGGAAGTCCCAATGATGAGATGATGATGATCACTCACCTAACGTGGTAGGGGTTGATCACCTTCCACTCGTAGTCGAGAGCCTTCATAGCGCGGAACACTTCGAGCATAATATCGTTGGGTTTGCTCTGAGATCGAATGCCTAGATGCCACTTTGCCCTGGAATTTAGTTTAAAATTTGTAAGGTTTCAGTCATTTCGACTTTGTACATTATTTTGAAAGTGTTTCAATGACTCAATCAATTAGCCTATTGCAGTCGACTGCTGGACATAGGCTTCTTCCAAAATGCACCATTGCTCATCGAAAATGTTTTATCATTCTCTAAGCCAACTCAGGATCGGCTTTCTAGTCTAAGATGCGGCTAACTCCGATATTTTCCCAATGTTCTGTGATGCGACTGCCATCGGACTTCCACAACCTGCGTAGCAGTGGCGTTCACTACCCTCACGCCACAGGTGTCGTGCACAATAAAATGTCCATCCATATCCTTTTTCCTTGTCTACTCAATAAGTGAGGTAATGTTAATCTATATAAAAAGTGCATAGTGTTACCTCTTGACGGGTGTGCCCCGTGCCTTGTCCTGCGCGCCGTGCGGATGCGGATGCGGCGCGATCCGTTCGGGGTGCGGCCGTGCCGGCTCTGGTGGCACCGACGAGGGCGGGGAGTTCGCTGTGGACCGAAGTCTATGGTCAACAATTCATAGACAAAAGACTATGAACTTTTTTCACATATTAGATTTTATACGTACTGGCTACATAGAAATCTTTAATTTCAGCTTTAGCAGCTTCATCAGCTATTCTCTTGTTATCTATGATGAGATGGTAGGCGATCGCCAGCTGATCGTGTGGATCGCCGCTCAGCAATGCGTTGTGGACCTCATGTTCCTTAACCCCAAACTTATCACATACTTCCGATATTGCTTCCGTGTCTATCACACTACTGTCCTGAAGGAATTATTAGTGTTAGAAAAAATTTCAAAGGGAAATAAAAGTACAAAAATAAATTAATAAATAAAAAAGGGCAAACCTACACCAATTACCTGCTCAACAGGGGATGGGAATAGATATCCAGGCAAGTCTTTTTGGAACCATTCATGTTTTTTTACATCTTCAATAGTGGCCCGTTTCATCGGGTCCACTTGTAATGTCATACATAAAAGACTAACTACATTCTTATTCAAATATTCCGGTATTGGAAATATGCCTGATTTAATTTTCCTAAACAGTGTAGGAACATGTTCATCGTCAAATGGTAGTGTACCGCAGAGCAGGGCATACAGTATCACTCCACATGACCATACATCTACTTCTGGGCCAGCATACAGTTTTCCAGATATGACCTTAAAACAAATATTTTATATGAAAAGTTGATTTCATACCGAAGAAAGTAAGACTTAGTTAGCTGAAAGCAAAAATTTTTATGATGGTTAAAATTCAGTTTCAATTCCCAAATGTCAAAAAAGCAAAAATTTTTATGAAGCAATCCTCAAGAAAAAAACATTGATATCATAAATGTAGACATTAAAATCTTCTCAACTCATCATCATTCCCTGAACCTTTTTCCCAACTCAGTTGGGGTCGGCTTTCCAGTCTAACTGTGATGCGGCTGAACTTCGATATTTTCCGTGAAGCGACTGCCATCTGACCTCCACAACCAATGGTCTAATGACCAATGGCGATATCGAAGTTCCAAGTTAGGCTGGTTGGACTTTTGAGGGCTCCAACTACCCGTAACGACTGCCATAGATGTTTGTATGGCAACCGGGACCGACGGCTTAACGTGCTCTCCGAGGCACTTATAAACCTGCGATAAATACACACATAACTTCGAAAAGCATCGAAAAGTCATTGGTGTGTGCCATGGTAAACCTGGGATCGAACTCGAGACCTCGTCTCGGCAGTCCATTACCCATACCACTAGGCTACCGCGGCTTCTAAAATCTTCTCAACTATTATATTATTATCAAGTTGTCTGTACATTGCAAATATTAAAAAAAAACTTTGATTATGTTAAGGTAACAAATCTGAAGTTAAAAATATTTTTTTTTGGATTTATTGTTTGTCCATGATATTTAAAGAATTTTGTTAGAAAGGGTTTGGTCTGAATAAAAAAATCCTATGTTTGATAGATCCCAATCTGATGAGTAAAACCGAAGCTATGAGCAATAATGCGATAATCAAAGTTGGATTTTATTGCTTACTAAGGGCTTCTTATTATTGTAATTGTGATAATTTTTGACATTTAATTTCATTTTGACAGTCAATTAAATCAAATCTTAATAAATTAGCAGACTTGGGGCTTATAATGCAATAAGAAATTAAATAGGTAGGTACTGACTTCAGGTGCCGCATAATTAGGTGACCCACAGGACGTTCTTAAGAATTCTCCATCCATCATCATGTTTGACAGTCCAAAATCTGCTATCTTCACATGCATGTTGTGATCCAGTAACAAGTTCTCTGGCTTTAGATCTCGATGCACAATCATGTGCCGGTGACAGTAATCCACCCCTGATATGATTTGTTGGAAGAACCTTCTTGCTTCATGCTCTTGAAGCTTCCCACGTTTTACTATGTAGTCAAATAATTCTCCTCCAGACACATATTCCATTATCATAAATATGTCTGTTGGAGTTGAGATTACCTGAAATAATAAATCATTCATCATTCCGAATTTATTTAAGAAATTAAACTAGTATGTATTTAAAAAATTTAATAATATTAATTACATTAGTCCGGCCAAAATAAATGGTGCCTGGCTTGTTCAACTTATGTAAGGATTTTAATATTTCAAAAATTACTAAGCATATATCCTTAACATAGGTGTTTTAGGACTGTTCATAATTTCATGCGTGTTACCAACATTGTGTCAAAGATACAGAGAAGGCTGACATTACTGTAAATGATTACCCCATCACCATTTTTGGGGACGCTATGCTTCACACATTCGAAGGGGGCCTTTTAGATACCATCTTGAGTAACAGAAGAAAAATGATAGAAAATATGCCTTTTCTGCCTCTTATTGGGTTTGACTACCTGTCTCGCAAGTCTACCCCTCATCATAAACACATGAAAATTTAGTCTATGCATAGGGTAAGAAATGTGTAGATCAAATTAAAAGATCATAAATTTATTTATTCTGACTAGAATAGTTCAGATTACATGAAAGTTATACATATACATCTACACCAATGTTGTGATGTGATGTAGTGTAAACTTGTATATTGACATATCTTACATAATATACAATAAGTTAAAGATGACTACAAAATGAATCTCAGAAACTGTTTAACTAAAGTTGGTATAATTCGTAAGTAAATAAAGTGTAAATGACTCACCATGTGTGACTTTTTACAAGGTCAATACTTAGTAGTACATTGGTAAACTTACCTGGTAGAGTTTAATAATATGTGGGTGCCTGAACAATTTGAGATTTTGAATCTCACGTCTGATCTTGCCCACCACATCCAGACTCTTGATTTTCTGTCTGTTAAGTATTTTTACAGCTACTTTGTGCTTCGTCAAGACATGTTCACCAATTTTCACTTTACCAAAGGTACCCACTCCTAGTGTTACTCCCAAGGTATAATGCCCTATCTTAACTATAGGCTGGTTGCTGCCGCCGATCGTGACTACTTTCTCAGCCATCTCTTAACCAGCTTCTATTATACAACGATGGGAAACCTATCACATTAAAAAACTGTTAAGTGCAACGTCAACTATTACCACCTTAAAAAGTACACAACAAGCAGCATAATAAAATAGCAATGAATATTGAACACAGAAAACTAATATATATAAATAGTAAATACGCAAAACACAATAAGTAAAATAATAATCAACGTCAATTTGTATTGGAATTGGAATGACAATGAGATAATTGAATGAATGAACGAAATGAAGGCAGAAACTTCTAAGTTGTCAAAACGTATACGGATACCATTGATGTATAAAAGAGGGGATAGGACTTACTTACAAAACGCTGTGTCTTACCTACGTTCCATTTTTATGAATCGACGTTTCACTACGTTAGTGCTGTGCCTTCTACTGTCATAGAAGTTTTCGATTTACGTATATATTTAACTCCCAAAGTGTTAGATCAAAAATAGTCCTAGAACTGACTTTGATGATGATCTGAATTTATCAAGGTCGGTTGTGTTTTGTTGCGTTTTACGTATGATTCATAGAAAAAAGTCATTTGAAATTGTAATGAGGAAAATAGAAAGTCAAGGACTCCTTTTGAATTTTATGTTAATCATCACAAAGAAAAAAAAAAAACAAATAAACGTCTACTTGTTTAAATTTATTATACGCAGGGTTCGATTCCCACTCAGTGCAAATATTTGTGTACTTGAATATGAATATCTGCATTGGTCTGGGTGTTTCTATGTATTATAATATGTATGTATTAACTCATGTATTTAAAAAATCTATGTATGTTTATCCGCAGTCTAGAACCCGTAACACAAGCTAGTTAAGCTATGCTAAGCATGAGTCTAAGTGACGTTGTTACTTATAAAATGTATAGGTAATATTCTTCATTATCTCATGAGTGTAGCGTGTTACAGCACTTTTTAGGTTAATACACATTAAAAGAAGTAAACACAATCGTATTAGTATACGCAAATCGATGACTTCTACGATAGTAGAAGGTATGGCACTAACGTAGTAAAACGTCCATTCATAAAAATGGAACGTAGGTATTTTGTATTTAGTCGCAGCATTATGTAGGAATGCCCGATCCCCTCTCTTATAGATCAACCTCAATGTATTACCATAGACATTGGGCTCTCATTAATCCATAATATTATTATCTTGTATTTGTGTGAGTTAAGGTGAAGACCATCCAAAAATATCTTACTTGACTGACCGGCAGGATTAATAATTATAAAATATTATATGAATGTACATAAACTAACATATTACGTTATTGATACTGACATATTTTATTTTATTACTAAGCAATAAAAAGCTAAGCCTTAACTAGTTGTCTATGGCTTTATGTCTTCTCCAATCTCCGCCACCCCGCCCTGCACTCCCCGCTCACGCCCCGCCCTGTGATTTTTCGGAGTGAGAGCGAATTTGTTAAATTTTTAAAGATTTTTCCTATGTTAATTGTTTTATTTTGATTATATTGTGTGTGTCCGCTATGGACAAATGCGGGATCTGTCTTAAACCTGCTGTTGTAAGTACAATTTTACCTAAATTATGTAGTATCTGGAAACATTTCATCAATATTTTTTGTTTTCTTTACGAGATTGTTATAAAAATAACGCCCCTAGGCATTGGGGATTCCTTAGTTCGCCTGTGGCTCACATTTTGATATTGATTTCGCTGAAATTCCGTGGAAGGCGACGCAGAAACTGATAAAAAAACTTGACATTCGAAACCTGCCCGCGTATTTTTTTTTCTCCTTTTATCGGACCGTCTGTTTTTTTACGTCTGGCTCAGCGCAGTAAAAAACAACGAGCTCTTTTTTCTGTACTTGAATAGTGAACCTTGGCATATTATGCTATAGGAGATATGCAACCAATATCTATTTATTTTCATTGCTCCTCACATAAAACAGGTATTTCTTTTTTATATTATTACAGGTAGTGTATGTACTATGGGCGATAAACACTTTTGGTAGGATGTTTATGTAAACATAATGTTACAATGTTATTGCTCTACCTTTCGGTATATTGGATATTTAATATTGTATTTTTATTTATTTGAATTTTAAGCTATTACCCAATTAAGCAACAAAATATTCTAATAAGACTTGCACAAATCATGTGTTTACTTATTTGTTTGTATGAATATATTGATGAAAGTGGTGGTGATTCCCAATGTAGAATATAAAATTATCCAATCTAATGGAGACTATTTATTCAGGAATATATTGTTTCATGAGACATTTTTGAAGAAATTATAAAACATTAACTTCACTCGAGTCACAATCTCATTTGAAACTCTCACCTAGGAGTCTGGGGTCTGCCTAAGTTTGAATTATTAATAATAATTCATATGAATTTGCTATGGGTGTATGAATTCATTGATATATAGGTTGAAGCATAGTTTGCTTAAATTAAGTATTAAACTAAATTTATTAATGGTAACATCATTACAAAAATCAATCTTATTTCTTTGGTAGCCAATACAATTGTTTAATTAGAACCACAAAAGATCCAACAGATGACTTTGAAAATACCATAATCAAAAACTGCATATAGATTATAACAACAAACTGAGTAGGCACAGATAAGCCAGTACAATAACAGATATTTCCTTTCACTGTAATATACTATGAGTTAAGCTTACCTTTGTATATTACATCACATTATATGCCCCTGGTGTTGCAAACCTCCACAGTAAGCACTCTCTATCAGATAGGCTGAGTGCTTGTCTACCACCTAAATGATATTGAAATATATTTAGGTATTTTATGCCAATTATTAACACAAAATAATATTATAAACCAATAAATTTCTATGTAAGGATGTTTAGTGACATACTGCTAGAATGTTTTAATGGGATTGTAATAAAATTCAATGTTAAAAAGAATAATTTTTTTTACAGCAACTGTTTGAGACAGGAAAGGATGGCATATATGCCTGCTTTAAATGTCAGCCGCTTGTGCCTGAAGTGACGATTGGAGAAAATGGCAGTGATCAACCACGTGCTTCTAGCACCAATAGCGAAGAGGTAATTTTATTCAGTCACTTTATGTATATTAAAATAGCTGAAAACTGCAAGATTTTAGGAAAGTTTTAGTTCCTTTCGATTTCCCAGTAAGTCCCCTTTCTATAATATTTTTATATGGTAGTGTAGTTTGCATAGGGACGATAGTAATGTCGTAAGAATGGCACCAACTATGGAAGTGGATGGCTAAAAGGGGAGGGCATGACCTAAGGGCATAAGGATGGATTGTGTGAGAGATGATATGGCTAGGAAAGGATGAATGTGGAGATGATCGCAACTAGTGATGACTGGAAAAAGTGTAGATGTTTTGCTGACCCTAAATAAATATGGGACAAGAATACGAAAATGTCAATAATGATAACTAAATGATAGATATTGTATGGTATTGTACAAATTTTTTATGATATGTTGATCATAGGAATACTTTTCTAAATTAATTTCATATTTCTGCTTACCAGAGTGGAAATATGGAAGAGTATCTGAAATTATTTGGATTGCAGGAGGGAGATGCATCATTATATTGTGGGATCTGTCACAAGTCTTTTCAAAAAAATATACAATTGCAGAACCACTTGCGCAACCATCGAGCAGAGAGGCGCTTTGTATGCACCTACTGCAATAAAGGTTTGTACATTTAGTTTTGGGTAAAATTTAAGATTGTGATGTATGCTATGAGTTTGTCATCAGAATATAACTGCCACTGAAATATTTTGGGACGAACTTGTAATCTTCAACCACATCGGTTTAATAACAAACCAAACCAAACCTAATACAAAGAGATTAATGCTTGTAATTTATATCTAGCCATGTCAGGGCGCGCCGTATTACATTCTGCACGCAATTATCGATATATTTTATAAATAAATTTAGGCCACGGTAACCACTTTTCATCAGGTGGTCCGCGTGCTTGTCTGCCACCTAAGTGGTATAAAAAAAAATCTATTCCCATTTAAAAGTAAAATTCTGAATTTTATATGCTGTGTCCAGCATACCAGCGTAAGGGTGTAACCACATTAATCGACGCGGAATCGGCTTAAGCCGAGTGCGTATCACCACACTACTCGGCTTATCGCCGATCAGTTGTTGCGACGGCTGTTAACATGCGATCGGCAGTCGATTTCTCCGAACGGCCGTCACGACGGCTGTTCACTTACGTTCGGCAGTCGACTCCTCCGAATGGCTGTCACGGCCTCTGTTCAATTACGTTCGGCAGTCGACACCTCCAAACAGCCGTCGCAACGGATGTTCGCAAGCGTTCGGCAGTCGACAGTCGTGATCGTGTGAGACCCCGAAAATATCAACAAATGCTTTCATCGCAGATTTAAGTTTAACTCTGAGCTGTACGGACGTTCTGGCCTTTCATTTGGAGATGAAGGCACGCGAGCGGATTCATTAGTCTGCTACCCAACGCCGATCGGCCGTCTTCGGCGCCATTCCGCTACCGTCGTAGATGAAGGCATGCGAACGGTTGATTCAACTGCCGTTCAACGCCGTTCGACCGTCTCCAGCGCTGTTCGGCAGCAGGCGGAAACGTTCCGCTGGATTCAGCGCCGTACGGATGCGATCAGCTAATCGACAAACGGTTCGATTCGCCGTCGGCCGATACCGCGTCGCGTCGGCTGAGCCGAGCCGATACGAAAGCTATTAGTAACACTCTTATTCCGTCGGCATAAAGACTTTTTTAACCGGCTTCAGCCGATTCCGCGTCGATTAATGTGGTTACACCCTAACTCATAAAAGTAATAAATCACTTAATAATCTAATAAAATTAAATTGTTACAGCTTTCTCTCAGTCCAACAACTTGAGAGCGCATCTTCGCATCCACACCAATGAACGACCATTTAAGTGTTCAGAATGTGGCAAAGCATTTACACAGGTATGCCATTTTTAGTATACTAAGTATTCTATATCTCTGGTATAGCGTAGGCAGAGATACATCACACTCATTTCCTTAAAACATCAGTCATATTTTATCAATCTGTATAAAATTTACGTCAAAATAAATTTATTTTATGATGTTACAGGTTACAAATCTAAATAATCATGTTCGATTACACACTGGAGAACGGCCGTTTGTTTGTCCAGAACCGGGCTGTAGCAAGGCGTATGCGCAGGTAGTTATACGACACTATTTAATTCATCATTTATATGAATTAGATACTAATATAATAATTCAATATACTATGTAAAGTGAAGATGAAAATTACATCTTATAATTCACCGATATCTTACACTTAATTATTGACAGCTTTTGTATCAGAGAGCAAAGACAGAGAGGAGGTGATTTCCTTATGAAAGAACATAGGACACCTTGTAGTGAGGAGGGTGTAGTGGAGAGGGGTTGAATCTCGCAATCTTCTTTATTTTCCATGTACTGGGTAATAATAAGACTATTCATTTCATTGCATGTCTATGTTGCTAAGTAAAAATATGTTACTCTGGATTTCCCTAAATGTTACGGAAACTTTGATACAATGTGTCGCCATCTAGCATCAAGTCGAGTTATATTTGGAGACGCTAAGGCTAAGAGGACTGCCAGTATAGTGTCGATACAGATGAATACCGACAGTATACTGACGTCACTGGGCTGACGTCAGAGTTATGGTGCGCCTGAGAGTCATAATGCATAGTTACTTAGACCGGCTCCTCTTTGCGTTTGCTCTATGGTCCTTAACTATCTATCGAATTTTCACCTACTTTACAGACAGTTGTAATAGCGAACTGTTTGTCAATAGGTAACAAATCTGAACCAGCATCGCAAGCGACACTTGAATGGGCGCCCAGTCGAATCCACGTATGATTGTACGGTTTGCGGCGAACAGTTTCAACAAAGGAACCATATGTATAAACACAGGTAATGTCGGTCAGGTAATATGATTATCATTATAATATAACGTTCATCATTTGAAGGTATAATATAACCTTCATAGTCGAGGCGAATATAATGTTCATTGTTTGTAATCCATCTGTATTTGGCTGAAACGAGGCGATTGCCTGCCGATTTCTCAACACCGAGTGGAAAGTCTCCGTACAGTGGGTTCCAAAAGTTCCTGGACACTTTAAGATTTTATAATCCTTTGACAGCCTAAATGTAATTTAACCAGAGTAACAGATATTGTTTAATAAAATAAACTATTGATGTCTGAATGCCATGCCAGACAATGATGCCAGAAAATAAGTAAAACTAAACTTATACAAGTAGTATCCCAAACTTAATTCCATTGACAAGTATATCTATTATCCAGTAGCTTCTAAGACTAGTGGTTGTGTAGTGACATCACTTAATACAATTTTGTCCAGGAACTTTTATAGCCCACTGTATACGTTGATCGGCAGATTAACCCTATCAGCTAACAGGTCAGGATGAAAGGACTTATCATCAACCGATAACATGCGCTCTTTGGAGCCCGCATTACCACCAGATATACCGGTTGATTTTATAGTGGTTTTGGAAAAAAAGATTTTGGCCACAATTTCGATACTAAAATCGTAAGGAAGTCCTAATTTGGCGAAAAAAAAAAATTTTTTTTTTACACTTCCCATACATTTTTCTGTTCACCTGCACATTATTGCCATACAAAAAGTATTTTTTTTTCTTTTCAAAATTAAAACTTCCAGTCGATTTTGCTACCGAAACTGTGTGTGAAACAAGATATTCTTTTTCCAAAACCACTATAAAATCACCGTGTATAAATGCTCCCTGCATGCATGCCTTGTGCCTGTGTGCCGCTGACTATACGAGCGCTGTGTGTGCAGGCGCGAGGCGCACTCGGAGAGCGCGGGGCGCGCGGCGTGGCGCGCGGCGTGCGCGGTGTGCCCCGCCACGTTCCCCAGCGAGCGCCACGCGCAGCGACACGCGGCGCAGGCGCACCGCGCCGCCTCGCCGCACGACGACCACGACGAGAACAGTCAGTATACCTACCTATATATTATAAACTAATAATAATAATAATTCTTTATTACCAAGTTTACAAATTTAGCATTACAGTTACAGCTTACACATAGGTATAATAAATAACTTATAGTATACAAATGTAAAAATGTATTTGTTGACTCATTCCTTGAATCTCTGCCATCCGAGCTAAGATTTAACTTGTGTTATGGATGACAGGTCGCTCCTCCTAATAGCACGAACTATATTTTGACAATGAAAAAAGTACCTCTTAGTAACAAAAAATTGTACCTATAAAATATTTTAAAGAAATTTTAAACGTAGTCGTTATTTCAATGTGTGACGTCCGTTCGGTGCGTAGGCGGGTCGGGTGCAGGCGCGTACACGTGCGTGTTCTCGTCGTGCGGCGCGCGGCTGGGCTCAGCGCGCGAGCACACGGAGCACCTGCTGCGCCAGCACCAGCTGCGCGTCATGACGCACTCGCAGCACCCGCCCAAGCGCGGCCGCCCGCCCAAGGTACGTACTGTACGAGCACACGGAGCACCTGCTGCGCCAGCACCAGCTGCGCGTCATGACGCACTCGCAGCACCCGCCCAAGCGCGGCCGCCCGCCCAAGGTACGTACTGTACGAGCACACGGAGCACCTGCTGCGCCAGCACCAGCTGCGCGTCATGACGCACTCGCAGCACCCGCCCAAGCGCGGCCGCCCGCCCAAGGTACGTACTGTACGAGCACACGGAGCACCTGCTGCGCCAGCACCAGCTGCGCGTCATGACGCACTCGCAGCACCCGCCCAAGCGCGGCCGCCCGCCCAAGGTACGTACTGTACGAGCACACGGAGCACCTGCTGCGCCAGCACCAGCTGCGCGTCATGACGCACTCGCAGCACCCGCCCAAGCGCGGCCGCCCGCCCAAGGTACGTACTGTACGAGCACACGGAGCACCTGCTGCGCCAGCACCAGCTGCGCGTCATGACGCACTCGCAGCACCCGCCCAAGCGCGGCCGCCCGCCCAAGGTACGTACTGTACGAGCACACGGAGCACCTGCTGCGCCAGCACCAGCTGCGCGTCATGACGCACTCGCAGCACCCGCCCAAGCGCGGCCGCCCGCCCAAGGTACGTACTGTACGAGCACACGGAGCACCTGCTGCGCCAGCACCAGCTGCGCGTCATGACGCACTCGCAGCACCCGCCCAAGCGCGGCCGCCCGCCCAAGGTACGTACTGTACGAGCACACGGAGCACCTGCTGCGCCAGCACCAGCTGCGCGTCATGACGCACTCGCAGCACCCGCCCAAGCGCGGCCGCCCGCCCAAGGTACGTACTGTACGAGCACACGGAGCACCTGCTGCGCCAGCACCAGCTGCGCGTCATGACGCACTCGCAGCACCCGCCCAAGCGCGGCCGCCCGCCCAAGGTACGTCCTACTGGGCACTCGCAGAGAGGAGGTGCCCTAAATAAAAAACTTAAGTAAGTGCACTGTGTCTCTTGGAGCCACCATCACGTCATCAGTCCTCAGGAAGCGTAGCCTGATGAGTATACTGTCGACGTTTGTTCTGAGTCTTCGAGCACTCGCAGAGAGGAGGTGCCCTAAATAAAAAACTTATGTAAGTGCTCCATGTCTCTTGGACTACTATCACGTCATCAGTCCTCAGAAAGCGTAGCCTGGTGTCGACGTTTATAGTAAGAAAAACACGCAATAATACGTAAAAGGTTTAAGAAATTAAGATTTAAGAAAATAAATGTATAGAGATTGAAAAAAAGTATTTTTTTAATGTCAGTCTGCCGACGTCAATGCGTGTTTGCTTTCGGACGTAGTTTTTTCTAACACTCTGTATATGTTAATGTTATTTTTAATTTTATTTACTAATTCATTTGTAAACAATGCAATATGTAGTAATAATGTTGCGGATTCTTGAGGGGCAGTGAAAATGAATTATTACGTAGACTGAGTTTAAATTGTATATTACGAAAATATTTAGTACATAGATTAACTAGGCAGCCCGTACAATGTTTCGGTCGAATGTATGTGTAGTGAGTGCTTCAAAGCTGCATGTCAAAGCTCCCTCCTCTTGTGCGCCGAGCCGTCCTATTGGATGCGTTAATATCACGCGATATTGTAAGGACCAATCACCGCATCGCACTATGACGAGATGTAAGCAGCGGGTGCGCCAACATACTCCCGGCCTTGGAATCTTCAGATTTCAATGGTTGAAACATCGTGCGTGACATAGGCTTCCATGCTGCAACCATCCGTCATCACTCTTCGTTTACAGGTAGCGGACAGACCTTTGAAAACGCCCGTCGAACTACGCCATCAGATTTTCGTATGTCAGCGACCCTCGACACATTGTCCTTTCCCGGGTAGGTTTTGACAATACGGCCTAGGCTCCATCGTAGTGGCGGCAAGTTGTCATCTTTGATCAGCACCAACGTATCTTCCTTGAGGTCGCCCTTGTTGTGATACCACTTGCTTCTCACCTGCAATTCAGACACGTACTCTTTGGCCCAACGGGACCAAAAATGCTGCCGAATTTGTTCGACGCGTTGATATCGTGTCAGCCGACTGGCAGGCAACTCTTGAAGATCAGCAGATACAGGTGCCGTCAGCGGACGGCCAACGAGAAAATGAGCTGGAGTGAGAGGAAGGAAGTCATCTGGGTCTGTTGACATAGGACTCAAGGGACGGGAATTGAGGACTGCTTCTATTTGAGTCAATGCTGTGCTTAACTCCTCGAAAGTTAAATGAGCATCGCCCACCACACGTCGCAGGTGATGCTTACAACTCTTAATCCCAGCTTCCCAGTACCCGGCAAAATGACTTGCGTAAGCTGGTATCATTTTAAATTTTATATTTTGTGAAGTGGCGTATTCTATAATAGTGTCGGAACAACTCTTCAAAAAACGTGTGAATTCATTCATGGCACCAACAAAATTACGCCCGTTATCAGAAAATATCTCACTAGGCTTACCGCGACGCGATAGAAATCGTTTTAACGCTAAAATGTAGGCATCTGAGGAAAGGTCCGTAACCAATTCAAGATGTATCGCTCGTGAGGCGAAACAAATAAATAAACAAATGTAAGCCTTTTGTAGCCTAGCTCCCCTGCCCTTACGGTTCAACATGAGCACGGGTCCAGCATAATCGACACCACAGCGGAGAAATGGAAACCCTGGTATCAGACGCTCGCGAGGTAAATTGCCCATAATAGGGTTGAGGGTCGTCGCGCGAAATCTTGCACATTTCATGCAACTATGAACTACCCGTTTCGCAAGATTTCGGCCACCGACTGGCCACCAAACCTCCCTCATTGTAAATAACAAAAGCTGTGGCGCTGCGTGCAAAAGACGTTTATGTTCGTGACGAAATAATAATAGCGTAAAATGGTGCTTACCATTTATTAATATTGGATGTCGTTTGTCATAGCTAAAGTCAGTGGCATATTGAATACGACCACCAACTCTTATTAGTTTATTAGTGTCTAGAAATAAATTTAATCTTGCTAATTGTGAATTACACTTAAATTTTTTGTGATTAATAAACGAACTGCATAAATCCGGATATGATTCTTGTTGACTTAGCCTAGCCAAAACTAATTCTGAAACATTAAGTTCATCCAGTGAAAGCAAACCAGTGTGTCTGTTTGTTTTATTGCGTGTATTATATATAAAGCGTAAAACATAAGCTACAGTGCGTTTCAGTCTAAGATAATTAGAAAATCTAAAAAATGGAAATAAAGTACTATTATCTGACATACTAATGCTGCAAACGGCTTTAGTCGGTCTTAACTCAGGTAAGTCCTCAGTTTGAAATATGCTGTTAGATAATTTAGATGAATCAAAATTCGCATCATGTAAGAATTGTGGACCGTTCCACCACAGCTGAGATGTACCAAGTGCGTCTATATATAATCCTCGTGAGACTATATCAGCTGGGTTTTGTTTCCCAGGTACATGACGCCATGGCCATTCCTGTGTTAAACGATGTATCTCAGCCGTTCTGTTTTGAACAAATGGTTTAAGTAAGTTGGTTGGCATCCCTAACCAACCTAAAACTATTGTGGAATCCGTCCAAAATACGACTTTATTTAATTTAGAACGTAACGATTCCTGTATTTTAGTGAATAATCTCGCGCCCAACAATGCACCGCATAGTTCCAACCTCGGTATCGTGGTAGGCTTCGTCGGAGCCACCTTACCCTTAGAACATAATAAATGCATAGAAACTAGTGAGCAACTACTGATGGTTCTGAGATAAGCGCAAGCGCCGTAGGCTGTTTGCGACGCATCTGTAAATATATGCAGTTCTATATATTCATGATCATTGCACATAGCATGGCGCGGTATTCGTAAACAACTGAGTGACGATAATGACTCAACAAATCGCTCCCAGACTTGAGCAACCTCACGCGGCACTGGTTCGTCCCAGTCTAACTTTAATAGCCAACATTTTTGTAATAAAGTCTTCGCGATAGTAATTGCTGGACTAATCAATCCTAAAGGATCGTAAATTTGAGAGGCACTTGATAATATATTGCGTTTAGTTAAAATAGAATCTAAGTTGTTAATCTTTGAATAATACAATAATTCATCCGATCTATTATTCCAACCAATGCCTAACGTTTTGTTTTGTACTTCATCGTTAGGTAAAAAACCTTTCACAACATCGTTGGTGTTATTAGGGTTCGCGCGGTCATAGTTGAAAATCCATTTGCGTAAATTGAAACATGCAGATTTTAATACACTATCAATATCCTCACAAATCTGATTCAATGTTGAAATATCATTCGATCCAATAATTAAATCATCGACAAAAAAATTATCATTGATATTATCTTTGACGTACGGAACCTCACTTTCTTGCGCCAAGTATTTTAAGCACCTACAACTTAAAAATGGTGAGGAGCTAATGCCGTACGTGACCCTATTGATTCGATAAACGCGTAAGGGTTCAGATGGATTGTCACGCCATAAAATAAGTTGACAATCTCGTTCATCATCGGCGATTACAACTTGTCGGTACATTTTTTCAATGTCCGCGCAAGCTACGTATCTATTTTCGCGAAACCTTAGTAATATTGCTATCAAATCGCCTTGTATAGCCGGACCGATCATCTGTAGATCATTTAATGATACGCCAGATTTAGACGACATACCAGCATCGAATACCACGCGCAACTTCGTAGTAGTGGAATGTTCTCGGAACACTCCGTGGTGAGGTAAAAAATAATGCGTTGCACTATAGCTGTTATTGTGTACAAGACTCATGTGTCCTAGGTTAATATATTCGTGAATAAAATCACTGTACAACTCCTTATAATTAGGATTACGTTGCAATCGCTTCTCTAACGCGAAGAAACGACGTTCAGCTTGCGCGCGAGTGTCACCTAGTAATTTTGGCGAGTGCTTAAACGGGAATCGAACCGTGAACCGACCGTCGGCGTCTCGCGTGGTTGTTTGCGTAAAATATTCCTCGCAAGCACGCTCCTCGTCGCTGCACTCTGTACCGAGAGTATTGGGAAATTCCTCTAATTCCCAAAACTTGCGTAATGTTTGATTTAACAAACAATCATCATCGTCATTCGATTGCGCAAAATGACATGAGATATTATTCCTTACTTTATGCGTGATGGAATGAAGCGTACCCGACACTATCCAACCTAAATGCGTATTTTGAAGGAAAGGACCGCTTTTGAGTCGCATTCTCCCGTCTTGAATTAATTCCCAGAACAAATCCGCACCTATCAACAAGTCAATCGGCTGACTATCATAGAAAAATGGATCTGCGAGAACGACGTTATGGGGAATGCTAAAATGTGCGCGTAATGAGGAGATAGGTAAATTTGATGTTATTTTTGTTAAAATTAAACACTGAAGTCGCGCGGTAAAACTACTGATACGCGATTTCAAATTGATAGTACAGGATTTAGTGCACTGCGTTATCAAATTACCTACACCAAGAATTTTTTGTGTGGACTGTATAACTTGCGTATTTAATTTATCAACGAAAGATTGCGTAATGAAAGAACGTTCGCTACCGCTGTCGAGGACTGCGCGCGCTTGATGGTATCCACCCGACTCGCTGCGAACTTCAATGATAGCTGTTGATAACAAAACCGGTTTTGCGGAATGCGAGACGCTGCTATCCCCGCTATTGTGAATAGTATGAGCTTGTAAAGTACTCACGTGCGTGTTGTCTATATGCGTAGCTGTAGATTTGTTTACATTGCTGTCTATAACTTCACAAATTAATGAATTGTGTTTTTGATTGCATTTCCTACAAGCTCCGAACACACAAGTATCGACCATGTGGCCAGGACGCAGACAATTAATACACAACTGCTTATCTTTTACTACTGTAAACCTACCTTGCGTGTCTAAATCAAGAAATTTCTGACAAGAATATAATGGGTGCAGCGCGTTACACAAACAACAGGGCTTATAACTACGTGCGTTCTTCTTCTGTGGTTTATTGTTTTGAGTTGATCCCACGTTACAATGAACCTTAGATGATGCACCTTGATTAAACAATTTATTGGGATTGCTTGTCTTAGGATTACTTAATTTAATTGTATTGTGTGAAGCTAGGAGTGTTTGTAACATATCAGCCCTGCCTTTTAAAAATTCAATTAAATCCTTAAGCAAAATCGGAATTTTAGAATTGTTGTCTGTCTTTAACGTTACTCGCTTGTACTGTTCCCATTCGAGTTCTGAGGTGGGATCTAGTTTTGTACCTATCAAATAGATAATTAAGGTATCCCAGTGTTCAGTGGGTTGACCTAACAGCTTGAGTGCACGTAAGTTCCTTAAGACAGTATCAATAAGTTTGCGTAAATGAGCAGGAGATTCTTTAGTTAAGCGTGGAATAGTAAAAATAGATTTAACATGATTGTGTACTAAGAATTTAGTGTTGTCAAATCTATCCACTAATAACTCCCAGGCTACTTCATAATTATCAGCAGTAAATTCTAAAGATTCGATCACTTCTTTAGCACTATCTTTTAAAGATGATTTTAAATAGTGATATTTTTGTATTTGGGTGATTGTTTTACAGTTATGTACTAAAGATAGAAAAGTATCGCGAAATTCTAACCAGTGCTCATATGAACCATCAAAACAGGGAATCGAAATGGTCGGCATCTCGATACCATTTGCATGCTTGTTTATCATGCTAGGTGTGCCTACGGACCCTTCATCAGATGACGTGAGGCATTCGGCAATAGCTAAAACGTCATAATAATCCCGTTCAAACTCTTCCCGTGATTCTAACTGTGTTTCAATCTCGGACTCCAGACTGAGGTCCTCAATTTGCGTTTGAACGTAATTAAATTCGTTCAGCAAATTCTGAGAGCCTACTACCCGCAACTTCAACTGCTTCAGTTGGACATCGGTTAATTTTTTGCCTTCAAAAGAATTCACATATTTTCTAAAAAGAGTTAAGCGACACTTCATAGACGCACGTTTTTTCTGTAGATCCTTCCTTCCAGATGGACTAGGATCTGCTGTAGTGGCAAGGTCTGTAGGCATTTTAGCAAAATGGGAAGGTAGGTAGGTACTCACTTTTTATTACGTAGTGTAGTAAGCGCACACCACGGCGATGCGTACGCAACTCACAAGTAGGTAAGCACTGGAAGCACTGGAATTTCACAAGCGGAAAGGAAGGATTAGCGAAGTTCTGGTTGGCACGTCTTACCGAAAGCACTGTATTCCTTTTTCGCTGCCTTTGCGTCTCTCAAGTGGGTAGGTCTCTGGTACACTTTTGATGATAATCCGGCTTCGAAGGATCAAAATTTATGTTGCGGATTCTTGAGGGGCAGTGAAAATGAATTTTTACGTAGACTGAGTTTAAATTGTATATTACGAAAATATTTAGTACATAGATTAACTAGGCAGCCCGTACAATGTTTCGGTCGAATGTATGTGTAGTGAGTGCTTCAAAGCTGCATGTCAAAGCTCCCTCCTCTTGTGCGCCGAGCCGTCCTATTGGATGCGTTAATATCACGCGATATTGTAAGGACCAATCACCGCATCGCACTATGACGAGATGTAAGCAGCGGGTGCGCCAACAAATAATAATATTAATATTGTTGTGTAAAATCAGACTCTAAAACAATAAAATGTTATACATTGATATTATAAACGTTAACTACAATTCGTTAAAAAGGTATCTTTTTTTCAGATGTTGAAGGATCCTTTGGAAATTAAAGAAAATGCTGATTTTCATCACGAAGTAAGTAAAAAAAATTGTCGAAGAATTTTTATAATGAATTTTTAAACAAAACAAATTTATATTTTTTTAATAATATCTCGCCTATATCCCCGAAGGGGTAGGCAGAGGTGCTAGCACCCACATTTAGCCAGTTTATATTTAGGTCCCAATGTAATAGGTGGCGAGCCTATTGCCATTAACCGGGCACTTATAAACCTGCGAAAAATACACACATAACTTCGAAAAGCATCGCAGTCATTGGTGTGTGCCATGGGAAACCTGGGATGGAACTCGAGAGCTCGTCTCAGCAGTCCATTACCCATACCACTAGGCTACCACGGTATTTTTATACATACGTATTTATATACATAAGATATACCAAGATTGTTTACGTTTTTTTTTAATACCTAAACAAAATCACCATAAAAAATAATAATTATATTTTCAGGTAAAAATCACGAAACAGTCGCAGCCGCAGTATTTGCCTAAACTCAAAGTGCAGAGTTTATTCCAATGAGTGGTCGTTCAAACATTGGCGAAGTTGGTTATATAGTGACAAGTAACTGGCACGTCGGACGACGTTGTATTCTCGATATAACTTAGGGCCAACTAGTTAAGTCAATTTTAAGGGCTATGTTCACACTGGATACTTTTTATTGCCGAATAAATAATAAAAAAATAAGTAAGACGAAGCGAATTTAGTGTAGGAGCGAGAAAGAAGAAAGGTGTTATCTCCACTTACCCCAATGAAATAGAGATGCGAACTGAAATTTAAATGAAATCATTATGGATTTAATTTTTAAAGTGTTTCATATATTTTTGGAGGCTAACAGATCACCCATAATAGGTATAGTTTATTGATAGTAGAGGAAATTCGTGAGGTATGTAAGGATTGAAAGCTGTTCATGGGTGGTTATCTCCTTAAAAAGCAATAACAGCAATATTTTATAGGTTCGGTTTGTAACTGGGCCCTGATTCCATTACCGGTCCAACATTATCAAAATACACTGCAAAAATACCATTTCATTTTAGACTATACTACTACGCCGTTAAAGTTCAAACTTAAATGGCATCTTGTAGAGTGAATGAAAGAATGTAATTAACACTTATTCATTCAATTTTGAACGAAGTCTATATGAATAAAGTAATATTTAATGGATTTTTTTACTGTTTTGACAATGGTTGACAGTTAGCAGAGTCGGGGTGGTGGCTGCAGCTATTAAAATGACAGTGACATCGATTGTACTTTAAACGAATAATGTCATAAACAAATACTAAAAGTAGACAATAATAAAATCTATGGTCAGATGTTTATGTTCTATTTACGAAGGCGACGACTGATACTGCCTATTTTGACTATAGATCACACAAAATGATTATCTCTTTGTAAATATAAAAAAAAACTTGGAGATGTGTAAATTGGGGTATGTTGGTTCTCTAACTAATGAAGTGCTTTTTTTTAGTCTGTGGACTTGGCAATGGAAAGTAGCCAGCTTGACAGAGCTTTGTACTTAAATATTTTATGCTTTGTTCAATTGCAAGTACAGTTTTACTGCAACATATTATAAATTAGTATTAATTTCTGAAGGATCATATTAATACATGTACAGTCGACAAAAGAGATATGAAACGATGTATACATATCTCATTTGTCCACTGTACGTAAGTGATGGTGTGGTAAGATTTAAATGAGATTGTGCAGGTTCTTTATTTGAAAATGTTCAAAGATACAATTTTGTTTTTTTTTTTGGCTATTCACTCTGAAACAAATGTTAGAGTACCTATATGGGTTATGTACGCTGAGAATGTATAACATTTATAAATGTTGCCATCATTGATATACAAAAAGCCGGTTTTTTTGTATATCAATGGTTGCCATACATACATTTGTTCATAGTGAATGTCTAGATGCTACTGAAGTCGTATCAATATTGTATCTTGAGTATTCATGAGCATAAAAAAAAATCTAATTAATGTTTTTAAAGAAAATCTACATTATTAATGTAAGTGATAATACATAAGTGCAATTTATTGTAACAAGTTTATTAATATTGTTACATTAGTGTAAGCATTAACTTTGAATATTTTATTTTAAATAGGATCATGCAACACGTATTTTATAAGAGATTCAGATATCATGATTGTAAATAGTTTATTTCCCAGAACTATAAATAATACTGTTCTATTGTGTTTTGCGCGTGTTTTCATCGAAACTCATTTGTATTTATAAGACTGTGATGATCGGATTTGAATTGGCAAGATATTATTTATCGATATATTTTATATTCGACGACGAGTTGATCAAGTATTTTTTCCAGTATTATTAAAATTATATACATTTTGTTTTCTGAAAATTTTAATTTAGTTTTTTATTATATTGGTCTAAATTATATTATTATTTTGAGAGTAAAGCTAAGGTAATGCTGACCCGACCGCGAGCAAAGAGTCAGGGGGTACTATGAGTGATTCAAAACTGCAAAGACAAGCATTTTGCCATGTAGGTACTAACATGTTATAACTTCGGTTTAGACTTTAAGCCTACCGATGCTGCAAAAAATATACCTTGTAAAATTTTCTATAATGTGTTCAAATATTATTTCAAATTTAGTGTGTTTGAATGTCCATATCAGTGCATTTCGTATGACTTGGTCGGTGACAACGGTGTTGTTAGGGTTGCCAGACGGAATAAAATAAAACAGAATAGTAATTTTTAAATATTAATTCTTCCAAAAAGCGCAGCTTCAAAAAATAATTACGACTTTTTTCAGACAGTATTCTTACGAAAACTCATTTTAATCCAACTAATAATAGTAACGTTGTCAGACGAATAGACAACAGTATTTTCTTCTATAAGGCCCAATCTATTCGATACATTGCGATGCTAATACGTCATATGTGCCATCGGGAAAAATTTATTATTCTTCAAAGTGACAGCTTCAATATAAAGGCATTGGTTTTGCCAACTTACTTGGGGTCGGCTTTCCAGTGATGTGACTGTACTTCGGTATTTTTCTTGTAGGGACAGCCATCAGAATAATCAATTGGCAATATCCAAGTTCTGTAGTTAGACTAGTCGGACATTTTTGGACATTTTACCCGTGGGGTAGTTGGAACCCGATTAGTAACTATTTAAATACTATATACATACTAATGTATATAAATAAAAACTTTTAGCCACTGCATTTTAGCCACTACGTTTATGAACCAGGATAAGTAATAATAATAACAGGTAAAACTGCGTCACTGTTATTAATTTTATTTCAATGTAATAATGAAATGGAACATGAAATTTGGTTATGTACTTCATATTTTTAACCGATTTCTAAAAAGAAGTTTGTCATTTTGATCGGTACCGTCACTTCGCAGTACAGCGTCGCAATGAATCGCGCGAACTCAGTGGCAAGCGGCGTAAGCGGTAAGCGAAACCTATGAGTGCGAGAGAGAGATCTCTCTCTCGCTCTCGTTGGTTCTCCTACCACTTGCGCCAATTGCCGTTGAGTTCGCGGCAACAGCCTCATAGTTACCTGGTAGTAGTGGTCATAAGATTATATAGGACGCAGCAGAGGTGTTGATTGTGTCAACTTTGTAAGCTCATTAATTCTCATGTGTCACATCACTAGTGCCTACGAAAAAGTTAAAATTGTTTTAAAGTTTTGTAACATAATTATGTAGGTACCTTTTTAAACTGTATAGACGATTGAGACTATTAATTTAACATTGTTTTGAACATTTTACTCTTTTATACACCAATTGCAATTATTTTAAAATGAAATTGTGTCTTAATTACATTTGAAATTCCATGTTTTGCCTGCTTGCTATTGTAGTATAAGATTATTCACGGAGTATAGACAAAAAGATACCTTCTAGCTTATTAAATATAAATTCTTCATTCAATTCTTATGAGTGGCTCTTAATTCTGCTTCTAGATAGGTTATGTCCTCTAAAACGAAAGATAGGTGTGATTCTAGAGATATCAAAAGCACCGAAAAGAGGCCACTAAGCTTGAAAAAGGGCTTTAAATAATACCATTCACATAGCATTTTGTATTGTTAGTGGGAAGACCGAGGGCTTAAGTTGTCACCACTATGTGATTGTAAGAAACTCTTTTTTGTCTTCTACACTGACAGTACAGAAATATCTTAACCTTCACCTCTCCCCCTCCCCTTCCTCTCCCCTTCCCCGCCGCTTTTCCTTCTGTCTCCTCTCTATAAGGCTGGCAGTACTAGTATGACGCCCCTGATGATGGAAACGTCCGCAAGCCACAGTAACCACCTTCCATCAGGTGGACTGTGTGGTTCTCTACCACATAAGTTTTGTAAAAATATCTCTGTATATCACCCTTGAATGGCCATCAATTAAAGGCCAAAAAGAATTTCAACCTTTTACTGTCCCTACAAGACTTTTTACAAAAAAATTTACTCCATCGCCCTTAGCAATGGCTCCAGTTTTAAGCTATACATAGCAGCAATAACATCTTTTAGTCCATCCTCCGTGGGTTTCTCGTAGACAGTATAGATCTAGTGTAAATGCATTAGGTTAAGGTGCAAATGTTCCTATGAGTGTATCAGAGTTGGTTCGATATGTCGGTGAATATATGCCGCGTGTGTACTCGACCATTTCAATATTTCTAGCCTTGTTAAGTGTCAGCATGTCGAAGATTTTTCTATTAACATACAAATAATATTATAATAATAAAATATGCAAACACTTGGATTTGTTTCATTTGTAACTTAACATTTGTTCGCAGATTTGGGTTGTTTTTTAATAAACTACATTACTAAATCACTACATCTTTATATATAAATATGAATTGCTGTTCGTTAGTCTCGCTAAAACTCGAGAATGGCTGAACCGATTTGGCTAATTTTGGTCTTGCATTATTTGTGGGAGTCCAGAAAAGATTTAAAAAGTTAATAAATAAATATGAAAATGCTCGAAATGGAGGAACGGGAACGGGGTAAGAAGACCACGCGGGCGGAGCCGCGGGCAACAGTAGTACATATAAATCGAAGTCGCTTCCTGCTGTTTGACCATATGTCCGTCTTCATACCAGTTTTATTTTACGAGCACTGTACGTGTTTGCAATGGTGACCCCCTTTTATGAGACTTTGCTTTCAGCTTAACATCCGGCGAGTTTAAGTCAAATTGACGTGCCATAAATAAAAATAAAATAAAAAGTGTAAGTTTATGGCGGTTTTCTTCGAATTTTAACTATTTTAAATTAATTGTCAGATAAGTATTATTTCGAATGATGAATGTTAAGAATTTGAGCCCTCAGTTCAGATTCAGATACACGATGGTTGTATTGAAGAATTACAAATACCTAAGACGAGGTGGTCAGTCCCGTCTGAGCGTTCACTTTGGCGATATCGAAGTTTTGTAGTTAAACTAGTCGAACTTTTGAGGGCTCCAACTACTCGTAACGACTGCCATAGATGTTTGTATAGCTACCGTGACCGACGGCGTAACGTATTCCCCGAGGCACGACCAGACCAGTGCAAATAGCCATATCCATGCATACAATTTTGCACTAAGCGGGGATCGAACCCGCGCCTCCTGCGTAGCAGTCACGTTCACTGCCGCCACACCACGAAGGCTGTAGTTCTTTCACTACGGCAGAACATTTAAAAAACGCTTGCTCATATTTTTTTGACAGAATATTAGTAACCGAAATTATCTACCAATATTCTCTATAACCCGTCCAGTAAAGCTCAATGACTTGTGTTAGGAGTGGATTCAGAGCCGTCGTTTCCTATGACAGGGGTCCTGGGCACACAAGACTTTAGAGGCCCTTTTGGAAAGTTTAGATGTGCGAGAAATTGTCTCTCTTTCGGGGGGCCCCCTGGGCGTGTGTCCCGAGTACCCTATGGTAAAGACAGCATTGAGTGGGTTCACTCGTCTTGCCGGTAGTGGCTAGAATTTGAACCCGGTATCTCTCGATTGTAGGTCTACTCCACCACTGAGCTACCGTGAGCTATAATACATTTTGTGTTTATGACGCGTTTGGCTCAATATCTATATCGGAACCTATAACAACATGCTAGTTGTACTACAATGTACAAATGAAAGGTATTGCACCGGATGCAAGATTGGAGGAAACGTCGGATGTTGTTACGCAGTACTGAGTAGATACTAATATGACGAATGTTTGTTGTTGTGTGCAGACGGTAGGAAGGTACTATCACACAAAAGGGACGTTGGTTTGGCAACTCGAGTGGTGCAACTGTCACCGGTAATGTCAGTGTTCGTCGAGACCTTCACAGCGGGCATTACCACGCCTTTCACTACAGGTTGTTTGTAAAAATACCTAAGTATTTAAAATAGAATTAAAAAAAACAATATATTGGAACTGTCCGCCGCGACTACACCGCTAAGTGTTGAAAATTTTATTTTATTTTTTTATGTAACTAGGTAGGTATAAATAAATAAATTTATTCTGCGAACGTTAAAAAGTATCTGATGAGGATGTCAAGCTGATTTCCACCATTATAAAGTTGCACGTGTATGTAATGGTGACCGTCTTTCCTGACTATGCTTGCCATCAGGCAAGGTGAAGTCAAATTGACGTGCACTAAATATATAAAAGATGTAACCCAACCATAGAATCGATAATAGTACTACAGTAGTCAAAGTATGCATAAATTAACAAGCTCGTGTTATAGGATCTATAATGCGGATAAACATACTTAGATACATTTTTTGGTAAATACATACCTACATATTGTACTTATAGAGATATCAAACATCTCCAGCCAGCTACGCCAACAACATCGCTTCCTGAAGGTAGCGATGTTGCTGGTGGTATGCGTTCTGAAGACATGATGCCCGTAGGTAGATGAAAACGATAAGATGACCGGGCTGGACTATCTCGTGTAACATCAAAGACAACGCCATAGTAAGCGCAAAGTAAAAAGTTATGAAGATAGAGTCATATTTTTTTACCACCACCATTTCAGCCATAGGATGTCCACTGCAAAACATAGGCCTCTCCCATCGACCTCCAATCCGACGGGTTGGAGGCGGTCAGCATTCGAAGTACCCATGACGCTGACTATGTCGTCTGTTCATCTCGCGGGTGGCCGTCCTACACCTTGTCTACTAGTAGGTACGTGGTTTAGATTCAAATCAAATCAAATTCATGTATTTGCTAGAACATAGTGTTTAGAGGTGTTATAATAACATAGTGTAGTTCGCTCATATTCTGCCATGAGACGGCGTGCAAAATTATTACATTTGTCAATTTCTTACATCTACATTGAATCTATAATTATTGTCAATATGTTTTTATTATTATTAATCATTATTTATTTATGTTCAAGGGTCATTCTATGAATTTGTCATTCAGATATTCATGTACGTCATAATAATTTGTATTTAATAACATTTTAAACAGTGTCCTTTTAAATAATCTTAGAGGTATTCCTTTCGACTCCAACGGCCATCTATTCTTCTTCCTATGTGCCCCACCCACTGCCACTTCAACTTGCTTACCCGGTGTGCTATGTTGATAAGTTTTGTTCATCTACGAATCTCCTCATTTCTGATACCATCTCGTAGAGAATTTCCGAGATAACCCTTACCATAGCTCGCGACCTCGTGACCTTGAGCTTCTTATGAGGGCCATGTATCAGCGTCATCAGTCATCACCGGCAACACGCACTGATATTTATCTATACTGCCTTTATATTCCGTTGCTAGTAGGTACCTTTTGCAATGAGTACCTACTCCTCCCTTCGTCTCCTGTTTAGCAAATGTCATTAATTTCTAATCATGAGGACTAATTTGTGGTAAGAAAATACCTAATTAGGTACCATATTATAAAACTATCATAAGAAGTCTCCATAGATTTTACTGAGATAAAAAATAATTGTAACCGAAACAATATATCGCATAGTTTTACAGATCTACCTATATTATACTCAAGTCTTCCTCGATAAGACTTGAATGTTAAATGGCAAGTTACAATACACGTAGGCGCAAATAAAACAACAAGCTGTACAGTGCACAAGCGACAGGAACCCATTTTTGTTATAAGATATTTTGTTACTTCGAGTAGCGCACCAATCAACATATGTTTACGGTGTAACGCACATCTAGTCACGCAGGTATGACCCTTTTTTATATTATTATTTAAATTTCATGTTTTTTAACGGAGAGGTAGGTAGGTAGGCAGGCAGCAGTGGTGAAGGGAAGCCGGTGAAACAAAGTTCTTACCTCGATTAAGTTCGTCTTTGAATATATCTTTCTACCATCTCTGTAAGAAGAAGCCGGCAGGAATTTTGTTACATGGACCACTAAGCACTGGTATTATGTTATCCAGACTTTAACCGTAATAAGAAGAATACCTAAATATTTGTTTTTAGAACGTCTAAGAGTGATAATCTAAACACACCACTGTGACTTGTCTAGTTCATAGAAAAGTTTCTGTGTTGTGAACGGACGAGTGACCAAAAGACGGAGGTGACTCCTTTCCATCAGGCGGGCTGTAAGTAAACTTGTTTGTTAGTTTAGTGATACAAAAAGAACCGCGTTTATCTAAGAAAAAAAGTTTCCAAGGTTTTATCAAGGTGTTTTCCTTATTCCACATAGTGCCAGCCCGAGAGTGTGAATGTGAAAGTAGTTCTTCCGGGTTCCATTACTTACCAATGTATCCTTTTTATTATCGTGCGCACAATCCCCACGGATACCACCTCCGCCAAAGTTGGTGGAGGTGATTATGGCGAAGTGGACCCACTAAACCACACGCCGCCGTCTCTGGGTTTTTGATTGCCGGAGGTGAGATAATACAACTCATATCTCTCGCGCCCCGGCAAACCCGGGGACCTCTTTTGGAGATGACCCTCTTCCTACCTACCTGTGGCCTATGTAACCTAGCACCTCTGCTTACCCCTTCGAGGATATAGGCGTGAGTTTATGTTATGTTTATTCGGAAAAAGTCTATATTTCTGTTCCTGTTTGGAATGTTGTTTTAAAAGGAAATCAATAATATTTCCTCATTGCAATGTTAGTTAATTAATAGATATTAGTTAATTAGACAGTTGCGCAAATCATAATTAGTCTTACTTAGCTGACATAACTAGTTATGCGACATAATTATTGTCCAATAAATAATAATACATTTTTAATTGTACTAAATTTCAAACAGTTTTGATCTGAAAGTGTGTGCAGTTTGCAGTGTCCACTGACCAACTCATCAGAAATGGCGCGTCGTTGTTTTGCGTTCTTCCTAGCGTCATGTCTACTGATGAATGCATTCTGTTTACCACCGAATTTGATGTTCCGCGAGCGAAGAGATATCAGTGACAATCAAGTGCAGAATACGGAGCTTTCTAAAGTCGATGATATTACTGATTTTGTAAGTATAATAAATATTTATTTATTTCAATAGGTTGTTACACATGAAATTGCCGAAATTTTCTTACGTATTTCTGTAATTTCATAGCTATTTCCGCTATTTATATTTTGTTTAAAAGTTGATCTCAAGATTTGTATACCTATTGTATTCAATTTTGTTCTTATTGGACGCTTAATAAATTAAATTCGATCTTCAAAAATAGTACTTCCTAAATGCTATCCATTTTGATGATAAATTTCGTATTACTTTTATACAGCTGTCACTTTTTGAGAAATGTAATAAAAGTTGCTGTTTGCTTAATGTTGTCTCATTCTTACACAAAAAGAAACATAATGGATTTGTGATTAATAAAAAAAATGCAAAAATGTTAGTACTGAAAACTGTTTCCTTCAATTTCTTCAAACAAAACGGCAATTTCATATGTAACGACCAACTAAATACCTAATTAATAATTTAAGACAAAATGCCCATTAGATCCCATTTCAAGGGTTGAAAAGAAGACCCAAGAAGAATTCTATTTCATGAGAGTTAGAAAGTTGCACATTTAAATAAAACTTATTATTAGGTACCTACTCTAGGACGATTTTCCCGACGTTTCTTAATACAAGAACGTATCAATAAGATGCATGAAAGGACCCGAATGCGTGATCGGGTCCACTCAACAACTCATTTGGACGGTTTGTTTTATCAGAAACTAATCCTGTTACATTTAAGATGATTGATATCGATTGTAGTTCATCTGTGATCAATTAAATTGGGAGAGCCGTGACTTCTTAGTCATGTGACGGTTGCGACTCGGACGTCGGAGGTCGCAGAATGACCTCCGTCCCCCATGAGCGAGGGCCTGCGGGTGACGGGTGGAGCCGCCGGTCACCCTAGCAGAAACAGGCCACGGCGATGGCGCAAAGTGCCACCCCATACCCAGGGGCAATAGGGACACCATGGTCCCCACATTTAGGGAAGAGGGTCATCTCAACAGAGATGTCCCCGGGTCTGCCGGGGTGCGAGAGATATGTCTTGTATAATCTCACCTCCGGCAATCAAGGACCCATGGACGGCGTGCGTTTTGGTCGGTTCGAGTCCGACATAATCACCTCCATCGGTTTTGGTGGAGGTGGTATCCGTGGGGATTTTGCGTACGATAAAAAAAAAGTCATGTGACGACTTTTTGGGCGAATTTATTGGTCGTAGAAATATTAAAATAACATTAAGTTAAGATTAGTTGGTTGTGGAGGTCAGATAGCAGCCGCTTCACGGAAAATATTGAAGCTCAGCCGCATCACAGTTAGACTGGAAAGCGACCCCAACTGAGTTGGGAAAAGGTTCAGAGAAAGATTAAAGTTAGCGGAATAAGACCTCTGGCTTGCATTTATTTGGCTACTAAAGGATTCTAACGACTATGTACTTACTGTTTGACCTCCCAATTCTGAGAGAAAACTACAAACCATTAGCCTTGTCGGTTGATTGACAAGCAAGTGTACCCGGTAACGTTGATTTGGGTCCCTAACCTTCTAATAAATATGTTAATGTAGTAGGTACCTACTCGTATTTCTGATCGATAGTGGCGAGGTACTTAGCTAGTTCGCATTGAATGGCATGTTTTGTGCCTCCGTCTATATTTAGAACATAACATAACATAAACATAAAATGTTGGGGATATCCCCGAAGGGGTAGGCAGAGGTGCTAGCACCCACATTTCGCCAATTTATGTTTATGTCCCAATGTAGTACCTAGCGCCTATAAACCTGCGAAAAATACACACATAACTTCGAAAAGCAACGAAAAGTCACTGGAGTGTGTCATGGTAAAACCTGGGATCGAACCCAAGACCTCGTCTCAGCAGTCTACTACCCATACTACTAGGCTACCTCGGTTATATGGGCCCCTAACCTTCTAATAAGTATCTTAATTTAGTACTCGTATTTCTGGTCGATAGTGGCGAGGTAGGTACTTATTTAGTTCGCATTGAATGGCATGTTTTTGTACCTCCGTCTATATTTAGCTGTTGCAATATTTCCTTTCCATAATGTAAATGTAGGAAACTCGTGTCTACATCCAGCTGGGCAAACGCAAATATTGTGCAATTTAACATCGCTGTTTTAAGCGACATTTTAAACCATATTTTGCATGTTTCGTACTATAGGTACTCCATTTTATCAGGTACTTGAGTACAGCATACCTATACGCTGGTATAAAAAAAGAAAATTAAAGAAAAATAAAGAAAAAGAAATAAGAACAATAAAATACTAAATCATTTTTTTTGCCAATGTATGTAGTATACTCTAAGTAGATACTACTACGGCTTTGGGAGCGTTTCCAAGGAGCGTGTCAGGACTCCCTGTACTAAAACTAAACATGAACTGATGATGATGACTAAAGTTAAATAATTGTTCAATAAAAACACATTCTTATACATAAATTTCGCTAACCGACTAACTTAGTAACTAGTGGTTCGATATCGGTTTTTAGACTTCTAAATTATTAATTAAATTCACAGGGGACTCTATCCCACGAACAGGCCTTTACAGGGGGAGTGTTGTGACTAATTACTGAGCTTCGCCATGAGCTTTCGAAATTATCCTATACGTCCTCAGGGGTCAGAGCACTCCCATTATAAGGGACTGGTTGCGGGTTCGATTCCCGTCTGAGCATTAACTTTTGTCAATCTATTTTGATTTGAATAGTTACCGTACGAAATGTTTTAAAATTTAATTAAACGGAATTAAACAAAAAACTAAGACTTATTTGAAAAAAAAGACACATCTAGACTGTTTTACGTTTAGCTAAACAGCTAACTAATGGAGTATAATTCATAATTTATACGTGTATATCACTTTTCTCTGCCGCACCATTAAGTCCTGGAATTCCTTGCCGGCGCACGTGTTTCCTTCTTCCTACAGTCCCGGGTCCTTTAAGCGGGGCGTGAAAAAGTATCTGATGAGGCCGTCAAGCTGAACGCCACCATTGTAGCACTGAACATGTTTGCATTGCAATGGTGACCCTCTTTCATGAGACTTTGCCTTCAGCTTAACATCAGGCGAGGTGAAGTCAAATTGACGTGCCATAGATATATATACCTATACTATAGATAACACTTTATAATAACGTGCAATTTTATATTACAGAAGGACACAAGTAATAGTCCTTCAGTAGTTGAGACTACGGCGAGCACTGAAGACGAGGATGATTGCGATGATGATTGCGATGATGATGACGATGATGATGACGATGACTTCAAGCCCACAACTACCAGCAATGGCGGCGGCGGTAGCAGTTTATCCAGCCTACTTCACCTAGCCACTGCTTTTCTGCCGTCGTTGAGTGGCACTAACGTAAGTTTTACACACAGTACCAACCACGAAACTCACTCACTTAAAAAACGGTGATAAAAATGTAGCATAAAGCACCATTCACACATAGCGCAGGTGTTTTTAATTACCATCACCGTTTTCTTAATAAGAAATGTTTTACTTTATTCTGTAAACAGCTATGGATGTCAAAACGACCAGCGCCCACGCTTGTGTGAATCGCGCTTAAATGTTAAGTGACTTCAGTTTATTTCGGCGCACATTGGGGAGGGCTGTGTCCAGCAGTGAACTGTAATTTCCCATATGAATGTAGTTTTTCGAATGTATTAATTGATTTTTCCGTATGTATTCAGTCTCGTTTGTGGGTTAAATGCGCAATGATTTCCTCATTAACGCATTACCGAATTTAAAATGTCAAATGAATTTGAATATACATTTCTTATGACAACTGGTGTCACATATTAACAAGTTGATAGGTTTATAAAAAAGCGTTTCACGGTTCATTTACTCTGTTACTTTCCCACGCCTAGGTTTTTGTAAAGATATATATATGGCACTCGCACACTTTTTCGTAAGGATCACTTTATATAACTAAACACTCTTCGTCGTTACGATGGCACTTCAACTGCTTAAACTTGCAAAAATCCAAAACCATGAATGAACCATGGATCACAAAGCTTCTTAATTTATGTATAGCTTAGAGGTACTTTTTAGTTTTGTTATCTACTACCTGACCCACGCAACTTCGTCTACGTCACCCCGTTTTTGCAACATTTTTCATTCCTGCTCCGCACCTGTTTGTTGTAGCATGATGTTATATACATATAAACCTTCCTCTTTAACTATTCTATCTATTAAAACAAACCGCATCAAAATCCGTTGCATAGTTTTGAAGATTTAAGTATACAAAGGGACAAGAAAAATAGGGACAGAGAACGTGACTTTATTTTATACTATGTACTATGTAGTGATGATGATAGTGATAGTGATATCGTCAATAACTTTTTAACGCGACTGCTACGCTGGAGGCGCATGTACGATCCCCGCTTTATGTAAATATTTGTATGCATGAACTATTTGCACTGGTCTGCTCGTACCTCGGAAAACACGTTAAACCGTAAGTCCCGGTTGTCATACAAACATCAGCAGTCGTTACGGGTAGTTGAAGCCCTAAAAAAGTCAATATATTGCCTGAGGTGTGGAGGCCAGATGGAATCGCTTCACCAAAGATATGGAGGTTTAGTTGCAACAAAAAGGTGCCCATGATGTATGGCCACGTTATTTCGTTGAAGTTGGATCGAAATGGCTGTCCTTTGCCCCTGGAACGAGTCGGAGTGAGAGTAACCTTATAGTATTGGTATACTACATTAAAAGATAGTTGACTATATCTCAGAAGTTGATAGACTGATAAAAAATGACGTTTTCACCACAGCAGCTCGAACAAGTGAGTTTTGCTGCGTAAAAACAGTGTGCAAAATGCGATTTTGCTCACTCAGTGAGACAAAGTAGCTTTTTAATTATTTTTTTTTAATTTTCAATAAAGAGTGCCAACCATAGATTCAAAAAGAATTGTTCCGCGAATAACTTTCAAACTACATACACTGCACTCTGTCTCTTGGCCGTCCATAAAAAAGTTCGAGTGACAAACACAAGTATTTTGAAGGTTTTTTTTTAATTTATGGCACGTCAAAGGTCCTATTTCGAAATTCTAAATTTGAAAGATATTTGTAAAAGAATAACCATGTATTTTATTTACATTATTTAATAATTATGTAATGTTATTGAATACCAAAATAAGTAATGCATAAGTATTTATAATGATTACTATTATCAACATTTGAAAAATAAAATGTCACGTACGCTGTTTCTGAACACACCTTAAAAATAACGGGTATACAATTTAACTTTTAACTTTCAACTTTAAATTTGCAGAACAGCAATAAGTAATTAGATTAATTATTAACTTTTAAAATTTTCAGCATTATTTTAATTAATAATTGGTGTTCTGTTCTGTTAATAAGTGTTGCATTATCTTCTAAGTAATATTTATTATGTGTTCTCGCTGCTGAAGTGAAAAGTAATGTGTGCCACACGAGAGCAAAATTATTTGCATCTCGTGCATTTGAATCCCTCACTACGCTCAGGATTCTACAGTAGAATCACTCGCTACGCTCGTGATTCAATCCTAGAATCCCTCGCTTGCTCAGGATTCAAAATCAGCACTCGCAGCAAAAAACAGTTTTGCTCTCTTGTTGCACAAATAACTATTTACGGTTCATATACTGTCACTTTTTCACGCCTAGCTTTTGTGTAAAGTTGTGTATGTCACTCACATAATTTTGTTCAAGTATTACCTATTAAGCACATTTTGTGTATCATACAAAACATACTTTTCATACATAGTACTTACGTTATTGTGATTTATATTTTTTGATTTGATTGTATTTTTGGAACAATCAAATAAATGTGATGTTTACAATTTTCCCGGACTTTCCTCAGAAATTTGTATCGTTTTATATTGTTTGCACCGGTTTATTGATCCACTCGATGCACGTTAATATTTCAAAAAGCTTTTTTTTTCTTGTGAATATCACCAAGTGACTATATTGCACATCACCCATGCACAAGCACATCTTTAAGCTTCGCAGCACTTTTTAACAAGGTATGTAAATTTTTTACTACTATTTTTGCACTTAGATACACTACAGTTGGATAAAAATGTAGAAATATCTATTGAATAGATGAATATTAATGAACATTATCAGGATATCAATTTTAAATATGATATTGTTAAGCGTCTACTAATTACAGGTAAAAAAGAATAATGAATTCGTCACAAAGACAATACGAGATATCATAAAACGGTACCAAGCACAAAAAATTCAGAGAAGGCAAGATATAAAAGACAATGAAATAGAAATTGACTATGCAACACAGCTGAAGCCTCCATTCTACGAAAGACAAGAGACTGAGGAGGCTGATGATAATGATAGTGACTCTGCTGAAAGTGAGTCTGAAGAAGACAATGCTGCAGAAGAAAGTGTGGAAGAGGCAAACACTGTTAGTGGCGACTCTACACCTAAACAAGACTCTGATTCGAAGGCATCGAATGCCAATGATGATAGCAATGGAAGTGATGACAGTAATGATTCAGATTATGACGAGCCTGATAGTGACGGCGAGGGAGGTGGAATACTAGGCCTCCTTTCTGGACTAAGTGGTGTAAGTTTTAAAATACTTTTAGAGCTGTTTCCCCTTACAACAAAATAGTGAGAGTAGAATATAAACCATAATGAAATCGATTACATTTATCTAAATGTCCTGGGTCCTAATTTAACTAATTGTTAACCATTGGTAAACCACTGAGATTACACATATCGTTAAATTATAGACTACTGCTTCACCATTAAAGTCGAAAATAATATAGCATCGTGTAGAGTAAATAAAACGATGATGTAATGAACTACTTTTCATTAAATTTTGAACTTGAAGACTACATAATAAAACCGAAAATTCTATGGTAGTTTTAAAATCTCAGTGCTTTCATAAATGATTAACGATAACTATAATCAGGGACCTGGATAAAATTTTGACAGCGGAAACAGCTCTTTATCAAGATTATTAAATAGAAATTATTATAACAGATCTACTGACATGAAAAATATTCAAATTACAGGACGGTGAATCAGATTTGGGCTCTTTATTGGCCGCTGTAGGTGGTATAGTTGCCAACTTGAGCGTAAGTTTACGAACAATTAATGATTTTTTTACGTCATTCATAGATTTAAGTCTAAGCTAGTGTTTTCTTCCAGGGCGACGGTGTCGATATAAATGCTTTAATAGCAACAGGATTGGGCCTATTTGTTGGCTTGTTGGTATGTATGATATTATTTATCTTGAGATTTTTAAATCCATCCATTTCTACCTCTAGCCTAACTTTCTACGTCTGTTAATAGTTAGCTTTTCACTTAATTGTGTATTTAGTTATGGATTTATTAATTGTAGATACTTTACATAATTTCACTTTTAGGCTCTTTTTTATTTACTGATTGATATATCTGTCGCAGTAAGATAGTTATAACCGTAATATAATCATATCCCTAGGGATATAATTATATACCGGAACATAGTTATACGAAAACAATTCATTACTATCTCACTAGGAATATAGTTATAAAACGGTCCAAGTGATATGATTATACTATCTTACTGCGACATATCGATTATTTAATATTTAATGATTTCTAAACTATTTTAAAGTCTGACGAAGGGTCCAACCCTGGGGAAGTAATCGCAAGTTATCTGCTGACGTCACTGGATACGATAACTGGAGGGGGAGCAGTAAGTTCTATTGGACAATATTTTTTTTTAATATGTAACTCATACAGATATATGAATGCTTGTGCATGTTTCTTATTTCAGCAAAATAATGGTGCATTCTTTGGAAAATTCTTATCCTCATTAGTAAAAGGAACAAGCGCGGTAAGTTTCTGAGGACCTACAAGTAAATAATTCCTTTCAATAAATCACAATAAAATTGTACTTGATATTTATGATTATTGTGATACAACAGGCTGACGGAGATTCTGATTCAAACAGTGGTTCTGAAGAGAACGGAGGCACGAAGATGGCTGACTCAGCGGGTTTCTTCGCTAGCCTATTAATGGGCCTATTCGGAGAGATGTCGAAGTTCAGCTCTTTAAGTAGTTGGCGATAACGCTAAAAGACTACGGCTGCCGGCCACTGGCTTTAGTTTTTAATATAATTTATATGTTACTAGGAATAATAGCGTAGTAGTAGCTTTAAGTAGTAGTTTCTAATTATTATTGTACCACGATATTTGTGTGGTTGTTTACTGATTGTACTTAATTTGTTAGGCATATTTTTAGATTTATGCTTTACTTATTTCAGCTACGTCTTACGTCAAAGATTATAATCTCACGACTAAAGACTAGTTATCAGATTTCGCTTACATTAGGTAAGTCAAACGGAATTCAAGTCACGTTTGAAGTCTGAACAGCCAATCAGTAGCTTTCAAAAAGAATTCACAGGATGGTGCATTCCGCGGATTGGCCCAAGCATCAATTTTCCTTTCATTTCAAATCACTGTTAGCGAATGTGCGTGGGTTTAGAATGTTTAGATGTAGAAATAAACGCCATATACAATGATTGATTTTTTGATAGACACCCATTACAAGTTTCCCATTAATTTCTACTGACTGCTTAAGTAGTATGCAGTACCTATGTAAGTACCTATGTGTAAGCGTATAATTTAGTAATCATAATAAGGTCTAACCACCACCGGTAGCTTGGTGTACCTGGTACTAGATGGTGATGGGCTACTATTTTGCATATTTTTAATAGATGTTTTTATATATTTAAAAGTATAATTTATAAGATTGTGTTTAAAAAAGTAAAGAGAGATATGTATCTATTACAATAACACAATTGGTTTGCCAATATCACATTACACAATATTAGTATGTAAGTAATTTAAATTGTACCTATATTATAATTTTTCTCCTCTCTACTGTCCTCCTGTCTACATTGTAGACCGAATTGTAATCAGGAGTAATGTATCGGCTATTAACTTGGTTAAGAACGGCTCATGGAATAGTTTGTTTCGGTTTTGTAGAGAGTGGATACTTCATTCATTCACCATCATCATCATCCGTTCATCCCGGTCGCACTCGGATCTATCACCTCGGAGTTCGAGGTCTGAACTTCGATATTGCTATGAAGTGACTGCTGGCCTCCAGAACCTATTGTTCATATCGAAATAATGTTGTTGAACTTCTTAAGGGCTCCAATTATCCGTAACGACTGCCATAGATGTTTAGTGTAACAACTGTAAATACATGCATGCAAATATATACACCGAACGGGGATTGAATTAGCACCTATTACGTAACAGTCGCGTTCCCTATCGACACATCGCGGTTATTAACGGCACAGTGTTTTGTTTTGTAGAGCGTTTTTTTACTCACAAAATCCAGCCACAATTTTCATTCTAAATCTTACCTCTAAATCTCTTATTTGGTCTAACTTATTTATAAACTCACGCCTTTATCCCCGAAGGGGTAGGCAGAGGTGCTAACACCCACATTTCGCCAGTTTATGTTCAGGTCCCAATGTAATAGGTTGCCATTAACCGGGCACTTATAAACCTGTGATAAATACACACATAACTTCGAAAAGCATTGAAAAGTCATTGGTGTGTGCCGTAGTAAAACCTGGGATCGAACCGATTGATCGATCGAATCGAACTGGAAATACACGCATGCAAATAAATGCACCGAATGGGGATCGAACCAGCGTCTCTCGCGTCTATCACCACAGCACAGAGGTTTTTTGTAGAGCGGTTTTTACTCACAAATTCCAGCCACAATTTTCATTCTAAATCTTACTTCTAAATCTCTTCTTACTTGATCTTACTTGTCTATCTTTTAAACTTCTCTATCTATTCTATAACTATTCTTTAAATGTTTTACAGACGCAGAGATCGGACGAGTCCTCTTCGTCCACCCTGCAGCCGTTCAAAACACTGAAGATGGACATGTTCCGAGCCTTGTTGCAGTTCGGCACCAGCTTGTTGGGGCTCGCTTCTTCACTCAACACCAGTAACTCTTAACATCCACTGATCCGAAGTTACTATATTTACATATCGTCAGTTTGATTATGGTCACTGAATTAAGAGATTTTAATTGAGTTTTGTGATTAAGTTTTGACATTAACGAGATTCGACTTTAATTTCTCTATTCAGAGTTTGATCACGTTATTTTTATTTCGAGGTCATTTAGTTACGACTACATACTACAATACAAGGAGTAATTTTTCAATTCACGAAATTTGCAATAATAGCACGGCATAAATAGGTACCTCTTAATAAAAATATAAGAAATTTCGTGAGGTAGGTACCTATACCTGAGAACACTTGTATTGTTCTTTTCTCATAATAATTATAAACAAAATTAGTTGAGATGAGGTGTGAATTCATATTAGATATTTTAAATTTTAATTGTATAGTAAATTAGTTCTGCAATATCTAATTATAATTTACAATTATCATTGAATAAGTACCTAATATAAAGTTAGTGTGAATTTAATTGACATTCTAGTAATTATAATGAACTATTAAAACATATTTACGATAAATAATGAAAATCAATTTTAATTGATTTGGAAATGATCGGTGCGATATTATAATTTATAAATCGGTACCCAACCCGGATGCCATACCTACTGTGCCATTAGACGACATTTAAGAACAATAAGTAAGAATACTAGTAGTAATTCTTTGTGTTATTGAATTAAAAACAATTTGTAGTGCCATTTATATATTTTATTATTGCATAGATTCTGTATATAGTATTTAACAATTAATTCTATTGTTAGAAGTGAATATTGAATTTAGCTTAGGGTTTAATCCACATTGACGTAGAGAATCTGATTAATTTGTAAAATATTACAATTATTAATAACATTTAATAAATACGAATCTAGTAATGTAGTACTTAAAAGCAATATTAATTATAATAACTTAATAAATACAATCCGAATACTTTATGCTCTTTTTTCTGTCACACAAGTAATGGTCAGCTCGTTAATCTGGAAAAGAATTAACGAATTAGTTTTTTACACCACTTAGAAGGCAGATTTATACACCGCCCACCTGATGGAAAGTGGTTACAGTGGTTTATGGACGTTTGCAACACCAGGGGCGCCACACTTGTGCTGCCGACCAGCTTCTATGCTGTCACTACAGATGACAAAGCAAAGATTCTCGGTCTTCCACTGACAACGCAAAACCTCCCCAATGAGCTCTGACTACCCTACTCACCGACACGCGACGGAAACACAAACAAGGATATTATTAGCCGCAGTATTCTGTAGGGCGGAGGGACTTCCCCAGTCGGGCTGCTCAATTAAGACGGGAGATACCGTCATGTCCTACTGCCGTGAAACTACCGATTTGCTAAGTAATTGCTTTTAGTTTTTTTATTTTGTAACTTGGCTATATCGAACAACCGCTTTATGATGGACTAGCTGGTGTCCATGATTCCGGCGAGCGGCCGAGTGTTTTTTTTAAACAACAAACATTTAAATATCTCTACAAACTTTTATAAATGTGAACACTCAGGAAGTACGATTTAGATCATTAAGTAGGAAAAAGTGAAATCTTCGACGGGACTCGAACCCTTCGAATGCGCTTAATATTGGACAACGAACTGTTAAACGAATGGGTAAAGAAATATATGGCGAGACTGGCACAGAAGAAAATAAACTTCACACACCAAAAAAGAGAAAACGAGAAAACCAGTCGTGTCAAAACGGCCATCATAGCGTGGCAACTATAGTACAAAATACTGACATTGACATGAGGTGGCGTGGATAACACGTAGAGTACAGCATTGGCTACGTCCTCGGGATCCAGCGCGGCTATCTTCGACGCCTTCAGCTCAGCAATGCCGGCCATATCTGTCATAGTCAGTCCCGGGGATAGGCTCTGTAAATAATTATAGTAGTATAATATACTAGCCTAACTACAGAACTTCGATGTCGCCAATTTGGGTCCGATGACAGTAGTTATAGTTTTAGAAAAATCTAACCTCAATCATTATAATGCCCCAAATGACCCAGTAGGAAATCAAGTAAAAGCGGGTTCGCCAAAGTCGCTGGAGGTGATGATTTTTTTTTTTATACCACTTAGGTGGCAGACAAGCGCACGGCCCACCTGATGGAAAGCGGTCACCGTGGCCTATGGACGTTTGCAACACCAGAGGCGTCACACACGTGCTGCCTACCCTGTAGAAACCTTCTTATGCCCTTCTTGAAGAACCCCATATTGTAGATATATTGATGTCGGACTCGAACCAACTAAAACGCACTCCGTCTATGCATCATTGATTACCTGAGGTGAGATTATACAACACATATCATTCGCACCCCGGTAGACCCTTGGACATTTCTTTGAAATGACCCTTTTCCCTTAATGGGGGAACCATGGTATCCCTATCTAGCCCCCGGATATGACGAGATGCGGCCTGCTTCTACTAAGGAACTTCTACTCGCCTAATGGTAAGCTAAATGCAGTCTCAGGAAAGAGAGTCACCATTACAAGCACCAAGAATGTTACGATGCTGGTTAGCTAAATGGCCTCATTAGATGCTTTAAGCTAAGCTAATAATGGATAGGAAAGGGAGTCTTATACAACTTACAGTAACTTTAGTTTTATTGTTGTGGTGTGCCAGCTCGCTGAGGAGACTGGCAGAGAACCCCGTGATGGCGTGTTTAGTGCTCGGGTATATATTGAACGTTGGTTCCATTGGGATGTAGTGGCCGGCGATACTGGAATTGTAAAATTACCATTACAGGCATATTTCCCATTCGTTTTATCACTATTAAATGATTAGCATAGTACGACGGCTTCTCTGGCGTAGCGTTCGAAGATCGATTCTTGCTCGGTGCCAGTTAGTGGCGGCTTATTCAAAAGGCAAAGTAGGCACGTGCCTAGGGGCGCGAGGACGGAATTGGTGAAAGAAGAAGCAGGCCCTGTGGCCGCCCTCGGAGTGGAGTCCACTGATGATGTTGGAATGACAACGGGAACCGACAGCTTAACGTGATGTTTAAAATAAATAAAAATATTCTACGACTTTGTCACTGCAATGCTATCTAGACCACCAGAAGCATAGTTTAACTAACTTGTATTAAAAAACATATAAACATATAAAAATTGTAAATATATACCTACTTATTATAGATACATAGAAACACCCAGTCATATTCAAATATACATATTCATACAAATATTAGTACCAGAGGCGGATGAAACGTTGAGAGCTCCGTAGGCAAGCATCTCATCGGCTCCGTCACCTTCTTCTCAAGCTTTGTTAGCTCGCAGTAAGCAGTCTACGCGCTTGCTTTCCGCACTATCATTGTGAACAAGGCTCTGATAAGGTGCGTCCAGACTTGCGTGACAGGTGCGTGACATGAACAGCGCACCCGACAGTGTGACATCAAGATAAAACATGGAGTGTGGACGAACTAGAGTTGCGCTAAAACTGCCACCAGTCGATCTATGGTTTCATTCTGATGAGTCTGCTAGCATGAGTAGCTATATTATAAAAATACCTGTTAATATTGATAATATGCCCGTCGATTCCGTGATTCTTCATGGAAATGAGAGCGCGGCGCGCGCACAATATGGGACCCTTTACGTTAACATCCACCGTCGCAAGCATGTCCTCCTCACTAATCATATCATTGCCAGCATCTGCAAGTGGAATGGTGAATTAGTGATAAGTAACCGTGACCTTTGGACAGTCGAGTTGTAATATCAGAAGTTTCAGTTGTGTATTGTCACCTAAAGAAGGATGCGAAAAGAAAAGCATAGATGGAAACCGTTACATGTTTTCCATCCCGGAGTTTGTACAATGTAGTTACAAGCTTTTGATGTAACCGGACCTATCGATGTATTGATAATAATAGTCAAGAAGATGAATCTGTATCGTCTCTTAGTAAGGAGAATGATCTCTGCAGATATTTTTCTATTATACGTTACCCCACAGTGAAGTAACTAATGCTTCACTTTATGCTCTCCTAGTTTTTTTGAGGGCCTCGTCCAGTTCTAGCACTGAACAATGAAGTACAATGTATATTTATTCCGTAAGTTCTAGGATGTCAGTAGGGTGTAAGAAGCGACAAACGATATCATTGTTAGAGAAGGAAAACTCGAAACAAAACCTTATACCAACTCCTTTGGCCAGTGAGGTAACAATAGGCCAAATTTTCCCAATGGTGGGAAAGGCCTATGTCCATCAGTGGACTGCGATAGAATAGAATAGAATAATCTAGAATAGAATAGAATAATATTTATTTGTGAACATGGTCTTTTTACATTGGTGTTATATAACATGGTAAACATGTGAAGGTTCAGCATATTCTGCCATTCGTGGCGTACAAATGAGGTATATAGTATGTGAAATCTAAACTATGCTATTATCATATTATAGGTACGTTACATGGCATGTTATCAACAATTACAAATTACATTAAAATTCTTTCTTCATTATAAAATCTAAAAATAGTAATATATAAAATTTATTCATGTCATGATAAGCTAATTGATTGATTTCTGGATACTAGGTAAGTACCTAGTATCAGGTTGGAACTTGGAAGTAAGTTATAATGTTTGCTATGTGATAAAGTATATGTAAGTAGAACTCAAAAGTGCAGTAGCAATCCTACGCAACTATAGCGTCAACATTCTAACGCTACTTGTGACCTTTTTCTTTTAAGACAAGCCAGCGTCGCCTCGTATTGCATAGTAACATTACACACACATACCTGGCATGCCTTTTAAGTTCTGTCGTTTCTATATTTCCCGGCAATTTCAAATTTGGAACTGTTCTATATTCGAATGTGTATACATTTTGAATCTTAAAACAGTTAAAACTATTAGGATTAATGCTATTGTTTAATCACAACGTCGATTGGAATCTGTCAGGTCACGTACGAAAATGAATCTTTCTAAGGAAAATGTTCTTGCAATAATTTTCAACAATTTTAAAAGAGGCCTGACACGGCTTCACTATTATGAAGAGCTCACATCTGTGTTCAGTAATGAAACCCCATGTCTGCGGACTGTCGAACGCTAGTATTTAGAGTTCCAGCGTGGAAATACTAGTGCTAGTGACAAATCTCGTGAAGGACGCCCAAAATCCGCCTTCACTGAAGATAACATCATTGCTGTGAGACAGCTAATTCTCGAAGATCCTCCTGTGACATATCTAGAGATAGAGGCTCTATTAGGCATTTCAGGGACAACCATTCAGAAGATCTTGCATGAAGCACTTGGTGTGAGAAAGCTAGTTTGCCGTTGGATACCGCACCTGCTTTCTGATGATCACAAGGCGGCCCGTGTCACATGGTGTAAAAGAACTCTGCAAAGGTTTAACCGAGGAGAGTCAAACCACGTCTACGACATCATCAGTGGTGACGGATCTTGGATCTATGCCTACGATCCTGACTCCAAACAACAATCTACAATCTGGGTCTTTCAAAACGAACCAAAGCCGACTAAAGTTGTTCGCTCTCAAAGCACTTCAAAGAAAATGGTGGCCACGTTCGTAGGAAAAACCGGTCACATTGCAACTATTGTACTTGAAGATCGTAGAACAGTTAACGCAGAGTGGTATAAAACAGTTTGTTTACCACAAGTCATCGCCGAACTTCGAAAATCGAATTCAAAGCAACGCATCATCCTTCACCACGACAACGCAAGCTCACACAGCACTCGTCAAACGATTGAGTATTTGAAGCAGGAAAAAGTAGAATTACTTGACTATCCTCCATACAGTCCTGACCTAAGGCCTAACGAATTTTTTACGTTTCCTAAAATTAAGAAAATTCTTCGTGGTCAAAGGTTCTAGTCCGGTGAAGAAGCAGTCGACGCTTCAAGCCAGCCATATTGAACAACCCCACTTCAGAGTGGAATAAATGTTATAATAACTGGTTTGAGCGAATGGAAAAGTATATTAAGCTACGTGGTGAATACTTTGAAAAACAATAAATAGTGCTTCGAAGTCCTAGTGGCGTTTTTTTCTTCAAACGACAAAACTTAAAAGGCATCCCTCGTATAAGCGCGCCGGCCGCACGCTAAACCATTTTGAGCCTTGATGTGATAATGCACTTATGAGCTCTGACTGTACAACTGACCTGAGAACCCGCCAGCATGAAAAACGCCGGCGTTGTTGATCATAATGTGAACTGCGCCGAATGACTCCTCGATGCCATCGAAGGTGGCAGCCACCTGCTCTGCGTTGGATACGTCACAAATCCTCGCTATAATCACGCCTTTGGATTCTAATGCCTAAATAAGAGATTTTATATTGAAACGTTGCTTGGTTTGTTTGTTATTCGAGGCTAAAACATAATGGATGTAAGTACGATCTATTACAGAACTCGATGGGTCTGATGAGACTGACCAGCTAACAAGGTATCAATACCACTTGATACTTATGAACCCGCGCCGCCGTGGTAGCCTAGGGGAATGAGTAATGGACTGCTGAGACGATGTCTCGGGTTCGATCCCAGGTTACCATGGCACACACCAATGACTTTTCGATGCTTCTCGAAGTTATGTGTGTATTTATCGCAGGTTTATAAGTACCCGGTTAATGGCAATAGGCTCGCCACCTATTACATTGGGACCTAAACATAAACTGGCGAAATGTGGGTGCTAGCACCTCTGCTTACCCTTTCGGGGATAAAGGCGTGAGTTTATGAGTTTATGTTATGTATTTTTACGCAACTGTATTAAAAATAATAGTGGTTCAATACAACGTGTGGGACTGTTGTTTCACCTCGTTCCGGTTGTCTATCTGTCGTCAATATCTGTCGGAACTCGTGGCAATAACAGAAATCCCACACTTGTATTGAAAACTACGAGTACTATAACGTAATTTCACAATACTGTCGTACTTTAAAGAGAGTAGAAAAGAAGTGATAGAAGGAAGAAGTGCCTATTTATTGAGCACAGTAGATACAGGCTACTTATTAGCCTGTATTTCCTAGTTTGAAAGGTTTGGAAAACTGGTCCAGCTATGGTAGGTACTAGTTTATCAATTTCCTTTGTCTATTTTGGAGAGTACACTTGTGTTTAGCTTATGTATATTTGTGCTGTAAAAGGCTAAATAAAGCATGTGTTCTTTCTTTCTACATATAAGTACAGTAACATCGAAATTATTTGCTATTCACTGAGACATGATTGGATGTAATATCTATTTCTAAACAATCATTTCATCATTAAATCTATTTGTCTTACATCCTAGTTAATACCTAACAATATGTACAAAATTGCTCTTTGCCATCAGTGTTAACGATGTAGGTAAAGTCATTAACGTTGATGGCTAACCGCAATTTTTTCATTTAGTAAGTTAACATAAGGTATAGCGGGATGTTGACTCTAGGAGTGTCTAGAGTACCTATGAAGCGACGATGAGTGTTAAGGTTAATATATGCAGTTAATATGTACGTCCGATAGTAATTATTATTTATTTTGTGAAAATAAATTATACATTATTATTATTATAAAGAGGTAAGAGGTTGTACGGGGTAATCTCTGGATCTACTACTCTGGATCTTGTTTCTTCAATAGAACGTCAAATTATTTGTGAGTGTCATAGGCATAAACGACTATGAAACGGTTTACCAACAGTCGATTGGTCCATGAACCGTTAGTCAACATTATCTTTAAACCATAAACTTTTCATCCATAAACGTTTCGCCAGCATTACTCTACGTCAGTGAATGCTTAACCAACAGAATTTTTTGACCAATAACTTTCCACCCAGAGAATAATTGGCCCATGGACTGTTCCCCAAGAGAACGGTACGCCAGTGAGCGTTTATTAATCTCTACAAGCAATAATAGCCTAGGAATATGATCGTTGGCCGTTGGACTACTAAGTCACAGGTCGTAGGTTCGAACCAAGCAATGTCTTTTTGATATTTACAACCATAAATTTGGACCAACAGTCGATTGACTGTTGGTAAACCGTTTCAGAGTCGGCATAAACAACGGGAACAGGATCAGAAGTTCACGCGAGCGGACCAGGTTGTTAAAGATTATTGACCTTAAGGTCGAGTCGGACGGGTTCTCTGTGGGCTTCTTATGATTACAGACATAGCTCGCGAAATATCCACGCTGAAATGGCAGTGGGCTGGCCGCATCTGCCGAAGGATTGATGGCCGCTGGAACAAACGAGTCCTTGAGGGGAGGGCGCGAAAAGGCAAACGGAAAGTGGGACGCCTCTTAGCCAGGTGGACTGATGCCCTAAAAAAAGGTGGCTGGGACAGACTGGATGCGGAGGGCGGAGGATAGGGAGCATTGGCACGCACTAGGAGAGGCCTATGTCCAGCAGTGGACTGTGATAGGCTAATTGATTGATTGATATGTTGTCTCACCATGGTACAACTGGTTGTGTCACGGAAAATAGAAATCTCCCATGACACTACTAGTTGTGTCACGCAGTAGTGTCAAGGGCAATGGAGGAATCTAGCAGGGTGTCGAATGTCGTAGATTACTTAAAGTTATTGACTTACTTCGACCCGGTCTGCGCGCCTCGCCAGCCCCACGACGCGAACACCCTTGTTAGCCAGCGCCACGCAGATGGCAGCGCCGATACCAGCACTCGCTCCCGTCACCACCGCCGTCTTACCAACCCAACGGTCCATGGCTGAAATAAGACGTAATTACATACATTAAGAGTGCGCATAAAGCAAGAAGAAGTCAGATTTCCCCCGCACACCTCATACGTCCCACTCTCGTCTTTCGTCGCTCCGGCAAGTCCGCTACCTAGCTTTGTGTAGCCGCTAACCGCCATGTGTAGTACGAAGGAGCACAGTGTACCCAAAATAATCAGATAAAATTGTCACACTGCGAGTTGGATCATTACTTTGCGAATACGAATCTATACTTGAACACACTATAAATTTCATTTTGTTAATAGATAAAATGAAAAGGTAAATATAATAATCATACTGACTTAATAAATAAGCATTAGTATCATTATCTGGTCTGTGTAAGTAGGTATAAGGTGTGAGAGAGATATGTCTTGTATTATCTCACCTCCAGCATTCAAAGAGTATCATAGACGGCGGCGTACCTTTTAGTCGGTTTGAGTCCGACATAATCACCTTCAATGGCTTTGACGGACGTGGTATCCGTGCAGATTTTGCGCACGATAATAGAAATGGTAGGTAGCGCCGAAATATCGGTTATTCAACGAAATAAGCAAACATGGTAAATATCCCGATAAATTTAACAGTGAATGTATACAGTAGTTTTTATCTGTATCCATACTTATATATAATTTGTAACATAACATAAAGTCACGCCTATATCCCAGAAGGGGGATTTTTTTACGTGTAAGGTGGCGAGCCTATTGCCATTAACCGGACACTTATAAACCTGCGATAAATACACACATAACTTCGGAAAGCATTTAGTCATTAGTGTGTGCCATGGTAAAATCTGGGATCGAACCCGAGACCTCGTCTCAGCAGTCCATTACGCATACCACTAGGCTACCGCTGCTTAATATAATTTGTTTAAATAATTTGGTAGTGTCTGTACAGGTTATATTTATCAATATATTTATTTAAATCTTGCTTGTTCGTACACATTAGACGCAAAAATTCCGGGATGGATTATGATGCGATGTTTTTCGTTTGAAAGGTCTTGGTTAGACTTAAAGTCTTCGGAGATATGGCCAAAAACGCGCGAGCGGATCCTTTTAAGTGTAGGTGCTATGTTTATTATTATAGAATATAGATAGATATATATATATATTAGAATATAGAATATAGAATCATAAGAACCACCGTCAAAAGTTGGCGAAGACTAAATAAAAAGTACTTATTTATGTAATCTTCAAAGGTCAATTTTATTATTGTAGGTTTTGAAGTTATACATTAGTTTGGGGTTTAAGGCAAACGCTCCTGAAATCGAAAGCCCCTGGTAGTACTCCGTAGGTACACTACTTAATACATCAAATAGCATACAAAAGTACGATTTTACCGTATTTTTTATACCGTTTAACTAGCGTTATTCACTCTCTATCGTGTTTGTAAAGCTAAATAAAACAATAACTTCTTAAAAAGAGGTTACTCGTATTATGGAGCGTTTTGTTTAATATTTTAACCCCCGACGTAATTAGTGGTGTTTATTTATGAAATTATTGTGTCATTTAGCTTTACTGATATGATGATGAGTAAATTATGCTAATTAAACGGTGTAAAAAATGCCTAAACTTAATATTTTATTCCAATTTGCAGTGTAGATACCCGGAGTGGTATTCTTTCGTTTTCCATAAATTTTTGCATTAATTTCGTTTGCCATAATCATCCCCGGTCATAATATTTACTTGCACTATTATCATTTATACTAATAACGTTTGACAACCACCCAGAAGTAGGAGCCCGCGAAGCGGGCTCCGTGGAGCTTATTTAGTAGACGTCATATGAGTTTTAGTTTCAGGTTTAATTGTAAATAAAAAAATTGTGTCGTATAATTGACATTATTGAAAACGAAAGTTATGGCAAATACATTTATGGACTTTAATTATTATGACACTTGATCGATTATGACCAATGAAATTAGTGTAAAATCACTTTCACTAACATGGCAACTGAAACGTTATTTCTAATGAAATTATGGCATATAAAATTATGGCAAACATTAATAAACCACCCGAAGTAGTACCATGTATCTTTGGATTCTGGAGCGTTTTCCTAACACTCAGTATAGTGCGGTTTTTCCCATTGGTTAGATTGATGGTCAGATTAGTCTGACCAACGGCAATTTTTTTTCCCGTTGGTCAGATCATCTTAGGATTTAGTAAAGTACTGCTAAACACAAAATTCGATTCTTCCACTTCTTGTAAATACATAGTCATTTAAATAGGTTTTATTTGTGATATTATGGAGTTTGTTGACACTGGTTGAAACTCTTTGCAAGATCTTTCTTCTTCTTCTTCTTTTCTTAAAATGGCTTCTGCAGCAGAATAGCCGCAATTTTGCCAGTCTCTAGTAAATGTAAACGTCTTATAAAATTAATGGCGAGACGCCAATGTCAAGTTTCAAGTTTTAAAAAAGTCTTCCAGAGGCACGTTAGCCACGCCAGTAAATTCGTTTCCGTGTGTCCGCCCCCACGAGATCAGGTAGACGATCAGGACGTGTGGTTGGATTTTAGGGGGCGCAAGTTCTTTCATCGTTAGTTATAACAAAATTTTCCTGTTTGTCATTAAAATGTCAATCGCATTCGGCTTCTGGGGGTGATTGTCCTTTATTCGTACTCATAAAACTATTGCAGATGTTATTATAATTAGTGGAATAAAACCTTTTTATGTTATCTATTGCGATATTGATATATTTTATTGCATTTTGCAAAGACCTCTAAAACTATGCAAATTATGTAGGTTTAGGTCACAATACGTAGGTATACCTAGGTTTGTGAATATTTTAGTGACTTTCTAATTAGGTAAGTCAATATAATATGTATATTATCATAATTATATTATAAAAATACTACGTAAATACTTGTATGCAATAAATACTACGACAGCTTCTGAGTTTGGCGGTAGTTGGGTTTGATCCCCGTTCAGTGCAAATATTTGTATGTATGGCTATTTGCATTGGTCTGGTCGTGCCTCGGAAAGTATATCTAGCCGTCGGTCTCAGTTGCCATACGAACATCTATGGCAGTCTTTACGGGTAGTTGGAACCCCTTAAAAAGTCCGACTATCGTAACTACAGAACTTCGATATCGCCAATTTGGTTGTGGAGTCCGATGCCATGCTAGTCGCTTCACGGAAAATATCGAAGTTCAGTCGCATCTTAGTTAGACTAGGAAGCCGACTGAGTTGGGAATATGCGACGATGATGATGATTCCGTAGGTACTTGGTTGATGGGCATCAATTAGATCTCTGTGGCGTGGCGGTAGACAATGCGACTGCTACGCAGGAGGCGCGGGTTCGATCCCCGCTCACTGCACATTTTGTGTGCATGAAGACAAAATTTTGCATTGGTCTGGGTGTTAGTATTATATAGTTATGTATGTATTTATAAAAAATATATCTAAGTATGTTTATCCGCATTCTAGAACCCATTCTTCTTCTGTCGAATCGACGGCATTTTTGAGTTGCCATCATGGTATAGTAATTTGTTTCACGGCAGCGCCGCTACCAAAACCACTCACACATCTGACCCCCGTCGGGTGTAGGGACCCGACAGTGTCTCTGCTTACCTCAATAATAATAATAATAGTTTATTCATTCAAAATACGTGTACAATTTACTCTTACATTCTATAATACAATTTACTAAGTACATATTGTTCTAGTAAGCAAGAGGTTAACGTCAGCGACTGTAGTAGTATAAACTGTGTCACAGTCGCCAGCGTCCTCCACCCGGAGCGGAGATGAGATGATACATTTTATATAGTTACAGTTATCTCTTTATAGTAGTTTTAATCAACAAACTATTACATAAAACATTAGGATAATTCTTTAACAAAATTGAAAATTGAAAATAAAATTAAACAATAAAAATAATTCGAAAATAAAATTGATTGGCAGGCATGTGTGAGTGTGCGAGGGTGCGAGGGGTTGTTGGGTTGTGTGTATATGAATGTATATTATGTTATCTGTATTAGGTTACGTAAGACTCTGTACAAGTTGCTCAGTTTCTGTGTAGTCTAATGTCTTAAGCCAATCGCAAACCCTGGACTTACACTCTCTCAAGGATAATGGATAAATATTTTTACGTTCATTAATTGCATTATACAGGCGACTTCCAAGTGAAAAATATTGCCGCCTGGCAAGAGCCGTTCTATGTACGGTGATAGCGCAAATCCTGGTTTTATTCCTCCTGAGCATAGGCACGAAAGGAACACTCTTATGCTTACGAAGAACAACGTTCATAATATATAGGTGGCGGACCCGGAACACCGAGCTCTCCCTATAAAGAGTGTCAGTGCTATATCTACGTGGCCTTCGAAGCATAACCTTTAGGATTGCTCTTTGAGCACGTTCGAGGGGAAGCAGTGTCGTTTGAGAACATCCACCCCATGTTGCAATGCAGTACTGAAGTAGGCTTTGAACAAGGGCATAGTAAACACACATCATAGTGCCCGAGTCGGCTGAATTTTGAAGCTTCTTGAATATGGGCATTAGTTTTCTAACGCGACCTGTTAGATGATGAATGTGTAACGACCAATTCAACATATTGTCTATTATAAGCCCTAGGTACTTCACTGAAGAAACTCGCGTCAACTCAGAGCAGTCACAGCAGTTATCACAAGACCCACACGTATGAGCTTTGACTTTGAAAGTCGAAGGAGGTTGCGTGTTTGCACGGAGGGAAAATGTAATGTACATGGTTTTATGTACGTTCAACGTTAGAAGATTGTCTCTAAGCCACTTTGTTACCTCACCCAGAGCGATCTCTGTATATTTCCTGGTTTCGTCCCAATCCTTTCCATGTACAATCAAGGCAGTGTCGTCGGCATAAGTGAAAATGTCGCAGTTTTTTAATGATTTTGTGCACAAACTGTTGACATATACCAGGAAGAGAGTAGGTCCTAGGACGCTGCCCTGCGGAACTCCAAAGGACAACGAAGTGTACTCACTTATGTGGTTACCTATCCTTACACACTGTGATCGGTTTGTGAGATAAGATCGGAACATGTTGAGTGCAAGTCCTCTGATACCTATCGATTCCAATTTATGGAGTAAAAGTGGGACAGAAACAGTATCGAATGCCTTGGATAGGTCAAGGAATACGCCTATTACTTTAGAGGAGTTGTCAAGGTTCCTGATTATACTCTCTGTAAGGGCCATTGTAGCATCTTCAGTTGATATTCCTTTTGTAAACCCGTATTGATTTTGGGCGATAATGTTGTGATATTGAAGGTATTTTAAAAGTCTGGTATTTAATAGCTTTTCTAAAATTTTTGAGATGACTGTGAGGACGGATATGGGCCTATAATTTTCGACACTGTTTCTATCACCAGTCTTATAGATAGGATGCACTTGAGCTTTTTTCAAAGCGTCCGGGAATACCCCTGTGGTCAGGCAGAGATTACACATGTGTGTAAGAGGAGGTGTCAGGTAGGCTTTGGCACTTTTTATGACTCGTGTTGGTATTCCGTCGACACCCATTGCGGACTCACTGTCAAGATTAGAAATTATGGTCTCAATCTCTCCACAATCTGTTGTAAACAAAGCCATTGAGTCCCTGAGATATAGTGACTCACAATGAGCCTCATGATCACTAGGTCGCTGCGATTCGCAGTTCTCAATGGAAGTAGCCAGCCTTTTACCTATTCCTGCAAAATAATCATTGATTTTGTTCAGAGATTCATTAGGATTCTCAGCCAGTTGTAGTAAAGAACACGATGGAAGTGTTGTTTCTTTAAAATTGACAATTTTTTTAATTGCACTCCACATACCTTTAATATTTTTTTCATATTTCTGCAATTCTGATTTTTCATAGGCTGTTTTTAATTTTTTAAGAAGATTATTGCAGAAATTACGGTACCTTCTGTAGGTTACTTGGAGTATAGCGTTATTTATGTCAGATTTCGATCTCATCTGTAATTTATCTCTATGTCTAATGCATCTCAGTAGTCCAGGGGTAATCCACGGCTTAATTGTGCGCCTGCGGTTGGCAACAATTACCTGTTTGGAGTGAGCAGAGACCGCTCTAGATATAATATCAGTCAAGAGGTCAGCAGCACAGTTTGCATCTGTCGCAGTAAAAATAGGATCAAAGTCTGTATTAGATAGGTACTGAGTTAGGGACAGATAGTCAGTTTTTATATAGGAAGCTTGCGAGTGCTGCCTTTGTATTTTACAATCTAATTTGAACACAATTGGGGCATGATCGGTTATGTAAGAATTAAGTACGTATGTTGATGAAGATCTACTTGATCTTAACATCACATGATCGATACAGCGATCCTCGCGAGTTGGAAATACGTGGGCAGGCAAAAGGCCATGATAAGCCATCAGATTCAAATATTTAGTCTTTACATTGTGTGTACAACTTGGCGCGATATTTATATTTATGTCACCGATGAGCATCACTGATTCAAATGATTTCAGATTCACGAGACAAGCATCAAGACTGTCACAAAACTCATTAATGCAACTATAAGATGGGGAGCGGTAGACAGCAACTACAGCAAATTGATTTGAAGATTGCAAAATGAGACAGCTGGCCTCATTGAAAACAGGCCTTAGTAAAGTGTGGTTGATTTCATTTTTTACATATAAAATGACACCATCATTCTGATTTGCAAAAGTAGAAGAATATGACATGTATCCTGATAAATGAGGCACAGCTAAGGTTTTACTTAGCCAACACTCAGTCAAAACAAGAATGTCACATTGTATGCCTACTCTTTCCAACAGCAAAACAAGCCCATCAAAGTTACACATGACACTACGTATATTTACGTGCAGTATGCGCAAAGAGGTACCCGATGGATCGATATAGTTTATTAAGCTTTCAGGATTGCAGACCATGGACAGTGATACCTGATAAGAATCGATGTCATTAGTAAAATGTTTTAAAGGCATCATTTAAACAAGAAATTCCTATAGGGGGGTATCTATCGTAACCAGCACGAGTAAAGAACAAGTACCGTACACCGCGTGTGTTCATGTTATAGTGTATGGTGTGACTAGTATACATTAAATTAAAAGTTAGGACATGAATATTATACATTAAATAGAAGAAATATAGGACACGAATGTTAGCACTGTAGAATACTCGTGAGTATAAAAATAAGATATATGCGATGTATCTAAGGGTTTGCAGTACCAAATTCAACAAATGAGCCACCCATGTAAATAGCGCAAGCTGCAAAAGAGATGCCACAATATCCAACACAGAGGTAGTCTGGAATGGGCTGAAAGTGATTTGCATGAATTGCCTGTAGTAATACAGAGAAACGAGCTCAGAGGATGATACCCGGTGTTTGCAAAAGTGTAAAATATGCGAAGTGTTGTTTGTTAAGACAATAGCAATTTCAGACATGTATGCCAGTGGTAATAACACACTCACACAATAAAAATAACCTAGAAACATTATAACAATCAGTAAAAATACGTAATAAATTAAGAAATGGGACGCACCCGTGCACAGTCACTTCTCATGCTGAGTGGATAATAATTTATTCAAGTCACTTTCACTGTCAATTCGGTGCGAAGGGGCTCCTTCCTTGTTACGAAGAAAGACCTTACCATGGGAGGTCCAGCAAAATGCGTAGCCATGTTTTTTACCAAACTCCCGTGCCAGGTAAAATAGTCTACTTGATTTTTGTGTAAGGCTTTCCGAAATGAAAATCTGCTTAGGTGGACCGGTGAGTTTCAGATGCGATGTTTTCAGTCTAGACTCCTTATTTGTCGAGTTATATTTTTTTACGGCAGACAATATCCGTTCCTTCAGCAAAACAGAAGAAAAATCCATCACAATAGGACCCACTTTTCCCTTACCCGTATTTAGACGAAAGACATCGCGAACTTGAGACTCTTCAATATTTATATTTGTTGATTTCCCGATATTTTGTACCAACTGTATTAGATCACATTTAGACTCGCCATTCTGAATAGGGATATTTCTCACTTCGATACTGGTATATTTATGGTACCTCTCAAGATTTTCCACCTTTAATTCGAGAGTTTGTATGTGAGCCAAGTGGGCACGTCTCTCAGTTTCCATGTTTGTCAGTTTGTTCTTCATCTCCTCATATTGCTTTGAAATAAAATCCATTGATTGTATAATATCTCTGTTCTGCTTTTGTATATCGTTTATTGTACCTTGCATAGTGGTTTGTTTTGCTTTGAAGGCGTCAAGGGATACTTTTATTTCCGACATAAAGGCGGTGAGTTCATCCTCGTGTTGACGTTTTCGCGGACGGTTTTGGGTGGTAGAAGTCGTTGTCGTACGTTTGGTGCTTTCCTTTATAGTGTCCATTGAAGTACCTGAAGTCAGGTTAGTATCCGAGACATCCTTATCCGTTTCCGTTGGTGTAGACGGTGGAGTTCTTTTCAATGGCATATTTAATAAAAAGTATGCACGTAAAAAGTTACTCACGAACACGTTCTTGTAGTACCAGGAACACAGCCGATGAAGCAGTATGCACCAACACAATCGGTAGGTAACACCCAGTGATATCCGTGTGCAAGATGTCCGTGTGTGTAGATGCACAGTAATTGGAAGGTCAGTGACCCCGCCCTCTGGGGTGGGTCGGCCGCAGCAGTGGGCGTTGACGTCGACGTAAGTGAATGAAGATGTTAGGGTGGTAGTCTCACACGTTATGCGCGCCTAGTACCAGATTTAATTTTATTAAATATTTAAATTTTAAAATTGTATTTAAAATTAACTGTGCTATTTTCTTAAACGCGTCTGAACCAGTCAGAGGTCCGGGAGGAAGGGAAACTATGACTGTATATTTTTTTATATATATTTATATATTTTTATATTTTATATATTTGTACAAAATAGCATAAAAGTTAAAAGATACATTAACACAGTTACTTTTTAAGGTGTGATAAGTATTAATTTAAGAAAGTACTGATAATAATAACTATAACTTACTTTTAATATCTTAGTTGTTCACAAGAAGTTCACTAGAATGCACAGTGCACACTACACGCTCAAAGCAGGGCTAAGTCGCAATAAAATGACCGTATACTGTAAGTAGGTAAGTGAGCGCCATTCGCGAAAACATTCGCCACGGTGAAACAACATGCTATTTGTAAATGTTGCGACATGCATTGTAATAAAAATCGACGTAGAATTTGCGACGTTGGGTAACTGTTGAAAGTAAGAATTTATGGAGTATTGGTCCCTTGCCTTATATAGTTTATTATATCTGGATACCAGTGACGTCACGAAATGTTTTTTATGGTAGGTACGTGTTTTTTGGGACGTCCTTTCAGGAGTTTGAGGATGGCACAGGGTGCTTCGTTCGCGTCAACATGCATTGTATCAAAAATCGACGCGGACTATACAATATTGGGTAACTGTTGAAAGTAAGAATGTATGGAGTGAAGTTCCTTGCCTTCCTTAATTAAAGTTAGTTACCGGATAGGTAAATATCTTGACTTCGTGCTATCCTCAATTTTGACGACAGCACAGGGTGCACCGGTGGCGACAACATGCATTGTATCTAAAATCGTCGCAGACCTTGCGAAGTTGGGTAACTGTTGAAAGTGAGAATTTAGGGAGTGGTGGTTTCTTGCCACAATTATAGTTAGTTGCCGGATACTTACATAACTTTATCCCAGTGCACTGATGTCATGAATACATAATATATGCGCATATAAAGGTACATCCGCGTTTTTGGGCGTCTTTTGAGAATAACACAGGGTGCTACGGTGGTGACAACATGCATTGTATCAATCGACACAGATTTTGCAACGTTGGGTAACTGTTGAAATTAAGAAATTATGGTAAGGTGACCACCATTACATAAAATAATTTATCCCTTTGGGGGTTATCAATGGATCTAATGAACCGATTTTGAAAATTCTTTTACCAATAGAGAGCTATATTATTTGTGAGTTTTATAGGCCATATCTCATTACGTTACTATCCACGGGAGTCGAGCAGTAATCATGACATACCAATAAATCCTCAAGATTCCCATATATTTATTTGAAAACTATTAAACTACAGGTTTATATTTTATGGGTTAAAGAAAGTCCAGGGACCAGAATTACACGTGGGCGGAGCCGTAGACATCAGCTAGTAATATTACGTAGGAATACTATCTTCACATAAACATAAACTCACGCCTTTATCCCTGAAGGGGTAGGCAGAGGTACTAGCACCCACATTTCGCCAGTTTATGTTTAGGTCTCAATGTAATAGGTGGCGAGCCTATTGCCATTAAACGGGCACTTATAAACCTGCGATAAATACACACATAACTTCGAAAAGCATCGAAAAGTCATTGGGATCGAACTCGAGACCTCGTCTCAGCAGTCCATTACCCATACCACTAGGCTATCTATTATGTATTTATACAGATAGTGTGCATAGATAGAAAATAATTCAGTCGGCACGTAGCGGTTAGTTACGTTTAAAAAAACAAAGTGCGTATTAATGAAGAATTTATTATATTTCTTTATTCATGATAATATTATAATGTATTAATTTACAAATAACCACTCACAGATTACATTAAATAAACTAAGTAGATACAACATAATGATTAAAGTTCCATATTTGGTACAACTACAGCACATATACATTATTGTATACGAAGTTGCTGTACAAAATTACTTTATACGTAGGTAAGTATACATTTATTTTGCTAAGTTCAATACCCTTGAAGTCATAGGGCGCGAATACACAGTAATAATGATTCTAAATAACGAGTGGGCGCGGTTTGTCTTGGTAGTACACGTATGAATGTGTGTGTGTGTGTGTGTGTGTGTGTGCGTGTGTACGTGTGCATAGAAACACACACAATCACACGAGTGCGCGGTGCTGGATGGGAACACCGTGCGTGGTCCCCACAAGCGAAGGGCCCCGTGATTTCAAGGATATGTGGCAAACATCTAAAATTTCTGTACCCGCTCACCCATATTTCGACAACTACACTTTCATTTCATTTCTATCTCACCAAAGGCGATGTGTTCGCAAAGACAAAGGCAGATATAAAAAAAGTAAGAAATATCACCTCCGGCAACCGAAGACACGAATATGGTAATCAGCGAGGATTGACCACCCAAAAAAACCTTTCACACGTGTACTAACAAGACATCAACACGACACCATACGAATTAACCACGCGCATTCATAATTTGAAACAACTATTATTAAATTAACAGTTTCATGATGTAATGATGTAATGGTACAATCATGATTCACACATCAACAAGGTGATTTTTAAGGGTGTTTTTGTTTATCCCGATTTAAAACCCTGAATATCGATTGGTTTTGTGATATACCCCGATTTTATTTCAACACACTACTACACTTGTTATATGTATATATGACCAAAATCAATAATATCAGGGGAAAAGCGAAGAAAGACAGACCTACAAAGCTTCGGAAGCATGAAAGATAAACACATACCGTAAAACGGGGTGAATAGGGATCCAAGGGTGAATAGGGATTAAATGGTCAGCTAAATTCTGTAGTTATTTTCTTTCAACCGTAATTTTGGACTAGTTCATTGTAACAACAGAATCATCAAATATCTGATAAGAGGCTTATTTGATAGATCTCAAAATTATGTAAAATATTCCATTGACCATTTTGTCCCTATTCACCCATGCATCCCTATTCACCCCGTTATACCGGTACATAGCTATAACATATATTACATAAATTGTACACACATATTGCACGTAAATTTTATATACAAAAATATTTTGCAAGTCGGACACAAACGCCACAGACAGATGTAACGATTGGCCGATATAATATTTAATAGGCTAATAACCGGTTAGGTACAATAATAAATACAGTGGAGAAATACAAGTGTGTTATCAATATCAATCTATATACATAAAAATGAATTGCTGTACGTTAGTCACGCTAAAACTCGAGAACGGCTGGACCGATTTGGCTAATTTTGGTCTTGAATTATTCGTGGAAGCTCCATAAAAAAAGACAAGGTTTAAAAGGTGAAGAAATATGAAAACGATCGAAATGGAGGAACGGGAACGGCGTAAGAAGTCCACGCGGGCGGAGCCGCGGGCAACAGCTAGTCATGTATAAATATGGAACATGATTGATTACAATCGAACTTTTATTAAGAAGCAACAATAATATTTTACAATTTAAAACAATGACCGATAAAAATCTGTAAGTAGTATTAATTATACTGAGAGGTTATTATTAGGTATATAGTTACACTGATAAATTATTTTGACTATACGTTCGGTCGATTTAGTACAGAGATATCAATCAGGAACTTGGGTTAATGGCAGTATTAGACTATCAATGGGCAGTGAGTATAAGTGCCGGCAATCTTATTGATCTTATTAAATAACAATTAGCGCATACGTATATACACTGTGATTTTATAGTGGTTTCGGAAAAAGAATATTTTGTTTCACACACTGTTTCGATAGCAAAGTCGACTGGAAGTTTTAATTTTGAAAGAAAAAAGAAATTACTTTATGTATGGCAATAATGTACAGGTGAACAGAAAAATGTATGGGACGTGTAAAAAAAATTTTTTTTTTGCTAAATTAGGACTTCCTTACGATTTTACTATCGAAATTGTGGCCAAAATACTTTTTTCCAAAACCACTATAAAATCAACCGGTATACTTGCCCATAACAAACTTGTACTTCCCCATGATATTTACCTAACCGGTTTCACCGTTTTATATTTAGGTACAATTATAAATATCGTGGCAAAGTACAAGTGTGTTATCAATTGTAGGTACACATTGTTAAGAAGTTAGCCGGTCAATTAGGGGGCGTCCATAAATTACGTGAATCTTTTAAATTTTCTGTAAAGATAAAGAGAGATGTCGTGAGTTTTTAGGCAACCCCCTCTCCGATCCCCCAATCTCACGTGAGATTTACAAAATGTGGGTATCTTGTGTTGGATTGTTATTACGAGCTACACTGTACCGTAAAATTGACCTATTTGGTATAAAACAAATATGGTGGTTTGACATTCAGTAGAAGTATAAAGTCGAACTATGAATAAAATTATTTTCTTTCGAACGAAATAGTGAATGATCTTAATCGTTTTTGCATACGCTTAAGATAAATCATAAGTATGTACGATCTGGATTAAATGGACCAAAATAGTATTATTTTGTTTATTGCAATCAGAAAAAAAATTGCGTGATATTTGGTGAGACCCCCTCTCCAATATTCGACTCGACCCCCTTTTCCCCTTAAACATCTCACGTATTTTATGAACGCTCCCTTAGCCTCTCAGTAGCCTTAGCACGAAATACTATCGAATTCGTAATGTAAAGGTATCGACAGAACGGAGCATTGCGATTGGCGGGCTATACACGCACACACGTGCACAAGAGGGACAATAACGGCCCTCTGCCCCCTCAACAAACACCTACACACCATCGGTCTAACAGACAGCCCCCTCTGCAGGAGCTGCTTCGTTGCCGAGGAAACGGCCGCCCACGTAATACTGGAATGCGAGGCAGTAGCCCCCCAACGATCACAAATCCTCGGCACAGTGAGGTCGCTCCGCGAAGCCTGTGAAGCCCCCAGTAAGCTTCTGCGTTTCTGGGCGGAGCTGGGCTAGCTGCTCTAGTCAGTAACGGAGGTTTGTCGGAGGTAGGACACGACGGTATCTCCCGTCCGAAATGAGCTGTCCAACTGGGGAAGTACCTCCGCCCTACAGAAGACCGCGGTCATAATAACCATCGTGTTGTTTTCTCGCCGGTAAGTAGGGTAGCCAGAGCTCACTGTACCCCTCCTTCCACTCCCCTTCCTAGCCTCCACACCCCTTCCCAGCTCTCCCCCTTTCCCTTCAGGGTGGGCAACGCGTGTGTGACACACGTTCATAGGCCACGGTGGCCGCTTTCCATCAGGTGGGCAGTGTACTTGTCTGCCAACTACGTAGTATAAAAAAAAAAAAACCCTGCACGCACAATGGCCCAAAAAGGGAGGCTAGGTGCGGAAAAAGGAGTCCCAATACAATAGACAATAATTCGAAAGGAGTTCATGCTAATGCTACAGATAATCATTTCAATCTTATCGTATCGTATCTTGTGCGAGGTGGTGGGCCCTGTGCGGTCAGTCGGGTCCGACGGCGGCGTCGTGTCTTGGCGGTCGCAGGCGGTCGATGAGCGGGATGGCGACGGCGACGAGCTGGTCCCAGTGCGCGAGGCGGCGGCAGGCGGCGCACGCGCAGGCGGGCGGCGCGTCGTCGGGCTCGTCGCCGTCCTCGAAGCCGAGGTCGGAGCCCGCGCCGTCCGTCTCCCACTTGTCCTTGTAGCTGGCGTCGTCGCTGTCGCACGACTTGTCACCGTCCTCTTCGAACGTTACCTTTTGAATGTAAAACATAACATAACATAAACTCACGCCTATATCCCCGAAGGGGTAGACGCACACATTTTACCAGTTTATGTTTTAGGTCCCAATGTAATAGGTGGCGAGCCTATTGCCACCTATTATATTTACTGACACTGTATCGTCCCGGTCCTTTAAGCGGGGCGTAAAAAAGCATCTGATGAGGCCGTCAAGTTGAGCGCCACCATTATAGCACTGAACGTGTTTGCAATGGGGAGATCTTTCATGAGACATTGCCTTCAGCTTAACATCAGGCAAGGTGAAGTCAAATTGACGTAATAAAAACAAAAAAAATAAAATAAACCTATTATAAACCTGCGATAAATACACACATAACTTTGGAAAACGTCGAAAAGTCATTGGCGTGTGTCATGGTAAAACCTGGGAACGAACCCGAGACCTCGTCTTAGCAGTTCATTATCCATACCACTAGGCACCATCGCGGCATCGTGGAAAATAACATTAGGTAGAGCAGCGTTTAATTTTCTAAAATTGGTTTAAATTTTATTTTTTCGATAAAATTAGTGGATATTGGGAGGGTGGGCTATTGCTGTGAATTGTGATTTTATTGTCATGGTTCCAAAACTTTATAGAAGCCTTTCTTTAGTAAACTCTCCTCTACTTTACAGGGGTATTACTATACTATGACGGACTTGTCCTGTCAAGTTCGACTGTGATTAAATAAGGAAAAACTGCTGAATATAATTATGTATTATTACAGCAGCATGCTAATATGAAATTACTTGACTCTGGCAAATAATCAATAGCCAGCCATATTAAAAAAATGGTTTTAGAAATAGGTCTCAGACTAGACTAGACTCATCTACGTACCTATTTTATAAATTCGTTTTTGTGCTAAAAGTCATTCATATTTCTGAATATAAATATTAACTAACTACTGAACTCTCTATCTTTAATTGGAATTACCACATATTAAATGATTTTCAAGTTAAATTTTAAGTTCTTGTACACGAGACAGAATTTTAATATTTCAGTTAAATTATTCTTTTTTAGCATCAAACCTAATTTTTAACTTCCAAAGTTTATCTGCCCACAAAAACTTTTATTTCAATGTCTCCCATATTAACAATACAGTGAGGTAAAAATTCGTCCGACTGTGCGCCAACTCTAACAATACACTTTCATAAGATTTTCCATCAGATGGGCCGTATGCTTGTTTGCCACTGCGCCGGCGATCTAATTGGCATAAAAACTTACATGGTGTTTATTTAATCTTGAATTACTGTCGCGATGTTCACCCATTTTGGAAACTTCACAAGCTGCAAATACTGATTCGTCATCTGTAACAAAATATTTAAAACATAAAATAAATATAAATATTATAATAATTATAAAGTTACATTGTATAAAATATTAAAAAATATTTAAAAATGCAAAAAGAGTTTTTGACCCCGACGTGATTTGAACACGCAACCTTCTGATCTGGAGTCAGACGCGCTACCGTTGCGCCACGGAGTCTTATAGCTAATTCAGCGAAATAGATAGTCACTTTATATTTATCTATAAAATGGTATGTATGTATGGAATATTGACGCATGCTCTGTTTATTTACAGTTTAGGTACACGATAACAGTTTTTTCATGATAAATATTATCACTACTAATGCGTGATAGATAGATAAGTATTATTTAGTTTCTATGGACAGGCAAGACGTGATTTCTATAAGGAAATAGAATTATTGTATCTAAAAATATTTCTTTACAGAGCGAAAAAAATCTATAAACCAGTGGGTTGTGTATTATTAGTTTTATACAACTTGAGTGGGGGACAAGCACACGGCCCACCAGATGGAAAGCAATTACCGTGGCCTATGGGGTATGCAAAACTCTTGCTCTACTTGAAGAAACCCATTTTGAAGTCGCTTGGAAAAATCATAGCAGGAAGTCCATTCCACAGCTTGAACGTGCGCGGGATGAAGTTCTTTTCATACCGCACAGTATATTATTACGCATTGGTTCATAGCTATTCCGGGGTAGACAGAGACACAGCCCGTCATTCCCTATCTCTATATTGTACACATCACGAGCTTTCTCTGCTATCATTAAACATTTCATGTAATCCTGGAGTGTTTCTGACGTATTCCGTACTTATTGTGTAGTTATTTATTGGTACCTAGATACAACAAGGGTTCGGTTCTAGGTTAGGATTCCTAACTTTGGAAAATCCTCAATAAAAAATACCTCGAAAAAAATAAATAGTTCAAGTATTGTCGTTGTTAATCATACACAGAAGGGGTCTGACTATTCACCTTTTAAACCAAAAAAGCTAAATCAAAACGGCCTCGATTTTACTAATTGTCAACCATAGGGTACTGAGATTACAAAAATGTCATTTAATTTGGACTCTACCACAACACTGTTAAAGTTCAAAATTAAATCACAGTGTGTAGAGTGACTGAAACGATATAATAAACCTTTTTTATTTCATTTTGAACTTTACCACAATGAAAATAAAGCCGAAAATTACATGGCAGTTTTTGTGATCTCAGTCGTGTGATTATGGATAAAAATTAGTAGAATCGGGGTCTTACGGCCGATCCTAATATGCGATCTCAATCCAAATATGACAATCTGAAACTCGAATTTCGATCGATTCGTTGCTTATAGCGTCCATATATTCAATCGATGGATTGCACTGGCAATCCTTTTTCACAATCTATCCGTGGGAGGGTCAATCCGTGATTTTGAGATTGAAATTGTTCAGAAGTGACAGTTGTTCGGTCCACATAATCGATCTTTTCATTTTGACATTTGATTTTGGCTTGTTGTTAAACTGTTTTTACAATCCCCCGAATTCGTTGGATTACCAGAAAGAGTTTGCATTTTTAGTAATTTTTTTGCGAATTTGGTGGTTTAATATGGCTAATGCAATATTTTCAAGTGATAGTGACAGTGATATGGAAGTGTTAATGGAGATAATAAATGATTCCGAAAGTGACGAAGAGCGAAATCATCGAAGAGGAGCAACACGAAAGTACAATAGAGTTAATTACATGCACACAGAGTGCCTCAATGACGCTGAGTTTACTTTTAGATTTAGGATTAATAAAGCGGCAGTGGAGGTATTGTTGACGGAAATAATGCCCTTTATAAAAGTAACCTCAAAACGGTGAGATCAATAGTAAATAATGTTATTGTTAGGCTCTATACCTATACACAACAACTACAAAAATGTTTTAATTTTTTTACAGAAATAATGGTATTTCACCTCTGCATCAGTTATTATTGACACTGCGGTTTTATGCCCTGGGAACAATGCTAATTTCAGTAGCTGATTTCATTGGGGTATCAAAGTCTTCAGCCAGCAACATAGTGAGAGATATTTCCTTAGCAATTGCTAGGCTTTATAATAAATATGTTGTTATGCACCAAAATAGTGTAGAAAAGTTCTACAGAATAGCACAATTTCCTCGTGTGCTCGGTTGTATTGACTGTACACATGTAAGGATACAGTCTCCATGTATGTATGAATTTATTTATTATAGTTCATCCTTTGAAGTAATAGATATTTTGATGTTATGAGTTACTTTATACATGACCTAAATCTTTTCAGGTAACTTATTTGGTGAAGAACTTAGAAATAGGAAGGGCTATTTCTCTCTAAATGTTCAAGCAGTTTGTGATGCCGACTTGAAACTTATGAATGTTGTAGCACGATGGCCTGGCTCTGCACATGATGCCACCATTTTTAATAATTCCATTTTAAGAGGTAGGTAGAGCTTGTCATAATAAACTGTCTTAATATATGGTATTGGTATATTATATTTGAATCCATTTTTTTATTTTAGCTCAGTGTGATAATGGAACTTTTGGTAACTTATGGCTGCTTGGTGACAGTGCATATCCAAACAGAACATACTTGTTGACACCAATGTTAAATCCTACATTACCAAGTCAACATAGATATAATGAGGCACACATTAAAACAAGAAATACTATTGAACGGTAAGTAATATCTAAATTGATAAAAAAGTAATTGCACCGCATTACCTCTGTTTTGTGCACATTTTTTATGGTTTGCATACTATTCACCTATTACTAACATGCTGGAACAAGAAACCTAAACCATGTGAACCTGTGCCCATTTTTGTCTATTAATAACACTTTCAAAACTCATCAAAAATATTATATCTTATTTTCAGGACATTTGGAGTTTGGAAACGTCGGTTTCCTGTTATAGCACTTACATTACGCCTGTCACTACAGAATTCTCAAACAGTTATAATAGCCACTGCAGTTCTACACAACATCTGTAGAAATTATAATTTAGAGGACATTCCACCAGAAGTGGAGTTACCTACAGTAAACAATGTTGACCCAGGTGCTCCAAATGAATTACAAGACATTAGGCAGAGAGCAGAATTAATAAATCAATATTTTATATGAAAGTGTCTGGTTTCTATCTACCCTTGTGGCCTTGGTGTAATATTTAATGTGAGGATTAAGATACAAATAATGAGAGTTTTGATATGAGGAAAGTAAATAAAATAACTTTTATAGTTTACTAGGTATTTACTTTTAATTTTTCAATTTCTATTTTAAGTTTTTCATTTTCTATTCTAAGGTTTTCATTTACTAATAGAATGTTCTCCAACTTGGCATCAAACAGTTTACATTTCTTCTGGTAGTATTCAGCTATTGCAGAATTTCTGGCTGCTCGTCCGTCATCTACCTTCACCAATTTGCGTTTGAAACCTGTGAAATGTAATCTCCTATTTAATAGATGTATTGTAGAGTAGCAAGCCTACCATGAACTTAATTAAATGGCTGTTATACTACCAACTGCAGGTAAAACTTAGTTCATGGTACAGGTTTAGTTAAGATATAATATGTTAGTTTTATTTGTGACAGTGTGGTCCACGGAATTAACTACATTCTTAGGACCCAATGTTATGTTTCAGTAGGTATTTTAGCTCAATACTGAATACTGAGTAATGATGCAATCATTATAAAAATTCTATGAGATTACCACTAGCTCTAGGAGTGTTCATAAGTTTCTTTTCATCTGCCAGCTTAGCCACTGGAGTTGTTACACTGCTAGCGCTGGCTTCCTGGATGATTTCCTGGCCCAGAAGCTCAATTTTTTCTGTATGACAATCCACCAAAATACCAGCACCACCTATTACACCACCATCACCACCGTCACCACCACCATCACCACCGAAAATTATGATGTCACTGGGTTCTGCATCACCTCCCACTTCAACAACAAATCCATCCACAGTACTACCTAACAAAGTAGATACCCGATCTAGGATTTCATCAGGAGGTATGTACTCTGGAGGACCACCACCGGTCTGAAACAAAACACATTGTGTTTTACACTACTGACTTATTTTACCTTACTATGCTTTGATATGAAGCACATAATAACCAGCAAGGTACTTTAAGAACACAGTAACTCATACTTATGTTACAATTATAAAAGTATGTATCCATTACTTCGTTTAATCCTCATCCAACTTCTATATTCATCAATAGGTTATACCAATACTATTAATTATCTATTCACATTATTATTCCATCATTTTAGAATACTCACCTTTAAGCTGTTCATCCTTATAGCAGTACTCCGTTTGCGAGAATTCTTCTTTAGGTTTTCCCACTTTAAACGGAGTTGTTGTGGAGTACGGCGACATAACGCGGTGGCGTTGAAGCTTTCGGATATGCGAACCCATTCTTCATTTTTCATTTTGTTAGAAGTGGCGTTGGTGGTCTTATTATTAATAATTTTACTAGATTCTATTAACGATAATAGAAATTTCGTCTCATCCCTAGACAATGGTCTAATTGTAACCTGAAAAAAGTAAAAAGATTTGTTTCGGCGCGAAATGTGCTATGTTACAATGTGTTAGCAAATTAGTAAAATATGTAGCAGAATGAAGTTGTTTAAACGCTTACCTTTTCGGCGTTCATGGTTTTTCTTTAACACACAGCTTCGTAATATATACAATTAATATTATGTTTCATAAAAATGTTCAAATGAAAAAAATGTTCAAACTTCCAAGACAAAGACAATTTGAAACTAAACTGTTAACTGTTTTCAAACAAAGACATCCACACAGATGTGACAGATTAGAAAAAGCGGTAAACGTTTCGTACTCGGCAGAATTTTACACTGCCGATGTTTAAAATTATTTTTCTATAATGCAATTAAGTTGAAACGGAGATTTTTTGTACCTTAAAAATCATCATGTAAGGTATATAAACATATTCTAGTTCACAGTTGTGACTTATATTGTGTTATCAATTACAAGTGCAATAAGTCCGCGCACAAAAGTATGCCTATAACGGAACGGCAGGGAGGGAAAAGATTGACTCGAATCCGTCGTGCAATCTGGATTCCGAACGTGGCAAATGTATATATGGACGCAGATCGAAGATCGATCTGAAGATCGTGTACTATCTTGGTTTGAATGGAATCTTAAAACACGGATCGTATATATGGTTCGGCCGTTAGTCAATTCGTTCTGGAGCTATTGAACCACATTGTATATGTTACGTCAAATTTATAAAACTCCGTCGTTTTGACGTCGGGGGTCAGGTAAAATGGAATTAAGTTGGAATTTTGTAATTTCGATGCAGTTTTACTTTTGAAGTAAACTGAACACGCGACATGTAGAGTACCTACCTATACCTCGATAGATACTTTTCGTCATTCTACGTCATTACTATAACCACAAAATATGTACTCATATTATAAATTACCCTTAGTTCAAGTAACGTATACCTTGTCCAATGTCCAATATACAATGTCCAATCGTACTTATAGAGATTGGAGACCCCACAATAAAAGTATTTTTGACGTGACAACGTCTTATAAATTGGCTTGCCGGGTGACACTTCAAGAAACTGCGTTACGCTCCGCTCACGTTATGCGCTCACAATGAGAGCGAGTGAGAGGCACGCGTCCCTTCCACTCGGGCATGGTTAGCCCGCCTAAGAGCGAGAGAGACAGACATACCACTCAAAGTCGTTGTCACGTAAAACTTTCGCCCGTATACCGACTTTACAGGCAACCAATTTTTCGATGAACAAGGGTACGGTAGCAAAAACGTTCGGCAGGTTACTTATTTTATTACAAAAGTAATTGTTGTGTCTCAGGTAAGACACACGACGTAAGGGTAAGGTAAGACACCCATTAAGCGGCGTGCACATTAGTCGGTTCGACTCCGAGTTAATCGCCTGCACCGATTTCGGTGGAGGTGGTATCCGTGAGGACTTTGCGCACTATAAAAAAAAGAATACACAAGTTGTAATAAAAAAAATATTATTATGGTATGTTGGCAATGCTCAAACGTGGCTCAGTCCGAATCGACCGAGTGACCGGCGGACGACCTTTCTTTAACTCTACATTTGGAAAGGCATTGACGCTAAGTGGCTGAGGTAAGGACGAACACCCGAACGACGGTCCGCTAAGGCCCTTTATTGTGATGACGTCACTTAGCCCGTCTCGTCCCTGCGTTTATTCCGGCGCGTATTCTCCTTAGTTATATAATCACCAGGAGCTGGGCTGCACCGCAATGCAAAAATCTGCCTCGTCTCTAGTCGACGCATGTTCAATAATTTTATACAAAGTGTATGGTAGGCGGATTTTTTGTAGCGATGTGGCCCGACCCGGTGGGCATCATTGGTACTTACCGATGAAGCGCGCGAGTGCGGCGGCCACGTCGTGCGCGTGCGCGGGTGCTAGCGGGCTGTGCGCATGCGCGTGCGCGTTCCACAGTGCGCGCGCCAGGAGCGGCGCGGGCGGGGCGTCGGCTCGGGCCGCGCATGCGCACAAGGCACGCGCCGCCAGCGCCGCCGCCTCGCCGCACGCCGCACCCGCGCCGCACACGTTCACCAGCACGCCCGCCGCCGCGCAGCGTACTGTGGCCGACTCTACGTACACATATCATACTTATCTTACAATTCTTTTCGTCATTTTTAAAACTGTATCTGGTTCGCTGCACTGCATTGTCTACCTGGAGGACCTGGGGCCCTAGATAAGTGGCTATTCGTTGGTAGTCGTTTTATACAATGGTACATAGGCCCCTCGCCCACGACGACTTTTTGCAGCGATGCTGTCGTGCATCCGTATCGATACATTTGCGAAGCGGTCGCTAGCTTAGGTAAGTATAGTAACATGCGCTTGTAGCGATGCTGTCGCACTTTCAGTAAACACCAGGCGTGAACGAATGTCAATCTGTTCTATTCCATTCTGCACATTGAGCAATCTATTCTATGCCATTCTACAAAAGCATTGCCGCTTGTCTAAGGCCCCTGTTCTGTGGTCTACCAATGCTGCATAATAATTTTTTTTGTCTACAATCTAACAAATATGTAAGTATGTCTACACTGCCGCGGACATATAACTGGCGAATGCGAGTTCTTAAACATATAGGTTACAGTGTTGTATAGTGACCGTGATGTAGGTAGGGCTCCAGCGTGTCGAGCGCGCCGTGCAGCACGATGAGCTGCGCCGTGCGCGTGGCGCGCGACATGTTGCCGAGCGCGCGCACCGCCTCGCACGACGCCGCGCCCGCGCCCGCGCCCGCCCAGCGACATGTCGCTGCAACACCACCACACGCTAGCATATACTTGTACTTATTACAGGTGAGGCTACTGGCAAACTTCGTGAACAAATGTCACAAAGTTCGCACATTTACTTGGCCAGCAAAAAAAACGAGCGTACGGATATTCCTCGCCGGCGTCAGCGCTGGTGGCTGATATCGGACTCGAACCGACCAAAACGCACGGCGTCTATAGGTCCTTGATTGCCGGAAGTGAGATTATTGCAAGTGCTACATGTTGTTATCACTCTGTATGAGCGATGGAATCTGACATTACAGGTAGTTATAGCTTTTTTTACTCGTGCGGTAATCTCCAAGGATACCGGGGGGTGTCCCTGGTTATGTCGGATTCGAACCGACCAAAACCGCACGGTCGTCTTTTGTCATCAGTTGCCGAGGGTCAGGGCGCCTTTCGCTAGGGATATCTTCACGCCCCGGCTGACCCAGGGAAAGCGAAGGCCCTATGGGGTGTGGGACTACGGTGTCCACATCTTTGCCCAAATAAGAGCGCGCATCTCGCTACTGACGCGGCCTGCTCCTGCTAGGGTATTGTCTATGGTATTGGGACTCCTTTTTCCGCACCTAGCCGCATTGTGCGTGCAGGGTTACTGGCTAGAGCAGCCAGCCCAGCTCCACCCAGAAACGCAAAAGCTTACTGGGGGCTTCACAGGCTTCGCGGAGCGACCTCACTGTGCCGAGGATTTGTGATCGTTGGGGGGCTACTGCCTCGCATTCCAACCTGCTAGGGTAACAGGCGGTCCAAATGTCACCCCCAGGCCAAGGAACACATACTCTAATATACCTTGGCTCTAAAATTTATGAGTGTTTTTTGAAGATGGTACAGCAGTAGAGCTCAGTTTCACCAATCATAGCTAATATAACAAAGCGCCACATCCCTCATTTCTCTCGTCTCGTCCAAGTTACGAGAAAAATGAGAGCTGTGTGTGTGTTTGCAAGATATATGGCGGACAGTATACCTTTACAGATTTCATCGAAGTACATGTAGAGTGGGTCGGGCGGGTCCGGCGGCTCGCGGTAGAAAGTCAGATTGTTTAATGTCGCCAACGCCGCTGTGGCCAACTCCTCGCGATGCTCCATGATGTTGTCACTCTGTGTGGGCGACGGGTTCTGACGTCACACGGTAATAGTACACAATGTTAGTGCTATCAACCATAAATAATACACATATAGGAAAATATTCTAGAACCGATTAGATCGTTAACATTATATTATTCACCTTTATTATAGACTAGCTGGCCCGAGCAACTTCGTCTGCGTCACCTCGTTTTTGCAACAATTTTTACTTCTGCTCCGCATCAGTTGCTTGTAGCATGACGTTATAAACATATAAACCTTCCTCTTTAACCATTCTATCTATTAAAAAAACCGCAACAAAATCCGCTGCGTAGTTTTAAAGATTTAAGCATACAAAGGGACATAAGGACATGAAAAATAGGGACAGAGAACGCGACTTTGTTTTATACTACGTATGTAGTGAAGCCGTGAACGCACGAACGGCCTAACCAACATTTAAGTAAAATATTATTTGTTAGAATATAAAGTCCATAGCTTAGTAGTTAAAAAAGTTGACCTCACGATCGAGAGATACCAGTTTCGAATCCTGGTCATTACACTTCCGACGTGAGCTTACTCCTAACGCAAGTCACTATAAGCTTAACTGGAGTGGTTAAAGGGAATATTAGTAATTTTGGTTGTTAGTATTCTTTCAATAAGAAGTTGAGTTAAATACGAAGTAGTAGAAACAATCATATAGATAAACTAGCCTATGCCCGCGGCTCCGCCCGCGTATCCGTCGGTTATCGCGACCTAAGCGCTATCTGTGCAACTCAAACTCTAATTTTACTAATCATAACTCTGGTTCTACTTAACCGATTACAATCAAACAAACGTAAGATTTCAAGCTGGATTAAACACCTTCAAACAAAAAAAAACCGCATCGAAATCCGTTCAGTAGTTTTTGCGTCCATCGCGGACAAACATACATTTTTACAATTATATAATAGTATAGATTATAGATGTGTTGGTAAAAGTCTACGTCTAAAACGCGACGTAAGTCACCCTAAGACGTAATAAAGAATACATTTTAGAATATCGAGAACGCTCGCAGTAACAATTTCATACCGTACCTTATGTTCAATCGTTTCGGCATGTTCAAGGCACGCCAGCAAAGCTTTGATCATCCTCTCCGCGTGTTCAGCGGCCATACCTCTCCCTGCGTGTTCTGACAAGCAGAGATTTGCAACTACCCGCACAGTCTGAAAAACACCCATTTTTATCCACTATGCGTATATAACCCGCGTTTTCGCCAAGAAACAAGTTGTAAACCAACATGTTTAATACAAAACTATTTTAATACAAAACAAGTTTGACAAAAACCTTGTAGCAGACCTCTTGCAACACCATTACTGGTTTTATACTCGTCTTGTATTAAGATTAAGACTGTCTCAAACAAATTGTAAATAAGAATGTAGCTCTATATTAAACTGTTAAGCCGCCTTTCCACGATCTGTAAATACGTCCGTGTCTGCGTCCTAGTCAGTGAAAACACGTATCATGGACACCGGGTCTTATTAAAAATATTGAATTTGCTTACTTTGATGAGTACATCTTCATCTGAACCATCAGATCCTCCCAAATCAGTACCTGCAGTGAAAGGATTTTTAGTACTAAAAGTAAAAATTAAGTAATGCTGTAAATACCAGGAAAATCAAAGACGGGCAGACGAAAGTACAAACTCTGGACTACTCTTATCAATCAATTAGCCTTTACACACACACACACACACACACACAGTCCACGCTAGACATAGGCCTCTGTTGGCAGGCCAATGTTGGCAGGCTTTGGCTTGCTGTTCCCATGCAGGCCAAACGGTTTCCTACAGGGTTTTATTTCCAGTTTCCTTCTCTCGAAGTGATATTGTTTGCGTGTTTTTTCGTTAATCGCCTCTTACGATACCTTTCAAATAAGATGGTATAGTGATATTCTTTCTCCGCCCTGACACAGGGCATACCTTTTTTTGCCCCGTGCGGAAATCCCCACCGAGAGCCCCCGCCGAAGTCAGCGAAGTTATGTCGGACTCGAACCAACTAAACCCGCACGAAAGTCTGGAGTCATCAGTTGCCGAAGGTGAGGTAGCCTCTGGCATATCTCTCACACTCCTACTGACCCAGGGCAAGTGAAGAGTCTTTAGGGTGTGGGACTACGGTGTCCACATCATTCCCTGGATAGCGAGGAGCACGCATAACGCTGCCACCGGAGCCTGTGCCTGCTAGAGCACCCCTATTCCCGCACTTATAGAGCACGGAGGTCATTCTGCGACCTCCAACGCCCGAGTCGCCTCCGGTAATCGCGGGCTGTGTGGGCCCGGACCACACGGGGAATACTCAATGTATCTGTCATTGTATCAACGATTACGCACCGATAACGTGTAGGTCAGGATCGTCATCAGTATCTCGAGCCCCTTGTGAAGTTCGCTTTGTATACGACTCCAGTATCGTGAGCAGCACATCTATGGAACCTTCCTCGCGGTAAATCTGTTTAATAACACACAATATTCAATAAAACATAATTCATTTTTTTTGTGCTAAGGCTTGAGAGAGGTTATGTCGGACTCGAACCGATTAAAACGCACGCAGTTTTTGAGTATTTAGTTGCCGGAGGCGAGAGGAGGTGTAATAGTAGTGAACATAATATATCCCTCACACCCCGGCAGACACGTGGCCCTCTCTTTCGAGATGACCCTCTTCGGGTGTAGGGACCACAGTGTCTCCGTCTAGTCCCCGGGTATGGGGTGGCGCATTTTATTCCGCCACCGCGGCCTGCCTCTGTTGGGGAGACAGGCGGCTCCACCCGTCCCGGCCTGCGCTCATGGGGGACGGAGGTCATTCTGTTACCTCCGATGTCCAAGTCGCCTCCACTCAATGCGCTCTGTGCGGGTTCGGGATCTTCCCCGAACCGTTTCGATCGTCTCCTTCTCAAGCATAACTTCTTCATTCTCACCGCCTCCAGTAAAATTGGTATTTGTGGGGATATCGCGAACTGAAAAAAGGTGTGCAGGTTTGTTGGAGTACGCACATCGTCCCTGGCCTGCTGGTGGTCGGCGGCCATGTTGCCGAGCGTGTACGCCAGGCGCACGGCGAGCGGGGCCCGAGGCGCGCAGGCGGCCAGCGCGCGGAGCAGCGCACGCGCCGCGCCCGCGCACCCCACCAGCGACGCGCAGCACCGCGCCGACCCCGACACCACGCTGCACCACACACGGGCGTCAGCGTTGGTTATATGCAGACATTACTTCACTATCACCACATAGTATAAAACCGCCCTACAGAAGACCGCGGTCATAATAACCATCGTGTTGTGTTCCCGCCGGTAAGTAGGGTAGCCAGAGCTCACTATACCCCTCCTTCCCCTCCCCTTCATAGCCTCCCCACCCCTTCCCAGCTCTCCCCCTTTCCCTTCAGGGTGGGCAGCGCGTGTGTGACACCCTTAGTGTTGCACACGTTCATAGGCCACGGTGGCCGCTTTCCATCAGGTGGGCCGTGTGCTTGTCTGCCACCTACGTAGTATAAAAAAAAATAAAGTCGCGTTCTCTGTCCCTATTTTTCTTGTCCCTTTGTATGCTTAAATCTTCAAAACTATGCAACTCGCGGATTTTGATGCGGTTTGTTTTAATAGATAAAATGGTTAAAGAGGAAGGTTTATATGTATATAACATCATGCTACAACAAACAGGTGCGGAGCAGGAATGAAAAATGTTGCAAAAACGGGGTGACGCAGACGAAGTTGCGCGGGTCAGCTAGTATGTAGATAAATGCTTTTAAAGACCGCTTCCTTCTGATGTAGTCCTATAGGATATCCTAGGGCTATATTTGATCTGATTAATATACATTCACCTAGATAAAAAATAATGACTGGGGAGGTTTTCTGTTTTCTGCAGGAGGACGAAGGGCTTAAGTTGTCAACGTTATGTGATGGTATGAAAAACCCTGCTTTTCAGAAATTTTCTTAACCTTCACCCATCCCCCTTCTACTTCTTCTTTCTACAAAGTCGACAGCACGAGTGAAGCGCCCCTGGTGTTGCAAACGTCCATACGCCACAGTAACCACCTTGTATAAAAAGGTAATCTCATAATAAACCTACCGCACCATTAAGTCCTGGAATTCCTTGCCGGCGCACGTGTTTCCTTCTTCCTACAGTCCTGGGTCCTTTAAGTGGGGCGTGAAAAAGCATCTGTTGAGGCCGTCAAGCTGAGCGCCACCATTGTAGCACTGAACATGTTTGCAATGATGACCCTCTTCCATGAGACTTTGCCTTCAGCTTAACATCAGGCGAGGTGAAGTCAAATTGACGTGCCATAAATAAAAAAAGGAATAAAAAAAGCCCGTTGTCATAACATACCTTAGACATCGAGCGACATTGGTAAGCACATCTCTATCAGTATGTAGAGCCAGTGCTGCAATAAGTTCTGGTAGAGCCCCGCTGGCTATGAACTCTTCGGCGTGCGTGTCCACTACGGTCGCCAGGCTACGCAGGGCTCCCGTCACTTGGAACAGTGCGTGAGTGCATTGTTCGTTTAACGAACGTGGGTTCTCGGCTTTCTGTATCAGACAATGGATATGGTGAAATATAACCCTGAAAAGTTAAGAAGTATTGGGTTCTAGAATTATTGAGAGTATTAGAGTATGAGAGTTACATTAAAGAAAGTAACTATGTCGCCTAGTATGCGTGTGAGCACATACAGAGAGGAGGTGGTGTAATTAACTTTCCTTATGAAAGAACGCGTGACACTTTACAACGGTGAAGGTGGGTAGAATAATATCACCGTCTACTATACCTAAATATCATCTATCGACCAATAGTAAAACTAATAACTTCACTCTTAATTATTCATCTCACCCTAGATGTCACTTAACGTAACAGGCACAGTCGACAAAAGAGGTACGGTACCAAATTTTCATATAATGTTGTATGTAAAAGTGCTACCAAATCATTGACTGTTCTGGCAAAACACACAAATAATCAAGTAAAATTCTATGTAGAGACATTCCGGCGAAAAACAAATTTTATAGGATGAATCATATTACAAAGGCCACGCCTACAGTGATGACGTCACAGCCGGCCGCCTCCTCTCTGTGTCTGGCCGGTGGTACTGACCGCGGCGTTGAGTATCTTGAGGTGCAGCGCGGCGAGGTGCGTGGCGCCGTGGCGCGTGGCGCGCGCGGCCAGGCCCGGCTCCAGCGCCAGCACGCGCAGCGCCGCGCACCCGTACACGCAGCACGCGCTCTCCGACACCGGCTCCGCGCGCCCGCACCCCTCCACCACCAGCTCTGACACACACGACGTTTCATTTTAATTTGTACGCCATGTATGTGGTAGGATATAGTGCACCTACATTCATTATTTTAAGATCTGCGTAATACCTATGTTCCACAATAAAATAAATAAATAAATAAAACACCCGTCACACGCAATATAACTCCGCCTCGATTCTACTAATTGACAACCATTGTCAAGGAACTGAGATTACAAAAAAAAAACGGAGGTAGGACACGTAGGACACGACGGTATCTCCCGTCCGAAATGAGCTGTCCAACTGGGGAAGTACCTCCGCCCTACAGAACACCGCGGTCATAATAACCATCGCGTTGTGTTCCCACCGGTAAGTAAGAGCTCACTGTACCCCTCCTTCCCCTCCCCTTCCTAGCCTCCCCACCCCTTCCCAGCTCTCCCCCTTTCCCTTCAGGGTGGGCAGCGCGTGTGTGACACCCTTAGTGTTGCACACGTTCATAGGCCACGGTGGCCGCTTTCCATCAGGTGGGCCGTGTGCTTGCTGCCACCTACGTAGTATAAAAAAAAAGCGACGGTAGCTTAGTGGTTAAGGAGTCGGCCTTACGATCGAGAGGTCCCGGGTTCGAATGCTGGCCATTACACTACCGGCGTGAACCCATTCCTAACACAAGTCTTTGAGCTTAGCTGGAGGAGTTAAAGGGAATATTAGTAATTTCGGTTGCTAATATTCTTTAAAAAAAAAATATACCTCCGCCTCGATTCTATTAATTGGGTGCCATTGTCAAGGAACTGAGATTACAAAAAATGTAATTTAATTTTAACTCTACTCTTACACGCTTAAAGTTCAATATTAAATGACATTGTGTTGAGTGAATAATGTATAATAAAATAAATTAATAATATTTATATATAAATAAATTAATGCAGCGCTCGTGCTCAGACTATAGCTCGGCCCCTTTAATCTGTGCTCGCAGTGTGAACCGTGACCGCTATTATGTTTTTCCCAAAATTTCTTATAAGTGTGAGCTGATTGTATTAATTTATAATTTGTAGCATTCTGCAAATTATAAATAAACTAGCTACCCACGCAACTTCGTCTGCGTCACCCCGTTTTTGCAAAATTTTTCATTCCTGCTCCGCATCTGTTAGTCGTAGCATGATGTTATATACATAATATTAACCTTCCTCTTTAAACATTCTATCTATTAAAAAAAACCGCATCACAATCCGTTGCGTGGTTTTAAAGATTTAAGCATACAAAGGGACATGAAAAATAGGGACAGAAAACGCGACTTTGTTTTATACTATGTAGTGATATATTGTATCACTACATAGTATAAAACAAAGTCGCGTTTCCAATTTCCAAAGTGTTTACGTTTAAGTTTATTAAGTAACTTACCAAGTAAATTAGTGTTCCTAAAGAAATGGTCATTCTTATCATTTTTAGCAATTTTGAAGACCAGTTTGCAGGCGGCCGCTAAATTTGCTCCAGTCACTCGCATCTGGAACAAAATTGCTTAATGAAGTTTTATTGACCATATTCATAATAGACACATACTATTAATTGGCCTTTGTACATAGCCAGTTAGTATACCTCCCGCCATATATCTTGGAACCAAGTTGCGAGAGAAACGGAACCCTGGCGGATTGTTTTGATATAATCAATAGTTGGTGGATTCGATGGAGTTCGTCCACTGCCGCAGTATTTCGTGATATCTTCAAAAGACACTTGAAGACGCACGCATATAGACCATGTTTTGGATTCAAGATATGTAGCGGGAGATATAGGTATAGGCACGAGTTGTGGCCCCAAAAAGTGCTCAAAACGCGTTTCTGAGCTGTGTTTTGAGGATAACACAAGCTGCAATAGTTGTGGACGAGTTCAAATGTACCAATTATAGATTACAACAAAACAATTCAAAATCCGTACCGAAGATTCTTCATGGATGCCAGTTATGTAGACTTATAAAAAAGCCTTGAAACTAAGCTCCGGTTGCCTTGACGACCGAAGTATATAGTATATAGTAATATATACCGTGAGTAGTGCCCTCGCGATGGCAACCAGTACGGTATCGTCGGTGTGGTCGGCGTGCGCGAACAGTGCTCGAAGGACCATCTCGCGCAGGCTGCCCGTCGGCGAGCTCGCGCTCACGGCGCGGGTCAGCGCTTCCAGCAGCTGCAGGGTACGCGCCGTCCCGCGGCAGCGCTGCGACAGAGCCTCCGACAGCTCCAGGATACTGAGACTGCCGATGGCAAAAAAAATATTAGTACCGGCTGATTTTGTATGCCCTAGGCGGAACATATCTGTAGTATATTATCTTTTTAACATCTATTCTGTAATTAATGTTTCACGGAATAAATAATTGAATTTGTAGTCATTTCTGAATTTTAGTCACTAAAATCTTTCGTTCAGAAATGACTACAACTTTTCTCAACTACGAAGTTTCGACAGCTCAAAATATTAGTTAGTGAGAAATATTTATCTTTTTTCAGCATTCCTACGTAGTTAATACCATTGGCATACAATATCGTCTGTCAACATCTCTACACCTAAATCAGCTATGTGAAAATCAGTTTTGTAGATTATACTACTTCGGAGTTAAAACGTGCAAGGTCATCTTACATATTTTTGGTCCTTCGAGCCGGATATGAAATTTTGGATACAATAAAATAAAAACTATCGTTGATGTCTCTTATAAAAATAAATCAACAATTATCAAATATGAGGTCAAACTTACTTTTCCAAGTGATCGTTAGAAGCAGTTGTATTTGGCAGTTGCACAGAGAGTTGTTTGACAGCGATGTCGTTGAGAGTGTTGGAGGAATCGTAGTCGAAAGACTTTGACTTGGATGCCGCGAATTGTGATCGGATGGTATTAGACTCCGGACCAGGATCTATCGCAAGAAAATCTTGTTAACTAATTTAAAACTATAATGTTTTATTTTCTGAAAGGAGTGAAGGTATGGCTGCTACGAGTATACTCTGTCTACAATGCATGTCATGATCAATCTGTACGAATACCCTTTTTCTATCGTGCGAAAATCCCCTCGCCAGAACCGGTAGGAGAGGTAATGTCGGACTCGAACCGACTAAAATGCATGCCGTCTTTGTGTATTCAGTTGCCGGAGGTGAAATAGTAACCAACATATCCCTCGAACCCATGTAGACCCGGGGCCATTCTATTTCAATACACAAATACTTACACTAGGTTGGCACGAACGCACTTGTACAGCGAGCGACTAAAGTAGGATGACACATCGACGAAGGAAATTTCAACTTTTGTCCCTGACTGTACGTGCATATAGAATGACGGTAGTCGGATATTACCGGAATCGAAATGATGTCAACTGTCAACTGTCATTGGGATACAATAAATATGGTTAATACGTACATTTGGCGCTAATATTGTCACCGTGATTATTATAATCACCCAATGGTTGAATTATACTAATTGATTGTGCAAGGCCCACTTCTGGTTTCCGATCTGCAATATGATTTGTTATGTGACTTGTGGGTTCCCAGAAAAAAATATATCTTTGTTTTTAGTAAATATTCGAAGTCCTTTTTCACGAGTGGCTTAAGGCCGTCCGCTGCCTTACGCGGGCGGACGCATTTGGGTACATGCGGTTTAGTGCAAATACATACAGCACAGCACACACAAAGGTAGCAAACCGGGACTGTTTATTTTAGGTAGTAGATACAAACCTCACCCAGTTTGCACCGCCAACCACAATTTTATTTTTATATTACTTAAGTTGAAAGTGGGTGCGGTGCTCTAAGGACATGTGCAACACCAGAGGCGACGCCGACCCTGAAGAAACTACTTGCAGAACCCCACACCCTTCTTGCAGAACCCCACACTATAGTAGCTTAAAAAACTAAGGTAGTTCCACAGCTTCAGCGTGTATGGGATGAAATTCCTGCACGCACTGATAGGTACCAGTCGCAGTGAGTGAGAATGAATTCCCTGCCTGAAACGAGCGGTGCGATGATAGACTGACTAACGCAAGAATGATGATGATGATGATGATGATGATGATGATGATGATGATGATGATGATGATGATGATGATGATGATGATGATGATGATGATAATGATGATAATGATAATAGTGGTGTTGTGATGAATGCATACCGTCTTGTGCTTGTCCTGTGGTATTACGCCGATGTAGCGGCTTGCTACGGCCACTGAGATGAGGCAGTTTGGTGAACCCGCCCCAGGGATCACCGGACCGCTCAAGGCCCTGCGGTTGTGGTGGTCGGGGAGGCACGCGTGCCTGAGTATCAACGTACAACGTAAAATATTATTGAAATACTCTAAGTTTTGGAAAACTGAGGCCTTAAACATGGTTCTCATTTTTATATATATATTTTTTTTCATTTTACACAGATATGTCACAGTACATTGTACCGACCGACTGTAGAGGAACGGGTGGGAAGAAGTAAGAGAACAGAGGGGATGGGGAGGGCAGTAGGAGAGGGGTGAAGGTTAAAAGAATTTTTGTGCTGTCAGTGTAGAAGTTAAAACCGGGTTTCATACCAACTTAAGCCAAAAAAAATTGCATTCTAATCACCTGAGGTTTCTTTTTTGAATTGAAGGTGTCTGCGAGCATCTCATTTAACGCTTCTTCATCGAGTTTAGCGAGGCGCGCATCCATCGCCTCTAGAGTCTCCTCGCCACCCTCCGACAAAGTTAGGAACTTGAGACTGCAGCAATAAAGAACAAAACGAAGGTTCAGTTGACTTTTCATGGTCTGATCAGAATATTCTTCAGGTACTAGACGTTTTTGTATACTTTGATTTGCAATCGTGGTGAAGTAAGTGTTTTCACGGCGATGCCTCTACTTACGAAGAGGGTCCGAGCATACATGGGATAGCGTATCGCTCTAAGAGAAGGCTTACGACAACGCCATTTTTGTTTTTCGAAAAGAACTCATCATCATCCTTGCTTTAATCTCGGTCGCATCAGACGCTGTCTCCTCGAAGTTCGGGATCCGCCTTTTCCAGTTTAACTGCATCGCGGCAGAACATCGATATTTTCCGTGAACCGATTGCTATCTGGCCTCCATAACCTATCGTTCTGCATCCTGAATCAAAGTCCTGCAGTTAGAGAAAATTATTGAACTCCAATTATCCGTAACGTCTGCCATAAATGTTAATATGACAATCGGAAGCGAAGATTAACGAGCGCTCTGAGGCACGACAAGACCAATGCAAATAGCATAAACACAAATATTTGCAATGATATTGCAATCATAGCAGTCACTTAGCTTCACAACTGCCAACCAACAGAGGCTGACTATATGTTTATGTATAAATAACTATCAAAAACTATACCATTAAAAAATTAAAAGTGCAGGTCAGTATGTCAGAACTTACTACATTACACTTGGGAAAGGACATAGGTTATGTTGGGCCACTGTAATCAACATTCACTTGGGAGGAAACTCGGGCAATAGCAAAATTAGTCTTTTCTTAATACAAGTTAAGTTCTAAAGTAATAAGAGAAACCGGTTTAAAATAGTACAATACATACTCGTAAGAGCTAGGCGGTCTATTATCTTTCTTGCGCGCGCGGTCCGTGAACAACGTGCGTTGTGGTTCGCGCGGCGTGTACGGCCGGCGCGTGCGCAACGGACGCAGCGCGCCGCCCGCGCCGCTGTCAGTGCTCGACATGCTGCTCATCTCTGGGGAAATAAATAAGCATATATTAGCACAAGTCCTAAGACATAAACTGGAGACTTTCAAATCTAATATTCAGTGCCCCGAGCACGCAACGTACGCTCTTACGTTACGAATTCGATCAATTTTCGTGTTCAGGGCACTGGACGTCTCCGAGTAGGTACTTTAGTTGGTCAGAGTATTCCTCCTAAAATATTGTTCGCGGGTTCAAGTCCCACAGAATGTACTCAAAATTTATTTTAAACTGGTAATGATTAAAAACTATTTTTTTTTTTTTAAAGCTGTTAGATTGATGATGTCGTATAGCGTGAGAAATAACTAGGTATCTACTTATGTAGGTTCCATAATAACATATACTTTTTGATGGTTACACAAAACCGCAAGAAAAATAATTTAGGTACTACTAATATAACTCATGTAACGTAAAGTCATAGGTACAACCATTGATTTCCGTCCTATATGTTGGCGAACACAGTGGCGAATGCATCGACTAACACACTCTTCCGACTCTACAAGGTATTGGTCAACACGTTCACCAATCGCCAAAGTAAAGAGCGGACATTATAGTAGGTCCAGTATGGATATTTATTGTGTTTGGTTGGATATACAATTAACACAGTTCATTTTTTAATGATAAAGAGAACTGCATAACAGTAGTATATGGTAATAAATACTTTAACAGCGTTCCTCTACAAGAATAATTTTTTTGCAAGTTTAGAAATACTTGCAAGGACATTTCATATTAAGTTTCATGTATTTCGTATATAGCTCAATACGACAATGACCTTTACTTTATGCAACGTTGTAAGGTGTTTGATTTAAAATCTTTGCTCAAAACTGAGCTGAGCTATTAATGTAAGGATTGCGTGCAAGAATATTCACCGTGGTAACGAAGCCGGTAACAAAATAACAAGACGGAATGACCGCGTGACCTCGCCACTAGCTCGTTTGAACTACAACACAGAAGAGGGTGAAATACATGGTGTTCGGCACGACGACGCAAAACAACACCAAAGGTTCAGTAGAGGTCGTAGTACAGAGCTATACTCGTAAATGTATAAAGTCATAGAACTTACACAAATAGATACTTTGTAATACAATTTTACGACGAAGTACATTCTGATCCTGACGCAGGTTGATTTGATTGAGGAGCTGAGTTAGAGATACAATCTCTGGGAGTATCCGTAGGCAACGCTAGTGGAAGCATATTATTTCTTTTCTTTGAGATAGTCATAGCTACATCTATCTCAAGTGAGATTTTAGTACATGCAATATCACCGCGTATGCGTCCATTACACAGAGGTTAGGTATAGTCGAAAAACAGCGCTAAGGGCCAGTCATAATGAGAAAATTAGTCTAAAGGAAATCGCCATTGGAAGTCGGGTTAAATATAACCGCTCTGTTGGTAAATTCTATCAAAGACCGCAACAGAACTAAATCTAAATAAGTTATAAGACCACTGTTCTAAAAATTAGCATTAGGTGGCTTTCGTAGGCGCGGTATAGATCTCGGTTCTCTACACACAAACGAGTTGACTATGCTATATTTTAGTTGTAAATATTTACATCTAGATGTGTTAAATAACTGAAAACTATGAGAGAACGATGGCCTATCACAGCTATTAATATCAACCGTTCAGCAGTTGTTGGATCAATGCGAAAATTATCAAGATATAATCGTTTTCGCGCATCGATTTCGATAGCGCTGTTAATTTAGCAAACCATGCGCCTCCCCCGCTAACCACCTCATATCGCGCGAGGTGAACTAATGACGAATAGTCACGCTCACTTAGAATAATAGGTATTCAGGGGGGTCTACTACCATCTCTAGCTGTGTTATTTCAATTTTACTTTGTGACTTTCTTATTGTGAATCAGCGTACAATATGATCAAACTGGACTAAACAGTATCTCTTATTATAGTATATAATATTTGTTAGTAAGATCTTACACATGTTTTACGAGACACGGTAACTAGATACATAAATGTCCGTGCCACAACAGTTCGATTCCGAATCACACTACGAAAAGTAAAGTAATATTGAAATAATATTACTTTTAAGAGATGATAGTAGTCACCTGAATGTACTTTTGTTTAGATTGCATTTATTTCAATGCATTTTACTTTTCAGTCAATAAATACACGATTGTATGAAAAAAGTGGGACACATCACTCAAGAACAATAATAAAACAAGTTTCGTCTAGTGTTTGTTAAATTAGTATGTATAAGTTCCTCTTAAAAACCATTATCAACATCTTAGGGTCTTTCCGGGTTACATCCGAGACTCTTTTGGTTTATACGAATGCCATCTGCACTTTCAACCCGAGAGGAAAGTTTGCGCTGAAGCTACGTCCATCTGATACACTGCCTTGCAAGTGCAATTGATTTGGCCCAGAATATCTTAGTAAACCCCCCCCCCCCCATATATACTCTTAAGAATTATCATTATTTTCTTTTAAAAAACATAAAAACATGATTATTGTATTTTGAACACTATAAGGTAGTTTCAGTAATCAATATCGAGCTCTCAATGCCTTATACTAAAGGGTCTTCGAAAATAAACCTCACCTAACTTGAGGAAAACTAGCGTTGGACTCACTCACCGCCGTATATAGCAGCCCGCGCTTCACTGATGATCTCGGCCGAGGTCTTGCGCCTCAGGGGCGCGTAGAAGGGTGCGCCAGGACCACGTCGAGCACCCCGCTCACTCATGATCTATCCTGTTTAAGATTAATATATATTATATTACCAGGTTATCGCAGGTTTATAAGTGCCTCGGAGAGCACGTTAAGCCGTCGGTCCCGGTTGCCATACAAACATCTATGGCAGTCGTTACGGGTAGTTGGAGCCCTCAAAAGTCCAACCAGCATAACTTGGAACTTCGATATCGCCATTGGTCATTAGACCATTGGTTGTGGAGGTCAGATGGCAGTCGCTTCACGGAAAATATCGAAGTTCAGCCGCATCACAGTTAGACTGGAAAGCCGACCCCAACTGAGTTGGGAAAAAGGTTCAGGGAATAATGATGATATATTATATTACCAAGTAGTGGTGCTATACTAGCTAAATTATGTATGTTCCCTCTCAATAAAATAGTTTGCAGTTAAACAATAAATCTGATTTGTTTGATCCTAAGATTTTGTGACTCTATGTAATTTGTAACTTTTTTTATATGTTATATAAATAGTTTGTAGATAGCCTCAACTGTAAGCCGCTTCATTTGTTCATTGAAAGTCCAATTTCCGGTGGAGGCTTTGTTGTTGTGTATGCTTAATAAACAAGTTCTTTCTTTCTTTCTTTCCTTCATAGTTGGAGTCACATGGTGATCACTATCTTAGAAATGTTTTTGTTTATTTTGAGTTTTCCGGTTATATTATGATTGGATGAAAAAGATATCGTAAATAAACCAAATTGTGAATGATAAACAGTAAGAGACAGGCCCTTTTTTATAGTGCGTAAATTCCCCACAAATACCACCTCTGACAAAATCGTTGGTGGCCATTATGTCGGACGCGAACCGACCAAAACGCACGTCATCCATGAGTCCTCAATTGCCGGAGGTGAGATTATACAAGACATATCTCTCGCACCCCAGCAGATTTGGGGACATATCTTTTGAGATGACCACTTTCCCCTAATGTGGGGACCATGGAGTCCCCATCTAGCCCCTGGGTATGGCGTGGCACTTTGCGCCTGGAGACCGCCCCGGGCTTTTTATACAAGCTTTGAATGAAATCTGAACTAACGGTCCGGTCGGATGAAGCTGACATAAAAAAAGAGCTGTAGAACATTGAACTTCGAACTCCAAAATCCTAACGTTTTTAACTGAAACGCACTCGGATGTAGAAAAAAAAAGAAAATATTTAGATACCTACTCTCATTACTTGTACCAACGACAACGAACTTGTACAACTTATTCCACCACAAGTATAGGTACATGAAGACATGAATCACACGACAAAATGAGGTACAAATACAAATCAATTTGTAAGTTACTTAAATATGTATTAAGCATCCATGATAGTAGAACCTTGTAAAACTGGGCCGGCATGAATAAGTAACATGGTGTCAGTAATGTCATCAATTTGTATACCGATGACCTAATTGTTGTAATAATAAAGTTGCTTTTATTGCTGCCTACATGTCATGCTATCTACGATCTGACGAGTACTAATAGTTTGATTTAGTTTGTACCAACCCAAACGATTTAGGGTAAGTAAAGGTACAATAAACCGTCTAACAAGTCAAGGAGACTTAAAAACAAACAAAGCCAGTTTTCCGACTTAAGGAGATCGATTTAGAACGGAAAAAGAGATAATTCGACGGGCCTCGATACTCCCACTATTGCCTTATGACGGTTGTATAGGAGTATTTCGAGTCCTAAAAACGTGGTTATGTGGCTAAGTGGTTAAAAACTTCCCCCTGAAAGGTAAATATCGCGGATGTGAGTTTATCTTTTCCGATCTAAACTGATTTGAATCATTTGAAAATTAAAATTTCATTACATCAAGGAAGTCACACAGTAAATGCAATGGAAACAATTGAGGCTCCCAATAGAGTTACCTATAGGTTAGCTGGCTGTTTGCCAGTTTGGTGTACTATAGCTGACGTGATTCGAAAGAATCATTCTTCAGTGCCAGCTTCTTCGTTTACTAAACATTTATCCAAAAGGCAAGGATAAACGCAAAAGTATACTTTTGCGTTTATCCTTGCCTTTATATCGCCGGTACTAATTGAAAATGATTACGGGCATATTTAAATCACAGGGTGAGAGTTCTACGCGAGCGGAGCCGCGGGCTAAATCATCAATTTATATGTCTGTCTATCTACACAACGCTTTCCGTATTCTCAATAGGTATTAACAAATCCAATAACTTACAAACTGTTTGTTCATTAAAAATAGGTCACGTTGTCACCTTGCTACTAATGATGTATTGACGAAAAGATAAATTACACTACTCGTATTTTAATTAATATTAGTAGTTAGCTATAGACGGATATATATTTTCAAGGACAATCTATCTATGCTATTATATACTTGTAAAAAGTTTATGTTAGTCCGCGATGGACGCTAAAACTACTGAACGGATTTCGATACTTGTTGGAAGGGGTTTGGTCCAACTTAAAATCTTACGTTTGTTTGATTGCAATCGGTTAAGAGTAGTTACCAGAGTTATGATTAGTAACATAGAATTTAAGTTGCACAGATGACGCTTAGGTCGTGATAACCGATAGCCACGCGGGCGGAGCATAGACTAGTTCTTGTGTATTATTTTTCTTCGAGGCGTCGGACGGTCCACCGCGATGAACGGACGACATAGTCAAAGTGGGGTACCCGTTGCATGCAGACCGCCTCGCGCCTTCAACCCGTCTTATTGTAGGTCGATAGGGGAGGCCTATGGATTATGGCTAGTACCCGTACTCCATACACCCCGGTGTATGGAGAGGACGTAGTAAGCCTTCCCGAAGAGCGAAACCTTCCAGAAATGATGATGATTCTTCTATATTTAGGCGAAAATTTGCCCTTTGCTGGTATACCATTAATAATTATAACGACTAATAATTAGATCACAGTAATTGTTTTGATTATAGTCATAACTTTAGAAATATTATGGAACAAATGTTTGATGAACATAATTAGTATCTGTTCGTATTTTTCTCTAAAATAAATCATATTGTACACGCAACGAAGATGCTTTAGGAGTTTTTTGAGACAGGAGTCATTTGTAATGCGTAGGCCTAAAATACAATCATCATTCATCATCATTCTCTGAGTCTATTCCCAACTATCCCGCGCACGCTTAAGCTATCAAGCGACTACAATATGGGGTTTTTCAAGAAGGTCATTAGAAGGTTTCTACAGGGTAGGCAGCACGTGTGTGACACCTCTGGTGTTGCAAACGTCCATAGGCTACGGTGACCACTTCCCATCAGGTGTGCCGTGTGCTTGTCTGCCACCTAAGTGGTATAAAAAAAAAACTCAGTTGGGGTCGGCTTTCTAGTCTAACTAAGATGCAGCTGAACTTCGATATTTTCCGTGAAGCGACTGCCATCGGCGAAGCGATTGACATCCACAACTAAATTGGCGATATCAAAGTTCTGTAGTTATTGGTCTAAAGTAGAATATAGCGAATAATTCATTCTGAAAACAATTGTGGTATTATGGCAAGCAAATACTACATTCTTAGCATACCTTTGGATGCTCAAATGGTGTGGATACGTAGAAAAGATAGACGAAACCGGATCATGACATAATTTTGGTCAATTGTATTTTACAACAATTTACTGGATAATAGAGACCTCATTATTTGGTACAATTTATCATGTAGATCCGGAGTGCCAAGCAACAAAAACTACTGTTAAATAATTTGCTTTAAGTATAAAAAAACTGTCACTATCTAAACTGTGTGCACTATTATTTTTCACTACGTGCAACGTTTTGAAGTTTTATTTGACTATAAAACACTTCAGAAACACTTCAATATATTTGAATTACTGATTCGTGTGGTGACGAAGAAAGAATACAAGTATCCAACTAACAGAAAAATACGCGGAATTTATCTGTGAGAGAAGGAAAATCCCTGTACCAACCCGTCTGGCCAGCGTGGAAACAGTAGGCCAAAAGCCTCCCAACATTGAGAGCCCTATGTCCAGCAGTAGACTACGATACGCTAATTGCTTATTGATTAAATATTTATCAACGAAAATAAATAATAAAACAGATAGGTATACAAAAATGATCAAAGAAACAGTGACTTACAGTTTTAAAACTCCAACAGTGAACTAATTACTGAGGGCGGGCGGCCCGGGACGGGCGGGCGCTACACGCTACGCGCTACGACAAACTGCTACGAAAGTCGTAGATCACACGCTACAAATATCTAATACGAATAATCACACAATGACTGGTTAAAGCGCCTAAGTAACTTTTATCGAACCTTCTTGATTTATGTCTTTAGTTGACTTTCTTTTTAGGAATAGTAATATCTGTATTCGATGCCGGTAAACGTTGTATTATTGGAATTAGGTAAATGGAATGGGTAAATGGAATATTTATTGGTATAATAGAGACTGTTTTTTGTAGGACGTTCTACACAATTTTATCTAGACTCTTAGTAAGTATATCTTGTATTAGGGATTTTAGAATGAGGATATTTATACTTAATGTTCTTTTATAACCTACTTATGGATAGTAGGTTATATTATATGTTTAGTATATTAGGTATAGATATGAAATTGCCGAATTTTTTTTAGAAATTCATGAGTTCGTTATTCCTGTAATTTAATAGCTATTTCCATGATTTTTATGATTTTTGTTTGAAAGTAGTAATTAGTAATAAAGTGACACTGAACGGAAATCGGACCTGCAACCTCCGAAGTAGCAGTCCAACATTCTACATCTATGCCACAGAGGTCATCGTTTTGCATTCGTGTTATTATGATTTCACCTTGTGATTAATAACTAATGATGCGGCACAGCCCTGACCAATATTATAACTGATTATTTTTTAAATATAACATACCATAAACTCTCGCCTATATCACCGAAGGGGTAGGCAGAAGTGCTTTATAGCACCCACATTTTGCCAGTTTATGTTTAGGTCCCAATGTAATAGTTGGCGAGCCTATTGTCATTAACCGGGCACTTATAAACCTGCGATACATACACATTATTATAACTTCGAAAAGCACGGAAAAGTCATTGTCATTTTTTTTTATAAGTATTAAATAGTTGAATTTTATGATATACTTATTAACGAAGTGGACGACCCATTTTTTAAAGATCATATTAATAACCCCCCTCCAGCGAAGCTCAAAGGCTTGCGATAGTAGTGGGTTCACATCGGTAGTATGGCGGCTAAGATTCACTGCAGAACGATCACCAATATTGCTCTATCAATAGCCGGCCAATTCAGTTACCAGGTAAGCGGGGCGAATAGAGACTGAAGGGCGAATAGAAATAAAATGTTCAGCTAAATCCTGTAGTTATTACCTTTCAAGCGACAATTTGGACTAGTTCATTGTAATACCAGGATTATGAAATATCTGGTAATAAGCTAAATTAAAATTTTGTGCAAGAAATTATTTAAAATATTCCATTGACCATTTTATTTCTATTCACCCCTGGATCTCTATTCACCTCATTTTACTACGGGTAATAATTGTTTATATTAGAACGGAATATTCCAAGCGGTCGTTCAGATAGACAAAGCTAGGATATCTACCTATCTAATCACAAGCTTAGCCTGAAGTATTTACCCGTATTGATATGTAGCCACTCAACCTTGCATGTTAAGGTCAACAAACCAAGGTTTAAGCTAAGCCAGGCATTCGAACTTAGTTAACGTGGAATTTTATTCTCTAATATTAACTGTGGCATAGAGGTGGCCAATGCGACTGGCCCCTGGATATTTATTAGAATAGCATATCACTTTTATGTACACTAGCTATTGCCCGTGTCTCCGCCCGCGTGGATGTCGATTATCGCGTTGTACGACTCTAGGATTAAATATTTCATTAAGTTCATTGAGTCTTATCCCAAACTACCAGACAACCCTTGAACGACTCTTTTCTTTGGAGTAGATAGCTGGTGCAGCGCAAGCACGTGGTGTTTGACCTTTATTCTCAAACACAGAAAAAAATAAAAAGAGCGCGTGGTTTGTACCCGACGCGGTTTGCACTGATAACTGAATGTCTAACAAAGATATTTATTGATGTTGCGTTATTTACTATTTTAAATTGGTATTTTTTTTTTGTTGTTATCGGTTAATTGAGTGTGTGCATGTATTATTCAATAAATGGATTTTCGTTCTTACAACTGCCACAGGAAAATCTGTTACAGTTAATTGACCTTCCTAGTTCAATGCACTGTGTTCGTGTTTGTTTTTGAGCTAAATCAATTATTCAGGTAAGTTACCTCATAAACACCAAATTCACCTCAATAAACTTCTAAAGAATTCATTATTTTAACGTTTACCGCTGAATTCAAATCAGAAAAAATTTACATGCAGGGCGAGACTCGCGGTAAATGTCATAGACGAGAGCGGAAAATTACATACAAACGTTTGCAATGAGCGGGAATCAAAACAGCGGCCATTGTTATACTACTACGCGAGACACCGATAGAAATGATATTGTGCCATAGCGTGACGCATTCGTCAGACTGCATGCGGTAGAATACACATACTTTCTGATTTTCTGACCAGTTACTCATAAATCATTAAAAAAAAAAGTAAAAAAAATATTTATAAAAATAATTTTTTTTAATGATGTAATTGATGCGTCTATTTATTTTTGGTACAAATATATTATCTTCAATTTGTGACATGTATATAAGTGCTCCTTAAGAATTTACGCAAAGAACAAATAAAAAGATTGACTGCCCGCCACTGTATTGTGTAGGTACTAGGTTCTATTAGGTACTGGGTGCTGGAGTGGATATTTGAGTTCTTTTTCTGAAAAATTCGTTACACTGAAATCGTTATATAGCTATATTGGATAATATTGTTAGATATACATCTCTCTCTTTTCTCTTCTAATGCCTCTCCACTACTTTTTTTCGTGCGCGATGTTCCCACGGATATCAACCGACCGACCGACCGACTCTGTAAGGACCTTCTAATACCTTTCTTGAAGAACCCCATATTGTAGTCGCTTGGGAAAACCACAGTAGAGCTGACGTACTTCGTTGACATTTATTATAAACGAGCATTGTACTTTGAAAATTAAACTTTATATTCGCATGACTTTTTGATAATACTTATATTTTTTTGTAAATACATATATATTATAAGTAGAAACACGCAGACCAATGCAAATAGTCAAATACATGCATACAAATAATCTCAATCGGCGGGAATCGAAACCACGTCTTCTGCGTAGCAGTCGCATTCACTACCACCACGCCACGCCACAGAGGTCGTCCACTTCGTTACAATGGCAATGGTACTTTAAAAAAAAGAATACGGCGGCAATCTTTGTTTTTAATTGGGAGCGTATCACTTGACACTCGATTTTTCTACTACTGCAACATTCCGTTATCGCAAATGAACCAATGTTGGGCATTTTGCGTTTTGATCATTTTACGGTTTGAACGTTATGCGTGTAGAGGAAATCAACCCAGATACCCTGGACGATGGGATCGCCAGCAAGTAGCGGGTAAGCAGCGAAGCGGTATGTACCTACGCGTTCGCTGTGATGTTGATTCTATTAGGTACTTATTGATTGTCTAGCATAGACGAAGTTTGATTGTTCTCAACACGCAATCAGTAATAAGATCACGGTTTTATTACCTACCCTTCCGATATAATCGATATTGTGCAAGTTATCTATTAGTCAGCTGTTCCATGACTGGGTGCGTACTTTTCTGTAGATACTTACCTACGTGTGTGTGTGTATGTGTGTTGTGGCTGTTAGAACTAGATAGGAACATACCTACTTAATGTTTAACGAGAGGGTCATTACATAAACACTCATTCACAATTGATTAAGTACATTTTTTCTTAGTTTGAGATTTCATATTTATGTAGAATACGAAAATCAAAATCCAATCAAACTTACCTAAAGACATTATTGCAAATGCCTTATTTGTGAATATAAAATGAAGCACTTTCACTAGGTTTATGTATTTCGATATATGATCTGATAGGATCGTAGCCAAAAATGCTAATTTAAAATCTTAACAAGCATCTATTCACCAGACAACAAAACATTTGTGTTAGTATCCAAGGAGACTTGGTTCAAAACATTGGCACCTTTATATACGTGTAAATAATGATAGGAAGGATACGTTTATGTCATTTAGCATCTCCACTCGTGTGAAATAATTATAAAATAAACTTACCACACAGGTTAATGTTCATCTTGATATCGTACAGTTTTATTAATAATAATGAACAAAAAATACAATCACATTTTACATAATATTTATACAATCAAAAAATAAATATTATAATTAGTGATTCTAAAATATTTATTATATATACACGGAGTAAAATATTTTGTCAACCAGTCAACTATTTGAAATTCTACGGTTTCAATGTTTCAATAATTTATCAAACGACATTTCAAATTGACCGCCATTTTAAACTAATCTTTTTAAAACTCTGGCAATATCGACTATCATAGTAAAAAAATACCCAAAATAAATTTACATCAATTTTAGGCGATTATCAGTACATACTAACCGCGGAATAAATATACATTTTTCTGTGGTTGTTAAAAACCCGTTTAGCCAGAGTGGAACATTAGGAGAGGTCAATGAACAGCAATCACTCTAAGCCAGCAATGGACTGCGATATGCTAATCTATTAATGTCTGATTGATCTCGCTATAGGTATAAGGTAAGTGTTTCAGGTTCAATATAATTCATTTCATTTAGATAGATAGATAGATAGATAGATAATTCTTTATTGTACACCTTAGAACAATGTTAGCAGTACAGTAATAATCATAAAGTTGCATGTACAATGGGCGGCCTTATCGCCAAAGGCGATCTCTTCCAGGCAACCTTAGGATGGACAGGAAAGTACATTACAATCAGTAGTGTGATTATGTGGTGTAGATTGCATTTACATAAAAAAGAAAAATAGATACACTTACATATAATACTTACACTATTATAATTATATTGATGAGAAGATAAACGATAAACCAGGAACATCATAATGGCTAGAGTATAACAGACATAACAATTAATTAGATACATAAACATTAAATACGCAGTCCATACCAAATATATGTATGAAAGAAAACTATTCACAAGATGAATGGTAATACTTCATCACCATCCTCTTGAACACCTCCAACGATCTCGCTTGCCTTACCCCTAGTGGTAATGCATTCCATAACCGCACGGCTAGTACTGTAAAGGACTTGTCAGCAAAGTCCGTAGAATGCATCGGCATCTTTAGTCTCAGATTACCGGACGACCGCAGGGACTTTGAATGTGTGTCATGGAGGAACTGGAAACGTTCTTTAAGGTAAACGGGGGTGGCAGGGTTAAACAGAACATTATACAATAACGTAAGAATATGCGCATTCCTGCGAAGCCGAATTGGGAGCCACTTGAGTCGTCGTCGAAAATCTGAAACGTGATCGTACTTGCGTAGACCAAATATGAATCTGATGCAGAAATTTACCACTATGTAAAGTCCAAGTCTAGAGAAAGTGACATCGGGGGTGCTGCAAGGTTTTTATTCAGCAGCGATATTATGGTACCATGCTCGCCAGATACTCTGGCAAATTTAAAAAGCAAGCTCTGTTCACCTGCTGATAACCTTTCCTTCCCTGAACCTCCGGAGTCAGACGCGGACTGTCTCACTGTTTCTGTGCACCATGTGTTTTTATCCGCAGCGATGTCTATGTGGAAAAGTAGTCGATAGCCTTGGACATCATGAATTATTCGGCAGGTCTGCAGCAGGAGCGCAGGTCGCATGACCAGACACGCACATATTAAGGATGTCATCCATTGGCCTCTTGTCATCACCGGCGTGCCGGCTATAATTAAACCTGCTGGCTTGGCGCGCGATGATGGCAAGAGACCAGATGGTATGTCGATGTTGATGCCGGTAGGCCTTTGGTGTGGGACGCCACTTGCGTCGACACCTTGGCGCCTTTTCATCTTCCAAGCACGATGGACTGCAATGACGATGGAAGCAGGGTGACTTGGTGTGGTGAGTGGTTGGTGATAAGTGTGATCACAGTCAGTACTGTTACTGTGTTACGATTTGCGATTTTTGCGAATATCTTTGTTTGCGATGCGAGTGGAAAGTTTTTCATTTTCTGGTATAAATTAGAGTTTTAATGTGTAAAAATAGTGGAAATTTTAGGTATAACGGCTTAGACTAAGCACACAAGTCACAAGAGTAGGAAAGGCAATATAGTTAATTGTGAATTTTTCGTGTTGGTGTCGAAATCTCCGTAAAAGTTCTAGTTAAGTGAGGCAACTATCGTTCATCATCGTCATCATCATCTTTAACAATCATTTTAATTTCTAAAATATTTTAGTACAAAATAGAATACGACTTGACATAAAGGTCCTAGTTACATGTCATAAAACCCCTAAAAAAGCTGTCAGCTCAGCTGGGTGCTGGGTTGTGTTGTGAAATATGATTTTGTCAATTTTGAGATTTGGATCATTGTTCGCGTTTACCAGAGTATTGTATTCTCTTTGTTTACCAGTTTACCTTTACCTCGGGATCGACTACCTGATTTCGTGAAAAGCTTGACATTGGCGTCTCGCTATTAACAATTTTATATTACTTTTACAATATTTACTTGACATTGGCGAAATAGCGGCGGTTTTGCTGCAGAAACTATCATAAGAACTTGAAGTTGAAGTTGTTTACCTCGGTGGCACGTTTTACTCGTGTTACTTTATTATTTTTATTGTCATTCACTAGCTACATTTGCATGTGTTTTAAAAAGTATTTTGTTAAGTGGTAAATTCTTTAGAGTATTTATTTTAAAGTTTTAGTAAATAGAATATTTATAATAAAGATGACAAATATGTACATATCAGAATTATGTAGGCTTTGCCTGAAAAACGATGGAGAAGTCAATTTATTTGAGGAAACAGGCTTAGTCCAAGATATTTATCTTTGTACAGGTGTAAAGGTACGTATTGTGTTCATATTTCTAGTTATTGACTATATTGCTGCAGAAATATCTCAAAGAATTTATGTAAATCGCAATATATTTTGTTTTGTTTCAGGTAGTTAAATCAAACAACTTACCTGGAATGATTTGTAAACAATGTTTAGAAATAGTTACTAATGCAAAACTATTAAGATTAATGGTGAAAAAGAATGAAACACACATGAAAATTCTTTTTGATCATGAAGATCCAATCTCAGGCATGGATGAGGTATGAAAATTTAATTACTAAGTTCATATTCAGTAATATCATAGTTATAATAGTTTAGCACTTCCATCATTGTGTGAATGGAGCTAATCTCAAAAGAGCTGATATTACTGCGAGAGAAGGAAAGCTCAAAATAAAACTATACCAACCTGTGTGGTGGAAATAGTATAGCCAATTCTCTCAACTCCTTTCCCAGAGGCCTTTGTACAGCAGTGTACTGTGATATGCTAATTGATTGATGGACTCATATAGCACTTGAGTGTGCAGGGCCCTATCAACATTCTTGCACCCAAGCCTTACCTGCAAGTTGCTGCTGCACAACAGACATGGCTCTGGCTTTCCTCTTCAGTAGAGAGGTCAGACAGTCCAACTAATAAGTAGACTTAGGGCTGCAAAGTACAAATCAATCAATTAATGAGCCTATTGCAGTCCACTGTTGGACAGCCTCTTGTGCTGTGTGCCACTGCTCCCTATACTCAAACCTCCACATCCAGTCTGTCCCAGCCACCTTTTTAAGTCATCAGTCCATCTGGCAAAGGGGTGTCTCACTTTTCAAATTGCTCAAATTCTGTGTTGTGAAAAAGTGACAAAGTAGTCTTATTTCCTGTGTGTTTAAAATATCTATTTATCCTTGATATATTTTACCATAGGTGTGATGTAAATTAATAAGCCATATTTTATTTCCAGTCAAGTAAAGACAATAACAGTAGCACAGAAAGCAGTTCATCTGAGGAAGACAAAACTGATGATGAAGAAAATAAGAGAATCAAAAGATCAACGTCTTCTGATGATGTATCACATGTATGTATCAATTGCATAAGTTCTAACTTCTGTCCTCACTTAATTTACATTAGCTCCGCATCACCCTTGGCTGCATCCATTGCATTTACTATAAATAAGAAAATATCCAAGCGAATGTCAACGATGAGGTGAGTTCCTTATACTCGATTTGGTTAGGTTCTTAAAAAAAGGTAAACAATGTTGTGGTAGCTTTTTCTAAACACCTGTTAAACAAATAAACTAGGTTATCTAGTGGTTCAATACCGATATTTCGTTTTCATAGTATGTTTCCAAGCAGAAAAGTATTTTTATACTGAGTTTTTGAACAAAACTTATTTAAAAGACATACCAAGATTGTTTACGTTTTTTAAGTACCCAAATAAATGGACTATAGATACAAACAGGATTAACAAGATGATGATGATGAACAAACAATCCACAAAAGAATATGTATTTGTGGTGTCTACTAAGATCGTGAACTAGCAACCTCACTTACACTTGAGTTGCAAGCAAAACGTGACCCTTCATATTTATTTTGTGATATTGCCACTGTCCTTTTGACAGGGGCAATATCACAAATTAAAATGTTGTCAGTGCCTCATTATTTGCCTCTTAAAATTATATCAAGTATAATTTTAGTTTCAATTTTGATATTGTAATTAATTTGCATTCAATAAATTATCATCTATCTATGACTTCAGAAAAAAAAAAGTTATAACTTCTGAACCAAACAAACTGGCTTTAGCCTTTATTATTATATGATAATTTTGTTTGGTTACAGCTACAGAAGAAAATTTCTGTACGAAGCGACTTGTTTTCTCCTTCAACGATTGCTGTAAGTACCTTTTTATTTAGCAGTCTTTCTCCCAGCAGTCAGACTAACTTTATACATAAATGAACACATAGGTAACACATTAAACATATTGAAACAAAATCACTCTTTAGTGGATGTTATCGCGATTCATCCATATTATTTAACTTAGCCCGACGGTGCTATACAGCAGCCATGACCGCGGGCTATTAATGATGGATGTGACAATAAACGATATCCGCATAAATTCACATATCATGTAGAACAGTACAAACAGAATACAGCTAAACATAACTGAACAAAATTGCTACAAATTTGTTCCAGAATATGAAAAAGGAAAAAAATTTTACTTACATCCAAGGCACAAGGTATGGCATATCTAAAAGCTCCACTATAAACGACAGCAATGACGTGGATGTCACATACACATGTTCGGTAAGTAATAAATGTGTTCATAATCTCTGCCAATAAGAGTAAGCTCATACCACCGGGCTAGTAGCTAAAGAGCGCGTCTGCTGTGGGCTAACCGGTGCGTGGACGACGCTTTGGCCAATCTGTGATACTTGGTTGCCTTCTGTTAAAATCTGCAAATAATTTATGCGCATAGGCGAGGCATCATATATGTACTCAAAAATGCGACGTCCACTTAACCAAATCCCTTCTGCAACTCTAGTGATTATATATTTCTTGTATGGGACAGGAAACATTCTTGATAAGAAATCAAGAATGTTTCCTGCATTCCAAAAAGTTCATAATCAAGAAATCAACATTTATGTTATTCGTTTATGGAATGCATAAGTAGTATTATTGTTGTATAGAGCTTCAGCTGGTATTTTTTAACGTTACTTTACCTTCAGATGTGCCCAAAAACATTCTCAACGTGGAGAAAAGTGTACTGCCACCAGCGAATGCACAACAAGAAAATGGAATGCAACGAATGTGCGAAAAAGTTTGCTACGAAAGGTGACTTGGAAAAGCACATGAGGACGCATACAGGCGAGCGTCCATTCAACTGTGATATTTGTGGTAGAAGTTTCGCGCAGCGGGGTACTCTCAAGATGCATAAGGAAACTGTCCACCATATTGCTAGTGAATCTTTAGTTTTACTAGTGAAAAAATGAAGTAACGAATGGTTTTTCAAAACGACTCCAGTATGGGGTTCTCCAAGAAATAAGGTTTCTACAGGGTCGCAGTTGACGCCTCTAGTGCTGCACAAGTCCATTGGCCAAGGTGACCTCTTTAGTCTGCCAAATAAATGGTTAAAAAAAATCTACAAAGTTTATAACCATAATCCGAGTTCTGTGGTTCCAGGACATAAGGATTCAGTCGGAGCTGATGTTGCCAAGAAAGACGAAATGAAAGCGAGATTTTATTTTGTAGGTACTGTTGTGACTAAGTTACGCACAATACCATTTTTGGTTTTGTTGTGAATGAAATATAAGTATTAACATTGTTACTTTGTTAGTAATTTTATTTGTTTGAATTAGACAAAGTACTACAGAAACTTTTTAGAACATATTGTGCCACCAGACCTAGGTGAGGCTGCAATGAAATTTGAATTTGGAATATGGAACGGGAACGCAAAGCCACATAAATGAGTCAATGCATTTTAACACATATTTGTACAGCCATAGCGCACTTTTTAAGTCAATTAGCCTACTGCAGTCCACTACTGAACATAAGGACTATGTCCATATCCCAATGCCATTCCAATCCCAATCAGTTCCAGTTGTCAGTTCATTTGGTTATGTGGCGTTACACCTTACGTATGCCTTCTAGCGCTCTCCACTCTTAGGACTCAGTCGGTAAAACATGAGATTCTTTTTGTAAGTCCTCTGCATTACAAAAAGGTTTGGTCTAGAAAAACATTAAAGTAGTATACACACTACACAGAAGCCATCATGGAGTAGTGAAAGCAAGATAAAATAAAACAAGTCGTCAAAATAAAGTTTTATTTCGATATAATAGTTACATAGGTACAGGATAAGTATTTACATATATTTATATTATTATGTATTAGGCCTATAATGATAGACGTCACCTCACATACATCACTATACATATTAAATATGCAATTATAAAATGTTAGGTGCTAATAGGTCTAAGAAGGAATTTTTTTTATTTTCGAGATTAAGGATTGCCAAAATCATCTGTATCACACACATGCACCCGCTATAGTTGATCTTTCTGACCACAGAATAGAAAAAACTAGTAGAAATGCGACACGATAGTTTCAGTAGCGGACCGATGTTGCCAAACTCATATACCTACAACCGATATATTACGTTGCTTTACTAGTAAACAAATTTTTTGAACAAGCCTGAATATTTACGAAAAAGTTTACACTTATGTCAGTGAACTCTAAGAAAGTAATTTAACACTCTAACAGCTTACAATAAGGTTCATATTTGTCGAATATGTCCTTCGTTGCGTAAAAACGCACAGCAATGACATGCAACCCCGCCTACTTCACACTTCCACTTGTTTTTTGTTTTACATGGTTTTGTCTATTTTGTACATCAAGGTCCTTGGTGTAAGTGCCGGCAAATTTCTTGAACAAAAATAGCTGCGCAGTTGAACTACACGAACCAGGCGATAAAACCAGTGAAAAAACTGATCTATCAATGATGGGAGTGACCTCTTTAAAGACTGGTTTATTCATTGGCTAGTGTTAATGATATGAATCATGATATGAGTTTAAGTGTCAGTGTAATTTAGAGGAATTTAGCTAAAGGAAGCTGTTAAGATCTACCTGTTTTCACAAGGCAGTGAAGTCTAAACACAATTAACTTGTGAACTCAGGTAGACCTTATAGGCGCCTCACAAGTTGTGAAAAATTCTTAAAGCCTCTCTAGCTTTCCAGAATTAAGTTACGATGTATGTGTGGAATTTTATAACGTTAGATAAATATTATCGTAAAAATGTTACATATACGTTCGCGAACGTTACGTTGTTGACAACCCAAAATTTGAATCCACTCGCAATTAAAGTATTCCAAAATTTTATGAAAAGAAAAAATCACAGTGGGTGTAACAAGTGCAGTACAAAATATCCATGTTATCCTTATTCATCAAATCATCACAAATAGATCGCAAAGGATACTCTTTGGAAGTTTGCAATATTATTCTATAGTCAAATCCCAAAGGGGATTCAACTTGCTATCTCGCTACCAAATCACCATAATCAATCATTTAAATATAAATAAATAACTTATTTTACAAGAAATAAATGCTTTAACACAATAAACCTTCCAGGGAGTTAAGTATTTAATGGTACTGTGTCCTATTTTTTGATTTGGTCTGTCAGCAAGAAGAGAGAGCTTAGACAAAATTGACTTTTGTTTGTGATTGTAGAGCGTTCTCTTTATCGCACAGAGATGTGTATAGAGTAGTTAAAACCGTCCGTCTTCATAAAGAAAACTGTAACTGTTAGAGGTATCAAGATATTTACTATGTATTGTTTGGAGTTTCCGATATTTCGGCGCTGTTGCGCTGTTTCCACGCCGAAATTTCGGAAACTTCGTAAAGTAAATATGCTGATAGCTCTAATAGTAATGTGAGTGACCATGACAGTTTAAATACCTATATAAAATTGTAACTTTGGTTTCAGTTACAGAAGACTATACAAAACCACAACTAGCCAGGTTTAGCTGGCTTGGTACCCTTCTTACCGGGGACACACATACCAAATTAAAAACCGTGTACTTATACATATAATAAAACAATGCGGGCAACAAAATTATTAAAAGAAGAATGCAATAATCCTTTCATAGCGTTGTGTCACATTAGATGAACAACTCCTGTGTACAATTTCATATTCCTAGACCCACTGCTTTAGTTATTCATCGTTTACCAATCAGTCAATATTGTGATCGCCATACACCATTCTGCCTACCGTCCAATAATCTTTATAAAACCAAAATAATTTGAATATATAGATTGTTCCTATAACTGTCCAATTTTCGCCCACACAAGGACATACAGCGTCATACCAATTAGACGACAAGAAGGACGGTGAATGGCCACCTTTAATTTTGATAAACACAAAGTTCAATAGTAGATTTAGTTAATGAAACACCCGTCACACTTCGAAAGATTTGACGTAACAATTTCTACACTCACTCTCACGTAAATGTCTGTTAGTGGAACGCGTAGAGTAGCATTAGGAATGTGCAGACGGCGACTACAAGCCCGATGATGAGGGAGTCGCGGCGCTTGCGTGCGTTGATCCGGTACATTAGACTGTTCAGCATTGGGAACCTGGAGGAACAATTAAGGGATTATTTCGTGTAGAGTAGAATAGAGCGACCCCAATTTTTTTCCGTGGGTTTCGTAGAAGACGAGTAAATGGAATATCATGGGTGGCGAAATATAGGTGTTAATACAATCTGCCTATGCCTTAGGAAGTGTTTTTGAGTTTTTTTAATGAAATTATACTGATATACTGATACTATGGAGAGAGTAAATAATACTATGTAATTAAACGGTATATAAAAAAAATTGCACAAATCGGATTTTGTTATGCCAATATGTATTGTGCCTATACTAATCACAATTGGTAAAAATTGAGAACTTCATGGGCGAGAACTGTCAAAACGGGCCTTTTATTTTGTGATAACTATAGAGTACTACCATGTGTAATCGCCTTCGGCAGCGTTTCCCTAACACCCTGTATAGATAATACAATTGTACATGCATTTCCACGATATTTATGATAACCAGACTGGTTTCGGCTTACAGTAAATTTGTACAAAATATACCTAATCCATACCTGTTAGTGATATTGTTGAAGGTGGTCTGCATACGCTTGAAGGTCTGTCGCTGAGACGCGAGGTGTTCGCGCGCCTCCATCGCTATATTTATCTGCTCATCTACCAGGATGTGTGAACTAAATAGCAAATGTTTCATATTAGAACCTAGAACGTACCTATACAGATATCGGCAAACAACTTGAAGACGGCGTATTGGGAGTCAGACCTGGCTTAACATGGGGTATGAAGCAGTATCTAATGAGGCCATCAACAATCACAATTGTTGCATTATTGATATTTCTAATGATGACCCTTCATAGACTTCAACTTACACTTAAAAACACAAAAGTCATATTAGGCCCATGGCCCAAGACGACATTTTGCAGCGATGCTGTCGTGCATCCGTATCGATTGTCGCGAAGCGGTCGCCAGCTTAGTACCTATAGTAACACGCGTTAGTAGCGATCCTGTCGCACGTTCAGTAAACGCGCGATAGCATTGCTACAAAAAGTCGCCGTGAGCGAGGGGCCATATAGTGTCATTTGAAATGAGGGACACCGGATCTTATTTAAAATATTGACACCGGCAGTCGGACAGCCGCTCCACCGATTTTCGAATGAACTGGCACGCAGATGCTGCAATCTGCATGCCAGTTCATTCGAAAATCATGAGTGTATATCAGACCATGTTAACTAAGTCTTATAAGAGGGACGATTTCCACAACTCCACGTCACAGCGCGGTTTCTGCGTAAGGGTGGGTAATTTATTCAAACCACCCCACCCCAGCTCTTCGAAGCCAGCAGGCTGTTCACTCAGTTGGTAACTTCTCGGAGCATACCTGAGTTTCATGGGTATCTATGTCAATCATTGCATAAAGCGTTTGTTCCCAACGGACCACTCAATCCATCCACCAAGGTGGTCAGATAACAGGGTCTGATCACCCGTCCGGTAAAAGGCATCCCCACTAGAAATAGTATGTGAACCTGTGCAGATGGTTTGACTCCTTGGTGTATTGGTCGCGACGGCTGAGGCCGATGGTAGCAGCGGGCGGCGGGCTGCCCCCCCGCAGTAATTCCTCACGCTCGCGACGAGCGTTAACCCGCGCTGATGTCTTCGAGAACTCTTGCTGGTAATCCTGTTCCAAATTACATCACAATAAGTTCTAAGACTACGTAAGTAATTTTTTTAGCAGTTTAGAATTTTCTTTTTCCTTCAATAAATTGAGGCTTACCATAAGTATTTCTCTATGCCTTTTAATAGTGTGCATCGTAGCTGTACCACTGGGCGCCATGTCTGCCATTTTGTCATTTATTGATGATAGCTGAAATAAACAATTATTCATAAGTATAGTGGCTTGTGTTTCACTATTAAAATCTGATTGCTGCTGAGCAGTACCCGGTAGCTTCATCAACATGATATTTTGATACCTACCCTTTGATTGGCATTGCAAAGTCATAATTTAGGGATATAATCTATCACGGTGGCCATGTGATATGTTTGGCAAAACATTCAAAACAATACATGGTAAATATCTTATTACCTCTAATGGTGAAAATCAAAACTATCCTAATGTCAAAACATACTAAGGACCACAATTCACTTGCGGCAAAGGGCTCCATGCAAGTGAGTTGTGCCTCAAAGATATGTAGCAGCAGCCGATATACCTTGTTCAATAACTGTTGTAGCTCCATAGACATTGTGTCAAACATGTCATCGCTGTTGATTAGCGGCACACTTTCTGAGCTGAGGCCAGAGTTGGCCGAGCTCACCCCTAGTTTGCTGAATCCAACTAACTTTACATCTATGTCATTTTCCAGAAGACGTGCTTGCTTCCGTAACTCTGAAATATGCAATAGTAGTTACTAAGTATTTCAGGCTGTATATTAAGTGTGCGAAATTACAAATAACTATAGAACTTTTAAACTTTCTCATTGCATGATATATGTAGCCTAGAGGTTGCAGGTTGCCGTCAACCTGGCCGAAATGTCAAGCAAATCAAAAGTTAAATTATTGTTTTTACCATATGATAGGGAATACCCGGGTTTTGCTAACCATATCTATATGAAGTAAAAATTCTAGGATATTTCTACATAGCACACATAAATACAAATTATTCAAAGCTTATAATATGGGTTCCAGATAGCAGGTAAACATACTTTTATCCTTTTTAGTGTAAGGGAAGCCGATGGAAAAAGTGTTACCTGCTAAAGAACAACTCTAGTGGTTTTTGTGTATAATATGTATGTATCAGAATCAGTCATTCAGAATTTCATTAATTCAGTTTCAGATAATGCATTATGTATATTATTTATTTAATCTATTTATATCGGCTTCCCTTGCAGAGCACGCCGGCAGAAATTGGGTTATAGGGACCTTTCGTCACAGTCATCACTGGTAAAAACATACCAATTTCCATCTTTGTCTTCTTTCTCTAACAGCAATAATTAAGGGATTACAAAAAAACCGCGAAGAAACGTGTCATCCTGAGCAAAAGACAACTGAAGAAATATCAAAAAGAGAATCATTTCGAACAATAGTGTAAATAAATACCAAGGGTTATTTAGCTCAGATGTTGAATGTTGATAAGTTTTACTTTGCAACGTCACAGTGTCCAGCAAATTAGCCGGTGGTTAAGTTTATAGACTTACCTTCCCAAGACGACCCCGTTATTATTGTAGACATCTTAACTCTAATAACAATGTTAACTTCACTGCTCCTATTTGATAATCTGCTTATTTATTTTATGCGATTACACTCGTAACAAATTAGATGTGTATGTGTCTGACAGATTAGTCAGACAATTCGCTGTTTTCATTTTGCTATGGGTCAGCTTATTTTGACAGCTCGGTGGAGGTGAAACAAAAGATACATATTTTCTTATATGCGAAAGAAATAGTGCTATCATACTTCATGCTATAAAGTAATAGAACACCTGAAACGCCTTTTTTGAAATCTTGCAACAGCTTGCAATTTCTAAATTTTAACCCTGCAACTTGCCTGCAGCGTTTAATTTGACTTTAGTCGATAAAAACTACTTGAAAAAAATATCAATATTAATTCAATTTTAAGTGTAGTTTTATTGTTTTCTTGCAGTTTATAAAATGAAATAAATAATATGAAAGGAAAAAATCAACACAGGCTAACTTCAAAGTATAGAGGTACTATAATACTATGAATATAGATGTCTTTTTCTTTCCTACGGCATATCTGCTTTGATAGACAGAGATATATATCTTCAGCACGAAAGTATCGCGTTCCTTTAAATATTTTTATATTAAATTTGTCTTATTGTTGCTGCTTAAAACTTGATTCTTATTTAAAGTTCTGTGTGGGTGTCCTTATCATACCTACTACATACGTATTATTGATTAGTTATTAAACTACGGGACAATGTTTCGAAAATAACTTTTTCTAAATCAATCAGAAACTAAACAACTCTATAAACATCCATAACAAAAATATAAAGAACCTTATCAGCAATGCAATAAAGCTTAAGTCACTTCAGCATGCTCCACTAAAAAGTATCGAGCATATTCAACTATTAGCTATCTCTTTCTCACATGTGCCATTTTGCTTTAGCCACTGGAGATAGCCTAACCACTCACTATAATTTCGTCACCCCACCCATCGTCAGTCTTTCTTTATTATTTGGTTTTGTAAGCGACTATTGGAGAATTTTACGGTTTCTGTTGACGTTATGAGTGATCTGTTGTTGTTTCTTTGATTTAAACTTCTGCTTCAGAAATATTAATTAAATTATTAAGTGTACGATATTGTAGAGGTAATCTGGGTAGTGAAAATTAACATCGTATAACAAGGACGAAAACATCTTCGTAGTGCAGCCCAACATGGCTACTACTGCAGCTATTGTCAATAAACTTCAAAATTTGGATTTTAGCAAAATATGCCGAGCATGTTTGGAGATAAAAAAGGACATGAGACCTTTATTTGAGCAGTTGACTGCTACAATGCTGATGGGGATATCGAAAGTACAGGTGAGATGACATATTGTTAAGATATTTTGGGAATATATTTTTGTCTCTTTCACACTCATGGTAAACCCTGTAAGCACGCGTGGATAGAGCTACATCCTTTACATCGCGTCATCTTTGTTTAGAAGTCATCAGAATATGAATTTCGGATTCCTGAAGTGTTGCGTGAACTCTCGAAATTTTGTTGAGAAATGTCATTCGTTCTCTGTCTAACATAGGAAGTGTTACTCTTGATGATTGAAACACCAACATTTAAAATAATGTACCGAAAGACTGAGATAGCTATGGAATCTGTTAAAATGTTATGATGTTGTCCTTTATCATTACCATTCCATTAGTTTACTAAAGTTTTACTCAGTTGGCGCGAAATCATATACCTACTTAAGTAATTTAACTTTTCAACAATTTTATTTCAACAAATCGCATGAACTGGGATGGGACTAATTACAGGGAACGTCTAGAACGAACGAAGGGGGCATGTGGGTCCAAAATGAACAAAGCTTATGTTCTATGAACTGTGGACAGCAATAAGGTAGTGATAACGTTTTCGATGAGTATTTAAAAAAAGAACAATAAAAAGCCTACAGGTCTTTTTTCGTACGCAAATTCCCACGGATACCACATCTATCGGTCGGCTGGTCGATATTTTTAATATTTTTAGCATCACTTGATTGGTATATAAGAGCATACCGCACAGCACTACACACCTAGAACATTATACATACTTTTATATTCTACGCTTAACAATTTCAAAGGAGCGGTCCTAACTTTGAACCCTGTGGTATCCCTCTTTCAATTTTCATACGACATTATAAGGCCTTTACAATTAGGTATAGTTACCTACGGCACGCTATGATTGCCGTTTTGATATGACTGGTTATGCTGGTTTAAGTACTTTATTTTGATGAGCTTTATATTGGACAATGAACTGTTAGATAGATGAATAACTAAAGAAAAATATAAGTAGGTACATACTTATATACCTACATTTCATATGTCTATAACTATAGGTATTATTTGTGCCAATTCAGTTAGGTGGGATAATTTAAGTAGTTAGTTCGGGTGTACAGTACCGGTATAGGTAGTTACCCTACCCAAATCAAAGTTATAAGCTCTTTGGTACCTACAGCTACGTTTTAAAATCAGAATTTTTCAAAGGTTTTACCATGGCACACACCAATGACTTCAATGCTTTTGGAAGTTATGTGTGTATATACCTATGTATATATCGCAGGTTTATAAGTGCCCGGTTAATGGCAATAGGCTCGCTCGAGTTCGATCCCAGGTTTACCATGGCACACACCAATGACTTTTCGATGCTTTTCGAAGTTACGTGTGTATTTATAGCAGGGTTATAAGTGCCCGGTTAATGGCAATAGGCTCGCTATCTATTACATTGGGACCTAAACATAAACTGGCGAAATGTGAGTGCTAGCACCTCTGCTTACCCCTTCGGGCATATAGGCGTGAGTATATGTATGTTATGTAATTACGGAATTGGGCCTAAAAGTAAAACAATGAAGATATTTTCATATGCATGCCTTGTTTCTTAGGTGGAAGTCGGCGATACCCTGCCTTCGCAGCTGTGTCTACAGTGCGTGCACCAAATATCGCGCTGTCACGCCTTCAAGGAAATGGTTGAGAGGCATGACGTCGCTCTTCGAGAACATTCCAAGATTCTCGCTGAGCAGGCCTACAAAATTGAGAGGGAAGAGGTTAGGACAAATCATTATTTACAATAATATAATAATAAAAAAAAATCTAAGACAATCTACACAATGCCACCTAGAACCGTGGTAAGCGTAGTTTAACTAGCTTGTGTTATGGGTTCTAGAATTTAAAATACATACATATTATACATGAACCAATGAAAATGTTAATATTCACGCACACTAAAATTTGCACTGAGTGGGAATCGAACCCACGCCTCCTGCGTAATTTGGCGTTATTCCCGATGGCATTCGAAATTGCAAAAAATCTGCGTGTTTGAACTTCAACATTTTCAATGAAGCGACTGGCATCTGACCTGACACAGTGCACAACTCTTTGGCGATATCTATGCTTCAACTATCTATGCCACCTACCATAGATGCTCGTATGGCAACCAAATCCTCAGACTAATACAAATAGACATTCAGACATACAATTATTTGCACTGATCGGGAATCGATCCCTCGCCCTCTGTTAGCGACTGCTGCGTCCACTACCACCACGCCACAAAGGCTCTAACTGCTATCAACACAATACTATTTTTACTATCACCAGAAAGTGAAACTAATGAACATGAACTGCCAAGAGCCATACATTGAGTACATGGAGGTGCCTCTGACCAGTGCTAATCAGATACTCGACGGGTTCTTCAACGCAACACCAGCTCCAACGCCGCCTTCAGGGCCTGAACAGGAAATTAAAGAAGACTACGAAGAAAAGGTAAGTAAGGAACACCCTTGGAAGTTCTTTGCGCTTGGTTCTTTTCTCGAAATAGGTTCCAACTATTAGGTAATCTGTGATACCAGTGCCTGTTTGTTGTAAATAATAATTCCGATAATTTCGTTCAAAAATACTCCTTAGGTCCTCTACCGTTATCTACGAAAGGATAACGGTAGAGGACCTAACCACAGCAAACGTAGGTATAGATTTTATCTAATCTATGACCTAATTTCTTCACTTTGTTCTAGGGTCAATAACATGTATGGTGACAGATTGTTAGAGAAAAGAATTCCTTACATATTTGTATAATTATGTAAACTATTTAATAGGTAGATTAAATAGTTTACATAATTATACAAATAAGATGAAAAAATAATAGGAAATTGATTAAAATTGAACTAAAACACTTCTTCGAATCATTATCATAATTGTAACACCAAATACGAGTAAATATTAGATACGTAAATTATTAGGTCTGTTTAAAAATACTGTCATTAGATGTGGACCTACCTACCTAGATATTTTTCCTGATCTCACAGTCAAATGCAGCAAACATAAAAATCAAAACAAAAAGTTCTTGAACACCAAAAAATCTCTGCTTAACTGAAAAATAACGCTTATTATAGGCGGACAGTGCTTCAACTTCACCAAAAGACAAAGAAGGCTTGAACTCTGATGAGGAGAACTATCTTCAACTGGTGGTATTCCAAGCCACGTCCACCGTATCCCCTGGCCGGCACGTGTGCAATCTATGCCATAAGGAATTCAAACATCCAAGGTGGTTGAAACAACACATGAGGTCACATACTAACTGGATAAAGGCGAATTGCAAGAAACCACCGATGTGTCCGATATGTGAGAGGACTTTCAAGGTGAGTTTTAATTTAACCTATATTTTAAACTAGCTGACCCGCGCAACTTCGTCTGCGTCACCCCGTTTTTGCAACATTTTTCATTCCTGCTCCGTACCTATTGGCCGTAGCATGATGTTATATACATATAACCATTCTATCTATTAAAACAAACCGCATCAAAATCCGTTGCGTAGTTTTAAAGATTTAAGCATACAAAGGGACATAGGGACAGAGTAGAGAACGCGACTTTATTTTATACTATGTAGTGATAAAGACAACAGTCACGCTCACGACCTTTCGGAATACAATTACTGATGCAAGGTTGCATAATCTATTGGGAATGTTTTTTTTTATTCATGACACGTCAATTTGACTTTACCCCGCCTGATGGTAAGCTAAAGGTGAAGTCTCAGGAACGATTCGAGGTTCACCATTACAAACACGTAAAATGGTGGCACTCAGTTTGACGGCCTCATCAGATGCTTTTTCCCGCCCCGCTTAAAGGCTTTACTGTACGTGAAAATGGAAACACGTGGTCCCCCACATATCTCCATTTGCTACGATCCTGGTATACCTTTGGCTTTTACTTTCAACATCGTTATCATATTATTATCTAGATGCGAGCCGAGAGAGACTCTTGAACTAGTATTTCTTTAAAAAACTGATAGATATACTTACGTATGCCTAGCACTGTGCCATTATAGTATAGCACATTCACTGTGACTTCCTAAATCTGTCTCGCCAATACTTACTTACGTATGCCTAGCACTGTGCCATTATAGCACATTCACTGTGACTTCCTAAATCTGTTTCGCCATTTTTTTTTTCATTCATGTCATTTACGTGGATGGTTGATGTGTGAATAAATACATGGATCTTCATTATTACCAGGGTCCAGGAATGCTAAAGATGCATATGCGTACCCATGAACAGCGGCCTCCTAAACAGCCGACATGTTCGGTCTGCCAGCGTACCTTCCCAACCAAGACCTTACTCTACCGCCATAGACAAACACATTTCGAACAGAAGACGCATCTCTGCACTGTTTGCGACAAGAGGTTCTATAGCGGGTACGCGTTGAGATCTCATATGGCCAGGCATCGCGGGGAGAGACCATACGTGTGTTCGTCGTGCGGGAAAAGCTTCTACAATCCCACAGATTTGAAGGTAAATATGTATATAATTTATTACTATTTTATACCACTTATGTGGCAGATAGGCAGATGGTCAATTTTGATGGCTTTCGTCACATATGAACGTGTAAAACACTACGTAGTTAGTGTTGTCATACTTGTACTGCCGACTCTGTAAGACACTACCTAATGTCTTTCTTGAAGAACCCCATATTGTAATCGCTTGTACAGGTGCAGTTATCTTACCTTCGATTCGAATTAAAAACCCAATTACCTACTTAATTTTGTCCAGTAAATCATTTGATTTATTAATAATTGCCGAACGGCAAAAATTGCCGCAATAATGAGTTAAATATTTTACGTTTTTCAATTTCGACATTATTCTTAATTGCTATCTTTATTATTCTGAAGTTACATAGCTAATGCGTCAATAATAATTAAAATATTTTTTTAGTTTTGTTAAAATTTGAGTCATGTATTCCGTTATAATCTTCAAAATAATTACAATGAATAAAATTCTATTATCTACCTGATCTAAGTCAATTCAGTCTCTGTTAGCTGTTTTGTTTTATGACTTTCTATTGAAAGGTATATCTTTATGAACTAATCTAACTCAGCCATTGAATCCACCAAAGGTATTGTTCCACATTCTAGCTGGTTGAATTTCTCATCCTCCTCATCTCTCACTCTGAATGCTTCTTCAAAAGCTTTCTTTGTTTTTCGTGTTAAATATTCCGGATAAACAATATTAAACCGCAGGATCAAGTTGCCTTTTGCTTTCGTCGGACAAGCAGGCAGTGGTAGACCCTCGTCTTCAATTACTTTCTCATAAGTTGGAGTAACTACGTCCGTTATTTTAGTTCTTAGTACCCTCCCATCTAAAGTATTAAGAGTAACCATGAACCCGCATAGCGCTTCCTTCAAAGATATGGTTTGAGTGTAAAGCAGGTTACTCAAACCTGATCTAACGTAAGTCTCATGAGGGCGGTCTTCTGTAATAAATATGACGTCAGCAGGGATCCTCGTAGGACCTTGATCTCCTTCCTCCTTGAACCTCACCTCTGTATTAGGGTATATACCAGCTTTGATAGGTATCGACAGAACTTTTTCTCGCAATTTCAATTCGGTGCAAGTCTCATCAGTGAAAACTAGTCTTTGTATCTTCATTTTCTTTAAACCTCCTTTGTATACCTCCTCGAGGGAAAGAGCGAGAGGTCGGACTATCGATGCGTCTTTCTCTTTATACCCTTTACCTAAAGGGGAATCGAACATGGGTGGCGGGTTTTCGTAATAATCCAGCAAATCCGCGTAAGGATTGGATGTGCCAAAGAAGTCGTGAAAGGTTCTCAATGGTTCTCCGTGGTAGACATATGGCTGAATGTACTCTGTAGGTCCAGGGATACCTCTTTTGAGTCCTTCTTCGCCGTACTGGTCGTATACGGCTCGTTTCTTGTGGTCTACCAAGACTTCGTACGCTTCGGCGATAAGAGCGAATATTTGTTTCATATTTTCGTCATCGACATGTCTTTCGGGGTTGTACTTCAGCGCGAGACGTCTGTATGCGCGTTTTATTTCGATTTGGCTGCAAGATCGCTTTACGCCTAAAATGCCGTAGTAATCGAAGCCCATTCTGATTTGTATAACAATTTTATAAAACGTGTGTGATATTGATTAAATGTTTGTTTTGACACGATTTGTCAAAATGACAAAATATCTTTTTTAAGTTTTTATGCGGTAGCGATTGCTGTCGAGTTGAAGTCTCTGGCTATAATTGAGGTCATATTCACAACTTTGTTTTTATTTTAAATAATTGATTTAAAACAAAGAATCTTACAATTTTATTACATTAGAGTTATACATTCATTCATTATAATTATTCGCATTCTAGAACCTGTAACACAAGCTAGTTAATCTATGCTTACCATGGGTCTAGGTGGCGTTGTGTAGATTGTCCTAGATTTTTTTTTTTTTTTTTATATCGAGATATGCATTTTGATGTCGAAAGCAATTTTAGTATCGGCCTGTGCAATAGTCTTCTGGCCAACCCTGCGTCGGTTGAAGCCCAGATTCTATTAAATTAGCAGACTTAGATTTAGAGTAGATCATAGGCACCATGTAAGTCGAACTGTATGAGTATATGTCTGCACGGGGCGATGTGGTCGCAAAGCGACGAAGCCCTTTAATATATTTAAAAAAAAATTATACATGAAACCTTTTTTAGGTTCACTTCCGTCTCCACACGGGAGAAAAACCGCTAAAATGTACCGAGTGCAACAAAACATTCCGCCGGCACTCGACTTTATGCCAACACATGAAGAAACACCGAGGAATAAGGAACCATATATGCACAGTGTGCAACAAGGGCTTCTACGAAGTCTCCAAGCTTAATGCGCACATGAGAGTGCACACTGGTAAGTGAAGTTTTGCAATATGCATGCATACCAACGACTGTTCGATAATGACCCACGCAATTAGCCGTGAACATATGTATGTAGACCAATCACGACATATCGATTAAAACATTTTAAAGGAAACATTAAAGATAAAATACCTCTTCTAGAGATGAATAATAACGATCATCCGAATGATCTCTACAGAGATTTGTTCGGAGTAATCAAAAGTGAATTTAACAATATTTTCACCAAAAAAACAATAAATGTAAATCAATTTAAAATTAAATTTAGTGATTGGGCTACACCTGGAATATACAAAAGTAGGAAGAAATTATATGAATTATACGATATAAAGGCATCTACTAGTGAGCCACAGGTAATTGAAAATATTAAAATATACTCGAAATTATTCAAGAAAGTATGTTTAATCGCCAAATCTAATCATATACGGGCTACAATAGAAAAATCTGATAATAAAATTAAGGCAACATGGAATGTCATTAACAAAGAAACCTGTAAAACAAGGTCACGTGATCGATCCTTCGACTTAAAAATAGATGATCAATACATTACCACTGATTCTGCAGTGGCCCATGCTTTTGAATCTTTTTTCACAAATATTGGAATTACTACTACGAGTGAATTAAATTCGTCGCAAAACGTAGCCGATTCCCTTCTTAAATCTTGTGTTCCTAAATGTAATGTGATCTTTAATTTTCAGTATATAGACACTGAAACAATACTTAAAACATTTAAACAATTAAATATAAAAAAGACTGAAGATCTTTGGGGCATTTCAACCAATATAATAAATTCAATAATGCCCACTATTGCGCCCTACCTTGCATTCATATTCAATAAATGTATAGATGAAAAACAATTTCCAAATCTTATGAAGTACAGTAAAATCATTCCGTTATTCAAAGCAGGGGACAAAAGTGACCCATCCAATTTTCGTCCCATCTCTATATTACCAGCGCTAAGTAAAATTTTTGAAAAAATAATATTTAATCAACTGCTTTCACATTTTGCAGCCAATGATTTACTTCATAAAAAACAGTTTGGTTTTACTAAAGGCAAGAATACAACAGATGCAGGAGTCGCACTAGTTAAACATATATTTGATGCATGGGAGGAGAAGCAGGATGCCATTGGTATTTTTTGTGACTTATCAAAGGCTTTCGATTGTGTTGATCATGAGACCTTGTTATTAAAGTTAGATTATTATGGTGTCTCGAATAGCTCACTTAGCTTACTTAGGTCTTACCTCACTGGCAGAGTACAAAAAGTAAACGTTAATGGCACCGATTCTTCTGGCGCCCCGCTAGTCATGGGAGTACCCCAAGGCTCGATATTAGGACCCCTTTTGTTCCTGATATATGTAAACGACCTTCCATACTTCATTGAAAATCTTTGTGAAATAGTATTATTTGCTGATGACACTTCATTAATTTTTAAAACTGACAGACAAAAAGTAATACTTGACGATGTGAATAATACCCTTTCTGTAATATTGCATAGGTTCACGAGTAATAACTTGCTACTTAATGCCAAAAAAACAAAATGTGTAAAATTTACGATGCCAAATGTAAGACATATAGACTCAAACATTATAATGAATAATGAAACTGTGGAAATAGTCAATACCACAGTTTTTCTTGGCATCACACTAGATAATAAACTACAATGGGGTTCTCATATCACAGCCTTAGCAGGAAGACTTAGCTCAGCTGCCTATGCGGTTAGAAAGATAAGGTCACTAACTGACGAGAAAACGGCACGATTAGTTTATTTCAGTTACTTTCATAGCGTTATGTCATATGGTCTGCTGCTGTGGGGCTCAGCTGCCGATATTGCAACTATATTTATATTACAGAAACGAGCTATACGAGCAATCTATTGCCTCGGACCCCGTGACTCGCTGAAAGAACTGTTTAAAGAAATTAATATTTTAACAGTTGCCTCACAATATATTTACGACAACGCCTTATATGTAAGGAAGAACCTAGACCTCTTCCAAAAAAAATCAGACTTTCACAACTTGAATACGCGAAATAAAAATAAACTGGCGATACCGAAACTAAGGCTTCATAAAGTCAGTAATTCGTTTGTGGGCAAATGTATGAAAATATATAATAAAATTCCTCAGGATTTGGCTGACCTGCCACTTGATAAGTTTAAAATAGAATTGAAAAGATTTTTAATTAAAAAAAGCTATTATAAAGTAGACGAATATCTTGATGATAAAAATGCGTGGTCATAATAATCTCTTGCTCTTGCACCCAATTATTATAAATAAACAACTAAATATTAAAAAGAATAACGATAATCTACCTGAGTTTCTTGCTGGTCTCTTCTCAGGAGATTTAACTACCGAACCAGCGAAAGAATCATTTTCTAATGATTTATTTACTAAGTATCCTAATTTATTATGAATTATAATATTTTTGACAAATGTAGGTACATAATTATTGTAAAACTTTGACATTCATAAGTGCTCTTTATGTGCCTAAACTGAATAAATGAAATTGATTCTTTGATTCTTGATTCTTTGATTCATAGCTGATTTTCTTCTTCATCCTAGCGGCCCTAATTCCGATCGCATCTGGATTAAATCAAATCGAATCGAATCGAATCGAATTGACTCGAATCGAATCAAATCAAATCAAATCAAATCAAATCAAATCAAATCAAATCAAATCAAATCAAATCAAATCAAATCGAATCGAATGAAATCAAATCATATTTATTTGTTTAAATATGTGTTATTACATACATGTGCATGCAAGATTTTGGGTCAACAATTTTATTAACTATATCCAATTCCATCATTATCATATGATTTACCACATACGAGAATTTCTATTGCTTGGTTACCTTGGTGAATTGCACCGTGATACAAAGAAATAGGTACCATAATAGCTTGTGCTATGTAATGATGTTATACCGTTCTGCAGGCGAGCGGCCATACGAGTGCCAGTTTTGTTCCCGTCGTTTTGCTCAACAGTCAGCGCTGATATACCACCGACGCACTCACACGGGCGAGAAGCCGTACTGCTGCAAGCTGTGTTCAGCTCGCTTCACCACCTCCTCGGCTAGGAACAATCATATGATCACACATACTGGGAACAAGAGGTAGGCAAAGATTGATTGTAAAGTTAGTCACAAAAGTATCTTTAAATTCTTTAACATGTTCCAATTAACAGCTCCCGACCTTAGCGTCACTCAATCGTATCGGAGTACTTAGTTTTAGTAGTTAAAGTTTCGTCGCACTATCTATACTGTTGATTGATGGCACCTGGTGGATTTTTTTAATTCTCATAATTATTCTCAAATCTAATATTCTCGTGTCACAGTTTTCGTTGCCATACTCCTCCGAAACGGCTTGACCGATTTTGATGAAATTTTTTGTGCTTATCCGGTATCTATGAGAATCGGCCAATATCTATTTTTCATCCCCCTAAATGTTAGGGGTAGTCCACCCTCAACATTTATAAGGCAAAACAACGTTTGCCGGGACAGCTAGTATAGGTATAAAGGTATATGGGATGTTATGGTTGTACATTTCAGTAACACTATATTAAGCCTTGCGGCGTGCAATGTTTTTTATTAGATATTTTGAACTTTATTATATGTATAATAGCTAAATTTCGATACACGATAATGATTAAAAATTTAGTTTTAGGTTTCGCCTTACGACATTCTCTCCAGGGGTCTAGCCAAAATGCATTAGTTCCGAATCTACATTCGTCATGGCTCTGAAAATGTATGGGAGTGACATTTGTTGTCGAATGTCATGTGATCCGATTCCGACAACAAATGTCACTCCCATACATTTTCGGAGCGATGACGACATATGTAGATTCGGAACGAATGCATTTCGGTTAGAGCCCCAGAACTGTCTTTTGAGAATGCCGCAAGGAGAAACTAGTTAGGTAGGTACAATAATAACAACCTGGTTCCGCGCCTGGATCCGCTCCTGGTTCTTTATCGTGCGATAAAGAAATTGTATGATTGTGAGTGACATTAGTCGCGGCTCGTGGCAGGTTCGTGTGCCCGGTGTGCCTGAAGGGCTGCACGTCGCGCACTGAACTGCGGGTGCACGCGAGCAAGCACACGGGCGAGAAGCTGTTCGAGTGCGGCCAGTGCGAGCAGCGCTTCAGCTCCGCCTCGTACCTCGCCGTGCACCGCCGGTACCACTCCGGCGAGATGAAGTACCAGTGCGCCGTCTGCGGGAAAGGTAACCACCACACCTGGGCAAGAGCGGCTAATGGAACAGAGTTTGGTTGAGTAACCAAACTCTGTTCCATTAGCCGGACGAAGGAGTCTTCGTCTGCGGTCTGTTCTTTCAACTACGAGGGGGAGGCCGGTGCCAAGATCCTTATCCGTCAATAATTACTGACGGTCACTAAATGACCTTCGTCTTCCATGAGTGTAGGTCTGCGAGTGACAGGTGGAGCCGCCTGTCATCCTAGAAGAAGCAAAACGCTACGATGCTTCTCCTTTCCGGTAGGTACAAGTTGAGGTCACCATGGTTTTCACTCCCGAGGGGGTCAACAGGAAACGCGAAATAACTCTGGGTCAGTCAAGCTGCAAGGGTACCTTAGGTAATCTCAAACCCTGGTATCTAAAAACCCAAGACATCGTACGGTTAGTGATTTTAGTCTGACATAACCGCCCCTACAGGGCATCCTAGGATATTGCCGCCAGAAAAAAAGTTGTTTTGGGTCACGAATATCCCTCTACCCGTATTCCACTTCCCTGACATGTCTACCAAGCAATATAATCCTCATGTCATTCGCAGGCTACGTGGAATCCAGCTCGTACAAGAAGCACATGAAGACTCACGAGGCGAAGGCCGACACGGAGTCTTCTCACTCGGAGTCCAACTGCGCCGACGGCCAGCCCAAGGGCGAGGCGAGCGCCGACGTACCATCTGCTGCACCCAGTACAGACGACACGCCTCAAGGTATGGGTTGTAGGGACACAGATGTGTGCGCTGTATGTATGTGTGTGTGTGCAAGTTAGATCGCATGAGAGTCGAGTCGGCCAGTTGCTGTGCAGTGGCCCGACAGAGCGCTAGGTAGTAAAAGGTCGCGAAACGTAATTTGGGGAATATTTTATTGTCTTACTAAAAATATATATTTCATACCAAATAACATTGTATTGGGAAATTCGCGTAGTAAACAAGTATACAATCCAAGTAGTGTTTCTGTCGGACTAGTGCCGTGACCCTGGTAATTCCTCAGTTATCCCACACTTGTATTAAGCGTGGACACATTAGTTGGCAGCGGGTTCGATTCCCGTACAAACTGTGATTGTTCAATTAAATAGGTATCAGTATAGTGGCTACGGAGTCTGACCACCTGATAGCCTAAAGGGTGATGTGCCAGATTGTTAAATTGACAATATATCCGTAGCAAATTGGGTTCGAATCCTGGCGATTACACTACCTACATGAACCCTTTTCTATCACAAGGCATTATCTTAGCTGTAGCACTAGCATGAACTCCTATCGACTTCGTAATGTAAAGTTTTCGAGGGAACGGAGCATTGTGATTGGCTTCTGCCTCTTGTGAACCTGTGTGCGTGTGCCAATCCAATCCAATCGCAGTGCTCCGTTCTGTCGATACCTTTACATTACGAATTCGATAGGAGTTCATGCTAATGCTACTGGAGGGGTTAGAGCGAATATTAGTAATTTCGATTGTTAAGAAATAATTATATTCTTTAAAAAATATCGTTATTATCAATGCCCAATCCGACAATTGAAAATCCGTCAGGATATAAGTGTTCTGTTCTTGAGAACTGGTTAATTCCCGCCTTAGCAGCAAATGAAGGATCTGTAGTGCTATAATACACATAGGGTCCAGTAATTGACGATTATATTTGTGGCCACTCTACACTTGTACCTACATAATGGCAACCCTGTTGACCAACTTACTCCCTGCCGCCCCGTCATTTATCAAGATAGGCACAAACCCCTGCTATATACATGAGCCAACAGGTTTTGGCCAACACTTTCGCCTTATACTTACATACAGCAGCACGTGCATTTACTTACTTACATATAGTAGCACGTACATTAGAACGGATTTGGATGATGAACAAGCCTGGAAATGAGCTGCTCACTCAACTTGCTACTCAGCTAAATTTTGTATCTAGACTAAGTAAATTATTGTAAATAGACCAAAAAAAAAGAAAAGCCCGCTGAGTTCCTTGCCGGAGTCTTCTCAGGTCGGGGCCGCGTTTCGAACCGGTGGTCCATTTGCATTTGATAAAATATTGTTGATATTGACGTTTTGTAAGTGCCGTTTACTAGTCTATGCAGAATAAATGATTTTTGATTTGATTTGATTTGAACGGGCATTAAGCTAATCAGTTTAATATTTGTGTTTTACAGTAGCCCCCGTCCAAGCTCAAGTACATATCCAAGTACAAGGTAACGAACAAACACTGCAGGTTCAAGCGCCGGCAGAGAACGCCACGCCACAGAAGAAATACAAGTGCGGCTTCTGTGTCAAGACGTATATGTACCTGCATAACTTTAAGAAGCATATGTCACTGCACACGCAGGTAAGTCCTTCCTTCTTCTTCTTTTTTTTCTTAGATGGCAACATATCAACCCAATTTAGGGGACAATCTTGCCAGTGCCGTGTTGGGAATTTCCTTTTATTTTGTGATAAGTATAGTTGGAATGATGATGATGATGACGATGACGGATGATAGTTGCCCTAGTAAAGTAGTGGAGACTTTAATAGAAGCTTTTCTTAGGGAGATTTTGACATCTAGTTAGACCAATTGTAGAACTATTTAGGGATTCAATGTTTTTGTTTGTATACTTTACACCCCATACCAATGTATACAAATACTGTTTTGTTAGGGTCCCATAGAGCATACGAAATTAAATAATATATTTATAGAATAATTATTAACACGAAATCTTTCCAGGAACGCGCACGGAACTCGGAGCAAATAATATTCCTTCAGCAACAACAGCAGCCACAGACCCAGCAACAGCAGACGCAGCAGCAGGTGCAACAACAACAACAACAACAAGCGCAGCAACAGCAGCAGGCGCAACACCAACACGCGCAACAGTTGCAGCAACAAGTGCAGCAACAACAAGTGCAACAAGTTCAACAGCAACAGGTGTGAAAATCTTTATATAACGATATTGTAAAAACTAATGACATATTACGATAAATATAACAAAGAGCTTAGATTTAACAATATTGAAAAAATACTTGCCTTTAAAGTATTTGTATTATATACAATATATATTAATTAATACACTTGCAGCAGCAACAAGTGCAACAAGTACAACAACACCACCAGCAACAGCAGTTGCAACAACAAGTGTTGCAAGTTGGTAACGTGCAACAGCTCACTGTGCCGATACACGCGCAACACGTGCAACAGGGGATCACAGTTTCCGGCGTGCAGGTAACATACACACTAAAAATTTACGGGATTGAACTCCCTATTATTGTTGGTATTATCTATGCCCAATCCGCCAGCGGAAAAGATGGTTTATTTTACGCCTGACGAGTTATATAATAATATGATGATATATAATATATATGGTATTGGTATAGTAACCGCGGTAACCTAGTGGTATGGGTAATGGACTGCTGATACGAGGTCTCGAGTTCTATCCCAGGATTACCATGGCACACACCAATGACTTTCGATGCTTTTCAAAGTTATGTGTGTATTTATCGCAGGTTTATAAGTGTCCGGTTAATGGCAATAGGCTCGCCACCTATTACATTGGGACCTAAACATAAACTGGCGAAATGTGGGTGCTAGCACCTCTGATTACCTCTTCGGGGATAAAGGCGTGAGTTTATGTTATGTTATGTGTTTAATATAGTATAAAAAATATGTAGTACTTTTTGATCTTATGCTAGAACAATACTCGGTCATGAAATCACGACTAGGTATTCAAAGTACGGATTGTATTATAGAACTAAACTTTAGTAGAGATTTTATTAACGATCAGAGGCCTAGACAAAATGCATTCGTTCCGAAGCTACATTCGCCATCGCTCTGAAAATGTATGGGATAGGTGACTTTTGGAATTGGATTACATGACATACCGACAACAATGCAAAAATGTTACTACCGGAAATTGGGTTTCCTCCAATTTCCTCAAACAAAACAGCAATTTGATATGTAACAACCTAAAATAATTTAATGGGTATAAAAATCATGATCCCTACCAAAAAAAATACAATAAAAAAGTATTTAATTTTGTTGAACTGGCAAGTAGTTCTCTAACATCCTGTATACGTATAGGTTCAACTATAGGCACTTACTTACCCAGTAATAATGTTCTTTATCCAGTACATTATTGATAACACACTTGTACTTCTCCACTGTATTTATTTTTGTACCTAACCGATTTCGCCTCGCGGCATTTTCAAAGGTTTACATTTGCAGTTATATAAACTTTTGAGAATGCCGCAAGGCGAAACCGGTTAGGTACAATAATAAATAGAGTGGAGAAGTACAAGTGTGTTATCAATCACTACATAGTACAAAATAAAGTCGCGTTCTCTGTCCCTATGTCCCTTTGTATGCTTAAATCTTTAAAACTACGCAACGGATTTTGATGCGGTTTGTTTTAATAGATAGAATGGTTAAAGAGGAAGGTTTATATGTATATAACATCATGCTACGACCAACGGGTGCGGAGAAGGAATGAAAGATGTTGCAAAAACGGGGTGAGGCAGACGAAGTTGCACGGGTCAGCTAGTAATCTATACTAATATTATAAAGCTGAAGAGTTTGTTTGTTTGTTTGTTTGAACGCGCTAATCTCAGGGACTACTAATTGGAATTGGAAAATTCTTTTAGTGTTGGATAGTCCATTTCTTGAGGAAGGCTATAGGCTATATAACATCACGCTACGACCAACAGGTGCTTAGCAGCGAGGGTGAAACCGCGGGGAACAGCTAGTGTATAAATAATAAGTTCCACCAAGTGCCATCAATCAACAGTATAAATAATTCTTTATCCAGGGTCAACATCCGTATCCGGTGATCTCGTCGGTGCAGTCTCTACAGTTGCAGCAAACACAACAGGTTAACACGGTATATGTTTATTATTGACTTCATCTTTCATGTTTTATTTAACTCAAAAAAATACATACATATATTTAAATTTTCATTCCTTTATTGGTCTCACAACTACCGAAAGGTCGTCAGGCTATATCTGTGATAGATAGGAAGTTATAGCAATTTGCACCGATATATAATATAGATATTATAATAATTATGGTAGCTAAGTATATTTATACTGCATTGTTGTATTGGGCGAAACCTGTAAAAACCGTGCATGATTTGTAATAAATAAATGTCTGTTACCACGACAACAAATTACCAACTAAAAACTGAATGTACTGAACAAGTGCATGAAGAACTCTGTACCTCTATGCACTTGTACAGTTTCATACATTCATAATATCTAGAACAAAGCTTCATCATTCCCTGAACCTTTTCCCAACTCAGTTGGGGTCGGCTTTCCAGTCCAACTGTGATGCGGCTGAACTTCGATATTTTACGTGAAGCGACTGCCATCTGACCTACACAACCAATGATCCAATGACCAATGGATATAGCCAGTTAGACTGGTTGGTCTTTTGAGGGCTCCAACTACCCGTAACGACTGCCATAGATGTTTGTAAGGCAACCGGGACCGACTTAATATATAAATAATTTATATAACTTTAGGTAGTCGCATCAGGTGCTAACAAATAAAATAAGATATTGAAGTAGGTGTTACATGGCGGAAATCCATCTCAAGAAAATATATTATAACTGACTAACAAATAAATGTAACATGTTACAGCAACAGCCGCAGCAACTTCAAGTGCAAGCGATACAAATACATCCTCAACACCAGCCTATACAAATACACGTGAGTGAACCATTCAACTGAAGCACTAGCATGAACTCCTATCGAATTCGTAATGTAAAGGTTTCGAGGGACCGGAGCATTGTGATTGGCAGTCTGCCTCTTGTGAACCTGTGTGCGTGTGTAGCCCGCCAATCGCAATGCTCGGTTCTGACGATACCTTTACATTACGAATTCGATAGTATTTCGTGCTAAGGCTACTGAACTTAACCCAGGACCTTTCTAGCTATATCATCTTTCGTATAACCCATCTGCAGTGGCGGAGAAAGACTACTCTCCACCCTTTCTCATCCGAAGGGTGTCGTAAGAGCCGACTGACTGATAATGCAGATGATATCACAGCGAGAGAAGGAAAACTCTAAAATACAGCCCTGTACCGCACCGTATATATAACAATTTTAATTTACATATCGATCGAACAGCACTGGTTGATAATGACAAGTGACGATAAAAGGTGTTGTATTAGAGGCGGTGTGACTAACAAGAAAAAAAATTCCTGATAGTCACACTGGTGTGATAACCTGGTGTGACCACGAGTCCGGAGTCATAAATATGCGATTTAGATTTTTCTCTATTCTTTTCCTTTACCGTTTAACTAGCGTTATTCACTCTCCATCGTGTTAGTAAAGCTAAAGGAAACAAACATTTAATGAAAACTCGCAACATGGCGCCACTTGTTTTTTTTTTGCGGTGACTTTTTTTTTATTTTGCACATCAATTGGACTTTACCTCACCTGATGTTAAGCTGAAGGCAAAGTCTCTTAAAGAGGGTCACCATCGCAAACATGTTTTGTATCTTTTTTTATTTATGGCACGTTAATTTCACTTCACCTCACCTGGTGTTAAGCTGAAGACAAAGTCTCTTAAAAGATATTTATATCTTTTTACTGATGCGATAAAGAGTAAATCATGCTAAAAATAATTTAAAAATTCCAAATCGTAATTTTCATGCCAATATGTTGTGTACCAGGAGTATTAGCCTTCGGCTTCGGGAGTGTTCTCCTTACACCCTGTATATAATTTGTTTTGTTGTTGATGTGCAGGCGGTGGGCGTCCAACAAGTTCAGCAACAACAACTGCACGTGGCGACGTCCACGTGCCAGACCATGCTTCCTAACATATTACAGGTACGATTCTCATTGGCGATGTATGCAAATAGTAGATATGGATGTTTTGCAAATTATGTGTACGAAATGAACTCAATATTATTTACGCGGTAGCCTAGTGGTATGGGTAATGGACTGCTGAGACGAGGTCTCGGGTTCGATCCCAGGTTTACCATGGCACACACCAATGACTTTTCGAAGTTATGTGTGTATTTATCGCAGGTTTATAAGTGCCCGGTTAATGGCAAAAGTCTCATTTTTTTTTATTTATGGCACGTCAATTTGACTTCACATGTTAAGCTGAAGGCAAAGTCTCATGAAAGAGGGTCACCATTGCAAACACGTTCAGTGCTACTATGGTGGCGCTCAGCTTGACGGCCTCAACACGGTCTCGCCACCTATTACATTGGGACCTAAACATAAACTAGCGGAATGTGGGTGCTAGCACCTCTGCCAACCCTTTCGGGGATATAGGCGTGAGTTAATGTTATGTTATGTAAAATTCCTTTATAACAATATAGTACGTTGGTCGGCAGCTGCAGCCGGGCACGGTGGCGGTGTCGGGCCTGGGCGCGGGCGAGCTGGGCGGCGTCACGCACCGCATCATCCTGCAGCCGCAGCCGCAGCCCACGCACCCCGCCGTCTACACCATACACCACTGAGCAGAGCGTACCTGCCCCGCTCCCACGGGCTGGACACAGTCCTCCCCTTTCACCACTGAAGAAATCCCTTCCCCTTAACACTCTGCCCCTCATGCGTCACTGAACACATCCCTCCCCCTCTACACCTCTGAGCACATCATTTCTCCTTACACCACGTAACCTCCATCTTACTCGCATAAACCTCTGAACACCCCTCCCTACAACATAAATATAGTCTTCAGTGGAAGACTTCTACACCACTGAACATATCCCTTTCCCCCTACACAATTGAACACATTCCTTACCCTCTACACCACTGAACATAATCCCTTCCCCCTACACTATGGAACACACCCTACTCTCATTGGTCTCTAAACACCCCTTCCTACAACACACATCACTGAAGACACCGTTTCCTCCCCTAAACCGCTGAACACATCCTATAAATCCCCTACAGCATTGAACTCGGTGTATTCTCCATAAACTACTTGGTACACCTATAGTACTACTATTGAAGATCGGTTTATATCGAACTGTTTGAACCTTTATAGAGTAGTTTATTATAATAAAACCAGGGTTTCAATTTTATTAATATATACTCTAGAAAGATACATCAAAATATAAACATAGCGAACGCAAAATCAAAAGTTTTCTTGCGACGTGCAACAAATATATATACTGTACTTGCATTATTGTAGCCTTATTTAGACAAAAGGCATAACCAAACTTATTTTGAACCAATAATAATAGTTGGGATAGCCTGAAGTTCTTTTTTATGCCATCTGGTCTCTACCGCTTATATCAGCAAATATCAGTTGAAGCAAAAATGAGATTAATTAAATTTATCATGTGTAGTTAAGGTGCATAGAGTACCTAGTAAAAGTTAGTTGTAAAATGAGAAGCAAAGTCTTATACTGGTGCCTGACCACATAATGTTCGATTTTATATTTGTAAGTTAGAATTTATATTACAGATGAAGTTTTAAGTCATTATTGCTAGTGTCTTTCAACATAGAAATAAACAAAGGTGAACTTCAACTTTGAAGCAAGTCGTGCTGGGTCATTTGTTGCCGGAGATTGCCACTGGTATATCCTTCGGACCTAGGCTGACCTATGACCATTAGGATAATCTCCTCGGGTATGGGACCCCGGTTTTAACTGGTGTTTCCATCGGACCCCGGATAGAGTGAGCACGCATAGCGCCGTCGCCTCGTCCTAAGAGGTACTTAAGTCATATTATTTGGTAGGGAGTGAAAGGGAAATATTCTTTAACCAAGTAAAAGTAATGTGGGTAATAGTAACGCTTTTTTCACCGATATTCAGTTAAAAATTAAATATCTAGAGTTCACGCGCCATTTTTCTAAATGACAGCCATAGATAAGGGTATTGCCTTAAGAACGTATGTAAATATAGAAGCAATCATGTAAATATAATTCCTTAAATACTTTGTGGTCTAAATGATTATCCATATTTTATTTGATTGATGGATATTTAGTTTCTTTTGATGCTGTATGGCTTAAGGCCAGAACCCTGATTTTACTAATTGTCAAATCACTATTCCATAAAATGCCATTTAATTTTGAGTTTTATGCCTATGGCAATAAAGTCTAAAATTTCATGGCATTTTTACAGTGTATGTGGTGTGAAAATGGTTGACAATTTGTAGAATTGGGGTCCAGGTGAAGAGTACTTGCACCAGTAGAGCAATAAAGTAGAAGCTACAGGCTCAGAATTATTAGAAAGACCAACCCCAATGAGTAATGGTAAAAGGTGTGATTAATGCATGACTTAAAACTTACACTGTAATAGATTCATGTAGTCAATAGCAATAATATTACTCTTAAACATTTAGTTTAACGATTAGTTGTTTAAGTATTGTAGGATTGAAAATAATATTATAGAATATCAAATATATTATACAAATTATGTTATTACGCTTCATGTGGCGAGGATTGGAAAGTATTATATTGGCACATTGTTGACCAATTAGCATTGGGCAATGGCTCTCTGAATTTAAAAGTATAATTTTGCCTTACTAGTAGTAATGTAATTGTAAATTTTTATTTACATATAACAATGAAAATTATGTAAAGAGCAAGGTATGCAATTTACGTAATTTATGATGTGAACGACGAAAGACGGTGCCATTCGCCATTAATGGTAATTATGCCATTAATGCATCTTCGCATTATCTGCGCCGTATAGCTTCTTAAATGGCAACAGTTATTCTTCACACTATACACTATACTTTCCTTTCTGAGTTAGCTCATCATGATAGGTTAAAATCTACCTTAAATAATACACGAATTGTTGTATAAGTTACTGTCAGTATATCAATGATACATAAATTGTTGTATAACTTACAGTCGGTGTATCATAGATTCTAATGCGATATGCTATGACACAAATAGTTTATTTATTAAAGTTTTAGATATACCGTAAACGGATACTTTGTGATAACTCGGTAACTTAACCCTACTTAATAGCTACTAATACAATACATAATATAATTAAGTATAAGTTTTTCAGATTCGGAAATGTTATTCTTGTTTCTAATATGTGCTTTGAAAAAAAATCCCGAAGTTGTCACAAATAAACCTGTTTACTTAATATAATGTCTTATATTTACCATGTATATTTTTAATTTAAATTCTGTTGTTTAGTTTCTATCAAACACTAAGAAATGTTTTGTATAAATAAATACATTTTAAGTATACACCGCTGTATATTTTTACTTGAGGGAACTGGGAGAAAACAATAAAACAACGGAATAAAACTTAGCATTATAATTTTATTAATTTAATAATTAAGATAATACCTAAATCAATTTAATTCATTATTAATAATAATAATATCCACGAAATAATACACAGTGGTCAGAGAATTCGCCGTCGCATTTGGCGGTGATTTCACAATGACTGTCTGTCCAAGTTAAGACTGATTTTCCATTGGTTTTCTGTGAAGAAATTATTCTAGTACTACATTCTCGTAGATGGGTACGTGCAGTTTTAAGCTGGACGGACTATACCAAGCTACAGTCTAAAAGTGATAGGGTAACATCAAAGAAGGCTTAATATAAATTTATTTTTGATTAAATATGAGAATAAATATCAAAGGACAGGGTTTTCAATTAATTGAATAATTAACTTAATGTTTGTATATAGGTACAAAAGTCAATGACAAAAGTTGCTTAACATTCATTAATTTGCAAATCTTTTCATTAAAATGTGTTAAGCTACTTTTGTCTTTAAGTATACATAGAGATATAGTATTTAGATTGAAGTAGATATATTTGTGAGATCATTAGATGTTCATGCATTATTATTTATTTTTTAACAAGTGATCGGTGAACGAAGACTTATAGTACTTTTAGACTTCTAGCTTAGTAATGTTTTGGTACACACGGCCAAAGAAATAGCTGTGCAGTGCCCTTAGCACGAAAATTTATCGAATTTGAAATGTGGTATCGAGAGAGCGGAGCATAACAATAGGCAGTCTGATGAACCTCTCTTGATACATTTACAATATGAATTCGATAGCTTCTCGTGCAAAGGACACTGGTCAAAATGTCTAACTAAATTCTACCCAGGTAACTCCTTGGTCGCGGTACATGGTACGATTTGAACTAATTTACATTAACGTTACATTTTTAAGCTGACCACTGTGTGACATTAACTTAAGACTTCCTCAAGGCTCAGCTAGCATACAATATTATGAAACACATTAGAGAAGTACCTTTCAAGTTAAAGATATTTACGAGACTCGGACATGCCCCTTATGGGTAGAAGAACCTAAGGCCCTGCCAAGACAACACATGTTAAATCGCCACAACACGTTTTGGGAGCTAGTGTGACGAGGATCTTCTGGAAGCAGATGGAGAGTTATATCAAAGATTTCCGTCAGAAGGCACTATAACATATGTCACGGACTATCTGCGTAAGACTAAGTCTAAGACAGCGTCGCACTGTTTAGGGCCTCAATATCTTTACTCCGTTCCGACGCACAGTACCAGAAACGCAAAATACCTTTTACGCGGATGACCAGAATTTCATTATATAAATTACCTGATACGTGGATAACCTAAATTCCATTACGCAAATTACCAGGATGCAAAAATTACGCACAGTACCAGACACGCAAATTACCTCATACGTGGATGACCTGAATGCCATGTTGTTGTGGTGATTTATATCACACTATATTTTTTTTTTCAATAATGAAAATGATTACTTTTGAGCACTTTGGATGTTTCTTTATATACGACGCTGACTGTTCATAAACAGTAAACAAGATTGATGATTGCCAAGAGCCTCGACCAACATCTCAAGAGGCTCGCTTTAGACGGTTGGGTTAAGCGCCTGATACAGAAGGCGGTACTCCTCGACACGGCACGTATTGTGAGGAGATTGCTCCTCGACACGGCACGTATTGTGAGCCCTATAACCACCGGTAGCTTGGTCATTGTACCCGATACTGGTGGGCTACTACTATTTTTTAATATATGTTTTTGTATATGTATTTAGAAATGTCATTTATAGGTATATTTATGAATAAAGAGAAATAATAATAATAAATCATCATCATTCATCAACAACAGTCCATAGTGTTAGTAATCTGGTAATTTGCGAAACTAAATCTGGTAATATGCGTATCTGGTAATTTACTAAACTAAATCTGGTAATATGCGTATCTGGTAATTTGCGAAACTAAATCTGGTAATATGCGTATCAGGTAATTTGCGAAACTAAATCTGGTAATATGCGTATCAGGTCATCTGCGTGTCTGGTAATTCGCGAAATGTGATTCTGGTCATCCGCGTAAAAGGTATTTTGCGTTTCTGGTACTGTACGTCGGAAGGCTTTACTCTATCAATTTATAGATGATCAAAATGTAAGAAATCAAGTTTCCATACTCGTAAAACAAAAATTTCTAGCCACAGTACAGCTAATACTTTTGCACTAACAGAAACGGTTTGGAAGATTGCCGTAAGTTGCATTTAAAACTCTCTATGAGTACCAACTTACGGCGAGATTGGATAATTTTTAAAATAAATTACTGATTCTATATTTTATTGGCTATTGGACTACGGGCTGATTAAAAATATTCGAAATAGTTTTATATTTCGTGTTCTGCAGCCTCAGCAAGGCGAACATCGGCCAAATCGAGATACAATCTATTCTACAAATGAAATCGCTGAAAAAAAGTATCAGTTGACCGAAACGTCATGATGTAGACACATCTTGTCGACTTCATTGGTCGAAAAGAAGCAATATCTCTACACTGCCATGATAAGGGTGCAAGATCTATATTATAAGTGTTCAAAGATAGCCATTAGACACTTAGGGTGCCAGGGTTTACTGAAACTACAAACTTCGAATATGAACAATACTGCTTATTACTGTTCTATAGAAAAGTAATAACTCGATCCTACCCGACTTGACTAACACGTTCATTTTATTTACATATAATGCACAAATAAGGCCACACGTTTTATTATACATATTGAGGTTATTATTACCAAGTGCATAGTTATCGCGAAAAGTCTCACTAACTATGGAATTTTGATATTTTTGATAATATTTATGCTATACTTGGAGATTGGAAATCAAAAAGCAAGTGGAAGTAAAGAGTGAAATAGGCGGGGTACGTATGTCATTCTTTTGCGTATTTACGCAAAAGTGCACAAATCCGACAATATAAACGTTTTTGTAAAAACTGAAAGTTTAAAATAACTTTCTTAGAATACACTGACATACATCTGAAGTTTTCAAAAATATTCAAGTTTGTTCGATTCAAGGTATGAAACGTCTCTCTATTTTGAACGGATAAGGTGTTTTCAATTTTTTTAAGATGTGTATGATTTAGGCTAATGTATACGACCAATCGAAACAATTGTTAACTAGCAATGCAACGCATTATTAACGGTTGTATGCGTGAGTTTGGCGACATCAGTTCCCCTATAAATCTGTCGTAACACATTTCTACTAGTTTTTTCTATTCTGTGATAAGTTTGGCACGCTTTACGAGTACATACATAACTTGCCGCGGCAGGTTAACGTCAAACAGGCCTCAGCCACCGTTCCCTAAATACCCCCTTTAACCGTGAAGACAGTTTGGAGCCCCTCCATTAAGATATTTGGAGCCCGACGCCTGCTATTTATCGGACGCAGCTCTGTCATTAGCTTTCCACTCGAAAGGTCAGACATCAGTCACTCTCCCAAAAGGCAAGCGAGAGAAAGTTGTAGAACGTAACCCGGGTTGCATAACTCAAGTTTTGAAGCAACCAGGTCTGTAAATCGACCTCAAACGCTGCACCGCTCCTATGGTACACGCGGCGCGGCGGGGAATGAAAAGAAAGAAAGATCGATTTAGATTGGAAAGTGTATACCCAGACGGGACTTAACCCCGACCAGTAGCCTTAGCACGAAATACTATCGAATTCGTAATGTAAAGGTATCGACAGAACGGAGCATTGCGATTGGCGGGCTACACAAGCACACAGGTTCACAAGAGGTAAACTGCCAATCACAATACTCCGTTTTCTCGAAACCTTTACATTACGAATTCGATAGGAGTTCATGCTAGTGCTACTGTTCCTTCAAAAGGAACGCTCTGTAAGCATTCGAAATTTTCCTTTACGTCGAAAAAATAGAAAGAAAGAAGTAGTATGCTGATGTGAGCGATCTGCTGATCGATACTCTCCTATCTCGCCGCGCACTTACCCGAGGCGCGGTACAGCGGTTAAGGTTGGTCTATAACACTGTGACTAATTCTAGGGTGGGTGTAAAGGGTTGTCACTGACGTGTATCGATAGTGAGCGAGTCTGCGCGGATATAAGCGGCGTGTACTGTGAGGCCGGGCGGTAACTTCACGTCGCGGAAGAAACGGTGACGTCTCGCTTCTTTGGCCGTTATGCGCTTAACCGGATCGTAGACCAGCATCTTTTGTAGCAGGTCCATGCCTACTTCGTCTAAGTTTTGTACCTGAAAAAAAAAATAATATCACTACATAGTATAAAACAAAGTCGCGTTTTCTGTCCCTATTTTTCATGTCCCTTTGTATGCTTAAATATTTTAAACTACGCAACGGATTTTGATGTGTGTTTTTTTAATAGATAGAATGGTTAAAGAGGAAGGTTTATATGTATATAATATCATGCTGCAACCAACAGGAATGAAAAATGTTGCAAAAACGGGGTGACGCAGACGAAGTTGCGCGGGTCAGCTAGTGTATAATAATTCATCGGTGACTCTATGTACATCTGTAGTAATGTTATAAACGTAAAACTAACTCTGTCTGTCTATTATGCTTTTATGCCTAAACCTCAGAACTAATTTTGATGAAATTTGGTACAGAGGTATATTAGAGCTTGGGAAAGGGTATAGGCTATGTTTGGTCGATAAACGACATCTACCCGGAATCGCGGGCAACATCTTGTTAATAATAAGGTGGGTAAGCTAGCTTAGTGGTTAAGTAGTCGATGTTAGGAGCGAGAGGTCTCCGGTTTAAATTCTGGCTATTACACTACCGACGTTATCCCACTCCGAACCTAACACAAGCCATTGAGCTTAAGCTGGAGGGAATATTATTAGCAATTGGAGTTGCTAATATTTTGTTTTCTTTTTTAAACTAATATTATGTGACTGTTTATGACGATGTTTCGATATTTGTTACTAAATGGTTGAATGGATCTACTTAAATTTGATATAATATACATTAAAAATGAAACATAATAGCCATTAGAAAACTCACGTGATTATGTAAATTCAATGTAGTCCAATTCGGGAAAGTTTGCTTGTAGTCTGGCATGGAGGACACCCCTGGCCAGATATCTTCAGTAGGTGTACGCAGAATTCTGAAATATTATAATAATAATAAATAAATAATAAATATTCTAGGACAATCTACACAACGTCACCTAGACCCATGGTAAGCATAGTTTAACTAGCTTGTGTTACGGGTTCTAGAATGCGGATAAACATACATAGATACATTTTTTTTTGTAAATACATACATATTATACATAGAAACACCCAGACCAATGCAGATATTCATATTCAAGCACACAAATATTTGCACTGAGCGGGAATCGAACCCGCGCCTCCTGCGTAGCAGTCGCGTTCACTACCGCTACGCCACGGAGGTCGTCATTATTATTATTATATTAAATGTATTATGTTATATATAATATTAAATATAATATAATATTAAATGATTAATTAATAAATAAATTAATTGATATGGCTTTCAGTGGAGACGCAGGACGCGATGAGTCATTTCACACATTTCCATTGCGTCACAAAAGCAAGTCGACGGCTGTATGTATTTGTGACGATATTTTTCACGAATTATATGTATGATGAATTATGATATCTTCATCATTTTAGCCACAAGACGTCCACTGCTGAACATAGGCCGTCCCCATCGACCTCCAATCCGACCGGTTGGGGGCGGTCTGCATCCAATGGGTACCCGCGACTACCGAGTACCGCGAATTATGATATACCTACATACAAAAATAAAAGAAAAACTCATTTTTCTTTTTATTCATGTTAAGTTTTGACCACCTCTGAATACAACTGACCTGAATATACGGAATAGCTGGTCTATTTCTGAGTCTCCCTGGAACAGAGGCTTCTTTGATGACATCTCTGAGAAGATGCAGCCGATTGACCACATGTCAATGGGGCAGGAGTATCTGAAATTAGCAATCAAAATCATTTTATAGTAGCACTCCATGCATTAGCACTAAGCGATAAAAAGGTATTCATTATTACTATTTTGTAAAGATTTTGTACAGAGCATTTTCGTGCGGCTCAAGTTTAATTTTCAAAATCAAATATCTTTAAAATCATTTGCTGTAACAAAATGTCAAGCAGTTCATAATATTGTTATGTACTAGTCCATTTGATTAGTACTCAAAAAAACGTAAACAATGTTAGCCTGTCTATGTTTAGAAACTCAGTACAAAAATACTTTTCTACTTAGTAACGCATTTTGAAAACTAAAAACCTGTGTCGAACCACTAGTTAGTTAGTTAGTTAGTCTGGTTTATTTGTGTTGCCACAAGATTGTTTACCTTTATTTAAGTAGCTAAACAAATCGACGGGTGCAAAGTAAATAAAGTCAACTACAAATTCACGATTTTCTTTATATTGCATTTTCGTACTAATCAAATAAGACTCCACAACCTGGCATATTTGGTTTTGGAGATTTCATCATATTTCAATTAATTTTTAAAAGTATAAAAAGCCATCTACACTCAATTTTGCAAATAGTACGAAGGTAATGCGACCAAGTAACGTTGGTCATTTTTGCGCGGGGCGCGGCGGCGGACTCCGAGCGTACACAAAATGTCATCAGGCAGTTGACTTACTTGTCACCGGCGCGCATACATTATAAGTTTTTAAAAGCTTTTATGTATATCGGCAACTATTTCAAGAAGTGCTTTTAATTTCTATTTGCATTACTCTTTAAACGCACATACGACGCATTAACGACCATCTGCCAGTTGACTCTTTCTACTTCGCGGTCAATTAAATTTACGTCGGTTAACTTTATACAAAGTATTTATCACGTAGTAGGATTTTCTGTTTAATAAACGACCTTATAAAAAAGAAACTGAAAGTATTGTAACTGCAATTATATTCGCATGATGATTTTGGGCTACTGAGCCAATTTTCAAAATGTTGTTATGAAAGTACGAAGCATAAAAAGTTATCTGCAAAATTACTTTCTGTAGTGGATATTTTTAAATATATATTTATTTATAAGTGGCCTGAGAACAATTGAGATCAGTAAAAAAAAGAAAAAACTATTTATACACGATATTAAAAGTCCCGAGCATATACGACCAGCTGGTAGTTGGCTCAGTTAGCGTTTTATAAAGTTCGTTGTAAAAACGGCTATCTACAAAATCTCCTAAATTATTAATAAATTAGCTTAATTAACTTAATATAAAAATAAATAAGAGTATAAATAAATTATGATAAAATTTTAAGAAATATTGACCCACTCATTAAGAAAGTAATACACTTTTTCGTTCTTTTCGCTCTCCTGTAAAGTTGCTATTATGCAGATGCCTCTTTTTACTTTGCACCCGTCGAAATGGAGTACAGTTATTTTTCGACAATAAAACAAAAGTAGTATAGTAGAGATGATTCCTATTCTGATAAGCTCATGGAGTCTTGAAATCACTGCTAACTCAAATAAAATTAGTAGATTAGTGGGATGGGTCACCTTAGAACTATCACTATCTACTACCATATGACATGGGTCTGTCTGTATGAATCTCATAATAATGAACGAGGATTGTGAAGACTAATTGTGAATATTCTTACCTCTGACTACCTAATAAGACTTCGGGAGCTCGGTACCACAGAGTGACAACTTCATGGGTGTAGACTCTCACTGGTACTCCAAATGCACGACCCAATCCAAAGTCCGCCACCTGCAATTAATGATGAAAATATTACAGACAAAACTCGGTGCACCCGTGTTCTAATAAGCTAGCTAATTGGAACTCTAAAGAAGCCGCATTAGCCTATTGGTATGCCACTAAGCTACCGCTAGATGTAAAGGTATTATTATTATCACTATCACTACATAGTATAAAATAAAGTCGTGTTCTCTGTCCCTATTTTTCTTGTCCCTTTGTATGCTTAAATCTTCAAAACTATGCAACGGATTTTGATGTGGTTTGTTTTAATAGATAGAATGGTTAAAGAGGAAGGTTTATATGTATATAACATCATGCTACAACAAACAGGTGCGGAGCAGGAATGAAAAATGTTGCAAAAACGGGGTGACGCAGACGAAGTTGCGCGGGTCAGTTTTTTATTTCAAGCCACTTACTTTAATGATCCCAGTCTTATCAATAAGAAGGTTTTGAGGCTTCAGATCTCGGTGCAGGATCCGCCGCATATGACAGTACATGATAGCATTGTTGATCTGGTACAGGTAGCTCTTCACCACAGAGGGATCCATAAACTGGAACACAATAAAGAATTGGATTAGACAAATTTAGCTCTGACAAAACTAGTAACAACTTACCAACTGATTTTTTTTTTTATAATATCACGCCTATATCCCCGAAGGGGTAGGCAGAGGTGCTAGCACCCACATTTCGCCAGTTTATATTTAGGTCCCAATGTAATAGGTGGCGAGCCTATTGCCATTAATCGGGCACTTATAAACCTGCGATAAATACACACATAACTTCGAAAAGCATCGCAGTCATTGGTGTGTGCCATCCCATGGCACACACCAATGACTGAACCTGGGATCGAACCCGAGACCTCGTCTCAGCAGTCCATTACCCATACCACTAGGCTACCGGGTCTTCTGACTGATACATAATATCTATATTGAATACAGATACTTCTTTTCCTTTATATCCAGCAAAAAAATTGTCATGGACAACCAAAAAAGTACAGGTACAGACTAGATGCGAAGGCAGGGGATGGGGAGCAATAGCACACATTGGGAGAGGCCTATGTCCAGTAGTGGACTGAGATAGGATAATTGATTGAAGTAATACATTTATATTAGTAATAATAATGCAATTTGGTGTAAAACTTTTCTTTTAACCCTCTAGTTTCTAATACTGACCTGCCCTTTTGCTATACTGCAACCAGTTGGTCAGGACATCATTCATAAGATAGATCATATTACAACACTGTCTGTACTTGTTTTTAAAAAATATAGTGATACATGCCTTGCCGGATCCTAAGGAGTCCATATATTTCTTCAAATCCATAGACAGGAACTCAAATATGAGATATAGACGACTCTCTTCCATTAGTACATCCTCTAATTTCACCACGTTTGGGTGGTTTAGCTCTTTTAGTAATGAAATCTCTCTGAGAACAATAAGTATAGGTTATGTTTTGAGCTTCTGAGTTCATTTATAAATGTTACTTCAATAGAAAGCTTTGAAAATCCAGGTGTTTAAAAGACTTGTGTTATTGTCAATAATAAATCATTGGCGTACCTAATGGCTGTAGAGGGAATGCCTTCATCTTCAGACTCCAAACGAATTTTTTTCATAGCCACAAACTGCCCAGTTATTTTGTTTTTTCCTTTGTACACTACACCGTAAGTACCTTCACCGATCTTTTCAATTTTTAGGAAATCATCCATCTTGTAGATAGCAATTTTGCTGGATTTATCAAAGCAAAGTTATGTATGAATGTTACTCTCCGTAGAAACTGTGTTTATAAGTGTTGCACTTGATTTTTCCTTTTACTACCTTCATTCACAAATTATAATATTGTTTGCACGCTCATAATCATGAAAATATAAATGTTATTTTCCTTTTCTTTTTACATTCATAAAAATATCGTTAACGTTTTACAACGGCTTTCAAAACTCAAAAACTATTACTAAAATTTGAAATTAGTGTTGCCACACTACATCGCATAATATTTGCCTCATGTCACGACTTGACACATGAAATGTGATTTTATGTTATTTTCTATAAATTTTCAAGTTCATAATAAGATACGATGACTCTAGAATGAAAGAATATATTCGAACCAAACAAACTATAAATTATGCAATAATTTTTGTGAAGAATTGAAATGCAATCTTCGTGTGAATTTTATTTGTATAAACCTATAAAGATATATTAAAATTATTGTTAAAATTGCTATTTAAATTTATTGTTTTTCAGGGCTGCCATTTTATAATTGATCACACATGCGATAGGACGCTTTTATATTATTCATGACCACGATACGACATAGCACAAGACATAAAGTGCGCACAGGACAACTGCAGGAGCAGTCATCCAAGGGGGCTATCTTGTGGTCAGAGATGATGTGTGAAAATATGTTATTAGCGGGTTATTAGTAATCTCATCGCCGGCATCTGACCTACTCTTCAATATAACCATCCCGCCGACGGAAGATGCCAGCGCGGAGCAAGGTGGTAAACTAAGGGGATATACAGATTCAAGTTTTAGACTTGACTGGCTGGAAGCATCAAATCAAATTATTTACATTGCCATTAGGGCGAACTAGACGACATTATCGTATTGTGTGTGTCGACATCATAAGTATTGGAGCAGGTGTTCCAACTTATAAGCTAACCCCGTACCTCTCAGATGCAACAAGGAACAACCCTAAGATGATGATGATGATGATGATGATGATGATGATGATGATGATGATGATGATGATGATGATGATGATGATGATGATGATGATGATGATGATGCAACAGTTGAAGATAAAATCGGTACTTATTTTATCTTACTTAGTCTATATAATATTAACGTAATGAAAATACAGAAAAATAATTATACATGTACGAAAGTCTTTATTATATTTTATCAGTTTCTTCATTATAAGGCAGTTCGATGGTAATCACAGACGTTGGCGCCATATTCACTGCTGCTAGTTTATCACCTAACCATATATTGATAGTCTTTTCTGCACCGCTGTGAACAATAGATTAATTTATTATTAGGTGAATATTATTAGCTGCTACCCGTGACTTCGCGTGGGACTTTACTTATTTATAACTATCTTTAGGGGCCCTATACTACTATATACTAGCTACATGCAATATTCTGCAAGTGCCAAGAACGAACCTCGAAACCTCATTCGCCTCTGCACAAAACCTATTTTCAGGACCGCTACAGATCGACTGCTTTTATTTTCCATTCAACTCCAAAATATTATTTATTTATAAAAAAAATGTGAACTACACCTATCTACAGGTACCTATCTACTTACGTGTTTCCATCTATATACATAGTAAGCCTTCCCGAACTTCCTCTACGCGAGTAGCGGCGCTGCCGTGAAACAAATTATTACACAACGATCGCAATTAAAAAATGGCGTCGATTTAATAGAAGAAGAAGAACCCTATATTTCATCAAATTAGTAACCGTACTTACTTATTATAAAATACCGCAACGATGGTATTGTTCGGTGTGATAAAAGCCACATTTGGAAAGGAATCCCACCAGCTAGAGGCCCCTGACGTTTTGATTCTCCTAGATCCTCGTGGGATAAACTTGGAGAAATGCCCCATGGCGTAGAACATGGGTTGTTTGATAAATGCCCCCTTTTCAGGGAACACTATGATGGGAGAGTCCACGTAGTTGCGGGCCCACGTCGGACCTCCTTCAGCGTTAAGGCACAAGTTCCAATCTATCCAGCCTACTACACCGTGATTGAGATCCTGAAAAAAGAAGTACAATGTAGATAACAGTAGTTTAAACATGTCGGTCATCGCAAAAATCGGGCTGTCAGCTAAAAATGGGGTTACTTGACTTAAAGGCAATGATGTACCTAAACATTTTTTATCGAAGGAGAGTGACGCCGCCATGTTAAGGCTGCAGTTATAGGGTAAAGCTCCGGCTTTATCCCCATTTTTCGCCGACTGTTTAGATTCCTCAGGAGGAATCCCTTCCGAGGAATTGCTCGTACTTACGTTAGGCAAAACTCACAAAACAAATGCAAAATTTATAAATAAATAATATAATAATATAAGGGATAAACTTACTGTTATGATGTCGAGTACATAGCCTCTAGCACGGTCCCAGGAGCCGATATCTACGTGATTGTGCGTAAACCAATCAGATCCTGTAAAAAGATCTCAAATGATTTGTGTTCTACTAATTCAACAATATTTATTGCTTGTAGATTATACAAGGAGCCCCGGAATTCATCTCACAGTTTGCAACCAAAACGATGCACATAATTTAGAATAATTTCCCTGTTATGGTTGTCTACAAAAATGGGTTTTTCAAGAAGGGTATGACAAAGGTTCCTACAGAATTGGCAGCACGAGTGTGTTGTTCTAGGTGTTGCGTATGTCCATAGGCCCCACCATAGGCACAGTTACCAATTTACCATCAACAATTTCTGTCTTCTTGTCTAACTTGTTAAGACTCTAGGAACATGGAATGTAGTTTATAAGACGTTTGTGCAGCTCATTAGTAAGAGAGAATAGTTACCTTTACAGGCTTCTGTGGACATTATAAACTTGCCAGGGTAAAACTTCGACAGCTCTGTGAGGAGTGCAGCTGGTGCAATGAAGTCTGTATAGTAGTGGACGGCCACACCATCTATGTAATTCAGCACACCCGGATGTTCCATCACCATCTTTGAAAGATAATGGGTAAGCATAAACACAACAAATATGTTGCTTAGTTTAGGTAGCCAGAGTCTATTTTTTTTAAGGGCACGTCAATTTGTCTTCACTAAGAAGGCAGGAAAGAGGGTCACCATTACAAAAACGTACAGTATTACAATGGTGGCGCTCAGCTTGACGTCTTCTTCAAATGCTTTTTTATGACCCTCTTAAAGGATCCCGGGACTATAGGTAAGGAATTACAAGACTTAATAACTGAAAGGCTAGGAAAAACTCACCGAACTGCTTGGTTCTAAGGGTGGTTCTAAAAGTCGACATTATGATCGAAAGGTCATGAGTTCACCGTTCAACAAGCCAGTAACAATATGAACCCATTCAACGTAACAATTGTAGATTGGTCTGTGTTTTACCTACCGTACTTTCAGACCACTGCTCATCGCTATTTTGGACCCCGAAATTCAGTGAGACAGTGGTATGTCGCTTGTGATCGAGTACATGAAGGATGTATATTGTCTTACCAAATTCATCCAGTAAGGTATCGTCAACCTCTGGTCGTCGCCGGCAAGTATTTTTATGTCTTTAAATTCAGAATTACGTATTGTTGGTCCTAGGTAGTATTGTATCCATTTCCCCTGAAACACAAAATTGGATAAGTATAGCCCTAGTGCGTCTCTTATTAAAAGGTGTTCTTGCAGTTTTAGCATGCCAGCGAAAACTGTCTGCCGATCTCTTTGACCAATGAGATCGTAAGTAGAAGAAATTAGACGCCTGTGAATGTTTTTTTGATAGAAATCCGCCATGAAAAAGCCCCCGTCCCCAACCGACCAACTGAGTTGTCCACCTGGTTGGTCAGTTAGGAATTAATGTTCTTAACCCCCACCTTCTGAATCTGGTGGGTCAGATTAGGTTGTTTTATTGTTAGGGTGTTGGTTAGGTTTCATGATGAGCTTCACGAGTCTGTTATTTTTCGGTTTTCATTTAGCTTTTTTTATACCACGTACGTGGCAGACAAGCACACGGCCCACCTGGCCACGGCAGGGATTATAAACCACTTATGATTAGGTAATGTTGTTGTTGTTCAAATGATGACTTTACTTTCTCACCATATCTTTAGCAGTCCAACCGAGACAATTGATGCCATTACACAGTCCAAGCAATCCATTAGTTGGTTCATTTGTTGTGGTGATTGCCCAAATTGGGATACCTTCTGCGCTGTACTTTTCTAGAAACCTGAAGCAAATATTCAATTCACCTTTTTTATGTAATACTGCACTTCAATAGACTACAACCCGTCGACTGGTTAGAAGCTAGTATAAAACAAAGTCGTGTTCTCTGTCCCTATATCCCTTTGTAAGCTAAATCTCTAAAACTAGGCAACGGATTTCGATTATTTTTTAATAGGCAGAGTGATTAAAGAGGAAGGTTTATATGTATATAACATCATGGTATAACCAATTGGTGCGGAGCAGAAGGGAAAAATGTTGTAAAAACGGGGCGACGCAGACGAAGTTGTGCGGGTCAGCTAGTAAAAAATAAAATAAAGGTTTAAATACTCCATGTGAACTGGTTACAATATACTTGGTCCGGCATACTTTTTGTCCTGACATTCCCCAACTTCAAAGCTAAATAGTGAACAATATAAGAAGTTTTCTACCCATTCAAAATTGTGAGAACCGCGGTAGCATAGTGGTATGGGTAATGAACTGCTGAGACGAGGTCTCGAGTTCAATCCTGGGTTTACCATGGCACACACCAATGACTTTTCGATGCTTTTCGAAGTTTTGTATTTATCGCAGGTTTATAAGTACCCGGTTAATGGCAATAGGCTCGCCACCTATTACATTGGGACCTAAACATAAACTGGCGAAATATGGGTGCTAGCACCTCTGCCTACCTTCGGGGATAAAGGCGTGAGTTTATGTTATGTTATGTCATAATAGGCATACTTACTTTAAATGAAAATTGGCGTATGTCTGGTAATACTCAGGTTTGAGACGCCCGCTGCCTGAGTACCAGTTGTTGGTCTTCATCCAAGGAGGTGGCGACCAGGTAGAGGCTACTAATTGTATCGGTGTACTGGATGCTCTCATACCTGCCTTGATCATGGGGATCTGAGGAAGACATTTGTTTAACATCAGCATCGTAAAGAAGAGAAAGACGAATACTCTTTCAGTACAGTGGTTTATATTAGGTAGGGTAGTATGAATTTCGTTAACCGCTAAAGCCCTGGGAGAGGAAGAGTGGACTACAATAGATAGATACCACTATATTGTACACCAAAAACAAAACAAAAAATAAATACAAGAAAACACCAAGGTCAAGTAGTGAGAGTTACAGTTGTTTTAATGTACAATGGGCCTTATTGATGGAAGCGATCTCTTCCAGACAACCAGACAGTAGCGTTTCATATCAATATGTTGGTTCTGGAGTAAGTAGTTAATGTAATAATTAATATAAAATAAGGCCACCACATAAAATCTCCCACCTGGGAGGGAAATGTGGATTATTTTTTCCCCTCTTTGAAAGGTGGAAAGCCAAAAGTTGGCACAGCGCAAACCTATTTTCTTTTTCTATAAATTCGTTGTCAAGCAAAACTGTGGAACAGACCTACTTATTTCTTTTTTGCCAGTTTATTCGCTTCGGGAAAATGCGTAGTAAGGGGCATGTCTAGTTTTTTTATACAACTTAGGTCGCAGACAAGCACGCGCCCCACCTGATGGTAAGTGGTTACCGTGGCTTATGGGCGAGTGTAACACCAGAGGAATAACACTCGTGCCGCAACCTCTGTAAGAACAGAGACATTCTTATATTGATAATCTTATGTCCTTACCTTGTATTGATAATCTTCATAGGAAAGACTGTAATTAGTCAGGCGGGCATCATCTAATGGGTAGTCGTTGTATGCGTAGGGGCGCGTGGAAAAGTCCGTTCCACCGATAGGTACGCGAATAGTATTGTACTGTAGTCCATCATCACTGAAATATGAGCTACAAAAGAAATTAAAAATTAATCGCGGTAGCCTATTGGTATGGGTAATGGACAGCTCAGGCGAGGTCTTGGGTTCGATTCCAGGTTTTACCATGGCACACACCAATGACTTTTCGATGCTTTTCGAAGTTATGTGTGTATTAATCGCAGGTTTAAAGTGCCCGGTTAATGGCAATAGGCTCCTAATTACATTGGGACCTAAACATGAACTGGCGAAATGTGGGTGCTAGCACCTCTGCCTACCCCTTTGGGGATATACTCGTAGGCGTAAATTTATGTTATGTTATGGCTAGTTCTTTCTCGAAGTTGTTTCTACCAAGCTGTACGGTTTGTCCCAGGTAGATCTATTGTTAAACAACTTCGAGCGTGGCCCTTTCGATGGGAATCGGTCTCAACCTTGGTTTTGTCCAAGTTTACACCAAGGCCGACGAGTCGAGAGGCTCCGTTTAGGCCGTGTCGCATTGCGCCCAGCTGTTCCATTTTTTTTTCTTTTCTCTATCTGCATGCAGCCCAGAAGCCATAATCAGATTTTATTTTATTAATCCATTATTTTTAATGCCCATGCTTCATTTTATGAACGTTTTATTTTATAAATGTTTTCAATTACTCAATCAGAAGTTTCTGTAGCGGCTCCGAAAGATTTTTCCAGTTGATTCCTGCGGAGTCGGTGACTGCTCCCCCGAAGCCTTCTATTGTCTGATACTTGATGTCCGGGTGTAGTATCAATGTCTCAACATCACTCTCTGTTTCTAAAAACACAAAATTGTAGTCATATATTTTTTTTATATGTTCACGCCGGTAATCCCCGAAGAGGTAGGCAGAGGTGTATATCGGGCGTAATTTTTGGACCCACGTAAGAGGGGGCGAGCCTATTGTCACCAATCGGACGGCAATAGGCGGCAATCGGGCGGCCAAAAACAAATACATCTTTTATTTTTCAGTAGTTATAGAAATCCATGTTCATTGGTCTTATTTTCTAGGTTTATTAGTCTGTCTTTGTGACATTTAAGTGAATATTGGAAAAAAATACGGCCAAGTTCGACTCCGACTCCCACTGGAAAGGTTCCGTACCATTATTTGCTATACTATTATAGCTAATACTATTATATTACATATCTTTGAAAACGATAACTACCTATCTGCTTCATGGTTCAGGATACGGATTGACAGCCTTTGTGGCGTGGTGGTAGTGAACACGACCGTCACGCAGACGCGAGACGCCGCGGGTTAGATCCCCGATCAGTGCTAATTTTAGCTATTTGCATTGGTCTGGTCGTGCCTTTGAGAGCACGTTAAGGCGTCGGTCCCGGTTGTCATAATACGAACATTTATGGCAGTCGATACGGGTAGTTGGAGCCCTACGAAGTCCAACAACTAGTCTAAGTGCAATGCTTAATGCTTCAATATCCCCAATGGGTTGTGGAGGTAATGTGGCAGTCGTTTCTCGGGGACTGGATCTATCGTCCGCTTGACCTCAGATTCTTAAGTGAAAATTTCGGATGTGACTGGCATTAACGATAGATTCGTGGTTCACGAGATACAGCCTGGGACAGACAAACGGGCAGTGGAATATTAGTATCTAATAGTGCTGTTTTTACCATTTGAGTATAGATATTGAGAGATTTTCTAGGATAGAAATGGATTTGTTATTGGCAAATTATGCTGATATACCTATTTTCATGTATATAACTAATATCTTACCAGAGCTGGGTCTTGTTTCCAAAGTCCTGATGGTCTTGTTAAACCGCAATCCGCTCTGTCATACAAAATGATGTTTATTAAATAACACTGTGCGGTATGAACGGGACTTCATCCCGCGTAAGTAGGTGCAGGTGCACCAGTTGGTATCTTAAAGGAAGCTATGAAATTAACTCCCCGCTGTGGTTTTTACAACATGGGGTTCTTCAAAAAGGGCATCAGAAGGTTTCTACTAGCAATGATGTCAATTTCTCTACATTAATAGTCACAAATTATTGCCACTGAAATTTAAAATTCGGTGACATCAATTTGACTTCACCTCGCCTGATGTTAAGCTGATGGTAAAGTCCCATGAAAGAGGGTCGCCATTGCAAACACGTACCTACAGTGCTACAAGAATGGCGCTCAGCTAGACGGCTTCATCACTATTTTTCGATACATTATTATATATTTATTTTTTACTAGCTGTTACCCGCGGCTCCGCCCGCGTGGACGTCTGATCCCGTTCCCGCTGCTCCATTCCGAGCATTTAGGTGAAATAGATGTTGGCCGATTCTCATAGATACCGGATAAGCACAAAAAAATTCATCAAAATCAGTCAAGCCGTTTCGGAGGAGTATGGCAACGAAAACTGTGACACGAGAATTTTATATAGGTATTAGATAGATATAAGATTGTAGATTATATTACCTGTGAGCTAGTATACACAACGTAAGCTTCTCCCGTTGGCGGGACCCTGGTGATCGTGTCGCAATACGTAGCTTTGCATGCGCAGATAACCGATTTCGATTCTATTGGGATCGCCGCGCATGGTTTGTCTGAAAAACAACAAAATTGATTTGCTTATCGAAGCCTTTTCGATCTTGGGTGAACTGGAGAGGGTCTATTTTACCCTACAGACAGAGTGCGGATTAATATGTGGATTAATACGCCATAGGCAAGCTTCTGATCGGTTCCATCGCCTTCTATTCGAGCATTACTTGCTTGCAGTAGCACTAGTGTGAATTCTTATAGAATTCGTAATGTAAAGGTTTCGAGACAACGGAACATTGTGATTGGCAGTCTGCCTCTTGTGAACCGCGTGCGTGTGTAGCCCGCCAATCGCAATACTCCGTTCTGTCGATACCATTACATTATGGATTCGAAAGTATTTCGTGCTAAGGCTATAGAAAGAGGCGGTGGCAACCTACGCATTCGCTCTACGTACCTCCTCTATACGATCGGTAGCTGGAATCTGATACCTATTTATGATACTACACATACCTATGATGATACCTAACATACATTACAATTGTTCCTAAATTGTGTTCTAGCTGCTCTGTAAGTTTTCCTGATAGAATAAAATAAAAAAAAAACAAAAAAATTCTGACACGCCAGTTACTATTGGATAATTTTTGAAATAATCGTTAGACAATTTGAATGTTAACGTCATTGAAATTGAACCCATACCTACTATAGACGACTCTACTACACCATTCTACATAAAGTAGATACGTTTATGACGAAATAAGTGTAAGTGCATTCTGTCTTTATTGATGTGTGTAATTTTTTTTTCGAATACAATTGTCATCATTATCCATCCTTTTAAAAATAGACACTTATACATATACTATAGACAGTTAACTAAGTGTTACTTACCGGCATTTATTGTTGTATAGCTGCAAAGAAATAGTGCTAGCAATACACAAAATGGTTTATATGATTCCATACTTATTCTTATATGTTCACTAACAAGAATTACCACCATATAGAGCACAAAATAATGATATTATCACTATTTAATATAACCGTTTCAATATTACACTGAAACTCTAACATAACATTACATTACGTTAGGCAGACTCAGACAGAGCATTATGAACACTATGAACAAAACATTGTTTATTGTTACGTATGACCTGTCAGCGGGCCCACCGCATGTTCCTTATCTAATTGACCCGGGTTCTCGGGTTACGAACAACAAAAACAGATTAAATCCGTGTTGGAAGACTCTTGTTGTGATATAGAGCATAGATTATATGACTGTCGTAATTAGTAATTTTTTTCTATATTTGAAATATCGGGGGGTTTTTTTTGTTGTTAAAATAATAGGGTTTATAAGCTGGGCAACTCGGACATGCTACGAGTTCGAAAGTGTTGCCTGCAATGAAAAATATCATTATGGTTCCTGTTCATACTCCAACATGTCCATACAGATTATATTTGAAAGCTTTTTAAAATTTGATGAAATGAAATTTTGAAGCATCAAATATGGTGTCTATTCAAATTGATTTAAGATTGGAAAAAGTGTATACCCAGACGGGACTCGACCAGCGAATTTTTTTAATCTATAAAATAGTAAAATGTGCTTTACATAATAATTAGCCATCTGTAATTATCTATCTTGCGACAGTACCTAAGTAGGGATCTACCATAGGTAGATATAATTAGGTAAATTTAAAACTACAGAAGCCGATAATTAATAAGATTGTTAAAAGTTGAGTTAAAGCTAAAAATGTAAAGTTTATTGACATACATAAACATAATCCCCGAAGGGGTAGGCAGAGGTGGCACCCACATAGGTGGCGAGCCAATTGCCATTAACCGGGCACTTATAAACCTGCGATAAATGCACACATAACTTCGAAAAGTCATTGGTGTGTGCCATGGTAAAACCTGGGATCGAACCCGAGACCTCATCTCAGCAGTCCATCACCCATACCACTAGGGTACCGCGGCTCCTCAAGTTTATTAATTCATTATAATCTTAATTTTGTAGTAATAAGTACATGCATTAAAATATGATTTATAACCAACTTAGTAGTCTAACAAAACAGCATCGAAAAGTCATTGGTGTGTGCCATGGTAAAAACTGGGATCGAGCCCGAGACCTCGTGTCAGCAGTCCATTACCCATACCACTACCGCGGCTACCGCGGTGACACTGGATAATATCTACTTATTAATTTATTTATTTTTTTATACTACGTAGGTGGCAGACAAGCACACGGCCCACCTGATGGAAAGCGGCCACCGTGGCCTATGAACGTGTGCAACACTAAGGGTGTCACACACGCGCTGCCCACCCAGAAGGGAAAGGGTGAGAGCTGGGAAGGGGTGGGGAGGCTAGGAAGGGAAGGGGAAGGAGGGGTATAGTGAGCTCTGGCTACCCTACTTACCGGCGGGAACACAACACGATGGTTATTATGACCGCGGTCTTCTGTAGGGCGGAGGTACTTTCCCAGTTGGACAGCTCATTTCGGACGGGAGATACCGTCGTGTCCTACCTCCGTCAAATTGGATTGATTAAGGTGTCCTTTTGGAGCCCACTATACATCCCGAGAATGAAAAGAAAATCGTAGTCTAACAAAAATAGATCACATCTTCGTTCCATAAAACTAGATAATTTTTCCGTCACTGATATCAAATGTGCTGAGAGCAGTGTTTCTGTCACGTCCGAGACCGTCTTGCATTTGGCGCGTGCTTCGCTCTGCAATCATTATCTCTGTGTGATCGGTAGCAATGATAATGTGATATCACATTCTTAATAATAACGTGAGATTGGAGAAGTGGAGCTCATTTGCGAATCTCAATGTGGGCTTGAAAGATGGGGCGGTGGACAGCACTAGTGATATTGACAGTGCTTTACAAACATGTAAGTGATTTGATATTCTTATTTTATGTTATTGAAACATTGTAAAGACTTTTATGCTAGGAACTTTTTTGCCATGTGGAAATACCTACGGATACCCGACGCAATTAGAAAGGATGTTGGACTCGACCCGACCATAACCGCACGGCTATATTGGGCCATCAGTCGGTTGGGTATTCTCTGGCAATTCCCTCACGCCCCGCCCGCGCCTGACCCAGTACCTACCAGTGAAAGCCTTCTCGGATGTGCAAATATGGTGTCCACATCTTTCCCAGATTGGGAGGAGCATGCATCATAATGATGGCATTCGAGCATTGCTGTTGGCTCCTTCCAAATTGGACAAAGGTATTCTCCGAAGCACCCGTGCCCGGAGTGCCGTGAGTAACAACTTTCCAAGAGGTGGGCCTTGGGCCTGTCTGCCACACACTGTAGTTGTATAAAAGAAGTTATGAGGTGTTTGGGAGTGTGTCGACTGCTGTGTCACTGAGATTTGAAAAAGAGTGACAGGCACGAATGACATAGAAAATTCAATGCTTTATTATAGCCGCAAACTGGATCAATTTTATTAGGGTAATCTGGGCCTAGGGTATTCGTGCGTTTGGGCTATTCTATTATACATTTTTATCTAAGTTTTATTACATTTTATGAGCCTGTTTTTGTTAAGAATGTGAGTGGGAATGGGTCATTGTATTCCGAATTATTGCAATTTGCCGCTGCTTGATTTTGATGCGGGTTTTAAAGTCCTACAACCTAATCTAATTTTTCTCGAATTGTCCCGTAGTATGTCCGAGTGTTGTACAGGATTTACAGATGAGGGTGGGGTGGATGGGAAGGTACATGTGGGTGGAATTACTTTTATAAAAAGTTATTTGATTCTACTGATGATTGATGACAAAATGATTGATGATTCAGAAAGAGTCGAAGTCCGGTAAACAAGCATTGGTTCAGCAATTTTTTATTTATTTATGACATGTCAATTTAATTACACCTCGCCTGATGTTACGCTGAAGGCAAAGTCTCAGGAAAGGGGGTCACCATTACAAACACCGCAAACACGTACAGTACCTATTACAAAATGGTGGCGCTCAGCTTGACGACGAACTCATCAGATTACGCTTTTTTGCAGATGTAGTTTTGGGATTCATATTACCTCCCTCTTCTACACGAGTTTGCGATGACGAATGTAGATTCGGAACGAATGCATTTTGACTAGGCCCCCAGACCCCATATCGCTTCGTTATGTTTTCATAATCTTAAATGGACATATTTTCAACAGATCTCTTCAGAACAAATAACAGATACGGCCCACAATGATCGGCCGACGCGTCAACTGGACTTCGAAGATAGTTGCTCTTGTGAGGATCTTGACAAGAGTCACACCCGCCGAGATGTTAAGGACGATGACGCGTTGGCCGCCGGCTCTGATGACGTATTCCTGCGCTCGCGGGACTTGGACGATTGTCCGTGTCGGTTTCGAGACGCTGATTCCGAGGGAGCCTCATCACTCCTATTTCCGTCTGCAATGCGTTCAGCTGGGACTTTCTTGAGGTATGTACTTACTACTTGTTGATTTTATCTTACAAAGTAGATATAACAGATTGTACCTAGGGAGATTATGGCTAATTTCCTATTTTACCCGACTACCGATGTAAGGATGGTAACGTCTTTCGCTTTTCGTACGGCTTGACAGATTTTGACATGTAAGGTGTACAACTGTAGGTACACTTGATTCGTTTGTATTCGTTGTGATTGTGTAACTCAAACCATGTACGGTAAAATGTCTAGAAAATCAAAATGGCGGATTTGAGGCGCCGATATAAAACCTGCACGTTCTAATTAGAGCGTAGATGTAGAGCGGCTCTACAGCAACTACTAGACGAATTCTGTTTATTTATTTGAATCATGAATAATATTGATTGTATTATTTATCAATGATTACATACAACTAAGTACCTATTACAAAAGTTCGTAATCATAATTCTATTCAATATTTAATTATTATGTTATCATTCATACATTAGTTTATAGTTTGCTCATTCCGCATTCTACCAAAAAGGCATGCAAATATAAAGTTTAGTTTTCAAACAAAATACTCGCATATAATAAATGTCAACTAAGTAGCGGAGAAGAATCTCGTGGGGGGCGGACACACGGAAAAAGTTAACTGGCGTGGCTAACGTGGCTCTGGAAGATTTTCTTGAAAACATTGACATTGGCGTCTCGCCATTAATAGTTTTGTATTACATTTACATTGACATAGGTGAAATTGCTGCGAATTTGCTTGCAGCAGAAGCCATTTTAGGAAGAAGTAATTGTTAAAATTACGTTGTATTGTAAAGATGTGAAGGCAATACCCCGATGCAACTAATTGTCAGCTATTGGGTTTTTGAAAAAAAAAATTTTCTTGTGATAAATGGAAAGATTATATTATATTAGTTTTATAACAAAACTATTTTTTTCTTTTTTTTTCGCAATAATTCAAAAGTTATTTCAAAATAAAAAAAATAATTGAATCCAGTACCGAAGACACGCCGACAATTCCCGAACAAACCCGAGCGCGTGTGACGTCATAATGTTAGGTTTCACTCATTGCAGTTGATAGAAAAATAATAAATACAGTGTTTTGATCTATTTAATTTTGTTGTCATTATTAAATATTTAAATTTATATTAAAAATATCGAACTTCAAAAGTTATCGTTCTTGTTTTGTACCATTATGTACGAATACTACAAAGGCAACTCCTGATAAAATGTTTTTAAATGTTCCCCAAGATGACAAACGTCGAAATAAATGGTTTCTCTGCAATTTATGAAATAAATAATTATATTTAATGTACCTAATGGAGAATAAATAATTAAATATTTTCATTTATTATATTATTTTTTAACAAACTTACCTTGATGCCTTGGCACCTCGAACTTCAGCAGAATTAAACCGAATGTCATTTTAAAAAAATCGGTGATCATAAATATATCAACATCTGGGGCCTTACCACCATCTCTTAAAGCAGTATTGTTTCAACCTTACTTCATGTTTTGGTACCAGCATCTCTTTAAAACAAGATTGCAAACCACAATCTTGACTCGGCAGTTTTGTGACGTCACCTTCATATCGTTCATTCAATTTGATAGATAAACGTCAATCAAAAATCAGTAAAAATAACAAGAAGGGGGTTTTGGCGGGAACGCGAAAAGTGTCACAACGCTCCTGTGTTTCATTTTCTAATATTGGTGTAAATTCGAGTTTTTATGTGTAAAAATGGTGGAGTTTTAGACATAACGGCTTAGACAAAGTGCACAAGTGTACGAAAGTGGAATATTGTAGTGAATTGTGATTTTTCGTGTTGGTGTCAAATCTCCCTTAGGAAAGCTTCTAGTAAAGTCTCCACTACTTTACTGGGGCAACTATCATCCGTCATCGTCATCACCATCATCAAGAATCATTCTAACTAGTATTTACATTGTACAAATAAACGTTTCCTCGTTTTAACTTGACATTGGCATACATTTCTTACTTGCCAAATTGGAGAAAAAAAAAGAAAAAAAAAAAAAAAATAACAAGAAGCTGTAGTTTTATTGAAATGATTATGGAAAATACGTCTCAATAAATCATTATCTTGTCCTAAAAAGTAATTGTAGGTACCGTGTTTAATTATGTGAACTCATAGAATAAATAATTATAAACTATCTAATGATCTATCTAATATCTAATCTACAAATGGCGATTGTATACGAAATATTTGGTGTTTAGAAACTCATAACGCCGAGTCCATTTATGAAAACAGCTACGCAGTTACGTGAGCAATGTGAACCCTTTATGTTGGAGGAAATAATGCGGAATGTATTAATTGATGGTACTACCTAATCGCAAAGACATTGGTTTATATCCAGTGTGATGAATTAAGGCCTCCGGTGAAAGAACATAATATATCTCAACAGACATTCGTTGAGACCTAGGTAAATGCAATATAGGTGTACTTAATTATATAGTTTCTGTTAAGGCCCCTCACTTGTATCAACTATGTATGTAACATCAAATTTTATGTTCTAGATGTTGATTGCCATTGATTGGATTATAAATTCATGCAACTGATTCGAAGATGTTATCGGACAAGTAGGAGTCCAATTAAAGCCATAAGACAATTCAATTGAACAAATAACATCCCTTTCCAATAGTGTTTGGCCACATAAAAGTTTATTTTAAGATTATAATCACTTTTTATACTCGTACATCGAAAATCACTTGTGAAATAAAAGTATTTGGTTTATGTAATAATAGAATTTCATCAATTAAACCTGATTTTTTTCATTGTGTACCTATTTTAAATAAAAAAATCAAATCTAGATTGTGTATGAAAACCATGAGGGGGTTATTATCATTATTTATCATTATTTATGCTGTGGCGTAGCGATAGAGCATTCGGAAGCGGGTTCGATTACCGCTCAGCATGAAATCTATCAGCCTCATTTAATAAAATCCAAGCTATTATCTCCCTATCTAAAAGACAAAAGTGAATGAAAGACAATGTTATGTGTGTGACAGAGACGCAGTGCGCATGTCTATGATGTCCGTTTCCATAGCAACGATTGTTATAATAATATACAAACTAGCTGCGCGCCCTGACTTCGCCCCCGTGCATATATAATAATATGCACATATATAATATACATATATATATATATATATATATGCATAGACTTTAAAAAAAAATCACACAAATTGTCCTGAGAATAATGAATTCAACAACAAATAAATTAATAACATAACATAAACTCACGCCTATATCCCTGGAGGTGATAAAATGATTAAATAATGAAAAATTCTACTGCTGTCTAAAAAATAATGTGGAGCTTTTTCATTTTCGGAAACTTTGAATGCCATGAACTAAAGAACTTTAACTATCTATCTAATCGTGACCCGAGAGCCTTTAGTTAACGTCTCGAATGGCATCAAGTACGGACACAATATTGCTAATTACAAGTCGTAAGTGACTTCGGGTGGACCGTCATCTTTTTCGTTGCGCGGTTGAGCTAGCGCCAGCCATTTCATGAAATGAATATGAAATTTTAGAAGACCCACCCGGTTAAGAAGGTCCCTTGCACCGGCCCTGTTTGAATTTCTAGTTATATGCTCACTACGGCCCTGTTTGATTGCTGATTGTCATTTTTTCTTTTTTGAATATTCATGGTTTTTGACTTAATATTCTGCCAGTTATTTAAAAAAGGTAAGTATTTCTTCAAAAACGTTTTATGAATTACATAATTTTCTGTTAGAAAGAGATGGCGCTATACAATTGATATAGCTCCATCTCTTTCTCACACACTCATCCTTTTTCTTGTTTCAATCTTGAAAACAACCTTACTCATATTCGTACCATGAGCGTACAAAACAGTATTACTTGATTCCTGCCAACTGTCGAAAATGAATGAACTATTTATAATCTTTGTCTATTCCCTGCTATAAATCATTCACGTTAGGGCTGTGACCCGTAGACGATAAATCGGAGAACCTCCGGAGATTTTAGATTTACCCAATGACCCGGTTTTCTTCTTCATAAACTTCGGAGATTTTACGTGAAGTTAAATAGTGTTCTTTATATTTTCCTTACATTCTTGACATATTATTTTTGTTTGGAGTTATTTTTGGTAAGGTGATTATGTAATGGATGATAACTCAATCCTAAATACTAAATTAAAATGTTCACAATCATCATCATCCGCTTAGTCCCGGTCATCTTGCGTTAGTCCCGGTCGCTTCCGAAGCTTTCACCAAGAAGTCCGGGATTCGCTTCACGAATATGACCATTTTTAAACTTTAAATATAATTTCACCTTTTACCGGAGAATAGCCGGAGGCATTCTGACGGTTTATTAAAACCGGAGGTAAATCTCTTTAGAGTCAAGCCCTATACCTAATGTGTTTTGTTTATTGATTTCTTTTTAAAAAGTTTTTTAAAAGAGTATTCTTAAAAGAGTTTTGCTTTGAAGTAAAATATGTATTAAGGTAGGTTAACTTTATCTTTAAATTTGTGTTTGTTTAATAAATATCTAAAAACACTTGATATCTTTCATACAAATTATACTTGTATTTATAAGCATACCTCGGGGTACGAGGGGGCTATCTAAAAGCCGGATATGAGGAAGATGACTCCATCGGAGTGATGGAATGCCTTATTGCTCTACTTCGATGAAACCGCGTGCGACTTTAGTCGGTTTGAGTCCGAAATAACCTACTCGCTGGTTAAACGGGAGTATCCGTCTAACACGAAAAAAGATAGTAAAATCGTGAGCTAAAGCATTTATTCTATAACTTTGTATGAATAAATAAGGGTTCCTTGCTTCTTGGGTTATGAAAATGGTTTATTCAATAGTATTTTGCAAAACAATAATAAATCCGTCGCCTTCGAGCAACTTTAATAAGATGGCTAATTTTGACATAAAAACAATATTACTAAAAACAATATTGTTAAAAAATCTCATCATGGTACCAATTGAATGAACTAAAATGGAAGTGACGTCACAAAAAGGCTAAACAAGAATACTTTATATGTATAATGTACGGTTGTGGTACGAATATAAGCAAGATTACTTAAAATGTCAAACAAAACGCTCCTGCAATAAGACTGTTTCGTAAACGGTGGTGGTAGGCCCCCAGGAATATTATCAGACTTTGCCTTAATAAATCCTTTATCACACATAGCTAATCGAAACCAACTAACAACTCGTATTTTAGCAATAAATTTTTAATATTATTGTCTAGACATGTGTAATAGCCGTAAACGCTGTACTGTTATTAAATAGCTATAACATTATGACGTCACAACTATGGTGACCAATCATGGCGCGTTTATAGTCACGTGATTTTTATTTAAATTTCATCAATTTTTAATTGTTTATAATGAATTGAATAAAATTTTTTTTGAAGTTTTTTGCATTAAATATCAATATTATTAATAATAAAGTTTTAAAATACATAAAAAAAATCAATAATTTTTTTTTTCAAAAACCCAATTGTTAAACCACACACCGTAAAAATGCCATTCAATTTTAGGGTCTTAAAGTTGAAAATAAAATAAAGTTAATTAGGCAAATTCTTTTATTCACTTTACAAGCTGCCATTTAATTTTAGAATTCATCTGATTAGACATAAAGCTTAAAATTGGATTTTTGTCCTTTGGGGTCCAATTTTCGTTTTCGGCGTTGCGCGTTTAGAGCATTTACCTACTCTTCTAAAAGATATGATACACCAAACCAAAGCGGACCCCAAGGTGTGGGCACTGCTGTTTATTGATAATACAAAATTTTAATGTTGTTTCGTGGATGGAACGATGATCAGAACCTCACATATAGGTACCTGGCGAACGACGGTCGAAGCGTGGCGCGCTCTGGCGCAGACCTAGTGTAGCCACTAGTGGGAGAAGACGATGGTGGAGGCCTTCAGTGTCGCTGAATTTTGGACTAATCACATCTAATTGCACTAAAAGTTGTCATCGGCTCGAAGAAGAAGAAGAAAGAAAGCCTATAAAACCAAAATAAACCAAGCTGTGGGTCGAATTTAGGAGAAGACAATGTAACGTTCGAATGAAGGAGAAGACAATTTAAAGGTTTACGGGTGAGACCTCCGTGGCGTGGCGGTAGTGCACACGACCGCTACGCACGGGGCGCGGGTTCGATCCCCGCTCAATGCAAAAAGTTGTATACATGAATATGGCGGTTTGCACTGGTCTGGTCGTGCCTCGAAGAGCCCGTTAAGCCGTCGGTCCTGGTTGCCATACAAACATCTATGGCAGTCGTTACGGGTAGTTGGAGCCCTCAAAAGTCCAACCAGTCTAACTTGAAACTTCGATATCGCCATTAGTCATTGGAGCATTGGTTGTGGAGGTCAGATGGCAGTCGCTTCACGCTAATATAGAAGTTCAGCCGCATCACAGTCAGACTGGAAAGCCGACCCCAACTGAGTTGGGAAAAAGGTTCAGAGAATGACCTACGTGTGAGACCGCCTCCAAACGGTCGGATTGGAGGTCGATGGGGATACCTATGTTTTGATGATGATCTATGTTTGATAAGTTTAACTAACCTTCTCACACTACTAACTTTTTGCAGCAATAAATAGTAAAATATTCTGTGTTTATATAAAAAAATAAAAACAATACATGTTTAATTACAGGCCTGCAGAAAAAAAACAAGAGCCAAAGCCTATCTTCAACCCAGAGGTAGATCTTGCTTCATCAGTATTAGAAACGCTACGCATAGCTACTGATGAGGAGTACGAAGATGCTCTTGCAAGAGATGCTGCTAAGAGCGCTGCCAGAGCTATGGAAGACGACATGTTCAGAGATGCAGTTCCCCAGGAAAGTGCTAATTTATTTACTATAGTAGTCCATCCAAAAGCTGCAGACAATGACGATATCGAACCTCAAGCATCACACATTAAACAATCCCGTTGCATTCATCCTTTGGAAGGTGCGTCAAATCCGAGTCTGACTTTCAATAATCGTAGGTTATCTAAAATAAGGCCTAGCATTTTGAATAGGAACTTTTATGATATGGACAGTGATATTGGTGCTAGTAGCGTTTATGAGCATGTAACGCCAATAGATGAAGAAAGAAGAGAATCATCAACAAATCCCTTGACTTTAACATCGAATACAGACTTTAGAAACGCTGCATTAAGTAATGATCTGGATGAAAATTTTAAATTGCCGTTTAAATCTTTGCCTCTGCAAAACAAGTTAAGAAATATTGATTTGGGGTCGAGCCCATTACTTCAAAGTATAAGAGACAAAACTATTAGCTCTTTGTCACATTTACCAAAGTTAAAAACAAGACAAAGTCTACTATCAGAAAGGTCAGATGACAACAAGTATGACCTAGACCCAGCACCTTCTACTGTTCAGGAACAGGTTGTGAAAAGGAAGCCACATTATAGAACTAATTCAAAATATGAAAATCTTAAACAGAATAATAGACCATTAAGTTTACCCAATTTGCTGAACTTGAAAGATGTGGAGCTGATACCGTTAAAGGATTTGCTCAGGAAGCAGGGCACAAAGAGCCAGTTTAACAAACCTGAATCCATATTTCCATCTTTGTTTGAATATGATGATGATGCATATTCACGTGAAAATCAAGGTGAAAATACTGAACTTTGGAAAAATACACCCCTTACATTAATAAATGACGCTGTAGAAGATAACGCTGCAGATCCTGATTCAAGGCCAAGTCTTGTAAATTTGCAGGCGTTCTCTAAGGATGCAAGAACACCAGATGATAACTACCATAATGAAAAATTTGAGAATGAAAACACAAAAGAATCTGACACTAGATCATTTTCAACAGAAAATCTAAAATCACTGCCAAGTAGTGAAAATAATAATCTTGATGACATTGATTGTGCAGAAGATAAAGACACACAAGATTCTATTACAGACGCAAGTAATAACAGAGATAACTTAATTAGTCATACAGATGCTCGGTCAATTGAGAATCTAAACATGCACTCTGGTTTTTCTAACGTTCAAGAAACAGAAGATATTAATGAATCAAGAAAAAGTTCAAATAAACCACAGCCAAAATTATTAGACCCTTTTTCTATAGATAAAACTATATCATCTATCAAAAATTATATTTTAAAGAAACAAGAAGATTTAAAAAATATTAATACGAACTTGAAAAATAAATCAACAATTAAGCAACAAGAAAAAGATATTTTGACCACCACAGATGAAAATCAGGATTGTGAAAATGAAGTGCCAATGGAAGTAACAACAATAAATGTGGAAAAACCAGAAACAGTACTACCATCTGACGTTGCTAATTTTTCAATTGAAAATGAAACTAAAGACGCTCCAATTTGGATTACTTCACCCATAACATTGACAAATAATACAGTAGGTGATAGTATTAGTGATTCTGAATCAAGTCCGAATTTATTGAATATGCATGTAATTGCTAAGAATACACCAATCAGTGATGATACAGATAACAGTGAGAACTCAATATCGCAAACAAATAACAATGAAGCTGAAGACGGACCATTTTTCACGGAGAGTGACGACACTATGGGTATGAGTAACCTGCCACTTGAAACAGAACTTAGTAATGGCGCAGATTGCGCAGAACATAATAACGATCAAGATTCTAGTACAGACGGAAGTAACAACAGCGATAAACAAATTGATGAACCTGAGGATCGGATATTAGAAAACGAAAATATACAATCTGCATATTCTAATGCACATATTAAAGAAGGTAATAATGAATCTAATAATATTCACAAACCTTCTAAACCACAAATACTAGACCCTATTTCAATTGATAAAACCATATCAAGTATTAAAAATTATATTTTAAAGAAACAAGAAGACCTTAAAAACCTAAAAACCAACATGAAAAGTAAAAATATATTTAACCAACAAAACAAAGATAATTTGATCACCAAAGATGAAAATCAGGATTATGAGAATGAAGCGTCAATGCAAATAACTACACTTAACCCAAATATACTCGAAGACAATTTAGAGCTATTCACACCCACCATTGCTAATTTACCAAATAACTTGGAAGATGTTACACCCTCAAAATTATATGTACCTGGTGCAGCTATAGATAATGCTGAAGAATGTGCTGATGTTACTTTGCAGGATTTGCAAAAAATGTCTGATTCTATGTTACAACAAGAAGAACGTGAATCAAATAATATAGAATACAACAATCCCTCCAAAAATGTCTATGAGCCATTGAGCAGTAGCGATTCAAATGGATTAGATTTGGAGAATTCTGCTAACACACCAAAAGAAGTTATAGTAGAACCAGTAAGCCTGGATAAGGTTCAACTGAAATCTACTGAAATAAATAATTGCAGAACAGATTTAGCACCACCATTAATCGATAATTATGCTGATCCTAGTGATATAGTTACAACTAGCATTCCTAAAGAAAATGCAATTTTGGGTTTACAATCAAAATTAAACCCAGCAAACAATTTGTTAAAAGATCCACTCAGAGGTATAAGTGATACCTTAAAGCTTCCACCGCTCGATCCATTACCAGTAGTTGACGACATAAGAGTAAAATTGATAGATTTATTTGATAAACGTGATAGAAGTGTGGAAGATATTTTTCCATCAACTCTAAATTCTCATTCAGAATCCTCAGACTTATTAAATCCAATTATGGCAACAGATGCTAGTGTATCTAATTTCCAGGTGAAGAAACTTCCGTTTTCAGACGGCATAAATTTTGATATTTTGAAGTTAAGACCAGAATCAAGAATATTTCCAGATTTTCTTAAACTTGACTCACCATCGTATAAAACGGAATCATTGCTAGCAAAAGATTTAAACCTTAAGTCAATCGACTTGAAGTCGGCTTTGGAGGATCGTCGTCTGAATATTGATAAATATTTTCTGAAAAGTAGTCCAAGAGAAACCAAAGACTTGGATGATATATTGAATTTAAGGCCTAGTTTCCACGATTTGAGAGGTCGATTCACAGATCCTTCCGTTAAGGCAAGAAATAATAAGCATTCTACCTTGAAGCATTCCAAAAATACGTTTGAGCCCAGGCACAGAAAATTAAATAACAAGAACTATGAAGCTATAAGAAATCCGATCAAAAGTTCTCAAAATTTATTAGATACCATCTCGCAAAATACTGAAGATATAAATAATAAACTAAGAGCTCTACATATGGATTTTAATGATAGACTTGAATCAGTACGAAACGATTTAATTGATAGGACAAAACTGTTAACTACTGAATCTGGAGGTACTAAGCCAAACTTAAGATCATCTAGTAATTTACACAGTAAAAACAAAGCAAACAAACCGAAACATTCACAAGCAAGTGCTAGGGAATCTAAAAAAACTGCTACTCGAAAAGAAACACCTGCAAGGTTCAATTCATCTCCAAAAACTTTGGATAAAAAGAAACTTAAAATGCCCGTTGCAGCTAGTGTACCTGTTCCCAGAACTGTCCAAGTGCCTCAGCTAAAGGCAACTTCAACAAATTCACCACCACTGACTTTACGGAAAGCATCTAATTTTATACCAAATACGAATGACAAACTAAGTAAGGATTTTTTAAGAAATCTTGGAAGAAAATCTAATAATTTGGGAAATTCTAAAACACTATTGCAGAATAACAATAATTTGAGTAAAGATAAAACAATTAAAATTTCCATCTCTACAACACCTCGGCCTGAATTATATAATGGACACAAATTCCGAAGTTTCGTACCTCAATCAAATAAAGGAAAACTTGGAACAAGAAAGTTGTACGACGATCATAACGGATCTCCTAGTGAAATAATACCCTCAGAGGTTTCAGTTCCTGATTATGATCAAGATAAATACAGAAGCTCAAATTTGGATCATGATGATAAACTGCTATCCCACCAATTAGCATCATATGAAAATTACCCTCAAAAACCATCAAAGACTGTCTTAAGAAAACCAACGAAGGTTTTCATTTCTGATTATGATCAAGATGAATACAGGAACTCAAATTTAGATAATGATGATAAGAAACTATCTCACCTATTACCATCATCTGAAAATTACCCTCAAAAAGCTTCGAAAACTACCATAATAAAATCAATGAAGGATCCAGATTATGATCAAGATAAATACAGGAGCTCAAATTTGGATAATGATGATAAGTTACTATCCCAAACATTAGTATCATCTGAGAATTACCCTCAAAAAGGATCTAAAACTACCTTACAATCCTGGCCGAGAGTTACAGAAAGCGCTTTTTTATCCAAAGTCAAGGAGGCTGTTAAAGCTAGATTAGCTAAAGACAATCCTGCAAAATCTATAAAGATATCTAGAGTACCGGCTGATGAAGTCAAAGAAAATCTTCAGCAATCAGATATGGCTCGTTCAGCATCAGAGAATCAAGTGATTTTGGACACCTCATTGAAAGAACATGTTCCGTATAAATGTAGGATGATGTGCACGAAAGAATGAGGTTGAACTTGTTTTATTCAATTTCGAATAGATAGGTATTAATTTTCAAGTATTGTACTGAACTACTCACTAGTATTCATTTGATATTAGTGATATATCTAGTTAGACAATTTTGCCAGCATCGTCAAATGCCATTTCCGAATCAAAAGTTGGTTGGTCAGGGAACTCAGTATACACTAAAATCGTGCGATTCCATGCTATATTTCATGCTGATGACTTTATCAAGAAAACAATTAAAAATATTTTAATTGTATAGTATAGTTCAATTTGTAAATATATAAATTTTAAGATAACATTAATAATGTAAGGACGTACATAGGTCATAATATTTTTGTATTTTTTTACTTAGATGAATATGAAATAAATATGTGAAATATTTCTACTTTACTTTATTTCTATGCAGGACACATACATTGGCCTTAGTTTCCCATCCTCCTTCCTTGTCCATCTACCTTTTTCAGGGCTGCCGGGGTGAGTTGATTGTCAAAGAACAATGGCGAATTCTTATTTGACTAAAATTTGAGCGTCTTAAAATGTCATTCATAGGAAATCCATTCTAGTAAATATTTACGTTTTATGCAAGTATCGTCTAAGTTATTAAAAGCCGAGGAATAGAAAGAGAATTATTATGAGCTTAATTGATTATTTAATTTCCTTACCAATTAAATGTTACCATTTTCTTTACGAGTAGTAAAAAATATACTATGCAGTAAAGTGTTTTTGTAATTTTTTTTAGGTTTATAATTGTAAGAACTGATTCAATGAAGTATTTTAGTTAGTAATATATTTTTAAATGTATATTTTTCAACCTTAATGAGTTTTTATAATGAAAATACAATTATTCAAGTAAACAATAAACATAACACACCGTTCAAAAGCTCTTAAAGGCCCATATCCAAAGCAATAAAAAATATTATGACAATGGCAAGTTGGCAACATTGGAGACTCAGTCAGACGTTTGCACTGTTTTGTTGTGGAGTGTTTTCGATCATCTATCTTTACCGTTTATTTGAAGTTAATAAATTGTGACCCGGACTGCTTATGGACTCTGATCTTTCCTATTTGTGACCCCTGCATGCCTAAGGACTCTGATACTGATACTTACCCGACTGACTGTGCTGTTTGTATATTGGATTCCGATCTAGCCTTATTCTGTTGATCTCGTTGCTTTGAAACTTGTTGTTTGCTACCGCCAAGATGGGAGGACGTGGTAGGCCAACCCGCATTTTATGCATCAATTGCAATATATGCGTCAACACACTGCGCCAATATCAAGCCTTGGAACTTTGTTATCACTATACTTTGCAGCTGGGTGTTTCCTCTAATCGTGAGTATTGAGTTTTATTAACTACATTACATTCCGTTTACATTAGAAACTAGTTGAGTGATCCCAAAAACATGCAAATGAGTGATACCATGCTATATGTGTAGACCATCATGTCACATTGAAACCTTTAGAAATTATATTTTAACAATACAATGCCTTGTTTTTCAGATTCCTGTTTTTCAGATGAAGATTATGTATGAGGGACAATCCATCTGAACTGCAGCAGTCCATGATTAATATTATGGGAAGCAGAATAGCACCAAGACAGGTTGGTTATATTATATTTTTAACAAAAATTAAGACATGGTTGTATCTTCTTCTAGTTGCTTTAGAGTCAGGGGCTTTCTTTGAAATATAATGTGGTTTAGCATGTATTTATTCTATATTGAGATTTTCAAACATCTGACAGCCTGAGTCAAAGTTCTTGACCAACCATTAACAGTTGTACAGATCACTCACTACTTGGTCAGTTGTACAGATCACTCACTACTCGGTCTTGATTACACCAACCCTCACCTAGTTATTACAGTCTTATCTGTCTATCTTGACTAAATGACTGTTGACAACCCAAACTGGTTTTAATGAACTCCGATGAAACTGTATGCAATTAAGAATTATTTATTCATTCATTTTTATTCATCCTAATTCGTGATGTTAAAGAAATTAAAATGGTTTTCTTTATTTTCAGATAGCAGCATCTGATTGTGACCCATGCTGGTTACATACTCAAAGAGAAGTACGCTGTATCACCCATATTGATACTAGACCATTACCTACTACTACCTAATAGACATTCCAGTTCCATCCATGGAATGTGAAAACACAGTATTATTAGATTCTTCCATAAGGTTAGTGAGTAGTAGTAGAAAAAATTATAAAAAATATATAAAGTTAAATAAATTTATTTGCAAAACACAAAAACAGATAAGAAATTTAAAAATGGGTATCTACAAATATAGGAGGGTGTGTAATTCTAATCTTCAATTGAGGCAGCTTATAGAAGTAGGTAAAACACAATTGAACTCCCAGGCAGACAAGTATGAGTCTGATTTATATCAGTTACAGTTAGAAGTTAATCAGTTAAACAATTCCTTAGACTCTATAACATTGAAGTACCAAATATCACAGAAAGAAATTGGGGAATACATCAATGCCTTAAATAGTTTGGTTGAGACATGTCACAGCAATGAGGAAAGGTTTTATTCACTTGAGAAATTATACAGACAAACATCTGACTGTGAAGGATCCTTGCCTTGTACCACCCTGCCCGTCATGTCTCGGGAAGAGTTAACAATTCTAACACCTCACTCTATGGGTAGCCCTTGTGACAATACCTCAAAACGAAATACATCCACCGGTGCTTGCCCTGTAAGAACAGATACACATACTTTGAATAAGGGCAAGACAGTTGTTTATTGTGATGAGATCGGTAGGGGCCTGGGCTGTCATTTGGGGAACCAATTTGGTAATTCAGTCATGACTCATTCGTTTCCTGGGGCCTCCTACTCCCAAATAATTGATAGGGTTCTGTCTAGTACACATTGTCCACATACTACATTAGTAATATTTATTGGCAGAAGAGGTGCTGCAAATATAACCAATTTCATTAGATTCTATGATCAACTGACAAAACTACAAGTCAAACAGGTAATATTGTGTGCACTACCTTATAGTAAGGGTCTTACAGATGCAGAAAACAATGTCAGATATAATATAAACAGGAAACTGCATACACTGACTACCTATGGTAGGAACATAGATTTATTTGACTGTAACTTTGTATTACAGAATAATTTTATTTTGACAAGAGATAGTTTTTCACTATCAAAATTTTTACAGCGACAGGTTGCAAATTTATTGGGCAACTTTTTATTTAACATAGCCAATTTGGCTAATATAACAGCTCCTATTGAGCTTAACAATTATTGTGACGTTGACGTTACTGACAGTATGGATAGGGATATCCAAAAAAAAAACTAAATCACTTGACAACAGATAAAAAAACATCTTGCAACTTTTCTCACACGTCCGAATGTAGCGGACATGCTAAAGCGGCTTTTGAGGCAATTGAGTTGTGTAATAATGAAATTGTCTTAAAGCCTAAATGTAATTTTAAGACTAGAAATACATTATTGTACCTGGTGCACCAGAACGTCGAAGGACTAATAAATGGTAAAGAATTGGAATTGGAGTTGCACATGACCTTGAATAATATAGATATTTTTTGTGTAACAGAACATTGGTTAAAAGACCATCAGATCATGTTCAACTTCAAAAATCACCAGGTAGCAAGCTCGTTCAGTAGAAAGAATTTCAATCGTGGAGGCTCCCTAATTATCATTAATAAGAATATAAAATGTAAGGAGCGTAAAGACATAGTAAGCCTCTCTATTGAGCGAGTGATTGAGATGGCTAGTATCGAGTTTGAGCAGTTCATTGTAATAAGCGTATACAGTCCCCCGGACGCGCCCTATGCAAGATTTGAAGAGAGGATGGAAGAAGCGCTTTTTAAATGCCGTTACTCGAAGAAATCAATAATTGTTTGTGGAGACTTTAATGTCAATATTTTAGAAAATACCTTAGTGCCAATAGAGAAAAACAAAATGTTGAATCTGTTTAAGTCCTTTAATCTTATTAATATGTTTTTGGAACCTACTAGAATAACAGCAGCTAGTGCCACATGTATTGACAACATTTTCACAGATATTAGACCAATCGACAAACTTATTGTGGATGCCGTGCATTCGGATCATCGTGGTCAATTAATAACCTGTGAAAGAAATATTTGTAAGGCTAGTAAAAAAGACATTAAATTTGTACCGATTAACCAATATCGTTTGGAGAGTTTCAAAGAAAGTATAGTGAATAAACTACCTCACTTGCCCTCGTACACTGATGTCGAGGAGTCTTATAGTAACTTAATCAACCTAATCAATACTGAGTTTGGGAGAATTTTTACCTCAAAAACATTATCGATTGGTAGCCGTACGGTTTTCAGCGACTGGGCGACATCAGGGTTATATAAAAGCAGGAGGAGATTGTATGAGCTGTATTCTGAAAAATCATACAATTTCAGCCCTGCTTTTCAGAATTATGTAAAAAATTACTCCAAAACATTTAAGCGAGCCTGTTCCTTGGCAAAATCAATTTTCATTAAAAACAAAATATCGAATTCTGCGAATAAAATTAAAACAACTTGGAACATAATAAATTCTGAATGTGGGAGATCTTCATCATTTGTAAGAGATTTCCATTTAAAAATAGATGATCGCCATGTCACGGAGGATTTGGCAGTTGCGACAGAGTTTGAAAGTTTCTTCACAAACATACCTTTATTAACAACAAAAACTCTTCAGTCGTCTGCTGCAACCGCCGAGTCATTGCTTACGGATTCATTTCCCAAGTGTAAGGATACTTTCGTATTCTCAGTTGTTGGTAGCTACGACATCACAAAAGCCTTTAAATCTATTGATATTAAAAAGACCGCGGATCTATGGGGATTATCTGTCAAAACTGTATCAAGTATTATTGATGTCATTGCTCCCCACCTAGCAACTGTGTTTAATGATTGTATTAGTAGCGGCATATTTCCTGATTTAATGAAACATAGCAAAGTCATACCTTTGTTCAAGGCTGGCAGCGCCACAGACCCCTCTAATTTTCGACCCGTTTCAGTGTTGCCGACCTTGAGTAAAGTATTTGAGAAATTAATTCTGGGGCAGATGCTGGCGCATTTTGGTGAAAACAAATTGTTTCATGATAAGCAGTTTGGGTTTACTAAGGGACGTTCGACAACTGATGCTGGAATAGAATTATTAAATTGTATTTATAAGGCCTGGGAGGATAAGCATGATGCATTGGGTATCTTTTGTGATCTATCCAAGGCTTTCGATTGCGTCCACCATGATACGTTAATCAGGAAATTAGAACATTATGGGATAAGGAACAAGGCTCTCGAGCTTATGACTTCATATTTGAACAATAGAATTCAGAGGGTCGACGTTAACGGTACACGCTCAGCAGGGTCTGTGGTTTCTATGGGCGTTCCGCAGGGGTCGATACTTGGACCATTTTTATTTTTAATTTATATTAATGACCTCCCCTACTACGTAGGGGATAAAAATAATATTGTTTTATTTGCTGACGATACTTCGTTAATATTTAAAATTAAAAGACAGTTACACAATTATGACGAAGTGAATAGCGCAATCTCAAGAGTGGTTCATTGGTTTAGTACAAATAATCTTTGCCTTAATGGTAACAAAACAAAATGTATAAAATTTACACTACCTAATGTTACACAGGTGGAAACCAATGTACAGCTCAATGGACAAGTGTTGAACCTTGTGGAATCGACAGTGTTCCTAGGCTTAAGCATCGATGCTAAGCTGCAGTGGGGAACACATATTGAAAAAATAGCCAGTAGGTTAAGTTCGGCTTCGTATGCTGTAAAGAGAGTAAGGACTTTAACAGACGTGGATACGGCTAGAATAGTTTATTTCAGCTATTTTCACAGCATTATGAGCTACGGAATTCTCCTTTGGGGTAATTCCGCGGATCTAAATGCAATATTCGTTCTTCAAAAACGGGCTGTGCGAGCCATTTATAATTTGGGCCCAAGAGTCTCCCTCCGAGATAAGTTTAAGGAAATAAGCATTCTTACCGTAATCTCACAATATATATTCGAAAACTTGATGTATGTTAGAAAAAATATTACAAACTTTCCAAGAGTTTGTGATAGGCATAACCTAAATACCAGACACAAAAATAATCTCGTTGTCTGTGATAGTAGACTCCACAAAATTTCAAATTCTTTTCAGGGTAATTGTATACGCTTTTTTAATAAGCTCCCCTATGAAATGAGAGATTTGCCTATCAATAAGTTTAAAAATTTAGTAAAAAATAAGCTATGTCAAAAAGCTTACTATAAAATCCAGGATTATTTGGATGATAAACAAGCCTGGAAATGAACTGTTCACTCCACTTGCTACTCAGCTAAATTTTGTATCTAGACTAAGTAAACTATTGTAAATAGACCAAAAAAAAAAAGAAAAGCCCGCTGAGTTTCTTGCCGGAGTCTTCTCAGGTCGGGGCCGCGTTTCGAACCGGTGGTCCATTTGCATTTGATAAAATATTGTTTGTATTGACGTTTTGTAAGTGCCGTTTACTGGTCTATGCAGAATAAATGATTTTTGATTTTGATTTTGATTTGATTTTGACTGATGATACTAGACCATTACCTAGTAGCAGTAATATTTCAGTAGAGGAATCAACGGCAGTACCACAAGAGAATCCTCAACCTGTGGCAATTCAAAGAATAGCATTACCTGACTACAGAAGTGCGGCCAACTCAAATAATCACTGTGTTTTCCCTAACTGCAATAGTACCACATTCCATTTTCCACAGTGTTCGCTTTCAAGACAATGTTTATGCAAATGAGATATTAGAAATTATACGAGAACGCATGCATTTAGATAATAACCTGGCACACATGATCCAGCTCATAAACATGAACAGAAGGTCATCCCATTTTGTAAATATGACAGCTGATGAAAATAATATTTTGTACTTCCCAACACTAGGGATTTAATTGTTTGCTTTGGGAACGTACCAAATAAGACAAGCACGCTCATATTATGGCGAGCGTGTACGTTTCCATGGAGGCTACAGAACACATTGATCCTACTCGATATAACCTTAGACGATCTGGCGTGACGACGTTAATAAGAGGCAAAATAAAGTCACGTTAGCAAAAAGCAATATTTTGGAATATTCCTGCAACTGTTTGGTTGGTCGTCACACTGTCACACACAACACTGGGATGGCCAGACGTCAACAAAATATTTCAGCACCGGCAGAATTCCTAGATGCCATTATCATTAGAGAAGACGATAAATAAACATAATTATGAAATAATCTTGTTTTATTTATTTTTTCACCCTAAAATATATAATCTTTTAACTATATACTAGAATGATGAAATGGCGTGGTGGTAGTGTACACGCGACTGCTACGCACGGGGCGCGGGTTCGATCCCCGCTCAATGCAATAACTTATATGGCTGTTTGCACTGGTCTGGTCGTGCCTCGGAGAGCATGTTAAGCCGTCGGTCCCGGTTGCCTTACAAACATCTATGGCAGTCGTTACGGGTAGTTGGAGCCCTCAAAAGTCCAACCAGTCTAACTTGAAACTTCAATATCGCTATTGGTTGTGTAGGTCAGATGGCAGTCGCTTCATGACAAATATCGAAGTTCCCGAAAGCCGACCCCAACTGCGTTGGGAAAAGGTTCAATGAATGAACTAGAATGATTAAGTAGAATATTGTTCGATGCCTCTCTTTCTGAAATCTAAGCGTGTGGGATGGTCGTTGCTGGTTATTTACCTACGTTACCTAATTTATAATTTAGAATTCATCAAGTAGGTACCTACATGTTAAAATAGGCAAGTAAGAAATAGAATCTACCTCTCTACTAGGTATGTATAATAAAAATAATTTATGAATTTACCTGCCAACATAGGCACTTAAAATAGGTAACTAAGTATATGTATTCGCACATAAATGGCACTGAAAATCATGTTGGTGAAATGTGGGTGTATTCATATAGGTACCTACGTACATACTTATATAAAAGATTACGTAAGTACGTAATTCATCAAAACACATCTATAGGCGATTAAAAAGTGGTCTAAAGATATAATCTACAAAATAGTCAATCGTGAATATCTATTATCCTCGGCCTTCTCAGAGTGAAAATCAAGTACGTACTAGCACAGGTGATCACGCCGTATTAAACAGTATTTTTTTAATTTAAAGACGCGTCATTTTAGTCTCAAATAAAATCATGTATGGGAGGTTGCCATTGTTCTTTTGTTGGTGTAGTTACATGGTGATGTGATTACACATAACTTTTTTATGTGTATCAAATATTTTGTTGTTCTGTTATACCTAATTGTAGTCTTGTAGTATCTACCTATCTCACCTCCGGCAATTAAAGGCCCATTGAGTGCGTGCGTTTCAGTCGGTTCGAGTCCAATATAATCATCTCCACTGGTTTTGGGGAAGATGGTTTCCATGGGGATTTTGCGCACGATAAAAAACCTTACCTTTTTCAGGTCATTAGCCTATCTGGCTGTGGGTATTCCAACATTTAATAGGATCTCCATTGAAACCCTCTTCCAATATTATACTTGTAATTGATTGTTTTCTAACTATTATCAAATAGGGAGTTCTGGCGTATGATATTGAAAGATGGCGTAATTAAATACAACACCTACAGAATTCTCTTGTATTAGGTAGATACAAAATTAAAGTAATGATACCACACCGAGATCTATGTAACAGCTATGACATGACCTTTGGTTGATGCACATCTTGGTATTAATATCATACGGATTTTGGAGGCAAATAATATATACCTATTTATGTATCAAACAAACAACTCTCGCACATTATTAAATTATATTTATTACATAGTTCAAAGATACGAGTACATAATTAGTTTTATTGAGTTGTAGAATCAGCTACTGGAGTACTTATTGACATAGCCTGCTAGGTAGGTAACACATGAGTATTTTTAATTAAACTAAAATGTACACAACTAAATGCAAACAATGATTCTATATTGAGTTACTTGAAAGCATCTAATACATTCTTCATCTAGTAGAAAACTAAAAAAATATTTGCATCACGGGGCTACCACTACCATAAAAATATACATCCGAAACTTCGCACACGCGTGGAATGTCGTCGAAAGATATAGCAAACTTATGAAAAAGTCGGAACTTGCTATAGACGAATACAAAGACTTCAATGTACGATATACTCGTAAGACCACAAACATGGTCAATAACAAATAATAACAATACACCTCTTTACATAGCAAAAAGGCGCGCTATGATTATACAGATTATAAAAATCGGAATCCTCAGACAATAAAAAAAAATGTAGATGTGTCCAAATAATCTCAGCGATCAGTTCCAAATTCAAAAAATCATTCCGGTCTCACCTTTCAGGAACTTCTACAAATAGCGAATTGTAGGGATCGCAATAAAAAAAAAATTAACACAATTTTCCTCTTAAATATCTTGTCTATCGGTATGTTTTTAAGTGTGATTATTTTACTATATTATAAAATTCGGCCCGCAATTTCGGATGTACGATTCATGGTGGTTGGTTTATTTATTTGGTAACAAAACTATTGCTAATATTAATAAATCTAAAATCAGTCACAACGTTTGTACATTATGTGTTGTATGTACAGTTGGTTGTTTATATTTGTATTGCGATCTTCAAGGTAACCATTCGGCATCATCCTTAAGTGACCGTCCGCTATTTGGAGTCTCTGTCAGATCTTCCTTGCTGTTGGCCACTTTGTGGTAGACATTCTTACCGGCCTCCACGACATATTCAACACCATCCGCTGAAATTATTAGAGAAAATTAGAATCATTATTCTTTTGTATGTTCTTAATATCCACGCGGCCCACCTGATGGAAAGTGGTTACCGTGGCCTATGGGCGTTTGCAACACCAGGGGCGTCACATCAGTTAAGTGCTCATACCTCCGTGCCTTGAAGAGCACGTTAAGTCTTCGGTCCCAGTTGCCATATAGCAGTCCCTCAATCCGACGACTGATTTTAATTACAAAACTTCACACAAATAACTTATTCCCGATGGGTTGTGGAGGTTAGATGAAGGAATTTACCTAAGTTACTGTTAGTATAAGCAGTTAGACTAAAAATCTAACCGAATACTGAGGCGAGATCCTTGCATGCGGCCGGAACTAACGCAAGGATAATGACACCTGTAGTCCTTAATTATTTCTAATTAATTTTTATTACTGAAATCCGATCTGAGTGATCAACTAATCTGAATGATCATTTTTTTAAACTTGACTAAGAAACAAATAAATAAATATATTAGGTATATTCTAGGACAATATACACACCGCCACCTATGGTGTGGTGTGTGGTGGTGGACATGTTAAGTCTAGTTTTACTAGCTTGTGTTATGGGTTCTAGAATGCGGATAAACATACTTAGATACTTTTTTGTAAATACATACATCAATGCAAATATTCATGCCCAAATATTTGCACTGAGCGGGAATCGAACCCACGCCTCCTGCATAGCAGTCGCGTTCACTTCGCCACGGAGGTCGTCAAATAACACAAATGGAACCAATTCCGAAAGCGATCTATGATTGTACACATACCTATTGCGCCCCCAGTTTTCCTCACAGCTTCCCCTATGTTGTGTGATGAGAAAGTCTCTGGGTGGATGTTAATGTTCACGCCCTCGGTGGACCCGTTGACGTGCTTAGGGCAATCGTTTTGTGAGATGATGGATAAATCGTAGGGGTCCACGCCGAAGGAAGCAAGCTTGTTGCGCATCTGTAAATTGGAGCCAACAAACAAATGTTGGTTAATTCATTGATTCAAATATTTGGGAAAGTCAAGTTTACTGACATTTTTGAGACATTATATGCTTACGTTTTCAGATTTCAAGTTCCTCAACACGGAAAGGATAATTTCGATTGCTATAGACGTGGTCGTGGTGGAGCTTTCTCCCTGTAAGAGACTGGCCAAGTCTTCAAGTCCCGTCAAGACATTCACGTGTTCCAATTTTAAATCGAAAAGTCGGGGTAATACAAGGAAAATAAAGTCCTAACCGAAAATATTGCAGCTAAATAGACTCCGAAAAAAAATTTGACGCGATTCTTGCTATACGGTGTAAATTGCAAGTAAATTAATTACGTGACTGGCACAAGCACTACCAATTAACGTCTTGGAGAGTATCAGACGATGTTACTACAATACGATGGGTTAATACAATACTTAAAAATGAAATAATTGCCCGCCCGTAACATATTGTATTACTCGATTCATAAGTGTTATTTCAGATTTCATTGGAGGTTTTACCTTGGAGCTTGAAATGCGGTTACTTTTTTAATTTAGCATAGAGAATGACTGCCATCTAACGCTATTCTCTTGTAGGAAGAAAGGGTGTGTATCGTAAGTCTTACCTTATCGAGGTATATCCTGTCGAGTTCCTTAGTTCTGGAAAGGATAGTGGCAGAGCGCCGATGTGCGAAGGCAAGCTTTTGGCAAGTGAACACCACCGCGTGGGATACGTAGTCTGTCATCAGAACTGTGTAGCTGGCTGATCCGGCCACACCTGCAAATGGAACATTGGTTCCGGAATGAATTACGTAGCGGGTTATCTCCTTACAAATAAATAATTACTATCTATAATCATAATAATCGTATGGGTGGATTTGAAAAAAGTAATAAGTTCTTCAATCAGTCAATTAATCAATGAGCCCATCGCAGTCCACTGCTGGACATAGGCCTCTACCAATATTGTAAGACTTTGGCCCACTGTTTCCATTATTGATGACACACTTGAACTTCTTCACGATATTTATTAGACTTAGGTTAATCTAAACACTATTTCCCTAAATCTTCGGAAAAAAGTTTGGGATGGTATACTTAATTTTTGTACGGCATTCAAATAAAAAGATGGTTAAATAGCGTAGTGTTTAGGAATTGAAATGTTCATATCTGTCAATGTAAACCTTTGAGAATGCCACAAGGCGAAACCGGTAGGTACCTACAATAATAAATATAGCGGAGAAGTACAAGTGTGTTATCAACAATATACCTATAACAATAAGTTCCAACAAGTGCTATCAATCAAGAGTACAAAATAGTCTACAGTTTCCACGTTAGCCCAAGTTGATGAAGGGTATTATTTCAAGCTTTCCTTCTCTCGCAGTGATATCATCTACGTATTTTTCCGACTGTCGTCTCTTACGACTCTTTCCGGATGAGTTAGGGTAGGGGAGCGAGGGGCTTGTTGTAGCAGGGGTAAGTAGTAACAGGCTCTTTTCACTGGGATCTTAAATTTTATTGACGTATTTCTTTGACTCGATTTGACCTATAAACCGCGCTGCATCATGTTGGAATAGCCAGGGTCCCGCCGGCCTGCACAGTGAGCGGAAGTGCGCACGCGCTTCATTTTTGCCAGGTAATATAAAATTGTAATGTCGTAAAATTTTGGTTTGAGTTATTATTATCGACTAATTTCAAACTTTCTTTATCTAATTTACATTCAAATTTATCTATCTCTGATAACCTGTAACAGTTTTTAAGATTGCTAAATTATTTAAATAGTTATCTTGATAAATGTTAAAAATCATACCATGGGGTTAGTTGTAACAAAATCCCGGGGCTTGTTGTAACGTGTTACAACATGCCCCAAGTTATGATGTAGATACTTTTTTTCCTTTCTCCAAGGATGAGGGTGTACAAAAGAAAATCAGAGCGGGTAACACAAAGCCAAGAAGTGTACGAGTTAGCGGCAGCTGAAGTTTTGGAAAGAAATTACAGTATTCGAAAAGCTAGTCAGACTTTCTGATTATGTCACATCTCTCTTTATAGATATATAAGGAAAAAGAAAAATAATGAAAGTTTAAGAGTTGGATATGTTAAGCCTAGACAAATGCAGAATAAGAAGCTAAGATGGCTTCCTACCCACTCAAGTGCGCCGAAATATATTTTGGACTATTTCCTATAGAAGAACTAGCTTACCAATGCAGTGTGCTGCTTAATGCTAAAAACATTCCTCCTTCTTGGGATAATAACATGACTGGTACTGACTGGTTTCAAAATTTAATGCGCAGAAATGCAAAATTAAAGGAAAAGGTAAAGAAAAGGGAAAAGGCAAAGGTAAATAAAAAAAAAATGAAACCGTAGTGGACAAAGTTAAAAAAATATTTTATGTTCAGATTCAGAATCTAAATCAGAAGAGTGGTATTGTCTGGTATGTGGTGAAGCTTACACAGATTCAAATAAAGAAGATTGGGTCGAGTGTATCATTTGTAAGATGTGGGGACATGTAGGATGTGTTACAGGAGACATTATATCTTTTATTTGTATTAATTGTAACTCAGATGAAGACTAAATTGAAATACAATGAAACCTTACCTTAGATTTAAATAATTGAATTACTTACTGTGATTTAAAAGTGTCATGATAATTATAAGAAATGTTTAACTAAATAAAGCTGTTAATTACTTAATTTTTAGATGTTTATTACTTAAAGAGTGTATTTAAGTTGATTTTTGATAAGAATTACATAATACTTACTTTAGAAAGATGTCGATTTTGTTAAAAATAAACAAAGAATAAATGATTAGAGGTATTATTTTTGTTCATTTTTGTCGTTACTACTTGCCCCGGTAGACGTTACAACTTACCCCAAGCACGAGGTAAGTTGTAACACCGCACTTCTTCTAGAAAATAATTAATTGTAAAATAATGACCAATAGTTATGGTATTATTTTTACTTGATTTGGTAGAGGAAGAGTTACAGCATCCATCCAATTTTATTTAGTAGCAATTTAATCAATGGATCTCAAAATATATTAGTTTTCATGAAAATTGTTACAATAAGCCCCTCGCTCCCCTACTTACTGAGGGGAAATCTGACTGTCATCCGGGCAGGCACAGCTGGATCAGGAACTGTAAGAACTCCTTTATATCTGTACAGAAATAAACATTCAGTTAATTAAACAATACCTATTTAGAACCACCAAAAAGAAACCTAAAGTAAAAGTGTATGTACCATATGTTTTGGGGATTGATAAATTGTCATTACCGCACAACCCCTTGAAGAAAACCTATGAAGGAGGTAGGACATGATGGTACCTCCCGCCCTAATTGAGCAGTCCGACGGAAGAGTAACTCCGCCCTACAGAATACTGTGGCTAATAATAACTTTGTGTTGTGTTGCCGGCGGTGAGTAGGGTAGCCAGAGCTCACTGGAGAGGTTTTGTGTGTTCTGCATTGACAGCACAGAGACTCTCAACCTTCTCCCCTCCACCCCTTCCCCTTCCCTCTCTTCTCTATATGGTCGGCAGCACGAATGTGACGCCCTTGGTGTTGCAAACGTCCATAGGCCACGGTAAACACTTTCCATCAGGTGGGCCGCGTCTGCTTCTGCTGCTTGTCTGCCACCTAAGTAGTATAAATTAAAAAAATTGCGCCAAAGCGTCGTTCGTTAATCAGTAAATACACAGGCTTGCGAACCGAAGACACGAAGACAGCGTGCGTTTATACGGTTCGAGTCCGACATAATAAGCCAGTGACCGTGATAAAAAAAAATCCACTGCAGTATAATAATATGGGAATCCAGGTATTGTCGAATTCCTATTAACCGTACGGTGACTGGTAAAGTCATATAGAGGTTTCAATCTAAAAAGGCTTTATACCTGTAGTCGTGTTTGAGAGGTGTGAGTCCTAAAATGAAGTGTTGAGACAGCTGCTCTAATTCATATTTGCCAGGCTCCTCAGTCTTGGTGAAGTTGTATGTGATGCAGTGAGACGCTGTTGACGTTTTCTGCATGACGTACCACACTCCCAGCAACTGTAAACAAAACGAGATTTTTAAAACATCCAATAGAAATCATCTGTGACACGACAGGACTTTTTTCTCATTTGGGTGTTTCTGTTTGGGAATATTCCACGATAAATAACATAACATAACATAAACTCACGCCTATATCCCTGAAGGGGTAGGCAGAGGTGCTAGCACCTACATTTCGCTAGTTTATGTTTAGGTCCCAATGTGGCGAGCCTATTGCCTTTAACCGGGCACTTATAAACCTGCGTTAACTACACACATAACATCGAAAAGTCATTGGTGTGTGCCTTGGTAAAACCTGGGATCGAACCCGAGACCTTGTCTCAGCAGTCCATTACCCCCACCACTAGGCTACCGCGGTCATTCGGAAATCTTTTAATGTGTACCATATCCCCTCTTCCGCATCTAGTCTATTATATCTTTTTTAGATTATCAGTCTATCTGGCTATTGTTAGTGTTAGGTATATGTGACCCAGCCCTAAGGGGTCAAGTCAATCTCACATAGAAGTCGGTACACCTGCCAGTGTTGTTTGCCGGAAGAGGCTCTCTGGTGTAAGCTTTCCTCTCGGAAGGTCAGATTATAGTTCCTTTTTCCGTACGAATATTATTACAATTTTAGTATGTAAAAATAATTATTTACAATGTACTTTACAGTACAAGGTTCGACTAAACCAATTATACGATAATTGCTGGTAAATGTTATTTTTTTTTAATAAACGGAAACGTCAATATCGCAATGATCGAATGACGTAAGTTTTGCGTCTTGGCTGTTGACGTGCGGTTTTAGTAGGTTCGAGTCGAGGGATTAAGCGTTTTTGCACTAAAGAAATCCCTCCTCCTTTTCCGTTCCCCCCACCTCCGACTCGGACCACCCTTGAGGACTTTTAGAATGTTCATCTGGGCACTTTTGGGAACAACTGCACCAATTTTCAAAAATACACCAATTGTTTCTTCTGATTTATTTAATTTTCTTGGACAATTGTAAGGAAATCAACGTTTGAACGAAACATGAGTAAAAGCGATAATTAATGATTCATTGTGTTATCGGTATAACGCAAGATGGCCACGACCGGGTCAAATTCTCACTTTACATAACTTCGTATTGTACGATAAAGAAGCCATGTCAAGTCAATGTTCGGTCTAAAAATAAAACTACCTGTTATTATTATGGAACTTCTATAGCTTCTTATTCTAAGTATCCTTAACCATCGATCAGTTAACGTCATACATAAGTCACCAGTTTATCACCAGTAATTACTTCTAGAGCACTACTCACGGAATACTTCATTCATTTTTCTATGGTACTACTAATAGAATGGTGGTTTTGTTCGTAAGTAAAAAGTAAGTAAAATCTTCGTCTGAGCATTTTTCGTAAAACATTTTTTGAGATGGGAGAAAACTCTTATGACAGATTGTCGCAATTCACTGATGGTGAGATCTCTAATTAGCCAACTCCTGTCGACACTACAGTAGTAAAGTCAAATTCGCAGGACGTTTGGCTGAGAATATCATCGGTAGTGTTACTGCCTCCTTTGAGCACACATTGCCTGATAAGGAAACGGTATAGTATCAATTAAAACAATAGTTTTAGTTTTAATTAAGTTCTCTTTTTAGATATAAAGTTATAGACAGTCAGTTGTACGATGGACAGAACGCTCTACCTACAATATTGAATCAAGTGAGTCTTCTATGTTGATTTGTTATTACACGATTTTCACACAGTTATGGGAGAACGGGACTTAATCGTGATCTTTAAGTAAAATTTTGTATATTTAGCCTGATGTTATGACCATGAGGTAATTATAGTTTTGTTTTATTATGCCATAATAATATTTTCCGTAACTTGAGAGCGAATACCGTAACGGAGACCTTGTTCCATATTTGTACTTCAATAGTTGTTACGTATAACTGCAGTTGTTCGGACCCTGCCGTATTACTGCATGTATTACTAACCTAACTTGCCGTATCTATGGTCGGGAATACGCAAAAATGCTACAACCTTAATTAATTTATTGCATATAATGTGTTCCTTCCTGCAATACTAGTTATTTATGAGTTTCTGGTGACTATTCGGTTCTGCATTCGTTTTGTATAGCCGTTACACTTCTGGTAGACCTCGGCAAACCGTATGCGGAAGCAATATTCTGAAATTATGAGAGGATGTGCGTTTTCTACCCAGTTTGACCCTGCTCAGATGTTTAGGTGAGTGATTAGGATTACTAAGAATATTATAGTTCGGTCATCCTATAAGAAAACGTTTTGGATTTGTAGCAGTGCCGTCCTAAAGTAGAAAAAAACCTTATAAAAAGTCATATTTTGCGATGTTTGCCAGGTTAGGCTAATATGTCAAAATGCCAAAACAAACATCAAAGTGCTATACCGGGTCCTATTATTTAAATTGGAAAAGCCGATATAAATTTTATTATTATCCCCATTTCGGAAACAGTATAAAATAAATGCTGTTCAATATTTGAGTGCAAAAGTCGTTAGCGTATAACTAGAGGTTTATAGTAAATTGAATTTAGAACATCACTTGCACTAAGTTTGTGAATTTAAAGCATCTTTTAACCTACTTACTACTTCTACCGCCATGGTATCAAAGACTTCAAAGAGTAAGTACTTAGGTATAGTAACCTTTTTAGTGTTCATTTTTAATTTGCATTTCGCGCGCCATTTCCATTTTGCATTCAGCCATTTCCTCGCTTAAATAGGTGAGGTACATTTTATTTATCTTTTTTTTATGGCACGTCAATTTAACTTCACCTCGCCTGATGTTTAGAAATTTGAAATTTTAAATCTGCTTTGCGGAGCATAAACGTTATTGCGATGAATTAAATCAAAAGTGTTTGATCACGAAATACACGCAGCTAAGTAATAAGTACGAGTAGGTAGGTACAATAGCTACGAATGAATAATCCGCTTTTGTTACATAAATAGGTATGCAGCTGTCCAATAAAAAACGACAGATTTTTTTTTAATCCGACTACAGCTTAAATCGTCCATTGAATGGCCTATTCATACTTTACAAGGGCAAAGAAATAAAAAATACAGTTTGTTCCACTTTTGGTACAGCGCAACAGTTAGGTACCTGCACTTCAAAACATTTTTTGAAGCCACGACAAGTGAAACAATTTGTTATATTTTCACCAAATTGTGTAAACAGTTTCATATTGAATATAAATATTAACTAAGTAAGTAAATAAGTCTATTAGTATTGATCTAGGTGTTTCCATTTAGGTATAATTGGTAGGCGTGGAAACAGTACCTAGACCAAAGCCTTCCAACGTTAGGAAAGGCCTATGTCCAGCAGCGGTTGATTGATTGATTATAATTGGTACATACGTAAAAAATCTTAGTATATTTATCCGCATTTCGGAAGTTATTATTAGGTACCTATTAGCGTAAATATAGCAACAGTCCCCTATCACCGAATTTAAAGTGTCAAATCAATTTAAATGCACTTTTTATGACAGCTGGCTATATGTACCTAGGTATATGACAAGTTCATAGGTTCGTAAAATCGTTTTACACTTCCTGTAGACAGTGTGCGAGTGATATACTCACCTACTTACTTTTTATTTAAATCCTAGGTGTAAAAAAATGACAGAGTGTATGAACCGTAAAACGTTTTCTTATAAACCTCTCACTTGTCAGTGCCAGATACTATAGCCGGCTGTCATAAAAAGTGCGTACCGTAAAACGGGGTGAATAGAAATCAAAATGGTCAATGGAACATTTTTAATAACAAATTTTACAAAATTTTAACTAAGCTCATTGCCAGATATTTGATGATTCTATTATTACAATGAACTAGTCCAAATTTTGGTTTGACAGAAAATACTTAACTACAGAATTTAGCTGACCATTTTATTTCTATTCACCCTTCGATCTCTATTCACCCCGTTTTACCCGGTAGGTATTTAAATTCCTTTGCCACTTTAAATTCGGTAACACGGTAATTAGGAGATTGTTGCTCTATTTATGCTAGTAATAATGAGCTTATGATTTAAGTATAGGTACCAGGATCTTCTACATAGATAGATAGTTAACTCTTTATTGCACACAATAAGATAAAAATTACACTATGGACATTTTATTATTGCAAAATGTACAATGGGCGGCCTTATCGCCAACGGTGATCTCTTACAGGCAACCTTTGTATGGACAGGAAACATAGATTTAATACCTCAGTGACAGGAAAGAACAGAAAAGCCACAAGTTTTTATATTTAGGTACCTACTACTTGAATGTACACCGTCTAAAATAACGTGTAATAACGTTATTTGTCTCTCAAGTTACAGTAAACCACTATTGTCCGTTATCATTTGATTCCTTGAACAAACAATCCGAACTTGACCCGTATATTGAACCCGATTGACTAACAAAAAACATAATTACCTTATTCATTTCGAAGCCAACCATAGGTTCGACGGTGGGACAGCCGCCCAAATGGTAGGTATGTCCGAAAGCACCCGCGACAAACACGGCCAAAAGCCCTAACACTTTCAAACTCATGATTGTAAGAGACAAAACTTTACAGAACACAAAACACACGTTCGCGTTGACGGTCCGCCGGCAACTGAATGAACCACGTACCGCTTATTCAATATAAACAAACTAGATTGTTTCGACCTTTTGCTTTTGAGCAAGTTTACAGACTCCACCCGCTCGTTTCTTAGAAGTGTTGTTGAGTTCATTCATAAATCGAAAGGAAACATCAATAGTACTTAATCCTCCCTACTATGTTTTGAAAACGTTTGAAATGACGTGTTCTTGCGTAGAAATCTATGAACGTGATTTGAGGTCAAGTAAGCCGGTCTACCTTTTATTTAGTTACTAGCTGACCCGCGCAACTTCGTCTGCGTCACCCCGTTTTTGCAACATTTTTCATTCCTGCTCCGCTCCTGTTTGTTGTAGCATGATTTTATATACATATAAACCTTCCTCTTTAACCATTCTATCTATTAAAACAAACCGCATCAAAATCCGTTGCATAGTTTGAAGATTTAAGCATACAAAGGGACAAGAAAAATAGGGACAGAGAACGAGACTTTATTTTATACTATGTAGTGATAGTGATGATGATGATGAGCAATAGACACAGATGTGGTTCCAAAATGTGTTCAAAACTCTGTTTATATGCTTTATAGGTATGCGTTTTTGGGATGTCTTTTGATAATGATATTTAGTACTAATATCAAAACAATCCACGCGCGCCAATAGTAGGTACAGTGGACTTCAAAAGTTCCTGGAAACCTTAAGATCTATAATCCTTTGACAGACGTTCAAAACTATAGATAGCGTTATTAAGATAAACTAGTTCGATGTCTAATTGAAATATATACCTACTTATACATGTATTTTATATAACATACGTAAACTCATGCAAGTAGTATCGTAAACTTAACTAAGTAGGTACGTTAATAAGTAGATCTATTATCCACTAGCTTCTAAGACTAGTAGTTGTGTAGTGACATCACGTCATACAAATTTATTTTCAAATTGTCCAGGAACTTTTGGAGCCCACTGTGTATAATGTTTCTTAGCTAAAGTAGGATAAAATCACAAAAATGACCTAAACATATCTATGAATCAGTTGAAATGAATCAATTAAATTTAAAACAGCCCATTTGCATGGATAACAATCTAATTTAGTATTTCATGTTGACAGGACATACGAGCGAGGTAAATTAGTTCGAAATACAAATTACGAAAACTACGCAATAATTATTACACAATTAGCTATTTTCCGTGGTTGGGCACGAATATTAAAAAAAATATTAGCAACTATTGTAGCTGACTGTACCAATTATTTGCCTTACATATAAATTAATACGCTTTTACAAATAATAGGTATCTATAGCTTTTAATAAATATTATTTTCTCCTTAATTATGTTTATACATTACTAATGTTAGGTAAGTAAGTAGGTAGGTACTATTTAGTGATTCATAACAAAACAAAGACTGTTTGTCATACATTGTTTAAGATAACGATGTAAATTTTAACGGTCTACTCGATTTTCTACTCACCTTTCTACTCGACTCATATACTTAAGTTCTATCATCTATAGATACCGCAGCCTATGTTACTCATGGTGAATTTAGCTTTCCGACGGTAAAAGAATTTTTTAAATCTGTACCGTAGTATTTGATTTTACTAATTACAAACATACCTACTCATTAACAAAAATGATTTTTTTCTTCTATATAATATTAGTGTAGATTTTGATGTGGATGTGGACGCAGACGTAGACGTAGACGTAGATGTCCTCTGTTACGTGGCGGTAGTGAACGCGACTGCTACGTAGGAGGCGCGGGTTCGATTCCCGCTCAGTGAATATCAATATTTGCATTGGTCTGGGTGTTTCTATGTATAATATGTATATATTTACCAAAAATAGTATTTAAGTATATTTATCCGCTTTCTAGAACCCGTAACACAAGCTAGTTAAACTGTGCTTACCATGGGTCTAGGTGGCGTTATGTAGATTGTCCTAGAGTGATTATTTATTATTATGTAGACATAGATGCACAAACACGATCACTTCTACTGCGAACATAATTTTTACATTTTTAACCTACTTAACTACTACGTTAATGTAAATAGCAGTAATAAGATGACGTCATTAATTAATCATTTACTTGAATATAGTTCGTAGAAGCAAGCTCTTTACGTGTAATTGTACTAATTATTCAGATGTTTTAATACATAGAATACTTACTGTAAGTAAACAAAACATATACCTACATCTCCAAGAACCCAATACTTAATCTATTCCAAATTATAGCACTTCGTATGAACAGGTTTTATCTAAGCGGAGACCATTCACTGTTATTGGGGTATTTACGTACAATATTTATGTTAAATTAACACAGATAAAATAAAATAATATTTTTATCTAACATAACATAAATAAAGTCAAGCTTATATCTCCGACGGGGTAGGCAGAGGTGCTTGCTAGCAGTGCTAGCACCCACATTTCGATACTTTTATTTTCATTTTGTTTACATACGATAGACCATATCCTTAAAACTAGACCCCGGCCTCCAGAGTAAAGGCCTTACCATACCACCATATCCCTATTAAAACCGTTATCGACGTCTGTAGTAGGACACGCGTCTAGCATCAGGCAAACGGTATTACATACAGCCGAAAGTACGTTGTGTCCAACGAACGACTACGAAAATGACTGACAGCGCGCTTCAACTTGGGTCAAAAGATGTTGATTGTGAGGTAGACTCCTCCCTGTTGATCCAGAGTCATCTAAATAGCCCCCCTCGGATCTTAGAGAACCGAGTCCTCTGAGTAAATAGCCAACACAAAGACATTACCAAGAAACATAACATATTAGAACCAGTTTTATTAGCGGTAATTCTCCGCTGGAGCAATGAGTCATCGCTAAGTTGTTCTTTGTAGGACATCTACATAAAGCGGGTGACTAACGCAAGATGTTTAAAAACGCCGTGTTGAGGAAGCTTGGATAATAAGCCACAATAATTACGACATCAGAGTAAACATGAATCACGGTCTTAGGTTAAAGTCGAGAAGATTAGAGACTAGGTTTGTCAACACTTTTGTTAGTTCTCCTAGTGAATCATAATCCTTTGAAACGTTAGGTAATACTAAATATTATATGTATAGTGTTACCGTGGCTTTGAGCTTTTACGCGTAGGCTTTTTAGATAGATAGATAATTCTTAATTGTAGGTACACCTTAGAACAATGTTAGCAGTACAGTAATAATCATAAAGTTGCAATGTACAATTTTTACCCTATGTTTACGCTAAAAACAAGTTATAAGTAAGCAAGTTTGATATAAAACTGGTTGAAGATTTATCAAAAACTGCTACTAGTTTGTCTGAACATAATTACTATTTTATAGTTAGGTACCTACATATATTGAGACTGTCTGAAATAACTTGTAACCAAGTTTGAAACACATTTGCGTTCACACTTACTTTTTCTTTTTTTTATCGTGCGCTAAATCCCCACGAATACTACCTCCGCTAAAGCTGGTGGAGGTGATTAGGTCGGACTCGAACCGACTAAAACTCACGCCGTCCATGGGTCTTTGGTTGCCGGAGATGAGATTATACAAGACTCTCTATCTCTTTGAGATGACCCCTTTCCTCTAAAGTGGAAACCATGATGTCCCCGTCTAGCCCCCTGATGTGGGGAGACGCACTTTACGCCGCCGCCGCGGCCTTCTTCTAGGGTGACAGGCGGCTCTACCCGTCAACCCTCAGGCCCGACATTTGCGTTCACAGCAGACTTTTTTTTTTTTTTTTTTTATCGTGCGCAAAATCCCCACGGATACCACCTCCACCAAAACCGATGGAGGTGATTATGTCGGACTCGAACCGACCAAAACGCACGCCGTCCATGGGTCCTTGATTGCCGGAGGTGAGATTATACAAGACATATCTCTCGCACCCCGGCAGACCCGGGGACATCTCTGTTGAGATGACCCTCTTCCCCTAATGTGGGGACCATGGGTCCCCATCTAGCCCCTGTGTATGGGGTGGCATTTGCGCCATCGCCGTGGCCTGCTTCTGCTAGGGTGACCGGCGGCTCCACCCGTCACCCCCAGGCCCGCGCTCATGGGGGACGGAGGTCATTTTGCGACCTCCGACGTCCGAGTCGCCTCCGCTCATCGCGGGCAGTGCGGGCCCGGAGTCTTCTCCGAACCCGCTCCGCCTCCTCCTTTTCGAGCATTACTTGCTCGCAGAAGGAGGCGGCGGCTGCCCAAGCACTCGCGCATCGTACCATCACCGTGAGGAAGGTGGCGAGCGAGACAACTCCCACCCCTAGGGCTGTCACTAGGACCCGCCTTGGCGTCTCCCACGCCGGGCACTCGGTCAGCGTGTGCAGCCCCGAGTCCTCGCTCGCATCACAGTGATGGCACTCGGACGTTGGCTCCTTCTGGATCCGACGCAGGTAATCCCCGAAGCACCCGTGCCCGGTGATCACCTGCGTCAGCCGGTACGAGAGGCTACCGTGTGGCCTCTCTAGCCAGTCCCCCATGATGGGTCTTACCGCCGCTACTACAGCGTGCCCTGCGCGTGATTGCCCAAGTCGTCGTTCCCACTCGGCTACCATGTCCCCGTGGAGCTGGGACTTGACAGCCCGGAGCTCACTAGGCTCGGGTTCATGTCCCCGCTCCCGCGCCTCCTTTCGATACCGATATAGCACCGAAAGGGCTCTCGCATCCAGGATCGTTCACAGCAGACTGAAGTTTACGACATATTGCAACTTGTGAAAATATAATTATATTTAAACCTTGGTGTAAACGAGGGAATTATGTAGGGGCAGAACCCGCACGGATACTAATAGCGTCCCGTGCTCCAACTGATGACGTAACTGTACAGTGATGCAGTTAAGTGGTCTTCCCTACACGATTGAAATGATCTGAACAATCATTTAATAGGAGGAATTTGTATCATCATTTCAGCCACAGGACGTCCACTGCTGAACGTAGGCCTCCCCCATCGATCTCTAATCCGACCGGTTGGAGGCGGTCTGCATCCAATGGGTACCCGCGACTTTGACCATGTCGTCCGTCCCACGCTTCGTCTACTGGTACGCGGTTTTCATTCGAACCTTTCAGCTCCAACGGCCATCTGTTCTTCTTGATTACTCGACGCAGTTGGAGTATGAGGCCCATAAGCACTTGTGCTACACCCAGGTGGAGAGTCTAGGTGAAGCATGGTTATAGACACCCTAGCGAACAAACTAGCTATCTACAGAGCAAGATTTGCGATTGACGCAGAGACATTATGAGCTTAACGAACCCATCCTGTCTGTTCGTTGACTACTTGTGGTTACGTACCTACCCACGCACTGTACCTGTAGTTCTCGGCATATATGTATTATTATTAACCACCACCACCAACTTCAAATCCAAATCCTGATAAGACCGTCCAAAAAAGTATATTGGGTCCACAATACATACATATATGCCTACGATTACTGCACTTACCAGTTGTAGGGTTTTTACAATGTTACCTGTAATAATAGACCGATGACGTCTAAACGTGCTCTCTAGGGTACGACCAGACCACTGAAAATTATTAATATTCCTTTTTCTTTTTATTTAGGTATGGCACGTAATTTAACTTCACCTCGCCTGATATTAAGCTGAAGGCAAAGTCTCATGAAAGAGGATCACTATTGCAAACACGTTCAGTGCTACAATGGTGGCGCTCAGCTTGACGGCCTCATCAGATTTATAAAAATATGTAAAAATTCGTAGGCATGTCTAATGCAGGCGAGATCCTATCTTCACCGTGTCTCTGACGAATAAATTTTCATTTCATTCCATATACATTTTGCACTGAGCAGTAATTCGAACCTGTGCCTCTACACCGCCACACCACAGAGGCTGTCGGCGAACTGCGTAGGTATATAGTTTACATTTTCTGTTGCGACTGGGGTCAAAATATATGCCGGGAACTGTAACTATCTACGTACGATCTTTGGCCTTGTTTACTACTTTATGCAACACTAGCGGTTACGCGCGGTTCAGCCCGCGTGATATTTTGATTCCGTTATTGAAACTCATAGCAGGTAATCTGTGCCCATAGTAACATAATATCTACCTACTTCAGGTATGAAAAGTTAAGAGTAGGTATATTTCACAAACTGACCATTTTATTTTTCTGGGAAGACTATAGATTTTAGAGATTTGATGTTATTACACATCTACCACCAAAACACAGCTGCATTGACTACAAAAAACTGCAGCTCCATTCTGAAGAGACATTGGCCCATAAAATATATGCCCAGATGATTATATTTCATCGTGATCATTCATCATTTCAGCCGTAGGACGTCTATTGTAGAACATAATACAGGTTTCCTCAATCAACCTCCAATACGAATAGTTGGAGGTGGTCGGCACCCAACGGGTAACCGCGACTTTGTGTCGTCCATCCATAGTCCTACTTCTCGTCTACAAGTAAGTGGTCTCCTTTGGAGAACCAATGTACCCCACCTTCTGCCACTTCAGCTTGCTAACCTGGTGGGCTATGTCGGCAACGTTCGTTTGCCTATGGATCTCCTCATTTCTGATTCGATCCCGCAGAAAAAATCTGAGCATAGCCTTTACATAGCTCGCTGTGTGAACTTGAGCTATCTTATATAGGCATAACAAACTTACCTGTTAGCCACTTTCTAGCGACTTTTGGCAAGTTGAGAGACTCACATTTCTTGTAGTTGGCAACACTAATTTGGCCCTAGCAACACTGTGCAGTGCACTGACAGGTCTGTAGCAGAAGGTGGTCGATTTGATTTTTTTTAAATATTTCAATGTACATAATATAATTTAATCCATTAAATCACAGTAATTACCTAACTTCGACGACCTGTAAACGGTAGTCGATATCAGTTGTAATAAACAAATATGGAGAAGCTATCTATCGGTAAATATTTTGAACATATTCTAACCTAATCCCACACGTATGCAAAATTCTAAAGAAAATAATGTTTAGGTGAAATTTATACTTCGGAGAAGAGAGGTGACGACGAAACTGGAGATGGGACAAAAGGAAAACCCTACAAGACAATTCTGCAGGCTATGCGGAAAGCCGGCAAGGAACCTTTTCCAACTATTTACGTAGACTCGAAAGACGAAGCTAGGATTGATGACTATGATGTTGCGGCCAAATCCCAGTTAAAAAAAATTACCAAGATGTGGGTGAGAGAGCAGCACAAAGCAGCGGATAAAGCCAAAGCAGAGGATGAATCCAATGAGAAGAGACAACAAAACTTGGAAGAAGCCAAAAAGGTTGTGATCAAAGAAGATCCAAGTCTTCCTAAAGCCAAAATCATCAAGATAAGTGAAAGTGAGTATTGTATTATTGTATAAAATTTTATCTGCAACACAATTTTTCTTAAGGAGTAATGCCAATTTTTTGATTAATGTGTGAATTATTCATTATAAATTAAATCTCATTCTCATAAACTCACAACTATATCCCTGAATGAGTAGGCAGAGGTGCTAGCTCCCACATTTCGCCGGTTTATGATTTAGGTCCCAATGTAATAGGTGGCGAGCCTATTGCCATTAACCGGGCACTTATAATCCTGCGATAAATACACATAACTTCCAGCATGCCAGTCTGTGACAAATCATTTTTTTTTAAGTTGAATATAAGCTACCTGAATTGCTAATATTCTTTCTAGCTAAGCTCAATGGCCTGGTAAGGAATGGTTGCACATTGATTGTGTAATCACCAGGATTTGAACCCCACATCTTTCAATCGCAATGCCGACTCTTAAATCACTAAGTTATTGATTCTTCATAAAACATGCTATTTAAGTATAAGTATTTAATTTTTAACCATTTGCTGTTATCAAATTGTGCACATAAAAAGTAATTTAAAACTCCATATGAAGTTATCTATAAATACAGTAGATGATGCAATACTGCAAATATTGCAATCATGCATATTGATAATAATTCTTAACAACATACAATTTTATTGCCGAGCTGAGGAATTTTATAAGGAAAATCTTTATTGATGTTTATTCTTATTAGACTGAAAGAGGCAGACCCCGGACTCCGTGGTAAGGCTTCGGAAGAGATTGGGTTTATCGCAAGCATTATGATAAGGATAAATTCAGTTGGATAAGTGGATGATGCAATACTGTAAATATTGCATATATGCATATTGATAATAATTCTTTACAACACACAATTTTATTCCTGAGCTGAGGAATTTTATAAGGAAAATCTTTATTGATGTTTATTTCTATTAGACTGGAAGAGAAGCCTTATCCTGAACTCTGAAGTAAGGCTTTGGATGAGACCGGTTTAAACGCAATTATTAAGAGACTATTACATTTTATTTATTTATTTAAACTCTTTACACAAATAAAGGCATATTTAATGCCATGGAAGTGAATGCTTAACTTGTAGCTGCTCATTTATAGACACACTAGCTGATGCCCACGGCTTCGCCCGCGTGGAATTTTGTTCCCGTTCCCGCAACCCTTGGGAACCTTTTCCCGGGATAAAAAGTAGCCTATGTGTTATTCCAGGTTCTAATCTACCCCTGTACCAAATTTCAACCAAATCAGTCCAGCCGTTTATGCGTGAAAGAGGAACAAACATCCATCCATCCATCCAAACAAACTTTCGCATTTATAATATTAGTATTATATTATAGACACATAAGTAAATAAATATTATTCTGACGTTTTCGATGTGACGTTAGATTCGTCATTCTCTTTACTTCTCTTTTTTTTCTTCCCGCACGCACCTTAGGGGTGGTAAATACTTTGAGGATTTTTAAGAGTGATTATGTATAATATGTAGCTATTAAAACTATATTTCAACAGCCAGTGATAACCGAGGCCAGCGTATCTGCGTCAAGGGCTGGGTTCACCGTCTGCGGCGACAGGGCCGCGCCCTAGCGTTCCTTACAATTCGCGACGGTACTGGCTACTTGCAGTGTGTACTCAATGGTGTACTGTGCCAGACTTATAACGCCCTAGTTCTGTCTACCGAGTCGTCTGTCGCGCTATACGGCAAGTTAGAAGTCGTGCCTGAAGGGAAAATGGTGAGATTATTGTCGTTTATTTTATTTAATACTAGATCTAGATCTTGACTGCATATCTGCAGCCATAATTAATACTTCTACCTCATAGGATTGACATATCATCATCATTCTCTGAGCCTATTCCCAAGTCAGTTGAGGTCGGCTTTCTAGTCTAACTAAGATGCGGCTGAACTTCGATATTTTCCGTGAAGCTACTGCCATGGAATCCCCACAACCAAATTGGCGATCGAGGTCATGATTATGGCATGTCAATTTGACTTTACCTCGCCTCATGGTAAGCTGAGGGTAAAATTTTAGAAAAGAGCTCTCACAAAGAGATTCCACAAACATATACAGCGATACAATGGTGGTGCGTAACTTGATGGCCTTATCAGATGATGGCTACCCTACTCACCCTACACATATAAGATTTTTATTAACCATATTATTCTGTAGAGCGAAGGTACTTACCCAATTGGATGACTATATTGAAAGAAACCTACGTCCTCTCTCCGCCATCAGGTGCATTTTATGCTTCGGTATGGCCTGGCCCTCTAAGTGGGGGCTATAAAATAAAAGTATTCAAAAATCCTAAAATAATCATTTACTGTTGATACCCGACTGTACAATGTCAATAACCACTTTGTTCTTTTGACAGGCGCCCGGTGGTCATGAGCTGACGGTGGATTACTGGGAGTTGATTGGTCTGGCGCCGCCAGGTGGCGCGGACGCGATCCTCAATGAGGAGGCTCTGCCTGATGTTCAGCTGGATAACAGGTTCGTTTAGTTTATTTGTATTTTCAGTTTTCGTCTACTTATGTATTGGTTTTCGTCCTAGCTTCTTACCATCCAGTGAAGTGTAGTCAATTTAGTCAGGATATTGAAAAATCTTACATATAAACTCAACGATAGTCATTCTGCGCATGAAATTCGATTGCGTGATGCAGGATTGTTAGATTTTAACTGAGACTATATGCAAACTCTATAGACGCAGTGATGGTTACTGCAACGCGGTATAGTAAATAGTTGAATCAATGAATAAGCCTATTGCAGTCCACTGCTGGACATAGGTCTCTCCCAATGTTTCCACGCTGGCCAGATCGGTTGGTACAGGGTTTGATTTCGAGATTTCCTTCTCTTGCAGTGGTATCGTCTGCGTTTTTAGATAATTAAATAATATTTAAATACTATCTACTTTAGTACTACTTAACATATTAATTCATTAACAGTTTATGGAATAAAATTGACACTAGCTGTCCACACGTAAAGCGTATTTCTAGCCGTTTTTGCGATGCAGTTTGTTAGCAATAACGGTAAGGTAGAGATCGAAGGGTGAATAGAAATAAAATGGTCAGCAAAATCCTGTAGTTATTTTCTTTCAAGCGAAAATTTGGACTAGTTCGTTGGACTACACGTATCGTGAAATATCTGGTAATAAGCCTAATTAACCTTGTGAAGGAAATTCTTTAGAATATTCCATTGACCATTTTATTTCTATCCACACCTGGATCTCTATTCACCCCGTTTTACGGTACTTAATTGTACGAGTATATTGTGAAATGATTTCAAGTAGTAGTAATGGCCGCGGTAGCCTAGTGGTATGGGTAATGGACTGCTGAGACGAGGTCTCGAGTTCGATCCCAGGTTTTACCATGGCTCACACCAATGACTTTTCAATGCTTTTCGAAGTTATGTGTGTATTTATCGCAGGTTTATAAGAGCCCGGTTAATTTTTTTTTAATATTTCAAGTAGTTCAGCACCTTGTAGCTAGATGGCGTTGATACATTTACCATGTCCTGCAGACACATAATGATCCGCGGTGAGAACACGTCGAAGGTCCTGCGGGCGCGTGCGGCGGTGACGCGCGCGTTCCGCGAGCACTTCGCGTCGCGCCGCTACACCGAGGTGACGCCGCCCACGCTCGTGCAGACGCAGTGCGAGGGAGGCAGCACGCTCTTCAAGTTCAGCTACTTCGGGTAAGGCTTTATGGAACACAATAAATTAATTGAAATTGAATTGAATTGAAGCTTATTGCGGAAGTGAATTAAATACCACTGTTTGATATTACCGACTCTATTTGATACGTCACGACATAGTGTAAAACAAAGTCGCTTTCTCTGTTCCTATGTATGCTTAAATCTTTAAGTGTCTAAACACACTATACGCCTTATATATATTTAAACGGAGGTAGGAAACGACGGTATCTCCCGTCCGAAATGAGCTGTCCAACTGGGGAAGTACCTCCGCCCTACAGAAGACCGCGGCTACTAATAACAATATGTTGCGTTGCCGGCGGTAATTAGGGTAGCCAGAGCTCACTATACCCCTCCTTCCCCTCCCCTTCCTAGCCTCCCCACCCCTTCCCAGCTCTCCCCCTTTCCCTTCAGGGTGGGCAGCGCGTGTGTGACACCCTTAGTGTTGCGTACGTTCATAGGCCACGGTGGCCGCTTTCCATCAGGTGGGCCGTGTGCTAGTCTGCCACCTACGTAGTATAAAAAAAAAAAATACCACAGTTTGAAATTACCAACTCTATTTGATAAATCCATCAAGAACCAAGCGGTTCGGTGAGTCTTTTCTCTGCCACACCATTAAGTCCTGGAATTCCTTGCCGGCGCACGTGTTTCCTTCTTCCTACAGTCCCAGGTCCTTTAAGCGCGGCGTAAAAACGCATCTGATGAGGCGTCCAGCTGAGCGCCACCATTGTAGCACTGTACGTGTTTGCAATGGTGACCCTCTTTCATGAGACTTTGCCTTCAGCTTAACACCAGGCGAGGTGAATTCAAATTGACATGCCATGAAAAAGAACACTACATAGTATAAAACAAAGTCGCTTTCTCTGTCTCTATGTATGCTTAAATCTTTAAAAATACGCAACGGATTTTGATGCAGTTTTTTAATAGATAAGAGTGATTGAAGAGGAAGGTTTATATGTATATAACGTCATGCTACAACCGGTGCATAGTAGAAGTGCAAAATGTTGCAAAAACGGGGTGACGCAGACGAATGATGATTTACCTAATTATTTGATGAATTGTTACGAAGTACTAAACCGATAGAAGTGAAAATTTGTTAACTGTATCGTCATAACTCTGAAGTTATGAGCTTAGAGAGAAGATAGGCTCCAGCCAATCTGAATTGGCTGGAGCCTATCTTCATAACGTGATGGAAGGTAACGATGACGCGAGTTCCATGATTTTTGGTAACCCGAAAAGCGTTCAATACGCCTGAAGTAGATTTCACTTCAGAAATATTATGTTTACAGTGCAGAGGCGTACCTGACCCAGAGTTCGCAGCTGTACTTGGAAACCTGCTTGGCCACGCTAGGCGACGTTTACTGCATCGCTCAGTCCTACCGAGCAGAACAGTCACGGACTAGGAGACATCTGGCTGAGTGAGTATAACATATTATCATTATCATTCTGAACCTTTTCCCATATTAGTTAGAGTCGGCTGTCCAGTGGCTGACCTTCGATATTTTTTGTGAAGTGACATCGGACCTCCACGACCAAATTAGCGATATGGAAGTTATGTAGTTTGACTAGTTGGACCTTGTAGTCTCCAACTACTTGTATTAACTACTATACTGTTCGTATGTCAATTAGGACGGCTTAAATGCTCTTTGAGGAACGGAACAACCTAGACCAATTCAAATAGTTATACTCATGCATCCATATATTTGTAATGAACTGAAATCGAACCTGCAACCTCCAACGTAGCACTCGATTGGTCTACCGCTACACCAAGCACAGAGGTCGACAACAACAAAGACATGTGGAGGTACGGGATGTGATGTCCCTCCAACACAAAGGGACTATACGTCATAGATAAAAAAAAAAAAAAACGAATGCATTTTGGCTAGGCCACCTGGATTCCTAGTGACGTAGTAGTTCGCCTTACTATCGCTAGATGGCGCTGGAATCAAAGAATCACAATCATACTAGACACTTTGTTTTTCCTACAGGTACAGTCACGTGGAAGCTGAGTGTCCATTTATTACATTCGACGATCTGTTGGATAGACTAGAAGACTTGGTAGTAGATGTGGTGGATAGAGTGCTAGCTTCTCCTGAGGGTCACCTGGTGTACGAGCTCAACCCCAACTTTAAGGTAATTCACATAACATGTAGGGTGATAGGGTAACTCTCTCGAAAACGAAAAAAAGGGATACCACTGACCATTTAAACAAAATTAGACTACTGGTTTTTATTGCACTACTTTTTTTTGGTAAGTACCAGAATTTTTAACCCTTTTATTAGCATTATTGCGTGAATTATGCCAATAGAAGGGTTAAAAATCCTGGTACCAAAAAAAGGTTTCGTTTACGAAAGCGTTCCCCTAATATCCCGTATGCATATGCCGCCAAAATTCCTGTAAATCCTGTCTAGAAGATAATATAAATATAAACCTATTCAAATATATTACAATAATACCTTTACCTTACAGAAACCGGAGAGGCCATTCAAACGTATGACGTATCCCGAGGCGATAGAATATTTACGCGCCAACAATATCACGAAGGAGGATGGTTCCTTCTATGAGTTCGGGGAGGTGTGTAAGAGTTACTAAACATTCACTCATAGAGTAGAATAATTTGTGGTCTGATTTGTTATTAAGACGTCTTTGATTCAACAGTACACCTCTAAGACTGCCTTCACACAAGCGTTTATCCAGCGTAGGCGTTCGATAAACGTATGCGCAACGCAGACGCTGCGACAACGCAACGCATACGTCGTGTTGTCGCGGCGTCTCTACCCGAACATTGAGTTCGCTGCGCTAGCGTCGGGCGTTCAATTAACTGCCGAGCAAACCTTCATATGGTCCAGTAGAGACGCAGCGACAACGCAGTCCTAACGCTCGATAAACGCTAGCGTGAAGGCAGCCTAACGTCTAACACCTCTGGTTTTGTAAGTGCCATTTGGAGGTCTATACGGAATAAATGATTTTTGACTTTTGTAGGACATTCCTGAGATGCCAGAACGCAAAATGACAGACGCCATAGGTGTTCCAATAATGTTGTGCAAGTTCCCGGCGGCCATCAAGTCGTTCTACATGCCGAGGTGCAAGGACGACCCGCGGCTGACCGAGTCGGTCGACGTACTGATGCCGGGAGTGGGAGAGATAGTCGGCGGTTCCATGAGGATATGGGACCATGAGGAACTTATGGAAGGTAGGCTTAGGAGATATCAACTTGTTCATCATTGTCTGAACCTTTTTCCAATTCAGTTGGGGTCGGCTTTCTAGTCCAACTGTGATGCAGTTGAACTAAGATATTTTCCGTGAAGCGACTGCCATGTCACCTCCACAAACGATGGTCTAATGACCAATGGCGATATCGAAGTTCCAAGTTAGACTGGGTGGACTTTTGAGGGCTACAACTACCCGTAACAACTGCGATAGATGTTTGGACTTTTTTCGCCCCGTTTAAAAGACCCGGGACTGTAGGAAGAAGGAAACACGTGCGTCGGTAAGAAATTCCAACAATTAATGGTGCGGCAGAGGAAAGACTCACCGAACCGCTTGGTCTTGGATGGACTTAAACCGACTTAAACGAACGCTGTCTTTGGATTTTTAGTTACCGGAGGTGAGATAGTAGCCAACATATTCCTCGCACCCTGACTGACCCGGGGCCCTCTCTTTCAAAATGACCCCTCTTTCGGGTGTAAACACCACGGTGTGCCCGTCTAATTGTCAAAACTAATAAAACAAGCATCTAAATAATAAAACTCTTTGTTTCAGGCTACAAGCGGGAAGGTATCGACCCCTCTCCTTACTATTGGTACACTGATCAGCGCAAGTTTGGCTCTGTCCCTCATGGCGGCTATGGGCTAGGTTTGGAGCGGTTCCTATGCTGGCTACTCGATAGGTACCACATACGCGAAGTCTGCTTATATCCGAGGTTCCTTGACCGTTGCACTCCTTAAAAAGTCAGAAATAAACGCTTTGGACTCGATGGTAATGTCTGTGCATTATATCTACTGTGTGATTTAAAAAAAATACTTATCCAATGTCGTGTTCGAAACTTAAATAGTTTTTTTTTTGCAAATTTTAAAATTGTTTTAAGGAAATATGGTTTGAATATTTTCTATTCCTAATAAAAAAAATAGTAACCTATGTATGTAATCAGCTTGTTTTCAATCCCAAAAAACATTTACATACATATGTTCACCTATTTCCCTTCGAGTAGGCAGAGGTAAATTGCTACCCACATTTTAATAAACACTTACAAGCATTTAAAACTTCTTTAAACTCAGATATTAATTCACAGACATTTTTGTTGAGTTATACATACTTCTTATTTGAGTTGTTATTTCATCTAAATACTGAATTATTGCAAAAAACAAACAATGTATGCATTTTTGCTGATTTTGAAGACTGTAAAATGAATTAATATGCGTTTCTTTTTCTGCTGACTCAAATAATTATTCTCGCGGTCTACTTATTGCTTGCATTCGCATAACGTGTGTCGTTCTAAATTTATTCTAAGTGGCATTATTATTAAGAAAAGAAAATATATGATAATAATAGTAAGTTTTTATTGTTAAGTCTGTTTTCTTATAAGATAAGCAGGTGGAATGAGTTACATTTATTTTGTGTAATATATTTTGAACAGTCTGGTTTGAATATGACATTGCTTATTGGAAATATTGTACAATATTTTTAGATTTTAAATTGATTTGATTATTCAAATTACTGTTTTTTAAAGGGATATTTAACATATTTATTTGTTATATCGCGTTTTCGATATTTCGGCTTAGTTATAAGCTCTGGATGTAGAAATGTACCAACGATTCCAAGCCTAAAATTAGAAATACATTAGGTACGTAAAAAAAATTTGCACGATTTGACAATATTGTTAGGACTGTGTTGCCTTCACTTTATGGGGTCGTTGGTTTTACTATATTGTAGTGCAACGAGCTAATTTATCAAACTCCAATTTTAAAACTTATTTTATAGTTTACAATCATATTCTAAAAAAATTACATACTAAATTGTACAAAAATCTAAAGTCCCGTCTCAACTTTCACTTTGTCTAATTATGTATAAATATCTCAAAAGAATTTTTTTCGTTTAAAATTCCTTTGTTGTTGAATAGTTACCGTAAAATGGGGTGAATAGGAATCCAGGGGTTAATAGAGATAAAATGGTCAATAGAATTTCTTAAATAATTCCGTTTACTACTTTTTAAATTAGCTGGTTGTCAGATAATTGATCATACTGTTATTACAATGAACTAGTCCAAAGTTTCGCTTGACAAAAAATAAATACAGAAATTAACTGACCCATCTTATTTCTATTCACCCTTTGATCTCCATTCACCCCGTTTTACCCGGTAACTAAAATGCCAGCTGTAAAAATTATTGCCAGTCTTAAAATACTATAAGCTTCGATTTGTAAGCATTTTGAATTTATTCGGTAAGATATAATGCTTGCATTCCATTTTTTGTTGAATTCAGCTCAATGCTACTGGTGTATCAGATTTTTTCATTTAAATACAGTTTTTAAAGTTACTCTGTTCTTTATTTTTACCATTAAGCTACAGATGCTTAAACATTAATAATTAATATATTAATAATATCATCGGCACGCCACGAAGGCTGTTTCGTGGCGTGGCGGTAGTGCACGCGACTGCTACGCACGGGGCGCGGGTTCGATCCCCGCTCAGTCCATAAAGTTGTATGCATAAATATGGCTGTTTGCACTGGTCTGGTCGTGCCGCCGAGAGCACGTTAATCCGTCGGTCCCGGTTGCCGTACAAATATCTATGTGCCATACAAACGTCAATAGCAGTAGTTACGGGTAGTTGGAGCCCTCAAAAGTCCAACCAGTCTAACTTGGAACTACGATATCGCCATTGGTCATTGGACCATTGGTTGTGGAGGTCATCGATATTTTCTGTGCAGTGCCATCAGTCGCTGCACAGAAAATATCGAAGTTCAGCCGCATCACAATTAGACTGGAAAGCCGACCCCAACTGAGTTGGGAACGAGTTCAGAGTATTTTGAGCGAAGGATTTTAGGTTATTATAGTAGGGCCTAGCCAAAATGCATTCGTTCCGAATCTACATTCGTCATCGCTTTGAAAATGTATGGGAGTGACATTTTGGCTAGAGCCCAGTGTCTCTACTCAATTCCGTAACTCTCGGGTCTATGGAGTCCCGGGTCTTTGGAAGGCGTGCGTCGAGCCGAAGCCCAGACGTAGAGGCCCTTTTTAGAGAATTTAATAATGGTGGAAACCATCCGTCCCCAAGCGCACAATATGATACACCCGGAGATGGTCTCCGCCAGGTGCATAGACTATTGCTGTGCAGCACTACGGCCGCTATGGAAACTAGGTCATGGGCTACGGGGTTGAATATTGGATGGACTGGTAAATGGGCTAAGGGAGGAGACTAACGGACGCCTAACGTATCAGTAAGTTTCAATTTTTTTCAAAAGGCAGGCGATGACTTGCCAACTCATTGCATGGGCCCCATTAAAATAGCCATGAGAATGGACATGGAGCAACATCCTTTATGACTCCTAGGTGACAGTTTCGAATGCGACCAGGATTATTGCAGGGATAATGGTGAAGATGCTATAATAAGAAACTTTTTTATGGACTTCTATTGCGTAGCAGTAGAGCGTTCAACAATGTATGATTTTAGACTGACATGGTCATTTACATATTCCCTGTTAAATATATCGAGATATTTACCATGTTTGTTGATTTGAATCAAAGTTGAGTACATTATTGAATCGCGATCGAGTATCTATAGTGTGAGAACGCGGTCAGTGGTAGTGGCGGCGCACGTAGTAAACGAGTGAGAAAGAGGGTAGACCGATACGGTTGGCCACAATAAGAACTAGCTCGGCGGTCGTCAGTACACCGTGATCACGGCGCTTGCAACAGCGCCGAAATATCGGTTACAACACAAACACAACAACTAGCTGTACGGTCGTCAGAACATCATGATGCTTTACTATATATAATAATCTATGACCGTGATCATGGCGCTTGCAACAGCGCCGAAATATCGTGTGGTCCTCTGTGGCCGGACCACAGTTTAGTACTCAGATGCTATAGTTTGAAATAATACCTACCTAAAGTCTACTTTCATCGGAATATATGTATATATTTAGTACCTCAAGAGATTTCTTTTTAATTAACAATTTATGTGGTCCGGCTGCAAGGCAGCACTCTCTGGCCGCGCCACCTCAAATTAAATAGAATATAATGAACTATTAATAAATCAATATTACGAAAAAAAACTACCTAAAGAGTACCTTGCATACGACAAATATGGTCCAATAAACCCCTTTAGTTAAGAAGTTATTGGTCGTAGGGTGTGGTCCGGCTGGAAGGTACACTCTGCAGCAAGTCAATTTTACAATATTTAATATTAACTATCCATAAATAAATTTATATAATAGTACCTTTTCTCTACTCTTCGTTGATACTGTTTTCTTTCGAGGAACTATTCATTTTGATTACATTAATCTTTAATGAATGTGGCGCGGCTAGGGAGGATTACTTTCAACAAATATAACGAAATATGTTCTATTTCTTTATGCCAACGAGAACTGTATAAAAAGTACTTTATAAAAAGACCTGGACTTCATCTATAAACTTTTATTTTTATTACCAACAATGATTTTGAAAAATGTGCACTTTTTGGTCTTTGTTTACCTATCTACCTAAGAATAGAAGAATTTGACGAAGTACATACCTACTGAAAATTTTGGTTTAATATAAACAATAAGTATACGAAAACAAATTATATATTGATACTATATATTGAAACTTGGGAAACATGTGATGATTTAAGTACTAAAGTTACACGGAAAAAACGTGTCCGTCAGAATGGCTGGTTGCCTAACTCATTTAGCATCGAGACAGTGATTAAAAATTGCTACCTAGTTGCTACTATTTGCTACTTGCAATTAAATAATTGCTACCTCATTAATTTTGAAAATATATAAGAAATAACAACGTCACCAGCCAGCCAGAAAAAAAATACGAACTATAGATTAATGTAATCAAAATGAATAGTTCCTCGAAAGAAAACAGTATCAACGAAGAGTAGAGAAAAGGTACTATTATATAAATTGATTTATGGATAGTTAATATTAAATATTGTAAAATTGACTTGCTGCAGAGTGTACCTTCCAGCCGGACCACACCCTACGACCAATAACTTCTTAACTAAAGGGGTTTATTGGACCATATTTGTCGTATGCAAGGTACTCTTTAGGTAGTTTTTTTTCGTAATATTGATTTATTAATAGTTCATTATATTCTATTTAATTTGAGGTGGCGCGGCCAGAGAGTGCTGCCTTGCAGCCGGACCACATAAATTGTTAATTAAAAAGAAATCTCTTGAGGTACTAAATATATACATATATTCCGATGAAAGTAGACTTTAGGTAGGTATTATTTCGAACTATAGCATCTGAGTACTAAACTGTGGTCCGGCCACAGAGGACCACACGAAATATCGGTTGCTTAATAAAACCAACAAAGATAGTAACTAAATATCCCGAAATATTTAACAGTGAATATGAGCGTTCAACTAATTGTAGTCAGAGGTTATCGTTCGCTTCAAGTGCAATTTTTTGTTTATTTGAATATTCAGTATACTTCATGTCTACTATCAACTATGTCCCTGAATATTCTTTTATTTAATAACTACTAGCTGACCCGCGCAACTTCGTCTGCGTCACCCCGTATTTGCAACATTTTTCATTCCTACTCCGCACCTGTTGTAGCATTATGTTATATGCATATAAACCTTCCTCTTTAACCATTCTATCTACTAAAACAAACCGCATCAAAATCCGTTGGAAACTGCAAATATAAATAAACAAAACGAACCTGTTATCCTGCTGAACATCAGGCAGAGCCTCCTCATTGATGATCTCGATCGAGTTAAGACAATTAGAGATTACTTACTTCTTTGATTTCAGGCAGCATGAGCACTGTGGCGGGTAACTGGTCATTAAATCGATTCAGACACACATTCTGACCAGTGGTATTGTCACCAAAATAAATCGCAGCAAAATAACTGAAAAATCGAAGAAAATCAACGACCACACCACCAATAGACATCGTATTACTGGGGACACATTTCTGGCAATGATTTCGGCTGATAAATAATAATAACACTGCCACCCAAAACATCACCAAAGGCTGGGTTTGGGAGTCAGAATCTGCATCTAAAGTAACTACTTACATTTACATGTGAACTAAATTTATGCGCTAATAAACTTATTATTATTATTACTTAATATAAACTCACAGGCAGAGGTACTAGCAACCACATTTCGCCAGTTTATGGTTAGGTCTCAATGTAATATAGGTGGCGAGCCTATTGCCATTATTTATTATTTATAACATACTGGATGACCCGCGCAACTTCGTCTGCGTCACCTCGTTTTTGAAACATTTTTCATTCCTGCTCCGCACCTGTTTGTTGTAGCATGATGTTATATACATATAAACCTTCCTCTTTAACCATTCTATCTATTAAAACAAACCGCATCAAAATCCGTTGCATAGTTTTGAAGATTTAAGCATACAAAGGGACAAGAAAAATAGAGACAGAAAACGCGACTTTATTTAATACTATGTAGTGAAGCCAACGTTAGAAGTCAGTCAACCTGTGTTAATCACGTACCTACGTGGTCTGTAAACATTCGGCGTTTGTGTGTTAAATATTTATGCAAAGTATGTTAAAATAACCTACTACTTGCTCAATAAATGGTTTGATTTATTATTTAGACATCGAACATTCACGCAAATTTCATTTTATAATTAAGTTAAATACATTCATGATCTGAGTTACATTTATTTTAGTAAAAGAAATTGTTGTATGGTCGTTGAAAACCACTGACATTTTTTAGTTTTAGATTTCATACTTAACATGAAAAGGTACTTATAGAATACATAAATCATCAACCGCGGTAGCCTAGTGGACTGCAGAGACGAGGTCTCGGGTTCGATTCCAGGTTTTACCATGGCACACACCAATGACTCGATGCTTTTCGAAGTTATGTGTGTATTTATCGCAGGTTTATAAGTGCCCGGTTAATACCAACAGGACGTTCCTTAGTAAGTATGAACTCTAAGCACCGGTATGAACTGTATCGAAAATGTTTTTTCATGAAATTATAGTTACATTTAGCTTTACCGATAGGATGGACATTGAAAAAAATTGCGTAATTTTTTATGCTGATATATTGATTGCTAGAAGTACTACCAGAGGTTCTTACAGCCTGTATATATACAAAGACATTACAGTTCATTTACTTCACTTTACTCTGATTCTGTAGAGCATTTTTCAATAACTATTTATAACATGACTGGCGAAATGTAGGTGCTAGCACCTCTGCCTACCCCTTCGGGGATATAGGCGTGATTTTATGAGGGAGAGTTTATTTATAACATCGGTTTTAATTACTCTACAAAGTTATATAACTGTGCGCTGTGTGTGTTATCCAAAGTAAATCGATCTAAGTTGGACTTTAAAACACACCCAATATTACCCACATCTCATTCGCAATACGGTAGGCATAAACCATGCTTTTACTTGCAACAATACTCCTCTTTTGCTCTTTCCACTTTCATAATCGTTACTCCCCATTTGCGAGTATTCTTAACCCTTCTTTAAAATGTCTGTACTCTGATCGACGTAGATAGATAGATACACCTATTATAAGCCGGTGCATTTAAGAAAGGTTTTATAAATGGCGGCTTGTACTACCAAGTTGTAGCAACGCAAGTACAAGCCGACATTTAAGAATCCTTTCTTTTATGCATCGCGTCAAGAGCACAGAGCGTGAAGAAAATAAAGATCAATATTTTTTTTTGTGTTGACGGTACGCGCGTGAGTGAGTATAGATAGTACTAGTGTGCGAGCGAGAGGAAGTGATAAGGTCCGCCATTTATAAAACCTTTCTTCAATGAACCAAGTTATACGACCCTTATCGACCCATTCACTATCGGGTTTATATGTCCAACCCAATATGACATGCCCAAAAAGCTGAATTATGAAAATTTACCTGTTCTGTGCATGAATCGTGTTTTTTTCATGTGTAACAACACACGGCCGCGGTGTAAACTCTTGGCTAGAAGTCGGAAAGCGCGCGCTACCTCACATGGTCCGTACATTACCCTCGCTCGATAGGGGACGAACGTAGCCGCGGGCGATGCCCTCGCTTACCATTTTATGTATAGTCTGTTGATATCACCAATATACTTAATTGTAAGTACTATTAATCACCTTAAATAGGACATTCACCGTACAACACTTAGTAGACACCATTTTATTAGAACTGCATTCAATACTTCGAGCTTTTGTGTAACTCATTTTTTTTTATGGTACGTCAATTTGACTTCACCTCGCCTGATGTTAAGCTAAAGGCAAAGTCTCATGAAAGAGGGTCACCATTGCAAACACGTTCAGTGCTACAATGGTGTCGCTCAGCTTGACGGCCTCATCAGATGCTTTTTCACGCCCCGCTTAAAGGCCCTTTGCGGCACAGATTAAAAAATAGTTACTTCGTGGTTGCGGTCGATCTTCTGTCTGCCGCAACTACAAAACCGTTGATATTTGTTGTGAGGTGACTGCCATAAGGCCCTCTACAACTTAGTTTTATAGTAGTATATACAGAAATTGGTAAGTAACTTGGCAAGAACCGTCAGCGCATCTGAGACGATTTTTGGATATTTTGATTCAATATAAATAGCGGCATTCTGGTGAATGAATAGAATAATGACAAGCACTTCTTGTGCCTCTAAGTGTACGATGCACGAACTTACCCCACTACTACAAAACCTTGCCAAGTTAGATGCCGTGCACTATACCTATTGTATCGTTCTGTAGTTAGACGGGCGTCGGACCCATGCTTCAACTAGGCTCTACCAGGTGAAGCACGGATACTAATAGAGTCCCGTGCTCCAACTGATGTTAGGTACAGTCAAGTTATTAACATAAATACCTACTTTATTAAACACGATAGAATTTATTTTAACACATATTTTCCAAGAAAAGATTTTTTCTTTTTCTAATTCATTATTATTGCACTTACATACAAGTTTATTGCTATTAAATAATTGTTTAGATCACTTGAATCGTATAAGGAAGACCATTTAACTACACTACTGAATTCTAACGTTATTAGTTGGAGCACGGGATCCTATTAGTAACCTTGTTTTACTCAGGTGAAGAGCCTAGGTGAAGAATAGATTCGACCCCAGTTAAACCAGCCAGATTGTGAGACTATTTAAGGCTCGAACTATCCGATGGCTTAACCCGCCTTACTGATCTAGCAGTCGCCATTGGTCATTGGACCATTGGTTGTGGAGGTCAGATGGCAGTCGCTTCACGCAAAATATCGAAGTTAAGCCGCATCACAGTTAGACTGGAAAGTCGACCCCAACTGAGTCGGGAAAAGGTTCAGAGAATGATGACCAAGAGAGGCGACCATCATTCTACATGGTTGAGTGCATCATTACGTTTTTATGAATTTTCTGTAGGTATCTAATAATATATTGTGTTCATGTACTGACGGAGGAAGAATATCACCACCCCATCTTATCCGTAGGTTGTCGTAAAAGGCGACTAACGGATAACGCAGACAATATCACTATGAGAGTAGGAAAATTCGAAATTAAACCCCGTACCAACCCGTCTGACCAACGTGAATACAGTACGCAAAAGTCTCCTTACATTGGAAGACGTTTATGTCCAGCAATGAACTGTAGTAGGCTAATTGAAACATAACATGACATAAACTCACGCTTATATCCCCGAAGGGGTATGCACAGGTGCTAGCACCCACATTTCGCCAGTTTATGTTTTAAGTCCCAATGTACTAGGTGGCGAGCCTATTGCCATTATCCGGGCACTTAAAAAACCTGCGATAAATACACACATAACTTCGAAAAGCATCGAAATGTCATTGGTGTGTGCCATGGTAAAACCAGGGATCGAATCCGAGAACTCGTCTCAGCAGTCCATTACCCATACCACTAGGCTAACGCGGCTTTATAAGGCAATTTTTTTTTTTTATTTATGCACGTCAATATGACTTCACCTCGCCTGATGTCAAGCTGAAGGCAAAGTCTCATGAAAGAGGGTCACCATTGCAAACACGTTCAGTTCTACAATGGTGGCGCTCAGCTTGACGGCCTCATCAGATGCTTTTTCACGCCCCGCTTAAATATAATTGATTGATTGATTGTGTAAATTTAATGTTTGAATCAATAGAATACAATAAAAAAAACTACTCTCTTACTGTCGTGAGACCTTAAATGCAAAACGCTGTTTTGAATTATTTTCATAATTTTTTTAATAATGACGATATTTTAAGAGCCCTGTATAAAGATAGCTTACCTATTTAATGCAGTGTTCCGATACAGATGAACGTTTAATACGGTCAAACAGGTTAAACTGTAGTGTAAGTGTACACCAAGTATAAAAAGATACAGATCGAAATACAATGCAACGATAGTAAATACAATTGGCGGCCTTATCGCTCTGCGGCAATCTCTTACAGGCAACCATAGGATGGAGAGAAAAAGCAGGAGAAAAGAGTTTCTGGGCAGTTTGGTGTGCAACAATATTATGTGGAGAAAATAATAGTAAAAAGTCAAACACATGGACACAATAAGCTACCTAATATGCAACATGTACATATACACATACATACACACACCTATTACCATATATACATACATCCATACACACATAATTAGGTATACACAAATATAACATACAATATAAGTAGACATAGGTACTTGCTATTGTTTTCAGCGAGTACCTATCCCAATAATATTCCTACGTAACTACATACATAATAATAATTATAGTTCTCCGTTGCTGTCAGAGGAATAAGTAGTACTCCTTTACCAGTCTTTTGAATACAGGCAGAGACTGAGCACGCCTGATAGTCACTGACAGTGCATTCCACAGCCGAGTTGCTTGAACCGAAAAAGACTTGTCCGCAAAGTTGGTGCAATGGCTTGGTATTTTCAACCTCAGATTCTCCGATGATCTCAAAACCCTAGAGTGCGTGTTATGCAAGAATTCAAATCGTCCTTTGAGATAGGATAGGAAGGAGTTAAGGGATTAAATAAAATATTGTATAAAAGAGAAAGAATATGAGCATTTTGGCGAAAGCGGATAGGTAACCACATATCAATGTAGGTATGTAATCCAAAACACAAAATATGTTTTTCATGTAACTAAAATAATACTTGTTTTTATTACTTATTTATTATTATACTACACTGACGGACTCATAAACTGCATCAAAGTAATAGACGACTTTGAAATAAATATTTTAACCAAGTATGCATACTTTCTATACAGATTTAAATTGAAACCTCTAGATTGGTTCGTGAACTTTAAAACAGCTTAGGGTCATATCTTTAAGTTTAAGTTTATGTACTGGAAAGGACCTTAGACTTTTTTTGAAGAAAAAACAGAAATTTAAGAAAAATTGGTTCAATTAAAAAAATGGTTTTAACAATAGACACAAACTTTATGCAAGGGTTTATTTGTGTTTTAATAAGGTGTATTACCCCCACGGCCCTTATTACGGATTCTAATCGGTTCCGCATAGATTTTATAAGGGTTTTTAAAAGATCTTGCGGAATATTGTCCCATTCTTCTGAAAGTGCTGTTCTTAGTGCTGCCACTGTCGTGGGCGAAGGGTTTCTCGCATATACAGCTCTTTTTAAATTGTCCCAAACATGCTCGATGGGATTAAGATCCGGGCTGCGTGCTGGCCAATTCATTGTACGTATCCCAACCTCTTCGCAATAATGTTGAACTTGTGCAGCTGCATGCGGCCGGGCATTATCCTGCATTAAAGTAAAATTTTCGCCTATGAATCCCATGTAAGGCACTACGTGATCTTCTAATATCTCTGTTATGTAGCGATGTGCTGTCAAACCCCCTCTATTACCGTTTTGACGGACCATGTCTATGAACACAAGTTCTGTTCGCCCGTTCATCGATATGCCACCCCAGACCATACATGAACCGCCTCCAAAAGGAACACGCTCCTCAATGCAACTTTGAGCATATCGCTCCCCACGTCGACGATAGACTCTTCTGCGACCATCTGCACCATATAAACATGTCCTACACTCGTCCGTGAACAATACAGAGGCCCACTGCTCTTCTGTCCAATTCAGGTGATGACGCGCAAATCTTAAGCGAGCTTGTCTGTGAGCTGTAGACAACCTTGGACCATTTGCTGGTCTAAAAGGGGTGATATCCGCTTCCTTTAACCTTCTTCTTATTGTTCGTGCACACACGTCTACTCCACGCACTTCATTAAGCTCGGTTTTGATGTTAACTGACGTGAGGAAACGATTTCGCAGGGAAGTTATAACAATAAATCGGTCATCACGACCTGTGGTTGCTCGAGTTCTGCCTGTACCACGTCTCCTCCTGTAAGAACCTGTCTCTACAAACCTTCTGTATATTCTAGAAACCGTAGACTGGTTTAAATTTAAATTTCTACCAATCGTTCGTTGATCCAAGCCCTCCCGCACCAATGCTACAATTTGTGCCGCTTGTTCGGACGAAGTATCCATATTATGGTTCAAAAACTCTCGATGTGTTAAAAAACTAACCCAACAATTATGCTGGTAACAATAATTCAATTGACAAAACAAAAAAAATCAATGAGAATCAATTTAAAACTTTGCTATAAATAACACGCAAATCTGATACTACAAGTAAATTTTCTTTTCCCGGCTATATTCATTTGTTTTACTGCAGTTCTATTTTTAAATTTAATTTTTTTTTAAGATTAAGAGCCAGTCTTTCCATATTTATATAATTTAATCTAAAAAGTTTGCATACTTATTATAAAAAATCCTTTTAGAGTAAACCTGAACTTTGATGCAGTTTATGAGTCCGTCAGTGTACATTAGCTGTTGTCCACGACTCCGCTCGCGTGAACTTTTGATCCCGTCCCTGCTGCTCCATAAAAACCTTCAGTAGAGTTCAAGGAACAAATAAGAAAAAGAATTACTCGAATTAGTCTAGCCGTCTTCGAGTTTAGAGTTTAGTTTCTCGATCATTATTATTTATTTAAATAAAACATATATTTCTATAATTACTTACCTCAAGTCCTAATTAATGGAAGTACTTACCTATAATTTTAAACGTATGCATCAATTATGACGATATTGAATGTCATTTGAACTGTAGGTCATCCATTGCTATTGTTTATGCTTTCGAATTTCAATATTGAACGAAAGAATATAGGTACGTCTGCATATTCCTGTTAAATATTTAGATAAGGGTAAATTTTCCCAGAATTGTAATTTCTTAACCTTTCAGTGCACCATTAACCTTTGTTTTTTTGTATTGTTGCACATGGGGTTAATACAATCTCTGAAAAGTATTAAGTGGTATTTTAATATTGATTTACTTTCATAGCGCGATTTAGACTCGGACTGTTGTCGTCCATCGACATTTGTATACTGTATCATGTAAGACAAGTGTAAATGTGATGTTTAAAAATAAACGCATTTTTCTTTCTTTCTTTTCTTTCTTCCTTCTAAATTCTAACAAATCAAACAAATGAATGTAAACACTACAGTAAGGCTTAGTTGCTCCAACTACCTGTTAAAGTTAAGGTTTCCGTCAAATTTAACAGTAACAGTAACATTGATCTAATGGTTTGGCTAAATGTGTTGCACCAGTGTATTTAGTAGCTCTGTTATAGTTATCTTTTTGATAGAATTTGACGTTTGAGCGTTACGTTACAGTTAGCGTCAAGTTATAACGTGATTTTAACAATAATTGTCAAATGGTGCACTGTTCTATACATGACCGGTACTTTAACTTCACTGTTAATGTTAAAGTATGATCGTGCAATCCAGGCTAAGAGATACTGTATACCCAATTTTAACCATAATATAACATCCTGAATATTCTGACCGACTCTGAGGGTTCAAATCACGCGATGAAAATGCAATAAAATTGAAAAGGGGTTGTACGTGTGTTGTTACCCCTGAGGTACACATTCACCTAATAAAATCATCATCATCATCATCATCCTTGCGTTAGTCCCGGTCGCATCCGTCTGTATGTCTGTCTGTGAAGACCTTTTTCAGGTGTTTCATTTTTTCGATGTTTTCGATGACGAGTTCTACGAAGACATGGTAAGCTAAGTTAATTGAAACCACTTTGAAATTCAAATTTGAGGTTATCCAATGTATTTGATCTATTTCGACTGGGGCAAAGTATATCAGTAATTATTCTATTTGAATATTAATATAAGGCCATTGACGTTACAGTTATTTGGTACTGTCTTACGTCCGATACACAATTGTGTGTTCTTGTCTGTGGTTTACTGAATTTTAGACCTAACGCCCAACGAACAGCGTTCAAAATACAACACTGCTCGATAAAAAGCGTTCCGTTTGACGTGCTTGGAAATGCATTTGTTGTTTTTGAACGCTTTATTACGCACCTTTGCTCGTATGAATTAAGCCTTAAAGTGTGCATTACATGGCGGTAAGGGGCATGTTATTCGTGCAGACACCGGCTTTTACTGAAGAGAAAAGCACACTTTAATATGTAGGTCAAGAACTATCCTACATAAGCTTCAAGGCTTATGTAGGTGACCTGAACAACTCAGTCAGTGGTTGGCCACTGAACACAACCCAGGCAGCAGGCGCTCCATTTTGGCCAAAAATCATATTTTCAAGTAGACCCCGGAGTGTACGGTGAAGGCTTCGGTTGCCACTTGACGTAATGATGATCATTCCTCTACTTCGCACTTTTTTCCATGGAAATTACGCGGTCGGTTTTATTTTATTTGTGGCACGTCAATTTGACTTCACCTGGCCTGATGTTAAGCTGAAGGCAAAGTCTCATCAAAGAGGGTCACCATTGCAAACATGTTCAGTGCTACAATGGTGGCGCTCAGCTTCACGGCCTCATCAGATGCTTTTTCACGCCCCGCTTAAAGGACCCGGCTTAAAGTTAAGTGAGAATCGAACTGACTAAAACTGTACGGCCGTTTCGGTTCATCAGTTACCGAGTGTGTAAGGTAGCTTCAAGCCCCTGCTGACCCCGGGCCATGGGAAACCCTCTCGAGTGTTGGATTACGGTGTGTACATCTTTCCTCGGATAGGGAGGAGCGTACACTGCCACCGTGGTCTGCTCATGCTAGGGTTACAGGCGTCTGCACTTGATACCCCTAGGCCCGTGGTTCGCACTGCCTTTGTCATTCCTGTTAATGAATCACCGTACTAACCTCGTACTAACCTATATTTTATATACTTTTATACAGACTATAAACAACTTTTACTAAATGTCGTTGATAGCGATTTTAGTGAATATTGAGGACGTTGACTTCCTAACTGAAAACATAAATTAACATTTACTTACCTACCGGCTTGTGTCAAGAGCACCTACTACTTTTTTACTCATGTATTTCACCTTCTCCAGTACTGTTATTTTATTATAGAAATGGACTATCAGCCGGTGGATTGACAGTCTCGATCACCGCTCATCACTACATAGTATCAAATAAAGTCGCGTTTTCTGTCCCTATGTCCCTTTGCATGCATAAATCTTTAAAACTACGCAACAGATTTTGATGCAGTTTGTTTTTATAGATAGAATGGTTAAAGAGAAAGGTTTATGTGTATATAACATTATGCTACGACCAACAGGTGCGGAGCAGGAATGAAAAATGTTGCAAAAATGGGGTGACGCAGACGAAGTTGCGCGGGTCAGCTAGTTCAACATATTTCTGTCCTTGAATATGGCTATTAGCATTGGTGGTCGTGCCTCGGAGAACACGTGAAGCCGTCACCGGTTATCATATGAACATCTATGGTAGTCGTTACGGATAGTTGGAGTCCTAAAAAGTCCAACAACTGGTCTACTCGTAACTGCAGTATCTCGATATCGCCTATACAAATAAATTGTAGAGTTCGGATGGTAGCCGTTATAAAAAAAATCAAAGTTCAGTCAAAACACAGTTAGACTGAAAAAAGTAGACCCTGGAAGCGACGGAAGGTGATAGCTTCAGATGCCTTATGCCGGGATTAGCGAAAAGAAGATGATAGAAATAGAAATAGAAAATAGAAAAATATTTATTGTCTATAAGAGTACAGTTTTTTAACAGTGTCCGTTGGCCACACACTAGGCAAGCCTGTCCTGTGGGTACCTCTTACGATTACACAAGTTACGTTTACTTGGTCGACATCATTACTCTTATAACATGTACACATTATAACATATACTATACATTATACATTATATATATTACATATATTATATATATATATACATATTATACTATATATATATAAATACATACTATATAATATACATTATAACATTATAACAATGATAACGAAGAGATGGAACTAAGACTAAAATTAGGTACATTGGACGTCGTAAGCTACAATTGAAAAGGATTCTTACTAATCAGGTCACATAAGGGTGAGCTGGGTCACATATGTCGTGGAGGTCAGCAGGCTACAACCGTCAGAACCCTACGCGTACCACAGAAGTCATGCAATTATGTCAAAGCTGTACACAATGCACTGACTATCTTCATTCGCATTCCGATGAAGTCGACTGTCGGTCAAATTAAATCAAATCAAAAATCATATATTATGCATAGACCATTAAACGTCAATATCAACAATATTTAAAGATTAGTGAGCAAATGGACCACCGGCCGCGGCCCCGACCTGAGAAGACCCCGGCAAGAAACTCAGCGGGTTTTTCTTTTTTTTTTGGTCTATTTATAATCGTTTACTTAGTCTAGATACAAAAATTTGCTGAGTAGCAAGTTGAGAGAACAGCTCATTTCCAGACTTGTTTATCATTCAAATAATCCTGGATTTTATAATAAGCTTTTTGGCATAACTTTTTTTTAACTACATTTTTAAACTTATTGATGGCAAATCCCTAATTTCATTAGGAACCTTATTAAAAAAGCGTATACAATTACCCTGAAAAGAATTTGAAATTTGGTGGTGTCTGGAGACATTTTTTTTTTTTATTTATGACACGTCAATTTGACTTCACCTCGCCTGATGTTAAGCTGAAGGCAAAGTCTCATGAAAGAGGGTTACCATTGCAAACACGTTCAGTGCTACAATGGTGGTGCTCAGCTTGACGGCCTCATCAGATGCTTTTTCACGCCCCGCTTAAAGGACCCGGGACTGTAGGAAGAAGGAAACACGTGCGCCGGCAAGGAATTCGAGGACTTGGTGGGGCATTCCGTGGAACTTGAATATGACACATATTTATCACATCACGATACACTATCTAACCCGGTAATGGTGTGAATCGTACCTTATAAGATTTTTTTTTACGAATGTTTTTCTTTGCGAAACCGGGACGTGTCAACTAGTCTATTTATGAAAATTCTGATACATTACAATGCAGTATTAATAATAGGTAATAAAATAGATACAGTTGATAAAGGTTAATTCCTAAGTACACACGTGGACTACTGTTTTAGTTTAAAAATGTAAGTTATAAGGTTCAAATGCTTAAATTGTTTTCTTACAAGTATAGAAAGTGTTATTCACTGATAATACGTACTGCGAAAGATATTGTGTACTTTGAACATTTCTTGATTGCTTCTGCTGCTGTATTTGATCCAATGTTTGGTTTCGAATCCTGTTTTGGGAACTAAAATAGTTAAAAACACTGAAGATAAAAAAATATAATAAAATCAATAGTGCATCCATTATTTAGGTATAAAAGTATTATTAGTACAATAAAAAATACCGGGTCTACTGCTAAAATGGTGACCTGTCAAGATCTTTGGGTCAAGATAACCTCACATGGGAACTGATTCAACTTCTGATTGATGGATTAAGCTCTGGCGCAGACCTTCTTCTCGGATTCACACCATTGAGATTACCAAAACTGCCATTGAATATTCGGGTTTATTTACATAGACGTAAAGTTAAAAATTAAATGAAAAGAGATTGTTATCATCGTTTTATTTATTCTATACAATGCCATAAAATTCTGGGCTTTAACCATGTTACAGTAAAGTCTCAAATCACATGGCACTTTTTGATATCTCAGTTGCTTGACAATGCTTGATAGTAGAATGGGAGTCAAACTGTATAAGTATAATCAAAAAGAAGATGAAAGGGTCAAATGTTATCTAAAACTATCCTAAGAAGAGAAGACAATAGAGAACTGACCAAGCCGTAAACTCAACTAGGTGAAGATATGAACGGTGAATCTTCAGAGCTGTGACTAAGAAACAATTAGTCTAAAATGCAGTCCATTATCTCATCGAACTCCTTATTTCAAGAATGTCTCATAGTCTCTATAAAAACATTTGATAAGAAGCGATTGATTTCAACATCAGCATGATTCAAGGACTTGACTTCTGTCATATCAGCTCTCAAACTTGACCAGCTTCGATCAAAAACGATAACATTTTGGCAATTGAAAAAAGTGAAATAAGATTTCGTACTCAATTATATACGATTCTCTGAGCGTTTATATTGATGAGAATCATAATTAAAGAAGTAAGATGAGATGTTCGAGAAGATCGCACTGAGAGGAGAAGTAAAAGCTGGAAATTGGACCACGGACTTCGAGCTAAAAGTTTTGAATGTGAACGAGTGTAGCATGAAGATGATAATGAATGAAAGAAATGAGAAACAGGCAACTTAAATTCTCTCTTGTATTTTACCTACCATTAGTTCCAGAAAGAAAACTTATTATCTGTATTTTGACATAGGGTATAATGTTATTCGTCCAACCTGCAAACGGTTAATTTTCAGCTAGCTATGTACTTTCCAGACAATTAAACGAAGAATGAACAATTGTATCACCGCCTTTCTACATAATGATTAAAAAAATTCAAGAACTTAAACTTGTATCAATGATTTTGAACTTTGTTTTTGTTTCGATAAATATATTCAATAGCATTTGTTATCTATTGGTTGTAACGTTATTTTCATATAATGTATGAGTTTTAAATTATTCATCGAGTCATTACACTGACTCGTTTTCTTTTACAATAACTTACCACTGATTTAATTGAACTAGACGTCTATAAATATAAGCACATAACTATTATACGTTACATTTACTCATAGACCTTTTTATCGTTGGGTATCTTGTGTTTATCGTTTTCAAAATTTTCGTCACTTCACTTTCGGATTATCGTAACCATTTGTAAGGTAAGATAATAAAATATTTAATTTAGATTGCATTCCGGGATGCATTTGAAAGTTTACTTGTCAAGGGTATTTAGAAAAGGCATCTTGTTCTATTTTTTGTTTCTTCTTCATCCTTAACTGTTAATCCCCGACCGAGTCGAAGTTTTCAGCTCGAAGTTCTAGATCCACTTTTTCTGGTCTAACTATGTGTTGGGCTGAGTTTAGACACTACGAACAACGAAGTAACTACCACTGACCTCCACAACCCATTAGTGATAGTGAAGTATTGCATTTCAACAAATGAGGCAATAGTGTCTAATGATAAGCTATTATCATAACCTGTGATCGTTTTCTTGAAGTGTCACTATTACAGAAGCAAAGAAGGAAAGGGAAGAGACACATTTTGGAACACTGTTAACTGACATTAACTATTTTCCCGGGCGCTAGTGAAGTGTGAAAAAGCATCCTTTAGTGTCGCAAACAGATGTCAATAATTTTAGCACTTTCATTGGCATTTATAATGATGATTGAATACTTTGAAATCAGTAAACACATTTGTAAGAAAATAAGACGGAGGAATTAGTGTTGCCAAATAATGACATATTATTGCTGTGCAAATCGCGTAACCGCATTTATAAATAAACTAGCCTGTGCCCGTGGCTCCACCCGCGTGGTTGTCGGTTATCGCGACCTAAGCGCATTCTGTGCAACTTAAATTCTACATTAGTAATATACCATAACTCTGGTTCTACTTAACCGATTGCAATCAAACACGTAAGATTTTAAGTTGCCCTTCAAACAAAATCCGTTCAGTAGTTTTTTGTGTTCATCGCGGACAAACAAACTTTTTACAATTATATAGATAGATGTCAGTGGCAGTGACTTGTGACTTTAGTGTAGAAATATTGACGTCACTGCAATATACAGGGTGTAAGTAAAACACTCCCGAAGCCGAAGGTCCCTGGTAGTTAGTCCTGGTACACATTATTGGCATTAAAAAAATTACAGCAAGGCAATTTTTTATATCTTTTTGTATTTTTTCTCCATCGTATCGGTAAAGCTAAATGAAACGAAAATTTCATAAAGAAACATCACGGCAAAAAAAACAAGTGGCGCCATCTTACGATTTCATGATTTTTTCATGCACCACCACCTTTACTAACACGATGGACAGTGAATAACGCAACAGTGTTAAACGGTATAACAAAAAAAAATGAGTTGCCGTAACTTTTTTTGATGCCTATATGTTGCGTACCAAGAATGCTACTAGGCCTTCGGCTTCGGGAGTGTTCCTCAAACACCCTGTATATTTATGTCAAATTTATCAACTTGGATTATAGAAAACGTTTCATGGTTCATTTTTCGTTTATACTCTGTCACTTTCTCACGCCTAGGTCTTTTGTAAAGATATGTATATCACTCGCACACTTGGTTCCTTTTTTTTTAAATGAAATTATGTATTTACAATAAAAATTACAGCTTGTCATTTGTCACCTCTGCCAAACTGCATAACAGTTTCATGGCAGCTGCATTGCCCGTTTTACATCAATAAGCTTATATATATATAAGTACATCATAATTGAATACCTATATAATATCAATTTATTTAAAATGTTTATAATTTATAACATAACATAACATAAACTCACGCCTTTATTCCCGAAGGGGTAGGCAGAGGTGCTAGCACTCACATTTCGCCAGTTTATGCTTAGGTGCCAATGTAATGAGTGGCAAGCCTATTGCCATTAACCGGGCACTTATAAACCTGCGATAAATACACAAATAATTTCGAAAAGCATCTAAAAGTCATTGATGTGTGCCATGGTAAACCTGGAATCGAACTCGAGACCTCGTCTCAGCAGTCCATTATAAATACTTTTCATCTATAGCAAAGTAATCGCTATTTTGAACGGTTAGAAAATGGTGGTGCAAATATAGTTACTATTACCTTAAAAAGAGTAGTGTGTTTTCGTTTGTAGTACGTATGATTTGAGCTAATATGGCATTAAAGGTAGTATATAGATAGGTACGACTAAAAAAACAGTTCTTTACTAGTAAAGCAGTATTATTAACGGTTATGTGTGTGAGTTTGGCGACATTGGTTCCGCTACTGAAACTATCGCGTCGCACTTCTACTAGATTTTTCTGTTCTGTGTACTAAATACACTGGTGCAACACATTTAGCCAAACCATTAGAATCAATGTTACTGTTACTGTTAAATTTGACGGCAACCTTAACTTTAACAGGTAGTTGGAGCAACTAAGCCTAAGTAAAAATACTTAGATCAACCGCATTTACTTGACACTGTTGACAATTATAAATAAATTATTATATAATTAATTTAAGTACGTAATTACATATTGTTTTATGATACCTTATTAATTATACAGGCATGCAGTGGTCACGATAATGATAGCCTTACCTATTATGCAGAATAAAACAATAATTATTCAAAACTAGTCAAGTTCTTTCCAACTGATTTAAATTAACCCTTAACAAATCATTCAATTTACATGAAGCTAATTTGATGAAGTATCTTTTCATAATCTAGTTAATGAACGTCCATATTGAGATTGTCGTATATGTCCTGAGATGGTTATGTATCCCGAAGAGTTGGGAGGGGAAAGTTAATTGTAGATTGTCTCGTGTCCTTTATAGGAATGGAAAAGTAGCCTATATGTTACCCAGAACTATGAACTATAATCGTACCAAGTTTGATCAAGATCCCTCCAGTAGTTTTTGATCCATGCGTGCAAATACGGACAGACAGACAGACAGGAAAGACAAAAAATTCCTGATTGAATTTTTTGCATTAGTATCGATCACCAATCATCCCCCAATAATTATTTTGTAAATATATTCAATGTACAAAATTGACCTCTCTACAGTTTTATTATAAGTCATAGACTATGTAGTGATGTTACGTGTATAGGTAGTTTCTGTTCTTAACTAGTAATGTTTCCTTTACAGAGTATATAACAGTTGGTTACGATGGCTCCAACACCGCAAGAGCATGTACGACCAAACGATCAGATACCACTTCAGGATGGTGGTAATAGAATCGTTATAGCCGGCATGTCGGGTCTATACCCACAATCGAATAATGTTAAGGAGTTTTCTGATATCTTGTATAATAAGGTAAATTTGTATTTTTATAATTAAACTAGTTGACCCGCGCAACTTCGTCTGCGTCACCCCGTTTTTGCAACATTTTTCATTCCTGCTCCACACCTGTTGGTTGTAGCATGATGTTATATACATATAAACCTTCCTATTTAACCATTCTATCTATTAAAAAACCACATCAAAATCCGTTGCATAGTTTAAAAGATTTAAGCATACAAAGGGACATGAAAAATAGGGACAGAGAACGCGACTTTGTTTTATAATATGTAGTGATATTTTTTTAGCAGGTGGCTGACAAGCACATGACCCACCTGATGGGAAGCGGTCACCGTGGCCAATAGATTTTTTTATTTTTTTTGACCATAATTTTTCTCTATTTTTGCTTTTACTGTTTTCATAACATGACTCCATAGCCACTGATGGTCATTACATGAGTCATTATAAAAATGGCGGAACAACAAATCGTTAAATTTATTGCGCGCTACGCTCGACGGTTTTGGTTTATTTAATTGACTCATTCTTCTTAGTTGTGTTAGCAATAGTTTGGATAATATTTATATAAAAGGAAAAGGGGAGGCTCGCCACCTATGCTCCCAAAAAGGGAGGCTAGGTGCGGAAAAAGGAGTCCCAATACAATACAATGACCGATAGGATTCTTCTAAGTTGTGTTGACAATAGTTTGGATGAGTTTTTTTTAAAGTATACTTTAGAAAAACAATATTGTCTAATTATATATTTTAAGATTGGTATAAGTGAATGTCTAGATGGAACTTGAAACCGCAGTCAGTCTCTTACAGAGAGAATACTCTGACCACTTGAGCTACTGGACTATGTCTATACCATTCGATATTCTTCTTCAAGTTTTATGGTTCAACATTTCCATTTATGCATTCTCATCATAACTCTTTGGTCGTGAGTTTAGGTCCCATCAAACATTCCCTCTTTCCAATTTTAAATCGATTTATAAATGTTGACCTCAAAATTTTATTCCATTGCTTCCATTGCTGCCAGCCTAATGGGCACATTCGGAAGAGGAGCACTAAATTGACCAAAATTTGTAGCAAAAAAATGTATTTAATTTAATGTAATGATGTTTTATTAATAAACTAGCTGACCCGCGCGACTTCGTCTGCGTCACCCCGTTTTTGCAACCGTTTTCATCCCAGCTCCGCACCTGTTAGTCGTAGCATGATGTTATATACATATTATAAACCTTCCTCTTTAACCATACTATCTATTGAAACAAACCACATCAAAATCTGCTGCGTAGTTCTAAAGATTTAAGCATACAAAGGGACAAGGAAAATAGGGACAGAAAACGCGACTTTATTTTATACTATGTAGTGATAGTGATAGTGATGATTATCAGTGTTGTAAATATTTTTTTCACCATTATAAAATGTTTAATTATAGGTGAATCCAGTGACGCAAAAAGATCTCCGTTTTAAATATAATCACCCGGAAGTTGTGCAGCACACAGGGAGCGTGCCATCGCTGAGCTACTTTGACGCACAGTTTTTCAAAGTGCATTTTCGTCTTGCCAATTCTATGGATCCTATGGGGAGGAAAATTTTAGAGCAGGCATATCAGGCCATCTACGACGCCGGTAGGTTTACCAACTAATACATTTCTTCTTTAGAAATATGGACTTACAATGCATTAACTATTAAGTACGTGTTTGATTTGATTATTAAGATGTCTCGGGCCCAAGCTGAACTCTATTAGTAGTCACCTTATAAATAGCGGATTAGGTTTTGGCGCAAACTTTCTTTTCGGGATTGTAAGGCTACCTCCTTACAAACTGATGAAATGATGATGACTTATAAAAAAACGGTATAAGATCCAATAGAATCGAGGTGCGTTGGTATGTTTGCCAGGTTTCGCTTATGAATCCATATCTTTTCTTACAGAATGCAATATTTCTTTATCTGTGCAAGCTGTTATAAAACCATAACTTAGTTTCGCCAGGGATTATAATTTTTATTTGGTTAAATTATACGGGTCAAAGATTAGAATATTGGGTAAAATCTGAAAATCCAACTACTCTGTTTACTTACCGGTTTCGCCTTACGGCATTCACAAAGACTTGTACAGCATGTTTCGGGGAATAGTAAACAGATGATATGGTCAAGGTTCCCATTTTACTGAGTATGGTAACTGTTGTGGCTTGAATTTCGTAAGAGTTAAATGCTGTTTCCAAGTAGTGAGATATTGATCGCTTTACAATTATTGCGGATCCTCCGTCCGTTCTGCCATCCGGATGATTGGTAGAGAAGTTTGCGGGATGACTGCAAAGGCAAAGAGCTCATTTTGCTGGTGTGTTGCGGTCTTTCTATTACCAGTCGCTGGTCTTAGGGTTTATGGCCCCGAATTTTTTATCTCCAAATACTACTCTCCATCCCATGGTTGCCTGTAAGAGATTGCCACAGAGCGATAAGGCCGCCCATTGTATGTACCTAAAAATCTGCATGTCCATATCATGATGTAATTCTTTGGTGTACAATAAAGACATATTATTATTATTTAGTGCACATTAAACGCAGCGGTGTGGTTTTAAGCAGTTATTTTTTGTGTGACCATACTGTTGGCACCTAGTGCACTGAGGGACTACTTCTCGTTTTATGGGATCTTCGATGGTCACTGCAGTGTGGTTCATTATTCGGGCTCGGGCTCGGGCTCGGCGCCAAGTTTACAATAAAGGTTAATGTCGGTTTTTTCTGTGAACCCATTCGTGCGTTGATAATTTCCTCCAAGACTTTGGTGATTCAGATGATTGGTATTCTAAGGTCGGTTGCTACCTGACGCCGAGACTGTATACTTCGTGGAAGGTTGTGAGCGCCGCCGTTGACCACTGTAGGTTCTTCCGCCTTCTTTTCACTTCTATGTGCACCGGTCACCACACAACACAACACAGCAGTCGGCCTCGCCTCCGAATATGCCGGAGAATCCCGGAGCTATGGTTTTGTATTGGAGTAACCTTCTCCGGTCTGTTGGTCCGCGGGAACGATTTTATTTCATTTCTACCCCCTGTGTGTTGCTACCAGTGACCATTCCCCTATCCGTCACCTGGGGACGCGTTCTCTAGGGGCGAGGCTACCCCCGAGAGCTACTAAACAAAGTAGTAATATTATTACAGGAATCAATCCTGAGGATCTCTCGGGCAAAAAAGTTGGTGTTTACATCGGTTCATGTTTCTCTGAAGCAGAAAAGGCTTGTTTTTACGAAGCTGCTTCAAGATCTGGTTTTGGTATAGCTGGGTAAGCAATTCATTTATTTTAAATGTCAATATTTTTAGTCGTGCCATTACTGCCTGTAAAAAGTACTGGTAGATTCTTTAGACCCCTTTTTTTTGACGGGAGTGGTAAGTATCTGAACTCCAATGCTGGGAGAAAAGAGTGTAAAGTCTCGTCAATCAGTCAGCTGTTATCTCAAATTGGTCGTTGTTGACGTGTTCCCATACACACTTTTGAGTTTTGACTGAAACATGCACATTTATTGATTCTATTTCTGTGATTTGTAAAATCAGGTGCAGCAAAACTATGTTTGCCAATCGTATCTCGTACTGGCTGAACGCCAAAGGACCCTCAATGTCTATTGATGAGGCATGCTGCAGTTCTACGGCTGCATTAGAACAAGCGTACTTAGCTCTGAGTCGTGGAGAATGTGAAGCTGCCATTGTGGGCGGTACTTACTTATGTCTCCATCCACAGTCTTCAGTGCATTATGGAAGGTACATCCTGGTTAGAGTTTCTTGTACTGAATTTTTTGTCCCCAAATCTCCAGTACTAATTATTTAATAATTTACAGGTGTATGAAACTGAGCAATGATGGTAAGACAAAATCATTTGATGAGCGTGCTGATGGATGTGCAAAGTCTGAAGCAATTAACGTATTATTTCTGCAAAAAGCAAAGGATGCCAAGAGGTAAATTGTTACATAAATACATAATGCTAATAATAAGTTATGTATTAGAATAATAACGTACTTATAAATATCTCAGAATATACGCTGAAGTACTACGCGCTCAAACTGAGTTCACATGTTTGCTGAAAGAAAAAACAGGTCCAAAATATGGATTCTACAGAGATCTGAACAGTACAACTAATTTCATTGAAAAGTTCTACGAAGACGCAAGAGTTCCACCGCATGCTATTGAATACGTTGAAGCTTTCGGATCCGGTTAGTATCCATTTCAATACTTAAAGGGCCAACAGAGCCAGTTCTGAAAATACAGCACCTTTTCATTTACATGTTACAGGTTTATTTGAGGTAGACAAGGTAGAACTACAAGCTATTGAAGAAGTATTTTGTAAGAATAGGGATGATCCACTTTTGATCGGCAGTGTCATGTCCAATATTGGATATGGAGAAGCAGCTTCCGGAATTTCTGCCATAACAAAGGTATGGTAAACAAGAAGGCTACGATACTTATCTAAATTTTCAACCGCTCATGGTGCTCAACCAATAATGGCCAACATATTTCTGTGTAGGTGTTGCTGGGTTATCATTACGGTCAATTAGCTGCTAATTTGCATTGTGAACAACCACGAAAAGATATTGCAGCTTTGCGCGATGGGCGAATGAATATTGTAAGTGAACATCAGCAATTCGACCGTACTTACGTCGCTGTAAACGGCATGTCAGTTACCGGAGTGAACTCCCACGTATTGCTGCATGGATGTTATAAACCTAAGGTAAGAAGAATGTATTTAGTATTTTGAAAGGTCAAAGGTGCATAATGAAAGTTTTAATGTAAATTATCAATAATTTGTAATTTTTCAGGATATTAATCGGTACACTTCCAGTATACCGTACTTAGTTACTATGTCTGCCAGACATGAAGAAGCTGTGAAGCATATGCTCGAAGTTTTGAAATCAAACCCGATAGATCCTGAGCAATTGGCACTATTACACAACATTCATCGAAAGAGTATATCGGGACATTTGGGCAGGGGATTTATTGTTTTACGTAAGTTATACGAGTATCGTTAATTATTATAATTGTAATTCGGGCAAAGTGTACAGTACAACAAACTGTCTGATTTATGCCTCAGAAGGAAAATATTATTAGGTAAATTCTTTATGTTTAGTTTTACTCATAACTTGTTGAGTTTCATTCTTGACGTTTATATTAGACTTACATAAAATAATCTACTATATAAAAATAACTTGGGTTTTCCTTCCTGACGCTATAACTCCCGAACGCACGAACTGATTTCCACGGTTTTGCATTCGTTGGAAAGGTCTCGGGTTCCGTTTATACCAAAGAAAATTCAGGAAAAATTTCAACAGAAAATCGGGAAACTCATTTTTCACATGGCGAAATGGAGTTCGCCGGGTTTGGTAGTTAGATATAAGAGTGATGATTTAATTAGTTCCAACACCATATTTCGTATATGCTTCGAGACGTTATTCAAGAATTCTTAATATTAATTCAGGGACGGATGAAGAAAAGAAAACTGTAAGTCTACTTGAAAAAGCTGATTACTTTGACAATGCGAGACGGCCGCTGTGGTTCGTTTATAGCGGTATGGGCTCACAGTGGGCTGGCATGGGCAAGCAACTCATGCGCATACCAATTTTTGCAGCTGCCATTGAAAGGTACGGAAGAAATTTATTTCAACGAATTCCAAAAAACATAAATGCATTATACGGTCACCTGCAATAATATGTATACACTTTGCAACCTTGTCACAATAATAAATGACAATTCAACATTATGACATGAAACGGTAAAATTCGACAAGTTTAATGTGAAAAAGTTCTAAAATTTTTCATTCATTCATTTTATTGCAGGTGACTGTACATAAATACACAATACATAGATAGATTATGGTAAGGCATAGTACATAGCTCTCCTCTACTCTAGTCCCTAAAATGGGTTCCTTGTGGTATTGGCGAATTTCTATTCAGAAGTCAGATTAGAGGCGTTCAACAAGTCTTGTTCAAGTTCATTTACTTTATCCCTTATCGCAGATGCCGACAAGCTTTGGAGCCCAAAGGACTTGATATTGTAAATATCATTACATCGAATGATGAAACCATATTTAACAATATTCTGAACTCGTTTGTTGGAATCGCTGCCATTCAAATTGGTCTCACTGATATACTTCATGAACTAGGATTGAAGCCAGATGGAATCATTGGTAAGAGGATAATTTAATTAGCACGGTATGGGTATATACTGATGAACAAAGACTAAAGAAGAATCTCAATTTTTATATAAAGAATTCCTAAAGAATCTCAATTTTTATATAAAGAATTCCTAAAGAATCTCAATTTTTAAATAAAGAATTACTAAAGAATCTCAATTTTTACAGGACATAGTGTGGGTGAACTAGGATGCGCTTACGCAGATGGTTGCTTGACTGCAGAGGAGATGATACTATCTGCGTACTACCGTGGATTGGTGTCCGTGGAGACCAAGTTTATTCACGGTTCCATGGCTGCTGTTGGCGTGGGTTATGAAGAAGTAAGGATTTATTCATGCAGCTTAATATTCCTTTTTCTCACTAGTTTGTTCATCCATTTTATCTTGTTTAGTTAATAGTTACTAGACAAAATAAAATCGATGGATTGGCGGACAGCGGTAGCCTAGTGGTATGGGTAATGGACTGCTGAGACCAGGTCTCGAGTTCGATCCCAGGTTTACTATGGCACACACCAATGACTTTTCGAAGTTATGTGTGTATTTATCGCAGGTTTATAAGTGCCCGGATAATGGCAATAGGCTCGCCACCTATTACAAACATAAACTGGCGACATGTGGGTGCTTCCACCTCTGCCTACCCTTCGGGCGTGATAGGCGTGAGTTTATGTTATGTTATGTTATGGATAAACTATTATCGCATTGTTGATTGATGGCACTTGGTGGCACTTATTGTTATACTAGCTGTCAATGTAAACCTTTGAGAATGCCGCAAAGCAAAACCGGTTAGGGACAAAAATATATACAGTGGACAAGTACAAGTATGTTATCAATATCAATCATGTATATTATCGCATTAATTAATGCTATTTCTTTTGCCTTTTAATTTAACACATTTAATTACACATAACACAGTTTTGAAAACAAAAAGTTAAAATCCTTATTAATATTTTAAGGTGAAGAATCTATGTCCTCCAGAGATTGAAGTAGCGTGTCACAATGGACCTCAGTCCAGTACCATATCTGGACCGTCTAATGTGATGCGTGAGTTTGTCGCAGCGCTGACGGCTAAAGGCATCTTTGCCAAAGAAGTGCCATGCTCCAACATTGCTTACCACTCGCGGTATATAGCTGATGCTGGTAAGATGGATATTATTATAAACTTAAATATGTTAAAATAAGTTACAATATAAAAAAGTAAAATACAATAATAATAATGACGATCATGATGATAATTGCATCATACTGGTACTTATGGCACAGTATAAATTATACGTATTTGTGGATTTACGTTTTAAATATAGTTGTGACTTAGAGTAGGCTGATAGTACACGGCAGGGTATAGTAAGTCGGAGAAGAGACGGGCCCGTACTGCCCGCGATAAGCGGGGGCGACTCGGACGTCGGAGGTCGCAAAATGATATTGGTCCCCCATGAGCGCGGGCCTGGGAGTGACGGGTAGAGCCGCCTATCACCCTAGCAGAAGCAGGCCATGGCGGTGGCGCAAAGTGCCATCCCATATCCAGAGGTTAGATGAAGACACTATGGTCCCCACATTGAGAGAAGAGGGTCATCTCAAAGGAGATGTCCCCGCGTACGTCATAATGCGAGAGATATGTCTTATAATCTCACCTCCGGCAATTAAGGACCCATGGACGGCGTGCGTTTTAGTCGGTTCGAATCCGACATAATCACCTCTACCGGTTTTGGCGGTTTTGGTGGTATCCGTGGGGATTTTGCGCACGATAAAAAAAAGAAAAAAAAAGGGGGTATGTATCCCCATCCGATACCAGATGGTTTATATAGAGACCCCACGGCACGCCCAACTTCTACCCCGTAGCCGCAGACTATTATATCGATTATATTCTTAATTAAATACTAGCCATTATTTTCAAATTTACTATACATTTTAAAATACAGGTCCCGGATTGTTAAAATATCTACAAACTGCAATAAAAAATCCAAAAGCACGAAGTGAGCGTTGGCTTTCAACATCTGTGCCGGAGGACAAATGGAATGAGCCAATAGCAAAATTGTGTTCGGCAGAGTACCTCACAAACAATTTACTGGTAAGAACACAACATTTTGTAGATACTTTTTATTAGGGTTCCGTAGCCAAATGGCAAAAAACGCAACCCTTATAGATTCGTTATGTCTGTCTGTCTGTCCGTCCGTATGTCAGAGCCACTTTTCTCCGAAACTATAAGGCCTATGCTATTGAAACTTGGTAAATAGACTTATTCTGTGGGACTCAGCTGCCGATATTGCAAGCATATTTATATTACAGAAACGAGCTATACGAGCAATCTATTGCCTCGGACCCCGTGACTCGCTAAAAGAACTGTTTAAAGAAATTAATATTTTAACAGTTGCCTCACAATATATTTACGACAACGCCTTATATGTAAGGAAGAACCTAGACCTCTTCCAAAAGAAATCGGACGTTCACAATTTAAATACGCGAAACAAAAATAAACTTGCGATACCAAAACTAAGGCTACATAACATCAGCAATTCGTTTGTGGGCAAATGTATAAAAATATATAATAAAATTCCTCAGGATTTGGCTGACCTGCCACTTAATAAGTTCAAAACAGAGGTAAAAAGATGTTTAATGAAAAAAAGTTATTATAAAGTAGACGAATATCTTGATGATAAAAATGCATGGTCATAATAATCTCTTGCTCTTGCACCCATAACTAATTAATATTATAAACAAACAGAACTAATTAAAACGAAAATAAAGGATAACGATAATCTACCTGAGTTTCTTGCTGGTCTCTTCTCAGGAGATTTAACTACCGAACCAGCGAAAGAATAATTTTCAAATGATTTATTTACTAAGTATTTTATTTATTATAAATTATAATATTTTTTTTGACAAATGTAGGTAATTAATTATTGTAAAACTTTGACATTCATAAGTGCTCTTTATGTGCCTAAACTGAATAAACGAAATTGATTCTTTGATTCTTCTTCTGTGAACCGCATTAAGAATTTCACAGAAAAAAAAACAATAAATTTTGAGGGTTGCCATACTTAGAACTGAAACTCATTTATTTTTCATCAAATGGGCTTCTAATAGATAGGTCTTCATAAATGCTATTGAGGATTCTAACATGATTTTTTTCTAAACAGAATAGTTTGAGCGGGAGACACTTTCAAAGTGGGAACATGTGCCTCTAACTTCTAAAATAAGAGCTTCTAAAGTAAATAAAATATATATAATGTAAAAATATATGTGTGTTCAACTCCAATTTTTATGACCATGCCATGCAAACTTCCACTGAAAATTGGTTTGAACGAGATCTATTAATTAGTTTTTTTAACATAACATAACCGCGCTTTTCGCCTTTCTTTCAACTAACTCATAAATTATGGCTGATTAAAGCTACACGTGACCAGAAGGCCAGTAATTATATGCTACTTGCTGCTACGGAAGGAAACCTTCATAGGCGAGTCTGACTCGCACTTGGCCGGTTTTATTTTCTCATACCTCATTCTGTATAGCTTGATGTATCAATGTCTACAGAATTCAGTGCTGTTCGAGGAGACATCTCGACTGGTGCCCAATGATGCAGTGTTAGTGGAAATCGCACCACACGGACTGCTTCAAGCAATTCTCAAACGCTCAATGCCAGCTAACTGTAAAAATATTCCACTTACCAGAAGGAAGCATCCAGATAATGCAATTCTATTGCTTGAAGCAATTGGCAAGTGAGTTTGATCCTTATGGAATAATTATTCGTATTCCGTTATTTAGGGTGTAAGGGAAACACTATCGAAACCGGAGACCCTTGGTAATTCTCCTGGTACTTAGAGGCATAAAAATACGACTTGGAATTTTTATTAACCGTTAGTTTCAGATATTTACCCTTTAACTTGCGTTATTCACTCTTCATCGTGTTAGTAAAGCTGAATGAAACAAAAATTTCATGAAAAACATGAACTCGCAAGATGGTGCTACTTGTTCTTTTTTGCAGTGGCGTTTTCTTTTATGAAATTTTCGTTTCATTTAGCTTTACTGATACGATAGAGAGCACCTAAACAATAAAAAAAAATATTAAATTTTTAAAAAAATTTGCTTTGCCCTAATTTTTTGTCATGCCAATATGTTGTGTACCAGGAGTACTACCAAGATCCTTCGGCTTCGAGTGTTTCCCATACACCCTGTATAATAATAATAATAATATAATAATAATAATAATACTTTATTTCTCACCAATTTTTCACAATGTTGCACAAAATAATAACTTATAGCTAGGCACAAAGTTAATGTATTATTATGTATACAATTGTAATATTAATATACTCTAGCTCCTGAACTAGGCGTGAGCCTGTATCTCAGGAGATAATTTTCTGTCACAAGACCATTTTTAGAGTATACAATACGGACGAGATGGTGGTGCGTTATTGCTAAACTGAAGTTCGTTGAAGAATAAATAAATAAATATAACTAAATATATTTTAAATGAATGTCACCATTGTCTATATTAAAGGACCAAATTGTGCTAAACTTTGTAGACGTTATAGAAAATGGAAGGTTAATTCCAAGACATAAGATACAGTTTACTTTGGCACCACAATTACTGGTTAGTATACAAAACAATTTTAAACGAACATAGTTCTATTTCATTGATAAAGGATGTAATTAATGAGTTAATGAGTTATGGTGACTATAATATATAATATGTTGAAAAAAGAAACTATGATATAACTACACCAGAACATTTTGATATTAGTACAATTGATAAAAGCAGTTTGACGGTATACTGAAAATAATCCTTACCTCCCGTGCTAGTCTAAAGACTGTGTTACGGCAAGGTAATGATTCTCGCCGCATAGAAATGAACCTTAATTCAAATGTACAAGAATGCTTCTTAAAAATATTTGCACTGAGTGGAACTTAAATGTACCCACTTGATATCAAATTGTGTTAGATGTAAACAAGTAGTATATTCGTGACTTATAGATAAAATAAGAAAAATGTAACTATGAAAGTAAGCAAATAAAAACAAAAAAAGCAGAACCAGTGAACAATTGTACAATCTGTTAGTACTGCCCTATTTCTTGTATTTCTTCGTTGGATTCGTCAATTTGACTTCACCTCGCCTGATGGTAAGCTGAAGGCAAAGTCTCAGGAATGAATTGCATCAATGCAACCAAGACAATATACCCACATGTACACGCACATAATTATACCTGCATAGACACATATAGGTATATAAATTATAAACATAAATTTTGTTAATATACGAATATTATTAAGAGTTCTATATTTAAATACATATCTTATATAATTATAATTCTATTTATTTTCCTGATGCTTTCTTGACTATCATCATCCTCTAAATATGTTTTTAGATCAATCGATCAAATGTGTAGTAAATTTCTATATTTGATTATGGTTACAGGTTGTATATGGAGGGCTACAATTGTGATGTTCAAGTTTTGTATCCAAAGGTTGAGATGCCTGTTTCTACTGGAACCCCTTTCCTATCTCACTTTGTCAAATGGGCTCATGGCGAAAAATGGTACGGGTTTCAAATTTCAATCACACAACAATGTTCTTTTTGAGTTTTTTTCAATCTATTCATTTTTTTTTTTAAAGAATATTAGCAACCGAAGCTACTAATATTCCCTTTAACCCCTCCAGCTAAGCTCAAATGGCTTGTGTTAGGAGTGGGTTCACAGGGTTCAGGGTAATGGCCAGGATTCGAACCCGGGACCTCTCGATCGTAAGGCCGACTCCTTAACCACTAAGCTACCGCCGCTTACATTTTTTTTTTTATTTATTTATTTATAATGTTTACACTATCATTACATATCAAACCTAATACAATAGTGACGCTAGTGTAAATATAAATTATATAAGTCGAAGACACACAGTTGCCAAACCGATATCAAACGATCCATCCAATTTACATTTTTTTTTATTGTTATATTTTTTTTAAACATTGTATAGATACCATGTTTAAAAAAATATACAATCAATATTTAATTAATATTATATTCATAAAATATTTTTTTTTATCTATGGCATGTCAATTTGACTTCACCTCGCCTGATGTTAAGCTGAAGGCAAAGTCTCATGAAAGAGGGTCACCATTGCAAACCGTTCAGTGCTACAATGGTGGCGCTCAGCTTGACGGCCTCATCAGATGCTTTTTCACGCCCCGCTTAAAGGACCCGGGACTGTAGGAAGAAGGAAACACGTGCGCCGGCAAGGAAAAATAATATAGCAATAAATAGCAAAAAATATCTGTACTCTGTTTCAGGCCGATGCCGCTATATAGTTCTGCGAGTAGAAAGGTAGCTGCCAATTGTAATTTAACTCTGGCTTTGCATGATAAGGAGTATAATTATCTAGGAGGACATTCGATACGGGGTAAACATATATTTAGATAACATTTCTTCTTTTTTATATGTATGGTAATTAAACATAACATAACATAAACTCATGCCTATATCCCCGAAGGGGTAGGCAGAGGTTTCGCCAGTTTATGTTTAGGTCCCAATGTAATAAGTGGCGAGCCTATTGCCTTTAACCGGGCACTTATAAACCTGCGATAAATACACACATAACTTCGAAAAGCTTCGAAAAGTCATTGGTGTGTGCCATGGTGAAACCTGGGATCGAACCCGAGACCTCGTCTCAGCAGTCCATTACCCATACCACTAGGCTACCGCGCGTTATAATGTATAATAATAACATAATAGATATAATAATAACATATAAATATTTTCAATTTAGGGAACACGACGTATCCATTTGCTGCCAGTTTAATAGTAGTTTGGGATGTGCTTGCCATGTTACTAAACATTCCAAGAAAGCAACTATCCGTGGAGTTCAATAACCTAAAATTCTATTCGCAACCTATATTGCATGATCGGCGACAAGTCCATCTTAGCGTGACAATACAGAGAGGAACCGGCTACTTTGAGGTAATTCACTCAATACCATGCCTATTTAGTATACCCTAAAATATTTATAAAATAAACTCTAACTAACTGGAAATAAGATGTTAAATTGTAGAATACCAAGCTAAAGGTTCGCATCTGCATGCACAACATTCGTTCTGCGTGCAAAACTGTATAAATTGCTATTCTTGCTCTTGCTATCTGTTTATAAGAATTATATTAATAAGTTAATTGTTATATTTTTAAGGTTTTAGATGAAGATTCTATAGTCATAACAGGGTTCATAATTCCCGAACAAGGTAAAAGAGTAATATCTAAGAAAGTGGATGTCCCGAACCACAACATGATTCTAGATGCTGATAATGTCTACCGATTGTTACGAGACAGAGATTATTTTTACAGGTAACTTGGATATTGAAATTGAACATGTGACGATAAGTCTTTTCAAACATAAATAAAGTCGATAAATATTTTTGTTATATATATAGTGGCGAGTTCCAAAGCATTGCACGCGTTGATGAGTCTTTTAAACATGCTGAGCTCGTGTGGAGTGGTAACTGGGTTACGTTCATTGATGGAATGCTGCAGTTGAATGCACTACGACAATCTCACTTCGCAGTCACACTACCTACAAATATCCGGCAAATAAAAATAGACATTGAGGCACATAATGAAGCAATTCTTGAATCAAGCACAACCGATAGTAAAACTTTGATAAAGGCTGAAGTTTCGGAGAAATATGATAATACGAGGTAAATCGTTTTCCATCTTTAAAATATTCGTGTCGTTGTTATCTGAAAAAAAAAAACATTTACCAGTACCTAACTATAGATAGGGCCAAAATATAACTGTACAGAAGAACATCTACGTGCTGAGTAATGTAACACTAAACTTAAACAAACCGAAGTTTTCATTATCCGCGGTGACTTTTATTTTTTTTTCTACATATAGATCACTGCCACTGGTTTCTTTACCTTGGGTCTCGATTTGCTGGTTGTCAATGTGTTTTTGTTTAAAAATGGCGTCACTTTTGGACGCCGCCGATCGTTGCCGATTAAAGAAGCCAGAATGGAACAGTGGTTAATTGAGAGTTCCACATACCATTCCGTATTCTATTCTTATGATGCTTCTTACAGACGTGTTACAATGATGGATAAGACCTTAATTTATAGTTATTTGTTTCATTTAGGTCTGGAGGAGTTACAATTGAAAACATAAAATACCAACAATTGCCACCGTACGACAAAAGTGAAATGGTCTTAAAATCTTTGAATTTCGTCCCCCACTTTAGTTCTGAACTGGATGTAAGTAAAAACATATTTTTGGAAATTGTAGGTAATCTCTAATAAAAACGTTCTGTAATTGCTTTTCATATAATTTACAGGTTTCTACATCTCTTGAAGCTTACTTCCAAATTGTTGCTGAAAATTTAAACACAAATACGTTAACTGTAGTTGGTGTACGAAACCAACCAAAAGAAGGATCTATTTTCAAGGAAGTAAATGATGTAGTTAAGAATGTTTTTGGAATAAAAGTTAACTATAAACAAATTACTCGAGAAAAGGCTTTGAGAAATTACAAATTCGAAAATGATGACTTGATACTTGTTTCAAATTTGTCTACTGATAAGGAAGTATGTCATCCCTTTCTAAGAATTAGTAGGTTACAAATTTTAAATATATTTCTTAATAATAATAATTTATTCATGTACCAACAGGTTTGTCAACATTTACAAGAGGTTTTGCCACGAGACAAATTTGTTGTGAGCGAAGAAAAGCTAAGCCTTCCTAAGTCCTCAGAACGCACTTCACTATATCGCGTGCTTGCTACTCATACCAATGATGAGACAAAGTTGCAGTTAATTCGTTGGGGACCATTCAAAGCAGTCACGGCCACTACGACAGTATCAGTTCGTAGAGAATCTGATTTAGGTTTCTTGGCTTCAGTTCGCAGTAATTTAACCATAGGCCATCGCCTTCTTGTAATCGCAAGCTATCCAATGCCATCTGGTCTTAAAGAGCTCATATCGTCATGGCGAAAGGAGACGATCCGAAATAAGATTCACCTGGTAACGATAAATAATAGTAGCAGTGAGGATCTTGACGAGAAACTTCGTGAAATTGAGTTGGCATTTAATAACATAACAAATGTAAGATAAAATATTACTATTGATGTAGTGCGTACCTTTTTATATTTATTGTAAATAACAAAGTTTTTATTTTGTTTAGGGTAAGTTGGGAGGCGAATACTACTTATCAGTGAATCATAGTACAACGGGAACTCAGAACATGACACTACAAGGTTCTCAATTTGGGGATTATGAATCGTTGAATTGGGTAAACGTTCCTCCGGTGACTGAGTCAGGAGTTGCTGTCAATGTATGTATGATTTTATTCAACTGTTTTTTTTTTTAATAATTTTTATACAGCCCATGAGTTAGGTTTTGCTTCTTCAAGGCACTGCACAACGGCTTAATGGGATGATACATTTTTACTAAACTGTACCTATTGTTTTAGGTTCACTATGCAGGAATCAATTATAATGATCTGAAACAAGCGAACGGTTCCTTGCACTTCAAGAAAAATGTTAATAATAACTATGGTATGGATTTTAGTGGAATCACAGAAAGGTAAAAATCTAAATAAAATTCACATTTTTTTTAATTACTGCTAATGTTGGCTATCGACGATAATAATCATTATGCCAAACGTAAGGTGGGATAACTCCTAGCCAGATGCCAGACCTGAAAAGGTGGCTGGGGACAGAAGAAGCAGTGGCGCACATTGGGAGAAATATATGTAGAGCAGTAGACTGGAGTAGCCTAATTGATTGATTGATTGAATCATTATTTACCCAAGAGTTGTGTTAAATGCATGTGGTGGAGATGCGAAAGTTAAGATGGATGTGTGGAGTGTCGAGAATGAATAGAATAATAATAATAAGTGTATTAGAGAAGAAACGGAAGTGGCACCAGTAAATAAAAAATTGAGAAGAGAATGACTATCGTGGTGTGGACGTATTGGACATACTATGGGAAGAAATAATAGTAATGTTGTAAAAAAGGTTCAAAGTATGTATGCAGGGACTTTAGGAGCATAAGTCGACCCAAAAAAGGATGAATGGATTGTGTGAAAGAAGATAATTATGGAAAAGAAAGTGAATGAAGTAACTAGGGAAATGACATCTGATATGAATTTATGGAGAAGAATCACATGTTGTGCCGGCCCCAATTAATTGGGATAAAGGCAAGGAGATGATTACAAAGAGTTGTAAGAAATATAGAGATTTTTTTAAATCTTATTCTAAATTCCGTCAATGCAATTGGTAAAGAATAATTAAAAAGGTTGACAAACAGGAGGGAAGAAGACTTCCGAAATTTTAAGTAATGATATTATTACAGCATAATCTGTATCAATCCAAAACTAAGGGAAATTGTATTAATCTTATCTTTCTTGACAGTGGTAAGCCGGTAATGGGTATAGTACGCAATGGTGCAGTAAGTACTCGGGTGACAGCGCAGCCGGAACTCCTTTGGCCCGTACCAGTACATTGGAGTCTCGAAGATGCCGCCACTGTGCCACTAGCGTACGTGCAAGCGTATTATTGCCTTGTGAGTATGTTTTTGATTCATTAAATGTAATGTTTGAGGGGTGCTAACACGGATGATGTTTTTAATACTCGTGATTTACGAATATCCAGCAACAATTTATTACAAGGTTATGAACACAAAAGCTTGTAGGTATACTTATCTACTATCACCTCATTGATCGTCAAATAGACTACTACTGCTATACCGTGCGGATATACTCACCAGCCAGGTCTGCAGTTCCGTGTTAGGGTATAATAGGAGAGGTGTAGGACTAATTTTCAGCTCAAACATCTATCCAAAAATTTTTGCCAGCTCTCCCACTAATATGATCTAGTTTTCATATACCATTTTTTACACAAACTAGGCGGCAGACAAGCACACGGAACACCTGGTGGAAAGTGGTTACCGTGGCTTATGGACATTGCAGCACCAGGAGCGTCACACTGCTGCCGACCCTGTACAGGGAAGGGTCAGAGGGGACACGGGAGACAGGGAGGGGTGATGGTTAAGATAATTTCTGTGCTGTTAGTGTAGAAGACAGAGCAGGGTTTCATATCAGGGTTATTCATAGTGGTGACAAATTAAACCTTTGGTCTTCTCACTGACATTAATAGTGGGGAGAGGGGACACGTGCGCATTCGGGCTTGACCATTGTTAAATACTCAAAGCATGTCAAACAAAATAAACCAGTTGCGTTTTCATAACTTTTTTCTTTTTTTCAAAAGGCTGTCAAGTGTGAACTACCTCGAGGCCGGTCGATACTTGTGCACGGAGGAGCGGGTGCTTTAGGGCAGGCAATCATATCCCTTGCTTTGGCTCTAGATTGTGAAGTGTACACGACCGTCAGTGATATACGTAAAAAACATTTCCTACTAAATCTATTCCCAGCATTAAAAGGTACATTTGAGGCATTATTTGTATTTTCACTATTGCTATATATTATAATATTCGCCGGGATATCTATCATGTTTTTAATGGTTTTGAGTACCAAATATTTGGACACTGTTAGAAGCAATTCGATCATGGATGTACTGGAAAACCGTTATTTGTTATTGGGCAGAATATATCGGTCTACCGTCTTTCGCAATCGTTTTATTTTACGCGCATCGTCCCTAGGCAGCGCGCGTTTTGAGTGTCCTTATGATAAATATCCCGGTGAGTGTTATTATACATATGAAAATGACCTAATCAAACTCAAATCGTACATTCACTAATGTTAGTTTTAGTACTCTGTCTTATTCCTTTATTATCTAAGTTCAATTTTGTATTCTGGGACACTGTAGCGCATTTTGTTATATGTACGCGAATACATTTGTTCTGTTATATATATAAATTTATTCCTTGATTTATCTGGGTAACAAAAATATTTTCTGATTTCAAGAATTTCTAGCGCTGTTATTTAGCTTGTTATATTTATAATAAATCTTTGTAACATTTCAGCTGATCAGATTGGTTGCTCGCGCGATCATACTTTTAGTGATATGGTTGAAATAGCCTCTAAAGGAAAGAAATGTGATGTTGTTATAAGCTGTGTTAAGGGACGGCTAAAAGATGTAAGTAGGATATTTCTTTACATATGACGTTGAACGTTTTTCGTTACAATTAATATTAAATTGAACTTTTGACTGTCACAAAAACCTTTGAATAATAATAATAAATACTAATTCAGTAATCATTGCACATTTATAGTTGCATAGTTTCTCATTTATTTCATGCAATAGTTTCCATATATACATGGAGGGAGACCAGGACACCATGAACAACGGTACTCCTTATATTAGTGTGAATTTGAGGAAGATGTAAATCTCATAACCTGTAACCTGATTTTTTTGCAGATATCTTTTGAATGCAATACGTTTGGGGGTCTGTTTATTGACATATCTCAACTTCAAAACGGAGACGAATACAACTTAGGAATGGCTCATTTAAATAAGGAGAAAAATTATATTTCCGTTGATTTCTCTTCGATATTTGAAGATGAAAATATAGCGGATCTTAAAGTAAGTATTAACGAAATTATTATAAAATGTCGGATGTCGATTATCGCGCAGGGCTATAAACTTTAGCGCTCTATTCGTTTCTGTTTTCGATCCAAACTCTACTTCAGTCTCTACTCGCCTCTTTACTTGATGCTCTTTTCGTCTCGTCTTTACCAAATCTCACTCTCTACTTCTCTGTCCTTGATACTCTATTCCTCGACTCTTTAGCCGCTTCTCTACGCAATATAATTACTATTTACTTTGATATTCATTACATTCTTGATATATTGTTACTAAGACACATAAATGACATTTATATAAATTAGTGCAATGTAATGTACAATTCTTGTTATTTTTTTATAGTAATGTTATCTACACGCGTTATTGAGAAAAACAGATGAGCATGCATATGAGATGAGCATAATATTTTGTGATACTGCTAGCTATATTTACGATTTCAGGCTTTTTGTCTTTACTTGGGTTAGTAACAGTCTCATTATTTACCGCGTTTTCTTACTTGACTTAAGGTCCTTGGGCCCCTAGCTGGACAGACGGCATCCACAGTGAGTTTCCATCCTATACGGTCTTGAGATTCGCGTTTGACTTCGCTCCAGGTTTTTCCAATGGCTTGCGCTTCGCCAATGACAGTCCGCCGCCATGTCTGTTTTGGGCGACCACGTTTGTGCTTTCCTTGGGATCGAAAGCAAAGAGATACATCTCCAGTTGTTGCATTGACTGAGATCTCCCTTTCTAGGCACAATGATAAGAAGGCCTTTGTTCCGAGGCCATTGTGATCCTAGCTCAAGTGGCAGTAATTCGCAAAAAGCTGATATTTGTGATCTTGATTTTTTCTTGCACACATGTTAATTTAGAAATTTTATGTGTGGTGTTGCACTCAAAATATCTGCACTAAGAATTATTGATCCCTACATTGATGTGTGATTTCCTACAGTGAATAGGATAGTCAGTGTTCACTTGAGAGGTTTTGTGTTGTCATTGGGAAGACCGAGAAAATCTGCTTTGTCTTCTGCACTGGCAGCTCAGAAAATTTCTTAACCTTCACCACTCCCTACCCACACGAGTGTGACCAACGTTCGTAAGCCACGATAACCACTTCTAATCACGTAGCCCAAAAAAAAGTAATGTCCAATGACATACAATTATTAGGAGTCTTGCCACGTGTAGTATTTATATTGGTAAATAAAATAGGTATATTATAATTATATTGATGATATCCACAGAAGATACACAGGATGGTGAGTGAAGGCATTACCCGGGGCTTCGTCCGACCGCTGTCACGTATAACATACGGACCGTATGAAGCAGAGCGCGCTTTTCGACTACTAGCTTCTAGTTCACACCGCGGCCGTGTGCTTTTACACATGAAAGCAAACACAATTCATGCACAGAACAGGTAAATTACTTTTTTTTTTATAATATCACGCCTATATCTCCGAAGGGGCAGAGGTGCCAGCACTCACATTTCGCCAGTTTATATTTCGGTCCCAATGTTATAGGTGGCGAGCCTATTGCCATTAACCAGGCACTTATAAACCTGCCATAAATACACACATAACTTCGAAAAGCATCGCAGTCATTGGTGTGCGCCATGGTAAACCTAGGATCGAACCCGAGACTTCGTCTCAGCAGTCCATTACCCATACCACTAGGCTATATTACACAAGATTATATTGTAGTATTTAGTCGTAAGCTAGCAAAAATATTTTTTGAAGCAGGAATGATCAAAATATGAATGGATTTGCAGGATAAGATGTAGTGCAAATCGTTCTCAGCTCGTACTATGTGGGAAGACATCATTTGGTGTACAGTTTGCTGATAGACTTGTGAGCAGAGGAGCTAAGCATCTGTATCTGCATGTACCTACACAATCATCTTACTTACAACACAAAATACGGTATTTATTTTTCAATATATTTCATTGGTGCTAGATTTGCATACTACGATCTACATCGCTATACTTGTTTTGACAGACTAATAAAATTGCTAAAACTGTACATTACAATTACTAATTAATTTTATTATTGAAGATCTAATTCAAAATTAATTAAACCTTTAGCTACTTATGCACTACAGAATGTGTAAAAACATCACTGAACCGTTTGAAATTTCATCAAAAATAAAGATATTATAGTCTAATCAACTTGAATGAACTATACAATTTCAAGATTTACACAAAAATATCGAAAATCGATGTGTTTCAGATCTTGGCGAAAATTGGGTGTTAATGTCGACGTGTCTTCCGAATCCCTATGCAGCCAGAAAGCTGTAGTTTCATTAATTACCAGCAGTTTACAACTGGGCCCACTGGAAGGTGTTTATATTGCTGCCGAAGAAACTGACACTGATCATAGTTTGATCTGTAATTTAGATACAGAAATAAGAAAATTATGTTCTGAGTTAAGGTACGTTAATTTTATCTGATGTAAAACAAATGCCAGTTTTCCTATTATTGGTATCGTTTGCCCCATTATCGATGTAAGAATTCCTTATAAGAAGGATATACTCACATATACACAAAATTTGTTTTATTATTAGAAGCATAAAGTTAGCCTCAGAGAAACAACGTTTGCGAGTGACATACCTTATGCCGTGTCTACATTTACGTAATATTTTGCCGCACTAAAAGTTACAAATACACTGCCTGCATAAATTAGGTACTTAACAGGGTCATTAGGAAATTGTTCCTCTATTTACGTTAGTAATAAAAACTCCATAATTAGAAGTCATCAATATTACTTTAATTCCAATATGTTGGAGCATTGTTAAGACAGGTTTCTCTTCTCTAAATGTATGTAAGGAATTTTATTCTCATTTCACTGCTTATCTCAGACCTACTTCGTGAGAATCATAATGCAGGATATTGGTATCTAGATAGACAAACACTTTGTCAATCAAGTTTGAATCCTAAAGTTAACTTTTTCAACCCAGGATTATTAATTCCTTTGAATTTTTAGATATTTTGCTGTGATCAATTTTGGTGAGAATACCACGGGCCAGAATGTATGTCTGAATCGACTTAATGATAAGTTACCAGCCACAGTACTTCTACTGCCTGAAGTTAGAGAAGTAAGTTAACTTTCGATTCTTTACTTTCCGCGTCTACGGACCGTATTCTATCTGCTAAAAATTTTTTATAACTGGGTTTTCCATAAACCCAGAAATAAGTTTTTATAGGGCAATACGGTACTGTTAAGTAAGTTTTAAAATGTGTATTTTTAATTGTAGGAACTGTACAGCGATTTGATGAACTGGCGAGGAGCTGTGGACGCTGTGGAACAGGCTTTGCACAACACTCATGGTGTGACTCTGGCACACGAGAACAAACATAAAATCTCCCTTGTGCAACAAATTGCAAAATTGGCTGGCAAGTTATTTATTATTTCTTTCCTTTCTTTCCTACACGGGACAACACATGCAGGGCTTAGATGTCACCCGCATGTGGTGCAGAATATTCCATCAAGAACCAAGCGGTTCAGTGAGTCTTTCCTCTGCTGCACCATCAAGTCATGGAATTCCTAACCGGCGCACGTGTTTCCTTCTTCCTACAGTCCCGGGTCCTTTAAGCGAAGCGTGAAAAAGCATCTGATGAGGCCGTCAAGCTGAGCGCCACAATTGTAGCACTATACGTGTTTGCAATGGTGACCCTCTTTCATGAGACTTTGCCTTCAGCTTAACATCAGGCGAGGTGAAGTCAAATTGACGTGCCATATATATAAAAAAAAATATTATACAAATATTGAGAAAAATATCTTATTTATGAAATCTTGAATTTTTCTGTATTAGTATACTATTAAATTATTTATCTACAGGTCTAAGCATACCAGATGACACCCCAAAGAGTCTTACTTTGGCAGAATTAGGTATTCAAAATCATAAGTTGCAGTCACTTTGCACTTTCCTACGAGTTCAGTACAACCTGGCATTTAATGAAGAACAAGTTCGATCGTTAACCATAGACAAGTAAGTTGAGTTATTGGCATAGGCAAATAACAAGGTAGAGTATACAGCAACAGCAACATAATACAGACATAAGTTATTGCAGCTTATATTAAGTACTAAAATATTGCCAAAGTGCTCTAAAGTTTCACAATATTTTAATATTATTTAAATTTTCAGGATATTGGAAACAGAAAAGAAAGTAATAGACATTCCTTCCGAAGATATAAAGGGCTTACGCACTTTCTTCAGTTATATAGATTCAGACGAACTTCTTGCGACTACTGAATTAGTACGTTTGCCAACACTCGTTAGTAGCACTTCTATGGTATGTACTGCTCTTAAAATGATTTCTTACTAAGTGCTTTAGTTTGGTATCATATTAATACTAAAATATTATTGCAGAGAGATGACGAATTCGATGTAAACCAGACGAATCTATGCATAATACCGGGGATGGAAGGCCATCATGAGCGGTTCCGCGTTTTCTGCGAGCGTCTCAAGTTGCCAGCACTCGTTCTGCAACCAGGACTCGATCATCCGCATGAGACAGTAGTGGAAACAGCACAGAGGTTTGCTGAGGTAGGTTACATGGATACCAATTACAGCCTTATTCACCTGCAGCATTTTAAATGAGGTAATAGAGGCACTTGGGGCACGAAGGGAGTCCATTACAGCTCTAAAATATCCAAAAAGGCTTCCAAATTCTTGTGTGCCTAGGGTCCCATAGGTAAAGTTGGTTTTAGACGTGCATCTAACACAGGTCACATATTAAAAATATTTGTCCTCTCGTCTTACGTCATTATGTCTTGTACAGGTTTTGCTGAAAAAGACTGGTATGAACGAAACATTCCTTCTATTGGGCTACGAGAGCGGCATTCTTGTTGCTCTGGAAACTGCCGCTATTCTGGAAGAACACGGTCAGTATTTACTAATTTTATTGTACCTGAGTTGGACATCTCAAATAGATGGCTCCAATAGCTTGGTTTGGTTTTCCGAATCTCTTTTATAATGGGGATATACACTCTTTTGCCAAAAAACGGGCACCTAAGGAAATTTACGTTCCAAGGTCGATTTTAGTTAATTGGTTAAATTGTTTAATTCGCAGAAAATATCCAAAAAGTTTTAAAATATCGTAATCAGTCAAAAATTGTTTCAGCAATTTGCGCCATTAGTAAAGCAATTTTAGAATAATCCACAACAATCATTATTTTTCTTTTAATAATTTCAAATTTTAAATTTATAACGTAAAGAATCATGCCAGGATGCTTCAAAAAACATGCCAATACATCGTGAAATTAACAAAACCTATTTTTGTTCTTCTTCATTGAAGTAGAGAAAAAAATCTAAAGTGCCCGTTTTTTTTGCAAAAAAGTTTATATTTTGTTTTTCAAGAGTATCATTTTTTCCCCTACGTGATACTATCTTCATGGCATCAACAACCAAATCAATAATCATAACGAAATCTATTCATATTTTCAGGATTAACCGGCAAAGTATTTTGTATTGGATGTACGCCAGAGGAGTTCGTAAATGAGCTTGAGGAACAGCTATCAGAATTTAAAGATGAGGAGCAACTACAGGACGGTGTGTTGCGTCACATGTATTCGTTAATGACTGGAGGCGATTGTACAGCGCTGGAACAGGCATTACAAAACTCGACCACCTGGTCTGAGAAATTAGATGTTTGTATACGGACTTTGCTCGGCCGCGTGTCGCACTCGGCGCAGTATGCTCGCTCGCACATAGAATGTGCTCTCTCACGCATCAACCAGAAGCAGCACTACAGCGTTACACCACGACCGCTGCGCTCTCAGGTGATTCTACTGCGCGCTGCGTTAGGGCGCGTACCTCCAGAACATACAGCTCTGCAGAACATCTCAGAAGAACCCTTCGTCGTCTACCAGCTCAACTCATCAATGGCGCATATCATGACGGACTTGCGTTGCGCCGCGATCATCAACGAGCATTTGGACCCCGCGATACTTGAAAGTTTTGCATCCAGAAATATTTGCGATACATACCTTCTGAATGCTAATTCATTTATGTCTATAGAATAAGATAGTACATTAGAAGCTTACCACGTATTTTTATGTCCCTTAATTCCTTTAGTAATAATATATAATTATTTTTAAAAATCATTTATTTTATTCTACACCTGTCGTCATTTTTTTACCATTTTCCTAAATAGGTTTCCTTAACGTGCTATTTTATACAAGTCATTTTATGGTGTTTGAAGATTTATTTGATAGTGCGGTTGCTCAAGTAAGTATTCTTTAAGTTAGTAGTTGAAGTAAGGTTTCGAGGCAAATATTTGTACAATTGAAGCTTTATAGCATTAATTTATCCTGACTTGTTAGTAGCACTTCAATGGTATGTACTGATCTTAAAATGATTTCTATGCTTTAGTTTGATAACATTCTTTAAAAAATTAATTGAATGAATTGGTCTTTAGAAATTAATTGAATGAATTAGTCTTTTTCTTTAATTGGTTTTCTTTTCTTTCTGACTACCCCTTCGGGGATATAGGTGTGAGTTTATATTATGTTTTTTATTTGGCCTTTAGAAATCCAACTAATATAAAATCCTACTAATATTCAATCAATTAGCCTTTTCCAATGTACACCATTGGCTGAAATTTAGTACAGCGATATTATTATATACTTAGTCTGAAATAATATAGCAAACTTTTTTTAAACTCTAAACTTTTATGATCCCTTAATATCCCCTATAGTAGAAGGGGGAATAAAATTTCAAATGGGCTTCTGCAACCTAGGCCTCTTATATTAGGCAACCCAAAATAAATTCGAGTTGTCGCAACTGGAGTTTGACATCTTAACGTATTGACGTCAGCAGTTCTCAAAAAGTGTCAGCAAGATGGCGGATTCGACGTTGAAACCCAATCGAACACGATAGCACACATATCCTCGAGCCTTTGCAGATGCGTAGAGATGCTGCAACTCAAAATAAATTCGAGTTGTCGCAACTGGAGTTTGACATCTTAACGTATTGACGTCAGCAGTTCTCAAAAAGTGTCAGCAAGATGGCGGATTCGACGTTGAAACCCAATCGAACACGATAGCACACATATCCTCGAGCCTTTGCAGATGCGTAGAGATGCTGCAACTCAAAATAAATTCGAGTTGTCGCAACTGGAGTTTGACATCTTAACGTATTGACGTCAGCAGTTCTCAAAAAGTGTCAGCAAGATGGCGGATTCGACGTTGAAACCCAATCGAACACGATAGCACACATACCCTCGAGCCTTTGCAGATGCGTAGAGATGTTGCGTCCCTGGCAGTATCTTACCGTTTCTAGCATGGTGAATGTTCTGATGAGCTCTTTCAATTAATCCCACCCTCCCCTGCAGTGTAATGCGTACTATACACATGCTGTCCTGTGTAGGAAACACAGGACAATACGTGCAGGGCTTAGATGTCACAGGTACAGAATATTCCATCAAGAACCAAGCGGTTCGGTGAGTCTTTTATCTGCCGGACCATTAAGTCCTGGAATTCCTTGCCGGCGCACGTGTTTCCTTCTTCCTAAAGTCCCGGGTCCTTTAAGCGGGGCGTGAAAAAGCATCTGATGAGGCCGTCAAGCTGAGCGCCACCATTGTAGCACTGAACGTGTTTGCATTGGTGACCCTGTTTTATGAGACTTTACCTTCAGTTTAACATCAGGCGAGGTGAAGTCAAATTGACGTGCCATAAATAAAAGAAAAGCAGTTTTAGCACGATAGCACGATTTCACAAATGCCCACTTAATAATTTTTACACGAAAATATTTTGTTTGGAATTTACTAATAAACCTGCGATATGATATGGTGAAATATTTATAGTACGCGTTAGGTACGCTGCATTTATTACTATACCTAATAGTAATCAATGCAGAAGTACAAGTGTGTTATCAATTATGTATAACAATAAGTTCCAACATATAAATGACTGACCTTAAACTTAACCCCCTGAGTATTAATTTAAGTATCAATAGATTTTTATAACTATATGATAATGTTATTTATGATACTGGTAACTGAATGTCTTAAGAATAATCTAGGGGCTTAAAATACTAACCTACTTCATATTGTATACCTACCTACCCATATGGTGAAACATAGCTGACCTCATTATTATGTAAACATCTTTTGCATTGATTTACAATAAATTTTAATTTGAATTTGTTGTTCGTATTACGTGAAATAAAACTACTTTCAGCAGGCTTTACCGCTGTTCTTTTTTATGTTATTGTAATAAATACATTCATCACATTACATTCAATTACATTCAATACTATTTGGTAGAATGGTTTTGGACCTACCATACCAACAGTTAGTATGGTCCGTGCATGGTACGCTGGGTCCGGAATGCTCATTCAATAGTCGTCACGCGGATCATCTTAGGTAAATAGGAACCGAAGTCTTACACCGTCTGTCATCTTAGCAGAAGCATGCCGCAATGCGCACCTCCCAATGGGGCTAAATGGGGATGCCGTGGTTCCCACACACGAAGGGAGCCATCTCAGAGGAGATAACCCTGGGTCGGCCGGGGTGCAAGCAATATGCTGTTTACTATCTCACCTCTGGCCACCGAAGACCCGAAAACGGCATGCGTTTTAGTATATTGGAGTCCGACATAACCACTCTCATGGTGCCTATGAGATTGGTATCTGTTGGGGTTTCAGCCGTGCTCAAAGGCACGGAAAAAATTAATTAAAAAAGGAACAAACGCCATAATTAATTTGCTACTTGTACTTTGGTTAGTGCATATTTACCTATGCTCTCGATGTATGACGATCCTTAAATATGACCACACCTTATTGCAACTCTCTGTATATCTACCTAGGAAATAGATTTTTTTGATAATCAAGAAATTTACAGTACAGTATAGTTACGTAGAATTAATTTGTAACTGTAGGCTAAGCATCCACCCGCGTGGAAATCTGCACCTATTTTTTTCTATATATAAATATATAGATTATTAAATTACTGAATACGGTTTTCCTAGTAGCACAATTTAGTTCTAATACATCATAAAATTTGAAAATCAAATTTTTTTTTAATCGTCAATGATTTTTGATATCTGTGTATATATATTATATATTAACTACTAAACTATAAACATTTTATTAAATCGTTAACATCCAAAATAAGGTCAATTTAATACTAACCCAGTGCAAAGGTGCCTATCACACTTGCTAATAAACTAATTAGAATTGTAAAGTGTTCGATTTGGATATAATTTACACATATAATGATATAACTATACTATTTTGTTGTACTTAAATTAACGATTTGCGTAAGCAATTCCAAGTTTATAAATATAAGCACATGTCATTTACGTCACAGTGATACATATAATCTTACAGTTGTATTACTCAAGTAGGTTAGTTTGAGTGTAATCGTAAATAACAGGAACTTTCTAGTCACTGCTTGAAGCCAAAAGTTATTAACAAAAAGGTACAAATTCTATTTCGAGACCGATACATCTGATAATCAGGATTTCTTGTAATTAAAATCTGTTCGTAATTCAAAATCGATCTCAAATCAATCTTCCAAATATGAAAAAACGGGATGAAGAAAAAAAAAACAATAACACAATTTACAAGACATCAATATTCCTAAAGTTTTTGTGACTAAAAACAATTGTCTTTGAATACGCAACGAAAATAAAAGTCACTAACTTGGAGAAATTGTAAATACGAGTATTAGCCTATCAAAATACCCATCTTTAAGGGTTCGTCTCTGAACTAATTTCTTTTTACAGAGTTACTGTCTCAAAACTATAACGATGACTCCAACACCACAACATCATGAGCCATCGTACATTCCAACTCCACAGCAGGAGAAAGGAAACAGAATCGTTATCTCCGGAATGTCTGGTCTTTATCCACAGTCGAATAACATCAAAGAGTTTTCTGATATATTGTATAATAAGGTATATTGAACCAAATGTTTTATACATCAATACATTTGTGCTGGCTTTACCTTAGGTATAAGGTAATCCTGGACTAAAACAGGTACATTATTGAGATATCATATCGTCCCTTATAAAGGATCCAAGAAGGTTGACGGAAGTTGTCTTATACAAAAATGAAGTTTCCATAGTGTGCTAAATAGAATTACTTACCCAGTGACTGCTGGAGCTGAGATATCACCATTTTATAATTATGAGGATGACATCTCTGCTTATATATACCGTTTTGGATAGGAGAGGGTTGGATTCTTTATTGTAAGAATTCTTTCGAAGTGACCTTTTTCGCGTTGCATGATTTATTTATTTATAACTTCGGGGCTGAACTATTAAGAATGTGTTATAAAAATGTCATGTACAAAACTCCAAGTTCACCTGATACTCTCGATATAATTTTTAATATGCCGTGAACATCTATACTAAGTATATTTAGCATATTCTGCTACGGTGGTGATGTATTTATATGATTGGGATTCGAAGGAAGGAAGATACCATAAGTAAGTACATACCTGTGTCTTCTTGGCATTGAATTCGATCAGATTCTCTGAGTCCCAGGAGCTCAGTGGCAAGAAGTTGTCTTCTAGTTATTTTAATAGAAATTTTGTAAAATAAAGGTGAATCCAGTGACGGAGGAAGATCTTCGCTTCAAATATAATCATCCTGAGGTACCGCAAAATTCAGGAAGCATTCCCTCACTGAGTTACTTTGATGCACATTTTTTCAAAGTACATTATCGTCTCGCTAATGCCATGGATCCTATGGCGAAAAAAGTTTTGGAGCAAGCTTATCAGGCGATCTACGACGCTGGTAAGTTTGACAGTACAATGCAGCTGTACAGAGGGTCCCAAAAGTTCCTGGACACTTTAAGATTTATAATCCTTTAACAGCCTAATTTAATTTGACCAAGGGTAACATAGATAGCGTTAATAAAATAAACCAGATCTGTCTTGTATCTATATAAGAAAATAAGTGAGCTCATGCAATTAGTATCCTAAACTTAATTGCATTAATAAGTAGATCTATTATCCAGTAACTTCTAAGACTAGTAGTTGTGTAGTCTGTCGATTCGACGGCACTCTTGGGTTGACCTAGTTGTGTAGTCATTTGTTTCACGGCAGTGCTACTCGCGGACACAGTTTGTGTAGTGACATCACTTCATACAATTTTTGTTTCCAATTGTCCAGGCACTTTTGAGGCCCCACTATGCATCGTAAAATTCAGTAAACTGAAAATATTATACTAGTCTAACAAAAAGTAGAACAATGGTGAAAAGTCCGTTTTTTTTTGTAGGAATCAATTCGGAGCAATTGTGGGGCAAAAAAGTTGGTGTATATATAGGCGCATGTTTTTCTGAAACGGAAAAAGCTCGATTTTACGAAACTGCTTTAATATCCGGTTTTGGTATAGCGGGGTAAGTTCTATATACATGTATATTTAGCGATAGACTCAAATATATTTACTTACTGAAAAGATTTCTACCAGTTCTTCAGTTTACTGAGCTCAGAAACTTTATGTGTTAAACTGTTAGTCTTCGGGGTGAAAAATAAATATAGTGCCAAATGTATGGGTTTTATAACTCCATCCTTCTTTTTCATCCAGATTATGGTCCTGGGGTCTTACCACCAACTCTAGCACTACTCTCCAAAAGTAGTATTATTCCAATCTTAGTATACTTTCAGTGTGAATCGGATTTGGACCATTGTAGTCCATCGATGCTTGTGTATCTTGTAAGGCAAGTGTAAATTCTAGCGAATTAAGCAAATAAATGTATTTACTACAGTAAGAGATACTATTTGAACAATTTTGACCACATAACACTAGTATCCTGTATATCCTAATGGACGCTGACGATGACGGTCTAGTCTCAATATGGAAGTAAAGCAGGATTGAAATAATATTACTTTACCACCGTAGCCGCGTAACCGCGTAACCGCGGTAGCCTAGCAGTATGGGTAATGGACTGCTGAGACGAGGTCTCGGGTTCGATCCCAGGTTTTACCATGGCACACACCAATGAATTTTCGAGGCTTTTCGAAGTTATGTGTGTATTTATCGCAGGTTTATAAGTGCCCAGTAATGGCAATATGCTCGCCACTTATTACATTGGGACCTTTTTTTTTTTTTATCGTGCGCAAAATTCCCACGGATACCACCTCCACCAAAGCCGATGGAGGTGATTATGTCGGACTCGAACCGACCAAAACGCACGCCGTCCATGGGTCCTTGATTGCCGGAGGTGAGATTATACAAGACATATCTCTCGCACCCCGGCAGACCCGGGGACATCTCTGTTGAGATGCTCCTCTTCCCCCAATGTGGGGACCATGGTATCCCCATTTAGCCCTTGGGTATGGGGTGGCATTTTGCGCCATCGCCGTGGTATTACATTGGGACCTAAAACATAAACTGGCGAAATGTGGGTGCTAGCACTTGATGCAGTTATTACTTTCAACAGGTGGTAGGTAAGGCCCCCTGACCTATTTCTATAGATGTGTAATATCGCTAGTTTATATTTTCTTATTTTTACTATTCGAATGAATGTTATCTGTGTGATTTCCAAAACCAGGTGCAGTAGATCCATGTTTGCTAATCGTATCTCGTACTGGCTAAACGCCAAGGGACCTTCCATGGCTATTGATGAGTCATGCTGCAGTTCTACGGCTGCATTGGAACAAGCGTACTTAGCTCTGAGTCGTGGAGAATGTGAAGCTGCTATTGTGGGTGGTACTTACTTATGTCTCCATCCACATTCTTCAGTGCATTATGGAAGGTACGTCCTTTCCATATTTGTAGTTCCATGTGTGTATTCATGGAACTGCAAATTTGGAAAAAAGTCTAGGAGATTAGTATGTACACTTACATCAAGATTTGTGGAGGAAAGAGGTGTGATGTTCTTCCAACACAAATGGAGGAACCGCCGACCAGGCAGGCAATGATGTCTGGCGTGCCGTGGAAATAACTGTTTTCTTTGGAATGTTGTATATATGTTGTGCCAGCGCTATAACTTTATATCGCGATGCAGGATTGGTAGTGACGTAATGATGTCAAAGTAGTTCGACTTATTGTCGCTAGATAAAGCTCGGTAGGTATATTACGTAGTGTAAACAGGTGTAAACTAAATCCTTGATCGTTTGTATCTGCTGGTAAGTACTTTCCTGTACCCCAATTTTCAATTATAAATGTTCAAATATTTACAGAGTTATAAAACTATGCAATGATGGAGCAACCAAATCATTTGATGAACGCGCTGACGGTTGTGCGAAGTCTGAAGCGATTAATGTATTGTTTTTACAGAGAGAAAAGGATGCCAAGAGGTAAAAACATGCATATATTTATTTACAACTAGCTGACCCGCGCAACTACATCACAAAACATGTCATTCGCAAATTTTTTTATCTCTGCTCCTGTGGGTAGTAGCATAATATTGTAATACATAAGTGCATCAAAATTCGTTGAGTAGTTTTAGAGATTCAAGCATACATAGGGACAAACAGCGAGAAGCTACTTTGTCTTATACATGTCGTAGTGATATAACGACGATGATTTGAAATTCTAATAGTGAGTATATAAAATATTTATTTTTAGAATATACGCTGAAGTACTATATGTTAAAACCGAGTTTACATGTATGTTGGAAACGGAAACAGGTCCAAAATATGGTTTCTACAGAGGCGTCAGTACTACAAGTGATTTTCTCAATAGCTTCTATAAAGAGGCAAGGATTCCGCCACAAGCTATTGAATACGTCGAAGCTTTTGGGTCTGGTTAGTATTTCAGAAAACAAAACACAGCACTGCAAGTATTTGTGATTTTTTCAAACTGGAATAATACTTGACACTGGCAGTCCTCTCTCGAGGGCTATTTGAGGTATATTTTGATTTTATTATTTTTATTTATTCATATAATCGGAGGATCAACAACAATAAAATACTTTAAATATATACCTACATACAGCCTATTATACATTCTAGCTGTCACAATTTTTTCCAAAAGCTTTCTTGGCCTATGTGCTATCATTTTTTTTGTAAGACAACAGTGAGCCTACTACAATTCTGTATCAAAGTTTTAATAAATCAGTTATTGGTCGGCAGATTCATATTGTAATAATGATTATTACAATATGAATCTGCCGACCAATAAATATTTAAATGTCATAACACTAATTTAAATGTAAACAGGCATATCTGAAGTGGACAAGGTAGAGCTACAATCTATAGAAGAAGTATTTTGTAAGAATAGGGACGATCCTCTTTTAATTGGTAGCGTCATGTCTAATATCGGGTATGGAGAAGCGGCTGCCGGAATATCTGCCATAACAAAGGTAATATCATGGACCTATAAACAAATGCGGACGGACTATCACAGAATATCAACTTAAGCACCAAAAAATTTCGTCTTTAACGTTTAAAATAGTTTCTAGTTGCTAAACGTTTTTTATGAAGAGTACAATTTTCACTGCCAAAAAATTTAACATAACACGAAATAAAATAAACATATGGCTGTGGAAAGTAATCCCCTGATTTTTGTTTGGCAAACCACTGTGATTATGGTAGGATTTAATCATATAGAACGCTATATTTAGGATTTGTTTTCGTGAAAATGTGTTTGGTGTATGGATAGTTTTGATTGTTTACTTTAGGTGCTTGAACCACATTCTGCACGAGACTCCATCCGTATGCAACCTAGACTAAGATATTTCAGTCACTTTTAAATTAAGAGAAGGTATCTTTAAATGGTACCAATGATTTCACTGCCAAAATGCCCAAATTCTACGAAGTGAGGAAGGGACAATCAGAAATCGAACACAGCTTCGAAGTGAAGGCTTCAGATGTCAACGACGATGTTGATTATATCCAAAATATCTGAATAAAATTTATTCTTGTGTAGGTACTGCTAGGTTATCATAACGGTCAAATAGCAGCTAACTTGCATTATGAACAACCACGAAAAGATATCGCAGCTCTGTCCGACGGACGTATGCGTGTCGTGAGTGAGAATCAACAATTTGGCCGTAGTTATGTCGCTGTAAATGGTATGTCAGTCACTGGAGTGAACTCCCACGTTTTGCTGCATGGATGTTATAAGCCTAAGGTAAGAGAAAAAAATATGCACGAGGTAAAACAATCTATTGAGAAAGTTAATCAACAAAGTTTCACTTCAAAAGGAGTCATATTATGTACAATAGTATTTGTAAAATATTGACTGGCTATACCTATACATTTTAATGTCTATCTTTTTGTCGATGTACAACATCCGATAAACGTCTATCAGAGCGTGACGTTAGGTTAGGTAACATTTTTCAACAGTTCGAATTTTTTTCCTCACCCAAATTTTTTTCCTCACAAAGGACTAATTCAAAGAGTCTAAGAATTTCTTAATGCAAAGAGATTACAGTTGTGTACTGTATAATTTCAACTTTTCAGGATCTCAGTCGCTACTCTACTAGTCTCCCTTACTTAGTTACTGTGTCTGGTAGACATGAAGAAGCTGTGAAGTATATGCTCGAAATTTTGAAATCAAACCCGATAGATCCTGAGCAGTTGGCATTATTACATAATATACATCGAATGAACATATCGGGACATTTGGGCAGAGGATATATAATACTTAGTAAGTTGTGTCAATCATCCATATACATATTGGCACGGATTTTCGTCCTATGTCGCAATTATCTCAAGAGAAACAAAGTCCTGGCGATTTTTTGAGATTATAATATATGATATGATTGGTAGATTTGAGCTCGTTCACCATCGTTGCACCTTGTGCTATCCTCAAATACAGTCCAAAAAGGCGTATCTGCGTATACGTACGTACGTATAGAACGCATTTTGAGAACATTTTGGGTCCATAATTCATGCTTATTCTTAGCATCAATAGGTACTAAGTTAACGTGTAATTTACAATGTTTATTGGTTTCATGGAAATTTCGTTAGTTACTGTAACAAACACCATATTCTCGAGAGCTAGTTGTTAGTCAATGTGAATTAAAATCTCAGACCAATTGTTGAATTATAATCTGTTTATTTTATCATTTGACTCACTATACCAGCTCTTGATAATATAACAGCTATAGTAAGAGAAACGATTGTAAAGATTGAATACCAAAAATTCTAACACCTGAAGCGTCAAATAAAGAATATGATTTCAGAGACTAATGAAGAGCAGGAAACTGTTAGTCTACATGAAAAGATGAATTATTTCAATGACGCTAGACGCCCATTGTGGTTCGTTTATAGCGGAATGGGCTCACAATGGAGTGGCATGGGTGTGCAACTCATGCGTATACCAATTTTTGCAGCCGCTATAGAAAGGTAACATATTTTCATCGTTTTCGAATATTTCTACTTCGAAAGTAAAAAGGTCAAAGAGAAAGAAATTCGTCAAAAACTTTTTAGGACACTACGGATTTCAATCTACTTTCAAAACTAGTTAATATCGAAATTCGGCAGAATGAACATTCGTATTTACGACTTTCGAAAGCATTATTATCGTATTTTTGATCAGTCGTAGTTTTATTTTTTAGGAATTGTTTTTGTTATGTTACCAATTTGATTAGCAATTGACGTGTCAATGAATTCATGGTTATCATCTTTTTTCTCAACTGCAGATGCCGGAAGGTTTTGGAGCCCAAAGGGATTGATATTGTTCATATTATTACATCGGATGATAAGAGCATTTTTGATAACATTCTGCATTCATTTGTCGGTATAGCTGCTATACAAATTGGACTGACTGACATTCTTCATGAACTAGAATTGAAACCAGATGGAATCATTGGTGAGAAATTTGCTAATATTTATCAGTTCGAAGCACACATGGCATGTACACATGGAATGGCAATGGCAAACAAAATAAGTATGCATGTATACATGTGAAAGTGTATGACGGTATGATATTATATTTAAGCTATGATTGGAGCGAGCTATGATTTAAGTCTCTTTGAAGGATATGTAACGAAGTCGTTCGACAAAGAACTAACGTTACGCAGGGAGGCAGTAAAGCAAGATTGACGACTTGAAAAGAGTGGTTCAGACAGATTGATGCTCACACCTACTTTCTATCATCGCACCACTCGCCATAGAGAGGTAGTTCATCCTCACTTCATACTCACACACTACGACCGGAAACGGTGCGCACTGTGCGGTATGAAAGGAGTTTCATCCCGCGCACGCTCAAGCTATGGAATGAACTCCCTGCCGAGGTTTTCCCAAGCGACTACAATATGGGGTGCTTCAAGAAGGGCATTAGTAGGCAGCACGAGTGTGGAGCCCCTGGTGTTGCAAACGTCTATAGACCAAGGTGACTGCTTCCTATCCGGTGGGCCGTGTGCTTGTCTGCCACCTAAGTGGTATAAAAAAAGATTGGATGCGGAAGGCAGGAGAAATGGTACATTTTAGGAGAGGGTTATGTCCAGCAGTGGACTGTGATCGACTAGTTGATTCATCATCATTCCCTGAACCTTTTTCCCAACTCAGTTGGGGTCGGCTTTCCAGTCTAACTGTGATGCGGCTGAACTTCGATATTTTCCGTGAAGCGACTGCCATCTGACTCTACAACCAATGGTCTAATGACCAATGGCGATATCGAAGTTCCAAGTTAGGCTGGTTGGACTTTTGAGGGCTCCAACTACCCGTAACTACTGCCATAGATGTTTGTATGGCAACCGGGACCGACGGCTTAACGTGCTCTCCGAGGCACTTATAAACCTGCGATAAATACACACATAACTTCGAAAAGCATCGAAAAGTCATTGGTGTGTGCCATGGTAAACCTGGGATCGAACTCGAGACCTCGTCTCAGCAGTCCATTACCCATACCACTAGGCTACCGCGGATTGATTGATTGATGTAACCTAAAATAACTCTTTTTACAGGGCATAGTGTAGGTGAACTAGGCTGTGCTTATGCTGATGGTTGCTTAACTGCAGAAGAGATGATACTTTCTGCATACTACCGCGGTTTAGTTTCGGTAGAAACTGAGTTCATACACGGTTCTATGGCTGCTGTTGGTGTGGGCTATGAACAAGTAAGGCTTCATATTAATTATTCGGAAAATATAAATCTCAACGCTTCTTATAATGAGAAGGTAGGTAGGTTACGGAGGTAGGATATGATGGTATCTCCCGTCTTAATTGAGCAGCCCAACTGGTACCTACGCCCTACAGGATACTGCGGTTAATACTCGTATTAACCTTGTATTGTGTTTCCAGCGGTTAGTAGGGTAGCCAGAGTTCACTGGTGAGGTCTTGTGTTGTCAGTGGGAAGACCGAGAAATCTTTCTCTGTCTTCCGCACTGACATCATAGAGACTCTCTTAGCCTTCATCTCTTCCTTTTCCCTTGCCCCCTCCCCTCTATATGGTCGGCAGCATGAATGTGACGCCACTAGTGTTGCAAGCGTCCATAGGCTACGGTAACCACTTTCCATCAGGTGTGCTTGTCTGCCACCGAAGTGGTATAAAAAAGGCAGACGTTAATAATGTTGTATGATGTCATTATATGGCCTTTCTGTATTACTAGCTGTTGCCAGCGGCTCTGAATTTCTGATCCCGTTTCCGCTGCTTGGACTTCTGATCCCGTTTCCTCTGCTCCATGAAAATCTTCCGTAGGGTTCAAGGATCAAATAAAAAAAAAATTACTCGAATTGGTCCAGCTGTCTTCGAGATTTGCGATTACCAACATATTTCATATAGATTACGCGGGCGGGTCAGCTAGTAATAAACCGCTCGACCGATTTTCTGCAAACTTCACATAAACCATCTACTAAATAGTCCGAACAAAGCCTGAACATTTGGTTTGGATAGGTGAGCCCGATCTTGAGTTATAAAATACAACGAAAAGCGGCATTGCTTTTTATATATTAGATTATATTATATTCGAATTTTGACTGATTTTTAGATATCCAAAATATGTCCTCCGGAGATTGAAGTAGCATGCCGCAATGGACCTCAATCCAGCACAATTTCTGGACCTTCCGTTGTGATGCGTGAGTTTGTCGCAGCGTTGACAGCTAAAGGCATCTTTGCCAAGGAGGTTCCGTGCTCCAACATTGCTTACCACTCGCGTTACATAGCTGATGCTGGTAAGATTGATGCTTATATATAAAGGTGGTATATATAATGGTGGTGGTGGTATAAAGGTAAGTGGATGCTAGAAAAACCTTTGGAAGACTCGAAATAAAACCCTCAACCTGTATGGCCAGTCTGGAATAAGTAGCGAGGCCAGTGTGCGATAGGGTTGATGATCGATTTACTTGCTATTATGATTAATTTGAGGAACAGACCAATACTTTCGAGTTACAGTTCGAAACTGTGACTAAAAGAGTTATATAGTCTATATAGATTCGTCCTGGATATCCAATTTTTGTATAGCAAAATCGTGTTCATTTACAATTAAATATCTTATGGCAAGGATTCATGTGGTTACTTGCTCATATGTATTTAATTCATTACCGGTATTCCGACCAATCCTGGTGAAGTCAATTATTAATTTATTTTGTACTAGCTGTTGCCCGCGGCTCCGCCCGCGTGGATGTCGATTATCGCGTTGTACGACTCTACTCGATTCACTACTTGCCTCTCTATACTACTTTTCCTTGCTGTCATGACAACGGAAATTGTTAGCGATATTAGCGCCAATGTATAGAAATTTACCGGATCAATTGAGATTTATGATTATTACTCCGCTCCCTTGTATGGTAGCGTGCTGATATATTAGCCTATGTTACTCCTAGATATTGTAGCCTTTTATAGGTGAAAGAATTGTTTAAATCGGCCCAGTACTTTTTGAGCCTATTCATTACAAACATACAAACATACAAAAATAGGTACAAATCTTTCCTCTTTATAATATTAGTATAGATTTATGTGTGATTTTTATATGAATTATCGTTAAATCGTAACAATAGTTCTTCTCTGTATGATAAAAAGGTTTTACTACCAAAGATGAAATTGTTATCATATTGCTATCCTCATATCAATTCATATTTTCTTCTTTCCGTGTTTTAATTTTTCTTGGCTATCTATTTATATACTGAAGTAATCTAATGAGATAGGAAAACCTACGTGTAATTCTTGTTTTTCAATCAGCAGGTCGCCTGCAAGTGAGATTGACCAGTATCTCACAAAACTGACAATGTTGAATAAATAAAAATGAAAATTATTCTTTATACATAGGTCCCGGATTGTTAAAATATTTGAAAGACTCAATAAAAACTCCAAAAGTACGAAGCCAACGTTGGCTTTCAACATCTGTACCAAAAGACAAGTGGAATGAGCCAATCGCAAAATTGTGTTCCGCAGAGTACCTTACCAACAATTTACTGGTAAGGACCCAAGAATTAATTCCATTTCTCGTACCTTTCTGCGGTGTTTGGTTGATTTAATTATGTTATTTATACTTAATTATTACTACTTTATTATTACTTACTTATTATTATTATTGATAACACAATTGTACTTACTCCACTGTCTTTATTTTTGTGCCTAAACGGTTTCACCTTGCGACATTCTCAAAAGTTTACATCGACAGTTATGAGCATTCTAATTCCTAAACATTACCCTGGTTAGGTAACTTTTCGTATGTGGTTTTACCGGTTAAGAACAAAAATAAATACAGTAGAGAAGTACAAGTGTGTTATCAATAACAATCATGTATTAATTATATTACTTATGTAGAATCCAGTGCTGTTCGAAGAGACTTCTCGACAGATACCTACTAATGCTGTATTAGTAGAAATTGCACCGCATGGACTACTTCAAGCTATTCTTAAACGTTCAATGCCTGCGAGCTGTAAAAACATATCACTTACCAGACGAAAGCATCCAGATAATACACTGTTGTTGCTTGAAGCAATTGGCGAGTAAGTAAGGTTTAATATACACCTACCTGTAAAGGTGTATGTGAAGGTATACTTATTTCCTTCACCATGTGAGGTCATGTGTAAAATAAAATATTTTAATCTTTATCCAAATGCCAATCCAGATTGTTCGATTCAAATCCAAATATGCATCCAAAGTTTGGTATTCATTCTCCCTTTTTCCATGGTTTTCTCAGAAAGATCTATCGTCTGACCAACGATTGGAAATACTAGATCCTCGTCTGTGAAGGTTGATACCAGTATAAGTTCATCGACCTGCAAGTAGCTTGATCCCCGAATATCTAACTGACTGGATGATGTTATGAACTCAAAAAATATTATAAAATTTTACCGTCAATATGTATTTATATTCACTTAATGATTCATAAGTATTACATGCATACATACATAAATGCTCACAGGCGAAGTAGGCAGAGGTGTTGTACCTATTAAACATCCACATTTCGCCAAATATGATCTTCGCTTCCTCGTAATAGGGGGCGAGCCTATTGCCGCTAATCGAGCTCTTTTTTACAAAAAATGGGTATGCCAAAAATAAACCTAACGAAAAATGTAGCAGCTAAATAAATTTGGAAAAAAAGTTTGGCCCGATTCCTTGCTTTAAGGTGTAAATCGCAAGGAATTTAGCCGCACAAGCACTACCAATTAACGTTTTGGAAAGTATCATAAGTATTATCAAATATTTCAATCAGTGTGATATTTTACCGTTTCTTCAATATTTCAATTTAAACTTAGTCGCTATTTATTATCATTCAATTGTGATTCCAGGCTGTATATGGAAGGTTACAATTGTAATATACAAGTTCTGTATCCAAAAGTCGAAATGCCGGTTTCAACTGGTACTCCTTTCCTTTCTCATTTTGTTAAATGGGCTCATGATGAAAAATGGTAAGGGATTTGATTATTTTTGATCTACTTTATATTGGTCGTTTTTATAAATTTACAAGTTCTCAATTGAACTTAATTTCTTTTTAGGACAATGCCACTTTACCGTTCTGCAAGTAGAAGAGTTGCTGCCGTTTGCAATGTCGTTTTAGCGTTACATGATAAAGAACATACTTATCTAAGAGGACATTCAATAAGGGGTAATTATTATATTGTTTCGTGTTTTGAAAATCGTCCAAATCAGGCCTAAGGTCTATTATTTTGTTTAATTTTACTTAATTAGTAAAAATAATAATTAATTTCTTGTAGGATTCACATTGTATCCATTTGCTGCTAGTCTAACACTAGCATGGGATTTACTTGCTATGATACTAGATGTTCCGAAAAAACAGCTGTCCGTGATGTTTAACGATCTAAAATTCTATACACAACCAGTGCTGCATGATCGACGACAATTGAAACTAAATGTATCAATGCACAGAGGTACAGGATACTTTGAAGTAAGTATGAAAATGAATGGTTTTTGAAAACGATACTCAGCCTTGAATTATTATAACCTTAATCAATATGGAGGAAGTTACTTCCTAATTGCATCAGAGGCCAAGAGAATAGTCTTGGGCATCAATGGTGACGAGAGCCGTGAATCTCGATTTTAAACTAGTTTTAAGTACAAATTGTATTCTAGAATTATTGTTTTAGACATTTCTTAAACACTCAGGTAGTCTACCTTCGTAAACTCTCTGGCACATAAGTGAAAATCAAGTCTTTTTAATGCTTTTGCATCAGACAAATTTGAATAAAGTATTTTGCTAGACCTACTTATCTCAAAGGTCACTTTTATCTTGTCAATCATTCGGATTAGAGGATAAAATGAACTTGGGGACAATAGATGAGATATGGAAATAAGTAATGTGTGGATTCTGGCTAACAGCTAGGATATGTAACTTCAAACACAAGGATTTTAACACGTCGTACCAATGTATGTTATAAAGAGTCGTAGAATCGCGAGAGTCTCTGTTTCAATAAGATGTTCGATTTTGCTGTTGTCCTTCTGTTTGGGGGGTATATCAGTTCCGGCGCATTTCTAAACTGATTTTGATTAAACTTAGCACACATTAATAAATAATTTTAAGATTTTAGATGGAATCTCTAAAGTTATAACAGGATTTATAAGGCCTTCTAGCAGGTACCCTATAAACTATGGTACGAATAACTCGAACGGAAATATGCACATTCAGTCTGATGATATTTATCAGTTGCTACGTGATAGAGATTATTTTTACAGGTATGAATTACTATTCACTATTCATTTGAAACATTGTGGTAATTGAATACCTACACACAATAAAACATAAAACAATACTAAATGAAATTAGAAACTAGAAACTGTCACTAGAATAACTATCTTTTATTTGTTGGAGGTCGGAGGTAGGACATTATGATATCTCCCGTCCTAATTGAGCAGTCCGACTGGGCCAATACCTCCGCCCTACAGAATACCTCGACTAATAATATCCTTGTGTTGGTGTGTTGGATTTCCGGCGGTGAGTCAGAAGCTGTCTTAACGTTCGTTCTCTCCCACACCACACTTCTTCAGGAAGGGCATTACAAGGTCACTATCGGGTCGGCAGCACGAGTGTGACGCCCATGTGTGTTACAACGTCCGTAGGCCACGGTACCCACTTTCCATCAGGTGGACCGTGCTTGTCTAAGCTAAGCTAAATGCTAAAATTAGTAATACGAATTTCCTTCTCAATTTAGTGGCGACTTTCAAAGCATTGCATGTGTCGATGAGTCGTTAAGCGATGCTATGATCGTTTGGAGTGACAACTGGATTACGTTTATCGATGGTATGATACAACTCAATGCGTTACGTCAACCTCACAACGCAGTCACACAACCTACTAATATCCAGAGCATAATTATCGACGTCCAAGCACATTCTAGAGAAATTCTTCAATCGAACAAATCAGATACAAGAATTTTGATGAGTGCTAAAGTTGTCGATAAATATAATCATACCAGGTGAATAACTTCATTTATTTTCATTATTGTTCACTATTTCATTACCATCATCATTTGCTTGCTTTGATCTTGAGCTGCACTTTTTCATACTTTCTTTTGTTTCGTCAGCCTTGCCATGTCCTCTTGCAAGCAATTCACATATATCTTTTCTCAAGGATCTAGTTCTGTTCCTAGCCCTCATTCATAGTTAGGACTTTTATAGTAATATTGCTGTTATTTCTTCACATAAATATAAAACAAATTAATATATCCATACTAATTTCTAATTCTTTATTTAATTTAGGTGTGGAGGAGTTATAGTTGAAAAAATAAAATTTCAAAAATTACCTCCTCACAATGGTCCTGAAATGATCTTAAAATCATTGGATTTTGAGAATAGTAATGAACATCATGTAAGAAAAAGCAAGTTAATATTGAAATATTTACAAATTCTTTCACTAGAAATTAATTAATTATTAATTTAGGGTGACTGCGTACGCGAATACGATTCATCAGCGATTCGAAGTACACTTACGAGTCAGAAGGTAACACTACAAGGAGCGGAATTTGGTGATTACGATTCATTGAAATGGGTAGAAAACCTTTCTGTATTGACTGGATCCGGAATAACTGTGAATGTATGTGTAAATTTATTAAATTATTTTAATTAGGTATTTAAACATAAACATTTTACTTTTTCACGTATTTTTTTAGGTTCACTATGTCGGTATAAATAATAATGACCTGAAAAACGCCAACGGTTCCTTGTTCTTTAAGAAAAATGTTAATAATAGTTACAAGATGGATTTTAGTGGAATCACAAATAGGTAGGTAACTAAAAATATTTTTTGGCAAAGCTTTGCACCGATACAAATTTGTGTAGTGCAAAGCTTTGCCAAAACCATATTTTCTGATCACAGTGGTAAACCTGTAATGGGTTTGGTACGTAGTGGTGCAGCAAGTAGTCAGGTGAGAGCGCAGCCAGAATTAGTTTGGCCTGTACCGGCACATTGGAGTCTAGAAGATGCTGCCACCGTACCTCTCGCGTATGTGCAAGCATTCTATTGCCTTGTAAGTATTGAACGTCTTTTCAGATTAAACTGTTCTGAATAACCTAAGAGCCTTTTCTAATTTAGTTTTAGTCGAATCTTATTCTAGCTACGAAATGGTTGAACTTCAATATTTGCTGTGAAGCGATTGCTATTTACTCTCTCACTTCACTCACTTTTAAGCTTTCGCGTTGATATGATATATGGTAAGCGAAACCCAGGTATTAACGCGATCATATGGTAAATACAATAAGTTACCTTTTGATTTGCTTGAACTTTCGGCCAGGTTGCACTAGCCGAGGTCACGAGCTGACTGGAGTATGCTTGTAACGATTCAGAGAGCTGCGGGGAGAGTGAAGTCACTCGTTCCACTACCCCCATATTGCACTTGTTACGACAATCAAATCTTCACAATCCTCTGGCAATGTCGAAGTTTTCTGGCAACATCGAAGTTTTCTGGCAATATCGAAGTTTTCTGGCAATATCGAAGTGTTCTGGCAATATCGAAGTTTGACCCAGGTGTCATTACATATCTATATATATTAAAGAAGTCACCGTTATGTTTATCTCTTTTTGATTATTTCACAGGGTATCAAAATGGAACTTATCCAAGGCCAGTCAGTATTCGTGCACGGAGGCGCAGGTGCTTTAGGGCAGGCAATAATATCCATTGCTTTGGCTCTTGATTGTGAGGTATACACGACTGTCAGAGATGTATGTAAAAAGCATTTTTTGCAAAAACTATTTCCAGCGTTAAAAGGTACATTTGAGAAATTAATATGTAACTTATTAAATTGTAGTCAGATGATTAATTCAGTCTATTCCTCCACGACATCTATCCTCTGATTTTCTCCAACTGATTTATCCGATTTCGACACCTACGATGATTTCTTTCATGACTGCATGTTTATGAAATTTTGCAAAAATAGGATTCCAAATTTTCCTAAAAATGTAAATTTGAAGTAGTCAATAACCAATTAGGAACTTTGCCCGCTATTAGCCCCTTTCTAAAGGCAATTCTCTGACCAACAGAGTTATCTGAAAACGTCCAAAGTAATTGAAATTCTTCTGTACATACTTACGATGAAAATATAATCGTCTATGTAAATTATCTTATATGACCTAATAGATCTATGTTATTTATCTGTTATACTAGTTTAACTGGAACGATAACTATTAAAAGTAATATGATTTCAGCTGATCACATTGGATGTTCCCGTGATCACTCATTTAGTGAGATGGTGCAAATAGTCTCTGAGGGAAAAAAATGTGATATTGTTATAAGTTGTGTTAAAGGAAAGCTCAAAGACGTAAGTTAAAATTCTGTATCACACAATATTTTTGGACAGCAACACTAGATGTCTTCCAAAACTAATTAGAACTTTATTCAGGATTTCATGCGGAGGCGACTCAGACGTCGGAGGTCGCGGAATAACCTCCGTTCCCTATGAGCGCGGGCCTGGGAGTGACGGGTGGAGCCGCCTGTCACTCTAGCAGAAGCAGGCCGTGGTGGCGGTACAATGTGCGCTAGATGGGGCCACCGTGGTCCCTATATCCGAAGGGGGTCATGTCGAAAGAGAGGACCCCAAGTCTGCCGGAGTTCAAGGGATATGTTCGCTACTATCTCACCTCTGGCAACTAAAGACCTAAAGACGGCGTGCGTTTTAGTCGGTTCCAGTCCGACATAACCTCTTTCATCGGCTATGTTGGGATTGGTACCCGTGGGGATTTCACACTCGGGGAAAAATAAACGATTTTATACTGTAACCTAAATGTATAATTGTAATTTTTTTACAGATGTCTTATAAATGCATTTCTGCAAGAGGTCTATTTTTTGACATTTCGCAATTACATAATGGAGATGATTATACGTTGGGAATGTCTTTCTTTCAGCAAGAAAAAAATTATATTTCTGTAGACTTCTCTTCTATTTTTGAATCCAAAAATATCAAAGAACTTAAAGTAAGTGGATGAAAACTATATCTTGCCTGTTATATTTTCGGTACCATGCAATTTCGAGGTGATCCTGTAGGGTTTTTTTTTATTTTTTATTATTATTTTTGAATTTTTTTTTTAATCAATCAATCAAGCAGTCGATGAATCACTTCAGCTAATTTTTTTAAACAAATGCTCAGCAATATTTCGTTCTGCAAACATATTCAAACGTGTACAAATATAATTATAACTAACAACGCATTCTAATTTAATTGTCATACCCAAACTGTTATTTTACTAATGAATATATGTGCATAAATTGATAAATTCTAGACTATACACAAAATGGTAAGTGAGGGCATTACTCGCGGATACGTTCGTCCATTATCAAGAGTAACGTATGGACCAAATGAAGTAGCGCGCGCTTTCAGACTTCTGGCTGCCAGTTCCCACCGCGGTCGTGTACTGTTACGTATGAAAGAAAATACTATTCAAGCACATTACAGGTAATAATTAAACAATAATAATTAAAGTATCCATACTAAATATCATATTTTTTTTTTATACTACGTAGGTGGCAGACAAGCACACGGCCCACCTGATGGAAAGCGGCCACCGTGGCCTATGAACGTGTGCAACACTAAAGGTGTCACACACGCGCTGCCCACCCTGAAGGGAAAGGGGAAGGCTGGGAAGGGGTGGGGAGGCTAGGAAGGGGAGGGGAAGAAGGGGTACAGTGAGCTCTGGCTACCCTACTTACCGGCGGGAACACAACACGATGGTTATTATGACCGCGGTCTTCTGTAGGGCGGAGGTACTTCCCCAGTTGGACAGCTCATTTCAGACGGGAGATACCGTCGTAAGATTAACTAGGCAGGAATTCCTTACCAGCTACCGCGTTTATTTCTTCCTACATTCTCGGGTCCTTTAGGGCACGCCGTAGTAGCGACGGTAAGACCAATCATGGGGGGCTGGCTATAGAGGCCACACAGACAGAAGACTCTGGGGTGGTCTCAAAGAGATGTCCTTGGGTCTGCTGGGGTGCAATAGATAATGTCTTGAATAATCTCACCTCCGGCAATCAAAGACCCATAGACGGTGTGCGTTTTAGTCGGTTCGAGTCCGACACAATTACCTCCACCGATATTGCGCACGGAAAAAAAAATGAGGAGCGTGAGAAGCATAAAGCATCTGATGAGGCCGTCAAGCTGAGCGTGACCTTATAACACTGTACGTGTTTGGAATCGTGACCCTCTTTCCTGAGACTTTGCCTCAAGCTTACCATAAGGCGAGGTGAAGTCAAATTGCCGAGCCCTAAAAATAATAATAAAAAAGAGACAAAAGTTTACCATGGTAGGTTATTTAAGTCTGATGAAAACCATGTATACTCGCGTAGCTTCCCTGAGCTCGAAGTTCCTGCCTAAAAAACTAAAAATGAGGGTAATGAAGATGGTAATGGTAATGTTCATAAATTCATAAACATAAACGCAAAGATCATAGTAACAATACATTAAATTGTTTTCCAGGATGAGATGTAAAACAGATAGCACGAACCTCATACTATGTGGCAAGACTCCATTTGGTCTACAGTTTGCTGATAGACTTGTGAGCAGAGGAGCTAAACAACTGTATCTGCATGTACCTACACAATCATCTTACTTACAACACAAAATACGGTATTTATTTTTTAACATAACTCAGGCATATTGTCCGTTAAATGTTATCAATATCGTCGTATTAGTTTACAAAATATGATTGGACGAAGAGCGAAATCTCCAACTCATAGTAGGCGTGAACCTGTTTGTATATGTTGATCTCTTAATAGATATAAGTACTAGATGTCTAAGTCAAGAGCGTTTGAAACTACACAGATATCACAGGCCATTAGTTACCGAGGGTGAAGTAGTCTCTGGCATATCTCTTACGCCCTGGCTGATCCAGGGTTATCCAAAGCACCTTCGGTGTGAGACTACAATGTCGCTATCTTTCCCTGGACAGGGAGAAGTGCGCAATCTACCGCGGCCTATTGTGCTAGAGTGACTAGTGTCTCCCCCAGACCCGTGGCCATGAGGAGGAGAAGGGAGGGAGGAAGGAGGTCGTTTTACTATCTCGCATGCTCGAGTCACCTCTGCTCGCCGCGGACTATGTGGTCCAGGAGTTTCGTCCAAACCCGCTTCGCCTCCATTTAGAGCATTACTGACTCGCATAAAGCAACAGCCTAAGCACGACCAAATAGCCACACTTCTTTATTTCTCGATGTCTACGTCATGGTGTTTTAGCCACTTGATACCGTTCTTTAGCGATTTCAACGATATGATGAGATATATCGCCTCTTTGCTTCTATAATGTGTTATCTCGAAAACTGTGATTTTACAGGAGAGTGATTTTAAACTTACAAAATAAAACTGTGACAAAACTAATAACTTTTTTACTGTCGATCCTTAATTTATTATTTGATATAGTAAATAAACTATCGGAGTAGTTCTTAAAACCCTGGCAATTTGAAATTTTAACGTGGGATTAGCATCAATTTAAAAAAAGGGGAACATATATCACGTTTTTCTTGCAAATAGTGAGTATTATGAGTGTTACAACCTGAGTCGTCACGTTGTTGATGATATTACGTTTCTTATGACACTGAGTTTTGCCACAAACAATCATTGTTGAAATAAAAACTTTTGGTTTCGAGAATATTTTTTTATTAGAAAGAGGGAAACTACAACCACACTTAATAATTAATTCTATAAAAATTAAAACAAATTAATACTATAAATAATCACAATTGGTAGGCCTAATGAAAATCGCATTTGACTTCTATATTACAGCATATTTAGGTTAATATAAAATAGTTATACCTAAAAACAATCAGTCTTCGGCAGCAATAGTTTCTAAAAAATCTAACAATTATAACATTCATCATCATCATCCTTGCGTTAGTCCCGGTCGTATTCGAAGCCTTCGCCTCGGCGTCCGGGGTCTGCTTTCCGGCTTTTTCTCATCCACTTCGCACGGTCTGGCGCATCCATGGTGGTGAGTCCATTGGCACGCATGTCATCCTCTACGACGCCAAGCCAGCACTGCTTGGGTCTACTCCTCCTACCGGGACCCGGTGGAAGTGTCATGGCCAGACATCTGTTACCCACGTAGCCGGGTGGTCGTCGCTGAACATGGCCGTACCAGCGAAGGCGACTCTCCTGCATTTTGTCTGCAATGTCATGGAAATGAAGGCGGCCCCGGATGCGAGATGCGAATCCACCAGGGCGATGTCATCAGCATACATGAACACCCACGGGGGCTGCTCATATGAGATTCTGATGCTATCCGACAGAGCGTCTACCACCACGGTGAGCAGATACGGGCTAAGAACAGATCCTTGGTGTACTCCGAGGTTGATGGGGAGGGGGTTTGGGTCGCCAACAGCGGTCTGGACCGGAATTGTAGTACATTTTTCGGATAGTGTCAATATAGAACTCTAGAATCCGCAGTACCCACCAGATCACCGCGTGAGGAACACAGTCAAAATCCTTCTGCATGTCTACAAACAGACAGTGCAGTGGCGTATTCTTCGTTCTGTTTTTCTCCGCGACAATTATATCCTGTGCCGCTTTGACCCTGGAACGCGCCAACTTATAGATAAGCTTGCGCCCCTCAGGCGATTCCAACTTATCATAGAGAGGTTGTAAGTGGTCTCGTCTGGCTCTGGCTACAGCTTTCTTAGTGGCGCGCTTTACTTCATTGTACGCGTCGCGGTGTTAGGGAGACCTGGACACTTCCTACTTTTTAAAGAGGGCTTGACAATAGCATCATAAGTGTTAGCAATTTCAAACAAAATACAAAATTAAAAAAAATACTTAACCAACCAATATTGTAATACAAATGTAACGTACTAGACTTAGTCAAAACATGAATACAAAATAGTCCTTTGGAAATAAGTAGGTAATCAAATTAGAATAAATCTACTTTTAAGCAAATAACAACCCGAGAAAGCACTTTTTGAGCAATAGGGTGGTGGAGGCTTGGAACAAATTGCCAGAAGATGTTGTAAATGCTAAATCCACAAACCAATTTAAAAACAAACTGGATAAACTTACAACTGATAAAAAAAAAAACCAATAATGGATAACTGGATACAGGCAACTAACAGTTGTCTGAACTGCCTGCCTGCTAATAAATAATAATAATAATAAGTTAAGACAAAATTACAAAATTAAAAATCAATAATGATCTTACACAGTAATCAGAGATAGTCTTGGTATTATTTGGCGCAAATATTAATAATCAGTTTTCGTAGCAGCCTATATTTTTATAAAATCACCCCCGCTACGCTTAATGAAGAGCCGTTTTCTAAAAATAAGTTTTATTATTTTAAATATTTGCTAAGATAAGTAGTTTCTTATTAAACTAAGATACGGCAAATAGTAAAAAGTATGATATTCACTTGTCACTTGTCTTACATCTAGATTCCATCTGAAAAATTTAAGTACCAACGGCTATTACTTTTAGTATTTACAACGGACTATATTAGAATATTCCTAAATAAATACATTTGTTTTTGTTCAAAAACGAAACATCTATAATTATCCATCGCTTGAATTTTAATTTGGAAAAAGTTTCATCACCTACAACGTTACATCCTAAGTTAACTCCAAATAAAACATTCATACTTTCGACAGCAATGTGACATGTACGGTATATAACAATTAACATTCCACACTATTTTTCAGTAATAATGTGTCACATCCATATATCACATTATAAAATTTAAAATCATAATTGAATTAGACTTATCTTTACAATCAAAACGTGATAAACACGTTATGTCACGTTTTCGCAGAAAATCAAGAGCTCCTTCCTCTGTAAGTGCGTAGTGGTTACTGTTATGTTACGTTCTCGCAAAAATCCTTGATGCAGTAAGAGACAGTGCCATATTGTGATCTGACACAATGACGCTATCTCTTTCGCCCACAGATTCGCTATTTACCGCGTAAAAAATACCACGTTTTTTGAGAAAATAAAATCGATCACGGCGGTTTTAATTATCAAATAAAAAAAAAAACGAAATTTCGGATATGTCACATTATAGAAGCAAAGAGGCGATATGTCAATGCCATAACAACTGACGCGGTAGTTCATTGGATATTGATTTGCATACGTCCATACAAATTATTTAAATTGAAGTTACTGTTTATTCTATTAGAATAACAGCTATGAATGTGTACACCATTTGAATTTTTAGGACACAAAACCATTATTTATTGTGTGACCGAGATGAAAGTCCTCGAAACAATCAGGAATGATGTTAATATGATAATAATGAGTTACGTATGTTTTAGATTATGGCAAACAATGGGAATTAATGTTGTTGTGTGTTCGGAGCCCTTGAATAGTCACAATGCTGTAGTTTCTTTACTAACCAGTAGTCTGCAGCTGGGCCCTTTGGAAGGTATCTATTTAGTTGCAGAAGAAACTAACACTGACCATACTTTGATTAGAAATTTGGATGCTGAAATAAGAAATTTAGGTGTCGATTTAAGGTAAGATAAATTGTTAAAATTGATAATACTCTATATTAAATAAATAAAAAATGTATAAAACGAACTGAGTACGGTACCGCCAATTATCTGTGATTTGTTGTAAGAACACCAGATGTTGTGAAATATAATGTTAATAAATTAGTAAGCCACCCTGAACTTGATCAATTGAACACAAATCCATCATCCTACAGTCGCTTTATCTCAAAGGAGTGGTTCGATTCAATTCTCTAATAAAATTGTAAATTTAAATTAGTTTAAATTAGACCCACTGTACAAGCAAGTACTAAATATGCATATGCGAATACTCATAAATATTTGTAGGATATATATTCAGTTATCAATTTAATAGCAAAGTACTTTTTGTTTTCCAAATAAAATAAAATAAAAATATTTTTGACCAAATTATTATGTTAAATTACTGAAATTATATCACGAGAACATGACATTATAATAATTAAACATCAAAACATAACGTCATACATTCATTAAATTATTTTATTATTCCAAACAGTTTCAAGAAATTACAATTGAATTGAAATATAGAAGTCGTCAAATAATTCCTGAATATAAATATATTTGTATTTTTTAGCAATTTTGCTGTAATATGTTTTGGTGACAATTTTATTATTCCAAACAGTTTCAAGAAATTACAATTGAATTGAAATATAGAAGTCGTCAAATAATTCCTGAATATAAATATATTTGTATTTTTTAGCAATTTTGCTGTAATATGTTTTGGTGACAATTCTGTCAATAGGAATATATATTTGAATCAACTCTCTGATCAGTTATCAGCCACAGTGCTCATGCTGCCTGAAATTAAGGAAGTAAGTAAACCTTTGTTTTATTTAGTGGATGAAATATATCAGTGCTGAATCTATTCTAAAACCAGCGGTAGCCTAGTGGTATGGGTAATGGACTGCTGAGATGAGGTCTCGGGTTCGATCCCAGGTTTTACCATGGCACACTCCAATGACTTTTCGAAGTTATGTGTGTATTTATCGCAGGTTTATAAGTGCCAGGTTAATGGCAATAGGCTCGCCATCTATTACATTGGGACCTAAACATAAACTGGCGAAATATGGGTGCTAGCACCTCTACCTTCGGGGATATAGGCGTGAGTTTATGTTATGTCAATTCTAAAACGTATCGTCTACTTGTAGGAATCGTACAGCAGTTGTACATATTGGCGAGCTGCACTGGATGCTACGGAACGTGCTTCGCAAAGCACTCATAGAGTGATTCTAGCACAGGAGAACAGACATAAACCATCCCTTTTGGAACAAATTGCTAAAATAGCAGGTAAGTTGTTCCTAATTTGGTGTCAAGTTAGCTGGATAGATTTTTATTAGTTAATCGAGCAGTGGAATATAGTGGTTCAACAATCTGGTAATAAATTCGCACAGAAATAGTTTATAATCACGGAGTACTGAATACCACATAGACTGGAATATCACATTTGCTACTTTTAACAGAAACAGAATAAGTGTGTGGTCTAAGTATCCATGGGAGAAAATACAGCCAATAACAAGTAATTAATATTGATACAAGGAGGGGAAGTAGTAAGCCTTCCCGAAGAGCGAAACTTATGCTCAGGCCCTCTCCGTGAGTACTGCCATGAAATAAATTACTACACAACGTTGGCAACTCAAAAATACCATCAATTCGACAGAAGAAGAAGAAGATACAATCGTGAACTACTGAATCAAATTTTTAGTATTAAAATAGTAGTTATCTACAAAAAAAATATAAAGAATAGTAGTAGGGTTTTTAAAATAATTTAATTATTATAATTCCAGAGATAAGCATACCAGATAACGCTGCAAAGAGTCTAACTTTGGAAGATTTAGGTATTAAAAATCATAAATTGCAGTTACTTTGCACTTTCCTGCAAGTTCAGTACAACCTGGCATTAGATCAAGATCAAGTTCTATCATTAACTATAAATACGTAAGTATCAGTGCAGTCTTCTCATTTTCTCGTCTTATTGTAATTTTTTCTTCTCTTGCCTTTCAGTGATGGCTGTTTAAAACTATGTTTAATTTAATTTAATTCATTAAGTGTTATCCTCTTTCCAATTAAATTGTCCACCTCTCTCTGTCCACTAGTATATTTCCACCCCGATGTTTCCTCAGTCAATCAGCCTTCTGTCTTCCATGTTCTGACTTTCAGCGTTTGACCGATTGAGACCAGTAGCATTTTGCCAAGTATCCCATCTCAATAGTGACTAGTGAACGTAATTTGAAGCATTCTACTTTATTCGTTCTTCGAAGCTCAATAGGCTACACTCCATTGCTCTACGTCAAAGACCATATTTGCGCCCAATAGGTTATAGGTTAAGATAACACTAATGTATACATACTTTATTTTAATTTCCAGAATATTAGAAACAGAGAGAAAACTAATAGACCTTCCTTTTGAAGATATCAAAGGGTTATCTAATTTCCTCCGCTATATAGATTCAGATGAACTCCTTGCGACTACAGAAATTGTATTTTTGCCAACACTCGTCAGCGGGGCTTCTATGGTATGTCCTAATTACTTTTAAATACATTTCAATACCAGCTTATTTTTAATATTAATATAACTAACGTTAATTATTTCAGAGAGACAATATATTAGAGTTAAATCAAACTAAGTTATATTTAGTACCGGGGATTGAGGGTCATCATGAGCGCTTCCGCGTTCTTTGTGAGCGTCTCAAGCTACCAGCTCTTGTACTGCAACCAGGTCTTGATCATCCGCATGAGACAGTGGTAGAAACAGCCCGAAGACTTGCCCAGGTATGTGCATGTCGTAGTTTCGGTCTTTCTTTAATATATTCCTTTTCCAAATCATAAAGTTTTAATGCTCAGAAAGCCTGATTGTTTTCCTTACTATCAATTCTTCTAACATTAAATTTAAACCTCGACAAGTAGGCACTGTTCTTTAAAATGGTCTGTCTGTACAGGTTTTGTTGAAAAAAACTGGAATGCAGGACAAATTTTACCTACTTGGCTTTGAGAGTGGTATTTTTGTTGCTCTGGAAATCGCTGCTATTCTGGAAGAGCACGGTTAGTATTTCTGTATTTTAAAACGGCACCTAGCTTATTAATTTCCTCAATAATAAAAATGTTTAATTTTGTTATCAGGATTATCCGGCAAAGTATTTTGCGTCGGATGTACACCAGAGGAATTTGTAAACGAGGTTGAAGAACAACTGTCATCCTTTAAAGATGAGGAACAACTACAAGACGGTGTCTTGCGACATATGTATTCTTTAATGACTGGAGACGACTGTATAGCACTGGAAGATGCATTACAAAATATAAGTACATGGTCACAGAAAATAGAAATATGTGTACGCACTCTTCTCGGTGGGGTTTCACATTCAGCTCAATATACACGCTCCCTTATACAATGTGCACTGTCACGCATCAATCAAACAAGACACTATAGCATTACACCACGACTGTTGCGCTCTCAGGTGATTCTACTACGCGCTGCAATGAAACATGGATCACTAAAAGGAACAGCTCTGCAGAAGATTTCAGAGCAACCGCTCATAGTCTACCAGCTTGAAACACCCCTTGCTCATATCACAATGGATTTGCGTTGTGCTACAATCATTAACGAACACTTGGACCCTGAAATGCTCGAAAATTATACCACCAAAAATATCTGCGACACATACCTTTTGAATGCTGATTCGTTTGTGTTAGAATAAGATAGTGTATTAAAATTCTTAGTACTCATTTTTTGTTTCTTTCAAATTGGCAGTATTGTCATGGGTAAACATGGTCTCTAGAATTTTTATGCCCTCGTCAACCTCACCTCTATGCCGGTATACTTACCCTGATGGACTAGGTTCTAGATTAGGTTACCTTACCTCTTGAGAGAAGGCAATAAAAAACCACGATAAACCAAACCACAAGGAAAGGGACGGAGTACAACCTTTGGATACAAAACTAATACAAATATTGCGGTATTGCCAGCTACTTTCCTATCCTAGTAAAGTAGTTTGTCACCCACTTCATTTCTATTGTATTCCCTAAACTCATTTACTAAAACTGTTCATGTACAATGCATGTAACCATTAAGAAGTAAAATATATATGAAAGTTTATTGTTAATATGGCTTTAGAAATTCTGTATCATCACAAAGTTCATGCATTAGGTTTTTTTTTTCATAACTTAATTTTCCTAAAATGGAACAATAGCATGTATTGCCTATTTAATTAACATTGCTACTGTAGTATGTTAATTTTAAAGTTTATTTGTAAGTATAATTATACTGTTTCCTTGAACACGTGAATGTAATGCAAATTCACTGTTGAAAACCAATAATTACAAATTAAATTCAGGTAAATTAACTTCAACATTACAATCACACCATGTTTATACAACAAGAAAAATACCAACTACGAAAACAGACTTAAGAAAATATTCTAAAAACTTTAAAATCATACACAAAAGATAATAAATATTCTAACGATTTGTGACACTTAAAGTTCATGAACTTCTATATTTTTTAATTTAATTGCTTATAGCAGTAGTACCTATACTATAATACCACTTTTGCAAATAGTGGAGTAGTGCTTATGCCATGTTGTTTATATTTTGCATACATCAAGTTTTAAAAATCTATCTTATCTTTCGTGAATATTACCGACATAACTGCTTGATGATGGAATGGCCTTAAATAATATTTATATGTATGTTATGTATGATCTCTTTCTTCTTTATGTTCGTACTAATCTAATGTTTATGTATGACTTAGTATGATCTTTGAAATAAGAAATAACGAGTGCTATTGTCATCATATCTCTGTTTAAAATTTTATTATTATTTCTTCTGCAATTAGTTGTACATCTTTAAATTGGTCTAAGGCCTTAAAATTCATTGCTTACTCAGTAAAAATTTCAGCAATTATATATTTTGTTAGCAGTGTCATTGGACTGTTTTTTGCATATCAATGAGTGTAGTGATATAATTATATTCATGACTTCTACGGTTTTCATAAATACATTAACTTACTTTGTTGTATAAAGTTACTAATTTGCAATTTGTTACGCATATCTACATAAATATAAGCAGATTGATATAATAAATATTCATGTTTAGGATAGGATGCCTATGTTAAAGGCCATGAGGGTAATCTGCTATACGACCGAGAAGTAGTGAGGAAAAGATAGATAATTTGAGCTGCAGTGACATATAGAAGTGCAGCCATTTACATATGCATCATTTTACGCATTACTTTATTCTTATGTCATACTAAGTATGGATAGGACCCATCAGACTGCTCGATTGACACCTATATGCTAATTATTCTCCTAATAAAAAATTCCTCTAAAATTATATCGTGATCTGCCAAAATATTTTATTCCAATTTCAAAAACGGTATTCTCAAAATACAATTTTTAAGAAAGATCATTGACATCATGATCGTTTTTAACATTGATTGAAGCAAAATAATAAATACTTTTTTATTACATAAGAGAAATCCCTCTCTCATTCTCATCACACTATTCTCATTTAAACTGTAATCATTGAACGTGCGTCTAAATAACGACACTCGAATCGTCATATCCGACCTATGTAGGATACGTCGGATTAACTAGGTCGAGATTGAATTTTGAACATAATTTTCAGGAGAACTTACCTTCGGATCTCAATACATAAAAGAAATAAATATTTTATTTTATCAAGAATGTAGCTATATGATTTCTATAACATAATCTTTTATTGGTTTTATTTCGTTTAACGACTACGTATAAAAGATTTATTTAATTATGTAGATCATAAAATGAAGTGTTAGGTTTTTTCTTTACCAAAGTTAAACAAATATGATGTTTGTTATAGTCATTATTTGTATTTTCAAATTCAATATAGTCATAGGCAGTAAGTTACTAACCATTTGGTATAGTGACTTAAATTATTGTATTTATGCAATTTAATTAATACATGACATAATTTCAGCCCAAATACAGAGTTCGGAAAAATATTCACAGATATTACAACGTGTTAATGAATTACTAAAGGAAGTGGATGAAAAAATTGACAAAGAAAATCAGTTCTTATCCAAATTTAGTGATGATAATTATAAAAATAATCTCCTACAAAATATTTCGGCAGGCACTACCGTAAAACCTTTAGTTACTGAAAGGCTGTATCAGAAAAATCTTGGAAGGTCAATAGAGATGTTTCCTAAGATTCCAGCAGCAGAGACCTCTACAGGGACCCCTAGAGGAAATAATCTGAAGATAATAGATATAGTTTCCGATTGGATATCAAAAAAAAGTCGGCGTAATCATGAACAGAAAGGAACGGCTTAAAATTAATAATCAGGACAATATTGTGAATAATTTGAAAATTGAAAATCAATAATCAAATGTTTGTAGGTATTACGAGTACTCATTAAAGAAATACTGGGTTTTTGTTTCATGATAAACCATAAATACAACATTCTTTTACCCTTTTGCTGCAGGAATTCAAAAGGTATTTAGGTACAGGAATTATACAGAAACGAGATCCTTTCACGCGGTTGACATTATATCTATTGTAACAATTTTTTGATCGTTATCATATTTGTTGGATAGTTCCACATTTGAGAACTTTCTCTTGTATTAGCAGTATACATTTATCATCCATTCTTTTATTCCATCCCTAAGTCATGACACCTACTTGCAGATTCCCATGTATTTGAACCTGTACCTAAGTTAAGGAATGGAGAACATTTTCCATTAGGCATTAACTTAATGAAGTGCTCAAAAAAGGAGCCCTTAATGAGAATCGGCCAATGATTGATTAAAATGAATATCGTTTATTTCTGATATACGCCTTAAAGTTACTACTCGTATCTATTTATTAAGATTTAGTTTTCTTAGTGTTCGCACTTTTATGTGTTATACAGTTACTGCTGTGGAATAGCTATGGTTTTTTAAAGCGTCTGGAAAATTACACCACTTCTCAATTCGCAGTTTCAATATGGCAGCGTAGAATCGGCTTCATATGGCTGATTCTTGGGCATCTTAAATAAAACATAACTATCACTAATATTAAATAGGAGGTGCGTACTAGCATATATGGGAGGTAAATATCGCGTTGGTGTACCTACATATAAATAAATTCATTGCTAATAAAAATGTATTCAAATTGAATTTCGATAAATTTCATGTTTAAAGTTCAGCATTGTTTATTAATTTTATTGATGAACAAGTTTCAATAATATGTTTGTTTTATGTTAGTTTTTGGTATTAGAGATTATTCCAATATAAGGTAATGAGCGGTGCTGAATTTATGATTATAGCATCATAGAGATATTATAGAATGAGTAACTATAACGATTATTATAAATATTATAACTTTAGAACATCACGTCTTATAGCAAAGTACATTTTCTAAATGCTATTTGCACGGAGCAGATGCCACCACAGTAGCTGGAAATGTCGTTAATGCATGTAAACTCATTATTGGCCGACATTGCTAATAAAATTACTATCGAAAGAAATATATTATCTAAAGTGGACAATGCAACTGACAAAGGTGTATAAACTATTCAAATGATCGAAATAAAATACGTAAACCGTATGAAACCTATGATACGACGTTATTATAAAAACTTCCCGAGACATGAATTCGACTGCAAAAATGACTACACAAGTAATAAGAACTACAAAAGGAATAGCAAACTTATCACAAATGTTGCAGGATGTTTTTTTAGAAACTCCACGTGGAGTGATACCGTGGAGACTGAGCGATACGTGGAATGAAAACGTGATAAGTAAGATTTGTAAACTATCAATATAGGTACCCAAGAATTCTAGAAAACTTGCTTCATGTGAGAAAATGTTCACAAAATATTCATCTCCGTGACTCGTAGATCCAGCATATTTCGCTTTAGCAATGGCCACGTATAACAGTCGTGCAAAAGGACTGAGCTAATGATGGTTTTATACCCCTACTTTTAACCTAACCTAACAGGCATTTTATGGCCACAATAGACGCTTATCATTTGGCATATAAGCAGCCAAATGATTAGATGCCGCCTCCAATACGAATAAACATTTTCCATCAGCGAAATATTCCAATAAAACTTAGAGTTGAAGTTTTATTGCCCATTTATGGCTATCAAAATCGACGATGTTTTTTATTTATAGGGTAATCCATCCAATCGTTAGCACTAGTCCAATTATTGGCATTTTAGAGTTTAGTACAAAAAAATAAGGAAACCCTAGATTATTCAAGTTTAGTAAGCCTTAATAAATAAAATGGTATTATTTTTCTGTTGGGAATTGGCAACACTGTTCCAATACCCATTATGGCGATTTAGAAACATCAGCTGACATTTTGTGCTAGTGATTTGGAGCTGTTAGTTTGGTTTTTTCTTAAGGTGAGAGCTTTAATAATCATAGTATATCACAGGTTTTCGGCTCATTGATATGTTCGAAATCATTTTATATACTTAATTACACCTCTAATTAGTAGATTCAAAGATTATTTCTTTAATATTTTAATCATATTTAATTTATTTCATGTGCCAACATTTGGAACAATAAATTTATCAAAATCCTTTTATTGGCATCAGTGTCAAAATTAGGATTTTTACGAATCTTATCGACAAGCGAGTTTATGCTCTATTTGAATTGGTTTTAAATTAAATTATTGTTTGCCCTTGAGTATTTTTTATTTAATAGCAATTTCCAAATGTTGGCCCATAGTGCCAATAGTAAAAGCTAATTATTGGCAGTAGTGCCCATAATGGAATGGAGTGCTAATTCTATGTTTTTTATTTGTAGGTATAGAGTAGGTACGTCGTAAAAATGAATAAACAAAAACAATATACGGAAGATAATATAAAAAAAGCTTTAGATGCTATTAAAAATGGCACGGCCAAACAATATCAAGTTCCTAGGGCTACATTACAATTTCGCATTAAAAAACCAGATCATAAACCTCACCCTGGTCCTAGCCCAGTACTTAACGCAGATGAAGAGAATACAATAAAGAACTGGTTAAATGTTAGCCATGCAAAGGGTTTCCCTAAACGTAAAGAAAATTGAATACCGTGCTGTAATAAAATTCCTTACCAAGCAGGGAAAAAACGCTCAGACCATTTTGAATGAAATGGAATCTGTTTATGGGGAACAGTGCCCTAGTAAATCAATGATTTACAAATGGCATAGTCTTTTTAAACGTGGTCGGGAGTCGATTGAAGATGACCCCTGCTCAGGCAGGCCAGTTGAGGCCACCACCTCAGACATTGTGGAAAAAGTGGAAAATCTGGTACTGGACGACACCCGTTTGAAGAAGAAACAATCATCTGCATTAGTTGGAGTATCAGATACCACTATTCTGCGAATCCTACATGACCATCTGGGTATGACAAAAGTTAGTGCAAGATGGGTACCGAGAATGCTCACGCCGCTTCAGAAGCAGCAGCAGTTTTTGGAGTTGTGTGGAGACGATCCTGCACCGATTTTGAAGCGCATTGTTACTACACTTTGAGCCTGAGTCTAAACAGGAGTCTAGTCTAGTCTAGTCTAGTCTAAAATGGAACACCACCGCCAAAGAAATTCAAAGTGTCGGAGTCGGCTGGAAAGTTGATGGCAACTGTTTTTTTGGGATTGTGACGGGATACTATTGATTGATTACAAGGAAAAGGGAAAGACCATAACCGGCGAATAATACGCGACGATACTAGAGAAATTAAAGGAGGCTATCAAAGAAAAACGACGAGGAAAGTTGACCAAGGGAGTGTTGCTCTTGCAAGACAATGCACCGGTTCACAAGAGCCGAGTGGCAATGGCTGCTCTGAATGAGCATGGCTTCGAATCACTAGTTCACCCACCCTACAGTCCAGATCTGGCCCCTAGTGATTTTTTTTTGTTCCCCATTTTAAAAAAAGACTTAAGGGGAAGGAAATTTTCCGACTATAATGAGGTCAAGGACGCAATTTTGGCTCATTTTGAGGCAAAAGATTAAAAATATTTTTATGATGGTTTAGAAAAATTAATTCACAGATCTAATAAATGTATTCACCTTAAGGGTGATTATATTGAAAAGGAAAAATAGATTTATTGTTTTATTTTATTTAAAACCCTGTCATTCCACGAATTTTTGTACCTCCCCTCGTAGCTAACAAAAAGTTAAGCATTACTGAAATTGAGAAGATGTTAACCGATGATTAAGATTGGTTAAAATGTTAGTTTTTAAGATTTACGACTGCGAACTACCTAGATAAAATACAAAGATAGGTAGGGAGATTATTAAGTTTAGTAGAAACTTAATCAGACTGATTAAAATATTAAAGTTAAAATATCTCAATTTAAGTATTGATAAAGTGAAATTACCAAAACGAATACCTAGAATAAGAAAACGTGATTGTTAGTACCTATACATTTATTTCTGATATTTTTATGAAACTTTATGGTACCTATATAACATCCCTAAATAAAAGCAGAACATATAAACAGTGTTTTAATTATATCCTAATTAGGTACCTATACCAAGGTAGGCAAATTTTATGTTTTTAATCATAGGTTTCCTAGGCTTTAACGACGTGCCAATAATTAGACGAGTAAATGCCAATATTGATGTCTTCTGTGCCAATAATAGGATATTCTATGGTCTTTCGGATTTAAGTATAAAATTGTTATTTAATACTATTCAATCACATAAAAATGATTATAAAAACAAAGATTAAAGCATTTTCTTTAATTCTATGACATGTTTTGTTTAGTAGCTTTTGTAAATAAGATTTTACGGTAGTTTCATTTTAGACCGACACGAAGTTCACCCTTAAAGTGCCAATAATTGGGTGGTTTACCCTATATGCTGTGTTTTGCAATTGTTGTTATGCATAAATTGTAAGTATTATTTTAACATTCTTAATAGACTGAATAGCATAATATCAATAGGTATAAAATGTTACTTCAACAATAAAAATATTGAAATAAAATTAGAACATAACGAAATTCTTTTAATAACAATATTTAGATTTCGAAACATTCATGAATCTAATTTTGTAGATGCACTTTCCAGATGCAATGCTGACGGAACAGATGCCACCAAAACTCCTGGAAATGTCTCTAAAACATGTAAATACGTTATTAGCCGATATTGACGACAAAATAGTTTTTGAAAGACAACTAATATCTCAAATAGACAATGACACAGATAAAGGTATATTGGTATAGTCATCAGAATTACACTGACGGACTCATAAACTGCATCAAAGTAATAGACGACTTTGAAATAAATATTTTAACCAAGTATGCATACTTTCTATACAGATTTAAATTGAAACCTCTAGATTGGTTCGTGAACTTTAAAATAGCGTAGGGTCATATCTTTAAGTTTAAGTTTATGTACTGGAAAGGACCTTAAGACTTTTTTTGAAGAAAAAACAGAAATTTAAGAAAAATTGGTTTAATTAAAAAATTGGTTTTAACAATAGACACAAACTTTATGCAAGGGTTTATTTGTGTTTTAATAAGGTGTATTACCCCCACGTGCCCTTATTGCGGATTCTAATCGGTTCCGCATAGATTTTATAAGGGTTTTTAAAAGATCTTGCGGAATATTGTCCCATTCTTCTGAAAGTGCTGTTCTTAGTGCTGCCACTGTCGTGGGCGAAGGGTTTCTCGCATATACAGCTCTTTTTAAATTGTCCCAAACATGCTCGATGGGATTAAGATCCGGGCTGCGTGCTGGCCAATTCATTGTACGTATCCCAACCTCTTCGCAATAATGTTGAACTTGTGCAGTTGCATGCGGCCGGGCATTATCCTGCATTAAAGTAAAATTTTCGCCTATGAATCCCATGTAAGGTACCACGTGATCTTCTAATATCTCTGTTATGTAGCGATGTGCTGTCAAACCCCCTCTATTACCGTTTTGACGGACCATGTCTATGAACACAAGTTCTGTTCGCCCGTTCATCGATATGCCACCCCAGACCATACATGAACCGCCTCCAAAAGGAACACGCTCCTCAATGCAACTTTGAGCATATCGCTCCCCACGTCGACGATAGACTCTTCTGCGACCATCTGCACCATATAAACATGTCCTACACTCGTCCGTGAACAATACAGAGGCCCACTGCTCTTCTGTCCAATTCAGGTGATGACGCGCAAATCTTAAGCGAGCTTGTCTGTGAGCTGTAGACAACTTTGGACCATTTGCTGGTCTAAAAGGGGTGATATCCGCTTCCTTTAACCTTCTTCTTATTGTTCGTGCACACACGTTTACTCCACGCACTTCATTAAGCTCGGTTTTGATGTTAACTGACGTGAGGAAACGATTTCGCAGGGAAGTTATAACAATAAATCGGTCATCACGACCTGTGGTTGCTCGAGTTCTGCCTGTACCACGTCTCCTCCTGTAAGAACCTGTCTCTACAAACCTTCTGTATATTCTAGAAACCGTAGACTGGTTTAAATTTAAATTTCTACCAATCGTTCGTTGATCCAAGCCCTCCCGCACCAATGCTACAATTTGTGCCGCTTGTTCGGACGAAGTATCCATATTATGGTTCAAAAACTCTCGATGTGTTAAAAAACTAACCCAACAATTATGCTGGTAACAATAATTCAATTGACAAAACAAAAAAAATCAATGAGAATCAATTTAAAACTTTGCTATAAATAACACGCAAATCTGATACTACAAGTAAATTTTCTTTTCCCGGCTATATTCATTTGTTTTACTGCAGTTCTATTTTTAAATTTAATTTTTTTTTAAGATTAAGAACCAGTCTTTCCATATTTATATAATTTAATCTAAAAAGTTTGCATACTTATTATAAAAAATCCTTTTAGAGTAAACCTGAACTTTGATGCAGTTTATGAGTCCGTCAGTGTATTATATAGCATAGAAATGCTAGAGCATTCTAAAGATATTCATTGAATCGCAACCGTATTCCATTATGACAAAGCAGTAAGATTTTTTTTTGTTCGTAACACGGATTCGAATCATGGATTAATAATGCATTTTCTTAATAAAACTGTCTTTTTCTATAATTTTAACCAAATAACATTAAATTGAATTAACATCTCATAACACATCCTTTTATAGAAAGAGCTGATCCTGTTATAAATGCAGATATGACTGCTCATACAGAACCAACATCAAAAGCCACACAAACTGTATACCAACGGGGTCTAGCTGCGAATAACAATAACCTTAGAACTAGTACCTCCGTCCACCAAGCGGCAAGAGAATTGATACAATTGTGGAAATTGGCTAAAATAGGGCGTACCGTACCAGAATTAAATCCATCCGACCCTTTCGATGATTCAGAATTTACTAGTAAGTTCAAATTAAATTAAATCGCATAGAAATGCTAGAGCATATTGATGATGATTGATACGTTAATAAATAATTGATAATATTTAGTAACTTTTTGTAACTTTAAAACATTTACAATGTGAATTATCCAAATCGATCTGCGCGTATTCAGATCCCGTCTTGAACATTCACATTTTCCAATATAAATCGATTTGAATAGTTAGCATACTGAATATTTTAAAATTTCCATGAATTGATGAGGTGGAGTATTAAAAAAGCAATGTGTAAAAATTATTGTAGAATCTTTCATAGTTGCCACTATATTTAAATCGTCAGGAAATCACTATCATTGGGTGACGATTTCTAATATATCGCACTATTCGTAAAGTACTTAGTTAAAATAAATAAACATACAGTTATAACCACAGAATAAAAAAAAAGAAAACCGTTTAACCGTTCAAAATAGCGATTACTTTGCAATAGAAAAAGAGTATTGACGGCATTTCATACTTTGAATCGAACGAGCTTGAATATTTACGAAAAAGTTTCGACGTATTCTTATCAATAAGGTTCATTGACGGCACGGCTTGTAACGGATTTTAGTTTGCTTTGTATGATTTTACAACGCGCTGCGTCTTCTAATCCGGCCGCATCGTAAGCCGGGCATTCAAATTCGTTGCAAATCAGTTTAATCCGTTGCGTGCCGTGCGTGCGGTACGTCCGGCGCAGGCCAATGAACGCACACATTTATCCTTCGTTGCGTAAATACGCACACCAATGCAACATGCGTGCACCGACTACATTACACTTCCACTTGTTTTTTTGTTTTCCATGACTGATTTTATTTATCAAAGATAACAATACAAAAATGATAAACAATTTCATATCATAACAGTATCAACGGTGCCAACCACAACAGTAAATAGAATGGACTACACTCCTATAAAACAACTGATGCGAGAATATATGGATACATACAACGTTTCGTACTGTGTGGGCGCCGTATATGGCGCATTGGAGGCAGTACACTCAAAATCCGACGAGGAATTGGAGAGATGGGACGAGGAGTTTGCAAATACGGTTTGGAAGTTAGTTTTTTTTTATGGCTCGTCAATTTGACTTCACCTCGCCTGATGTTAAGCTGAAGGCAAAGTCTCATGAAAGAGGGTCACCATTGCAAACACGTTCGGTGCTACAATGGTGGCGCTCAGCTTGACGGCCTCATCAGATGCTTTTTCGCGCCTCGCTTAAAGGACCAGGGACTGTAGGAAGAAGGAAACACGTGCGCCGGCAAGGAATTCCAGGACTTAATGGTGCGGCAGAGAAAAGACTCACCGAAACGCTTGGTTCTTGATGGAATATTCTGTACTTTTAGCTAATTCATCATTCTCTGACCCAATTCCCAACTCAGTTAGGGTCGGCTATCTAACTCTAACTAAGATGCGGGTGAACTTTTTCTTTTTCCGTGAAGTGAGTGCCATCGGACGTTCACAACTAAATTGGCGATATCGAAGTTCTGTAGTTCGGTTATTCGGACTTTTGAGGGGATCCCTACTACTACTACCCGTAACGAGTGCCATAGATGTTCGTATGGCAACCGGGACCGACGGCTTAGAGTTTTCACCGAGGCACGACCACACCAGTGCTAATAATATTTACGCTGAGCAGGAATCCAACCCGACCCTAATGCGTACGTACCTTTTTGAACCCTGGTACACCCAGTAGTACCACTAGTGGTACTACGGTTACTTATTCATGACCGTGGTACAATCGGTGGATTGGTTGTACTAAGGTTATAACTGTAGTACTACTAACCACAGTCAATGGTACCACAGTTAGGTAAAAATTACCGTGGTGCCAGTCATCAACAAGTCGTATAATTGACGAAAATTGAAATTGACAAAATACAGGTTTGACGAGAAGAGAAAATAACTGAAAAAAAAATTTCGTTTATTGACAATTGGTTTAACCCTTTACAAAGGCAGAGCGAAAGAGCACATCCAGATGCATGGGGCCCGTGTAAGGGTTAACGTAATTTCTCTAGAGCATAGCCGACAGATATCAATGAAATGAATACGTAAACAAATAAAATCTCCATCCATATTTATAACCAAGGAGTACCACTTATACTCTGATATAAGATTAAAAACACTTGACATAATCACTTAAACTGAGTGGTAACACGGTAATTACCCTGGTACTACTTTAGCACCTGTCGTACTACGGTTATTTTTAATAACTATGGTACCGCCAGGGATACTACTAGGGTACCACGGTCATGAATAAGTAACCGTAGTACCACTAGTGGTACTACTGGGTGTACCAGGGTTCAAAAAGGAATGCGTAGCCGTCGCGTTCACTACTGCTACGCCACAGAGTTAGTATGCATAATAATTTAAAGCTTGCCATACTTACAATCTATGGTTAATGTGACAATTAAAGCCTTAGGGTACTACGTAGTGAGTAACGAGGGACCAAAATGTGGGACGTAATACATTTCGGCATATCCCTTCGGGGATATAAGTAATAATAAATATTGTAATAATACTTATTATAATTTTGGCATGTTTAAGAATGGGAAGAGAAGGACAATTGGATTGTTTTGATTCGGTGTTGAAGATGCGATTGATGACGTTAGCGACGTGGTCAATGGTGACGCCAACAAACTATGCAAGGCGTAAGTTGAATCGAACTGATTTTGTAAATTCTTTCATCAATAGAAAGTCATAATTATCTGTGAGTATTATAGGCTATATGCTATCATCACGCTATCAGAGAGTGTCAGCTGCAGGAACGAGATTAGAAGTCCACGCGGCTGAAGTAGCGGGTCACATCTGGTCTATACGAATATTACAAAGGTCAAAAGTTAGTTTGTGTATTTGAACGCGCTCATCTTAGGAACTACTAATTAGAATTGCAAAAATATTTTTATGTTCAATAATCCATTTATCGATGAAGATTATAGGCTGATATATCATCACGCTACTACTCAAGGAATCAGAACAGTAATCATAAATTAGCGATATATTGCTCAATAGCATATTATTGTTAATTATCATGAAAAGGAGTGCTAAACCGCACAAATCAAATCAAATCAGTTTATTTGCATAAGACAGGTACATACATAAAGATGGTTTCATTTACAATGATGTGCAAGTGCTCTGCTTATTACCTCGATAGGTGTGCAAATTTTATATTTGAAAATACATTGTCAAGTGTAAAAAATCTAAAGAAGCAAGTAAAAATCAAGTAAAAATACTTCTTACCCGAGGAGATATGGTGATATATGTGGAATATTACGCAAGTGCGAAGAAAAATGCAATCTTGTTACTAGTAGACGTCCTTCACAAATAAACACTGTCAACAGTATCAAGGAATCTATTGATAGCAAATTGGTATGAAAACGGTTCGCTTCGACGCGATTCCATCAATAGAATGTCACTTAATCTATAGGCCCTAGGGTCTCCTCAACTTCCCTCGTCTCGCTAGACTATCGCTCCGCTTTCGTGTCTATATAAAATCGAGACAAAGGATGGCTAGCATTATCGCCAAGACTCGAGCGAGAGCCAGGGAGGCGTCTCGCGAGGATCTGACCCTCCCGACCCGTGGTCCAACTGCTATGTCCAACTGGTTGTACCACGGGTATGTAAAACTATCCATGGTCCAATCGATTGTACCACGGGGTAGCAAGTATATCCGTGGTCCAATCGGTTGTTTGTCCAATTGGTAACCAGAAGATAAGAAGTAAGTATAGATTTTCAATTTTTACAGGATTTATGCACCAAGTGTACAGAGCTCTACAAGCAGGAAATTTATTAGAAGGCAAAGAAAGAGAAATAATATTAACCTTTGACAATATGTACAACGAAGAAGAAGGCAATGAATTACTCAACGCTGTTGTAGTTATTTCGGTGAAAAAAATTACAGGTAACTTTAGTACTCGTACGTGAGAATCGGACGTCGCTTAACGACCTTCGTCCTCCATGAGCGTGGGCCTTCGTCCTCCATGACAGGTGGAACCGCTTGTCACCCTAGCAGAAGCAGGCCAGGAGGGCCAAATATTTTGACCTCGGAGCCCTGGACTCTGCCTTTACCAATCTAACTGCCTGTATAACTGAATAGGAATTTTTCGAGAAGCGACTGCTAACTTAAATATTACAGTTAGACCAATTGTTGGATTTTGAGGACTATTTTATGTTTGTATCACAACAGGTACCAACAACTTAACGTGCTGTCCGAGACAAGGAAATAACAATGGAAACAGACAAATTCTGAGGCTGACTGAAACGACAATCCATACCACATAGCTAAATTCCCACACTACGCACACATGGACAATTTTATCAAGTTTTTATTTATTTTTATTTTTTATAAATTTTGAGGCATAAACGTCCCATCTATACATTCACGTATTCAAATTTTAAATAGTCTTTGACTAAGTTTAATACTGTTTTTTTTTCAGATAAGGATGTCGCTGGTTTGCTGGCAGAATACTTCTTAATTAGGTTCATGGCTCCAGTAAATCGATTGTGCAAAACACACGAACTTAGGACTTTAATTAATGAAATTAATATCGCTTATTCGAATTATTATCCAACACATTCCCGGTCAGGACGTAAGGCGATAACTGAGTCATTGTTTGGTAAGTATTAAGAATATTAAAGTTAATTATTACACAATACAGAACTAAAATATGAGATGAATGAGTATGAGTGAATTCGGTAGCACTCCAGGGACCCTAAACAAGTGGCAATCGTTTTGTAGAATGGAATAGAATAGAATGATCAATGTATGGGATTAACATTCGTTGACGCCTGTCATAAATGTCATAAACGTCAAAATACGTTTCAATCTCATAAAATTGAACATTACATTCTATTCAATTCTACAAAACGAGTAAAATTGATTAGTTGGTAGTCGATTTTGTAGAATGAAATAGAATAGTTATATCATGGTTTCCCGTGTAGGGACACAGGGGTTTTGGGGTGAAAAAAGGTAGTAGGTATCCTATACATATTAAATTCCACAACATTTGAAAGAATAAAAATATCTTTCCAGAAAATAACTCCACGTCTGACCAACTATTACGTAGATTTTTGTGTGAAGATCGTAGAGACACTGATTGTGATTATAGAAGAAATGTACGTTACCTTATTCTAAAACTACCAACACTGTTTGAAGAATTTCTTACATATAAAAGGTACAGCGAAGAGCGCAAAAGTCACATAGCTAAACTGAAAAAATATACCTCAAATGATCCACGCAGTTATAGCAAGAAACTACCAAGGAAAAATAAAAATATTGAGATTTCTACACAAATAAATTATTCCGAAGAATATGATCAATACTTTCAAAGTAGATCTTTAAAGGTTGATAATAAAGATTTGAAAAGTTTTAAAAGTGTACAAAATACGACTAGTACTAGTAACCAACCGGAGTTTATGACACGCAGTATATATAATTTTTATGGGAATTATAATATTCAATTTGAAGAAAATATTTGGAAACATACCTCGAAAAGAGGTCACAATAAAACTGTTTTAAAACCATTTATGGAAGATTCTAGCTACAGTGATGAAGAAATGTATTTACGAGTCATGTTGAAGGATGCGTTTTTTCACGGTAATGACATGACCAAAACGTAATTATTATATTCTCTATGAAATCACTCGCTTGACTGATTTAAGAAGAAGGTCAAAAATTAACTAAAGATATTTTTAAATACATTTTTACTTCTTATCGTTTGTGTTTTTTACAAATCCTATGATTTTACATAGGTAATTTTTTAATAAAAATTAAATTTACATAGGTAATAACGTCCAACGCGGTGGGAAGCGACTGTGTCAGCCGTAATATGATCCACCCTATAATCGACGAAATCCTTCCTGTCATCTGCCATATCCTGAATTACTCCATAACCAGCAATGCATTTCCTATCGCTTGGAAAGATGCCCAAATAATCCCTATACCTAAAAAGAAAATTCCTTCCTCTTTCTCTGAGTATCGTCCTATTTCCATCCTACCCTTTCTCTCTAAGGTCCTTGAACGACTTGTTCACACGCAACTTCATACTTTCCTCTCTAAAAACTCATTATTAAATCCTCTACAGTCTGGATTTCGTCCTGGCCACAGTACTACTACTACACTGGTTCATATTACGGAAGATATCAGATCGGGTATGGAAGAAGGTGAACTGACAGTACTAACTCTGTTGGACTTCAGTAATGCCTTCAATACCGTTGATTTTGACATTCTACTTGGCATATTGAGCTCTCTTAACATATCTCCATCTGTGGTTGACTGGTTTCATAGTTACCTGTATGGTCGCCGACAGCGTGTCTGTATCAAGGATGCTACTTCCTCTTGGTGTGCAACGACTGCTGGCGTACCGCAGGGCGGTGTTCTGTCTCCCTTACTCTTCTCAGTTTTCATAAACTCAATTACCAACGAACTATCTTCATCCTACCATCTCTATGCAGATGATCTACAGATATATTCTCGGGCCCCACCGGACCAGCTAAAGGAAGCTGTTGACATCATTAATGCTGACCTCGCAGTAATATGCACCTGGAGCGCCTCATACGGTCTTGAGGTTAACCCCTGTAAGACACAGGTCATTCTTGTCGGTAGTCCCAGGATGATGAACAAGATAGATAGTTCACTTCTCCCACAAGTAATATTTAATGGGGTAAGTGTCCCTTTCAGTGACAGGGTTAAAAACCTGGGGATATTGATGGATAATTGTCTATCTTGGGGTCCACAGATGCAGGAGCTGAGACGCAAAATTTTTGCTGCATCGGGGTCTCTGCGTAGGCTCCAAAACTTTCTACCCACTGCCACGAAGATTGCGCTTGTACAGACTCTTCTCTTCCCTATCCTCGACTATGCTGATGCCAGCTATCTAGATCTCACTGAAGACCAATTTAACAAACTTGAGAGACTCCAAAATCTATTTATACGTTTCATATTTGGCCTACGCAAATATGACCATATTTCTGAATTTCGACAAAAGCTCAAGTGGTTACCTATACGATTTCGCCGGAATGCTCATATTCTTTCCTTGCTATACAATATTTTATTTAATCCACAAACTCCTACTTATCTTAAGCAACGGTTTGAATTCCTACACAACACGCACTCTAGGGTTTTGAGATCATCGGAGAATCTGAGATTGAAAATGCCAAGTCATTGCACTAACTTTGCTGACAAGTCCTTTTCAGTTCAAGCAGCTCGGTTGTGGAATGCTCTGCCAGTGACGATTAGGCGTGCTCAGTCCCTGCCTGTGTTCAAAAGGCTGGTCAGGGAGTACTATTTATCTCTCTGACAGAAATAAAAATTGTATTATGTATGTAGTTATGTTGTAATATTGTATGTCTATGTATGTATATGTATACATTGCATATTATTGTGTTGTTGTGCTATTGTATGTTGTTTGACTTATGTATTATTTTCTTCATATATTGTGATAATAATGATGTTGCACACCAAACTGCCCAGAAACGCATTTCCACTGCTATTTCTCTCCATCCTAAGGTTGCCTGTAAGAGATTGCCGCAGAGCGATAAGGCCGCCAAGGGTTATTACCATATGTTCTACTATTTGTTCTACTAATAGAACACTTAGGAAAAAATAATCACGTTTGTTCTACTCGTTTCTATTAATAGAACAATTAGGAATCGTTTTCCTACTTGTTCTATTAATAGAACAATCAGGAATCGATTTCCTAGTTGTTCTATTGATAGAACAATTAGGAAATTAATTACCGGTTGAGACACAGAACTACAAACATTGTTGAGAGCTGGAACAAAAAACTGAATGCTTCTTGTAATTCACGGCGCAAAGTTAACATAATCCAACTTTTGCAAATATTAAAAGATGACGCAGAAGAGACTATCTCAAATTTATTCAAAATTAGACAAGGAAAAAAGATTTCGTCTCGACAAATTGACAGTGTTAATAATGACAATGAAATTTTGGAGGCACAACTGCAACTAGTAAATAAGGAAATAACTGTAGGGCATTTCTTAGAATTAATAAAATAATAAATACTTTATGTAAGCTCTATGAATGTCTGATCACTTTCCGATAGTCCCTTGTTTTTGTTATGTTCATTTGTTTGCAGATGTTTTATTTCCTTTTTGATTGTAAACAAAAATGTACCTAGTAGTTCTATTGAAGGTACTTAAATGATTCTTTGTTCTAGGATAAAAAGTAGTACATTCTAAATAATATCTCTTTTATATTAACAAATGTGACTATTTTTCCTATATGTTCTATTAGTAGAACAAATAGTAGAACATAAATGGAACAGTAGAACAGACGGTAACCACCCAACGATATTTCTTTTTTCCTCCTTTTTCTATTCTAAATAATGTCTCTCTAATAGAACAAATGTGTTTTTTTTTCCTAATTGTTCTATTAGTAGAACAAATAGTAGAACATATGGTAATAACCCGGCCGCCAATTGTATTTACCATGTGCAAACATTTATCTTTGTTGCTATTCTATTCTTGGTGTACAATAAAGACATGTTATTATTATTATTATTATTATAATTAGTTTGGTATTAGGTATTAGGCATTAGGTAATTAGTTTGTTGGAGAAATTGTACAAACTCAGAGTATTATAATTTTATTTCTAACTGTAAGTATGATTTGAAATATTTCTTTTCTGATTGGAGCAAAGATTTCATTCGATATTATTTACTATAGTATTTATATATCTTTGACTTTTGTTTGAAATTTGAATTGTATAGAGTGGTGCTTCTACACAACTACTAGTCTTAGAAGCTATGTACTAGATAATAGATCTACTTATTAATGTAATTAAGTTTAGTCTACTACAACTGAGTTTATTTGTTACAAAGACATCGATCTAGTTTTTTTTATTAACGCTATCTTTGTTACATACCTTTGGTTAAATTAGACTTAGGCTGTCAAAAGATTATAGTTCGTAAGGGAACTTTTGAGACCCACTGTAGGTACCTTGTGTTCATTTGGTAGCTTGGTACTATGAAATAAAACCCAAATTCAGTATCACAAGTGTTTAGAATAAAATTCGTTAACAATTTTTAGGAAAGCTGGTGGATCTTCTGCATGTGCGTTGTGACCTACGTGATTAATATACACTAGTGTTGCTTGAGGGAAGAGCTTTTTGATCTCTGGTTCATCACTCGGCCTGTAATTATAGTGTTCATTGGAATCAACAATATATAACATTACTTTTAGAAGAATACTTATTATGTGAGGTGTACTTAAAACTTCCGCGTGAGGAACAGCAATCTGGAGTCACTGACGGGGTCATGTTTTACGGTAACCGTATTATAATATTATTATTTAAAACCCTTAGAACGGTGGTAATACTGGGTATTAAGGGAATGCTTTTGAAAACGAAAAAAGGGGATATCTACTACTGACCCTACTTTGTTTTTATTGCAATAGGTTATTATAGCCTTCATTTGTCATGGAGTTGAACTCCCATAATCCAGTTGGGTAGTACTTCTGGTTAATGGATGTCTTAGCCGAAATCATTCTAGTCATATGTTACTTTTAAACTATCGCGGCGTTTACTCAGTGTTTATAATGTTCGGGACTTCACGCGATATATTTTTGAACACTTACTTTTGCTGACGTTTCGGGTACGTTGCAGCACCTGTGGTCACGACTTGACTGAAACGTCGGCAAAAGTAAGTGTTCAAAAATATATAAACATTATAAACACTATGATTCTAGTCATATGCCTACACAGACAAGGTTCTATAGTCAGTGGCATATTATTCATATGCTCTTCTGAAAGTACATGTCTCGATTTACCGAGTTGACGATGCGCGAACCGTGGGCATACAATTTCAAAAGCGTCCCAAGGATAGTGTTAGGCTAGCAAATATTTTGATATAATAATAATAACTTACGGTAAATAGTCAGATTGTCCACCGCCTACGAATAACGTTGGACCAGAGTACTGTTTTCCTGCAAGTTCTGTTGGAAACGCTGAAATATTTTGAAAGTTATTTTGTAAGGCATCTACATTACACTTCCATCCGAACGTATTATTCGGTAGCTGTCCTATGTTCATTAAAATAAACGCCAGTCCCCCTGGATCATCTGCCACTCCAGAAGCTATTATAGTTTCTGTCGCAATAGCTTTAGCTTTTATACCATTTTCAGCTCCTTGAAAATTAACGGTCTTCATTGCTGCTATAAGTTTTGGAAAGAAGGATGTGGCAGATCCAGGTAATCTAGGTACAGGTGATACATCTACTACTATAAGACTGTTAACTCTTGCAGGCTGTAAAGAGATAAATATATCATGTAATATATGTATCTTAAAGTCTTTTATGCAATCATGATGAATCGAAAAGAGGATTTTTTTACCTCCGTTAGAGCTAAAGTCATTCCTGTTCTGCCACCCATGCTATGCCCAATAATGTGAGTCTTTTGAAGAGAGTATTTAGTTTGAAGCTGTGCCGCATCTGAGGCCAGATCAAAATACGTATGAGAGCTTTCATGTGGGCTGTCTCCATGATTGCGGGCATCAGCTGCTATCACAGTTGCTTTAGTACTTTTTGCGATTTGTGTACATAATGATCGCCAATTCCTCTTAGAGCCGAGAAGTCCATGTAACGCGATAATATGTTTTTGACTGTCTGAAGGTTTTGGTCCATAAACATCGTGAGTTACGTCAACAGCTGATCTTATACTTGTTTTGCCTACTCTCCATATTTTATTGCGTAAAATATATTTCTGGGATCTAAACAAATTCAAAATAGCCATGCATGTCTTGCTTTTAGTCGGTTCATTTCATTTCAATTAATTTTTATTCATCAAACACAAGTGCCTTTTTGGAAAATAAATAAAATGGTCCACTTGCCAAGAATTGTCAAACTTATAGTTTTAAAACCATAATCAAACTTTAACCAAAGATATTATTCATAAAGGTGAGATATTATAAGAACTTTTTCATAAATTACTGCATTCTGTTGACATTGCCTTGAATGCAATCCTTATGATATTGTATAGGTAAGTATTTAAAAAATCTAATGCCTAAATCTAAGTATGTTCTATTTAATGTTTTCTAACAATTTAATGATCCACAAACCATAGATATTAATATGGCAATAGATCCACAGACTCCTTCATTTCCACGTAACCTAAATATTCTAGGACAATCTACACAACGACACCTAGACCCATGGTAAGCATAGTTTAACTAGCTTGTGTTATGGGTTCTAGAATGCGGATAAACATACTTAGATACTTTTTTTTGTAAATACATACATATTATACATAGAAACACCCAAACCAATGCAAATATTCATATTCATGCACACAAAGATTTGCACTGAGCGGGAATCGAACCCACGGCTCCTGCGTAGCAGTCGCGTTCACTATCGCCACGCCTCGGAGGTCGTCGAATAGTCTAACTCACTCGCACACTTTTTTCCTCTAAGGATAACTTTATGGACGAAACTATTTACCAATCTATGTCAGTATAGGCTCTTATATATTAATTTATGGTATAGGTCACTGACCTACATGTACCTAAGTATTCAGGTAGGTTTAATAGATTTTAATCACTATTTTATAAAATAAACTTCAACAGTTTTTTAATAATAATAATAATAACATGTCTTTATTGTACACCAAGAATAGAATAGCAACACAGATAAATGTTTGCACATGGTAAATACAATTGGCGGCCTTATCGCTCTGCGGCAATCTCTTACAGGCAACCTTTTTTTACTTTATTTTAATCATTTGATTGGTAGGTTTATTTATGTAAAGATGTAAAAAAATCGCTATATACTGCAAACTTGTTGTGGTTTGTTTTTCCATAGTTATCACGGCGGCCATCCTTTGCACTGCATTATATTATGTTTTCTCGGTTCCAATCGTGACGTTGGCGTTCTACACTATTTTTGTAATGATCAAAAAATTTTGAAAATAACGTTGGATGTTTTAAAATAAAGTGCTTAGCGATTTTAATAAATTCAGTCGGTGCATCTTCACTTGACGATCGTCGGGATGGAACTTTGAATGTCTGATCTGTAAGAAGTACTTAGTAACTTTAACCAGTTTGATATATATGCAAATAATTCCAGTACCTATAGAAGGTTATTGTTCGGGAGACTCCATAAATTTTATATTGTTCTCTCTGTCACGCAGAATATGACGTACAATTTGCTACCTTTTTAGAATAGTAAAATCGAAACTTTAGTATTAGTATTTTATAAACACATACTGCTTTATAAAGGTATCAACAGTCCAATCCGAGAAAAAACATAATAAAAGTCGCGTATTCCATATGAGTATAAAACTCAATTCGCATGACAAATTAAAATTAAGAAAATAAATATTACCAAAAGAAAAAAAGGTCATCAAACAACAAAAAACGATTGCAAAAAGATATATATATGGGGGAGGGAGGAGGGCCTACCGCTCACCCGCGGTTCAACACTCCAACAATAACGGGTGTAAGGGAAACGCTCCCGAAGCCGAAGACACATGGTAGTACTATGGGTAAATAAAATTCTGGCGGGGGTCTCAAGTCCGGCAAACATGTCAGTACGTAGAAAAACAATTTTCTTTTTTATCGATCAAGTGTAAACATGAGGAAATTGCCGATAAACGCACAACACTTAAGAATAACCAGGGCCGCAGTACGCTGTTACCAGCTGTTACAAATGAACTCTACGATTTGAACCCAGTAGGGTTACCAAACGATCAAAATTGATGAGACAGTCTCACTATCACTCCACTCACCCTCATCATTTTGAGATGAGAACAGACAAAGAGAGACTGAAACAGCTTACAAGTTGATAAAATAGCATAAGAATAATTACAACATCCACTTAAGTATTATGAACACATTTTTATGTTTATGAAATCATTCATGTTGAATATGAGACTGTCTCAAAAAATCCTTTACCTAATGTTAACCTACATTCAAAATTTCCAGCTACGCCCCTGACACGCCCCTCTAATAAATACTTGATAAAATTGGTTCCGTACACAATTTAATTTAAAACTCTAAAAATTGGACATGTCACGCGATCTTTCGCCTTCGTAAGATAAAAGTTCGTTACACGAGTGTCCAATAGTACTAATCGTTAGATCTTAGGCAACCTTTGATTCTGATCTGTTAGGTTGCTTGATTTCTAATAAAGATAATGTAAACAAAACTCACTAGACAAACATATCATGTCACCCGGATAACATAGACTGCAGGAGGTTCTACTAAAGTGTTCGTTAATGTAACATTCACCACGGTACCCTAAAATATTTGGTAATAATACAATATTTTTTCTTTCATTTCAAATCGCCACGCCCCTTATTTCGGTTGGTTCCGTAGTAATACTATTTAATGCTAAACTTTCGCAATAATCATTTTAGAAGCATAAAAATATCACAATAAAGTGTTAAAAACCATATTCAAAATACCAGGACGACATAAGTTGTAAGAGCGGTTTCTCAAGTTTTTCAAATAACAAAGGTTTACGGTACCCTAAAATAAATGATAAAAATAAAATTCATTGCTCATTTCTTCCTATACCTAAAAAGGGTGAAGGGTCTAATAACTTGCCTTGGAGTATAGTCTTATACCACTATTTTCTGCATTCCTAGTATAAGATGTAGTTTACTGAATTAATCCATATTCATATTTTCATATTAATATTACGAGGATAAAAACGAAAGTAAATCTTTTTGTCTGTCTGTCTATCTGTATGTTACGCTTATACGCCTAAACCACTGAATCGATCTTGATGAAGTTTGGTACAGAGATTAGAGCTTGGGAATGGACATAGGCTATTTCTTATCATGAAAGAGGGCGTTAAGGGGAGGGATAGGGGATGATGATGAGAGGAGTGCATAAAAGTTTGCCAAGAAATTGGGTATAGAACTGGCTTAGAGCTCGGGATAAGCTACCTTTTATGAAAATGGAGAACCAACGGGGAGCGGGGAAGGAAAAGGTACAAAAGGTGAGGAGCAATTGGCACTAGACAAAAATAACTGTAATGTGCTTGGTGTTTTCGAAAGCGACTGCTGCTTCTCAAAAATTGCTGTGTAGCTGTTGAATTTTACGAGAGCGACTGCTGCTAGCCAAAACTAACTGTCAAGTTGTTGACTGCTAATAAATCGTTAGCCGCTTCTCAAAAATTGCCGTAAAGCTATTGAATTTTAATATCTCACCAGGCAAAATTAACTGGTGGTAGATCCGAGCCAGTACACGGTAGTACAAAAATGTAATTAGCTGCCGCAAGTAGGTATCCGCAACTAAAAAAACACACCACGTCATAGCTTAAAAACCTACATTTTTACTAATAGATTTTTTAAACGGACGTCAATCGGTACAACTACCCTAAATTAGTAGGGGAATCCCCGGGCGCGGTATCTTTTGATGTCCCTTAATCCGTTTGTCGGCGGCGGCCGCGATGCATGGCGGCGCGTTTGACGCACGCCGCAAAGCGAAGAAAATATTACCTACTACTACTATAAGTGTTGCCATACTTGTTAGATTTTGTTAAATTAAAAATTGGTGGGTTATTTTCCCAATTTTTAATTTTATTATGTATTATACAAGTTAATAATTTGTAACGAAAAGAGGTTTGTTTGTTATGCGTCTCGTCATCCTTATGAATCCATTTTATTAATTCAATAGGCTATTGTGTAAGTAAGTAGTTCCAGAATTCGTTTTTAAAGAAACTATTAATATTCCAACATCGTTAGCTAAACTAAATAACTTGTATTTATTAATGGATTCACAGTTGATGTGAGTAATGTAATGGTTAGGATTCGAACCTAGGATTTTCCATGGTAAGGTGAACCTTAACCACTAAGTAGGAGGGCATACCGTGGCGGTCCGCGCACGGCTGCTTTGAGTGCGTGCCCCTCCTTATCCGGGTGGTGGAGTGTGAAGTGTGGAGGCCATGATATACCCGGGTCAGCCAGGGTGAGAGGGATATGCCAGAAGCTACCTCGCTCTCGGCAACTGATGGCCCGTGACGGGCCGTGCGTTTTGTTTCTCACATAATCACTCCTACTGATTCCGGCAGTGGGAGGAGCCCCGTGTGGATTTTCGTACGATTAAAAAAGTACTAAGTAGGTACTAAGCTATGCGCATTATTCCTAACGCGCAGTAAAAAACAAAACATAAGCAAAATAATATCACGTATTACTTTAATTGAGCACATAGGTACATGTACTTTTTAGGCAAAAATCTAGTTGGCACTAGGCAACATTATTCCCAATTTCCCAATTTACAGAATTCCTTCTCTTTTGTTCAGTCAGTTGCTGTGTGTGTTGTTGTTGGTTGTGATAAACTTGCGTGATGTTGGATTTTTATTGTAATAACGAGTATTATGAAATGATGTTTTGTGTTTTCAAGAAGTTGGTCGTCTGTACTGTGTACAAAAATTGGTGACGGAAGACCAGTAATTACCGTTGTGGAGTGTTTTAGGAAGATAGTGAACCATACCTAATGAAAGTTTTCGTGTGTTACCCCTTCACAACGGCGACCGCCCAGGTTCTTCACTGCTTTGGAACAGAGAATTCTCGAAGTTCTCGAACGTTTCGAAGCAGACCTGTAGCTACTGAGAACGAGTAGGTACCGTGCGAGATGGATCGGTTCTCGGAGTTAAACACGTAAATGTGTGGTGCATAATTTTTTCAGTACCTAGGTACTCTTCTTTTTTATTAAATTCAAATAAGTTTACTGTTGTGTGTGACCTGTTTATGTGATAGGTAAAACCCCTTGTGTCGTGACTCGTGAAGTGTATGAACTAGTACATTCCTAGAGCTGGAACAGAACCAGTACCAGATTAAGAACGTCACCGCGTCGCATAAAGTAAACCTCGGTAAGTGATAGGTACTCTAAATTTCTGCGATGTATCTCTAAACGCTACGTAGGTACCTACATAGGTACGCGCAAAGCAACGCGGGTACCAGGCGCACAGCTGAGTTTAAAGATTTTGCAGGTTATTGGACTCAAGTGAACTTATTACGAAAGTACAAAATAAGATAGTGTTGTGACCTACCCCTTTTAGTGATATATCGAATAATGAAAGGATTTTTTAAGTTTTGTATGATAATTACCGATGCTATCTTTTTTTATTTGCCGTGTATTTAGTCAGTGCGTATGTCTTCATCATACGATATACTACCAAGTCCTTTCGGCTTCGGGAGCGTTCTCCTTACACCCTGTATATATTGGAATGTCAAGCCACCCTCTTCAAAGTAAGTAAAACAAAGTAAAAAAAAACGATTGACTTACGTACCCGTAGTCGAATTCATCATATTTTGTAAATTCTTACGAGAGTTTGGGTATGCATAAGAATAAGCGTTATTCATTTCATGATTCAAAGCTTTAAGTTCGTATGTCCCGCAGTAACGTTTGGTTGGAGCCAGGACTGCATTTACATAAGATTCAGTTAGGGGTTCAGCCGTGTGTGCTAAAATCAGATGGACATTTTTTATCGAAGACCTTTCACTAACCATAGGGTTAGCTACATACGTTAGGGAAAGCAATAGTGCTTTCGTGCTTAATAAAATGGGTTATCAGGTGGGCCGTGTGCTTGTCTGCCACCTAAGTAGTATAAAAAAAAATATTCGTAATTAGGACGAATGCATAGCAGGACAGCGACTGAATAAACTCTTTATGAAGACATTTAGACCATAGTTGATCTATAGTGTCACCCTTCCATCCATTCAAAGTAGACCTACTACTTTTGTGTAATAAATCAGTATGATCTTTCATACTGATGAATGTGATTGTAATGACGATAATAATGCTACTGACGATGGTGATAATAGTGTGGATAGCGATAAGGATAACAGTGATGTGAATGATAATTAAGATGATAATGAGGATAGTAAGGATAGTGAAAGTAGTGATAATGTTGACAATAGTATCGAAGGTGAGTATGGTAATGATTACGATAGTGATGTGGGCGACGATAGTAATGATAACGATAAACATATTACCATGACTTTCTATACTACTATTATAGTTATGTAGCATTACAATACTATCTAATAAATGTTCTCCTTCTTCATCGTTAAAGAAACGGTCATACTTCATCATTGGATCCCTCACTGCAGGATTGATACTGTCAACTTCCATTAGTGAATCAAGCATATTGCGTACGAAGACTGTAAAAATTAATTAATCAATACAATAACACAATTGTGACACCACATTACTCTAAGAATTTAAACAATTAGTAAACAGTCAACAAAAGAGATAGTACCACATACACATACAACATTTTAGGAAAAATTGGTACCGTATCTCTTTCGTCGACTGTACTATGGGTGGACTTAACGTTGATGCTAGGCAATCTAAGGATGGAAATAAATTGAAATAGATTCTGTAGTTGTCACAATAATGTTAGCTGGAGGGGTTAAAGGGAATATTAGTAACTTCGGTTGCTAATATTCTTAATTTAAAAAAAAAAAAAAAAAAAAAAAAAAAAAAAAAAAAAAAAAAAAAAAAAAAAAAAAAAAAAAAAAAAAAAAATAACAAGTCATAGCAGTTAATACAATGGGAGGCATCAAAGGTGCAAACTTGGGAAGTATCTATGATAATGATTTGAATAATTATTTGTATGAAATATTTGAGAATGATCAATAGAATAAAATTTTATGAAGTAAGAAATTTAATAATTTACCTTTAGTTTGGCTCACTGGTGTAATTCTTACTACCAGCGATAACCGCATCAATCGCGTTGCAAATAAAGCATCCAAGCAATACAGTTTATTCTGAATTACCATTCTATCCATGTAAAAAAAAAAATTGTCTACTATTTATTTGTCATTTGGTTTGCGTTGAACTCAAAAACTGCTGGATAGATTTTGATACAGATCACATTGAATGATACAGATTTTTGCGTCCAGCTTGAACATACAACCGATGAATATTAAATAAAAAGATTTCAGCTTGTTTAACTTGTTCTTGTTCAGTTTGCTATTATAACCCAATGAAAAAAAAATGTTATATTTTATAATAGGTTAGATAATGCTAAATATAATAAAGATCAGCTGTTGCCCACGGCTTCGCCCCCGTTGACTTCTGATCCCGTACCACTGTTCCTCATAAACTTTTCTTATAGTTCAAGGAATAAATAAAAGAACTCGAATTGGTTCAGCCGTCTTCGAGCTTAGCAACTAAGTAATGAATCGCAAAAAATAATTTGTGATTCGTTTTTATTTCTGTAGATATCTATCTATCTATCTATCTATACTATTATAATTATAATTGTAAAAACTTTATCTTTGTCCGCAATGGACGCAAAAACTACTGAACGGATTTCGAAGCGGTTTTTTTTGTTTGAAGGAGTTTGGTCCAACTTAAAATCTGACGTTTGTTTGATTGCAATCGGTTAAGTAGAAACAGAGTTATGATTAGTAATATAGAATTTAAGTTGCACAGATGGTGTTTAGGTCGCTATAACCGACAGCAACGCATAGGCTGGTATAATGTATAACTATACTTGCTGCACGCTATGATGGACGTTTTGACATCACTGGTTTGACATATTTCCTTTTTGGCGTGTGTAGTTTATTTTCTTCTGTACTAGTCTCAGCATATTTTTCTTTAGTTATTCATCTAACAGTGCATTGTCCAATATTAAGCGTACCAAAAAGAGAAAACGAGCAAAACCAGTCAAGGCAAAACGGCCATCATAGCGTAACGCAACTATAAGAGTGAATATAGGCCACAAAACTGACTTTCGTATTACTTCCGAAAAGGCATAAAAAAGAGCTTCCAACATATTTTCTGGTTTTTTAACTATCATCTCGAATAGTCCTTTTGATGATCCAAAACAATAACCCACACTATGGTTCTTCATAAATTCTAACATTTCTATTTTCTCAGGGGTTTTGTCGAAAATATTTTCAGGTTCAGGTGTTGGTTTTGGTGCTGTAAACAGAGGTATTTTTAATAAATTTTCTTTCAGACAAATCTTTTTGTGGTGAAAATCTTTGCTAATATTATAAATCAAAAGAGAATTTGTTTGTTTGAACGCGCTAATCTCAGGAACGACCGATTCGAATTAAAATAATCTTTTTCTGTTGCATAGTCCATTAATCGAGTTAGGTTTACGCTATATAACATAATGCTACTATCCGAAGGAGCGGAGTAGTGATCATAAACAAATGCGATAGATTCTCTCAAAATATTTGATATTTAATAAGATATGATCCACGAGAGCCAAAAGTACCTATGTATATTCCTATAGTTTCATATTTCTTTGCTCTTATTTTCAAAATTCTCCTACACATACGTCCAAGTAGCTCAGTTAGTGAGAGTACCCCGTAAGTCACGGGTTCACGCCACAGAAGTTGTCCATGTAATTATGTAAATGTATGTATGTATGTAAACTTTAACTTACTATTAAATATTGCATCATCAAAGGGGTCTGCTTCAAAATCTACAAACTGTGGCACTAGAGATTTCTGTTCATCCAATGTCGATTGCTGTGGCGTAGCTGGATCCATTGGTGAGGGGCTGACAGGTGGTAGCGGTATATCTAAATCTAGTTCAGTTCTGATTGGTTTCTTTATTTTAGAACTTTGATACATTTCATTAGTCATTACTGGAACTGCAAATCAAATCAATTAATGAACAATCCCATAGATAATGGTCATGAATCCCTTGTTTTGCTTTCATTAATGTTTTACGAAGTCTGTGGGTTTGCTTACAATATTCTCTGGAGAATTTTCACAACGGAAACATTTAACTTTCATAAACTATTATTCTTCAACACGTCATTGTGTAGTTGTTAAAACCCGACGTGCCGACATAGTGTACCTCCGGCAATCAAAGACGGCATGAGTTTTAGTCGGTTCGAGTTCGACATAATCACCTTCATCGGTTTTGGGAAGGTGGTAACCGTAAGGATTTTGAGCACGAAAGATTAGTGTGATACTGGTCTATAGAAAACAATACATTTGATTCGAGTCAATACGCATCGCGTGTCATCGGGTCACGTGGCGTTTTAGTAATGTGTATTCCACCAAATTTAAAAAAGTGACTGTCTACACTTAGAATATCTAATTTGAAATCGATTTCAAGAAGTTTCATTCACTCTACACAATCCCCATTTCATTTAGGACTTAAACCGTGTTAAGGCAGAGTCCAAAATTGAATGGCACATTTTGATAACGGTTGACAATTAGTAGAATTGAGGACCTGGTTGTTTCCGTATCTCAGAGTGACGGTCCAGTTTTATTCTTCTTTTTCGTCATCTTTATATATTGAAAATAGGTGAAAACTGTCCATGCAGTGATCACCCGTCCGCTGTACGGCGTCCCCACTAACAGTAGTAATAATAGTACGTATAGAATTAAAAATTTAAACACCTGCAAAGTTATTCTTGTTTTCATCGTCTAGTTGAGAGAGCAGCCTCCTTTGGACAGCAATTTTATCCTTAATGCCTGTTAATAATGTGTTAACGTGGCTTAGCATCACTTCTAGGATTGGTCGTGGTATCTCCTCTGTAGGAAACGCCTCTGAAATTATATTATGTATTGAAATTAACTTATTTTCATGTTAATAAAAATTAGACAATAGAAAAAAAACCGCGGTAGCCTAGTGGTATGGGTGGTGGACTGCTGAGACGAGGTCTCGGGTTCGATCCCAGGTTGACCATGGCACACACCAATGACTACGATGCTTTTCGAAGTTATGTGTGTATTTATCGCAGGTTTATAAGTGCCCGGTTGATGGCAATAGGCTCGCCCCCTATTACATTGGGACCTAAATATACACTGGCGAAATGTGGGTGCTAGCACCTCTGCCTACCCCTTCGGGGATATAGGCGTGATAGTATAAAATAAAATAAAAAAAATAAAAATTAGAGTAGAGTAAAGTAGACAAAAAAATTGCAAGGAATTTTTAGCGTGTACGGGGAAATTCCTCACACAGCCAAGGAATTTTGTTCTATGGCCGAATGACTCTTTCGAAAGTAATGGAGATATTCTATGTAGTTATTAATTTTGATTTATAGAGATAATACAAATAACACTTACTGGTCATTACATGGAATAGTGCGAAAGAACTAATGTATAAAAACATTATTTTATATTACCGAACATAAAACATGACGGAAATGATGAAATACCTGATGAAATAGATTAAGTAAATTGAAAACCATAAAGTCGTAAAATAATGCTGCTACTTTACACTTACCTACCATTTTTATATGTTGATAAATTATTACTAAAACAAAGAATATCAATAAAATTAATTTTTTTTTTAAGCGGCAATTCTAACCTGGCTAAGGAGGGTGGTAATATCGGGCTCAAACCGACTACACAATTACGCAACATTTCACCGTAATCGTATCACAAGCGCGTGTCAGTCTCATAATATAGACGTATTTAGTTGCGTGATAGCTGGAATTGAGATTAAAATCCCACGCAAATCGCTTAGCATATTTTTTATTATTTTTCGAAATTGAACTAAATAAAAAATATAAGTTGCTTCAAATACCTTTTTATGTATTTTTACGTGTTTGATTGTTATCGCTTGTAAAATGACTGGACCCTCCCAAATAGACTTGCACCTTTGTGGTTAGTTTTGATCAGTCATCTGACAAATTTTCAGATTATAATGTCGTACAGCTATCGGCTCTCAGACTATCATTTTGTCTTTTCCCAGCAATGGTTACAGGTTGGTTGAAAGTTTCTTGACGTCCGATCGAAACTACCGATCAATATGCAGATGATGATTAATCCATCACAACTAATATGCTTTTGATTGAGGTTTTCTTCTTCAATTTTGAGGAGCCATCATTTTTCTACATATTATATTGTCGGGTAGAACTCAACCCGTAGTAATTAAGAAGAATTTCACTTTAATTTTCAAATTTAGTTTTAAAATATGCTGATCTTGGTTATACATAATAACTTGACTAGATATGTTATTTTTGGGTATTGTTGTTATGTTATTATTTGAACTAAAACAGTTGATGAATATAATGGTGATAAGATTTGAATTGTACGCAAATAAGATACATGTAGTTATTTATTAAATAACTTTACTATTACCAGTATTATAAATGAAGGAAATGAAACAAATACTAAAGTAGGGCTCGTTCAAAATATTTAAAAAATATTGTTCTATTGAAGTAATCGTTCATCATTTGTCATGAAACGAAGAATTGCGGAACCACCTCTGAAATGAGTGGAAATCTGAAATTTCCATAGCAATGTGATACATGTGATCCATAGCAATTAGGTACCATTTCCTAATTGCTATGTAACACATTATGTATCTAGTGAGAAATTTCAGATGTATATGGTGATTCCGCATTTCTTCAATTCAAGTACGTGGGTATTTGGATACCAGTAGCTTGAATTTTGTCGTTAAGATAGAGATCGGACAAAATAAATACAGGCCCGATGCGGCATCATGTTACTTCAGATTGTAGTTCGTTGCATAGTAGGCCTACAATTTTAATTTTTTTACCCAAAATGATCGCCGGGTAATGTATCGTTTCCATGAAAAAATGCATCTTTCAACATGGTCTTTAAATATACTTCTTCATCGCTGTAACTAGATTCTCCTACTATCTTCTCCAAGATGGTATTATTGTTAGTAAATCTTTTATTAGAGGTTGCAGTAGGAAATGTTTCTGATAAATTATTGAATTTTTTTATCCTTTCAATATTTTCTGTGTATCCTGCAACATTTTTATTTTCTTTGTCTCTCACAAATCTTCTTGATTGAAGAATATTTGGGATTACTGGCTGCAATTTTCTAGGTGAACCATCCATTATGTTAAATCTTTTTTGAATCTTATTGAATACATTTACATCTTTATTTAATTCTGGAAGTACCCGAAAACGGGGTTGCTTTCTCGCTGGTGTGGTTACTATTTCATCATCATTAACCTTGTTCATATCATTTAAGCGTTTCAATGTTTTCTCTTTATGATGTTTGCGTTTATGACTATGGCGATGTTTTTTATGATGCGAACTATGATGCTTTTTATGTTTTGTATGTCGATATTTATGGCGCTCTTCACTACGTTTATAATGTTTTGCAAATGTTCTAAAAATAATTGGATGCTTTTTCATATAGTGCCGTATCATATTTTTATATTCAGATTTCATATGCTTGAAATTCGTATTCAAGAAACGGCGGTTGGGTATCCCAGATTTCAGAAAAGTGTCTGTAATAAGGCATAAGTTTACGTTCTATTATATAATATATAGTATAATAAAAATAGGAAATTGATAAAGGTCAGGTCGACACGGCTTTTGTCAATTTCCTTACCAATTAAAGAAATTATGATATTTTCTTGTTCCGATCTACCTCCCGACCGCATAGTCGTCAAATTTGTACTCAATAATTGACCAATGGGTACTCCAGATGTCAGCAAAGTTTCTGCAACAATGAAAAGTTCATATTCTTTGTTAAAATACGTGGACACTCACAGAAGCATTTTGTGTTTGACGACCTTCGACCTTCTATCCTTACCCATCAAAGAAGTTATGATATTTCCTTGCCCCGAACCCAAAGTCGCGTTTGTATTCAGTAATTGACGAAAGGGTATCCCAGATGACCGAAAAGAATCTGTAATAAGGCATAAGTTCACGTTTTATACAAACGCGGAAGTTCAAAGAAGCATTTTGCGTTTGACTCAAACTCTATCAATTTCCTTACTTATCAAAGAAGTTATGATATTTCCTTGTCCTGAACCCACGGTCGTGTTTGTACCAAGTAATCGACGGATGGGTATCCCGGATGACAAAAAAGTATCTGTAACAAAGCATAAGTTCACGTTCTACGTGTGATAGTAAGAGATTTATGTATGTAGTGAAAATCAAATCACGATGTCGGAGGAGATCTCTATCAGTTTCCTTACCAATTAATGAACTTATTATATTTCCGTGTCCCGAACGCATCGTTTGATATCTTGTGGAGTAGACTTCATTCACTTTTTCGATATAAGCTTGGAGTTTTGGAGTACCGCACATACGCTGTCCTGGAGCTGTAAAAGCTTCTATAGTGCGTTCACATAGTGTCTCAGCAATTCGTTTACCTAAAATCAGTACCAATATTGGTAAAAACAATTACAGATATCGGAATCCCAACTACCTTTACTGTTAACCAGTACATTAGCTGTTGGAGAGACGAAGTTCTCGTACAGGTTTTACTTGAATGGTTGGGAAGTCCGATGACAATCGCTACCATAAACTCAAGATCAGACAAATCAATTTATTGATAGGAGGTACAGAACCTGGGCCTCCTATCAATCCTGGGCCTGGGAAAGTAAGCTTTGAACTGAACCCAAACTTGCGTTGGGATGATGATAACCCAGATGAATTAAAGGGAAATCATCTTTTAAATGCATCATATCATAGTTTTCTTTCAGTATCATTTTGGTACTTTATCGTTAAAATCTTGCATTTCAGTTTCCGAAAATGTCTGCATTCAAAGAAATGTATTTAGAATAATTAATATTTTCAATACCGTGCGTTTGTACGTTGTAATTATTAATTGCGACAATAATATCTAGTAGAATATTGCCTTCTTGGTCGTTGAAAAAATTATCATATCTCATGAGTAACTCCAAACCATCAGGAAACGTCACCAGACGGTACTGCAAAGCACCAAGTAAACCGCCCATCATATCTGTAAGAAAAGTTGTAAAATTACTCGAAAGTCGAAAAAGTTAAAAAAAAAATTAGAAAGAAGGAAAAAACAAAGAATTCGTGCTGAATATTAACAAGTTCAACATGTACCTAGCAGATTAGTGCCCTGCGCTGATATCCAGTGACTATATGTAATCCTACGATTAGGGCATCCTAATTGTACAGATCGGTCGGAGTACCTCCGCCCTACAGAATACCACGGTTAACCTTGTGTTGTGTTGCCGGCGGCAGCGAGTAGCGCTAGAGAGGTTTTGTGTTATCAGTGGGAAAACCAAGAAATCCTGCTTTGTCTTCTACACTGGCAGCTCAGAAACTCTCGTAACCCCTTCCTCCCCTCTCCCAGTTGCAAACGTCCGTAGACCATTGTAACTCTTGGCTGGTTAATAAGTATATAAGTAGACTGAATTCGAACTCACTTCTCAAAGTACTTGGTGAAATGTTGTTGGCAGAGGTTGCCACCTCCTTGAACCGCTTCACTAAAAGCTCGCCCCCACAATTCAATTTGTTGGTATTCGCCATTCTACAATGCATACATAATAATAACGTTTAAAAAATTTGAGATGCTGTTTTCACGACGCTCTCGATATAATTTATGTAATTTAGTTTGCAGCGAACTTCCATTCCGAGCATATTAATTTTGTCCTGTAGGGGTAGTGGTGTGTCCTGAAGAGTTGGGACTGCCCTGGGAGTTGACTTGATTTATCTAATAAAAATATAACTAGACTCAAGTTGTGGAATAAACTCCTTGCTATGGTTTCCCAAGCGCATATTATATAGTATTTCAAAAGGAACAAGGAAGCATTAGAAGGTTTTACAGAACATAAATTCAATTGAAAAAAGAAGGTAAATGAACACAGAGAAAATATTATATAAATGTAAAACATTATATACCGTAAAAGAACCGTTCCAAACGCTTCTAAAAGGGCTTTTAAAGTTTCGTCTGTTTTAGGAGTTAATGCTTCAGCAAGTCCTTTTACGAAAGCGCAAATATATTTAACATTTTCTTCTTTCATAAATGTTACCATATTTTTTCTGATTTCACTGTTCTTGAGAACGTTTGTGATTGCGTCTGGCGCTGATGATATTACAGTAATCATTTTTGGCGGTGCTGCTGTTGTTCGAAGTGCTGTAGTTTATAACGGAAAGGAATATTTAATAAGATGGTATAGCATTTATTTCGAGAAATCTTCCAATGTTAAATATCAAAAATCATGATCCCATAGACATAGAAATAGAATGAACACTACAAAGAATATGTTATTTGTTATATAACGATTGGTCACGGAAAAGAATTTATTTTTTACCAATCTTAATAATGATATGGGCATCATCATCACATCGTCGTGCACTCTGTAAACCAAGGTCCAATCGCTAATCATTTCCGCAAGATGTGGTCCACACGCACCGTGCCCCCTCCCCTCCTCCTACCTTCTCCTATTGTAATAATTTTAAATAAATCAATCATCCTATCACAGTCCACTGTTGGACATAGGCGTCTTCCAATCTACGCTGCCGTTTGATTGGTACCAGGTATTTTTTATAATTTTCCTTTGTGTTGTGTGTCCAATGTGATTTTTATAAGTTTCCGTTAGTCACCTTTGAATCACCCTTCAATGAGTATTTATTATCCACACACACAGATATTTTATTATTTATTATTTCTAATATGTTTCCACAGTGGAATTTAATCAGGTCCGTTTTACAGTACTCTCTTTATTATACCTATATCACAAGCACCAATAAATTATATACCATACCAAAAAAAGAAACTTAGACTTACGACGTGTTATTGGGCCTTCAATAAATGGACCAGGTTCAAAAACTGGAAATTCAGGCACCTTAGGAAACGGTTGCCAATTTGTTGACTGTTTTGGATATAGTTCCACAAATGTACCATTAGCACGTGTAGGCACATAAGGAGCTCGTTCATATGCAGATGTTGTGAATTTTTTATCACCAAATATTGAAAATTTGACATCCTCATTTGGATGAACAACAGGCAAATCAGATCTGATAAAAGTTTCAGCTTGGGTTTGAAGTACACCTGTTAAATTCGGATTTATTAATAATTTAAAACATTCTAATAGATAAGGGCCATGATATAAGATCTGATATAAGAAAATGTGCTGGTCTATTTTAAATGGGTGGTATTTTTTTCTTCAGGTATCGTGGCTGCAACTTCCGGCTAAGGTTCTACCGATACTGAAGTAGCATAATATTGAATTTGGATGGCGTTTATCTGGATGTCCATTTAACCAGCAGTGGGTGTTTTGAAGAATCGATGACCAAATAGTTGAGTTTGCCATCTCTGAATTCTTCCAGAACTTTATCCATATTGTGATACATAATTCAGGACAATAATCAACCGTGACCGAATTTATCTGTGCAATTGATTTAAAAAAGGATTCGTCAAGGAACCATTTAGCTTCTACTCATTAGTGCTATTACTGATTGCATCATAAGCTTGGTCTACTCTTATTATTACTTCTTTCCATTATTTGGTTTCTATAGAAGCTTTTTAAAGTTTAAAGGAGTTATTTCCATTTGACTACCTACTATGGTCTTATCGTTTTTCCTATTGAATATTATATTTACCATTGTTCACCTGTTACTGTTTGTATATGTTTAATCTCTTAATAATACTGTTAAGTTTGGTTTTATTATATAGATAGAATGTAACTATAGCCAAATAACATTTACTTACAATAATGAATGTTATGATACCTGTAACTTGTGAATCTGGTGACTTGTAACACAGATCTTTCAAACCTTCAACAAACACCGACTCTTATGGTAGCCCTACACTTTCAAGTATAACTGCGCATGCCTAGACTTGTGCCAATACACATTCGTGTAATAATTTGTAGAGATATGTTCCCGTTCGCGTAATTTACACACGTAACAATTTATTTGTGCACGTGTGTAGATACCATTACAATGTGATTTTTTAACATCTAGTAAGTTCAGACCTTTGTATCACTATCAAGTTGTGTCCATATTGCGAAATTAAAGCCTGTGTTTGAAAATTAATTGTTCTAAGAACTACCTATACTATAAAAAGTCTAATGACCTGTTCCAGCTGCACTATCATCTATTTGAGATAGTAGTTCCCGCTCAACAGCAATTTTATCATCAATGTCAGCCAATAGTGTGTTCACGTGTTTCAACGACATTTCTAATAACCGTGGAGGCATCTGGTGTGGCGCGTCTGAAAATTTTTAAAACTCACTCACTCTGTTATCAAAAATAAAAACTTGAAATTTCGATGTATTTTCGGTAGTGGTGACCACCTGACGAGCTTTGATTGGAGTGTCTAAGACGTCCACCGTGACTGTCATACTGAATTTCGAACTGTCCTCCCAACAAATTACTACTTCTTTCGAAATTTAGATAATATCTAGCAAGGGTAAAATTTAAGCGGTCCAAATGGTTTATTTTTAAAAAGATCAACGAACTATCTATGAGATGGCAAAAGTGCTTTAATTAAATAAATCAACGTAATCGATCGACTTTGTTCGATGACCCTCCCTTACAAAACGCCAATTTCATAAATCTAATGACCTAATATTAACTTAATTGTAGCTCGAATAATTCTTACGCCGACTGAATCCCACTTACTGCCTTTTGTAAAATCGAATTGTAATACACAGCCAATAAAGAAAACAAACATATTTTTAAATTTAGTCCATATAAAATATCGATGACATTGTTCGAAGCTAAACTAAAATAAATTGAAATCAATAAAAAAGAAATCAAACTGAAGTTTTCTATCGATAATATTCTTTCTTAGCGTGAATTATTTGGTTTTATATTAGTTTGAAACGTGTGTGTTGCTCTGGCGATTTGAATGAAATCTGGTACAAATAATTAAATTATGATAATATAATCTAATTGAATATAAGTAATTTGAAAAAGAAAACAACTTACAAGATGGTAATAGTGAAGCGTTAGTGTTAATTCAACGTGTGCAAAGGCCAAATCGTTTTCAAGTTTTTATATTGAAATTAGTCGTATATAATTTATATTTAATTGCTTATTCTTTATAACAAATATCATAGAAGGGTAGGTAGAGAGAAAGAGAGGAAGAGGTAGGCCAAGAGAAACATTTATGGCACAGATAAAGGAAAGATACGAATTCATCGTTTCAGGAACTCAAGGGATTGGCAGGGGAGAGGGTAGAGTGGCAAATCTGTACCAATACCGCAGAACAGGTAATAGTAGTACTACGTACTAATACTCAAATTTTTATTGAATTACGTATAACAAAAAGAAAAATATCAGTTATAAAAATATCAAAAGTATATTATTACTACAATAAATTACATAATTCTATAGCAGTAAGTCCTTGGCGTTTTAGCTGTTTTGTATCTACTTACGATTATTAAGGTATTTTTCTTTACAAACAACATCTTGTGATTGTTGCACTTTTGTCAAATTATAAACTTATTTAAAGCTAGCTAACTTGCACAATAGTTATTAATATAATTTACCTACGTAATTATAAATTACCCAATGATTAGTGAACATTCATTGTGATCTTTTAATTTCAGTAAAGTTCCAGTTTCACACTATTAAATACTTTGTTCATTAGACTTCATCTAAAATAAAGCACATTAATGTTTACTATTCAGCAAACGTTTTGGACATTTTTTCGACAACTATTCTTATTCTATCAGACAAATATTTGTCAACTTTTCCTAAAACTTTAACGAAATGTAGCATTTTCTGGACACCTTTCTTAAATCTCTCCAGCCTTTCTGCGCTTGAATCTAGATCTGGTGACATTAATGGTGTAAAATTCATTGGCGAGCCAACTCTAGGAGCTTTGTGAAGACCACCATGTGCTTGTAGTTTGGGGACATTCAGTTTTGGAACTCTCAATCGTGGTACTTTCAGTTTTTTGAGGCCCAATGTTGGTATGAATCCTTTCGGTGGTGCAATTGCCATTGGGACTTGTGTATCACTGAATCCATCTTGATCTAAATCTGTATCACTGAGTATAAATTTTCCATCTCGAACTGCTTGCGGAATTACTTTATGTATGAGGTTGCAGAACGAGTCGATGTCTCCACGGGAATTTCTGCCGTAATTCGATGGTCTGAGGAAGGAGCCGAATGGTGCCTCCTGTAATAGAAATATGTGAAGACATTATTATAATGTTTTGTCAATGAAAGGATGATATTTTTTTTTAATACAGTGTATTTGAATGAGATTAATTTCGTCAAAAAATAGACAGACAAGAATAAACACAAGGCATACAAGAATGAAACAGACAAAACTGCCTTTGCACAAACAATTTGAGGCCTCTCTATTTCATTTAAGTTTTAACGGTATATAAAATCTTTTTTATAAATTGTTTAGCTCTTTTAGCTTATCTTAATGGATTTTACATAACTTTTAACACATTATGAGTATATATAAATAGTAGAAGTCACAAATGTGTTACGTACACCTTACCCTTTCATCGGAGCAGTCGATGGTCAAGCGGAATGGAGGCGCACCTACTGCGTGGTTGACCTGAAACGGTATAAAGAAAACCCGCATGAATAAGGCAGCTTATCAAAAAATACACATACACCACGGTAGGAGGTAGGACACGACGGTATATCCGCCCCAATCGAGCAGTCCGACTGGGGAAGTACCTCCACCCAACAGAATATCGTCGTTTAATAACCTTGTGTTGTGTTTTCGGTGGTGAGTAGGGTAGCCAGAGGTCGCTAGAGAGGTTTTGTGTTATCAGTGGGAAAACCAAAGGCTTATACTACCTACATCTTTAGCGCTGACGACACAGAATGTCTCTGTTCTTACAGAGGTTGCGGCACGAGTGTTATTCCTTGGTGTTACACTCGCCCATAGGCCACGGTAACCACTTACCATCAGGTGGGCCAAGTGCTTGTCTGCGACCTAAGTTGTATAAAAAAAACAGTACAGTACACGTATACATACAAGTGCAAAATGAAATGAAAAAGAGTTTATTATATCCTTTCATTCACTCTATACATATAATGCTATTTAATTTTGAACTTTAATAGTGACTGATTTGAGTCCAAAATTAAATGGCAGTTTTTGTAATCGCAGTTCCTTGACAATTAATAGAATCGAGGCCCTGATTTAATGTATTATTTTGCTACTATGCTTGACGCTATACAAGTAGAATCGCCAAACTTGAATTGCTATATTAATCATTTGCTATTAACCCTATAGTAAAATAGAATATGCAAGCAATGCAATGTATGGGAATAAAACGTATTTTGACGTTAATGACGAGTATATTAACCCCATATATTTATCATTATATTCTATTCTACAAAAGTATTGCCACTTGCATAGAGAGGAAGCTTTATTTTGTAGCAAAGATTAACACTGCAAGAACGAAAGAAAGAAAGAAAATGAATCTGAGATGTTACTATCCAAAAACCCATCACAGTTGTACTAATTGTTAACCATTGTCAAATAATTGGGATTACAAAAACTGCCATTAAATTTTCGATTTTATATACATATAATTTAAGTTCAAAATTGAATGCAAAAGAGTTCATTACATTTTGGTTTCATTCACTCTACACGATGCCTATTAATTCTAGAATTTAACGGCTTAGCAGTAAGTTCTCAATTTCAATGGTATTTATACGTTCAGTGGTTTGACAATGGTTGACAATTAGTAGAATCGGAGCTTTGATCTGTTAATGGCTGATATTATTTCGATAGATCGCTTAAATATTATCTAAAAATATTGTGATAGTTGTCTTGTCCTATACATTTTTATTGCGATGTTTTCTACTTTTGCGACATGCTTTATTGGATCTGTTTTTTAATTTTCATAGTAGCTCTGTTCCCTCTCAAGTTTTCCAACTCGAAGAGAAGAAAGAGCGTCATTATACACAACACATCATCAATTGCAATCTCTAACTTCTAATAAACCATTTTCATTTTAATGGAAATACATGGATTCTACTTGAAGCGACTGCCATTGGACCTCCACAACTGAATTGGTGATGTCGAAGTTATATAGTTAGGCTAGTTGAACTTTTGAGGGCTCCAACTACCCGTAACGACTGCCATAAGTGTTCATATAGCAATCAGGACCGACAGCTTAATGTGCTCTCCGAGGCACGACCATACCAGTGCAATTAGCCATATTCATGCATACAAATATTTACACTGAGCGGGGATCGAACCCGCGCCTCCTGCGTTGCAGTCGCGTTCACTACCGCCATGTCACAGAGGCCAACATTATATTCACAACAGTAAATCCCCGAAGGGTAGGCAGAGATGTAATACCCACATTTCGGCAATTATGTTTCGTTCACACGTAATATGAGAAGCGGGCTGTTGGATAGAGAACAGGGGTTTTACCAGACCCTCGAAAAGAAATGTGGTGGCCGTATTCTACTTTGAGAATCGATTCCTGCCAAAAGACCGATATCTCTTGCGCAAAAAAGTTGAAAGACTTGACGCAAAATGCTAGTACCTACTGTAACCATTGCACCACAAAAAATTATAAGTATACATCATGTCATCACTATAGAATTTTTTTATATACCATTTACGAGACACAAGCACAAGGTTCACCTGATGGAAAGTGGACGTGGCCTATAGGCGTTTGGAACACCTAGGGTGTCACACAGTTGTGCTACCGACCACGTGCAGAAGATAAAGGAAAGTTTGTCGGTCTTCTCACTGACAACATAAAACCTCTCCCTACTCACTGCAGGATACACAACACAAGGTTATTATTAGCCACGGTATTCGGTAGGGCGGAGGTACTTCTCTGACTACTCAATTAGGACCTATATTGTGACCATTGCACCACAAAAAATGATAAACATACATCATGTCATCACTATAGATTTTTTATATGCCATTTAAGAGACATAAGCACAAGGTTCACCTGATGGAAAGTGGTTACGTGGTCTATGGACGCTTGGAACACCAAGGGTGTCACAGAAGACAAAGGAAAGTTTCTCGTTCTTCTCACTGACAACATGAAACCTCTCCCTACCGTAGGAAACACAACACCAGGTTATTATTCGGTATTCTGTAAAGCGGAGGTACTTCTCTGACTGCTGAATCATGATGGATAATACCATCATGTCACGTTCACCATTTAATTTCACAACAATCACCACTAAAACACTATCAGAACTACTTCTTGCGAAACACCCGATCACGATTCCAGAACTGATAACTATTTATCCAATAATTCCGTTATTGCAACACTATTGTAGATACGAACCAGTATAAATGCTATCACCACGTACCGATGCATCATCCGTCCGTGTAGACACACAGTCAAGACATTGTCGCTTGCTACATACAACTGCGAAACATCACGTAGTGTGCACACTTCGAATGATTTTTGTGCAGTCAGCAGAATATGGCTGCAAGTAGGATGACCATTTAGTTGTGCTCGGTTTAGGAAAACATTTCAAATTTAGAATTCACTATGTTATTACTGCTAAGGCAAGGCGCCGGTATACTTTGATTTATTTTTGACTAGCTGACCCGCGCAACTTCGTCTGCGTCACCTCGTTATTGCAACATTTTTCATTCCTGCTCCGCCCCTGTTGGTCGTAGCATGATGTTATACACATATAAACCTTCCTCTTTAACCATTCTATCTATTAAAAAACCGCATCAAAATCCTTTGCGTAGTTTTAACGATTTAAGTTTAACTTTGTTTCATACTATGTAGTGATGCCGTAGCGCCATTGCAGCGAAATTACTTTTTTCTTATTATATCGTGATATGTTTGGTATTAAGTATTTGCTTTTATTCCGACGATGTACATACTTAATAATAATGAATTCTTTATTGAAGCAACATTGGCTCATTTTGTTGAGTAACATTTTTTTTCTTACAAAGCTATATAAATTACAAAAGTTGTAAATTTTCCAAATTACAAGGTTAACACTGAAGAGGAAACCTTGTAGCAGATATAGCAAGTTAAAAAAAAAACGCTCCTTTAAAACCTATTTTAGATAGTTGTATACAAATTACTTCAAAACCCATAATTATTTACAATGATTAAAACGATAACAAACCCTTAGAATGAAATATAACATTTCATTGGACACACACATCAAAAATTCATTACGGGCTGGTAAGCTATGGCATTCGTTACGGGTAGCTGGAGCCCTCAAAAGCCGACTAGCCTAACTACAGAACTTCGATATCGCCAATTTGGTTGTGGAGATCCGATAACAGTCGTTTCACGGAAAATATCGAAGTTCAGCCACATCTTAGTTAGACTAGAAAGCCAATCCCAACTGAGTTGGGGACAGGCTCAGAGAATGATGATATACTGTAAGACTTTTATAGGCACTTCTCATTAGAGTATGTCCGTCTTAAGACTCAAACTCATGGTGAACGCACAGTCCATTTAGAATGTTCCTGACAAGGTCACATTTACTCATCAGAACACAATTAATCAAGATGTCAGTCACACCTTATCATCTATACGTGTCTTTGCTTCCTCTTCTAATGATGAAGAGTCTATAAGGCCCTAAGACGCAGTGGGTTTATACCAGTTGCTATGCAAGTGCCCTAGTGCTGTATTTAATCGTGAAAAATTACTACGAAAATGAAGTTAAGAAGACTATTGATGTGGACTGTGCCGGTTGCGCTTGTTTTTACTGTTGTAGAGGTTTAGTATTTTATTTTATATGAATCAAATTTTATACAACTAAGGTGGTAAACTAGCACGCGGTCCACTTATTGGAAAGTGGTTACCGTGGCCTATGGACGTTTGCAACACCAGGGGCGTTACATACGTGCTGTCGACCATATAGAGAAGAGAAGCGTAGAGTTGGGGGGGGGGGGGGGGGGGGAGAAGGTTAAGATAGTCTCTCTGCTGTCAGTGCAGAAGGCAAAAAAGGGTTTCTCGGTCTTCCCACTGACGACACAAAACCTCACCAGTGAGCTCTGGGTACCCTTCTCACCACCTGAAACACAACACAAGGTTATTATTAGCCGCGGTATTCTGTAAGGCAGTCGTTCTTCCCCACTCGGACTGCTCAGTTAATGCTAAATAAGTACATTTTTATACTATTTAGGTGGCAGACAAGCACTGGAACCGGTGCCAGATGGCATAGATGATCGTGGTAATTCCTCTATCGTATATCTTGACAAACGGGTCATAGTTTGTCCGGTATAGCAAATTATCTCATTGGAAGACGCTAATAGCTTTCGCCTTGTATGGTATAGCTTGGCAAATTCTTTTTTTTATACCACTTATGTGGCAGACACGCACACGGCCCACCTGATGGAAAGTGGTCACCGTAGCCTAAGGACGTTTGCAACACCAGGGGCGCTGCACTCGTGCTTCCTACGCTGTAGAAACCTTCTATTGCTCTTCTTGAAGAACCCCATATTGTAGTCGCTTGGAGAAACCACAACAGGAAGTTCATTCTACAATTCTTACGTGACACACCCACGGCCTGCGGGGAACAGGGGACGAAAGGCAACGTGTCAATGTAATTCCATCTAAGGAATAAGCATTCGATATACTATTGTTTCAATAATAATATTAATATATGGTGTAATTCGTCGAAATCTACGTCACCGTAATCTTCATAATAGTTACATGTCAAAATATCATTCGTAATAACAATTTTCATAAGACCGATGTACGAAAGATCGAAGTTTAATAATAATCTCAAAAATTCATTTGAACAAAATGTTCGAAATACCGAAAATTAGATTGTTGGGATTCGACATCGACATTCATATCCAAATCCATACAAACATTATAAATGCGAAAGTAACTCTATCTGACTGTCTGTTTGTTTGTCTGCCTGTCTATCTATAGGTATGTTACGCTTCCACACCTAAACCACTGAACCGATCTTTATGAAAATATTTAGTAATTGTGAACTTTCGGAATTCGGAACGTCGAAATTGAATTCTTTTTTAATTTTGTGATTTTTAAATTCAGTCATTTGAAACGTTGAATTTTGATATGTAATCCTCTCAATAAGCGTCTTTCTTTTTCAGGGCAGTCTCCTATTGAAGCACTCGATGTTAAAGCCTCGACTCCCAGAACCATGTTTTTCATGCCGTTCAGAAGACAGACCGTTCGCTTACCCGCTCATTGGATACCTGGTCAAGCTGAAAGACATGATGATGAAAGGGTTGAATGTCCTCGTGACTAATGTAAAACAAAATAAGCTTAAGTGACAACTTCTAAATATGGAAAAAAGACTCTTGTTTTAGAGAGTCTAAAGTGAAATATTAGTTTTTACTGGTTTGTGATAGTTTTAATTATGTAGGTGTTAGATACTTAGAAACCATTGGGGAAACCAACTCGTGGCTACGTATCTCCATACGACTACATATTCTATTTTAAACTGAAAGCGTTGAATTATTTATGTATCCTATAAGCTAGTTACCTTAATTTAATGTGATTGTTGCTCATTTGGACGTCAGAGCGAGGATTCCTTTTCATTATTTGATGTAACCAGCTGATGCATAAAACTATTATTTTGAACAAGAACATAATCACTACGTAAAAATCCTAAGTCCTTCTAAACTGTACCTATTGATAGTAGATACAATGTTTCCTGTTAGTATTAAGGTATGGTATTTTGTCAACTGAAGCTCAGTACAAAGGCATGGTAATGTTCCCTTTGATCTGGGCTTCGATTCTACTAATTGTCAACCATTTGTCAAGGAACTGAGATTACAAAATATGTCATTTAATTTTGGACTCTACTCTTACATAGTTAAAGTTCAAAATGAAATGGCATTGTGTATAGTGAATGAAACGATGTAATAAACTCTCTTTCATTTCATTTTGAACTTTACCACAGTAAAAATAAAGCCGAAAATGCCAATGTTTTATGATCTCAGTCGTGTGACTGTGGTTAAACATTTGTAAAATAGGGGTCCTGTTTTATGAAATGTAAATTGTGTCCATACAGATAATATTTTTTGTTATTTTGTTAAAAAAATATTAAATAAAACAAAGTTTATTTATCAGTTTTCTCATTTTTATGAATACCTACTTCATTTCTTAACTAAAATTAGTAACAAAACAAAACTTACAGTGTAAATATCAACAAGTTCATTATAATAATTGAGTTTTGATCGCATCCTAGGGTTTTTTACTGTAGGTTTCTTCTTGTGTAATTTTTATACAAATGTTGACTTTTACTGGAGTGACATCGACCTAACTTCCTAATTCTGAGGAGCGAGGTAGGGCCAGGACCTCGTGTGCCAATATGAGCAGGTTACAGGCTTGCAGGAGTTTCATGCGAGGTTGTGATAGGTGAAGATGTATCCACGAATAAAAATTTTTGACCGGTGCTTTATAGGGTTTCAATCGTTGTAAAACCATTGAGATTACAAAAATATGTTTTAATTTCAAACTTTACTTCAATGTTGTTAAAATCTAAAGTCAATTAGCATCGTGTAGAGTGAATGAAACGATGTAATGAACTGTTTTTCATTTGTTTTTGAACATAAATTCTATGACAATAAAGCAGAAAATTCTATGAAAGTTTTTGTAATCTCAATGTTTTGACAATGGTTAGCAATTAGTAGAATCCAGATCCTCTTAGCTCAGGTGCTATTTGTCTGGGTATTCCACCTGAACCACAATGAAGGCATGCCCCAAATACACCCAAAATAACAACAAATTACATATACCTACTAAATTATAAATCACAGAACAGATAAACCTAGTAGAATATGACACGACAGATTCATTAGCAGAATCGATGTCGCCAAAGTCACATACAACCGTTAACAATACGTTGCATTACTAGTAAACAATTGTTGTCATTGATCGTATTTATATAATACTTTTAATGCCAAATTAGCACAAATCATAACGTGCTACAAAACGAAAACCCCACAACAACCGTACGAAATAGAGATTGCTTTCCTATAGATAAAAAAGCAGTTAGGACGTTTTATACTTCGAATCGAACAAGTTTGAATATTTACGAAAAAGTTTAGACGTCATGTCAGTGACTTCTAAGATCGTTATTTTAAACTTTAACTCCTTACAATAAGGTCTATTCGAATTTGTCCTCCATTGCGTAACACACAGCAATGACACGCGTACCCTGCTTTATTTCACACTACCACTTGTATTTTATTTTCAACTAGCTGATGCCCACGGCTTCGCCCGCGTGGAATTTTGTTCCCGTTCCCGCAACCCCTGGGAACCTTTTCCCGGGATAAAAAGTAGCCTATGTGTTATTCCAGGTTCTAATCTACCCCTGTACCAAATTTCAACCAAATCAGTCCAGCCGTTTATGCGTGAAAGAGGAACAAACATCCATCCATCCAAACAAACTTTCGCCTTTATAATATTAGTAGGATGATTATAACAATCATCATCAGCTTCATTTTAGTTCCGGTCGCATCTGAGAATCTCGCCTCAAGATGTCGGCTTTCCAGCTATTACTTCTACAACGAAACATATTATTACTACGTTATAATACTAATAATTTATTCATATAACACTTTTTTTAACGTCATGAAATCAATCCCAGACAATTTCCCTTTTCTCGTCATTTCCCATAATTTTTCTCCAAGCCTCCTTCTACGTAAAGCAGTTTGTCTAATTTCTTCTAATGCATACTTTTTCTTGAAAGCAGAAGGAAATATAGGTAACATAGAATTTAAATTTGGCAATAAAGACACAAATAATGGTACAAGTGGCAACACTGGTACATCTATCGATCGTGGTAATTTTCTCGATGGCAATTTTACTAGTGGATTAGCATCTAAAACGTTTAATTTTGGATTCGAGGTAGACAATGTTCTAATTTTTGAGGGTTTTAGAACGTCAGGCTTAACACTGATGATGACAGGGCCGTGTCTTACGATCCTGTTGATGACAACCGGGCTCGTTAATTTTGTCATATCGTTGGCAAGCAATCCTAAGTTAACGGCGTGGGTGGTAGCTACCTGAAATATTAAAAAAGAGGGTTATTAAGTATGCTAACTGTTTGTGTTTTAAACATACATACATACATATGCTCACGCCCGTAATCCCCGAAGGGATTGGTAAAGGTGTCTTATACACCCACATTTCGCCAGCTATGATTTTCGGTCCCACGTGATCCCAATCGGGCACCTTATAAAAATGGGTACCTATTCCAAAAAGAAATTTCTAACCAAACATCTTGCAGCTTATAAATAAATTTGGCAAAAATAATTTTGACCCGATTCCTTGGTATACGATGTAAATCGCAAGGAAATTAAGTACCTGCTTAGCTGCACAAGCACTACCAATTAACGTCTTGGAAAGTATCACACACAATTATATTTTCACTATAAATTCCGTTTGCCTGTGTATTTGTAAAATATGTAAATAATTACTTACAATTGTAAGACACAGAATCCTGTAACTATCCATTAATCTCATCATTCTGGCACGTTCACTGATGTTTTAATCCCAAATGTGTGCCAACTTATATTATATATCTTGTGCATTGAAAACACCATTGTCTAAATTATCTCATATCATTGATAAGATTCAACACGTCCCACAGTAACACTATCCCTTTGTTTGCCTGACAATCAATACAAAACCAGAGTACAACCTTCAATTTCAGTGCTGCAGTTACCGGGATATATCTTGAACTAAAGTTGCAAGAGAAACGAGGCCTTGCTGCGCGCTGATTGATTTATCTATAACTAACTGACCCGCGCAACTTCGTCTGCGTTATCCCGTTTTTGTAACATTTTTCATTCCTGCTCCGCACCTGTTGGTTATAGCATGATGTTATATACATATAATCCTTCCTCTTTAACCATTCTATCTATTAAAAAAACCGCATCAAAATCCGTTGCGTAGTTTAGAAGATTTAAGCGTACAATGGGACATAGGGACAGAGAACGCGACTTTGTTTTTTACTATGTAGTGATTGTCGGCTTGGCACACCGTGTTGTTTTTAAAAGACATTTTGCATACATATTGTGACGTTACATGGTGTCAAGACAATTATATGCCGGTAACTATACCATGAAATGTAACCTTTTCTATTTACACCACCGCCGAATAGGTTTGTAATTTATGTGTTAACGTGCGAAAGATGGAACACACCATTGTGATACCTATTGAGAGATGAGTTTTGCCAAAAAATATTTGATTTTTTTTTATTTATGTCACGTCAGTTTGAAAGGTATGTTAAGATTGTTCGGTCATGCTGAGAGAATGGATGATAGAAGACTAACGTTCGTTCGACTAAGTCGGCAGGGGAAAACCTAGGCGTACATATCTGGACCAAATCGGTAAAAGTTTTAGAAAAGGGGCAGGTCAGGTACTCCTTACTACCACTTTGAACCTACTTTGACAATCCTAGTACTCCGTTGTCTATCGATACCTTTACATTACGAATTCGATAGTTTTTCGTGCTAAAGGCACTAAGAGCTTCTCCTTACTAGCATTATTTATTATAGCGTCAAAATTGCGGGACCACTGCCCTAGATTACTGTATTTGAAGATAAACCAGGTCCCTGACATCACATAGGGTCGAAAATACACATATTGATTTCTGTCACACTATTGCCTTAGAAAACATAATATTATTCATTGTGTAATACATTATAGAGAATAATAAATTTAAAAATATCTATTTATATTAAAACATTATCGACACGTCGATCTAATCATTACAAAGGTAATAATGTATCCAGTTGTAATAATTACGTAAATTATAGATAATATTTATCACGATAACCACGTTGCAACCCCCCTTTAAATACGAATTATTTTTTATTATTATCGCATAAACTATTTACATTTTGTTGTGTTAACTTAACAATGGGGGGTCAAAAAATATTTTGGTCCTCCATAGGAGTGCTCCTGATTTCGTCATGTTACGTTATGGCTTGTACTGAAAAGGAGCTGTGTTTGGTACGGTATAATTCCTTTTTTTTTTAAATATTCAATCGAAATTATAAAAAAGTTGAACTTTCCACGACGCTTTTTAATTTAAGTCTTTTTTGTTTTTGTTTTTCTTTTTGGTTTTAATTTTATTTCAATAATTAGTTTGTTATAAGGAAATTACAAAAAAAAAACTTGAATTTAATTGTCCTACATTACAATAGTCGATTCCATTTATTCGTTAATTCAAAATAACTCACTTGTATATCCCAAATATAGCCATAAGTCATAGAAGTGCCCCAGAATAAGTGTAGAATTCAATATTTAATTTCTGAACGTAAGCGGTGTATATCAGTCAGCAAATAGTATTTTTTGTTTGTTAATAAACTTGTAGATCTGACTTGTAAAACCCATTGTAGTAGACAGAGACAACATAATATCTGATCCAGCTTTACGTTCTACTGCCTCTACTGTCATAATTTGATTGTTCTCTTAGATGCTCTCTAGTTGTGGGCACTTTTGACCTGACTTCTTTGATCTGATTGACATACTATACCTTGGTAGACTTATACAGTTGCTTGTTCCCATAAACTTATGAGTCTTCATTCATCCGACATCACTAAAGTATCCTAAAAATTTATCCATCCCTTTCTCTATCTTGGTGAAGACATTTTCTACGATACCACAACGTGCTCCTATCTGGCTGTTGATTACTTGGTCCATCAATATTGCTCGACTTAACAGTAAATTTAATGAATAAACTAATTATCATTTTTTTCTCGTACAGTTGGAGGCTCTCAAGGAAATGAAAGAATGTAGAAAATCAGTTCTAGCATCGTAAGTAATTCAATATGTCTAATGTTTTTACTATTAAATTATTACCTAACGTGATGACATAACAATTGAGGTTTCTATTTATATCAGCTGTTAAATAGGCACGTCTTGACTGACCTATGCAACTTTAATTGATTTCTATGTATTCTTACAGGTTACTGAAACCTCTACTAGCTTCAAAGTTGCTTGGTAAGTGTCGACATAAATATCGTGGGAATAATATTTGAACGAAATATATATATTTTTATACCACCTAGGCAAGCACGCGACCTACCTGATGAAAGTGGTTACCGTGACCTATGGACGTTTGCAACACCACGCGTCACCCTCGTGCTGCTGATCATATAGAGAAGACGTGGGAAGGAGACGAGAGGAGTAGGTTAAGAGAGTCTGCCTACTATTAGTGCAGAAGACAAAGAAGCGTTTCTCGGTCTTCCCAACACAAAACATCTCCAGTGAGCTCTGGCTACCCTACTCACCGCCGGAAACGCAACACAAGGTTATTATTAGCCGCTAGGGCGGCGGCACTTCCCCGGTCGGAGTGCAGTGCGGAGATACCTTCATATCCTTCCTTCATCAGTCAATAATTCGAGAGATCATTCGTGACCATGAAATTAAGTGTTGAAATCGCTGATTTATCTCCGACTACGATCTGACGAACGCTTTCTTTTCAAGGTTTGGAAGTCAGACGCTCCCAAACCAAAAATAGGAGTAAGCTGACCTCAGGCTAAAAGATGACAGCCACTGACGCAACCGGGAACAACTGTAACATATATTGGATCTAAGTTCCAAACATTGAAAAATGTAATCTTTTATCGTTCGCAAAACTTGTAATATAACACTATACGAACCCATCTGGCCAGCGTGGAAATAGTAGACCTAAGCCTTCCAAAATTGGGAAAGAAATATGTCCAGCAGTGGACTGTGATAGGCTAGTAAATACCAAAACCAACATGATAGTCAACAATATCACCTCATAACTTATAAACAATACTTAATTTCAGATAAAGAAGAAAAGAAACCGTTGTGTAAGAAATGCGAAGAGTTGCTATTACCACCGCCTCCTCCGCCAACTATTATGTTGATGCCAGCAGGTCCACCACCCTGTGGAAGTCCACTTCCACCACCAGTTGTATTAGCACCTCCAGTATTACCACCAGCGTTACCATCACCGTTGTGCCTACCGCCACCTCCTCCAGCCCCGTTGATTATACCAGCACCACCTCCTGCACCAGTCTGTTTACCTTCACCTCCTCCGGGCTCAGGGTGTTCATCGGCTCCTCCTCCGCTAGTATTTTCAGCACCTCCGCCACCACCTTTCATGTTGTCAGCTCCACAATCATCTCTAATGTTGCCTCCACCTCCAGCACCTATCATATTACCCGCGCCTTCTCCGTGCAATCTACCAGCTCCCCCACAGCCAATGTACTTACCAGCCCCTGCACCAATAATGCTTCCGGCGCCATCTCCTGCACCATCTCCTCCCTGTCATCCTCCAACATTACCTCCCGCGCCAGCACCCTTTATAATATCTCTCGTACCTCCACCACCTCCTCAACAATTATGCGGACCACCTCCTCCACCAGGCATGCCCATGACAGCATTCATGGTACCACCTCCGGTACCGGTTTCTTTAGAACCAAAACCCTTAGAATTCCCCCCTCCGCCTCCTCATTGCGGTTGTAAATATTGTTATTAATATTTTTAATACATTTAATTTATTATTATTTCAAAATAAATATATTGGTATTATACTAAGGCTATTATTTCCTGAGACGAAAGTGGTGTTTACCATTGTATGTGGTTATTTGTACAATACAATACAATACCGGTAATTTGACTTGTACACGCCCAAATCGTTGTCATTGCATTTTGTATGCGCTTGTACAGACGCGAAGAGAAGTAATAAACTGATTAATAATGTTCTTCTAATATTTGGTATACTTGGTATTAAATTATGGCTTTAATTAAATAGTTCTTGACCAATTTATATTATTAACCGTACTTACCGTTTATGTATTCTGTGCACTTACTTAGTAAAAATAATAGCGTTAAAGATTGCATTCTAAATATATTTGAAAATCTTATAAATGCTGACGTTTAGTTAATGGATAGTTGGATTGATGCACAATTATGTCAGAATGCCTGACTACATTTGGTTGTGATGTGGCACAGAAGGTTAAAAAGGTAAAAAGGGTGGTTAATAGGTGGAAACACAATAGGTTAATTTTGTGCTGGAAATTATGAAATTATAATAAAAATATTATATATTACCCTATGCGTCCCGGGACCGTGATCAATGTGTTACGCAATCTATTTGTTACCCATAATCCGTTCCCTATGGCCCATGTAGGAATCTATTCCCGCATGATCTTGATCATTAAATATTTATAATATTACAATTAAAAAGCCACACCTGCGCAATAGTTGCCAACCTGAATGAAACGACAGAAGGTGTGGTTAGTGTCGCTGAGTTTTGGACTGGGCGTACCTAACCATATTATAATTGTTGCCACTAACACTAAGACTTCCTTACCAACTTTCGTGTTTCCTGCCTACAGTCCATGGCCCTTTAGGCAGGGAGTGAAAAAGGAACTAATGAGGTCGCAAGCTAAGCGTCACTATTGTAACACTATACGTGTTTGTAATAGCGACCCTCTTTGCTGAGACTTTGCCTTCAGCTTACCCTGTGCTGTGAATAAAAAAAACCTATATAATTGTACTTTGTTTTATGACTAATGTTCACGACTGTACATAGTTGACCGAACAAAATTCTATTTCCTGCGAACCTTAATACACTACAGAAACAATTCGGTTTTCTACAAACATGCTTATTAAGGCCATTGTGGCATTCTTCAAATACAAAGTTGTAGGCAGCGTTATGATATTAGCCTGTTGGCTCTATTGGTAAATTATTGTTTTCTGTTGGTTATTTTTGTTTAGGGGCCTTAGTAAGCCTTCTGCGACATCTTTGATGATGACATCCTTCCCCTAATATGGGAACCATGGTGGTATTTAGCCCTTGAATATGGAGAGACGCACTCTCAGCCGCGGCGCGCCGCGGCCTGCTTCTGCTAGGATGACCGATTACCGCTCAGTGCAAATATGTCTATCTATCTATTTATATTTATATATATGTTGATGCCAGCAACATATATAGATATAAATAGATTTATATAAAATTTTAGCTATTATATAAGCTATTATGTAAAAAGTTTATATTTGTCCGCGATGGACGCAAAAATTACTGAACGGATTTCGATGCAATTTTTTTTTGAAGGGGTTTGGTCCAACTTAAAATCTTACGTTTGTTTGATTGGTAACCGATGGGTTAAATAAAACCAGAGTTATGATTAGTAATATAGAATTAAGTGAATTGCACAGATGGCGCTTAGGTCGACAGCCAAGCGGGTGGAGCCTAGTGTGTGCAAATATGAATATTTGCATTGGTCTGGGTGTATCTATGTATAATATGTATGTATGTAAAAAATCATAGTATGTTTATCCGCATTCTAGAACCCATAACACAAACTAGTTAAGCTATACTTACCATGGGTCTGGGTAGCGTTGAATAGATTGTCCTAGAATAACAAAGGTAAGCGAAAAGTAAGCACTTTTGGTTCTAGATAACGTTATGTAGAATAATATCTTTTCATACAGAATTTAAACAAACACACTCTTTTACAGATCAAATAAAGTTAACTCGTCAAATATCCCGGTACGGATTGCGCGCCACCTTCTCATGTAACCAGTCTGTCCTGGACCACATTGACAGGCATAAACTTCAAGGAGTACTGTACATCATACATGGGGAAGACGATGGAATTATCCAAAAGGTTTATATAAGTATCAAATACCCTAATAGAGTTCTACATAACGGTATATCCCGTCCTAATTGAGCAGTCCGACTGGGGAAGTACCTCCGCCCTACAGAATACCGCGGTTAATAATAACGTTGTGTAGTGTTTTCAGCGGTGAGTAGGCTAGCCAGAGCTTACTGGAGAGGTTTTGTGTTGTCAGTTGGAAGACCAAGAAACCCTTATTTGTCTTCTGCACTTACAGCACAGACTTTCTTAACCTTTTCCCCTTCCTCTTCCCCCCATTCCCTTCCCCCCTTTTCTCATTGGTCGGCAGCACGAGTGTGACACCCCTGATGTTGCAAACGTCCATAGGCCACGATAACCACTTTCCATCAGGTGGACCGTATGCTTATCCACCACCTAAGTGGTATAAAAACAGTACCTCCTTTGTAAACATTTTTAATTAAATGACTTCTACTTTCTTCTTTCGTAACTCTGTATTTTCCACTATCTCTAGGTGAAGAGTCACCAATTCATGACTAAGTATAAATGGTTGATAGTAAGTGATCGACTACCCAACCAGTTGCGCAAGGTTCGATATGATGCCGACGTAACTTTCTTAGAACTTCATACTACAAATAAGACCAACCTAGGAAATAACACAGGTGAGAAATTTAAAATTATAAAATACTAGCTGTTGCCCGCGGCTCCGCCCGCGTGGACTTCTGATCCCGTTCCCGCTGCTTCATTCCGAGCATTTAGGGGTATGAAAAATAGATATTGGCCGATTCTCAGACCTACTCAATATGCTACAAAATTTCATCAAAATCGGTCAAGCCGTTTCGGAGGAGTATGGCAACGAAAACTGTGACACGAGAATTTTATATATTAGATACTATTCAGTACCTACTGTCAATTTTATTTAACATGACGGCATCCCCTGTCCTAATTGAGCTGTCCGACTGGGGAAGTACGACTGCCGTACAGAACATAGCAACAAATAATCACCTTGTGTTGTGTTTTCTGCGGTAATTAGAGTACCCAATCAAAGCTCACTGTAGAGGTTTTGTGTTGTCAGTACTGTCAATAATTTTTAAATATTTCAGCTTTCATTACTCAATCTTCTCAAGTTGTGCAGTTTTCCGATGCCTACATCCATCCACGAGACGGAGTTGCCGTTTATCCATGGGCATATTGGACTACTAACGAAGGTTTTGTAGTAACTGATGAACGGGGAAGGATCTTGATACGGCAGGACTTGAAGGAATATTCATTAAGGATCGCTACACCAGTATGTTGTGTTGTTTTATTAAATGGCATGTTGTTAAATATACAACACGCGACTGCTACGCACGGGGCGCGGGTTCGATCCCCGCTCAGTGCAAAAAGTTGTATGCATGAATATGGCTATTTGCACTGGTTTAAACATACCGCGGGCGAAGCTGGGGCGGGTCAGCTAGTATATAAATATGAATCGCGGAATAAGTTGGTAAGCGCTTAACTCGAAGACGGCTGGACCAATTGGCGAAATTCATTTTTTTATTTGTTCCTTAAATTCTATGGAATTTTTTTATAGAGCATCGGGAACGGGATCAGAGGTCCAAGCTGCGGGAAAGGGATCAAAAGTCCACGCGGGAGCAGCCCCTGGCAACAGCTAGTACTAAATATTAATCAGCGCATGTTATTTTATTTTCTAGGTGGGTCATTTTACTAGTGAGAAATACGATGGTACGTTCATAGACTGGCTGGAAGATGAGTCCATATCTGACCAAGATCCTGGCATACGCAGCGCATATCAAACTTCTATGCTGCTAGTGGAAGCAGTTAATGGGAAGTTAGTATTTTTTGAGCAACTTAGTGATGAAGGAGTCTGCTTTACGGTTGAGAGGTCCAAGGTTCGAATCCTGGCCATTATGTTCTTCTAACACGAGCAGTTAATAATAACTTAGTTGGAGGGGTTCGAGAGAATAGTTAGTATCAGTACCAGTCGCCACTATTCTTTAAAAAAATGCTTCTTCAGATGTGTTAAGCACTTCTACTTGTTAGCGCGTTCAGCAATTATAAAATGAGCGAATTCACGGAACGCTTAAACCAGGGTGACGTCTGTGCTGTGCCCTTAGCACGAAATATTATCGAATTCGTAATGTAAAGGTATCGACAGAACGGAGCATAGTGTTTAACAGTCTGCCCACTTTGAACCTGTGAGCGTGCGAAGCCCGCCAATCGGAATGCTCCGTTCTCTCGATACCTTTTCCATCATTCTACAAAACGATAGTCACTTGTCTAGACCTTGTTAGTTATTGAAAGTTTCCGTAGCCGAATTAGCTGACTTACTTGGTTGCAGATGATAACAACGAACTCTACCTTACCATTAACATTTTGGTGGAGGTAGGGTGGTATCTCCCGTCCCAATTGAGCAGTCTGACTGGGGTACCTCCCTAGTCGGACTGCTCAATTGGTACCTGCGCCCTACATAATGGCGATGAGTATGGTAACCACTTTTTGTCAATGGGCCGGTGTGCTTATCTGCCACCTAAGTTGTATAAAAAGGTAGAATGACTAACAGGTGAGATTAGTGAGGTGGAGGAGATAGGTGAAAAATATCGCACAGGAACAATAATATGGTATCAATGAACGTATTATCTCATATACATATTTTTTGTGGAACGCTGAATTATTCCCATTCACAATCACACACTTACAAAAGATAAACATTGAATTTGAGATCACATATCTCATTATGATATAATATTTTGGATTCTGATTATCTACTGTTTTCCTACATACTATAAAGATGTAATTTATATGTAAGAAAACCATATTATCTTGACTCAAAGGCGCGAGACAAATGAAGCTCTGGACCGCACGAATTTATCTACTATATAAAAATAAGTCGGGTTTTCCTTCCTGGCGCTATAACTCCAGAACGCGCGAACCTATTTCCACGGTTTTGCATTCGTTGGAAAGGTCTCGAGCTCCGTGAGGTTTATAGCAAAGAAAATTCAAAAAAATTTCAACAGAAAAGTCGGCAAATCATTTTTTGTAGCCATCTGGTGGCGAGACGGAGTTCGCCGGGTTTGCTAGTTTTGTATAATATTATCTATCCTCAAAAGATTTCCAATAAACGCATATACCTAAAGCACACTTTAAACACATTTTGGGGTCAAGATATATACCGGTACTGATAGTGGGCTGTCAGTTGGGCTTCCAAATTGCCAAATTAATCGTTCTCTCTAAAGAGTTTCAATTATATTTTAATCAAATTTATAAAGATTTTTTCAAAGCCGTATTTCTTTTTCCAGGGATGCATTCATTATGACTGAACTATGGTCATCACATCTCAATAACAGTATGTACGTAATGGTTGCCAATGGTGGTGCTGATTTATCAGGCGCCATTCTAAGGATATTGGAGGATCGAATTTATATATTTGATTACGTCGTCCCCATCTGGCCTTTCAGGTAAATTTTGATTTTGATTTTGATTTTGAAAATTTAGAGGTTGAAAGGAAAAAGGGTGTAAGTGAAATCAGTGTTCATGGAAAGAAGGTTCTAAAACACATGAATAATACTCAGTGAATATTCAAAAGCACAACGATTTTCCTATCAACTGTCTTTAAATATATGCCGTATTATGCAGTCTATTATGCAGTCTTTAAATCCTTTGAGCAACAAAGTGTGCTAGTGAGATATCCCCTGAAGTGGCAGGTAGAGGTGCTAGCACTCAAATTTCGCCAGTTTATGTTTAAGTCCCAATGTAATAGGTGGCGAGCTTATTGCCATTAACCGGGCACTTATCAACCTGCGATAAATACACACAACTTCGAAAAGCATCGAAAAGTCATTGGTGTGTGCCATGGCAAAACATGGGATTCGATGGATCATTCTCACTAGTTCCACCAACAATTAGTTCCATGAAACTAGTGAAAATTTTTTTTATCATTAGTTCCATGGATTTTTTTAAAGGAAGAAATTAAACCATGTCTCAGCAGTTCATTAACTATACCACTAGGCAACCGCGGTTTTTTTGTGAGTGTTATATTATGTATCTTTTCACAAAACCTTCTAGTGAAAAAGTGATGGAATATACTAAACGTGAAACGTTTTCAGTATTCAAAACTAGTAATAGGTAATCGAAAAATGTGAAACGTGGAAGAAAATTTGTGAAAAAAAAAATTTCAAATATATATATCCATCCCTGGATCCCTATTCATTTCCGTTTTATGTACTTAAAATTGTTGTAATCAAACGCGGAATATCTGTTTGTTAGTTAGGGAAAGAAATATTCAAAAATCCAAAAAAATAAATCAAAATACACAATTAACCTTCGAAAATCAAACATTCCTTTTTTCGTCATATAAGAGGCAGTCCATATTCAATCTGTACTGTTTTATTTACATAACAGGGTAGGCTTCACCTACTTAGCAGAACGAGAGAGTAGTACCAACATGTACTTGGAACCGTTTTCTCCAGCAGTTTGGTGGACTTGTCTAGGCATGTTGGGAGTACTGGCCCTGGTTCAACGCCTAACTTCGAAGAACCCCAAGGAACAAGATGGAGCCTTCTATACTGTACTTACGACTTATTTGCAACAAGGTAATCTTGGAATACACGAACATGTCGTCCAATTACTAGTTGAGCTTGTATTTATGTAGCATATACAATACTAACTGTTACCCACGGCTCCACCTGCGTAGATGTTGGTTATCACGCAGTGCAATACAGCCTATGTTACTCAGGGTGAATGTAGCTTTGAAATGCTGAATGAATTTTTGAAATCGGCACAGTAGTTGTTGAGTTTATTCATTACAAACGTAGACAAATACAAAAGTACAAATTTTCTTCTGTATATTATTATTAGTGTAGATGAATACAATAATATCGTCATCTTCCGAACCTAATGGGGCTTTGTCGCTTTGCGATCATTGTGCCCATCTACTCTAAACCTAAATCTGCTAACTTATACAAAATCTGGGCTTCAACCGACGCAGGGTTGGCCAGAAGACTATATATACACAATTTTTTTTTCTAAATCTGGGCCCTGATTCTTCTAATTGTCACTATCTAACTACAGAGATTACAAAAAAAGCCATTGCATTTTAAACTTTTACGTTATCCTATTTAAGTGCAGAATTCAGTAGCATCGTGTACAGTTAATGTAACGATATAACGATCTCTTTATCATTTAGTTTTGAATTGTGTATTTGGTAAAGAAAAAAATTCAAGGGCCGTTTTTGTAATCTCAATGATTTCAGAATACTTAATAAATTACCATCGGGGTCCTACTTATTTAGTAGTGAACATAGTATTACCGTGACTGAATAGGAATCAAGGGGTGGGTAGAAATAAAATGTTCAATGGAATATTTTAAATAATTTCTTTTACAAAATTTCAACTCAGCCCATTACTAGATATTTTATAATTCCGTTATTACAATGAACTAGTCCAAATTTTCGCTTGAAACAAAATAACTACAGAATTTAGCTGACCATTTTATTTCTATTCACCCATCGATCTCTATTCACCCCGTTTCACCCGATAATTTACTGTTGCACTATTGTTTTACCAGATGCAAGTGCAGTTCCCCATGGAGTGTCAGGCCGCTGGTCCTTCACTGTCCTCTCAGTGAGTGCTATGTTGGTACATGCATATTACACATCCGCAATTGTGTCCGCACTCATGAGCTCAGGAACAGGTGGACCAACTTCAGTAAGGACGCTCGCAGATTCGAAATACGCCATTGCGTGTGAAGATTTTGATCCCATGCGATATGTGTACTTTGATGTAAGTTTTGCATTCATGCAATTGAACAAATACGTCGAAAAAGATCATAGCTGTGGTAAACAAGGAGGCTTTTTTAATTTCACTCAGAGGAAAATTAGTCCAAATAGTAGATATAATATAACAAATTATACACGTACTGAAAGGATGATATGAGACTTTTTTCCAAATAGGAAGACATGCTAACGCAGCAAATTAGCTCTCACTCTCTCAAGCACACGGCCCATCTGACAGAAAGTGGTCACTGTGAGCAATGGACGTTTGCAACACTAGAGGCGTCACACTCATGCTGTCGACACATTTCTTCTATCGTGCGCAAAATTTCCGTGGATACCTTCCAGCTACCCCGACGGAGCCGTTTGGTGCAGTTAATTCGGACTCGAACCGACGCGCACGCTGTCCTCGGATCTTTAGTTCCTGGAAGTGAGATAGTAGCCAATGTATCCCTCGCATCCTGATAGTTCCGTGCTGCCGACCCTATTGTAACCTGGTAATGCCATTCTTGAAGAACCTCATATTACCCGAACATTTTACTCCATACCCCGTAGTCACTTGGGGAAACCACAACATTCCACAGATTGAGCATGCGCGGGATAAAGTTCTTTCCATACATACCGCACTGTGCGCACCGTTACCAGTTGTAAAGTGTAGGGTTTTTACTTCTTATACTTACTATAGTATCTTTAAACCTAATAAATTAGAATTTATTAAGAATCTGTACCTTCATTATAATTAAACACAGGTAGAAACATCTTGGGATGATCTTGAATACCTGAAGAAGAAGAAAATTACGTCTAAATTCTACACAGATTTAGACAAAGGACTAAAATTGCTACAGCAGGGGGGCACCGCCTTTCATGGAGAATACAATCAGTTGTACCCACACTTTAAGACGTTCAGCGATGATCAATTATGCAAACTGCAACATGTGGATACCATTCCTGAGGTGAGCCATCTGTACTTAAAGGACCTTAACATGTTTAAGTTAGAAGGCTGGATCGCAAAATGACCACGTCGCCCTTAGTAGTAGCCCACATCTCAATATGTCTAAATCTCAAAACACTTAAATCACAAAATGACATACAAAGATTGTGTTTATACCCGAAGTCCGGTGTAAGACTCTTTGTCTTGTAAGCATACTGAAGAAGGCTTTATAGGACAGAAATCCATTATAAGACCATCCACTCACCCACGTTTTAACAATCCCTATGATCGCAATTGTAAATTATTACTAACTGTCCTAAGAATTAATGCCAAATTGGACCTGTAAAAGCAAGTAAAAAGACTCCTTACCTGCGCGTTCTTGCAGATGTCTCGTGTAGAGGCGTTGTTTTTAGTACTTGCATGAGGAAAAGTGGTACGATGAGGAAAAGTGGTGGAATGAGTTTTAAATGCAGAAACTAGATAATGGATTTATCAACTTAGATATGGACAACTGGATTTATCACATAGCGCACAGTTTTGGAATATCATCTTTTTGAAAGCAATAAAAAGTGGTGCATTGTATGTCAAGCTTGTCTAGTAGTAGAGTGGTATATGGGGGGGGGGGGTGACGGGTGGAGACGCCTGTCACCCTAGCAGAAGCAGGCCACGGCGATGGCGCAAAGTGCCACCCCATACCCAGGGGCTAGATGGGGACACATTAGGGGAAGAGAGTCATCTCTTGAGAGATGTCCCCGGGTCTGCCGGGGTGCTAGAGATATGTCTTGTATAATCTCACCTCCAGCAATCAAGGACCCATGGACGGCGTGCGTTTTGGTCGGTTCGAGTCCGACATAATCAACTCCACCGGTTTTGGCGGAGGTGGTATCCGTGGGGAACTACGCACGATTAAAAAAAAAGAAAGTAGAGTGGTATAGGAATCTGTTCATAGTTACTGATCCTCCCGTTTTGCATACTCAACTACCTATAATGCTTGGTATATATAAGTTATTACAGTAAACTCTTAACTTTGTACTTCACAGACTTTAACTTGGATAACTTCGACGAAAAATGGTCAATGGACTGGCATGCTTCGTGTCGCAGGAGTGTGGCTTCTAGAAACTGGCCTAGGCAAACGACTAGTCAACCGTCTACGGATTCCTCAGCCTCCTTGCAGATCCGCTATGCTTGCAGAGAGAGTTAATATAGAAGATATAACACCTCTACTAATTGTTACGATGTTGGGAGCAGCACTTTCTTTGATTATTTTGGGAATTGAGCTGATGTTTGCTAAGGTTCAAACAAGAAGAGGTGGTATGAATAGGAGGTCACGGTCAGCATTTCAAAATAGTGTGTCTAATTTGTCAGAGGTTGTTGAATATGAAATATAAGAAGGGGATGATCTTGTATAATAAAATAAGAGTTCGTATAACTGACCAGTTTAAAAAAACAAATACTGCTTCATATACATAGTTCAATCCCCGCTCAGTGCAAAAAGTTGTATGCATTTATATGACTATTTGCACTGGTCTGGTCGTGCCTCACCACGTTAAGCCGTCGGTCCCGGTTGCCAAACAAACATCTATGGCAGTAGTAACGGGTAGTTGGAGCCCTCAAAAGTCCAACCAGTCTAACTTGGAACTTCGATATGGCCATTGGTCATTGGACTATTGGTTGTGGAGGTCATATGTCAGTCGCTTCACGGAAAATATCGAAGTTCAGCCGCATCACAGTTAGACTGGAGAGTCGACCCCAACTGAGTTGGGAAAAGGTTCAGAGAATGATGTTACATAGTATTTTTAAGCTCCAATACGTCTTTTCACTTAAATGACCTTATCTACTATTCTGATACCACATTTGGTTCTCCACATTTTGGTGTAGAGCCTGCTGGGAACGTTGCAAAATCAAGTATTTAAGTATCATGCACTATTAAAATTCCAATATAAAAATATTATTAAATTCAACTCAAACATTTTAAGCACGAGTTTTTATAGTTTTACTTAATGTTTATTCAATAAAGTTAAAAAAAGAATATGGAAGGTTTCAGAAGCCAAAAGGCGGATACTGAACTTCGAGTTCACCTTGACCGTGGATGTTTTTTTTAATAATCACCTGATGGAAAGTGGTTACTATGGCCTATGGATATTTGTAACACTAGGGGCGTCACGTTCGTGCGGCCGACCATATAGAGTACGTATAACGGGGAAGGGGAGAGGAGAAGGTTACGAGACTCTCTGTGCTGTCAGTGCAGACGACAAATAAGGGTTTCTCGGTCTTCCCACTGACAACACATAACCTCTCCAGTGAGTTTTGGCCACCCTACCCACCGCTGGAAACACAAGGTTATGATTAACCGCGGTATTCTGTAGGGCCGAGGTGCTTCCCCAGTCGGACTGCTCAATTAGAATTCAATCAATTAAAGTCAATCTCCAAAATAATGCAGTAAAAAAATAATCTAGTTAATAATAAAATACTTGAATGTCGATCAATTAAAACATACATCTTCATTAAGACGATGATGACAGTAGCAATGTCTATCAATTCGGAGAGCTGTGTTATCATAAAACAGATTGATTAATTTCAATAATTACAATCTATGAAACAGTATCCTCACGCGCAAGACAATTCTTATCAAGAACTACCTTATCTATCTCTCCCTCTGGCACGTCTGATATTCGATTACGATCATTTAAATATGATACTTGGGCAGCAAATGAAGTAATATTGTGTAAAGAAGTGACTAAAACCGTTGTCGTAACCATTATTAAAATAAATCGTTACTGAAATGTTGTGGTTGATTATAAAGTTAAGTGCATTATCGGTTGGACTCAGTTATGCAACACCTACGGGTTGTGCGAATTCGCACCAGGCACAGGTAAATAATCGCGACGGCGGCGCAAAGTGTGCCTACCCATATCCGGGGGCTAGATGGTGATACCATGATTCCTACATTAAGGGAAGGTGGTCATCTCAAAGAGATTTCCCCGGCCCTGCCGGGGTGTGAGAGATATGTCTTGTATAATCTCACATCCAGCACTCAAAGAAGGCGTGCGTTATAGTCGGTTCGAGTCCGACATAATCATCTCCACCGGTTTTGGTGGGGTGGTAGCCGCGGGGATTTGGCGCACGGAAAAAAAGGCACAGGTAAATACTGTAAATTTGATACATCCTTTTTTTCGTGAGCAAAATTCCCACGGATTAAGGACAATGACCATGGTAGAATGGACCGTACGATATTGCTACGATTTCAAAGTTATTTCAGGATGTAAACAAAATAGCCAATTATCACTTACAGTTTGCCATTTTTAGAATCAAAACCCAGGTTTCCAAGTTTTTTTTTCATGTGGAGATTCCGATGTTTCCGCCAAGAACTCAGCAGTTTATATTTTATTCAATAAGCATTTAAAATTAAATTTCGATTAGGCAAATGCATGTAACTATGGATCAAAACTTTGTGAATGAACAAGGGAAGAAAATTATAGAAGATCGAGGTTTCCAAGTTGTACGTGCCTATTAATACAAACGTACACTTGAAAGACACTGATCATAGATTAATATATAACACTGTGTAATGGTCAGGATTCGAACCCGAAACCTTTCGATCGTAAAGTCGGCTCTATAACCACTGAGTTATCGACGCTCCAAATTCAATTTACGAACTAAGTTCTGCAATAGGTTTGCCTTAAAACTTTAGGAGGTCAGACAGCAGTCTACTGCCAAGAAACTGTGGAAGTCAAAAATAGAGAACCAATAGGCAATGTGAAATGTAAGATGACAGCCTCGAATTGAACTGGGATGATGGGATATTGATTCTCAAATTTAAATACCTTTTTTTTGGATATTTTAGATGGCGGCACTTCACGACAGAATGACTGAAATGATTAACAACTTATACTCTTCATGTAAGTAAATCAACAAAATATGTTAACTAAAGCTATGTTAAGAAATTTTGATTTCGATCGATAGCGGGTTCGATTCCCGTTCAGTGAATTCAACAGCCTCCCTGGCGTGTCGGTAGAGCACGCGACTGCTACGCACGGGGCGCGGGTTCAATCTCCGCTTAGAGCAAAAAGTTGTATGCATGAATATATTATGGCTGTTTGCACTGGTCTGATCGTGCCCCGGAGAGCACGTCAAGCCGTCGGTCACGGCTACCATACAAACATCTATGGCAGTCGTTACGGGTAGATAGAGCCCTCAAAAGTCCAACCAGTCTAGCTTGGAAACTTCGATATCGCTATTGGTCATTGGATCATTGGTTGTGGAGGTCAGTTGCAGTCGCTTCACAGAAAATATCGAAGTTCACCCCCATCACAGTTAGACTGGAAAGCCGACCCCAACAGAGTTGGGAAAAGGTTCAGAGAATGATGATATATCGCACTCAAACAAACGCCAATGTATAACACGGAAGCAATGTCCCAACTTACAAACCTTGTGATACTAAAAAAGTGTTCACATAAAGATATAATTTCTGCTTATCGATATGAATGGTGAATCACATAACAACATTTCGCTACCATTGCAAATTCACCGAATCGTTTTGTTGACAAAGCTGTTCGTGTGGAATGCAATTAGTTAATTTGTTGATACATACATTGATGTACAATCAGCGACATAGTAGACCAACAAATTCAAAATTATTAAGCATTTTAATCGCTCTGTGACGTATTGGTAGAGCATTCGACTGCTAAAACGGACGTTGCGGATTCGAGTCTCAGTGCAAATTTTGCATTGTTGTTTATCGAATTCATAATGAAAGCTATTTAGGTAGATCTATTTATGTGGTGACAGAGGGAATCCCCACCATCATCCGAAGGGTTTCCTCAGAAGGACTAGCGGAATAATACGCAGACGAGATACGAGTACGTCACTTAGTCCTTTTACTCGTTTTTTTTCCTCTGTCGATATTGGTTTTATTTATGTATTTTGTGTGCCATTTTGCGCTGATTCCCAATAAATGAGTTTTCTTTCTTTTCTTTCTTCTTCTTCTTTCTTTACTAAATCGTCTGGCCAGCGTGGAAAAAGTAGGCCAAAGCCTCCTCACATTGGAAGAGGCCTAAGTCCAGCAGTGGACTGCGATAGGCTTACAATATTGATTGATATATTTTTTTTAATTATGGCACGTCAATTTGACTTCACCTCGCCTGATGTTAAGCTGAAGGCAAAGTCTCATTAAAGAGGGTCACCATTGCAAACACGTTCAGTGCTACAATGGTGGCGCTCAGCTTGATGGCCTCATCAGATGCTTTTTCACGCCCTGCTTAAAGGACCCGGTACTGTAGGAAGAAGGAAACACGTGCGCCGGTAAGGAATGCCAGGAGTTAATATACATAGACAGGATATATACTTATATATATACTTAATTTGTACATACATCATACATTAACGTAATTAAGCTATGCTATTACAAGTCTTGGAAGCATTTTGTGTGTGTGTGTAAATAACTTCAGCATCACGTTAACACTGTTCCCGGTTTTACTCAAGATATTAATTTCATAGTCTGGGAACTCTATAACTCCTATTCTAACTATCGGTTTGGTTTATGCGACTTTTGTGAGAGCAACTGCCGTCAGATTTTCCAACCTCGAGTGGGAAGTCTGCGCAAGAGTCTTAACAATTTATTATTACACAGTGTGGTTGCTGGTAGAGTAGAATTTGGCCCGTATTTAACAGTCCTATTTCTACAGGGCTGTATATACAGCCGAGACTCAGCCTTAGAGGCATTGCTCTAATAAATACTAGTGCAAGAAATTCAGCAATAGGCTCACCTTCTATTGAGTGGAGCCGAATACACTTCTACTTATTCACAGAGAAATACGTATGTATGTAAAATAATTTGTAAATATTTCAGTGTTAAGCCACTTTTGTCGCTGACTGTACGTTATGGTCTTTCAAAATAAACATATCTACAGGATGCCTTCAGCTTAGTTTTAGTCAACTATATAAAAATAGCCGGTATATAAATGTACCTAGACGAGGACACCGTGGTCCCTACACCCGAAGGGGGTCATCTCGAAAGAAAGGGCTCCGGTTCTGCCGGGGTGCGAGGGTTATGTTGGCTACTATCTCACCTCCGGCAACAAAAGACTCAAAGACGGCGTGCGTTTTAGCCGGTTCGAGTCCGACATAACCTGTGAAAAAGCATCTGATGAGACCGTCAAGCTGAGTGCCACCATTGTAACACTGTGCGTGTTTGTAATAGTGACCCTCTTTCCTGAAACTATGCCTTCAGCTTACCATAAGGTGAGATGAAGACAAATTTACATGTCCTAGTTTTAAAAAAAAACTTAACAGGATTTCTAACTTAAAAGGGAAATCATTTAAGTTAAAAATAGTTTTCTACATTAAAGTTGAGCGTAATATTCATTCATATGCAATTTTTTTCACAGCGATCCTGTCAAAATTACATCCACCATCTTCAAGCTCGTCCTCTGCAGTTCAACCTTCAACACCAACACCAACCGAGTACTCAACGACAACCACCCCACAAGAAACACCAGTGTACACATACCCGTACCCCGTACCACAAGTAGTATATGTATCTTCACCACCAGTAGCCCCATCTCCGTCACCTATAGCGCCACCTCCATCACAAATAGCCCCTCCAAATCCACCACCGATAACCGTGTCTAAAACATCTATGCCCGCACCCTATTACACTTATGAAACTTCAGCTTCACCGCCAGAAGCTCTGCCATATACTTATCCATCTACTCCTAGCTCTTGGCCAAGCTACGAGTACCCTTACCCACATTATGCCCCACCAGCTCCCACAGTTTATCCTCCTCCAACATCAACCGAATATCAACCTTACGCTCCTAGTCACAAAGATTACTATTATACTGATTATCCTGCAGCTCCGGCCTATAGACCGTGCCCTTCTTCAACTGCACCAACCGTCCCTCCAGTTCCGACTACATATTCTCCACCAGCTCCACCACCAACTTATGCGCCAGCTCCTGTATATCCTCCGCCACCAGTTTGCCCAGCGCCGGTCTATCCCCCACCTCCAGTTTACCCCCCGCCTCCTGTTTACCCCCCACCGCTAGTTTATCCTCAACCAATATATCCCCCTCCAACAACTTATGCCCCTAGTGCAGTACCTCCCCATTATCCAAAATATCCAGAAACTTCACCATATGGAAAATGAAGATATAGACTTTAAAAGTATTTTTTTTATTATGAATAATGTACCTTTACATAATTTTGATTAGACTATCTGAAAAAGTGTGAAAACTCAACTATGTGTGTTAGTTTATTTTGTAGTGCGATCTCTTTCCCCCTTCGTACTGCTAGTTTGATACCTTTACGGAGTAGTTCAAACCGTTTGTATTTATAAAATACAAGCTATAACCCGTGGCTTCTCTAAGTAGAATTCGACGAGTTAAAAAGGAACCTATGTATTATTTCAGTATAAAAAAATCCTACAAAACCCTGATCTCATTTAACATATTATAATTCTGGTCTTTCAGCGTGATTGAGTAACAAACATACAAATATTAGGATTTAACTTTTAACTTCAACGTTAACTACTCTAAAAAATATCAAAATTTAGCGATGAAGAGAACATCTTAAAAACCGAAGCAAGCTGAACTTGGTTAAGTTTTTTTCCTAATGTGAATAATCAAAAGTCGGGTGTACTGTACTTATTCTTTATACAATAATTAAAATATTTATAAATTGTAACTTATTTCTTGCATGAAACAATGTGATTCTAATTTATTATTATTTGTTATAAGTTTAATATTTGTAATTTATAGAATAAAAACAAATAACTATTAAAATTTAATTTTGTATTTTATTTGAAGTCTCTATAATTCGATTATAATACTCGTATTATAACGAAGGTTAAGATCTCTTCGAACCCTATCTGTGTTATGAATAAGCTCACAATCAGAAAATTATAAATTAAATTATATTTGTGTCGTTCTATTTCATAATAATGTTAACTAAAGTTTATAAAATTCATGTTGCTTAAAGAATAAAACATGTCCTATCTGACTGAAGTACACTAACATTACAAAATAATTTCCTAATTTAAAGATAGTATAACATATAAAGGTACGAGTGACAGTAGGAAAAGGCACAACGACACCATGGCTCTCTTGTATCTGATCATCGCTCTGGTCATTCAGGTAATTATTTATACAGTATTTTTTTCTACTAAATTCCGTTTTACTAAATAGAATGGCTGCTTTTTGTTGGCACAATTGAATAAAGCATTTAGAAACTAGCTCGACCGGCGCGGAATTTAGTTCTGTTGCCTCAACCTAAGGATACATATTTCTGAAAACGCGTTAAAAGTAGCCTCTGGGACATTCCCCATTCCTCGTATCAATTTCAGCCCTATCTGATCAGACGTACAGTCATAATTTATTAAGAAACAACTAATCGTCCAAAACAACATTGAATATAATTTCATTCGTTCATATTTTTTGGTTTTAGGGTTCATTTATACATGCCAATGAAGAAAGTAGCGAAGAACTCACTAACAGTCAAGACATTAAAAATGAAACACTGGAATTCGATGATGAAGTAGTTAAAGACTTCAATAATGCACAAAAAGACTGGATTGACTTCTTTTTCCTACCGGACACTGTACAACTATATCCATCATCTTCAGTTGCTATTATGACTCAAGCCACTTCATCAGATAAATCTTTGGACGACCAGCTAGAAGATATTAAAGAAGCAACAGAAAAGATTACTCTAGCTATACAGAGTGAAATGGCAAAACTTTTATCGTATGCATTAAGCGTAACTGAGAATGACAAAGAAGAAATGGACTCTGACAACAATCTGCGTAAGAAAAGATCAACAGAATCTCCAATGGACAGTACTAAGCTAATAACAAGGTTATTGAAACATATTAAATCCAACAATGAATACCAGAATATAGCTATAGATAAAATGATGACTGCTCAAGAAATTGCTGACAAATATGGAATTGAGTTCAGTCCTGATGCAGAAATTATATCTGATCTAGCTCTTGCTGCTAATCAACAAGCTCAAGAAATGACTTCTTTATTGCAAGATACGTTGGAGATGAGAAATATCTCAAAAGCAGTACAACCTTTAGAAGATGATCAAGATTTATATTACGTATACCCTCAGTCAGAGTACGAACACACATCACATACACCAACCGCTCAACCAGTCATCAACCACCACCATCATGCAGAGTCATATCCAAACTACAATTACTACTACAACTATCCTTATGAAAGTCAAATACAGGCCCCCGTACCAAACTATTATAGTGCTCCTGTAACTAAACGTCCAGACTTCTATGATACAGTGTATAGCGCTCCAGAGTATTACAATCCTTACTGTGGCATGGAACCTTCAGCCTCAACTATTGACTATAGCGAGTCATTCGAGCCTGAACCTGAACTAGTAGGCGAAGAATTCGAAGAAACCGTAACATCTAAGTTGTATGTTGAGCGCGGAGACGAACCCGGTTCGGCCACAGTGAACCACGTTATGAGTTACACAGTAGCAGAAAAATCACATTTCAGAACCCCAGAAATTGAAAGACTTCCCGAACAAATGCAATATTGTTTCTTTTTGATATAATGTATGAAATTAAGTTAGGATTTTTTGTAAATAAACTTTTCTGTATGAAATTATACAATAATTTGGTGGTAGACAAATAGATTGAACCAAAGAAACAATCAGTATTTTATTTCAAAATAAGTAAAGCAAGGCATCTTATGCACCTTAAAACAAATAAATTAAAGACCTCTTCGAAGGATGTAGTCATGTTTATGGCCAAGTCCCCTTCAGGGTCAAAGGAAAATCTGTTACTTCGTTCTCTGGAAACACAAGAAAACATGATGAAATGCCGATTTTCTTAGGTCCAGAGAAGTAAAGCCCGACGAGTCATTAGCACATTAAAATAAAAGAGGTCATCAGGACAACAAAAATCAAATAAGACTTGTGTTAACTTTAATAGCTTTTAATAAATATCCAAACATATTTACTTAAACTTAATCTATCTTAACTTAACCAAGATTCTTTGGTTACAATTTGGCACCGTGCTGATGCATTCTTTTACAATCATTTTCCATTAAAATGAATGAGAATGCAGCAATCAATAAATTCCTTACATTATACTAATTATATTCAATATATTGGTAACAAAATATAGTGTTCATATACAAACAATTGTTATAATAATTGATAGAGAGGTTATTTTTTAACGTCGACGACTCTTTTAACATTTCAAGATGTAAACAGTTGTCAATATAAGGTTGATATTATAACTACTCATATTACATGAAAAGAAAGATGTATGCCGCTATGGATAATACAAAATAGAAGATGTTACATATCTTGTTATCTTAACGAAAGGTTTTCTCCTTCTGGTTTTTCTGTAGATATATCTCCTATACACTTTTTATTTTCAAGATAATAACTTGCCTCTCGAAATATGGCTAAGTATTTTTGACTTGAACATGTTTCTTTACTGAACCTTCTTACATTAAAAAATATTCAAAAAACTGTTTTGATAGTGGTTATAAATGACAATAAATTAATCAAAAACGTTGCTAAAATTATAATTATAAAATTGTGAGGATAAGAATTATGATGACAGATAATTATAATTGCCTTTAATAAATAAAATTCATAAATAAAAATCTGACTCTCAAGAATATGAGAAGAGCCTGCTGTAAATTCCATGTGCTTGCTTTTGAATATCGAATTGCATAATTCAGTGACTGACATAGCTGATATTAAATGGAACAATCTAAGACTTTAGGAGAACATGCTATCCATTTTGATAGTAAATTTTATATTTTTTTGCAGCTGTCACTTTTTAAAAATAGAATAAAAATTGCTGTTTTCTTAATGTGGTCTCGTTCATACACAAAAAAAAACCATAAAATTTGAATTTGTCATTCCTAAAAAAAATGCAAAAATGTTAGTATTGAAAATTGGGTTTCCTCCAATTTCTTTAAACAAAACGGCAATTTCATATGTTAAGACCGAATAGTAAGTCATCTCTATTGGATACTATTTAGTCATATTTACAATTCATAGAAGTTCAAAGAATCATACAATTCGACACTAAAATGACCCTACTCATGGTTACGAACAGTGTTCATAAAAAATAATATACGAGTTAAGTTTCAAGGCCTACAATTCCCTTCAATCGTTTTTTCCTTCAAATTTATTTGAGATCATTAGCATAAAAGTAACTATACTGACTATTTATAGGCCTACAGCACATTACTTCACAGCAATACCGTCGCCCCAAAGACGGCGTGCGTTTTAGTCGGTTCGAGTCCGACATAACCTTCCCAACCGGCTCCGGTGGGGAGGTATCCGTGGGGATTTTTCGCACGATAAAAAAAAAAGCAATACCGTCGCGAATTTAATAGTGATTTAAATGCAAACAGCTTTAAATCACTACAATATATACAATTGTCACAAGTATTGTACTGTGCCTGTAATTAATTATTTTCATTTGCAACGACATTATTACCGTTCGGTCGCAGAAAATCGACGACGGTATTTCCATCCAGTTTAGAAGCGTAGGCCATAACCAATATAGTTATTATATACATTATAAAGTCCACGATGGATAATATTTCGAAAACAGCTCTGGAGATCTCCCTAGTTTTATTACAAAATTTAGAATGTGGAAATAAAAAAATACTATTGCTATTCCTCTCTCGTATACGTTACGTATTCTTGGTCTATGGACTGAGTCATTCGGACTTAAAGACAATGCCAGCCTTTTTGTGGTGTAATCTATCTATATAATAGCTGCACGAATTTAATGGTTGATTGATTGTAAGTGCAAAACCACTGAACTATGCATAGAAGTCATTGTTAAATGTTTTTATGTTAATCATAAATCAATATACATTGAATGTAGATTATTATTTATTGAAAAGCCCTTTAAGTATACACAAATATGTTTCACATGTTATCCTTAATTACTGAGACCGTAGGGATTTGCGTCGCGCAGTCGGGTGATAAATAAATATAACTAGTACATATTTAATGTTAGAAACATACCTCTAAGTTTTTTTTTGGTATAGTTATTTGATCTTTGGTATAATATATGGCAACATTAAACTTCTCTCTAAGTTTTTTTTCTTTTTACCATCTGTGTGTTGGACGCTTTTGATTCAAAAATTATAGTGGTAGTTTTAATGCCCAATTCAAATAAATAGAACAAAACCTACCATTTTTTCATTTCATAATAATTAATTATAACAATATGCATTGAAAGTATTAAATTTGCAAAGTAAATATTACTCGGCCTTTGATATGCCTGCTTTTTATGATTCCAAACTCCGTAGAGCTATACGCTCTAACCGCTCTACCGAGCCATACCTAAATCATATCGCAAGCTTACTATCTCTTAAAAGTAGTTATAATCGAGGGTTTTTTTAACATTTTTCAAACACATACGGTTTTAACCACTCTTTAAAGGTCTCGGCTCTACAAAACCGAAGCAGTGCTACTTCTCTTAGTGTAAAATCCAAAACTGAATTACGTACATAAATGTTAAGTTAATGCTACATGCTACATTCATTTGCTTCCATAATTTCAAATTTCGATTTTTATTTTCTTTTGAGATTATTAGTATGAAGTTGACAAGAAAAAGACAGAAAGATAATCTATGGTGATAATATTAAGAAAAAAGGTTGATTAATGAGAATTAAATAATAATACAACAAAAATTATCACCTATCTTTATATAACTTAAGTGTAGACATTCATTTATTTTTAAGTACCTACCTACATTATTTTTTAATTCTACTTTCGTTGCATCTGTTCCTAACATGGCAACAGTACCTAATAAGATCAAATAACGGCAGAGCGGCGGTGAATAGGGATCGAAAGATGAATAGAAATGAAATGGTCGGCTAAATTCTGTAGTTATTTTCTTTCAAGCGACGTAATAACAGAATCTGGTAATGGCTTAATGAAAATTTTGTGAAAGAAATTATTTAAAATATTTCATATCCCATTTTATCTCTATCCCCCATTTTATCTTTATCCACCCGTGGATCCCTATTCACCCTGTTTTACGCAGTAATTTCCCCGAACAGGTTTTTTCTCTCAGTCAGAAAATTCTGTTAATAACCTCTTTACATAATGTTATAGTGACATAATTTAAATATTAAATATATATTATATAATGGAAAAACAGGTAAGATTGTTTGATTTCCATGTATTTTACTGAACGAACTCTTTAAATAAACAATGTTCTGGGGCCCTGCTAAACATCTCTTAAAAGTAAAATTATTTCAATCTTACTTTATGTCCATAGTGAGATTCGGATCGTCATCGTCAGTGTCTTTCAGGATACACAGAATATATACTAGTGTTGTATAGTTAAAATGGGTCAGACAGTATATTTAACTATACCTAAAAACATTTATTTTATCATAGAAGATACGTAAATATCGATGGTCTACGACGGTTCGAGCCTGAATCACACTATGTTAAGCAAGATGAAAATAATATTATTTTTAAATGTGGTAATAGGGCTGGGGAGACAGCCAGTTTAGTAATATACATAGATGTCATCGGAAAATATTTTATCAGACACCCATCTGCGTAATGGCATTAGTAGTAATCATAGAAATATTTGGTAATTACTTGAAATACCAAATCTGTCAGTATTCGAAAGACAACCCATTGTTCATTTTTCTTATAAAAATCTGACCCTGAAATTTTTCCTCTTCCTGTAGTCATTACAGCTCCTTATTTTATTGTTCCATTGCCTTAAATTAATATGTTAATTACAAATATACGATAAAAAAATTCGAAACACAGTTCTTTTTCTATCTTTATATTAATAATTAGACATTTTATTTACACTTGCCAAAATCTCATCTAATTTTCAAAAAATAATTACATCTCCAAAATATATTATAAACGTTAATTTTAAAAACCTACCAAATACTATAGACAAAATAATTTTAACTTAATTTTAATAATCTTTTGGCGGTCATTTTTGAAATCAGTTTTTTTTTGGAACATATTTGAATTCAAGATGGCTTACATTCGGTTGTTCCATTTGGATCCCCTATTTTGATCCTTCAAGGGATCGAAAAAGAATCGCTATTCCACTTCATTCCATACGACGCAAGGCCACATTTCTATATCTTGCATGGTGTGTGTGTTTGTAGCCAGTTGTTGTCTTTCCATTCCTACTAATTACTATCGCTTACCAAAATATCGTTACCATTATCTATGGGCATAATAGGCACTGTAGCTATTGTGTCCTGAATGAGGCTGGTAACTGAAATGAGAAAGATTTCCAAAATTACAAAACGCCTGATGCTTTGAAAGTTTAACATTGAAATAAAGCACATTGCAATAAGAAAATATGCAGGTTTTAAACGTTTAATACGTTCATGCGAACAATGTATGTATACGTTATATATATATACGTTATAATATACATATATATATATATATATATATATGTATATTAGTAGATACAATGTAACACAACGTAGGTACTACCACGTCGACTATCTACGGCTATTGGCTATAAATGGGCCATTACATAACATAAAACTCTCTTCTATACTTTGTAAAATGTAGCTTGGGTCCTATGACAGCTGTCAGTGAAATCCCGCACATGAAGTCTTGAATTTTCTAATAATGAATGTAGTAGCTGTCAATGTCATACTTTATGGGCATACCGAGCTAATTAGTGATGGGCGATGAATCATCGTGACCTATCGTACTATAAACTATCTATATTTTGAATAAAGCTTAATTTAAAATTGAAATTAATATAAGAAAAAATAATTAGAATTTAATCTTATTGCTTAGGTATTTTAATATCATAATAATATTTATATTTCAATATACTTGATCCTAAATAATATTGAGTAAATAAAATCTTACATTCAATCCATCAACGCCCTGAACCTGATTTTGGATTTTGTAAGAAGACACGCCACGTATAGCTCTTGGGCCATGATATAGGCATAAGATACACGCGGCAACATCTTGTTTGATATGAACTTCCACTGATCCACTCCACTCATTCTCATCAGTACGAGTGCTGACGCCTTGTATGCTACGTATATTCCGTTCTCATTACAATTGAATACATAATACAATTAAATTAAACCCAATTATATGTAACATGCATCAATAATAGCTGGTAGTATCGATATTTTCATCGAATTTCGAACATCCCTATGAACCTAATTTTGACATCTGTCATAGGACCCAAGCTATATTTTACAAAGTATAATACTGCACATTTGATAACTTTCCGTTTTGTTGCAATTTAATTAATAAAAAAACTTATGTGTCAGAGAAACAAAGTGGCTGTACGTGTCGTTTCGCTTAATTTTTTTTATTGCATTGGATGACTTGTGCGTGTTGTGCAGGTAGCGCGTGCACCCTATAATGTGTTGGCAACAAAATAAAACGTTGTTTGCTGTTGTTCTGATATGTAATTATACATTGAACCATAATGTATAACATCGTCGACGTCTCAGGACGTCAGAGCAATATAATTGCACAACGTCATTCTTAGATAAATTAAAAAGGGAAATAGATACCCTTTTTAATTCTTCTAAGACGTCATTATTCGTCGCTCCATTTTGTATGAGAAAATGAAGTGGAATAATGCATAGAGATGCGACATTGATGTGTTAATTTATTTGTTTCTAATGCATAAAGACCAATTCTACTAATAAAAATATATTTAAAATTTATTTTCGATCTGTCAAAATCAAATGAAATCTCAAATACGGTTTTACATAATCTTTTTTATGACTACGAGCTGACATCGTGATCCTTTTCAACTGCAAAACGGGTCATAATTTTGAACAAAAAAAAATGTTACAGTTATAATATTGGCACTCTTTTATTTCAATGTTAGGATCGCTTTTGACATTTCATTTGATTTTGACAGATATTTATTATTATTATTTCTTGTCCTCTGGTCTGAGAACTTGACTTACCGGACAGGGTGCGCGTGTGGTGAATACAGTGGCCCGCAGGCGCTCGGCTCAGCAGCATACGGTTGCGACAGCTGGGGACATACCTCTGCAGGAGCTGACTCGCGCCTCCGAGTACCAGTTCCACCACGCTGACCTGTTTGTTCAGGAGGGCTGAGAATACAAAAAAAATATCAGACATCAAGTATGAAAGACACGATTAAAGTTTGCTCAGACAAGATATTCAGGTCTTTTTTTTTTAAATATGACCAAACCTAACTTGACAGCAGCGTCCAATCAATGTGAACTTGGCCGTGTTATTAACTTTAACTTTTTCGTCACTTTTCAACCACCAAAGTTATTAAGACACTCCAAGCAAAATTTAAATCATGTAGGTAGATACAATAACTTTGACCATAACCACAGTGATCAAAGCGCTTCAAGTGGACTGCATCCAATTCAACCTATTTTTGATCAAAATCCTGAATTCATCAAATCAAATCAAATCAAATCAAATCAACTCAAATCAAAAATCTTTTATTCTGTATAGTCCAGTAAACGGCACTTACAAAACGTCAATATCCATCCCACGCCACCCCTTACTATCCTACATCTTTATAGTATAATGTCCTTGTCATATTCAGTTAGAAGCTAAAAATAGTAAATTGTAGTCTAAAAAATGCACCACCACGATTTAAAAAAAATTGCCTATCGAATTTCTTCTGTAAATTTTAACACCTAAATAATTAAGTCTCATCAAATTAATGGCCAGTAATCAACAATGATAGAGATAAAAAAATATAGAGCAGGCACCCGCCCAGTAGGCGGAGTCGGATTACACGGTCTATACGTTATTCCTTTATTTTGACAGCTCACGACAAATGACATTCGTACGTTCCAGTGTTGTTAATCGATGGTACCAGGAAGCGCGGGAAAAAAGTAGTTTATGATACTTTTTGTTGCCTTCTAACTTTATGTTTGTACATGTGATGTGTACGCAGAACTAGGCAATTAATCAAATATGTCTGTTACACTATTTATAAAATTCAGATGACAGCACTTATCTGAAAGTTTAATATTAATGTTCGTTCAGTAGAAACACCCAATCTATTATGCAGATAATCGTAAAAATGTGTATGGAATTTTAGACATTTGAAACGAATGAATTTATGAATTTCACGGTGAGACCACCCATGTCTGATGTAATATAGGTTTCTGGTGTTACCAAGTAAGTACTTTTTAATATAAGGCACGACTTTTTTAAGGTAAAGTCTTTTATGTGGACGTTGAAAATGCATCTGATGAAGTCGTCAAACTGAGGGCCACCATTGTAACACTGTACGTGTTACAATGGTGGCGTGTTGGTACTCTTGCCTTAGGCTTGCCTTCAGCTTACCATCAGGTGAGGTGAAGTCAAATTGACGTGCCAAAAAGCCCGGTAATATGACTACACCTCGCCTTCATTCGGATATCGCCGAGGGTTTCACGATTTCACGACCTCGCATATCTCTCCTCTATTAAGAGTCTATTCACACAGAGGAAGACAAGAACTTGGTTCAAGATTGGTACTTACGATAGAATCGTAAATAATGAAATAGTTATGGGCAGCAATCAATTGCTTCGAGTGCCACTTAGAAGGGACACCACTAAAGTAAAGATAGGACTCGTATATAGTTTGTCCAGTAACTCACCCTGCTGTAGAGTAATGAGGTGGTCTACAATAATTAAGGTGGTTAATGAAACACTTAGCCTGCGTTGCACGATCGTACTTTCACATTAACAGTGCAGTTAAAATACCGGTCAGGTAAATACACTGGTGCAACACATTTAGCCAAATCATTAGAATCAATGTTAATGTTAAAATTCTATCAAAAAGATAACAATAATAGAGTTACTAAATACACTGGTGAAACACATTTAGCCAAACCATTAAAATGTTACTGTCACTGTTATATTTTACGAAAACCTTAACTTTAACAGGGAGTTGGAGCAATAAGCCTAAGTATCTTTTATTTTGTGTAAAAAAGTCCGAGTTCTAAAATCTACCTACATCTGGTTTAGGTATTCTTGTAGTGCGTGTTCGGCAATACGTTCAAAGTAAATAGAGTAGGTACCTAAAGTTTTACCTGTTCTATATCGAATCGTGGGCAGCAGGCGTGTTCTTTTAGATTTATAATTTAATAAACTTCCATTCCAACAGATGTTTATTTTATGCTACTGGTGTACGAGAATGCATTTTATATAAAACTGTACAGATAAGTTCAGAAGTGTTTACACGTACCTACATGAAATTATTACTCGGTGTTTTTCCTCGTATTTATAGTATAGCAATGTCAGTGGAATTTTGTTGTTATTTGTGAGTGCCAAATTTTAACAACATATATGACATAACATATGTGAGATAGTTTATGATAAAATAATTCCAAAAAAATTGTAACACTCATTGTATGCCATTAGATACGTAAGTATTACGAAATAAAATGAACATCTTTTAACTACTACTACTAACTGTTTTTCTTTTAATCGGTTTAAAATTAGAAAAAGTGAATTTCAGAAAAGTGAATGCTCTGACCACTAAGCTATTGAACCAGGTTTAAAGCATTAAATTTTGCTTATAAATTATAAATTACCCAACCTAATTAATTTAATCAAATTTTGGGCCACTTTCTTCTTGTTTTAAATCATCAACCGACTATAAGATCCTTGTTTAAGCTTACCATAATTAGTTACATTTTACGTATGTTTATAAAATAACATCCAAAAGAACAATTTTATTTATGCTTACACTAAAAAATAAACATTTGGTAGAGACTAAAGCACCATTGTACTAAACTGTACTTTAGTGTAAACATTCGGCGCCCGCGCAACATTTTGTTTACACAGCGTTTACTACCGTTCTGGCCACTGCATTGGCTCCTACCATGTGAATAAATCTCGCCCGTCAACGAAAACGAAAACTATCAGATTTACTACTTATTTGTAAATACTAGTAAAATTTATACCTATTATAATATATATATTATATTTTTAATCACCCATCAAGCAACCAATGGATGACGATTATGGTAAATTAGTTCGTCCATTTCTACTGTCATGATTCCTAAATATTTGCTGATCATATGGCGAATTTCTGGTTCCCGGTGGAGTGAATAGATGATTCCCGTTATCATTTTCTTTTCTTCTCTATCTCTATTCCCTTCTATGTTTTATCTACCTATCAATATCTTCCTTGATCTTCTACACTATTAAATAATTGTAAAGTGATCGTATCTATACATGGAATATTCTTTTTAATTATCTACTAAATGTTTTAGCTAGCCACTTCATTATATATCTCTGTACAAAATTATTTAAAATGTTTTAAAGAAGAAAAGAAGCTTTAAAAGAATTTGATTTGAATGGACAGTATATAGGTAGTATACAGGTAGGTTTTAAGCGTTCATAAGAATGTTTAAAAAAATTGTAAGTAGGTACTGTATTATTATGCGAAATATCAGTGTGCGAGTCTGATATGATATGTAACATTTTTTTTTGGACATAACGCGTGCAAACGGTAATTCGATTAGTTTCACTTGGTTCTTTTTTCAAATTGGTCACATCACTTAGATACCGATCTTCAATATTACATTATAAATTTTTGTAAAAAGTTCACATTTAGACGTCAAAGCAATAAAATAATCTGAATTTATTATTTCTACATCCTTAACTGAAACCAAATGTCACAGGTAATTGTATAATTAAAACTTAAATCTTTCCAGCTTCCACTTCAAACTAAATTACTGGAAACACTAAAACAATAAATTTAAAGGTTACGTTATTTTTTTTATTTTGGCGGGAACGGGAAACGAGCCGTGTCCGCCATAACTGTCGCGCGTAACTCTTTACTCTATGGGCACGTCGTAAAAGTAAATTGTCACCGGCTGTTGAAATGAGTCCGTGGCGTCGCGTATGAAATCTTTGTAAATACTTAAATTGATTCATAGCCCTTTGGTGTAGGGTAGTTCAGAAATGTGGGTACGGTTAGTCGATCGTTAATGTCTCGTTAATATCTGAAGACGTCTCTTGTAAAAACACAGCAAGGATTATTTATTAAAATGATTGAAGTCATTGAATGTGCGATTGAAGTTAAATTTTACTGGACATCGACTGAAGACGTTTATTTCATTTTACTAATTTAATGCTAAGACGATTACAATTAATATTATAACATTTAACTTACCAATCATCTGGGTCGCAATCTCTAAATCCTTTCGCGAAAGGGTTGCTCGCTATTTTCAGTTGGGTTATCTGTAATCAAATTGCATGAATAAATGATCATCACTATGATCACTACAAAGCGGTGTTAGCATAGTGCTTATGACGTCATACCCCAAGTTATCTACTATGTTATATAAGTATGTTCTTATATTATTTTAGTTTCCGTCCTAGCACTGGTCTAAAAAGGCAACTAGAAAAAAAAACACATTATGAAAACGCAATTGAAGTTGACGAGGGTTGTAAGTAAGTAAGTACATTACGGGACTATAGTTTTCTCAATTTCTTGATAAATTGAATTTCGAACAATGTAATCTGCGTCATCCGCCATCTTGCTGATATTAATTTGAAGCTAGTAATTGCTTATTAAGACGCGAAACTCGTGACTCCGGCTGCCTATTGTGCCAACTTGATATTCGGTCAAGTTGCCTAATGTAAGAAGAGCCTTATCCTAGAGCCTACCTTCATTGACAGGTATAAAATATACTAACCCTGTGGTTCTGGTAAGCGGTTACAGCTGTGAAGCCTGTCTCCGGGAACACGAAGGTGCGAAAAGGCACGGTGCCTGGTGCCGTGCTCTGCCCCTCACCTGGCAGGTACACCACGTGCAATCGCGGCTGGTAGCGGTGCATCGAGTTCAAAATTATCTGCACAGATAACATAATTATAATTCAATTCCCGTAGGTAATAATACTCTTTCCTGTTTGTCAATGTGTTGTCTTTTTGAAGTTTACGCGAATGTCATCACATATTGAAATGAAACCGCTTTTTAAGAGATTTTTTTTTGCCCCCTAAAATCCAACCACACGTCCTGATCGACTACCTGATCTCGTGGGGGGCGGACACACGGAAACAAATTTACTGGCGTGGCTAACGTGGCTCTGGTAGACTTTTTAAAAAACTTGAAACTTTACATTGGCGTCTCGCCATTAACTTTATAAGACGTTTACATTTACTAGAGACTGGCAAAATTGCGACTATTCTGCTGCAGAAGCCATTTAGCCAAGCCAATATTTAGACAAGTATTTATTTTCACACTACACTGACGGACTCATAAACTGCATCAAAGTAATAGACGACTTTGAAATAAATATTTTAACCAAGTATGCATACTTTCTATACAGATTTAAATTGAAACCTCTAGATTGGTTCGTGAACTTTAAAACAGCGTAGGGTCATATCTTTAAGTTTAAGTTTATGTACTGGAAAGGACCTTAAGACTTTTTTTGAAGAAAAAACAGAAATTTAAGAAAAAATGGTTTAATTAAAAAATTGGTTTTAACAATAGACACAAACTTTATGCAAGTGTTTATTTGTGTTTTAATAAGGTGTATTACCCCCACGTGCCCTTATTACGGATTCTAATCGGTTCCGCATAGATTTTATAAGGGTTTTTAAAAGATCTTGCGGAATATTGTCCCATTCTTCTGAAAGTGCTGTTCTTAGTGCTGCCACTGTCGTGGGCGAAGGGTTTCTCGCATATACAGCTCTTTTTAAATTGTCCCAAACATGCTCGATGGGATTAAGATCCGGGCTGCGTGCTGGCCAATTCATTGTACGTATCCCAACCTCTTCGCAATAATGTTGAACTTGTGCAGCTGCATGCGGTCGGACATTATCCTGCATTAAAGTAAAATTTTCGCCTATGAATCCCATGTAAGGCACCACGTGATCTTCTAATATCTCTGTTATGTAGCGATGTGCTGTCAAACCCCCTCTATTACCGTTTTGACGGACCATGTCTATGAACACAAGTTCTGTTCGCCCCTTCATCGATATGCCACCCCAGACCATACATGAACCGCCTCCAAAAGGAACACGCTCCTCAATGCAACTTTGAGCATATCGCTCCCCACGTCGACGATAGACTCTTCTGCGACCATCTGCACCATATAAACATGTCCTACACTCGTCCGTGAACAATACAGAGGCCCACTGCTCTTCTGTCCAATTCAGGTGATGACGCGCAAATCTTAAGCGAGCTTGTCTGTGAGCTGTAGACAACTTTGGACCATTTGCTGGTCTAAAAGGGGTGATATCCGCTTCCTTTAACCTTCTTCTTATTGTTCGTGCACACACGTTTACTCCACGCACTTCATTAAGCTCGGTTTTGATGTTAACTGACGTGAGGAAACGATTTCGCAGGGAAGTTATAACAATAAATCGGTCATCACGACCTGTGGTTGCTCGAGTTCTGCCTGTACCACGTCTCCTCCTGTAAGAACCTGTCTCTACAAACCTTCTGTATATTCTAGAAACCGTAGACTGGTTTAAATTTAAATTTCTACTAATCGTTCGTTGATCCAAGCCCTCCCGCACCAATGCTACAATTTGTGCCGCTTGTTCGGACGAAGTATCCATATTATGGTTCAAAAACTCTCGATGTGTTAAAAAACTAACCCAACAATTATGCTGGTAACAATAATTCAATTGACAAAACAAAAAAAATCAATGAGAATCAATTTAAAACTTTGCTATAAATAACACGCAAATCTGATACTACAAGTAAATTTTCTTTTCCCGGCTATATTCATTTGTTTTACTGCAGTTCTATTTTTAAATTTAATTTTTTTTTAAGATTAAGAGCCAGTCTTTCCATATTTATATAATTTAATCTAAAAAGTTTGCATACTTATTATAAAAAATCCTTTTAGAGTAAACCTGAACTTTGATGCAGTTTATGAGTCCGTCAGTGTATTTTACAGGAGCCACGGGTCGTCGGGTGACATCGTTAAAAAGTTGTTTCATTTCTATCTTTATGATTTTGTAATCTGTTCTGTCTATCTTTTTCTGTAGGCTATCCCTGTCTGTTTTTTTTTTAAATTTACCCCTGATTTACCCAATGACGACACAATATACTCACGTGTCCATTATCGTCGAGCTGATTGTTAGTAAGCTTGAGTTTGTCGAAGGAGACTAGCTGGCGCATCCAGTTGGAGCCAGGGGCAGGAGAGTCGGGGTGCACGTGGATACGAGGCGGCGATACTGGGTCAGCTTTCCCAGCTATCACCCAACTTGAACTTTGTGGATAAAATTAAAGGTTAGGTTAGGCTTATTTTTATAAGAAGTTTTCAAATCGATTTAAAGTTGAAAATGTGAATGTCTAGACGGGGCTGAAACTGCGATCAGTCTCTTAAAGAGATAATGCTTTGACCACTTGAGTTACTAGACTATTAGAAATTTTCCTTCACGTCTTAGGGCTGATGTAAGTACCGGGTCACGATTTCAAGTTCCTTCTAGACTTTAACTTCTTCCAATTTTAAATCGATTTGTGCGAGAGAGCATAATAATGTCTCAAAATGATTTAAATTATAATAAGTTGTTTATAGGTAACTACTACTGTGCAACTGTGCAAAACGGCATTAATTTTCCGTTTAGTTTTAATTCCGCATTGGCAAACTCAGCCTAAATTTAATAACAAAGTAAGTGGTTACCATTGCCTATGAACAAAATGGAAGATATCACTCGCCTTAAGGATTTGTATGTAGGTACACCAAACTGCGATGCGACGCAATGTGAATTCGGAACGGAGTTGTTCCGATAGATTTTACCGTAGGTGCGCATCGCATCGAAGTTTTGTGTACAAGCTCGCAATGCAGTTTGTTCTATAGAAATTTTCGTAAAGTTGTTTAGCATCGCGTCGCATTGTAGTTTTGTGTACAAACCGAAAGAGAATATAAAATATGGGAGCAACGTAAGGCACTTACAGCTGTCAATATTAAATAATTCATTTTTAGAATACCTGTGGAAAGCATAGCGGTATCTCTTGTCGTCAAGCGGTACAAAATCCACAAGTAGTAGGTAATCAGCATTGGGCAGTAGGCCAGAGAGTCGGGCCTGCAGAGCGGGGAACATTCGCCTCCCTGCCTTCGTCACAATCATCTCTGTGCCGAGCTCGTGGAAACTGCGCCATAGTGCCGCCAACTCCAGAGTTGCGGTACATCGGGATACCGCAGGATGGAGGGTCACGTTTTGGTTGGACGTCTGGGAATTATTAGATGTTTAAAGTTCTAGGTAAGAAGCTTACTTTCAAATTAGGTAGACCTGTACTATCTACAAAGTTATTATTATTAGCGTGAATAGAGCAACAGTCTTCTCCAATGTCAAATGAATTATGATAGCCGGCTATATCTGATAAGTTGATATGTTCATTAAAAAACGTTTTAAGGTTCATGTAGTCTGTCACTGTACCTCTGTCACTTGCCCACGCCTAGATATATGTATGTGAAGTCCTATACATACTTTATCTCTCTAAGTATTAATAATTTTATAGTGCTGTTAGAGTTAGTCATTCCCTCCCTTTTCCCACATCATAAAAGCCAGAGACTTTGCCTTGACCTTACCATCAGGCAAGGCGAAGTAATATTGACGTGTCCTAAATAAAATAAAAAAACTCTCTCGTATTCTTCTGCACTAAGCCTCCCATTTACATATTATGTGACTTCACTACATAGTATAAAACAAAGTCGCGTTCTCTGTCCCTATATCCCTTTGTATGCTTAAATCTTCAAAACTACGCAACGGACTTTGATATGGTTTTTTAATAGATAGAATGGTTAAAGAGGAAGGTTTATATGTATATAACATCATGCTACAGCTAACAGGTGCCGAGCAGAAGTGAAAAATGTTGCAAAAACAGGGTGACGCAGACGAAGTTGCGCGGGTCAGCTAGTCATAAGTATAAGTTAGACTAATGGTTGTTATTTCTGTTACCTGTACCTGCACTCGAGGTGGTGGCTGCGGAGGAGGCACGGAGTGAGCGCCTGGATCCCTGCATGTACTCTCACTTAACGCTTGCAGTGGTGAGTATGCACTACGCACGCATACTGAGTTCTGTTTAAAAAATAATCAGTTGTAAATGGTATAAATGTAGATCAATAAAAGCAACACGCGGTAGCCTAGTGTTATGGGTAATGGACTGCTAAGACGAGGTCTCGGGTTCGATCCCAGGTTTACCATGGCACACACCAATGACTTTTCGATGCTTTTTGAAGTTATGTGTGTATTTATCGCAGGTTTATAAGTGCCCGGCTTTAGCAATAGGCTCGCCACCTATTACATTGGGACCCAAACATAAACTGGCGAAATGTGGGTGCTAGCAACTCTGCCTACCCCTTCGGGGATACAGGCGTGAGTTTATGTTACGTAAAGTTATGTTATGTTCCTTCCGTCCCCCATGAGCGTAGGCCTGTGGAGTTTTTTTATTTTTTTATTCATTAGTCGTCAGATTGACTGCACTATGCCAGATGGTAAGCAGTGACGCAGTCCAGAACATGGTGGCCGCCGTTACAGGAGCCGTCCCTGCAACGGTGGTCCCCACCCTGACGGCCTCGACAGTTGTTTTATCACACCCCGCTTGAAGACTATAGGATGAAGAAAACACGTGTGCTGGCAGAGCATTCCAGGACTTAATGGTGCGACATACTAAAGAGTCGCCGAACCGCTTGGTTCTTGATGCAATTGTTTTGAAGCGTAAAGCCGCCTGTCAATCTAGTAGAAGCAGGCCGCGGCGGCGACGCAAAGTGCGCCACCCCATACCCGGGGACTAGAGGGGGACACCGTGGTCACTACATCCGAAGAGGGTTATTTAGAAAGAGAGGGCCTCAGATCTGCCGGGGTGCGAGAGATATGTTCACTACTATTTCACCTCCGACAACTAAAGACCTAAGAAGAACCCTTTCAAATCGCTCCTTTCAAACCATGATTGGCGCTCATGAAGAATATCAAGTATAGGTACTTACATCTCTAAGAGGATGATTCAAGGGTGGTAGCACTGGTAACTGTTCATGGTCACGTCCAAGCCTCTCCACCAGCGACTGCGAAAGAGCGAACCCGCCGCGCGAACACTGGCTTGCTGACACGAGACCTGTATGTAAACGAATAAATTTATATCATTATTATAAAGAAAAAGAAAAAAATCGGACATGAGTGTGAGTTGGAATCGCGCATGTAGGGTTCTGCATCAATGTTTTTTTAGGTTTTGTTTAAACGTAATTAAAAAAACATAATAAATCTTAGTTCGTAGTCGGCTATTATGTACCTACACTGTAAGTACTGTAAGAAAGAAAGAAAAACCATTTATTCAATAAATACTAGTGGTATGGGTAATGGACTGCTGAGACGAGGTCTCGGGTTCGATCCCAGATTTTACCATGGCACACACCAATGACTTTTCGATGCTTTTCGAAGTTATGTGTGTATTTATCGCAGGTTTATAAGTGCCCGGTTTATGGCAATAGGCTCGCCCCCTATTACATTGGGACCTAAACATAAACTGGCGAAATGTGGGTACTAGCACCTCTGCCTAACCCTTCGTGGATACAGGCGTGAGTTTATGTTATGTTATGAACCCATACATAAATTGAATTAACATTTCAACCGACAACACCGGTTATACTCTGTCTAATTTAGGATGATACCTTTGACAGTTCACGTCTATGAAGTAACGTATTTTTAGAAACAAATTAATACCTCTAAAATTATCGTAATTCATAGACAAGTACCGCCCACTTATCGTAGAGTAGTGCCTTGCAAGAATACAGCATAATTGACTGTAGACAAACGAATCGAATAAATCGAACATAATCTATTAATTTATGAAAATAATTTTATGTTTAAGTACTTATCTACTATAATTTTGGTAATAAAATTAACTAGATATAATATAAAACATAAATATTATACTATAAATGGCAGTAACTGTAGCAATTATCAATCTATATTTGCAGTACAGTGCGATTAGGTAATGACGCGCCGCACTTATGAAGTGTCACCTTAAGTAAACAAATATTTATAAAATTATAATACCCTAAGTACATAAAATAATAAGAAATAAATGTTTTACTATTTATGTAACATCGATACCATATTCTACGGGAACGATAATCGAATATCGAATAGATTCATTTATGATTGTACTGTATGGGGTACTCTACTTAGACCTGTCAAAATTATCATCCTATATTTGACAAAGTATAGTGATTTCGGTTGCCAATATACCTTGAAAATATGCACGCGGTTGACATCATAGGCATAGGTCAGTTGTGATAAATATAAAATGATGATTAGCTTGAGAAGGAAACACCTAGACGAGTCTACATGACGTGCTTATAACATCAATAATTAGTCACCCAATACATAACCCATACTTAAGTATTGGGTGATTAATTTTATAGGCACTACTTGATACTAGATACTTGATATATTCATAAACTAAAAATAACTTAGAATATTTCGTTTCAAGCATTTATTTATGATTCAAATATGCATAAGTTTAACTCTTAATATAGCTTCCGCAATTATTATACAAGTTGTTAGGAAACGCCTAAGATACCTGGTAGTAGACTAGGTATATTATATATTGGCATAAAAATATGATTTGGTATTTATTTTTATAATAATAATAATTAATTTGACTTAAAAAGGGTCTCTACGTCTTGGCTTCGGCCCGACGGGCGACGCAATCCTTCCAAAGACCCAGGACTCCATACTCCATAGTCCCGAGAGTTACGGAGTAGAGATACATAATAATAATGTATTTGCCTTTAATCATAGTCAGAATTTTTATTTTTTTTACCTAGACCAGACATGGTAAGCATAGCTTAACTAACTTGTGTTACAGGTTCTAGAATGCGGATAAACATACATAGATACAATTTTTTTTTTGTTAATACATACATATTACACATAAAAACACCCATACCAATTATTCATATTCATATTCAAGCACACAAATATTTGCACTGAGCGGGAATCGAACCCGCGCCTCCTGCGTAGTAGTCGCGTTCACTACCGCTACGCCACAGAGGTCGTATATTACAATTTAGGTATAAGCACGGCATTTTAGCTGCTCATAGCAGCAGCATGCAAAATACTTAACAACATCTAGGAGTAACATAGCCTATAACACGCTACCATCCAAGGGAGCAGAGCAATAATCATAAATCTCAATAGATCCGGTAGATTTCTATACATTGACGTTAATATCGCTAAATATTACCGTTTTCATGACAGCAAGGAGAAGTAGTATAGAAAGACAAGCAGAGAATCGAGTAGAGTTGTATAACGCGATATTTGACATCCACGCGGGCGGAGAGTCGCAGGCAAAAGCTAGATGGTATTATAAAAAGGTACATGACCATCAATAGGTTCTCCTCGTGAAGTAGGTTAGGTACCACTCAAGCAGGTGCTATTCGGGTGGGTGCTCTAACTGGACTAAACCATATTCAGTAGGTACGTCAGTTCACCCTATTCCGAATTCCAGAATCAAAATTCCCTGAGGGAGACAAAAGTATGTTGAAAGAGTCCATAGCCCTTCTGGGAGACAAAGTCCCTTCATTATTCAATTATTTATGGTGGTTTTGTGAAGTATTAGATAAATGTACATGGAGATTAAGAAAAAAATTCAGACCTCATTATGTACCGAGCAGAAAATAATTCCATCGCCGACGGGACAACCGCACCGTCCAAAGTTTGTTCTTCACTTTTATCACAACAACATATGAACGCATAAAACTGAGCACTAACAAAAAAAAACAAACAGTCCCATAAAAATCATAAAGCGTCCACCTTGTAGCGGACATCTCACTCAACTAATTGGTATAATGGCGGGAAAACTCAAAACGTGTACAAAATGGCCGCAATAATTTCATCGCGCGATGTCAAGACAGGGATTATAAATAAGACGGGTGATGAAAACTATCCTTGCGTAGAAGCGACAATGATCTTATATTTATTTTGGTGCGCAATCGACGTTTTATTTTGGTTCCACGCACTATTATTATTCTGATACTCCGAGTTTAGGTTAGAAAGTCTATGGTTGAGATTGCGCGGATTGGAATCTTGAAGACCATTTCGCTTGATAAAAATATGTTCTAAATTCAATCTCGATCGATCAAAAACAACCACTATTACAATGAAAGGAGAACCAATTGTCTTAATAAAAAAATCATTAATATTGCCTCGATTCATTGTTAAAAACGACCATTCATTCTTTCTTGAAAATTGTGTTACGAAAATATATTTTTTTTGCCACTGCGGTATAGTAAAATACAATTTTTGACATTTAATTTGATTTTGACAGATCAGGGGCCCTACCATCACCTCCTAAAAGTAATATTAATTGTTTCAATTTTACTTTACTTCCTTATTAAGATTCGGGCCACCGGCGCTCGTCAGGATAAACAGGATACTAGTGTTTTTGGGTCAAACAGGATCTCTTACTGTAGTGGATACATTTATTTGTATAATTTGTATGAATTTATACTTGTATCTATAAATATCGATGGATGACAACGGCCTGAGCCCGAATCGTACTATGGACATAAAGTTAAACTGAAATAATAATAATAATAATATGTCTTTATTGTACACCAAGGATGAAATGATACAGTAGGTACAGAAAGATGTTTGCACATGGTAAATACAATTGGCGGCAATCTATTACAGGCAGCAATATTACTTTTAAGTAGCACCTAGGGCTCTAGATTTTTTTGACCTTTTGGATTACACATAGACGTGAATCCATTCCTCCAATAAAAAAAAATAGACGAGCTGCAGAAATTTTGAATTTAGAGATTGAATACAGAGTATAAAATATAATTGATACGTGAATGTTTTAGGTCATATTTCATTTCTTCTGTAGTCATCAGTCTAAAGAAAGATATATAATCATTTGAAATAAACTCTTAACGCTGGGCACGAAGTTTTATTACAAATTACTGTAACACTAACAAAACAATTTATTGTTTGAATCATCTTTCACCGTGGCCAGTGCATGTAGTCGGAAATAATAAATTTTTTCGCCAACACATTGAATACCGCATAATTGTCATATTATGAGTTATTTGTGTTCTGGCATGGGCGCTAATGTGGCGTTTGTAAGTAAATCAACAAGATATGTTGCGTTGAAAAAAATGTGCATCATTAATTATAAATCTAAGCCGTATTTCTGAACAATACTCAGTCCTGAATCTTGACCTATATTGACAGTTTACGTCCTCCTACTTCTTCAGAAGTGAGTACTGTTCCGGAGTGTGAACGATATACGATATAACTGGGGCTATGATAAGACGGCCCTTCGGTTTTAATCGGTTCGAGTCCGACATAACCATTATCACTGACTTCGGGGGTATCCGTGGGGAATTGCGAACGGGAAAAAGAAAAGTACCGTACTAGAACACGAGTCTTAGGTTACTTATCTTATTTCGTTTGTTTGATTGATATTGATAGGAACTACAATGAAGGCAATTAAACTGAACTGGAACCCGATTCTACTATGTATATAGGTAATTGTTAACTATTGTTAAACTTAGCTGCGGTAGCCTAGTGGTATGGGTAATGGACAGCTGAGACGAGGTCTCGGGTTCGATCCCAGGTTTTACCATGGCACACACCAATGACTTTTCGATGCTTTTCGAAGTTATGTGTGTATTTATCGCAGGTTTATAAGTGCCCGGTTAATGGCAATAGGCTCACCACCTATTACATTGGGACCGAAACATAAACTGGCGAAATGTGGGTGCTAGCACCTCTGCCTATCACTTCGGGGATATAGGCGTGAGTTTATATTTATGTTTGTAAACTACTAAGATTACAGAAACTGCCATAGAAAATGGAAAAAATATAGTACATACCTACCATTATTCTATCATATAATTGATCAATTCTAACAGGTTTCCACAACTCTCGAGTTTAGCATACGTGCCTCCCCTACTTCTAATGCCATCTGATCAGTTTGATTAACAGCAAGTAATCAGTCAGTCCAAGTCGGTCACTCACATAATATTATAGATACCTACTTATAAACATAATAAGTATAACGCATATAGTTTCTTGGCAAGTGCATTGAATATTGGCGCAACTGGAGTGGAACAAATACGACACTTAGAAGTCCGCTGTCCATACCAACAATATTTATTATCCTACGTTTAAATTGACCTACATTCATTCAGGTTGGCATAGGGAGAACGTAATTCACCGATAATTGAATTTATATGATCTTCACTGTTGTCCGTGGCTATAGTACCCAGTATAATACTAGGTCCTAAGTTGCGGGAGAACCAAGACCCATTTTTTTCCCCTAAGCGGAAATCCCTAATGGAAACCCCCGTCAAAGTCAGTAGCTATGTCGAACTCAAACTGACGTAAACCGCACGGCTGTGTCCCACCTCTGCTGACCCAGGGCCAGCGAAGGCCCTCTCGGGTGTGGAACAATGGTGTCCACATCCCCCCCCCCTGCTAGTTCTCACTGCACTCATCTAGGATGGAGGTCATTCTGCGACCTTCAACGCCCGAGTCAGCTCCACAGAGAACCGTGGCCCAAGCGCATGCAAATCGTCATCCCTAAACTGCTAAGTAGTAGGTAAAGTCCAAAATGCAATTTTAGTTTTTGTAATCTCACTGGTTTTACAATTGTTAACCGTTACCCTGTGCTTGTCTGCGACATAAGTGGATGAAAAAAAATTGAAGTCAAAATACGGTAAATATAGTTATTAAATTACATTTAATTTCGGATTAGTGACAGCAACCACAACTTATCTCCATTGTCATATCTCTATTAATGTACAGACAAGAAAGGTAGGCTCACAAATATATATTTAGTAATAATTAAGGTAAATTATAGAGGCAATTACATCAATTTCATTCTATATATAGGTGGTAACAAAAGGCGGGAGCTGGCCTCTTCCTAAGCAATAAATCCGCATTGATTGAGCGTTATAAATTTAAAGTGCCCGAGTGCCGCCGCGCCGCGCTGCACCGTCGCATATCGCTCCTGTTGCATTTCATAGGGCTACTGCGTGGAGAAAATTAATTCTTAAACTTTGTTGTCCATTCCTGCTTTATTTTATTTATTTATTTTAATTTTATTCTTTATGTACACATAAATTATATTTATATAAAATAGTGAGACTAGATATACAAATGCGAGCTTAACTCAAAATTGAGTTTTCTTTCAGCAAACCTAGGAGTGCACAGAGAAATTGCTATATGAGTGGCTAAGTCTAGTGTACAAATTTAAGGCAAATTTGATGTAGGAGGTATACGAGACGTATACCCCAGGTAAAAGGCATAAATATACATAGATACAACATATACATACAGCATTCACATCTACTTATTTACGGATACATTTTAGAATCTTCCTCCAATGACTTCAATGTAATACTAATAAACTGACTCTTCAGAAAAAAATGATAGATATCTGTCGTGCGAGAGATATGTCTTGAATCCCTGGCATTCAAAGCGCCAAAGACGGTGTGGCTTTTAGTCAGTTTGAGTTCGACATAACTACTGCCAGTTAACCGGAGGTGGTATCCGTAATTTTTTGCACGATAAAAAATAGATATCTGTTGTTCCAACGATTACTTAGGAAAAAAAGGAAATGCAGAGATCAATGACCAATTAACATGGTACTGTGACACAATGGGTATTGTTTAATGGGTATTTTTATGCCACTTAGGTGGCAGGCATACGCACAGCTCACCTGATGGAAAGTATTTATGCACACCGGGGCATTACACTAGAATCGAGTAACGTAAAAATGATTGATTTTACCTCTCTTCCAGTGAGCAGCCCTATTCGCATCGTACACGTGTGTTACAGAGCGGCGCGGGCGCATCAGGACACGTTTGATTTACGCGTCCCCAACCCGCTACAAATTGCTGCCCATACCACAAACAAACACATTACTTATTATCGCACGCCAATATTGTGTTTGTAATTAATTATTATTCATTTGAGTCGTCAGTTTTTATTGTACAGTGAAGTTTAAAAATACTATTTTTTCATATAGGACATGTTAATATGCCTTCTAATGGTAAGCTGAAGGTAACGTCTCAAGAAAGATGTTCACCATTACTGACACCTACACACATCAAAGCGTAAATTAGGACTGAAAGCCTTTTTGTAAGAAAAAACAATTGAACGGTGTCATTGTTTTGTGTTCTAATTCTTTGTTTTTAAATAAAGAATCTAAAAAGAAGAAAAAACATAATATAATCTACAGTAACAAAAAAGATTTCAGTTTTTCAAAGTGATCGCAAACTTTTTTTGATTTGTGTGTATAATGTTTCAATGGTGGTCTTCAGCTGAAGGCCCAGTCAGATTCTTTTTCACGACCCACTTTTAGAGCCAAAGATTGTACAGTCACCTGCAATAATATGTATTCACTTTGGAACCTTGTCACAATATAAAATGACAAGTCAACATTATGACATGAAACGGTAAAATTGTTAAGTTTAATGTGAAAAAGTTCTAAAACGTATACATATTACTGCAGGTAATTGTACCTATTAAGAACGTAATTCCAAACTTTACGTCACAGAGGATTTTCATTGTACATACTACTACAAAATATTTGGACATAACCGGATTCACGGCAATAGTATGGATTTATCGTAGAAGCAATAAATAAGTAACTGTGCCATTGTTTATAGTTCTCATAAAATGAACTCAAAGAAGTAAGATTCACTGAATCATTGGACTCGAGTTGAAATTCGCTTTGCTTACAAATAGACAATGTTTCAAGACTTGGAAGGAAGTACTAACGAATTAGGTACGGAGGGAGAGTGCTTTGATCATTGAGTTGGTGTCAACATTGCTTGCGATCCTCATTAACAAGCCGATCGACGGACGTCACTTGCTTGAATTCCCTCGGCTCAGAGACTGGTGTTAAAATAAATGAAGACCACGAGAAAAAGAACAAAAATAACAGCAATGCAGCTAACTTGCGGTCAGATTAGAACAAGATTGAAACTTATTTCCGTATGGGTTTGAATTTATTGTTATACAACTTAGGTGGCAGAAAAGAACACGGCTCACCTGATGTAAACTGGTTACCGTGGCCTAGGGACGTTTGCAACACCAGGGGCGTCACACTCGTGATGCCGGACCTATAAAAGATAGGGGAAGGGGAAGGATGGGGTGAGTGTAGTAGACAAGGCAGTGATGTAAATTTAAGCCCTTGGTCTTCTCACTATCAATACAAAACCTCTCCGGCGGTGAATAGGGTAGCCAGAGCTCATTGATTACCCTACTCATCGCCGGAAACGCAACACAAGGTCATTATTAGCTGCGATATTCTGTAGGGCGGAGGTACTTGCACAGCCAGACTGAGATGTGTGATCGAATGTGACTTCCTCGGTGTTGCAAACGTCCATAGGCCACGATAAGCACTTTAAAATATGTGGTTCGTATGCCTGTCTGCCATCTAAATATTATAAAAAACAGTACCTACTGGGTGCTGAATTAATTTTGATGCAACATCTATTATCTCTATAAATTATGAAGCTAGTTCGCTTATTTTCTTAATTCTCTATAATATATATCTACACTATACAAACATTACAATTTATCTGATCACCTGCCTACGTGGGTAATAAAATGTCATACCGCCACCGTTGAGTCCCGGTAGGAGAGGTAGACCCAAGAAATGCTGGCTTGAAGTCGTGGAGGATGACATGCGTGCCAATGGACTGACCATTAAAAAATGCGCAAAACCGAACCGTGCGAAGTTGAAGAAAAAAAGCCGTATGCAGACCTCAGACTCCGAGAAGAAACTTCAGTTGCGAACGAGACTGTCGCAAGAATGATGACAAATGTTTATTACGTATTAATATATAACATTGAATATTCCAAAATAGGTTAAATAAGGAAGATTACATAAGTAAACAATAAAATAAGTATTAAATATTTCAAATGACTGGATTTTTAAAGTTTATAGTTCATGACATTTAATATTGTGATAACTACCATAAAAAAACAAACGGGGTGAGCTAAATAAAACCGTTTAATAAAAAAGGTGATATTATTGACCATGTTCTCCTACACAAATATTTTGCCAATATTTATAACTATACGTAGGTGGTAAGTATAAAGTTATTGAATAATAATTGAACTGATTCCTACATACGGAAGTTTGCGTGAATGTCACTTATTGAACCTCGCGTCCATGTCTGCTGAAAAGTAAGCGTAACGTCGGGGTAAATGTAAATAATAAAATAATACCAAATGAATTGGGATAAAATCCGTTGAAAAGTGGATTTAAGATATTGTTCCGTAACCAGCGCATGTCTACCTATATATCTGTTTAGGTACTTAAAAACGTAAACAATCTTAGCGTGTGTTTTTAATATTATGTTTCATTTAAAAACTCAGTATAAATAGTTATTTGTGCAACAAGAGAGCAAAACTGTTTTTTGCTGCGAGTGCTGATTTTGAATCCTGAGCAAGCGAGGGATTCTAGGATTGAATCACGAGCGTAGCGAGTGATTCTACTGTAGAATCCTGAGCGTAGTGAGGGATTCAAATGCACGAGATGCAAATAATTTTGCTCTCGTGTGGCACACATTACTTTTCACTTCAGCAGCGAGAACACATAAGAAATATTACTTAGAAGATAATGCAACACTTATTAACAGAACAGAACACCTATTATTAATTAAAATAATGCTGAAAATTTTAAAAGTTAATAATTAATCTAATTACTTATTGCTGTTCTGCAAATTTAAAGTTGAAAGTTAAAAGTTAAATTTTATACCCGTTATTTTTAAGGTGTGTTCAGAAACAGCGTACGTGACATTTTATTTTTCAAATGTTGATAATAGTAATCATTATAAATACTTATGCATTACTTATTTTGGTATTCAATAACATTACATAATTATTAAATAATGTAAATAAAATACATGGTTATTCTTTAACAAATTTCTTTCGAATTTAGAATTTCGAAATAGGACCTTTGACGTGCCATAAATTAAAAAAAAAACCTTCAAAATACTTGTGTTTGTCACTCGAACTTTTTTATGGACGGCCAAGAGACAGAGTGCAGTGTATGTAGTTCGAAAGTTATTCGCGGAACAATTCTTTTTTAATCTATGGTTGGCACTCTTTATTGAAAATTAAAAAAAAATAATTAAAAAGCTACTTTGTCTCACAGAGTGAGCAAAATCGCATTTTGCACACTGTTTTTACGCAGCAAAACTCACTTGTTTGAGCTGCTGTGGTGAAAAATACTTTTCTACTTAATAACGCATTTTGATGACTAAAAGCCGTCCTGCAAGCCGTTTATTTGTCTGTATCTACACATTTTAATTTTTAGACATACATTACTTGTTAAACTTCGATATGGGTAAACAATTGCATTGAAAAGCCGCAAGGAATTAAAACAATAAACAATATTGTCACATTCAAGACTATTTCATATTCATGTTACGCTGTATTTAGTAAATTTATTTATACTTTGTAAAATGTAGCTTGGGTCCTATGACAGCTGTCAGTGAAATCCCGCACATGAAGTCTTGAATTTTCTATTATTGAATGTAGTAGCTGTCAATGTCATACTTTATGGGCATACAGAGCTAATTAGTGATGGGCGATGAATCATCGTGACCACATACTATGAACTATCCATATTTTGAATAAAGCTTAATTTAAAATTTGAAATTAATATAAGAAAAAAATAATTAGAATTTAATCTTATTGCTTAGGTATTTTAATATCATAATAATGTTTATATTTCAATATACTTGATCCTAAATAATATTGAGTAAATAAAATCCTACATTCAATCCATCAACGCCCTGAACCTGTTTTTGGATTTTGTAAGAAGACACGCCGCGTTTGGCTCTTGGGCCATGATATAGGCATAAGATACACGCGCCAACATTTTGTTTAATATGAACTTCCACTGATCCACTCCACTCATTCTCATCAGTACGAGTGCCAACGCATTGTATGCTACGTATATTCCGTTCTCATTACAATTAAATACACACATACAATTAAATTAAACCTAATTATATGTAACATGCATCAATAATAGCTGGTAGTATCGATATTTTCATCGAATTTTGGACATCCCTATGAGCCAAATTTTGACATCTGTCATAGGACCCATGCTATATTTTACAAAGTATAGGTATGGGGTCACGGAAATATACCTTACGCTTACGCTCTCTTTTTTTTTATTTTTTTTTAAATTTTTTTTTAATGTTATGCGTCTGCAGTTGTAGTATGCGGTCAGCTACGAATTCCTATCTCTAATGACACCTACGAACTGTATCTTTAGATTACCAACGTATCTAAGGATCAATATTTACGCAATTGTGACGTGTACAGCTAACATCCAGATGTGTTCTACGAAAGACGTGCTGGAAAGCTAGGTGTTGTGATGGTTTCATGAACAACTAACCCTGCCAACTGTCCAGCTGATCACTATTCTTAGAAATTTACTGATATGCTTCCGTTTGATATTAATTTTGTTTACATGATATTTTCTAACTAGTTATTTGTTAGCTTTAATTTTGAAATTGTCTTTTTTATTCTTGTAGAAGCTCTTGCCACCAGATGCGGTCTCTGTGCCTACAGTCCCGGGTCCTTTACGTGGAGCGGGAAAAGCATCTGATGAGGCCGTCAAGCTGAGCGCCACTATTGCAACACTGTACGTTTTGTTTTGTTATGGCGGCCCTCTTTCCTGAGACTTTGTCTTCAGCTTACCTTTAGGCGGAATCAAATTGACGTGCCCTAAATATTAAAAAGAAACTACTTACACAGTAAATGATCAGTGAGTCAAGTTCCTTAGTCGCGATTTCCTTTTTTGAAATGGGATTCGGCCATCACGTGACCGCTTGATATCTTCGGAATTAGGACATTATGGTATTCCCCATCCTAATTGAGGAATTCGACTAGGGAAGTACCTTCGCCCTAGAGAATACCGCGGCTATTGAATTGGGACTCCTTTTTCCGCACCTAGTCTCCCTTTTTGGGCAATTGTGCGTGCAGGATTACTCGCTAGAGCAGCCAGCCCAGCTCCGCCCAGAAACGCAGAAGCTTACTAGGGGCTTCACAGGCTTCGCGGAGCAAAATACCGCGGCTAATAATACCCCGTGTTGTAGCTCCGGTGTTGAGTAAGGTAGCCAGAGCTCACTGGAGACGTTTTGTGTTGTCGGTGGGAAGACAGAGAAACTCTGCTCCACAGAATCAAAAAAATATTGTTATGACACTAAAACGTTATAAAAAACCGGTAATAAATTTAAGAAGTGATTTCATTAAGCAGCGGTAGCTTACTAGTTAAGGAGTCGGCCTTACAATCGAGAGGTCCCGGGTTCGAATCCTGGTCATTACACTACCGACGTGAACCTACTCCTAGCACAAGTCTCTGAGCTTAGCTGGAGGGGTTTAAGGGAATATTAGTAACTTCGGTTGCTAATATTCAAAAAAAAAAAAATAAGCAATAAAATTACACTTTATTGACATTTTAATAACACTGTATCTACATATATTCCAAAGAAGTAACATAATTCATGAGGTATCCTTTTTAGAGATAATACTTTAACAATAGAATCTTGTTGTCATTATATAAACTTTTGCGAAGCCACCGAAGGATGAGGATGCCCTACAAGCACACATCTATCGCCGGATTTAATGTAACCGGTAGCGCACAGGCCACCATCATCCCCAACTCCATGTGCTATGTCACCCCCTCCATAAGGGTTGATTATGAGGATTCCATCATTGCTTGCATTGATTTCGATAATCAGATCTGTTGTTAATCCACCACTTCTGAATAGATCATCCAAAAGTTTACAGTCGCAGATATCATAATCGTCGATATAATTAAATTTGAGTACTGGATATGCTACATTTCTAGGTATTTGTTTTAGTGGCCAATCATATCTGATTTGGTAAGCAAAACGTTTACATTCACATATAAATCATATATAAATTCACTCAACTCTGATCTGAGAATGTATGCGAAGAACTCTCTTGAAGGAATGAACTAGAATTATTCTGAGATATAAAACTCAGAAGTAATAATAAAACAAGGAAATCTTCATCTTGGATTCGACTAGATACAGCGAAGCGATTGACTATTGATTGAAATGAATCAATATAAGTTGATTCACGCCTATTTATACGCATTTCATATATACCTAGTAGATATGTCTATATTTATAATATTAATTATATTCAACATTTACACAAAAAGTGAAGCCGTAAACAAAGTTCCGCACAGATACATAGGTTACACTAAAAGTTTCCGGAACTGGCCACTTACATAAACAATATTTAAAAATTTATTACAACATTTGTAAATAGACCTCTTTGGCTGTAGAATACAGTTTGTTTCATCTGACTGTCTATGGTTTTTACCTTGTGGCGCCATTTAAAAAATTGTGCCTATTATATTATATGCATATATACCTAGTACATATGTATATATTTATAATATTAATTATATTCAACATTTACACAAAAAGTTAAGCCGTAAACAAAGTTCCGCACAGATATCTCATCACATACTCAGTTGGTAATACAGGATTATGAAATGATTAAGAACATTTAAAGAATTTTATATATAGTTAGTCCACTTTATCGAGTTATGGTACCAACTTTTCACGCACTTTCACGCTTATTTAACGCATGAAGACTGCATGTGCACGTATGGTTTATGATTGTGAGATTTCGAAAAAATACTTTTCGATTTAGTAACGCATTTTGATGACTAAAAACCGTCCCGCAAGCCGTTTATTTGTCTATGTCTACACATTTAAAGTTTTCACATAAGTACATTACTTATTAAAGTCTGATATGGGTAGACCATTGCATTGAAAAGCTGCAAGGAATTAAAACAATAAACAATAATATGGTCCACATTCAAGACTATTTCATGTTCATGTTACGCTGTATTTAATAAATTTATTTAGGTATGAGGTCGACTACGCATGGGAAGACAGAGAAACCCTGTTCCACGGAAGCAAAAAATATTGTGGCACTAAAACGTTTTAAAAAAACTGGTAAACAATTTAAGAAATTATTTCATAAGCAATAAAATTACACTTTATTGACATTTTAATAACACTGTATTTATGTATATTCCAAAGTATTAATATAATTCATGAGGTATCATTAGGTATTCTTAGATAATACTTTAACACAAAGAATCTGAATCTTGGTGTCTTAATGTAAACTAGAGTCCTTATACGTTAGGATTCCTTATAGGTACACAATTATCGCCGGATTTAGTGTAACCGGTAGCGCACAGGTCAGCATCACTCGTACCTCCATGTGCACCCCCTTCATAAGGGTTGATTACGTGGATTCCATCGTTGCTTGCATTGATTTCGATAATCAGATCTGTTGTTAATCCACCACTTCTGAATAGATCTTCCAAAAGTTTACAGTCGCAGATATCATGATCGTCGATATAATTAAATTTGAGTACTGGATATGCTACATTTCTAGGTATTTGTTTTAGTGGCCAATCATATCTGATTTGGTAAGCAAAACGTTCACATTCACATATATAATCATATATAAATTCACTCAACTCTGAGAATGTATGCGAAGAACTCTCTTGAAGGAATGAACTAGAATTATTCTGAGATATAAAACTCAGAAGTAATAATAACAAGGAAATCTTCATCTTGGATTCGACTAGATACAGCGAAGCGATTGACTTTTGATTGAAATGAATCAATATAAGTTGATTCACGCCTATTTATACGCATTTCATATATACCTAGTAGATATGTCTATATTTATAATATTAATTATATTCAACATTTACACAAAAAGTTAAGCCGTAAACAAAGTTCCGCACAGATACATAGGTTACACTAAAAGTTTCCGGAACTGGCCACTTACATAAACAATATTTAAAAATGTATTACAACATTTGTAAATAGAGGTCTATTCTTTGGCTGTAGAATACAGTTTGTTTCATCTGACTGTCTTTTGTTTTTACCTTGTGGTGCCATTTAAAAAATTGTGTGTCTGCATCAACATGGATTTAACTTGGGAAAATTTTCGTAGTATGATTTTCTACGATTTTAAGTGTAATTTGACGGCTCAACAGAGCATCGCTCGGCTTGAAACAGCTTTTGGCGATGAAGCACCATGCAAGACGACTGTTTATAGCTGGTTTGCAGAATTCAAGCGTGGTCGTATCAATCTCAGTGACGAATCTCGCGATGGTCGGCCGTCCACCGCTGTGACCAACAAAAGCAGCGATGCTGTGCGCCGTATGATTGAAACAGACAGGCACGTGACCTACCATAAAATTCGCGCATCCTTAGAAATAGGCATGAGTCAAATACAATCAATCCTACACAAACATTTGGGTGTGAGAAAGCTGTGCTCGCGGTGGATCCCACATAACTTGACCGAGGATCAAACAACGGACCGCGTCACTTGGTGCAGTGCCATGCTTACCAGATTCAACGAAGGTGCGTCAAATTTGGTGTGGGACATAGTAACAGGTGACGAAACATGGATTTATTGCTACGATCCCAAAACAAAGGAGCAATCGAGCGTATGGGTCTTTCAAGATGAGCCGAAACCAACCAAAGTGGCGCGCATGAAAAGTGCATCCAAGCGGATGATTGCTTCTTTTTTTAATAAAACTGGACACGTGGCTACTGTTGCTTTAGAAAATCGTCGTACTGTGAATAGTGACTGGTACATGACCATTTGTTTGCCGGAAGTTATTGACGAACTCCGTAAAAATAACCGTAAACGCCGTATCATCCTGCACCACAACAATGCTAGTTCTCACACGGCCAGACAGACAAACGACTTTTTGAAGGCGAAAAATGTAGAACTCATGAGTCATCCTACATACAGTCCCGACCTGGCACCTTGTGACTTTTATCTGTTCCCAAAAATTAAGAACCAATTACGCGGCCAACGATTTTCATCACCAGAAGAGGCTGTCGAGGAGTATGAAAAACACGTTTCAGAGGTCACCACAGAGGAGTGGCACAAAAGTTTTCAAAACTGGTTTGATAGAATGAAAAAGTGCATAGACGCCAAGGGAGATTATATTGAAAAACAATAAATTAATTTTGTACCTTTAATAGTATTTTTTCATATTCATTCCGGAAACTTATAGTGCGCCCCTCGTATCTCATCACATACTCAGTTGGTAATAAGTACAGGATTATGCAATGATTAATAGCATATATTTTTTTTTATATATAGTTAGTACAATGCCACTTTATCGAGTTATGGTACCAACTTTTCACGAACTTTCACGCTCATTTAACGCATGGAGACTGCATGTGCACGTATAGTTTATGATTATCGTGTGTATTTTGCAAGCGTGCACGTGGTGCGAATAACGAGCAAAAAATGCCTTAGTTACTTTTTACGCTTCTCTACGTGAAAAAGCATCTATTAAGGCCGTCAAGTTAGGGATCACCACTCCAGAGGGGAACAGTGAATAGACGATTGAATATTTAAAAAATGTGTTTCACCTGTGATACTATTTTAATTATATTCCGTAATCGTCATTCACAAATATTTGGGTATTTATATGGAATCCATGAAGTTATCCTTAGAAGAACAAAGTGTGCGAGTGATAACGTTACTTTTTTTTTTTATACTACGTAGGTGGCAAACAAGCACACGGCCCACCTGATGGAAAGCGGCCACCGTGGCCTATGAACGTGTGCAACACTAAGGGTGTCACACACGCGCTGCTCACCCTGAAGGAAAAGGGGGAGAGCTGGGAAGGGGTGGGGAGGCTAGGAAGGGGAGGGGAAGGAGGGGTATAGTGAGCTCTGGCTACCCTACTTACCGGCGGGAACACAACACGATGGTTATTATGACCGCGGTCTTCTGTAGGGCGGAGGTACCTACTTCCCCAGTTGGACAGCTCATTTCGGACGGGAGATACCGTCATGTCCTACCTCCGTAGTTCTTTTCAGAAAACCTAGGCGTGAGAAAGTGACAAAGTAGGTATATGAACCGTGAAACGTTTTATTATTTAAACCAAGTTGATTCTTATTCTTTCGAATCGACGGCATTTTTGAGTTGCCATTGATGTGTAGTAATTAGTTTCACGGCAGCGCCGCTACTCGAGCCTGAGATGAATTAAAAAGGGCCCGAGCATAGGTTTCGCTCTTCGGGAAGGCTTACTTAGTCCCCTTTGAAAACTTTGACAGAAATATATATTGCAATGATGTCAATGTTTGTACACTAAAGTCACTGCCACTGATATTTTAAATTCGGTGACACGGTAATGAAAGAATCAGTGGATCTACTTACGTTAGTAATATTAATGTTTATGATCGAATCACAGCGTTTACACTAAACTATTTCAGAAGACGTGTGACAGAATGTTTGCCTAAACGACACCATGGTCCGCCTGTAACACTAATGGTGATTTGTGGCCCAAGCCTCATTAATAGTCAAGTGATCCGGTGACGGTCTAATCACCATACAAAATATTTAGCATTATATCTACTGACATATTTTCAATAAATCAACCTAATATAATTTTGTAATGTTTGAATTACTTGACATCAAAATTATAGCTATACTCCATTTATATAGATACCTAAATAAAGGTAAACAATCTTGTGGCAACTTTTTATTAAAACACATGTTAAATAAACAAACTAAACTAACAGACTATATAAATAGTGTTTCAATACCTGTTTTTAGTCTTTAAAATGCAGTTCTAAGCAGGAAACTATTTTTATATCGAGTTTTTAAACAAAACATCTTAAAAGACACGCCAAGATTGTGAGATATTTAAGTATTTAAACAATGGACTATAAATTCTATGTCGAGGTAGTCACTTCACGGAAAATATAGCCGTTTTGTAGTTAGACTGAAATAAAGACGACCGAATGATAATGTACTTGTATAATTTTATTATAAGGAAGGATACTAAATAATACCAGTATTTTGAATTTCAATTTCCTATTAAATAATAAGCTGCATTATTAAACTTGTTTCGGCAGTATTATGAACTCTTATGTCTAAACATAATAATTCCAACTTAATAGTGCCCCAACCAGTTTCTGTTCAATGATATTATTACATATTATTACACTAGCTGACCCGCGCAACTTCGTCTGCGTCACCCCATTTTTGCAACATTTTTCATTCCTGCTCCGCACTTGTTGGTCGTAACATGATGTTATATACATATAAACCTTCCTCTTTAACCATTCTATCTATTAAAAAAGTCATTGCATCGTTTAAAAGATTTAAGCATACAAAGGGACATAAGGACAGAGAACGCGACTTTGTTTTATACTATGTAGTGATACAGATACAATACTGATCTATTAAAATCAAGATCAAGGTCAAGTCACTTTCTGACAGTAGCAATAGTTTCAATTTAATTTTATATGGAGGCTATAAAGTGCCCTAACAAGATCTAGGAGGCCGAAGCCTACCTGTTGATTTTTGAACGAAGCTCTAGCGCCAGCTGTCATCTCAGGATTCAAATGATCAATCAATTAGCCTATTGCAGTCCACAGTCACTGTTGGAAGCTATTTTTTTTTTACGAAAAATCCCCACGGATACCCCCCACCAGAACCGGTTGGAGAGATTATGCCGGACTCGAACCGACCAAAACACACGCCGTCTTTTTTTTTTTAAATATATTAGCTACCGAAGTTACTTATATTCCCTTTAACCCTTCCAGCTAAGCTCAATGGCTTGTGTTAGGAGTGGGTTCACGTCGGTAGTGTAATGGCCAGGATTCGAACCCGGGACCTCTCGATCGTAAGGCCGACACCTTAACCACTAAGCTACCGCCGCTTCTTTGGGTCCCTAGTTGCCGGAGGTGAGATAGTAACCAACATATCCCTCGCACCCCGGCACTGTTGGAAGCTTGGAGTTACTATTACCACGTTGACCAGATACCCATCTGGTACAAGGATTTATTCGAGTGTTTCTTCTCTAGCAGTGATAATGTCTGCATTTTACGTTAGACCGTTCGAATAAAATGGGGTGCTAATAATCCTTGCTCTATAATCAAATGACACTTAGGCTTACACCCAGTTTCCGAAAGGCTGATCAACGCTAAAATTAAGTAATCAACTGTTAAATCTCTTGTCAAGTAGCAATTGGGTTGCTAGGAGCATGATTAAATAGTTTAATTTGATCATCGTGTCAGTTAACAGCAGCTGTCAAATTTACCTGGAGATTCGTATGGCAACCGCTATTTATATTTATATTTCATAAATATAAAATATAAAGAATAATAATATTAATATATACAATAATATAAATGGTCTCGGGGGGAGTTAGGAAAATACCAAGTGTGTAAACTTGTGAAAAAAACCTTTTAAAAACATAATATTATTTTATATATATTTTTATTCATTTATATTTTGGCCTGATCATCGTTTCAGAAATCCAATTTGATTTGATATCCTTGTTAAATTAATAGCAGTGTTAGTTGATTAATGATTTGACGGGCCTTTCAGAAACCACCTGTTAAAGTTAAGGTTTCCGTCAAATTTAACAGTAACAGTAAGATTGATTCTTATGGCTTGGCGAAATGTGTTGCACCAGAGCATTTAGTAGCTCGGTTAAAGTTATCTTTTTAATAGAATTTGGTGTGTGAGCGTAGCCGGTTACAGTTAGCGTCAAGTTATGACGTCATTTTAACAATTGTCAATAGAGTGCAACCTGGTTTATGCCTAACCGGTACTTTAACGGCACTGTTAAGGTTAAAGTATGATCGTGCAACCCAGGCTTATAGACATACTAGCTAACTAAAACTTGTCACGAGAAAAGGATTAGGAAACCAGGCCACGGCTTCAAAAAAAAGAAACAAAACTTGTCATAAGAAACACGAAAATTTATGAAGATCTTTGGATATTTGTAATTCAATTAGGTAACTACATTATAAAATAGTAATTGTCAAACATTGTGATGCCACAAAAATGCCATTTTATTTCAAACTTAACCGTCATGTTGTTAAGGCAAAAAATTAAATGAAATCTTGTAGAGCGAATACAAAAGTGAAAAGAAGCATATGGTTGAAATTATTAAATTATTTTGTATCCGATAGAGGTTATATATTCAATTAGAAGTCCGAGTAGACATCACCCTGCCCGTTAACTATGTTTTTATACCACTTAGGTGGCACACAAACACACGACCCACCTGATGGAAAATGGCTACTGTGGCCTATGGACGTAGTGTGCTACACTAGGGGCGTTACACTTGTGCTGCCGACACCTTCTAATACCTTTCTTGAAGAACCCCATATTGTAGTTAGGTACTTGAGAAAACCAATAATGTTTTAAAATGATCCAGGTAAAATATTGAAATATTTATACAACACTAGCTTTTGCCCGCGGCTCCGCCGGCGTGGACTTCAACCTCGTTCCCGCTGCTCCATTCCGAGACCTTTTAAACTTGGTCTGGACTTCCACGAATAATTCAAGACCAAAATTAGTCAAATCGGTCCAACCGTTCTCGAGTTTTAGCAAGACTAACGAACAGCGATTCATTTATATATATATAATATAGATTTCATCCAAATACGGTTTATTATCGTGATGTAAAATAATTTCTCACAAATTTAATAACTTTAAAAAGAATTACTTAATAAGAACCCTTTTATAATCAGACTATTCTCATTAACATTCACACTTGGGAAAAATAATTTTACAAATCGTTTAGCAACAAGATAACAATTTAATAAAAATAACAACATCTAAATTCTACATTCGAAAACCTTACAACTTCGGATTCCTTATAAATACACATTGATTGCCAGCTTTTATCTTTCCTTTACCACATTTTCCACCATCAGTGTTCGTCTCACCTGGTCCATCTTTATCTTCAGCTACCATTGTATCATTATTAGGTTTCGTTTCTATAACTAGATCTTTCGGTAACCAGTCGTTGCGAAATAAATAATCGAAACTTCCACAATCACAGTGATTATAATCGACATCAAAGTAATCTATATATGATAATGAATTATATGATACATCCTGAAAATCAGAATTAACACTCTGAGAACTAAAAACAAGAAGTATTAACAGAAAATACTTCATTTCGCCTACCACGTTAAGGTTAATGAATGGAATGAAACCATTTTAAGAGCGATCAAACATATTTATAAGTTGATATATACGTACCTATGTATAATTCAATTTTGTACTCAAGGTTCCGTACAAATTTTTTATTTTTTATACAATATTGTGAAGTTATAGTTCTTTCCTTCAATCCATCCAACTTATCGCGGTCCATTGTCCATCATAGACCTAACCATTTTATATGGTTATCAGACCGCGTCCAGTCTATTAAAGGTACTTTTTTCAAGTTATCATTCCATATGGCTGGGAAACGTACCCCACCTTCTCGTGGTCTCTAACAGTCATTGTTCTTTTGACAAAGTAACTATTTTTTTAGTCCGGTTGCGAAATAAATATGTGTTATGATGCCATACAATTTCCCGAAACTTCGGTACGTAATTTTGGATGCAAGTTTCGCAGTTACTGGAAACATGCCTATTATTTGAGAAGAAATAAAAAATCATCTCACTCAAATGTGATAGTATGTAAAGTTCCTTATAACACCAGGCTCACAGGACAGACGGATCTGGCTAGCAATGACATACAGGCTATTTTTATATCTAAAATACATAATAGATTCGCATAGGTTGCAGAACCGGGACCTTTTCAGATGGTTCAGGACTTTCCAATTTTTAGAAAAAGTACTTTAGCGGGGTTTGCATATTCCATGAGGAACAAAAACCCCTAAATACAAAAAATAAGTACAATGTTCAGGACTTTTGACTTTTTAGAAAAAGTACTTTAGCGGGGTTTGCATATTCCATGAGGAACAAAATCCCCTGAAATTTATAATGCATTAGGTAATGAATAAATAAAAAACTTGTTTGTTTTATGGTTCATGGCGAGTACTGAACCCTAATATTCTAAAATATTACATAAAGGTCAAACTTACAAGGTTAATGTTGATTTAGCAACCATATATTGCGGAGATAACTTACTTAGAAATAAATTTATTGTTTTGTAATATATCCTTTGTTATATTATCAAAACATGACAACCATGATTCATCCGACGGCATGCTTAATTCGTTATAAGCTGCTGCAATCTAAGATGACGAACTGCAATGCCAATAAAAAATCTTTTACTCTTCTAAAATCATAAACTCTATTATTCGGGGTTTGTTTAACCGGGGCAGGGAAAGTTAGGAATCTAATGATGACGACAAAGTTTATTGGTGCTATACTTTTCGACCTTCACCTCAGTTTACCTCTTATTTATTTATACATTTAAAATTTCCATTAATTAAAAAGCTGCTATTTTAATGGCACTCCAATTTTTATTTGAATGTAGATAAATGACGAAGATATAAATGCCTTTTCAATGTCAAAGCTGTTCAAATATTTCATTATCATATTGTAATAAAAATTCTACGACTATGTACACACATATGGCACATGGTAATTATTGGTTGTGTCATAGGTTCTAGAATGCGGATAAACATACCTAATTAGATTTTTTTTGTAAATAGGTACATACATTATTATACATAGAAACACCTATCCCAATGCAAATATTCATATCCATGCACAAAAATATTTACACTGAGCTAGAATCGAACACGCGCCTCCTGCGTAATACTCGCGTCCACTACCGGTAAGCCAGAGGTGGCTAACAAGTTTTTTTTATTTGACTGAAGCACTGGTGCTATTTCCGTTACCTATTAAGGGGACTCCCTGTTACGCAAGTGGCGTGGGTTCAATCCCCGCTCAGTGCTAATATTTATGTGCATGAATATGGCTATTTCACTGGTCTGGTCATGCCTCGGAGAGCACGTTAAGCCGTCGTTCCCGGTTGTCATACAAACATCTATGGCAGTCGTTACGGGTTTGGAGCCCTAAATGTTGAAAGACTGGTCTAGCTGCAATTATTCGATATCGCCTTTTCTAATAGGTTGTGGAAGCCAGATGGCAATCGCTTCACGGAAAATATTGAGGTTCAGTCACAACGCTGTTAGACTCCCTATACTATACCAGACCTGTTCTGACGCATATATTCTGCGTGAAATAGTAACAAATACAATTCAACCATCCTCCCAATATTAACAGAAATATATTGGTAAAACAAACACCAATATTGTTCTACACGACACAAAAATGATCATTTCAGTGTCGTTACAACGAATTTGTAACGACACCGAAATTAGCACAATTTTTGTGTCCCGCAATTCGTACTAAGAACATACTCAGCAATAAAGCTCATACTTTACAAGCGAATCGTATTAAAAAAAACAAACAGTTAGCCACGTCAAACAATCCCCTGTATAATTGATGTGATGCCACAGAATAAAGTTATGACGACGCGCGGGAAGTGATGACCCGACCGATACGTAAATCAAACATTCATACCTCAGTCAATGGTTGCCACACACGAGTTTTCTTGGTTCTAAAGAAGTTAAGCTAAATTAAACTTTAAGTACATGTCATACGGTAGGATTTAGATCAACAGTTTTGATAATATTTTTTTTATTCTTCGATAAAGTCTATGTATGTCTAGTATGATGATTCACATTCACGTAATCGGCGTTTGAATGAGTCACACTGAAATCAATTTTGACATCAGTTGAATAAGATAGAAATTAGAATATATTAATTTTGTTATATTTTTTTCTTCTTGATAAGAAATATGTTTTAAAATTTTGCATTTGGTACCTAAATATCCACTCAAAATCAGTTATAGGATACTATACTTTGTAAAATGTAGCTTGGGTCCTATGACAGCTGTCAGTGAAATCCCGCACATGAAGTCTTGAATTTTCTATTATTGAATGTAGTAGCTGTCAATGTCATACTTTATTGGCATACCGAGCTAATTAGTGATGGGCGATGAATCATCGTGATCACATACTATGAACTATCCATATTTTGAATGAAGCTCAATTTGAAATTGAAATTAATATAAGAAAAAAATAATTAGAATTTAATCTTATTGCTTAGGTATTTTAATATCATAATAATATTTATATTTCAATATACATGATCCTAAATAATATTGAGTAAATAAAATCCTACATTCAATCCATCAACGCCTTGAACCTGTTTTTTGGATTTTGTAAGAAGACACGCCGCGTTTGGCTCTTGGGCCATGATATAGGCATAAGATACACGCGCCAACATCTTGTTTGATATGAACTTCCACTGATCCACTCCACTCATTCTCATCAGTACGAGTGCCGACATCTTGTATGCTACGTATATTCTGTTCTCATTACAATTAAATACATACATACAATTGAATTAAACCTAATTATATGTAACATGCATCAATAATAGCTGGTAGTATCGATATTTTCATCGAATTTTGGACATCCTTATGATCCTCATTTTGACATCTGTCATAGGACCCAAGCTATATTTTACAAAGTATAACAAATATATTCTTAAAACTAGTAGACTCATAAATTGTACTAGAATACGGGCCTAGTTTTAAAACATGGTATTTTTGTGATAACAACATAAATTCCCACAAAAACACCACCAAACTAAGTAAATTACGTCACACTGTATGAGAAATGTCAGCCAATAAATAACCGCCATTAAGCAAGCAGCAACCCTATCTTTTGAAAAAGGAACAGCATCGGCGCATACGTACCGCGTTTCGACATCGGAACTAATTGGGCTAATTTATCCAGAATAACGTCACTGTAAGCATACGGAAACTGTACGGGCCCGATACGAGAATGAAACGATGAACGAGGTATGCGACACGCATAGCTCGGCTTACAAGTGATTTGTATGTATCGGAGTGTTCGGTAACTGCATTCTTTTACATAATTTGTAGTGATTAGGTTTAAAAAAATCTAAAGATAAAAACATTCGAAAAATTTCAGGAAACGCTAGGTCAAGTATATTTGTACCGGTAAACTTGTTTGACAATAATAATGAAAGTAGAAATGAAAGGTCTACGTCAAATCGTAAGAAAGCCGGTAAAGTTTAAAGTGGATATGTCGAGAATGTAATGACCAAAAACACACTTCTAATCGACCTTTATAAGCTAGTTGTATATAAATTGAACGGAATATTGATACATTAACATAAGAGAAGCTCCGCCTCCGCTGGGCCCCGTGACCCCCGCCTCCGTCGTGGAGGTAAACCTGTGTGCCAATTTGCTTATAATCATAGATGCGCAAGACCGTACGAAGTGGAAGATGAAACACTGGTTCCCAGAATCGGAGGTGAAAGCTTCGGATATGATTTGAACTGATAATGTTGATAAATTTAACAAAAGCCCTGGAACTATATTCATCAAAACCTACGTTCAAACTAGTCATATAATAGAATAAACTTTTACTAACCACGATAAACCGCTCCATCTAAAAAGAAAAACATTTCTGAACTGTAAATTACAATCAAATGATACTATTAACGAAATCAAACAAACATCATTATATTTAGCGATACTCTAACGCTGAGAGCTAGCAGTGCTTATAACAAACACGTTCAAAATTAAAATATTACGAAAATAAACAAAGGACCTGGCTTTGTTTATTTTACTTATGATGCTATATCGCCGTTCGTCGAAGACGAGCGCCGGCGCACCATTCCACACACCATACATTATCTCACGCACTATTCCAATATGATTCGTATTTCGAATGTAGAATTCGAATTTGAAAATAAACAAGAAATTAATAAATTGCATTGTTTCTTTTTGAAACGTTCTAAAAACAAACAATTTTGTGGGAAATTATGAATTGAATTTGTTATTGTAAATAGAGATTGTAATTTATAGATTAGTGAAATTACAACACTTGTTATTAGATAAGAAACATCATGATTTAGTAAGAATGGATGGAAATAAGTATAATCATTTTCAAGTTTGTTTTTAAGAAAACTTTAGCTCAAAGTAAAAACCTTTTCGTTTGATGCATGTGGAATTTGTCATCCTCTTTCCCTCTAAGGTAGGCAAAGACAACATATTTCGGTTTTTTACGTTCATATTTTTTTTATATAGGTATATGCTCACCAGTTACATATCGAGCAGGAATGACTTTGACTTTTCTTTTTAAATCATAAGCCTGCAATAAGTTCAAAAATGTTCCGTTTTCATTTTAACTTGTTTCAAAACGTTCGTAATAAATCAAAAACCAATAACCTTGTATAAACATGTTTCATCATACCTAAAATATATGATAATATGAAAATAAATATAAGTAATTATCTTATTAGCGCCATCGACGGTGACGTATATAAAACTGACCTCGTTTACCGCATGTGAATTTTAATTCCATTCATATTTCAATCATCTCAAACTTTATTCCGTCACGTTGGCTACAGCCACACAGCTGTGGCCACCGTCCGTCTCCGTCTGATCGTGAATTATGCCCCAATTGTTTGTTTTCATTACCGGCTCTCGTAATCCTGTTTATTTCTTGTTTCATATTTTTTTTCTGTACACTCAAAATAGATGATTTGTTTGTAAAGCGTGAGAATTTTGAAAGGGCATGTCGACGGTGGATTTTGTGATTGAAACTTCATGTAGGTGGTCCGATTTAACACGTAAGTGCTTACTTCTATGTTTCGATTATATTATTTTGGTTTGTTTAAGTTTGTTTATGTTTTATATTCAAATGTTGGGAATCGGAAGTTGTAATTTGAAATTCGAAGATCTATTATTTCCGTAAAGTTATAGGTACTTAGAGGAACAAACTGTGCGAGTGGCAAGCGTAATTTTTCCAAAAACCCAGAAGTGAGAAAGTGACAGAGTATATGAATGGTCAAACACTTTTTTATAAACTAAGTAAAACGGGTTGAATAGAGATCGAAGGGTGAATATCAATAAAATTATCAGCTAAATTCTGTTGTTACTTTCTTTCGAGCGAGAAGAACTAGTTCATTGTTATTTGCATAGTCATTGGAATATTTTAAATAATTTATTTTACAAAAAATTAACTAAGCCCCATTACAGATATTTCGTGATTCTGTTATTACAATGAACTAGTCCAAATTTTCGCTCGAAAGAAAGTAACTAGGTATATAATTAGCTTACCCTTCATTTTAATTCACCCCGTTTTACCCGGTACTGAAACAAAAACGGACCCTGTACTCTGAGGTGACAGCTTCAGATGCGATTGGGATTAACGTAATTATGATAATAATAATAATATGATGAATGATGATAAGTGCTAGTTGGAATATTAAAAAATTCTAGCAAACGCCTGATTAAAAATGCGTTTCTCACTCATTAAGCACTACTAAGCAGATACTATTATAGATAGGCGTCACATCATTTGAAAAATTTGCCAACGAAAAAAGTATGTTAAGTATATGACTATTTTATGTACCGTGCACCTCAATAGGATGTTATCTATAATTCTTAAGATTTATAATTCTATAATCCAATCTAAGTCTACTTTTAATCAAAAGTAACATACCTAGATAGCATTAATAAAATAAATTAGATCGATTTCTTGTTTCTTTTAAGAAAATAAATAAACTCATGCAAGTAGCATCCTAATCTTAATTACATTAATAAGTAGACTCATTATCCAGTAGCTTCTAAGACTAGTAATTGTGTATAATTTAAATTTCGAAATGTCCCGGAACATAACGGACCCACTACGTACAAAAAAAATATTTAGAAAATAACGTCTACCTTGTACCACAGACATTCATGATGAGTTTAACTGTATTTTACAAGAGCGAAAAAAGTTAACACGTTCCAGACCCAATGTCTACACGTGGCCTTTATCTTATCTAAGGGTTGGTTTTACAACCCTTAACTCCACACGTAAGTGCGTAACGTCAAAAAATGGTGTTTTACCGTCATCTTGTGCAATTTATTTGCTTAAAATACATTTTTACGTTAGTGTTGATATTTTTTGTGAGGTTTTAAAATATTTTTAACTTGGAATAAATTTTTGAACGTGTTTTGCTGAAGTAGTTCATGGCAGCATTTGAAGCTTTACCAGTCCGGTTAATTCAACTTGACCCTTCAACTCGACATAAAGGTGGGCACTGAGGATCATCGATAAGCCCATACTCACAGGCAGTGTGGAACCTCTCAAGCTCAGGAGGACCTGTTGTTCCTGAGATTGACAGTGTATGTCCTCATTTTCCTATAAAGTCAACTTGACCTTGATAAATACACACATAACTTCGAAAAGCATCAGAAAGTCATTGGTGTGTGCCATGTTAATACCTAGGATCGAACCCGAGACCTCGTCTCAGCAGTCCATTACCCATACCACTAGGCTACCGCATGCAAAATTTTAAAATATCAACGAAAAATCTATTTCCTTAATCCAAATATCAGGATAAAATATCCTTTACCGACGAACATAGTCACAACACATTACCAAGGCGAACATATGTGTCACATTCGAGTGGAGCGAGATATTTTGGAACATTTGCTAAAATTTTCGACAAGATTTATTACCACTCTTGAGGTGAAGTGCTTATAAGGATATATTTTTTAACTCGAACTCTTTGAAGGAATGTTTTGTTCATGTTCTCTTACTTTCTATATTAATTTGAGGTAATTTGGAACGTGTTAAGTTTAACTATTGTATGGGTATGAATCCCGACTATCATATTATGTGGTTCCTTAAATTAAATAAATTCTTACAAGATCGACAAAATGAGTGTGACGCCCCTAGTATTGCACAATGTCTATAGGCCACCGAAAATACTATTCATCAGATGGACACATTATCTGCCACCCAAGTAGGATAAAAAAAATTAAGAATATTTTGCAACCGATATTACCAATATTTTTCTAACCCTTCCAGCTAACCTCATAATGAGCTAGACTAATGTTTGGAGTGGATTCTCGTCGGTAATGTGATCGCCAGAATTCGAACCCGGGTCATCGCGATCACAAGCCCGGCTCCTTAACCACTAAGCTACCGATGCAGTATCTCGTGTCTCTACACCGTACTTACACTGCTGTTACGTTTAAAATTAAATAGATAAAAAGAAATTTCAGTTATATTTAAAAGTGCAGCATTAACAAACTAATAGTAATTAGTGAACTTTGAAATAACAGAACATTTCGAAACATTCAAGTGTAGAAGCTGTTAGTTTTTTTAAGCGCCGGTCTGCTAATTACCACAAAAAATATAGCCCACCCCAGTTGGGTCATCAATCTGCATTGACATGTTGGCCCCGCTTTACCCCGCTTTATTGTTTTAAAACGTTAATAAATTCGATTTTATTTTTAAGATGACATGGTAGGTCGAATTACTGAAAGATGGAAGTTACATTGAAGATATTTGTAATTAGTAGTTTTTTCTTAATATTTAAGTCATCAAATTGACTGCACCTCCCCTGATAGTAAGCAGGGTTGCAGTCCAAAACATGGAGGCCGCCGTTACAGGTGCTGTCCCCGTAATGGAGGGTGGTGGAACGAAATTTTTTCCGTTTTCGGGAGCGTTCCCCTTCTATTCCGCATGAAACACTGGTTCCGTCAATAATGACTTAAGAGTTATATGGTGGCATCAGAGGCCCACCTCGGAACCCGACGACCCTATACAAAACATGGCACTTTATTCCCGTGCGGAAATTCCTTCGGATACCTCTTCGCCGAACCTACCATCAGTTGGAGAGGGTGAGGTAGTCTTTGACATATTCATCACGCCATGGTTGACCCAAAATTCGAAAATTAGTACATATTCAAAAATATATCACCGCAATTTATCAGCTGTACTTTCACTTGTGAAATCCGCCCTAAATACATGACAACTTTCAGACATTATGTCCAGAAATATTTACAGGTAATATATTCAAGCATCATTTAGTTAAAAATGAAAAAGATAAAAGAGTAACCACGCTTGAAGATGAGAAAACATCGGAACGACTGGCTGCGCGTCACTCATCGGTTCGGGAACAGCGTCGCCATTGCTTGGAGCGTTTGCCGACGATAGATGGATGAATGAACGCTATCAAAGGCGCATGATCACAACGCGAAGAATCTGAGTCATGATCAGCTACCTATTAGTTAGTTTGACGTTGTGGAATGTCTCAGGTATACTTTGAGTGCGATAAATATAGATTGACGAGCTGGTACAAGCGTGGATTTTGTTTTGGTGATATTTGGTTCTACTATTTATCACAACATAGTTTATTACAATGTCGCATTCTCTGTTCCCAAAAGGACTCTTCTATGTTCTTTCCTGCTTTTATCTTTAAAAGTACGCAACGGATTTTGATGTGTTTTAGAGAGATTGAAGAGGGTGGTTTATCATGCTACAACAAACTGGTGCGGAGCAGAAGTGAAAAAAATCGCAAAAACGGGGTGACGCAGACAAAGTTGCGCGGGTCAGCTAGTAAACTATAAATAGATAGTTTGATTCACATTTAGTGGAGCGCACTTTGATATCGCAATTGGAGTTGCGTAACGTTTTTTATTCAAATGTAAGTGAAAATACCTAGATATTTAGAGTTTCTAAGTGTATGCTCCTCATGAAGTTTGTTTAAATACGTAATTTCATTATCGTTGTTACGGTCGAAAAGTCATTAATAAAAATAAAAGATTTAATTTTGTGTTCTCTGGAACTAAGAAAGTTTTTACTTATTTGTAAAAAAAATACAAAATATACCTAAGTCAATTACATTAATATGAGAATACTTATGTCCTCAATCAGTAGCATCGTATCACTCCGGATTTACTCAGCACTCACTAGTGTCGTTATTTTAATAATTTGATCATTAAGTTTGTCTCAACTTATAAGAAAAACGCGATGTCAAAGTCTCGAAAATGGTTGAGAATACCGTTTTTTCAAATCCTTTTAGTTTTGACAGATCGGGATGGAATTTTGATAATTCTCTTATATTTTCCTGAAGTAGGACTACCCTATCACCTTTTTATTTTACTTTTATAGTGGGGTTAAGACCATTAGCGTCCGTCAACGTACTAGAGTAATATGGTTAAAATGGGTCAAACAGTATCTCTTATTGTAGTGTCATACTCGTACATTTATTTGTTTAATTTGCTAGAATTTACATTTCTTTTACAAGATACAGTACACTAATATAATATAAGTATAATAATGGACGACTACAATCTAAGTCTGAATCACGCTATGAAAGTAGGTATATAGTAAGATTGAAATAATATTACCCGAGAACTCGATTTCGGTCTGGGACCTAAATCGAAATTTCGGGTTATTTCTTAACTTGGTTGATTCATTTTCAGAATTAAATCTACCGCCGAGCGTCGTTATATTCGTTTAAGATAACTTAAGATAAGATCAAACGCGATATAACACTTCATAATGAGAGATTAATGTTAGAAATTCCACATTCGCTGAAAGACATACGTCCAGCTGCGTTTTCTTAAGATAACTAAATTCATGCAAGTCATTAGGCATGCAAAAAATGTGCATGTCTTTTATGCCAGCGTCTTGGTGGGTCCAATTTTGAGTTCCTAATACACTTGATGATAGATCTTGTAAGTAATAAAATTTAAAAAGTTATGGAACACATTTTAAAAATATTGACACTGTTCTCTATGGATGGAACGTGTATATGTTTTTTAAAGCCGTGTCTATGTTCGCTAGTGCTGATTAACTTGAATATTATTAAAAAATTGCAGTATTGTATCTACCAGTGGTGAGCAGATGAAAATGTTTAGAAAAAGTTTGTCAGTGAACTTCCTACCTGGGGAAAAGATGATGAGCCAAGAAGAGTACCTACACAAAAATCTATTCTATGTAGGTATACACTTTAGAGCTTAAAATTCGACTTCGATATATTACACGAACTAAACTTAGTTTACAGAAATTTCACACTCATATACTCAACATATGGACTTCAACACTGAAACATAATCACTAACTTCTCTATAACACTTACTGCTTTCAAGTTTGAATCATTCGACAGTATAGACTTCTACCAAACATTCCGTGAAACAAAAGCTGGACTTTGACATATGCACGGCGAGGTGCCAATACGAGACACATTCGTTTTGCATTTGATCGATTCTAGGTGACGATGGGCACAAAAGACATGCATTGACACTAGGCTGGATCACTGACCGTCGAGCTGGCGCGGCTGCTGCCATTCGCCCCGCCACTCTTGTCCCTCCATCACATTTCCTCACCGACGGCCGATTATTTTTTCAACGCGACACAATAAATCAGTTTTCTGTGCGTTAATCAAGTTATGCGGCGCGCGCGCAGACGGCGGCGCGAGAGAAACGTTTCTGTCGTCGGCGCACGTCGGCAATGCCGAGCCCGCCCTCAACCGCCCACCGCCCAATCGCATGAGCTTTTATTCTCGCCTCGCTTCATCCACTTTATTTATTTTCATGTGAATTTATGTACTACAGTGTTTGTTCATTCGACATTACCTGTGTACCCACTGCTAGGTAGACGAATGTTGTCGATGATGTACGTTTTGATTTAAATTTTAAGCTTGCATACCTATTTATGTCTTCCATTTGTGGGTAGATGTTATCCAGAGGCGCTTTGTTGAGTCTAAGTTATAATTTAAAAGTCAATATTGTACAGTTGCATATTGCCCATACGTTAGCCGATAAAGTAACTGCAGACATATTTAAAGCATGCAGCCTTCGTTAAAAAGAATTGTTTATTTTAGAATTACCTAGACCGTCTAGTGCTAACAGAGATTGTACCTGGGAGTCGTAAAATATAAGAAAAACAAAGGTATTAAGTAGTAAAGTGTTTCTGGAAATACTTAAAAGAAGCATGTCGATGCAGGGCGTAACTAACTGTGAAATTATTCAAGTCAGCAAAATTGAAAAACTATTAGAAACTTAGTACAAGATGTTGCAAATTAGAAGGCGGAATTTACTAAGGAATTGTTACCCTAGATAATCAATCAGTCAATATTAGCCTATTACAGTCCATAGCTAGACATAGGCCTCACAAAATGTTGGAAGGTTTGGGCCTACTATTTCCACACTAGCCAGGCGGGTTTTATTTCAAATTTTCTTTCCCTTGCAACAACACTAACATAACATAACATAAACTCACGCCTATATCCCAGAAGGCAGAGGTGCTAGCACCTACATTATGCCAGTTTATATTTTAGGTCCCAAGGTGGCGTGCCAATTGCCATTAACCGGGTACTTAGTAGTACTTAGTAGTAGTACTTAGACTGTGCAATTGGGTTGCTAGCTTCCTGCAGGGGCGCCGTATTCGCGTTCTCTGTGATGGACGAGCATCGGAGTTCCTGCAGGTAAATGCTGGTGTGCCGCAGGGGTCCGTCTTATCACCCACTCTCTTTCTTCTGCATATCAATGACATGCTGTCCACCGGCAGCATCCACTGCTATGCAGACGATAACACTGTACACGGGAGCTACCACGGACATTCTGCGGCCTAGCAGTCCGATATAGCGGAAAAGAGGCGACTTCTTGTCACTGGGCTTGACCGGATCCTCAATCACGTTTTCCAATGGGGATCTGAGAACCTGGTCGAGTTCAATGCCAAGAAGACGCAGGCATGCGCGTTTTCAGCAAAGACATCTCCTTTCCTTCCTCCTCCCACTCTTCAGAGCACACCACTGCCATTACAGGATAACCTCAATATACTCGGTATGGACGTGCGCTGCAAACTGAACAACAAGAACTATATCGAGAGCATCATCAAAACAGCTTCGCGTAAACTCGGAGTCTTGAACAGAGTGAGACGTTTTTTCACGCCGGAGCAGCGGTGTCTTCTTTATAAGACACAAATTCGCTCCTGCGTGGAATACTGCTCGCATCTCTGGGATGGCTCCGCAAAGTACTTATTAGATGCTCTCGACAGGTTGCAGCGACGTGCGGTCCGCATTATTGGGAGTCCTGAGGTCACAGAGTCCCTCGAGCCTTTGCAGATGCGTAGAGATGTTGCGTCCTTGGCAGTATTTTACCGTCTCTACCATGGTGAATGTTCTGATTAGCTCTTCCAACTAATCCCACCCTCCCCTTTCCTACACAGGACAACGCGTGCAGGGCTTAGGTGTCACTCGCATACGGTACAGAATATTCCATCAAGAACCAAGCGGTTCGGTGAGTCTTTTCTCTGCCGTACCATTAAGTCCTGGAATTCCTTGCCGGCGCACGTGTTTCCTTCTTCCTACAGTCCCGGGTCCTTTAAGCGGGGCGTGAAAAAGCATCTGATGAGGCCGTCAAGCTGAGCGCCACCATTGTAGCACTGAACGTGTTTGCAATGGTGACCCTCTTTCATGGGACTTTGCCTTCAGCTTAACATCTGGCGAGGTGAAGTCAAATTGACGTGCCATAGATAAAAAAAAAAAAAAAAACTTATAAACTTACGATAAATACACACATAACTTCGAAAAGCATCGAAATGTCATTGGTGTGTGCCATGGTCAAACCTGGGATCGAACACGAGACCTCGTCTCAACTCTAGCTGGTAGTTTATTTGTATGCTTAACTACCCCTATTTAGTAAAAAGGTTTATAGTAACCTGCATAGGGTGAAGTGAGGTCGGCTCAGCTTATCTTAACAGAAGCAGGCCGCGGCGTTGATACGGGTTGCCCCGTCCTGATCCGGGGAGAGTTAGAGACCGTAACCTTGGGTCAGACGGAGCGTGAAAGATAAGCCAGAGGCTACCTCACCCTCAGTAATTCGCATACCTCGGACAACAAAGGCGTATCTGGAAAACACCAACTTTACAGGAGAGCCAAAAAACAGTTTGTTTCTGGAATATTAACTGAACTAATAATGATAGTACTTAGTATCATATACCATAAGAAGCCTCTGAATGAGCTCTTTCATATGTATTTACTGAAATTATAGATAGATTTACTGTTTTCATAGTACAGGGAAAATTAACAATTACCTAATTATTGTATTAGGGTTTTCCTTAAGTAAATGTTGGTAAATAAATATACACCTTTTTTGCTGTTCAGGTATAAACAAAACATGAATCTTATGTAAACAAACGCTTTTATTGCTTGTTTTTTCTCGTGATATACCTCGGAGCTTTTAGTTTTAAGTACTTATAGCACGTTTATTTTTGAAAATAAATAATGAGTAAGTTTATATAAGTATATATTGCAGTGATAATTTATTTAAATTTTATATGGTATGTGACACGCATATTTATTGCACGGGGAAATATTTTACAGAGTAATACATATTTTCTTACATTTTCATAATAACAAAAAATAACTTCACATTCTAATTGGAGAATTGTGGGTATTTAATTTGTTATGATTTTATAATTACTGTACAATATATAAAAAAGAGTTTGGTGATTAATCGCAGGATTAAACAAGATTATATATATCTTTTAATATTTTTTTTATTTTGTACTTATTTTGCTAACTATAACAATTTTTTACATCTATGAAAGTTACAAAACGAAAAATATTAATTCTCATTATTATATTTCCACAACCATTGCTATATGTAAACAATAATAAAATCAGAATGGCACGCAACGATCTTTAAAACTTCGGTAAGGAACTTTTACATAATTATCAAGTGATAGAACGTCAATCAATCGGGTACAATAATACTAATATAAAAGTCTTTTTTTATACCACTTAGGTGGCAGACAAGCACACGGCCCACCTGATGAAAAGCGGTCACCATGGCCTATGGACGTTTGCAACACCAGAGGCGTCACACACGCGCTGCCTACCCTGTAGTAACTTTTTGAAGAACCCCATATTGTAGTCGCTTGGGAAAACCACGGCAGGGAGTTCATTCCACAGCTTGAGTGTCCGCGAGATGAAACTCCTTTCATACCGCACAGTGCGCACCGTTTCCGGTCGTAGTGTATGAGGATGAACTCCCTCTCTATGGCGAGCGGTGCGATGATAAAAAGTAGGTGTGGGCATCATGTCAAACAATTCTTCTGAACACAGGCCATTATACAGGCGGTAGAACACAGTGAGGCGAAGTCCCTCCTGATGTTCAGAGGTTCCACACCGCCTGAGAGTATGGGATTGTTGACGATCCTCAGCGCCCGCCTTTGTACCGAGTCAAAGGGGCCGGCATGCAGGCGCCCCGGCAAAGAGGTGACAGCAGTACTCCATGTGGGGCCGAATCTGTGCCTTATAAAGAACGAGTCTTTGCTCCACAGTGATGTACTGCTTCGCCCTGTTAAGCACTCCAAGTTTCTTTGATGCCAGCCTAACCTTGTCCTCCAAGTGACTGCGGAACTGGACATCGCTGGATTATCGACACCAAGGATCCCGGTACTCGAGGAGATGGTGAGCGGTGAGTTCAGGAATTGGGGCGCCACAATAAATGGAGTTTTCTTAGCGGTGAATGCACATACTTGTGTCTTAGTGGGGTTAAATTGGACCTGGTTTAGTCGTCCCCAATCGGATACTCTGGTGAGAGTAGTCTCGATTTCAGACACAAGTTGTTCGCGACTTTCCTCCACTTCAGAGGGAGGGATGTTTGCACGGCCCGTGTAATATATTAGGCGTCCCCGGTACTGTCGTCTGCATAGCAATGGATGGCGTCATCAGACAGCATATCATTGAAATCCAGCAGAAACAGGGTCGGGGACAGGACGGAGCCTTGCGGGACACCAGCGTTGTGTCCATGCGGTCCGAGCATTTGCCATCGGCGACGGCTTGGATGCTTCTGTTGGACAAAAAGCTGGCAATCCAGAGGGACTGTGCGAACGCACAGTCCCTCTGAGAGTCCGTACGATGGCAGCTTCGCTAGCAGACCTCTGTGCCAGACGCGATCGAAGGCCTTCGCTTTGTCGAGGCTGACAGCCAGTGCCTCACCCTGACTCTCGATGGCTTGCGCCCAGCGGTTTGTGAGATACACAAGAAGGTCACCGGTTGAGCGACTATGACGGAAGCCGTACTGACGGTCGCTCAATAAATCGTTACCCTCAAGGTATCTCAGGAGCTGTGTGTTTATAACACGCTCCATTACCTTCGAGAGGAGGGAGGTTATAGCGATAGGCCTGTAATGGGACGGGTCTGTTCTGTCGCCTTTCTTTGGGACAGGGTGCACGAATTCTGTCTTCCACGAAGCCGGGACTCGTCTCTTGGAGTAAGAAAGTGCGAAAAGTCGTGTAAGTACTGGGCACAACTCAGGAGCGCACTGCTTGAGCACTATTGCCGGTATACCATCCGGCCCACTCGACCTCCGAATGTCTAGGGACTTTAGTTCCCGCCGAACCACCCGTTGTGTGAATTTAACATCTGGCATGGTTATACCACACCAGGGGATAACAGGTGGTTCGGCACTCCCCTCATTCATGGTTGAGTTTGACGCAAAGAGTTGGCCTAAAATATTACTATAAGGATATCTCTTAAATACCTCTTGCACTTTCACTCTGTAAAAACCCATAAACAAATGGCTATTTCATGTAGCAATTGCCTTGTTTCTGCAGAATCTCGTATATAGTAAAATTCAGCACTGAGTACTTAGGAATTTTTAGGATTGAGTACACATACGTTTCAGAATAAGTTTAACAATGACGCTTAAGTGAAGTTACGAAAAATGTATTCGAAAATATACCGTGCAATAAAGGAGTAAGTAACTTACCAGTACACATCTTTTAATTTGACTGGATCAATAAAGACTGGAATGCAATTACGTATGGTTTAAATAAATTATGCATCGAGCAACTATATTTACGTTTTCTTTGCCAGTTAATTATGACATTTCTTACAGAAGTAGCTTTTGTATTTTTTTTAATTATTTTCATGGATTTTGTAAGGAAAATTACGAAAAAAATATGGAACATGAGTCGAAGTATTTTACATCGAATGGTGAAATAATAAAAAAAACGCGTATGTGTATACACGCCTTTATTGTCCGAGGTATGCGAATTGCTGGCTCTAGAAGGCCGTGCGGTTTTAGTCGGTTCAAGTCCAACAGTTTTTCCAATTAATCCCACCCTCCCGTTTCCTACACTGGACAACACGTGCAGTGCTTAGATGTCACCCGCATACGGTGCAGAATATTCCATCAAGAACCAAGCGGTTCAGTGAGTGTTTTCTCTGCCGGACCTTTAAGTCCTGAAATTCCTTACCGGCACGGACACGTGTTTCCTTCTTCCTACAGTCCCGGGTCGTTTTAGCGGGGCGTGAAAAAGCATCTGATGAGGCCGTCAAGCTGAGCACCACCATTGTAGCACTGAACGTGTTCCGCTGGCTTCGGCGGAAGTGGTTAACGAGGGGATTTCCGCACGGAAAAGAAGAAAAGAGGTCGGCTTGAGTTGCGAAGATCTTGATGACGTCCCGTACATATTGGTCATACCTACACAGACGTTAACTTAAATCTCACTGTCTTTTAGCCTTAGCGCTTTTTCATCCAGATTCAACAGACAGCCAGTTCATCTCGCCACAGATCTAGGTATAAATTAAAACTACATTTTCTTAGAAACATTGTTTGTGAATCTCAACACAATATTGACTTTAGCAGACTATGATTTTGGCCGTCACTCGCCACATAAGTGCGGGCTGTTTACGCTTATACGATAAGTATCGAGATGAGAGGTCTGCGTTCATTGGCGGTAAACACTCGTTGCAGCTACTGATTCACAGGTAGGAATGTTATTGTAAACAGTCTTGTGTATTAGTTTATCAATGGTTATTATATCAAAAGCCTGAAGTTCATAATATCGATTTTCATAACACGATGACAATGTAAAATACCGAAGTACAAAAAAAATATCGAAGATCAAAATCAGATTTTTAGTAGGTATTTTGGATGGTTATAAATAATTCACAAGGACTAATTTTAATTATTTAGTAAGTAATTAGTACAGGTTAACTGTACGTATTACGTGTAGTTATATTTTTGATGTAAATTGTATTTAAACTACACGCTTACAGTACCTATTCGTACTTATTAACTATGTGCATCAGGTAAATTAACGTATTAACCAGAAAAAAATGAAAGAAAGAAAAATAGAAAAAATATTCATTTGAGAGACACATAATGTACAGAAAATCAAATAAAAACTTAACATTTTAATAAGGTGGTTACATTCAATACACATCATAAGCTCTTAAATGGGCCACAATCTCAGTATGAATGCTTCCCACACCAAGGTATGCGAAACGCTGGCTTGGATGAGACGTACCTAACTGAGTCAAATCTATTGCAAAAATGACATTATTCATATGACATTGTTTCTTGCAAGACTATCAATCAACAAGCAATCATTCTAACACAAATACAGACTAACTATATTTACTCACGTCATTCATGCTGTTAGAAGTCTATCTGCGTTAATGTTGACTCTGACTTCCAAGAATATGTGTCTCCACATCGGAATAGTGGCTCCAATTAATTAAAGATTTACATACATGCATACATACATATATTAGGGGTATAGGGGTATTAAACACCCAGATTTTCAGCCCCACGTAATAGGGGGCAAGCCTATTACCGCCAATCGGCCACTTTGTAAGAAAATGGGTACGCCGAAAATAACTTCCTAACCGAAAATGTTGCAGCTAAATTAAACTGGATTTTTTTTTTACTCTATTCCTTGCTATGAAACCATTGCAAGGAAATTAATTACGTGCTGAGCCGCACAAGCACTACCAATTAACGATTGATTGACATTTATAAAATAGTCATTATCATCCTTGTGTTAATCTTAGTCGCTTCTCAAGTCGCACCGTAGTCCGAGATCCGCCTTTTCCAGTCTAATGAAATTTACACATTAGTATAATTATTATATTAGACAGCTTGTGGTGTAGCGGTAGTGAACGCGACTGCTACGCAGGTGCGGGTTCAATCCCCGCTCAGTGCGAATATTTGTATGCATGAACGTGGCTATTAGCATTGGTCTGCCGTCGGTCCCGGTTGACATACGAACATCTAAGGCAGTCGTTGTGTGGTTGGAGCCCTAAGAAGTCAACAACTGCTATAACTGCAGTAGGTACCTTTTTTTTTTATCTATGGCACGTCAATTTGACTTCACCTCGCTTGATGTTAAGCTGAAGGCAAAGTCTCATGAAAGAGGGTCACCATTGCATACCCGTTCAGTGCTACAATGGTGGCGCTCAGCTTGACGGCCTCATCAGATGCTTTTTCACACCCCGCTTAAAGGACCCGGGACTGTAGGAAGGAAACGCGTGCGCCGGCAAGGAATTCCAGGACTTAATGGTACGGCAGAGAAAAGACTCACCGACTACACTACCACTACCACTACCGACTACAATATCGCCTTTACCTTAATAAAATATTAGTCTTAGATTATTTATATAATATCCCTATAAGCTATGGAGACCGCAATGGCAGTCGCTTCACGGAAATCGAATATCGAATTCCGATCGCAAAAGAAGCCATCTTATGAAAAATAAGAAGAATTGTTACTTGTCTTGGAAGATTGATTTGAAGTAACCCTTAGTTCTATTTATCGTATACTAAACTGCTGGGCCATGCAAAGCCATTAAATTTATGTTTATTACGATTTTACAGACACATTTATGCAGATTTATGAAACAGCTTTAATTTCCAAATAAATGTTTCTTCAAATAGGGGTTAAATCATAAATTATTATAAATATTCGAAATAAAGTTGTAACTAAAGAAATAAATATGTTTTATCCACTTTGATAGCATCTAATAAAGTTATGAAATATTTTTCGTGCTCTAAATTCGGCGGTAGAGGTGACACTTTATATAAAATATTGTCATAAATAAAAAAAATAAACATTTAATTAGGTATCTATACAGTAGGTATACCTACAACAAAAACCCTGTCCGATATAAGAGGTACCTACATCATAGATATACTAAAATAGGTACTTACCTATAGCAAAATATTAATTTTTATTTATTTACTTCGTACATATATCCATCATTACAGGCAATCCCTAATGCGACAGAATAGTAACATAAATAAGAAAAAATATGTAGTTACCTACCTACTTAAAATGAAATAAAACAAAAACAAAAATGATTATTTTGCCTGAAATTGTAATGAAATTTGCCAATTTTTTTAAAATGTTCAATTTTTGAAATCTGAACATAAACAAAATTAATACTTAGGTAGATACTTGGGGTCCTCCCACCACCTCTTAAAAATAATGTTATTTCAATGTTAATTTATTTCTATAGTGAAATTCCGTTAGCGTCCGTCAGGATTCACAGGATACTGGGAAGAGGGTCATCTCAAAAGAGATGTCCCCGAGTCTGCCGGGGTGCGATTGATATGTCTTGTATAATCTCACCTCCGGCAATCAAGGACCCATGGACGGCGTGCGTTTTGGTCGGTTCGAGTCCGACATAATCACCTCCGCTGATTTTAGTAGAGGTGGTCTACGTGGGGCTTTTGCGCACGATAAAAAAAATACACAGGATACTAGTGGTACATGGTTACAATGAGTCTAACAATATCTCTTACTGTAGTAGATACATTTATTTGTTTAATTTGTTTGAATTTGCACTTAGGCACAAGATACAGTACACAAAAATCGATGGACGTCAACGTTTCTAATTCGAATCACACTATGAAAGTAAAATAAATTTGAAATAAGAACTTGGTCGATCGAGTCGTCTCGAATCGAGTCATCTCGAGACCATGGACATAGTCACGTCCGAATCGTCGGGGTAAATAAACATCATCATCATCATTCCTTGGTAAGATTCTGATATAGATACGTTTAATCGAAAAAGATGCTGATTCTTATAAACAGTAGGAGATGTAGTAGGTATACCTATTGCAACCCGAATGCTCTAACCAGTAACATCTTCCGCAAATCTCCCCTTTAACCGTTTAAATAAGAAAGAAGTTCTTAATTCGACCCAATTTTTTATTTTGTATTTGTTACCGTAGAATTTTATCTGCAGAAGATTTTGCAGCATTACCTATTGTGTTCTACCTACTGCTTAATCATAGAGTTCTGCGGATATAGGTAGTTGAACTGCAAATAAAACAGACAAATCTCAGTTTTTTAAAAAGGTGTAAATAACAATAAAATATTACTTGATAATTTAATAATACTCGAATTTATGATGCACCTAACATGTTTGCTACCATGTATCATTAAAAAACAAGTAACGTTCGTATATCATAAAAATATTTTACGAAGCTAATTCATTTTTATTAGCACATTATTTTTTATTCGAAACTTTCCTGTCGATTGATATCCGAATGGAACATAAAAACATAATATTTCATAATCTTTTATTCTATTATCTGTATCATCATTACTAATGTTCGAAGAAAAAGCTTTTTAGGAAAGTGCTAGTGACCAACATATGGTTGTCTCCCTCTAACGCATATATTGATATAAGTAAAGAGTAAGAGAGTGCGATGATAGGTGGAGTTTAGTCGTGTAGATCAACCCACGATGATCGTTCAGGAACAGTTGAGTTAAAAAATAAAACAAATGATTAGTTAATAGGTTGTTTAATGTGGCAGTCTATTTGAGTACTGAATGCAAAGAATTAATACTTGGTGAGTCATTTGTCAAGATGTGGTTAGCAAAATCAATTCAAGTCATTAGAACTACTTGTGAACAGCCATTATTATCTATTTGGGTTCTTATTGCGTCTTGTTTGATGACACTATATATTATTATTATTCATCTTTACATTAGTTCCAGTGGTATCCGAATCGGCAGTAGCTTAGTGTTTAAGAAGTCGGCCGTATCGAGACTAAGGCCCGGTTTTGAATTCTGACTATTACACTACCGGTGTAAACCCACTCCTAACACAAGCTATTGAGCTTAACTGGAGGGGTTAGAAGGAATATTAGTAATTTCAGATGGTAATATTAAAAAAAAAAAGAGGTCCTAGCAGGTCTTGTCTTATCTTATCTTATGTTATTGGGGTGCGTGCTCTAGAGCTTCGCGGACACTTCGACCCTATTGGATCCTTTGTGTCGACCCCATCCTGGCTCCTAGGTTAGAGGAGGGATAGCCCTCTCTATCAAGGCGGCTACTCCTCTCAATCGCAGGTAGTCGGGTTATTTTATTATAGAAGTTTTGCAGTTAGAATGAATACCTACGGTCCATCACGGTTTAATGATTATCTCACCTATTGGTAAGTGATGATGTGGTCGACGGTGGAGCACGCTTGCCCAGAAGTAGGTAACCTATTCAATCTGGTCTCGAAGACTTTCCGAAATTCTTGAAGGTCCGGCAACACAGATCTGGGCGTTCCAGTCTTTGACTGTTCGCATGCCTAATGACGTATCACCAAATCGTTTGGTACGTATGAGTGGAATGTCCACCATGTAGCGATGACTTGTTGCTCTACCTCTAATTGTTCGGAGGTGAAAGGAGTTTCGAAGAATCAGGTTGTGCAACTCCAGAGTACGCTCCCTGAAATGCATCCGATAAAACACCCACTAGTAAAACATTAAGTCGGGACAACCATACCTACCATTAAAGCGCTCCAAACAAACTACTTCCTACAGTCCCGGGTCTTCTAAGTGGGGTGTTAAAAGGCATCTGATGAGGCCGTCAAGCTGAGCGCCGCCACTGTAATATTGTACGTATTTGTCGTACCTCTGAAAGTACGGTAAGCCGTCGGTTCAGGTTGCCACACGAAAATTATGACAGTCGTTACGGGTAGTTGGAGCCCTAAAAAGTTCAACAACTGATCCAGCTGCAATTCTTCGATATAGCCTATATCTACAGGTTGTAGAGGCCATGTCATCGCTTCAAGAAAAATATCGAGGTTCAGCGGCAACGCAGTTAGACTGGGAAAACGGAGGTAGGACACGACGGTATCTCCCGTCCGAAATGAGCTGTCCAACTGGGGAAGTACCTCCGCCCTACAGAAGACCGCGGTCATAATAACCATCGTGTTGTGTTCCCGCCGGTAAGTAGGGTAGCCAGAGCTCACTGTACCCTTCCTTCTCCTCCCCTTCCTAGCCTCCCCACCCCTTCCCAGCTCTCCCCCTTTCCCTTCAGGGTGGGCAGCGCGTGTGTGACACCCTTAATGTTGCACACGTTCATAGGCCACGGTGGCCGCTTTCCATCAGGTGGGCCGTGTGCTTGTCTGCCACCTACGTAGTATAAAAAAAAAAGCAGACCTCGGTCTGCTTCTGATGTAACCGTCATTAACTCACGTTGATGATAATGAACATAGACGGATCGCATAGAACTAGCGAATGAAGCCGCTTAAAGAGAAATTAACTAAATATAATTATTAGGTCGGATTGGAACCCAGGGGATTTCGGAGCCACATGCACAAAATAATATCGACATTATAGCGTTAGACCTGGTCGTATCCAGAACTGTCATCTCGTTGTCCGGGATCCGTTTTTTCCAGTCTAACAGCGTTGTGGCTAAAGTCGACGGTATTTTTGAGTTGCCATTGTAGTGTAGTAATTTGTTTCACGGCAGCGCCGCTACTCACTGAGAGGGTCCTCTACGGGAAGACTTACTTCTCCTCCTCTACTAATCCGCTGGTTATAGGCTATATTACTTTTTTTTTATTTATGGCACGTCAATTTGACCCCACCTCACCTGATATTAAGCTGAAGGCAAACTCTTATGAAAGAGGGTCACCATTGCAAACACGTTCAGTGCTACAATGGTGGCGCTCAGCTTGACGGCCTCTTCAGATGATTTTTCACGCCCCGCTTAAAGGACCCGAGACTGTAGGAAGAAGGAAGCACGTGCACCGGTAAGGAATTCCAGGACTTAATGGTGCGGCGGAGAAAAGACTGACCGAACCTCTTGGTTCTTGATGGAATATTCTGCACCGTATGTGGGTGACATCTAAGCCCTGCACGTGTTGTCCAGTGTAGGAAAGTGGGTATAGTAGGTAGGTATGGCCAATAATTGACATAATTATCAATTAATAGAAGAAACTATTTCATTTTTTCAAAATTCTAAACTTTAAACACAGAACTATAACAACCTCAACTGTAAATAAAAACTAAAAATATCACAAAGGTACTGTAACATGGATGCAGTGAAAAATCATGAGCTCTTAGTAGCGTGCGTTGGTTTTATTTAAGTTTAGTGTGCGCAGGCGACGACAGCGATAACGACACGGTCTTCCTGAGCCCATTTGTCTGTCAGCGGCCACTCGTGCGCCGCCGGATGCACCGCCAGAAAAACGGTTAAATACACTCACCAAATATTGTTGGAAAGTTGGGACATTTTCGTGGTCACAATAAATTAAACAGCCGTAAGTTACAATCAAATTTGTACTCATCTTATCAATAACCAGTTAACAAAAAAAATTAAATTATCTTAATTTCATTGGTCTTTCGAACCGGAAAGGAATTAGTCACCCTTTACGTTCGTCATGTTGAAGAATACTAAGCGTCGGTAGCTTAGTGGTTAAGGAGTTGGTCTTACGCTCGAGAGGTCCCGGGATCGAGTCCTGGTCATTACAGCCATTCAAGTTCCTGAACGATTCCAACTTAAAATCGTATGAAGTGATGGCACTAAACAACTACTTATCTTAAAAGCTATTGGATAATATATATACTCATTAATGTAATTAAGTTTAAAATACTACTTGAATGAGTTTACTTATTTTCTTTTTATAGAAACAAGACATCGATCTAGTCTTTACTAACGCTATTGTTACTTTTGGTTAAATCAGACTTAGGCTGTCAAATGATTGTAGATCTCATCTTAAGGTATTTAGGAACTTTTCGAGCCCACTGGATCTATATCATGGAACGCAAAAATAAAAAAGCTGCTGATGAAACCCGAAACGACTGTGCGGTTTTGATCGGTTCCAGACTGACATACTTAAGCACCCTCGTTGGCTCCGGTAGGAAGGTATCCATGGGGATCTGTAAAAAGAAACAATTATTCTATGTTATTGTACATAATATGAATAGTTAATCATGGTGACCCTACCAGTACAAAACTTTCACTGTAAACACGAAACAGTAGCGTTTGTTTACTGGACGAGCTCGTATACTGCGCAGGAGTGCGCGCACAGCGCTAAATCTGTTCCCAAACAGCCTCTTCAAACGAAAAGTTCCGAGAAAAATATTCTAAAGAAGTAATTAACGTAAACTTTGAAACTCGAGCTAATAATTTTATGAAGAAAAATTTTGTAACATCAACAGAGTAATGATGGATTGGTCTGGAAAAAAATCGTTTCTAACCCCCATAGAAGGGGCCTCTATACCAAGATGTGTAGAGGCTTTATAGCCTAAGCTAACCACACCTACAAACACAACACCACTTGATTAAAGGACTTTTTTTAATCTGCGCAAAATCCCCACGGATACCTACCACCTCCCGCCGAAATCGGCGGAGGTGATTATGTCGGACTCGAACTCACCAAAACGCACGTCATCTATGGCTCTTTGATTGCCGGAGGTGAGATTATACAAGACATGATCTCTCGCAGACCCGGGGACACCTTTTTGAGATGATCCCCTTCCCCCAATGATGTGAACCATGGTGTCCCCATCTAGCCCACGAATATGGTTGATTAAAGGACTGAAGTCTGGTATAGGTTTTGCTATCGAAGGCGGTAGTTAAATGTAAGTCCCCTTATTCTCATACTCGTAAATGAAAACCTGAGAGATGTTAAAAAATTCAAGAAATCTTTTGATCTTTTAAGATAAAAGTTTTAGAGGTATGTTATACGATGTTATTTTCTTCTACCTACTACAAGATATGTAATAAAATGGAGAGCAATATTTGACTTTCATAAATTGTAAGAAACTGTTTTTAAAGATCTGCAGACGAACGAAAGCTGCCAACATAGCCCACATAGTTAGCAAGCTGAAGTGGCAGTGGGTGGGGCACGCAGCACGAAGATCAGATGACCGTTGGAGCAGATAGGTTCTAGAATGGAGACCGCGTACTGGTAGGTGTACCGTGGGACGGCCCACCCGTCGACTGGGGTACTCGTTGGATTGAGATCGCATCCTACCGGTCGGATTGGAGGTAGATGGGGGAAATCTATGTTCGAAGTCCTATGATTGTAATGATGAATGAATGATGATTGTAACCGGAATTACTAATATTCCCTCTAAACCCTCGAGTCATTTTCAATGGCTTGTATTAGGAATGGGTTCGCCGTCGTCTGCTACGCAGGCGGCGCGGGTTCGATTCCCGCCAAATGCAAATATTTGTATTCATGAATATGTGTGTTTCCTTCTTCCTACCGTCGCGGGGTCCTTTAAGCGGGGCGTGAAAAAGCATCTGATGTGGCCGTCAAAGTGAGCGCCGCCATTGTAATACTGTAGGTACGTGTTTGTAATGGTGACCCTCTTTCCTGAGAAATTGGCCTTCAGCTTACCATCAGGCGAAGTGAAGTTAAATTGACGTGCCATAAAGCAAGCTTTATTGCCATCTTATAATGTTGCCTCTAACCATAATGGGATCTATCTCTTATATCAAGAAAGTTACTGAAGCCCTATACGGCGCGGGCGTAGCAATACCTAGTGTTCGATTGCAATGTCGCGGATCCGATTCCCGCCCATTGCAAATATCGGCATAAACCTACTTATGGCAGTCGCTCTTACCGTCTACCATCGATCACCTCAAAAAAGGGTTCTTGAAAATAAACCATAGGGTTGTATGGAAACTCAGGCTTAATCAATTAGTTTGTATGTTTGTATGCCACTTTAGTATAATAAAACTACTTTTTCACCACAGCAGCTCAAACAAGTGAGTTTTGCTGCGTAAAAACAGTGTGCAAAATGCGATTTTGCTCACTCAGTGAGACAAAGTAGTTTTTTAATATTTTTTTTTAATTTTCAATAAAGAGTGCCAACCATAGATTCAAAAAGAATTGTTCCGCGAATAACTTTCGAACTACATACACTGCACTCTGTCTTTTGGCCGTCCATAAAAAAGTTCGAGTGACAAACACAAGTATTTTGAAGGTTTTTTTTTTGTAAAATGATAAATATACAGAATATGTACATACAATAACGACCAAAAACTGAGTTGATGGCGTAGGCATTGAGATCGCCAAGAAACACAAAAAAAAAGAAAAAAAAAGGTTTTTTTTTAATTTATGGCACGTCAAAGGTCCTATTTAGAAATTCTAAATTTGAAAGATATTTGTAAAAGAATAACCATCCTATTTTATTTACATTATTTAATAATTATGTAATGTAATTGAATACCAAAATAAGTAATGCATAAGTATTTATAATGATTACTATTATCAACATTTGAAAAATAAAATGTCACGTACGCTGTTTCTGAACACACCTTAAAAATAACGGGTATAAAATTTAACTTTTAACTTTCAACTTTAAATTTGCAGAACAACAATAAGTAATTAGATTACTTAATTATTAACTTTTAAAATTTTCAGCATTATTTTAATTAATAATAGGTGTTCTGTTCTGTTAATAAGTGTTGCATTATCTTCTAAGTAATATTTCTTATGTGTTCTCGCTGCTGAAGTGAAAAGTAATGTGTGCCACACGAGAGCAAAATTATTTGCATCTCGTGCATTTGAATCCCTCACTACGCTCAGGATTCTACAGTAGAATCACTCGCTACGCTCGTGATTCAATCCTAGAATCCCTCGCTTGCTCAGGATTCAAAATCAGCACTCGCAGCAAAAAACAGTTTTGCTCTCTTGTTGCACAAATAACTATTATTTTAAGACTTCAAAAAGTGTAAGAGTAATAAATCATAGACGAAGATGATTTATGCATTCAATTTCACAATCTGTTTATTCTAATCTGATACAAACGATCGATTTCATTACGTTATTGCGTATACAAAAATACAAATAAATTTGACCGATATTCTCAGCTTGGTCAAGGTGTTTCTATTATTTTTATCAACGCAAAATATAGGGGGATGTCGTAAAACTATCGTCGCGCTTCAGGTGAACGGCCGCGCGCTTGCGCGTCGTTCGCAACCAAGATGGCTCCCATATATCCGTCATCGTAGTGGCTGATGCGCGCCAAAATAAGATTATTGGAAATTTGACAGAGACGAGCGCGTACACTTTACGATCGATGCTAGACGGGGTTTATGAGAAAATATCTGATGCTGCTGACGCATGTAAGTGCTCCATGGATATTTGTGGACACTGTAATATTATGTTCACTGGTACTTACTTATTTTGATTCATTTGTAAAGACACCTAGACCACACGTAAAACAACGGTAGATACAGTGGCGTAGCTACCAAGGGGCTAGGCGGGGCAGTGCCCCGGGGCCCTCAAGCTCAGGGGGGCCCTCGAATCCTTGCCAGAAATATCGATCGAACTGAACTTTTAGAAATTGGACGCAGCCCTACTTTAATCATGACAACTCAGTTGAGAGACATTCCAAAGTTAGGGGTGTGACACATTACACAGATACAGTATATATCTATATCGGAGCAGATATATATCTTTCAATATCGCTCTCTATATAAATTGTATGAGCTACCACACACTACACAGATAAGATATATTTTTGGTGAGCTTATTATCTGCGTATACAAAAATATGGACAGACAAACATATAGATAATGCATCATATTTAAAAATAAATAATGTCCTTACGGTCGAAAATTGGATGCATGTGTTTTTCATAGTATAGACGCTATGACAATTCAGAAAAAGATGCACAAGCAATTCTCGACCTTAATGACATTATTTATTTTCCTGCATTTCTTAAATATTCCTAGCCAGTAGCAAAAGCACTGGTAAATAATGTCGTTATGGTCAAAACCTATAACTCCTAGTTGGCTGTTTGTAACTAGGTGGAATAGACGGGTAAATCATGGATGATATTAAATTCGCCTCGGTCCTTTTTAAGCCTTATATGGTGTTCTATCCAAATTTTTGGCGTTTGAGTCAATGAAGCTAGACCTGCGTCATATTCAAAATCAGTATCATCTTCTGACGAGCTGTCTAATAAATTAAGAAGCAATAAACGCGTCTTTTTCGTAAAACGTTACTGGTAATGCACTCCCACGTGTTTTTGAAACGATCCAAGGTCCCCCGACATGACAACGCATGAATTATTTATTTTTTGTTTCGGGGGTTCTTAAAATTTTTAATTTAATTTTTATTTTATACTTTTTAAATTGTTCTTGTCAAGCCCTTTCATTTTATACCCATATTGACGGACTAGTAAACTTAGAAGGTAATTCGCTATTTGTTGGTGGCGGCCATCTTGGATTTGAAATTTGACATGAAAGTATTCTATTCATATTCTACTCGTCAAAACCTTTCATTTGACATCCATATTGAGGAAAAATATGTAGTCCACCATTTCGTAGCGACGACCATCTTGGATCAATTTTCATCAAACCTAGCTAAGAACACTTCCTACTAATTCAGCTTTTAAACAAAACAAACTACATCAAAATCGGTTCAGCCGTTCGGTAGCTACGATGCCACAAACACACACACACAGACACGTGAAGCTTATAACACCCCGTCGTTTTTACGTCGAGGGTTACAAACAAAACCGCATCAACCTTGGATTTAAACATAGTTATTGATACTTTTGCAAAAACTAAAGTTAGTACAGTTGGTAGAACCGACCTTTATCTAAGAAACCTTAGTCTATTCCCCTTGTATAACGCCATCTCTATTTCGTTTTATAAGCCAAACCCACACTAAGTAGTAAATATAATTTAAGTTGTAACTGTTTAATATTTTTATTACCTGCCCTGCAGTGCACAAAAAAAGCTTAAGTAGCCTAGCATTTTTAAAGTATTTGTACATTTCTTTATTTTTATTTCATATAGTTGCACATTAAGTATACAGTTTGTATAGCAGTGGGGCCCCATTTCTTAATTTGCCCCAGGGCCCTTGGTTACCTAGCTACGCCACTGGGTAGATATAAGTACCGGTACTTAGATTTAGATTAGGTCTTCAGAGATCAAGGCACACGACATCTAGCAAAGGCCCATTCTCGTAGTAGATCTGTGGTAGTAGGTAAACTTCTGGTTCAAAGTTCAGTCTCGATGTTCTTCTTTGAAAAATTAAGTATGTTACAGAATTCCGTTTTTGAGATTTGGGAGATTGGCATGAAATCGAGACAGAATTTTAGAGATTTTCATCAGGACAAGTAGTGAAGTGAGTCGCTCTGTAGCTGCCCTGTAAATGTCTCGTTTACCTAGAGGCTAAATACGTGAAGAGTTTGTTCTTCGCACTTGCGGAGCATTGTTGCGGAGTTTGTACACAAGACAAAAAAACATACGATATCATATCTCTTCGGCTAAGAAGTCTTTTTACATGCTTTAACTATGGTGCATGTTCGACATACCTTTCCAATTTACAATTACTGGTATGTTAGGTAGGTATCAATTCAGTTGACAAAGTCCTATTATTACCTACATACTTACTTTTACTTCCACCACGAGCCTCATCCTTACGTTGATGAATTTCACCAGTTAAATTTGTCCTTCTTTTCATAGACTGATAGAGCTCTTCGACTGTCTCTTTCTTCCAGGAGAGATCTTTTCTGGGCTACTGGTCTCTGCTCTGATGATGCTTGGACTGATTACTTCCTTGGTTATTTTGTGGGTGAACGGTAGGTTGGACTCTGGTTGTAGCATTCATCATGTTTCAATACCCATCGAGTAAAGTTCAATCGACAAGAATAAGCACGGAATTACGGCCTACTATTACATTCGGGCACCACTATTAGATTATTATTATAGATTTATCCAGCTTGAACAGTGTCTAGAATAGTGCCAGTGCTGTATATCAATTAAGTATTATAAATAAATGGTGCAAAAATGAAAATAAACATATTAGTTTCATATGCACCATTGATAGTGCTAGCCAATGGTGCATATGAAACCACACCTGAAATAATAATTAGAAGTCTATCTCTCGCTCATGACAAATATATGTATATCCCATAGGCATTGTCCAAATAAAGCGCGCGCGAGTAGGTACCTAAGGCAGTGTACGCCTGCTGATTGACGGAAAAGTAATGGCATAGGCTTTACCCTCGGAACTTGGAGGTCAAATTGCAATTGCTCCAAACCGACAGGCTTTTATCAATCAGTCAACCATGTCTTTATCCTGGTTAAAAAAATGTTAAAAGTGATCGCTATAGTTCAGTATCTTGGCATTTATTTGTAGATGTGCGCCATCTAGGTAAATCTTCTGTTCTTATGTTCGCTCTAGCTTGTATGTTTTGAGCTTCATCGATAGACATCTATTGAGCAATACTGAAAACTTTTCCGTTCTGTGATAAAAATGTTAATAATATAATATATACATCGCGTTTTTTATTTTGTATACTTATATTTTAGAGAAATAGAAAATAACTGCAATGTCTGTGAAATATAATTACGATTGTTATGCTTAATATATAAAATAAAACTTCATTCAAAAGCAAACGCAGTAAACTCACTCATTTTTTAGATATGGCAACAAAACTTGTTTTCGCAAGAAAACTTGTGAAGCATCGTGAATTTTATTTTGATTACAAATTTGGCATGGTATTTACTATCAAGGTAAATAATAGTGAACGTAGGGTGCCAAGTTATTGTGTTTAGTGTAAAGCATTATTTAAACGCCTTCCAAGTGGAGCTGCTAAAGAAATTGCTTGCCATGGCGGGCCCGTCCGACGGCGATCCCGACGGATGGGTCGAGTTCTGCGAGCGTCAGGCTAAAGCCGCCGCCCAGGACTTCGCCAAGGCTTGCTTACAGTATGTGCAGACTGGTAACAACGACCCCGCAGCGCGGGCCCAAGCCACCCACAAGGATCTATTGAAGAAATTCGTTGAATGTTTCTCGGAACAGTTTGAATTCGAAATCGGAAAACTGAAGGCGCTGCACAAACTTCCCAATGGAACGCACACTGGGCACGATGAAAGCGACTATTCAGAAGACACGGACTCGCCAAAAACTCTACATAAACCTTTTTTTCGAAGGTTATCTTTCAAGGGTTTGAGGCGTGGGAAGGGATTATTTCACAAACAACACTCAGACGAAGTGGAACTCTCGTCAAATTTAAATAAACATAACAAAACTAAATTAGCTAAGATAGTTGTAGAATGTAGGAAAGAAGGTTTGGTAAATTATTTAACTCCAGAGAGTTTGGAACAACCTTCAGGTCCACAAAAGTGGGAGAAATGCAGATTGGCACTTGTGAAGACTGTGGGAGGCTACATGTTGGAATTCTATTCTCCGCCAAAGGCACAGAAGCCTCGCAGTGGAGTGTTCTGTTTTCTCATATCAGAAGCTCGGGAAACAACTGCGTTGGAGATGCCGGATCATGAAAATACTTTTGTATTAAAGGTAACTATGCTATATATTACTTAATTTATTAGTCAAGTTAGCATTTTGTTTTTAATTATTATAAATTATGCTCATTCTTTATTATCAATACTTGGAGGGGAAATGTATGGAGTGGCTTGCATAAAGTGGGTAGATCATCTGTCCGGTCTCCGGCATCCCGACTTAGGAATAATAATTATCAATACTTTTATAAAAATAAATACAATATAGATATTATGTCTTAAACTAATTATACAGTCCTCTCTGACCGCTCCTGGTGAAAAAGTGCCTATCACACTAGTAATACTGCGATGAAATTGCGATGGCCAGTCATTGCACCAGGAACAAGCCAGATTGATAGCCCCAAAAATCAATTATAAGAGTTATATGAAATCATTATATTATTGAAATAAAGTGCGATATGCTTGGAACTGATAAAAAATGTTCGCACATTCTTGAAGATATGAAGCTTTATTGCAGTAGCTTTAAAGCTGATTTTCGAGTGCCATTTTAAACTGGTCTGTGCTGAGCATAATACACCTTGCAATAAAACTATGGTAAAGAAATTTTTCATAGTACTTAGGCGAGGAAAATTTCCCTTTATTGTGACCACAAATATTTTTTCCTAAGAAGTTGTAACAGTCATTGTTTACCTACAATGATTAATTTAACTAGAAAGAAGTATGTGTACACATTCCTTTATTATCAATTTAAAACAAATAGTTTTTAATAGATTAGGCCGAAAGCAAAGGAGGGTTGTGATGTATGTATGTAGGCTCATCTGTTCCAGTTCTAATAAGTAGATGAACTCTCCAATAATCGGCAGGTTATAGGCTATGGAAGTAAACTGACTAGGTAACTTACTCACAAATAATACTTATTAATCTCTTTTTCTGCCAAAGACAAGACAAAGATAATATAACATTTTTTATATTGACTTACTTGATTACATTTTTTTATTGCCTTAAGAAGGTGGCATTGCATTTATTTAAGCCATGCTGATGCAAATGTGACAGAATTTATTACTAAAAAATGATTATATCTACATTAATATTACAAAGAGGAAAAAATCATATTTGTGTATGAGTTTGTAATGAATAAACTCAAAAACTACTCTGCCAATTTCAAAAACTCTTTCACCATAGGAAAGCTACATTCAACCTGAGTAACATAGGATATATTGCACTGCATAATAAGCAACATCCACACGGGTGTAGCCTAACAGCTAGTTCATTATAAAACCTGTACAACCATATACCTACTCATAACATGATAATATTATTAAAAACAAAATCTTTGTTATGTACCTTGGTGACAATAAATTGCCCTACTTATGATAATATTATGATCTAGTTAAACTAGAAATGCACTACAATAGACCTTTAATAAGCATCCTTTGAATGGATAGAAAGGAATGAAAATAAATAAAAAACAAACAGCATTAGATAACGGCAGAATATTTTCTGTTGTCGTTTTTTTTATGCAACTTAGGTGGCAGACAAGCACACGGCCCACCTGATGGAAAATGGTTACCATGGTCTATAGACGTTTGCAACACCAGGGGTGTCAGACTCGTGCTGCCGAGCCTGTAGAGTGAAATAGGAGTGGGAGTAAGAGGAGAAACGGAGAGGGATGAAGGTTAAGAGAATTTCTGTGCTGTCAGTGTAGACCACAAAGCAGAGGGCGAAGGTAGCATGGCCATGTTTTGCGGCCAGGTGGTCGCCGCAAAACATTGCCGCACTAGCGAAGGTGACTCATGAGGTGCTACCACCCACATTTCGCCAGTTTATGTTTAGGTCCCAATGTAATAGGTGGCGAGCCTATTGCCATCAACCGGGCACTTATAAACCTGTGATAAATACACACATATAACTTCGAAAAACATCGAAAAGTCATTGGTGTATGCCATCAGCAGTCCATTACCCATACCACTAGGCTACCGTGGTTCAACTGTTCATTATCTGTATATCTCATCATCATCATCATCATCGTCATCCCTTCAGCCATAGAACGTCCACTGTTGAACATAGGCCTCCCCCATCGACATATATATCTGTATACACAACATCCAAATATTTTTAGGCTGACAACAATATGGAATACGTCATAGAAGCAGCTGATGTTGACGACATGAAGTCTTGGTTAGCAACAATCAAGTACTGCATGCGGTCGCCTCCTACGACGCAGCCACCTCCCGACGCGCTACCAGGCCTTCCCGAACCAGCTCCCCCCGACCTGCCGCCGAGGAGAGACCTGCCGGCTAGTACTAGTAATGTTGATTTAGCTGCTGACATTACGGAAGACTCCGAATTTCTGTATAACAGTAAGTATTTTTTGTACACTATTAGTTTTAACAAACTACATACGTATTTTAATACAATAATCTCAATTCAAAGACTAAAATAGCTAAATACGTTTTAATTTACTTTATTTTGATGTTTTTTTTTGTTTAGTGATAACAAAACCAAAATAGCAGTCAAATTACATAATTATTATATTTCGTATAATATATTAGCCCACTCCTCATCGTACCGGGTGCAAAGGGGCATTACTCGCTGGTGGCATTGCCCCGCCCCTGGATAACAATGATCCACATTTGCCCCATATATGAGGCGGAGCAAGAGTCGCCAGTTTTGTCCCTGAACCGGCGCCCTAATTTGCCTACTATATTCTTGGCACCAGTAACCCAACTACCAACCCACCCATAGTTTCGACCTCAAAAGGATCGAACCAGACCGCGTATTTGCCGCGATTTTTTCCACTGCGTCTCCGGCAGCGACTGCCAAAGACAGAACGTAACTCAGTTTATTGAAAATATTAAATTATTTGTAATCTGATACATGCAAATTATCATACGTATTCTACCTAGGTAGGGCAGAAATTACTGTATGGACCGACTAACCAATGACGCAAACCCGTACTCCAATAAACTATTATTGGTATGATTGATTGGCACCTCCGATCTCGCGCCTCGCGCTTATCAACATAGAGACCGAAAAAGGTCCTTTACGTAGGAGTTCATTAATTTTGTCAATCACTATACGATACATTGATATTAGGATAAACATGCAACGCATCATCTTCCAGACTTCTCCAACTCTTCAGATAGAAAGAAAGAAAGGACAGGACTTGATTTTATTCGTGAATCCTATGAATTCGCTCAACACTCATCATGCCTTTGCACGCAATGCAAATTGTATTTTTTTTTATAAAAAAACACATGATAAACAAATAAACTAGATTAACTAACTGAATAACTAGTGGTTGGTTTTTAGTCTTCAAAATGCGTTAGTAAGTAGAAAAGTATTTTTATACTGAGTTTTAAACAAAAAAACTCAGTATAAAAGTAAAAGACACGCTAAGAGCGTTTACGTTTTTTAAGTACCTAAACAAATGGACTATAGTAACATATTTGTGGTAGTATATAGACATCTATGATATCAAAAGGTACCTACGAGTAGTCTGAAATGTAGCTTTCTAGATTTTTTCCTCGTTATAGATAGTATGGGAAAATTCACTCATAAATAATAGGTATAATACACAATTACCTTGATGTGTTTTACCTTGTTGCACTAGTTGTGTGAAAGGAAGGAAGTACATTACTTACCTACCTACGTAAGGAGGTCAAATGACAGTCGCTTCTTGGAAAGTATCGATTTGTGTCTGTGACTCGCAGCTCAGTAGCAATAGCATGAACTATCGAATTCGTAATGTAAAGGTTTCCAGAGAACGGAGCATTGTGATTGGGAGTCTGCCTCTTGTGAACCTGTATGCGTGTGTAGCCCGCCAATCGCAATGCTCCGTTATGTCGATACCTTTACATTACGAATCCGATAGTATTTCGTGCTAAGGCTACTGTTGACGAGTAGGAACAGGGATGAGTTTTTGTTACGTAATCATAACCGTACAGAGCCCTGATTTACTAATGTCAAACTACGGAGATTACAAAATATCCTATTGAATTTTGAACTTTAAAGCTATGCTGTTGTAATCTAAAATGGCATCGTGCAGAGCCGACGTTATGAACTCTTTTTCATTTAAAATTGAAGTCGAAAATTGAATTACTATTTTCGGAATCAATGGTTTCACAATGGTTAACCTTAAACCGTTAGTCGAATCGGGTCCTCATCTAGAGGAAGTGTATACAAATGTCTGCCTGGAAACTGTTCCAAAGCTCAGGCTGTGTCCCCACATTTAGGGAAGAGGGTCATCTCAACAGAGATGTCACCGGGTCTGCCGGGGTGCGAGAGATAAGTCTTGTATAATCTCACCTTCGGCAATCAAGGACCCATGGACGGCGTGCGTTTTGGTCGGTTCGAGTCCGACATAATCACCTCCATCGGTTTTGGTGGAGGTGGTATCCGTGGGGATTTTGCGCACGATAAAAAAAAGCTAGTTTTTATCCCAGCAATTTGTTTTCATGGGCCAGCAACAGTCAAGCGCGTCTCCAGCCTCAAAATATTTAAGCTTTGGGGGAGGGGGTATCAATAGAACTCTTCAGACCGCACTTGGCAATTGTCCCATGCATCAGTACCAGTACTTTAACTTGTCATAAAACAACCCCTAGGTCCAATAGCAGAGGAAGCGTGTGAATCATCATCGCGAGTGTCCCTGGCTGAATGGCCGTGGTTCCATGGCACTTTGGCTCGTTCGGCCGCAGCGGGCTGTGTGCTAGCGGGCGGTACTTCGGGCCACGGCTGTTACCTAGTGCGGCAGAGCGAAACGCGCACGGGAGAATATGTGCTTACGTTTAACTTTCAGGTATAATTCCCCTTTCCTACACTTCCTTTCCTTATCACGACCTAAGCTCCATTTGTGCAACTTAAATTCTATATTACTAATCATAACTCTGGTCTTACTGCCACACTTACAGCCTCCGTGGCGTGGCGGTAGTGCACACGACTGCTACGCACGGGGCGCGGGTTCGATCCCCGCTCAGTGCTAAAAGTTGTATGCGAATATGGCGGTTTGCACTGGTCTGGTCGTGCCTCGGAGAGCACGTTAAGCCGTCGGTCCCGGTTGCCATACAAACATCTATGGCAGTCGTTACGGGTAGTTGGAGCCCGCAAAAGTCCAACCAGTTTAACTTGGAACTTCGATATCGCCATTGGTCATTAGACCATTGGTTGTGGAGGTCAGATGGCAGTCGCTTCACGGAAAATATCGAAGTTCGGCCGCATCACAGTAACACTGGAAAGCCGACCCCAACTGAGTTGGGAAAAGGTTCAGGGAATGATGAACTCTGGTCTCTGGTGATAAATAGAATATTTTATAATTTTCGATATATTTCGAAATAATTCTCGAAGTTATGTGTGTATTTATCGCAGGTTCATAAGTGCCCGGTTAATGGCAATAGGCTCGCCACCTATTACATTGGGACCTAAACATAAACTGCCGAAATGTGGGTGCTAGCACCTCTGCCTACCCATTCGGGGATATAGGCGTGATATTATAGAAATTAAATTCTTGGTATTAAACCTTCAGAAATGAAAATTGTTACTAAGTGTCATATAAATCACCTGTTAACCCCAAAAATCATGATCAACAAAACTAAACATATCTTCATTTAACTTTCCAGGGTCGTGCCAAACACTTGCGCATGACTCTCTCAGAGAGCGGCCAGTGCCGGGTCCAGCACCTCTGGTTCCCCAACGTCCACGACATGCTGGAACACTTCCGTGCCAACCCCATCCCGCTGGAATCTGGCGGGGCTGCTGACGTCACGCTCACCGAGTACGTCGTCTGCCAGGACAACAGGCAACAAGTGAGCAACTCTTAGTTGTCGATTAATGATTCTCGATTGTTGTAATGCTTGATGGGTGATGATGATGATGACCATGGTTGTTTAGTGTGGTCATATCTTTATCCCGCTGTAGTGAGATTGAAACTCAAATTGGCTTTAGTATGTTTTAAGACTAAAATATCTTTGGTTTTGTTAAGTTACTATCGGTATTATAGTTCTGATTTAACATTTTTCTTACTGTAGTAATACAGTTCATAGCTAACTGAATAACCTCTCGTTCTCACCAAGAAATAAGTTGTAAACATGTTTGATATAAAACTGGTTGAAAATTTATCAAAAACATGTAAAAGCCTTGTCAAAACACAATTACTGGTTTTATACATGTATTGAGACTGTCTCAAATAAATTTAATACACATTTGTGTTCACACTGAAATTTGCAACATGTCAAATACATGTTATAAACCTTGGTGAAAACAAGTGGTAAGGCAGTAGGCGACGTGTCGTTGCAACGTATCGTCGACACTACTGTAGCCTTAGCACGAAATACTATCGAATTCGTAATGTAAAGGTATCGACAGATTTGCGATTGGCGGGCTACACACGCACACAGGTTCACAAGAGGCAGACTGCCAATCACAATGCTCCGTTATCTCGAAACCTTTACATTACGAATTCGATAGGAGTTCATACTACTACTGGTTTCATTACAGTCAGCAGTTTATTTATTCACACATGGCAAGATTATGTCAAATAAACAACAGATTAAATATCTGTAAAAGTTATATGAAGAAGTATATAGAATCAGTGTTAGGATGACACGTCGCTGCGGCTCGTTAGAATGAATAGTTAACCCGGATATGAACTCGGTTCCTCGGTTTTGTAGTACATTCTTTCTATAACACATCAAACTGATAAATTCATTTATTCTGTACATATATGCACTGCACTGCACTTATAAAGTGTCAAAATTAAAATATATACTATAGGTATATTATAGGTTAGTTTAGCAAATGGACCACCGGTTCTAAATGCGAACCCACCCTAAGAAAACTCTGGCGAGAAACTCAGCGGGCTTTGAATAACTTTATAGAGTAGTTAAAACTGTTAGTGTTAATAAAATATTAAGAGAATAACTTCAGTTTTGAATACTTTCTAAAAATATAAAGCTTTTCAAAACCAAAGTAAATAAATCTCAGACGTGTTAAATAAATAGCAGTCATGTACTAGTACAAATGTCATGTATTTAGAGAATTGCCCATTCACGGACCAATTTGTAGGATATCTCGAACAAAATTCTTTACAGTCGAAATGAATAGCAAGGATGTAAATATTGACAATACAACAGTGTTGGTAAACAATCGAGAATCATTACATAATATCTCACTGATAATCACTGTACAATCCGAGTATTTCAAACAAAATTCTCTGTATATTTGAATAAACACTTTCTTGACACTTATTTTCTTTCAAAAAGTTAATAAAATGAGGCTAGCATTCACACGAGAACTTCGATAAATTATATTTTGTTTCTTAGTGTGATAAAATGGTCTGTAGGGTACTTTGAACTACTACGTCGTCGTCAGCAGGGACTTCGGAACGGTGATCCCAAACAAATTGACTCAATCGTCGCCTTGACCAATACTAAATCAATAAAAAAACTATGTTTATATGTATATTTACAGTAGACATCTTTTTATTTGGCATGTCAGGAATGGTGGAATTAAGATCACGATAAGCTCGCTTGTTTTTATAAAGCATTTATTGCTTCACATATTTATAAAGAGTAGTTAAAACCGTTTAGTATCAAAAAAATTACACGAAGCTTTACCTTTAATATTTTTATAAATACTCACAGTTTTATCTACTCTATAAATATCATTATAGAGTAATTAAAACCGCCAGTACTAATAAATCAAACCGATCTTATCCTAACTCTAACTCTACATCCCATAGACCGAGTTGGTTCGTTACCAAATCAGTCTGGTATTTTAAGAAGCTTGTGTGAATGCTTGCGTGTTTTATATTTTTATATTTATTATTCATTACAATACTACAAATGAGGCATATATTCCCACCGAAGAACTTTGCCAGGAGCTTTAAAATGAAACAAAGAATACCCATATGCTATGTTACCTTACTATGACTTTTCATCGCTACTAAATAAACGAGGCTCAATGATGTAAAGACCTAACCATTAAGGTAAGACCGCACTTGGCCCAATATTCTTAGATCTTAACATCATTCTAGTTAGAACATGTTTGTTAAGAAATACTCACGACAAATTGTGTTTAAAACGACTTTCAACGAACGGTCCTTTAAGTGGGGCGTGAAAAAGCATCTGATGAGACCGTCAAACTGAGCGCCACCATTGTAGCACTGAACGTGTTTGTAATGGTGCCCTCTTTCATGAGACTTTGTCTTCAGCTTAACATCAGGCGAGGTGAAGTCAAATTGACATGCCATATATAAAAAAGAGAAATTAATTATATTAGTCAGCCAGATACTATTACAATATCCACGCTATTTTCGTCCACCTTACTCAAAATAACATTCAAATCAGTTTCGTCCATCTTCCTCAGAAATTGCCCAACGACTGAGCTGCCGCGTAGTACCGCCAAGTGCGGTCTTACCTTTATTATTGCACTCACGGCCGCAAATCTGAATTCAGATTTAGTTAGTAACGCTACTTAACAAATATTTTCTGCAACTCCTTACTATCGTTATTGGTCCTAATATCAACGCCAGCCATTTTTGTATCTATAGGGTACTTCCACACATGCTACTTTCTAAGCACGATGAAAATTTTTAATTCAAATACTACATATTTGTTTTCAAAGATGTTTAATTATCGTTTTCTATGACGTTTTTAACTACAAGTAGTTAGCCAAATAAAGACTGAAATTAGATTTTTTATTACCTATTACTTTGCTATAGGTGGTTACTTAAACATTTTTTGAAACCATTTTTGTAGTAATGCCCCATTTTTACGAAAGGATTTCGTTTGATGCTATCGATGTTGTTTACGTAGCTTGTAGTTGTATTTGCTCATAATTGTTTGTTTTCATGCTCATAAAGGCCAGGTTTTTAGAAAATTGTGCCACTGCATTAGCCCTAAACATTTAACAATTTCTAATATCCATTAATTAGTTGTGGTAGATTACGAATGCGCGTGGCCTTAAGTTGTGTTCATGCCATGTTAGTACACGCACCTACACGTGTGAATGTATGCGTAGGTAAACTGTAAAAAAATCACACACACTAACGTAATGCGTATGTTCACGAATACTAGATGCAAATGCACGTGCGTACTCGTGAATGGCAAGTATATCATTAGTGCAATTTGGGTAAATGATCCACATAATGTATGAGTTGAGTGAGTTTGTTCACCACATCACCACCAAATGATAAATAAATTTGGAACTATTTCTGCATTAAGAAAAGCTAGATTCACAATTAATTTACTTAAAAATAAAAGCATAGTTGACCCAATTTTCTAACAAACATGGTATAATTACTTTTTAAATGAATCACAGAACTTAATATTTACTTATATTAATAGTAAGTTCGCCAATATTTGCCAATAACGGTCAACAGGCTTTAATTTAAGATGGCTACGTCTTATAGCTTTAAAAGTAGCTTATGTATATCGAACCTTTAATGGTTTTATATGAAAATATATTATATATATATATATAACAAACAATTATTTTAAGTATAGCTGTGTATGATCATTGATTCCTGTATTGCATTTTATTTATTGATGACAATAAATGTAAATTTTATTTAAAAAAATAAGCTTAAGTGCTTAAGTAGGTATGAAGGAATCACAATGTTTGAATAATCGCATTTAACTTAGTAATATGGTTTTATTATAAAGCTAACATTATATGCCAGTTGTTTAGGTGTCTAGTAGTAGTGTACCCTAAGATAGTTGGGGTTTGAAGTTAATTTGGCTCTAGTATAGACTTGTAAAATAATATATGAAAGTCCGTGTGGTGTCGAAGAAAGAATTTCACCACCACATCCCACCCGAAGAGCGTCGTAAGTGGCGACATACGGAAATTACGGGAAATAATACTAATACGGAAAATCGGAGTTCTGTAGTTAAGATAGTCGGACTTTTGAGGACTCCAACTACCCGTAACGACTGTCATAGGTGTTCGTATGGCAACCGGGACCGACAGCTTAGCGTGCTCTCCGAAGCACGACCAGACCAGTGCAAATAGCCATATTCATGCATATAAATATTGGCACTGAGCGGGAATCGAACCGGCGCGGGTTCCTCCTGTGTAGCAGTCACGTTCACTACCACCACGCTACAGAGGCTAAAATGACTACACGATACTGTAAATACAACAATAAGCTGTCCAAAAATACTAGAGCCAAATTATTTCTTTTTGTAGATTTTATATTTTATCATCGTAACTCAAGTTTTGATAAAAATGGACTGTTATTATAATGTACTAACAATGAAAATTAGATTATTATTGTTTATAATTTGTACAAAATCATGTTCTTCCGAGCTTTAATTTTAATTTCTTTGTTGTAAATTTTTATTATTAAACTTTATTCTATGGAATGGCTTTGTTTTTTATTTTGCTGTGTTTCTTTTTTCTTCGTTTTTTTTTGTCTGTGTTGTGTTGCAAGCATACTCATTTTGGTAAGTTTTTTTAATACATTATTTTTGCTTTTATATACAGCTTGTTCAGTGATCGTAAGTTTTAGTAGTTCATGTATTACAGTAGTGCTTTCAAACTAATGTTGACTCCAACCATTACTTTAATACCCCCTTACAAAACTATTTTATTACTCCATGTTTTATCTTGTCATAAGTTCTTCCTGAAAAATAATCCGTAACTTTCAGTTGGAGGTGACTCATGGGAGTGACGTGCGTATGCGCAGGGCTGAGCTCGAAGCGTTGCTAGTGGCCAGCGGGGCCAACAACCACGACTTAAGGGCGGTGGACAATCAATACACGTTCGTGTAACAACACCCATACTGTGGAGTAACTGGCAGAGGCGTGGAGTCGTTTGGACGAGCAATCTGTTGTTTTTTTAATGTGCCAGCCACGTTTCTTTAAATCCTGAACGGCTATTCTTCTAATATACAAAAGATGTGGTCTCATTACGATTATCTGCCAAAATCATATTTAAAAAAACAAGGCAAATGAAATAACCAGTTTATAACCGTTATGTGCTGCTAAGTGAAATAGTTTTAAAGATATTTGATTTTGAAAATCGAATTTCTTGACCCGCTGGAGGACTGTCTGTACAAAACGATAGAAAAGCGTGTTTCTTAGCGCATAATATAGATATAAATATTCAAATCGTGACAACATCTTTTCATATTAGGAGTACTAGCCTTCCTATTAGATTTATTATAATTGGATAAATTGAGTGCAATTATAGGAATGTGTACCAAAAGACTATTGAGGTTTTTCCTATCTAGTAATAATAATTCTAGGGAAATTGCCAAGGGGAGAGGCTCAACAGAAATGATTTGTTTTCTCTGCATACAATACTCTTGTATAAACAACAAATTTGTGCTCAAAATTAGTAATGGCTACCATACTTTTGTCGAAATAAAATGTGTAAGTAGTGTACCTTGTGTCCAATGACGCATATGTGCGTCATAGAACAAATTGTTGCCAATGATTGTACTTTATAAAAATGCTGGTAGCAATAAATCGGCTAAACAAGTAAATTATGAGAGTAAAGATTGGATTTTAGGAATGTTCATTATAAAAAAAATCGTTTTCACTGTGTGTCTGTCTCTGTGTTTACTTAGATCTTTAAAACTAAGCAACGGATTTTGATACGACTTTTGAGATTCAAGAGAGAAAATGTGTGTATATGATATCAACAACTAAAAGGTGCAAAGCAGGATTGAAAAATGTTGCAAAAAAGGGGGGAAATCTTTTGAGATGCATACGAACATTTATTCGTAACTGTATACCTAAATGTAATACTTCAAAATCGCAGTCGACCAGTGAGGGGAATGAATATAAATCTCATTATGTATGTACACATTGAAAATACCTTTAAGCTCATTTTTCGTTGGCCATTTCTCAAAATAAGCACAAATCAGCTAGAATTACCAGAATGTGTTAACTCCACAGTATGATTATAGCAAAATATATCTTATTGCCAATAGCCAAAACATTATTTAGCTTATCACTCAATTTGAGGAGGATAGTAGGCAATCTCGTTTCCCTTTTTTATTATGGAAATAAACAGGGATGATAGAATGAGATGTTAGTATATTCTCGATGAAGAAATCTAGTATAAGAACTGCGAACGTATTTGTGTAACAAGTTTGCAGTGTAACTTTAGTAAATTATATGTATTTGTTGATATTAATCACACGTGCACCATAACTATATATTTGTTGCCAATGACTTTGTATACTAGACGAGAGTTGTTTAAAAGAAACTATGCGTTACGATCTCTGTATAAGGCGGGAATGAATATGCATTTTGGAATGAAACATCTATTATGTAGGCATAACGCACCTTTTTGTAATATCAATCAGTATGATAGCTAGGTAACAAATGTTTTGCAGTGGTGACGCCCGCCGGGTCCCACTAGGGGAGTTCCAAGCTCAAGAAGCTGGCAGACTAAAAGTCTTGGTTTGGCGTCGTGGTGGGTGACATGCCTGCCAATGGTTTCACTATCATGACCGCCCAAGATCGTATGAAGAGAAAAATCTAGAAGGCGGACTCTGAGCTCCGAATTCACCTTGGTTTCGGGTGCAAACAGGAAAATACATCTCCATGATAAGATTGAATCTGCGTGAAAGCTACTAGAAGTTAGTGCTTTGCTTTACCTTTTGCTATTCCAATTTATTTGTTCAATACAATCAGTCTAGTATACATAGAATTCATTGCTTTCAACCTATTACTAGGATAGTCGGCAATTATTTATTTGTGCAATAGGTTAGTTTTAAATTATATCTTAGCATTAATTTATTGATAATTATCGAGGCTTAGCCAAATGTATGTTACGTATTCTAGGTGTACTTAATTTATGTTTAGTCGTTAGTAACAATTATAACTGAATGTTTCACTGCCAAAAAAAAATACCATACATCATTTAATATACGTGCTTAAATTTATGTGTTAAAAATGCAGTCATTGCTTCAATGTAAACGGATAAAATGTTTGCTATAATAAACAAAAAAAAAACTTCATCAATTTAAATGTTATGTATATAATGTATAAATATAATATTCTCAAGAAGTTTTTAATCAAACAGAGTTTTCGTGTTGTCACTAAACATTTTTGTGTGAACATAGCCAAAAAAGTTTTGTAAGTCATAAATTGATAGCTGATAATTATCATTAACAACTGTAATAATGAAAATTAGCCGTCAAAAATTTAAAGTAAGGTTTAAAAAAATGTGTATATTGTTCTTGGAATTGATAATAATCATTATTTATATCACTTAATTTATTAACAAAGTTATAAGTAACATGTTTGTTGGTTTTTAAAAATGAATTTAGGCAGACCACTCTTGCGCAAGCTGTGAACACCGCTTGCGTTTCGGGTAAGCTTGTTCAAATATCACATTTTTTTTCGTATGCAAAATCCCCATGTATACCACCTCCGAGGATAAGATTCACTAATCGCTCAGTTGTGAATCGAGTCTCCTGATGACATTAGAACTGTCATGTAGGACATAACTTGTCCTCAAATTAAGTTCTAAATCGAGATTCAGGACTGAGAATCAGTTAAATTACAGTTCTTAGAACGCGTCACTTAGAAACAATATGGTGATCATTTCTTTTCTGACTATTGGTCCATCCATCGCCACGTATAACCATCATACGCCTGTCTCTTTAAAAAAATCGAAGACGGTACGGTCGAACTCTCGCTTATGGTTCATTTCAGATTTATTTTATGAAATTACCTAGCCAGGTAGATGACGCATATATTGCGTCACAACAAAAAGTCGTCGGCGAGATCTCTTCTGGCTTTTTTCGGCAATTGGTACACTCACAAAGTACAAGATGAAGCATGCTACCACATTTTAAGCAAAAGGATGGCATTCCCCGTTCATGCAGCAAAAGAATAGCTCTGGCATCTACCATCAAGAAGAGTACCAACTATAGACAAACAGGCTTATAGAAAACTTTACCGCATGCATACCTATATAGACTTCCTTCTACTTGAAAATCATATCAAATGTCACAAAATATTTTTTTACAGTGGAATAAAAAAAATTCTAATTCGATGCCTGATTCACATGTTAGTGACGAGGTTTGTCCCGATATCCAACGATACGATAGAGCTCGCCACAGGCTGGGCAGTTCATCCTGACATATTACGACCGGAAATAGTGCGTGCCGTATGAAAGGATCTTCATCCCGCGCTCCCCTGCTGTATTTTTTCCAAGCGACTACAATATGGGGTTCTTCAAGAAGGGTGTTAGGCTTCTACAAAGTCGGCAACGCGAGTGTGACGCCTCTGGTGTTACAAACGTCCATTGGCCACGGTTGCCATTTTCCATCAGGTGGGGCGTGTGCTTGTCTGCAACCTCAGTAGTATAAAAAAGATCCCTTTAGTTCTATTGTGAAACTGTTCAGTGGAACAAGTTAGAACATTTACCACTCAGCATCCAATTAGAAAGGACGGTGTCTAATAACTAGGTTTAATTTGCATGCGCGATCGCATATTTACACTAACAGTGCGAGCTATGTTAACAAACATTCCTTATAAGTTGTATGTAATTTTGGAGGAACGAAAATATAGGCATATATTTTGGAAAACTAGTTTTATTTATTAACACACCTACATTTACTTATTCTATATTTACACAAAAAGGTGTAGAAATGTGCATGTAACATATTGATGATACCGAAAACTCGTTTTGGAATCCATTGGGTAACTGACGAACATCATAAGAATGTACTGACGCGATTCTACTGCCACACAGAGCCAACTGCTGCGCTATTTTTTGGTCTTTCTGGTCGCCCATAATTTGAAGGCACCTTCGTCTTATGTTCGGAAAAGGGTGCCCAAATAGCATAGAAATTTTCAATTCTGCTTTGAAAATGTGTAGCTATTTCACTAGAGTTTAAATCTGCATAGTAACAGGTTATGAGTCACTCTTGAAACATGATAAAAAAATTTAGAACAAATTTATCATTTTTTTCTGGGGTGTAACATTCATAAGTGAATTCCACTGGTGCAGCTTAATTTGAAAGGCCTCAATCATCAAGTAAAGGTATGATGTAGAATTCTGAAAACATCTGTCTTTGATCTTCTTTTTCAAGCTTCAATTGGAGTAACAGAAGACCATTGGAACTGCACCTTAATACAACCTAGAAAAAGAAACAAAATCATCAGTGGGCATAGACTAGTGGAATCTTTTTGAAGAATGGAATAGAATAGATTGATCAATGTATGGTATTGACATTCCTTCACGCCAGTCATAAATATCATAACTTAATATAACAAACTCACGCCTATGTGCAGAGGTGCTAGCACCCTCATTTCGCCAGTCTATGTTTAGGTCCCAATGTAATAGGTGGCGAGCCTATTGCCATTAACCGGGCACTTATAAACCCACGATAAACACACACATAACGTCATTGGTGTGTGCCATGGTAAAACCTGGGATCGAACCCGAGACCTCGTATAATAAACGTCAAATTACGTGTCAATGTCATACATTGAACATTCCATTCTACAAATCGACTACAAACGAATTGCCTCTTATCAAGGGTCCCAGAATGAGATTCACATAACAGATAGTGTTCGCCGCGCCACGCAAAATACGCACGCCATCTGCTGTATATCTCGCTCTTGTGCCGGATATTTCAAAACGTAAGAAAGCTATAGATATACAGTTTAATAAAATGCAAAAGACCGTCGAATTATCTGTTAGTCCACTGATGCAAAAATTTGTTCTAGTCATCTAATGTAGTGAATAGTGTGTTGAATTTTACAACTACCCTATCTTGGTCTTCTTCTTTTCATAGTGAAAAATAAACATGTGGAGCAATGAATTTTATTTGATTAAACACTATGATTTGCTCTTATATGTGTGTAATGTACAATTGTAGTAAAGGAGTCAGTCAAATAAGTTTTCGAGGAATCATTACTAAAAATGTAGCGTGGAACCACATAATTATTAACCTACCTTTGTTGATATAGCTAGTGCTTTCATTATAAGGCGTATGTGGTGTAATTGATACTTTAATGTCACAGCCCGTTCACAACTGAAGCTCTGCACCATATCGGACGACTTTGGCATATCAATACATGAGCGATCCTGAAATTATCGTAATTCAAGTTAAATTGAAAACAGTATTGTAGAAAAAACAGTATAACCAAGCAGGCCATGATACATTTTGAGCCGTATACATTACATTGAACACTTCTTGAGTGAACCAAAATATGGAACACGCATCATCGCTTGGGCACACCTACCGCTTGGGGTATCACAACGATACAGTCCCCAGGCATATGTTTAAATGCGGAAGTCCCCACGCACCTCCCTTCGCCGTCCAGGCGGAACGTACATGTCAAAATCGCTAAACTTTTCTCTCCACTTGTGAGTCGAAATGTGCATCTTCGGCTATGTCTGAGTCGAGGGATTCATCATTACCAATTGGTCCCCCTCAGCCTATCCTAATACCTACAGATAAGCCAACACAGCATTGTTCAATTACGTCAATATCGAAAATCACGGCGAAAATCTATAAATCACTTGATGTTTTTGATTGCAACTAATTATAACAGATATATCAAAATTGTAAAAGACATCCTTCATAGTGTGCTGGGTTTGGATGGTTCTGTCTCCGGTGGAGTCATCCAAATCTAAACTTAAATTTTAGTATTTATAAATCAGAGATTTATATAGTGTTACTTTTTGTTTCTCTGTGTGTGCACATATTATTTACGTTACGATCCAGATCTAAACATTGTATTTAAGATATAATACGTATATGATTGTGATGTATTTTGTGCATTTAAATAAATAAATAAATTACCTGCATCCCATAAGTGACAATGCTGACATTAGGATGTTCAGGTGACAAGTTCAATTCAATAATATCACAGGTCCTTTCTAAGTCAGCCAACAATCCCAAGAACGCGGGCGCTTTCAAGACCAGCTTGGCGACTTCCTCTGCATCCTCATCACGAAGTTCTAGCACAGAATCAGCTGTTTGTGTAGATATCTCACAGTCTGTCATTACATTGCTGACTGACTGTGGCTGCAAGCTGGAAGACAAAAGACAAAAATAATGATAAAATTCTATATGTGGTAACACCATGGAGCATGGAGAGGAGGCAACCTATTGTTTTTCCCAATTACTGTATTGCTAAAGTAGTGCTTATGTAGATTATTACTGGATAAGATGGTATTTTAGATATACATTACTTACACTAAAAGTAAAGGTGAGCCCTCACCCCTGTAGTACATCTTCAAACTAGATTCTTCTAAAGAGCCAAATATATTGAGGCATTCCGCTAGTACTGCTATACTGATCTGTAATAATATTATTTAGATTGAACTATCTTGGATTGTTTTTGATCCAATTCACTAAGGCTGACACTGTGCTACTGTACTTATATTAGTCGAGACAGCCGCGGCCTGGACCAAGAAAAAGTGCTGAGTAAAAATTTACTCCTGTATTATTTGGAACTGAACAACATAACAATGGAAAGCCTTACCTTAAACATGACATCTACATCATCTCGGACATGATACTCGGTGAAATTGTCAGAGGGGACATAGGCGGAAGCTTGAACACATTTTCCTTCTTCTACAGTGAGCTTTAAACCCTCAGGAAGTGCACAGAACACAGCAGACTAAAAAAATAAATTTAAAGAATATTTTCACATTATCGGAACAAATAATATCAACTTTTGAAAGGAAAAACTGTCAATTTCTACCAATTGAAGTTGACGTAGTGCTTTGGACAACAGAGAGTTTGGGATAATAATAATTTGTTATTTTTTTTCCAAACACAACAAGCATAGAATAACAAGCAGATGAATGATAGGCATAGCACTTTTGAAGCAAGCAAATAATGTATTCTCGAAGGTAAGAAGGCACATTCTTCATTCTTAGACACAATAGACAATAGTATCATTAAGTTCAATTCAACCATGTCTGCAATAAATAATAAAACATAAATGCATACTTGCATACATATGCTCATGCCTATGTCCTTCCGGGTAGGCAAAGGTGAATTAATATGCACATCATTAATACAGCCTATTGCCATATTGCGGGTGGCATTGTTGACTTGTGCCATGCATTTGGGGCTGAATCTGGGCTGTATATTTTTGTTAGATGTTAAACATCCTTGTAGATCACAGACATAAAGACAATAGATGGTTGTTCCCTAAACAAAAATTTTATTATATTATGAGCAAAAAATTAGTTTAGACAATTTCTTTAATACGAGTTGTCCAGTTTACAGAGAAACGCCCACATACAGTTTGGTACCTAAATAATTAACAATGTTATACCTCCTGAAACTGTATAGCTTTCAACAAACTACACAGCGTTTTCCCTGAATCCATTGACGCTGTAAAATAATACTGTGATGTTCCTTCATCCATTATTCTCAGTAATATCGTACATGGAACGCAACAACATCAAGTACTGTTCTTGGGTCACCTCGTGTTCTGTTGTTCGGCCAAGAATCTGAGCAATTCTAGCAGCGAGTACGTGTTTACAGCTGACCTGTGATCTGTTTTCTAAGACTTGGTGCTTGAAAGAACGACAGGGGCAGTAATTAATACGTGGAAACACACGATAACAACGATCGTTTTCTCCTTTTATTTCTAATAAAGTTCTGGTCTTATTTTTCGTAGTGTAAGCGATGAAAGTGAGATACTTTTCTAATATGTTCAGTGATCTCTCTAGTACATCTCCAAAAATTGAATGTAGAGACAGTAGTTCTTCATCTAAAACTGAAAATAATACGAATTATTTATTAGGAAATTCAATTTTGTTACGTAAGTAAAAGCTAATAGGTAATCTAATTGAACTAACGATCTTTGTTTCCAAGTTCGAGTCGTTTTTCTATTTCATTGAAAACACATTCAGCTACAACCGGCACTTTCAATACAGAATTTGAGTGGTTCATAATCCAATGTAAACTATTTTCACTGCACTGTATAGTGGTTAGAACAAATCGTTAGAATTTTGTTGTTTATATTATAGTAGGTATTGTGATCAATTTACTTTACTTTAATATTATTTTGCCGCGGCCGCGCGCCGATATCAAACAAAAACACAAAAATAATTCTATTCTAGAGAGTTTAGGCGGGAACGCGAAAAGTGTCACAACGCTCCTGTGTTTCATTTTCTAATATTGGTGTAAATTCGAGTTTTTATGTGTAAAAATGGTGGAGTTTTAGACATAACGGCTTAGACAAAGTGCACAAGTGTACGAAAGTGGAATATTGTAGTGAATTGTGATTTTTCGTGTTGGTGTCAAATCTCCCTTAGGAAAGTTTCTAGTAAAGTCTCCACTACTTTACTGGGGCAACTATCATCCGTCATCGTCATCACCATCATCAAGAATCATTCCAACTAGATTAGTGAATAAAGTGTTATAAAATAAAAATAAGACTTGACATAAAGGTCCTAGTTACCATGTCATAAAATCCCTTAAAAAAAAAATTCTATTCTAATGTCAGTGACAGTAACGGTGTTGTTAATTTTTAAACTGTTCAGTGTTTTTGAACTGAATATTTATTTGTCAATGTCAATGCCAAGTAAAATTCTTACGGGAAAATGCCTCTGTCAATTTCATTTTAGATGGAAAAATTGTGAAAACTCAAAAGCTCTGACTGTTGGCTGTACTTTGTTTTTAAAAGCCTTATTGTTTGTAGGATGGGATTATTAAAACTTTAATTACAATATAACTGCTATAGATCATTTTAGACCTTCAATTTGAAACGGGTGCGTGAAATACAAGACAATTGTATTCAATTCTTCATTATTCATTTTTCATGTTATGAATTATCACGGGTGCGGTTTCAGGTTGTGCAAGTGAAACTATGCCGGAACATTTGGAACTACAACACCTTGTCGACCTATCGGCAGGCAGCGGCGATGAAACGCTTCCAAATCTACTTGAAAATAAAAGACCATTGATAAAAAGATGCCCATACCTCGGACTGATACTAGCAACACTTTCTTCACTATTTTTCTCATTATGCTCGGTTATTGTGAAGAGCTTGGACAATATTGAACCGATGCAACTCGCCATGTTCCGCTTTATTGGTGTATTATTACCAACCGTACCTATAGTGATATATACGGAGCAACCAATATTCCCTGAAAAGAAACGTCTGCTTCTAATATCACGTTCACTGGTTGGTACATTTGGTTTAGCATTCAGTTTTTATGCATTTCATTATATGCCGTTAGCAGACGCATCTGTTATAGTATTTTCAGTACCTGTATTTGTTGCATTATTTGCGAGAATTATTTTAAAAGAACCTTGCGGTGTTTGGAATGTAATATCTATTATTTTAACTCTTATTGGAGTTGTATTGATAACGCACCCACCATTTTTATTTGGAAGTGATTCAGATGTTGAACATAACCCAAAATATGATAGTGTGAAAGGTCCTATAGCTGCCTTTTTGTCTACAATAATAGGAGCTAATGCTTACGTTCTATTGCGTATGCTCAAAGGGCTACATTTCTCTGTAATTATGACAAATTTTGGTGCTATTGCAATATTACAAACATTTTTGTACTCGTTAATATTTGGGGTTATATGTATGCCCAACTGTGGTACAGAACGTCTCCTTGTTGTATGTTTGGCACTATTTAGTTATTTGGGCCAAATACTGTTGACAATGTCTTTGCAAATGGAGCAAGCTGGACCGGTTGCCATTGCTCGGTCTGCTGATATTGTCTTTGCATTTCTATGGCAAGTTATGTTCTTTAACGAGATTCCTGGTAAATTCTCAATCTGTGGAGCTGTTTTGGTTTTGAGCTCGGTGATGTTGGTTGGTTTACGGAAGTGGGCGCTTGCATTACCCACTGATTCACAACTTAAAAGTAAACTAGGTGTGCTGGCACGATAATCTATAGATAATCTATAGAGAATAATTTTCACTTCTGTATACTGAAGTAAACACAGCATTTTTAACCAACTGAAAAAAGAAAGGTTCTTAGTTCATCACGGTATTTGTATGTATGTTAAAATAAGTATTTTATCACTTAGAGCAATTTCAAATATTATTTTTTGTACAAGAGGTGGCATTGCAGAATTGGTCCCATAGAAATTTTGTTAGGTGTGAATTTTGTTTTCTGCCTCTGGTGTTGCAAACGTCCATAGGCCACGGTGTCCACCTACCATCAGGTGGGCCGTGTACTTGTCTGCCACTGTAGTGGTATGACAAAAAAGTAAATTACAAATAAGATGAGGTCTGTAAGAAAATCATTAAACACTTTAATTTGCAACATCTATGATCTGGATGAATATTTTTCATTGAGTATGACATCTTTGTGTCTATTATTCTTTTGATAAAAAGTATTTGTTGAGGAAAATAATTATGTTATATAAATATTTTGGAGATACCTAAATAATATAGTTGTATTTTTTCGCCATGACAATTATTTTGTAACGGAATCTGTATTTGTAAGGGTTTTTATATTTTATTTAATAAATCTTACTTATTGGATCAAATGTATACCCAGATAATATTACATGGCAGATAAGTTGTCTATATTTAAGTAAGTACCTAATTTATCAAGCTGTCTCTTCCTTTACCTAAAATGCCGTTAAACGAAACTTGTTTTTTGTAGGTAACGACTTTTTAAGTAAAGGACAACACTATGTTTCAATATACCTAACTTGTTTTTTTTTAATATGTAATTAAGTATGGACAGGAACAATAACTATTATAAAATGTAATTTAAGCATAACTTTTCATCAATAACTTCTATGTATGCTACTAGACCGGCTGTACAGAACACTCATTTATATCTCAATAGAAACACATTGTTCGGTAGCAAACAGAGAAATTATTGCTTTTCACCCTAAAAGACTGTTATGTAAGTCCACTTTAACTTGTGTTGTGTGTTGGCCTGAACTCCTTATTGGCTTTAATGTTTAGATATTATTGTACAGTTTATTGTTGACCAAAGCTTTCTTATATTATTCACTCAGTTACATTGTTGTTTGCAAAATTATTCTCATACTCTGTTTGAGTGATTAATCTTAGGTTGGATTTCAGCAGTGAAAGTAATTTCCATTCAACTTCAACTAAACTGTGTTCTTCAAAGCTGCTGCTAAGCTAGCAAAGCTTGCTGGTTCGGTTGCTAAGTCAAGAGTTCACGGGTTCGATAGCCGCTCAATGTAACTATTTATACGTACGAATTTGCTTATTTACATTGTTCTGGGTGTTTCTATGTATCTGGCATATATGTATAATGTCTCTATCCACATTCTAGAACCTATATTATATCCAGCTATACGTCCTACCTACATGGTGTTTAGATAGCCCGTGATCACATTTTGATATAGCATTTAAGTACGACACAATCACAGTTATTTGCACTGGTGAAATCCGGTAACATTTCATTGTTACATATCGTCACTGTTACCTTATCAATATTAAAATTTCATGTGAAATGATTTAACTGTTATATTGAAGTCATATTTTTCAAATTGGATTTGAAAATATTGTCATAATCACCTAGTCACTCGCAATTAAATACATATATACCTACCTACTAGTCGTATTAAAATTAGATATTTTTTGTTATTAGATGCGATACTAATATTTTTATAGAATCAACTTCATCTGGGCATGAATCTATATAGTTTAAGTAGCTTAGTGTTAATGTAGCTTTGGATAATTTAATTTTAAGTTCTTCTCTAGTCATATTTCTAGTCATGGCACAATAGTGTACTTATAGTTTAATTATAATCTATCAACTGAATTAATTTTATGGTCAAATAATATCTCCCTTACCCCTCGTTTTCACCAAGGTTTAAAACATGTAGGTATTTGACAAGACAAGTTGCAATATGTTGCCACAAACTTCAGAGTAAACGCAAACATGTTTTAAACTTGTTTACAACATGTTTGACACAGTCTCAGTACATTTATGTAAAACAAGTTCTTAATTGTGTTCTGACAAGCCACACGTTTTGACAAACCTTCAAACAATTGTATCACACATGTTTACAACTTATTTCTTGGTGTAAATGATTATGTACAGATTGTTTAACAAAATGTCATGCCTGTATAGTAATTGACCACTTCAAAAATCTACCCTCGACTCGACAAAAATGCCGTCGCGAATCTTCCGTGTGTGTGCCAATAGTATGGAAGATCCGGCATTCGCGTAGTGTACCCGTTATTAGTCTTATAGGTAAATGCAATAATAGAGGGCGATGGAATTTTCATCGGTTAAGGCGCTCTGCACAAAGTGAAATTCTATTGACTAAAACGCTAGTGTAATCGCTTAGTAAAAATCTGTAATATGATTACAAAATTTTAATGAAATTTGAATCTTTGTGACTCGTAATATTTTATTTAACATCCCTATTTTTATTATTAAAATCACAGTTGCAAGTAATCCATTGAGAGCAAAATTTACTATCGATTTAATTGAAAATGATTCGTTTCGGAGTGATTACATCAATAGAATGTCACTCTATCTAGAGGCCCCATGTACATACCTATGTCATTTTAATCTAAACAAACTTAATATATTCTCACATCAATATGAATACTTAATAATGTTTTTATTTTGATAGTGTGTACATTATTTGCTAAATTGCTGTTGTTGACTGTACATACATTGATTGGATTGTGATATTTTTACTTCTAGACATAAAATAATATGTACCTACACTGCTTAATTAAATATTATATTCAAGACAAGGCTGCACTACTCATTATTTTGGCTATATGGAGGCTTCTAAGACTGCTATTATCTTTTCCAATCCTCTATCAGCGATGGTACGCTGCGTGTACCTATTTGCTTACGTACAGTGGTGTCCAAAATTTCCTGTAGGTACACCTTATAGGTCTGTAATCTTTTGACAGTCTAATGCTGCGTCTACATTTGCGTAACATTTTACCGTGACCGCGGCGGCCGTGTCAGACAGAAGTGCGTGACCGTTGCGTATTCAGCTGCGTGATAGCAGAGCTAAAATAAAACTATCGATCCACCTGTGGCCGTTTCAGCACAACTCTACTTTGTGTGTCCATGTGCCACAAGTTGTTACACCCAACATCATGTCGTGATGCCACGCTGTCTGGTCCGCTAGTCATGTCATAAATCTGGACGCACCCTTAAATCTAATTTAACCCAAATGACATAGATGGCGTTAAAATAAACTAGCTAGATCGATGTCTTGTTTCTTTGTATGAAAATAAGCAAACTCTTGCAAGTAGTGGCCTAAACCTAATTACATTAGTAAGTAGATCTGTTATCCAAAAGCTTCTAAGACTAGTAGTTGTATAGTGGCATCACTTCATACAATTTTAGTTTTCAAATCACCCAAAAACTTTTGGGGCTCACTGTACTTTATCCCTTTCCATTTATAATTTTATTTATAATAGTTGTTGATGATGATGAATGATTGCTGAATCAGTAAAGTAATGGAACTTTACTAAGGAATCCTCAGGAGATTTGGCACCAATATGAGAAGTCACAATACACAGTAATATAGGTAGGTACCTACCAAAACTGCTGTCTAAAAACAATTTTTACTCAAAAACCATAAATACCTACTAATCCGAAATCTCATAATAATTTCGAAATTCTCTCGCGCCCTATTCTGTGCGTGCAGAGAGTAATGCCTTTTGGTGTAGGTATAATTATTATTATGCTCTCTATACACTACTTATGTTTGGGGAGCTATAGAAAATAATTAACGAATATACTTGGCTTTATATACAGGGTCGGAAGCACGAGTGTGAGTTGCAAATGCCCATAGGTCACGTACAATGCACGCCGTAGTTGGACTCATCATGGGGGACTGGCTAGAGAGGCCACACGACAGATTCTCGTACCGGATGACACAGGTGATCATCGGGCACGAGTGCTTCGGGGATTACCTGGATTGAACCCAAAAGGAGCCAATGTCCGAGTGCCATCACTGTTATGTTAGCGAGGATGATGATGCTGGGAGTGAGGTACCTACTACCGTACCTACTGAAATCTCAATAGATACTTTTTAGTAAACTCCATGATAAACAATGAATAGGAGGATATTTTATATTCATGTTTTAAAATATAATATATACGAAATGGATTGGCTGACAGGATTAAGTTGCGAAACATATTTAGGGAAATGGTTCAAACATACGGGCAAAATTCATAAACATAGCAATCCTGGCCACACTAGCCCAGCTGCTTTATGTTTTTAATTTTTAAACTGAACTTGGGCTTTTAAAAACTTGTATCCATGGCCGTAAAATGACTAAATAAAAAAAGAGCCCAGCTGTTTGTCAATTGTCATTATTGTCAAACTTCCTACGAAGCACGGACGGATTACTTGTTGGACGATTGTTTTATGGTTTTGTACATAATTACCACGCTATAAACCGTGTTATTATACAGTAAAAAAATGGCAGACCGTCTTACACAACTCCAAGACACCATAAACCAGGTTAGTTTTGCCATATATCAAATATTCATTAAGTATACTTTGCAGTTGTACTTACTGTTTACATTATTTGCAGCAAGCTGAGCACTTCTGCAATAGCATTGGCATATTGCAGCAGTTCTCTACGCCTAGCAAGTTCCCTGGTTTCGACCGTAGCGGCTCACAAACTCCACAGCAACAGCAAAATCAAGAAGATTATGCTGTGCTTTTCGCAACACTAATTTCTCGATGTGCCAAAGACATAGACACACTGATTGAGTCGCTGCCTAGTGAGGAGAGTTCTACAGAACTTCAAGTGCAAAGCCTTAGGCGTTTAGAAGCTGAGAATAAAGAAGCAGCAGAACAATTAGAAGAAGTAAGTATATATTTTAGTTGTACTACTTATGTAGGTGGGATTGTTTGTGTACTGTTGTTATATTTTGATGAACAGCATTAAAAAAGATTTCAAATATAATACAGTATATCTGTTCCCATTTCTAATGTACTTTTCCATTTGCAGTTAGTAACCTGTAAGTCATTTTATAGGTAGGTTTTTACATTATATTCATGACTTACTGACTTTGTGACCTCACATTTATTAATGAATAAGTAATTAAATATAAATTAACGACTAATTACAATACAAAAATTTAAAAACGATTTGTGCATTGCACATGTTGAATTAATGTAGCTTGTTTAGGTGACAAATAAATTGAAGTATGTTCGTCATTCTAGCCTTCTCTTAGGGTTCTTAGCACCCCTCCATTACCTGAACCGTTACCCTGGTTGGGAATAGTGTGACCCCCAGGACCTGCCTATAATTTTGAGGTTATAATAGTTTCTGTGCTCTCCTTGCAGAAGACAATGCAGGGTATCTTGGTCTTCCTGCTGTCTTCAACACAAAACCTCTCTAGTGAGCTCTGGCTATCTTACTCACCACTAGAAACAACAAGGTTATTATTTGCCGCAGTAAAGAAGAATTCTGATAGGCTCAGCTATTCCCAAGTCACTTAGGGTCAACTTTCTAGTCAAACTAAGATGCAGCTGAACTGCCCTATTTTATGTGTAGCGACTTCCATTGGACCTCCACAACCAAATTGGCGATATCGAAGTACTGTTGTTACGCCAGTGATACTTTTGAGGTCAAGAACAAGTATCGGTTACTACTATTACTACGGTATGTTCGTCATGTCTTGATGACATGCTGTCCAATCCGCTGTTCATGTCACAAATTTGAATGCACCTTAATCTAAATTGTGTTCACTCCTTAAGTCCATTACTCCTACCTTAAATCTTCTACTTACAGGTGGTTCGGCAAGGTGAGATACTTCTAGAGAAAATCCAAGGGGCGCTTAGTGACATTGCTCAATGCCAGCTGGACATGCAGAACCCAGCGCTAATCCTAAATAAAGATGTGAAGCCTCAGTTATAGGGCTCAAAGAGTAATGGTAGCTACTACCGCCGGTGTTGATCTGTAAGGACATTTATTCGTAGACATAATGCTAGAAACAATTGAACTCAATTTAGTTTCCTTAATTCTGATTTTTTATGATGTGAATATGATCTACGGGCTAGATTATGTTGTATTTAAAATACAATTAATAAAATGGTTATAAAAATATCTCTGATGTTAAAGCATTATTATCAGGCAACCTTTTAACAAGCTGGCTATTGTTAATTTAAATCAAAAGTATAAAATCTTTGCATTTATAATTTGAAGTATTTAAGATCTAGTTCGAGCCAAGTACCTATTGATTTAAATTTCGAATATGTCAAGCGTCAAGTCATTTTTTTTTTTTTGCTGTAACAAACAAAAATTCATCAGAGGACCTAATTAAAGTATCTAGATCTGTTTTTTTTTATTGATTTTCCCATGTGGAGAAGGAATTAGGGCTATCGGTACTTACCTATAAATGAAACGACCAAATATAAATAGCATCTAGGCATCGCTGTAACTAAAAAGTTGTAGTATTTTTATAAGCCTTAAAATAGAAATGATAAGTGGTGAAGAGTGTGTATTATTTAATTCCGTATGTGAAATATATGAACTAATAACTAATGTTAACAATTTTGTTTATTTGTATACTGAGAATACTTAAAAAAACTTTGTATGAGATAATTTTATTTATTAAATACATAATAAGAAATTTTATCTTTTTTTTTCGGCTTAGCACTCCCATTGTGTTTATACAATATACATTTCTTACTTGATTTCTATGGTTTTGCAATCTTATTTGATACTTTCTGCTTAGGGATTATGGAATTTTCTTTTCCCAACTTACTGATGTTCAGTCGAAAAGCAGAAACCAAAATTGTTTTTAAGGCCCTCTGTTGGCGGAAACATATAACTTTGCGAAGTCTGGTAACAGAGTAGTAGAGAAAGGAAAATAGATGGCGCTAGTTGACATGCAAACAACAAACTGTAGTTCTGTTTAAGTTGTTTCAACATGCTTTTATTATGGGTACTATAATGCAGATAAACCTGATTAAGTACTCGCTCTTGTAATACATATCTACCTATTATTATAGAACACCCAAATCAATGTAAATATGTAGACATATTCATTAAATTATTAGGTACTTATTGTTTTTTTGCATTACTTTTTTTAATACGACAATCTACACAACGTTACCTAGATCCATGGTAAAGATATATCTAACTTATTTTATGGATTCTAGAATGCGGATTAACACTATGATACATTTTTTTTCCAAAATAGGTAGATACATTACGTTACACATAATATAACATAACATAAACTCACGCCTATATCCCTGAAGGGGTAGGCAGAGGTGCAAGCACCCACATTTCGACTGTTTATGTTTGGGTCCCAATGTAATAGGTGGCGAGCCTATTGCCATTAACCGGTCACTTATAAACCTGCGATAAATACACACATAACTTCGAAAAGCATTGAAAAGTCATTGGTGTGTGCAATGCCTATATTATCTAGTTACTTGCCTGCCTTATTTATAGTTGGTACTTTTTGCAAGTATTTTACGTCTCTACAAGATTACAGTTAAGTTATTTGACCAAGCCCAACAGTAGCGCCCTTAGTAGGTACCTACCGTTAGTAAACAAAATAAAACAAAAACACTTTTGTAACATAGGTACTCATTGATTTTTTTTTACAATAAAGATTTTATTCGTCATTCACTTAGGAAGTCGTGTCGTCCAAAAAAGTTGCGTGCGATTTATGCGCAGGAGTCATGATTAAGGTAAGTAGAAGAAGAAAGAAATCGATGTATTTGATATATCTAAGGCCGATTTGCACATATATTTAAAAAATAAAAATCATCGAGTAATCGGCGTACATACATAAAAAAATACCAATCGAATTGAGAACCTTCTCCTGTTTCCCACTTCCGGATAAAAAAAATATACTTATCTAATTAGTCGACATGCTGTCAATGAAAATGAAAATAGTGTTAATTCTGTTCTGTGAGATAGATAGAAAACACTGAACGGAGTGAGACGTTTTTGTGTGAAGAAACATGTCTTCTTTACATAACACAAATTCGCTCCTACGTGGATGGTTCCGCAAAGTATTTACTAGATGTTCTCGACAGGTTGCAGCGACGTGCGATTCGCATTATTGGGAGTCCTGAGGTCACAAATACCCTCGAGCCTTTGCAGATGCGTAGAGATGTAACGTCCCTAGCTGTATTTTACCGTCTCCCCTGGCAGTATTTTACCGTCTCCCCTGGCAGTAGTTTACCGTCTCTACTGTACACAACAACGCAAAAATTTGCGATATGGACATAAGCAAACAGCAGACAGGAAATTAGAGAAAAGATTGATGCACTGTTTCTATCGCTACTTATAAATTCAGAAGCTCTTAATGAAAGTAGGTACTACGAGAACATTGGCGTACCCCTTTTTTTTAATCGTGCGCAGAACCCCACGGATACCACCTCCACCAAAACCGATGGAGGTGATTATGTCGGACTCGAACCGACCAAAACGCACGCTGTCCATTGGGTCCTTGGTTGCCGGAGGTGAGATTATACAAGACATATCTCTCGCACCCCGGCAGACCCGATTATCATCACATTGGGTCGGCGTAACATGTCATTCTACTCAACACATTCCTGTCAGAGGTCATTTACTCAAGTCTTTGCCATACCTTCTTTCACAAAATCCATCCATCTTTTCTTAGTCCGACCTCTGCTACTAAAGCCCTCTATAATTCTACTAATGTTTAGTAAATTGACTACAATTAAGACATGATTTCCTTTTGGTATTGGCTCGTCAGAAGACGGACGGCTCCCATAAAAGTTGAATATACGGTGGAGTTTTAACCCTGGACACCCGAGGTGAAAACTTTGTCTCGGAGGCAACTGGGAATCACGCTTAGATGATGATGACCTAGTAAAACCTCAATTGCCATTTTTAATATCTAACGCTATCTGTATTGACCAAATTCTCTAGATAATAAATAAAAAAATACGTACTGTTATATCCATACTATGACAGCGATAGTGCTGTCCTGCAGCACTTCTTGCTGACTTGCATTTATCAGTCGCTGGCTCTATCCAGCGACGCAGGGACTCGGCAGTCTGTTTCAAATCTCCTTTCCGTGCGGTTGCCTAAAGATCGATCCCGTGTTTTCTTCTAATAAAAGTTAAAGTCATTGTTCACGTGACTCGTCTTTTTTTTAAAAAGCAAATCTCGAAACCCCGTATAACATTTTGGTGGCAGCGGTGGGATCGAAAATCCCCAGTGCCGGCAACCGCTAACAGACTCGCTCCGCATCCGTTCAAAACCCAATTTTAGTGTGAAAAGTGATAAAGTGAATCCTCACACGGTCAAACCTTCAATATAAGTTCTCTGTGTCCGCGTGTGTTTTAACAAAACATACTAACCAACTGTGTATCCTGTGTATCCTGAGTGTATCAACGCGCATCAACGTTTATCTCACATAATACTCGCCTGACGTCCTGATAGTATCCTGAGTGCATCCGGAGATTAACCTACAAATAGTCGACGGCGAGTATAATCTACGAATATTTCGCCTACTATTCTACCCAACGAATATCCCCAAGACATCCAGAACTACGTGATATTGTTTCGTCTCTTCCCAGCGCAGCGCGCACCGCATCTTATCAATCGGAATGTTCCTAGCCGTCGCATTCGTTTCCGCCGCCTACGCACTGCAGTGAGTCTTTGGTCATTGTTTAGTCTAGAAATATCAGTGGTTCTCAACCTTTTATTATTGTAAATCATTTGTACACTACTGTTTTGTATTTTGTACCTCACAATCGATATCTACTATGCCAGATCTGCCTAAGGAAGACGCCAGTAAGTTGCAAACCGAAACCGCTACTGTAGGGCTAGCATGGCGCGAAGACAAAAGTCCCCGGGGAGTGGAGAAAAATTTGTCTTTCCCTCCTTCTCTCTCCCTTTAGCTAGCATGGCGTCGAGGAGAGACTAATTTGTCACCGGGGAGAACGTTTGTCCACTCAATGCTACCAATATACGAAAAAGTATTATTCGACCAAATTGATAAAACCTAGCAACGTGCATATTTTATAAGTGAAACATTGACTTTTTAAATTGTCGGTGTTATTTTAATTTCATATAACGTAGATATAGCTAAGTTAGTAAGTAGGTATTATTACCTTGTAATGGGATGTATTGTGTTACGTAATGTGTCGTAATAATATAGGATTATATGGTTGGATTTTTTATACAACTTAGGTGGCAGACGAGCACACGGCCCACCTGTTGGAAAATGGTTACTATGGCCTATCGATGTTTGTAATGTCTAGGGTGTCACACTCGTACTGATGACCGCTGTAGGGGGGGGAGGTCCCACTATGACCGGTTGTAGAGTCCATATATAATATATATACATATTCATATTTGTATGTATGTATATATATATATATATATATATATATATATATATATGTATATATATATATATATATATATATATATATATATATATATATATATATATACATACATATATATATACATACATATACATACATACATATACATACATACAAATATTAATACCTTATTACTGGATTTTAAATATTGAATGTCAAAATTATTTGAGAAAAATATTTAAATCCCCCCTTCCCCATATATAAAAACATAAAACATAAACTCACACCTTTATCCCGAAGGGGTAGGCAGAGGTGCTAGCACCCACATTTCGCCAGTTTATGTTTAGGTCCCAATGTAATAGGTGGCGAGCCTATTGCCATATATATTGCCTAGATATGTTATATATATATTAAAATTTTAATTCATTAATTAATTAATCAAATCCAATGTATTTATTTTTCGGTTACGATTTTTGTCCCCACCTCAATAGTTCGGAGACTAATTTCTCTCTATAATCTGTCGAAAAGAGACATATCTTGTCCACTTTACGGCCGCCGTGCTAAGCAAGTGGAGAAAAAGTCCCTTGTCTACGTCACAGCGAGGGACATAAGTTATCTCCTTCGACGCCATGCTAGCAATTAGGGACAAACGCGTTTGTCCCCGTCAATTTGACATAAGCGGTGGAGAGAGATATTTGTCCCGCGCCCGTGTTAGGCCTGCTGTTAGTGATAGGGAAACGGTGAAGTCACCCGTTCCCACTCGCTCTACCCGAAAAATCCAACCCACCACAATGGTCGATATTGATTTAACGACGTTATTTAAATTCATCAAAGCCTACGATGGCAAACGAGAAACCTTAAATTCCTTTTTAGTTAATTGCGATAACGCATTCCAACTCGCATCTGATATTCAGAAACCAATTTTATTTAAATATATACTCAGCCAACTAAATGGAAGAGCTGAAGTTGCTTGCTCGATAAAAGAATTCTCATCTTGGGACCAACTAAAAGACTTTTTGAAAACCCAATTCAGTGAACGAAAACATTATTCACATCTTCTAACAGACCTACAAGAAAGCAAACAAGGTCCGCAAGAAAACGTTAGTCAGTATGCCTTACGCGTAGAAACTTACCTCTCGCAACTCCTTACCGAAATCTCATTATCTAACACTAAAGTAAAAGAACTAGCTGGTCGTACCGCCGCTATGGAGGACCTCGCTCTCCATCATTTCCTAATGGGGCTACAACCCCGAATCTCGAACATCGTAAGATGTAGATCGCCTAAAAACCTGAACGAAGCTATCAACTTAGCTGTTTCCGAAGAACGCATACAGCAAACGCTGTACAAATGCCCACAAGTAGACCCAAAATCCATTAAATCCAAACCCGTCGCGCAAAAACCCGATACAACTCCGGATTGGTCACAGAAACCAAACACCGCTTCTCAAAGTTCTTCCAATGTTGTTTGTCGCTACTGTAAAACACCAGGACATGATATCTCTGTATGTAAGAAGCGAGAATACAACAACAACCGATATAAAGTCCAACAACACCCGGCGACCAACCCAACATCAACGAGACCATTTAATCGGGTGAATCTCGTTGAGGAACCGGTCGAACCCGTTGAACCAGATTGCACTGAACCGATACCCGATAATTTAAACTAGTCAAAGTCTCGACTCGGTGTCGCACGAGACCAATCCCCAAAGCCGATGCCCTTTCCAACTCTAATTCCAGGGACCACATGGGTAACCAGCCCCAAAGAAGCGCCCTCTCCAATTCAAATTCCAGGGACCACACGGGTAACCAGCCCCAAAGAAGCGCCCTTTCCAATTCAAATTCCAGGGACCACACGGGTAACCAGCCCCAAAGAAGCGCCCTTTCCAATTCAAATTCTAGGGACCACACGGGTAACCAGCCCCAAAGAAGCGCCCTTTCCAATTCAAATTCTAGGGACCACACGGGTAACCAGCCCCAAAGAAGCGCCCTTTCCAATTCTAATTCCAGGGACCACACGGGTAACCAGCCCCAAAGAAGCGCCCATTCCACTTCCAATTCCAATTCCAACTCCAATTCTAATTCTGATCTCAATTCCATCTCAAATTCCAATTCTAATACCAAATCCGCTTCTAACTCCAATCTTTCTGCTTCCACTAGAACCAAGATAATTTACGAAATTAATCTCGACACAACGAAAAGACTCTTACCCCATGTGTTATTGCATTCTCAAGTTTCAAGCACTCCCCTATCCCTATTAGTGGACTCAGGCTCTGCCATATGCCTTCTAAAGGAATCCAGCATCCTGAAAACCCCGAACCTTATAAAAGAATCAATCAAGCTAAAAGGTATAGACCCCGGTGACGAACCGACATTAACGGAGGGCCATTTCCAACTCAAACTTAACCTGGGCGGAAATCAATTTGCTACGCACAAATTCCACGTCGTCAAGAATATTAGCTTATCTTACGACGGAATAATAGGTACAGACTTCTTAACTCAATTCCGTTGCAAAATCGACTATACCTACGACATTCTGAAAATACGAGACCTAGAAATTAAATTAAATTTCGCCGAGCCTTTCTACATTATTCCACCTCGAACAGAATCCGTCATTGAATGCTCAATCCAGAAAACTAACCTCAAGGAAGGGGTCATCACAGACCAAAGTCTTTCGGATAACCTACTGATATCCAATTGCATCGTAAAGGTTAAAGATAATAACCGCGTTAACCTCACTGTTGCTAACACATCCGAATTTCCAGTAACCGTTAATTCTAATTTGAATTTGAACATGGCTCCTTTATACCCTAACGCCTACCAATTAGTCAATGACCCCAAAACCACACTCTCGCGAACTAGCGAGGTGATTGAAATGTTAAGACTAGATCATTTAAATCAAGAAGAATCCGATGTTCTCTTAGACCTTTGTTGCCAATACTCAGATATCTTTCATCTGCCCAACGATCAACTGACATATACCCCTGCCATTAATCATCAAATCAAAACCACAACCGACACTCCTATCCATACTAAATCCTATAGGTTCCCCGAGTGTCACAAAAAGGAAGTTGAGACACAAATCAGTAAAATGCTTGATCAAAATATCATAGAACCTTCTCTCTCACCCTGGAGCTCACCAATTTGGATAGTCCCTAAAAAGGTGGACTCGGAGGGGAAACGTAAGTGGAGAATTGTCATAGATTACCGTAAATTAAATGATATTACTATAGGAGAAACCTATCCTATCCCTCAAATATCAGAAATCCTCGACCAATTAGGGAAGAGTAAATATTTTTCAACATTAGATCTCACTTCCGGGTTCCACCAAATCCTGATATCAACCGAGGATGCTCCTAAGACTGCATTCTCCGTTCCTCAAGGTCATTTTCAGTTTAATAGGATGCCTTTCGGGCTTAAAAATGCACCGAGCACGTTCCAAAAATTAATGAACAACTGCCTCTCTGGTCTCCAGGGGACTCGATGCTTCGTCTACCTAGATGACATTGTCATATATTCCCCAGACCTGACCTCTCAAATAAATAACCTGAAAGCTGTCTTCGAAAGACTCCGTCAATTTAACCTTAAGCTACAACCGGAAAAGTGCGAGTTTCTCCGCAAAGAAGTCGCTTATCTAGGACACATCATTAGCGAAAATGGAGTCAAACCCAATCCCGATAAAACCGAGGCCGTAACCAATTTCCCTACTCCAAGATCGCCTAAAGACGTCAAATCATTCTTGGGCCTCGTCTCCTATTACAGAAGATTCATTTCCGACTTCGCTAAATTAGCTAAACCTCTTACATCCTTATTGAAGAAAGATACTCCCTTCGAGTGGCAGAATGAGCAACAACTTGCTTTCGAATCCCTTAAAACTAAGCTTGTCACTGCCCCAATCCTAGCCTACCCAGACTTTACCCAGCCATTCCTCTTAACCTGCGATGCCTCTAACTATGCTATATCAGCAATACTATCCCAAGGCCCTGTCGGTCAAGATCGACCAATCGCGTATGCCTCAAGAACGCTAAATAAAGCGGAATGCAATTACAGCGTCACTGAAAAAGAATGCCTCGCCATAATTTTCGGCACAAAAACATTCAGACCCTACCTTTATGGTTACCGCTTCAAAATCCTTACCGACCATAAACCGCTACAATGGTTATTCAACTGCAAGGATCCCGGATCCCGACTCATACGCTGGCGCTTAAAACTGGAAGAGTTTGAATACGACATTCAATATAAAAAGGGTAAGATTAATGCCAATGCCGACGCCCTCTCCAGATTCCCTGTTAATCCGGTCCAACCCGAATCCACAGAACCTACTCTAGAGCTGGATAGCGACCTAGAGAACCTAATGCTTTCTCCACCCTCTTTTAACTTAGATGACCTACCTCTGACCCATTCAGATCCAGAAAACATCGATATCGATGTAGAAGATCTTATACCGTTACCCGAATTAAGCTCGTCACCTAATGTTCCACACACTCAAAGAAATGATGACACAGACGAGTTTCTCCAAACTCTTGACACTCAACTCGAACAACCACAACCAATCGATATCCAACCTGAACCTGGACCCTCGACAAGCTCACATTCAAATCCAACCAACGACGATTACAACTCGTTCTTAAAAGCAGTAACGAATAAGACACAAACCTTTAACACTTCTATAGAAGAACATAATGCGAGCCTAATGAAAAGCCCATTAAAAGTCATTTTAATACCTACCTCCATTGACTTAGACGAATCCAACCCTTATATTCAAGACATTTTGGGTGACCCTGAACTGAATACCCAAGCAATCGACTCTGAAAAAGAACTCTTCTCCTTCCAAAAGATACAACGAAGTAACAGAATAATTTATCTACTGTTCACCAAAGTACACCATTTCGATGAAGCATCATATCCCGAAATCTTTGTCACATTAAGGACGGTTAAAAACCAGTTGCTTCTCGAGAATATCAACGAAATAGGCATATCTGACCTAAAGAATCCTTTTGAAAAACACTCCTTTGTTAAAATTTACAACATCCTTTTATACCTCTTTCACAACACTAACATTAAAATTAATATCTATCATAACAACATTCTATACCCAACTCCAACCGAAATCAAGAAAATACTTGCCGATAATCACGACCTCCCTATCGCAGGTCACCTGGGTTCCAATCGAATGTATAATAGAATTAAAGAATTATACTATTGGAAGGGAATGCGCGGGGATATAGAATCTTATGTAAAACAATGTAAACCTTGTCAAGAGAACAAAGCCCTTAGGAAAATAAATCGCGCGCCAATGCAAATTACTAGCACATCAACGGAACCCTTTCAAAGGATATCTATCGATATCGTAGGTCCTCTTCCCGAGGCAGGGCCTGCAAAGCTTAAATATATCCTAACCATACAGGATGACCTCACTAAATTCTCTTCCGCATATCCCATCCGCAGTACAACAGCGGAAGAAACGTCCGAGTGCCTACTACATTATATATCCATCTTCGGAATCCCTAAAACGATTCTCACAGACCAAGGCACCAATTTCACGGCAGACCTCTTTAAAAAGACCTGTGAGTTCCTGAAAATAAAAAACCTGTGGTCCTCTCCATACCACCCGCAAACTCAAGGAGCCCTTGAGAGGAGTCATTCGACTCTCAAAGAATACCTCAAATCCTATATTAATGAAGAACAGACGAACTGGCCTCGATACGTTTATACAGCCATGCTGGTTTACAATACAACCACACATTCCACTACTCATTATACGCCATACGAGTTAACGTTTGGAACCAAACCATTCATTCCAAACTCGGTGTATAATGAACCTCCCGGTGTAACGTATCCCGATTATGTCCGAATGCTGCAAAATAGACTAAGACATTCGAAAGAGAAAGCTCTCGAGTTCATAAGGAACTCCAAAGAATCCTCTAAAAGGTACTACGATGCTCGTACCCGTCCTACAAGCTACAAAGTGGGCGACTATGTCTACATTAAAAACCACCTAAGACTACGAAAGGCGCTTTCTCCTGTCTGGAAAGGGCCCTACAAGATTCTGAAAATAAATGGTAATAATACACTCACCTTGCTCATCAACCGGCGTCACGTCACTCATCATTTCGATCAAGTAAAACCCGCTGACGTCAGTGCAGGGCTATAAAAGAATAATATATAAATATACTAATAACATACAAGTAATATAAAAACAAGTATTACTTATACTATGTAGACTATTATAGAAGTAAGTAACGTAGTTGTTAGAATTAGAGTAGGAAGTTACTTAAATTGATATAGAATACCTACGTTAACTGTAGTTATTACATTACAGTATAGTTCGAGGTCAATCCCCGCAAGACTTCGTCCAGCCGATCACCACCAGTCCTGGTCTCTATTTTGACTACCTAGGTAAACTTAACTATCTTGATACCGGTCGATATTTCACACTTCGGACCACACATACAGAACATTGAGGTTGCTTTAAACACCACAAGGTACTTATGTGGAAAAACGCGTATCATACAAATTAATGCAGAATGTTATAATGTACTACAACCATTGACAGCTCGCTTTGAGGATATGAACAAAGAATTCGAATCCATTTCACACCTGGTAGATAGCCGGACCAAACGTGGCGCTTGGATTGGAGGTATAGGAACAGTTTTAAAACAAATCTTTGGAACCTTAGATGAGAATGACGCGATTAGATATGATGAAATTCTTAATTCTTTACAATATAACGAAGAACGGTTGACCTCACTGATGAAAGAAAATATTCTGATTACAAGCTCGGTAATAACATGTTTTAATGACACATTATTTAAAATTATGGATAACGAAGCTAAACTAAATGAAGCTATTGACAACCTCTCTCTTACTGTAAGAAATATTTCTGAAGTTACTAATGGACTTCAAGTACGGGCTAACGTCAATGAAATTTTGAATGCTCTAGAGACCTCTATACTTACCTTATCCTTTCAATTAGAGGACATAGTTAACGCCATCCTATTTAGCGGTCAAAATTTACTGCACCCCTCAATCATGACACCAGTACAGCTTCACAGAGAGCTTGTCAATAACTACAGGCACTTATCGAGTGACCTCGAGCTTCCTGTAACGTTAGATATTAATTCTGTACACTTTATTTTAAGTATTTCTAAGTTAGCGTGTTATTACATTAGTCATAAATTAATGTTTGTTCTTCGAGTACCACTGGTTAACACCAAAGAATATGTATTGTTCCACAGTATTGCTCTCCCAACACCACATAACGTGAAGAAGTCAGACTCATTTAGTTTAATTATTCCAAATTCCAAATATATAGCAATGACCAAAGATAAATCCCAATATTGCGTTTTAAATGATCTAGAACAGTGCAAGGCTATAGGAACTGGAAGTTATATTTGTGATATTGAGAATGTGTACTCTACCGACGCAAAACTTACCTGTGAAAGTGAATTACTAACAAAAGTGATCAGTCAAAAACCGCCGCAATGTGAAACAAAAACTCTTTTCGGGAAACTGGACATCTGGAAACCATTAGTGAATAACCGGTGGATCTACATACAATCGGACACTATCAAAATTTCTATCGATTGCTTAAACTCTAATCTGTACGAGACTACAATACTCGGTACTGGGATATTGCACATCCCGAACGGTTGTATTGGATATTGTAAAAGCACTACATTAATACCAAAATATAATGTTTTAAATGTAACCTCACCTATTAATCATATGCCAGACTTTAATTTGATAAATGACTCTTGTTGTAATACTGCAAAACTTAATGATATTGGGAATGATGTGCCCCCTATTCATCTAAACGGGATAGACTTAGATGATCTTAATAAAGCAAATAAGATGAAACTACAATCGCTTCTAAATGATATTAAAAATACACGAATCCCTCATATTGTTGAATATGGGACACATTACTCGATTACAATAATTATTATAGTTATTCTTGTATTTGTATTTGTAAGCTACTTAATTTTTAAGAAGTTTTGTAAATCCGGCGGCAACCGACCCCCTCAATTTAAACTTAATATTAATAAATCATCACCTCAAGATACCCCAGAAGTAATATCCATGACTGACATACAAGACCTTGATGAAACCACAATTACACCCGTTGCTCCACTCAGGACCAGAATCTGACAGAGACTTTGTTCAAATTCAACCCCAAAGTCTCCTCTTAAAGGGGGAGGTGTTATATCCATACTATGACAGCGATAGTGCTGTCCTGCAGCACTTCTTGCTGACTTGCATTTATCAGTCGCTGGCTCTATCCAGCGACGCAGGGACTCGGCAGTCTGTTTCAAATCTCCTTTCCGTGCGGTTGCCTAAAGATCGATCCCGTGTTTTCTTCTAATAAAAGTTAAAGTCATTGTTCACGTGACTCGTCTTTTTTTTAAAAAGCAAATCTCGAAACCCCGTATAACAGTACGTTATGAAATCAGTTAAAAATAGTTTTACTTATTTACCATTGTTAAAGCTCAATGCTTAATATAATGAGTAAAATTCGTGAAAATTTATCTGCTGGCTGGGTTTGACCAATGAATAAAACGCATTAATAAATGTATAATGCTCTACGTGAAAACTCAGACGGATTTTCACTGTTGAGACACTTACCTACACTCTATTTTCTTTTAAGGAAGGAAGGAAATTTCACCTGACCATCCCATTTTAGTCCCCAATGTCCGGTGTAAACCGGCTGCTGCAATCTTTACATTCACACGCGGCCCCAAACACACCTAGCCTCTCGCCGGCAACGACGGCGATGCTTCGCTCACTCACCTGCAGTTCAAAATCAACCTCTTTACTGTGAGCACGCTCGTGCTACCGGTTTCTGAACGCACTACTTAGTGACGTACGATATCAAATTCGAAAATTGAAATTTAGAATTGTTTACAACCCCGTTCGTGTTCGTTTACGTTTTGTTTTTAAATTCGAAATAAATATGGAACTGACTATTTGATTTTTTAAATTTTGTGTTGTTTTTTTATTATGTTTGGGATTTGCGCCTTTTAAGACAAGTGTGAGGGAGTGAATGTGAAAAGTGGAAAACACCCGGAAGGACGGGTCGCTACCTTTTTGCGCTTCTGCCACAGGTATGTTATTAAATCTCATTAGGTGATGGGTTAAAATGGTTACCTGTAGCATCTTTCAACGCTTAAACGATACCTGTATGGTTATTTAATCAATCTAAGAGATATGTATTGTAATATCGGGACTATATACTTTCAAACAACATCATAAACAGTGTTTAGAAACAAACGAGAACCTTTAACTTTCTATAATCAAGCGTGTATGAGCGAGAATTAATCTCTTGATACCAGAAGCATAAATGTATGAATCTTAACTACACACATACTATTATAGCTAAATGCGAAAGTTTAATGGCTAGATCTTTAATCTTTTATGCCAGAACTGCTGAATGAATACGAATGGAATTTGTCATAGATATTAAAGTCTATCATTTTGATATACTTATTATTTTTTATTGACTACCCTATTAGGTAATATCAAAAAGAGTTAAACAAAATTTCTTGTAATGACCAGAATTTGAAATTGAGACCTCTGGATCGTAAGGCCAACCCTTTAACCACTAATACCTCCATAAGAAATAATAATAAACCACAATAGCATATCGACATAAACCGGATGACTTATACCGGGAATCGTACCCAAGCCCTCAATAGCAGAGAATAGACAAACAGTGGTTAAAGAGTCGGCATTGCGTCTGAGCGGTCATGGGTTCGAATTCTGGAAATTACACTACCGATTTGAACCCGCATAACAAGTGATTTAGTATAAGTATATGGAGGGGTTAGTAAGAGTACTTATTAATTATCTTTGAACAAAATAAAAGACATTTATTTTGTTCAAAGATAAAAAAAACATTTATTAAAATAACTACCTAATTAAATGCTTTTTAAAGGATATCATAGGAGGTTATAAACAAAAACCGGTTCATAGTTTTTAAACGAATTAAAAAATACTCTCAACATGTTTTTTAATCAATTTTAAAAGGCGGGCGGCGGTGGCGTTTATATTATGTCACCGTGATATAAAATTGATGCAAATTCAGTTCCAAAACTGCAGGTCGAAGAATTCCTTTCCATCGACGTTAACCGTAAGGGCCGCCAAAAGGATGGAGACATTGCCGCGGTAATAAACCAGCCCTCTGGTCACGGGTTGAGTCTATTAGGTAGGCCTTTAAAGATGTGTTTAAATAAAAGATTTGCAGTGGTTTTTCCAAGCTAGTACAATATGGGGTTCTTCAAGAAAGTTTTTACAGGGCAGGCTGTAAGAGTGTAACGCCCCTGGTGTTGCAAACGTCTATAGGCGATGGTGGCCACTTTCCATCAGGTGAACCGTGTGCTGGTCTGCCACCTTAGTGACATAAAAAAAAAAATAGACGGGCACCTGGACCCCACCGCCCAAGCGTCTTGGGGTGTAGCATTTCTCTCAGTAAAGTTGCCATCGTGGTGTAGTAATTTGTTTCACGGCAGCGCCGCTACTCACGTAGAGGGCCCGAGCATAGGTTTCGCTCTTCGGGAAGGCTTACTATGTCCCCTCCACACACAGTGAAGGTTATAGGTATACTAAATACCTATTACTAAAAACCAGTCTATTATTTTCATTAGCAATACGCTGACATACTGCACATTTTTAGCGCACTGCGTCAATTTTATTAGGTACCTACTAAACTTGTTTGGCACTCAATTGTGGTATATTTATTTATTTCTGTCTGAGTCTTAATTTATTGAATTAGATATCGATAAACTATGTTAATAACGAATAAAACATGGTGTATGCCAGTAGCGAACAGTGAGAGAGAAACTGATGCAAAAGAAATTATTTCGATCTAATTATGTACCATGCGACCCATTGGGAAACCGGGCGGTGTAGGAATCAATCTGTTACCCCTACGGCCCATAAAAAAGGCAAGCAAACCAATCTAAGCGAGCCGGTTAACATTCGGATTGACATGATGGTGCTCTGGGGCAGGCTTTTCTCTGGGAATGCTGATCAGATTGTTAGACGAATACTTCACACAATGCATCTGCACGGATTTTGGACCTAAGCCGCGAGATAAACGGAGTTTTGATACAGGTATAATCTAAGACAGCTCGAGAACGCTTACTGCGCGCATAGAGCGCATCTCGAGCAACTCGTGCCTATACATACTTAACATATTGTATTCATGCCTACTCCCCTCCGGGGTAGGCAGAGGTGAATTTAACACCGACATTTCACCAATCATTGTATTCGGTCCCATGTAAATAGGGGGTGAGCAACAATACCTACTACTACTATTACTATTGTACTATTGTTGACGCGACCATGCATCTGAGGCTGTATAGGTCTGTCTGTTGTTAAACTGCCCTTTCCCTTAGTCGCCTTGTACCTTTTACAAAACCGCATGGGAAGAGATGTCATGGCCTAAATTCAACTCTGCCTGCTTGTCAAAATTCATTTACTCGCCTAGCAACTTTGAATTTTGAATATGTATTGAACTTGAATTTGGGACGGGATGTGCCCCGTTCCAAATTCGAAATTCAAAATTCCCGCTTTTTTCAAGGAACCATTACACAATTTTATTCACGAACTGAATAGCTTGTTTAGTGGGCAATACACATAGAAGACAAGTCATTGATTACGTTAGAAAATATTATTATTATCGATGTGAGACGAAACTTCGCGGATGCGCCGAGAAAGTGTTGACTGTTGAGGTTGACCCCTTCGAAACCGGCTCACTAGACTCGGCTCGAGGGTTTTCCATCTGCTATGTTGTATGTTGTAATACATACTGTTTATATATACGTCAGCGAGTTAATGAGTAATGTTTGATATTTCCGAGTGTCCTCTTTTTGGTTCCTGGAGCTATACACGTTTTTGAGCTGTCTTTTAAAGATAGCAGGGGTGCAGCGTGGTGAATGTAAATGTAAGGTTATGTGTAATGTAAGGGAGTGACATTTGCTGTCGGAATGTCATGTGATCCGATTCCGACAACAAATGTCACTCCCATATAGGTACCTATTTTCAGAGCGATGGATGGTGAATGTAGCTTCGGAGCGAATGCATTTTGTCTAGACCCCCTGAGCCTCATCCGAGAGTAAAATCTGGACTAGAGCACCATCCTTTTTTACTTCTTGTAGCAATAGTACGGTTGCTAGTCCGGGTAACCGAACTAGGGCAACTGTTAGGTAGTTTTATGGTGCGAAAAAGTCTAACAGAATTGAGGAGGTTATGTTGGACTCGAATCGACAAAAACGCTCACCGTCTTTGGGTCTTTAGTTGCCGGAGATGAGATAGTAGCCAAACATAACTAAATAACATCTCGGCAGGCCCTGAGCCATCTCTTTCGAGATAGCCACAGTCGGGCGTGGTATCCACTAGAACACCTATCAATCTGCAAAAGGTTTGGAGGTGAGATTAGTTTCTTATCTTGTTTTGGGGTGTGATCTCTAGAGCTATCGCGGACACTTCGACCCTGTTGGCTTCTTTGTGTCACCCCTAATCCGGCCCATACGTATAGGAAGGGATAGCTTTTCAATTAGGGTGGCTATTTCTCTTAATTACAGATGCATCTAATCCTCTGGTTTAGGATAGCTGTTCCCGAGAAGATCTATTCGTTGTCTTCCTAAGGGGTGACACTCGCACAGTATGTGTTTTATCGTCCTCCTTGCAGTGTCTGTAGTCACTTGTACTAATGGCATAGCTTAGCAACATTCATTTTTATTTATATAAATAGGGTCGAAATTAAAAATGAGGTAACGAAGAAAACGTGATTAAATCATTAGCACCTATTTGAAGAAAAACAACGGAAACTATTTTTTTGTGTGGCAAGTTTAAAAGTGAAACGGTTGCTTGTTGGTATGAGAAAATACAACAGTTGCGCATAAAAAGTATAATTAGTATTTGAAGAGGTTTCTATAGAGTCGGCAGCACGAGTGTGATGCTACTGGTGTAGCAAAACTTGCAAATGTCTATAGGCATCGGTAACCACTTTCCATCAAGTGGCCCGTGTGCTTCTCAGTCACCTAAGTGGTAGAAAAAAACCAAACAGCGGCAAGATTTAAAATCAGAATATGGGGTTTTCATGAACAGTATTACCTAGTAGATTCTTCCAGGATAGGCATCATGATTGTAATGCACTTGGTGTTGCACACCTGTATAAGCAGAGATGTACAAAATACTTTTCGAAAAGTATTTAAATACAAAATGCAAATACTTTTTTAATATAGTATTTCAAATGCAAGATACAAAATACTTTTGCCTTTTGTATTTAAATACTAAATACAAAATATGTATTTTCAAAATACTTTATTGAAATAAAATACTTTATGGTAAAGTTACTGGTTTTCTATATTTATAAAAGATTTTAAAATCACAAGATCTTCAAAAATAGCATCTGACATGTTGCATCTGTGTGGACGCATAATCGTACCGGTTTTTTATAAATAGGTATATTTTTCTATTTCTGTATTTTTATTTGTCATTTATACATTTATAAATTCATAATCACTTAAATACGAGTCGTTAAATTAACGTCTTATTGCCTACGCGGCGTATTGTTTAAATACAATTTGTTTTGGCATTTTTTTAAAGACATTTCGAGCGAACAACACAGAAATAATGAAATAGCTGCCAACACTGCAAAACGTAACAGTGACTTTGAGGATTGTCAAGAGGGGTCCCTTATATATTAATGGTCAGGTTTTATATGCATTTTGTTTCATCTGTCATTTTGCGCATAGACTTTCAAACACTAGTGGCCATTTTATGTTTTTACTGAATCGCGGAATGCTTTAGAAAAATGAAGCTAAGAATAAAAAAGTATTTTGTATTTTACAAAACATTTTACAAATACAAAATACGTCTCGAATAGTATTTCAAATAAAATACAAAATACTTTTTAGAAAAAGTACTTAAGTACAAAATCCAAAATACGTATTTTGTATTTTGTATTTGTATTTTAAATACAAGTATTTCAAATATGTCACAACTCTGTGTATAAGCTACCGTAACCACTATCCATCAGGTAGGCCATGTGCTTGTCTGTCACCGAAGTGGTGTAAAAAAGAAGGATTCACATGTGACCTTCTCTATACAGTTGAGAATGTTTTCAGTACTTATTACCAGTCAAGATAATGCAATAAGTCATTGTTTCAATGTATTACTTACACATTATTGTTTTAAGTCTTATATTCAGACATAATCAGCAAAAAAATATTATGTAATGAAGAAACTTTTTAAGTGGGTAGGTAATTGTCATGGTTGTCAAATTTGACAATACCGCCAAAACGCGAATCATAGAGTAGGTAGAAATAATACAACTCGCAAAGTTACCAGGTATAAAAAGAAAGTTTATAGGTTTAAAGTTCATATATCGAAGTACGCTTTTCTCTAACACTAACTAAAAGGTATTAACTAACTTTATAACATGTTATCGCTGCTAATACTGGCTAGTATTATGATGTACCTATTCTTAAACAATTACTATCTTTTGTGTTTATTTAGAAACTCTGCTCATGTATTGAGAATTGACAATAGATATCTCTATCATATTTTTGGCGCGTCATATAAGTATCTCATGATCATAGCAAGGCAATATACATTTGTTTAAAAAGTACGCTCTTATCATCATGGTCATTTTGGTATTAGCCCTGTCGGATCCGAGGCTCTTACCTTGGAGTGGGGAGTTCATTTTCCGGATTAAATTATTTCCCTGCTAAGCACGGTCTTGAGCTAGCCGTTAGACCATATTGAACCAAATGTAAGCTGCATACTTAACTATATTTACAAACTATGAGTATGTTTAATGCTCAAACGATAATTGTCAAGGAAATCCTAACCATGAAGTTTGTGTGTAAATATACATATAATTACAATTGGTTTTGAGTGTCTGTTGGGTGCCCGCCTTCGGCCTCCGAATTATGATAATAAGTAGTATACAGACCACACAAACCTCGTATTTCCAGTTTACAAGATATTGCTTAAATTAATAACAGATAAAGTACGTATTTTTCTATCATTTATACGATAAAATGTTGCCAGAATTTTACATTATTTACCTAATCTACGAGTATCACGGGTGATTGACCTTAAATTTCATCTATGGCTCAATTTGTGTTGTTTTAAATTTTCTGAATATTTATTAGTATTGGTTAGGGGACGTAGCAAGCCTTCCCGAAGATCGAAACCGGTACCCTCTCCGTGAGTAATGGCGCTGCCGTGAAACAAATTACTACACCACGATGGTAACTTAAAAATGCCGTCGATTCGACAGAGGAAGAGAAGAAGAATATTCTACCCAATACTGTTATTACCTTAGTTTTTGTTGTGAAATAAGAGATCTTTAATTATTTTTAGTTACCAAGTACCTAGGTCAAAATATTCACAATCAAATTAAATTTTCAAATACAAATAACTTTAAAACTATTGAAAGAAAATTCTAATTTAGCCTTTTTTTATACCACTTAGGTGGCAGGACATCACACGACCCACCTGATGGAAAGTGGCTACCGTGGCCTGTGGACGTTTGTAATACCAGGGGCGTCTCATTCGTGCTGCATGCCGGCCATATTATAAACTGCTCAAAAAAGTCATCATCCCCATTGATGATGACATCATCATTAAGCTCAATGGTTTCGACCGGCCCATTTTTCCATACATTGTACTGTTTTGACTACAATTTATTGTTATGTATTTCAGTACAAGGGTCGGTCGAAACCACAAACCATTGAGCTTGAATGAAAGTTCTAATGACAGTAGCCAAAGGTCATAGAGTTGTCTCTACCTACCCTGAAAGGAGAAAGGCGTGAGAATATCTTTATATAAAACTAACATAGCTGGAGACCAACCAATACAGCGGAAGGTTCTATTACCGTTACGGCCCACTTATTGTCACTACTATTGCTCATTAAGTGCGGACATTATAATTCCTCTGTATAATTAAGTGAGTACTTAAGATATGTATCTTATTACATGGACTTAAGTACTTATTTACAACTAGAAGTAACCCGCATATGGTTTATTACCTACTTATTAAAATTGTTCTGATTTCGGCCCTCCGCATTGTATCAAAATGAGGCATGTTCGGTGTAGAGGCGCGAGTGTACTCAATATACCAATCAAAAGTAATAAGTGGACTACAGGATAAAGTGTAAACGATAAAGTTATTATTACTAGCGTAAATAGAACAAGAGCCTCCTCATTTTCATTGTTGAACAGTGAATATGTAAATGACCATGTCAATCTACAAGTCTCTTCATTACCACGTTCCCGAATTTATAATGTTATTATGTAACTAAATATGCACTTTCTTGACAGCCGGTTAACTCTTTCATTATGATAGGTTTATAAAAAAAGTTTAACGATTAATATACTCTGTCCCTCTCTCACACCTAGGCTATAATTTATGGTGCTTAATGGATCCAAATTAAGAAATCTATATTCAATCTGGTTGGCGACTGGCTTTCTTGCAGGTGAGGGGTGGCTTCGTCCCCCCCCCTTCCGACTACCAACCATCTTAACATCAGATAAGTAAAACTAATCGCCGTAATAACATTTTTTAGGCAAAATTGACGCATATTGGACAAATATGTAACCTTAAATAAATGAAAAAGAAGACCTGTTTAAAATCAATAGACAAGAGTTGATTTATTTTTATTACAGCAATTATTCTAGAATGCCGAACAAAATTTTATAATGGTAACTCGTAGGTACTTGTGGGAGTGTTGCCACTGCTGTTCAAACGAATCGAAGTTAATAATTATTCAAATCATTCAGAAATACATGGCTGTTTAGGAGGCAAGGACATTCACCGTATAAAGCCTTAACCCTAATGTTATTTTATATGCTAAACTTAGAACGTGTTTCCGAAATTAGCGTTCATTTTTTTCATCACGATTTAGTTTAAAGAGGTTATGATTAAGTATGTATTTTACGATCTTAAATTACAAATGTCATTAGGGAAGCTTATTTTTAATTTCACTCGCCAATTGCGGGTAATTCGGGGGGCGGTTCCACTTGCTTTAAATATTAATAATACAATAAAAATATCTAAATGTAATTTATTATGTATGGACCACAAAAAGGTACTTACAAAACGTTAAGATTATAAAAAGCCCAATAGGGAACAACAATATTATTGGGGCCCCACCTGGGTTTCATTTCTACTAATTTTCAACAATTGTCTAACCAAAAGATGCCATTGAATTTAAAACTTTATTGCCATATCAGGAAAGTCTATAATGAAATGGTATGTTGATAGAAATAATGTAATAAACTCTATTTCATTTAATTTTGCCGCCGAAAGTTCCATGGTAGTTTTTACAATCTCAGTGGTGGCAATGGTTAATAATTAGTAGAAACAGCGTCTTGAAAAAAGAATACAGGGACTCAGAGCCTTATTACCACAAACCCAAAAAGACAGTAGAACGTAGAACGTATCACTATCACTATCATCACTACATAGTATAAAATAAAGTCGCGTTTTCTGTCCCTATTTTTCTTGTCCCTTTGTATGCTTAAATCTTCAAAACTATGCAACGGATTTTGATGCGGTTTGTTTTATTAGATAAAATGGTTAAAGAGGAAGGTTTATATGTATATAAAATTATGCTACAACAAACAGGTGCGGAGCAGGCATCAAAAATGTTGCAAAAACGGGGTGACGCAGACGAAGTTGCGCGGGTCTGCTAGTTAAATCATAAAATAGCCTTCAAAGAAACTACAACCATCTCTATTTAGTGGTATACACGCTTAAATAGCAGAAAATACATGTTTGACAAACCGGTAGCAATTAGTCAAGCAAATCTGATGCCGTATCAGCAATCCGTAGGCAATGAAACTAAATGTTGTAGTATAAAATGTTCATCAATATTATACAATCAAAAGGATACAAGCGACAACGAAGATTGACAGGAAAATCAAAGTTTTGTCAAACTCACACAGTTGTGTTTAGAACCAATTTTCTTTGACAAGTCGATGTCACTTATTCTATTGAGCGCATTCATATTGCCTTTAAACTATTGATTATTATTGTAAACATTCAATCGGCTGGCGGTTCCGTTCAAGTTTAATTCGTGCAGTAAATATCTATTTAACTAATCTTCAGATAATATATCTTTTAAATATGTGCGTTTTGATGTTTTAGGGGATGTCTATTGATTACTTGATGGTTTTTTTATCAACTTTTAACACCCCGAGTCATTTGTGGTGAGGTTTTAGACTATCCCTCTCCCCCCTACCCAAAAATCACGTGTTTTTCGGAAAAAGCACTTTAGATTGATGATTGATGATCATTGATGTTTTCATAAGATGGTCTTGACAACATTTGGAACCAAATCGGAACTCTTGACATTATTACGTGTGTTGACGCCTTAATTTTATTTTGTTAGAAACGTTTTGTCTGTTGGTATCATTACACCTGGAATTTTTTTTTATATGTGTATGGTTCATAATAAAAGTAATTTGATATTTAATTTGCAATCTAAAAGTTATCAATATGAAAGTTAAGCAGTATAAGAAAGAATTCGCACCTTTAGGCATCCTCGCACCCCGGCATCTGAAGATCGCAAGACAGCGTGCAGTTTTAGTGGGTTCGAGTACAACATAACCACCCCCGGTAGCCTTTAGGGGTGTGCGATGCGTGTGGATTTTCACACGTACTTTATGTTACACTAGCTGACCCGTCGCTGAACTTCGTCTGCGTCACCCCATTGTTGCAACATTTTTCATTCCTGCTCCGCACCTCTTGGTCGTAGCATGATGTTATATACATAAACCTTCCTCTTTAACCATTCTATCTATTAAAAAAACCACATCAAAATCCGTTGTGTAGTTTTAAAGATTTAAGCATACAAAGGGACATAGGGACAAAGAACGCGACTTTGTTTTATACTATGTAGTGAAGTGGTCAAAATCGTAAAGCCCTTTCATATCGTCATATTTGTAGGCCATTATTGTTTTAACAGCGCCATCTTGCGACTCACCTTGACATTTAGCGCATCCGAGTTGAGCGTGAAACCTCTTATAATATGCTTATTATTAGTTATTATTAAATATCTTGATTTTATTATGTATACTTATGTTTTTGAACCATGTTTTATTACAACAAGCTTGTAGGATATACTTAGCAGATTATTATAATCAATATTATTATAGTGATAAATGAAATATAAGAACTTGAGTATCATTCTTACATTGCTCGTGCAAAATATTTGTTAAATAATCATACCCTATTGAGTGTGTGTGTGGGATTCTACAAACAAATGTAGGTCTACGATAATCTCTTACTCGTAGTTGCACCACCTACCTATTAAAGTTAAGGTTTCCGTCAAATTTAACAGTAACAGTAACATTGATTCTAATGCTTTGGCTAAATGTGTTGCACCAGTATATTTAGTAACTCGGTTGTAGTTAAATTCTATGAAAAAGCTAACTTTAAGCCTAAGAGTTTATCGTAGAGGTAGAGAATATTAATGTTTATGGTTTTGACATGCTGCAAAGTCTCTAAGCATTACCGCATTAATACCGAGGGATATTTGTTCCTTACCGATGCTGATAATGTAGCCCTTTTCCACGCTAGTTATCCAATTAAACTTTGTAATTACCATGACGACGTATCGTAACTATATATTCACGAAATTCAAGTAATGGTTGGTCAGCCATTTTTGTTCATGATAGCCGATTGCCGCACTTTCATACAGATATTGTTTGTTGATGTACAAACAGCGGTAAAGTTCAAGGTGCCAGTTGCATCACAAATGGAGCAATAAAAGCTAATCGCCGTAGAATACGGCTCCAGTATTAGGTATATTATAACGATAGCGTGTCTTAGCACGAACGATCGGTCTTTTAACCAAAGCCGAGCGTATTATACGGTTAGCTTTACGAGATTGACGAGAATATCAGTATTTGCTTGATTGCTACACTTAAATAAAGTGAGATAGAAATATATAGGTATAAGAGCTAGCTATTTTGGTTTGGTTAACCTAAACACAATACTGTATAAGTTTTTACCTATTTTTTAGGTTTTTTATTAAGATTAGTTAGCCACGATATAAGAAGAAAAATAAAATGAATAAAGATACACGGTGATTTTATAGTGGTTTCGGAAAAATAATATTTCGTTTCACACAGTTTCGGTGGCAAAATCGAGTGGAAGTTTTAATTTTGAAAGAAAAAAAAAATACTTTATGTATGGCAATAATGTAGGTACACGTGAACAGAAAAATGTATGGGACGTGTAAAAAATAATAATTTTTTTTCGCCAAATTAGGACTTCCTTACGATTTTACTATCGAAATTGTGGCCAAAATCTTTTTTTCCGAAACCACTATAAAATCAACCGGTATATTGTATAAAAAATAATCTATATGTGCCTAGGTACACATAGAGATGATCCATTGAGGTAGTGACTAAGTCGGAACTATGGCGGTCACTATCAAATGCATACTGTTTTCTTGCAAATTAAAAACCATTTACGATCCCTTAACAATTTAGCATGATTTGACAATATTTGAGGGACGGTGGCGGAATCCTTCAATGCGCGAAATTATTAAATTTAATCGAAAAGTTATCCCTAAAACTTTTTTTATAAACCATTATCAATTTTGATAGAAATAGATATTGCTATGACGTCAATTATTCTACACTAAAAGTTACAAGTCACTTCACATGTTTCTGATTTGACTGTACACGCATAATTTCTGAAGGATGCACAAAATATTGACCAAATTGCATATTATATTAATGCCATTATCACGTCAAGATTTGTTTGAAAGAAAATCTTTTCCGTTCCCCGTAAACCTGTTAAAACATTACACGTAGACTTCCCGAAACATTTTCTTAACACAGGGGTGAATCCACGGCGCGCAGCTAGTTGGTCTATAAAGATAATACAGAGTGGCAATAATTATTAGGTGTTCTCACACAAACTATGGTTGTCAGACAGGCCCTGAAGGCATGACAAACAAAAAGGAATAAATATTAGGCATTTAGTCATTAGTAATTTTTTCGATGCATCATCAATTTTAACAACATATTTATTTTCGATAATGTAATATGCCCATCATGTCGTGCAATCTCGGTACCTAATAGTTCCTTTCCGTGTTAGAATGCATTTTGAAATAGATTCCACTGTCGATGTGTTATTTAAAGTCCACAAAGATTTTATTCGAAGGTGTGTAAACGACTGTGTTAGGTAGGTATAAATTAGAATTTATTTATAGTGCGATTATGATTGGTGAGAATTTATGAATCTAACAAAATCTAAATTGAGTGATGTAGGTATAGTTTTTATGAAACGCATTTCTGTAAGGGTTCAAACTGGGAGATCGTAAGGGTACGAAGCCAAAAATGTTTATAAAAAGTTATAATAGGTGCGTATGTATTTATAATAAGTAGGTTGACAGTATTTTACAGTCTCTACTATAGTGAATATTCTGATGAGATCTTTATAGAGAGATGAATAAATGCTTTCTTTCTTTCTTTCTATCTTTCAAATGGTCCCACGTTCTCCTTTTCTTCACAGGATAATATTCTATCAAGAACCAAGCGGTTCGATGATTCTTTCCTTTGCCGCACCATTAAGTCTTGGAATCCCTTACCAGTTCTCGTGTTTCCTTCTTCCTACAGCCTCGGGAACTTTAAGCGGGGCGTGAAAAAGCATCTGATGAAGCCGTCAAGCTGAATGCCACCTTTGTACTCGTAACACTGTAAAGGCGACCTTTGCTGAGACTTAATCTTCAGCTTACCATCAGGCGAGGTGAAGTCAAATTGACGTGTCCTATATATAAAAATAAAGAAAAAAATGTACCTACTACTAATGATCTAACTTTTTATATCAGACATGTCAATATTATAACTATAACTTACCTGTTGATGATAACGGAAGGTAGGTAAATAGTGTCATCAAAGAAGGTCGTCAATATAGTCACCAACAATGACATAACTAACTCTATAAGCACCGTTCAGTAATCAAAGTTACCGGAACAATTAATTATGAAGATTAATAATTGCCCGAGCTTCACTTTTCCGTCATGAATGAGTCGATTCGAACGGAAAAGTAAGTTGCTTTACATTGCTCGGAAGTCGAGTCAGTTGACTGAATCCAGCCATCCAGTTAATATTAGGTCATTACATATGAAATTGCCGTTTTGTTTGAAGAAATTTGAGGAAACCCAATTTAAGTACTAACATTTTAGCATATTTTTTAGGACTTTTATGTTTTAGGACTATTATTACATGTTTCATTTTTGAAAAGTGACAGGTGTAAAAAACATAACATGTTATGTTATGTTATGTTATGTTATGTTATGTATAGGTATAGATATAAACATAACATAAAATGAAACATGTAAACTATAACAAACATAACATGTATGAAACATGTAATAATTCAGGTGTACAAAATAATACGAAATTTATCTTCAAAATGGATAGCATTTAAGAAGTACGGTTTTTGAAGATCGAATTTAATTTATCAAGCGGTCAATAAAAACAAAGTTTAATACAGAGTTGTAAAATCTTGAAATCAACTTTCAAACAAAATATAAATAATGGAAATAGTTAATTAACTTACAGGAATAGGTACCGAACTCATGAATCTGTATGAAAATTTCGGCAATTTCATATGTAAATTTAAGCTCATTAGTACATCATTCGATAATAATAATCGATGTAAACTCAACAATCGATAATTACAACACCAATTGTCAAATATTTGAACGTCCGCGAAATCTCTCGTTAAGGATCGATATTGCTTAACTATTTACTTATTCAGGCGACGAACGTACTGCGAGGTTTAGGCAATACAAAAGCTTTCGTACAAATTGGAATTATTTAATCAGGTGATCATGATTGCAACACTTGCTATTGAATGTTTTATTTTATGGAGGTTAACACTGTTGACTTTTTTCGACGCAGTGTGTATACTCTAAATAAACAGGTTTAAAAAAAACAAATGTGTCACGTCATGGTTCCTGGGTGAGGCGGGAATGAATTTAGAATTTAGAACAGGATGCAAAAATTAGGCAAATTAGAAATGATTGAATAAAAAAAATTTAAATTAAAATTAAACTTCTTCAAAGACATTTATCTAAGCTTAATTGTTTATAATTTCCTATATCTAATAATATTATAATGTTTGTCCCTTTAATAAATTGTCAAAACTTGACAATGAGTCCCTCATCGCTCATGATATCACTAGATTCTTGGATCAAGAAGATTTCGATCCTGAATCTAAATCGCAAGAGAAAAAAAGGCCCTGACACGTGTGGACTGGTTTGATATGATTGATGGATTTAAGATCTTCCAACACCGGTGCATTCCGTATGCTATTCTCAAAAAACAGGTCAAAAACGCGCGTACGGCGAGTATAGAGCTCATTTTTGGGTCCACAGTATATGTAACGATAACACACGCCACCTTTGTAACACTTTACGTGTTTGTAATGGTAACCCTCATTCCTGAGACTTTGCATGGAGCTTAACATCAGGCGGGGTGAAGACAAATTGACGTGTCCTAAATAAATATTAAATAAAAAATACCAAAACTCGTGCCTATACCGATACGGTACCGCGGTGTAGCGATAACAATAAAATCTGTGTTTGCAATCCAATTGTGTTGGTATTGGCAAGTTCGTTACTCTATGGTATTGGTGAATTCGTGCGGGCTGTGAGCATATTCGGTTGCACAAGAGGTCATTGGCTCTTGCTGTTGTTCCGATTGGTGATTAAAAAGCAATCCTTTCGTGGCTATTAAGCTACGATAATGATGCCGGATATTAGTAGGCATTTTTAAAAGGAAGTTGAAGAAATAGGTTGGTTAAATTTGGTGTGGTTAAGTTTTATGTAGGGGGGAAAAGGCGTATTGATTGCCAAAGCGGTAAAATAGGCACTTAGGGACCCGGGACTGTAGAAAGAAGGAAACAAGTGAGCTGATTAGTCACACGTAATAGGAGGTAAGCCTAAGGGCACTTAATCATAGGCTGAATGTCTAGTGTTTACTGCCGCGGGCAAAACAGCTCTATCCCTTAATGGCCTCCTACAGCACCTTTTTTTTTTTTTTTTTTTTTTTTATCTATGGCACGTCAATTTGACTTCACCTCGCCTGATGTTAAGCTGAAGGCAAAGTCCCATGAAAGAGGGTCACCATTGCAAACACGTTCAGTGCTACAATGGTGGCGCTCAGCTTGACGGCCTCATCAGATGCTTTTTCACGCCCCGCTTAAAGGACCCGGGACTGTAGGAAGAAGGAAACACGTGCGCCGGCAAGGAATTCCAGGACTTAATGGTACGGCAGAGAAAAGACTCACCGAACCGCTTGGTTCTTGATGGAATATTCTGTACCGTATGCGAGTGACACCTAAGCCCTGCACGCGTTGTCCTGTGTAGGAAAGGGGAGGGTGGGATTAGTTGGAAGAGCTCATCAGAACATTCACCATGGTAGAGACGGTAAAATACTGCCAAGGACGCAACATCTCTACGCATCTGCAAAGGCTCGAGGGACTCTGTGACCTCAGGACTCCCAATAATGCGGACCGCACGTCGCTGCAACCTGTCGAGAGCATCTAATAAGTACTTTGCGGAGCCATCCCAGAGATGCGAGCAGTATTCCACGCAGGAGCGAATTTGTGTCTTATAAAGAAGACACCGCTGCTCCGGCGTGAAAAAACGTCTCACTCTGTTCAGGACTCCGAGTTTACGCGAAGCTGTTTTGATGATGCTCTCGATATAGTTCTTGTTGTTCAGTTTGCAGCGCACGTCCATACCGAGTATATTATACCTATGGGAAGAGACGGAGTGGCCGTATTTTTTTTTATATGTATAGAACATGATAATTTGAGTCGCCGCTCGCTGTCGCCCGCTGGTAAGCTGAAGACAGAGTCTCAGGATAGCGAAACACCTTTACAAACATTTTGTTACACTAGGCCACTTATTGAAGCGTCGGTAGCTTAGTGGTAAAGGAGTCGGCCTTACGATCGAGAGGTCCCGGGTTCAAATACTGGCCATTACACTACCGACATGAACCCACTCCTAACACAAGCCATTGAGCTTAGCTGGAGGGGTTAAAGGTAATATTTGTAACTTCGGTTGTTCGATTTCGGTTCTTAATAAAAAAATAAAAAAATCTTATACAGAAACAAGACGTCTATGGTTTATTTTATGAAGGCTATCTATGTTACTCTAGTAATTCTTATGGTGTCCTGAAACTTTTGTAGTCCACTGTACATAATATCAATTCAAATTTGATATAAATACATATTATAAACCGAAACATACTTGGTATTGTAAAGCAGCGGTAAACAAGTGTAAGTTATTTAAGTGTGTCAATCACGTATGCCAAGCTTCGCGCCGAAAAAAAAAGTAAAGAAAAAAAGTTGTGGTTCATTTCACTTTCGTTGTGACTGTAGCGGCGCAAGCAGCAATCATGCGGCCTAACTTACGTTTATATTGTTGAGGCACAGGTATACTTTGCGGTAGGGCCTCTATAGAAGCCAATCTTTGATGTAAAATTGTGTACTGCATTGCGCTAATTAAGCATATTCACTTGATATTTCGTTATTAATTAGTGTTTGGCGCGCTATCTGAATGGTATTTCAATATGCTGTACAGGTTCTATTTATTTGTAAAAAGACTTACCTACATCAATAAATGTTTTCAAAATTAAAGAATAACACAAAAAGAAGAATTGGACGATAAAAATTAAATTTATTTCTCTTTTGTAACATAAAAGTATTGCAAAATAGCGATCAATGTACACAATCTCAGTACTACAGATTGAATAATACCTACAATTGTAACTACTACGTGAAATATTCTATTACTTCATTTATTCTATTCCACACAATAAAATAAATCCTTGTATTTATAAAAGAGTTTAGAATATCCTCAATGTTACCAGTACCTATCTATCTGTCACGTACCTAGATTTCAATGCTGGTAACATTGAAATATTTTCCTTAAATTTTTTTTGGCCATGGCCAAGGGCGCTTTGTATGATCCTGTATTTTTTCCTCTTATTAAGATGTCTTATTTATGATCAGCATAAAAAATAATGAAAACTTATAACGTATTCTACTAAGTATTAGGTGATATCATATAATGTGCAATGATAATGCGGTGTTTGATAGAGCACGCTTACCTAGGAAATAGCCGTTCATTTGCAACTCGATAGCTCTCGATCGTTTAAAAACAAGTAGCGGTATGTTATCTATACTGCTGCGATAATATGTTATTATCTATGCATTTCCCTATCTGTGCACTTTAAAAAGTAATATGCAACCTGTTCAATAGTATATTCCATATTTAAATAATAGTGGCAGACTAGTTGAGTAATAATGTTTTAACAGTCAAATCTAACTAAAGTTCACGAAAGCGACGGGTTTGTATGCAAGGTATGTATCCTATGGGAACGGGGAAAGAATGTCACTACACATCTCACACGAAGGGTGTCGTAAGAGACAACAAAAGGAAAATGCAGATGATATCACTGAGGTAAAAGAAAAATTCGACATAAAACCCGGTAAGTGCCATCCCGTCTAGTCTGCATGGAAACAGTAGGTCAAAGTTACCCAACATTGGGAGAGGCCTATGTCCAGCAGTGAATTACGAGAGACTAATAGATTGATTCAATGGAAGCTATAATAACAGTAGAGAAAGTTCATGAAGTACCTATGTAAGGACAAAAGAAGATGGCGGGTTATTTTTGTTACCTACCCCAGAAGGAAAAACCGTGACCTCATGTACAAAATATACTTACATAAATAAATCTGTCTGTTTTGTTCCATAAATATTGATCATATGCTCACACCCGTTTTCCTCTGGGGTAGGTAGAGGTGAATTAATCAAATACAAGGGTTAGTGCAATATAGATTCCACTTCACCAATCATTATATTCGGTCCCACGTAATAGGGGTGAGCCTAGGCTCCAACTACCTGTAACAACTGCCATAGTTATTTGTTTCATAATGGAGACCGACAACTTGACGACTTGTGCAAACCAGATCAATGTAAATAGCCATATTCGTGCATACAAATACACTGACGGACTCATAAACTGCATCAAAGTAATAGACGACTTTGAAATAAATATTTTAACCAAGTATGCATACTTTCTATACAGATTTAAATTGAAACCTCTAGATTGGTTCGTAAACTTTAAAACAGCGTAGGGTCATATCTTTAAGTTTAAGTTTATGTATTGGAAAGGACCTTAAGACTTTTTTTAAAGAAAAAACAGAAATTTAAGAAAAATTGGTTTAATTAAAAAATTGGTTTTAACAATAGACACAAACTTTATGCAAGGGTTTATTTGTGTTTTAATAAGGTGTATTACCCCCACGTGCCCTTATTACGGATTCTAATCGGTTCCGCATAGATTTTATAAGGGTTTTTAAAAGATCTTGCGGAATATTGTCCCATTCTTCTGAAAGTGCTGTTCTTAGTGCTGCCACTGTCGTGGGCGAAGGGTTTCTCGCATATACAGCTCTTTTTAAATTGTCCCAAACATGCTCGATGGGATTAAGATCCGGGCTGCGTGCTGGCCAATTCATTGTACGTATCCCAACCTCTTCGCAATAATGTTGAACTTGTGCAGCTGCATGCGGCCGGGCATTATCCTGCATTAAAGTAAAATTTTCGCCTATGAATCCCATGTAAGGCACCACGTGATCTTCTAATATCTCTGTTATGTAGCGATGTGCTGTCAAACCCCCTCTATTACCGTTTTGACGGACCATGTCTATGAACACAAGTTCTGTTCGCCCGTTCATCGATATGCCACCCCAGACCATACATGAACCGCCTCCAAAAGGAACACGCTCCTCAATGCAACTTTGAGCATATCGCTCCCCACGTCGACGATAGACTCTTCTGCGACCATCTGCACCATATAAACATGTCCTACACTCGTCCGTGAACAATACAGAGGCCCACTGCTCTTCTGTCCAATTCAGGTGATGATGCGCAAATCTTAAGCGAGCTTGTCTGTGAGCTGTAGACAACTTTGGACCATTTGCTGGTCTAAAAGGGGTGATATCCGCTTCCTTTAACCTTCTTCTTATTGTTCGTGCACACACGTTTACTCCACGCACTTCATTAAGCTCGGTTTTGATGTTAACTGACGTGAGGAAACGATTTCGCAGGGAAGTTATAACAATAAATCGGTCATCACGACCTGTGGTTGCTCGAGTTCTGCCTGTACCACGTCTCCTCCTGTAAGAACCTGTCTCTGCAAACCTTCTGTATATTCTAGAAACCGTAGACTGGTTTAAATTTAAATTTCTACCAATCGTTCGTTGATCCAAGCCCTCCCGCACCAATGCTACAATTTGTGCCGCTTGTTCGGACGAAGTATCCATATTATGGTTCAAAAACTCTCGATGTGTTAAAAAACTAACCCAACAATTATGCTGGTAACAATAATTCAATTGACAAAACAAAAAAAATCAATGAGAATCAATTTAAAACTTTGCTATAAATAACACGCAAATCTGATACTACAAGTAAATTTTCTTTTCCCGGCTATATTCATTTGTTTTACTGCAGTTCTATTTTTAAATTTAATTGTTTTTTAAGATTAAGAGCCAGTCTTTCCATATTTATATAATTTAATCTAAAAAGTTTGCATACTTATTATAAAAAATCCTTTTAGAGTAAACCTGAACTTTGATGCAGTTTATGAGTCCGTCAGTGTATTTACACTGAGTAGGGATCGAACCTGCGCAGCGCCTCCTGCGTAGCAGTTGGTATAGGTACTACCGCCACGCTACAGAGGCTGCAATTATAATTCATACACCTGCATTTTAGAATAATTTCACTTATAACGAAAGATTTTATTACACACAATGTGTTCAGTTTCTCCCACAATAAGTAAGAAGGTCAAACTCAACCATAGACTCATAGACCATGTGTCGCGAAAATGGCGCGCATAATATGATCACAGCCGTGAAATTTGGAGCGAAAAACTAGATTTTTACCATTAAAACATTGTATGCACCGTTAATGTGCAGTGGAAATAACATAATAATGGGTTCGCTTCTTATTGTTACTGGACTTTAACGTGACGTATAAGTGTCGTCATGTGTTTATTTATACAGTTAATGCATTCCAAAAGTAAGGCGAGTACCGAGTAGTCTTCCTACCTACTTATCAATATAAAACTACATGGGTTAAGTATGTATGGGCAGACAGAAAGAAAGCAAAAACGAAACATTTTTTTACCGCGGTAGCCTAGTGGTATGGGTAATGGTCCAGGTTTCACCATGGCATACACTAATGACTTTTGGATGCTTTTCGAACTTAGGTATGTGTGTATTTATCGCAGGTTTATAAGTGCCTGGTGAATGGCAATAGGCTCGCCACCTATTACATTGGGACCTAAACATAAACTGGCGAAATGCGGGTGCTAGCACCTCTGCCTACCCCTTCGGGGATAAAGGCGTTAGTTTATGATTACATTATTTTTTTTAAAGACAACTCCCGCACTAGCGAGCAAGCCCTGAATCGCTGGGGGATTTTACAAACATACAATGAACGGACACAAAGTACACCCACATTCAGAACAACTATTTGTGGATCACACAATTTTATGTTATCTTCTCTCTCTTCTTTGTATCTCTTCCTAATAATCCGAAACTGGTTATTTTATACATATTTGGATAGTAACTATAATATGTAGATAGGTACTATCGAAATTAAGAAATAAGGACCACACAACTTTTGTTTATGGTTCAAACATGGCCGCCAACCTTTTATATCCTGCTGATATTAGGACTATTAACATACACAATAAAATGTAAATAATAGTGATCAGTTGATCACATTTTGATAATATTACACATTGTTATTAACACGTAGGTACTTACCTACCTATATGGGATGGTGGGCTCTGCATAAATTATCATGTTGTGCGCATTAGCAAGTGGAGATGGCAACAAACATGTTATGTCATGACTTGAAATACTCATAAGAGTGTTTGATCAATCAATAATTCATAAAATTATACACTTGTTGCCAAAAGGCGTCATTGGTTTACCTTGTAACATGATAGTAAATAATATCTAAGTGAAGAGTTAGTGGGTAGATCAATTTGAAAAAAGAATTGTATGACAGATGTCACTACACAACGGCTAGTCTTAGAAGCTACTGGGTACCGTCAAGCGGGGTGAATAGGGATAAAATGGTCAGCTAAATTCTGTAGTTAATTTCTTTCAAGCGAAACTTTGGACTAGTTCTTCTTCTTCTTCTTTTTTTCTTAGATGGCAACATATCAACCCAATTCAGGGGACAATTTTGCCAGTGTCGAGTTGGGAATTTCCTTTTATTTTGTGATAAGTATAGTTGAAATGATTGTTGATGATGATGATGATGATGATGATGATGATGATGGCGATGACGGATGATAGTTGCCCAAGTAAAGTAGTGGAGACTTTACTAGAAGCTTTTCTTAGGGAGATTTTGACACCAACACGAAAAATCTCAATTCACTACAATATTCCACTCTCCTACACTTTTGTGCTTTGTCCAAGCCGTTATATCTAAAACTCCACCATTTTTATACATAAAAACTCGAATGCACACCAAATTTAGAAAATAAAACACTGCAGCGCTATGACACTTTTCGCGTTCGCGCCAAAACTCTTGGACTAACAAAATCATCAAATATCTGATAACAGGCTTTTTGAAATTTAGTAAAAGAAATTAATTAAAATATTCCATTGACCATTTTATTCCTATTCAACCCTGCATTCCTATTCACCCCGTTTTACATAAAGTTTACAGAAAACAAATGAGGCTTTATGTTAGCGATCGCGTTCATATGAGCGATTTTAACCTTATGCAATTTTTTTTTATTGAAAGGAACCCTATAAAATTTTGAAATTCGAAATTTCATGATAATACTAACCTACTTTCGCATTCGTATTATTTAGTTTCACGGATATATGTGGTTAGTTTGCATATTATTTACCGTAATCACTCTTTATGCACTGATTAGAAGGTAGATAAATTAAATTTCTAGAGTCATAGGCAACTTAGTACTTGATAACGGTTACTTCTATTCATTAGTGAAATCGAATAAACATCGACACGGACGAAGCCGTAGGCAGTAACTAGTTCTATAAAAAAATATTTGCAAAATAGTTGTTTCGCCTTTTTCATTATTAGGTCCCGCCGGAGTCGGTTGGGGGGTTATGTCAAATTCGAACCGACTAAAACGCATGCCGTTTTTGGGTCTTTAATTGTCAGAGGCGAGATAGTAGCCTACATTACCCCTCTCATCCCGGCAACCGGGGACATCTCATCGAGATGACCTCCTTCGGGTGTAGTTGATTCACCTATAGCACTTGTAGGTACCTACTTATTCGCTAAGAATACTATGTTATTTCCAACTTGAAGGTTTCGTATCTTGAAACTTGAAGATTTTGAATATATTCAAGAGTTTTATATAAGATGCAGATGTCATATATTGTTTGAATAACAGTCGTCACGTAACTTGTGTACACGAGAATCTTAACTGTCAAATAAATAAATAGAAGTGTCTACATACATAGGTACTATTGAAACATCGTGATGCTGTCTAATTGTTTCGACTATTCTCACCACCAACCATCCCAGGTTCACTGGGCTGATTTTGATGGAATTTGATTGACAGATAGTTAAATTCAGTCATTAAACAATAATGTAACAAAAATTTCTGTATCAAATAGCAGAATGAACTTCAACGAAATAAACTCTCCCTTGAGGCGGATTAACCTTGAGGGCAAACAAAAAAAGTTAAATTTATTTTTATTTGCCCGGGTGAAGCGAGCGACAGACTCCATTTCGCCAAGGTGGCCGATCTTTATTTTGTCCGCATCTATGTTTGCGCGGCTATGACAGGTCTAGAGGTAGAATTTCTTAATCGATATTCACCAAACTTGGCATACATGTTCAGTGATTTACAACACAAATTTTGTTTGAGAGAGATCATTTAATTTTGAATGGGGGAAAATGGGTGTGGAAAGGGGGAGAAGTGAATTCAACGGATCTTGAAATTTTTTTTGAAAAATCAATGACAGTCTATGAGGGATTCTCACATTTTATTTTCTTATCAAACTAATACTTCCAGACGATTTTGCTTTCGAAACTGTCCCCAAAATATCATTTCCAAAATGACTATACTATTACTATTTCTGAATAATTCAAACAAGGCCCCGCTCGGCCATTTATTATTAATTCAATTATTATTATTTATCATTGATTTCATCAAGATGATATGAATCAAGGCATAGATAATTATAATCTGTCATCAAGGGTTGTTTATCAGTAGGTGCTATTGGAACCCAAACGTAAATCTTATCACTTGCGTAGGTTAGGTATGAAGGTATCTAAACTTGTTCAATAAATATTAATATATTCGTATACCAAGTGATCGCCAATGTTTTAGTTGTTTGACCTTACTCTGGCATTTCAAATGGTTGCCACTTCGGAATATTACGGTAGATAACTATTAATACGACTTATTGGCGTTGCGTAATACCAATTTCTAATTTTATGTGTGGTTTGAGTAGGCTGCATAACGTGATTACCATTGCTTTCTGTTTAATTAGAGAAATTGTGTAACTTTTTTTTTTAAACTTTGGCGCGTATTTTTGAGACTTCAGGCGCCAGAAAAACCTAGGTATTACTTTAGCTTTCTGTTTGTTGTATCAAAACTATAATATATTTGTAATATTTTAGACGCTGTTAAGAGAACTGAGAAAGTCTGATGTGAAGTCTGAAAGTCTGAAGTATAAGAAGAAATGATAGAAGTAGATATTGTAAATCAAGCCCAGAGTATGAATGTAAAAGGCTTTAGGAGTAGAGGTCGACCCAAAAAAAAAGAAGGATGGATATTGTGAAAGAAGATATAGCAAAGAAAGGAGTGACTGTAGAAATGACATCTGATAGGAATGTATGGGGAAGAAAGACATGTTGCGCCGACTCCAAGTAATTGGGACAAGGGCAAGGAGATGCGATGACTTAAGACGCTGTACAATTTTAATTACATTGTGAATATATTTTAATTACCTATATATTTAAACAGTTTTTAATTCAAGTTTTAAGAAAAGTTAGGTACTACTGCATAAGCTATAGATAGAAATTACTATATTTAATCCTAATGCCCTCTACGTGTAACCGAATGTTGACATTTAATTTATTTAAATCACCTAATAAGTAGGTATTTTTCTACCATTTGATTTTATAGGAGTTAAATTTTGAATATTTTACACTAAAATAAATATTTTTAGAAATAATGTAAATATGCTTTTATCCATGCCTCGAATTTGAATACCTCCTGGAAACCAGGAATTTACTGGCAACCACGCGGCAACGTATATTCCTAATTTTTTTTTAAATAATCATATACCTACCTACCGTATTCTCTATGGCCATCTCTTTTTATCACCTTGTCTAGTCATATGGAATGTCATATAACGTATAATCATAACAGTATCATTGACATTTCTGAACTAGGCGCTCTAATACCTATGCATAAGTGTTACAATCCATTACACTTTTATGACAAACATTAAGTAATAACACAGTCTTACCTTCGTGTCACTTACACCTATTATGAAAGCTCTTATTTGAGTGCAAATAAAGTCCATTATCGCTCAGCCCAAACGAAATGTTAAACTGATAATTTGTAAGCAGAATTAGATTCCAATGACATACCTACCTACTTCTAAATTGTTAATAACTTTATAATGAACTAGCTGACCCGCGCAACTTCGTCTGCGTCACCCCGTTTTTGCAACAGTTTTGCTCCGCACCAGTTGATTGTAGCATGATGTTATATACATACAAACCTTCCTCTTCAATTACTCTATCTATTAAAAAACCGCATCTAAATCCGTTGCGTAGTTTTAAAGATTTAAGCATACAAATGGACATAATGACATAGGGATATAGTAACAGAGAACGCGACTTTGTTTTATATTATGTATAGTGTTTCAGATTATAGTTAAACGTTGTATATGGACAGGATAGACCCCACACGATTGCAGAGGTAAGGAGATAATAATAATTATGTACTACTGGCAAAGTACTACTATTGTCAAAATATACTCTACACTGTGTAGATCGTTTAATATTAAAAAATTAGTACACTTCATTATCTTCATCATCTGTGCGTAAATTCCGGTCGCATTCGAAGCTGTCACCTTGGAGCCCGGGTTCCTCATGTTTTCCAGTCTAACTGAATTGCGGCTGAACCTCGATATTTTCCGTGAAGCGATTGCCATGGCAACATTAAGCCAAATATGATTTTCGTTTTCACGAAGCCTATTAGCGCTAGGTGGGAACATTGTCATGGCCCACCGTGTATTTACTTAGTATAGAATATACTAACTAACCCGCGCAACTTGGTCTGCATCACAACCGATGTCCCCCGTTCTTGCAACATTTTCCATTCCAGCTCTGCACCTGTTGATAGCTGCATAATGTTATATACATATAAACATTCAAGTTGAATCACTCATGCTATAAAAAAACTACATCAAAATCCGTTGAGTAGTTTTAAAGATTTAAACATACATAGGCGAGACAGCGGGAGGCGACTTTGTTTCGACTACCAAGCCTTTTTTTCCGAATTCAAAACAAAATAAACGGAAGTCCATCCAACCGGCAACGTAATGTCGAAATTCATCATGGGAAACCGATGACACGCCCTTGAATTCGATTGTGGAACCGATTATCGATTACATTGAATCGATAACGATGACAGTTGAGAACTGACAGCCGTAAAGATTTGAATAGCTCTGTACAATGCGATGTTTGATGACAAATGGAACAAAATGTTGCCAGTGTAAGTTGAACTCACTATTGTTTGGCTAATCGTGTTTTGTGCTGGTCACTTTGGAGTTCAATATTTAATTTGATGTGGTTAAACGACAATATAGGATTAGTTGATTTCAATTTTGCCATAAAGACTTAATATTTGTTTGAAGGTATTATTAAATTATTGGTGCTGGTAATTTATGGCACTTAATGTTAATTATTGTTATACATTATTGATAATGATAACACACTTGTAATTCTCCACGATATTCGTACTATACTCTGATATTGTGGAGAAGTACGAGTGTGTTTTATCAATAATGTATGATATTTTTAAAATTTGAACAATCTAAAGCTTTCTTCAGGACTGTAGTTACAATAATTTATGTTGCTACATATCCTGTCACATACGGCGTGCAAATTATTATTACAGTTTCCGATTGAGATTAGGTAGTGCATCAAAAACATACGGAAAACTCTTGCTAAAATAACAGCATAGTTACTAGACTAGACTACAATATGGGGTTCTTCAAGAAGGGCATAAGAAGGTTTCTACAGGGTAGGCAGCACGTGTGTGACGCCTCTGGTGTTGCAAACGTCCATAGGCCACGGTGACCGCTTTCCATCAGGTGGGCCGTGCGCTTGTCTGCCACCTAAGTGGTATAAAAAAAAAAAAAGTTACAATAGAAAATAATGTCAATAAATTATGAAAATTAAAATACACATTCAAATTTAGTTCTCTCTTCTACTTCTCTCTATAATTTGGCTTATCTAGCCGTTTCTTGAGGAACTTCTGCCAGTTGACCTCCCAATTCCGAGAGAATAACACACATTTGATTCAGACAAATGAAAAAAAAAAATAGGTAAGCATACAAGTATTATTAGGTTACCGTCGTCGGTCGGTCGGAGCTACCCGCGTAACGTAACCTTTCATAACCAAATCTGCCCTTAGCCACTGGGCTCAATACATAACCTGTGTGGGTAGAACACATAACATTATTACTAATACTTAGAGGCACAAAGTGTGTGAGTGACATTTATTAACTCACCTCCGGCAGTCGTAAACCCGAAGACGGCGTGCGTTTTGGTCGGTTCGAGTCCTACATAATCACCTCCATCGGTTTTGGTGGAGGTGGTATATTGCGCACGAAAAAAAAATACATATCTTCATACAAAACCTAGATGTGGAAAAGAGATAGGTATAGCTTTATGAACCGTGAAATGATTTTTTTATAAACCTATATCATACTTGTCAAAAATAGCCGACTGTCATGAAAACTGCATAAATAAATTAATTTGACATTTTGAATTCGGTAACGCGGTAATGAGGAGACCGTTGCTCTATTTAGGCTAGTAATAATAATTTTATGGCAGAACGTAATTTGTGTGCGCTGACCCTTAGTCGGTTGTCTGACCAATAAGTTAGTGAACTTTCACACCATTCTAGGCAATGCGACCTATTCATAGCCAAGGGAACAGGATCAAAGGGGCTTTTTTCCATCAGAAGTGTGGGTATTGAACACATTAGAACCTTTTTATGGGTGATTAACGGCCTGTTTGAGCTTCATACGGGAAAATACATTGTACACACTCTAGTGCATTTTTCTGAGTCTAATTGTGAATATTTATCAATCAGAGGTGTCAAAAGTCGATCAGAATAATAAAGTAATGCTAAAAACTGATGCCGTTTACAAACTCCCGAATAGGTATACGAAATACCGAAGTTCGATATACTGATTACTGAAGTTTTTTCAAAAGAATTTCAAAATCCCAATTGTACGAAATACCGAAATTCGATATCGAGTCCCCCGATAGTCCCGAATAAATGAAATACCGAAGCTCAAAATCCAAAAAATTGCTTAGAATATATTTGCAGTGTGAATTGTGTATTTAACCCTTCCAGGAATGTACTGAAACACATAATATTTCATAGTTTATTTTCCAAAAAGGACCTCATTTATAAATTATATAAAAAATTTAAAAAGGGACTCAATTGTCGAAATTTAAAAAAAACCTACCTAACCTCTACAATTATCGGCTCGGGTAGCCTAAATACCGTGAACCGAATACTTTTATGATTTACTATCAGAAGTGTCATATAATATGTCTAAGGAGTTCCTCCCATAGACAAAAGACACTGTATTAGGGCGGTGTAAATTGATTGAAACGACTGACGTTTCAACCACAGTATCAACTCAAAACACAGTAACGTCATGCGTCAGTCAGAACCATTGATGTATAAGGGGGGGGGGGATGGGCCCTACCTACAAAACGCTGTGTCCTACCTATGTTCCATTTTTATGAATGGACGTTTTACTACGTTAGTGCTGTGCCTTCTACTATCGCAGAAGTGGTCGATTTACGTATACTAATACGATTGGGTTTACTTATCTTTTAACGTGTATTAACTTAACAAGACCGGTAACATGCTACACTCATGAGATAATATTATAATTCTTATTTTTATTATAATTTATAGATTTCTTACTATTCCAAATGACTTTTATTTTTTAATGAATTATACACGTAAACACAACAAAACACAACCGGAACCGAGATAAATGCAATATTCTCTTGCACTTCATGCATTTGCACTACTTACTAAGAAGTCATGCCGTCACTCACACAAAAACCGTTTTCTAGCTGCTCGTTTCAATTTTCGAAATCAAATATCTTCAAAACTACATATTTGTGTTAAGAAAATTCACTTTAGCAATTCTTTATACCTAATCATTATGGATATTAAATTTCAAATAAGCAGTCATCGGCCCATCGTTCGTCGATAAATCTTTTTCTTGAAGTACGTCACTAGTATGCTAGTTGTAGTAAAAGACTAGAAAAAAATATGAATGACGGGGTGCAAAGCATTCATAGATTTTGGTGACCTTGGTACGCTGTCCTTCCTTATAATAGTGCGTTAGGGCCGCCCTGTGGTCAGAACAGGTTTAAACGTCAGATAATAGTCTGAATGACGTTTCAACCAGTTCTGAATAACTGTCCAACCAGTTTACCCCAGCCCATGGTCCCAGTCTTACTCCCTCATATTCTTTATCTACCCGCACATTCCTGAGATATTTTAAATTTTTGCCATGTACTGTCACATTCGTATTCTTTAATTACTATCTAGATTTAACATGACTAAGATGGTATCCGTCTTGCAGTCTAGCCTTGTAAGGTAATCCCTAATTAAATGGCAGTCAAGCTTCAGGCAAATATCTATGATACTAAGTACTTATATTACTTCATAACTAGTACTTATCATAGAAACAATCGCACGCACACGCAACCATCGACACATTGGGAACGCGCCGGACGATTGCATCGTTTAATCGAATAATTAACTCTTTAATTATACGGACATGATTAAACATACCATTGTATGTAACAATCACTGCTATGAATATTTAATTTTATATTACAGAAGTAATATTCCCATGGGGGTGGTAAGACTGACTACGGGTTAACAGTTACATAAACGATGTTATATTAGTAGCGTAAATAGAGCCACAGACTGCTTCATTACCGCGTTACCGAATGTAAAATGGCAATGGCAGTGATTTGTGTCTTTTTGTGTTGAATGTAGAAACATCAACGTCGCTGCAATATCTAGCTGTTTATGTTAAAGTTGATAATGGTTTATAACAAAAGGTTTCACATGTCGTATACTCTATTACTTACTCACGCCTAGGTTATATGTAAAGATATGTATCATTCTCTGAACCTTTTCCCAACTCCGTTGGGGTCGGCTTTCCAGTCTAAGTCTGATGCGGCTGAACTTCGATATTTTCCGTCAAGAGACAATCATCTGACCTCCACAATCAATGATCCAATGACCAAAGGCGATATCGAAGTTCCGATATCGAAGTTAGACTGGTTGGAATTTAGAGGACTCCAACTACCCGTAAGGACTGCCCTAGATGTTTGTATGGCAACCGAAGAATGCGAACCCGCGCCTCGTGAATAGCAGTCGCGTGCACTACCACTGCGCCGCGGAGGCTGTCTGTGTAAAGATATGTCATGTATGTCTCTCGCAAAATTTGGTCCTCTAAAGATAACATTATGATTTAATAGTTTTTTTTAAAAGAGTGACTAGTATAAAATAACACTCCGGAATATTTACTATGTTTTGAGCATTAAATATTTGCTTTCTTGAACTTCAAAGTTAAAGCTAATCCTTACGATTTTGTCATGATCGTCCTCCTATCGTTAATCCCGATCGCTTTCGACGTTTTCACCTGTCGTTGTCATATCAGGAACCATAAAAACAATATACCTATTAATGATACCAGATACAAAAAAAAACATTATATTTTCTATTATATGAGTGTGGTTATCACTGTCACACGCTGTTGGTGATGAGGCCACATAGTAAGTATATAAAAACCTTTCAATTTCTGTACCGCGGTGAGTCGTCTCCCCCAATTAACCACGCAACTTGAACGGGATGATAAGCGCTAAGCAAGCTTTCACTTTTCTTTAATTTCCTAAAAATATTAGACCAGAAAAATTACTATTCATAAACTCAGAGACTAGAGCATGTGTGTTAGACTATTATTTTGGGTTCCGTACATTAAAATGTGTAGTCAGAGACGCGGGTACGGGTACCAGTTGTATGCAGATCACCTCTAATCGGATTGGAGGTCGATGGGGAGGCCTGTATTCAGCAGTGGACGTCTTATGGCTGAAATAGTAATGATGATGGTGACCTCAAAAAGGACGTCTAGGAAGAATCACTATAGACGCGGACCCGCCCCTAGTCCCTTTCGTCCCACTGTCGGAAAGTCTTCCACCTGGGCATGACCTTCCTGGATCAGATGGAAGTCCCTAAACAGGTTTAGAACACGGGTTCGCTGAAACCAGTAGAACCGCTATAGTTGGGGCTTTTCGGATGACGCGGACCTGTGATGTGAGTGCGGAGTTACCCCCACAGATCATGGCTCATTCCTCCGGCTCATTCATTCCTGTACACCAGAAGACCTTATGAGCGCCTCCGAAAGCGCAATCCAAGTGGCAGCGCACTGGGAACACAAAGTTTAAGAGTGGAAATGCCGTCGACTCGAGAGAAGAAGAACCTCTAAACGAAAAAATGGAACCATTATAGAGCTTGGTTGTTCATCTGCCTGCTAAAAGCTTTCCTCTGGTTCGCGTACTAGTTCGCGAGTCCAACTAGTACTAGACTATTTTTTTTTCTTGTGTAGTCTAATAGCAGGGTATTCGTGTGTGACGGCAGTAGGCATTTCAGGAAATACCACGGTTTGGTTCGTTAATCGATGTAGATAGGAACTATTCCGGTTTTCGTATATTGTGTAGACCCGTCTTTGACTAAATTTATCCGGCTGCTCAAAAAAGGAGAGGTAATGTTTTCAGGTTCTTACCCTATTTTTGATCGGATATCCTAAAGGAACGTTATTGTCATTGGCGTGTCGCCATTAATAATTTTGTAATACATTACCACTTACTGGACATTGACGAAATTGGAGAGATTCTGCTGCAGAAGCCATCTTAAGAAGAAGTCGTGACACATTAGAAATTCTAAAGTTGTGGTTACACACTTCAAATCGACTTCGAATTGATTACAAGCACATGTAATGAATCTTCACATGTGTATGTAATTTGTATTTCGAAACGTTACGAAACAAGCAAACGACGGACAGATCAAATTGTCAAATGTTGCCAGTTTTATTTAACACTAGCTGACGAACCTCGTCTCCGCCCGTGCCATACTTGAAAATTCTGTGTCACGCTTTAAAACCATATTATGACCCTAATTGTGTAGTGTTTAGAGCTTAGTGCTTGTGCGGCTAAGCACGCAATGTCCTCGCGATTTATACAGCAAGAAATCCGGTCAATTTATTTTTCCAAATTAGCTGCAATATTTTCGGTTAGGAACTTATTTTCGGACTACCTATTTTTCTACAAAGGGCCCGATTGGCGGCAATAGGCTCGCCCCCTATTACATGGGACCGAAAACCATAGTTGGCGAAATGTGAGTGTTTAATACAGCTCTGCCTACTCCTTCGGGGATTACGGGCGTGAACATAAGTATGTATGGAAATATACCGATTGGGCTTTAGTGCTTCGCTCCCTTGAGTAGCAGCGTGATGTTATATATCCTTCTTAGATAGTTACTGAGATTATCAACCATTCAAACAAATTCTTCAGCATATAGACGATAGTTGGTTCGGTGAAAGTGGGTTGATATAATTTGAGGGCGTGTGCTGCCAACTGTTGCATTAAAACAACGATTAGCAAAAAAAAACACACGCTATTAGAAAATGTCGGCTAACGAGTAAGTTATATACGAGCTGGTTTTAGTAAAAAAAAAAGATGTACAAGTATACTCCATTTGTTTAGGTAGGTATATAAATAAAGGTAAACAATCTTGTGGCAACTTTTTATATAAAACACAATGTTAAACAAAAAATAAACTAGACTAACTAGTGGTTCAACACAGGTTTTTATTCTTTAAAATGTGTTATCCTAGTGGTATGGGTGGTGGACTGCTGAGACGAGGTCTCGGGTTCGATCCCAGGTTTACCATGGCACACACCAATGACTACGATGCTTTTCGAAGTTATGTGTGTATTTATCGCAGGTTTATAAGTGCCCGGTTGATGGCAATAGGCTCGCCCCCTATTACATTGGGACCTAAATATACACTGGTGAAATGTGGGTGCTAGCACCTCTGCCTACCCCTTCGGGGATATAGGCGTGATAGTATAAAAAAAAAAAAATGTGTTACTAAGTAGGAAAATATTTTTATACTTATTGAATTTTTAAACAAAACATATTATAAAGACACGCTAAGATTGTTACGTTTTTTTAAGTAGGTACCTAAACAATTTTTTAACATCTTTTACCTATAAAATAAAAAGAGGTTATGTACGAATTTCTATACCTACTGTTATTTTTATTATGTTGGTATTCTTTATGCTATTAATCTATTTTATCTGTGTAGTGTGTAGTTAATAAAAATGAATCGCAAAAAAAACCGAAGACGGCGGGACCAATTCGAGTCATTTTATTCATTGATGTTGAACTCTAAGAAAGGTTTTTACTCTAAGAACGAACGGGATTAGAAGATCACGCGGGTGGAGCCGCGGAAAACAGCTAGTTGTTTATGCAATCCACAATAATTTAATTACATAATTACAATATTAATAGTAAGCGGGTAAATATGCATATTATTGCACTTATTGCTAATGTTCTCATAAATATAATTATTATTAACTAGCTGACCCACGCAACATCGTCTGCGTCACCGTTTTTGCTACTTTTTTCACTTCTGCACCGCACCAGTTAGTTGCAGCATGATGTTATATACATATAAACCTTCCTCTTTAATCACTCTACCTATTAAAAACCCCGCATCAAAAACCGTTGCGTAGTTTTAAAGATTTAAGCATACAAAGGGATATAGGGACAGAAAACGCGACTTTGTTTTATACTATGAAGTGATTTTCGAAATAAATACAATTACAAAACTATGCATTTACTTAGTTGTCGCCTAAGAACTTACGTGGATGAAAGAAGTACGCATGGCTAGTTATAAAAGTAAGCATTCGGTATAATTGCATATTGACACGCGATGCATAGCATGTACTTAGTGCACGCGTTTGATTCGCAATTGCAAACCTGTCTTTACATTCCATCATGACAAGACATTCAATCTAAGAGTCAGCCTCTGTGACGCTGGCAGTAGTGAACGCGACTGTTACGCAGGAGGGGCAGCTTCGATTCCCGCTCAGTGCATGAATATGGCTATTAGCATTGGTCTGGTCGTGCTGCGGAGAGCACTTAAAGCTGTTGGTCCCGGTTGCCATACGAATATCTATGCCAGTCGTTACTGGTAGTTGGAGTCCCCAAAAATTCGATTGCCTAACAGAACTTCGATATCGTCAATTTGGTTGAAACTCCGTTTTCTGTGAATGCATAAATGTTTAAAAGTAAAAGTATTGTTAATACTAAGAGTTAAATTATTGTTGATTTTTAATTTGCTACGTAATATACTGAATCGGTTACGGATTCAACACCAACAACTAGATGCAATACCGTCGTGAGCCAATTCCTAATTCAAATTCTCAGCTTAGTAGGGCAATGACTGTTAAATAATACTAGGTACTAGGAAACTGTTTAAGAAAAATGTGTCACGGATGCTAGGTGAGGCAGGAACTTGGAATGTTTAAGAGTGTAAAAGAAATTTTGCATTTCGAATGTGGGAAATAGGACGCAGAAAATAAAGATAAAAGAAAAGATGATAGCCCTTGTGGTGTGGTGATAGTTACGCCATTGCTACGCAGGAGACGCGGGTTCGATTTAAACTGTCGGTCCCGGTTGTCTTACGAACAATTATGATTTTCGTTACGGGTATTTGGAGCCCTAAAAAGTTCAACAAACTAGTCTAGCTGTAGTAGGTACTTCGATATCGCCTATACCTATAGGTTGTGGAGGCCAAATGGCAGTCGCTTCTTGGAAAATATCGAAGTTCAGCCGCAACGCACCTTATCGGTAGCATAATGTAATGTACTTATACAGGGTCATTTGTAATTAACTAGCATCCTCCTAGGGGTAGGTAGTAGACATCAAAAGTAACAACATTTGTTCTACGACTTTTTATAAATCGATAAATTTTATTTTCATAGAAAAATAAATATTAATTTAGTTTTGCGTCTAACAGTTATTAATTCTACGCCGCAGTTTACGCGCATCGTAAAAATTAGGTAAACAAACTATCATCAATTCATGCAATGCACGGATAGGGGGCGGGGTGCGGGGCGGGCGGGCCGAGCGGCGCTAGCGCCTTTGTTCTTGACCCATTTCTTTTTGCGAGCCGCCAGTCGGTCGCTAGATGCGCGCGCGTCACAGGTGTACGTCACTTGTCCTTGTGTGCCACGATTTTTCCCGTTACCGTGTTTCGTTTATCTGACTATCACTATGCCTTATCATTATTCCAACGTGGAATACACGGAAATGGTGAGGATGCTTGCTAGGTGTGACGATAATGTGGCGGAAGCCTGCCGCCAATATGCAGTAAGATTTCCTAATCTACCAACACCAAGCCGGGCAACGATGTTATCCGCCACACAGCGTTTACGTGATTACGGACAGTTCCAGCCTAGGTCCAGTGACAGTGGTCGTCCACCGAGGCACTCAGTACGGGAACAAGAAAGAATACTGGAGTTCTTCGAGGATAATCCCGCCGCAAGTACCTATGACGCCGCGGTACGTTTCAATGTATCGCAGTTCTTCGCATGGAGTATCATTCACAACGAAGGCAAATATCCTTTTCATCTTCATCGTGTCGAGGAACTCACCGACCCAGATAAACCTGCGCGTGCGAGTTTTTGCAGTTGGTTGCTGGCTGAACGTCCTAAAGTTCTGTGGACTGATGAAGCTACCTTTGGTAGAGTGGGTTTATTCAATACCCACAATGAACATTTGTGGTGTTATGAAAATCCTCACGAACCCAGACCACATAATTTTCAACACCGTTTCAGTGTGAATGTTTGGGCGGGAATAATAAATACCACGTTACTGGGCCCTGTATTTTTAGATCGACTCAATGGTGAAACATATCTACAATTTCTCACAGAAACGCTACCGGAGTTGGAAGAAGACATCCCGCTGGCAGACTTGCTTGATAATAATATGTATTATCAACATGACGGCGCGCCAGCGCAATATTCACTGCAGGTCAGAGACCATTTAAATAGGATTTATCCCGGCCGATGGATAGGACGTGGTGGACCTCGTGCGTGGCCTCCCAGGTCACCAGACATAACACCTCTGGACTTTTATTTATGGGGACACGTTAAAACATTGGTGTACTCTGGCGGAGAAATTGCAAGCCGGGACGTGTTAAAAGAAAAAATAATTAGTGCCTTTAATCAAATTAAAACTAATCGGGCAGTGTTAGCCAGAGTTAATGAACAGTTAATTTTTAGATGTGGTCTTTGTGTTGGTGTTGATGGTGACTATTTTGAACGTTTTGTGCGCGATACTCATCCGCATGCGCGGGACTTGAATCTTAGAGGTAATAATTAATTGTACGTACTTTGTAAATATTGTAAAAAAATCAACTATTAGTTCAATTATTGTAAATACGCTGATTCCACTTTTTAAATACGCCTGCATTAAAAAATCAAAAGTGAATCATATCTACCTACCTACCAATGCTTGTTTAGACATTACAACATATTATTAGGTTATTAACCACTTGGTATGATAAGTGAAGGTATGTTTCATCTTTAACATTCATTTTCTTATGCCTCTTTTTGTTTTTTTTAATGTAGCCAGTACTAAGCCTGGTAAAGTATGAAGGGATTGTGGACTTGGTGCAAACCTAGTTACTTTCTACATGCAACCACGCGAGCAATTAATAATCTGGCGAAGAAAGTACCTAGGTCCTTTCCGTTAGTAATTATTATTTGGTAGCGTAAGCGCGCGCGAACGTGCGTGTGGTCGGCCGACACACACACGTTCGCGCGCGTTGTTTACTTTATGAATGAAACATAGACTTAATAATGTCGCGTTAGAACAATAAAAACCTGAAAACTCATTATTAATTAATGTATTCAGTTTTATTAAAAGTCGTAGAACAAATGTTGTTACTTATAATGTCTACTACCTACCCCTGGGAGGATGCTAGTTAATTACAAATGACCCTGTATATGTTTTTCTTTTCAGGTACTTAGCCGTCTTTGCTTGGTTCGAAGTTTCGTTTATAATGGAGGCAGAAATGACGAATACTAGTATTTAGTAAGTCGTATAATTTATGTTCTACCCTAAAACCTTCTTAATAAGTATTATAAACGTGAAAGTTTGTTAGCTAATTTTTGTGTTTGTTTGTTACTTCTTCACGCTCTAACGGTCCAACGTGAACGAAATTCAGAATGAAGAGAGTTTATATCTTAAATCAATACGTACCTACGTGTGTTGTTTGTTATGTTAATAAAATGTTAATATTAATCTATTTTTACAACTGCAAGAGCACTGCGTTTGTCTAAAATAGAAATTGAATGAGTATAAGTGGATTTGCAAAATAAAAATTTCAAGCGTCATAAGAATTATCAAAATCGGTTCAGTAGATCCAGATATTACTCACCAGTCTCACAAACTTTACCTGTATTATTTAAGCCTGTATGAATAAAATCGAAAATTCAATGACAGTTTTTGCTATGGTTTGACAATGGTTGACAATTAGTACAATCAGTGTATCTGGCCATTAACAAACAGGCCGTAATTATATTTGTAAGTCATATACTTACCTAAGTGATGTATAAAATGACAACATTCATGGCAACACTGGGTTCAAAATTACGCTAATATTAGTTCAGATTTGTGCCAGTTCTAAAACTGGTTTAGAAAACTATTGCTCCTTTTTATTAAACACGAAAAACTGGCAACAAAACGCATTTTAAAAAGAAGATCGAGGTTGAATCTTCCGTATTACACAATATCACGCTGTCTTTAAAGCCTCGTCGTAACTTGTTCCACGCCGTTTGACTAAACACATGATAGACCGAGAAAATACCACGTTACTTGGATGATGCAATCGTTGATGAACATATATGACGAAAGGGAAAGTAATAAAATGTTTTACAGCATAATAAACTTAACTTTAATTTTATTGTGATCAAAATGTGTCAACTGATAAAGACAAAGTTACCCGTATGATACATGGTCACTTGTCAAAAATAATGTATGACTCAATTTGTTTTTAAATTGCTGTGTTGCCATGATTTTTCTTTGAATTCCACTGACGATGACGTCTAAAACAAACGGGAGCCTAGACAAGTGGTACTTCGTTGGTAGTCATTTTAGAACGAAATAGAATGTATGAGATTGACACGTATTTTCACGTCTGTGGCATTTTTGACAGGCGTGAACGAATGTCAATGCCATACATTGATCAATTTATTTTATTCCATTCTACAAAACGACTGCGACTTGCCCCCTAAAATCCAACCACACGTCCTGATCGACACCGTGATCTCGTGGTGGACGGACACACGTAAACAAATTTATTGGCGTGGCTAACGTGGCTCTGGAAGATTTTCTTGATAAACTTGACATTGGCTTCTCACCAATTATAATTTTGTCGCCATTTACCACTTGGCATGTATTTGGCAGAAACAATCGTATTTCTAATTTCTGCCATTTCACGGATTGATTGGTACCTTACCTACATCTAACTCATAAAAACTACAAAGCTGTAATAAATCGCAAAATAGTTAAAAACATCAACAACTTAGTTAGTGACAAACGATGGATGACATTAGATTTTTTTATAGTCGTTTCAATTCAATAAATGTAAAAACAATCGGAGATTAAAAAAACTAAAGTAATGAAAAAAAATGGTTAAAACACTTATAAACGTTTATTTTCCTGTAGAAACACTTTCCTCACGGATACACTATTGTAAAATACCCACTTTCATTCCCATTATTGTGTCGCACAGTCAAATATAACGCGATTTACAATTACCTTGTCTATGTCACTTATTAATCTATAGTTTTATTTCCCGTATATACATGTTCCCTGTTGATAACAATTTGAAAAACAAAATAGGATTCCTTTTTCAATTTTTTTTAAATATTTGTTCCATCAATTACTATCCCCGCTAGATATGGTGAAAAACTGAAATGTAGTTTAGAAGGTACCAAGGACCACCGGACTCCCTATTACTTACTCCCTATCTAGGTATTTCACATGATGGTCTGAACACGCTTGCAATTTATCTGTGACGCCATATATTTCTAACACATCGTCGTCGCCGTCGCGTGCGCATAAAACAATCACGGAATTATTGGCACAGCTAACAATGAAACTACTTTTTACTAATTCACTTATAGTTTACCAAGACACGCTTCAGCACGAATCCACATTCTTGCGTGTGTGTGCCAAATAGGTTGTTTAAAAAAAATCTTAGCAAAAATCTTGCTCCCTTGCAAATTGAACGGTTTTGTAAATGGCTTGTTTTGCAATATTGTTTATTTGAGTTCCAATTTTGAAATCGACTTACGAAGAATCTGTTTCGTAATATTTAACTTGCATTAACAATAAACGTTAAATGGCAATATTTGATTCTTGTAATACGGTTAGGCACTTTTATTTGTAATGTTTGTGTTATGTAAAAAATGCAAGTTCACAGCCTACTTTAATATTAAGATGCCTTACAGTAATTTTTATATTTTCCATCTTTAAAACACCATCAAGGTACTTCCACGTTGCAAACAAAATAAAATTTAGACTTTAGTAAGTAGGTACCATCAACACTTCGTATTATCAAAATTTACCGGGTTTCTGCATCTCGTTCCAAATTCGAACTAAAAATTCAATCCCGCCTCGTCCAGAAACATAGACACAAATTGTGTTGTAAACGGCTGTGTACCTAGTCTTTTGAAAGTATACCTACATAGAAATCATTAACTGTTACAACCTTTCCTATTATAGACTTTAATAAGGTTAAAAACCTTTGAACGTTATAAAAACAAAGTATAATATTTATTGGTTTGTATTGGTTTCATGTAGTAAGGGAATCACGAAGAGGCGTTCTTTTTTTAAAACTTAGATAGTTTATGCCTCGAACTCAAGACTAATGTGTTATTTTTCTAGCCGGGTAGGTTTATGCGTCCGGGAAAATGTAGATTATCATCTGTGGAACGCGACACGTGAGAACGTTATTTTTACGCGGATTGCAGTGTACGGGTGTCCTACTTTGTTTGTTTGAACTTTCTTTGAACTATATCACGCTATTATTAAAAAATAAAAAACCCGACTGACGCAGAAAACCTGGGACTCCAGTCCTGCTGTGATTATGTTATTGATTTTAAACGTCAGTGCCATATATATCTCATTGCTACATAATATTCTTTATTGAGGCACCCAGACACCCACATAGATTAAATATGTATTTCGTGACACTTTATAAGGAAGTAATAAACTCTTTGGTATTTGTAATTTTAAGTGTCTTTTTTTATAATTACTACTGGCAATGTGGGTTGTACATTGCGGTTATTTCTGTCTACCCCTCCGGCTAAATACAAATGTTGTCCTAGATCGTTATTAACATTGAAGTTACTGTCGGAATTTTTATTAGACTTGGTCATGAAAGATGCTGGTTGGATGCTCGACAAGTAATGACTTATCTCTGAGTGCCATGTAAGAAAAGAACAACTCCTGTAAATGTCAAAAATGGGCAAATCATAGAAAGGAGAACTCGTAGGAGAGTGGACCTGGAATGGTATGGTTTGAAGACACGGGGATTAGAACTCAGATGTTGAAGAATTAAAAAGACATAAATAAGCTATATAAACATTTATTTTATTTTTAATCTTTATCACAGTAAAATTGTACAAAAGCGGACTTAATGGCAAAGGCATTGTCATCCATCATAAGAAACCTAATCTAACTAATATTGCTTAACATCACAATGTGTTAACTTACGCGGTTGTTACAATGTCAATTTCAATCGCTGTGTGTATTTGTGTATTGTAGTTACCTGTGTATTGTATCGTGGGAAGGCGTGACATCAGAATTCAATACAACAGGATTGTCAATGTGGTGATCAACAGTAGCGATTGAATTCTCCTATCTACCATTATACAGGTGATAGAGAAACGCCCCCAAAGCCGAAATAGTACGCCTAGTACACTAGGTACATATACAGAGTGTAAGGGGAACGCTCCCGAAGCCGAACGCCCCTGGTAGTAGGTACACAACATATTGGCATAAAAAAAATTACGGCAAAGAAAATTTTTTGTTTTTTTAAACCGTTTAACTGGCGTCGTTGCCGTATTTTTTTAGTGCCAGTATGTTGTGTAATGGCAAAAAAAAATACTTTAAGTATCATGATTTTTAAACGCATAAGAGTTCCTCTAATACCCTGTATGTTACATTTATGTTCAATGTTGCCACTCATCTCGAGATGCGAGCGTTCTAAAAACTTGACGTTTCTGAATCATAATTGACTTTTTCGGATTTAATTTAGAAATAACTTAACTTGTAATTTAGAATGTTGGATTATTGGCATTGATAAATAAATTAATGCCTAATTATTTATTATTTTGGGTCTATTTGGTTAACGAAGCATTGCGAATTTTACGTAGATATGAAATTAATCGGGCGCCATTTTCTCAAGCCTTCAAGACACGGTAGGAACAGCCACGCACGTACGAAGTTTCGAAAATTAAATAGTGATTTAGAAATCAAATTTCGTTCGCTTAAGTAATTTGTGTAGTTTTGAATTCTACGGCATTGGAATTAGGTGGCGATTATTATATCATCATCACTACATAGTATAAAATAAAGTCGCGTTCTCTGTCCCTATTTTTCTTGTCCCTTTGTATGCTTAAATCTTCAAAACTATGCAACGGATTTTGATGATCATGCTACAACAAACAGGTGCGGAGCAGGAATGAAAAATGTTGCAAAAACGGGGTGACGCAGACGAAGTTGCGCGGGTCAGCTAACTTATGTAATGAAATTACTTCTAACTCATAAACTGTTTCAAACAAAAATATACATTTTTCATTATTCATGCAGTTGCTTAGTGGATAAGTAATGCAATGAATTTATTAAGCAATTAGTAACTTTTTCAAATCGGATGTAGATCGGAAAAAGTGAATATTTTGACAGGATTCGAACGCGATAATACCCTTAAAGAAGGAATTCTTTGTCTGCTGAGTCACGTCACGAGACTTTTTCCCTGTAAAAAAAAGATCGCGGGTTCCAATCCCGTCAAAACATTCACTTTTTTCCGTTCTAAATTTGATGGGTAACTTAGGTATGTAATGTAAGTTTGTACTTATTACTTATATGCTAAGAGTTTATTACAGGTATAGTTTGTAAATCTAGGCAAACACTTATGTTTTTTTACTTACTCATAATGCTAGATTTTTTAATTCGATTCTGTTCTGAATATTATAATGCTGATTTACGTAATTGTTAGCAATTTCGCAATACCTACTTCAGTTTAGATTGTTTATAAATATGCTTGGTTTTTGTTGTTGCAAACATGGGCCTCGATTACCTACAAAAAGTGCCATATAATTTTAAACTCTACTTCAACACAGTTAAAGTTCAAAATTAAATGGCATTGTGTAGAGTGAATGATTCGGTCATTCACTCCTACTACCTTCAATAGTAGGTTTTTGTTATCTCATCCCATAAAATTAGACTTCTCCTTGCCTTTTAAATACGTACCTTACCTTATATTAGACTTCTCCTCCAGACACGAGAGCGTAAATAGATACAGAGTTACTTTCGTATTTATAGTATTAGTATGGACAATAATTAGGCTGAATTGCCAGCACAGAATGAATGCTGATATCAACAGTCGTTATAGGTATTGAGCAGTAGCCATGTTTTGTAGGTCACAGGGCGAATCCTTCACACGTGTCTATAAAATCGACAAGTTTACTTTGTATTAGTTCAAACAATGTCGCAATTTGAACAGTTTATGAAATACCAATTCTAACTAACGTAGGTACAGTCAACAACAACAGTAAGAATTTAACAAATTCGAATTTACTGTGGGCCCTATACCTCGCATAAATTAATGAACCGAATGAATAAACGCATAAGTTAAATACATTATAACTTTGTCCCCTGGTGAACATAATACTTATACCTACATAAATTTTTATACATGTATTCCAGCTTAAAAAATGGTTGTAAATGTGGGATCAAACGTATTATTAAATTACTGTGTAATAGAACATTTTGTAGAATGGAATAAAATAAATTGATTAATGTTTGGAATTGACTTTCGTTCACCCCTATCATAAATGTCAAAACACGTGTCAGTTTCATACATTCTATTCTATTCCATTCTACAAGATAACGACCGATGAATTGCTACTTGTCTAATTGGACAGGTTATAACGGCCGTGGTTAGAGGCTGCCTTACTCAGAGTTTAAAGTAAGTTAGGTTTGTAAATATTCTAGTATTATTCAAAATTCAAAATTCAATCATTTTTTCTGTATATACCATTAAACGGTACTTACAAAACGTCAATATCAACAATCTCTTACAAATTACTGAGCAAATGGACCACCCACCAGACCACCAAAGACTCCGGCAAGAAACTCAGCGGTAATTCACTTATGTCGATGACTGTACGTCTGAACATCTGTACAAATCATTTCTTATTGATACAACATGGTGACGTCAGCGTGTCCACGTTTTTAACGAAAACAATGTCAAATTGAAGGTACCCAATCGACTCAATGTAGTACGTAATTTGTATCGTAATTCATATTGTTATATCACTTGTTATTTTTGTATTCTTGTAAGACGGTTGCGAATTGTGTATTGTTGTTAGTAAGACATTGATTTTGGTAGCTACACACAAATACGTGAACAATAAGGTACAATTTAAAATTAAAAAAAAAAAATTAGTGTTTATGGAATTATTGTCTTTAATGAATATGGAAGATTCATATCTCAGAATTCATTCACTCATTTATCTATAAAGTCTGTGCGACCCGTTCCAAATTCGAATTTTAAAATTCATTCCCGTAGACACCCACAAACCGTAACAGATTTTTTCTAAATATATGCAAAATGCGTCATTAGTTTCCAGTGCCTCAGAATGAGAAAAAAAAATTAAAAAAAATTGAGCAAACTAGAGCAGAGATGTCAAAATGGATGTATTCTTAGTACAATGCCCTTGGCGTTTTAGTCATTTATGAAATAATTCAATATTTGCAAATATTCTTACTCCGTGGACGTTAGCGTTACATCACTTAATGTTAATTTATAGCGTAAATATTTAATGATTAGTAATAAAATATTATGAATCGCTGTATTTTGATTACGAATCATTTGAAATTAATTGCTTATAAATAAAAAACAGGCACGCTTATCGTTAGGTTTTAGCTATTCGTTACTTTTTAAAATCCTAATTGTTAAATCTATGTTTAACATGGAAGATCTTACTATATAAAATTATATTATGAATTTACGCTTTGTTATAAGTTGGAAAGTGAATATTTACGCGGGATTTGAACCTACGAACATTCTCATACAGGCAGGATGCTCTGACCACTTTCAAAAATGTTAAGTTCAAGAATGATTTAATCTGTATAGACCACTAAACGGATTATATTATAAGTTGGTGGCAAATGGACCACCAGTTCAAAACGCGGCCCCGGTCTGAAAAGACTCCGGCGAAAAACTCAGCGAGCTTGTTTTTTTTGGTCTGTTTACAAACATTTACGTAGTCTAGATAGAGCTGAGCACAGTCTAGATACACTCGAGCTACTAAACATTTATTCTTTCCAATTTTAAATCGATTTAAAATAGTAAATATATTAAATGCCTCATAATTGTATTAAATTATGAATTTATTTAAACATCGTCCGTATATCAATTGCATAATACCTAGTTAGTATAGTTATAAATACATTATCATATTTCTATTATAAGTAGGTGAGGTAAGTACCTGTTAAGTCCTTTAAAAAAAAATCAACAGCCAGTTAGTAATACGATCGAATGTAGGTTTGCATTTTATATTCGTACTTCTTCGGTCTTAAAGAGTTAAAAACGTGTTGAATAATTTAAACTTCCACCAAAACGCATATAAAATACACACATACCTACATTAAAAGTATGTAGGTAGACGTATTTAATTAATACAAACTCAATAGGAAGTATCGTTCTCCTAATGAAATCTAGATACGAAATGCGAAACAGGTGCATAGCTTTAGCACTTAGGGTTGCCGCTGTAAAATATTACAATAAACTAGAATGTGAGCGTCTCTATTTTCAAAGTTTAATAGTATAGTATAAAATAAAGTCGCGTTCTCTGTCCCTATGTCCCTTTGTATACTTAAATCTTTGAAACTACGCAACGGATTTTGATGCGATTTCGATGAATAGATAGAATGGAAAATGTTGCAAAAACGGGGTGACGCAGACGAAGTTGCGCGGGTCAGTTAGTGGTAGATAAATGATGTTTGCATTATTGTCGAATGTTCTATTCTGCCGGTACTGGTGTGCAAATTTTACATTTAATTCAATTGTTTAAATTATTATTATCAATATCTAACCAATCAACATATCTAGCCAACCCTACCCTCGCTTCGCAATCATCTCGCCTGTCTCGAGTGTCTTGACTTGTGCCAGGAACGCAGGAAACTGAACATTTACGTTGAGCATGGCGACACGCGCTAAAATATCTCGCAAATCACTCAATATTTTGCATTCTATTTAGTTCTCGGCTCGTAACTGTATTATAATCATTAAAATAATTGCCCCGGAGCCTCTAAAAAAAGTGACATTCTATTGATGGATTTGCGCCGAAGCGAACCATTTGCAAATGGCTATCAATGGATTACTTGACACTGCGGTGATTTTCTTAATAAAAATATGTGAAACGAAAATATTTCGAATCACAATGATTCATATTTCATAAAAAAAATTGTAGTCATCTAAGTATGTACAAAAATGAATAGTGAAATATGTTGGTTAGCGCATACTCGAATACGGCTGGACCAATTCGAGTAATTCTTTTTTTTATCTTTCCTTGAACTTTACGGGCGGTTTTTATGGACCAGCGGGAACGGGAATAGAAGTCCTCGCGGGCGAAGCTGCTGGCAACTGCTATTATAATATATTTATGTATATACCTTATTTAAACGATTCCATTGGTGTTTTTGCCAATATAATGTCACTTTGCCCAGAGGCCCAGGAACTATCCGGAGCGCGAGTCACTGCCTATTTTTATGTAGTGATATTCTGAGATTGAAATTTTTTTGATTGAAAGCAGTTGATTAATGAGTATATTTTCAAAAAAATCATGAATTAACCTACTTATGTTACTTCAGTCTTTTTACAGTCATTTACATAGATAATATAAACTGATAAATTTCCATAATATAATTGTTCGCATGCGTTTTACGCAACACAGATATTTCCGTGAATTTGTTTTTTTTTCCTGTTACTTTGTTTTTTATACTTCAGATTTTATGTGTAGATTCTATCTGATACCTCTATGCGAGGAATTGTTTCATACATAGTAATAATTAAAATCTTTATACTGATATTGTGACCTTATACTGAATTTGACGTCGCTTCAGCATCTGTTTCTGTCAAAGTTGATAATGGTTTTTAAAAAAAAGTTTCACGTTTCGTATATGCTGTCACTTTTTCCCGCCCTAGGTTTTGTGTAAAGATAGTATGTCACTCGCGCACTTAGGTCCTCTAATGATAACTTTATAGGAGGATTGTTCCTCCACATTCCACAGGTTTTCGAATTAAATATGTTTTTTGTATCACTCTGTGTAATAATTTGATTTGAGGGCAAGTAAAATTTGTTTAAATAGTATTCAATATTACAACTGTGTTAAAAGATTTTTTATTTACACATCAGTTTAGAAATCATTCATTCCCTGAACCTTTTTCCCAACTCAGTTGGGGTCGGCTTTCCAGTCTAACTGTGATGCGGCTGAACTTCGATATTTTCCGTGAAGCGACTGCCATCTGACCTCCACAACCAATGGTCTAGTGACCAATGGCGATATCGATGTTCCAAGTTAGGCTGGTTGGACTTTTGAGGGCTCCAACTACCCGTAACGACTGCCATAGATGTTTGTATGGCAACCGGGACCGACGGCTTAACGTGCTCTCCGAGGCACTTATAAACCTGCGATAAATACACACATAACTTCGAAAAGCATCGAAAAGTCATTGGTGTGTGCCATGGTAAACCTGGGATCGAACTCGAGACCTCGTCTCAGCAGTCCATTACCCATACCACTAGGCTACCGCGGCTACATCAGTTTAGAAATATAAAAAAGAAATTATTTCTTAAGAAGTTAGCGGTGTTTGAAATGTCTGAACTAAACGAACGTAATATTAAAAGTATTTGTAACTCGGGCATATTATTACGGAGCACCGCATTCTTAGAATTTTCGTATAAAAGTTAATAAAAAAGGTTAAATTTTTTCCTAAACATTTTTTCCTGGACGGAATTTGATGCGTGGTTTTTTTTATTAAAAAGATCTCGGTCAGATTTATGCTAAGACGAGGTCTCGGGTTCGATCCCAGGTTTACCATGGCACACACCAATGACTGCGAAGCTTTTCGAAGTTATGTGTGTATTTATCGCAGGTTTATAAGTGCCCGGTTAATGGCAATAGGCTCGTCACCGATTACATTGAGACCTGAACATAAACTGGCGAAATGTGGGTGCTAGCACCTCTGCCTGCCCCTTCGGGGGTACAGGCGTGAGTATATGTTATGTTGTTTATGACCCATACCGCATTCATAATTATTATTATTTCTTTGTTTATCTATCCGTTACTCGTGCTAAAATCATTCATGTTGATTGTAATCAAAATATTACGATGTAATGCGCATGCCCGCGAAGGCTTTTGACAAAAAAAAGTGTGAAAAAAGTGGCATTGTTACGCATTCCGAACACTAGTTAGTATAATGTTTAAATATAAACGAATAAATACATACGTAAACTTATTTTAACTACTGACTTTTAACACTTTTTATAGTATTATGGTAATATAGTGGCTATACGAAATGAACTTGATAGCGCTCCTGAAGATGCCTCGTGTAGATGTCGAGGTTTGTACTTCGCACTTGCGGAATATTGCACATACAACAACATATCTCCTCGGGTAAGAAGTCTTTTTACTTGCTTTGAGGGGTGCAGTTCGACATTCCTTTCTATGACAATTAGTTATAATTTGCTATTGTTATAGCAGTGGGTTCCCCTTCCTCCCCCAATATATTTTTTCTTGTAATGGACTACCGCCATGGAACTCCTACTTCTATTTCGTACTGTAAAAATGTTGTCTATTTATCGGGAAAGACGACAAATACACCACTATTGTTATAAATGCACTCATGCAGATTACCTACATAAAAAAGTGCTATGTGTCTATGGTGTCATCGCACATCACATAACAGAAAAAAAAACTAGGCGAATAATGAGAGATTCAGTATGACAAACTCACACATACAACTGTCAATAATAGGTTGCATTACTAGTAAATAATTGTTTTGATTGGTCGTAGTCGTATTTATATACCTACCTATAATGACAAATTAGCTTAAATTATATTGTACAAAACGAAAACACACCTTAACCGTTTAGAATAAAGATTAGTTTGCTAAAAAAGAAGTAATTTAATAAAAGTATAATAATATGACGTTTCATACTTCGAATCGAACAAGCTTGAATATTAACGAAAAACTATAGATACTATGTTAAAGTTTTCTAGGTAAAGTAAAGTAATTTTAAACTTGTTTTGGAGTACACTACACTCCAAAACTTTTTTTGGAGTGTACTATCACAGACTACAAGATTATTTTTGTGTCTGGTATTTTTACCTTATTTTGCTTTGTTGTTGGTACTTCACCTCAGAATTTTTCAGGATGGATTAGTTAAATTTCTTTATTCGGAATTCTATGCATTGGTCGAGCTAAGTACCTACAGCTAGGCAGCAATTTATAGACAGTTGCCAACCAAATACCTAGAGATTAACATTGGCATGCCTAATTTGAGTTTTCTGATAACTCATTAACCATTTCGACAGCAACCGCAATTTAAAGTAGACATGTTTATACAGGTTCCATTAAAGGACTTGGTACAGTCAACAGCAAAAGATAAATAACTTACAACGAATGAGAGTGACGATGAATTTTTTTCAAAACATGTTGTGAAAATGTAATCGAAATTACAGGACGTTGTTGAGATCCAATTTATACCGAAAATTACAATAAAAATACTTAATTAATATTCCATGTTTTAATTTTGCTATTTTGTCGAAACGTTTAAAATGTTTTGGTAAAATGGATCTAAAGAGAGCTAAGATTTTATGATTATAGCACAATGTAAAAAGAATTGACCGCGATTTTTTATGATGTTAACTATTTTCATATCAATAATATACCTATATACGGTTTTTCTTATATTATATTAAATACTAGCTGTTGCCCGCGAGTCCGCCCGCGTGGATTTAGGTTATCGCGCAGTACAATAGCCTATGTTACTCAGGGTGAACGTAGCTTTCAATAGTGAAAGACTTTTTGAAATCAGCACAGTAGTTTTTGAGTTTATTTATTACAAACATACACATCAAAATACTAATTTTCATCTTTATAATATTAGTGTAAATAACAGTTTTATTTTTTAATTATCTCAAGTCAATAACGCCTAAGTGGGGCAGTCTGCATCACTTTCGTTGCTAACTGTACATAAATTATATAATTATATGTATTGTGTCCTCTTCGGTGCTTAAGCGAATTCTCGACCGGTATTCTAAGCGGACATACTGAGAAATGTGATAGACGACTCTCGTCACATACAATGGAATTCAATTAGCAAAGCTCAAAGGCCTACAACCTTATGAAATCCGACACAGAGCTGTTTAATCGACAGGTTAATTTTCTTATATGTTATTAACGGTCCGTCTAAGCACGACCCCTTTCCCTTCAGGGTGGGCAGCGCGTGTGTGACATCCTTAGTGTTGCACACGTTCATAGGCCACGGTGGCCGCTTTCCATCAGGTGGGCCGTGTGCTTGTCTGCCACCTACGTAGTATAAAAAAAACGACATTTTGAATTGTCCAAAATATAACGATAAGTGTCAAGTGAACAGGAATAAATCTACCATCTGTGAACTATTCAGTGCCCTTAGCACGAAAAACTATCGAATTCGTAATGCAAAGGTATCGAGAGAACAGAGCATTACGATTGGTGGGCTTTATACACACAAGTTCGAAGTGGGCAGGCTGCTAATCGCAATGCTCCCTTCTGTAAATACCTTTTCATTACGAATTCGATAGTGTTTCGTGCTAAGAGCACTGGCGTGCGCTGGAAAAACCACTAGAGTTACACACATGTTGTGTATAATGGAAATGTTTATCTTAAATAGTCGTATAAAAAAACTCGCCATAGTGTTTAATCTATATCTTATACTAGCTGATCCGCGCGACTTCGTCTGCGTCACCCCGTTTTTGAAACATTTTTCATTCCTGCTCCGCACCTGTTAGTCGTAGCATGATGTTATATACATATAAACCTTCCTCTTTAACCATTCTATCTATTGAAAACCGCATCAAAATCCGTTGCGTAGTTCTAAAGATTTAAGCATACAAAGGAAGGGACAAGAAAAATAGGGACAGAAAACGCGACTTTATTTTATACTATGTAGTGATGTAAACCATTATTACTATTATAAATGTACAAGTTTGTGAAGATAATATGTATGTTTTTTACTCAATCACACTCCAACGGCTGAATGGATCTGCCTGAAATTTGCTACAGGGATAGATTAGGCCCTGGAATAACATACAAACATACATTTTTATCCCGGAAAAAGGTTCCAATAGGATGCGCGAACGGGATCAAAATTCCATACTATATAATTTAATTTCTTTATCTAAAAGTTACTTTAGTAATATAGTATCATGGCAACGGACGCATATGACTGTTATTTACAATTAAAACGTATTAATCTAATTACCCACATTAGAAACTTGCTTGACTTGAGGTTTATTTAATACTGGTCAATAGCGGAAAAGAGATTCGGATCTATAGACAAATGAAATAATTTATGTACAGATCATTAATACTATTTATATTTGCTCGGTGCATGAAAGTGTGATAGATCCTTGTCCATCAATCAGCCGGTATGCCAGTTTCCATAATAGATTTACTTAAACCCCAAGTATCTTGGTGGAGTCACCCATACCCTCAAGATACAACTGAGTATTATTACTCAGTCTCATTAATACTTTAGTTTCTTTCATTTCATTTCAAATGTGATACGCGTACAATTGGTAAAAATATGGTCTACTACCCTACAGAATATTAGGTAGGTCTTTACATATGAAATTTCCGAAATTTTCTTACAGATTCATGAGTTCGTTATTCCTGTAATTTAGTAGCTATTTCCATTATTTTTTGTCTCATTAATATGTGTAAAATTACGATATTTAAATCATTTATTTTATTACAGTTAAGCATTTTGGTTGATTGGAACAAGACGAGTGTTGCGGTAAGGTTTAGATTGATTTTTTTTTTTAAATTCCTTTTAGTAACCCAAACCGTAGTGTATTAGGGCATTTTCAAATTAGACGATTGGTGCAGAACCTAGTCCGTTCGGTGGACAGCTGTCGCATGGTCTGACCTGGCATCGTGCCCTTTTGTATACCGGTTGATTTTATAGTGGTTTTGGAAAAAAAGATTTTGGCCACAATTTCGATAGGTAGTAAAATCGTAAGGAAGTCCTAATTTGGCGAAAAAACATTTTTTTTTTACACGTCCCATACATTTTTCTGTTCACCTGCACATTATTGCCACACATAAAGTATTTTTTTTCTTTCCAAAATTAAAACTTCCAGTCGATCTTGCTACCGAAACTGTGTGTGAAACAAAATATTCTTTTTCCAAAACCACTATAAAATCACCGTGTATAGAATCATGACCTTCCGTGTGCAGTCCGATAGTCGGAGAGCAGTAGTCCGGCACCAACCCTCAATCTGAAAGCGCCCTAAGAGGTACCTGTCCTGTAAGCAGTTACACCTGCTGAGAGACGAACGACTCTCTAGCGTAGGCTTTCCTCTGAAGCGTGAAGTGGAGCGACTGCCATCGGAACTCCACAACCAAATTGGCGATATCGAAATTCTGTGGTTAGTCTAGTCGGATTTTTGAGGTCTCCAACTACCCGTAACGACTGTCATAGATGTACGTATGGCAACCGGGACGACGGCGACGGCTTAACGTGCTCTCTGAGGCACCACCAGACCTGTGCAAATAGACATGTTCATGCATACAAATATTTGCACTGAGCGGGGATCGAACCGGCGCCTCCTGCGTAGCAGCCGTTTTCACTACCACCACGCCACAGAGGCTGTCCATTAACCAATTTATAATGCAGATAAAATTATTTTAAGGTAAAGCTGTGTAAAAACACTTAGCTTTACATCATCTTGGAAATAAAAAAATAACACCAGATAAGTAGTGCAAATAGTGTCCTTTTATTTCAGTTTTTCTTTTACAAGCACTTACATACACATTGAATAATTGTAAACTTCACATAACTACAGGAAAAGCAAAACATACACTGTAATGATACCTTATTTGTAAAGTGCTTAGAGAAAATTACTATAATCTTTTTATTAAGTACAGACTTTTATGGACTGTTTTAAGTTCAGTCAGACATGTTTGTGCGTCGTAAACATTTCTCTATAGGAAAGACCGAGGAATGTGTAAATGAATGAATGTAAAAACTTTATTGTGATCTTTGACTGACAGCTAAATAATGACAGTTAAAACCTTCATCCTTATAGAACGTGATTTGTATTATAAAATTTATCATCCTCATCGCTATTTCCTATTCGGAGACCGAGGAGGGCCGCTTGTTTTTGATTGGTTGGTTGACTTTTCGGTAGAAACTGTGCGGGACTTCATGGCACGTCAATTTGACTTCACCTCGCCTGATGTTAAGCTGAAGGCAAAGTCTCATGAAGGAGGGTCACCATTGCAAACACGTTCAGTGCTACAATGGTGGCGCTCAGCTTGACGGCCTCATCAGATGCTTTTTCACGCCCCGCTTATAGGTCCCGGGACTGTAGGAAGAAGGAAACACGTGCGCCGGTAAGGAATTCCAGGACTTAATGGTGCGGCAGAGAAAAGACTCACCGAACTGCTTGGTTCTTGGTCCGCTTGGTCCGTTCGATGGAATATTCTGCACCGTATGCGGATCACAAAACTTTGCTATTGAATAAACGCCCTGCTGCGGTTTTTCCGAGCGGTGTTCCGGTTTCTACAGGGTCAGAGCACGAATTTGACGCCCCTTGTATCGCACATGTCCATAGGCCACGGTAAATTAAATCAGCAGGTGTACCGGCTTGCAGCTCTTACAAATCTTCATAGGGCCCCAAAAACAGTCCCTAATCTGTGGATTATTGCTAAATTTATTTTTAACTCTAATCGTAATTTAAAGGGCTTACTCTAGTTAGTGTAAATCAAACGAAATGTTTACACCGGTTGACCGCATTCCGCGCATGCGCGGTCGCGGCGTCGGACGGCCGGCAGGCGCAATGAATGCACCGACTTGTCCTTTTACTCCGATCAACATATTTGTGCATTAGGAAATGGAGGTGCAGGCGAATATACGTCCAATGATTAGAAAAAATATTTACCTAATGCGGAATGTAGACTTCTATGTCTACCTATAGGTATGTACAACGTGCATAATACCAGTACCTGGATTCTACTAATTTTTAACCATAGTCACACGCCAGATCAAAAAACTGCCATGGTATTTTCGGCTTAATTTTCGTTCGCTTAAAGTTCAAAATAAAATGAAAAAGAGTTTATCCCATCGTTTCATTTGCTCTACAAAATGTCATTTAAAATTAAATGGCATTTTTTGTAATCTCGGTTCCTTGAAATAAATGAATTGTTGGGAACGGGTATCACCAGAATTAATAAATATCTTAGCTCTAGTTACCATTACCATAGTATTTTTGTAATGTCCATCTTGTCTATGGCCTTCTACACCTTTGATATTTTTTTGGGCTTTCATATTTGTGTTTAGGAATATTGTTTACTAATCTTATTTCATACTTTGAATATAATATTAAGCAGAGAAAACCAAAAATTCATTTCCTAGTACCAGTCCAATAGCATTTGTAACACTTATGATAAACTGTACCTAAGCTTTCCTAAAAAAAAAAACAAATTGACAACTATTTGTGAAATGGCACGCTTTTTTGTAACATTATCCGTTCTAACTATGAAATATTAAAAAAAAACCAGGCACCGTGAAAAAATAGTATTGATGATGAACTGTGAAGTGTGAAATATCATTACTCGTTCTGTTACTGAACGCTAAATTTCTTTTAAAATATTTTAATCGATTTTACATTTACTACAAAGAATCGTTGATTTGAATATCGAATTTAATTATGATCCCTGACGATTACTAAGTCTTCGAGTTTAAAATGCAACAAGTTTTTAAAGTGAAACCATTTTAGGCGTGTTGTGCAGTTTATTACGAGTAGGTATAATATAACTCAGAAGATTTTAGTTCATTGAAAAAGTGCCCGGTTTATGGCAATAGGCTCGCCACTAATATATTGGGACCTAAATATAAACTGGCGAAATGTGGGTGCTAGCACCTCTGCCTACCCCTTCGGGGATATAGGCGTGATATTATAAAAAAAAAATATTGGGTATGGATAAAAAATTAAATCGCTGCATTTGTCGGATCCGGACGTAGTCGTCGTCGATAAAAATAATATATTGTCATTAAACTCGTATATGGCCAGTAGGTATTTGACAAATAAGTGGTGACATGTGAAAACTAATGTATTTTTATTTATTATTTCGGTTGGTTTTTCCCTTGACCATGGCTATTGGCTACTAAAAAGCAACCAATATGTCGGGATCAGTGCTAATACTAAAATAATACCAACGAAATTGCAATAGAATCTGTTAAAAATACACTGACGGACTCATAAACTGCATCAAAGTAATAGACGACTTTGAAATAAATATTTTAACCAAGTATGCATACTTTCTATACAGATTTAAATTGAAACCTCTAGATTGGTTCGTGAACTTTAAAACAGCGTAGGGTCATATCTTTAAGTTTAAGTTTATGTACTGGAAAGGATCTTAAGACTTTTTTTGAAGAAAAAACAGAAATTTAAGAAAAATTGGTTTAATTAAAAAATTGGTTTTAACAATAGACACAAACTTTATGCAAGGGTTCATTTGTGTTTTAATAAGGTGTATTACCCCCACGTGCCCTTATTACGGATTCTAATCGGTTCCGCATAGATTTTATAAGGGTTTTTAAAAGATCTTGCGGAATATTGTCCCATTCTTCTGAAAGTGCTGTTCTTAGTGCTGCCACTGTCGTGGGCGAAGGGTTTCTCGCATATACAGCTCTTTTTAAATTGTCCCAAACATGCTCGATGGGATTAAGATCCGGGCTGCGTGCTGGCCAATTCATTGTACGTATCCCAACCTCTTCGCAATAATGTTGAACTTGTGCAGCTGCATGCGGCCGGGCATTATCCTGCATTAAAGTAAAATTTTCGCCTATGAATCCCATGTAAGGCACCACGTGATCTTCTAATATCTCTGTTATGTAGCGATGTGCTGTCAAACCCCCTCTATTACCGTTTTGACGGACCATGTCTATGAACACAAGTTCTGTTCGCCCGTTCATCGATATGCCACCCCAGACCATACATGAACCGCCTCCAAAAGGAACACGCTCCTCAATGCAACTTTAAGCATATCGCTCCCCACGTCGACGATAGACTCTTCTGCGACCATCTGCACCATATAAACATGTCCTACACTCGTCCGTGAACAATACAGAGGCCCACTGCTCTTCTGTCCAATTCAGGTGATGACGCGCAAATCTTAAGCGAGCTTGTCTGTGAGCTGTAGACAACTTTGGACCATTTGCTGGTCTAAAAGGGGTGATATCCGCTTCCTTTAACCTTCTTCTTATTGTTCGTGCACACACGTTTACTCCACGCACTTCATTAAGCTCGGTTTTGATGTTAACTGACGTGAGGAAACGATTTCGCAGGGAAGTTATAACAATAAATCGGTCATCACGACCTGTGGTTGTTCGAGTTCTGCCTGTACCACGTCTCCTCCTGTAAAAACCTGTCTCTACAAACCTTCTGTATATTCTAGAAACCGTATACTGGTTTAAATTTAAATTTCTACCAATCGTTCGTTGATCCAAGCCCTCCCGCACCAATGCTACAATTTGTGCCGCTTGTTCGGACGAAGTATCCATATTATGGTTCAAAAACTCTCGATGTGTTAAAAAACTAACCCAACAATTATGCTGGTAACAATAATTCAATTGACAAAACAAAAAAAAAAAATGAGAATCAATTTAAAACTTTGCTATAAATAACACGCAAATCTGATACTACAAGTAAATTTTCTTTTCCCGGCTATATTCATTTGTTTTACTGCAGTTCTATTTTTAAATTTAATTTTTTTTTAAGATTAAGACCCAGTCTTTCCATATTTATATAATTTAATCTAAAAAGTTTGCATACTTATTATAAAAAATCCTTTTAGAGTAAACCTGAACTTTGATGCAGTTTATGAGTCCGTCAGTGTAGTTTTATTTCAATAAGTCTATAGTTTCTTACTAATAACCGGTTTACAATGGTTTAAAATTAAAAATAATTGTTTCTGTCTTCAACATTTTACTTTCATCGGTCAAGGTCGCAACACTTGAAGCCTCTTCTCAACAAAGAGGTATTATTATGTTGTTATTTTTATATTTTTTTTACGATCTTCAAACGAGAACGTCATTTATCGCTCTAAATACCGCGAAATCTGTACTCTGTGAAGTTTTTAATCAATGCCTTGTCTAGTGCAGATAAGTAATTTAATTAAACTTACACACTCTAAAAATGAAATTAAAAGTGTGGAATTGAAATTAATATTTAAAAAAATAGCCATTCAGCGTGGTAATGCCGCCAGCCTTCTGGGCACGGTTCCGGTAGAGATCGATGGGGAGGAATATTTTGATGCCTAAAGTTGCAGTCTCTCTACCTTTTTATAATTAATATAGATGTGTAAATATTTTGTATATAGTTATTAATGTTCTGTATATAAATAAATAATGTATATTAAAATTTTCAATAAAAAAATATGAAGATTAATAGTCATATGTTTACTTATATTTAGTGTACCTATTACAAATTATGACAGTGTATCTACTTAACTGTGCATTAAATAAACTTATTCTCCTTAAACAACGAAGTAATTCTATACATATAAACTTGAATTAGGTACTTAAATAACAATATGACAACATAATATATGGTCGGTCTTTATTCTAATAAATGCACATGACGTATTGATCTCCTCGAAATCTGGTTGACAAGAGCTTTTACCAACATAATAGAATTACGTATAAAAGTCATCATTTCAAATGACAGTCACCATAAGCCGCCAGAAAAGCTAGACTTTCTCGAAATACAATAGCAGAAAAAAACGTAAAATAACTGTTATGTACGCACATTACTCTATTCAGCCCACAAACGGTGGAAACTTATTACCAAAACTAATTAAGGTACAGGTTACAAACGAAATTTTCTAATTCACACAAGAGTACAGAGTAATTAGAGCCACATTAGTTTTCGCACGTGGAATAATGTGATTAATTAACGTCTAGAAGAGTGCGGCTGACGTGTCGCTGCGCGGGAGTTGACGTTCCATCACATTGTGCCCGGTTCTCACACGGAGAAAGCCGAGATGCGTTAGTACAACATTGATGGTTGGGACGAGTTTACTAGGGTAGAATCACTTATTTACGTGATATACCTATATAATTGCGTGATAAAAAAGTTTTAACAGAGTCAAATCTAACCTTTTAAACCAAACGTTATGAACAACGAGTTAAACTTTTTTCCATCTAACAATCGTCAGATTTCTCGCATTTCGCGCCATTTTTACTCAGTGCAACTCGCTATGAGGCTGGTTCCTGAAGCCGGTCGGGAACTATTTTTTTTATTTCAAATAGTAGTGTTTTAGGATATAATTCAAATCTAATTTATCTGTGTTCGCTATCAAGTTTTTTTATTTGATTTTTTTTTGTGAAAATGACAAACTACTTCATTAAGTATTTAATAAAAGTGACTTTCAACCATTATTCTCAAATTTCTTCACACTATCTTTAATTGATAGCAGTGTGAAAAATTTAATATTCTACATTAGACTTCAATAAAGTATCACACAGTTTCATGTACTGTTAAATTTGTAGTACATGAATTATCATAATTATTTTACGGCCAAATAATAATCTAAAGTACTTTTTTATCTTTCTGCAATTAGTGAAACACAACAGCTGGGGAGGGCATTTAAGAATATGTAAGAAACTTCACCTAAATGCATTCGTGAATTGCTAAAATTGCCTACTGAAGGTTTAAAAGAATATCTTTTGGTTACTGCTGACTCATGCGTTGATGATAGACAGCTAAGTAATTGCTTTTGATTTTTTAGCGGGGCTTTTGTGGCATCCATTGGAATACCTATATATCCTGATTTGATGCGAAGATACCAATATCAATAAGAATCTGAACGTTGTGCTTTTTAGGGCATCCGAACATGTATCAATAGTTAAAATAAAAAAAATGAATTGTACAAAATATAATAGTAGTACCTAATAGGTATTGGATATTTATTGTAATGGCGTATCTAAAATTGCCGTGAAATGGCGTACCTAAATAGTAACTACGGTTGTCTGCCTGTTCTTACATTATGTACCTAACTGAAAAATTTAACTTGTGTTCTTGCAACTCGAGTTTGACGGCAGTAATCAGCCAATTAGTAGCGCTCAAAAAATATGAGCATGATGGCGAATTCCACGGATTACTCGAAATTTAAATTGACGAAACTTCTTTTTTTTCTAGTTGCCTATTGTAAGAAATCAAAGACAATTTAGCACGTTGATGTTATAAGAGGAAAGTGGCGGGCTTTTTCAGTACACGGGTATGCTAGTTTTACTTCCCTATAGCTTCACCTACCAGAGATTATATAATAAGTATGGCAATGCACTTGAAAAAAAAATGTATAACTACAAGTGCGCGAAAATTAAGCGGCTCTTGAAAAGTGACTGTTTCAGGCATAGACCAGAGACGTAATTTTAATAATGGAGTTGCTAACTACGAGTCTTTTGTTTTGGAAATATTACTCGTTTAGCAATAAAACTGTCTGAAATTATATAAACTTTCTTTGAGTTGTGAATTTTATCTGAAACAATTGGAGAGTTTTCTATTTTTATTAATTATTTTGTGATGGTCTGTGAAAAGAATAGCTAAGACATCCATTCTCATTATAACATATTTTTTTATGTTTTATCTAATCAAAGTTAATATATTGAGACTTTGAAGAGCAATTACAAGAAATTACGTCAATATCTACGTGACTAATCGTTTAGAATATATTTTGGTATAGGCGAATTTGACATGATAGTCATCGCGCGGGTAAGAGACGTTAATTAATATTTTTATTTGAATTTCAACATAACAGTAAATTTTCATATTTGCCATTATGTCATACGTAATATGACAATATGTCATAATATGACATTTTGAGCGGGAAGGTAGATGGAGGGAGTTAGTAATTACGAATTTTAGAACACATGCAACACATGCCAACACACAACATAGCCATTACGTATTTTTTTTTAGGTTTTTCAAAAGTCTTTTAATTACGTAAGTATTTATTAATTCATATCCTGTATTTCAGTAGGAAGAATTGATTAATAATATTTATATGCAAATAATCGAATGACTGTTTTTAATATTTTTTTGGGCTTTTTGTCTGTCTGCCTGTAGGTGTGACTTAGCTTATTTTTTATCGTAATATTAAAAGGAGTAAAATAGACTACCTTTATTTTAGAAAATCATCTACTATGAGTTGCCACACACACACAATCAACTGTATTGTAAAACATAGGTACTAAGTGGGTCTTTTATATAATTTGATCTTAATAGAGAGAGAGAGAGAAAGAGAGAGAGAGAGAGAAAGAGAATATCTTGAAGTCACTTATAAATGATTTAAAAATTATGAAATATCAAAATTCTATTATTCATGTAATTACCGCAGCTGTACCTACATGTCATAATACTCATAATGCAATTGTGTCATATACCTAGGTAAATAAATTATCTAATTTATTTACCTTTTTTATTTTACTACGTTCTGAAGTACTTATATTTATTATTACAGACTTTTTCCGTACAAATATCACATCAAATTGTCTAGACACCCTCTTACAACTTTTGTCCTGTCATGTAAACTGTCGTGCAAAAACGACGTGTTGCGATCGTGACACATGCGTGTGACGTCACATTACAGGTCATTGACCCTCCTCATGAAAACCAACCATTGTTGTTTTTATTGTATTACTTATGAAAAGCGAACAGTGCACCACTGTTTGATGACATAGGCTATCTACTTACTGATAAATCCTTAAAGAGGTGTATGGGGTCCTATAAAGCTTTCAACCGCATAAGTACTGGGACCTTGCGACCTTCTTAAAAGTAAAATTATTTCCTTTTATTAATTTATGGCACGTCAATTTGAATTAACCTCGCCTGATGGTAAGCTGAATTCAAAGTCTCAGAAAAGAGGGTCACCATTACAAACACGTACAGTGTGTCGTTGAGCTTGCCGGCTTCATCAGATGCTTCTTCAAGGACCCGAGACTGTAGGAAGAAGGGGGCACGTGCGCTGGTAAGGCATTTCAAGACCTAATAGTCCGAAAGAGGAAAAATTCACCGAACCCCTTGGTTCTTGATTTCAATCTTACTTTACTTTCATAGTCATGGTAAAAAATAATGCGCTAATTTCAAAAAATCTTCTACCATTGGAAAGCTACATTAACCTTAAGTAACATAGGCGAAATTTATTGCTAAAAGAGATTAGGTATCCTTACTAAATCTCAAGTAACGTAACCCAAGGTGTAAAAAAGGTGGCCTAATAGTTACATGAGCTGCGGAAAAGATCACTACAATCGTATAAAACAAAGTCGCTTTCTCTGTCCCTAGGTATGCTTAAATCTTTAAAAGTACGCAACGAATTTTGATGCGGTTTATTTTAATAGATAGAGTGATTGAAGAGAAAGGTTTATATGTATATAACATCATGTTATAACCAACTGGTGCGGAGCAGAAATGAAAAATGTTACAAAAACGGGGTGACGCGGACGAAGTTGCGCGGGTTAGCTAGTTGAAGATTATAATAAAAGTATGTGAGGCGAGTGGAAAATCGAGAAGAACGTTAAAATTTACAACACTATGTGATAACCGACATCCACGCGGGCCGAGCCGAAGGCAACAGCTAGTATTTAATATAATAGAGAGTAAAGATTTGTTTGTTTATTGTTTTATTATTCCCCATTATACGGGTAAGTTTGTTTTATAATTAAAAGCAAATTACAAATAATGCACTAAAATGAGATAATATTATCTCAATTTTTTGCATCTAAAGCAGATTGCGTTTAGTGTCTGAGGTAAATGAGGTCTGATTTCACTTGTGAATTACGTACAAGTTCAACTAAATGGGGTTTTTGGGTGCCGGGCTGTTTATTGATGGGTCCTAATATTGTAGCCAGAACTCACTGGAGAGGTTTTGTGATGTAAGAGGGAAGACCGAGGGGTTAAGTTATCACCACTATTACCTATATGATGGTATATAACCCTGTTTTGTCTTCACCCTCACACTCCCCCTCTGCAGCACGGCACGGGTAAGTGTTACAAACGACCATAGGTCTCGGTAACCACTTTCCATCTTGTAGGACGTGTGCTTATCTACTACCTAAGTTGTATAAACAAATATTGCTTAACATTTAATGATTTAAAACAACAAAAAAGTGTATATTTGAATTCATTCGAAATTCTAACGCGGTGATCAGGAGACTGTTGCTCTATATACGATAGTAATAATAACTTTATGGATGGAGCTCATGCCCACGGCGCCGCCCGCGTGGCTGTCGGTAAGCGCCATCTGTGCAACTTAAATTCAATATTACTAATCATAACTCTGGTTCTACTTAACCGATTGCAATCAAACAAACGCAAAATTTTAAGATGGACGAAACCCCTTCAAACAAAAAAAACCGCATCGAAATCCGTTCAGTAGTTTTTGCATCCATCGCGGGACAAACAAAAACTTTTTATAATTATATGTACAACAGTACAGATAGATATGTACATAACTTATAAAATGACAAGACATCTAGGTTACTGACTTATAAATTAGCAAGTAGAATTAGCAAAGAGGACGCATTTGTGTGAACTGAAGAGAAAATCTTCCATATTCATTGATGTCGACATTTCCATGACACACAAACATTAGACGGCAAGAAAGTGTATATCGACTTACTTATTAGGGCAGCAAATAGAAAATCTATTCAGGGCTATGAAGGTCTACGTGTAGATGCTGTTTGTTGAGTATCGTGTGTTTTTCCAAGCCTTATTAGGACTGTGTATCTAGGGTACTTAGTTAAATTGCTAAAGAAAACGTATGATCTTTCCATTACAATAATCAATATTGTAATTTTATAATTTGTCTCCTGCGCTAGAGGCACAGAAACACTCTTAACCTTGACCCGCTACCATCACTTCTTTAATAAGGGTTTAAGAAGGTTTCTATACGGTTGACTGCACGAGTGTGACGCCTCCTTGTTGTAAACGTCCCTAGGCAACGGTGGTCAATTTCCATCAGGTGTCTGTCACGTCTGTCACCTGAGTTGTATAAAAAAGTGACATTTTTATGCCTGTATTCTAGAATACTACTCAGTTAAATCTCCATAATATCTGAAGACAGATTAACTAATAGACAATCTACAAAATCCGGTAATTGATGTATTAATTCTGTAATAGGGGTCCTTAAATTTTAAAACTAAATTCGTGGGTGACATGGGCTATGTTAATCTAATACTGACGCCGACTGTACCAATAGTATTGTGTATGTCTTTGACCACGGATGCAGGAGTCAGCTAAATCATTCTCCGTTTGATTTGACTTCTCTTGCTTTTATGAGAAAACTGCCATTCGTACTTACTCTCAACAATAAGAGTTCAGTCAGTCTAGTCCATCAAACAACAGATGTGCTGACTTGCAGCTTCTTGGCGGGAACCCTTACACCTGAACAAATGGTGTTTTGAAAATGGAACCATTTCACATTTTTTAACTTTTTTTTTCCAGCACAGATAACATAATCTTAAACTATAACTCGATTTGGTGGCAAATCTACTATACTGATAAACCCTATTATTTTGTCGTAAGATCAATTACTCTTTTAAAAAAAACACTTTTGTGAAATACATCTATCTCAATTCACAACATTTTCCTTAGCGTCATATCAAAACAGGTTTTATGTTCAAACGCATAGAGAAAGTGACAGTGTTTGCTTTTTACTTTTTATTTATGTTATTTATTTGTCTGTGGTTTGTACACGTTAGGCTTACGGACGTGTGATCTAGTCGTAATCGGTCAAACGCGAGGCGAACTCAAGCACAAAGGGTTCCGTACTATTTGCTTTACTATTTGCGGGTATAGTGGCCACAAAAATATATATCTGATATCGGTTCATGAGACCTGATGATAGAAAGACAGCGGAGTCTTATAGGGTACCGTTTTAATCCTTTAAGTATCGGACTTTAAAAAAATAATAATAATAATAATAATAAACTGAACTCAAAGAGTCACGCATTATCTCGCATCATATTTTACATAATTTAAATATAACAAAAAAGCAGTGTAACATACAAATTATAAAAACGTTTAAATCATTGAAATTATACAATAAAAGATAAAACATGAATTCTATAAAATACTTCATAAGGAAAAACCACAAAAAAGAGAATGACATGACATAACAAAAATGTCAAACAATAAATACAAGATCTAATAATGTTGACTCGATCAAAAAAGCAAGCTCAAGACATAGCACAAACAACCACCACGGACTCGTCGTGCAGCTCCGCTTCGCAACCACTAGAGAACGTCACTACAAGACCATCTGCTGCTGAAGCGTCGAGCTCCGACGAGTATTTCTCCCCACCGACGTCGCCAACACCTGTGCGTCGGCCGGGGAGAGGCCGACCGCCGTCCAGCTTGGGGTCCCGAGGCCCACCTGCCTCAAATAGGGCCCCCGCTACCGGTGGTAATGTGCGCCGCATGCGATGGACTTCATCCATGAATGAAAATGTCATGCGGGCATATTTTGCGGCTACAGAGGGAGGAACCAACCTCACTGCATACCGTGATCGCATGCTGCCTTTGTTCCAGGAACTTGAACCGGCTGTCAATGTATCGACGCAACGGTTATCGGATCAGGTGCGGGCCATCCAGCGATGTCATTTGTTGGATGACTCCGTACTTGAGAGGCTGCGCTCTGACATACAGAATAGTCTTGCTCTACCTACTTCATCGCAAGCTGTTACTCCAATAGAAAACGGTGTGGCTATGAGTGTAGGCACACCACAGCTCGTTCTTGCTGATGATGTGGAGGAACGTGAGACTATATCAGTAAGTACCCAGTATAATGAACTATTAAGGAGCGCTTTGGAAGATGCGATGCTGGAATATCGATCTATGATTCCAAGCAATCGACCTCGCTTACCCCGTTTGCCTATGCATAAACGCAATATTGCGCTGGTATGTGCCTTAGATTCGCTATTATCTAATTATTTAGAAAATAGCGAAGACCTTGGTAATACGCATTTGGTTTTGTATTGTGCGGCCGTTGCAGCATGTCGAGTGGCGGGTGTCAAATTTGTTACTGACAGATCTGTTACCCGTCCTAGACCTGTAGTACCGGCCTGGCAGTATAGGATAGAATGTCGTATTGCCAAGGCTAGGACACTTATTGGTAAGCTAATCTGTTTCAGATCGGGCAACACGCGCCCGAGGGTGATGCGCTTTGTGACACAGGCATTTTTAGGAACCAATGTCAATCCTCAACAATATGCGGCATGTGTCACAGAGCGCATCGACTTTCTGAAACAGAAAGTTTATGCATGGGCAAATCGAATCCGTCGCTATAAAAAACGCGTTGATAGATATTGTCAGAATCGCATCTTCCAAAAGGATGAGAAGTGGGTGTACCGAAAATGGGAACAACCGGAGTTGAATGTGGATGACACTGCTCGACCGGATGCTGACGCTACGAATACATTCTGGCGTAGCATCTGGTCGACACCTGTCATCCACACAGAAGATGGCTGGATGAGAGAGGTTAAGCAAGCGTGTGAGAATATACAGACTATGGAGCCAATAATTATAACATCTGATGATGTAGCTAGTGCAGTCCGTTCGCTACCGAATTGGAAGTCGGCAGGTCCGGATGGACTGCAAAACTTTTGGCTGAAGTGGCTCCGTAGCTCACATGCTTGTTTGGCATCTCAATTCCAGTCAGCTCTCGATTCGGGTTCACTACCTAACTTCTTAACAACTGGTATAACCCACTTACTCTATAAATCCGGCAGTGCTGCGGACCCCAAAAATTATAGACCAATTACTTGCTTACCGACGGTCTATAAACTTCTAACATCCATTCTGAGAGTCAAAATTAATTCTCATTTAGAACAAAATTCAATAATCTCTATCTCTCAGAATGGATGTAGGAAGGGGAGCCGTGGTACTAAAGAGCTCCTTTTAGTTGACATGACCATTAGTCAACAGGTGCGTCGTAAACGCAAGAATTTGGCAACATCCTGGATAGACTATAAGAAGGCCTATGATTCTGTGCCGCATACGTGGCTACTGAGAGTCCTAGAGTTGTATAAAATTGATACAACTCTAGCGAACTTCTTAGGGTCATGTATGGGGCAATGGAAGACGGTACTTCGCTATCCAGGATGTTGCCAGACAAACGATGCACCCATAAAAATTGAGAGGGGTATATTCCAGGGTGACAGTCTGAGTCCCCTATGGTTTTGTCTAGCACTGAATCCTTTAAGTACAATACTGGAGAATTCAGGGCTAGGCTATCGATTGCAGAAAGAGGGTCGAGTTATATCCCACCTCCTTTACATGGATGACCTCAAATTACTTGCTGCAAACAATACGCAATTGATAAAACTACTAAAGATGACTGAAAGCTTTAGTAATTCTATCAAGATGGAATTTGGCTTGGACAAGTGTGCGGTCATGCATGTAGAAAAAGGTGGAATAGTGGAATCCGAGAGCCTGATTCTTTCGGATTCCATTAAGCTTAAATCTCTTTCTTCAACCGAAACCTATAAATATTTGGGTATGTCGCAGGCTTTAGGGATACCTGAGACTGGCATGAAACAGGCATTGCGGGAGCGTTTCTTTGGCCGCCTGAAGAAAGTCCTAAAAAGCTTTCTTTCGGGCGGTAATAAGGTGCGCGCCTATAATGGATGGGTCATGCCAGTTCTAACGTATTCCTTCGGCATACTCAGATGGACTCAGACGGAACTTGATGCCCTGGATAGAAGAGTTCGTTTACTGTTAACCACATTTCGGATGCATCACCCCAGATCTTCCGTGATGAGATTGTATATCCCACGGAAATTGGGGGGACGTGGCTTTTTGAATGTCAAGACCCTCCATAACCGTGAGATATACAACCTCAGAGAATATTTTTTACATACCAACACGGATATGCACCGTGATGTGGTTGCAGTGGACAATGGTTTAACCCCTCTTGCGTTGGCTAAAGAGAACTGGCGCAAACCTGTAGTACTTAGTACTGCAGATCGCAGGGAGGTATGGATGGGCAAAGAGCTACACGGACGGTTTTATCGGGCCTTATATGGGCCCGATATAGACTTAAAAGCGTCCGTATCTTGGCTACGGTTTGGTGATCTTTTCGGAGAAACCGAGGGTTTTGTCTTTGCAATTACGGACGAAGTTGTTATGACGAACAATTACCGAAAGTATATCCTGAAGGACGGTACGGTGGACATCTGTCGGGCATGCCACCGCCCCGGAGAATCACTCAGGCACATTATTTCCGGTTGTTCTCGTCTTGCCAACGGCGAGTATTTGCACAGACATAACCAAGTGGCCAAGATAGTACATCAGCAACTCGCCCTCAAATACAATCTTGTGACTTCAGAGGTGCCATACTACAGGTATGTGCCCGACCCAGTTCTCGAAAATGGTCGTGCCACTTTATACTGGGATCGATCTATTATCACTGACAGGACTATAGTCGCCAATAAGCCCGATATAGTGGTAATAGATCGATTAGAGCGCCTTGCAATGATTGTTGATGTCACCATTCCTCATGACGAAAACCTCATGAAAGCCGAAAAAGATAAACAAATAAAATATTTGGATCTGGCTCATGAGGTTGTTGACATGTGGAATGTTGATTCGGCAATCATTATCCCGATAGTAGTGATAGCCAAGAGCCTCGACCAACACCTTAAGAGGCTCTCGTTAGGCAGCTGGGTCAAGGGCCTGATGCAAAAGGCGGTACTCCTCGACACGGCACGCATTGTGAGGAAGTTCCTTTCTCTGGAGCCCTAACCACCGGTAGCTTGGTCCCTGTACCCGATGCCGGTGGGCTACTATTTTTTATATTTTTAAATATATTTAGATTTTTTTTTTTTTTATAAATGTATTTAAAAATGTAATCAATATGTATTAAAAATAAATAAAGGAAATAATAATAATAATACATGTCTTTATTGTACACCAAGGATTAAATTATACAGCACATAGAGATGTTTGCACGTGGTAAATACAATTGGCGGCCTTATCGCTCTGCGGCAATCTCTTACAGGCAACCTTAGGATGGAGTGATTTAGTAGGAGCAAAATATTTCTGGGCAGTTTGGTGTACGACAATATTGTACGAACAGACTTACAATAATAGAGTAAGTCAAACACATGGACACAACAGCTACCTAATATACAACATATACATCAGGGCTTGAAACCGGTTTAGAAAATACCGGTTAATAAAGGTTAAACCTGTTTTTAGTAAAGGTTTCATTCAGAGCGAAACCAGAATGGGAACCATACTAAAACCTTAATAAACCGGTTTAATCCAGAGCGACACGTACCTACCCGCGTCGGCATCGCTTGAACTAAGCACGTCACAACTTGCTTGTAAATTGTAATTGTTCAGAGAGTGATGCATTTATTTAAACGATTGCTAACTTAAAGTGGGCTAAGTTATTGGTAATTTCGCAGCTTTGCTCCTAATTATTTTAGGGTTTTCAAGTAAAGAATGGGTCATAAGAGAAAGAACAAAATATATAGTTATTTATTTTGATTACTTGAACGAAAGAAATGTCTAATCGAAGGATGCGGCGTAAAATACGTTATAACTACTGGTGGTAGAAATTTGATGGAATAAATTTGTCATAAATTTTGACCGGGTGGGTAGCAACCTCGGTTGGATTGCGTTCAGGAGTCAGCAAGTACATAGCCGGGCAGAGGTGGTGGTAGTCGCAGCATTAGTGGGACCAGTGGGTATTGGCGTAGTTTGGTGGGGATGGTACGGGGTGACCCGCCGAGCAGGAGACCCGTAGAAACTGGTGTCGCGGACCGCTCGCGGCATAGTAGGTACAGAGGCTCAACTGGGGCTAACCACCCTGGGAGACTGCCTCACCAGGCCGCGCATAATACTAAAATGGTTCGTCGTACAGGTTGGTGACCGGATGTGGGAACCCGCCGACCATATATTCAGGAGGGGAGGCACCTTCCGTTCGGCGCGTCGGCTCTCGCCATGCCTCACAACCACAGATAAAACCAATCTCCTGCGCTTTGTCACGCGGTGCTGCCACGACAATCACCTCTTTTTTCACGCCTTCTCTTACCCCCTACCATGGCAGTACATATCAGAGATTATGGCAACACAGCGGCTCTTTATTCTCCCACTAGCTCGCTTTTTGAGGTGGAGTCTACTAACATCTGTGGGCTCCATGCAATCTTCAACGCCGTCCACCAACAACTAGAGACGGCGAAACCAGCCACGCTCTTTCTGACGGAGACACAAATATGCCGCATGACGACACCTGCCTGCTCTACCCCGGCCATGTTCCAAAGGAAAATTTTCGTGCCAAAACCGGGGAGTGCGTGTTTGTTAGGGCGGATGTTTGTTGTCGTCGTTTGCGCTGCCTTGAGGACCCATCCTTTTCTGTCCCGTGGGTACACGTAGACCATAGCTGTACGAGACAAATCTATGTGTGCCGTTACCGTTGCCATACCGGAGATGCCGAGACCACACTATTCTTTGAATGTCTGAGTCAGGCGGCAGATGAGGCGAAGGAGCGGTTTCCGAACGCTGAGTAGGTATTTTTGGGGGTTCCAAGGGGCTTTTAATAGCACCCCACGACCAGTGCAGGGAAATCGGCGTCTCTGGTACTACTCGTCAGCGGACTGGGATGGACTGCGTGACTATTTTGCGTCTATCCTTTGGGTTGAGCGCTGTTTTGTAGGTAAAGACCCATTGGATAGTGCAACTGCTGTCGTCCGTGAGATCAGTTTTGGGTATGGAGTACTATATCCCATACACTGATGTCACCGGTGCCCGCGGAGTGCACCCTTGATTCGGGCGTGAGCAGAGGCTGTTTATCATAAACAGTCTGCGTTTCGCGCTTGGGTAAGGTAAGGCACAACGATTCCAACATAGGGTACTTAAGGCAGCGTACAACAAAGCAAAGGGTCTGCAAAATACCCAGCGCATAGCACAGGTTGGTCAAGAACTAGTGGTGCATCCCACGGGCAGCCGTGGCTACTGGGTACTGGCCAGAGCCGTGCAAGCTAAATTCTACCAGCCCGGCAGCCAAGCTACCCTGCCCCCGCCCCTCCTCCGTCCCCCTGCACAACCCTGATGGATCCCTGGCCCATGAGCCGCAAGAGAAAACAATTTATCTGGTTAATCTATTTACGACCAACTCCCGAATTGAGGACTGTGGTATGCAGCCACCGACCACCCAACAGTGACCACGCAATGCCTGATATCCGTATCAGGCAACGCGACGTCCGTGCAGTACTGCAGTCACTCGATGTCCGGAAAACCAGTGGTCCGGATGGTATACCAGCGGTGGTTCTTCAAAAATGTGCAGCGGAGTTGTCTACAATGCTCACGCGGCTGTACTAACTCTCCCACATTTCGGGTACAGTAGTGCCGACGGCGTGGAAAGAGGCGAATATACAGCCGATTCCCAAGAAGGGAGATCGCTCAGACCCAGCCAACTATCGACCCATAGCCGTCACCTAAGTGCTGTGTAAAGTTTTTGAGCACCTCATCAACACACAGCTCATGCGTCACCTAGAGGATCACTGACCGGCAATAAGGTTTTAGGCCGAAACGGTCAACGAGTGATCTTCTGCGGTATATAACCTATCTTTGGGGTGAGGCTATGGACAAGCATGGTTAGTCACTGGCTATTAGCCTGGACATCGCTAAAGCTTTCCATACAGTCTGGTACAAATCGCTTCTTAGCCAACTACCAACCTTCGGTCTGCCTCCAAGACTGTGCAATTGGGTTGCTAGCTTCTTGCAGGGGCGCCGCATTCGCGTTCCTTGTGATGGATGAGCTTCGGAGTTCCTGCAGGTAAATGCTGGCTCTCTACTTTCCTTCCTCATCGCACTCTTCAGAGCACGCCACTGCCATTTCAGGATAACCTCAATATACTCGGTATGGATGTTCGCTGCAAACTGATGAACTATATCGAGAGCATCATCAAAACAGCTTCTCGTAAACTCGGAGTCCTGAACAGAGTGAGACGTTTTTTCACGCCGAAGCAGCGGTGTCTTCATTACAAGACACAAATTCGCTCCTGCGTGGAATACTGCTCGCATCTCTGGGATGGCTCCGCAAAGTACTTATTAGATGCTCTCGACAAGTTGCAGCGACATGCGATCTGCATTATTGGGAGTCTTATTTTTATTTCATAATTAAGACACAGAAGTTGTGATTTAGTTTTGTTCATTATAAAATATCAATCAATCAGCCTATCGCAGTCCACTGCTGGACATAGGCCTCTTCTAATGCATCCAGTCTGTCCTAGCCGCCTTTTTCAGGTCATCAGTCCATCTGGCTAGGGGGCGTCCTACCTTCCGTTTGCCTTCTCGCGGTCTCCACTCGAGGACTCGTTTGCTCCAGCGACCATCGGTCCTCCGGCAGATGTGGCCAGCCCACTGCCACTTCAGCTTGGTTATTCTGCGAGCTATGTCTGTAACTTTAGTTCTTTGTCGGATGACCCCATTGCGAACTTTATCCTTCAAAGAGACTCCAAGCATAGCTCGCTCCATGGCCCGCTGAGCGGCTTTCAATTTGTGGACTAACCCCACCGTCAATGTCCACGTTTCGGCACCGTAAGTCATAATAGGCAGAACGCACTGGTCGAAGACTCTTGTTTTTAGGCATTGTTGTAGGGGGAGGAGAAGACCCGACGCAATTTGCCAAACGCTGCCCAGCCCAATTGGATCCTTCTGGCTAGATCTTTCTCGAAGTTGTTTCTACCAAGTTGTATGGTTTGCCCCAGGTAGATATATTGTTGAACAACTTCGAGTGTGGCCCCTTCGACGGCAATCGGTCTCGGTATAACGTGTTCATTGAACATAACCTTGGTTTTGTTCAAGTTTACACCAAGGCCGACGCGTCGAGAGGATTCGTTTAGGCCGTGCAGCATTTCGCCCAGCTGCTCCAGCGACTCCGCAACTATGACGATATCGTCGGCGAACCGAAGGTGGTTATAAAATATGCAATATAATAATTAAATAACTATGTGGGCTAATAATAATAATGAATCAAAAATGAGTAGGTAATTGTCAAAAAATAAACCACGCGGGCGAAGCCGCGGGCAACAGCTAGTATTATATATAATTAAAATTATAGGGAGTTAATACATGCCATTATCAATAGAATTTTTACCAATATCATTTATCAATAGAATATTTGATTAGAAAAACTGTTCTTTTATAATATTTTGATAATTAAAATAAATAAATTTTATTAAAAAAAATTGTATTAAATAGAAAATGGACTGCGCATACAGTCCACGCGACCGACGACGCTCGCACTACACTTTAGTGACCTTCACCACTCCTTTAAAATATGGAAGCACTTTAGCCCTACGCTTGAAAATTGAAATTTTGTACTAGTGGATAACACATGTAGTCCGCGCGAATTGAATGTGAATGGTGCATCGATGTTGTCGGTAAGAGCGAAATCAAAACCGGTAAATTGAGTTCAAACCAAAATGGTTTTTTATCGGTTAAGGTAGAGTCAAACCTAAATGAAACGCTCTTATGTACTTACACTGAAACCGGTTTGATACATTAACCGGTAAACAAGCCCTGATATACATATACACTCCCATACACATACATTTACACAAATACATACATATACATACATATACACATACATACACATATACATATATACATATATACATACATAAACATACATATACATACACATACATATAGACATAGGCACTAATAGATCAGCAAGTACCAATCTTTATAATACTACTACATGCACGATATAATAGACCTTGCAGTTTTCCACTTTTGTCCGAGAGATACTATACCGAGAGAGATACATAGTACTCCTTGACCAGCCTTTTGAATACAGGCAGGGACTGAGCACGCCTGATAGTCACCGGCAGAGCATTCCACAGCCGAGCTGCTTGAACCGAAAAGGACTTGTCGGCAAAGTTGGTGCAATGGCTCGGTATTTTCAACCTCAGATTCTCCGATGATCTCAAAACCCTAGAGTGCGTGTTGTGCAGGAATTCAAATCGTTGTTTGAGATATGAAGGAGTTAGGGGATTAAATAAGATATTATACAACAAGGAAAGAATATGAGCATTCCGGCGAAAGCGTATAGGTAAAAATGTAGAAGTAGTGTCAATGTCCGCTGGCACATCAACGGGGACCCATAGGGACTCCCACATGAAGAAATGGTAGGTACTTTCGGTGGTTTTTACAGTGCAGTACCTACTGTAAAAATCACAAAGATAACTTTTCAATGAACGAATGTTTTTATACCATTTAAATGGCAGACAAGTACATATCTTAATGAAAGAGAGTATCTTTATTCCTAATGGAAAGAGATTACCATGTCCACAACACCAGGGGCGTCACTCTTGTGCTTCCATTGCCCTTCTTGAAGGCTACTGGCACAGAAGCCCTCTCTAAGGTTAAAAGAGCTTCTGTGCCGCCAGTGCAGGTGACAAATTGGTCTTCCCACTGACAACACAAAAACTCTCCAGTGAGCTCTGGCTACCCTACTCACTCACAGAAATACAAATATATTATTATTAGCCGAGGTATTCTATACGGCGGAGGTATTTCCCCAGTCGGACAGCTCGATTCGAACGGAAGATCCCTTCGCGTCCAACTCCGGTCAAAGCTGTATAATATATTAAAAAAAAAATAGAATTAACCACAGACTAATATATCTCCTAGGATCGAACTCGAGGTCTCGGGTTCGATCCCAGGTTTTACCATGGCACACACCAATGACTTTTCGATGCTTTTTGAAGTTATGTGTGTATTTATCGCAGGTTTATATGTAAGTTATGTGTGTATGTGCTCGGTTAATGGCAATAGGTTCGCCACCTGTTACATTGGGACCTAAAACATAAACTGGCAAAATGTGGGTGCTAGCACCTCTGCCTACCCCTTCGAGGATTTAGGCATGAGTTTATGTTATGTTATGTTATGCTAAATATATAAATGACCGGTTTATCTTAACTTATTCAGTAACTATTTCTATGATTATCTAATCTATGCTCGATTGTTCAGTGCGCAACATCTTATTTTGTGGTCTCCTCAATACATGTAACAATCAATGTTTATTTGTGATGGTACTACTAACATTATCGAAAGCCTTTGTGTAATTGAAACAAATCGTGTTGAAATGCATTTTTGTATTCGGTTATTTCTGAAAGACTCTTATGTAAGACGATCACGAAAGTTCTTAAAGTCACGAAGCGGTCAGTGGTACAATAAGTAAGCATGGACCCTGTAGGTCACAGTTCAGTGATCATAGTGTAAATATTTTCGTTCAACAGAATCTGGAGGTACCTTCGGCTACGTGCTTTCGGCTTCGGGAGTGTTTTTCCTACTCAGACGTTAGATTTCTGTTGTTTTTTTTATTTATGGCACGTCAATTTGACTTCACCTCCATCTTTGACTCCACCTTAAGTTAAAGGCAAAGTCTCATAAAGATGGATCACCATTGCAAACACTTACAGTGCTACAATGGTGGCGCTCAGCTTGACGGCCTCATCAGCTGCTTTTTCACGCCCCGCTTAAAGGACCCGGAACTGTAGAAAGAAGGAAACACGTGCGCCCGTAAGGAACTCCAAGATATTTGTGTGCATGAATATGTATTACTTTGCATTGAATTCTCTATCCTGCGCAAAATTCACATGATTTCCACCTCCACTAAAGCCGATGGAGGTGATTATGTAGGACTCGAACCTAAGTACGCCGTCTATGGGTCTTTGATTGTCGGAGGTGAAAGACATTATCTCTCGCACCCCGGCAGACTCGAAGACATCTCTTTCAGGATGAACCCATCTGATGACTCATCTGAAGGCTAAAAGGGGAGGATCGGGCGCATACCCATTTGCCATGACGGATGGGACAAAAACCACTTCTAATGGCACTGAAGTATGTGAGCTCTTTGCTGATTACTTTTCCTCAGTCTATAGTATTGATCATAATTCTACGTATAGTTGTAATTCTGAGTACTTGCAGTCATTGACAAACTACAGTACATGTTTAAATAAGCCAGACCTAGATAATAAAACTGTTCTTAAAAAGCTAAAAAGTTTAGATATTACAAAAGGCGCGGGTCCGGATGGCATACCACCATTATTTATTGTAGCGTGTGCTGATGAGTTGGCACTGCCGCTCTCCAAGATTTTCAATAAATCATTGGATTGCGGAGAATTTCCTTTGAAATGGAAAGTGGCAAAGGTGGTGCCTATTCATAAAGCCGACTCCAATGCAACTGTGTCTAATTACAGACCTATCTCAATCTTATCTACTTTTTCTAAAGTATTTGAGTCATTAATATACCCTCATATTCAAAACCATTTAAAATTATATTTGAATGAAAATCAGCATGGGTTTGTTGAAGGTAGGTCCACAGAGTCCAACTTGGTTCCTTTTACCGAGTTATTGATTACAGCTGTAGATACAGGCCACGAAGCTGACGTGATTTATACCGACTTTAGTAAAGCATTCGATAAGGTATCCCATAGTATATTAAAATACAAATTACGCGCGTATGGCATTTCTGGGACTCTGCTTGCTTGGTTAAGCTCATATCTCCATGAGAGGTTCTTTTTTGTCGTGGTTAATGGCTTTGAATCAGGATTACAAAAAATTACTTCAGGTGTTCCACAGGGCTCGCATTTAGGACCCGTGCTATTTAATTACTTTATCAATGATATCTGGACCTGTTTCCAACACTCTGATATTTTCATGTTTGCAGATGACTTAAAATTTGTAAGAGTAGTCAAATCTGATGGTGACTCAAAGCTTTTACAAAGCGATATTAATAGACTTATTCTGTGGTGTACCAATAATAAAATGCAGCTTAATTCAAAAAAATGTTATCATCTCAAATTTACTCGAAAAATTAATTCAAAATCATATGATTATTACATTGAACATGATAAAATAAACAAAGTAGATCATATTCGTGACCTGGGTGTCTTTTACGACAGTAAATTGACTTTTAAACCTCATATGGACAATGTAATAAAAAAAGCTGCAAGAATGTTGGGTTTCGTATTAAGAAATTGCAAAGCTTTCAGAAATAATAAAACCAAAACACTACTTTTCAACAACCTTGTTAGAAGTATATTGGAATACGGTTGTACTGTCTGGCGTCCGCACTATGCAACCCACTCGTTACGCATAGAACGCATACAGAAACGGTTTGTATGGCATCTTACATTCTCAAATGGTTTAACTAAGAAAATACGCTCATATAAAAATCGTCTTAAGTACTTTCGCATAAATTCCCTGGCAAGTCGTAGACTTTTAAAAGACGGACTGTTTGCTTGTAAAATCTTGAGGTCAAAAATTGATAGTCCCCAGCTCCTTAGCTTAATCAAGCTGCGTGTTCCGGCCAGGCTTCCGCGCTACTCGATCACACCACTTGTGCCGCCTCTTAGAAGGACTGTTCTAGGTGCCAACTCCCCATGCTCGAGAATGTGCAAGGTCATTAACAGCAATAGCGATCGAATTGATCTTCACTTCGATTCTGTAGCAAAAACTAAATCTATCCTCTTGGGCTTACTTGATGACTGAACTGTTTCTGTAATTTATACGGTTCCATTGAACTGTATGAAAACATAGTTTTTTTTTATTTTTTATTATTAAGTACCTTTACTTTAGATAATAATATAGTGTAGTGTAGTGATAGCTTACTGTTTTAATATTATACATGCGGTGTTTACCTATAATTAATTGTAACACTATTACTTGTTTCTTTTTTAATGTTCTTGGTTTAAGTATTTTTTTGTTAACAATTGTTGGTAGACCGAAATAAATAAATAAATAAATAAATAAACCCCTTCCCAGGTTCGAATCTTGGTCATTACTCTACCGACGTGAACCTACTTCTAACAAAAGCCATTGAGCTTAGCTGGAGGGGTTAGAAGAAGTACATAATTGATAAGACACTTGTACTTCTCCACTGTGTTGTGGAGGAGTGTGAGTGCAGAAGTACAAGTGTCTTATTCATCAATCTTATCAATCAATGCCATCAATCTACAGTATGAAAAAAAGAAGAAGTATTAGTAATTTCGATTGCCAATATACTTAAAAAAACTTCCAAGCAGCTCTAAGCCGTTCCCTCGTGAATGTCACACGTACTGCGAAACCCTTTGATGTGGCCCAAGTTGTAAGAGAAATCCCGAATTTATTTTTGTTATGTAATCATTAATCTCTTACTGCCACCAACCACCCCAGCACGTCAGTAAAATACAGTGAACTAAAATATCTCAGTGATTGATCCCACACCGTCCGGACATCTTCAGACGGAGGTCAACTGGCCGCGCGAAACTTCGTCTGTCGTTCGGCAGTTTTTCAGCCCACACAATTGACAACGGCGATGACATCTTCTTAGATAAGGCGTAGTAGCGTCATGTGACCCTAACCGCCATCATACCATATACCATTTTGGACGATCAAGGCCTCCGCCCACATCGCCGTACTATGCATTGCATGGACCATACAATTCACATATACATGTATTAACACTTGCTTGATAATTGAAGAAGAGTCCATGAGTAGGGTTTTTTCGAAACCGGAGATAGTCCTGACAGGATTCCTTCCATTTGACGATTTTTTTTGTTTTCTTGTCTTTCTCTACGTGCACAGTTAGAATACAATTATTCTTCAAAATTAGTACGCTAAATATAATCACCCATTCTAAATCTGTGTCTTAAGGTATTACTTCGTAGCCGACCGCGTAACACATTAACAGATACAGCCTACTGTGATATAGATATGAATGTGATGATATTGTTTATTGTATTATCATATACAATAGCGGCTTCTCAATGGCGTTTATTGGTATCAAAATTTTACAAGTACTACACGCCACGTCCACCGACCGCACATGTTGGATATTGAAATAAAATAATGTCGTTCTTGCAATCCATTCATTAGTCTATATCTACACATTTATTATTTTCATATACCTACATAGGTAAATCTCTATATGAGTAGGCAGCCTCATTGAAAAGCCGCATGGAATTAAAACGTTAAACAATATCATCGTTGATTCAAGCCTAGCTACAACCTGCTGTATACGTCAGCAGTGGTCGTATGCGGTCGGCTACGGATTTATGCCTTTAGACAGAATAATGGTATCAGTATTTTAGCGTGTCTAAATATAGCGTGCGACAGGAAAGGGTGCCAACTCGACATTCGCCTTGATACCATCCATTTCACCATTATCAGTTAAAGTGTGTGGGTAGATAGCGTTATGTAATAATGACATAGCTGAAATAGATGTAATTATGTAAATATGTTATTTAAGGGATAGAACCAATCATTTTACGGGTCGTTCATTCTCTGATAATGGCGTTATTAGTAAGTAGGTGGTATTAGGATGTTCGTATTATAGATTTAAAATGGAAATAGATGTTCCTCTTATAAATTTTTGAATTTCGATTTTAGAACTTGGCCAATTCTATTTTGGATGAAACAAATGGTAATGGGTATCCTCCTACCTATACCTATGAGCACGGATCTAGGCCCCAAGTCGCGAGAGAAACAAGGCTCTAGTCCGCGCGGATTGTTTTAATACAATTTAGATATGAGCTCGTTCACCACCGTTACACCCTGTGCTGTCCTCAGAAACGCGTACCTACTGCGCGTAAGAGCGCCTTTTGAGCACATTTTGAGTCCAAAACTTGTGTCTATACCTATACTTACCTGGTTTTGAATCAGTTACTATTTTCTTACCTTTATTAATTTTTATTCATGCCATTGTGAGTATATAAAAACAGCACGTTTCATACCACATACCTACATACAATCTTAATAATTACTTCATAGGTATAGGTATTCACACAAACCTCCCTCTTTCAAAGTTAGCCGCCTTGCAATAAACATGTAATTTAATCCAAACAGGCCCTGTCAGTTTCATTTCAGTGCTATTAGCTTTCTTAAAAGTCAAGGTGATAGTTCGCGCCATAAACATGTGGCAGACAACACTTTGATATTGTCTATGGTCACGCGATTTGCCGCCATGTTGGCAAATGGTGTTTAGATTTAGATTCAATGTCAAGTTGGCTTCAGTAAAGTTTTACGAAGAGTTTTATTGGTTGACTTGGGGTAGGTGCTATAAATGGAGCTTCTAAACTTATCTAGACATAGTTTCTGTTACCTCCACGCAGAGCAATCTTTTTTCTCCGTGCGGAAATCTCCACGAATATCTCCCACCGGAGCCAGCTTGGGGTGTTTATGACGGTAGTCATTACCGTAAAAGTCGAAGATAAACTGTAGATAGATAAAGAGGAAGAGAGTAAAGCATGAGATCCAAATTAGGCACAATCTTCAAATGCATCCTGAATAAAAGATGTGATGATATATGATTTTATGATAGGGTACCCGTTAGATGCAGATCGCCTCCATCCGGTTGAGTTAGAGTCCGATGAGGTAGACCTATGGCTGAAAGCGGTGGACGTCCTATTGCTGAAATGGTGTTGATGATGGTGATGATAAGGTTGAATATCGAGTGGCAATATTACTTATAATCGTTTGCAGCGCGATGTGAAACATTTAAACGATTTCATACAGTTTCTTCATGCCAAAGTAGATCGATTTAAAGTTCGTGCTTCACCAATTGCAACTATCAGCTATATAATATTGCAATGTAAAACATCTAGCAATCAAATAATTTATAACTATACATAATTTATAACATAAAGAAAGAATACAAAAGAACTTACATTATCTACTACACATTTAAAATACGTATATAATTGAGTTTTTTTGGAATTTTATGACCTAGTAACTAATACCTTTAGGTCAAAATTAAAACAATACCTAGCAGAGTCTATCTTTATTAATGTCTATGGCACCACAGATAAAATAATGTAATGGTAATAAGTGCTGCATAAACTAAATTCATAAATTAAATTTTCAACTGTCCAACACCTTTTTTGCATAAGTAATTCAAATTTCGAATCGTATTACTTTAAAAGTCTGTTCTCAAACATTCCACGCTATTTTGTACTATGCTAGTAGGTCAGGTTTAACGATGTTCTTACTTCACTAATTAATTGCTACTAGTATATAATTAAAAACACAACATCCACATTAAATTTCTCCTCATGCACTTGAAGACAGCGCGCCTAGTATAACGCATACACAAGAAATGATAAATAATAAGAAGTAGTAGTAGTGGCCAAAATAGAGGCCGGTGTGCACATACGATTTTGGTCAAATATAAAAGAAGGTGTATGGGGAAGCGAGAAAAGGTTGAAAACGTAAAATATTAAATATAATAATACGTATATTAGTCAGTACAGTACAATATTCCATCAAGAACTATAAGCTTTAATAGTATAGCTTTCTGTATATTACAAGCCCAAAACCGTCGTTTACGGGGCTCTATATGAAGGTAATGTATACCAAGTACTTATAACTTAAGATTGGTTAGGTACAAGTTAATTTCGTGTCTAGAAACTAGTCGGCTCGGAACTAGGGCACCTTCGCACCATATATTACTACACATAACTCCGACATATACAGCTGTATTTGTGCATGTAAAATATTTCCTTACTACATTTAGTTTTGGTATAAGTGCAATGCTTTTTTGCGGATAGTGTGGCAAGCGCATAGGGGTCTTAGTCTCGGCCATAATTGATTTAAAGTTTTAGGTTCAAAGGTTCACGAGAGTGTCGGCCTCGATTTGCGACAATATAATATAACATATATACTATATGTTATATTAGATTAAATATTACATAAGATATATAACATAGGTATATACTCAAAAATGAATAAAATAAAAATGAAAAATGTTTATTGTCACAAAACCTTACAGGCAGTATATATTTTAAGTAGGCTTATAGTATATTACATACATACATAAACTCACGCCTATATCCTCGAAGGGGTAGGCAGAGGTACTAGCACCCACTTAACGCCAGTTTATGTTTAGGTCCCAATGTGTGGAAAGAGGTGGAGAGCCTATTGCCATTAACCGGGCACTTATAAACCTGCGATAAATACACACATAACTTCGAAAAGCATCGAAAAGTCATTGGTGTGTGCCATGGGAAAGCCTGGGATCGAACCCGAGACCTCGTCTCTGCAGTCCATTACCCATACCACTAGGCACATTATTTAGTTTATCTTGGACAAGATTCGAACAGAAATTCGTCATTCTTCTCTAACAAATTATTCTGAGTAAAGTTTGTTGCATCGCGTGTCTCTGAATTGGGATATTAATTTTTATTAGCTATATATATGTACTTGTAACGTGATGAAACTGTTACGGTATGCAAGGACGATATGCAATGAGTTCCCGTTCACTATCCTCAAAGTTCGAAGTGTACAGAAAATTTCCGTGTGCGACAAGTGCAATGGACATTATATCGAGGATAGGTATATAGGAAACTTAATATATAAAAAAATTATGGATATAGGCGTGAGTTTATGTTATGTTATGTTATGTTACGGTTCCTCAAGGTTCCCCTCATTAGATACCCTTCGCTAGACTAGAGCCTTCTGCGAAGGGGTGATTAGAGGTTCGCATGTGTCTGAATATCACCTAATCGTTGATCACCTGGATATCTTATCTGAAGGTGACGGTTCGCGCTGCTCAATTTTGTATTTATAATAATAATATAAGAGCAAATTATTGGCTTCCTTCGATAAAACTTCTACTATTTGTTTTCCATCATGACACAAACACAACTGACTACATTGACAGATTCCGATAATGACTGGCATCTCGGTTGCGAAGAATTGTCGTAGTCTCTGGTCTCGGTCTCGACCTACACTACATGTACATGTACATGTTTGCTAAGGGGGATATTCTATCTCCACCCTCACCTTTCCTACACAAGACAACACATGCAGGGCTTAGATGTCACACGCATACGGTACAGAATATTCCATCAAAAACCAAGCGGTTCGGTGAGTCTTTTCTCTGCCGCACCATTAAGTCCTGGAATTCCTTACCGGCGCACGTGTTTCCTTCTTCCTACAGTCCGGGGTCCTTTAAGTGAAAACGCATCTGATGAGGCCGTCAAGCTGAGCGCCACCATTGTAGCACTGAACGTGTTTGCAATGGTGACCTTCTTCATGAGACTTTGCCTTCAGCTTAACGTCAGGCGAGGTGAAGTCAAATTGACGTGCCATAAATAAAAAAATAGGGTAGATGCTATCTAGAGCGCACCTATTCCTTGATAACTCGTGAAGATGTCTCAAAACACGGTGCGTGTTGTTTTGGTCGTTTCGTGTCTAACGTGCATGACCACTTTATCGTTAACTTCGAGGAGCCCGAGGGGTTTCCGCACTGAAAAAACCACAGTATCTAATTATTTTTATATTCTCTCAGTAAACCGTAAACAGTATCATTGAACTATCAAATTAAATGATGAACATTATTATAACAAGGACATAAATCTGTTTACCTTAACCGATTATAAATTACTTCTCATAATTATCTTGAAGGTCATACTTTGTAATTTAGAACTAATTTTGATATTTATCTATGGTTAAGTTCATGCAATCTTAATTGAGTGAATTATAATTCGTAATAAAATATATCTTTTGTCTTGTGATTATGTGATTGTAATTGAATAATTTTTCTTAAACGCTTTTTTAAAGATCTGCAGATGACACAGTGGTGTAAAATCTAACAAATGGATCACCCTCATATCAAGTTTTCCCTTCGGGGTTCCTTGATTGAATTACTTAAAAAAACTGTAGTTCACAAACACGTTGAGCAATACCACCCATCATCTCCCTGCCCTTGTCCTAATTAGATACTTCGGGGCAACATGTCATTCTTTGAAGCTCTACATTCATTATTTGAATGTTGAGCGATATCACAATAGAAAAAAAAAGAAGGAATGACTTTTGTGACACAGATAAAATTACGTGGTTCAGTAACTCTACTTATAAGACTATGGTTACATCTCACCGACTGCAAACAAACGAAGCATTAAAGGTTTTTTTTAATTAATGGCACGTCAATTTGACTACACCTCGCCTGATGGTAAACTAAAGGCTCTCAGAAAAGAGGGTCACCATTACAAACACGTGCAGTATTACACTGGTGGCGCTCAGCTTGCGGCCTCATTGGGTGCTTTTTCACGCCCCGCTTAAAGGACCCGCGACTGTAGGAAGAAGGAAACATGTGAGCTGGTAAGGAATTCCAAGACTTAATGGTGCGGCAGAGGAAAGACTCATCGAATCGCTTAGTTCTTGATAGAATATCCCGACTTTCAGAAATAAAATTCAGAGTCCATAAAATTCGAAGATATCCATGTTTAACAATACGTCACATAATTCTACACTCAGTGATCAAAGACCCGCTATGATCCGCCACGCCAACAGTGGATCCATGCCCTTTCACTTTCTCGGGCAGGTAGCCATTGTTTAACGAGACGGGAGAAAAACAGAAGTGAATTGATTCATAAATATTAATCATATCAAGATCGTGTTTATGGTTGTGCTTGTCTATTGTTTTATACTTTTAATTATAATGAAGATGGCGGATTTGGATGATTATGTACAAGACGTTCTGAAACTTTTAGATAGTTTAAACTTGCCTATGGTTTATGTCAATTATATCCATATACCTAGTTATAACTACAGACGAATGTACTACATATACGTTTCAAATGAGTTATTATCTGACATTATCTAATGACAGTTTGATACTCGTAGCTAACTTCGGTTGTATTTATAAACTATTATTAAAATTACTAAAAATATGCTATGTATTTAATGAAAAGAAAATAAATATTAGGTAAGTCGTTATCAGTCGTTGTTTCCAGACACGATGAATCTATCCGACGTTTAGTTTGTTGTTTGTTGTACAATTTTGATGAGTTCAGAGTGAAGTTGCTGCGATCGCAATCATCTTCCCATTTGAAACGCTTTATTCTAGGAAACACTACTCTGCGCGAACTAGGCATATATATCTAAAAAAAGAATTTGCCAGACTGTGATATAATACCTAGGTCTCTCAAACATAAATTGAGTTTGTATTTTAAAATTCGAATAGACGTAATCATTCTTTTTTTTTAATTATTAGTTGTCAATGGTAGATACCACATTAGGTCGGATATTGGAAACTTGCTTAAGGCGGGCGCGCGACCCGCCACGACGACCGGACAGCTTGTTCCGCAACTTTTTGCCGCTCCGGGCTCTTCGGAGAAATGAAAGCTGATGCACAGACTATCATACCGACGACAGTCAATGCTTCCGCTCCACACGGAACTACTAACGACACTGGCAACACCGGTCACACCACACCGGTCAGCAATTTGTTTACAAACGAATTTTTAAAATTAGAATGTTGTAGTGGGGCGCTGTTTGGTTTTAACTCGCGCCAATTAATTCACAAGTTGCGATTATATAATCGAATCGAATTGGCCCCATTTTATTTTCTAGTTTTTTTTTCATTTATATCTTATTATAATTTTGTCTTAGCAGGTGGGCCTTCAGTATTCAAAATTCTCGGAATGAATTTCATTGCGTGATTTGCCAGATTTATTATTCATTATTGACTTTTTAAACAGTACTTACCCAATTCAATTCAATTAGCCTATCGCAGTCCACTGCTAGACATAGGCCTCGTCCAATATTGGGAGGTTTTGGCCTAATGTTCCACGCTGGCCACAGGGGTTGGTATATAGTTTTGTTCAAATTTTTCTTCTCTCACAATAAAATCGTCTGCGAATTTTTCCGTTAGCCGATTTTTAACGAAACCCTTCGGTTGAGATGGGGTTGGTGATACCTACTTGTATTATTTCTCTGTCACCACGATAACCTATTCTTATTAAAATATAAGTATACATTATAGTTACATCTAAAAATTTGTATATTACTAAACATATTATATCTTTTACATACAGTTATTAAAACTGAACGAGATCTCATCTCTAGACATGTCATTTACAATTAAGTCAAAAGAAATTATCAAAATATACGATCAGCCGCTATGATCAGCCATATTTAAATCGTGCACCTTACTCGATGGTCGTCACTTTCGCGCCATCTCACGCCCCCATAATGACTATACCATTCCCAATCGATTCGAACACTCGATACCGAGGGGTATAAAGTTCACAATCGATTACCGACGCTTTTAGAATAATAGCTGTTTGTTTTTTCGACTCTAAATTTCTTTGGTACTTTCGATGTGAAAGTAATCGATGAATACATGTTATATAAGTCCGTAGTTGCCATTTGGTAGGGTGTCGATTATGTTATCGATTCCTTGAAATATTTAATTTAATCTTTTTAAGGCATTCTACACATCACTATAGATCCATAGTATGCTTTTTTTATCGTGCGAAAAATCCTCACCGGAGCCGGTTGCGTAGGTTATGTCGGACCCGAACCGACTAAAACGCACGCCGTCTTTGTTACTTCAGTTGCCAGAGGTGAAGTAATAGCCAACATATCCCTCGCACCCCGGCAGACCCGGGGCTTTCTCTTCGAGATGACCCCTGTCGGGAGATCCATAGGATTTAGCTTTACTGATAGGAAAGAGAGTAAATAATGTTAATTATAGTTCATGTGAAATAGAATATCGCCGTGACCTTATATTGACTATGTTTTTGATGAAGGAATATTTGTAAGCAGTAAGTGCTACCTACAAAATTATTTTAATGTGGCTGTATCTACTTGTAGCACTCATAACAAAAATGTCGTTGTTAACACTGTAGATAAACCGCTGTGGTTTTTTGTGTTAATCGTTGTATTATTTTTTGTATTTTTTATAACCTGTATAAATTTAAAAAAAAACTATAGGTATTAAATAAATGTTCAAGTTTACATACGGTAGGTACATTCTCTCTATTATGTCACTCAATATTGCACCTACTGAGTACTTCTCTGCACTACCTCTGGTTGACTGGTAGAGAATGCTTGTGGTATTAAGTCCGCCTATGTACACTGTGCATAAAGTCTTATACCTAAATAAAAAAAAACTATATTGTCAATGACTATACCTACACGAAATTTTAAACCACGTTAACCAACTCTTACCACATAGGACGTTCAATATATTCCTAACTGTAAATCCGAAATGAATAATTGTTTACAATGGTACATATTTCCTGCAGTTCAATAGCAAGAGTACTGATGTTCTTAGAGAAAGGTGGTTTTCCATAACATGTGATACGTTTATAATACAAAGACACGATGTATCATAAAGTTCGTGTTCATCTTGCGGTTGTCGTGTCTGATGGACGGGAGAGTCTTCCTTGCCGCATATACTTACCGGTACAAATACCGGTTGATTTTATAGTCGTTTCGGAAAAAAAGATTTTGGCCACAATTTCGATAGTAAAATCGTAAGGAAGTCCTAATTTGGCGAAAAAAAAATTTTTGTTTTTACACGTCCCATACATCTGTTCACCTGTATATTATTGCCATACATAAAGTAAATTCTTTTTATTTTTTTCAAAATTAAAACTTCCAGTCGATTTTGCTACCGAAGCTGTGTGTGAAACAAAATATTCTCTTTCCGAAACAACTATAAAGTCACCGTGTATATTATATTTTTTTATAGGTACATCACGTCATTCTCGTCTGATACTCTCCAAGATGTTAATCGGTAGTGCTTGTGCGGCTAAGCACGTAATTAATTTCCTTGCGAATTACACCGCATAGCAAGGAATCGGGTCAAAAACAATTTTTTTTTCCAAATTTGGTTAGCTGCAAAATTTTCGGTTAGGAATTTATTTTCGGGATACCCATTTATTACCCATTTTTTACCCACAAAGTGCCCGATTGATGGCAATAGGCCACCAATCGGGCACTTTGTAAAAAATGCCCTATTACGTAGGACCAAAAATCATAATTGGCGAAATGTAGGTGTTTAATACACCTCTGCCTACCAAGGGTCAAGGTCAGAAGGCAGTCGCTTCATGGAAAATATCGAAGTTCCGTCACGTTACAGTAAACTAGAAACTAGAAACCGACCGGCTTGTCTTAGTAAAAAGGTACAGAGAATTATGATTGTGTTCAAGATATATGCCGGTAACTATGCGATGACGTCAGAATGCACTATGAAAGCTAAAGTTGCATAAGTGTGCAAGTCTCAATTGGATTTACTTTTGTTAGTGTGTGTTAGGGAGTGGTCGTGACTTGTGAATTGTGATATTTAATTCGAGAATTTAGGTAGGTATATGTTTGATGTAAGTAGGTACTCTTTTTTTTATTAAGGAACACGTAATTTGACTTCACCTCGCCTGATGGTAAACTGAAGACAAAGTCACCTTAATAATCACATATAGTGTTACAATGGTGGCGCTCAGCTTGACGGCCTCATCAGATTATTTTTCACGTCCTGCTTAAATGACCTGGGATTGTAGGAAGAAGGAAACAAGTGAGCTGGTAAGGAATTCCAAGACATAATGGTCGCATCTCTGGAAAAGCATCTGATGAGGCCGTCAAACTGAGCGCCACCCTCTTTCTTCAGACTTTGCCATCAGCTTACCATCAGGTGAGGTGAAGTCAAATTGACGTGCCTTATATAAAAAAATGTCTAATGATTGGACATTCTGCGCCTAAACGATTTAGATTTGCACTTTTTATGACAGGCGGCTTATATCTGATAAGTTAATGGGTTATAAAAATCCTTTCATGTTCATAAATAAATATTCTAGGACAATTTACACAACGCTACCTAGACTCATGGTACAGAAATCGGCAAATAACTTGGCAAGAACCGTCAGTGAATCTGAGACGATTTTTGGGTCTCTTCTGCGGTATGCCTGGGGATTTTTCGCAATACATAAAACACGTGGCTCTGGTAGATTTTCTTGATAAATTGAGATTTTCACTTTCATTTCAATTTTGTTATACATTTACCAGTTGACATTGCCAAAATTGCGGCGATCCAGCTGCAAAAGAAGCCATCTTAAAATGTTGAAGTTAAAATTGACATATCAATATCAATCCGCCAGATAATAAACTGTCAGAATAGATTAACGCAAGTGTCATATAATACAATAATAAAACAATTATAGTAATCGTATCATCAGTCAGACATACTCGAGAGAGATTACTACAAGAGAACCCTTTCACTAAGCTCGGACTTTGACTGAACGATGCGATTGTATAACTACAGAAACTACAGATAATAATTATAGTACCTACATAGATAATACACGTATAGTACGAATGTTCTGATGAGCTCTTCAACTGGTCCCACCCTCTCCCTTCCTACACAGGACAACAGGTGCAGGGCTTCGATGTCACCTACATACGGTACAAGTAATACATACTAACTAGCGGTTTCGCGACTTTTTTCTATGTCGCACCATTAAGTCCTGGAATGCTCTGCAAGCACACGTGTTTCCTTCATCCTACAGTCTCGGGTCCTTCAAGCGGGTCGTGAAAAAACAACTGTTGAGGCCGTCAGCGACCCGCGCCGTTGCAAAGACAGGACCTGTAACGGCGGCACCCTTGTTCTGGCGTACTTAAATATAAAAAAAATGGAATATATCTCCCGCTATATATTTTGGATCAAATATGGACTCTAAGTAATTTAGGGTAACTTTTGGGAAAAGTGAGCGTGCTACAGCAGGAAAGGAACTCAGAAAGCCTACGCGGCCTTGGAAAGAGTTTTTGAATCGTCAGTGCAGAAGACATGCCAGGGTAGAAGCCAGGGTAAAGACGGAGAACCGTCTTCCTACTGACAACAAAGGACTTCTCCAGTGAGCTCTGGCTACCCTACTTACCACCGGAAACACAACATATGGCGATTACTATTCTGTATGGTGGAAGATTCTGATGAGGCCGTCAAGCTGGGCGCCACTATTGTAGCACTGTACGTGTTTGCAATGGTGCTTAGAATATAGCTTTACCTCAGGCGAGGTGAAGTAAAATTGACGTGCCATAGGAAAAAAAAGAGGTACGTCCTCTGCTTAATTAGAACGGCAGATACCGTCATGTCCTATCTATCTGAAAAAACTGTTGAATTCGTGATCAAACATAATATGAATTTTCAATACATTGCGAGTACAATACATCGCATTCTATTACGACAGCGCCTTCAGCATGTAAAACGCTTTTTTCCGAATGAAACCTTATCTGCGTAGCACATTATTTGCGGTTTGTTTCAACGCATGGGAAGAGAATTTCGTTCAAATAGCGTTTCCGATGTTCTTATTACACGTTATAATTATAGCACGTTATATAACGATGATACAACTGTTATTTAATATAACAAGTGTTAAAAAATTGATTATTGTTGCGTCTACTACAGCAGATATCTAGCGAACGAATCTTTTTTTACTCGTTTCGTGTTAGTACACTTTAGTTTAATTAATAACTTAGGGAGAAACATTGTTATATTGTTATGTGAATGTTGATTATCACACAATTATATACTTATCTAAATTTTTTCTTTTGATTTCAGGTGAAACTGGCGACGGAATTTCAAAATTGTGAGTTATTTTTTTTAGTTTTTAAATTGGTTTTGTAACGATGTAACGATTACATACTTACTTATTTTAAATTATGTGAATTTATAATTTGAAAATAATGACGTTTTTGAAACGGTTATATGTGTGAGTTTGGCGACATTGGTTCCGCTATTGAAACTATCGTGTCGCATTTATACTAGTCTTTTCTGTTCTGTGGGTGATACGCACTAAAAAGGTGGCAATTTAACCAAACACTAATAGATCGATTACTAACCTAAAAGAGCGTAAAGCAATCAATAATCTTTGTTCTTGCTTTCTCGAACTAACGCTGGCACAAGAACGCATTTAATGGACAAACAAAAGTACGTATGTCAACTTAATATGACCGCAGACCGTTGTATATATAGGCGTAGATTATGTTACGTTGCACTTTTCGTACAAAATGGTCTATAGCTAAGGACTTGGCGAATGCAGAACTAAAAATTGACAAAATTTACACTATTAGAAGTTTAGTTACCGCGGTGGAACACCGTATATGGGTAATGGACTGCTGAGACGAGGTCTCGGGTTTGATCCCAGGTTTTACCATGGCACACACCAATGACTTTTCGATAATTTTCGAAGTTGTGTGTGTATTTATCGCAGGTTTTATGTGCCCGGTTATCTCATCAACGTCGGCTCGTCACCTATTACCCATACATAAACTGGCGAAATGAAGGTGCTAGCACAGTAGCACCTCTGCCTACCCCGTCGGGGATACAGGCGTGAGTTTATGTTATGTAGAAGTTTGGTATGTCAATTTCTATTTAACCGCAGATGTTTGGAAAGATTATATTATACAAGCATCAATGTTGCGTGAACCTATTTATTATTATTATACAAGCCGACGCCCGCGGATTCACCACATTATATACAGTGTAGAAAAATAAATCGAGCCCTAGAGGGAAACCACCTCTAATACTTAAGTCACTCATTTTAGTAAAAGGTTATATTCCTTTATTTTTTACAAAGAATCGAAACTGCAATTAAAGATTTTCTTAAACTCGAGCCCTAGAGGGAAATCACCTTTAATACTTAAGTTGGCTCATTTTATTTAAAGGACATTCCTTTATTTTTACAAAAAAAATGCTAAATACGCCCAGGTAGTACCAGGTGCCTTTGGCTTCAGGACCTAAAATCCTGTATATTGACTGTCTACACGAATCCTCTCTTATTAAGTTGCATTTTACCCACGTATATTATAGCGACACATGAGCTATTGCGCGGTCAAAGTACAAATTATATTTAAATGACTAACAACTCAGTAATTAAACATTTAAATGACCATAAAGACGAATAATACTGTTCAACGTGAGCCCATAAACAATTTAAACATTGGCAATAACATAAAATTATGCATACATTACGATAATAATATCTATCTATTGCAACACTTTGCACCCTCTTATGACAGATCAGTCGTGAGTGGGTACAGTCACCGTCAATATTACTTTTAAATTACAAATTCCGAGTTACCAATCAAACCTTCATATCATAATATATACACTGACGGACTCATAAACTGCATCAAAGTAATAGACGACTTTGAAATAAATATTTTAACCAAGTATGCATACTTTCTATACAGATTTAAATTGAAACCTCTAGATTGGTTCGTGAACTTTAAAACAGCGTAGGGTCATATCTTTAAGTTTAAGTTTATGTACTGGAAAGGACCTTAAGACTTTTTTTGAAGAAAAAACAGAAATTTAAGAAAAATTGGTTTAATTAAAAAATTGGTTTTAACAATAGACACAAACTTTATGCAAGGGTTTATTTGTGTTTTAATAAGGTGTATTACCCCCACGTGCCCTTATTACGGATTCTAATCGGTTCCGCATAGATTTTATAAGGGTTTTTAAAAGATCTTGCGGAATATTGTCCCATTCTTCTGAAAGTGCTGTTCTTAGTGCTGCCACTGTCGTGGGCGAAGGGTTTCTCGCATATACAGCTCTTTTTAAATTGTCCCAAACATGCTCGATGGGATTAAGATACGGGCTGCGTGCTGGCCAATTCATTGTACGTATCCCAACCTCTTCGCAATAATGTTGAACTTGTGCAGCTGCATGCGGCCGGGCATTATCCTGCATTAAAGTAAAATTTTCGCCTATGAATCCCATGTAAGGCACCACGTGATCTTCTAATATCTCTGTTATGTAGCGATGTGCTGTCAAACCCCCTCTATTACCGTTTTGACGGACCATGTCTATGAACACAAGTTCTGTTCGCCCGTTCATCGATATGCCACCCCAGACCATACATGAACCGCCTCCAAAAGGAACACGCTCCTCAATGCAACTTTGAGCATATCGTCGACGATAGACTCTTCTGCGACCATCTGCACCATATAAACATGTCCTATACTCGTCCGTGAACAATACAGAGGCCCACTGCTCTTCTGTCTAATTCAGGTGATGACGCGCAAATCTAAAGCGAGCTTGTCTGTGAGCTGTAGACAACTTTGGACCATTTGCTGGTCTAAAAGGGGTGATATCCGCTTCCTTTAACCTTCTTCTTATTGTTCGTGCACACACGTTTACTCCACGCACTTCATTAAGCTCGGTTTTGATGTTAACTGACGTGAGGAAACGATTTCGCAGGGAAGTTATAACAATAAATCGGTCATCACGACCTGTGGTTGCTCGAGTTCTGCCTGTACCACGTCTCCTCCTGTAAGAACCTGTCTCTACAAACCTTCTGTATATTCTAGAAACCGTAGACTGGTTTAAATTTAAATTTCTACCAATCGTTCGTTGATCCAAGCCCTCCCGCACCAATGCTACAATTTGTGCCGCTTGTTCGGACGAAGTATCCATATTATGGTTCAAAAACTCTCGATGTGTTAAAAAACTAACCCAACAATTATGCTGGTAACAATAATTCAATTGGCAAAACAAAAAAAATCAATGAGAATCAATTTAAAACTTTGCTATAAATAACACGCAAATCTGATACTACAAGTAAATTTTCTTTTCCCGGCTATATTCATTTGTTTTACTGCAGTTCTATTTTAAATTTTTTTTTTTTTTAAGATTAAGAGCCAGTCTTTCCATATTTATATAATTTAATCTAAAAAGTTTGCATACTTATTATAAAAAATCCTTTTAGAGTAAACCTGAACTTTGATGCAGTTTATGAGTCCGTCAGTGTATTATGTTCAGAGAGCTTAATTTTGAAAATGTTAAAATTGTTTACTGAATATGAAATACTAATTAATTTCTAAACATATTGATAACACACATAGGTATAAGTTAACTGTGAGTGTAAAGCAGGCCGGTTTTATCTGCCATGTTCAATAATAAATATCGTGGAGAAATACAAGTGTGTTATCAATACAATAAGTTCCAGCACGTGCCATCAATCAACAGTATAAATAGTATAAATAGTATTTATTTTCATTCAGCGCAACCTCTTCTCTATGGCATGGCAGTAGCATATTTAAATGCTACACGGGGGGCACGTGTTTGATTTTCGCTCAGTGTAAATATTTGTATGCATGTATGTTTTTGGTTTCTTTTTAAAGAATATTTACCGAACCGAAATTATTAATTTTCCCTCTAACCCCTCCAGCTAAGCTCAATGGCTTGTCTTTGAAGTTAGGAATGGATTCACATCAGTAGTATAATGGCCAGGATTCAGACCCGGGACTTCTCTATCGTAACCTTGACTTCTTAACCTCTTAGCTACTTACTCTGTGACCCTTATGACGTTTAATATAGGTACCTGTGTCTATTTGCATTGGTCTCTGTGATTCCGTGCCTCGGAGACAGTTCTCAGTCCCAGTAGTCCGCCTCAGAAAGGTTAATCACCCATCTGGTCACCAGCATCCCCAGCTGACTTTAGTAGTAGACTACTATTACTAAAGTTCCAATACCAGTTGGTACTGGTATTGGAATACTAGTTGAACAACTTCTGAGCGCGACTGTACCCATGAACTTATGGGCAAATTAGCTCATAATGTATCTATAACACACAATAGTTATTACGATATTCATTTTACAATTGTCAATTATTGTTCAATCGCGCGTGATAACTGCGATATATGTTTATCATCACGTATCACGATTACAAAAATCGATAGGTATATGTAATCGATTATAATATATGATCAGGAAATTCGAGTACACGTTCTGACAATCGTTTTTAGGGTTTCATACTTGGGGTATTTTTTTCAAAATGTCATTCTGAAAGTTACATTAGTATACAGACAGTACTTGATTTTTTTTTAAGGGATTTTATGACATGGTAACTAGGACTTTTATGTCAAGTCTTATTTTATTTTTATCACTTTTTTCACTTATCTAGTTGGAATGATTGTTGATGATGATGGATGACGATGACGGATGAGAGTTGCCCCAGTATAGCGGTGGAGACTTTACTAGAAGCTTTTCAAAGGGAGATTTTAACACCAACACAAAAAAATCACAATTCACTACAATACTCCACTTTCTTACACTTGTGCGGTTTGTCTAAGCTGTTATGTCTAAAACTCCACCATTTTTACACATAAAAACTCGAATTTACACCAAATATAGAAATTGCAACACAGGAGCGTTATGACACTTTTCGCGTTCCCGCCAAAAACCACAGTACTTTATGATAGCACAGAATAAAATAGTACAGTGCCCGGAATTTACGAGTCCGTTTTTTTTAATGGACGCAAGGTCATAATTGCATAGAGCCTATTACAAAATCTTAATATGGCCGTGCAATGTGTGAGAATGTTTGTGCAAAAGGATGTGTTTTCAAAAGAGGAATGATTAAAATTTTTTTGTTTACGTAATAATAAAAATGGTGTAAAAAGTTGTTTTCACAGTCGGGAACGCGATTCTGGTGCAGAATTCCGTCTTGTGGTCAAATGGTAGTTGCTTTTATAAAGCCAAGATAAGCCAAATTGAATAGGTAGGTACTCAAAAGCTTCATTTGCAAACACCAACTTCGTTTTAAAAAGATGATGATTACGTAAGAAAAAAAAGAAAGTACCTACGTTGTAAGTTCAGCTTATAGACTGCTTTTTAAACATTTTTAATAACTTCATAATTATTTAAAGCAATTACACTAAACGATTTCCTCTTCTGCAAAAGTGATTTAAAATTATACACTCAGCAACTAATAGCAGTAGCAGATAACTTGTTAGTAATTCAATTTCCAAATTGGGAATAGTTGTGTGAAATTGCGATGTTAGTATTTGATTATTTCGTGCAACATGCAACTCAACGAGCACGGAAAACAATGGCGTCGATTCTGATGACTAATATTCACTTAAGTTTTTTTTTTAAATGGCGATGGCGTTATTTATATTTTTTTTATATTCAATCTTTCAAATGACATTCTTCTTCTTTTTTTCTTAAAATGACTTCTGCAGCAGAATAGCCGCAATTTTGCCAGTCTCTAGTAAATATCGTGAACGTCTTATAAAATTAATGGCGAGACGCCAATGTCAAGTTTCAAGTTTTAAAAAAGTCTACCAGAGCCACGTTAGCCACGCCAGTAAATTTGTTTCCGAATGTCCACCCCCCACGAGATCAGGTAGGCGATCAGGACGTGTGGTTGGATTTTAGGGGGCTCAATTGACATTGAAAGTTTGGTTGACATGGATTCCAAAATGGCGGCCCCTATTATAACGGTCTTGACAGATACTTTTTCACGCCTAGGTCTAACGAGCCGAAAAATCCTTTTTCGGGCCAGCAAAATTTTATAATACAGATTTACGACTGGAAGAGATCGCCGTTGACGATAAGGCCACCAATACCTGCAACTATTACTCTTTCTGCTAACTTTGTCCTATGGTGTACAATAAATAATTATCTTTCTATCTACGATTAGATATTCATGAAAATATTTTTTACTTTCCCCGAATACCCTATAGAAATTTCAGCAACATAAAACTTTTCATGCGCCTACCACCAACAAAGCAACTGATTAGTTATTCCTGATACTCGTAGTTCTAGAAATTAAAAATCTTTCTCAGAAACCAGATGTTTAGTTCTAAGGATATCGTATCCAAGTCCATGTTTGCACAAGAATAGGGTGTCTCCACAGATCAATGAAGTATATTTATTCCGTGGGTGTCTCATTTGTAAATACAATTTCGAAAATAAATAATATTTTGAAGAGCTTAAACTTCTCTAAATTAATACCTGTTATCTAAAATACAAATAATAACAGAATCGGCACCTTTATCAGTTGGCTCCCGGTCTATCAGTCATTCGATCGGTCGTTAATTTTGTCGACACATTATTTCTATTTTCAAATTACTGTTACGACAAGCAGACTATTTGTCCGCCAAGTGTTAAGTTACCAATTAATGTAAATTTCATTCAATGTAGTAACGCTTCGGTATACGTTTAGGCACGCGTTGTGGACCCAAAATGTACTTAAAATACGCTCCAAATACGCAGTACGCGTTTTTTTAATTGTTTTTGGGAATAGCATGTGGTGCAACGGTGTTGGACGAGTTCAAATCTACTAATCATATCCAAAAAAAAACCGCTCGCGACAGCGCTTCGCTTCCCTCGCAACTTAGTTCCAAGATTCATGCCGATAGGTACCTATACTATATTTTGTTTAACTTATTCAAGAAAAAACATTATTCATACGCCATTATGTCACTATGGTACCGGTTCTATTTTGTTTCATTCGAAATTTAAATAATTGTGTACATAATATGGCATTAATTAAATGAAACTGAAATGAAACATCATCGTTTTGATATTTTATAATAGGTATTGGTCGAACAAACAGTTCCGTGAACTGACAGATGTTATTCTCGTAGTATTTTCAGGAGTCTGAGGATGCACCAGGTTGGAATAGCAAATGTCTTGATAAACCAAAATATTTATTCGCCATACCTACTACTACCAAAAATTGTTTTTCCTTGCAAGAATGTCTGAAGTCAAGATATATCACTAAATATCTCTAAAGCTATCGGATCGTTGTACGATAGAGAAGATTATGTTCTATAAAACAGAAGTAAAGATGACAAGAAGTGCATAATCAAAATCTGGGACACCCATCTGTGTTACGTTTGCACGGTTAATAAATCGACGCATATTATCACATCAAAATTCAAGATGGAGTCCACTTCGCATTTGACGTTGTTACGCAAACGTCAAAAGATTTATTAGTAGAATGTCGACTATAACGGCTAGACGTAAAACGTATGTTATTATTTAAAAAAGTTTAATTGTAAGGAACAGTTCACACGATTATCTCATCATCTCACACTTTCATCAATTTCTTCTCGTAAATAAAACGTTTCACAACATCTTCTAATATGAATCAATGTTTCTCTGTATATAGTTTATGTGCTGTTGTACCGCTCATTCAAATGTTTGATAGGCTCGCGTTTGACCACTACCTGACCTTTTGGTAAGTGATGATGTGGTCAATGGTGGAGTACGTTTGCCTAGAAGTAACCTCTTCATTCTAGTCTTGAACACTTCCAAGTTATATCCGGAAACTCAGATTCTGCCCGAATCTGGTTTTGTCAAATAATTGAGGTATGTGCCGTACTGTTAAATATTAGAGCGGTACCTATATTTTTATTCTATCAACCAATTTAAGACGGACATATACATATAATGACATAGGTACCTACGTATGTCATTATATGTATATGTCCGTCTTAAATAGTCTTATATATCATTGTCGCATACCAAGTGTGAGTGTGAAGAGATTGTTTGATTGGTATATAAGATTATTATTCGATTCCGAAAGGTTAAAAAAGCAATTATAAAGTCAAATTGACGGGTACCAAATTAAAAAAAAATTATAAAAAGTTATACCTACGCAGTTAAGGACATTTTTCGTTCAGGAGTTATTAAAGACTTCTTCTGTGATAGAATCTGTCTTAGAAACCGTACAAGATACCGTGATGACCCTTGCAACATCGCCGAAATAACGGATAAATTCCAAAAACAACAAACAATGATAAATATTCTGTTGACTTTTATAATGACGAAGTCAACCTAAAAAAATAAACTAATCATTGAAACAATTTTAAATTATCGATTACGTAATGTTTTTCTGTATCTACTCACATAATTTTATTTACAATTTACGACAAAATTATGGCCATACAAACATATTGCACTGGAAAATGTAGTCATCATGCCCTTGAATCCGCCATGATGTATTGTGCATAGACAATGAGCAGTGAATCACTCTGCTTTATGGCAGATTGTCCCGCTGCGGTCTATTGTATACAACCTCTTTTGGCCTGATGCATCAACTTAACATAATACAACTGAGTTTTATTCTTAGATCAAAGGATTTTTAGCAGATATAATAGTCAAGGTTCCTTCCTTGTTTTATATGCTGAATGACAATTACTTTACTTAGTTACAATATGTTTTACAGTGTTACATAGTTTCCAAAAATATTATCTTTTAAATCTTGTAGGTAGGTTACCTAGGTATGCGAAAGCTAGTTACTTAGGGGTTTTTTGAGGCTCCGGAAAGATCTGTCTTTCTCACCTGTTAGCAGATACATCTTGCACGAGGATCTGGCGCCGGCAATGACTAATATACTCTTTGAGTTTCTCCTGGACTTAAGGAGTGAGACGGCAAAACTAATTATCATTAGGAAGACTTATTCTTGTTAATGCTACTATCGTAGGAGAGCGAACCTCAGCTCTAAGAGGGCGTCATCTCGACAGAGATTGACCCGGGTATGTCAGGGTGCGAAGGAGTTGTTGGCTTCTATCTTACCTTCAGCAACTAAAGACCCAAAGACGGAGTGCATTTTATTTGGTTCGGCTCTGACATAACTTCCCCAACCGTCTCGGGCGGGCGGATGATAAGCTTGGTATCCGTGGGAACTTTTGGCACGATTATAGAAAAACAGTTTAGGGTCAGTTACATTAAACCTTGTTTAAAGCTAAGAGTAAATAATAAATATTCTCCGGGACTAACGCTATGATGATGATGATGATGATGATTATAATGAAATATAAGGTAAACTATAATTTCCGCGATATTATTATTAAACTTGTAAAGGACATCGCAGATTAACGCTCTGTTAAGGTTAGACTCAATGTTGCTCTTGAAAAAAAATACGTGCTTACTTACACCTTCCTATCAAGTTAAACGCCTATCCAAGATCCATGCCGATAGGTTAAGTGGACATAAATTTCTACCTATAAAATTTTAGTCCTCAAAAATATTTATTTTTTAAATTTATAGTATGAAGCTATTTAAAATACAAAAGAAGTAAACTAAAACAACATGAACACAAATTAAATCTGATACCTTTGTAGTACAAACATGTTAATTATGCGGCTCTCTCCGAAACAAGATAATTGTGTACTGTGTAAAATTATAAACAATTAAATTATCGCTGTTCAAAATTATTTATAAACGTTACAAACCGTAATAGTGCTAGCTTTTACCCACGGCTCCCATAGTTAAAAAGTTTTCAAGTAATGTAACTGATTCTTCAGGTTTTATTGATATTCATGCCTACAACTCCGCCCTACATCCTTCTATTCGTGAAAGAATTTTCAAAATCGGTTCAGTCCATCCAGAGATTACCCCCTACAATCTCCCATACTACAGTATTATGCAGAAGTTTAATTCATATATGACTTTTATGGAATCTTGAAATGTTAATATGGCTGATGACAAGATAGATTGCTGAATATGGTAAGCGTAGGATTTAGAACAATTATTGGGAGTGGCCTATATCCAATACTTAGTGAACTTTTTTTTTTATTGTGCGAAAAATCCCCACTGATATCTACCCCCCGCCAGAACAGATTGTGAAGGTTATGTCAGACTCGAACCGACTTTGGGTCCTTAGTTGCTGGAGGTGAAATAGTAGCTAACATATTTCTCACACCTGGGCAGGCCCGGGGCCACAAGATTACTCCCTTCAGGTGTAGGGACCACGGTGTCACAACAAAATAAGAGTAAAGTCATCTCGTTATCAATCTAGCACCTAATGAAAGTGAATTCCAGCAAAAACTGAAATTTAATCTATTTTTTTAATTTTCATTTTACTGCTTTCATCATATTGTAAAACTAATCTTTGTTACCTGTGCGCGGGAACGTCCAAAGAGGCAAAGAAATCAGTCCATTGTGCCAAATTAATGTGCATTTTATTATTACTATGATTGTTAGTGTTGCCACTTAAGTAATTCTTTTTTTAAACTTAATGTTTAACTTGTAATGCAAGACTTGAACTAGTTTTTATTGGTCTTAATCTTTCGTCAAAAAATGTAATATTGCTTGTACTGTTAAAATGGTTGATGACAAGGGTTGATTTTTTTGCTACTTACATACATCTATTGACATTTTTTCTGAGTTGATATTCTTATCGAAATATTGTCTGTTTTATAATACCATTTCATCAGTGTTCTATTCTGACTCCGAAACTAATTTTATATGATTTTTTCACTTATACCTATGTCATTTGTCTAGGAGGCAGATTTGCTAAATATTGTCTAGAAATTATATTGAATACATATTATTTTACCTGTGGTGTAAACTCGATTAATAACAATGAATGAAAGGTATTCACATTCATTCAATCTAATTAATCTAGTCTATAACATTGAAGCAATTTGAAAAGGACATTATCTCGGTCTGATATATTATTTTGTCTTTAGTTATTCTGTCCTTAATTCGCCGTAGCTAATTTGTTCACATATTCATTTTGTGCTATTATTTAGAATAGCAATAGCATATGCAATGGCTTGAAAGCCGCTTGAATGAAGTTCAATGGTCAATAGCTTGTCACATAATAAATTGCTTTCATTTTAATTATCTATTGACTGATTCAATATTCAATGAGAATTTCTTGTAATATAAATCTATTCAAAATTCAATCTTGATCAAAACTTACTCGTTCACGTGTCAATAAACATCGTAACATAACATAAACTCAAGCCTATATCCACGAAGGGGTAGGCAGAGGTGCTAGCATCCACCAGTTTATGTTTAGGTCCCAATGTAATAGGTGGCGAGCCAATTGCCATTAACCGGGTACTTATAAACCTGCGATAAATACACACATAACTTCGAAAAGCATCGAAAAGTCATTGGTGTGTGCCATGGTAAACCAGGGATCGAACTCGAGACTTCGTTTCAGCAGTCCATTACCTATACCACTAGGCTACCGCGGTATAAACATCGTATTTTTTTGAAAATTTAATAATTATGATTAGGTCGAAACTAAAGTTTGAATAGATTATATTAAGAGAATTGATTCTCTGGTAATCCACCTCTTAAGCAAATCTTACCTTAAGCTCGAATCATTTGTACTATAGCCTTTTCTGTTGCCTGTATAGCCTGTTCTGTTCTGAATTAAGGCCTTAAGTTGCAATCGAAATCCGGAAGAATATGATATCTTACTGATATTAATTGTTCTAAATTCAAGTTGCAACTCATTGTTTCGTGGGACCACCGTTAAACTATGTCAGTGTGTAAGATTTTTTTTTAATAGAGTAACTATTGTATAACCACGGAAATTAATACAATAAAGCCAAATGTCGAAACCTCATCAGTCTCATCTTATACTCTCAAGAATTCAAATTTGGAACACAAATACTTTCCCACGTAGACATCGGAGATCACTTCCTAATGTCTGTGTACGAAATATTCAACTCAATTATGTAATATTGAATGTTACTATTAGTTAATTTCGAACGGATATATTAAGAATGCGATTGTACGTTCAGAAATTTTATACGGACATTTTGATATAAGTTTAATCAACCGTAACAAGTGCCCTATTAAAATCTTGACCGGCCTCTTCCTTTTTTGTTGCCATGATATTTTATACAAAGAAATTATGATCCACCATATTTCCTCTTCGGTTTCCTGTTAGTCCGTTCAGCTTATTCTCTTAATTCTTCTCCAGCACCTATTTCGAACACTTCAAATTTGTCATCTCCCTGTCCTCAGTCATGCATTTACAAACATATATGCAGTTGTTGTCTTTTATAAATCGCTTTTAAGGCCAACCAAAGACCGAATATATTTTGCATCTATAATAATTATGTATTTGATATTGTAATTTTGTCATCATTTCGGAATGTTTCTTTTGACATGAAACTTTGAGAAATTAATTATTTTATTTAATCTTCATCTTTATTTTACATTCTTATTGGATTTATTGTTTAGTAGGTAAAGATTTTCAAGACAATGTAACATTGTTCGAGAAATAAATGAGTATGAATATGACCCCACACCCTTTCTTATTCTTTCCTAAAAGTTACTAACCTAAAATAGCTTAAGTTACATATTTACTAAACACACAAATCCAGTCTAGACTTTTCTAAAACATAATGGTTCTTAGAACGAATCCTTGAATGAACTGCAATTACGCATCGCGGAAATCATAAATATTTACTTAACAATAGGCAGTTTCATAACAAATAATGTTTTTAAATGATTATTTTTTAATTGCACTTGAGCAATAGATGGATAGTTAGTTATCTGACATTATTACTTAATAATATTGTCGTTATACAATCAAAATACCCTGTAGATTTTAACAATAAAGTATTTACTACTTTTTTGACATTATTGGAATCGAGTCTTTTAAATTCCTAGGCTTCAGTTGATCATCTATCTCATGTACTTATAAAAGCGACGATATGGTTTACAAAATAATCACTCTGAAGCGCTCCTGAAAATGCCTCGGGCAGACGCGAAACACGTGTCGAGGTTTGTTCTTTGCATTTGCAGAATATCGATGTTCAGCAGCATTTTAGTTGGACTTAGAGAATGATAGAAAAGGTAAAGGGGCTCAGAGATTGAGGATGATAATTTGAAAAAATCTGCAAGCAAATTTGTTCGTAACAACCACTAGCCCGGTAAAACCGTTATAGAAGTCCGATATTCCCACGCTTCTAAATCTCCCGTCGGTCATAAAAGCACTTCCCGGTGGCACCTATAAATACCAAAATCATCTTCACATTACATAACATTAGACTTTCACTGTGACGCATTAGCACTTAGCAGCACCTGTGGGAGATCGTGCGGACATTTTCAACACATTTGCGTACACTCGGACATTTCCTGAAGTCAATACCGTTTACTTACTGTTATGTTGTTATTTCATTTGTCTCGTGCACGGTAAACTAGTAGAAGTGTGAAGTAGGCGGGATACGCTTGTCATTATTGTCAGCTTTTACGCAATCACAACGCCGATAATTTATATACCCTATTATAAGAGGTTAAAGTTTTAAACAACTTTCATAGAATTCACTGACACACGTCCAAACTTTTTCGTAAATATTCAAGGTATCCCGTGAAGTGCTCACACTGACGACTTTGTGAAATAAAAATGGCGGGCCAATATTTCACGAGTTATGAAACGTCGTAGGAATGTAGCTTCAAAAAGAGGCAAGCACTCTGAAAAAATATAGTCAAAAGAGTTTGAAGAAGTTACGTTCTTCACTTAGATTTACGTGACACTAAAGTTGGTTTAAAAACACTTACCTACATCTAGTAACCCGATTCTGTAAAATGTGTGTTTAAAACCGTTAAACGTGAGACTTCAAAAACTTATATGAGTTAAAAAACTTAAAATGTATAAATCTAAACGAATGAAAAGGAAATAAATTATGAAAGATTCCTGACTGAAGCCTTTTCTTATTGTATTGTACCTACATTGTTTGTTTTGCGTAATACAATATAATTATACTTGAATTATATTAGGTATATTCCGAAGGTATTTTTAATAAGTAATATACTTTATTATTTTTAATAAGGTATATTTAATAACCTTTGCTAAAATTTTGGTAGGTTTTGTTTAGACAGATCACGTAATATCTAAGTCAAACTGAAATCTCACTAAAACTCGAGAACGGCTGGACCGATTTGGCTAAGTTTGGTCTATTTGTGGTAGTCCAGCAAAGGTTTAAAAGGTAAATAAATATGAAAATGCTAGGAATGGAGCAGCGGGGACGGGATCAGAAGTTCACGCGGGCGGAGTCGCGGGCAACAGCTAGTATACAATTAAAAAGACCGATGAATTACAAACCTTCCTCCTTTTTGAAGTACGCTAAAAATAGAGAGTTCTATGTTCAACTAAACCAGATCCCCAATTTGGTTAAATCATACCAAATGGACACCAAATCATTGTTGATTGGTCGATTTAATTGCATGTTCTTATTCAACAGTTCGTCGTAACTTGACAGGTGCGTTTCTGCGTTATATAACTTTGTGCCTAGACGTAGGTATGCAATTTCTCTATCAACGATATGCATCTAGGTGACCATTGATAGTTGCGTAGACTTCTTTCCTAGTACCTAACTATATTATACCTAGGCCAAGTGCGTCTGGAACTATATTAATTTTTTGCGACTTTTTCATTGCATCATCTTACCAGCAGCACTGGGTCCTCATTACTAACATAAAATATTTAGTGACTACTAAAATATCCTAGATGGCGTTATGTGTATCAATTTATTACACCACTTGTATAAAATTCTTAATAAACAAGAATCGGATACTATAAATGTTATTTTCTAATCAAACTAAAATCATTGTAGCATACAAACATAAAATAATGAACTTTTATATATAATTTCGATAAATTGTTAAAATAACAGCGCCGTGCACGTTTTTTTTCAGTACTAAATAGATACAGGTCCGTAATGACCGTAACATAATCCAATATTTTCGCTACTTGTGTTCCTAGATGGCGCTATTTAAAACAAATAAAATTTATGATTTTTGTAAATCATTGCAATCCGCTTCCAAATTGAGAATTTTACAAAATAAATAACGGATTATAGACTAGTTCAGTTGAAAATCATCTAAAATGAGTTGATCCTTTTCAAAACATTTAGATTACTGACTCGTGCGTAATAAAAAGCAATAGGTAAATTGATTGCTTGTTATACCTTTCCCTAAACAAGCTTTCGACTCTCAAAGGAATCTAAAAGCTGACCTAAATTGATATCAAATGATTCATTTGAATGAATGATATTACCTAGTTTTATTAATCCAATTTTATCAAGTGAAATTTTCAATTATGTAAATTAAAGTAATACCTACGTACAGTAAAATGCAGAATTATTTTTTATATATATTTTTGAAAATTTATAAAGGGTAAGTAATGCTTCTGGCTCGTAATTTGTAATTCAGTAGCCTGATATTACCTTATTAATTCTTATGTTGTATTAAAGACATTGAAATAAAACCACTTTTAACAGACACTATCGCGTTTATTTTTAATTTTTGGATGATGATTGTGAGGTAACAGCATCAATCAAATTATAAACATTACGTTAGGTAATAGATACCTACATATTACATTGTTGATACATTATTGATATGATACATTGTTTACAACAAATTTCTTAAATAAATACTATTTATTGTTTTTATTTTACGGTTCTTTAATTTGTAGTTAGTAGAGACCTAAACTTGCCTAGATGACATTATTATGTGGGTCTCATATTTAGAATTATAGACCCTTGCATACCCTCTCACAGGAGGAGGAGAGTGCACCCGTGTGCACAATAAAAGCTAAAAAGACCAAACACCTGCTGCAAATGACCCGGAGCAACCGCTCCGTTGGCAATACTTGTTGCGTCCGTGGCTGACTAAGCCAAATGCCAAAAATGACCTCAAATTCGTAGGTACTCAGCATACTCAAAAACCCATTACACCATACCTATATTGCAATTTAGTTGGGACAGCGCGGCGGCCATATTAGATTCCAAAAATGATCTCAAATTCGTACTTCACATACTCAAAAACCCATTCCACCATACCCATATTGCAATTTAGTTAAGGCAGCGCGGCGGCCATATTAGATTTCTAAAAATGTCGTTAAATTCGTACTCAGCATACTTAAAAACCCATTATACCATACCCATATTGCAATTTAGTTGGGACAGCGCGGCGGCCATATTGGATTCCAAAAAAGACCTCAAATTCGTACTCAGCATACTCAAAAACCCATTACACCATACCCATATTGCAATTTAGTTGGGACAGCGCGGCGGCCATATTGGATTCCAAAAATGACCTCAAATTCGTACTCAGCATACTCAAAAACCCATTACACCATACCCATATTGCAATTGAGTTGGGACAGCGCGGCGGCCAGCCATATTGGTTTTCCAAAAATGACATCACTCAACTCAACTGACTCAACACACTCAAGAATTCAAAGCATTGATGTATAAGGGGGGGGATGGGCCCTACCTACAGAACGCTGTGTCCTACCTACGTTCCATTTTTATGAATGGACGTTTTACTACGTTAGTGCTGTGCCTTCTACTATCGCAGAAGTGGTCGATTTACGTATACTAATACGATTGTGTTTACTTATCTTTTAACGTGTATTAACTTGACAAGACCGGTAACATGCTACACTTATGAGATAATATTATAATTCTTATTTTTATTATAATTTATAGATTTCTTACTATTCCAAATGACTTTTATTTTTTAATGAATCATACACGTAAACACAACAAAACACAACTGGGACCGAGATAAATGCAATATTCTCTTGCACTTCATGCATTTGCACTACTTACTAAGAAATCATGCCATCACTCACACAAAAACCGTTTTCTAGCTGCTCGTTTCAATTTCCGAAATCAAATATCTTCAAAACTACATATTTGTGTTAAGAAAATTCACTTTAACAATTCTTCATAATCATTATGGATATTAAATTTTAAATAAGCAGTCATCGGCTCATCGTTCGTCGATAAATCTTTTTCTTGAAGTACGTCACTAGTATGCTAGTTGTAGTAAAAGACTAGAAAAAATTATGAATGACGGGGCGCAAAGCATTCATAGATTTTGGTGACCTTGGCACGCTGTTCTTCCTTATAATAGTGCGTTAGGGCCGCCCTGTGATTCAAAGTCATAGCTGGCGAAAAGAGGATTTTGGGATTTTGCTTGTGCGAATATCCCCTGTGGAAATAACCGGATTGAGAATTTGAAAATGCGATCTATATTACGTCGCATTCACAGTCATAACATTATAAAATTTGTAACATTGTGTTTACGTATTGTCACATTGGACGAAATGCCGATTTGACTAATATCAGATTTGACCAATGTCGTTCACCCCTACGGCCCCTAGCCCCTACCCCATTGTAATTTATTAAGAATGACACTTCTTGATCTTGAAAATATAGAACACCACCATCTATTGGCTATGACTGCGTAACATATTTATGCTGAATCTCGGGCTATTTCATTGACATCTAGTGGCAAACAGTTATATTTAAATATAGCCCGAAAAATAGCCCGAGTTAAGGTGGTCGAATTTTCTTGTATGGGATGAGGTATCTGTACTTTAGTATTATGTTATCTGTGCCAGCAGGAAGAATATTACATTCCTTACCACCGCACGTGTTTCCTTCCTTTTGAGGCCCTCATTTTAATAAAACTCCCTCCGCCCTCTTCTTTTTAAATAACAAAAAACAGATTAATTTTGCAAAATTAATATATTATTTGAACTATAATAAAAATTCTACTCTATTACAACTTCTTTCTACTTTTTTCAGTCGCAAATTGATAGATAATAGGTATCATCAAAGTCAAGTTCTCGAAGCATGTCTTTAAAAAGTTCAAATCCTTTTAGAGCAATGAAAAATTGAAAATGTCAACGTCATCTTTATGTTATTTCAAATTTTTTTAATATTTTTAATTATTTTTACATTTTCAAACACGTTTTAAAAAAAATTCAAATTCTGGGGCCCCTCTCCAAGCGGGGCCCCAAGCAATTGCTTCCTTTGCTCCCTGGTAAATCCGCCACTGTTTCCTTCTTCCTACAGTCCTGGGTCCTTTAAGCGGGGCGTGAAAAAGCATCTGATGAAGCCGTCAAGCTGAGCGCCACTATTGTAACACTGTACGTGTTTGTAATGGTGACCCTCTTACCTACCTGAGACTTTGTCTTGGGTTTACATCAGGCGGGGTTAAGTCAAATTGACATGCTATGAATAAAACAATAAAAAAAGATTTTATAGTCGATTCGAAAAAAAAATATTTTGGGCACAGATTCGATAGCAAAATCGTGCGGAAATTTTAATTGGCTGAAATTAAAATATTTTTTTTTGCTTAACGTATGGGAATATCTAATATACAGGTGAACAGAAAAATATATGAGATGTGTAAGAAGTTTTTTTTTCTACGCCAAATTCATTCTTTTAGACGATTTTATTATCGAAGAATTCTTTTTTTTTTTGAAACGACTATAAAATCACCTGATATATTTATAACCAAGAACCAGGAATAGAACTGTCTGACAGTCCTATTCTCAATCGAAACATCTATAGGTACTATCATTTCCTTGCTTGCTTCAAGTTCAGATATAAAATTACGTAAATCTCCTTTAACATATCCCAAGCTTCCTTATTAGTACCGATGCGCGATGTTCTGTAGAATCAATGGCATTTAAATAATGTTGATTGATGCCCGACGTATAATTACAAACTATTAAGTAATCTGTGATATATTTCTATTAGCTATATTACGACCAACAATTCACTAATGAATCTGTGCATAATTTTAAATAGTTTTCACCACTTGACCCGTTCGAACTTAGCAAATAAATAGAAATTCTAAATTCAAATCCGCCAATAAACAAGCAAGTGCATTCCGTTCGGTTTGCATCGTAAATAATCGTGTAAGATCGGATGCGGGCATCTCGTGCCCGTGGGAGCACAGACGCGCGCAATCTCACGCAACGCAAGTGGCTTGTCAGCAGTTATTGTTGTACCAACAATTCCTCGCCTTCCTGACTTCCTGGTAATGTTGTATATAAAACAATAAATTCTAAGTTGTTCAAGCAGGCCTTCTAATAGATAAATCCGCATTTTATTATACTAGTTGTACGACAGTAAGTCCTGGAAATGATGAAAGTTGTAAACGGCTGCCCGCTGCAAACTTACCTAACTATTATTCAAATAAATTTATGGTATGACTACAAGTAGTATATTCTTCTTGTTCATCCTTGCGTTAATGTCAGTTGCATTCGAAGCTTTCGTCTCAGATTTAAGGATCGGCTTTTACTAATCCAACTGCGGATTTAGCTGAACTTCAATATTTTCAAAACGACTATCACCTGCAAAGCATTGGAGCTTAACCAGTTGTTGAAGTTTTTAGAGCTGCAACTATCCGCAACAACTGCAATAGATATTCGTATGACAACCGGAGCTTAACGTGCTCTTTGGGGCACGATCAGATAATGCAAATAGTTATATATTCAAGCATGATTAGCGAAACCCGGGTATTAATGCGATCAAATGGCAAATATAATTTACATTTTGATTTGCTTGATGTTTCGGCCAACTTGCACTATTTACCATATGATCGCGTTAATACCCTGGTTTCGCTAACCACATAACATAGAACGCGAAAGCTTAAAACTGAATATATACCTACACGTATACAAATATTGGCACTGAACGGATATCGAACCCACCGCCACACCTCAGAGGTTTACCACAAGTTATATATGATCACTGAAATATAATATAATATAATATAAATAAAATTTGACGGTTCACGTCAATAAAAAGGCCCGAATTTCACAAACTAACATGGCCTTGTGTCACTTTAAACGTGGAAAGTTTTGTGAAGTACGGAATCAGGATGAATCAGGGGAAAAATAATTGAAAAAACAAACGGGGTGAGCTAAATAAAACCGTTTAAAAACAAAATACTTAGCTGCCAAAACATATTTTTTATTAAACAAGGGCCGAGGCTTAAATGCGCTTCTTATTAGGGTTGCCTCCTTGGAGTTTCTTTTTTCCTGTTAAATAGAATACTTTTCAGAAATTTAAAAAATAAAGTAATCACAAATAAATACATTTAATTTTGGACTCTATTTTAACAGCATAAAATTCAAAATTAAATAACATTGTATACAGTGAATGAAACGATTTAACCGCTTAATTATTTCATTTTGATCATTAGGTCAATGTCTATAAGGCCGAAAATGCCAAGGCAGTTTTTGTGATCTCAATCGTGTGACTATGGTTAAAAATTAGTAGAATCGGGGTTCAGGACGTGTGGTTGAATTTTAAGAGGTAAAATTTCATTTAAATGAATGATATTCGCGTAAACTTCATAATTATTTATTATAATATACACATAAGGTATTACACATTGGTGTGAGAAGCGGCCCGTGATCAAACATGAGTTCTTCAACTTTTACTTTACATTATGACGAGAAAGTAGTGGGCAAATGATAAACGTCAACGCGGCACCCATGTTTCATTCACACTCTCAATTGATTTATGATGATGACTTTAAGATTATATCTACAAAGTTGATTATTCTATGAGTTAAGGGTTCAAAGTTACCCTTTGATTGAGAATTATAGTATAAATCTACACTAATTAATTGTAAAGAAGTTTTTTTTTATATTTATTTCATGTGTGTTTGTATGTATATTATGTTCGTAATGAATAAACTTAATAACTAGGTACCTACTGTGCCGATTTTGAAAAATCTTTCACCATTGCACTACTATATTGCATTACAGGATATCTGACACCGACGCGGGCGGAGCCACGGTCAACAACTAGTCATAAAAATTCAGGTAGGATGACAGGTGGTTCCACCCGTCACTCCCAGGCCCGAGCTTGTTGAGGACGGAGGTCATTCTGAGACCTCCGACGTCGGAATCGCCTCCACACATCGTGAGCCGTGCGGGCCTGGAGTCTCTCCTTGTTCGCAGAAGGAATTTCTTTAAAATCCTAAGCCCTAAATGAATGGGACCAGAATTATAGGTACGCGGGCGGAGCCTCGGACATCATTCTAGTCACGGTAATTTTACTGATCTCATAAATTTTGTTATGTAATCTGATAAATATGATTGTATTAGAGCGTCTACATTGAAGTGTATAATTTAATGTGTATAAATAATAAATAAATATTCTTGGACAATCTACACAACGTTACCTAGACCCATGGTAAGCATAGTATAATTAGCTTGTGTTACGGGTTCTAGAATGCGGATAAACATACATAGATACTTTTTTTTGTAAATACATACAGATTATACATAGAAACACCCAGACCAATGCAGATATTCATATTCGAGCACACAAATATTTGCACAGAGCGGAAATCGAACCCGCGCCTCCTGCGTAGCAGTCGCGTTCACTACCGCTACGCCACGGAGGTCGTCGAATGTATCAGTTTATTATTTTACATTAATATTTATATTGATTTATTACGAACATTAATACGGTGGTTAATGTGATTATATCATGTATATTATTTTTCGTAGATAATTAATTTATCTTAATTGCCTATATAACTTATATTTCGCTTGTAGAAGGAAGTTATTTAAGTATTAAAAAAATGTTTTAGAAAGTACATAATTACGACATAACTTTTTTTTTCATTACGTCTAAGCTTAGGTTTCTTTGGAGGCGAGACGGTGGTGCAGAGAGGAGATACATACACATAAATCAGTCCTCTGGGTCACGTAGTTTGCCCTGTTTATATATCTTCTTCTAATATCTATTTAGCTATGTCGTTGCACCGATTTCCACATATCTCCTGTCTACTTCGCTCGTCTCCGTTACGGTGCAAATGTCAGAAGACTTTGAAAAGGTAGCCTTAGTCCATCTTCTATTACCGTATCCGGAATATAGGTGTTCGTATCTTGTCTTCTTGTTGTGCTACGCTCTCTTGATACCTTTACATTACGAAATCACTGGCACTATCCTATTTTCTATTAATTTTGGCAGTATATGTATCTCGACGTCGAGTTCAGCCGGCCCATTCATCTTTACTACATAGTATAAAACAAAGTCGCGTTCTATGTCCCTATTTCTCATGTCCTTATATATATAAACTGCGCAACGGATTCTAATGCGGTTTCTTTCAATATATAGAATGGTTAAAGAGGCAGGTTTATATGTATATAACATCATGCTACGACCAACAGGTGCGGAGCAGGAATGAAAAAACCGGGTGACGCAGACGAAGTTGCGCGGGTCCACTAGTACATAATAAGTGTATCATTCGTTCAGTCAGTACTCATTCGTTCTACATATCCAAACCATTATATAATCTATGATTAGGTATTGTTAATTAGTGCGTCTGGCGCTGACACCCAAATACGCTTTCTGCACAACCAAAGTACCTACGTCTTGTCAAATTATTTGCCGGTCGCATTATAGCCATAGAACTGACGTTAGACACTATTACTCAATCCGGCCGGTTGAGGTCAAAATATTGTTCGTGATGTTCCATAAGATGATCGCAATAATCTCTGTAAACATGGCCTGCTGTATATTTATCTATGAATCATGAATTAGCCATGCTATCGCATTAGGTTTGTAAGCTATAATGATAGGGTTAAGGAAGAATAAATAACATCATCTCAGTGTCGTGGTGGTCCCCGGTCTTCTCCTTGAAGGCTGGGAACTACTTTTGATTCTCTCCCTTCCAATTTGCATGGTCTTCGGAGTTTAAATAAATGAGCCTGATGAGACCGTCAAGCTGAGCGCCACCATTATAGCACTGAACGTGTTTGCAATGGTAACCCTCTTTCATGAGACTTTGCCTTCAGCTTAACATCAGGCGAGGTGAAGTCAAATTGACGTGCCATTAATTTAAAAAAATACTTATTTTTAAAGGTCTGGACGCAACTGTTCTTAGGACGGGCATGTATGCGTCTAATTATTTGTCTACCTATCTGCACGGAATTGAAACCTAAATGGTTAAAGAAACGAGAGTCTGACTGGACGTTGTGTTACCCTCAAAAGACAGCGCAAAACTGTGCGTATAGAGCGCTATTTGAGCACATTTTTGGGTTCACATTCAATTTAAGTATCTACATATTTACTTATATATTACCTATGTTTCAAAGCATTTGAATATGAACCCGCCATTTGCTTAGAAAATGCAATAGAAATGTCTTTCCAAGAAATGCAATCACAGACTTATGTTCACAAGAAAGAAAATATGACTATAAGCTCTTATCTGAATAATGAGAAACTCGTTAGATATATCTCTCGCCATATATCTTGGACACAAATTGTGCTCGATTAGTGTAATATGCATCTTTAGTGTCTTTTGTTCTATCCATCAACCATTCTTCTCCTTCGATGTACTTTCTACACCTTCATGACCATTATCCAGGTTTTTGAATAACCCGCTTCACTACACGCCGCCATTTCTTATGCAGGACAGCTTTGCGACCGTATTCGTTTAATGTGGTCGACATACTGGTTTGATCTGATCGGTCCGCCTCATTGGAGACCTTCTTATAGGTGTTGGTACCTTCTATTCTTTCCCTTCCCTTGCCCAACCCATCAATCCGCGCACGTCAGGGCGTATCGTCTCTCTCGCGAGTCTCGTGACATCGGTCCAAGATATATAGCGTTAGGTATACACTAGTACGTTGAGATTTCACTTTTAATGAATTCATCTACATACATTAAAAACGCCGGCCGTAGTGCTCAAAGGTTGATGATACTATACGCGAATGTAGTTTAATTATATAAACTAGAACGTTGGTCATTGAAATAAAACAATTTTGAACTAGGGCTGTTCGATATACCCCATTGTTTAAGTATTACAGTATAAATTTAATGTTCAAGGAGAAAGTATTTATAGTATTGCAATTCCTAACCTTTTTTCCCCTCTTTCCCGCCGGAGCCGCTTTGAGAGGTTATGTAGGACTCGAACCGATTAAAATGCACTCCGTCTTTGGGTCTTTAGTTATCGGAGGTGAGATAGTAACCAACATATCCGTCGCACCCCGGCAGACCCGAGGCCGTCTCTTTCGAGATGACCCCCGTCGGGTGTAGGGACCACGGTGTCCCCGTCCAACCCCCGGGTATGGGGAGAATGGAGGTCATTCTGCGACCTCCGACGTCCGAGTCGCCTTCGCTCATCGCGGGTTGTGCAGGTCCGGAGTCTTCTCCGAACTCGTTCCGCCGTCTCCTTCTCGAGTGCAATTCCTAACCTATAGCCTATAGGTAACCGATGAAGTTAAACTGGAAAAAAGCCGACCCCGGAGTGCGAGGCGACCGAAATTAATGAATTGATTGGAATAACGATTTGTGCAGGTTAATTTGGCAAAGGGTTATAAAATATAAAATTCGTTTTAGGGTCGCGGAGAGATTTTATTATGGCGCTCAACAATCAACTTCAAAACTTGCTCACTCGTCCTCGAAGATACGCGATCCGTCAGGAAGTGCCAGAGACCGCTCGAGTATTTATTCCTCTCTGTCTGCGCTGACCCTTGCGGAAAACGGCAATTTGCCGCGATAAAATATCTTTACGTGAACAGAGCTGCGGACAGCAACTAGTATTTTATTACTCACGACACAATTAAAAACCCACCATAAAATTATATTTATAGATCACTTGTCACTGCACTAACAATCTAACACAAAACTGAGTTCAACCACAATTAAATTTCGTTAGCTATTCCAAAGTGTACTCTAATCACCAGAGAATACGAATCATTACCGTTGCAAAGATAAGCTTGTTTGTTACACAATAAAGGTATTGTGTGCTATTCTCAGGGAGATATCGCAGTTTCCAGAGAACATCGAGAAAGTCTCTTTTCTTGTGGAGATTTCAGATGCAGATCGCGGTTTTGTATTTAATTGTAGTACAAGATTAGCCACAATTAGTTTCGAATTGTCTAAAAGATTACTTCCGCGTGAAACTGCAAATAACTGTCGCAATAACGGGCTTAAATTTACGTTTCATATTTTGCATAACTTAAAGCGCGCCTCCTCAGACCTGGCGGCTAGATGATGACACCGTGGTTGCCACATTAGAGGAGGGTGAGAGTGTTTGCCAGGGTGAAAAATATATGTCTTGTATTATCTCACCCCCGGCAATCTTAGACCCAAAAACGGCGTTTGTTTCATCAGTTTCATTCCGATATACCTTCTCTGGCTTTGGCGGGGATGGTATCCATGGGGATTTTGCGAACGACAAAATAAAAAACAATCTAGGCGCTTCGGAACTGAAGAATCAGAATGCTGTTGGATCCGATGGAGTTCCTTTGGATCCTGAAAAGTAACGTGGTCCTATGGTGTAGGTATTCTTACTATATTAAAATCATTCGTCACTGGTGCCAGTCTTCATAGGCAAAGGTTTGGTTTGGTGGTTAGTGCAAAAGCATTGGAGCCAGCGCGACACAAGCGTAATGAAACAAAACCTAAAACAGCTTAATTTCAACGGTTGACAGTGAATGATGTTATTTTGAATTTTTCGTATTCTCATAACGTAACATGACATAAACTCATGCCTATATCTCCGAAGGGGTAGACAGAGGTGCTAGCATCCATATTTCGCCAGTTTATGTTTAGGTCTCAATGTAATAGGTGGCGAGCCTATTGCCATTATAAAGCTTAAACCAGGCACTTATAAACCTGTGATAAATACACATAACTTCGAAAAGCATCAAAAAGTCATTGGTGTGTACCATGTTATTTTGATTTTTTCTTATTCTCGACATTTTCACAAAAAATATCTCCAGTGAGCTCTGACTACCCTAATCACCGCCAAACATAACACAGGGTTATTAGCCGTAGTATTCTGTAGGGCGTAGGTACTTCCCCAGTCGGACTCCTCAATTGGGAATTTGAAATGGAAGATACCATTGCGTCCCAACTCTATCAAAATACTAAGGGACAACCGTCATAGAGGTAAAATAATAGGAAGAAAGAGGTTTCTTCCTATTATTTTATGTACAAAATCACCGATTTAAGAATTGATTCTACATAAAGGTTGTATTTGTATCAAGCTCTTGAGCGCAGCCCAAATTAAAAAGTTACGACGATGGTCAAGGTGGTTTACGAATGCAAGGGAAACCACTGTATTATTTTTGTCACCTTATGCGATAACTAGCATATCTATACGTATGCTTTTTAAATATAGAACACGTCAATTTGACTTCATGACTGATGGTAAGCTGAAGGCAAAGTTTTGGGAAAGAGGGTCACCATTACAAACACGAACAGTGGGCTTCAAAAGTTCCAGGACACCTTGAGATCTATAATCCTTTAACAGCCTAAGTCTAATTTAATCAAAATAAATAAATATTCTAGGACAATGTACACAACGCCATTTGGACCCATGGTAAGCATAGCTTAATTACCTTGTGTTACGGGTTCTAGAATGCGGATAAATATACTTAGATACGTTTTTTTGTAAATACAAACATATTATACATAGACAAGCAACATAAATAGCGTTAATAAAATAAACTAGATCGATGTCTTGTTTCTATAAAAGAAAATAGTAAAAAAATCATGCAAGTAATAACCTAAACTTAATTATATTAATAAATATATCTATTATCCAGTAGCTTCTAAGACTAGTAGTTGTGTAGTGCCATCACTTCATACATTTTTGGTGTCAAACTGTCCCGGAAGTTTTAGAGCCTACGCACTATACACTGATACATCGGTGGCACTCAGATTGACGGCCTCATCAGATGTTTTTTGGGACCCCGCTTAAAGGACTCGGGACTGTAGAAAGAGGGATCGGGATAATAACGTGTTTTTTTTTTATTCATGACACGTCAATTTGACTTCACCTCGCCTGATGTTAAGCTGAAGGCAAAGTCTCATGAAAGACGGTCACCATTACAAACAAGTAGAGTGTTCCAATGGTGGCGCTCAACTTGAAGGCATCATCAGATGTTTTTTGGGGCCCCGCTTAAAGGACCTGGGACTGTAGGAAGAAGGATCGGGTTAATAACGTGTCTGCATTTAATTAAGAAGACTGACCTTCTGATGAGTTTTAATATTTATGGATTCGCGTACTAACTGCAATTTATTTTCACGGTTCATTGCGCGTTCGTCGCTTCCGTATGACCTGCTGTGGCCTTGCACCTCCGCCGGCTAGGGTTGTAACTTTTCTTTTTCAATTCATAAAATAACATAAACTCACGCCTATATCCCCGAAGGGGTAGGCAGAGGTGTTAGCACCAAAATTTTGCCAGTTTATGTTCAGGTCCCAACGTAATAGGTTGCGAGCCTATTGACATTAACCGGGCACTTATAAACCTGCGATATATACACACATAACTTCGAAAAGCATCGAAAAGTCATTGGTGTGTGCCATGGTAAAACCTGGGATCGAACCCGAGACCTCGTCTCAGCAGTCCACTATACATACTACTAGGCTACCGCTAACTTATTAAAATATTAGTAATGTAATGAAATTTTCAAGCGTTAAATATGTTGTCCAGTCATGACTGGTAGTTCAGTTGGCCAGACCACTCCCCCTGAAAGGGAATGCTCTAGGTTTATGTCCCGTCTGGACATTCAGTTTTTCTAATGTTAAATGATTATATTAGTAACTTTACTAACCGAAATTACTACTTTGTAGATATACCCACATATCTACTTTGGCTAAGCTATATTACATATATTAAGAGTGGGTTCACATCGGTTGGGCAGGATTCGAACCCCAGACCTCTCAATTGTAAAGCCAACTCCGAGAACATTTCTTGAATTATGTGGTTCCCAGAAGAGTGGAATTGCCGCATGAGAAGAGATGTCCACTCCATCGTATAAGGTGACTAAGGGATAGAACTGTTTAACATCAGACAGATATATACAGCCCAGACTCAGCCTCTGATGCATAGTTCAAGTCAACAATAGTGCCCGGAGTACAGCAATAGGCCCACCCCCTATTACGTGGAACTGAATTTAATAGTTGGTGAAATGTGTGTCAAGTTAATTCACCTCTGCTGACCCCAGAGGGAATCAGGTGTTAGCGATGTGTTTCGTGATATGTACGATGTATGTTTCTTTTATAAAATAACTAGCTGACCCGCGCAACTAAGTCTGCGTCAATCCGTTTTTGTAACATTTTTCACTTCTGCTCCGCACCAGTTGGTTGTAGCATAATGTTATATACATATAAACCTTCCTCTTCAGTCACTCTATCTATTAAAGAAACTGCATTAAAATCCGATTTAAGCATACAAAGGGACGTAAGGTCATAGAGATATAGGAACAGAAAACGCGACTTTGTTTTATACTATGTACTTAGTGATACAAAATAAAACATTGTTCCATCAATAGATTATTATAGAAGTCAAGGTAATCTAGTTTATATTATTATATTAATCGTGCCCATATATTGTGATAGCCCTACGACCGTAGGGGTCGGACTACCTTACAAGTCGAGGTCTACAGGCCCCCTTATACGTCTCGGAAGAGATGCAGAAGGTCTAGTCCACATATGTTGGGAGTATTAATAGCCTGTGACCCAGTAAAGGACACGCTATTTATGGTTTCAATTTTATAAAGTTGAGTCCTGACTAGAGATGTGAAGTTTAATAGTAACATTTATATCGATAGTTCGACACCAGTTATATCGATATCAGTTAAAGTTGGAGGACTGTCATTATCGATGAAATTGATGTTATCAGCATTTTGTGAAGATAATGAAGAATGATACATACATACATACATATGCTCACACCTGTAATCCCCTAAGGGGTAGGCAGAGGTGTATTAAACACTCACATTTCGCCAACTATGCATTTCGGTCCCTCGTAATAGGGGGCGAGCCTATTGCCGCCAATCGGGCATTTAAACTGTAATTAAATGGGTATGCCGAAAATAAATTATTAACCATAAATTAAATTTGGAAAAAAAAAATTGACCCGATTCCTTGCTATGCCGTGTAATTCGCAAGGAAATTAATTACGCGCTTAGCCGCACAAGCAGTACCAATTAACGTCTTGGAGAGGATGATAGATGTTAAGTATCTTTAACTAGCAAGAATGTATAAAATTATGACAGTACAAGAAGGTATAGACGTATACTAAATATGTGTCTGCCTATCTTAATGTGAAATAGACGTGACTGTATGTTATTTATGTATATATCTAAATATTAATTATGGAAATTAAATAGTTTGTTTATTCGCAACAAAATAATTAAAATCAGAGTCTCTGTCTTAGAAGTAAGTCCTAAATTTCGTAATGTGAAAAAACAATTAATGTAATTATTATAATCCCATCATGGTTAACAAATAATGGCCTAGGACATAATATTGTTAGAATATTTTTTTTCAGTATAATTCATTCATTTAGGTCACAAAGCAATCCTTATTGAACGTCAAAAGCAATCAATGCTTGTGCAATAGGCTGCAGAAGTTCCTGGCTAATTTTTAAACTAAAATAAAGTGATGCCATTACACAACTACTAGTCTTAGAAGGTGCTGTATAATCTACTTATTAATGTGATTAAGTTTAAGCTACTACTTGCATAAGTTTACTTATTTTCTTATAAAGAAACAGGATATCGATAGTTGATTTTAATAACGCTATCTATGTTATTTTGGTTAAATAACACTAAGGCTGTCAAAGGATTATAGACCTTAAGGTGTCAAGGAACTTTTAGAGCCCACTGAACAGCCAAATTATCGAAAGTAAAGAAAAAGTATCGATGTCTTCAGCTTTTCGTTGTACTGTTACAACCCTAGTCTTGACAGTATCAAGATTAACATGTATGTAGCCGTACGTATTTCCAGTCTATAATATAGTGTATGTGATAGGTATATATGTATTGACTTATTGGTAGTACTGTAAACAGCTGCAAGGCCATAGTGTAGTGTCGAGTCATAATCGAATCATATGTTATTGACATAAGGACTAAATTAACCTTACCTAGTTACATTTGCTAATTATCAGACGAGATTCTGAAGCGAAGCGAAGCTGAAGATATATATATATATATATAGCAGTCTATATATAGCAGTAGCAGTCGCGTTCACTACTGCCACAGAGTCGACGAATAGCATTAGTACAGACATAGGTGGTATATTCTGGGCAGTGTTGCCATATATGTTCTGCAGTTATCCAAAATAAACGTATTTTTGTCTCCTTCTGCATGAAGTAATCCATTTTAACGATCGATGCAATAAAAGTACAGGATACTACTTTTACAGATTTTAATCGGTTCGATTACCGGGTGCGGCGAGCAAAATTTTCAAAATTATTGAATGCAGTTTTGTTTCTTTTCAAAAATAAGGGAAAGTTTCCTTTGAGTAAAATTTTCTATCTACAGTATTAAGAGTACTTCCTCTTCAGGTGGCATTACAAAATTCCACCCTGTATATCTTTGTCACTCGATTTCCCTGTCATAGTTGACAGATATGCATCTAATCTGACCACAGATCTGACCATCCAACATACTTCAATTCCAATTTCAAATTCTTAAAACTTTTTCCAGTTTTTTTGTTTTTAACCGTTACGACGCCGCCGTGATAATATCCATTAACCTTCTACAATGCAGAGATGTTTACGCAGTCTCATAAATGCATAAATAATTATTTATATTACATAGAAATAAAACAAATATACACTTTCTGTATAATAGTGCGTGTAATAAAACTGTATAATTATGAGAAAAAGCATTGTCATAGTGAAAACACGATGCGTGAGAAACCGTTGCATGTGACAGTGCGCTGTGAAAATTATTTCCTTGTACCTACATGTCATTACAATTAATACATAGAGTTTTATTATACGATGAGTATTCGTAGATAGTGAAATATATACTCGTAGCATCGATAAGACAGGATGAGACGGTATCTCCCGTCGCAATTGAGCAGTCCGACTGGGGAAGTACCTCCGCTCTACAGAATACCGCGGCTATTAATAACCATGGCGGTGAGTCAGGTAGCCAGAGCTCACTACAGAGATTTTGCGTTGTCTGTGAGAAGAAAGAGAACAGAAAAAAGTAGTAGAAATGCGACACGATAATTTCAGTAGCGGAACCGATGTCCTGATTCCTGTTTGTGTTCCTGGACAAATTGAAACTAAAAATGTATGAAATGATGTCACTACACAACTCTACTAGTGTTAGAAGCTACTGGATAATAGATCTAGTTATGAATGTAATTAAGTTTAGGGTACCACTTGCATGAGTTGGTTTATTTTCTTATAAAGAAACAAGACATCGATCTAGTTCAGTTTATTAACGTTTTATATGTTAATTTTGGTTAAATTAGAATTGACTGTCACATAATCTTAAGTGTCCAGGGATTTTTGGTGCTCACTGTTAGTTATACAATAATAGTCTAATTAAATTATCCCCGCTCAGAGCAAAAAGTTGTATGCATGAATATGGCTGTGTGCACTGGTCTGGTCGTGCCTCGGAGAGCACGTTAAGCCGTCGCTCGGTCTCGGTTACCATACAACCGGTGGCATTTGGAGCCCTCAAAAGTCCAACCAGTCTAACTTGGAACTTCGATATCGTCATTGGTCATTGGACTATTGGTTGTGGAGGTCAGATGGCAGTCGCTTCACGGAAAATATCAAAGTTCAGCCGCATCACAGTTAGACTGGAAAGCCGACACCAACTGAGTTGGGAAAAGTTTTAGAGAATACACAGTTATATAGTACAGTTATATAGTAAATAATATAACTGTCACTGAATAATATTGTTGGAGTAGTAGCCATAAATCAGAAGTAGCCAAAATAAGAAGTACCCATAATAAGAAGTAGTCCATTAGCGAGTCGGTTGCCCTAATGAGAATTAACCCTAATGCGCGTAAACCATTTTTTTTCTATAATGTTTTAATCAAGATGGCAACATTTCGCAACGAAGCCATTGATGTTAATCGCTCACAATTATAACAAGTAGTAAATGTCCGTACCAAATGAGCCACAAGTTCACCCACATTGCTATTTGATTCGGAAGCGCGCTACATATTATGTAAAATGATTTCTCACGAAACATACCATTGTTGTGGAAACATCTGGTTGTTTGGTATAAGTTGTAGACGATGAATATACTAACATTGATTATATTTCATGCCGTGGGCCTCGATTCTTCTAATTGTCAACCATAGTCATACGGCTGAGATTACAAAAACTACCATGGGATTTTTGACTTTAATACGTATGTGTAAAGTTCAAAATTAAATGAAAAAGAGTTTGTTACATCGTAATTCTTTATTGGACACACAAAGTACGGATTTCATACATAAATATTTCCAAGAATTACAAAGGCGAGCATAACTCACAATGAGTTCTCTACCAGCAAACCTTTGAGTATCATAGAAGTAGGTATCGTATCGTATTCACTTACTCTACATAAAACCATTAAATTTAGACTTTTGTTGTAGAATTGTAGAGTCGTAAATTGAATGTCACTTTTTGTAAGTGCTATGACAATGGTTGACAATTAGCAGAATGGAGGCCCTGGTCGTTAGTAGAGTTGGTTCGAAACAGGTCAAAGCGTGGGTTCGTATGCTGGCGATTACACTAAAATTATTTGAAACTAGTCAGAAAGAATCACACTTCGCGTAGAAATCCCCACGGATTGGTATCCGTGGGGATTTCTTATGGGGTTTCTATGGGGGTTGGTACCCCGTTGGCCCTTGGAGGCGGTTATATCGGCCTCTGAACAACTAAAACCTCACGCCATCTCTGATCTTAAATACCGGGGCATAATGGTATTCTTGTGGTGACGAAAGAAAAATATTCTCCACCTAAACTCATCCGAAAGGGTATGGTAAGAGGCGGTAATCGGAAAAATATGCGAAGATTTCAATGTGAAAGAAAGAAAACTCAAAATAATACCCTGTAGGTACCAACCCGTCAGGCTAGAGCATGAAAGCCTCCCAACATTGCAAGAGATCTTTGTGTAGCAGTAGACTGCGATAAACTCATTGATTGATTTATTTGAAGGTTATGGACCATAAGGATCGCGTGCCGGTATACGAAGCGTGGGACGGCCTACTGCGAGGTGGACGGACGACATAGTCAAAGTCGCGGGTACGCGGATGCAGACCGCCTCCAACCAGTCGGATTGGAGGTCGATGGGGAGGCCTATGTTCAGCAGTGGACATTCTGTGGCTGAAATGATGATGGGCCATAAGATATATCCGTGATGTATCCGTTTGTAATGGTGACCCTCTTTCCTGACATTTTGCCTTCATCTTACCATCAGGCGAGGTGAAGTCAAATTGACTTGCCATGATTAAAAAAAATCCTGAAATATGTAACAGTGAATATGTAGATAATCATGTCAATCTAAAATCATTTTTTTTTGTACTACGTAGGTGGCAGACAAGTACACGGCCCAACTGATGGAAAGCGGCCACCGTGGCCTATGAACGTGTGCAATACTAAGGATGTCACACACGCGCTGCCCACCCTGAAGGGAAAGGGGGAGAGCTGGGAAGGGGTGGGGAGGCTAGGAAGGGGAGGGGAAGGAGGGGTATAGTGAGCTCTGGCTACCCTACTTACTACATAAGATAATAACACAAATCGGGTCATTTGTTACATGATGTTCATTAAAGGGGTCTAATTACCTCATGACGAAAACCATTTCGTCAATTTGTTCCTTTCGCAAATCGTTCAAATTTGTATGAAACAGAAAACTCTCTTCACATTATTATGATGAGCAAATACGACACCCTACATTGCGTGTGGCCAACACACAATCGGCCATAAATAGATGATTAAATACTTCTTCATTAAATTTTGAACAAAACAGAATCACATACGCTAGGTCAGTATTAAGTAGGTTATCTATAATTACATAAAACCAGGTTATAATGTCGTATTGTCCATGATTCGCTTCATAATAACCTGACTCTCATGCACACGACCTGGATTTCGTTTGAAACCAGAAGTGGATAAGATTCAAATGACTTCATAATATTGTCTTAAACAGAATAATGTTAATTAATTTGACATACATTTATTCATTTTCTTTCGGCCATCTTATTGCAATAAAAATCTTTGTTTTATTACTATTTATATTGTTACTTTGGTAGTCTTATTATGTCATCGGTGGCATTCATTGTTAGCCTACTATGAAGGGAAATAAACGTGAACATATATGTATATATACTATATATGTAATCCAAAACATGTCTTCAACAGTACATTTTGGAACTTATTGGTTTAGTGTTACTCTCGTGTTTCTTCTGTGCCGAAATACTTGTCGGAAAACTCTTTAGCATACATAAAGGCAGGAGTTGTGGTTCCAAAAATGTGCTCAAAATGCGTTCTCTACGTCCAGTACGCGTTTTTGGGTTGTCTTCTGAGGATAGCACGAGGTGCAACAGTGATAGACGAGCTCAAATCTACGAATCATAGATAGTTTCAAAAAAACTCGTTTCCTTCGCGACTGAAGTCCAAGATCTGTTCCGATAGGTTTCAATCATCATCAACCTATTGCAATGCGCTGCTAGACATAGGTCTCTCCCAATATTGAAAGATTTATACTACTGTTTCCATGCTGGCCAGACGGTTTGGGTTTTATTTCAAGTTTATCCTGCCATTTGACAGTTTGGAAAGACGCGGCCGTGCTAGTTGAAGAGGAGGGAAGACGGGCTGTATTCAAACGACCACTTCTTGTCGAGACTTCGAACGAACAACATGTCTTTAGAACTAGGTATATGTCGTAACGAGATTATAATCTCCAACTTTACTTCGGATATCTTTCATGTATTACCTGATTCACGATCAAGGCCCAGGCATTTATACATAAATATGCACACAGGATGTGACATTTGTTGTCGAATGTCATGTGATCCGATTCCGACAACAAATGTCACTCCCATAAATTTTCAGAGCGATGGCGAATGTAGCTTCGGAGCGAATGCATTTTGTCTAGGCCCCCTGATCTATCATTCCTAACGATGACGATAACGAACTATTTCCATCAGCTTTCTCTTGAAAATTTTCACCCTTTGCCACTGATGGATGGGGACGATACCAATTCTTCAGTTCAATGTAGGTATTAATTCACCCACTTAAGAGAAAGTACCCACATATACGAAATCCTGGCTACGCCTGTACTATATACCAAAAGATAATCGCATAACCAATTCATCGCTCATCTTTAACAGGAAGCCGTTTTTGCTGTTAATGTCACACGCTCGCGACAAACTATTGTTTTAGTCAATCATATAATTTTTATAAAGCTTTCTCTACATGTTGTGATTACTTGAATTTCTAGTTAGTGTCACTAGGAAAAATGTATGTGTAATTTCTTCTTCATCCTAGCAAATAGACATTAATATTACCTACTAGCGTAAATAGACGCACAGGCCGCGTTGCCGAATTTAAAATGTATGTGGCAGTGATTTATATAGTATACGATATAGATATAGGCGTTACCTGGCGGAAATCCATTACAAAAAGATATATGTTGGGGGAGGGGAGGGGTACAACATCTCCTCTCTGGTAAGATTTTTTGTTTTTCTTACTTTGAAGAGGGTGACATTGGTTTGACATTCCAATATAATATATTGTTGGATTGTTGAACCGCGGATATGCGGTGGGCCCTCCTCCCTCCTCCAAAATATATCTTTTTGATTTATATAGTATAAATGTGCCGACAACTTAACGTGCTGTTGGAGGCACGACCAGACCAATGCAAATAGCCTTAACCATGCATACAAATATTTGCACTGAGCGAGATTTGAACCCGCACCTCCGCGTAGCGGTCTCGGTTACTACCGCCATGCAACAGAGAATAACTAATTCAAAATTTTGTATATACTATTAAACGGAACTTATAAAACGTCAACATTTAAAAGATAATAAATAGGTTATTTAGCAAATGGACCGGTTCGAAACGCGGCACTTTCCTGATAAGACTCGGGCAAGAAGGGCAACGGGCTTTTTTTTTCTTTTTTGTATGTAATGTATAATGTATTACATAGTATACAATGAAACTGCTTCTTCATTTAACAATATGAAACTGCTTCTCATCTATTCGTTTAGACCTTCTGAACTAGGTATCCAACAGATTTTTATACAGTTTTAAGCAATATATGAAATTATTCAAGAGGAAAGGTTTTGCACGTATATTAATACCTATGCGAGAATTGAACAGCTAGTGTTATATAAATCATGTTGAAGATGAGGAAGAAAAGGTCTTAATGACAAATGATTTGTGATGTGAAGTAATGAGTTGTTAAGTGATGTAACTCCGCACCTAATGATTTAACGAGTTAACGTGTTTATGTTTTATTTTTATTTATTTAAAAATTTACCTTTAAGAAACATTACTTAAATATTGTATGTTGACAAGTAGGTACAATGGCACTACTTATTTCTCCAAGAAATTTCAATTTCTGCAAAAATCATCAAATCATCCTTGCATTAATCCACCTTCCGTTTGCCGAATCGCGGTCTCAGAACCAAGCCTTGTTTATTTACAAATTCTATAAAATTATACAAAAGGATTTCAAATTGTTGTTTGTAATTTCACTTGTCTAATTAGTTTTATTTATATACACAATTGTAAATACATAATTACGTGCAACTAGCTATTTGGCAATTGCAAGCAATTTAATAATTTTGTATAAATATTGAAAGAAAGTGAGTGAAAGTTAAAGCGATAACAACAATTATACGATTACATTGTAAGTTTAACACTTATGAACATTATTGGCGAGCCGAATCGATTGGAAATAGATTCATAGATTGGCAATGTGTTTTCATGGGCATCGAATCTATTAGATTGATATGTCGAGTGTTGATTGATCGCTATTATTTGAACATCAATGTTGTTTTACTATTCATTTATTGTTTAATGTTTTTTTATAAGTTAAACATGTTAGTTCTTTATTCAAAATAGCTTTCTAACTGCGTTTTAAATGCATTTACGAGTTTATTATTGATTTATATATGTTCTTGGAGGAAAAAGTTCGCGAGGTCATTTTAATAATAGATTTAAAACAATCATTTAAGTCCAAATCGGCTATAGATGCCTATTTAAAACTGTAAAAGCTCCCGTTTGAGAGAGAAAACTTAAAAACTGTACTTATAAAATATACAAAACTTACGCATTTTTAAAATTTGTGAAATAATATAATTAGGATACCTACAATCTAACATGATAGGTACTATAAATGTCTATTTATACTGTTGATTGATGGCACTTGGTGGAATTTGTTGTTACACATATTGAGAACTCACTTGTACTTTTCCACAATATTTTTATTTTTTATGTTTTAATAGACCTGACCGGTTTCGCCTTACGGCATCCTCAAAGGTTTATGATGACATACAAGCCTATTCCCTTGTAAACATTGCGGCAGACAGCCATACTTATATGTGGGTAGTTTTAAAATCATGTATACCAGTATACATTTTTTTCCCAAAATTTGGGGAAATAATATATAAATGGTCCTAAAGATATTTTGTAATTTGACATTGTTAATAATTTTCATCTGACATTATTCTTTGTGTTTCACATTATTCATTTTTCATCTGACATTATTTTACAAGTTATAGTATAATTATTCCTCTGACATTGTAATTTAAATACATAATATTAATTGTTTCACATTATTCATTTTTCATCTGACATTATTTTACAAGTTATAGTATAATTATTCCTCTGACATTGTAACTTAAATACATAATATTAATTGTTCTCAAAATATCTTTAGGGCTTTCCAAGGTTTTGTTAATTACTTGAATTTGTACTTGAATCAATAGTTAATTACAATTATCTCTAATTGACTTCATGTCATAAAATAAATTTGTTGTACGACGAACGATTTGACGGGATGTCCCGTTCCATTTTGGAAAATAGGAAGATACAATGAATAATGTCATATCTTTATGACATATTACAAAGTAATCTGACATAAAGATAAGATAAGATATGATATGACATGAAAATTCAAACATTCATTATAATATTATTCATATTATAAAGTTTTGTTTCTCATGAAATATAATGTATATTTAGTTTAATAAATGGTATTTCAATAATTGTAGCTCTAAATTTCGCAAAGAATACATGTCAAAACTTAATTAAACATAAACTCATCGAACATAGAACAGATTATGAAAAACTAAAATTTTACAACATATTACTAAAGCTATATTTAAATCAAGATACCCTTATATTATTATATTTTAAGAATATTAGGACATGTGGAAAACACGAGTATTTTTGACTATTTTCGTTTTTAATCCTTGTAGAACAACTTTATTTGAGGTCGAAACTAAATTGATCTTTTTGAAAATACAGTCATCAATACTACCAAATATCTTCAATAATATAACGTGCTTTGTTGTAGAATATGTTAACTAACTTTCATTTTCCTTGTTACAGAAAATGACCGTCAAAAAGACAGCGCGGACCGGTGGCTTCGCGGCCATAATCGCGCGGCAGAAACTACACAACACAAACCAACAACTGGACATCCTATCAATATCTAAAACATCCTCACACCAGAACTACAATATTGTCGTTGGCTTTAATGAAAAAGATCAACTCCAATTACTCACAAAAGAAGACATAAGCGATGAAGAAAAAAAGCAAATCAAAGATTACTCAGAGCTTAAGACAACTAAATGGGAAAATATCTCAATAGATGATATATCTAACTGTGTGAATATCGAGAACTATCCAAATTGTGACAACACTCTAGTCTTTTACCTAGCCAAAAACACGAACAGAGAAGCAATTGCATTGAAGTTTGAAAATGAGCAGGACTTTAAAAGGATATATTTCACATACAAATACTTCAAAATGCGAAACAGATTGACGAAGAACACAAACAGCTATTCAAGCAGCGAAAATTTGTTTTCAAAAAAGAAAACTTACGACATATTCAAGTGTAGAAAAAATAGTATAGATGACTATAATCTATTTGATAAAGGAAAAAATGAGTATGACTTAATGCAAACTACTGATAATGATGGAATTACACACATATCAGTGCAACAAAAGAATTTAAACACAAGATTTGATCAGCCGATGAGTCTAATTGGAATAAGAAATGATGTTAATGATATCGGAGAAATAGACAGCATAATATATACAGATATAGAAATACCTATAAAATCTGATAGGAAGAGGTTATTTCATAAAAAGACTAAAGCTCCACAGCCGCCATCTTTAAAAGATAATCAGCCTAAAGTCTTAAAAGGGGAATTTGTGCGGGTGAATGTAGATCGAGTGCCAGATATAATTCCGAAGGATAATAAACTGAGTAAGGTACCGGATATTCTCTTGTTTAGAGATAATAAGAATAAGAAGAACACGGCGACGAATGTTTGGCCATCCAATAATAAAGGTAAGTGGATTCAATAAGGTTATTATTAGGTACTAACGAAAGTAGATATACAGTTAGTAATAAATACATATTGGTGCACATTGTACCAATTTTAGACTATTCTAGTTTCTCTAACTATCTTTCTTCATAGATAGCTATTATATTAAAATACGACAGCACATCATTACGAGGATGCATAGAAATCATCGATTAACACACAACTTTATGTAACTCTCAGGAAATGTTAAAGCTTACGTATGAACAGATAATTATAATTATTGTGTTTCTCAATATTGACGTTTACTTTAACATGACAGGATTAATGTTATAATGAATGTGACCGAACAACAAAAAATAATACTTATTCCGTTATTCGTTTAGATATCACACACACTAATATAATTGTGTTGCCTGGAAGAGTTCACCGTTGGCAATAGAGCCGCCCATTTTACATTCTGTTTATGTATTAAAGTATGTGTAATTATGTATTAGGAGTTATCTATCTATCAAAAAGTTTCAAAATTCATTTAAGTTATTTTCTATCTACATTTGGCGGTAACTGTAGGTATTTACGAGTATTAATATGTGCCGTAAAGAGGGTGTAAGGTTACGCTGTTGCCAAAATAATAGGAATTTCGATAAGGTCGTCAGATTCTTCCCAAATTCTTCCCAAATATAGTCTAAATATGCTTTGAAAATTAATATATTGCTTAACTAAAGTGAAACTACGAGTATAAGTTTTCATTATTTAAAATTCTCAAAGCAGGTCAATATAATTATAAACTACTGAATGAATTCCAAAAATTTTTCTTTTTAGAGTTCTTATTAAATTTCAAATTACTGCAATACACGTGTTAACGCAACACAGACCGAGATAAATACTATATTATCTTGTGCTTCATACATTTGCACTACGCACGACAAGCGCACCTATATGAATCAATTTTCTATAAATAAAAAGGCTGGTCGATAAATAAAATTGAATTTTCAAAATTTATATGTTTAAAAATATCTGTCGTAGGAATATTTTATTTTGGCAGTATTATTATATTATTTTACACGCATCTAACTATGCACGCAGTTCCAACATCGCCGAAACTTTCGCCGAACGCACTCAACGTCTCCGATGTTCATCGGTGATACACACTAATGAGGTTATTACGTAACATGCATCGTAACAGATATGCCCAGGGCCGTCGTCTCGACATTGACGTTATGACGTTGCTACCGAAATTTGCTATCGTAAGCAAAGATAGCGATAAACATCGATATGCTTACAATAGCGAGCAATATTGTATGAGAGGCGTGAGTCTCGGCTGTATCGTTACGAGTTACCGAATTCGGTAGCAATCTCGTCGACGAGACTGCCGGCCAAAGGCCTTTAGACAAAGTGACATTCTATTGGCGAAAAGGCCTATGTAATAAGACTACAAAATTCAATTAAATTTAAATCTGAAATGCCGCTAGTGAAATTGCTTAGTAAAGTATGGGAACGATATAAATCTGTAATATAACTACGAAAATTTTAAAATATAAATCTTTGCGATTCGAAATATTTCATTTCACACATTTTTAGTATTAAAATTACCGCAGTGTCAAGTATATAATATTTTTTTCGTAAATGTTCAATGTTCAATGTCAATCCCATATTTTACTAAGCGTTTACGCTGGTTAAAGAAAGGCCCGCTTAGTTTCTTGCCGGAGTCTTCTCAGGCCGGGCCGCGTTTCGAACCGGTGGTCCATTTGCTCACTAACTTATTGACTTAGTAACTTTGTGAAGAGACCCTGAAGTGAAATGCATTAATTATCGAGACATAGCGCGTAATTGCCGACAAATCGATTATATATTTACTGGTTCTGGCCTTTTCGTTCCTCAAGGATTTATTACCATAAAATTAGCGCTTTATTAGCGAATTACTACCTGATGATAAGCTCACAGGACTGCCTTCATTACTCTTACGAAACGTTCAGTAAATTGACCTATCGCGAATATTGTTGGACATGAGCCTTTTCCAATATGAGCTTGTTGGTTGTCTTGTATCCATTTGGGAGGCTTTGGTCTACCTAAACACTGTACCAACCTTGACCAGCATAGAAAGCGTGAAGACCACGCCGGACAACACACTTACGTCACTCTTTGGCTATTTACTCACTCGTAAATTGACTCCGATGCAGATAATTCCCAAAGCACCCGTGCCCGGCGATCACATACGTCAGCTGGAAGGAGAAGCTACAGTGTGGCCTCTCTAGCCAGGACTAACCTTTAATGCCATCTTTACCATAGAGGCACTCATGGCACGTGTCCAGAGCCCATCACTTTAGAGGGGCCCACTGAAGGAGCGACAATTTCGCTTTCTCACCGAAAAAGTGATTGGAGAGTTGTTTTTGTGCTATCAGTTTGAAGGCAAACTTTTCGGCTCTCTCGAAAGACCATAGGCCACGGTAACCGATCCATCAGGAGGACTGTGAGCTTGCCTGCCACCTATTCCTTATAGAAAAGGGGCCCCCAGATTCTTGTGTGCCTAGTAGTAGTGCCGGTAAAAACGGCCCTGCTAACCATAAAGGGTACTTCGAGACTTACCGCACGTTTAGTCGTACACTATGGTTAAAGTAACCAACATCTATCCTTCCAAACTTTCGCTTTTATAATTATAGTAAGATGTTTACTAGTATAATTAATCGAGATAGTAATCGGTACGCTTTGCGATTATTATCTTTGACGGACGAACCACACAAGGCCACTCCGAATTATTATATGAGAGATGAATATTGATGTTGAGATGTAATCGCAACTTCAATATGAAGGCCTTTTGATGTTCATATTGTTCTTGGTTTTTTTAATTGTATCTTTGACAATCATTGCGTGATTAAGTTCCAAATTTCAAAATCATTTATTCTGTAAAGACCATTAAACGGTGCTTAAATTTAGAAATATGGGTGCTAAAGGTTGGCCAATGGACCACTGGTTTGAAACGTGACCCTGGTCTGAGAAGACTCCGGTAAGGGCGGGTTTTTTTGGTCTATTTACAAACATTTACTTAACCTAGATACAATAGTTTGCTTCCGTAGCAAACTTGCTAGCTAGCTTGATTAACTAATCAATATCTCATTTCCAAGCTTGTTTAATATCCAAATAACCTTGCATATTATAAATAGTATGCTTTGCATAATTTTCTTTTAAATAAATTTTTAGTTTATAAATCTCGAAATCCCTTATTTCATTAGGGAGCTTTTTAAAACAGCGTACCGCTATACAATTTTATAGTAGGTATTGTTACAAGGGCGACACTAGATTTTTTGAACTGGCCACTTGTAAAATAATAAAAAATTTAGTTAAAATTTGAAAATGGAATTTACCAATCTTATTGTGTGTATTTAATTATTTTGTCTGTGTTCACATCAATATCAATTTAACGTATCTTCAAAAGTGATTCTTATTACTGAGACTATCCCTTTAATTTACTATCAAGTCTGGTGATGTCATATACATAATTATATTATGTTATCAGCAAGAGAAAATTCTCAGATATTAATGCAAATGAATGTAGTATGCATAAAATGCTTTGCACAAAATGATAAGTAATAAAGCTAAGTAGGATATATACCGAGAACTATATAAGCACCCTACCAATCATTAATCATTCCCTTAACCTAAACATTTACCGAACCAAATTGGAAACCAGTTAATTTTAGAAAAAGTGAATCATTATCCACACGAAAGAAAATCTCTAAGCCATCTATTAATTAATCACCCTTCACTATAATTGACTTGTCTTCTTACGCGGCCCAAGGCCACCGATGAACTAATGACGTAAGCGGTCATTCACTTCAAGTCTGAAGACACTGGTGACACAGTGCTACGCCATTTATATGGATAATGCAACACTGTGTCTGCCGTGTCACATATTAAAACCGTTTGAGATTTTGTACAGTGGGCTTTTTCTTGTTTTTTTTTTTTAATAAGAATATTAGCAACCGAAATTACTAATATTCCCTTTAACCCCTCCAGCTAAGCTCAATGGCGATAGGAGTGGGTTCACGTCGGTAGTGTAATGGCCAGGATTCGAGCTCGGGACCTTTCGATCGTAAGGCCGCCTCCTTAACCACTAAGCTACCGACGTGTACATTATCCCCACGGACGGTATCCTTTTTTTAAGGGTTTTTATGACATGGTAACTAGGACCTTTATGTCAAGTCTTATTTTATTTTATAACACTTTTTTTTTTTTTTTTTTTTTTTATCTATGGCACGTCAATTTGACTTCACCTCGCCTGATGTTAAGCTGAAGGCAAAGTCCCATGAAAGAGGGTCACCATTGCAAACACGTTCAGTGCTACAATGGTGGCGCTCAGCTTGACGGCCTCATCAGATGCTTTTTCACGCCCCGCTTAAAGGACCCGGGACTGTAGGAAGAAGGAAACACGTGCGCCGGCAAGGAATTCCAGGACTTAATGGTACGGCAGAGAAAAGACTCACCGAACCGCTTGGTTCTTGATGGAATATTCTGTACCGTATGCGAGTGACACCTAAGCCCTGCACGCGTTGTCCTGTGTAGGAAAGGGGAGGGTGGGATTAGTTGGAAGAGCTCATCAGAACATTCACCATGGTAGAGACGGTAAAATACTGCCAAGGACGCAACATCTCTACGCATCTGCAAAGGCTCGAGGGACTCTGTGACCTCGGGACTCCCAATAATGCGGACCGCACGTCGCTGCAACCTGTCGAGAGCATCTAATAAGTACTTTGCGGAGCCATCCCAGAGATGCGAGCAGTATTCCACGCAGGAGCGAATTTGTGTCTTATAAAGAAGACACCGCTGCTCCGGCGTGAAAAAACGTCTCACTCTGTTCAGGACTCCGAGTTTACGCGAAGCTGTTTTGATGATGCTCTCGATATAGTTCTTGTTGTTCAGTTTGCAGCGCACGTCCATACCGAGTATATTGAGGTTATCCTGTAATGGCAGTGGTGTGCTCTGAAGAGTGGGAGGAGGAAGGAAAGGAGATGTCTTTGCTGAAAACGCGCATGCCTGCGTCTTCTTGGCATTGAACTCGACCAGGTTCTCAGATCCCCATTGGGAAACGTGATTGAGGATCCGGTCAAGCCCAGTGACAAGAAGTCGCCTCTTTTCCGCTATATCGGACTGCTTGGCCGCAGAATGTCCGTGGTAGCTCCCGTGTACAGTGCTATCGTCTGCATAGCAGTGGATGCTGCCGGTGGACAGCATGTCATTGATATGCAGAAGAAAGAGAGTGGGTGATAAGACGGACCCCTGCGGCACACCAGCATTTACCTGCAGGAACTCCGATGCTCGTCCATCACAGAGAACGCGAATACGGCGCCCCTGCAGGAAGCTAGCAACCCAATTGCACAGTCTAAGAGGCAGACCGAAGGCTGGTAGTTTGGAAAGAAGCGATTTGTGCCAGACTCTATCGAACGCTTTGGCGATGTCTAGGCTAATAGCCAGTGACTCACCATGCTTGTCCATAGCCTCACCCCAAAGATGGGTAACATACGCCAGAAGATCACCCGTTGACCGTTTCGGCCTGAAACCATATTGTCGGTCATTAATTAGGGAGTGATCCTCTAGGTGGCGCATGAGCTGTGTGTTGATAAGGTGCTCGAAGACCTTGCACAGCACTGAGGTGACGGCTATGGGCCGATAGTTGGCTGGGTCTGAGCGATCTCCCTTCTTGGGAATCGGCTGTACATTCGCCTCTTTCCACGCCGTCGGCACTGTACCCGAAATGTAGGAAAGTCGGTACAGCCGCGTGAGTATTGGAGACAACTCCGCTGCACATTTTTGAAGAACCACCGCTGGTATACCATCCGGACCACTGGCTTTCCGGACATCGAGTGACTGCAGTACTGCGCGGACATCGCGTTGCCTGATACGAATATCAGGCATTGCGTGGTCACTATTGGGTAGAGTCGGTGGCTGCATACCACAGTCGTCGATTCGGGAGTTGGCCGCAAAGAGATTAACCAGCAAATTTGCTTTCTCTTGCGGCTCATGTGCCAGGGATCCATCAGGGTTACGCAGGGGGGGCAGCGAAGGCTGGCAGAAGTTAGCTTGCACGGCTTTGGCCAGTCGCCAGTAGCCACGGCTGCCCGTGGGATGCGCTACTAGTTCTTGACCAACCCGTGCTATGCGCTGAGCATCTGCTCTGACAAAAGCCCTCTTGCAGACCCTAGTGGCTTTGTTGTACGCTGCCTTAAAGTACCCGATGTTGGAATCGTGCGTAGCGCGCGCCCTTACCCAAGCGCGATACGCAGACTGTTTATGCTGAACAGCCTCTGCGCATTCGCGCCCAAACCAAGGGCGCACTCCGCGGGCACCGGTGACATCAGTGTATGGGATATAGTACTCCATACCCAGACTGATCTCACCGACGACAGCAGTTGCACTATCCGATGGGTCCTTACCTTCAAAGCAGCGCTCAACCCACGGGATGGACGCAAAATAGTCACGCAGTCCATCCCAGTCAGCTGACGAGTAGTGCCAGAGACGCCGTTTTCCCTGCACTGGTCGTGAGGGCGCTATGATAGGCACCTTGGAACAGACCAGACAATGGTCGGAGTTGCCCAAAGCGGCTCGCACCGAGACATTGTACTGGTCTGGGTGGCTCGTCAGCTGAAGGTCTAGCAGGGAGGGTGCTAGGCCCGGCCCCCTTGGTATCCTAGTGACCTCGTGTACCAGTTGGGTCAGGCCGTGAGCCAGAGCAAACGCGTGGGCGGCTCTTCCCGCATGGTCTGTTTTGGAGGAGCCCAACCAGATTTCATGGTGGGCGTTAAAGTCCCCCAAAAATACCATTTCAGCGTTTGGAAACCGCTCCTGCGCATCATCTGCCGCCTGACTCAGATATTCAAAGAGTCGGGTTGTCTCGGCATCTCCAGTATGGGAACGGTAAAGGCACACATAGATTTGACTAGTACAGCCATGGTCTACGTGTACCCACAGGACAGAAAAGGATGGGTCCTCAAGGCAGCGCAAACGGCGACAACAAACATCCGCCCTAACAAACACGCATACCCCGGCTTTGGCACGGAAATTTTCCTCTAGAACATAGCCGGGGTAGAGCAGGTAGGTCGTGTCGTCAGGGCGGCATATTTGTGTCTCCGTCAGAAAGAGCATGGCTGGTTTCGCCGTCTCAAGATGTTGGTGGACGGCGTTGAGGTTTGCATGGAGCCCACAGATGTTAGTGGACTCCACCTCAAAAAGCGAGCTAGTGGGAACATGAAGAGCCGCTGTGTTGCCATAATCTCTAATATGCACTGCCATGGTAGAGGGTAAGAGAAGGCGTGAAAAAAGAGGTGATTGTCGTCGCAGCACCGCGTGACAAAGCGCGGGAGATTGGTTTTATCTGTGATTGTGAGGCATGGTGAGAGCCGATGCGCCGAACGGAAGGGCCCCCGTACCCCCCCGAATATGGTCGCCGGGGTCCCGTCCGGTCACCAACCGGCACGACGAACCATATCGGGATTATGCGCGGCCTGGTGAGGCAGCCTCCCAGGGTGGTTAGCCCCAGTTGGGCCCCTGTACTATGCCGCGGGCGGCCAGCGGCACCACCGTTTCTACGGGTCTCCCTGCTCGGCGGGTCGCCCCGCGCCATACCCACCAGACTACGCCAAGACCCACTGGTCCCACTAATGCTGCGACTACCACCACCTCTGCCCGGCTATGCACTTGCTGACCCCTGAACGCAATCCAACCGAGGTTGGATTACTATGGAGGGTTTTCCGCACATGTGCACGGTGGTACCCACCCGGTCGAAATTTATGACAAATTTGTGCCATCAAATTTCTACCACCAGTCTTTATTCACTGTTCTAGTTGGAATGATTGTTGATGATGATGGATGACGATGACGGATGATAGTTGCCCCAGTATAGCGGTGGAAACTTTACTAGAAGCTTTTCTAAGGGAAATTTTGACACTAACACGAAAAATCAAAATCCTACTAATATTATAAAGGCGAAAGTTTGTTTGGATGGATGGATGTTTGTTCCTCTTTCACGCATAAACGGCTGGACTGATTTGGTTGAAATTTGGTACAGGGGTAGATTAGAACCTGGAATAACACATAGGCTACTTTTTATCCCGGGAAAAGGTTCCCAAGGGTTGCGGGAACGGGAACAAAATTCCACGCGGGCGAAGCCGTGGGCATCAGCTAGTTCACTATAATATTCCACTTTCCTATAAGTCCGTTTGTCTAAGCTGTTTTGTCTAAAAGTCCACCATTTTTACACATAAAAACTCGAATTTACACCAAATATAGAAAATGCAACACAGGAGCGTTATGACACTTTTCGCGTTCCCGCCCAAACTCGGATGGTATCCGCAACTGCATATAATATGGCGGCGTACAAAATGTATTGCAGTAATTTCGAAATCTAAAAAGTTATACTCGTATTATTTTTGGACTTAAATTATAGACTTACATGTTGACCTATTTCGGGAACTTAGAAAAGAAAACTTAATATCACTTCAGTTTAGTTATTCATCTCTGCCAAAACAGGTGGAGGTGATTAATTCGGAGTCGAACCGACCAAAACGCACGCCGTCCATGAGTTTTTGATTGCCTTCGGTGAGATTATACAAGACTCTCTCACCCCTATCTCTCTCACCCCGGCAGACCTGGGGACATCTCTTTTAAAATGACCCTCTTCCCCTAATGTGGGGACCATGATATCCCCATCTAGCAGCTGGGTATGGGGTGGCACTTTGCGCCGCCTTCACCTCCAGACCTGCTCCAGCTATTCTTGGCATCTATCATTTTCATGTTGAGTATAATTGTCGTCCTGTAATAAATAATCTGGAAAATTGTATCATACTCTTATAGTCTAATTGTTGTTGTACCTCAGCGCAAGCATTCCATTACTGCTGCGTACATTGCACTCAAATACAATTTCTACTAAAAAAACTGGAATCCGTTCCGGTCTTGTATATTTATTCAATATGAAATCGATTCTGTCACCCCTACGAAATATCAGTTCGAAATTCAAATATGCAAGCGGTTGCGTTAGAATTACTCACGGAGTTAAATTAAGTAGAATTGCTGTGATTGGCGGAACCGATTTGTCTTGGCGTGACGTCACTATTGCGACACGTAGGGTTGGCACAGATATTTAAGTGTATGTTAATTTGACAATATACATAACGTATTCTAGGTAGGAAATGTAGGCATATATTTTAGTATTGAATAGTTTTTGTGTAGTCATCAGGCTAAAAGTTCAGATGGCAATTGGAAAATGTCGAAATTCAGCCGCGAAACTCATACACTGTATACGGTACAGAATATTCCATCAAGAACCAAGTGTTTCGGTGAGTCTTTTCTCTGCCGCACCATTAAGTCCTGGAATTCCTTACCGGCGCACATGTTTCCTTCTTCCTACAGTCCCGGGTCCTTTAAGCGGGGCGTGAAAAAGCATCTGATGAGGCCGTCAAGCTGAGCGCCACCATTGTAGCACTGAACGTGTTTGCAATGGTGACCCTCTTTCATGAGCCTTTGCCTTCAGCTTAACATCAGGCGTGGTAAAGTCAAATTGACGTGCCATAAATAAAAAAAAACTGGAAAAAGCAGACTCCGATGCAATAGTTTCAGATGTGACCGGGACTAACTCAAGTATGATGATGATGACTGGGTGGTATACAGAAAATCTGTCCCGGGAAATGCGATCTTACAGTTGCTAAGTTTTCATAATTTCATACTAGCAGATGTATGTCAAACTGTCAACATATAAGTACTTACCTACTACATTGTCCCAGATTCAACTTCTTCAACGAATGTCGTTTCTAATCGTTAGCACCTATGATCGTAAATATTTACATAAATACAGGTATAGGTTTATTATGCACCTAAGTTTAGACGGCAAGTAATGATTTCGTGGAAGTTAAATGTAACTACTGTCAAGTTTTTAACTATACTTATTCCTCGATACTCTCCAAGACGACATATTTAGCTGCAACATTTTCGATTAGGATTTTAATTTCGGCATACCCATTTTTTTACAAAGTGCCCGATTGGCGGCAATAGGCTCGCCCCCTATTACGTGGGGCGATATGGAAGTATTGTAGTTAAACCATGATCATTTTTACTCATACTTTAAATGTATTTCCACATGTACACTGGCTATGTCCGATGCTTCTAAGTGATAGTCAAACATCATTTTTAAAGACCATGAAAATAGACCTACAAAATAAAAATAAAAATTAGACCTATATTTAAAAAATGTTGGCCAATTTCTTTTGGTCGCGTTCCAAAATGCCCCGGCCTAAGAAGACTCAAATTGATAGAAAAAAATTGATTTCTAGGTGACACTGTGTATCTCTACTTTCCGGGGGCAGGATGGGGATATCGTGGTTTTCACACCTGAAGAATTAGGGAGATATGTCTTATCCAGAAACGATCTCGAGACAGCCGTGTTTGCGAGGGTCTTAGGCAATCTCATGCCCATTTGAAAACTAAGATGGCGTCCAGTTTCAATCGGCTCGAGTTTGACATAACTGCACGAAAAAAGTTACACTGTGTAATATGTCCTATTAATAAATATTATCAAAAGATATTAAAACATCATCATTATTTTAGCTTCATAAATAATATTACATGCAAATAACTTTGCGTTAGTGAACCTTGATGTGTCATTTATGATACTTAAGATGATACCGTTGCCGACCGCATACGACGACTGCATACGCATGTAGCAGAGACCGCATACCGTGAAATAGTGTCATTCTCCTCCAGACAATCATATCAGATGTCATTACCTCAGTCACTCCCTTCTTTGCCATATCTTCTTTCACATAATCCATCCATCTTTTTTGGGCCGACCTCTGCTCCTAGAACATATTCATACTTTGGACCTTTTTGTACAACATTACTATCATCTCTTCTCATAGTCCATACCACGACATACGTTACTTCTCCATTTTTCATTTACTGGTGCTACTTTTGAACTCATAGAGATATATGACAATATTGTATATTGATTTAATTCCCTGCGGCATCTTAAGGGGGCCGTTAACCCATGTCTAGGTTTAATATATGTTTAAAAATAAAAGCTCGTATAGACTTCAGAACGAATTGCGGAACTGTTATTCTTTATTTCTATAGACAATAATATGTGCTATCGGATGACGTGTTGTACATTACTTGTTAAACTTTGATACGCACAAACGACACCATTGAGAAACCGCAATGAATTAAAACAATAAAGAATATTAACACATTCATATCTATACCACGGTACGCTGAATCTGTTGCTGCGGTCTGCGGTCGGCTACAGAATCATACCTTTACTCGCCTTAAGCTTTTTAACATTTTGCGAAAGAAAATATCATCACACAAACTAATCAAAAACACTTGATATACATTAATAACCTATCTATAAACTCAGCAATAACTTATATACAATTTTGACATTCGATCAAATTTTTTTAACATTTCAACACAACATTCGATCGATCGTTGCAAAAGAATTATTTTGCAAATCTCTAGTCTAGTGTTCGGCAATAATGAATTGTTGAATACTAACAATGGGGAGAAAGATGCGACACGACACGACCACGGAACGACCACGAAACGGCTCGTGATCTATCGCTGTCCAGTAATTTGTGTAGACTGTAATTTAAGTGGCTGTTCGAATATTTTATGGCTTTGCTTGCTTCTACATGAATTCCGCAATGTAGTGTGAATATAGGTACAGTGGTCTACAAAAGTTCTTGGACAATTTGAAAAATAAACATACATTTATTGTTTGTTATCGGTGAGCAATAGTAGGTAGGTGTTGTCATTTACATAGGTCAAGTGTCACCTTGTAAATTACGTGTCCATAAATTACTTGAGGTGTTTTTTGAAATTTTCTGTCCCTGAATTTTATGAACTATACGTACAATATCCCATCATTCTTACAGTCGTCAAGTCAATATCATAACTATAATTATTATGTCACAGAATTACAATTATTATTTGTCTAGCCATTTATTTACATTATTGTATTATTATAACATTCACTAAGTAGTTAAATTTTATCACATTGTATGAAGTGAAGTCACTACATAACTACTAGTCTTGGAAGCTACTGGATAATAGATGTAATATAATTAAGTTTAGGCTACTACTTGCATGAGTTAACTTATTTTCTTATAAAGAAACAAGACATCGATAGTTGATTTTATTAAACACAATCTATGTCTATGTTATACCGCGATAACCTAGTGGTATGGGTAATGGACTGCTGAGAAAAGGTCTCGGGTTTGATCCCAGGTTTACCATGGCACACACCAATGACTGCGATGCTTTTCGAAGTTATGTGTGTATTTATCGCAGGTTTAAAAGTGCCCGGTTAATGGCAATAGGCTCGCCACCTATTACATTGGGACCTAAAATATAAACTGGCGAAATGTGGGTACTAGCACCTCTGCCTACCACTTCGGGGATATCGGCATGATATTATAAAAAAAAACCAACAATCTATGTTGCTTTAGTTAAAATACACTTAGCCTATCAAAGGATTATAGATTCTAAGGTGTCCAAGAACTTTTGGATTTCACTGTACATTTATAAAGGTATTTCACATCATGTGGTTCACGCCCATATAAATTAATTTGCCGCAAGGCCCGCAAGTACATACTCATTTGAAATTTTACCAGGTGAAACATATGTTACTTACCATAGTTATTACAAACATATTTCTATGCTATTATATCGTGTCCAAGATCCCCACGGAGTCCAATAAGTCCAACAACTGATCTAACTGCAATACTTGGATATCGCCAATAGGTTGTAGAAGTCATATGGCAGTCGCTCCACGAAAAATATGGAAGTTCTGCCGCAACAGTCAGTGAAAAAAACGGACTCAAGAAATCATTGCATTAGGTTTTTAAACTTTCCAATGAAGATAGTTTCAGCAATTACATAATTACATTAATTAGTGAACCAGAACGGCTGTGGTCGAGGAGGAAGGTGTACCAAACAAATGTAACCACGTCTGGCGTAATTACAGTGGTTAACCCGCCATCTTCATGACAAACAATGTGGAGTGAATTACGCCATAGCGTTTCGCATTCACTTTAGTAAACAACGTTTAGTTTTAGAATTTTATGCAGAAACACACCCCGTTTTTGCAACATTTTTCATTCCTGCTCCGCACTTGTTGGTCGTAGCATGATGTTATATACATATAAAACTTCCTATTTAACCATTCTATCTATTAAAAAAACTGCATCAAAATCCGTTGCGTAGTTTTAAAGATTTAAGCATACAAAGGGACATAAGGACATGAAAAATAGGGACAGAGAACGCGACTTTGTTTTATACTGTGTAGTGACTAACTCAGTTTCTGTATCCCGTTCCAAATTTCGAATTTAAAACTTATTGTTTCTGCATCCTCTTTCAAAATTCGAAACGCAAAATTCATTGCTTCGGCATCCCATTCCAAGTTCTAAATACAAAATTCATCGTTTCTACATCACTTTTCAAATTCGGAATTCAACATACAATCCCGCCTTACACTGGAACCGTGATATATAGTTATTTTTCATTTCTCTAAACAGTTGGTCTAGAAGCGTAGTCGAACATTACATGATGTTCATATACTTGAACGTGCTGCGAATTCTTTTTGAATACCTATGTTGTGAGTTGGTTAGGGTATTTGTGTTCTACGGAAACTTAATAAAAAAAATTGTTTATAATAAATAAATAAATGGTTATTCTAGGACAATCTACACAACTAGCTTGTGTTATGGGTTCTAGAATGAGGATAAACATACTTAGATACTTTTTTTATAATTACACACATATACCTACATAGAAACACCCAGACCAATACAAATATTTATATTCATGCACACAAATACTTGTACTGAGCGGGAATCGAACCCACGCCTCCTGCGTAGCCCAGTCGCGTTCACTACCGCCACACCACGGAGGTCGGTCGAAAATAAAAAATCCCATTTTGATAATATTTTGACGGCGAAATGTTTCGTTACATTTCGTATTTAATTTTTCTACCTACCTAAACATATTTATATAGATTTTAGATAGGTACAGTACTATTCGAACACATAATAATAAAATACCATATGCAATTCCATATAGTTGCAATCTCAAACACTTTACGAACGTCCATAAAATCTCGACGCTTGGTGAAATTAAGCAATTGTATGTTTGCGCTTAAACTACAGCTTTATTTGTATAAGGTCAACGAGTAATCTATTAGCTCTGTACCGGTGGTATTCATGGCTTGTGTAGATACCATTAATATGGTATTTATATAGCCTTAATCACTAGCGACGGTAATGAACCCGCGCCCCTATCACGTGGGAAGGAGAAACGTCGTAGGCCAGAGCTTATTGGAAAGATTTTGTACTGTCAATTAGAAAACCAATGAAAAAAAATGAAGCGGCGGTAGCTTAGTGGTTAAGGAGTCGGCCTTACGATCGAGAGGTCCCGGGTTCGATTCCTAGCTACACTACCGACGTGAACCCACTTTTAACATAAGCCATTGAGCTTAGCTGGAGGGGTTAAAATGAATATTAGTAACTTCGGTTGCTAATATTCTTTATAAAAAAAAAATTGTCTCTTGCTATGGCGGTACAAAATACCTCTTAAACCTCACCCTCCCCCTTCCCTCTATCACCTTTTCAAGAAGGGCATTACAAGGTTTTATAGGTTCGGAAGCACGAAAAAGAAAAGTGGTTTATGAATAGTTTATACATAATATATAGTATTTTAATTGTAAATCTATACTTATAGTAAAAATAAATTGCGAAATATGTTGTTGAACGCATAACTCGAAGATGAGTGAACCAATTTGAGTGTTTTTCATGTACCTATCATGCCTTGAACTCTAAGAAAGGTTTTTATGGAGCACGGGAACGGAATCAGAAGCTAGTAAATAATAACAAAAAAATCTATAAAAAGGCGTTCATTAAATTGGTCAAGAAGCTATTAGCTTTTAACGTTTAAGTACTTGTTTTACGCAGCCTATTTTGTATTTAGTCATTGTTCAATACATTGTAGGCAAACAATACAAAATACTTAAGTACTGTTTGGTGACCTAAGAACCTACTCACATGTAAGACCACAGATACTCATAAACTGTGCACAGATAACGTATCTGTGTCAAGTAGACGATACATAGTGCACATGCGCGGTAATTTAACTGTTTTGTTTAGGGATTTACTTAAATAACGGAACTTACCTGAATGCCAACGAGTGAAATTAAACACAGAACATAACATAAACACACGCCTGTGTCACCGAAGGGGTAGGCAGAGGTGCTAGCACCCATATTTCACCAGTTTATGTTTACGTCCCAATGTAATAGGTGGCGAGCCTATTGCCATTAACCTGGCACTTATAAACCTGCGATAAATACACACATAACTTCGTAAAGTATCGAAATGTCATTGGTGTGTGCCATGGTAAAACCTAGGATCGAACCCGAGACCTCGTCTCAGCAGTCCATTACCCATACCACTAGGCTACCGCGGCTAAGAGTGAAATTAGTCTATTTATAACCATAGAAATAATAAATGTGATCATTACAATCTTCCTAGTCAAATTAGTTTAAAGTGAATTTGAGAATAATGGGAGCTATACACATTTGGCAGTGGGCGAGGAACATAGCAAGAAGAGTTCAATATATAAAAAAAAACATTTCACGGTTCATAATGTTCATATACTGTCACTTCCTCAAACAAACTTCGTTCCTCTATGGTCGTGACTAGGGTTTAAACATATGCCAGTAACTACAATGCAAACGCATTACGAAACTCCTTTATTGAAGTTGATCACAAATAAAAATAAACCTGTCTTCTATACAAATCTATGGTTTGCCCTAAAAGTACGAACAACACAATACTGTTTCTAAATAAAGTAAAACTTGAACAGTGGAACAATTATAACAATAGAGCATTGATATTAACTACAAAAAGAAAACCATTATTCAGTCGAAACACACATCGGTACAAACTGAAATAAGACACCTGAAAGCGACTTTTTTTTATAATATCACGCCTATATCCCCGAAGGGGTAGACAGAGGTGCTAGCATCCACATTTCGTCAGTTTATATTAAGGTCCCAATGTAATAGGTGGCGAGCCTATTGCCATTAACCGGGCACTTATAAACCGCGAATAATGGATTTCACCAATAAAAATTATTTAGGCGAATTCAACTGCGCTGTACTATGCTAAGAGTAATAGCAACGCGGTAGTGGTGATATGCCTCATTATTCGCCCATAATGACGCAAGGTGTCTTATCTTATCGTATCTCATGCTCTGGAGCTTTTGCGGACATTTCAACCCCATTTGATCCTTTGTGTCGACCGCATCCTGGCCTCAAAGTTAGAGGAGGGATAGTCCGCTCTATCATGTTGGCGATTCCTCTTAATTGCAGGGGCCTGTAATCCTCTAGTTGGGGGTAACCCCTCCCGAGTAGATCCATTCGATGTCTTCCTAAGGCGTGACACTCAAAATTTCACTTAAGTGCCTTTCTACTTCTTAAAATGATATCTGCAACAAAATGACGGCAATTATGCCAGTTTTTAATAAATATTATTTTATAAAAAATCATTCTTCTCATAATTTATGTTAATTCACTGGTAATACAATTTTAAGATGACCAAAAAGTATCAGTTTTTTTAATAATTAATATATCTTAATTCTTTTTAAGTTGTCAAAATATGATGTAGAGGCTTTTGCGCACCTACAAAAGCAATTGCCTCATCCCATCACAATGGAGAATAAATAATTCAAATGTCAAATGTTTTAATTAAATTATAAACCTTGAAATCTGATCAATGAGGTCTTTTTACGTAAGAAATGGTTTAAATCGAAACAATGATTACTGAATGGTTTCCAATACGTATACCTCTTTATGCGAATATCGTAAACTTTGGAATTTAATCGATTCGGTTGTTTAGAACGAATGAGTATTGAACGAATGAAAGATCAAATATTTTTTAGAATAATTTGAAACCATAAAATGTTAAAACTATAACTTCAGTTACAGCTACTGAAAAACAGCGGCAATATTAATGACGTAGATAGACCCACAGATTCCTTCATTACCGCGTAATCGAATTTTAAATGTAATGTCAGTGGGAGTAACTTGTGATTTTAGGGTAGAACTTCAACTTCAACTTTCAATAGTGGCTTTTGTGAGAAAACACCACGATTTCGCCAATGTCAATTGTGTCAGAAAGACAAACTGTCGAATGAAAACGTTTAAAACGGTGCCGAAAGAAATAATTTAGATAAATCACAATCACGACAAATTGTGTGTGATGAACGAAAAAAACATTGACGTCACTGCAATATAATATTTCTGTCAAAGTTGTCAATTTGTTTTATAAGAAAAAGTTTCAGGGTTCATATTATTATCATAGTGTTCAAATCCACTTACCATCTTACGACTTAAAAGGCGGGGATGACAAGCGTTCCCCCCTCACGAAGATTAAGGACATGTTGGAGGAGACTAGCAAGAAAATGAAGATCACGTAATATTGGGTGAAGACTTAGCGCTTCCAGTAGCGCGGTACAATGGTTGTTTAGGGAGTAATGCTTGTTAATACCTATTGTATTGTAACTTGCTTGCTCGAGGTAATGGTGAATTGAAAATGTGAGTACGTGATTTTGAATTTCGTATGGCAATAAGTTTAATATTTTGCCAAGTGTAACGTTGACCTTATTTGCGAGTAGTAAGGTGGCAAGTTTAATACTAAATGGTTTCTTTTATTTGAGTAGGTAGTTTAGAAAATCTATTCATATTATTCACTCTGTTACTTTCTCGCGTCTAATTTTTTTTTTTTTAAATACGTACTTCACTCGCACACTTTTTTCCTCTAAGGATAACTTTATGGTTGGAGTTTTAGCGGGAACGCGAAAAGTGTCATAACACTCCTGGGTTACATTTTCTGTATTTGGTGTAAATTCGAGTTTTTATGTGTAAAAATGGTGGAGTTTTAGACATAATAGCTTAGACAAACCGCACAAGTGTAGGAAAGTGGAATATCGTAGTGAATTGTGATTTTTCGTGTTGGTGTCAAAATCTCCCTTAGAATAGCTTCTCGTAAAGTCTCCACTACTTTACTAGGGCAACTATCATCCGTCATCGTCATCATCATCATCGTCATCATCAACAATCATTCCAACTAGATAATTAATATGATTATATAGAATTACTTGAAACTGGCAAATACTCAAGGAGTGAGCCATATCGAAGAAAAAAAAAACTTTATGGTTTTTATACGAACGCGCTTGGCTATAGGTAGAAAAAACTCGATATCGTCGAAAGTTACGTAAACTATTATAATCATTGATGTATAAGGGGGGGGATGGGCCCTACCTACAAAACGCTGTGTCCTACCTACGTTCCATTTTTATGAATGGACGTTTTACTACGTTAGTGCTGTGCCTTTTACTATCGCAGAAGTGGTCGATTTACGTATAGGTACTAATACGATTGGGTTTACTTATCTTTTAACATGTATTAACTTAACAAGACCGGTAACATGCTACACTCATGAGGTAATATTATAATTCTTATTTTTATTATAATTTATAGATTTCTTACTATTCCAAATGACTTTTATTTTTTATTGAATCATACACGTAAACACAACAAAACACAACTGGGACCGAGATAAATGCAATATTCTCTTGCACTTCATGCATTTGCACTACTTACTAAGAAGTCATGCCGTCACACACACAAAAACCGTTTTCAAGCTGCACGTTTCAATTTTCGAAATCAAATATCTTCAAAACTACATATTTGTGTTAAGAAAATTCACTTTAGCAATTCTTCATAATCATTATGGATATTAAATTTTAAATAAGCAGTCATCGGCCCATTGTTCGTCGATAAATCTTTTTTTTGAAGTACGTCACTAGTATGTTAGTTGTAGTAAAAGACTAGAAAAAATTATGAATGACGGGGCGCAAAGCATTCATAGATTTTGGTGACCTTGGCACGCTGTCCTTCTTTATACTGGTGCGTTAGGGCCGCCCTGTGATTATAATGTTGTCTATTTCGACAGCCATGGTCACAAAGCAATGGGGATGAAAAACCAACCGAAACGTCCGGATCAATTTTTAATAGCATGATATTTCAAAACCGAAAAAGATCGAGGGAATTACTAACCCTGATTTGGTAATGGCAAATATAACAACAATGGATTGTTATATTTCTATAGGTTACCTATCTTAATCCCGAATTTTAATATTCCGAATATCATAATCCAGAAAACGTTTGGCCATTTATTCATAATCCCGGTTTTCCAAATTCCGAAGTTTTATTTGCCATACAATCGCAACTCCGAATTTCATTTTCCTATTTATTCATTTGTACGACGTTTTATAATCCAGACGAACGAATTCCAGACACACGAAATCTAAATGCACAAAATCCAGATGACCGTAATCCATATGCACGAAAGCCGAATTTTTAAAACACAAATTTTTGAAATGCAGTTTATTGATATCCAGACAAACAATATCCAGATTTTTAAAAATGAATCCAATGGAAAAATTACAAGGTAGGTACTTAACCTTAACCTGACTGTAATGGACAAGTAAAACAATAGCGAGTCGGTTCAGTTCTAACCTAACCTAACCTGCTGAGTTCAATTTCACACTTAAACCTATCTGTAATAGGCAACTAATATTTCTAAATCACTTGCTGTAGGTACCTACCCAATAAATGAATCGTATAAATTTACTGAGTTTTACTATACCTGTATATAGTTTAGATGGAAAACGATTGTATGGCAACCAAATAAAAAGATTATGAAAATTTGGTAATAGTTTATTTGGAAAATGGTACGATGGGAAACAAAAAAAAATATTCTGAGAATCTGGTATAACTATATTTGGATTATGACACTATGGAAAACAAAAAAATACTATTTGAAAATTGGGTTTTAGTGCACCTGGAAATTGATTCATCTGGGAAATGAAAAACGGAATTATAGAAAGTTGTCATTCATTACATCTGTCTTTTAAAAGTTCTACCAACCGTTTTCGGGGTTTTAAGATTCGGGTAACAGAAATTCGATATTTCAATAGGTTACCATTTCTATATTGTAATCGAATTGAATTGTGAAAACCAATAGTAATGATTTTATGTAATCTCTACATAATAAGTGATCTTCTAATATTTCCAACTCATTAAATATAACTGGCAGCAATTTTAATCTGAAGTATATTGATTGAGTTGATAGGTCAATATTTTTGGTTGTTCTGACCTAAGCATATGCCAGATCGAGGACATTTTTAAGAAAGAACAGGTCAAGAGACGAAGCCGGCAAACATGTATATACTTAAATAATGGAAGTAGCCTAGTGGTATGGGTAATGGACTGCTGAGACGAGGTCTCGGAGTCGATCCCAGGTTTACCATGGCACACACCAATGACTTTTAGATGCTTTTCGAAGTTATGTGTGTATTTATCGCAGGTTTATAAGTGCCCATCACATGCCCACTACATTGGAACTTAAAACATAGACTGGCGAAATGTGGGTGTTCTGCAGCACCTCTGCCTACCCCTTCGGGGATATAGGCGTGAGTTTATGTTATGTTATGTTATGTTAGAAAAACCTAAAGGCGTAAGAATTGTAGCAAGTAATCTCTAACTATCCTTTTTGAAACTCTAAATATGCTGTCTATTTTATTCAATTTAATATTGAAAAGGTCCATATCGGAGATGAACCCACGACGATTCCCTATCAGGTGTGAGTGCTTTGACAAACTGAGCTACCAGGCTTCGTCTAAAGATCGAAATTTCCCTTTACGTCTGTTGTATCATGGGTTCTAGAATGCGGATAAACATACTTAGATACTTTTTTTTGTAAATAGATACATATTATACATAGAAAGACCCATACCAATGCAAATATTCATATTTATGTACACAAATATTTGCACTGAGCAGGAATCGAACCCACGCCTCCTGCGTAGCAGTCGCGTTCACTACCGCCACGCCACGGAGGTTGTCATTAAGACGTAATGATGCTTGGCTTTACCCTCACGTATGCATTATGCAATATCATTCACTCTACTGTCGTTATTTACATCACAAGTACTTACTAAACATATTTCTTGTGTTATTGCTTTATTATGAGAGACGAGCCTAACAAGGCTTGTGATTCAAACTACAAAATGTCTGAAGAATTACATAATAAGTATCTGGAATCAAAATGGCATGAATAAGTTGCTTGTTAGATGTTTTGATTCTATTATTTCATATTTTCAAGACAAAATAGACGACGACGTGTAACGGGATAAATGCTTTTTGACTTTGTTCATTTAATTAAAATATAATGACAACCTTCGTGGCGTGGTCGTAGTGAATGCGACTGCTACGTAGGATGCGTGAGTTTGATTCCTGTTCAGTGCAAATATTTGTGTGCATGAATATGAATATTTGCCTTGGTCTGGGTGTTTCTATGTATAATATATATGTATTTACAAAAAAAGTATCGAAGTATGTTTATCCGCATTCTAGAACCCATAACACAAGCTAGTTAAACTATGCTTATCATGGGTCTAGATGGTGTTGTGTAGATTGTCCTAGAATAATTATTTATTTATTTATATAATAGATAAAATTATATGCACGAATCCAAAACTTGCTAAAAACGCGCTCTAAATGCACAGTACGCATTTTTAGGTCGTCTTGAGGATAGCACGAAGTGAAATGAAGGTGGACGAGCTAAAATCTATTAATCATAGATAATTAAGGTATCAAAACGATCCACGCGTGCGTAAAATAAAGTCTAGTATTTGTGAAGAAGCTAATCAAGTCTGCTACCGAATTGACCTTTGATTAATTAAATTTGGTGCTATTTAGCACTTAATTTCGAGTTCAAGTGAACATCTCTTTCGTAAACCTCTCGAACGATATTTATGAATTTGGAATTGATATAAATGTATAACAATGAGCTTGACTTAATCGAACATCAAAATCCTTGATAATAATAATAACAATCTTTATATACTTGCAACAATCTTTATATAATAGCTTGATATTCTGTACTTTGCACATACATAGATAATATATATTGTAATGAGGTATACCTATTGAATGAATTGAATATTTTTGGACATCCTACTGACGTGAAATGGTCACCCCGATCGATAAAGTATTATTGGAATTGATTTATTATGGTAATCGTAATAATAAAAGTTTATCGAGTTCATTCGTTTTATCACAAGACATAAAATATGACAGAGAATGTTCACAATCCATCTGTTAAACATGATACTTCAATTACTGGACTTTTACTTAATTTTTCAAGAAATAAAATCTCGACGGGATGAAAACATCGTTTATTAGGCGGCATTAGTACCAGTGAGAGCCAGTTAAACTAAAAGATTGTGCACATGTCTTACGCCGGAGAAATAATGTGTGAGTAGGTATATGTAATTGTAAATAACATGATCGTCGTAACACTGATCATAATAATAATCTAATACGTTATGTTTATCCGATCATGATTAAAAGATCAATCAATCAATTTGTCAATCGCATTTCACTGCAGGGCTCTATCAATGTCAGGCTTTGGGTTTACTGTTTCCTCGCTGACCAGACTAGTTGGTAGGTACGGTACGGTCATCTGCAATAATATGTATACACTTTGGAACCTTGTCACAATAATAAATGACAAGTCAACATTATGATATGAAACGGTAAAATTCGACAAGTTTAATGTGAAAAAGTTCTAAAACGTATACTTATTATGGCAGGTGACTATACGGGAGGGTTTTATTTCGAGTTTTCTTCTTTTTCAGTGATATTGTCTGTGTTTTCCGTTAGTATTTTCGAAATAAAGACAAACATGATAGGTAACATGAGCCCAGGGGGACAGTAATCATATATGTTACACTATCCGAGCATGAAGGGCAGGTTTGATTCCCGCGCGTGTCGTTTTACGTAACGCTTCCGTAACAAACTACTGTTGCATAAAATATTTGATACAGATTTATATTTTCACAAATATGATTATAGAATACAGATTTATGTTTTCATTTGAATGCATTCATCATTCTCACAAAACCAATCCTGGGGCCGTTCAAATATTACGTAAACAGATTTATTACGATTATTTACCCCTACATCCCCCTTGTCAACAAAAGTAAGCGATCCCTCCCCCTATGCGTAAATAATCATTTCACAATCATAATTATAATATTAAAAATAAGTAAAATGATTTAGGGTAGAGATTAGATTTTACTGAAACAGTATTTAACGTGCAAAATTCAGCATTTCGTTTTCAAGCTAAGACAATGTGATGGTTGCCATTCGTATAAAAAGTAAATAACTAACGATTACGTAATCATCATCTAGACTTTCCAACCCCCATGTCATCCAAAATAAGCAAAACAAAGACCCCCCCCCCACCTACAATGCCTACGTAGTGACTGCTGTTGCAGTCTGCGGTCGGCTACGGAATCATAACTTAATCAAAAACGAATTCTTGTCGATAAACTGAGACGGGCCTCTTAAATATAATGAAAATTATAACTACGAGTATTATAGGTAGAACACCAAAATAGCAAGCACTCAGCAAATTGACCTATATTTACGCCACAAATGCTTCTCATGAGAAGGTCTTTTTGCTGCGTGCTCGCTGCTTTGGTGCGGCTGCCCTAAGACTTCAAACAGAGGGTCCATATGCATCTAAGGTCCCGAGACTGACTCTCAGATGAAGAAAAGATAATTTTACCGCGTTCGCGGTAGCCTAGTAGGATGGGTAATGGACTGCGGAGACGAGGTCTCGGGTTCGATCCCAGGTTTTACCATGGTACACACCAATGACTTTTCGAAGTTATGTGTGTATTTATCACAGGTTTAAAAATGCCCGGTTAATGGCAATAGGCTCGCCACCTATTACATTGCGACCTAAACATAAACTGGTGAAATGTGGGTGCTAGCACCTCTGCCTACCCCTAGGCGTGAGTTTATGTTATTGTTATGTTATGTTCAATTAACCTTATTATTAAAACGAACATGTTGAGAGAAGCAATAATACTATGTATGCTGAACACGTAGTTATAATAAACGTGCATCTGTTATGTGTGATTAGAAAGTTAGCCTAGCCATCTATTCTTATATACCTACCTAGCTAACTAGTGGTACCTACAGTAGCCAATGATATTAGCTTAACACATCCGCGGTAGCCTAGTGGTATGGGTAATGGACTGTTGAGACGAGGTCTCGGGTTCGATCCCAGGTTTACCATGGCACACACCAATGACTGCGATGCTTTTCGAAGTTATGTGTGTATTTATCGCAGGTTTATAAGTGCCCGGTTAATGGCAATAGGATCGCCACCTATTACATTGGGAACTAAATTTAAAACTGGCGAAATGTGGGTGCTAGCACCTCTGCCCACCCCTTCGGCGATATAGGGTTGAGTTTATGTATGTATGTTTTATGTAAAAATTGCTAAATCCGTATTACGAAATTTCACTGCCGCAATTTTGTATGAATCTAACGAAAAAGCAACATTTTAAGGCTAACCAACATAACTATCGTGATGGACGTCATATTAAACATAATCATTGTCCTATCAACTATTACTGGCAGACATCACCTAGGTCATTAGCTTAACTATTACCTATTCTATGTTCAAGTCATAAAACTTGCAATTTGTATGCGAAAAAGCTCAGAATTTACGTGTTTTGAATTCATCATTTTGATGTAACTGTGTGCAACGGTTCTGTTAAATTTATATGCTAACAAATTACATCTCAAATCCTTGTAATAAATATATAAACGAAGAACATAGACCGTACGTTCTTTTGAATATAATTGCTTAATACTCGTACATGAAGTGTTATGCAGATACATATATTGAACCTATACCCACTGCTCCGCTCGCTTGGCTGTCGGTTCTCGCGACCTAAGCGCAAATCTCTGTAACTTAAATTCTATATTACTAATTATAACTCTGGTTCTACTTAACCGATTGCAATCAAACTGCAATCGACCGTTCAGTTATTTTTGTATCCATCGTGGACTACATAAACTTTTTACAATTATATAATAGTATAGATAGATAGAAGATAGGTGTAGTTTTTGAATTAGTATGACACTTAACAAACTAATTCCGAGATGCATAGCATAACATCCTCTTATTTATAATCAAAACGTAGGTATTGTAAATCATCATCGATTCCTCATAACCGATTAAAGTATATAAAGACGAAGAAAGTAATCAATAAATTTGTTCTCATTTCAGTGGCCGGGTACGAGTCAGACCGTGAAGAGTGGAAGAGCAGCCGATCTCAGTTCTCAACGACAGCCTTCGATAGCCTGGCAAGACCAACGAAAATGGCAATGGCACTCACTCTACGGAAACCCCAAAGATTGGAGCCGGTGCCTCAGTATTATCGACTACCGACTGAACAAAAACCAAAACTGACACCGATGCCGTTCCGACCCAACAATTTCATCCAAAGACCACCGCGGCTACCACGACCAAATACAGACATGAAAAGGAACCTACTAAATACAGATCATCGGAAATTTACATCACTACAAAGCCTTGAAATACCTAAGAAATTAAGTGAACCGAAGAAGAACTATTCAAATATCTCTCACCGAATAACCGGCCTGACGAATAAATTAAGGGATTTAGGTAATCCAAGTAATACGATCGGTAGATTCAAAGCTCAGTCCCACGGTGATGTAGCTAATTTAAAGCCTGTGTTAAAGACAGGTCAAGATGGGGCAAAGAGGTCTGTTGTTAGAACTTGTAGTGCTGAACCACCAAAGAAAGTCACGTTTAGCGCATTTGCTACCGTCCAAGTTGTGTAACATAATTATAACTTGGCAATAAAAAAAATATTGCTCTTCCTCTCTGCTCTGCACGCATGCGTAGTTAGCGCGAGTCGGTTAGCAAACAAGCATACATACAAGCAAACATACAAGTGAAACTAATAAAAGCGTATTAAAAACGGGCAAATTTTGCTTTCATAGATGACTTGTACGTTTCATTATTAAAGTTTGCCTTAGTTTCGTATACATTTTAGTATTTTGTGGTGTTATAGTAAGTTTCTCGCCATTTTAATCATATTAATGGATATTAGTGAGATCAGATGTAGTTCTTTGATTATATCTAACACACTAATCCGAGGACTGACTGATTTAAGAAATATTATGCAAGGATAGTTTGTAAATATGTCAGGCAGACATTACTTATATTGTAAAATTAATGTGTAATGGCGGTCAGGCCGGGAACTTTGTGTAAATACGAGTATATTTTAAAATGACGTTGTCAAGAACGCGTAATTTTATGTTTAGTTTCATTTTCAGAACATTAGGCCAATAATAAGAATCTTCATTTATTCTGGTTGCATCAATCTCATCGGGAGAATCAAGTTTTGTATAATTGTCGTCATTATCATGGTAATTCACATTAATATGAGAGACATTGGGATATTTTTTCATGTTTGGAGTTTCCTTTCGGATATTCCGGTTCTATATCAATTTAATACATGTTAAGTATTCCAATATCTCTTGTAGTACCAAGTTTTGTATTTTTGTCTATGTTAAACTCTTCAGTACCTTATTAATATTATTCGATAAAATAATGTTATTCATAAATAAGATTAGTTTGTCTAGTGGCTCCATCAAATTCATCCATTCAATTTCTATCAAGTAATTTGATTCTGATCTGACTAGTGATATCACTATGTACCGAAAAAATAAAATTTAGTTTTCATCTTGAATACCTACAGTTTGTTAGGGGAACAATCTCGAAGCAAAAGGCATCTAGTTTTATTCTGGATATACTAAATATTGACAAAAATACTGGCGATTCTGTATTTCAAAAACCCAAATCGTATTTCATTTATTTTTTCTTAAATAAATAAAATAAAATAAAATTCGAATAATTTTTATTATTGTCTTAGTCAAGCTAAGTGAAACAATAAATTTATGAAAACACTTTATCTTGCATTATGGCGATATTTGTATTTTTCGTATTGATGCTTTTTTATGAAATTATTGTTTCATTTAGTTTTATTGGTGCACCCTGAGTACTATCAGGTGCCTTCGACTTCGGGACCATTTCTCTAACATCCGTAAATACATTTACAACTAATAAATTACCAAATATTTGTTTTAATCATAATATCAATCAAAAATGTAATCAAAACTAATTTCAAATTTTATAAAATCATCACTGTTCATTAATGTATTTATATATCCTAAATCATTTTGTCGTAATTTGATATATAACCCTTAAAGTGTATGGTCCCCTATCATGATTTTGTATGAAATGCCACCAATCTTTGTGTGAGAGATTGTTGTAGGTCAGTTTCAAGTAAAAATGGAAATTCGACAAAGTATTTATGTTGTTAATTATTTATTCTCAACGAATATATATTTATACTGTAGCAACAGTAAAGGCTTCAAAATGCTGGCCAAAAGCTCGCAATTTCAAATGTATTCTAATACGATTTTTATAAGATGTAATATCTTTGCGCTTTAGTTATTTTATTGTATTGCTTTTATCCGTATTTAGATTATATCTCTTGTGTATTTTTTTTCAGTTCATTTTTATTATGTATTATCGGGTCTTTGCAGTATGAATTTACAAATGTCAAATTTTAGGTTTCCTTTCCACTAAAGATTTGATTACTTGTAGCGAGCTTTACGCAGCTTAGCAAAATCCCATTAGTTCTACCGTAGAACTGTTCAGTAGAACTAGTGGGAACAAAAATAACAGGCTTGTTAAATTTCTTTAAACAAATTTTCTTCCTTTTTTTCTTTATCGAATAGTCTCGACCACTCTAGCCAAAGCAAAATCGTACAAAATAAATCGCATATCTCATCCGAATCACATTCACACAGCATTCGATATTATTCCATACAATCAAAGTGTGCTGTGTGTGCCACGATCTGCGGTGGAAAGCCAGCCTGTTTATTTTTTTATTTTTATTTCTTTTATTTATTTATTTATCACACTTAACAGATTACAACCAACAAGAAATACATGTAATATAAATGTATTATAATGACTCCAATCAAATTGGTATTGTCTAAAATGTATGCAACCATTAGGTTGATGTGTGTTGAGATAGTAATGTGATTAAAAATTTTCTTATGTGGTAACCTAGTCTTCAAAATTTGTATTTTTAAAATTTGCGTATAAAAATGTGTGGTAAACTTTCTTACTAAATGTATACCTTGTGTAAAAAACTAATTCTTTTGAACGTAAATGTAATTTGTATTGTGTATAGTTAGTAATTCTATGAATATTTTTTAAAATTTTTGAAAGTGTTTGAATTGTATGTTAATAGTTTCCTAAGTATCAAAATAGGGTAACGTAAATGTAAAAACTTGTAAAATTTGTTCTAATTAATATAAAAGTCATAATAAAATTATTTCGTATAATAATTATTCGTATAGAATTCTTCGAATAAGATTATTCAGTGTGCATTAATAATACATGTTTGATTTATTTTTGTTGTTATAACTTGTTTCAGTTTAGGTATTGTTTTGAAAAATAATAAAATGTTTGTTTATGAAATTTCATTTTTATTTTTTTCGTCACCGTATTTTAGGACAGCTTTGAGAAAACTATCGTCACCATTATAAAGATTGCATTTGAGCTTCTTAGCAAAGGACAGCCTGGGTGTGCCGTTTTAGTTGGTTCGAGTCCGACATAACCGTAATAGTCTAGGGGCGGGCGATTTCCAGATGAAAAATACAGGGCTTGAAGTTCGTGCTTCTTTTTCTTACTTTTCTTTCTCCGCTTCTCATTATCTTGGCAATGGCAGTAAGACCGTTAACACGTATGTCATTCTATACGACGTCATCCACCATGCTTTGCTTCAAATTATCGAAATTAAAATAGGTAGGCAGATAAGTATATGCCAAGTGTACATTTTGATAAGAGAGTTCAAAAAATGGATCAATCGTTCCACACACGGTAAGAGGTATAATTTAGAAATATTCTTAAAAAAATGTATACTAAACATTTTTTTAAGAATATTTATAAATTATACTCCTAACCCTTCCTAGCTAAATTACTTATGAACTTGAACTCGGACTTTTTATCGTAAGGCGGAATTCTTAACCATTAGACTACTGATGCTTTGTGTTGTGAGGCAAAAGATGACGAGAATCGACAATCGAAAATCGCTCGACGACGTCTGGCCTCCGACCTACCACTCCTAAAAGATAACACCGTCTCGCAATGTGATCTCACCTTTATCCATTACCTAACAATATAATCATTATCCCAAAATGAATGGCAGGGTTATCGTATGAATAAAAAAAACAATCATTCTTTTGCAGCCAATGTATTTTCTGTCTCGCCTTGCTCAAGCAATTAGAAAGAGATGCAACAAACATGCATAGTGTTCGTGCACTTCGTCGCATAAAGATTATCGTGTTTTGAATTACTTTTTTTACGTTCAGTCGCCAGTGTTGAAGCCGCCATCGTTGTATTAGGTGAGTAAAGTAATGTGTTTAACACGTTCAACGCGGAACGAGATCTTTTAGGTCTCGTTTGTGTCGTTTCAGTATCGCGCAAGTGAATTTCTATGTCCGTCCCGTTTTGGCAAATAATATTTCTATATGTTTCTTTACTGATAGAGTGAGATAATTATTTTTTTTGGCATTATGTACATTGGATATAATATTTTTATGAATAAAAACGAACGAGATCTGATAGGTCTCGTTGCGACCAAATAGTAAAATTAGGCGTCTAATGCGGAACGAGAACTAAAGGATCTCGTAGCAATCTCGTGCGAATCTTATCAAGAAAATAATTAGTGTTGTGTCAAGTTTCGATGTGTGCATGTCAATTTCGCTATAATCAGGATGGATAATATAACGAATCGCAAAAGATGTCGAAAAATTTTGGAACTTTCCTTTAGCTCTTCCGAAGAACCAAATAGGGAAAATGAAAATAATCGATCTCCAAAATCTTCATCTCTATTCCGGAAAGTGTAATTCAAGCACCAAAAAATGAGACTGGTTCTATAGATGCTTCAATGGGCAATAATGATACTTTGCCATTAATACCATTGACTGGGGGTAACTCTACTTAAATATGATTACCCTCGATGAGTCTTTTGATGAGCAAAAGATATCTAATCTACTTAATACACCAAAAAGCACTAATCGCACTAATAGACCAAAACTAAGTCTAAACTGGTCTCTAAGTAAAGTCTCTAATACCTTACTATAATAAATAATTCATCGTCGATAATGTTGTTTGTCTTATTGTTTCCCATCACTATTTTTTATCTAAACGAGATCTAAAAGTACTCGCATTTACTTGCTATCTAGTGCGGAACGAGATCCAAAAGTTCTCGTTTTTTTATTTTGTAAATTTTACAGTATTGTTTTGAGATAACTCGAGGCGGCGAAAACCTACTGAAAGATCTGATCATCCTCTACGTGCACATACAAAAATTTTTCAAAATTATTCAAATTTCATAAAAATATTGGGGTTTGAAGTGACTAAGTCGTACGAGATCTGTTGGATCTCGTTGCGTCATTCCTGATGGATCACAACGAGAACTCTTAGATCTCGTTGCGTCATAATAACTAGATACATAAATGAGCTTCCGCGTTGAACGTGTTAATAAAGTGTATTCATAAGTATTTATTCGAAGTTATATTTTATTAATATTGGAGGTAATTACAACTTATTCTAAAATATATATAAAATTTTATACCTACAAATAGATACAAAATATTTACAAAAAGTAAAAATAAAAAAGTGGAGAGTAGTTAATTATTAAGTTACAAGCTAAATTAAGATCTCAAGACCTTTTTATTTTTGTCTGTTGAACCTTTTTCGAAAATACCCTTATAGGAGAATCTAGGCACGAGTTGTGGACCTAAAATGTGTTCGAAAGAAACTCAATACTTTGGGACTGTCTTTAGCAAGGGGTGTATAATGGAAGAGCTATAATAAATAATAAATATTTTAGGACAATCTACACAACGCCACCTAGACTCATGGTAAGCATAGCTTAACTAGCTCGTGTTACGGGTTCTAGAATGCGGATAAACATACTTAGCTACATTTTCTTTGTAATAACATACATATTAGTACATAGAAACACCCAGACCAATGCAGATATTCATATGCATGCACACAAATATACACTGAGCGAGAATGGAACCCACGCGTGTCATGTCTACTATCGCCACGCTACGAAGGTCGTCAAATAGGGTTGCTGTCTTTAGTTAGTGGTGTATTGTAGACGAGCTGTAATCCACCAAACATAGATCATATCAAAACAACACGCACGCGATAGAGCCTCATTTCTCTCGCGACATAAGTCCAAGATCCGTGCCGATAGATATACTTAACTACATTTGAGGTTTAAAGTGGTAATGGACTGCTGAGATGAGGTCTCGAGTTCGATCCCAGGTTTTACCAAGGCACACACCTATGGTTTTTCGTTGCTTTTCGAAGTTATGTCTGTATTTAAAGCAGGTTTATAAGTTAATAAGACTCGCCACCTATTACATTGGGACCTAAAACCCATTCGGGGATATAGGCGTGAGTTTATATTATGTTATGCTATGATATTTTATATGTTTATAGATTATATTGATAAATCTGTTGTGTATTTGTTTGTTCAGCACCATGTCTCTGGTAGCGCAAGCCTTCACGACCAGCAGGATCGTGCCTGACGTCATCCCGTCGGCACCAACTGTCAACATTGAGGTTAGAATCTATATTTTTTCTGTAAGCGGCACCCAGACTCTGAGGCTTTGTATGCGACCGAGACTAACGCATGGATGATGATGATGACTGCAATATTAAAAGCAAATGAACGAATTAAAAGAGACAAAACAGTAGCACAAGTCACAACCTTATCTACAAGCAAGTACTGGCCTAGGCTTACTTCTAAGTGTTAGATGGTCAGACGGCAGTCACTTCTGTAAAACCCACATAGTTTAATCCAATAATGGAAAGGAAGAGTAGGAGTGAACTTCAAGGTTACCTAAGGTTTGAAGGCAACTGTGAAGCAAACCATAAAGTTGCAACGTGATGAGATTCTCATCGGATCTATTTATGACTAGCAAATAGTATCTACTGAGGGTCTAGACAAAATGCATTCGCTTGGAAGCGAATCCATCCCTACATTCTCCACTGCTCTGACAGTAGTGATATTCGATTATCAGACAAAGTTTGGATCACATCACATGATAATTCCGACTACTAATATCACTCCCATACATTTTCGACCTTTCTATTGACGATGTAGCCAATAGAAATGCAGAATTTCTAGGCCCCCTGATATATAATCATTTACACAGTAGAAACGCTAGCACCGGTTGACTGCAGTACAATGTGATAATTTTTCTTTGTGTGCGAATTATCCCAAACCCGCCAGAGCAGGCATTTTAGTCCGACGTCGAACAGTTCAAGTCCGACATAACCACACTATGATACTGGACCGAGTAAAAACCGTCTCATGGAAATACTACCTGAAATCTTCCATCTAATTCAAATTTCAAAATATTGTTCGTTGGCATTTCATGCCCGATGTTTCCGTATTGCTAATTATTCTTTAGCATTTCAAAAACGAAAATAAACCCCATAAATTAAAAGGATAACGCGAGGATAGCGAGATATACAACAATAAAAAAATGGTATCAAATCTGTGAGACAATGATGGTTTTTCGTTGACACGAATTGTAAATGTAATTGTATTTAAATATAGCCTTCAACGGGAACATAAGTCGGCATAACATTAATGCAAATATTAAGTTGAGGTCTAGAAACTGTCGTTAAATTTTATTAGATTTCATTTTAATTATTGAAACGGTTCGATTCAAGTATAATACACGAATTGCGCTTATAAAATATATTACATTGGAGAGTTAAAACTCGCATAAAATCAAAATAACCGAACAAATGAAGGTAGGTTTATTGGAAACTCAACCAATCAGCTTACCGCAGTCCATTGCTGAACTTAGGTTATAAGGTAATATTATGTGATATAGGGATCTTCGAATGTTCGGCGGCTTTGCCCTATTGTTTCCATGCTGCTGGCCAGATGGGTTGGTAGACTGTTTTATTTCGAGTTTTACTTCTCAGTGATGTTGTCTACGTTTTCTGAAAGATGGATTAAATAGGTGAGTATTCTTTATCTGTAACCACTCGGATAAACTGCTACGTTTATTGAAAACTCAATCTCAGATTTGAACAAACGTGTACCCTACATATTCAAGTCTGCTCTAAATAAAGTGTCATGGTTACTTCTAAGGAACTTGTGAAGGAAGAAGGTATTGCTGCACAGTGACAGGACTATTCCCAATTAAGTTATGAAGTTTTAGATCCGATATCTCTATTGCTAAACGAAATAACTTCCCGGCAGTCTTGGGAGGAATTTGAATGATAGCGTGATGATATATAGCCTATGTTACTCTTAGGTATTGTAGCTTCTTAGAGGTGTAACAATTATTGAAATCGGTCCAGTAGTTTCGGAGCCTATTCCTAACAAACAATCAAATTTTTCCTCTTTATAATATTAGTATAGACAAAAAAAAATATTCTAAAGAAAAGGATAAAATAACAAAGTTCTGTATTTAGACCAAGTCTTTGGACTTTTGGGCTCCTAGTCCTCGTAAAGGATGCGACAAATGCTCGTACGGTGAGATCGATGACATTATGTACTCTCCGAGATCTGTCTCATAGAGCAAGTGTCGTAACGTTAAATACCATATTCTTACTTCTTTATATTTTAAATTGCGTACAGTAAAGCAGTACATATCGTACCTACATAGTTACAATGCTACGTACTTTCGTACAAATCAACAATCGTTATCGCCCGTATATGATTGTTATGCAAAAACAATTACAATCTGTGCTAATTACGTAATAGCAAGGCCTTCAGCGTTATCAATGAATTCATATTTATTTATGTTTCAAACAGAGCCCCGATGTTTAAGATTGAATAAAAAACTTTACGTTACCTATATTTTTTGTCATCCGAATGCCAATTTCGGTTGCATCCAAAGCTTGAAATTTGAAACCCAGGGTGCTACCGTCTTATCCTCCTTCCGACCATCCTTTTATTTCCTTTACTTTAACTCTTATGGATTTGTATAGAATTCAAACGTAGTCATCCGATAAAGAACTAAAGTTACTGACATATTCGTAGCTTTTGAAGAATAAGTAAGTTGAAATGACTGTGGGCTGATTACATCTCTTGAAGTACCGATGGCAGTTGGAGTAGACGAGTCCTAGAAACCGCAAGAAGGGTGCCTCCCAGCCAGATAGACTGACAACCTGAAAAGGGTGGCTGGATAGATGCGGAAAGTCAAAGATCGGAAAAAATGGCAAACATCGGAAGAGTCCTATATCCAGCCATGGACGCAGCCTAGGTTATCATAGTCTAGGTTAATTGATTCCTTTTACGAGTCACCTGGCCTCGAGTCACCTCACTCCAGGAGGAAAGTTAGAGCCAGAGATCGTCTGTCGAAATATTTAATATGAATATTTAATTAACTATTGAAAAGTGCTTGAGCATGTTGCCGCCTAATCTGAATTGACCCTATAGATTTATTCTAATATATTCTGAATAGGTGTATCGGCTTTTAATGGCTGTGAGGGGCGGCCTTGCGTAGCAAGCCTGTCACCATTTTTGTTCAAAACACTTGGTCTAGTGTACATTGTGGACATTGGTCTTCTAAACCCTTCTGTGATGGAAAGTGTAGTAATGGCTGTAAACTATAGAGTTTCAATAATATTCTCTTCTAGTTGAAGTACCCGAGTGGGGCGATCGCGTCTCAAGGTAACGAGCTGACTCCAACGCAGGTAAAGGATCAACCCATCGTATCTTTTACTGCCGATCCGGACTCCTACTACACGCTGGTCTTTACAGGTAACTAATGTACCACTTAAACTTCTCACATAAACAAATTTATTTCCACATAAACAAATGCAACAGTAGATTGTTCCTTGGATCCCACACTAAGATTCCCTGTGTCGTGGGATCCAGTCCCCTTCACTCATAATTAGAAAAACAGACTCTTGTAAACAAGTTCTTCTATCAGAGAACTAGCAAGCCCGGCGCTTTCCCGCTTTTCTGTTGAATTTTTTTTTGAATATTCTTTGCTATAAACCTCACGGAGCCCAAGACCTTCCCAACGAATGCCAAACCATGGAAATCGGTTCGTGCGTTCTGGAGTTATAGCGTCGCGAAAACCCGACTTATTTTATATAGTAGATAAGGAAATTTAAGAATTTAAGTTAAGGACATGCATGTGGCAGAGTCTTCGACTGTTGCTTTGCAAGTACAAGGCTTAGCAAATGAAATTGTCTTCTATGAGCTTCTTAACTAACATAATTGTATCCATTCTTGCCTCGACTAGATCCTGACAACTACGATGGCCCTGAGAAAGTGTACCGTGAGTGGCACCATTGGCTAGTGGTGAACATTCCTGGAAGCGACGTGTCCAAGGGTGAGGTGCTCTCCGGGTACATCGGCTCTGGGCCTCCTGAGGGCACTGGCATCCATAGATATGTGTACATCGTGTACAAACAACCTGGAAAACTGAAATTTGACGAGAAGAAACTGGACAATAAGTTAGTATTTCAATTGTAGTATTAAGAAAACTAGTTATAAGTCTTTGGACCTGTATTGAAGAAATTCAGAAACATCAGGCGTGGTGAAGTCAAATTGACTTGTCATAAATTAAAAAAAACAGTCAATCAAAATCACAGTTAAGGTGAATTTTTCTCAACTCATCATCATCTTAGCAGTTTGGTTATATTCAAAACTTTGTTCCCATAACCCGAGTTCTTATAGCTTTTCCCCTCCACTTGATTAGTAATTACATCAGCAGCAAACATATCTAGGTACCTATTTATATACCTACCTTACTTTGTCTGTGAAGGAACGGGTGTAATATTCCTCCAACACAAGAGTTAGGTGGGCCGACGGTTGATGTTATAAATATAATAACCAGCGCCAGTTTCATTGCGTGATACAAAATCTGTATATCTGTAGTAATTCAGCTTGCTGTCGCTAGATGACGCTAGACACATACCTACTTACAATATACCATCAAGAACCAAGCGATTGTGTAAATCTTTCCTCTGCCGCACCATTAAAACTTGGAATGCATTACCAGCTTACATGCGGTGTTTCCTTCTTCCTAAAGTCCCGGGTCCTTTAAGCGGGGCGTGTATCATTTATTAATTCTTGACACGTCAATATTTTCGTTTGATAAGGACTGGACAAAGTCCGAATGCATAATTCTATTTTTTATTTTACTTCATGTATAAATATTTCCGCGCCTCACGGCAGAGTGTGTTGCTCCAAAACAATATTTAAACACCTGTAATGTAACCATGTTCTATGGAAATAAAGTTTGAGTTTGAGTTTGAGTTTTGAGTTTGAAAAAGCATCTGATGAGTCCGTCAAACTGAGAGCCACCATTGTAACACTCTATTATGTTTGTAATAGTAACCCTCTTTCTTGAGACTTTGCCTTCAGCTTACTATCAGGCGGCGTGAAGTCATATTTATGTGTCATAAATAAAAAAAAATAAAAAAGACAAGAGCAAAATGACTGCAAAAAAATGTCTTACAGAGTGATGTAAATTTTCACTAAATGTTTTCACAGGTCCATCGATGGCCGCGCTGCTTTCTCCACGAATAAATTCGCTGAAAAATACAACCTGGGCTCGCCGGTCGCCGGTAACTTCTACCGCGCTCAATTCGACGCATACGTCCCTCTTTTGTACAAGAGCCTGGGTGTTTGAATGGTTCTTAACAGTTGTAGTAATTGTACATTATTTATTACAAAGTTTTGTTAATAGGAGAGTTGTTTTCATTTTAAGGTTTCAAGCTTAGTGGTTAAGGAAGGCCTTACAATGGAGAGGCTAGGCACCCACTCCGATGAGAACCAAGTCATTCACAATCTGTCACAAGTCAGCTTAACTGGAGGAGTTAGAGCGAATATTAGTATTTCCGTTAGCTAATCACTAGGTACTTAGTTTAAAACAAAGTCGCGTTCTGTGTCCCTATATCCTTATGTCCCTTTGTATGCTTAAGTCTTTAAAACTACGCAACGGATTTTGATGATGTTTTTAATAGATAGAGTAAACGAAGGTTTATATGTACATAACATCATGCTACAACCAACTGGTGATGAGCAGAAGTGCTTACTTTCGTGCCAATAGATAACAAAAATCGCTTAAATAAATGCTTTGGTTTAATATTGTCTAGTCGCTGCCTGAGCACGTTCACCCCGCGAGTTAGTCCCCTCCCTCAGTTTCAGGGCAGTGCACTATGACCTCCTTATGAAAAAATATTGAAGCTTCATGGTAAAGAGGTTCTTGTATAATTCCAAAAAGGTGCTGGGACGTCGGGGTAGCCGTTTTGCCGGCAGTCTCGACATTTCATCCCGTTCACGCTGTGGAATGAACTCCTTGCCGTAGTTATTCCAGGCGACTACAATATGTGGTTCTTCAAGAAAGGCATTAGAAGGTTTAAGACATAACATAAACATAAACTTACACCTATATTCCCAAAGGGGTAGGCAGAGGTGCTAGGACTCACATTACGCCAGTTTATGTTTAGGTCTCAATGTAATAGGTGGCGAGCCTATTGCCATTAACCGGGCACTAATAAACTTGCGATAACTACATACCTAACTTCGAAAAGCATCGAAAAGTCATGGGTGTGTGCAATGGTAAAACCTGGGATTGAACCCGAGACCTTATCTCAGCAGTCCATTACACATACCACTGGGCTACTAAAACAACAGAAAAGTCTAATTAGACGATTAACGGGTAGCGGGTACTCGTATTGGTTAATTTTGGGCACATTAATAAAACTAAATAATGTAATTGGAATGTAATGTTAAGTCAGATAGCTTATTAATTAGAGATTGTATTTCTTTTTAAGTTCGCTGTAGAGTTCAGGCACGTAGTCATCATACTCCGCTTGGAAGAAGTTCCCGGCTACTGGATCCCCCAGGTTATGTTTCTTAGCGAAGTCGTCAATGTAGAATTTTCCACGGTTCACAAGAGTTCTGGAAATAAAAGACAGTTATGTACAATAGGCTCTAAACGTTCATAGACCATTTAAAACTAAAATTCTATGAAATGATGCCACTACACAATTATTAGTCTCAGATATTAATATATATACATAGATATATTAACTTATATTTTAGATTAGAACAATCTACACAACGCCATCTAGATCAAGGGTAAGCATAGCTTAACTAGCTTGTGTTATAGGTTCTAGAGTACGAATATGATGTTTTTTATTAAAACACTCACATCCCAGTAAATAGACATTTATTCTATGACTTTGTGTATTCCACATATCGCTATGATTTTTAGTACCACGTAATATGAAACAAGTTCGTTATGAATTATACAGGCTGTAAAGGAAACACTATTACACTCGAAACCGGAGGGCTTTTGGGTCCACTACTTGTGCCTATACCTATAGTACTTTCTTCTTCTTCTTAAGATAGCTTCTTTTGCAAGCAGATTCGCCGCAATTTCCCCAATGAGAAGTGGTTAATGTAATACAAAATTAAAAATAGAGAGACGCCAATGTCAAGTTTTTCTAGAAAATTTTCCAGAGCCACGTTAGCCACGTCAGTAATTTGTGTCCGTTACCCCCCACGAGATAAGGTAATCGATCTGTGGATCGATCGAGGACGTGTGGTTGGATTTTAGGGGGCTATAGTGCTAGGTGAAAGACTAGAACAATATACTCTATGGACTAGAATGTTTGTCGAAATCGAATTTTAACATTACGGAATAACACTACATGTTTATTTACTATTAAGAGTGCCGACCATAGAGGTCGCGAGTCCCGACTGTTGAGCCAATTGAATAATTGTTGACCTTCGGTTGGATTATTTATGACGATTTTGTTTAGCTCGTGCTTGTGAATTAATAACATTATATTTGTATGATATAGGTAGGTATCCTTCTTGCTTATTTTTTGTAAGTAGGTAGGTATTTAATGATTTATATTATAACGCAACAAGACAAGGAGGGTATGGAGGCAGGCTAGTACTCAGCAGGGACGTGTTTTTGATAGAAATATGTCCTTAAAGTATAATGTAATTTGGGTATATTGTTTTATTGTATTATTTGACATTTTTATTTTGCTTGATTAGACATATATCTTGTCATTTCGTTAATGTGTAATTAAGTACCTAACCTTTACATTACGAATTCGATAGTTTTTCGTAATCCAAATTGATTTAAAACAGTTAGTATGCTCATTACGTCAAAAAAAACATTACATTGATTGGGTGGAATTATAAAAAAAAATGTTTAAAAATGATTATAACGTCATTCATCGAGACCGATAGTTCGTATGATTATCGATAGATGGCTCTCACTATCGCCCCAGGATGGAGAATTTTTATGCTCAACACGTGGCTCCGTGGTCCAGCGTTTCGAGCGTTCCCTTTAAGGGAAAGATCGTGGGTTTGAGTCCACTCGTAGCATTCACTTTTTTCCGATCTAAATTGATTTGAAATAGTTAGCATACTAATTGCTTTAATCACATATTGGAACATGATTTCTAGGTACCTACTCCTTAACCGCTAAGAGCTCTTCCAATTAATCCCACCCTCTCCTTTCCTACACAGGACAACACGTGCAGGGCTTAGATGTCACCCACACACGGTGTGGAATATTCCATCAAGAACCAAGCGGTTCGGTGAATCTTTCCTCTGCTGCACCATTAAGTCTTGGAATTCCTTGCCAGCTCACGTGTTTCCTTCTTCCTACAGTCCCGGGTCCTTTAAGCGGGGCGTGAAAAAGCATCTGATGAGGCCGTCAAGCTGAGCGCCACCGTTGTAACACTTTACGTATTTGTAATGGTGGCCCTCATTCCTGAGACTTCGCCTTGAGCTTACCATCAGGCGGGGTGAAGTCAAATTGACGTGCCATAAATAAAAAAAAGATTCACTTGTTAAACTTACGCATTAGTCAGTATCCCCTCATTGAAAGTCAGTATGCCAGGTTGCTTGTACACCAAAAACACGTATCTGTGAAGGCCTGTCTCTGGTGGAGGGCCAGCGCCCACGTAATCGTAGAGTTCGTCCCCCCCTCCCACATTGGCACCAGGAATGTTCACCACCAACCAGTGGTGCCACTGATGGTTTTTGGGATCTATGCGGGAAGGTACATCAGCATCTAGAACCATAAAGACATAGTGACAATAAGACCTACGTTTTGTTTTGTTATTTTTTAATTATCAATCAGTCTATTGCAGTCCACTGCTGGACATAGGCCTCTCCCAATGTGCGCCACTGCTCCCTATCCTGCGCCCTCTGCATACAATAATATATAGGCATCATACAATACACAAACAATATATGATATAACACCAAAAATAACGAAGAGTTTGGGCGGAGTGTCATGCACAATTTTGTGAAGCAACATGGTCCCTTAACGTCACTCAAACCAGCTCAGGTGCCGCTGCACTTTATTTCCCATTTTATCATTCTAGTTATTGTGTAATGGACTAAAGTTATTTCCAATCTCGAGCTCCCTAAAAATAAAATTCGCTACTTGCAACACCGCGCGAAAGAAAGGACTGTTGCCTATGGCAAGAAAAATCGACGAAAAAGAAAACGGTCGGACGATCCGTGCGGCCGGCGGCACCGCCGTAAATGCATAATTCAAAATGTATGCAAATTATAAATCTCCTAATCCAAGCTGCAAAAAACCTGTGAAGGAAGTGATTTCGGAGATGTTACATTACCAGGGGAAGAAACAAAGACCAGACAGCGACGTCTCCGTGAGTGATTTTCTCTTTTTCAATCCCAGTCGATTTTCGGATGAGTTCAACCTCATTTACCTACAGTAAACATTTACTACAACAATCTTGTATTTGCAACAATAGTCGATAATTACCTACATTATAAAATAAACGTGTTTGCAATGGTGACCCTCTTTCATGGGACTTTGCCTTCAGCTTAACATCAGGCGAGGTGAAGTCAAATTGACGTGCCATAGATAAAAAAATAAAATAAAAAAAATAAAAAAATAAGAATATAGTTATTGTACCTAATCAATGCAATCATATGGTTACCGAAACCCGAGTATTTACGCGACTATGGGGGTAGAAGAATAAGCGTTTTTTAACTAAATACCTGAACAAATGGAGAGACGCTGAAGTGTCAATGTCATCTACCTACTAGCCGTTACGCCCTTATGTTTTATAATTAAATACGCACGCCATCTTGGATCAATTATTTCATTCGTTTCCCAGGATATGATTGCCTCTGGCATTTAGGAAAATGAACGTTTTGGAGTGTGTACATTTAGGAGATTGGGACATTGTGAACCTAACATAACTTACTAACCAGTCATGGCGAGTGTGTAGAACTGGTTGGGCTCTGCATCCCACTTGACCCTGGGCGGATCCTTCACTAGTGTGGGCGTCAGTACAGCGCCTTCGTTCACGAACACACCGCTCGGATATTGTATCTGTAAAATTGAGTACCTAGTTAATCAGTTACAGTAAAGTCATACACGACATCTATGCTACTTAGATATAGAATAGAGTAAAGTAGTGTAGAGTAGAGTAGAGTAGGATAGGGTAATGTAGAATAGTGTATTGTAGAGTGTAGTAGCTTTTTTGTAAATTTCCCCTCTAAATAAAGGTAGTGATAAATTTGATCATTCACTTGTAATGAACATTCTTACGAATGTTACTTTACAGAAAAACAATAAGAAGGTATTAGTTAGAATTCTATCGAGCGTTTTGATGAGCATTTTTGCAAAAGGACAGTAAATTTGCATCGGCTAGAGCCGAGAGGGGCTATATAAAAATTCTGTATTTAAAATTTTTTGAAAATATTCGAAGCGATAGTTGGCGCTTTGCTTGTCTCGGTTCGTTGTTCAGTTCAACTGAATAAAAACGACTGTTCTTTTTTCTGTTACATATGAATATTCAAGTCTATTAACGCCTTACATTTTCAAAGTCTGTCGATCTCAAAGTATGCACCGTTAAGGAGGAGAATTTCTTATTTCTGAGTAGTTATTGCTATATTATATATATATTATTATTATATATATAATATTAGTATGTTTTAGTACCTACTTAAACCTACGATCCCTCAGATTTCTCTAAGAATATATAGAAATCAATCGGAAATCTACCAACTACCTACATTTAACTAGGTAACTCACAGTAATACAACTGGTTGACCTTGAACACACGTACCGAAGTACAAGGTCATTTTTAGGTAGATATATAATTATAGATGGTTAGATTCATATTATGATACAATAGATACCTATGTCTATTGTATATGAATGCCTGTATATTTTTTACAAAACTCAGCTAAATTGCCAGTAGGTATCTGTCAGATTATTCAGAGACATTTATTCAGATCGGTAATTTTGCAGGGACAGGGGCGCAGCGGGTACGACAGGAGGTGGTTCATCGACTGCAGAGGTACACCGCAGTCTCAGTCACCCTCTTTTACCCCGTTTGCTGGCGCTAAAAGCTAACGAAACGGGCAGACTGGCAGTCAACACATCAAAAGTACTTAGGTACTTATAATAAACGTAAGTAGGTTCCTATATGAGCCTTTCGAAAATGGTTGTATTTTAGTCGCTCACCTCTGGGGCTAAATTAACAAAGATTTGAGAAGCAGTACCTAAGTACACACAGTCCGGATCCGTTTTTTTGAAAAAAAAAATTAGTTTTCAGTGGGTAGGTATAGGTCTAGGTAAGAGTTGTGGCTCAAAATGTGCTCAAAATTCGATCGGGTTTCGGTCTATCTCTTGAGGATAGCAAGGGGAGTAACGGAGGTGGATGAGCTCAAATCTACCAACCATAAATTATATCAAACGATCTTCGCCTCGAAACTCGAAACTATTGATGATAGAACAAAAGTATGTGAGTCGAATGGAGAGGCGGGTAGAAAATCGTGTAGAGCGCTAAAATTTACAACACACTGCACTGCAATCGACATCCACGCAGACAGAGCCGCGGACAACAGCTAGTTAGTGAAATAAAATGGAGGCAAAATACTCACATTAGCAATGAAGTTTGGGGCCTTTGGCACCAAATCTGGTACCACCTGGTTAGCCTCGAAACTCTTTTCAGCCTTAGACAATGCACTTGAAAACACACTAAAATTAACCATTGCTCCGTCTAATAAAAACAACACTATTGCACATTTGAATAACCTAAAAACTCGCGCCATTTTATATTTCTTTTTGTTGAGATGAGTGACGGCCTCGACGCGCTAGTAACACGACATATACTGAGGTACTGGTTACAAAGTACTCCTAACATGTTTGTACTGCAATTTTTTAGTACACGACTAGTTTTTTAGATGATTGGATATATCCGTCATGTCATCACAGCGTTAACCAATCTGTCGGGTCGTGTGTGATCATAGCCACTATTTGTTTGTACATATTGTGGCTATTTGAAACTATAACTAAGTACCTACATATATTTATCAATCAAACATTTTATATCATTTAGGGGGCAGATAAGCACGCGGCCCACGTGATGGGAAGCAGTCATCATGATCTATGGAAAGTTGCAACACCAGGGGCATTACACTAGTGTGGCCTACCTAATGCCCTTCTTGAAGAAACCCATATAGTAGTCGCTTGGGAAATCCACGGTAGGGAGTTAATTGCACACATTACTTGAGCGTGCGTGGGATGAAACTCCTTTAATACCGCACAGTGCGCACCGTTTCCGATCGTAATGTGTGAGGATGTACTCCCTACCTATGGCTAGCGGTGCGATGATAGAAAGTAGGTGTGGGCATCATGTCGAACAATTCCTCTAAACACAAATACAGGCGGTAAAACACACACAGTGAGGCAAAGTCCCTCCTGAGGTTCAGAGGTTCCACTTCGCCTGAGAGTATGGTTTGTCGACGATCCTCAGCGCCCGTCTTTGTACCGAGTCGAAGGGGTCAAACTAGAGCGCTCTTATAAAAAGATGACAGCAGTACTCCATGTGGGGCCGAATCTGTGCCATAGAGTGGAGTCTTTGCTCTGCAGTGAAGTAAGTACTGCGTCACCCTGTTAAGCACTTCTAGTTTCTTTGATGCCTTTAAGTGAGATGTCTTCCTGGAACCGAACCTGGGCAGCTATCCAGATGTCTAGTTCCGTGGTCATTTTTACTAATTTTATAATAGCTTATTTATTGTTCCAGGCTACTATCTATCCCTGTATCAAACCTCGCAGCCAGCCGCGCTTCAGAAATTTCGAGGGCATTTCGGAGGGGTTCACTAAACAATAAATGAATAATTTGAAAATAGAGATAGCCTTACACTGCCGATGTGAACCATTCGTCCATTCTTATCACATTTATTATGGAGTTAAGTTGGAGGGGTTAGAGGGAATATTGGCAATTTCGGTAGGTAGGTACATATTATTATTAGTAATTTCGGTAGCTAATAAACTTCTATTAAGAAACAAACATGCTGGTCTCTTCTCAGTAGATGTACCTAACAGCCGAACCAGCGAAACAATAATAAATGATTTGTTAAGGTACTATTTAATTTATTATAAATTGACATGCATAAGTGGTCTCTTTGTAGATACCTAAACTGAATACACGAAATTGATTATTTGATTCTAGATTCAAAAATCAACAAATATTATCAGTTTTTCAAGTCTTTTTGTGCTGTACTTTGTCACTTACGTATTATGTACACTGGACTGCAAAAGTGCATGGACATTACAAATACTAAAACGTTTGCGCCGGTATTCAACGCCATCTGTTGACGAAGTAACACGGTTCATAAATATCTAACTAGATGGCGCCGCGCTACTTTTCAAATGTAAAAAAAACTATCAAAGTTGTTTATTATACATACGAAACATCATTTTCACTTCTTTTTGTATATTATTAATATTTTCATTACATTAATTTATACAAACGCAAATGAATCATGCGTTGAAATAGAATATTACTAGATTTTTGTAGTTTAACTAATTTTTTTAATCTTAGAGGGTGAACTTAATTTATAATTAAATGAACTACGTGGGAAGTTCAGTTTATTTAACAGCTGCTTAAACTCAGTGACTTGCTAGTTTGTTCGTTCGCTTACATAATTCCTATTTCTATTATCCTTGAGCTGAGTTAACCAAATAATTTTTACTACATTGAGTAGCTTATAGCTGGTAAAACCACTGGCGCCATCTAGTTTATTTTTCTATAAAGTGGGGTTTGACAGTTCATAGGATCATCGATCTTAAGCTATCCATGCACTTTTGCAGCTTACCGTACACAAAAAAGAAGTTAAAAAGTAAACAGCATTGGCTCTAAACTTGCTGCTTTAGTGTCGGTATGGATAATGGTAACCATAACTGCGCAAGCCTAGGTTTGTGCAAATACACGTTAATGAAATTTGCACAAGTAGAAGATATTTGTGCAAATTTTCAACATGTTCAATATATTTTTGCAAGCATAGTTTGCGCAAGTATATCGTAACGTGAGTGACTACCATAAGGGTACTTTTCAATAAAACAATAGTTTAGGAATCATCGATTTAATAACCTTATTAAACATTTTAACACTTTCTCTTACAATCCTAAATATCTAAATTAATGCTGATTTAATATGCTCTTTTAGAAAGAAATATAGAAAAACATTTCATGTATATTGTGATAGCTTTTGATAATATTTCGAGACATAATATAAATGTAATATAATGTATTTATATTAAAATATACATAAACATTGACAAATATACAAATAATAGTTTAAAAAGTGCTTACAAAAGAATGATTGGAATAAAAATTAACCTATAACATGATGCGTAAACTCTGATCAGAATATGAATTCTATAATTACGGCCATTTTGGTAATTTTTTATACAGTTTAATTAGCATTATTCACTCTCCATCGTGTTAGTAAAGCTAAATGAAGCAATAATTTCATAAAGAATACATCAACTCGTATTATGGCACGATATTTTTTTTGCCGTGAGGTATTTTGAAGGTAGATAAATATATATAGTATAGAGAAGAATAATGCTAATTTTTTTTTTTTAATTAACAAATTATATTTTTTTTATGCCAATATGTAGTGTACCCGTAGTACAACCAGGTATCATCGGCTTCGGGAGACCTAGAACCCTGTATACATAGCCTGACCATTGTTTCCAACATACAAGCCATAGGTCATATATTATTATAAAGGAAGTTTATTGTCCCCTATTCGCCGAGCTGCTTGTAAAGCTCAGGTACATAGTCGTCGTACTCAGCTTGATAGAAATTGCCCGCAATGGGATCGCCAAGGTTGTATTTCTTTGCGAAATTGGCGATGGAAAACTTGCCGCGGTTTGCGCCGGATCTGGAAATAAAAAGATATTTATATAGTTGCGTACCGTGGCGTGGAGGTAGTGCACGCGACGCGCACGGGGCGCGGGTTCGATCCCCGCTCAGTGCAAAAAGTTGTATGCATGAATATGGCTGTTTGCACTTGTCTGGTCGTGCCTCGGAGAGCACGTTAAGCCGTCGGTCCCGGTTGCAATACAAACATCTATGGCAATCGTTACGGGTAATTGGAACCCTCAAAAGTCCAACCAGTCTGACTTGGAACTTCGATATCGCCATTGGTCATTAGACTATTAGTTGTGGAGGTCAGATGCCAGTCGCTTCATGGAATATATAGAAGTTCATCCGCATCACAGTTAGACTGGAAAGCCGACCCCAACTGAGTCGGGAAAAAGGTTCAGATAATGATGATTTATATAGTTAGGATCAATCGTTAAATTCTCATTTTCTTTCATAGGACTTGATTGCGCCCAGCATCTTACAGAATGGTGTGGTCTTACAGAATATCGTAATTTTTTTGTGCCAATATATTGTGTACCATGAGCACTACCAGGGTCCTTCGGCTCCGGGAGTGTTCCCCTTACACCTTGTATATTTATAACGGTAGTATTATGCCCCCACACTTGCACCACCGAAGACCTCTGTAGAGCAATAGAAAACGCTATTGCTATAGCCTACTATTGGGCCAAAAAGATTTAAAAAAGAAAACTGGATTTAGCAGAGCTATTGACTCGAATAAGAAGAAGAGAAGACGGTAGTATTATATTTTCATTACCTGTTAGTCAGTCTAGGCTCATCGAACGTCAGTTTACCAGGTTGCTTGTACACTAAGAACACGTATCTGTGGAGACCAGTGCCGGGTGGTGGTCCAGACCCTACGTAGTCGGAGAGCACTTCACCAGAGGCCACATCAGTTCCGGGAACGTTGCCCACGAGCCAGTGGTGCCATTCACGGAACTTGGGATCAGCGCGAGATGGTGCATCGGGATCTAAAAAAAAATTAAAAAGGAGGGTAGATTGATATTATACTCTAATAGTAGCCATACACGTTCAAATATAATTGCGCAAGTTTAGGCTTGCACAAATACACGTTCTTGAATTTGGACACATATCTTCCAATACATGTAACAGTATATTTGTGCAATTTACTGCTAAATTTATCGGGATATTTACCATCTTTGTTTATTTCGTTGAATAACCGATATTTTGGCGCTGTTGCAAGCGCCATGATCACGGTGTACTGACGACGACGGTGCAAATATTTAATTATTATTATAAATATGGCTATTTGCATGGTCTGTTCATGCCTGGGAGAGTACTTTAAGCCGTCGGTCCCGGTTGCCATACGAACATCTATGGCAGTCGTTACGGGTAGTTGGAGCCCTCAAAAGTCCGACTAGTCTAACTACAGAACTTCGATATCGTCAATTTGGTTGTGAAAGTCCGATGGCAGTATGGTATTGAATTATTGATACACCTCAGTTCACCGCTTTGAAGATAATATACAGACATAAACATATAAAAAATAATCATTTTTGACTTCCGTAGTTTCAATGCTGACATTGATTATATAAGTGAGAAGAAACAAGTTACAAATAGAAAGTTGTTGAAATGTTTATTTTTGTATTCGGCCGAACTTCGATATTCTCCGTGAAGCGATTTTTTTACCCGACTACGGCAAAAACAAAGGAGTGTTATGATTTTGATAGGGTATGTATGTATGTAGGTTCACTGAGCGATAAGGCCGCCAATTGTGTGTAACTCTTAAACTCTTTTTTTTCATATTATGTTTTCGTCTCCTTGGTGTATAATAAAGACATTTATTATTATTATTATTATTCATCTGTTGCGTCATAACTCCTCAACTGATAATAATAATTGGACAATATGGATAAAATTTATCGTTCGAAGCGACTAGATCGTGCCTGGTTATAGGCATACAAATATTAGCACTGAGCGGGGATCGAACCCGCGTCTCTTGCGTAGCAGCTGCGTTTACTACCGTCACGCCACTGAGTTTGTATATTATACTCGTAGTTTATTCAAAAAATCAGTAAAATGTATTTTTCTATGAGGTATGGTATGGATTCATGTGACCCGTGAGAGTTTTGGCGGGAACGCGCTGTTTCATTTACTAAATTTAATGTAATTTCGAGTTTTTGTGTGTAAAAATGGTGGAGTTTCAGACATAACGGCTTAGACAAGGTGCACAAATGTAGGAATTTGGAATATTATAGTGAATTATGATTTTTCGTGTTGCTGTCAAAATCTCCATATAAGAAGCTTCTAGTAAAGTCTCCACAACTTTACTGAGGCAACTATCATCCGTCATCGTCATCATTATCATCAACAAGCACTCCAAATAGATAAGTGAATAAAGTGTAAAGTCTAACTATTTAATTAAAAAGTTGTGTAATTAAAAAGTAGTCTAACTTTTTAAATAAACAGTTAGGCTTTTAAGGACTTGTATTCATGACCGTAAAATAAATTGTAAAAAAATGTGAGCGGTGAGAACGGGACGTTGTACGTCATGGAGTGCGGGCTGAAGCTAGAGTAAATTAATTAAACCTCAAAGTAACACAGCATAGCGTATTGACAAAATATCAATCGCAAAAAATTCCTATTATGAGTAGATTCATACGATAAGTTAATGAAAACAAGAGATAAATGATTTTCCAGCAGCTACCGGAACCAATATAATGTTTACTTTATGCTTCGGTAAAATGACATGGAAATTGTAAACGTAAATTGTAAAGTGACGGAGGTAGGACACGACGGTATCTCCCGTCCGAAATGAGCTGTCCAACTGGGGAAGTACCTCCGCCCTACAGAAGACCGCGGTCATAATAACCATCGTGTTGTGTTACCGCCGGTAAGTAGGGTAGCCAGAGCTCACTATACCCCTCCTTCCCCTCCCCTTCCTAGCCTCCCCACCCCTTCCCAGCTCTCCCCCTTTCCCTTCAGGGTGGGCAGCGCGTGTGTCACACCCTTAGTGTTGCACACGTTCATAGGCCACGGTGGCCGCTTTTCATCAGGTGGGCCGTGTGCTTGTCTGCCACCTACGTAGTATAAAAAAAAATCTTAAAAATTAAAATGATTTCAGCAATGAAGCGTGACACACTGACCACTTGTAGCCTTAGCACGAAATACTATCGAATTCGTAATGTAAAGGTATCGACAGAACGGAGCATTGCGATTGGCGGGCTACACACGCACACAGGTTCACAAGAAGCAGACTCAGAATGCTCCGTTCTCTCGAAACCTTAACATTACGAATTCGATAGGAGTTCATGCTAGTGCTACAGGACGTGTGTTTTTTTTTTGTATACTACGTAGGTGGCAGACAAGCACACGGCCCACCTGATGGAAAGCGGCCACCGTGGCCTATGAACGTGTGCAACACTAAGGGTGTCACACACGCGCTGCCCACGTGGGGAAGGAGGGGTATAGTGAGCTCTGGCTACCCTACTTACCGGCGGGAACACAACACGATGGTTATTATGACCGCGGTCTTCTGTAGGGCGGAGGTACATCCCCAGTTGGACAGCTCATATCGGACGGGAGATACCGTCGTGTCCTACCTCCGTTGATTGATGTTTGGATTTAAGGAGGCACATGACTCTTCAAAATGGTAAGGTCTTACTCACCAGTCATAGCCAGTGTGTAGAAATTGTTAGATTCGGCCTCCCAAGTGACGGTGGGCTTGTCCTTCACTAGTGTTGGCGTCAGTACATTGCCCTCGTTGACGAAAACACCGTTGGCATATTGCACCTGGAAATGTAAATACTTTATTAGGCAATAATCTCCAGTTATTTAAGAAACTAATATGTTTGCAAAATGATTTATTTTTACTTTTTTAACGAGGTAAGTATTTTTGTCAGCGGTTTTCTTTTCAAAAAAATATTAGTAACTCGGTAGTGAAACTGAAAGGATTTGAACCTGAGACCATACAATCGTAAAGTCAACTCCGGGAATAATTTTCTTTTTGTTCTTTTATGAATCAAGACTTCAAGACTTCAACATAAGAAATATCCTGATTCAAAATCTAGTAAAGAAGAATTCATCAAAGAAGAAACCAACTCAAGAAACAGGAATCGAACAAAAACACCGTTACAAGAAACGTGTTCCACAAACAGAACGTTTCTTTTAAATTTAAAAACTATATTCGTTTCCATAATCTGTAGTTGTAAGTACCAATGATACAACAAAAAAAGTTAAGTAGTACCTTGTGACAAGAGTTATTGCTTTATTAGAGTAAATAGTGATTTGTCACAATAATGAGCTACACGGCTGACATGGAAAAGTATATATCATTATATTCGTTAACCACTAATAAGGGACATTATTTTACTAATAAGGCTACATCAAATAATAGGTTATTATATCTAATATGCAGGTTTGAAGGTATACCTGGGTATAGCTTTAGTTAAGTAATACAATTTGTAATCATTCTATTGAATATTTTTGGATGGACAATCTAAACCGTCGCTTTCCTTTTTTTTTCCTTATGTCGTGTTAGCTATTGGTCTGCTATCAAAACATGTTATTAATCGATCTTTTAAGGCTTTGCTTTACATTTAAGTTGACGTCTTTTGATTTTCGATTCCTAATTAAGTATCTATAAGTTCTATTAATATTATAAAGAGTAAAGATTTGTGTTTTTGTATATAATGAATTAACTCAGAAACTACTGGCCCGATTCCGAAAAAAATTCGTCATTGGAATGCTACTTTACCCCTGAGTAAGTTATGCCACGTTTAATCCTAATATTCACAAGATTTTCCTAATTTTCAAACATTGTCAAACTACTGAGATTGAAAATACCTACTAACTACTACTAGGTACTAATACTAATAAAAGTATCACTGAATTTTAAACTTTACTGGCATGCTGTTAGTCTTAAATTCAGTGGCATCGCGTATACTGAAGGGTACGATATAATTAACTTTGACAATATTTAAAAAAATTTACATTTAATATTGAACTTTAAGCTATTGTTCATAAATTTGAAAATTCAATGTCAGTATTAACAATCTCTGTAGTATGACTATAGTTAACAATTAGAAGAATCAAGGCCTAGAAGGTTTTAGTTTAGTTAGTGAATTAGTTCATAGAAAGCCTGTCAACTGACTACACCATCCTGGATGGATAAAAAGGCATGTAGTTTAGATAATAAGGGACCTTATTCTAAATAATTGTGAAGCGTACGTTGACGGCCTTTCAGACGCTTTTCCACGCTCTCCGTAAACTGTTTGGTTCAAGACGATATTGTTTCTACCGTGTTTGCATGACACTATATCCAAGATAAACCAAATTATGGAAAGAGTATGCTTGCAGACCCCGGGGTCCAGAGCGCAACCTTTAATTCAGGATTAATGTACTGGCGAGTTGATAAATTACTTCGAGAATTAAACAACCGCACACAATGAATAGAAACAAAATAATTGCTAGGCAGCTATTACATGGTACGTAGTTAGTACGTAATTTTACTGTTGTTCATATCTACGTACCTACTTAGGTACAGCTATAGCGTATACCTGGTGCGAGAAGCAGAAACTTCAATAACATGTAAACTAGCTAAGTAAATATTGTATTGTGTTACTGTTTATTTACCCAAATAAAAAATAAATAAAAGAAAAAAAACTAGTGTAGCATTGATCCCAATTTTGTCAGTGTGCCTGTGCCCTCAGCAACAAGACTTTGATGTTTTAATTTCTCCAAATGTCTATAGTGCAGCATGGGCTAATACGGAATCTTAGTAATTTTCGGTGAATGTTTTGTTTACAATTCTTTGCTTAGAATTAAGTTAGATACTATTCGAAAACTAGAAGTGAAAGTTTCACTAGGCTTTCATATGCTTATTTTGTCATTTATCCGAATGGTATAAATAAAACTATTATTTTTTAGAACTCTACCTTTTAAAATCTGACGTTATACTTTATGCAATATCCTCAAAAGCAAATTTTTACATACACATTCAATCAAAATCGTATATACAATATTATATTATGAATTTTAATATGGAATATAGAAAAGAATAAATAAAGAAGATGAAAGATTTTTAACATATTTCAAAAGTTCATAGTATTTTTTATGGGACGTACAGTAAATAACAAAAACTACTGCATCAAAATCTGTTCAGTAATTTTTGCGTCTATCGCAAACTAACAGACTGAAAGACAAGTATTCCAAAAAAAATGAGTTTAGTATCGTTAATATCATATAATGCAAGCATGGATTGCATTATTATACGTTATGCATTAATATATATGTAATTCTAAAATAGTATAATAATGTAGTCCAATGTTAGAAAGTTTAACTAATATTATTGTAAGTACTGATCAATATACAAACACAAACAAAAGCATGTGTACCTAATCTCGTGTTAAAAGCACAATTATGTAGAACAGCACAATTATCTCTACAAACAGATCTATAATCAAGTGTTAGAGATAACACTAATAGGTGTTTTAACTGGACAAATAAGCGATATACCATATTACGAGTAGGCATATCGTATATCGCTTGTAATCCTAGTTTACAGATTACTAATTTACTGTCAGAATGAAACAGTATCGTTTGCTATCGATTTAATTAGTATTGGAATGGTTTGATGGCGGTAGATTGAGTAGACATTACATAAAACTAGATTTAGGATTTGGATTATCTCGCCATTCCTCAGTGAAATTTGCATAATATTCTACCACGAGTATAATATTATTATACTTAAATGTGAAAGCTTGTGAAAACGTGAAGATATTTATTATTACACTAGCTGTCGCTTTGCCTTATAAATTTTAAGGGTGAACAACCCTTATCACTAAGGGTATGATGTTGGCCGATTCTCAGACCTACTCAATATGCTCATAATATTTCATGAGAATCGGTCAAGCCGTTTTGGAGGAGTACGGTAACGAACATTGTGACACGACAATTTTATATATAGATAAACTCACGCCTATATCCCCGGAGAGGTAAGCAGAGGTGCTAGCACCCACATTTCGCCAGTTTATGTATAGGTCCCATTGTAATAGGTGGCGAGCCTATTGCCCTTAACCGGGCGCTTATAAACCTGCGATAAAAACACACATAACTTCGAGAATCATCGAAAGTCATTGGTGTGTGCCATGGGAAAACCTGGGATCTAACCCGAGACCTCGTCTCAGCAGTCTATTGCGCATATAGGCTACGGCGACTATCGTTGAACAAATTTGGGTAAATTGGCACATAGACTATTCACTAAATTAACACAGCAAACCTAGAATCCTGAGCTATTAAATATTCTCATTGAGAGAAGGGAAATTGAAATAAGGTTGTTTAATACGTATACTAAGGTACTGCCATGTAGGAATTTGCGAACATTCCTGACGCGCTACAGTAACGGGGTAATCCTAACATTCTAAAGCCGTTATTGTACTGCACCCGTAGAGCATTCAACGACAACCGTGTACAGTAGAACGGGGTGAATAGGGATGCAGGGGTGAATAGGGATAAAATGGTCAACGGAATATTTTAAATAATTCCTTATACTAAATTTCAAATAAGCCTGTTATCAGATATTTGATGATTTTGTTATTACGATGAACTAGTCCAAAGACATGAATGATTCACCCCTGCATCCCTATTCATCTCGCTTGACAGTATAACCTATCCACAGACCTCCAGAGTATAGGTTTTCACAATAAGCTTTGAACTTCGAGTTTTTGATTGGTACACTACTCTGGAAAATCTGCGGGCGAGTACATTACACCTAACCTAGTGCAATTAAATTTATTCAAACGTGGGCCCAATACAAAGTGCCATCAGTAACCAAGGCCAAATTCAGTACTTGACACTTCGCCATTAGCCATGATAAAATATTGCACTAGATACACTGATAGCTATAGATATTTTTATAAATCATCAAATGTAATCATCAAAAATAGGTCATCAAAAATAAAAACAATAGTAAGGCGCAATATTTGCCGCTCTTTTGACATTCTTAATTTAATTAACTCAGTTTTTTTTAAACACAGGAAAATAGGTAGGTTTCCAAGTGGTAGGTAGGTATTTAACAAAATATATCCAAAATTAAAATTAAAAATATAGAAATATGCTTGTAGGTATATCATGATAATTACTATATGCGAAAACTTGTAACTGGCCATTTCATATTACAATTATTCCTAATCTGTGTTCTAGCTGTAAGTTTATCTGGAAGAATAAAATTAAAAAAAATTAAAAATACTCACTTTAGCAACAGCGGCGGGGGCCTTCGACACGACGTCTGGCACGACCTGGTTGGCCTCAAAACTCTTCGCAACCGTAGACATCGCTCTCGCAAGCACCCTAAAATTTACCATAGTGCTGTCTGCTATTAACAAAACAATAGCACATCTCAATAATCTCAAAATTCGCGCCATTTTATTAACAGAGACAATGTTCTTTTTTTAAAAGAAAACTTAAAACTGACTACGCATTTATGCGGCGTGCAGCGAGTGAATGGATTTTGACGTGTACCGTTATATAAGATGCTACCTACTTTGTTGGTAAACTGTGGCGTACAGTTGTGAAGAAAATGGTTTATATTTAATTTATATAATGGTTTATAGTTTCATATATTTTTAACATTTGTTTATTATTTTAGTTTGAATATTCAGTTAACTGATTCCTTGATGCAAAAGAAAGTTTAATAGGTAATAACACTCAATTTGAACGTAACTCCTCAAAAGACAGATCGTTACAGAATAAAAATTATTTTAGAATTCAGTTTTTTTTTAAATTTAGAATGTTTTCAAATGCAGAACTTTAAAAATGTAGGTAGGTGCAGATTTCTCACACCTGTATTTATTTATCAGTGAACTTTGATCAGTACAGCATGTGTGCACATACTGCACACCCATCAGAAATTCTACCGCACAATAACGCAAATTCGAATTCCTATAATTATATATATTACGACATTTTGAACTTATGTCTAACCACTTTTCTTCATAACTGTACTAAGGCTACACATCATTATACTTAATTGATGAAATAGGGGAAGTCAGTCTGTATCAACACCATTGTCATACATCTCTTGTGTTACTAACACAATCATGTCCTAGTCATAAGAGTCATGATGTATTCAAAGAAAACATGTTGAAACACTACAGATTTTGAACAGATTCATTTACATTTTTGTATTTATAATAATAATAATAAATAAAAACTATAGAACTATAATCTACTAGAAGTGGCTAGTGAAAATTGGATGGCAGTTGTTACATAAAAAAATATTAAAGTTTTTTTTTATACCTAACATTTGCAACACCAAGGGGTGTCACACTCGTACTGCTGAACTTGTAGAGGGGAGGGGAAAAGGAGGGGAAGGGTTAAAAGTTAAGAGTTCAGATATTCAATTTAGACTAAATGCTGATCCCCAGTTAGACAAAAGCTTGAAGATGACAGTTCTTTACATTAATTTATTTAAATTGAGAAAGATATTTGGGGTGTATAAGGTCTTGTATTTATTTCATTGAAACAAATACATACATGCATCTTGTATTAAAGGTAGAAACTGTAAAATAAGTAAAAAGAGAAAAAAAAAAGTTGGCATAGTATGCGTGGTACCCTTGGGCTGAATTCCAGTCACTAGCTATGTAAGAAACATAATATTGCTTAGATAACTGAATAATTTCAGTAGTTAATTATATGTAATTTAATTGTAATCATTAAATAGTAATTGGAAACTAGCTAACACATTGGGGTCTAACAGAACAGGTGGTAGTAGACGACTGTAACAGCAGTAAAGGAAAGGAAAATAAATACATAAAAAAAATTCCAAGAGTCAACCTGTAACGGCAGTGAGGAAAGGAAAATAAATAATTAAATTAAAAAATTCTAAGAGTCAACCTGTAAAGGCAGTGAGGAAAGGAAAATAAATAAAAAAATTCTAAGAGTCAACCTGTAACGGCAGTGAGGAAAGGAAAATATATAAGTACATTAAAAAAATTCTAAGAGTCAACCTGTAACGGCAGTAAGGAAAGGAAAATAAATAAATAAAAAATTCTAAGAGTCAACCTGTAACAGCAGTGAGGAAAGGAAAATAAATAAGTACATTAAAAAAATTCTAAGAGTCAACCTGTAATGGCAGTAAGGAAAGTAAAAAAAATCTAAGAGAATAGTATGTATTCAGGCAGTTTTAGGTATTTTCTTATACCCATGCCTATGATGTCACATTTGCCAGTAGGTACTTACATAAGTACCTATATCTACAAACATTTATATTATCGCATCATTGTAAAAATATAGGTAAGATCTTTATGACCTGTGATAACTCGTTATAATAAAATGTTACCTATCTCAATCTGGACTATGGTTATGTGGTCTACAAAACAAGAGTACAGAGAGAAATAAATAAATAATAATAATTTATACTTTGACAAAACTGAGGCAATATGGACTCTTAGAAATTAAGTTGGACTTCAGACAAACACTGCACTGCACTCCTTTTAATACCTACTTACCTAAATAAAATCATTTTAATATAGTGAACTTAACTACTAAAACTCATCATTCTCTGAGCCTTTTCCCAACTCGGTTGGTTTTCTACTGCTAATAAACCACCAACCTAATTGATGAAAAAAAGTAAAGTTATCATAAACTTAAGCCAAAAATGTCGTTATGTAATCATGCCAAATAAATAAACAGTGCTCTTGTAACTCAGTCTTATAAGTAACCAATAAGTTTGTACAAAGTTGTAAAAATTACAAACAAATACAATTTGGTTTTCGGCTGTTGAAATGTTCAAATGATTATTACAAATGATGCTAAAAAAATCATTCAACATCTTACCTGAAATTGATTATAACTATTGATGAAATGCGAAAGTTAAAACTTCCCAAAATGCTTAACACACGCCGGTAAATCTCTCTAAACTAAAAATAGACAGCGGCAAGCGGCAGCAAGTGTCACGTTAACGTTATCAGCTTTTTTTATCTATTTTGCATACAGATAAATGAAAATTGATAACGAATATTCAAAGGTGGCACTTAAATAAAGTTATATGGCAAGAAATGACACTGTTTTGTGATGGTGATAAGTGGTTTTATTTGTCTTGTTTCGAGAAATGAAAAAACAATATCATAACTTAATAGTTCTATTGGTTCTCCTGGTTATTGGTTAACTTCTATCACAGAACACTAAACTTATATCCTACAACTTCTATATGGTTTGCTAATAGTAATAGAAATCTCTTAGAATACCTTGCCCCCACCCCGCCATCCGGCGGGGGAGATTAAGTTGGACTTGAACTGACTAAAACCTGCTAAAACCACCTAAAATGTCTCATGCACGTGCACCGTAGCTGACCGAGAGCCATCTCCATCATTTCGTGATGACGTCCTCATGTGTGGGTACCACAGTGTTCCCATTTTGCCCACGGAAAGGGAGACGTCCGCCTACCACACGGACCACACGTCCATCTTGACCTGCTTGGTCGAGAGTGACAAATGACTGCACCTATCACTCCAGGCTTGCACTCATGGAGGATCGAGGTCTTTGAGCGATTTCCGACATCTGAGTCGCTCCACTGGGACGCACCCTTTTGCAGGCCACTTTTTGTTTTCAGAATGTTATTTCTTTAGGTAAGAACGTAATATATGGCTTCATAATGCTACTTTATCTATGAGAATTTGAAAAACGGTGATATTAGGCCAATCGGTGTTGGTGTTAGCAACATTGATTTTTATTTACCCTATTTATTATATCATCTATGAACGTCTATGAATGATGAATGAGTATATTACTCATGTTCATGTTACATGTTACTCACTCTGTGGAACGTGATCCGACGATACGAGTATATTTATTAAAATCGCGTTGTTTTGGTTTTTGATTCATGCGAATTTCTTGAATTTATCTGTTTATAGTACCGAATAAAATAATCATGCCTTCGTAATACTTCATATTACGACATAAAATGCTTGGTGACATCCAATTAACCAAACGTTTGTTGATTATTGCTTTGGTTCTCAGCATCATTTTGATTTTGAAGGAATACGTATTTGTTTATCCACTATGACTCAACGTAAAGTGGCATATTTTTATAATGCAGACGTAGGGAATTTCCACTACGGTCCTGGACATCCTATGAAACCCCATAGACTATCTGTGACACACAGTTTGGTGCTGAACTATGGACTCCATAAAAAAATGCAGATATACAAACCCTATAGAGCAAGCGCTCATGATATGTGTCGCTTTCATAGCGAGGACTATATAGAATTCCTGCAAAGTGTGACACCGCAGAACATTCAAAGTGAGATTTTTGTTATTCAGTATTATATATTTTTGGTTATGTTTGAGAGGTATAACACCACCATCATAGCGATCAGTGATCAGAGATTGCCTTGTGTGTATATATTAAAAAAACCACCAGATTTGTGAACCTCCTTCTTTAGAAGTAAGTTAATATTACATAAAATTTCAGCATTTTCAAAGGATTTGTTACACTACAATGTTGGTGATGACTGTCCTGTATTTGAGGGTCTATTTGACTTCTGTTCAATGTACACGGGTGCATCACTGGAAGGGGCTATGAAACTCAACAATAATGCTTGTGACATTGCTATCAATTGGTCTGGCGGGCTCCATCATGCTAAGAAGTTTGAACCATCAGGTTAGTACTGAAATATAAAATGTGTTGTTTCTTGACAATTTGCTGTGTGTTGAGCACACCAAATGCATTGGTGTGTTATCCTCCTAATTGTCAATTTTAAAGTTATATATTCAGAATACACTGTCACAAAGTAGACTGTTTTAGAGAGACTATGTCACAGAGTTTTAGAGACGCTGTTCTAAAGATGAGTGGCCGTCACACTACGCAACAAGTTGTTTTACCTCAAACAAGTATTTTTTTAGTTAAATGGTTTTAAATCACATTCACATCTGAAGTAAAGATGTACATCAAATATCTGAGTGCTCAGATATTGACTAGGTAGTCATAGAAAATTATTAAAACTTTACTAATATTGACACAGCAAACAGGTTAAACTAAATAAAATAATTAGACTATCTATTTTTATGTAATCATACCTATGTAATTAATAAATAAAGACTAAAATATAATAATTGTATCTATGCCCAAAACAGCCGTTAATACATGAATATATTTTTATTTCCAGGCTTCTGTTACGTGAATGATATAGTTATTGCTGTGTTGGAGCTTCTGAAGTACAATCCCCGGGTCCTGTACATCGATATTGATGTTCACCACGGCGATGGTGTGCAAGAGGCCTTCTACCTCACAGACAGGGTTATGACTGTCAGCTTCCATAAATATGGAAATTATTTCTTCCCGGGAACTGGAGATATGTATGAGATTGGAGCAGAAAGTGGGAGGTACTATTCTGTGAATGTTCCGCTGAAGGAGGGGATAGATGACCAGAGTTATGTGCAGGTAAGTTCTCATACTGCCAGTAGGTAGTGAGAGGCCCAGGGGCTAGATGGGGACACCATGGTCCCCACATTAAGGGAATAGTGTCATCTCAACAGAGATGTCCCCGGGTCTGCCGGGGTGCGAGAGATATGTCTTGTATAATCTCACCTCCGGCAATCGAGGACCCATGGACGGCGTGCGTTTTGGTCGGTCGAGTCCGACATAATCACCTTCATCGGTTTTGGTGGAGGTGGTATCCAAGGGGATTTTGCGCACGATTTAAAAAAAAAAAGTAGGTAGTGAGAGGAGAGAGGGAGAAGTTATTAGTCTCTTCCTGCTGTAGTTTTTCTACGCGACTACAAAATGGGATTTTTCAAGAAAGGCATTAGAATGTTCCTATAGGTTCGGCAGCACGAGTTCGCCGCTTCTGGTGTTGCAAACATCCATAAGCCACGGTGACCGCTTTCCATCAGAGGGGCTGTGTGCTTTCTGTCTTAAATAATAGAGGACGAGTATGAATGGGGTGAAAAACCATTTGAAAAACTCAAAGGTCGATGTAGATGTCGCTAGCATCATCACTTTGCTATTAGACTGCCATTTTGTTACAGATCAGAGTATAGACAATAATATTCTCTATCTATGGTTTGGGGTTTTGGGTTTAATCCCTTGAAATTCGTCGCACATAGACTGCTGATCATTTTGATTTTCATTCAATTTTATTTAAGACTGACCTAGCTGCCATTTCTTTTGTTTCCTTTTGTGTTAAGTTACTTGGGTACCACAAAGTCCTATATAAAATCAATGTAAACTCTGCAAGTATTTCCCGATCTTAGTGGTAAGTTTCCATCAACTAGTATTAATTTTTTTATATTACTTTTCCAGGTGTTCAAACCTGTGATATCAAATGTAATGGAGTTCTACCGACCGACAGCCATTGTACTACAATGTGGCGCGGATTCGCTCGCAGGCGACCGCCTCGGATGTTTCTCTCTGTCCACCAGAGGGCACGGCGAATGCGTCAAGTTTGTCAAGAACCTCAACGTGCCCACATTAGTTGTGGGTGGTGGAGGGTTAGTATAACTTCTAGAATAAAAGCGATTATGGTAGTCCACCAGGGTTTTCAGGACCCAAACCTACCTTACCTACTAGTGTGCACACTTCCAGATGAAGCGATGAGGCTCAGGTGTTCACTTTTCTTTAGGGGCTGGGGCGAGCAGAAGGCAGTAGCTCCCAAAAACACACCAGAACAATTTACAGCCATGAATACTTGTGTATTAATTTTTATATTTTATTGAATATTTATTCATAACTTGTTCTTCCCAGTTACACATTGCGTAATGTGGCTCGGTGCTGGACTTACGAGACATCCCTGTTGGTAGATGAGTACATATCCAATGAGCTGCCCTATACAGAATACTTGGAATTCTTCGCCCCTGACTTCCAACTGCATCCGGAGATCAACAGGTAAGTTCAAGTCACATAATATTTAGTTTGGATTGCCCACTCTAAGAAATTACCTTTTTTCACCTTTTTTTTACTTCATTGGTATAATGGTAGAACCTTCGATTGTTGACGTTCAATTTCCCTTAACGCATCATTTGTATGTATGAATATTCGCATATGACCTAGATATTTAGATGAATTAAATAAATGCAGAAAATCGCAACACAGGGTCGACAGCACGGTTCACACATCGCACACATCCATAGGCCACAATGGCCACCATCCATATCTGGTGCGACAAGACATGCTACATAAGTGGTATAAAAAATTTGGGCATGGAATTTTGCATTCGATCCGACAAAATCCTAGAAATTTGTGTGTGTGTGCAATTTCAAAGGGAAACACAAGGATCCGTCGTCCAGTCACTTAATAAAAAGCTAATAAAATTTAATAAACATAATGTTCATACGATTGCAGTTCGAACAACGCGAACAGCAAGCAGTACTTAGAAGCGATCTCAAAGCACGTGTATGACAACCTCAAAATGTGCCAACACTCCCCCGCAGTGCAGATGACACACGTTCCAGGTACTTTTTTCATATTCTATCAGCGGCCAGGGTCATGAGTAAACTTTTTTATATCCTTTTTTATTTATGGCACGTCAATTTGACTTCACTTCGCCTGATGATGAGCTGAAGGCAAAGTCTCAGGAAAGAGGGTCACCATTACAAACACGTATACTATTAGAATGGTGGTGCTCAGCTTGATGGTCTTATCAGATGCTTTTTCACACCCTGCTTAAAGGACCCTATAGGAAGAAGGAAACGCGTGCGTTGGTACGGAATTTCAAAACTTAATGGTACGTCAGAGGAAAGACTCACTGAACTGCTTGGTTCTTGATGGAATATTTAGCACTGTATGCAGGTGACATCTAATCCTGCACATGTTGTCTTGTGTAGAAAAGGGGATTAATTGGAAGAGCTCATCAGAACATACACTGTGGTAGAGACGGTAAAAACTCGACAACAGCGCCATCTACCGACGCAATAAAATTTTATTAAGTACTCTACAATCTTAATATCTTCCACAGGTGATTTCTTCCCCGATGAATACAGAATTAAGGAAGAGCCAGATCCAGATGTACGAATCAGTCAAGAAGAAGCAGACAAGATTGTGGAACCCAAAAACGAGTTCTTCGATGATGAGAAAGATAACGACAAAGAACCGGAGCCGGAGTTCCTGCCATAGCATACGAATGGCCTGACTGACCCGCTGGCCATATGACACGGAAAGGGTTACAAGAGATACAGAAACTTTCTGTGAACTTTATGAGTGAATTAAGTGCTTCATGAACTTCTAGTGATTTAGCTGAGTCACTGTGTGTGTGGCTTAGTGTTTTATAAGTCAGTATGTGCTTGACTAAGTGTTTTACGCGGCACTGTGTGCATGACTAAGTGGTTTATGTGGCCCTGTGTGCGTGACTAAGTGTTTATGCGGCAATTTGTGCGCGGCTTAAGGGTGGAGGGCAATGTGTGCGTGACTTAAGGGTTGAGGGCACTGTATGCGTGACTTAAGTGTTTCATCCAACATCAATCCAAAGTCAAAGACATTTTTATTATGTTAAACTTATTTCTGCTGGAATATCATGAAGGCTGAAGTAAATTAGGCAAGTACAAGTGATAAAAGTAGAATAAGTTTGACTACACCGCTGTTATGTCATAGCTTATTAAGATTCAGGTCATAGTGGTTGTAACTGGATCTAACTAGGCCTTGCTGAATACTATCGAGATATGATAAAAATTAGTCACATCAAAACAATTGACAAAGGACGAGGTTTTAAGAAAATTGTCACTTGCCTAATTTTCTTTTTGAACCTTGTTTATATTTTATTATGTAAATTATTTTCGTATTTTTTGTATTACAATTATAGGGTTAACATTGCAGTGTAATTAGAACATAATATGCATCGCATTTAAATAATGTTTTTGAATAATGCAAAATGATGTAAATTTATAATCAAGAGTGGAGCATGACCGTACATAAATTAGCATTAAGTATATGGAATAGAAAGTCATAAGCTCAGACTGAAAGAATAACTTAGATGGAACATATAGAACTCTCTGCTGTGGTTTTCCGAAGCCACTACAATATAGAGTGTTGAAAGCCACTAAAGTTTTGCTTGCATTTGTAGAACTATGATTAAGGCGAGGTTGCAGTGAGACAAGTAGGTATTTTACGTCGCCTCAGTACCTCAGCCCCCGCAGCCGAATCGAGTGTAATCGACGCAACGAGCGGGCAGCGCGGGCGGCGCGCAGGCGCGCGCCGTCGTATAGTATAACCCGGTACGCGAAAAGTTGAGACTCGCGTTTGTTACAAAAACTAAGAAACTTTGATGGAGTCCAAAAGCTGACAAAGGGTGACACCTAAGACCTGAACATATAGGTCATAGGCCACCGTGACCCTCTTCGCATCAGGTGGGCCGTATGCTTGTCTGCCACATAAGTGATATGAAAAAACATATTGTTCTGGATGAAGGGAGGGTGGGATTGATTGTAAGAATTCATCGGAATACTCACTATAGGCTATGTGTACCTTTTTCACTTACATGAAAAAAAATCACTTAAATTTAACATACATATTTTTGTATTTTCATTTCATTGGAACACATGAACATACAGAAAAAATAAAAGCGTCTTCAATAAACAAAACCTATTGAAAAGTGAAACAAATAAACACATTACAACTTCTTTGCGTCGCGCAGTCGGGTAAAAAAGACATTTTGTGCTGCCTACTGATCTGTTAGTAGATAGATAGTTAGTAGAATATGCACGCCGTCACATGCAATCCTAAAATCAAGTCAAGTTTCTTTCAACTTGACTGGCATTTTAGGGTTTAGGTTTAGGGAGACGCCCAAGATCGTGTGAAGTGGAAGAGGAAGAGCCGGAAGGCGGACCCTGAGCGAGTTCACCTTGGCCTTGGATGCAGTCAGGAAAATAAGTCTCTATGAGGATGGTGATGATGAAAACGCACAATTCAAAAATTTTCAAATATGATATTATACTCTCTGTAGCACTAGAGCCAGCCTCAACTAGATTGGATTGATGCTGATGTGAAGTGATCGAAAGAACATGGTTTTCTTTATTTTCTTTCTCTTCGTTCAAGACGGTGCTTCTAATAGGCATACCACGGATATGCCTTGGATCAACTAACTCCGGCAACAGACTCTTCATATAAAACTGAATTATTCGTTGTTCCATTTTATCGGTCCAGAACTGGTCATCTCTCTCTATATATTCTATATACACTGGTTCTGTTTGAGACACCCATAAACCAAAATACACATTTTGCGCCCCGTCACATGCAACTGACCTTGGTAAAACCAATTACTATTTTTATTTATGGTAAATTGTTAAATTGGATTTTATTATTTTCTAGAGACTTTTCTAAACCATTTTTTGACGCAATCAAAGAGCACTTGACTTCGACAATTTTATCATTTCCAACAAGACCATCTGGAGTGGCTCCTATAAAAGGGTATTTGCGGTCAATAAAAAGTTCACACTGATCTATTTTTATGTTTTCCTGTTGTTCCATTTGCTGTATGGAATGTTTCTCGTTTTCGATGCCGTGAGCTACTGAAACCACTTGGTTTAGATTTTTTATATAGGATTATTTTTTACTAATGGTGCACTATCTATTGTAACTTTTCGTTTACAAATGGGACCGAAGTTTGAAGCTGTTGTTATTTTTTTTCTTAGTTCGAGCCATTTACTTGAATCTCTTTGTAAAATCGTTGATCGTTCAATACGATTCCTGTCTGCTGTTTCATCAGGTTTATGAGATATTTTTTTTTACAAGTTATATAATATTCAAATATGTCACAGATTTTAGTAAAAGTACTGATAGTTACGTGGCAATTTGCAAACTAGAATTAGAAACGTCTACGGGCTGTTCAACACCAGCGGCTTTTCGTCTTCTCATTGCAGCACTGTAACATAAAATATGTATAATTATACTCAGCCGCGGTAGCCTAGTGACTAAGGCAATCTATTCAATAAAAAATAATAACTCCGACCAACTACTGACGTGAACCCATTTGTAATTTAGCTAAGAGTTAGGGGCTAAGAAGACTAGAGTTTAGAGTCATCAATAAAAGCCTACCAAAATTTTTAGAGCCATAGATATAGACTAGTTATTGTAATTTACACAAATTCAAATTTTTATATACCTACTGTACATTTTTTGTACAGTGGCACAAAAGAAAAAAAATAAATAAACATAAATTAAAAAATAAATTAAATTGACAGCACAATTGTGCGAGCGAGAGAAAGTGATAAGCTCCGCCATTTTAGAATTCTTCCTTTAATGAACCGAGTTATACCCATTTTTTCAGCGAAACCGAATTTACGTAATAACGTGCGGGGGTGAAGCTCGCAGAAACAAACAGCACACGTCCTACCTTGAACGCGCCTCGGCGGGTACTGACTCAACTGACTGACCGCTGCGAGCGCTCAAATGCAAAGATTTTGAGGTTTTATAAATTTTTGAAAAAAAAAATAATTGCTTGATAAAATATAATTTTACCAGTCGCTAGATATTTTTATGCTCTTTATAATGATATCAATCTCGGCATTATTTGATGATGGCGTCTTAGTGTAAAACGTGTTTGAAATATCGATTTGGAGCGTTTTAGACCCATGTTTGACGCTAATTTCTATCGAGACAATTATCATGAATCGTGTTTCTGTTTTCACAGGACCCTAGAAGGTATAGTCTATTTTATGAATATGCTTTTTATTTAACGCAATTTGCTATATTACTTGATATCCAGACGTTTAAAAATTTTAAAAATTACTGCAACCTGGCCTTAAGAATTCGAGCAAAATGTTACTACTTTAGTATTACTTTAGGTAGCTTCATATTCTAGTTCTATATGTTCCGTCTACGTTATTTTTATAGTCTGAGGTCAGTTTTAGGTGATGTACTCACCTAAAACTGACCCGAAACTGCTCCGAAATGGTGACTTTCAGTGGCCTCCGCGCTGACTACAAATCTATATTCGATTTTTTTCATGAGGCGATCGTCCAACTAACGTCCACAATCCACGGTCAGATGTTATGGATGGTCTTTCGCTTTCTCATGAGTTAATTCTGGCAATTCTCGCTTCAACTGATCACTTTATCTGATGGCTTTCGATGACTATATACATTGAAGATCACTTCGGATCGCTAGCCCACGCCAGCGAATCGTTGGCCATAGAATGGCCATGAAACCCATTCGTTGGACAGGACAGGACTGGTCAGGACTCCTATTCTACTAACTGTAAACTATTGTTAAACCACTGAGTTTACAAAAACTGCCATTGAATTTCCGGCTTTATAGATTTAAAAGTTCAAAAATAGTCATTTCATTTTAGACTTACCAACATAGGAGTACTTAGTTTAAAATTTAATGTTATTTTTTGCAATTTTTTATCATACCACAAAAAAAAAATTGTCATTGGTTTGAAAATGGTTGTCCATTTTATTAGCAGTATCGGGGCCTATAGTCCATTTGTTAGTGCCTAATACTTAAAAAAACGTAAACAATCTTGGTATGTCATTAAAATATGTTTTGTTAAAACTCGGTATAAAAATACTTTTCTGCGTGTGCGATGCGATTACTAGTTAGTCAATTAGTTAGCTTAGTTTATTTGTTTAACATGTGCTTTTATAAAAATTTTGCCACAACATTGTTTACCTTTTTTAAGTACCTACCTATCCAAATGGAGTATAGGAGTATGACGCAGTAGAAATGACGTGAATTATTGGATTATAATATGAGTTTCGCGTCACTAGTTTTCAGTGCTTTTTTCATACTAGCATTAACCCTAGTCTCATCTGAAGCTTTCATCTAGGAGTCTAGGTCCGCTTTTTCAATTCTGACGTGGTTTATGGGTAATTCCATGGTTAAGGATGTTCCTAAAATTAGAAAATTTATCTGTGAGCTAAATAAAGATCATGTTACTTGACCACTTGTTTTTTATTGACAGTCAAACAGGGTGAATAGGAATAAAATGGTCAGTTGAATTCTGTAGTTAATTTCTTTCAAGCGAAACTCTAGTTCATCGTAATAACAAAATCATCAAATATCTGAAAACAGGCTTATTTGAAATTTAGTAAAAGAAATTATTTAAAATATTCCATTGACCATTTTATTCCTATTCACCCCTTTTGAGGTACCTATCTTACGTGTAATGACTTTTAGAGGCAGGACATCGTCGGGAGGTTGAGTTGACAAATGGGTTCGCCACCGTGTAGAGCGAACTTTCAACTTGCAAATAAGTAGGTACAGTCATCGTAAAAAGTTTTTGAAATTGGATTCTTTAACATGGTTGATGGGATAACCATTACCTAATCTAAAATATCCTTTCTTCATCTTAATTTCATCATCACCATCATCTGCTAAACAAAGGTTTCCCGATCCACCTCCAATCTGTCCGGTTGGAGGCACGTTACGTGGTCTCCATTCCAGAATCTATCAACTCCAACGTTCATCTGTTGTTCTTAGTATGTGCCATGTCTATCCGCCCACCATCCTAATTTAGGAGTAATTAAATAAAACTAAAATTTATAAAAATAATTTATTTATCATTAGATAATTACAATAAAATATTAAAATGAGTGTATTTAGTAACCACCTAGCTTTAGGTCCAAATTATTATCGTATATGTATTTATGTACATCACACATTTCTTCTGAGAAATCAACGGTAAACATTTGTAACCTGTCGCACAATTGTATAATTTCTTTTACCACATTCTTTGAAACCTCCAATGTGCAATCCAGCCATAAATAATTAATATTTTTAAAGTGTCCTTTTTTTAATAAATGCAATAATATGTGATCTATATTAGTTTTTGTTTGATATTTCAATACTAACTTTTGCAAATTGTCCGTACATTCTAAGAAAAATGACAACAAATTATCTATGCTAAAGTTTTCGTTACCAAGAGTCAGGTTTCGGAGTTCTGAGAAAATTTTCTTTGGTCGCCGGAAATATCTCGGTATGGTCAAACATTTTGATTGTGTCATTATGCATAAGGATGTCAGGTTTGGACAACACATCCCTAAGGATAAAACTGCGTCTAAGGTCAGAGAATGGTCAATCTCCCATAGGGTAAAGTGTGTGAGGTAATGTCCTTTGACGGTTAACAATTGCTGCATCGAATCCGAATAGGAAAAGAACGACAAATCCAATTTATTCAACCTCAGTTCGCTTAAAGAGATCTGTTCTAATATTGCATCTTTGTTATGTTCAGATAAGTGCGTCACAGACAACTCACAAAGATATGGACATATTTTGATAAGTTTCCTAATGCCTTCAGCTGAGGCGAAATGACAATTAATTTTTCTGAGACTCAACGGACCTATTTCCATTGCTGATCCAATCAACGTGGAGCCAATATCGCAGGACTCGATCCTCAACTCTTCTAAGTATGGGAGTTCTCGGATCAACATGATAATTCCAGCTTGAGAGACACAACGACCGATACGATTGACGCGCTCGTTCCGCGGGGGATCCATTGCCAAAATCCTCAACTGTTTCAAATTTATGATTGAGCAAAGACCAGCATCGGATACATTCCTTAGTAAGATTGAAGCATTGAAAAGGGATTTACAGATATCTACTCTAGAGACAATATTGATCTCTTCGAGTAGGGGACAGTTAACGCCGACGACTTTGAGAATTTCGTCGGTACAAATGAATTTGAGGTCAAGAATAACTAATCGGCTGAAGTTGCAGAGAGCGCTAATCCAGAACCGATGTGGTATGCTGTTATCAAGGTCGCATTTGCGGAAGACAGCCATGTTGGGGTGAGTTAATACGTGGAGCTGAATGCGAGGGTCGCCGCGGTACTGGCAGCAAGTTCTTTCTGAACAGAGGACATCGAATAACCTGAAAAATAAAATTATAAGTTAATATTTATCGAATTAATAGTCCCACTGCTCCCCTACTCCTGCTTTCGTCTTCAATTATGGTTGCCTTTTGGCTTCTCAGTTTTCACCTGGACCATAAATATCAGCTTTTTTATTTGTTAAGCTATATAGAGAGAGAATTATATTTTTTTGGATAGGAATTATAGGAATTGTAGCAATTGTACCCCATCAAAGTGACAACTGATAAACAGACTTCCCATTTGTCCCTTCTTGTCAGCTTTTAAAGGAAATAGTTGGAAATTGTCACCCCGGTGACAACTGGGAAGACAAATGCCAGCTGTCGGGACAGGGCTACAGGGGACTACTGGAAATAATTCGCATCCATAGCTTTTATCTCGGAAGTTTAGGGTCCGCCACGGACTGCCACTCCGGGACAATGGAACATCCCTATTTAGGTAAATATATATACATATACAGCCTTAATTATAAACAAACTTCAGATGGCTTAGTCAAAAAAGCTGACTAAATAGGTTAACTGAAAATCATTGATGTACTGTATAACGGGGTAAATAGGGATCCAAGGGTGAATAGGGATAAAATGTTCAATGGAATATTTTAAATAATTTTTTTTACTAGATCTCAAATAAGCCTCTTATCAGATATTTAATGATTCTGGTAAATTACAGTTGAAAGAAAATAACTACATAATTTAGCTGACCATTTAATCCCTATTCAGCCTTGGATCCCTAGTCACCCTGTTTTAAAGTAATTATTTTTATTTCAGTAATGTCACAAAGGATTTTGGAGCTCTGCCAATCAAAAAATCATTAACTCTGATGAGTCACAAGAGCACTATATTGGCTAAATATTACATTTTATTGTATGTAATGTATTTAGAATGAAGTCTAGTCTCAAACAATTGTAGTTAGTGTGATTGGGTAGTGAAATATATTGCTACATTCTTTGTCTATAGGTACAAAATATGTATGAGTCGAGACTAAAAGAATAAGACTGCTGTTGTTGTTGCTTTTAGTCTCGTATTCTGTCTTTTCTGCTGTAGGTATTTAAAGCTGAGTGGCATGAATGTATAATTAACATATCAAAAATATGGTATGAGAAATAAAGAAAAACATTCTAAAACAGTTAAAAAATGATGGTTTGTTCCATTTGCTTCCAAATTTAAAGTTATGGAAATTAAAAGCAAAATGTATTGTTGTGATCATGAGATGCGCCATATTCTTGTTTATCAATGTCTTAATGTGTTATGAAGTATGTAGTACAAAGAATTACCTGGCTGGAAGCATAGACATCAGATGACATTTCAACTCGAATGCCTCTTTCTCACACTCGTTAAACTTACTCTCAGGATAACTCTTTTCAATAACATAACAGGCTGAATTAATTAGGCTAATACTACTTTTTACACACAATTTAAACAAACTATATGGTTGCTTAGGAGGCGACATATTATTGACCTAAGCACTCCAGTTGGCAACCTAAAAATATATAATTATATAAAAATAACCCTATCCAGTAAATCTATGTTTTTTAAACTTTTATTTCATTTAAATTGCCATTAATTTCTATTTTTCTATCGATTTAATTGTCTAACATTGACAGTCACTTTGTGCTTTGAATGAATGAACAATGAACGAACGAAGAACGAAACGAATGGTTGATAGGGATTATTTTATTAGAGATATTCCGATACTAGTGTAAATACGAATAAATACTCGATACTTTTCCAAGTACTAATAGTATCGAAGCAATCTTGCAATATTTACTCGGTATCGATACAAAAGGACTTGGTATTGAACTGAATTAGATTGACAATCACGCTATTTGTGACGAGTGAAGTATCTCGCGTCAGGCGTATACGTATATTGTCTCCAAAACTATAATAAGCCTCTAGAGTAGACTACGTCCGCATTTTTGTACTATAGATCACTCTATGATCGACACATTTTTATTCTATTTTCTATTAAATACGATCTGTTGGGTAGTTTTTGTGTGAATGAGTAACAAACATACATCAACAAATTAAACTTTCACATTCACAATATTAGTAGGGGTTTTTATAATGGAATGGGATAATTTATGTTTACAAATTTTTTAATTTACTTTAGACTTTTATCCTAGCAAAATTATTGTCCCTAAACGGTGCTTCTATATTTGCATTAAAAATTTGAAAATATCCATATCGGTAAGTATCGATACTTTAGGAGTATTCATATGAGTATATCGAAAAATAATTTGATTTGCTACATTATTGATATAAGTAGGTTAGGGGACGTAATAAGCTTTCCGAAAAGCGAAAACTATGCTTGGGCCCTCCCCTCTCCGCGAGTAGTGGCGCTGCCGTGATACAAATTACTACACCACGACGGCAACAGAAAAAATGACGTCAATTCGACAGAAGAAGGTATCGATACTTTGATGGTATCGGATCATCCATCATCTTTAAAGGTTGAATGAATGTATTCTTCTTTGGATGTGTTTGGATGAGTTTTGGCGGGAACGCGAAAACGAAAAGTGTCATAAAACTACTGTTTTCATTTTCTGAATTTGGTGTAAATTCGATTTATTTGTGTAAAAATGGAGTTTTAGACATAACAGCTTAGACAAAGTGCACAAGTGTAGAAAAGTCGAATAATATCAAAAATCGGTGTCAAAAATCTCCATTGGAAAAGCTTCTATAAAGTCTTCACTATTTTACTGAGGAAACTATCATCCGTCATCGTCATCATCATCATCATCAATCATTCCAACCAGTAAGTGAGTAAAATGTTGCAAAATAAAAGAAGACTTGACATAAAGGTACCTACTAGTAACCATGTCATAAAATCTCTTAAAAACTCTTTAAATTAAACAGTGTTGTTGGTCTGAACTGAATTGCCATGCCATGGCCAGTAAGTACGAAAGTACGAAAAATTCATGAGAAGAGATGTCGACCTCCAACAACAAGAGCTCCAATCTCAAACCATTTATCGAAACTATTTTACAGCACAGAACTTTTAGGTGTCTTTAGATACACTCCAGTGTCCGCCCCTTCTTGGAATATCTTAATCAGAACTTTTATGTTTAATGTACAAGAGATCTCTGCCTAAAATTTAAAGATTTCATAGAGCACAAACCTCTTGGGTATGCATCAGCAGATTAAACCATTTGTCGAAACTATTTTTCAGCACAGAACTCTATAATAGGTGTCTCTAGAGATTGATGATTTTAGATTCTTTATTGAAGCAACTTAAAGATAATAAAGATATAAAAGAAAACAGGAGGGTTTTGAAAAAAGAACAAATTCAATTTTCAATATTTATTTTATTTTCATTTTTTCGTATGACTTTACACCTAAAACTAATAATTTAAGATCAATTAAAAATATTCATTCGTCATTACATTATGAACTAGGTACATAATCTTGCTAAAGTGCTTTTAATTATAATATTTCTTACGAGTAAGGCCCTTCTTACATTCGACAACTAGAAATTTGAACAGTCCACGGAATCCGTCATCTTGTTGATACTTTTGAGAGCTGTTGATTGGTTGTTGAGAGCTGTTGATGAGACATCAAATTCGAGTTGCGGCGAATTCGAGTTTCGATTGAGTTGCCTAATGCAAGAAGTGGCTTAGTGTAATAGGTCGTTAGATTCATGCATTCACAGCTGTAGGTACTTAATTTTCTTTTTTTTTCAACTAAGACTTTTTTGATCCCCAATTGAGGGCCAGTTATCACTACCTTTTGACTGAGTCTGAGTTATAACGGCAAATTGTTATAATAAAATATAATGTCTACCCGGTAATTGAACACGTGAAACTAATGCTGCACCAACCGCAATTATAAATAGTTTAGCACCACAAACACACATCTCTAAAGAAAAAATAATTATACAGAATAAATAAATTTGCCTCTATGAACATAATTTATGGTATATGGTTGGAGTTAGACCATTACGCACTTGTTAAAATAAAAAAAGACCTATTACACTCTCACGGTAATTCATAATAACCATTGCCTGATAGTAATAGGGATGTTGACGAGGACGTCTGACTCTTTCCAATACTATACATAATAATATAATATAATATAAATAATAGTATAATATCTTAGTTCATAGGCAAAAATATGCATTCGAAAAAATATCGTTAATCTAACATGAACCTATGAGTTTTCATTGTTTAAAGGTACGAAAGTAAATCAAAAGATATAAATTATCAAATTAAGTCCAAATTTATGAATTAGGTATTACATTCTTTATTAAATTTAAAGTTACTTTTATTATGATCAATACACGTGTAAAGGCAAGGTAGACAGAAATAATACGATATTCTCAAACGCTCCATTTTTTATATCACTTAGGTGGCAGACAAGCTCGCGGTCACCCCATAACAAATATATTTCAAACTCTACATCTTTAAAATTATTTCTCGTAGGAATTTCACATTCCTTACCGGCGCACGTGTTTCGTCCTTCCTACAGTCCGGGTCCTTTAAGCCGGGCGTGAAGCTAAGGGCCACCATTCTAGCACTGCTACGTGTTTGCAATGGTGACCCTCTTTCAAGAGACTTTGCTTCCAGCTTAACATCAGGCGAGGTGAAGTCAAATTGACGTGCCATAAAAAAAAAAAAAATTCTATTCATGACATTATTATTGTGAAGAGATGATTTTTCGAGTATAATAAAATGTACCTACTTAGTCAACATCCCTATTAGGCATTGTGATTATGATTTATTTACATCGAGACCATCAAAGCTTGTGCTACGGTACAAAAGAATTTGGTATATTTTGGTACCTTGTTAAAAAATTTAAAATTGTACCCAATATTAGCCATCTGTATATTTTTAGATTATGTTTATATTGAAATTCGGATTTTAAATATTCACTTTTGAAAAGTGCTTATTACAGTGAAAAATGAATGAAATAAATCCTGTCAGCGGTTCACCTAATTATTTTAAGTTTAGCAGTGGCGAGAGGCCCAATAACCCGATTTCAGCCAGCTTGCTCTGCAAATGGAAGCCGTGGTTGAAATATTTTTCATGCATTCATACAATATACGTAATTTGGAGAATTATGTCATCACGTTTTAACGTCGCATCTTAACTGTAAATGTAATGTAGGTATTCCAAATTCAGTATCTACAATAATGTAGTTACTGAAATTCAGTGCCTGAAATCAGAACGCCCTCCATATAAAATTGCTATGATCATCTTATAAAAGGTAAGATTTGTTTATCATCGACATCCTTACTGAGTGTTTCCTTCCTTCGCCACTGTTACACACCCATACGTACATTTATTTATTGATAATTTAAATGTTTTATTAATTAATAATTTATAACCAACGACGTATGTTCCCAGAGTGTGTATATCCCCGCCATGCTGACGTCTCTGCTATAGAGTAGTATAGAGTAGTAGTAGAGAATATTTCGATTGGCAACTTTGAATTATTTGTTACCGACACAAAAAAAAAAAATAACAATTCATAGAGCGAGCAGGAATTAATTTGCACCGGTCAATGTTAATAATGGATATACCTAAATATTAGTAATATTTCTTTCTTTCTTTTATAAGTATACAAGTAGTGTACTGTATATTAAAATAATCGATTGAAGTAGGACTGGTGTCTATGTACATTATGTACCTACTCTTAAAAGCCACATCACAATGTTAAGATACAGTCCACGACTTTCGTAGCACCTGAGTACAATCGTAGCTTTTTAAAAGAAAAAATATGTTAGAGAATTATCAATTTATAATTTATAATAGGTACCTACTATTATATTCTTGGCGAGCACATTATGATTATTATATTTTGGTTAAAGAACTTATATTATACTTATATTTGAGTCATAGAATGCGTGTAATAATTTACTCTGTTTCGATATAATTATTCATCTCTCTAGTTTCTTACAAATTTAAGAATTAAAAATAATAATTTATTATTACATAATCTCAGTTTAACATATTTAATTGATAGAGCAATTATTATCTATATTATCTATAACTCATATTTGGAGTAATAATTATCTAATGTACATTAATATTCGAATAAAGGTTTTTTACTTATCTATTAGGTATATTATTTACAATAATCGTAATATTTATTAAATAATTTCATTTAAAAAGATACTAATTAAATAGTTAATTGTTTTGGCACTATTATTCAACAAAAATATAAACGGACTTTGTTTAAAATTAAATATTTCATACGTCTACCTATCTACTTAATGACAAGAGTTCATAAATTAATAGGATCTTTTTATTAAATATCAATTGTTAATATATAATAATACTTTTATATTGTGCTAATTTTTGTGAAGGTAATAATATTAATATTGATACCGCCACTCTATAGATATATATAGATTTTTAAAGATAAAACGACAGTTAAAAAACTATACTTATTGAAATGGTAACCATACTTAAAATAACTTGAAATATATTTCGTGATCTGAAATTAAACATAATTATGTGATATTGGAACATAAAGATTGGATGTATTTGACTAGTTTTATAAAAGTTTATAACAAGTAAATAAACTTATAAGTTGTGAAACAAGAGGAACCATCATAATACATTTTAAAAATATAACACAAATCATAGACAATAGTATGAATTTATTTGTGCACAGTCAACACAAGAAAGCTAAAATTTATAAGTAAAATAGGTACTAAATAATAGGTCAAATTCAGTACACTAATCGCTAAATTATCTACAATAAATCTAAGATAGGACAACATCTACGATAGTTAGATAGAAAGTTGACATTAAACAAATCACATGATCTTATTGTAGTACTAACAAAATAATATAGTTATCGTAGAACAATATTATAACGATCAGTAATTGACCGCTGCCTATCTGATCATCGAATATGTTTGTTTCATTCTCTCGTTGGTTTACATTTTTATTTCTATTCTCTCTATCGTTACTTCCGTTTCCATTTGCACTCCGTTCTGTTCCGTTTCTACTTTCATCTCTATTTGCACCAGCTCTATGTCCATTTTCATCTAAATGTCCAGTTTTACATTTTTCATTACTTTTACATTTCTTATTTGTTTGTTTATCACTCTCTCGTTTAACCTTACTTTTACTTTCCTTAATTACCTGAGTATTTTGAGCCGCATCTCCTATCACAATAGTTTTTGGATCTCTTTCTACGACAGCGTCCCCAGACTGGGTGAGTCCGCTCGGCCAAGCGGATCAGAGTCTCTTATGGGAGTCGGTGCTGGCACTCTTGAGGGATCCAAAGCGTCGTGGTTGAGAGCTCGCGGGGTTTGTCTCTCGATCTAGACTTGCTGCTCGGAGGATGAGACCGCGGGACTGTCGGAGAGAGCTATCTGGCCGCACCTGAAAAGTGTCAATGAGAATTGTCTATTTTAGTCCAGTATTTCTAAATTATTTAATATTTTTATACCTTACCGAAGGGGGAAACCTATGCTCAAGCCCTCTCCGTGAGTAGCTGCGCAACCGTGAAACAAATTACTACACCGTGGTGTACTACAAAGTACTATATCTGGAGTGTACCAGATTGCTTTTGCTTCTGGATTTCGGTCTTTTTACTCTTACTCTTGATTTTGCTTTTGCGGGTGAGACTGCTGTCTTCCCATGAAAACTGGAAAAGTTGGATCACAAAAATTCTCTATTCCCTAATGACAGTGCACTGATTGGAACTACTACTCTTTCGTAACAACTTCTTGGTTCTTTGCAATTTTCTATAAAAAACGGTAAAAGCAAATAAGCATCTACTGCTACTAGAGGTCAAAAACATCCCCCGTTCTATCTGCTATATTCCCCTTTTCACAAATATATCCGCTTTATTAATTTTGAGTAAATATAGTCAGGTTTGCTTACCGGTTCTCCTACAGATCCCACTCGCAACTGTCGAGGCTGTTGTGGAGACTGTTCAGTGAAGGACGTCTCTAAGGACTTGTGCGATGTGTCGCTGATGGACTGAGAGAGGAGGTGTGTCGTAGAAGACGAGTTCGAATCTTCAATGTTCGAAAAGTCATCAGGGCTTTCGTCTCGTTGAGGGGTATCTGATTCCTGGAAAAAGGCAAACTGTAGGTACCTATTGTGCAATCCTGAATATTTGTTCAGTAAGGGATATGATAGGGATGGCTTTGGATTAGGAAGGTGAAGATATTTTATATCACACAACGATTACAATATCCGCCATTTACTTTGGTACCAAGTTGATAAGAATGTGATTCTGGTTAAGATTGGTTGCTACTGCCGGGAGCGGAGCGAGTCCGGAGGGGACTGCTCCTCGGGTGCTTTCAGTGGCTCAGGTCCAGCCGTGGAGTAAGGGAATCGCCAGAGACTACCTCACCCTCGGCAACCTCCTGTCCCAAGACGGCCATGCGGTTTTAGTAAGTTCAAACTCAACATAACCATCCTGGTGCGGATTTGAACACGTAAAAAAGGTTAAGGTTGGATAAACGATAGAGCGTTCTCTCTATCGTTTATCTCATAGTCTACCTTTATACATAACATAACATAACTGTTTATATTTATAAAATATCAAAATTACGGCTTCGATTTTAACTACGGTGTAATGATATCACGCTACAGACATGCGTTGTGATAGACAGAACTCTAGAAAATGACCACACAAATATGTACCAAATCAAAAGTCATGTACTGTACATAGTTTTGGTCACACACTACGTAATTTTGTCGAAAGAGATGTGACGGCTCTAGTCTATTTTGCTGAAATTATAGTTTAACTTAAAAGTTTCATCTTACCTCTTCCAAGTCCCTGAGGGTGGTGGGGTAGTGGTGCCGCCGAGATTCTTCCCGTTCTTTTTCCCTCTCCCTCTTCTCCAGTTCATCTGCCAGCATCATGACTTCCCAGTCTCCTCCGCTTCCAGGTAGGGCTATAAATAACAAGAACGAAAGTTAATTCAAAAACTTATGTTCCTTTATAGATGCAACCACTCTTATTAATTCAAACCTCCTTGGTTCTACTGAAATTGTATCGTAGTAGAAAAAAGTTAAATCATGCATGATTATGTAGAGTTGATCGTAGAAATGCTGTATCATAATATAATTTTTTAAATTGTACTTTGATAGCTTATGCGTAAAGACTGTCATTAAAAATTGTTTTTAACAATTTAATTTTGAATTTTTTTTACATTAACATTAACATAAACTCATGCCTATACCTCCGTAGGGGTAAACAAAGGTGCTAGCATCCACATTTCGCTAGTTTATGTTTAGGTCCCAATGTCTATTGCCATCAACCGGGCGCTTATAAACCTGCGATAAATACACACATAACTTTGAAAAACATCGAAAAGTCATTGGTGTGTGTAATGGTAAAACCTGGGATAGAATCCGAGACCTCGTCTCAGTAGTCTATTACCCATACCACTAGACTACCGCGGTTATATGATATTTCAGTATGACAGTAAATAAATAACTTTACCTTTGATCGGTGACATGCTTCCATGACTAGAGCTGCTAGCGCGGCCGCGTCGCGAGCTGTTCTCCACGAACTCTTCGAACATCGGCGTTCGAGGCAGAGACTCTGAATCACTGCTTGATGACGTAGAAGTCCTGTCATAATACGGTCAAGTGCTAAATTGATGTTTTGCGTCTCATTACCAAAAGAAGGAAAAAACATTGAATGCCTTTACCTGGAAGAAACTGCCAGCGAAAAAGTAATTACTTAAAAGCAATCAAGGTCGTAGGAGTAAATTAGCTGTTAGTTTATATAAGCTACTAGCAAACCCGGCGAACTCCGTTTCGCCACCAGATGGCTTTCCTGCTTTTCTCTTGAAATTTTTCCTGAATTTTCTTTACTATAAACCTCACGGAGCCCGAGACTTTTCCAACGAATGCAAAACCGTGGAAATCAGTTCTTGCGTTCTGGAGTTATAGCGTCAGGAAGGAAAACCCGACTTATTTTTATACACCTAGTAGATTTTCTGTTTCAAGGATAAAACTAAAATTAAACGACCCTTTTTAAATTCCATTGTGATTATCTACAGGCCTCCACAACCAATGGTCCAATGACCAATGGCGATATCGAAGTTGGCAAAAGGTTCAGAGAATGAATGTGATTATCTACAGACATACTGGTTAGTATACTTACGTGTCACTCCAGCTGTAGTCACTGCCCATATCAAGCACAACCTCGCTGCAGTTGTTCGTAGTTTTGTGTGAGGGACCCCGATGGTAACCGAAGAACGAACCCAAGCTGAACTTGCGCGGCTGGCGAGCACGACTTTGTTCTGGAAACGGACCTAATTCCATTACTGTTGGGTAGTATAGAACGTTTATTTGTAGGCAAGTGAAATATTTTAACAAATATTTGCCTTGTTTACAATATTTGGACAAGCGAAGCGAATTATATCCCTGTGTGATTTTATCGTTAAATTAATATTTACCAAAAACTCTGTAAATGTAAAACCACTGACTCAGATGATAAGAAACTATGTGTGAAGAAACCTAAGTCTAAGAATATTTCTTTATTATGCTTGCGATATATACTTTAGCATGTCCGGCCTCAAGGAAAGGATTTAGCAATTATCTGCTATATTGAAAGCAATGGACAATAAAAGATCACTACAATATCTGCTGTAGTGCCATTTAATAATCACTCTAGTCGAGGGACTGTGCAATATTTAAAACTTTGTGTAAAAAGACTGAAATTTGCTATTTAGCAAATAAAAACTAAATCACAACGATCAAAAGTACAGTTATTTGCTTCCAAAACAACGATCGAACCAGAAGAACTCACTCCTATCATTCTTTCCAGTGTGATGCATTCCGGTGTCTACAGACAGCGTCTTCTTGATTTTTGACTTAGTATTATCTAAATGACTGCCGAAGAAGTGGAACGGATGCATAGTTCGCCGGCTGGTACGAAGGCTCGTCTGCTCCGGAGAGAGCAGGGAGCGGTCTTCTGATGTAGTATGCGGTGAAATTGGCCTGAAACAAGTAATCGAAGCAATAAAGTTTGATGTTTCTGGATCATAAGTTGTAAAAATTGTATAGGAACTACATTGAAAGTATTAAATCGTCCGTTATAAATTAACTGTTGAACAACCAACACCTAAGACGCCATTTTCAACATAAGATAATAATATGACAGTTAAAAAATTGGTTCGATTTTCAGAAATAACTTCACCAAGATCAAGAGACCTTAGTTAGCTGTCTTTGATATAGATACATGGTGTACTGAAAGTTAAAATGTGAGTTTGATACTCTCTACCTTCAATAATAAATTATATTAAAAAGGCAAAGAAGAAGCAACTTGAACAAAAAACTCGTTTCTACTTGTCGACGATAAAGTACTCGTAATTCATAACATTATTATATACCTTGTTAAGTCTTGCATCTCCATACTTTCTTGATCACTTTGGTCTTCCCATGATTTCCTTTGTCTTAACTTTGCGGCTCTTTTTCTCGAATAAGTTCCAGCTTTTCCATCTAGGTTCAAATCTAATCTTTTTGATTTACTTACAGTCCATTCCTCTTTATTTGAAGATTTTTTATCATGTCTGGACAAAGAAACAGCTAAGCTTTGTAATTCAGAATAAGATAGTTTTCCTAGTTCGATTCCTTCCGTTAGTTCAGTTAGTTTTTCTTCAGTGATTTCTGAACATGCTAGGGGTATTTGTGTGGCAGCAATTTCTGTTTCAGGCGTTCTGTCTTTTTCTGCCTCATCAGCACTTGCAGTTGGTGGGGATGTTGCAAATACGGTATCTAGGGAGTCACCTCTCTGAAATATTTATTTCTTTTACATGATGTGTTAGAAAAGGCTTAAGCTACTTTACGCCTATCGAAAATTAACGAACCATAAAACCTTCCTCCGCTCCAGAAATGTCATCACTGCCCGAGCTACCACTCTTTGACATCGGTTGGCTGGTTGCAACATCTTCAATGGGATCTTCTGACACTAATTCCTCAAGCTCCGGTGGTTGTTGTGTTAATCCCATACCAGCTAATCCAAGACGTTCGAGCTCTTGGATACGTTTTTGTAGCTGGCTTATGATTTCATCTCTCTTGCGGACCTCATTTTCTAGACTGTTGAACCTTAAATTTTAATTCAACGTTTCGTAACTAGTGAATACTTTGGCGTGTAGGTTAGATATGAAAGAAAGAAATGAAAATATATAGTGGTAGCTACATGGATCGTGAAGATGTTGGATATTGACTATTTACTTCCAAATATTGATGATCGATTTTACAATATTGCTTTGTGTTAGAATGTATGCATGTAATTAAATTAAGAGCAAAAATGAGAATATATCTACTTTTAAAGAAGATATTATTTAATTTATATTGTAAGATTACCTTTCTTGGAATTTGCCCTGAACTTCATGCAAATGACCTTGTATAACTTGCTTAATGCCTAATAATACTTCACCGAAATATTCTTGTTCTTCAAGTGAACCTGTTAAAGAATATAAATCTTCTTCGTTTACACAATATAGCATTTAAGAAATTTAAATTTTATACATGCATAAATACAGAAACATATTTACCCCGTAGTAATTTTCTCTGATTTGCTACAGCTGATATCAAAGTGAGTTTCGGTTTCTCTGAAGGCACTTTGATTTCTTCGGGTCTTAGTGATTTTAAATCATACATGGGATCCACACTTTTTTGTAGTTCATAATCCGCTCTTATGTTTAGACCATAGTCTTGAGTTATATTTTCAGTAGGTACTATTTGGTTACTAGGAGTTTCTATGACTAATGATTCGGGTATTTCAGGAGATGATATTTGTAGCGTAGGTTCTATGGTCGGATCAGGCATACTGAACACCTCATCATTTTCATTATCAGCAGCGCTAGCAGGTGGTGATGGTAATGTGTGACGATTAAATGTAACACTTTTGGCAAATTTTGAATGTCGTGCAGCGTATCCTTCTAAAGTTGGCGCTCGGATGAGCCTTTTTAATTCGTTACTTCGTTCAGGACTTTCCGCAGGTGTAACATCTTCTGATAATTTTTTCAATATGGATTTTAGTGTTCGGCGCTCAAGGGTTTCGTTAGATTCATGACTTCCAACAGAATCTATAGATTTTCGTTTGAATTTCCTCTTGTCCATAGTGCTACCTTCCGAATGACTCCTAGTTAAAGTATCACAAAGTAAGTCTTCTGATGAGCTAGTACAATCTAAGCTTGAACTGCGTATTTTAACTACTTTCTCCAGCTCTGCTAGTTTTTGTCTTTCATTTAGTATTTTTAACTTTTTAACAAATGGGAGTCCACCATATTCTGGTGATAAATCGTCTATTGATCTATATTTTTTGACTCGCGGTAGTAACATTCCTGGCGTCATGTGTATAGTCTTAACTTCAGCAATTTTTGTTGCATTTTCATTACTTTTCTTTGGAGATAATGTTAATAAATCTAATGATTTTTCTTGGACGGGTTCCAAAGGGCCTGTTAAGCAAAGCTTAGGTTTATCTTTATCATTATCACAAGCAACTTCAATATTATTATTGTCTATTTTAACAAGCTCCGCTGTGGTCACCGTAGGTACACTTATATTTACAATTACCTCTGGTTTACTATCTTGTTTTATTTCACTAGTAGTTTCAGTATCTTTTTTCTCTTCTATGCTAGACTTACTTTTGGTTTCACCTAAAATAGCAGCTTTTTTAAGTTTACTCCATGGTTTTTTAGTTTTAGGTTCTTCTTTTACTTCAATTACTGGTATAGGACTAATTTCTATAGGCGCTTTGTCTGTGGATGTTTTATTTTTTTCTGATGATGCATTATCGGAGTCTTTTCCACTTTGCAATAATTTCAGTTTGTCTCTAAATGTTGTTCCAACTACCTTAGCTGGTGATTTAATTTTGCTGACTACAGAATGGGGAATGGAAATTAAGTTACTTTCCGTTTTTGGCGTCGGTTCAACAACAGCTGCCGGCTTTTCACTGACATCTTTATTAAGGGGTTGACACACGGCAGTACCATCACTTTGAACTTGTAATATCTTATCCCTAAAACTAACTTTTGGTCGAGAATTACCATCACTTGAACCTGAAGAATTTTTTCTAGAAGTTTTTGTAGTTGGGCTTTGAAGTTTGCCTGGTGAACTAGATTCTGAACTTTTCCGTATAGGACTTAAATTTTTTATCGTGGGACTTAGTGGACTTTTGATGGAACTGGGGCTAATAGTATCGGAGCTGGATGGTTGGTTACTGGTAGTTGGGGTTAGTTGGTTCTTTTCTCTTTCTTCTTTGGCTTTTAGCAAGAGCAGTCTTTGAATTAACGGTAGACCAGCTCCTATAACTTCGGGGTCTACGTCTGGTGCTGAACTAGTTGAAGGTGTTGGCTGTGATGTTAATGACACTACTGAAGACGTTGAATGTCTCTGTTTGGCAACTTTTTCTTCACGATCCTGCAATCATAAAATGTAATTATTGTATAAATTAGCCACCACTGATTTACTTGTGTTCATGTGTATAATTTCTTTATTCATAACTTATAAAAATGTTAACATTGTAGGTAGTATATACGATACGTGCCTGCTTTTCTTTGAGTAGCTTCAATCGGGACAAGAGTGGTAATCCTGCTCCTATCGGTGATATACATTTTTCACCATCTTTACTGCCCGATGTTGTTTCTCCATTGATATCCTGAAATATGGCAGTAATTAATTATTATATAAGGCGTTAGGTGATTGAAATCCATTCAAAAATAATAATTTTGTTTTTTGTTGCTTACTTCCTGATTATGTGGTTGAGAATCATCACTTTCGACTCTTGGCATTCGTCTTAATACTTTTCCCTCTGAAGTACCGACCCTTTCCGCTCCAGCGAGGGCTTGCAACTCTAAAGATTCTCCGGAACGGCGACCTGCCCTAGACCTGCTACGAATTGCGTTACGTATTCCCTAAAAAGTATGTTATATGAGAATTTTACATACCTCTTCTAAGTATGTATCAACGAATATAATGCCCATATAAATATATTTTATACGTGCAACTATTGAGTAAATGTTTGTACACGATTGATTTTATTGTACGGCACGTTATACGCTACCTTGCTCTAAATCTGAATCGGTATCGAAGTAACTTAATAACCATGTTTACCTTAACATCGCTTCGAAGTTTATGTACGATCCTTTTAGATGCACTGTCGTCTCCAGACGCTTTGTCTGGGCTTATTTCACCTACGGAATATATTTGGGTATTAGGATATACGACCGAGTATATAATTTAAGATATTAGTAACTTATTGGAGTGCTTAAAGTGGTTTCGAAGACGTCCCCAATTTATGCTTTTATCGACACTCACCTTTGGTTTTTTTTGGACCTATGTAAAAAATTTAAAGGTATCAGAAAACAGTTATTACTTTTCCATATAAATATACATAAGTACTACTCTAAAAGCGTCAGCTAATATTTTTCAAAGAGTTTTTATATCATTGAGTTTAAAAAAGCAATACCAGCAATTGACTATTTGTTTTACCTTTGGCACATTTACGTGACATATTTTTGGCTTCCTGTAATCTCTTCCTGCCTAAAGTTTGTAATATATCCTGGGCTTCTGGGTAGTCTTTCATTGCTGCTAACACATCTTCACGGGATAATGAAAATAATTCAGAGTAACCTACGGAACGAACATCTGCGGTGCGTCTGAAAATAAGGAATAAAGTAATGAATAAATTAAAGGAAGAATGAAATTAATAAATGTAATGAAATGTAAGGAAATACGAATTTTATTTACTAGAAATAACAATTACATTATCAAGTATAGGTACCTATAATGTGAGTACAGTGCGAGCAATTAAATGAAAAAAATGTACACGATGTAATAAATAATAAACTTGAAAAGCAGAGCTCTGATTCTCTCACTGTAATTGTGTACACAACATTGTAAAACATTATCAAATTACCGACAAATACGAGTACAAACTTACTTGTTAAGACCGTCGAGATTCAATATTCCGATTTCGCCGAAAAAATCCCCAGCCTTCATTGTGGTTAATACTCGTCCAGTTTCTGAAATTACTTCTAGTATACCGTCCGCTATTATAAACATCTCGCGGGCCACTTCACCTGAAATAACGTTATTACCTTTTATTTCAAAACGAGAGCCCACAAAAGATTAAGTTTAAATTATTCGGAAACAATGAAATTGCCTGGAAGTCATTTTTTTAATAATATCCAAGGTTTATGTTTCAGGATGCGCGCTCATTGAATACAACTGTTATGTTTGTAAATGATGTTGATATTATTGTACTACTTGTACTACAATATTGTATTTTGCTGTCAGTCCGTTTATTAATACAATTACTATACTATCTGAATACCTATTTGCTACAGATAATACAATGTTAAGAATAACTAGGGATGGTGCAAATTGAAAATAAAGAAGTTGCGGTTGTGCTTGCGGTTTGAGCCGGTCTCCAATTGCTAACCATCAAAAAATGTAATCGTACATAATATATAAATTACGATATCTGAAGGTAGTCTTGTTTTGACCGTATTTTTTATATTTAAAAAAGAATATTATCAACCAAAAGTACTAATATTCCCTCTTACTCCTCCAGCTAAGCTCATTGGTTTGTGTTAGGAGTGGATTCACGTCGGTAGTGTAATGACCAGAATTCGTTCCCGGGACCTCTCGATAGCAAGGCCGGCTCCTTAACCACTATATAATTGTAATGTAATTTATAAAATATAGCGTAATTACTTTACAATTAATTCGTAGCGTGAAGCCAAAAACATATTACTCCAATCACAGTATTTCATTGCAGCGTAACTTTATCTGGAAGTTTTCTTAAGATATCAGCATAAGTATATCTCCAAAGACATTTTAAACACATTTATCTTACCAGAGATACGCATAATGTAAACCTTCCGTTGAAATCTGCGGCAAATTATACTCGTATTCGCATTAAAAGAAATTCGTTGGACTTGCCCAGGTAGACAATTTTATAGCTTACCTTTTCTACATATCGAATCTCCGGGTGTGAATATGTATGCTTTCATTTTCAATACCAGGTCATGGAGGAATTCTGGCTGGCATTCTTGGAATATCGTCACCTACAAAGAGTAATATTAGAGATTTGAGTGAAGTAATTCATAGGAAGTATATTACAAAGTTACAAAGTATATTACACTGCATTTCGAGTTTCAACATGTCCTGTCAATGTAGACGTGCAAAATGAGTATTCGTGAACTTCATGTAGGGGAAGAGTGCTTAAGATGACATACTTTTTGTTTCTACAGAAATATTCAAAAGAAATAAAGTCATAAAGAGATCAAAATCTTAGGCATTTATTAAAATACTAAATAATTAACAGAGTCATTATAGTTTTAGAACAATCAACTGGATATAAAATTTAAAAAAACATATAAATTGCACTTAAGTCTCAGTGTGTAAGATGACATAAGTCTAGGGAAAGATGGCACACTATGTCATCTTAGACTTTTGGTATGTCGTCTTATACAATAATCATTTTACAAACATAGTTCGCAGATATACTGTTTTGTCTTTCCAGGTACGCCAGCGCATAGTGTATGACTTTTCCTGATTGTCTTCTGCGCTGACGGCACAGAATCTCTCTGTTCTTCCAGGGTCAGCAGCGCGAGTGTGACTCCCATAGTGTTACACTCGTTCATATGCCACGGTATCCACTTTCCATCCAGTGGGCCGTGCGCTTATCTGTGACCTAAGTGGTATAAAAAATATAATGTAAATTTCGTTAGTGATCAATAAAATAAGATAGGCATACTACCGCCAAATAAAGATAAGATGACATAGTATGTCATCTTATACCGAGGTCTAGTATGTCATCTTACCAAATGGTTAACAAAAGTTTCATTCAATTATCCTGACAAAAACTTTCACGTTAGAACACGTTACTATCAATATTTGAGTCATATATCAATCACTGTTTACAATTAAAATTAGTTCAAATAAAAATATTCATACCTTACATGTATTTTCACCAACAAACAAAACTATTGGGTAATTTTTTCTCACTATAAAATCACAAAAATGTTGACTACGTTGCAACGCGCTGTCACTCTCCGCCATACTGAACTTCGTTACTAGCGCCACCTAAATGCACCCTACAAAACGTCACGGGTTGACCTTTAGCGCGCATATTTCAAAAAATAATACAGGTGTGTCATCTTATCTGACTATGTCATCTTAAGCACTCTTCCCCTATGTGCACGGACAAAACAGTTACCAAATATATCATGTTGAAAATCCTTATATATCTATTAATATTTCATCCAACTCGTTCAGCCTTTTATTAGTTAAGAGGGACAATAAGGACGGACATACAATACAATTGACGTAATTCTGCTATAATGATTCAATTGTTACTGGAGTTGCTGTCAAATTCATTTAAAGTGTAAAAAACAATCGCGATATCAATATTCTTTCTTGAAAATCGTTTATTATGAAAATATTGTTTTTAATATTCGGAAGTACGAGGTGGAATCGAAACTGAATTTTAACAGCTTTAATATTAGGGCAAAAGGGTTTTGAGGTTAAACTTATGCACACTTGAGAGGGCCTTTGATGGCCTTGGGTCAGCCGGGACGTGAGAGATATTTTCTATTTATGCATTTTTTAGCTCACACTCGAAAACTGACGACTCTGTGGTTTTGGTAGGTTCGAGTCTGACATAAACACCCTCGCTTTATCTCCCCATGCGGAAATCCCCACGGATGCGATATCCGCACGTAGAAAAAGTTTCAAACTTATATCCCTACTTTTCTAACTTCGTTTCAGGTAATTTTACTAGTTGTATTAAAAACTCTGGTTTCCGTTCAAATCCGAACTCTACACATAACTTTCAGTTAACGATTCAATTCCTCAAACTACTAAACTGCTAACAATTAGTCAAGCATCAAACTCGTGCTTCCAAGTATTTCAATTAGACAGCAAATGAAAGAGTCGCTTAGTCGTGATTTGAAACTAGATAGATCTAAGCAACAGTGGCCTTGAAACAGGCATAAAGTGGAAATAGGTCACCGTATCTTCTGTGAAGTGAACTAGGTACCTGTATCAGTTAACGTGACTTTCATGCGATGTAGAGAGATTTCATCAGTGATAGGGAAACTCATGTGGTTTACTACCATTGAAAAAAACATTATCTACCCAAAACATGATTCACTGGTGAACGGTAATTGAAAAATAAAAATGGTACTAGGGTACCAAGTACTATTTTTATTCTTTATAGAGGGCATGTTTCATCGAAACCGGTACAAAACCAGTGTTACAATGGTGGCGCTCAGCTTGACGGCCTCATCAGATGCTTTTTCACACCCCGAATAAAGGATCCAGGACCGTAGGAAGAAGAAAATATGTGAGGTGGTAGGGAATTCCAAGACTTAATGGTGCGGAAAAGGCTCACCGAACCGATGGTTCTTGTTGGTTATTATGCACCGTAAGCGGACAAATTGAAAGGAAAACCAAAAAAATATATTGGGAGAGGAAACCACAACTCACCCATGGTTTAAAAATCTCAACGATAGCAATAGCAAAATATTACTAATTGTCACAGAAAGTAATGCCTCTGCTGCACCCCTCAAAGCAACTGGAGGAGATATGATTTTGTATGTGTTTCATTCCGCAAGAACAAACCTCGACACGTATTTCGCCTCTACCCGAAGCATAAGAACCGTTACAGAGCAACTGACCGAAGCGTCGTGTGTCGGCGTATTTTTACCTCTCCGCTACTCCCACTATTCGAGAAAACATCGTATGTTCGGTAGGTATTGACCATATGCAAATAAAATTGAGGAGAATTTAGAATGGGTAAGCCGATTTGGAGGAGTTCGTATAAAAATGCTGTGATACATGAATTTATATAATATAATGGTAGCAAGTTGGCTGTCAAGAATTGCCATCCAGGCACTTAGCATCAGCTATTTTAGCTTCCGTGAGGTAACAATGTTACGTTAATCCATCTTTAAATTACATGTAACGGCTGTAACAACACAACATGAAGTATTTATCTGTGTCGTGTATTAAAACTAAGTTACCTAACGAACTAAAACAAAGTTGCGAAGGTTTATCTAGTTAGAAGTTTGTTGAAGTTTTAACAGAAGATAATAAATTATTTTGCTTTATTTTGCATTTCCTTTGCCTTTAAGTTTCCTTACATGGTTTTTATCTTAAAAGTGTGAAAGCGTTCTTTTACTCTTTCATTTGAAGACTGACTATTTATTTTAATTTATTAAATCAAGTCTCAAATTAAACAATAAGTTTAATCTTGATCGCGGGTACAACACTCAATCTGAACGTTGACTTTTCTATTTTTATTTTATAGGAAAAGTTAGAATACTTAGTTACTTTAAAATTTCATCGAAGAAAATTTCAGAACAGCACTATCGTAGTATTCTGGTTTTGTATGGACATGGACCTCTTTGGTACTTTTTAATAAAAAAAACCTTCTGTAGCTCGCACATAGGTAGCCACGCCATCTAGTTTATTCATTTAATTGTACGCGCGACGGTTAGCAACTAGCGAGTAGGTAGAAACGAGTGGCGCGAGCGCGCCACCGCCCCCCGCGTCTTCACCTCACACAGCGGCGCGAGCGCGACACTGTTCCCCGCGCCTCTCGCCTCACCCAGCAGCGTCCTCCGCCGCCCGAACAGAACGTTACGTAGCGCGCTGGCCGATAGTCGATGCCACGCGCCACGCCTTACGAATGTAACAATTGTATGATTATTGTAATTAGAATCTTGTGTAACGTGCTGGTAAACAGCCGGTGCCACACTCCACGCGTTACAAATGTCGCCCAACTAGTGGCACGTGCTCACGCGATTCGTAATAGGTACCTATCGGTAACGTGTTCGCGTTAAAATACCTACTGGACAGTGATCAGTGTGTATCGTGTACGTCGGATTGTGATTAGGTGCGGCAACAGACATGCCAAGGACACGCCAACAAACCGCCGACGATCGCGACGCCGGTCCCAGTAGCGAGATTGAAGGTCACACGCACGCGGTAACGGTGATGAACGCCGCGACGCCGACTACGCACGACGACGGATCCAGCAGCGAGTCTGAAGGCCACGCAGTGAGGAACACAGCGACTCGGACTACGCACCGCGGAATCGACGGCGAGATCCAAGGCCACGCGATGATGACCACAGCGACACCGACGACGACCGGAAGAGGCGACGTGATCACCATGTCAGAGGATCAACTCACGCGCCTTCTAACGAACGTGATGCGCAGCGTCGCGACGCCGACGCCGACGCCGACTTCGCCATCATCGTCAGGTGAACATGTTCCGGGAGCGAATATATACTACAATCACGGATTGCCGACGACGAGTCATAGCAACTTCACCCGGTGTACGGCACGATTTGATGGTGCCACCCGAGACGCCGAAGTCCTAGAAAGTTTTATTGATAGCGTACTCGTGTACAAGGAGTGCGCGAACGTAAGCGACGAACTCGCACTACGAGGTCTTCCGTTGCTGCTGACCGGAGAAGCCGCCGTGTGGTGGCACGGCGTGAGAAATACAACACCATCCTGGAGCGAAGCACTACGGCGGCTGCGTTTCATGTACGGAGCGCCCCGCCCCGCACACCGAATCTTCCGCGAGATCTTCGCGAGAGAACAAAGCGAGCAGAGTGCCGACGCATTTATATCCGGACTACGCGCGGAATTCTCGAGGATACCATACGATCTACCTGAAGTGATGCAGCTAGACATTATTTATGGACTTTTAAATCGTAAGATACGAAAACGAGTGTCGCGCGACAGTGTTGATTGTGTAGATAGTTTACTTTCCCGAGCAAGGTACGTAGAGGAGTCGCTGGGCGAGGTGAGTCAACATAATACTCGTATTCCACCTAGTGAGGCGCGTAGTAATATTAACCCTACGACCGCTGATGGCGAAGTAATAACGAATTCGAAAAATGTAAACATTAACCCTTCGCGGGCAGTCGCGAAAGTTAACCCTTCAAACGCGACGTCCCACTCTAGTTCGAATATTTCTAGTAGTAATCTCGACTCTACTCAGAAACGCGTTAGACCGCGCTGCGTTTACTGTAAACGGTTTGGTCACACGGTAGACGAGTGTAAAGCCAAATCGAAGCGTAGTGATAGTAGAAGTACCTCAGACAACAGTGTACCTCTGGCTTGTTATGGTTGCGGCCGGGAAGGCGTAATACGGTCCAGATGCCCGACGTGTAAGGACGCCTCTACACCTAATAAGGTAACTTTTCAAAGTGCTATCACTCACGACTCAGACGTAACGCGGCCCACAGTGAAAATTTGAGTAGGATCCCTGATCGGTGTCGCCGTGCTCGATACCGGCGCTACCGAGAGCTTAGCGAGTCCCGGTCTTTACAAGATTTTAAAGGACAGTGGGGTAAGGTTTACCGTAGAACGCCGCTCCATCGGGCTTGCGGATGGGACACACCAGTCACGTGACGTGTTAATCAGCAACGCTACTGTGACGATTCGAGGTCGCGATATACCTACCAGTTTTCTGGTGTTGCCAGATGCCAACAACAGGACACTACTCGGACAAGATTTTATAGCAAAAGCAGGTATACTACTTGACCTTCAACGGGGTTGTTGGTCCTTTAATAATTTACCTAAAGAGAAATTCTCTTTCGTGCAGTCTTACAGCCTTGAAGCCACCGACAACGCAGAGCTAATGCACGTTAATACCGTTAGCCTTGAGTTGAGACAGGACGAGGGCTCCAAGCTGTCACCCGACCAAAGGACGCAGCTGAACCGGCTCATAGTGTCAAAGGCTGAGCGTTTCGCCTCCGAAGGACCCCCGACAGCGTACGCTACTCACCGGATCCGCGTGGATGAGAGGCAGGAGCCAACCGCTTCCCCACCATACCGGATGTCACAATGTAAGCGAGAGTTGTTAGATCGTGAGCTTGATAAACTACAGCGCGCCGATGTGATAGAGGAATGCGAGTCGCCTTGGGCGGCTAACGTGGTACTGGTTACGAAGAAGGACGGTGGCGTACGACTATGCGTGGACTACCGGAAGCTTAACGCCGTGACAGAGCCGGATCGCTATCCGCTCCCGCGCATAGAAGACGTACTTCACGCCGCCAAGACGACCGGCTATATGACCACGCTCGACCTCCATTCCGGATATTTTCAGGTGAGTGTCGCAGAAGAAGATCGCGACAAAACCGCCTTTATAACCCCCACAGGAACCTTCCGGTTTAAAAGGATGCCCATGGGCCTCCGGAACTCTGGTGCGACGTTCCAGAGGTTGATTGATCGTTTCAAATCGAACCTGAACGTCCCCACCAGAATACCGAGTGGTAGTGATGTCCCTACCTCTCCGGAACGGCGAGCTAACAGGTCAGTGACCGTTCTAGGGTACCTAGACGACTTAATAGTTCTGTCGCCTACATTCGGTCAACATATGGAAGACCTGGAACCCATATTTGATAGACTTGAAAAGTTTAACCTTCGAGTCAATCGCAAGAAGAGTCACTTCGCGCGTGACTCAGTCAAATTCTTAGGGCACGTTATTGTACCCGGTGGTTTACAAGTAGACCCGGATAAAACTTCAGCCATTGCTAATATGCCCATCCCAAAGAACGAGAAGCAGCTCAAAGGATTCTTAGCAACGTCCAGCTGGTTTAGGCGTTTCGTACCAAACTACGCAGCTGTGGCTAAACCTTTGACCGACTTGCTCAAGAAGAATAGCTCTTGGAACTGGCATAACGAGCAACAGGCTGCCTTCGAACATATTAAGAGACTGCTAGTCACAGCTCCCATACTGCGCCAGGCTGACGAAACACAGCCGTTCTCGTTACACTAGATAGCAGTGGCTACTGCCTCGGTGCGGTTCTGATGCAGGGGGAGGGCCCCGACGAAAGACCTGTGGAGTACGCCAGTCGATTATTAGAACCCGCAGAGCGCAACTATACGACCACCGAGAGGGAAGCCCTAGCTGTCGTTTGGGCAGTGAGTAAGTTTAGAGGCTACATCGAAGGGTCGGAGGTGGTAGTTAAGTCTGACCACCAGCCTTTGCGTTGGTTAATGAGCCTTAAGTCTCCTAGCGGTCGTCTAGCGAGATGGGCATTAACGCTGCAAGCTTACAACTTGCAAATTCAATACACGCCCGGGAAGGTGAACGTGATAGCCGACACACTAAGCCGCCCCGCCTGTTGCGAAGAGAACACAGGTGGTTGTGAAGTATGCTTGGTGACCGTAGATATACCACACCGGACGCCTGCTGACGTTCGTGAAAATCAACTAAAAGACCCTGAGCTCAAAGGTATCATCGAGGATTTGGAGACCTCCGACGATCCCTTTAGGGGGAGAGGCTGGACAGAACGCGGCTTTCTGATATCCGACGGAGTTTTATACAGATGTGCGCTAGAGGCCGATGACGTTGACACTGCCTGCCTCGTCGTCCCGAAGCATGAGAGAGAGACCGTGCTTACGGATTTCCACGACGCCCCTACTGCAGGTCATTTCGGTGTCGAACGGACCTTGCAAAGCATCAGAGCCCGTTACTTCTGGCCAGGTATGAGGTCTAGCGTTACAGAGCACGTAAAGCGTTGCACTGCCTGTCAGCGGTATAAAGCTGACAATAGGAAACCCGCAGGACTGCTGCAGACACCGGCCCCTACAGACATTTGCACGCACTGGGTCGAATTGTTCGCTCTCGGGAGCGCCACCAGTGTGGAATGTGCCGAGACTCTGATAGGCGAAGTCTTCATGAGGTATGGAGTCCCACGCCGAATGGTGAGCGATAATGGAGTTCAGTTCGTGGCTGAGGTGATGCAGCAGGCGTGCCACGTAATGGGAATCAAGCAGTCCCTCACACCGTTGTATCATCCTGAATCGAACCCAGTCGAACGCAAAAACCGTGACCTCAAGCCTCAGTTAGCCATATTGGTAGGTAAGGATCACGCCTCCTGGGACAAACACCTCGCAGCCATAAGATTCGCTATGAATTCTGCTATCACAGTAAGTACTGGATTCTCACCTGCCTTCCTTACCTTCGGGAGAGAACTACGTGCACCGTCAGACGTGGTAGCAGACATGAAGGTAATAGCAGATAACGATAACTTCGTTCCTAACATCACACCCTATCTCCGTAAGCTGTCGACAGCTCTCATTGATGCTAGAGACGTTCACGATCGAGCCCAGATTGTCCAGAAGAAGTATGCGGATGGAGGCAGACGCGATCCTCCGGATTACAAGGTGGGTGATCTAGTTCTTTTAAGGACCCAAGGTTTGAACGATGTACGGCCTGGACAGTCTGCCAAGTTTATACCCCGTAGAGATGGCCCGTACCGTATACGCGAGGTGGTGAGCCCCACCACTTATACGCTGGAAGAAACCGTAAGAGGTGAGCAGGTTGGACGTTACCATGTTTCTCATCTCACCCCTTTTATCGGCGATGCTGAGACCCCGATTAAAGAGAAGCGCAGACGCGGTAGACCTCGTAAAGCTAGCCCGAACGCGAGGGCGCAATGTTCGAACTAGAGGGGGAGTATGTAGCTCGCACATAGGTAGCCACGCCATCTAGTTTATTCATTTAATTGTACGCGCGACGGTTAGCAACTAGCGAGTAGGTAGAAACGAGTGGCGCGAGCGCGCCACCGCCCCCCGCGTCTTCACCTCACACAGCGGCGCGAGCGCGACACTGTTCCCCGCGCCTCTCGCCTCACCCAGCAGCGTCCTCCGCCGCCCGAACAGAACGTTACGTAGCGCGCTGGCCGATAGTCGATGCCACGCGCCACGCCTTACGAATGTAACAATTGTAATTAGAATCTTGTGTAACGTGCTGGTAAACAGCCGGTGCCACACTCCACGCGTTACACTTCTACTATTATTGACTAGTTCATCTTTCAAGCAACGTACATACCTTTTTTAAAACACTCAAATTAACATGAAGTGCCAATTCGGTCTTCAGTTTATCGGGCAGCAATCCCAAAGCGGTATTAATGTCTCCTCCGCCTTGAATGCGCCCTCGTGACCAGGAATAGTCGTACCACCGCAGTACTCGACGTTTCATACCGCCTGGCACCTGCAAAATATGTGTGACATGAGAATGTGTCTCTGTATTTTGTATTTATGATATTGTGTTTGCTATATTTGGTCAGCTAGCTAGTATTTGACATAATTGTCTGTCTGTCTGTATCTGTTTCTGTATCTGTATCTGTAGTCTGTCTGTATATTGAAATTCCAGGGCAATACAGATTTGTTATTAAACGAAAGAAAAACGAAAAGAAAATACTGTAAGGCAAAAATATTCTTGTACATATTTCGTTTTTATCAACCTAGAAGTAAAAATACACACTGGCTCATTAAGAAATCAGGAAGCGCAAAATTAACTTCACCATTCCCTGTGACACTAAAAATTTCAGATTTTTTTTGGCAAGACAAGGCCATTATGCTAAATTTTGTAAGGCACCTATGTTCTATAAGGATACGACAATTTGAGAATTCTTGCTGTACACCAGATAATCTTAGCTGTGTAAGAGTGCGAGAAAGATTGATGCTCAGAGAGAGTAAAATATTAAAACGAATTCTAAACGCGCTTGTGATTCCAAGAACGTAATTAAGTTATTGTTACTTACCTTATGATGCCTCATATAAGTTTTGGCACCGTCCAACAGCCTTTCGAACTCCAGTCTATTGGCGTTTCTATTCGTAATCACATTACCAACTTGGCCGACTATCGTGGCGAATATGAACACGCCTATCAAATAGCTCACAATAGTAAACACGTACCTGTGAAATAAATATATAGTTTTAATTATCTTGATAAAGATATAGACAAAAACTTTACCAATTGCTAATTACTTAGGGTTACTTCTTAATTTAAATATTCTATCGATAAACCTATAACTATAATACATACTGCAGCAAAATATTACCAAATCATTTAATTACAAGGTAGGTACATATACGGCATACGTTTACCTGGCTATTTGCCTCTTCACTGTAATTTGTTGGCCGTCCAAATCTGATATTCAATCACATACTATTCACTTAGAAACTAGGTATATTTATAATGAGAAATAAATAAAACAACGCAAATTCTTTATTCTAAATTTTAACACAAAATCACATTTTAATAAATAAAAAAACAACGTGAGGTGTTTCAAAATTGTTACTTACTACAAAGTGTAAACAGAAATCTATAAGACAACTAAACTACAATGAAGATAAAATTAAAACAAACAAACAAAACATAAATAGTGCAAAGTTTTCGAACAGTTGCGATAATACAAAACACCCCAAAGCTATTACATAATAAAGAATAAAATGAGCGACACGACAAAATGGCGGTTTCAATCAGTGAAGGCTGTTCGAAAACTTTCTAAATTCGTTGTATTCGACATCGATGAGTGATAAACAAAAGTAACAAACAAAATAAATACAGTTTATGATGAAGTAACTAGTCACATTTATTGTCGTTACCCGAAGTTCGCAGTACGAAGCGAACAGCCTCCAAATTTCTGCCGCCGCCATTTTAATTTTTAGTATTCTCCACACACTGCCTGTTTTCCTCCAACGAAATGTTTGAGACAGTGTTTAAAAAAGGAGAAATATACAGCTGTGTTACCGCGGACATTTGAATATTTAGCGTTTTTGGAAATGTCGCTCCCTAACCAGTGTATGTGCATGTTGAGTGAATATTTTACTTACAATTTGTTTTTTCAACACTTACCCAAGTCGCAATACTATTTTTTACCAGTAACAGAAAATATTGTACGTTGGTAAAAATATTCTTTAAAGAGTATGTCTGTGTTCAAAATCATATTTAATATGACTTTATGAAGTTGATCATTCTTGACGTGATAATAATTAGTTACAGTTTTCAAAGTAGATAAACTTGAAAATTTTTCGGTGATGTTAGTGTCTAAATGGAAAGATGTGTAAACTACGCAATTTCCGAAAATAATGAACACATTGTTTTTCTGAAATTGCATCTGAAAACTCAAGCAAAGGCAAGAAAATCTGTAACTCTCCTCGCAGTTTATTTTGCAAATGTTCAACTGCAATCGTTCTTTTCAGTGTAGATACTATTTATTTTAAAATTCGTGCTGTAATTGCAAATAACACTGCTAAACAAATGTCGTAGGAAAACAACATATTTTAAGTAAATTTATACAAAAATGAAGGTGTAATTCTTAAAGTGATAATGTAGAAAACCTGCGATTGGTCAGATCATAACGATGTATTTTTTTAAATATATTTGTTCAATAAAATTAGCATAGTAACCTCGTGAAGTTGTTTTATTAAGTAAGTAAACGCTCGTAAATCATTCAAAGCTCCTACTAGATTGTTACTTCGAGGAAAATGACGCGTTTTAAGGTTTTATCATGAAACTAACAAAGTGTAATATTTTCACGTGTCGACGAATGTGAAAAACATAACATGTGAGTACACACCTATATTGAAAGTAGGTACCTTCTTATTCATACATGTTTTCTACTGCTTAAGTTTTCAAAAATGAACATTGTACAAAATTATGCATACCTGCTATCTAAACCCAAAGGAACCATAGCTTATGGAATTAGAATGCGTAAAAAATTAGAGAATCGATCGATCGATCGAAAAATTAGAGAATTGATCTTGCACACTGTGTGTACTTAGCAGTCAATACTCGGTAGAACTACTCTCGGGCCTATGGAGTGATGGGTCTTTGGAAAGCGTGTGTCGGCCCGAAGCCAAGACGTAGAAGCCAGTAGGTATTCTCCAGAAGTTGATCAGAAAGATAATCATCATCAATAGATTAAATGCTATTAATCTAGGTTCAACATAAGGTTATTAACGGAGAAAGAATATCAGCACTTCAGCTCATCCGAAGGGTGTCACAAGAGGCAACTAGACAAATAAATACAGATGATATTACTGCGAGAGAAGAATAACTCGAAATAAAACCCTATACCAACCTGTCTAGTCAACATGGAAACAGTGGACTAAAACCTCCCAACAGTGGGAGAGGCCTATGTCCAGCCTATCCAGTGGCCTATAGGTCGAATGGATTGATTGAAAGATAGGAGAATTACTTCGAGAAAGTAAGGAAAATTTCAGCATATACAATAACTTTAATTGAACTGTCACCTAATAATGCAAACTTTAATTTGGTCCAGATAATAATCTTGTTCTTTATTTATATTTTGACATCAACTTTGCTTATCAGTAAATTGCTTTTTCGCGCCATCTTTGCAACTTAAAATATATTTTATTAAAGTACACAGACTGCAAATATGCTACGATATTTTCCAAAGACAAAATTAATTGAAAGCTTAATTTACGTCTCGGCTCACTGTAAGTAGAGAATATTCTCTTTGAAAATGAGTAAACATTTAAGACAATGGGCTTAAAGCTTTTTGATGTAATGGTGTAGAGAAACGTTATGTTATCCTGTAGTCGTTTGTAAAATATATAATTTTGATGTTATACCTACACCTCCTTTCTTCACAGTATTGTCACAGTACGAGACGATTAAGAAATTTGGAAGTACTTAGTCAAATGCTACTTCATTTGCGTAGATAATAATACTACATACTTTGAGATAACTCTATAGCAGACTCATGGTACGAAATAACACAATCTTAGTCTCTCCGGAATTATGGTAGACGAAAAGCAATGCAATTTATTTAAAACTAGTTGACCCGCGCAACTTCGTCTGCGTCACCCCGTTTTTGCAACACTTAAAATTGCAATTGTCATTTCCTTTTCAAAATAATTCACACATGCATTGCACTTCTCATAATACTATATCATCCATGTAAAAGTAAAGCTCTCAATATGAAAAGGTTTTACACTATTATTTACATTGCGGATTTATGTTCCTATATAATATTTGACTTTTTCCTTCCTTGGTTTCTCACTCCTCGTTTACACCGAAAAACAAGTGGAATACAAATTTTATGCAAACATAAAACTTGTCATAGACGTGTTATGTTGTCGTTTTTTGTTCAGACAGAAATTGTATATGAAATGTAAGCATTATTTGCAACTAGGATACGTGAATGTAATAAGAATTGTCTGAAACAAGTTTCGAAATGTAAAAGTTGAGTTAGTTTCAAATGATACTAATATCTAATTATATTATGGATGGATAATAATGAACTTATAAAAGTTAGGTACTTGGTAGAAGATTGAATTAGAAGCGCTAACGAGAGCAGCGAGTCTCTAATTCTTAGAATAGGAGTCTACCAAGACGCCGATACTAATTGTTAACCATTGTCAAACCATTGAGATTACAAAAGCTGCCATTAAATTATCGACCTCAGCATACTCTTAAAGTTCAAAATTAAATGAAAAAGATTTAATTACATCGTTTAAAGTCTGTAATTCAAGGATATTTTTTGAAATCTCAGTGGTTTAACAATGGTTAACAATTAGTGGATTCGGGGCCCAGGTTGAAAAATTTCCGTATAAAAAGATGCTTCATTGAGTTAAATTACAAAAGTAATATTATAATAACTTTGTAAAACTGTTCCAATATAAATTTATGCAAGTAAATCGTATACCTTTACAATGTGTGGACGTCGATCGTGATTCGCTGAACCAATTTTCCAGTACAACGGTTCGTGTAATGAACTAATTCTAACTTGTACCGGATTGTGTCTGCTATTAGCTACGTCGTCCAACAACTTCTGATGGTATATACTTGTGTTTTGTATTATTTGCCGAACCATTGATCAAGTTACGTCACTTGTGGGATACTTGCTACTCAATTTATTAATATTGATTAGAAATATTACAATAAAACTAGGTTCTTTCAATCTAATAAAAATAAGTTATTTGAAAATAAAAATAACCTAACTGCACAAATATTAAGAACTAATAAATAATAAACATGTGCAATCATTACCTACGATTTTTGTTGTTTGTCATTAAAACATCTATCTATAAACTATCTATTTACTGGTGGTAGAAATTTGATGGCACAAATTTGTCATAAATTTCGACCGGGTGGGTACCACCGTGCACATGTGTGGAAAACCCTCCATAGTAATCCAACCTCGGTTGGATTGCGTTCAGGGGTCAGCAAGTGCATAGCCGGGCAGAGGTGGTGGTAGTCGCAGCATTAGTGGGACCAGTGGGTCTTGGCGTAGTCTGGTGGGTATGGCGCGGGGCGACCCGCCGAGCAGGGAGACCCGTAGAAACGGTGGTGCCGCTGGCCGCCCGCGGCATAGTACAGGGGCCCAACTGGGGCTAACCACCCTGGGAGGCTGCCTCACCAGGCCGCGCATAATCCCGATATGGTTCGTCGTGCCGGTTGGTGACCGGACGGGACCCCGGCGACCATATTCGGGGGGGTACGGGGGCCCTTCCGTTCGGCGCATCGGCTCTCACCATGCCTCACAATCACAGATAAAACCAATCTCCCGCGCTTTGTCACGCGGTGCTGCGACGACAATCACCTCTTTTTTCACGCCTTCTCTTACCCTCTACCATGGCAGTGCATATTAGAGATTATGGCAACACAGCGGCTCTTCATGTTCCCACTAGCTCGCTTTTTGAGGTGGAGTCCACTAACATCTGTGGGCTCCATGCAAACCTCAACGCCGTCCACCAACATCTTGAGACGGCGAAACCAGCCATGCTCTTTCTGACGGAGACACAAATATGCCGCCCTGACGACACGACCTACCTGCTCTACCCCGGCTATGTTCTAGAGGAAAATTTCCGTGCCAAAGCCGGGGTATGCGTGTTTGTTAGGGCGGATGTTTGTTGTCGCCGTTTGCGCTGCCTTGAGGACCCATCCTTTTCTGTCCTGTGGGTACACGTAGACCATGGCTGTACTAATCAAATCTATGTGTGCCTTTACCGTTCCCATACTGGAGATGCCGAGACAACTCGACTCTTTGAATATCTGAGTCATGCGGCAGATGATGCGCAGGAGCGGTTTCCAAACGCTGAAATGGTATTTTTGGGGGACTTTAACGCCCACCATGAAATCTGGTTGGGCTCCTCCAAAACAGACCATGCGGGAAGAGCCGCCCACGCCTTTGCTCTGGCTCACGGCCTGACCCAACTGGTACACGAGGTCACTAGGATACCAAGGGGGCCGGGCCTAGCACCCTCCTTGCTGGACCTTCAGCTGACGAGCCACCCAGACCAGTACAGTGTCTCGGTGCGAGCCGCTTTGGGCAACTCCGACCATTGTCTGGTCTGTTCCAAGGTGCCTATCATAGCGCCCTCACGACCAGTGCAGGGAAAACGGCGTCTCTGGCACTACTCGTCAGCTGACTGGGATGGACTGCGTGACTATTTTGCGTCCATCCCGTGGGTTGAGCGCTGCTTTGAAGGTAAGGACCCATCGGATAGTGCAACTGCTGTCGTCGGTGAGATCAGTCTGGGTATGGAGTACTATATCCCATACACTGATGTCACCGGTGCCCGCGGAGTGCGCCCTTGGTTTGGGCGCGAATGCGCAGAGGCTGTTCAGCATAAACAGTCTGCGTATCGCGCTTGGGTAAGGGCGCGCGCTACGCACGATTCCAACATCGGGTACTTTAAGGCAGCGTACAACAAAGCCACTAGGGTCTGCAAGAGGGCTTTTGTCAGAGCAGATGCTCAGCGCATAGCACGGGTTGGTCAAGAACTAGTAGCGCATCCCACGGGCAGCCGTGGCTACTGGCGACTGGCCAAAGCCGTGCAAGCTAACTTCTGCCAGCCTTCGCTGCCCCCCCTGCGTAACCCTGATGGATCCCTGGCACATGAGCCGCAAGAGAAAGCAAATTTGCTGGTTAATCTCTTTGCGGCCAACTCCCGAATCGACGACTGTGGTATGCAGCCACCGACTCTACCCAATAGTGACCACGCAATGCCTGATATTCGTATCAGGCAACGCGATGTCCGCGCAGTACTGCAGTCACTCGATGTCCGGAAAGCCAGTGGTCCGGATGGTATACCAGCGGTGGTTCTTCAAAAATGTGCAGCGGAGTTGTCTCCAATACTCACGCGGCTGTACCGACTTTCCTACATTTCGGGTACAGTGCCGACGGCGTGGAAAGAGGCGAATGTACAGCCGATTCCCAAGAAGGGAGATCGCTCAGACCCAGCCAACTATCGGCCCATAGCCGTCACCTCAGTGCTGTGCAAGGTCTTCGAGCACCTTATCAACACACAGCTCATGCGCCACCTAGAGGATCACTCCCTAATTAATGACCGACAATATGGTTTCAGGCCGAAACGGTCAACGGGTGATCTTCTGGCGTATGTTACCCATCTTTGGGGTGAGGCTATGGACAAGCATGGTGAGTCACTGGCTATTAGCCTAGACATCGCCAAAGCGTTCGATAGAGTCTGGCACAAATCGCTTCTTTCCAAACTACCAGCCTTCGGTCTGCCTCTTAGACTGTGCAATTGGGTTGCTAGCTTCCTGCAGGGGCGCCGTATTCGCGTTCTCTGTGATGGACGAGCATCGGAGTTCCTGCAGGTAAATGCTGGTGTGCCGCAGGGGTCCGTCTTATCACCCACTCTCTTTCTTCTGCATATCAATGACATGCTGTCCACCGGCAGCATCCACTGCTATGCAGACGATAGCACTGTACACGGGAGCTACCACGGACATTCTGCGGCCAAGCAGTCCGATATAGCGGAAAAGAGGCGACTTCTTGTCACTGGGCTTGACCGGATCCTCAATCACGTTTCCCAATGGGGATCTGAGAACCTGGTCGAGTTCAATGCCAAGAAGACGCAGGCATGCGCGTTTTCAGCAAAGACATCTCCTTTCCTTCCTCCTCCCACTCTTCAGAGCACACCACTGCCATTACAGGATAACCTCAATATACTCGGTATGGACGTGCGCTGCAAACTGAACAACAAGAACTATATCGAGAGCATCATCAAAACAGCTTCGCGTAAACTCGGAGTCCTGAACAGAGTGAGACGTTTTTTCACGCCGGAGCAGCGGCGTCTTCTTTATAAGACACAAATTCGCTCCTGCGTGGAATACTGCTCGCATCTCTGGGATGGCTCCGCAAAGTACTTATTAGATGCTCTCGACAGGTTGCAGCGACGTGCGGTCCGCATTATTGGGAGTCCCGAGGTCACAGAGTCCCTCGAGCCTTTGCAGATGCGTAGAGATGTTGCGTCCTTGGCAGTATTTTACCGTCTCTACCATGGTGAATGTTCTGATGAGCTCTTCCAACTAATCCCACCCTCCCCTTTCCTACACAGGACAACGCGTGCAGGGCTTAGGTGTCACTCGCATACGGTACAGAATATTCCATCAAGAACCAAGCGGTTCGGTGAGTCTTTTCTCTGCCGTACCATTAAGTCCTGGAATTCCTTGCCGGCGCACGTGTTTCCTTCTTCCTACAGTCCCGGGTCCTTTAAGCGGGGCGTGAAAAAGCATCTGATGAGGCCGTCAAGCTGAGCGCCACCATTGTAGCACTGAACGTGTTTGCAATGGTGACCCTCTTTCATGGGACTTTGCCTTCAGCTTAACATCAGGCGAGGTGAAGTCAAATTGACGTGCCATAGATAAAAAAAAAAAAAAAAAAAAAAACTGTCGTTACGGGTAGTCTTAAAAAATCTAACAACTGGTCTAGGTGCAGTACTTCGATATCGCCTATACATAGGTTTTTTTTTATAATATCACGCCTATATCGCCGAAGGGGTAGGCAGAGGTGCTAGCATCCACATTTCACCAGTTTATATTTTAGATCACAATGTAATAGGTGGCGAGCCAATTGCTATTAACGGGGCACTTATAAACCTGCGATAAATACACATTATAAAAGGTATTGCCTATACATATCAACCTATAGAGATTGTGGAAGCCAGATGGCAATCGAATATCGAAGTTCAGCCGTAACGCAGTTAGATTCAAAAGGAGGATCCCGGCCTCCGAAGTAACAGCTTCGGACTCGATCCGGAATAATGCAAGGATGATGACGTGGTACTTTGTAGTCAGAATCATAATGTCGGTTAATGGTATTTTATATAATAACAACAATAATATTTTTTTAATTTTTATTGTCACAAAAACTTACAGGCAGTATATATTTTAAATAGGCTTATAGTATATACATACATACATAAACTCACGCCTATATCCCCGAAGGGGTAGGCAGAGGTGCTAGCACCGACATTTCACCAGTTTATGTTTAGGTCCCAATGTTATGTCTATTGCTATAAACCTATGTCTGTTGCTATAAACCGGTGGCGAATCTATTGCTATAAACCGGACACATATATAAACAACACACACATAACTTCGGAAAGCATCGAAAAGTCATTGGTGTGTGCCATGGTAAACCTGGGATTGAACCCGAGATCTCGTCTCAGCAGTCCATTACCCATACCACTAGGCTACCGCAGTATAGTATATTATACTGTATATTTCAGTACGAAAACTGTTTCCCAAACTAGGCTATTGCCTGTATTTTAGGTAAACAGTCGCTGACATGTTATTTATTTTCACTGTTTCTACTTCATTTTGTTTGTGAGTGTGTAAGATATTATATTGTTCCATGCTTCTTAATAGTTAAGTATAGCATTTATTCAAAATATTGAACTAGAACCAGACGGGACTAATTTCAAATAGTAGGTACGGTCACATGCAATAATATGTATACACTTTGGAACCTTGTCACAATAATAAATGACAAGTAAACATTATGACATGAAACGGTAAAATTCGACAAGTTCAATGTGAAAAAGTTCTAAAAGGTACCTATACATATTGTTGCAGGTGACTGTACCTATATAATTTAACTTTGGAAACTTTCTGCACCTATACATTTTCATCTTACTTTTAATTGGCAAACTTTAACAACTCAGTAGTATGCATTACCACGTACTCTACTTACTAAGTAGGTATGCATATTTTTTTGTTAGGAAGCAATGACTGAAGATTGAAATTACAATGTGCCATGGAAGCGATATTTTTTGTTTGGAATATATTTTTACAGATTGTTTCAGATTTGTCACAGTACCTATGCTAGCTACACCTGTGATATTCGATCCTGCTCTCGCTACTTATGGGAACCTTTTCCCATGATAAAAATCTATGTGCAATTTTAGGCTTTAATCTATCCCTGTATCAAATTTCAACTAGTTCTGTTTATACTCCGGTCTATTTACACATTCAAGTTTACATAAATTCCCATAAAGCTGAATATTGGCATAGTTGTTCAAAACATCATTATAAAGAAAATCTCAAAAGTCCTCATCGTTCCGAGGTGTGCTAAAAATTTGGCACGGGGTCAAAGGTCAAAAAAATGAGTTTTTTGCGATTTTTAGCGAAACGGTGAGTTTTTTCGCAAAATTACCCCAGTACAAAATTGTAGATCACAAAATTCTCTACAAAAAATATTATATATCAATAATTTTTTTCCTAAAAGCCACCATTTTGGAGATATAACGTTCCGAAAAGTTGGATCAGTCGTAATCCCTCTATTTTGCACACGTTTCCACGCCACCTATGAGGTAGTGTACAAAGCGCGTTTTTTTTAACGTGGTTTCCCCAGTAGGCCTATTCCACGGGTCTGCTGAGATTTTATATGTTTTAAAACTATTGCAAAATAATATTATATATTATAGTGGGCAAAAACAACGGCGGTGTAATTAAATAAAATACTTAAAATAAAAAGTTAGTCGTCTGATTCATAACTGTCCAAGATTTCTGTTTCTTCTTCTTCTTGATCTTCTTCTCCTTCTTCTTCCTGTTCATCCTCTTGTTCTTCTTCTTCTTCTTGTTCTATTTCACACGTAAACTGCCCCAATAGCGATTCCTGATCGGTATCAAACGAATCTTCAAGAGTTGGTGACTCAACATTCGAGCATGATCGGCCTTGACAGTGTGTGCATGCCAGGGAACAAAACAGTCCAACTTTTCTGCAACCACATTTTGCACTACACCCTTTCTTGCAGTTGCAAAATATTGTGTTGAGAAGTTTCTCAGGTGCTGGTGGAAGTAAAGTTTGAACTGGCTCTAGTGTATTGTCGATCAACTTCCAACCCCAGTCTTTAGGGTCCAGCTGATTACCAAGCCACACTTGAACTTGGTAATATACCCGAAACAGATGTTGATGAGCAGCTACTGAGGTTGGAGGAAGAGAAGCTAAGTTGACTTGTTTTTTATTACGCGTATTTTTCACGAAAGATGTGTATCGCAACTTATCTAAGCAAGTGGTTTTTTCGATACACATCTTTCGTGAAAAATACGCGTAATAAAAAACAAGTCAACTTAGCTTCTCTTCCTCCAACCTCAGTAGCTGCTCATCAACATCTGTTTCGGGTATATTACCAAGTTCAAGTGTGGCTTGGTAATCAGCTGGACCCTAAAGACTGGGGTTGGAAGTTGATCGACAATACACTAGAGCCAGTTCAAACTTTACTTCCACCAGCACCTGAGAAACTTCTCAACACAATATTTTGCAACTGCAAGAAAGGGTGTAGTGCAAAATGTGGTTGCAGAAAAGTTGGACTGTTTTGTTCCCTGGCATGCACACACTGTCAAGGCCGATCATGCTCGAATGTTGAGTCACCAACTCTTGAAGATTCGTTTGATACCGATCAGGAATCGCTATTGGGGCAGTTTACGTGTGAAATAGAACAAGAAGAAGAAGAAGAACAAGAGGATGAACAGGAAGAAGAAGGAGAAGAAGATCAAGAAGAAGAAGAAACAGAAATCTTGGACAGTTATGAATCAGACGACTAACTTTTTATTTTAAGTATTTTATTTAATTACACCGCCGTTGTTTTTGCCCACTATAATATATAATATTATTTTGCAATAGTTTTAAAACATATAAAATCTCAGCAGACCCGTGGAATAGGCCTACTGGGGAAACCACGTTAAAAAAAACGCGCTTTGTACACTACCTCATAGGTGGCGTGGAAACGTGTGCAAAATAGAGGGATTACGACTGATCCAACTTTTCGGAACGTTATATCTCCAAAATGGTGGCTTTTAGGAAAAAAATTATTAATATATTTTTTGTAGAGAATTTCGTGATCTACAATTTTGTACTGGGGTAATTTTGCGAAAAAACTCACCGTTTCGCTAAAAATCGCAAAAAACTCATTTTTTTGACCTTTGACCCCGTGCCAAATTTTTAGCACACCTCGGAACGATGAGGACTTTTGAGATTTTCTTTATAATGATGTTTTGAACAACTATGCCAATATTCAGCTTTATGGGAATTTATGTAAGCTTCCTCCTGATTTTAGGCTTAAATAGACCGGACTATTAGTCGTTAAAGGGTGATTAAGTAACAAACATCCAAACATGAAAATGTAAGTTGTAAATGTGTAATTTTGTAAAGGTAAACTTATACATGTATAATATTAAGCAGGATTTTTACCTTATACTAATACTTGTATCTAATACTAGCTGACCCGGCAAAGGTTGTTTTGCCTTATATTTTAAGGGTGATGAAACTTGTCACTAAGGGTATGAAAAATAGATGTTGGCCGTTTTTCAGACCTACTCAATATGCTCACAAACTTTCATGGGAATCGGTCAAGCCGTTTCGGAACAGTACGGGAACGAACATTGTGACACGAGAATTTTATATATAAGATTTATTCCTCTTTGGGCTCAAAATAGGATTGTTTTGAAGCAGAAACAGTATTAGAAGAACACTGAGTAGATCGCTATTGATAACTATCTATCCACATGAAATGCTTTGTCTAGCGACCGAAGCCGCAGTTTTTATAGTATTGGGCGGGTCATAATGACCATCTGACGTAATTCCTACGACATATTACCTTCAAAAGAAACGATTTGGTGGTAAGTTGGAAAGTTGTGGATTACTTAGAGCAAGCCCTTTCCGCCTAACCTTTTTAAAACGGGTGTTTTATAGTTAACGTAAGGGTTGTCTTGGGACGTCATAAATCAGACATATAGGAGAGGCTAGTGTTTGCCCTGTGGTTATTTATGGCTTGGCTCTTCATTCATTTTGGCAGATTTATCGATGTCCCTATATATTATGCTCTCCAATTTTTAGCTTGGTATTAGTTTTTTGCATTTTAGATTTTAAGGATAGTGGTTTTTAGAATATTAATAGGTTTTGGTGTTATTTTATCCGCGTTCCACGTAAAATATAACATAGATCTTCTTTATGAATCTAGGTGTAGAAGTATTTATTTTATCTTCGATTAATATGATCCCCTACTCATATTTTTATGTTACAAGATCCATCGAATTCGGATTAGAATATTAATTGTCTCCTGATATTGAATTATGTAAATTGCCCAATACTTGCTATATGTACTTGCAATTTTTACCAGATAATATCATAAAATATAACATCAACTTTATCTTTTGGGCGTTAACGTAAATATTCTTGTCTCACAACATGCGTAGAAGTTTCAAAGGCGGTAGATATATGAAAGTCACCCTGCCCAACCGTACATGTTTGCGATGTCAAATATATTCAAATCAGCGTATGAAAATTCATGTCACGGTGCACGGTCAGTCGTTGAGAAGTAGTTTGACTGATATTTGGTAGATCACGTATATTTTGGTAATTTTGTTTTTCTGGTTTTGCGAGATATTGATGACACTGTTACAAACTGCTTGCTATTCGTCATAAAATAAATAGAGAAAAACATTTCCATCAGTTCTTCTATTGTGTTCAACTTGTCTTCTTACTTGTCTTCTGCAGCAGTATTCTTATAATTTTGCCAATGTCTAATGCCAAGCGGAATTGTGGTCTTTATAAAGCTATAAATGCCGAGATGCCAATGTATATTTTTTTTAAGTAATTCAACTATAGTCTCGTTAGGTACGTTAGTTTTTTTTCTGTATGTCTCAACGAAATCAGGTCTTCGATTAGAACGGGTGGTTTGATTTTAATTCCTAAAGGACCGGTTTCTCAATTGAGAATTATATCTCGTCAACGACACAGCCTGTAAATAAGTATGGTTAAGTAAGTGTGGAAGAGATTGTATATCAATTTCTGAATCCAAAACCATCCAAAAATTATTCCGTTAAGTTAAGAATGTAGCCAAGTAAGTAGGAACATATTATGTAAGTGCTGATTAATGACGGTTCTCTGTGAGCTATTGGCACACTTACCAATTTTGTGGCTCCAAATTCGCGCAAGAAAATTAGATATGGCCTACATCCTCTTGCTACCAATTGAATATGCAGGTTACAAATTGTGACGAATTACACACATATAAAATTGGTGGTTCTAAATATTGTTTAGCCTACCTGAGGTAAAATATCTATAATTTAACGTCAACACGATTGAATTACCCTTCGGACTCGTAGCCCCACTCCTCATCTCCACCAGGGGGTCCACTGTAGTGGCTCAGTGGAGCTATACGAATTTACTAATACTTATGTCTCCACTCATTACCGTTAGATAGTTGTCAGTTGTCAGGGGTCATTTTCATTTAAAGGGCGTGCGTCGTCGTTTCCATGACATTATTATACCGGTCATCCCTTTTGTTTCAATTCGAACTAGAATAATTACTGGTTCTTCAATAAATTACTTTCAATAAGAAAAACCTGTATAAAAAATCTGTCTTCAGTCATTTTATTATTTTTCACCATCATTATTCTAAGCTTGCACTTTAAAGCCTGGGATATGCTTTCGTATCGTTTTCTCCTTTCCATGCTTAGGTATAGGAACGCTGAGAAGAAAGCTTGCTCCAAAGCCACACTCATCAAGCAGCAAGTGTGTATTGACCTTCAGAAAAGGTTATTGGTTTGAACACTGAAGATCTTGGCTGGGATTTATACAGAGGGTGTATATACGCTCTTTTAATTGAATCTTATAAATATTTTCCATTCATTTTGGCGAGATCTGATATTTCCGCTTTTCGCTCAACAAATCCTTTCTTATAATAGTCTGTCATTCAACGTTTCCGACCCAATGAATCTTGAAACATACTCTCTTCGCTACTTGCTTTTATGTCATCTTAGACCGGGTTGTGTAAATATCGATCAAATATTACTGGTCTAAATTCTGTATCAATAACATTAACCAGTTATAAGATATTTTAAAATTAATGTAATATTTTTATCAGTTTCAATAAAACCATGAATAAATTACAGAAAATTCTAAAAGTAATTAATATGCTGTCTGTTCAAATAAAATTGTGTTCCCCTGTAAGGAAAAGATCGCGTGTTTGAATCCCGTCGAAGCATTCATGAATGAATTACATATATCTATATAATGTATGCAAGTAACTAATTGTAATGAAAATTTATTTATATAAATACCAATATGTGTTGCCCGAAGAGAAAGATTTTCACTTTTTTTCGAAATAAGATTGTGCAGGGGACAAGGACTATGATATTTCGACTTTTATTAGACAAATTGAGTGTAAGGTGCTTGAGAAAAATACTCGTATTTCGGTTGGGTTCGACGAATGTAAGTAAAACTTACTCACAGTCACAGAGTTTATGAAACTTACTCCACACTTTGTAGATTAGTTTGTTTCAGAGAGTTTTTGCCTGGAATAAAAATATTTCGCGCTTGTACGCAATATTAATTTAGGTAAAATATCATGACTGAGACGAATCAGCTCTTTAGAAATGAAACGTTTGTCATGTATTCTTCTTCTTTTGTGGAATCGACTGCTGTTCTACTCTCAAAATCTATTTTCCTAAAGCACTGCTAACTGGATTGTGTATTCGGAACCGCTTCTTCAGTGTACAATATAAATTATGAGTATTCAACACATGTCAACACCAAGCCATGGTCTGTAGAGCAACTCCTGGCTCAATTCGCAGGTCTTCGTCTTCCGAGAAATCCTATCTAAACGGATACAATAACCGTAGTAAATTACCTATTCATGGGCTCTAATTTAGTTACTATTATTTTTATCTCAATCCAATTTTTTTTGAATTATATTTTTTTTTTTCGAATCTCCCTCAGTTATACAAAATTATAACATGATTTACCAAGTATCAACGGTAGCCTAATGGTATGGGTAATGGATTGCTGAGACGAGGTCTCGGGTTTGATCCCAGGTTTTACCGTGGCACACACCAATGTCTATTCGATGCTTTTCGAAGTTATGTGTGTATTTATCGCAGGTTTATAAGTGCCCGGTTAATGGCAATAAGCTCGCCACCTATTACATTGGGACCTAAACATAAACTGGCAAAATGTGGGTGCTAGCACCTCTGCCTACTCCTTCGGGGATATAGGCGTGAGTTTATGTGTTACCAAGAATGTGCTGGCTATGACAAAAGATATCATATTATTGAAGTAAAGAAACCAAAACTAGAAGAATTACAATATTTTGATAGCGTTGTTTTCATTGATCCGGTATTAAATCATTCTGATAAGCACGCAACAAAAAATACAAATCTATGGTGGCAAAATTTGATTGAAATAAAACTTACCTCGAGTTTATGCACGCAAGGATGTATAAAGAAAAACAGTTACATGAAAATAAGTCTCCAAGAAAGTAATGTGTCGTGAAGGAAATCTTTGAATATAATTTAATATTGTTTGTCTCCTGTAGATATTCAGGGACAAACGAGATGAAGTTACATTAAGTGGTATCGGGAGGCTGGTTGCTTTTGTGACTATAAAAGTGTTATTGCGATGTGGTTTATTTAGTTATTTAGGAAAAATAGTTGATTAACACTAAATTGAGAAAGTGTTGACTATTTTCGTTACATAGAGCGCTATAAGAGGAAAATTCTTTCCTGAAATACAAGTTTGTAATAGAGTTCAGGAGCAGAAACAACTATATATGTTAGATTAATTAATGTATACGAAAATCGACTGTAAGATTATGAATAATATAATTCGCCCCCTTTTACGTGGGACCGAAAAACATAGTTGGCGAAATGTGGGTGTTTAATACACCTCTGCGTACCCCTTCGGGGATTACGGGCGTGAGCATATGTATGTATGTAATAATAATTATTTATTGTTCGTTCATTCAATAATTCAGGTAAAAGAATTATTTTCACGCTGAATGAATTTTGCCAATTGTGGCAAAATTGCATTTCTGTGATAAGTAATAAAATATAATTAAATAATACCCAATAACAAAAAAAATAACGTATCACCAAGAGCATCTTATACCCAACCATAATGTATATTTTTGTCACCTCCCTGGGACATGCGAAGGCAAACAGTGAATTAATAGCATTGAAGGAAATTAGTTTCTTTACTTTATGATATTGCCTGCGTAATGCTCATAAAACAAAAAAAAAACTATCAATTCAGAAGTTTTAGTGTCGTCGAAAATTGACATTTCGCTAGTAAAACTAATTTGGAGTAATGAATCCGAAAGACGTCCTTCCTTTATTCTTTTTTGGACATGAATAGTTATTAATTCAGGCACCTCGATTGAGTAAGAACATTGTTGAGAAAATTATACTTTTTATATAATTAGGTAGTTAAATTAACTGCATCGTATGATAGCCTGAAGTGCAATGCAAAGAGCCGTGGCCGCCATTACAGATGCTGTCCCTAGAATTTGCTAATTTCTTCGTATATCTAGCCAATCAGAATAGCTTTGTTTTACATAGAAAAGGAAAAATGAGAGACGTAAAGTTGTGTGTGGGGACTAACTTCGGTAGTGTTTGGCCAGGGTCCGAACCTATGACTGGATTACGAATTCAATACGTTAATCACAAGTGCTGTACTTAGTAATTAATGTGTTTTTAAATGATGATTTGACTGCAACTCCGTCTGTTTTTGGCCAGGGGCAAAATAAAAATAAACATTGTTTACAAGAAAACAGAAGATTTGCCTCGGGTGTATTGGAAGGAGGATTTGTAAACACAAGCATTTGTTTAAAGATACCTAAATATATTACTATAACATTAATTAATTATACCTTATTTCTTATTTTGAAATTTCCTGAAAAAATGTTGGTTTAAATATTTGTAGTACCTATTGCTCTGATAATAATGGAGTACATATATAAGAATAAAAAAAAAATTAATTACTCCATAATTTAAAAATGGGTCACTACGAAAGAGTGTATTCAGGATAAGTGACTGATGAATTAGCTACTGCGAACCAAAGATGGCACATTGATCCTAATTTGTTATAATATTTACAGTTTCTACAAATTGTGTTTATTCAAGTTTCAACATTGAAAAAATTTATATTCTTCTCCAACGTTATACAACACCCTTGTTGGAAAAGTTTGGCTATCAAGACTACCTAACGGCGAATTTAAGAAACAACTTTCTGTTAACCTTATAAGTCAAAAATCTCCTTTTTGCTACTGGCTTTTGTATTGTATTCTTGGAACCGGAATATGGATTTTTACCCATATCTACTACCCTACACCTTCCATATCTTACCCACATCCCTAGCTCCTATATTACGAGTAAGATAATCAAATATAGCTACTAGTTATGCACAATAGATTGTTATGTGATACTAATAAATACTGCAAGTAAGGTAGTACTGTAAGCAAAATAAGTTAGAAGTAGATATTCGTGATTGAAATGGGTTCTGCAGGTAGCCGTTTCGGTATACTTACTTTCTTTACAATTATCTAAGTATTGAGTATTTTCTCCTTCTATAAATAGATTTTAGTTTGTATCTATTGCTTGTCTATTCGTGAAAGTGATGTTGGTACTTTGTAAACATAATTAAACAATCAACTACATTTGTTATGATATAAATATCTTGCTGAATTCAATATTGTCTTACAATTAATTTAATTGGCAGTACAAATTGTTTCGATGTTAACTGTAATTGTTTTATAGTTAATTCGGTTTGATGTTTATTGTTCCTTATACTTAAGCATTTTGTATAAAAATGGCGGTATTTTAGAAAGTGTTCTTGAAGTGATAATATACTTTTTGGTCCTTCGCATTTTTCAAAAAAGTTAGCACAAACCTATTTTTTTTTCTCGGACCTAACCTACCATCTACATATTCACTTTCTAAATTCTAAAACTTAAAATTAAGTTTAGTAAAATCAAGTTTAAAAATTACAGTTTTGAATTTAAATTTAAATTTCGAAATGATCTGACCAATCGCGTGATAGAACGAAACATACCCTCGATTGGATTTGAACTGCAGCAGGCGGGATTTGAGCCCGCGGCGCGGCAGAAATTTAGGGCCTCCTTGCGTGCTACCGTGCATACAACCTTTGTGTTAATTCTGTTAGTCACAGCTTTACACTGAAAGTCACTAACACCCCGGCTTAAACTTTTACACAACGACTTTGGAGCAAGTGACTGCAATGACTTCTATGTACAGTAAATAAACAAAGTTCTCGTGAAATGACGGAACATATCATATGCGGTTTTCACTGACAAATACATACAAATCAAAGACAATTTAACCCAATTTGATACTATTCAGAGCAGCCTCACTCAGTTCACGAAAACGTTGGTTATACTGTATATTACTACACTGGTTCCTGACGCAAAAAAAAATAGCTGTCATCCAAATGACATTACAAAAAGGCGCGTAATGAATGTATTGATAGGCATCAAAATTCATAGACTCTAAATTGATTCGTTCCAAATTCGAAATTGAAATCATTGTCGCTTCGTCTAGAAACCGTTTATTTTATAGATACGTACATAGAAGTCACTGAGTGACAGCAGTAAAAAGTTAAACGCTCCAATTTCAAAGTTTTAAAGAAATGTTATCGCAAAGCGCAGATATAAAACCACATGCGTCATTTCTAGTTTCATTTTACATGCAAATCCATTGTCTCGGATGCCGCTTGTTTCAAAGCCGGGTTTAACACTACAATGGCTCTCTACACTCTTAACTGCGGGAAAGATTGAACGCAGGAAAGCTCTCGGAAAGCAATCTCGGGTAATTGTATTTTTACAGAGCGCTATAGGAAAATAGATGTTACTTTCCCGAGGTAGAGTGCGTACGTGTTGGGAGGGTTAATCACGGCAGAGTAATTTAAACGTATGTAGTTATTGCTTTTGTGAATTGTAATCTAAGCGTTAAGACATAAGGTTTAATGTTCAATGGTATAAAAACAATAAAATCATTTCTCGTATCTTATTTTAAGATACTTAATTTTTTTTAATAAGTATATCAGTTTTGATTTCTAGGTATGGATATCTAAATAGTAATCCATATATTACTAGTCTAGTCTAGCCAAAACTCCTCTATTAAAATTAAGTACGCATTTTAAACTAAGAACGTAATTCAAAGAAGACAATTGTGACAAAAATAGTTTTAGTGAGATTTTACTAATCATATCTCCCAAAATATCCCATAATAACATCAATAAAAATACTTAATCCTTAGAAAGTTAATATTGTCATGTCTAGAATCGGGCATTGATATTTTTATAGCTTGTATACACGGTCTACTTGCGTCCATTTTGTACCTTTATTGCCAGATATGGATTTTCTATACACTAAAGTATTTAGGACGTTACTGGTTTATGGATGTTTGACAATGGTTATAATAAAATAGCATTTTGGTACCTTTTCTTCGTTATTTTTATTGATGGGCTTTTGGAGATTAGGTTCAGGAGAAAAGCTATGAAATTGTGACTACAAAGAGTTAAAGTTATAAATGTGATCATCTTTGAATAGAGGACATCTGAATGTGATTACATCAAGAATGTCAATTTTATTAAATATTTCTTTGTGATAAACGATGCTGGTTTCAATAATTCCGCCATTTTTGACTATAACGTCAAAAATGGCGTTTTAGTCACCATTTATAACGTCAAAAATGGCAAAACAAAATAACCCTAACCCATTTTCAAATTGGTCAGGAGCTTTAATAGCCTACAGTACCCGAAAAGCATATTTGCTTACTGCTCGCAAATTATACAGTTTTCAAAGTATAGAAGCAAAACAAACAGCATTTGATGTAAGCTTGATGCTTTAGTGTGCGGTCTGCATACAAACTCGTACCTTTATGGAGCATTTTTTTTAATTGTCACATGGCATTTACATTCTAAATTCGATTGTATATATTTTTTAATTGCTGCCTTCTATTCTAAAGCCTAGGAGTATTTATAGATCTCTTAGTACGAAATACCGAGCATTAATGATCGGTCCTAATGATCAAGGGAACTTGAATTGAATTTCAGCCCTTGATGAGACCATTTAAAAGATATTGCGTTGTATTGTGCCCCTTATTTCGATATAATTAACCTGTGGTTGGCTGACACTTTGAAATTGATGTTAATTACGTAATTGTTAACCAAGAATTTAGTACTCTAAATAGATATTAACTAGATTGTTTAAATCAGGTCTAGACTTTTGGTTATTCTTGATATAATACTTTGTACAGTAATAATTAAATTGATTAAAACATGCTACATGTTCAACTAGGTATGATTTAATGTAGCCATGTTATATTTACTTAGCAATTATTGCACACGTATCACATACATACCTACATTTGATTTCAATTTATGCAATGATCAATATATCTTTGCACATACTATACTATGATATGAACTGTAATGCAGATATAATATCCTCTCCCGAATAACAATCTTTTTTATCACAATAATATCGATAGAATATTTTTCATGTTATTTTCTTACGTTTATAATTTATTTTTTTTGGAAAATTTTCCATGGTCGACATATCATGAGTCATAGGTTCATTTTCAACAAACAAATGCACAGAAAATAGTTTAAATACGGAACTATACGCGAGGATATAATATTTTATTAATGATATAATGTTATTTATATTGCCGGCTAACCCTCCCGCCATTTCATAACATATTTCAAAAAGTATTACGTTTGTTATAGTTTGTATAGTTTGAATCAAGGCAAAATTAACTATATACTTACTCGGCGTTGGTTTCTGGTGTAGGCAGGTCTCCAATGGTGGTGAGTGTGAGAGTAGACCAGTAGAGGGAGCCCAGGTACTTCCTCGTGAGGGTTGCATATTCACCAGGTCTGTATGGGTAGACCCAGTCACCCTGTGGACAGAATTTATAGTTCAGCGTTACATCTAAAAAGCGCGACACAACCTATAGACAAAGTTCAACTTTTTTCATTCATTTAGATAGTTTGCAAAATATCCATCCAAAAATGATTTCGCTTGTTTCAACCGCAGAGTACTTAGGTATTACTTTTTCATTTAATTTATTATTACAGAGAAAGTGGGTGTCCACCAGGGTTTCAAATCAAACCAGACACAATTTGTACCCGTTTAGTACTATCATTAGTGCTGCAATTTTTTTATCTACAATTCATGCTCGACACTGTCAAATGCGCAACTGAGATCAAGGAATAATCCAACAACTATAACGTTTCTGATTTAAAGTATCCACCACATCATCTATCAATGTGTTCATAGAATCTACGGTCTCTATATTTTTCTGGTACCTTCGCTTAGCCTAGGTTTAACTAGAAAAATCCTCACCTACTACTAAATTACTCACTAAATACCGATAGTTACCGAAGCCAATACCCTTGTACAACACCTAAAGGGACTCATATTCGATGGTTGGGTCAAGACCTTATAGCTAAAGTTCATGTACCTCGATAAGACACGCATAGTGAGTAGTTCCTATCTCTAGAGACTTTATCACAGTACCTTGATCCCTTATCGTAAGCATCGAGTGTGGGATCAACGAACTGGTGATAGATGTTTTTGTAAAGCCGCCTTTGATGTTTTTTTTAAGGGCGCACAGACATCATCGTGGAATGGGGCTCGTCTGAAATAGTGCAGATACGTTTTTGGCCACAATATTTAGTAGAAATTTGTAATAACTAATGTGTCATCCGTGCATCTGTTGAAACCTTACACTGTGGAAACCCGGTGTAAAGTTTAATTTAGAAAAAAGTTTTTAGTGGTTACTGTAACTTGAAATATCATTACTGGATTTTCATTTCCACCTTGTAGTGTAAAATAACATTCCCAGACGCGTGAAGCTGTGTGTAAATAGAGCAACAGTTTCTTTCACCGGATTACCGAATTTCAAATGTCTAATGATTTGAAATATGCATTTTAATGACAGCCGGCTATTTTTGACAAGTTGATAGGTTAAAAAAAATGTGTCACGGTAAATATATTCTGTCACTTTCTCACGCCTAGGTTTTGTATAAAGATAATATGTATGTCACTCGCACACTTTGTCCCTCTAAATATAAATAATAACTTAATGGTATGTAGCTATTTGGACAGTCATGCAGGCACTACGGGTTCATAAGCGTAAATGCCTGGTGTATATATAATAATATATTATCATTACCGGATTCAAGATGGGAATAAAATATAAATTGGAAAAAATACGTTTATCATTATTAAGAAAATCTTTCATAAATACAGTGATTGGTATAATTTTACTTAATTTAATTCACTACACTATTTGAACACAAGATTTATTTGAAAGATCCTTGTTGACATCCAACATCATTCTCTGAACCTCTTCTCAACTCAGTTGGGGTCGGCTTTCCAGTCTAACTGTGATGCGGCTGATCTTCCAATATTTTCCGTGAAGCGACTGCCATCTGACCTCCACAACCAATGGTCCAATGACCAATGGCGATATCGAAGTTCCAAGTTAGACTGGTTGGAGTTTTGAGGGCTCCAACTACCCGTAACGACTGCCATAAATGTTTGCATGGCAACCGGGACCGACGCGACGGCTCTTAACGTGCTCTCCGAGACATGACATGACCAGTGCAAATATTCATGTATACAGTTTTTTGCTCTGAGCGGGGATCGAACCCGCGCCCCGTACGTAGCAGTCGCGTGCACTGCCGCCACGCCATGGAGGCTTGGTGACATCCTACAGAGGTAAAAAATTCTGAAGCTATTATTAAGGACCTTCAGTATATGAAATATTATGGCTACCTATAAAAAGTGTAATCTTAATAATTCTACTTTCACTTCAATACTGTCATATCATTTTCGATCATGGCCATCCAAGTTATCCTTAGCGTATAATATATCTTGATTGAATTCGTAAATAGCTCGGGTATGTACCTACTCATCTAATATTCTGGGTTTCGTCCATTCGCCAATACCAATTGGCTTCGTATGAATATAGAAAATACTCACGTATTCGCTTATTTTTAATATGTGTGTATGATATTTTCTATTAGAGCGATATCAAAGAATACTTTCTGAGATATCCAAATACGAAAGTGAGAAAACACTATATTAAGTCATTTTATTATTGGTTCCTTGTGAAGTAGCACCTACAAGGACTAATCGAGGATTCTCTGGTAGACAGTTAAGTATCAGTGCTTTGAAAACAGCCTTTGGGTTCCTACAAGGTCAGTAGCACGAATGTAATGCTTCTGGTTGAGAGTTCTTGAGCCATTGTTACCTACCTTCAGGTGGACTATATGCTTGACTGCCACCTAAGTGATATAAATACTTTTAAAAATAAGATGACTAGACAGCAGTAGACCATATACAGGGAATAGGAACAATCAGTTGGAATCTGGCGAGCGTTCTGTAAGATTTCGTAGAATATGAGTATATGTTTTGTTATTATACAGTGTTTTAAAATTAGAATAAGTTGTCCGGAATCCAAAGCTTTTAAATCGGCCATTTTGTTTTCTTTTTCGCTTGGTCTTGCACGAAGAGGAAAAGACCAGCTTATGTGCGACGGCGGCGACCACCAGACTACGAGGGTAACAAATGTGTGGCCATACCGCGTCCGCCGGGTCCCAGTAGGAGAGGTAGACGCAAAAAGTGTTAGCTTGATTGGCCTGCGTGCCAATTTGCTTACCATCATGCATGCGCAAGACCGTGCGAAGTGGAAGAGAAAAAACCGTAAACGAGACCCTGGAATCCAAGATGAGTCGCCGGTGACACCAAGACTAACGCAAGGATGACCATAATATTGATAAATGCCTCCAACCAGTATGGCCCCTCAATGTAGGAACGTTTATCGTTCAATAGATATTTACGTACACATACGTATATACGTATTTGAGATAAACGGGATTGGTTACTAACTAACAAGTCTCAGTCAAATCTAAGAGCGATGGAATGTAGCAAAGTTCGAAAAAAACAATGTCTGGATTTTTCAAACGACATGGCGCCAGAAACCTTGTTAGTTATATAAAAGTTACCTACAGTGTTGTATTAAAGGTAATTCATCATATTCCTTTGTTTGGATCACAGTTTTCATGTCTCTTCTTCCCGAAGTACGAAAATATAAAGTTAACAGTTAACATACGTTTTGAACTAAAAATTTTATAACATTGTACATCACATTGTAGTTTGCCAAACTAGTTACAACACAATGTAATTCGACAGCTTCTGTAGTAGTGAACGTGACTGCTACATAGGAGGAGCGGGTTTGATCGAAGAATTTACACTCAAAGAATCAAAGGATCAATTTTGTTTAGTCAGCTAGGATAAAATTTTTTTGAAAAGTTAATTATATTTTATGCAATAAAGACTAAAAAATCAATCAATCGAATCAAAACTAGTAGTAATTATTGAATTTTTTTTAATAATCGGACATTCCTATTGTTGAATATTGTCATTATTGGACATTTTTATTATTAGAAATTCTTATTATTGGGCATTGTTATTCTTAGACATTCTTATTATTGTACATTGGCTTTGGACATTTTTCCTTTTGGACATAACACGTGCAAATCCTATAAATTACGAAGTATTTTTTGTTATCATAACGATGTAAGCCATTACGTAAACTGTTGTAGTAGAAGTACTATCACAACTCCATCTGTATACAAGGAGCTGCCTATAGCGAAACTAACAAGACGAATCCGACTTTCAATCTGCGTTGAGTCAGTTCCTGCTTGTAGGAATAAGTTTCTTAATAAGAACGCAACGATTCAAATTTAATATAAGTTCTGAAAGATAAATGAACATTCCATTTCAATTGTGCATTGCACCATTGTTGTGTTGTGATGAAGAAATCTATGTCTATAAAAATGAATTGCTGTTCGTTAGTCTCGCTAAAACTTGCGAACGGCTGGATCGATTTGGCTAATTTTGGTCTTGAATTATTTGTGGAAGTCCAGACAAGGTTTAAAAGAAGAAAAAATATGAAAATGCTCGGAATGGAGCAGCGGGAACGGGATCAGAAGTCCACGCGGACGGAGCCGCGGCCAACAGCTAGTGTATTATAGTTATCCATGTGGTGACGGAGAAAGAAAATCACCACTCCATTTCATTAGACGGGTGTCGTAAGAGGCGACTGTGAGAGAAGTAAAACTTGAAATATAACCTTATACCGACCCGTTTGGCTAACGTGAAAACAGTAGGCCAAAACCTCCCAATATTGGGAAAGGCCTATGTCCAGCAGTGGACTGAGATAGGCAAATTTATGGATATAGTTACAGGCTACAATTGCTATTGCGTAATATGTATCTGAACCTAATCTTTGGGACCCAAGTCTTACCTGTTGACTAATTATTTATTAATGAAGACTCTCTTCTTGGGGTTGGGTGGTCAGACGCCAGTTACTTCTTCAAAATTCCTAAATGAAATCAAAAAGAGATAGAGTTTTGCAGTCTGTGTGCCTGTCTGCCACTAAAGTAGTAAAAACAGACGTCCCATGTTTTGATCAAAGTTTCCGATATTTCCTTGCTAGCAAGCACCGTAATCACGGTTAACGGTGAAACGAAATTAGGTACGGTTACCGAAGTAAATAGATAGATTCTTTCTTTTACGTAGTAAGATAAAAAATTACAATATGGACATATAGACAGAATGTCCAACGGACGGACTTATCGCAACCGGTTCTTTACCAAGGTACATTTTAGTTAAACCCTAGATGGTTTTTAATTAATTAAAAATAATAACTGACCTGGAATTTTTCAGCCTCGGAAAGCAAGAAGTAGAAGCAGCCGAACCAATGCGCCAAAATGAGCAGGATGTGTATTAGGTTGATGACGCGCCAAAAGTTCGGGTACACAGTCCTGGACTCCACTATGTAGTAGCAGCTGACGGCTCTGTATACCTGCAACAGAAATTAATTTGCTATTATCTATCGTAAATAGTCTGACCGCTATTGCTGTACGCAGCGTGCGCGGCGTCCCATGGTGCGTGCGGCGTGGCGGGGGACGAGGTAAAGAAAGAGAAAAAACAGTATGAAGTGAGAGCGAGATAGCGCATGTGAGCATTGGCCGCGGGCTCAAGGGAAACTGGCCAAATCTGATGGTCAATACTACCCCCACCATGTCGCGCTTACCATAATAGGAGTAGTCGTACGTGTACGAAGGTCGAATGGTGTCTTATAATGAGACCGTATTGGTGTTTTTGTGATAGGGTTGGAATTTAGCCGTCATTCGCGTACTTAGCCAGACATTGAGTTTAACACGGTTCAAGTATAACTGCCTCAGCTTAAAAATATTACTCATAATAATGAACAAAAATTGTTTAGTTTATATTTTCGAAGAATATAATAAATCTTTTTACGATCACGTACGGTACGTCAATTTATTATATTTCAATGTCAGAATTGTTTGCAAATTAATAAATGTTTAGCAGCTTCTCAGAGCTACTGAACACAAATGCTAGTTCTTTCGTAATTTCGTCTTCCGTGCGGGGTTGCATTTTCTAATGAAGGTATGTTTCATTCTACTGTACAATGGATTTGAATCGTGTCAGATGACAGCAGTAAAACTGTCACCCCTCTCATATGTTTGAAGCTCATTGAATATAAAATCCTAATTTAAAAAACAAGAGAGAGAATATGTACTCAACTAAGACATAAAACAAAAATCGTAAAAACATTGGTGTTTTACTTACAGCAGCGTCAGAATAAGTCCTCAAGAAAAGAGATACTGCATTATATTACGAAAGTCTCGTGAAAATGTACGTTTTGTTTCTTAGAGTATTTCCTGTAAATAAGGACTGAAAATGAGTGTCGAATGTTTTGAAAAGTCAGTAGGTATACCTACCTATGGGCACGGATCTTGGACCCTTTTTTATTTATTTTTTATCATGTCTACCTTTAAAAACAATCTAGGATGTGAGTGAAAAGAGACTCTGGCACACAAGGATTATTTTGCTTTATAATTGATAGCTTTGAGCTAGTTCACTATCGTTGTACCTTTTTTTATAGTGCGGAAAATTCCCACGAGTACCCCACGCCAGATCCGCTTAGGGAGGTTATGTCGGACTTGAACTGACCAAAACCCAAGCCGTCTCTCGCACCCCGGCAGACCCCGGTCATCGAGATAACCTCCTTCAGGTGTAGGGCCCCCGAACGTGGGCAAGCGAATTTTTTTTGCGCCGCCACCGCGGCCTGCTGCTAGGGTGTCAGGCGGCCACCCGTCACCCCCAGGCTCGCGACCATGAAGTACGGAGGACTTTCTGCGACCTCCGATGCCCGAGTCGCCTCCGCTTATCACGGGCTGTACGCGTTCGGAGTCTTCTCTGAACCCGTTCCGCCGACTCTTTCTCAGCATTACTTGCTCACAGAAGGAGGCGGCGGTAGCGCAAAGCGCTCGCGCATCGTACCATCGCCGTGAACAAGTCGCTGAGCGAGAAAACTCCCACACCTAGGGCCACCACTAGGACCCGCCTCGGCATCCCCCACGCTGGGCACCCGGTCGATGTCATAGAAAACCAAAAAGAATTTCGCGAGTTCAATTTAGAACTTTTTTTAGGAGCCAGTTAATAAGTATGCATTCCACATATGTTCCAATATCCTCACTGCTTCCCGTCCTCTGTTACCCTCAGAATATGGGAGTGTCACGCAGGAACTTGTCGAGCATAACTTTACTAATTCTCGGCATTTTTGTCATTCACAGTAATACGAATGGTTGTTAAATTAATCCCCATTTACGCAGAACAGGTTTTCATATGAATCCATTTAAGCCTATTTTTCCCTTCATAAGGACTATCATTGGTCCTCACATACATACATGAACGTGACTAGCAGCTTAATGCTCTCCTCGTGACAAGAACGAGCCTACAAAATGTAAATGGGACATCCTATTTAACACGGGTTGTTTTTTGTGGAAAAATGTTGGTAGTGCAATGAATAGCAATTATGATATACGAAAAAAATTGTAAGCTTGTTACCCAATATTCGTAATATACATACGTCATTAATATACAAAAAAACCAGTCCAACCTAGATACACAGTCACGAACAAAAGTAGCATTCGAATCTGTCCGCAATCACACATAAGTAGATAGTTATGTTATAAACATATTTTTTTACAAATTCAACCTTACGAACATGACTTAAAGCTTTTAAAGTGCGTGTATGAACACGAGCGATGCGAGACTATTTGAAATGAGCGCTCAGTTTCGAATTCAGTGCTCATTTTATGCGGAGAGTTTTGACAAGATGACTGTGCATCTTGTGTTTTTTGTATATCAATGACATACGTCTAGAAAATCAACATTAAAAATAAGAAATTATTAACTGAAATTACTAGTAATTGCTCATGTTAGGAGTGGATTCACGTCGGTATGAATATGATTCGAAGCCAGGACCTTCGATCGTAAGGTGAATTCTTAACCACCAAGTTAACGACGCATTCGATTTATTGCCAGTAGCCGTTGAAGAGTTTGATGAAAAATTTGAAGCATTTGGTTACCAACTATTCAAAATTAATTTAAATTGGAAAAGGGGAATGCTCTGTCGGGTGTATACTCCTAAGATGTATAAAAGAATTTAGAGAATTATAAAGGAGTTCAAGACGTAGCACGTAGCACCTAACCGTAGCACGTAGCCTGTGCACGTAGCAGCTATCCGTAGCATGTAGCATGTACTCGTAGCACGCGGGTTTCATACTCACACAGGTGCACAATAGGCAGGCTGACTATCGTAATGCTCCGCTCTCTTGATGCCTTGACATTACGAAATCAATAGTTTTTCATGCTAAGGGTATCAAAACAACAGTAACTTCATAGTATAAGTAAATTCAAAAATAGAAAAAAAGACTTCTCTTGACATGAAACGACTAACGGATTCTATCGTGTATTATTTAATGTTATTTACTTTTTTATATTATTTCTCCGTGAAGTGATGGAGAAAGAATATTACCACCCCATTTCATACGAAGGGTGTCGTAAGGGGCGATTAAATGGAAAAATACGTAGACGATATCACTGCGAGATCATTGCGAAAGGAAAACTCAAAATAAAACCCTGTACCAACCCGACTGGCCAGCGTGGGAACAGTAAGCCGAAACATCCTAATATTTGGAAAGGCCTATGTCCAGCAGTGAAATGTGATAAGCTGATTGATTCTTAGATTCTTGATTCGCATAATACACGAACTATCAGGAATTGTGTGTTGTGTTTTTACTCTTTACGCAGAATGAGCTCACTGTGTCCTGAAGTCTTGCTGTATTTTGCATTCTTCACACAGGTCCTAATCTTACGCTTCAAAATGTGATATTCGCGAAAACTTAAGAAGGTATCAGGAAAATGAATCCTGAATAAGTGCTCAGAAGTGAAAGCCTTGGACGGAACCAGAAACAACAATCACCATTCTCTAAACCTTTTCCCAACTCAGTTTGGGTGGGGTCGGCTTTCCCCAGTCTTACTGTGATTTGATATTTTTCGTGAAGCGACTGCCATTTGACCTCCACAACCAATGATCCAATGACCAATGACGATATCGAAGTTTCTAGTTCGACTGATTGGACTTTTAAGGGTTCAAACTACCCTTAACGACTGCCATAGATGTTTGTCTGGGAACCGGAACCGACGGCTTAACGTGCTCTCTGAGGCACGACTAGACAGGTGCAAACAGCCATATTTATGCATACAACTTTTTACACTGAGCGGGGATCGAACTTGCGCCCCGTGCGTAGCAGTCGCAGTTTCATACCTTAACATAAAAGTGACCTGATTCTATAAATATTATACTATATCTGCTTTTCTTTTCGCTTCCCCAACCTTCTTCTATCTTAAGGATTTCCACTGTCAGCATTTACATATTTTCCCAGTAAAATTATCAAATTGCTCTTGCTTAACTGAGGCGGATTGCTAGACTGTATATGTAAGAATACCCTCATAATACATAATGTATTTGAGCCCCTAAGCTACAAGTTTAAGGAAGCGTTCTCTGTACATTTATCCCATATCCTTAGATGTATAAGACACAGGGATAAACTATACAGAAGGACTAAACGGGAGCCAGAATCTGAGACCTATAAGCTTGTCTATAGAAGATATAAGAACTTTTGTAATAACTTATTGAAAAGTATTAAGCAGCACTATGAGCGATCGGAGCTTGAAAAGAACAGTCGTAACCCTAAAGCTACATGGCAAATAATCAAAACCTTAACGAACCTTCACAAGCCAAAAACCTCTCCTGTTGAGCTTCTTACTGGAGATACTCCAACTTCTTCAGCCAATATGGTAAATAAGTATTTCGCAAATATAGGGCAGACTCTTGCGTTCAAAATACAATCTATGGGTAGCAACCACGGTATCGATGCACCCGAGTATACCGTCCCCGGCCCCAACTCAATGGCTATCTTCAACACAGATGAAGAGGAGGTGGAGCGTATAATAGTAGGGCTTGGGTCGGACTGTGCTGTGGGCTGGGATGGTATTTCTGCGGTTCTGATTAAGGCGGCGAAGCATATCCTCGTACCTATAATCAGTTACGTCCTGAATCTCTGTATCTCAATGGGCGTTTTTCCTGCAGTTTTCAAGAGGGCAGTAGTGGTCCCTATATACAAGAGTGGGGACCGAGGCAGTGTCACCAATTATAGACCCATCTCAATACTAACTACACTCTCTAAGATATTTGAGAAGATTCTAAATAATAGGCTACTTCAATACATAAAACAACATCAAATAATTGCCGATAACCAATATGGTTTTCGACCGGGTAAAAGTACGGAAGATGCGGTCATTGACTTAACAAGCACTATAGCAAAAAATTTTAAGAATAATCTAAAAACAGTGGCCATTTTCCTGGATCTTTCCAAGGCTTTTGACACTGTCTCGGTTCCTCTCCTGGTCAGAAAGCTAGAATATTTAGGTATTAGAGGATTGCCCCTGGACCTTTTCAGGAGTTATTTAAATGGTCGCTCACAGATAGTTAAGATAGGTAAATATACTAGTGCAGAAGAATATCTAAACTACGGCGTACCCCAAGGTAGTGTGCTTGGGCCTACATTATTTATACTGTACATTAATGATCTGTGCAGCTTGCCCCTGCCAAACTCTAAAATTATCACATATGCCGATGATACAACCCTCTTGGTCCATGGCACTGACTGGCTTCGGACTCGACAAAATGCAGAAACCGCTCTGAAAATCGTTACGAACTGCTTGGCTAAAAACCTACTCACACTAAATTTGCAAAAAACTAACTTTATGACATTTGGCCCTAGACTATCGTCTCAGCCACCAGCATCTTTCGGCCTAAAGGCTCACAGCTGTGACCGTATCGCTCGGAATCAGTGTACCTGTGTTGAGATTGTCCGGTCTAATGCTATTAAATATCTAGGTGTAATTATTGATAGTACCCTGTCGTGGCATGATCAAATAAATTCTCTTATTCCGAGAGTAAGAAAATTAATATATGTTTTTAAAAACTTAAGGTCATCGGCCGAATTTAAAACACTGCAAACAGTTTACTTTGCTTTGGGACACTCCATCTTAACCTACTGCATAACCGCCTGGGGAAGTGCTGCGAAAACCATTTTCCTAAGACTGGAGAGAGCTCAAAGGGTTGTCTTAAAGGTTATGCTCTTTAAACCGATACGATTCCCCACTATCGAGTTATACAAGATATGTAAACTTCCAACTGTTAGGCACTCCTTTATCCTGCATACTGTACTACGAAAGCATCAGGAACTTACCTTTGACCCTAACTATAAGACAAAAAAGAGGCGACATGACATAGTATGCAACACCATAAGTGCTCCAACAAAGATAGCAAGACGACAATATTATTTCTTGGGGTCTGCTTTGTACAATAAGGTAAATAGAGTGTTACAGATATACCCTCTAACTCGGCGCGAATGTAAATTGCGCACTAGCAATTGGTTGAGTTCCCTGAGTTATGACGAACTGGAGGAACTCCTGGAATAATTATTGCAAATTCTTTGCACTTTCACACACGCACAGGCAGACACACACACACACACACACACGCGCGCGCGCTCGCACATACACACACACACACACACACACACACACACACACACACACACACACACACACACACGCACGCACGCACACACGCACACACAAATACACTCACGCACACAACACATATAATTTACTCACACCCTTTGTGGTGTGGATGTTTTGTTTTAACTAGCTATAATACTACTTTGATCACTGATGCATGTTTTTGTAATATATTGTAATATTGTATCATTACTGGAAGTGGGCGTTAATAACTGTGACACAGTTATTGGCAATAAACATTATTATTATTATTATTATTATTATATTATATTCTTCGCGCTGTTTAGCAATGAAGGAATACAAAGCGGGGTAAGACATTATCTTTAACGAAATGGTTCTAACGAAAAGGAATAAACAGATCGCATTTTGAGAGACTGTTTTTAGAACAACGGAGTTGTCAGAATTCAAAATGTTGTACCGAAATCGTGCAAGTTTAAATCCCTATTTCAATTTACTTTTCTCATTTGTTTTACAGTTACGGAAAAGTAAGTAAACAAGGGCCGAAATTATCATCATCAGCAGCTTAACGCTGGTCCTGGTTGATGCCGATGCTGTTGAAAATATGCTGAAATTTGTTAAAATTTACTGAGGGGGATTTTCCAGTCAATTTTCTACGTGCATGTTGCTTCAGATTGTATGGCTATCATTCTGCTGATGTCGTCTTAACTCACAACTATATATATGTAGACACAGTACATATTTATTGCTATCAAACTAAACGGCAAAAAATACGCATTATTTGTGAGTAAACTAATATCCATTTTCATGAAATTCTACTAGTGTCTGTCCCCTCCCCCCTAACTATAAGTAGACGATCAACTTGCACTAAAGTAAATACTATTTTTACGCCGCATTGTAATAGTCACCACTGTGTCTATAGTTTCTATTTAGACTGAGTTCCGAATAAAAACATCAAATAAAATCATACCATTCGACAAACGAATCCAGGAACTCACGATTACACCCATTGCAAACCTTATGTCAAATTCAAATAATTTACCCATGTTTATAACAGAGTAGATGATATAGTACAAGGGTATACAAAATATGTGTACAGTGGGCCTCAAAAGTTCCTTCCCCTAATTTGGGAACCATGGTGTTTCCATCTAGACCCTGGATATGGGGAGGCATACTTTGCGCTGCCACCATAGCCTGCTTCTGCTAGGGTGACAGTTGGCTACACCAGTCACCCCCGAGCCTGCGCTAATTTAGGAGCGTCGCGAGCTGTGCGGGTTTAGAGTCTCTTCCAGATCCACTCCGCCGCCTCCTTGTCGAGCATTACTTGCTCGCAACTACACAACTATTTGTTTTAGAAGTTACTGGATAATAGATCGACTTATTACCGTAATTAAGTTTAGGATACTTAAAACTTGCAAGAGTACCCATTTTCTTATAAATAAAATAAACAAGACATCGATCTACTTTATTTACTTTTGGTTAAATTAGACTTAGGCTGTCAAAGGATTATTGATCTCAAAGTAGGGACTTATGAAGCTCACTGTACAAGTCACTAAAGGATAGTGAATAGTGTATGTATACTAGTACTATGTATGTGTATGCACAAATTAATTAACCAAAGATGTCCATTCATTGATTTATAGTACTATGGCCGTAATTAATTCCGAATATTCAATTTGTACGTTTCAATATTCAAGCAAACGAACACCTCTGTTATTATTCAGTAATAATTTACTGTATGGTTGCTACATCGACACAGTGTTGCAATATTATCATTGAAATTAAACGGGCTAGTGGGGAGACACTTGGGACCGTTTTGGTTGTAATTAAGCCAATTTAGCCGGTTGGCAAGCTGTTTCTAAGCAGACAGTGTTTAACGGCTATACCATAGCAACATTATTATACATCTCTCTCTCTCTCGACCGTGCGAAGTGGAAGAGAAAAAGCCGAGAATTCCTTGCCGTTTGCAGCACTCTCCTTTATATTTTGGCTTTTACCGAGTCTGAACTCGTGGCTCATCCCTCAAGCAGCAGGTGTGATTGATTTGGGTGCTAAAGAATTTGGTGGGGTCCCGTACACCACTTGCTTAAACGTAACATTAAGGCCGTTCTAACAATAGACAATACAATACATAAGAAGAGCAGTTCGACAACTCGAAAGCCCTTCTTATATTAGGCAACTCAAAAGAAATTCGAGTTTTCAACGCGATTGAAACTAGAGTTTTGCATATTTGTATGGCGACTCGTACACTAAGCAACTAGTCACTAGTTTCTGCGAATAATTTGAAACCGAAACGCAAAACTCAACATACGAAACTGGAGTTTCCTGCAACTCCAGTTTCGCGCCTTAACCAATTAGCAGCTCTCAAAAAGCATTGACAAAGTGAAGGATGCCGCGGATTGGTGTGATTTCAAATTCCTTTCAATTAATTTCCTGGAAACGCAACTATAGGTGACGAAAGTCGAGTTTTTTTAGTTGCCTAATTTAAAAAAGGCCCAATTCCACCGAAACTTGTGGAATCCGCCATGTTGCCGATGTTTTTTTGAGAGTTGCTGATTGGTTGTTGAGATGTGGAAACTCCAGTTGACAATTCGAGTTTTGGTTGAATTGCCTAATGTAAGACGGATCTAATTTATATCCACTAACCTTAAGAAACCTAGGGAAGCGGATGATAGGGTTGGTGCCAATCTTCAGCTGTATGAGGTCTAATGGCGTCAAAGATGCGATGTCCAACAAAAACGGGCGTGATGACAGGTAGTGCCTTGCTAGCTTCTTAGAATCGTATACCTGTGAACAAAGCGTTTATAAATATTAGTACATAGGCCACAGTCACTTTTCATGTGGAGAGATGTGTGCTTGTCTGCCACCTAAGTGGTATAAAAAAGGTTCGTATACCTTAAGGTCAATTCATACTACAAATTAAATGAGTTCTCCAATTAGCGTTCCGTCCATCCACAAGCTTTTTTTTATTTTATTCATAGCCCGAAGTAGGGCAATAGGCTCACTCTCTCTTACGTAGGACCGAATACAATGGTTATTGAAATGTGGGTGTTAAATTCGCCTCTGTCTACCAGAAGATAAATAAGCTTATGTATGTTTGTATTTTTATAAACTTAGAAGCGATAATGAGAATTTGCTGTTGAGATATTGAACATAAATGAAAAGTGCAAATATTAAAGCACGTATTTAAATATATAAAATCCCTTGTAGACTTTAGTTACCAACATAGCAATAAGTAAAAATGTAACAAAAAAATGAATTTTACTATCTGAAAACAAATGTATTGTTAGAGCTAGCGAATTTGCTATTTTACTTTTACATTATGCTATATGCATATGCATATTATGATTATGATTTTGATTTTGATTTTGATTTTGCTTCTATAAGCTTCAATTCTGCTGTAGTATGAATCGCAGCTTCCACAAATACATGCCCGGTACACTGTTGAATTCAGAAAAGTAGGTTTAAGTTAATGTTGGACTAGAATGTGTGTTTGAACATGCACATAATGTGTCTTGGTCTAAGAAATTACATTCTACGTCATCCGAACATCAATATCGACTGCACATCCTCTACATAATTAGATTTTTTACGGGAACGACTGCCATTTGACCGACTAGGTTTCAGTCTAGGTCCAACATAAATATATCATATCAAACGACCAAAAAAATACAGAAAATATATTTACCATAAGTCCTTGCTCCAAATAACCCGTTCGTAGCTGGACGACCAAGTCCAGCGCGAAGACCACGTCGCTGAACCCATCGCATGTCAACCAGAAGTAATGGCACATGATCTATTAAACAAACAAATTATCATTTAGGGCTGACTTCCTTTCCTAGTCTAACTAAGATAATATGGCCGCACTTTGAAATTTTCCGTGAAGTAACTGCCACCTGATTTCCACAGCCAATTGGCGATATCGAAGTTCTGTAGTTAGGCTAGTTGAACTTTTTCGGGCTCCAACTACCCATAACGACTACTATAGAGGTTCGTCTGACATCCGGGACCGACGGCTAAACGTACACTTCGAAGTACAACCAAAACAGTGCAAAAAGCCATATTCTTTTATACAAATATTTGTACTGAGCGGGAATCGAGACCACGCCCCCTGTGTAGCAGTCTATCAGTAGCGTCACGATTAAACATAGATACAAAGCTCCCAGACTTTAATTACCTATTTTGTCTGTGATTATGTGTTTGCATGCAAAAGGCAGTACTCAGGATGGAATTTGTATTAGCAGGCGATACCGTAACCTTTTGCAGGTTGTGTCAATAGTATACTGTTTCAGTACTCCATTTGTTAAGGTACTTAACTAAAGGTAAACAATCTTGTGGCAATGTTTTATTAAAACACGTGTTAAACAAATAAACTAGATTAACTAACCGACTAACTAGTGGTTCGATTCCGGTTTTTAAGCTTAGTTGCTCCAACTACCTGTTAAAGTTAAGGTTTCCGTCAAATTTAACAGTAACAGCAACATTGATTCTAATGGATTGGCTAAATGTGTTGCACCAGTATATTTAGTAGCTCTGTTATAGTTATCTTTTTGATAGACGTTTGAGCGTGGCCGGTTACAGTTAGCGTCAAGTTATGACGTGATTTTAACAATTTTATCAAATGGTGCAACCTGTTTCATACCTGACCGGTACTAGAAGTCATCCAAAAAACGTTTTATACAGACCCGCTGCTTTTTACAACATCACAAATTTGGTAGTTAGAAGTTTCAATCACACTTTCATTTAAACATATTGAACAGTATAAACTAATAATTTAATGACTTAACACAATAATTATTAAAAGTACAACAATTTTCGAACGTTCTTCTTTCACATGATTATTGACCATAGATATACATAAACTTGGCGGGAATTATGCATGGCCGATTGACAAATAAACACAAATTCCCAATCAGCCAGTATTTACTTACGTTTGAAGTAATTTTTGAAGTTATGGGCTCGTCCGCCAATAGCGAACTAATTTCATTAACAATGCACCAATCAAATCGATCGACTAACTTGACTTGAAACTTGAATGTTCCAATTTATCACGCCACAGTTCTGGCATAATAAATCGACATTTATTCTCTTAATACTTTTATTATGGAAATAAAATATCATGTTATGCATTAAAATAACTTTTCATGTCACGGTTGAAAGATTATTTGAGTTAGAAACGTCAAGTTACTTTAGTCTGAATGGTTCTTCAACTTATTGTACTTTACTTACTTTACTTAACTTATTAATTTACATCGCATAGCTAGGAATAGGGTCAATTTTTTTCCATATTATTTAGCTGCTGCATTTTTGGTTAGGAATTTATTTTTGGCATACCCATTTCTTGTACAAAGTGCCCGATTAGCCGCAATAGGCTCGCCGCCTATTACGTGGGACCGAAACTTCGGGGATTACGGGCGTGAGCATAATGTGTTTTTTTATTTTAATTTGATATTATGATTTCCCGTCTAAGACATAATTTTAAGATAACAATTCCGTCACAAAAAAAAATTAAAAGTCACCTGATCGTGTGCCGTTCGGACTCTGGCTCAACAATTCAGAAACGCAATATATTAAGCGCCTTTTGATACCAATAAAATTCACAAAAACTTGACTTAGATTGAAAACGTAATATCCTATATCAAAGCGAAATATCGAAAGGAAAGATAAACAGCTATACTGGGTGCCAATCGATTCACGTTTCATAACAGAATCGGGTCGAACGAACCTCTGAGGGTGTTTGCCAGTCACGATCTTTGTTTACAAAAGCACTCCTGAGACGAAAGGGTTAACTTGGTAGACCGAAGTAGGGAGTGAAGTGTTGGATAGCAAAAAGTATTGTTTTGTCTATGGTTTATTTTTTTGGCGGCATTCCTTGTGTGTAATGTTGTGTGTTTTGTTATTATCTGTGTATACGGTTTTTATTTTTTAACATAGGAAATTTAGTCATTCTGTCGCATTTTAATGATGGAAGATGCTGGAAGAAACTTAAAAAATGGTAAGTAAACACAAACAGGAAATTCAAGCATTTTTTATGTTTCTTCCAAAAAAATTTTCATCATTACAAACTATATGCCACGATTTCTGGTTGAAATGTCAATTTTCCACGCAGAGCCGAGGCGGGTAGCTAGTATAATAAAATTAGAGTGCTAAAATTTTTACGAGTTCCAACTTTAACATTATTTACTTTATGGTTTATTTTAATTTATGCAGCATTATAATAGTTTAAACATAAATGAGAAATTACGCGCCATGTTGTTTCGCATTTGTGTTGTTTTAACTATTTGGTTGATAATTATATATTAATATTTTTATGTTAGTTGCTGAAATTAATAAAATACATGATTATACTGCTCTTGGGTAGAAGTGGTGTAACGGGTGAAAATTGTCAAGAGGAGCCGTTGGAAAATATCTTAATACTTTTTTTTTATAATATCACGCCTACATCCCCGAAGGGGCAGGCAGAGGCGCCAGCACCCAAATTTCGCCAGTTTATATTTAGGTCCCAATGTAATAGGCGGCGAGCCTATTGCCATTAACCGGGCACTTATAAACCTGCGATAAATACACACATAACTTCGAAAAACATCGCAGTCATTGGCGTGTGCCATGGTAAGCCTGGGATCGACCCCGAAACCTCGTCTCAGCAGTCCACCACCCATACCACTAGGCTACCGCGGTTCTCTTAATACTTATAGAACGATATTAATATAAATTTATGCTTCTCCGCCAAGGGTTTTCTTTGCAGAACAAGCCGGTAGGCATCGGTTTATAGAATCCATTCGCTATTGTAGGGTAGCAAATGTAGCAATGTCTTAAGTACTCATTAACTTTACGTTTACAATATTTTGTAAGTGCCGTATATTGGTCTATACAGAAAAATGATATTTGAATTTTAGCATTCTTTTACTTTAAAACATAACCCTTACTTGGCAGTAAGGGTATAAAAACTCACCGAGACAACCTCCTTTCTAAAAGTTGTTCGAAAATATATCGTCACATAGTGTCCGCTCATGTTTTACGACAAAACCCCCTTGAGGGTCAACTCATCGGGGAAATGGAGGTGTAAGTAAACCCTGACGGTCAAATCAAATCACGTAATGTTTCAGTGACATGTCTTGTGTTTGAGTGCACAGTTACTGCGAATTTGTTCGAACCTTTTGATGGGTTATTTATTCAAGTGCTGTAGGGTTAACAAAGGGTTTGCGGTTACGGTTCATATCTCCGTCAATAGACAAATTTTCTGTATTTTTTTTGTTCAAATTCAATCTTTGCTACTTGTATTTTAGTCATGATTTTTATTATAAAAGTCTCTTTGCTTTTTATTTCATTTAACAGAATATTACGATTACAATAAACTGCAGTATAATAGAAATATGATATTAGTGTATATAGGCTTTGACTGTACGATATAGATTGCATTATCTATTTCTGCCAAAGTTCACAATCTATAATTATATAAAAATGAATCGCAAAATATATTAGTAAGCGCATAACTCAAAGACGGCCGACCAATTTAAATAGGTAATTTTATTTTTTATTTGTTTCTTGAACTCTATTGGTTTTTATGGAGCAGTGGGAATGGGATCTGAATTCCACGCGGGCGGAGCCACTGCCAACAGCTAGTAATTTATAAAAAAATACTTTTTTTACACCTAGGTTTTATGTGAAGATACATAGGGTAAAAGCCGGATAGTTGCGCCACTTTTCAACAAAGCTATATAATTAAGAAATATGTGCTTAATAAGAATATTGCAAGGTGTATATCAAATTATAGGTCTTTGAGCTACTATAGAAGTCTATTGTTAAGAACATAGTCATTATAGGTTTTGAGTAAAACCTGTTTTATTTGACCTCTCAAAGAGAGGATAGTTGCCCACTCTAGTGGATAGTTGCCTAACGTAAATAATACTTGAGAGGATACTTGCCTCATGCGGGGATAGACGCCTCACAATGTCTTTTGATGAAAAACAAATTCATATCGATTTACTCAACCAGTCTTTATTATTTATTGCAATCTTTTTTTAAGTTCTAATCAACGTTATACAAAATATAACAAAAATAGCCAAAAATTATACCCCGTATCCCGTGGAATCCCGTACATTCGCGATATTTAGTTGATTCCTTTTTTTATCAAACTCTTGGAATGCAAGACCTAAACTTTCCTCTGTAAAGCATATGTGATTCGGCACCAAGCCGGCTTTACGCTGATACTTAGGAGGCATTTTGCTCACCTAAAAAGTTAATTAATTATTAATTTTATTTTATTAACGGGTAGAATGAACTCTGGGGTTACGTACGTCCATAGGCCACGGCAACCTCTTTCCATTAGGTGCATATCTGCCACTTTAAGTGGTATAAAAATAAAAATAATAAAAAATCTCAAAAAAGTACTGACACGGGTGGGCCTAGAACACACGACCTAAATACTTATTGTATTCTAGCTAAGTTACAGCCACAATGAATAAAAAAACACAAATAGAAAATATTTGCCTTTGTTCGTGAAAGAATTTATAGTTGCGAATAGTTGCCCCCAGAGCAACTATCCGCACAAGTTTCTAGGGCAACTATCCTTTTTGATACGGATACATGCCCTTTTCATTTGCGAAATAAATAATAATTATTTTACTAAAATATGTAATAAACTTTGCAATGTAAAGCCTAATGCACGCAAAGAAATAAAAGGTAGATTGAAACCACAATTAGTAATAAAAATATTCAGCAGAAATAACTTACCAATATAAGTTCGACACCTGTCGAAGATTCACCGCGGAAGATTTTCGCTTGCACGAGTGAAACGCTTGCGTCTATGGTGACGGTTAACGTGGCCCTGAGGTCTATGGGAGGTGTACTTACAACTATAGTAAAACGCTAATGCCACTTACATCCGTAACATAGTGTATTCGAAACCGTGGCAAGTATCCCACCGGCGCAACTATCCGGCTTTTACCCTATATGACACTCGCCAACTTTGTTCCTCCAGGGATAACTTTATGGTTCAAGTTCATGAAACAATTGACGTTTCTACTGTTTTTACACAGATGATATATGAATGTGTTGAGGTCGTTATTCAGCCTATACAAGCTACACGTGTAGTAGTTCGCAATTTGAATTCAGAATATCTCACCTGCAATTCGGGGAAGCTTTGCCTGACGATCAATGTCCACAGATTATACAGCACGCAGAGAGTTATCAGCCACAGCCAATAGAAATAGAAATTCTCGTCAGGATTGACGACTGTTCTTGGAGCGCGAACTTTTCTTCTTCTCGTTCTGTTACTGGACCTGTGTTCACCTGTGGCACCTTCCGAGCCTGTGTCTTCTACCTGATACAGAAAATGACATTTAAATATTCTAAATTTTTGATATATTTTAATAGGATTTGAATAAAAAGACAGAAATTGTGATGATTTTATGTATTGTATATTATTATTTTTATTCATACTCTTTTGACTTTATAAATTATCTGTTATTGTATATATGTGTGACTCAAAAGCTTTGATCAGCTTTGACATTATAAACATGAAATGTAAAATTCTTACAAAATAAATGAGTAGAGTTATGAGTTAGGTTTGCTTTTATGACTTTAAAATGTTGGCTGTTACAATTACGTTAAAAAAAGTTTTAAATACGACTTGCTCAAAGTTATTCTATACCTAGCTATAAAGTCAACATTGAATAGATTTATCATTAGTTGATGAAATATAAGATAGTCTCAAAAGTTAATAGAAATATTGATAAACTACTTTCGATTAAAACGTAACTTTAGTGACTACGCACAAGCTATCAAAATAAAGTTGTATCATGATACAATGCTCTTCTATTGCCAATCATTATGTATCTTTTCAAATACGACACGAGTTCAGCTGAACCAAAAAGGTTTTAATGCAGTTTTTCTACATAATTTGATGACGCGGCGCAATACGCATGCGCGATTAGCAAATGGATTTTGACATTTACAAATAAAGCAACTATTAACATCGCTAGGCCCCCTAAAATCCAACCACACGTCCTGATCGACTACCTGATCTCGTGGGGGGCAGACACACGGAAACGAATTTACTGGCGTGGCTAACGTGGCTCTGGAATCTGGAAGACTTTTTTAAAAACTTGAAACTTGACATTGGCGCCTCGCCATTAATTTTATAAGACGTTTACATTTACTAGAGACTGGCAAAATTGCGGCTATTCTGCTGCAGAAGCCATTTTAAGAAAAGAAGAAGAAGAACATCACTTGCGTAAATAGACTATATAGTGTAGGAACATTGACGTCACGGCGGTTCATATACCATGTAACTTTCTCAGGCCAACAAGGTTTTGTGCAAAGATACTTCATTTTGTTCCTCTAAAGATAACTTTATGGTACTTACTATTATTTGGGCAATCACCTGACAGTCAACTTATAACACTATATTTAGTTACACTGTGTCCTCGGTTTTCTGTTTCATTTGCCAACATCAATCACGTCTATTGTTTATGATGTCTATCCATCAATCCAGTGATCCAATTACCCTATTAATCTTGTTTGTTGTTTAAATAACCGGTTGATTGGAAAACGTAATTATTTTCCAATACCTCAAATTGGTGAGTATCGGGACACGACCTTGATTGCTTTTTATATTTGTACATAAAATAGGATTTGGACTGTGTTTTTAATGACTGACAAATGACTACAAAATGGCGTCTTCAAGAAGGGCATTAGAAGGTTTCTACAGGATCGGCAGCTGGGGACGCTTCTGGTGTTGCATACGCCCATAGGCCTCAGTGATCATTTTCCATCCGGTGAGCCATGTGCTTATATGCCACCTAAATGTCATTAAAAAAGAAATATCTACACCCATATCATTCGTAGGTGTTATAAAAGGCGATTAACACAAAACACAAACGATATCATTGTAAGCCTGTCATTTGGCCAGCGTTGAAACATTAGGTCAAATCCTTTCTACATTGGGAGTGATGGAGACAAGTCCAGCACTGGACTGAGATATGCTGTTCTTTAGATTGATACTCTTTCATACGGCAGCCTCACATATCAACACTAATTCCTAATTCAAATTAATTTAAACTTGCTCGTTTATGGCGCGGTGAACACTGTCCACGCAAAGGTTTCGAAATTCAATAATGTGTGTTTGAGCTTACAAATTCAGGTCGTGCTGAGCTGTTTATTTATAACCTAGCTTGTTTGTTACGTTATGAATAGTAAGTACTATTCCTACTTTCCAATTAAAATATTATTCCTATTAGCCTAGTGTTCCAGTAATTCCTCAAATTAATGGGTTCTACCAACCAAATTACTGAACAAACAAACTTTAGCTTTATATTATTAGAAGAGATATAACGCCGATCTAAGCTAAAGTGAAAACAAGACAATGATCGTATACGTAACACTCCGGTTTCTTTGTATGAATATCAGTATGATAGAAGTATTCTAATAAATTGGAATAATACTTCATAACAACTGAACTTATAAGTGTAATGAATGAGTAAGTAAAGTGGGTATTACTCACTGCTACCCCTCCACACACACACACACACATTAACACACACACATACACACACACACACACACACCCACAGCTACAGCTTATACCTTTAAGTCCTGAACGTCGTCATCTGTCATCATAGATCAACCATAACGCGCGTAAATGATTGAAGAGCTGACGGTTCGTAAAATTCTTAAATTGGATCCCCTAGATTTGCATAATATATAACGATATTGGCGTAATTTTTAAACGAATAATAACATCATACAGTTGGAATTTTACGCAAATATACATAGAAATAAACACACATAGTGCGGAAGCGGGTCAGTTGCGGATTTTATAGACTTTTGATAGATTTGCGAAAACAAAACTTTTAATTCACTTTTATGAGACAATTTGTCACTTGTAAACCTGTATAAGAAGTTTTGGAATATTGATTTAGATATTAATGTTGATTTGCGGCCATATTATTGTAATAGAGGATAAAAGAGATAGGACACGACGGTATCTCCCGTCCGAAATGAGCTGTCCAACCGGGGAAGTACCTCCGCCCTACAGAAGACCGCGGTCATAATAACCATCGTGTTGTGTTCCCGCCGGTAAGTAGGGTAGCCAGAGCTCACTGTACCCCTCCTTCCCCTCCCCTTCCTAGCCTCCCCACCCCTTCCCTGCTCTCCCCCTTTCCCTTCAGGGTGGGCAGCGCGTGTGTGACACCCTTAGTGTTGCACACGTTCATAGGCCACGGTGACCACTTTCCATCAGGTGGGCCGTGTGCTTGTCTGCCACCTACGTAGTATAAAAAAAAAGACCGGATCTTCAAGGACTAAGGTTACTAATATAAGGTTTACTCAAACTGAGAAATCCGACTGGGGAAGTACCTCCGCCCTACAGAATACCTTGGCGAATAATAACCTCGTGTTGTTTCCGGAGATGAGTAGGGTAGACCAACGGCTGAGTTGGATACTGCTATGATGGTTTGAAACTGTATTTTATCTTCTGCACTGAAAGTACAAAAATTCTCCTAACCTTCACCACTCCCCTCTATAGCATCGGCAGTATGAGCGTTATGCCCTTGACGGCTACGGAAACCAGTTTCCATCAGGTGGGCCGTGTGATTATATGCCACCAAAGACTTAATAAGCAATATAACGTAATATTGTTTCCCCGAATTGTGAGAGAAATGAATACGACTTAATTATTCAATCGACTGTAACAGCGCAATAACATTGCCAAAGTTATTGTACTTTTTCCTCTATACAATACTAGCAAACCCGGCGAACTCCGTTTCGCCATGTGAAAAATGATTTTTCCGCTTTTCTGTTGAAAATTTTCCTGAATTTTCTTTACTATAAACCTCACGGAGCCCGAGACCTTTCCAACGAATGCAAAACCGTGGAAATCGGTTCGTGCGTTCTGGAGTTATAGCGTCAGGAAGGAAAACCCGACTTATTTTTATATAGTAGATGAAAGGAAAATAAATATATAATGTTGAAATGTATTATGGACAAAGATATTATTTTTGCTTTTAGATTTTCGTGCCTTATTTCGTGCGGATATTCACAGAAGTAACCCATGAGTTAACCAACGAGTTGAACCGACTAAAACTACACATTGTCTCAGATCTTCAAAGCTAAAGTGTAAGTAGGGTTGCCAACACTCTCAGATTGCCCGGGAGACTCCGGTAATAATGTTTACATTCCCGACCTCCCGTTATGCGACGATTTCTCACGTGAAATTTTTCAAAAAATTGGTCGTGTCGTTCGCTTGTTGTGTCGTGTTGGACGCACGTCGCTCCATACCTGTCTGTGATGATGGAGTAGGTTTGGAGCAAAGAAAGGAACATTAAAGTCCTAAAAAATCGCGAATTACTAAATGATGCTACCAAACAAAATAAATACCAATAAATTTTAAAATTAATAACAAATTTTCATTTTTTTTTTAAACTTTAACTTTAACGCCCCTCCGCATCTGGATTGCTTCAAAATCTCCCGGGTTCGACCATTCTAGAGTTGGCAACCCTAGATGTAAGTCGGTCCGATAAGACATTTCTTTTGCATTCCGGTCAGATTCTCATACCTATTGAGTAACTATGACAATTTGTCATTGAAGCCAAAATGGCTCCTGTGTTCTGAAATACGAACCGTCGGGTCTTTCAGTAATGGTTTACTCCGTATCCATTAGACCTCAATTATGTTTCTACGTCTTACTTTATTTGCTATTGGGTTGACCAATATTATTTATTTTGCTAGCTACTCTGAACTTAATATAAAATAATGTATTGTATACTTACAGTTTCCTGTGTCAATGGCGTCTGCCTAGTGGAGAATCTTTTTAAGAAGGAGTCTTCTCTCTTCAGCGGAGGTTTTTTCTGTATGGCCGAGCTCAACTGCACTGTCGTCCGCAGCTTCATCCATCTTTGGTTCGACTTTGTTCTGCAGTCATACATTCAAGTCAATATCTGGTGCTACAGTTTCAAGTAAAACAGGGAGTGTATAAGCAAAAGTAGCCATGCTTTCAGAAAATTCGAGTGGTTAGAGAGACAAGAAAGTTTTGACAGATTACTTGGTTTAGTTCTCTAAGTGAGGTTTATTCTGGAAGGTTCTGTTCATTTATTTCATCAATTTTGGAATTTTGTTTTAAATCTAGAAAATATTTCTATTTACATTATCATGTAGTATAACGCACTAGAACGTTATGTGAACAGAAAGATCTCAAAGACGTGCAAACAAATAATTCTATTTCGACATGCGGCATGGCAACTCACACTATAGAAACAAAAAGTTGAATTCATAGTAATGATAGTTTGTAGAGTGAGATATCAGTGAGTCGAATCTATTACTCGTCTAAAACTAGTCTAGTTGCATCTAAGTTTAGAAATTTCAAACTATCTGATCTATCGAAACATAAATAATGCAATGAAATAACACTGAACACGTTTCATCCTCCCAAGTGACAGAAGGAAAGTAGAATCTCTTGGTGAACTAGTAAGACACAATATCCACAAGAAAAACACACATAATCCAGTGAGTAAAGTACCATTCCCGAAGTTCCTATACACTGACGAAGATAGCACATTAGTGGGAAATTATAAACAAACAATAAAAATAAACAATCGACAACGATGCGGCTTTACCGGTGGTCCGATTGCGTTCGAACCTCTTTATTTTCCTGAGTGCCTGGTAGTATGCCATGACAGCTTGGACGTGCCTCCATTTATGGCCGCGTTTGTCTGTGTCTGATCCCGGCTTCTCTGAGTCCTGCATGGACTTGCGAGAGCTTGACGAACTCGATGCAAAGATCGATCGCCTACAAAGGGATGTTTCGTGTTATACGGCGAAGTGATGTGTGTGTGCGATGTTAGTGGAAGCTCTCGGTGAGCGTGTTGCCGCTTTGGTAGGTAACTCTCGAATTGTTTTCTCTGTTGATGTTTGCCAAATCACTAATCACGTGCTTCGTTCTACTACTAAAAACTATGTGTCACTAAACCATTCAGTAACTAAAATCTATGAAGCGTTACCGAGCAATAATATTAAAATAGTTTGGTCGTTACCACCAAAGCAGACAACACGTACTCACTGTATCCTGTACATGTCAAGGAGACTCCACAAAGTATAACATGCATATATAAATAAGTCAGCGGGCTAATCTCGTTCACGGACAGTACAATGTAATTAAATTAGGTGTTTGTACAATATTTTAGCATTACGTCACGTCTATACGCCGAGCTGTGCAGGGTTGTGAACTAAATTCAACAAATTATACTCTATAGCGTTATGCACATATCATCGTGAGGCGTAGGGTACCGATTACGTGTCAGTCGTTCGTATCATCAACGATTTATTGAGGCTTTCCAATGACGCTTAAAATGCCTACTCAACATCTAAGTTCCTTTTGAAACAATGTCACTTTTGACAGTACTTTTTGACAACCGAACTAATGCAGTTGAAAAGTTGCAGTATCTCAATCAATGGAACTACCCACCGGATTACTGTTACATACTACTGCTACTGAAGGGTAGCAGTAGTCCGATCAATCAGACTTGTAATCAGACTGCTATTATAAATTTTTAAAGGTCATTTTAGACGTCAGTTTGCTGCCATTTTGACTACCTATACGTAATCGGCATTGGTATTGAATCGTGCTTTTGCTAGGGTCGCAGCTAAGCGTATCCAATGATGAACCTTATTGCAGGCACTTACGTATCATCAGGCCTCACATTCGGCGTGAATGGAGATAGCTTGCTCAACAGCCTGAACAGGTTAAGAAAATTGTTTTAATCAAATATTTCTTCGATCTATGATATTAGTAAATATAAAATATTGTTTTTTGTGATAGGTTTTTTCAAAGTTATGTCAGATTCTAATTGCTATTCCTAATATTTTATCAAAATGTGATTTGATTATTCTGTCTATTGAGTGAAGTGAACGTATGCTTAGTAATATTACTAGCTGTTGCCCGAGGCTCCGCGCGCGTGGATGTCGATTATCGCGTTGTACGACTCTACTCGATTCACTACTTGCCTCTCTATACTACTTTTCCTTGCTATCATGACAACGGAAATTGTTAGCGATATTAGCGCCAATGTATAGAAATTTACCGGATCAATTGAGATTTATGATTATTACTCCGCTCCCTTGTATGGTAGCGTGTTGATATATAGCCTAAGTTACCCCTAGATATTGTAGCTTTTTAAAGGTGAAAAAATTATTAAAATCGGTCTAGTAGTTTCGGTGCCTATTCGTTACAAACAAACAAACAATTAAATCTTTCCTCTTTATAATATTAGTATAGACAAGGTGACCTTTATGAAATACTGAAACTAAATCTATTTGTAGCTTTGTATTCGTTATGCAAGACTAGTCTCCGAGAAAAGTATACTTTAAGTTAAGTAATAATTTGTATATGAACGAGTGTATTTTTTGTGTTCTATGATTGAGAGGATAGAGGATAGTCGCTCTTTTAAAAGTTATACTAGTCAAACAAAAGGAGGAGAAGGTGTAACTAAACCCTGGGCTTCGAGGTGAAAGACTCTCTCTGATGCAAAGGAACAACGCTATGATGATGCATTTGCGTATGAATGAAAGGTACTGTTATCAATTCATTGATTCGCAGATATGAGAACTTATACTGCGTAGAGTAGAAGTAGAGAAATGCTGTGCTATTACATTGGGCATGTAGGTTTCTTGTGTTCTACCTAATTTGCGAAACGGCGCAATAAAGAAGCAACGAGACCTCTATCTGGCTAAAATTTAGTTAGTACTGGTAAATATTGAGAAATCAATCTATTTTCGTGCTTTTCGTGCTTCCCATTATGGTGAATTCAGCCTGCCAAACCTATCTACCTATTGGTTACCCTAACCTGTTACGGACTAGGGCAATGCCTCGTTTGGATGTATGAATATGCACTGTAACACAAGGTTAAAGATCCGAAAGAGGTAGGGTGCGACTGGTAAACCGCATAGTAGGTGAAAAAAATTGGTTTAGGAATTGAATTCTTACAATGCATATCCCGGACGTCATAAGTGAAGAGTGAAAATTTTCGAAAGAGTACCCGATGGAAATGAAAATTTAAGTACCTCGATTTGCTATGCACCATGCCACTTATTGGGAAGCCCGCAGGAATTGGGTTCTTTCCAAAAAATGGTTTGCCGCGGGTTTAAAACACATCTTTACAATTTAAATTCACTACGACATAAAATAAGTCATGAATAACAAAACATTATTAAACTTTACCCGTATAAAAATGCTTTTAAAAAGTAATTGTTACCCGTGATTCAAGAGTAACTGTCTACAATAAGCCCTTACTAAATTGGCCGAATCAAAATAAAAACATTACAAAAGAGATCCCATGGAATTGGACCCTCTGTTTAAATAGATTTAATTCAACCTACCACTTAATTGAATTAAGCGAACCAATTACTTTTGGGGGTCTTAAAGTTTAGTTTACAGTTTGCAATGCTATATTAGGGTCTATTTCTACATTAATAGCAACTGTTAGTAGCGGGGGCAAGATGGGGACACTATTGTTCCCATACTCTAGGGGGGGGGGGGGGGCATCGTCTCGAAACCAGAGATGACATTCGGTCGGCTGGGTTACGAGAGGTATATCAATGGCAATCTCATCTCCAGTATCTAAAGACCCATGATGTCAGGTGGATTAATCACTTCAAGTTCGTAATATCACACCCCCTTTATTACTAACCCTGCTCCTCTGATACTCAGAGGTTTGAGAGGAAAGAACGTGAATGAAGCTCGCCTTTGTTCTTGCTTTTTGCAATTTTTTATGTATGATATCTGCACTTATGTGTGCAATAAAGAAATAATAATTTAAGTTTATAAAAAGTCATTTTCAACGATGTGTTTCAACTTTTCAAGCCGCGGTAGCCTAGTGGTATGGGTAATAGACTGCTGATCCCAGGTTTCGTGGCGTGGCATGGCACACACAAATGACTGTTCGATGCTTTTCGAAGTTATGTGTGTATTTATCGCAGGTTTGTAAGTGCTCGCCACCTATTACATTTGGACCTAAACATAAACGGGCGAAATGTGGGTGCTAGCACCTCTGCCTACGCTTCGGGGATATAGGCGTGAGTTTATGTATGTTCAACCTTATGCAGACGAGAAAAGGTATATAGTTATTTGAAGATATAAAGAGGCAGCGAGGTTCTGTGACCTTTTTTTTTCCGTGCGCAAAATCCCCACGTATACCACCCCCACCAAAAGTCGGTGGAGGTGATTATGTCGGACCCGAACCAACCAAAACGCACGCCGTCTATGAGTCTTTAATTGCCGGAGGTGAGATTATACAAGACATATCTCTCGCACCCCGCATGACGGCGAGCGAGATAGCACCCACTCCTATGGGAGGTTCTGCGACCTGCCACGAGGTTGCAGAATATTCTCGCAACAATATCTAGTAACAAAAGGTCGCTCTTGTTGCTCTTCCAGTGAGAACTGACCCTTAGACAGGAGATTTAGAAATTTAGTGTAAATAGAACTCAACTTTGTTTGACTGTAAAGAAAGTTAGACTATTTACTAAAATGGGTCCGTAATGCTTTAGGGAAAATATATAGGCACAGGAATTTGGTATTCACTTAGAAGCCAGTTGCTTAGGACCGTTGGATTGTGATTTCTATTCTTGAGGTTTATCTATCAGACGATGTAGGTTTTTAATTTTGTTGGTATTTTTTATAATGCGGATATGGGGCGGCCTACTGCAAGATACAGATTAAATATCTGTACGTGCACTACGCATATGGCTCCGTACGAACACTTAAGAAATCATTATATCACTACATAGTATAAAACAAAGTCGCGTTCTCTGTCCCTATGTCCCTTTGTATACTTAATTTTTTAAAACTACTCAACGGATTTTGATGCGGTATTTTTAATAGATACAATGGTTAAAGAGGAAGGTTTATATGTATATAACTTCATGATAAGACCAACAGGTGCGGAGCAGTAATGAAAAATGTTGCAAAAACGGGGCGATGCGAAGTTGCGCGGGTCAGCTAGTTATATACTAATTGTCTGTCTTGTATCTGAAAAGTTATAAAAAAAATAACCGTACGGAGCTGTACGCATTTGCAATACGATCTTGTAACGGGTTAGGCTTTAATAGGATTTCTTGCTCGAACGTGTACGCTCTGCAGAAAAGGTATAGTTAACGACAAAGTTGCTCAGCAATAAATATTTACTAACTTTTGTACTGGAGTATATATGTACAGTGGGCTCCAAAAGTTCCTAGACACCTTAAGCTATAATCAGCTTAAGTATAATTTAATCATAAGTAATACGGATAGTAGCGTTAATAAACTAAACTATCAATGTCTTGTTTCTCTATAAGAAAATAAGTAAACTCATACAAATACATAGAAGGCTAAACTTATTTACATTATTAAGTAGATCTATTATGCAAGGTACCTAATCAATAATTGAGAATTTATTAAGTGACTTTTGTCATTGACTGTATCTCTGCTCTACAGGAAGCCATTTCTAGTTTAGAACTTCAGGTGGAAAATGATATCACCAACGATTCTTGCTTATATCGGTGATCGATTACAATTAGATAATCTGTGTTTACTACCAGTAGTAGAAAAAGTATAATCGTAATAGAAGTAAACTAGTAAATACGCCTTTTGTTTGTGTTTCATTCAAATGGAAAAGTGAAACAGCAAATACTAGTACAATCAGATATAAGAATTGACGGACTGATGACGTCATCTAATAGACAACAAGATAATGACACAAATTTCCAGGTCATTTGTTATGATAGTTCTTCTTCTTCGTGTCAGTCGCAACAATTAGAATGAAGTTAGATACGCCCAGCCAGGAGGTGGCCCATCGACTCTATCGATGTAGTAATCCTTTGTAAGCCGAATAATGTCTTGAATAAATAAGATTTTCAATTTTGCCCCCACCTTTTCCCTCTACTAAAAATATGGCAAGTATGATAACCATAACATTGTATCATATGCTGTTCGCAAACTAAATGACGTACGAGTACAAATTGTCTTGAAGAAAATACGCTTTTGAGATTTACAACGTGCATGTGCTTGTGCAGCTATAACCATCATTTTCCTTTTCGTCATGAAGTAATTAGACCCCTGTATAGTCGCACTCCTGTAAAAAATGACTTGGAAATTTGTGTCATTATCTTGGGGTATATAAACGATGACGTTCGGGAAACCTTCGCTCGTAAAGCACTAGAGCCTTGACTTTATCTATTGCTATTTTATCTAAGTGTGAGCAATTAGTGTCGTCTGCCTGCGGTATTATATTATGCTAAAACTACTACTGTTGTGTTTGTTCTCGGTGGAGTGGAAAACAGCCACGTCATCTCTTTCCGTAGGTATTGTAGGAGGTGACTAAGGGGTAAGGCTGTTCTCCATTTGATAGTACACATTCAGTCCATAATAAAATGTCCGCTGATGACAATAGGCTTGCCCCCTAGTACGTGGGATCAAATCAAATGATTGGTGAAATGTGGGTGTTAATTCACAAAATATTGAAGATTTTGGTAGTTCCTTTTATATATACCTAAATATATTAAATTTATCGGAATATTTAGCATGTTTGTTGATTCTTATACACCTGGTGATTCATGACCCGTGCGAGTCGATACAGTGAGTGTTGTGTCGTGCGTGATCGAATACAGTGTGAGAATGCGGACGGTGGTAACGGCGATGCGCATGAGAAAGAGGGTAGACCGATACGGTTGACCCAATAAGAACTAGCTCATAGATCTAGATCATGGCACTTGTAAAAGCGCCGAACTATTGGTTACATAACAACAAACATGGAGAATATGAAATGACCAGGTCAATCCAAGATCATAATTGTCATCCGTTGACTTTCCATTACCTACCATACCTGTCTATTCAATATACTCCTTATTTCTTAATATTTTATGAGCAATAAGTGAGTCAGCTGCCCCAAAATAACGATGTCCTTCACTATCTTCCTTAGCAACGATCTCTTATCTAATTACATGACTACAGTATAAGATTGGCACTTTCCTCGTCAATTTGTACATTTGTAATCTAGTTATGCATCGTATTGATTTTCAGTATCATGTGAGGCCACCTGCTGACATTGAAGTGTTTGGACGAAAGTTTACTTATAGGTCTACTATACACGTAACGCTGTAGCCAATATAAGCAATAGTATCAGTAGTATCTTTTAAAAACCGCGGTAGCCTAGTGGTATGGGTAATGGACTGCTGAGACAAGGTCTCGAGTTTACCATGGCACACACCAATGACTTTTCGATGCTTTTCGAAGTTATGTGTGTATTTATCGCAGGTTTATAAGTGCCTGGTTAATGGCAATAGGCTCGCCTTCTATTACATCTAGACCTAAACATAAACTGGCGAAATGTGGGTGCTAGCACCTCTGCCTACCCCTTCGGGGATACAGGTGTGAGTTTGTTTATGTTATGCTATTTTTATTTTGGTCACTTTACTTTTGATCAGAATAGCATTGTTATCTATATAAGATCTTGTAGTCCCATTGAGATATTCAGATCCATGCCAACATTGCCAACCTCATCTGCAAATCGGTATAAGACGTTCTGGTACAGGCTGTTGTCTCGAGGCTAACAGCTGGTAGCATTAAGTAGGTTGATACAAAGACATCTCTGATTTCGAGATGACCCCACCTTCGGCCTACAGAATACCGCGGCTAATAATGACCTTGAGTTGTGTTTCCGGCGGTGAGTAGGGTAACCAGAACTCATTGGAAAGGTTGTGTGTTGTCAGTGGGAAGACCGAGGGGTAAAATTGACACTGTTTTGTGGTGGTATGTAACCCTGCTTTGAAACTCACTTGAACTTCAACCTTCCCACTTTTTCCCCTCCCTTCTACAGGGTCAGCAGTACGAGTATGACACCCCTTTATAAAATACCCCCGACCGGAGTCGGTTGGGTAGGCTATGTCGAACTCGAATCGACTAAAACGCACGCCGTCTTTGGGTCTTTAGTTGCCGGCGGTGAGGTAGTATCCAACATATCCCTCGCACCCCGGCAGACCCGGGGCCTTCTCATCGAGATGACCCCCGTCGGGTGTAGGGACTACGGTGTCCCCATCTAGCCCCCGGGTATGGGGAGGCGCACTTTGCGCCGCCGCCGCGTGTTGCAAACATCCATATGCCACGGTATCTACCGGTGGTACGGGGTGCGTTCGTGCGGTGTGCGGTGAATGAGGTATTAAAAAATAGTTATGATAAGTTTTGCTATAAATTTTCTATAATATTTGATTAAATCTTAGAACATGTTAAATAAACTTGTTAAATGCTTAATTTCTCTATTATATAAAGTACTAATTATTGTTTGATCTTAAACGAGAAGGTACTCTTAAGCCTTCTGTCGTTATTCGCTACACTAATAAAGAAAAAGAACATTATTACAAGAGAAGCAATAAATTCTCACGAAAGATTGTTTCCTACACTGGAATTTATGTGTTCGAGGCGTTACGACGAATGTATGAAATTCTCGAGAAGAATCGCGGAGAATTTTATGTTCAAGATTTTACGAGAAAAGTACTTAGACAATGATAGTAGACGGCAATTGGATAGGGTTGAGCAGAGGGTGTACAATGTTATCCAATTTTGCGAACTGTAATTATGGAATAATGCAGGCTGTTAGGGGACGCTCGAAAAAGTATCCCGTGTTTTGTACTGACCATTTTAACTAAATTGGGCAATTTATTTTTTTGGTCACAATACTTTATGTTATCGTTAATCGTGGGTATAATTCATCACTTATCATAATTCACGCAATAATACTATTTAAAGGGTTTAAAATTATAGGACCTACCAAAACAAGAATTACAATAAAATAGTCCAATTTTGTTAAACCGGTCTGTAGTAGAGTAGGTATCCTGTGTTTTCTGAGCCTCATCATTCTCTGAGCTTATTCATAAATCATTTGTATTCCCAACTCTCATTTTTATTCCCAACTCATACACCCAATCTCTTGCAGTGCGTTTTCCGTTAGTCGCCTCTTTCGACACCGTTCGGATGAGTGGTAACTATTCTTTTTCTATCACCAGATTTTATATCGTCATATAGACCGTGGAAAACTAGCAATAAATCTCGAGGAAAGAGTTCTATCACTCGACAGAAGTTATACGACATTATTTTAATGCCTGCAATATTAAAATTTCATACATTTGACACACACCAATGCATTTTATATCGTCTATGACCCAGAATGGAACTAGAGATGGATTTTATTGATCCATTTCACGAACACTTCACCGACAGACCCTTTATTGTAGCTCGCTACTTGCAACTAGCGTCTGTGATGCAAATTTAACATTTGAATGCCTTTCATGAAGGTTATTCGGGGAAATTCCAGAAGTTCCATTGTCTTATTTCATTATGGAGCTAATGAGATCGTATTCAAATCATATATAATTATTTATTTTGTGAAATACAGGTTTATAGGATGTTATAACATGAAATTATTGCCTCATCATACTCGATCCGGAAAGCGGCATGAAAATATAAATTGAAGATTTTTTTTCCATGAGTTCCACTGACTGATGATGATGGAACTTTTGGGATTTTCTGCCTAGTAATCCTAATTCCATGAAACTGACTTAATCCCTTCTTAGTAATACCACTGTCTAGTTTAGATATGCAACTACTTTCAGTAGTTCTATGAAACTGGCTAAATCCCAGTAGTACTAAAGTTAAGTATTGTTGTAATGTTATGTGAACTGAGAATTATATATGAATCTATCGCCAACCAACAAACCCACAATCGATAACAATGATTTTCAGTCCCATATTGACGACGAGTCGATTGTCATCAAATGAACACTTCGTCGAAGTTAATTCAATACAATTTTTAATTTTTCTAGTATTTATTTTAATTTGTGTAAAAATTATATTATTGAGTAATTGTAAATATGCAATGGAAAATCAGATGGCAGTCGCATCACGACGACTATCGAAAATCAGCCACATCACACCTAAACACACCTATACACTAGTATGCCGACCTCAACTGAGTTGGGAAAAATTTAACGAACGATGATGATGATTTAACGAATGATGCAATGCCATCATCATCATATCGTTGGTGCCGGTTGCATCCATCACCACGGAGTACAGAGGTCGGAGTTCAAGAGTCCGCTTACTTCTTCACACGTTTCAATGGTTTTTGGGGAGTTATTTCGAGAAACGCTCTCCAAAAGGTTATATAATTTTTCATCATAATTTCAGCCACAGGACGTCCTCTGCTGAACATAGGCCTCCCCCATCGACTTCCAATCCATCCAGCTGGAGGCGGTCTGCATCCAACGGGTACCCGCGACCATAACCTCGCAGGGGGCCGTCCCACGCCTCGTCTACCGGTACGCGGTCTCCATTTGAGAGAACCTTTCGGCTCCAACGGCCAACTGAGTTCTCCTTGCTACGTGTTTTTTTTTTATTTAAAAAATTGGTCCTTAGTTTGAAATAAAAAAAATTACAATGCATAGTGCGGTATAGTTGTGTAAGTATTTGGATAATTATTTACAAGAGGTTGTGTTAATATGTGCGTGCTATATTTATACCTGATTTATGATAAAAAAGGGCGAAATTTAACTCCTGTTTGGGCATTCTCTTTTTTAAATCGATTTGAATTGTCTCCATATTTAAATGCTTCAAATGCAAATATTTGTGTGAATGTGGTTGAGAGAAATGATTACGACTAATTGCATTGGTGTGCGTGTTTCTATGGTATACATAGAAACACCCATACCACCCGTAATATGTATTTACAAAGCAATGTATCGTAGTATGTTCATCCGCATTGTAGAAACCATGACACAAGCTTATTTATTATTTTTATTATTTTTCTATGTTGTATCAGTATCAGTATAGAATTGCTAGCAATGTACGTTTTATTGCTCTATATTAAAATGTGGTGTTCATTTATTTATTGCGATAAATGGGTACAAAGACGTTACATGTAATACATTTGGGTTACACCATATTTTGGCCAGATTAACTTGCAATAATGTCACTCAATATTACAATAATTAATATTAATTAGATAAAATATTTCATGTCAAAATTTTAAAATACTTTTTAAAAATCGAACCGGCACGAATAATTTTGAATTCTCATATACTTTTATAGGTTAAATGGTTGATTGGATTGTGTACTGCTCTTTTAAATAGGCTATATTTTATGAACATGTTAATCTGTCGGTCACAGTTATCATACGATTATCTGTAGCATCCGTTACGGGTAGTTGGAGATAAGTTAGACTATTCGGACTTTTTATGACTCCAACCACGTGTAACTATTGCCACAATTATTCGTATGACAACTGGGACGATCAGTGGCACTAGCATGAACTCCTATCGTATTCGTAATGTAAAGGTTTCGAGAAAACGGAGCATTGTGATTGGCAGTCTGCCTCTTGTGAATCTGTGCACACAGATTGTGTGTGTAGCCCGCCAATCGCAATGCTCCGTTCTGTCGATACCTTTACATCACGAATTCGATAGTATTTCGTGCTAAGGCTACTGACCGGTGAAAATAGCCATATTCATGTAGATACATAAAATGAATATTTGCACTGAGCGGAGCTTAGTTGAGTAATTAATCAAACGGTGTATAGTATAGGTACACAATTTTTGTTTTATTTCGTGATATGGTGTATTAGTAGGTACATACATAAAAGTCTTCATTGCTCATAATATAAATTGTACCCGTATAAACGTTTGCTTGTTCACAAATTGTAAAACTAACTGAATTAAATTAATTTAATTCAAGGGAATGTTTTGTCGAGTTAAAACGTCGAGACAAGATTACACTGAGTTGGTACGTGTTATCACGGTACATTTAATGTACCTAATGTACCCAAACGATATATTTATTAGAAGTTCTTATTTCAAATAATATTAGTCTGTTCAACTTTCGTTTCAAGTCATAGACTATTGTCATTATAAAATGGGTATTTTTTATCAACTGGTGATGCTCGACAGAAAGTAATATTAAAAAAAAATCAACATATACCTAATAATTCCAAATTCGAACGCAGTTATTTCGTATAATATTTTTGTTACGGTTAATTTATACAAAGTTCTAACCTAAAAGGTATTCTTTATTTAAAAATTCAACAAACCTCTGTCCAGGGCTTTTGCTCTCACTGCTGGCATTGTTACTAGAGTCATCATCTTCTTCCCTGGAAGTAGCCGCAGACAGTGCTCGGGAAGAGCCAGCGTTGACCTCACTTCCATCGTTGTCTTCCCCTTCTGATGTTCGGTTTGTGCCTTCTTCTGCCTGTCGAATAAAAGAAGTTTATAAGGTTAGATTAAAACATCGAAGTCAATTTATAACCTGTAGAAAATTCTTGCGCATATAGGCGTGGAACTTGTGTTCTGATTTTAGACAAAAAATTTGGTTTGAACAAAAAGTGCATGTGCTTGTGCAATTGTCTATACATGTATAGGTGTTGAGGGCCATACCTACAGGGATAGTATGCTTTATAAACATTGGTAAAACTGTAAGATATACGCCAAGCAAATTTTAAAATTTGCTGCTCAGTTTTGTACTCAAATTATAATATTTTTGGTGACAAACGAAGAAAGTTAAATTTAACATGAATTTTATATTCATTCAGAAACGCATACACAGTAAATAATTAGTATCATAAACAATTTAATAATTGTTCTCTTCATTCTATTCAAACCTAACGATTTAATATAAAATTATTTATGGTAATTTAAAAAAAAAACAGTTTTTTTTTATCGAATGGCATCGAAAACTTTCTAAACTCAAACTTACCTGAATCCGTATGAGTGGTATCGTCTCCTCTTTGTACATAATATTTGTGTTCAGGTTTATAAATACACTTATTTGTTTAATTTAATAAGTCTATTGTAATTTTACAGGAATTTACATAATAACTTCTAAATTTGTCTAATAAAATGTACGTGTGTGTTGTGTGATGTTACTATTTGCGCAATAAAGAGTATTTCAAGCAAGGAAAGCTAAAATGTAATGTGAGACCTTCATTATGGTTGTGTTATTATTTTGGGGTTATATTAATTAGGTAGCGTTCACGAAGAAAAATGATGAATTATAGTGATAATGTTCATGACTTTCTGAAGCCCAAAAAAATAACTAAAGAAACATGATAGCGATATTATACTTATATAAGCTAAACCCTTATTAATAAACTTTGTTTATATTTTGAATAAATAAGATAACACTAAGTATCAAATAAGTTTACTTAGCACACTTTCAAATTTGTATTACTTAATTATGTAAAGAATAACTTGCTTAATTTAGTAACTTGTAAGTAATAAATAAGTTACGGATCTCATGCAGATTACTATAGGTATCAACGACTATTTAAGTATTATTAGACTGGCTGTAAATTCAATAACATGCTTTCATTCAAATATTTCATGCTCAAAGTACATTTGAAAAAAAAAAAGAAAGATTGATCCAAAAGATTAAAAAAAAGAAACGCCGAAACGTCAAACAATTCAAATGTGTCTATGAGTTTATGATAGTATAGGTTTGGGTCCTAAGATTTTGATGGGGCCCCAACGGGGCCCTTTTCGTGGTGCATGCATGCATGGGTGCATGGGTCGGGTCATATATCTGATAAAGGGGTAATGCGAGTAGCAAAGATAATATTTTGCAAACTGAGTCGGCATTTATTGGATTACTTCAATTTTGTGATACATACTCATAAATTCTCGTGCTGTTACATAATTCAATAGCTAATAAATCAAGTTAGATAAATTGAATATTGAATTATTAGGTCCAGATATTGATCTTGAATTTATGAATTAGAATTAATTAAATGGGGGGTATCGTCGTTATGAAGTTATGTATTTATCGTTGAGTGTGTTTGGAGTACAACAATGACGTCACATTGGGGGCCCATCCCGGCTTAATACAGGTAAGTAATAATTGTATGATAAATTAAAAAGCCTAGCCTAGCACGGTAGCCTAGTGGTATGGGTAATGGACTGCTGCGACGAGGTCTCGGGCTTGATCCCAGGTTTAACCATAGCACACACTAATGACTTTTCGATGCTTTTAGATGTTATGTGTGTATTTATCGCAGGTTCACAGGCTAATGGCAATAGGCTCGCTAACTATTACATTGGGACCTAAACTGGCGAAATATGAGTGCTAGCACTTCTGCCTACCCCTTCGGGGATATAGGCGTGGCCTTATGTTATGTTATATAAATTAAAAAGAGCCTGCATTTAACTGACGGGCAAAGACAGCTAGTATTACATCATCTAACAGCCCTTGTCACGATCATTTAGGAACCGAGCAATATGTCATTCTTCTTAATACATTAATGTCAGACGTGATTTCCTCTGTCACTCCCTTCTTTGCCATATCCTCTGTCACTCAATCCATCTATCTTTCCTTAGCTCTACTTTTAAAACCCATTGGCAGAGCTTTTTTACAATATTATTTTCACTTAGCATTACTAAGCCTGGGTTGCACGATCGTACTTTAACATTAACAGTGCAGTTAAAGAACCGGTCAGGTATAAAACACGTTGCACCATTTGACAATTGTTAAAATCACGTTATAACTTGATGCTAACTGTAACCGGCCACGCTCAAACGTCAAATTCTATCAAAAAGATAACTATAACAGAGCTACTAAATACACTGGTGCGACACATTTAGCTAAACCATTAGAATCAATGTTACTGTTACTTTTTTTGACGGTAATCTAAACTTTAACAGGAAGATGGAGCAACTAAGCCTAAGTGATAAAAAACGAAGTAAACGAAAGGGACTTGATCAACCAAAATCTGCCTATAGCAGTACACTCTGGACACCGGCCTCTCCACCTCTATTTCTATGCTATCTAGACGGGTTGGCACAGGGTTTTATTTTATTCCGAGTTTTTCTTCTCTCACAGATATATTGTGTTCGTTTTTTTCCGTTAGTCGTCACTTACGATACCCTTCGGATAAAATGTGGTGGTGATATTCTTTCTCGACTTTTGAGGACTCCAACGGGTAGTTGGAGCCCTTCAAAAGTTCAACCCGTCTAACTTGTCTGTCGCCATACGGATGAAACTGACTAGCATGCTTTAATTATAACATAAATTATTATTAGTTATGCATGCAACGCATAGATTTATTAGGATATTAAAAAGTATCAACATGCAAAAAAGGTACTTATTTAAAACTAAGGTTGCCTGGAAGAGATCGCCGTTGGCGATAAAGATGCATTATACATGCAACTATATATTTATTATTGTTCTGCTAACTTTGTCCTTTCTATCCGAAATAATAATATTTACTCCTATCGAATACCCTTAAAAAGGAGAACCTGGGACAAGGTAATAACCTCCTATATAGCCGGTAACAACGCTTAAGATGAAGACGTTACTGGAAGTCTTTACGAGGTATGTCTTCTAGGCAAGCGTACTCCACCGGCGACTATAACATCACTTACTAACAGATGAGAAAGTAGTCAAACGCGAGCCTACAAAAGAAAAAAACAGGTCGTAGTATCATAGATTTGTTTATTCACTGTTAAATCGATCGAGATATTTACCATGTTTGTTAATTTCTTCGCGTAACCGATAGTTCGGCGCTGTTGCATGATCACGGAGTTCGTAAAATATCGGTTACGCGAAGAGATTAATAAACATGGTAAATATCCCGATCGATTTAACTGTGAATATGTAAATGACCATGTCAATCTAAAATCATACATGGATTTGTTTTTTTTCTGCATTTGTTTCGTTAATCTTCTATAATTTGGTTGGTAATTGGTCTCTTTGATCAACTAGTTGTATTTAAGGTTTCGCAGTCGAAAAACAAAATAAATAAATGATAATAATAAATGTGAAACCTATCTGTCAATCCTCACTCCATAAAACCCAGTCAATATGTCGCAACATTGAGCTTGTGCCACTGCTTGTGCAATGTTTTGCTAACGCCCAAAGGGACTTCGATGAAAAAAAGTAATCCGGTCGGATACGTTTGAAGTGGGACGCTGACTGACAGTGCTGCCAGATATATTCGTTAGAAGATTATTTCTGATGAATGTATCCGGACGTACTTGGAATTAACGTTTCGAAATTGAATTTGGAAGTTAACATTATGTGATGTAATTTCAGTATGTATGTTTGAATTATTGAAATATCACTTACGCGTGTGAATGGTTGGTAGAAAAGAGAAAAATGGTTTGATGTTTATTTTGGTAATTGATATTTTTTGTAAGTTTTGATTTTACATGATAATATATCTGCATTGCTAGCCACTTTCTGACGTAGATTTAGTTCTCGGAGTTTCTCCATTAGACGGTAGTTATTTGAGCCAAATGGGCTGAACAATTCTGGATAGATTTTGGTACAGAATTAATATAGGTACTATGATCTTGGATGGTATTTACTTTTTTATGCTACTTAGGTGGCAGACAAGCACACGGCCCGCCTAATGGCACATACGTGCTGCCAACCGTGTGGAGTGGAGGGAGACGGGATGAATGTGGAGAGAGATTTAGCACTGTCAGTGCAGAAGACAAAGCCAGTATTCTCGATCTTCCCACTGACAACATAATACTTGTACTTTTACCTGCAATATGAATTGAAAATTGTTGATCTGTATTTATATTTGAATTAAGGTAATATTTATGATCAAAGCTGTGATCAAATCACAAGATTGAGTAAGGGAAATTGCGATATCGACTTATCATTACGCCATCCGTCGTGATTTAATAAAACCGGTGATGGATTTCTATCGTATTTCGGCAACATCCAATGATTTCGTATTAAAACTAACTGATGCTCACGGCGCCGCTCGCCTGGATGTTGGCCGCTTTTGGACACTTATCATACGCACTTTAAATGAACACCAATAATCAACTAGTAAGTACCATGGCAACAGCACTACCCCACACACACGCGTAGTAATATTCAGCATGATTGGCACATAGGCACGAAATGTTGATAACAAATATACGGTTAATTTTTATATAGGACACGTCAATACGACTTTACTTCGCCTGATGGTAAGCTGAAGGTAATTGGGAGTTTACAGAATATTCACCATGATCGGACGGTATGATACTGCCAAGGACGCAACATCTCTACGCATCTGCAAAGTTGCAAAGCTGTTTGTTCACTTCACAATTATTTGCTCGAATAGTGTAGCAGAGTATGTATTCGCCTTTACAATAATTACTATAATGTGGTACATCAATTAGCGATACGGCCACACTAATATTAGTAGGGACGTGTATAAATGGTATATCTTTAGTCCATCGGATGGTTAGTGTTCATTGTACACTGTACATGAATACTAATTGGCCTACCGTCAATGTAATTACGGAACAATTGGCGCACTGCGTGTACAGCTCAGTTGATTACCTAATTTACGGAAATTATTAACGAAGGACTTAATATAATAATGTGTGATTTGATATTGACATAGTAATTTTCATATGTATTATAGTATAATCTAAATTATATTGTATAATAATTACGCTTTTTGTAATCTGGTCAGATACGTTTGAAGCTACCCGTGTCAAATTCAATGTTTATTGACCCGTCTGTCCAACGTGGTCACAGTAAGTCAAAGCCTACCAACATTTTTAGTTTCAATTTAATAACCCATTTTTCTCTATCTACCTATACATAAACTTTTTTTATCGTGCGCAAAATCCCCACGGGTATCATTTCGGCCAAAGCCGGTGGGAATGATTATGTCGGGCTCGAACTGACTAAAAAGTACGCCATCTTTGGGTCTTTCATTGCCGGATTTGGGATAATAAAAAGAAAGAAAGCAAGATATCTCTCGCATCCCAGCAGACTTAATGCCCACTTCATAGAAGCGTTGGTTTAGTGGTTTAGGAGTCAGCCTTAAGATTGAGAGGTCCTGAGACCCTATTAGTACCCGTGCTTCATTCAGGTGGAGAGCCTAGGTGAAGCATGGCGCCTACCTCATCTAACAACAATAGCTATTAAGTATACTTTTTCATATAAAAGGTGTATACTTGTATCCTTTGCTGACAGTACATAAATAAACCCCGAATACACGCCATTTTGGACAATAGTGTCCTAACAAAGCAGTGTCGTGTTTCATATCGACGGGTGCAAAGTAAATAAAGTCAACTACAAATTCACGATTTTCTTTTTATTGCATTTTCGTACTAATCAAATAAGACTCCACAACCTGGTATATTTGGTTTTGGAGATTTCATTATATTTCAATAAATTTTTAAAAGTATAAAAAGCCATCTACTCTCAATTTTGCAAATAGTACGAAGTTAATGCGACCAAGTAACGTTGGTCGTTTTTGCGCGGGGCGCGGCGGCGGACTCCGAGCGTACATAAAATGTCATCAGGCAGTTGACTTACTTGTCACCGGCGCGCATACGTTATAAGTTTTTAAAAGCTTTTATGTATATCGGCAACTATTTCAAGATGCGCTTTTTATTTCTATTTGCATTACTCTTAAAACGCACATACGACGCATTAACGACCATCTGCCAGTTAACTCTTTCTACTTCGCGGTCAATTAAATTTACGTCGGTTAACTTTATACAAAGTATTTATCACGTAGTAGGATTTTCTGTTTAATAAACGACCTTATAAAAAAGAAACTGAAAGTATTGTAACTGCAATTATATTCGCATGACAATTTTGGGCTACTAGCCAATTTACAAAATGTTGTTATGAAAGTACGAAGCATAAAAAGTTATCTGCAAAATTACTTTCTGTAGTGGATATTTTATAAATATATATTTATTTATAAGTGGCCTGAGAACAATTGAGATAAGTAAAAATAAGAAAAAAAACTATTTATACACGTTATTAAAAGTCCCGAGCATAAATACGACCAGCTGGTAGTTGGCTCGGTTAGCGTTTTATAAAGTTCGTTGTGAAAACGGCTATCTACAAAATCTCCTAAATTATTAATAAATTAGCTTAATTAACTTAATATAAAAATAAATAAGAGTATAAATAAATTATGATAAAATTTTCAGAAATATTGGCCCACTCATAAAGAAAATAATACACTTTTTCGTTCTTTTCGCTCTCCTGTAAAGTTGCTATTATGCAGATGCCTCTTTTTACTTTGCACCCGTCATATAAAACACTGATGTCTCTAATATTTCGAGAATTTTCTTCTGTACTTTCTTTTGTATTTATTTCCTGAAAGCTTGTCTATGAATAGGCTCTACAACTTACCTCAATTTATTACTGTCGTGTCTGCTTACAGACAAACATATCAATTATCCGTTATAAAACTATTTGAAGGTACAGATATCTAAGTTTTTTTGCTGACCTTGGACCTCAAGTTGAAGGTCATGGATACGACGGGGGCTTACGCAAAGATAATGATTAATCTAGTTTTTATCATAAGCTAATGGTAATAACACACGATTTTTTTGGTAATTTTTAACGACTGTACCTTTTGGTCCTTCTTGTATTAGGCAACTAGAAAAAAGACTATGGTTTCGTCAAATTGCAGTTGCATTTTCATAAAACGCGACTGAAGTAGAAAAGGCTCGTACATTACGCGATTATAGTTTCTCGATTTCTTGACACTCTCCACTCCACTTCTTGATGCCAAACTCGAGTTGCTGGAATCTCTATTTACGTATGTCGGGTTTTGCGTTTCAATCTGAAACTAGTCGCAGAAGTTCGTGACTCCAGTTGCCTAGTGTACAAGCCGCCAAGGGCACGCTGTATTAGCGGCGGTAAGACCCATCATGGGGGACTGGCTAGAGAGGCCACACGGTAGCCTCTCGTACCGGCTGACTCAGGTGATCACCGGGCACGGGTGCTTCGGGGATTACCTGCGTCGGATTCAGAAGGAGCCAACGTCCGAGTGCCATCACTGTGATGCGAGCGAGGACTCGGGGCTGCACACGTTGACCGAGTGCCCGGCGTGGGAGACGCCAAGGCGGGCCCTAGTGACAGCCCTAGGGGTGGGAGTTGTCTCGCTCGCCACCTTGCTCACGGCGATGGTACGATGCGCGAGTGCTTGGGCAGCCGCCGCCTCCTTCTGCGAGCAAGTTATGCTCGAAAAGGAGGAGGCGGAGCGGGTCCGGAGAAGACTCCGGGCCCGCACTGCCCGCGATGAGCGGAGGCGACTCGGACGTCGGAGGTCGCAGAATGACCTCCGTCCCCCATGAGCGCGGGCCTGGGGGTGACGGGTGAAGCCGCCTGTCACCCTAGCAGAAGCGGGCCACGGCGATGGCACATAATGCCACACCATACCCAGGGGCTAGATGGGGACGCCATGGTCCCCACTTTTAGGAAAGAGGGTCATCTCAAAAGAGATGTCCCCGGGTCTGCCGGGGTGCGAGAGATATGTCTTGTATAATCTCACCTCCGGCAATCGAGGACCCATGGACGGCGTGCGTTTTGGTCGGTTCGAGTCCGACATAACCACCTCCATCGGTTTTGGTGGGGGTGGTATCCGTGGGGATTTTGCGCACGATAAAAAAAAAAAAAAAGTGTACAAGCCGCCATATACCTATGTGCGAAACTCAAGTAGTGAATGCTATAACTACAATAACTAAAAAAATTAAAAATAATTAAAAACTGACAACTCGAATTTCGTTTCAATTTCATAATGTAAGAAGACCCTTACTGTGAGAAGGAGATCATCCTGATTACTTGCATAACGCGTGCGGAATGAGATCTAGCCCTTATGCGTATTTTGTTCAAGACTAATCCTTAGCCGTGGTAACCTAGTGGTATGGGTAATGGACTGCTGAGACGAGGTCCGAGGACGGGATTCGATCCCAGATTTTACCATGACACACACCAATGACTTTTCGGTGCTTTTCGAAGTAATGTGTGTATTTATCGCAGGTTTATAAAGTACCCGGTTAGTGGCAATAGGTTCGCTCGGTTAATGGCAATTACATTGGGACCTAAACATAAACCTGCCTGCCTACCCCTTTAAGTATAGAGGTGTAAGTTTGTGTTATGTAATCCTTATTACGATTATCGTTTATGTCGCCAAACTGATCAGAATAATAAGAAAATCACATGAAATTAAATTGAATATTGTAGTTGGCAATACCAGAGTCGACGCTATTTACGATTCAGCTACACAAATAGTTTTGTTTGCCTCATTGTTATACAGCACCAACACAATGATGAAGGACAAATACTGCAAAAAAACCTACTTAAAGTAATTGACTATACTTTCGCTGGTGATGCTTAGACCAGGTTTTAGAAATTTTGTTTTGTAAACACTCTTAAATTAGGGATAAATGAATAAAATGGCGTTTATATAACTATGTATCATCAGTATTATCTAACAGGAGCATTTAGCAGAGATGCAATAACATGAACTGCAATGCTTTTATAACCAATGGGTTTCAGAGGTCTGATAGTATCGAAGTCACTGAAAATATCGAAGTTTAGCCAAACCAGTTAGATTAACCAACAGTTAGACTAAAATAAGCATTGAAACAGTGGTAAAAACGCGAATCTATCCATACAAAAAGATTATTTTCAAGCATTCTAACATTAATGGGGAACGTTTTCGAAATTAAGGATTTTCTACGATCCTAAACTAACAGTCTATCATTTCCAGATATAATCTATCTTAGCACGAAACCCGACGACCAAACAATCTGTACTTGTCGTTTAGTAAATGAAGCAGCTAACAAAGACAGTGAAGCGGCCAATATTAAATCAATTCCACCAAAATGAAAAAGGTGGAATTGTTTTCTTCATCACAATGAAGTAGTTGTAACGTTAAAGTTTACGTTCACGGTGAAGTTCAAGGAAATTCAATAATCGTATTATTTCCATGAAATAGTGTATTTGATTAACTAGATAAATTAGTCCCAATTACTGAACGTACAAAACGGTAACTAGAAAGAAAAACTCAAGTTTCGTCAATTTGAATTTCGATCAATTCGCGGAATCCGCCATCTTGCTGTTATTTTTGAAAGCTGCCGATTTGTTGTTACGACGTCTAACTCGAGATACGGTAGCTCAACTTTCGTTAATGTTACTTCGAGCGTGATTATGTTTGACCATTATGATGTCATATTTTTAACTGTCAAATAATTTACTATTAAAAGTTGGGTGACTGATGAAAAATAAACAAAACGATAAAACAAGCAACACACTTACTCCTATTTTACAATTTTTGATTTAGTATGCTCGCTTAAGTTAATTATTTTAATTGGATATTATTAACAATATAATTATTAAATAAAACCAAAAATAAAGTAACTACAAAACAGAGGCTAAATAATAAAAACACGTCATGGAATTCCTCCGCATCGCATGAGCCACGAGAAAATATTCCAATTACAAATCAAAAGTCGAAAAGAAAATTATATGTGTACTAAAGGATACTATGTAGAAAAGTACGACGGGAGTCAGTTATATTTATTCACTGTAGCAATATGCGAACCTTCCGCAATACAAACTGACAGCCAAATAAGCCTATAACGACCCTTTTTTCGTAACATACACCTGAGTTTTTGTGTATTTTGAATAGATGGGAAAGCACATTGTGAATAACAAGTGTAGAGAGGTATGTACTTATAATATTGTTATTATCCCACTGGATCTTGAGGCCTTTTTCCTGTGCCGAAGCCAACGGAGGTTATGTCGGACTTGAACTCACTAAAGCTGTCTCGAGCCATCAGTTGCCGAAGGTGAGGTAGCCTCTGGCATATCCCTAGGGCCCCGGTTAACCAACGGGGTCTCAGTATACCCCACCTATAGTCCATTTGTGTAGGTACTTAAAAAACGTGAACAATCTTCGCGTGTCTTTTTAATATGTTTAGTTTCAAAACTAAGTATAAAATACTTTTATGCTTGTAACGCATTTTGAAGAATAAAAACCGGTGTCGAATCAGTAGCTACTCAGTTAGTAAGTCTAGTTTATTTGTTTAACAAGAAGTGTTTTTAGAAATAGTTGCCACATAATTGTTTACCTTTAATTAAGTAGGTACCTAAACTAATGGAGTATAGTTCTTTTTGTCTTTTTCAAAAATTGTCCGCATATAATTTCATTCTCTGCAAAACGTATTTACAGATATATGATTTCGATAAAAGCATAAGTAGATATTTTTGTTATATCAAGTTCAAAGGGTATATCGCTTAAGGGCTGTTTATTTTACAAGGAATGGAGGCGGATAACATCTGATTCGGTATAGCTCCTTGACGGAGAGTCGACAGGATATTTTCCAATTGAGAAATTTTCGTTATGGATCACCGGTTTTAGCGATCGATATTATTATACAATTTGGGGTTCAGTGTGATGAGTTCACACAATTCTTCACCATACTGTTTAATCTAGTGAATGTGATATTCTGTGGCACTCCTTGCATTTCCATTACGCGCTGCGAAAGTGTGATGTGACGCTGTTCTAACGATTTTATATAAAACTAGCCTATGGCCCGGGTCATACAATGGAATCCTAATCATACATTAGGATTCATCTGGTTTTATAACAGTTATATAATTCATAAGTTCTTTTTCACTAACATTTTATGGGCGATGTCTGAAATAAACATACATTTTTTTTAATATATTATCAATACTTAACAATAAAAAAAAGGTTTCGTTGCATAACTGGCTACCAGCAACGATCAATTCGCATAAAATCAGAACAAGAAAGATCAAAATTAATTAAAAAGTAAAAAGTACTTAATTTAGAATACAAATAAATAAAATCTACTCATTAAAAGTTTTCAGCTATATCCAAAGGACGATTTCCAAACTTTTTGGTTGGTCAAATAAGAATTTTGTAACAAGTAATCCTAATTAAACGTGTCCACTGACGCGGACATTAACGTTTTAGTAGAAGATTTTTTTTTAGCAGCCATCACGAATTTTGAGCTCTGATATAACGGGCGGGGTTGACGGGTGAAGTCGCTTGTCACCCTAGCAGAAGCAGGCAGACACGACGGCGCAAAGTACGCCACCTTATACCCGGGGGCTAGACGGGGACATCGTGGCCCAAAGGGGGTCATCTCGAAAGAGAGGGCCCCGGGTCTGCCAGGGTGCGAGGAACATGTTCGCTACTATATCACCTCCGGCAACTAAAGACCCAGAAACGGCGTGCGTTTTAGTCGGTTCGAGTCCGACATAACGTCTCTCATCGGCTTTGATGGGATAGGTAACCGTGGTGATTTCACGCACGGAAATATAAAGCACTGTTATAACTTTATTCTACAGTGGGCTTCAAAAGTATATAATCGTTTGACAGCCTTTGTATAATTTAACCAAAAGAAATATGGGTGCCGTTAATGAAATAAACTAGACTATACTTTGTAAAATATAGCTTGGGTCCTATGACAGATGTCAAAATTAGGTTCATAGGGATGTTCGAAATTCGATGAAAATATCGATACTACCAGCTATTATTGATGCATGTTACATATAATTAGGTTTAATTTAATTGTATTATGTATTCAATTGTAATGAGAACGGAATATACGTAGCATACAAGGCGTCAGCACTCGTACTGATGAGAATGAGTGGAGTGGATCAGTGGAAGTTCATATCAAACAAGATGTTGCCGCGTGTATCTTAGCCTATATCATGGCCCAAGAGCCATACGTGGCGTGTCTTCTTACAAAATCCAAAATCAGGTTCAGGGCGTTGATGGATTGAATGTAAGATTTTATTTACTCAATATTATTTAGGATCAAGTATATTGAAATATAAATATTATTATGATATTAAAATACCTAAGCAATAAGATTAAATTCTAATTATTTTTTCTTATATTAATTTCAATTTTAAATTAAGCTTTATTCAAAATATAGATAGTTTATAGTACGATAGGTCACGATGATTCATCGCCCATCACTAATTAGCTCGGTTTGCCCATAAAGTATGACATTGACAGCTACTACATTCATTATTAGAAAATTCAAGACTTCATGTGCGGGATTTCACTGACAGCTGTCATAGGACCCAAGCTACATTTTACAAAGTATAGTAAACTCATGCAAGTACTCGTAGTAGCCTAAACTTAATCTGTACAAATAAGTAAAATTGATGTATCTGTTTGTAATATTAAAATGTAATTTTTATTTCATTTGTCTCAACAAACTAACTCACTCAAAAGTTCTTCTTATTATAATGTTAAATGAATTATTCATTTAACGCCGACAGATGAACTAAACGTTTCATATTAAGTAAATTAAATACCTACATTAATTTAATGTTGTTTTTTTGGCCTACAAAAACAATAGCTGAACATTGTAATAACTTTTTCTAAAGTATGCAGTTTGCTTCATACGAACAGATTCTAAAATTCGCCCAATTCAGTTAAATTATGTACAAATTAATCATTACACCGTTCCATATTAGCAAGATTACCACATCAAAGCTCGTTAGTCTAATCACAGCGATCAATTTAATGGTCAATTGAACAAAGTTATGACGTACAATAAACGTAGCCCTCGTCGAGCCTAACACCCTTCCCCTCTCACTCTGTAGCTGTACGAGAGAGAAAGATGGCGTATATTAATGCTCGTTATAAATCAAGACAGGCGATACAAAACGGCAATGTTTTCTAACATCAAGAGTCAAGTAACGTCTTTGTTTATAGGTAGGAAGGAGCTACTTAGGACGTCCGCTGTCTCTTGCGCAAAAAGATTTAAGTACAAAAAAGGCGTGTAACCGTTTCGGTTTCCTGTGCTATGCTTTAACATTCTTCTTTGTAGCAGGGCGAGGCTGAAATGCAATCATAATACGTATCCTATAAAAAAAAATTCTATTAAAATGTTTGTCAAATAAAAAGCATTGAGTATGGACGCCAAATTTTATGTATAATTCACGCCTGTTGGAGCGTTTTTTTGTATTAGTACGAAGAAGCTCGCGGAGCGGGCGCCCGCTGCGTGCAGACGCACAAGGTAACGAAGGGCCTTAAATAGGGGTTTTATTTAACAACGATTAATATCGGCTTGCTTGTCATTGTATTGATTACAATAACGAGTGTTAACGCTCAGCTTTAGTTGAATAATAACAATCAGCTTGCAACAGTAATCTGGATTTGTATTTTGGGAGAGAAAATCTAATAGGATTATTTTTTTCGGTTGTATGATTGACGCACGGGTGACCTTGCCAATTATTGCTGCTAGGGAATCAAAAGCTTCTACCGTATTTGGGATGTACTTGTATAAGTAATATGTTCATGTATTTTTTATGCCCGAGAAGGAGAAGGCGGAACGGGTTCGGAGAAGATTTCAGCACGTGCTGCCCGCGATGACCGGAGGCGACTCGGGCGTCGGAGGTCACAGAATGACTTCCCCCATGAGCGCGGGCCTGGGGATGACGGGTGGCTGCCTGTCACCCTAGCAGAAGCAGGACGCGGTGGCGGTCTCTAAAGAGATGGCCGGGCTCCGCTGGGGTGCAAGGGATATGTTGATTACTATCTCACCTCCGGCAACTAAGGACCCAAAGACAGCGTGCGTTTTAGTCGGTTCGAGTCCGACATAACCTCCCCAACAGGTTCTGGCAGGAAGTATCCGTGGGTATTTTTTGCACTATAAAAAATGGGTGAGATACCTCAAAAAGAAATAAATACCGGAAATTGAACCCTTTATAAAAGGTTCGTTAAAAAGAAACGTCTAAGGAATTGGTTTACTGTCATAAAGATACATATCGATTGCAATAAAATTCTTTCGCAATTTATTTTCTATTATTTTTATATCTACACTATTTTCCGACAGCGACGTTTCGATTGCTTCCACCAGATGGTACCATCGGGAATAGTGTATTGTTATATTGTATACGTTATGTTATTTTAATTCTAGGTATAACATTAAAAATATCATGTCAGAATAACATTCAATTTAGTCTATTGCAGTCCATTTCTAAACATATGCATCTCCCAATGTGCGTCATTGTTACCGATCATCCGAAATCCGCATTATTCCAATCCCCATTCTTCCGCCGCATTCTGAGGGAGGAGTAGCTCCTTTTGGCAAATAATCTGCCGAGGTCGAAACGACCTAAAAAAGGAAAACTCAGGAAAAACCCTTTTGCCAACTCGTATGGCTAATGTGGCAACAGGAGGTCCATCTCACACTGATATTTCCTGCTACCATAAATATAAAAGAATATTAAGATGAATGTAATAAATATTTGTGAGTGTTTTGCGCAATAATAGCTCAACAGGTTTAATTGAAATTAAGCACAGAAATTGATTACATAATTTGGAACTGAATCAATATTTTCGCGCCGTGGCCGTGGATAATATCTAGTATTAAGCCATCACGAATGAGATGGTTCCGGGTCGGCCAGGGTGACAGGGATATTTAGAAACATATCCCTGTACCTATCCCTACGTTTGCCAGGGATGAGATAGTAAGAATACTATCTCACCTCTGGCAATCGAAGAACCGGAGCCGGCGTGCGTTATAGTCGGTTTGAGTTTGACATAACCACTCTTACAGGGTCCGGTGGGGGTGGTATTCGAGAGAATTTTACGCACGGAAAATAATAGTAGGTACTACACTAAGTACTAATCTGAGGTATTTGTAAGAAAATTGCTTACGGCGATAAAGTTACCATTTTTGTACATGTTCATTATGACCATGATTCCATGTGTGTATGTTTTGATAGATGCCCAAAAAAGTATATTTCAATTCTATTCCACAAATACAAATATTATCGAGTTGAAAATTATCCGAATTAGCAGTATTATCAAAAGATTCAGGTTAACCAATAACATTGATGATTAAAAATTAAATGAATAACGTATAAAACGGCCGAATGTATCAAATGAAACTCAATACAGATTACCTTCGGATTACAAAACCTTTCGTTATTTATTTATTTTTCATCACATGGAAAAAGATCAAAGCTCTCTAGAAAGGTTTTCATTTTTTGAATTGGGAATTTAATTTACACTAATATTCTAAAGTAGAAAAATTTGTATTTTTGTGTATGTAACGAATAAGCTCAAAAAATACTGTACCGATTTCAAAAATTTTTTCACCATTCGAAAGCTACATTTACCCTGAGTGAGATAGGCTATATTTATTGCTAGAAAAGATTAGGGATCCTTACTAAAACTTAAGTAACGTAAGACAAGGTGTAAAAAGTGCCCTAAAGAGTCTTTAGTTGTATGCGCTGAGGAAACTTTGGATGATAGAACAAGAGTGTGTGAGTCGAGTGGAAAGGCGGGTAAAGAGGTGAGTAGAAAATTGTGTAGAGCACTAAAATTTACAATACTGCTTGATAACTGACATCCACGTGGGCTGAGCCGCGGGCAGCAGCTAGTGTTAGATAATTTTAGGTTAGAAATCATATTTTTACACTACCGATATACCTAATATCAATCAATCTAAACAACTTATAAATGAAACAATCTTCTGAGTTATATTTTAAAAATCTTATTCTTAAACTCACGCCTATATCCCCGAAAGGGTAAGCAGAGGTGCTAGCACCCACATTTCGCCAGTTTATGTTTAGGTGTAAGGGTGTATTCGCCAATGTAATAAGTGGCGAGCCTATTGCCATTAACCAGGCACTTAAAAACCTACGATAAATACACACATAACTTCGAAAAGTATCGAAAAGTCATTGGTGCGAGCCATGGTAACCTGGGATCGAACCCGAGACCTCATCTCAGCAGTCCATTACACATACCACTAGGCTACCAAGGTATCGCGGTATAATTAATTCTTGATAATTATATCCAGGGTTTTTTAAATAAGTTTCTTTAATTTAAACTTTCTTTATTAAACACGACAGGTAATAATCTGTCAGCTTTTGGCAACAAAGGTTCAAAAGAACTTAAATCATTCAGTCATAATATTTTTATGGAGCTTTTAGAACAGCGATTTTTTAGTAATAACATTACATTTTTCCATCAAAGCTATCCCGGTAAATTTTTTAAGGATTATAATATATTTGGCTTCTTCGTCTTGATGTAATCGCAATTCGTTATATGAGTAGTTTTGAGCTACCAGTGTGGTTACATAAATATAATATCTACGACCATAGCAAGTAGGTACCTACTTGCTTTGGTCTATTTTATTTATTTATTTAAACTTTATGCACAAATAAAAAAATCATCTAACAATTGCAGATTTAATACCATGGGCATCTTTTACCAGTCAACCTTAGGGTGATGCAGAGATTTGTCAAAGTTTCGTTTTAGTTTCGGCTCTATTGTGATTTATCAAATCATAATTATAAGAGGAAGAATTATTCCTCTGTAGTCACAAATATTTACACATACTTAACATTTTGTAAGAAAGAATTTTGACTTCAAACGATTCTCGATAATTAACGCTAAAATTAAAGCCAAACAAAACATTACAGAAATTTAATAAAATTTTGACACAAAGATTGATGTCTTCAACTTTTAAAACGCTTCTTTTATAGCTCCAAATTCCACAAGACTCATCTTCCTCGGTACACTTTTCTTACAAAGTTACTAATGCCTTTTTAATTGGATCCACAGTGTTATAATTGTCTGCTCCACTTTCTTTGCTTGTGTCTACTCGACTGAAGTGAGCAATCACCAATTAATGACGCTTTGTAAGATATATTCTGGTAACTAGTTAATATTCTATCCAAATGTTTCTACTTTACTATTCTACCTACACCTACTTCCTATTAATTTAATATAAACATTTCTCACCACATATTTGAGGTTCATACTACATTATAACCAGTTTTTATTTGGAAGTTTTTATGATGAAACCGTCAAGTTGAGCGCCACCATTGTAACACTACGTGTTTGTAATGGTGATCCTCTTTCCCGAGACTGCCTTCAGCTTACCATTAGGCAGGGTGAAGTCAAATTGACGAGCCCTAAATAAAATAAAAAATAAACATGCCCATTTCAAGCAATTTTATTGTTTATCTATAAGAATATGTATAGTAAACGTACATCAAATCGTTCAAGAAGTTTGGTTCAAATGTTTTATTACAGTTATTTATGGGTTATCATTATTATGGTAGTGATTTTAAATTCTACACGTGTATCATGAAATAAATCTTTTACACAATTTCGGTACTTATTCTACCAAGGGTGAGACAAAATTGAAAGTTTTGTGAAGTATACTTATTCGTCGCCCTCGTATAAATAAATTTGTCATTGTTCGTAACGTTCATAAATTTGTTACTTTTTATCTTAATGCTTAAAGTAGTATATTTCGGTATTGTATTATGATAACCATGTACGTAAAACTGCGCAAGCCCAGGCTTGTCCAAAATAAAAATACTTTAACGAAATTCGCACAAATATTATCAGCACACGTTACAATACGTTTGTGTAAGCATCTTGTAACGCACACGTTGTGCACCTTGTTACGTGTATGTTGTGTACTCGTATGTTGTCTACTATCTCACCTCCGGCAACTAAAAACCCAAAGACGGTTGTTTTAGTCGGTTCGATTTTGACATAACCTCCGTGGGAATATTTTGCACGATAAAATATGGTCTACTATAATAACACTACACTTAGTACCACAATTTAGAAAGCAAAACAAAAGGCGTTATTAAAATCTCGAGTTCCATCATGAATGTGGCCACCGCATCTATTTAATATTGTAATCAGATAACAAAATTAAGGTTACCAAGAAAACGTAGTTATATTAAAGATTGGCATTGGTAGTATCGTGCCCGCAGAATATTGTCTAAATATTTTAGAAAAGCTTTCGGCATAATAATAATATTTCCTTTGCCAACTTGCTGTAATTAAGAAAGTCGAGAATGCCTGAGTTTGTTTTCTGTCGTCTTTTGAGATGGAAAGTTTATCGTAAGCGCGTAACATAATAATGTAACGATTATGAAACAATGAAAGTTAAATGGCGTTATAATAGATTGAAATACTCAATTATTATCAATCAACCAATTCTGCGAGCAAGTAATACTCGAGTAGGATGCGGCGGAGCGGATCCAGAGGAGACACCGGCCCCGCACAGCTCGCAACCAGCGGAGACGACTCAGGCCGCTTGTAGACGTCCGTTTTTTTCACCGGATAACGGACCGTGTATTTTGCCGGATTCGCGGTGGTGTATGAATTATAATGAATGTGTGTACATGCACCGGACATCGGTCCGGCGAACAATTTACGCCGGATGCACCACCGCTTCCCCTCGGCGCGACGGAAACCGGTCCGGTGTAAGAACGGGCGGTCATCCACGCCAGTGTATTGGAGCGTGTTGACGCTGCCGGACGTATTGCCTGTTTTCTTTTAATTGAGTGCCGTCTACTTGTGTTCTTTTAAAAATGGGTGATTATGACATAGAATTGTTAATAACTTTGGTTCAAAATAGACCTGTACTGTGGGACAAAACCCAAGAGTGCTATAAAAATAGACGTTTCGTTTTTCCCTTTCCAATAATATAGGATGCACTCACGATGACCTTTTCCGTTTTTCTATTTCGTTTTGTTTCTTCTTGTATAAATAGTAGGCCAATATGAGTTTTATTTTCTTATTATTCGACATTTCACACGTGTGTAATCTCTGACTATCAGTTCAAAACTAACGCATATAGACGGCAGTCCTAGGTAACTTCCATCCGGTAAAAAAATATATGTATACAAGGATAGCCGTTTTATTGACGGTCCGTTATCCGGTGAAAAAAACGGACATCTACAAGCGCCCTCAGGCGCGGGCTTAGGGGTGAAAGGCGGGTTCGCTTGTCACCTTAACAGGACCAGGCCGCGGTGGTGGCACGAGACACACTCTTTCCTATCCGGTGATAGATGTGGACATCGTAGTGTTGAGTATGAAACAAGTGAAACCAAAGACAGTCGGAATCATACTACCTTTATTAATTCTCTGTCAAGCGTACTTATCATTATAAAAAAACAAGGAGGCGCTCTACAAGAAAGAGGCCTAACATTCCTAACACGTAGTCCCAAACCTGAGAGACCCTTTGACGGCCCTGGGCCTACCGGGACGTGACGGTTCTGCCAGAGACTACCTTATCCTCTGCAACTGGTGGCTAGAGATAGCCGTTTGATTTTGTTTGGTTTAAGTCCGTCTGGTTTCCGCATAAAGAATAAAAAGGCTATTCTTATATTGTAACGAAAGTCCGTTGTACACGAAACTATTCAGAACTAAATTCGTGCTCCATTTTGCACGAGTTAAACTAAAGTTTGTAGCAGCGCCGTAATAAATTTATCCGTCTAATCAAATAATTCGTACTAGTTTCTACTGATCGACGCCGATTCGTTCAATGTTGTTGAACATTTTGGTTTTTTACGTAAGTTTCTGATCGTATTTTAGTGGAAAAACTAGTATATTTATTGCCATGTACTGAATTGTTGGTATGGGCTATCTTTTATTTTATAAATCCTCGGGGTCCAAATCAACCTCGCCTACAAATATAATACCTGCTGGTTCAAGTCCCTTTTAGAATATTCACTTTTTTCAATTTACATCGAATTGAATACTTTATACATATTTAATAGGTATTACATTAATGTGATAAGATAAGAATTAGGTTACAATTATGGACCCAGTCGGGTACAGTAATTATACTGTACCCGACTGGGTAATTATACTGTACCCATACTAAACTAAACCACTCTCCATACATTAGTATGGAGAGTGGTTTAGTTTCTAAAAAAGCATGCGTTGCGGAGGAATTCCACGATGCGTCGAAGTTTTAAGTTTTTGATTTGTTTAATCGTTATTTTATTTTTAATTGATATTTTTTTTGGATACAATATGTAGATAATTTCAATATGGTTCAAGTTTTTTGAAATAATCTTAGTGTAATATTTTTTTCAAAGATAATTACTTTAAAAATAGGTACATAAAAATTCAAACTAGATATTACAATACCTTGTTCCCTTGATATTAAAGCCGAACTTATCCTAACTAAAGGGCAAAACCAAAATTGTTACGAAGAGGATTATGCGAAACGTCTAAAACCCAAAGTGACATCCAATTAATTGACGTCCATTGGCCAATATTGATAGATGAATGATGGTAATTGTGCGAAATTGGTGGGAACATGTTATCCCTCAGCTCGCCACGTCATTAATCTTCGTGTCAGGCGTACTTATATTACATTATACTCGTACTTCTGAACCTCAAATGTACCTAGATCAGTCTCTAGTTTGTTAAGGTCAAATCGACAAGAAAACGGTAAAGGTTTTGAAATAGTTTAGTAGCACATGTCTGGACCATCGTAATGTGTTCTAAATTTGGGGAGGCTTGATTTGATGAGGAAGTTTTGAGGTAGTTATTTTATTATACCACTTGGGTGGCAGACAAGCACGCGGCCCACTCGATGAAAGTGGTCACCGTGGCCAATTTGCAACACCAGGGGCGTTACATTCGTGATGTATGAATAATAGTGGTAAGGGGGAAGGAGAAGTGCGAAGAGGAACGAAAGTCTCTGTGCTGTAAAGGCAGAAGACAAAGAAGGTTTTCTCAATCTTCGCACTGACAGTGAGAACAGTGAGTGGCTATCCATACTCGCCGCCAGAAACACAACACAAGGTTATTTTTAGCCGCGGTATTCTGTAGATTGGAGGTATTTTCCCAGTTAGACTGCTCAATTAGGGCGGGAGAGAGCGCTTATCGCTTACCTCCGTGTCCTAAGACGTTTCTCTAGGGATAAAATTGACTTTAGTCCAATCTGTGAACTGTTAGCTCAGCAGTTAAAATGTAGAAAGTAAAAAACGAATGGACGTATGTGACGTATTCTTTAAATATATTTATGCATAGCCATGTTAGTCAATCTTGAATGTAATACTATTTGTGTATTTGTTACACCTTTAAGCTTAAAGGGCTAGATGAATTTCTAAGAAATTGACATTGAAGATAGCTTATGTTCTGTTTTAACACAGTATATTTTTTTACTTCCAAAAATAAACCTCCAGCGAAATGGAGTGCAGCTTGCTAGTACAATTAAATAAATCAGTTTACTTACATACATACATAAACTCCTATATCCCCGAAGATGTAAGCAGAGGTCCCAGCACCCACATTTCGCCAGTTTATGTTTAGGTCCCAATGTAATAGGGGGCGAGCCTATTGCCATTAACCGGGCACTTATAAACCTGCGATAAATACACACATTCGAAAAGTATTGAAAAGCCATTGGTGTGTGCCAAAACCTGGAATCGAACCCGAGACCTCATCTCAGCAGTCCATTACCCATACCACTAGGCTACTGCGGCTATCAGTTTACTTGATCAAAGAAAATCATCCGTAGGCAGTTCTTTGTTGAAATTAAATTTTAGATATATTTTTTTATTTACAAAGAACATTTTGAATAATAAATACGGTAAAAATATTTCATTATACTACTTAACGAAACATGAAACGGGTCTGTTGAATTTTGGTGCTCAGTCAAACGAATTTTAACATTTTTCTCGATGTTTCCGCATATTTCATGGATTTTCTTGACCCTACTCCCTAATGGTAAGGTTCCTGCCCGATTTATTTATATATTTCGATAAATAGAATTAGAATTCCAACTGACTTTGTTGATTTGAGAGACAAATGCCTCAAAATTTCAGTAAATTACAAGGTAGGTAATATATATTGGGGGAAGGAGAGGAACACCCACACCCACGGCTTAACAATTCCAACGATACAATAGCAAATTATTACTGATTGTCATAGAAAGGAATAATATAATTATCGCAGGTTTATAAGTGCCTCGGAGAGCACGTTAAGCCGTCGGTCCCGGTTGCCATACAAACATCTATGGCAGTCGTTACGGGTAGTTGGAGCCCTCAAAAGTCCAACCAGCCTAACTTGGAACTTCGATATCGCCATTGGTCATTAGACCATTGGTTGTGGATGTCAGATGTCAGTCGCTTCACGGAAAATATCGAAGTTCAGCCGCATCACAGTTAGACTGGAAGGCCGACCCCAACTGAGTTGGGAAAAAGGTTCAGGGAATGATGATGATGCCATAGAAAGGAATACCAAACCGCACCCCTCAAAGTAATTAAAAAGACTTCCTACCCGAGATCAATCTTGGAGTAGTTAAAAACAAGATTTGAAAGTGATTGAAAAATTGTTCAATGTTTCCAATAGGTCGTATGATTGTCGGTACAACCTGTCTGTAGTATTACGAACGAGCTTCTTTCCACGGTGCGTCGCGCAATTGCGGATCGTGGAAAGGTGGCATTAACCGAATTCAAGAGTGAGAATTCGTTTAATGCCACCTTTCCACGATGATGAAGCGGAGACGGTGGGCGGTTTTAGACGGTTCAAGTCCAATATAACTAACCTCATTGGCCCGCGAGGAGTAGGTATCAGTGAGTATTTAAAAAAAAAGTCAATATACATACTTTAAAGCAATCTAATACCCGTATATTTTGGATCTAAATTAAAACAATATTACGATTGGACATAAAAATTTCGTTCAATCGCAACGAACCTACAAATTGACTGTTTACAGAGTGGAAAAAAAGTAGGGCCCTGGAGGGAAACTACCGTAAATCCTCAAGTTGGCTCATTTTACTTAAAGGTCCAGGTAAAGGTTCCTAAAAAAACAAAATTTCTCTATAACTGTTGTACTAATCGATAGGATTATTATGCACGATAAAATTTCTCTGTCTAGCAAGTATTTGGTCTACCTCTTGTCTGTCGTACAAGATATCTGTGAAGAATAACTTATAGTTATTATAAAATATAATATCTAGTAGTAATATTTTCCCTCTAGTGCCCCATTTATTCTTCCACGCTGTATACAAAAAAATATAAAAGTAAAACAATTCGTTTAATATCAACAAAGTGTCAAATCAAAGCAAATCCTTCAATAAAACCCTGAATATGGATATATTTATGACATGAAGGAATAGAATAAAATTGATGATGAGAAGTAAAAAGCTAACAGCAATGAAATATATTGGGCTTTGGCAGAAAATGGCTATGGTACAGTTAGCAACAAAAGTCATTTATGATTTATAGGATAACTTATAATTAAGAAATAGCTCCTATGGACGTTAGGGTCGAAAATACAAATGTTGTCTTTTGATAAAATTAAAAAAAAATATTGATACAATATAAGAATAGAATATCTCTTTATTTTCTCAAAGAAATCCATTCATGATTTGCCTCTTACATGCGCAAAATAGATAGATAGATAGGTAACTTTATATTGTATACCAAAAAAAAATTACAGTAAAGACTGCAGGTAATAAGAGATCACAGTACAGAAAATAGTTCAATTGAATGTCCGCAGCGGAGATCAATTGTAATTTATTAATACATGTAGCTATTTGCTCTAGATGGGACTCAAACCAAACTGACCTGCTTGCCGGTATACCCAGCAGCATTTGAAATTCTCCTTTAGACATTAAGGCACATTTGAAGCATCCAAAGCCTTTGTTATGAACACGAAGGAGACCAAGTCGCGCTGCATCGCAACCTTTGCACATAGTACATAAATGCTTCTAATATCATTAAATCTATAATTTGAATGTCATAGTTGAAAAATTATTACACTTTTTTGCTTGAAACTGCTTTCGTTGCTGTCTGTACTCAGCTATACGGAATATGCTGTGAAGTAGACGATTACCTGAGGGCTGTGACAGCGTCGAGTTTAAGATTCGGTTCCCATATGGGACAACTATTTGTCTAATTCATTGGTAGATGTTTGAGTCCAAGAAAGCTTTGCGTCCATAAGTTATACCTATATGTGTTAATTCCCGTTGGGATAGGGAAAATTTCATGGTTTGTTTTTGTGGAATACTAGTTAATGCCTGCGACTTCGTCCGCGTTGGATGCGAGTCCCATTCCCACAACCATGTATTATCTACACCTCTGTACAGTACATACGTACCTACAGTACTACTGCACAAGATACTGTTTAACCAATTAACCATATAACACTAGTATCCTGTACATCCAAACTGACACCGAAGATCTTACTGTGAAAGTAAAGGAATATTTAAATAATATTAGTTATAAGAGGTGGTTGTAAGACCCCAGGTGAAATATTTATCGCATCTTGTAATATCAACAGCAAAAGTGTAAACATTAGCAATTTCAATTTTAGGTTGATTAGACTTTCCAATGGTATAAAACCAATTACTTATCTAGCATGAATTCAACTTTATTTGAAATGTTTGTTTCTACCAATCAATCAATCTTACAAATAAAACAGAATTAGATTGCTTTTTTCTAAAAAGGACCTCACACAAATCTTGCTAAATTGCATTCTGGGAAAAGCCCAGCCAAATTGAATGATACCAGCTTGAGTGGCTCTTAAAAGCTGTGCATTTCGTTCACAAATAACAGGAAACTGAATTAATTTCCCCAGTCCCTTCTATTTTAGCTACATTTTTTCTAAAACAGATTTGCTCAATGTCCGAAAATTTTATAGAACGAGCTGTTTGTGTGATCTAAAATGAAATTACGATTCAAAATCGATAAGTTCACAGTGCTTACGAAGTAATTTAATAACACATATCTACCTAAATAAAAAAGTGCACCTAATAAACTCCCTGCTGTAATTTTCTACGACATGAGGTTTTTCAAGAACAATATAAGAAGGCTTCTGCAGGGTCGGCAGTACGGTTGTGACGCTCCTGGTGTTGCAAACGTACATTGACCACATTAATTACTTTCCATTAGGTGGGCCGTGTGCTAATAAAACGTGTACTAAGAGCTGATGAGGTTAGCTTGGACAGCTAACTTTACCTACTGGACGTATGCATGGTGCAGGCTTTTCATTCAAGATTGGGAGACAGAAAATTTGTTATTGAAAGACACACGAGTGCCATAAGCGGATTCCGTGCTCCAATGTGAAAACAGTGTACTTATACGCAATAGGACGAAAATTTACAATATGAATATTAAAAACAGCAGAATATCCAGTGGATGACCTTACCACCAACGTATATAACAGTACAGCTAGGATATCTCTACAAGGATGATGATGATATAGAAATAAACTTTGTTAAAATAAGCAGTAATTGTATTCCATAAATGTATTTACTACTTGACTGTACTATATGTACGATTGTAAATGTAAATAAAATAAACACGTTGCACATTGTCTTGAAACCATAAGAAGTGTACAATTGGATTATCCCTGGCCACAGCTCGTGTGACATTTGTACTTATATGTACTTAATGCAACGGGCTGCCCTCATTACACTGACGGTTTTGAAACATAATCTACAAATATCAGTGGATTGGAAAAAACCTATTAAATTATTCCCTCTAACCCCTCCTAAGCTACTTTGCTGTGTGAAAAGCGGGTTTATGTCGGTAGTGTGTTGAGTTGGATTTAAACTAGAGATTTTTGATCTCAATGGAATGTAATATCCTCTAAAACAGTTCTATTATAAACTAGCTAATGTTCGCTTCGCTCGCTTGGAGTTTATTCCCGTGAGCCCCATTTTTTTAGAACATTACGTAAAACTTTTGGTACATAGGAAAAAAACTAGCCAATTAGGTCGAACCATTCTTGAGTTATCGCGGCTCTATCTAACTTTATGCATGAAAATCACTATACAATCTGTGTAATTAATCTCCAGATATTGTTAGAGAAATGCACGACTCGTATGTTTTTTATACTACTTGATGGAAAGTAGTTATCGTGGCCTATGGATGTTTGCAACACTAGGGGTCTCACATTCGTACTATTTGTTTTCTGCCATATAGAGAAGAGCGTTTAAGGGGAAGGGGGAAAGGAGAAGGTTGAGAGAGTGTCTGTGCTGACAGTGCAGAAAACAAAGAAGGCTTTTTCGGTCTTCCCACTGATAACACTAAACCTCTCCAGTGAGCTCTACCCTACTCACTGCCGGAAACACAACACAAGGTTATTATTAGCTGCGTAGTATTATTTGTGCACCTAGTCCGTATTGCATAGTATTTGTATTTACTACCAATGATATTAAAATAGGCACAAAATCCTTGGTATCGATTGCAACTGCGGCCATCACGGTCAAGCGAGGTCACATTTGAATGAAAATAGGCCGCTCTTGAGTCTGGCTGCCGTTATTTATATCGACTTGATTAGAGAGGCTTGGTTTACTGGGGGCAAAGGTTAGATCTAGGAATAATCTTGATTTTATGCTGACACCAATCTAAAAAGATTTTATATTTAATCAGTTATGAGTAAGCTTTTCATTTTGACAAAAATAGGCTAATACATACGCAATGATTTCTGTAGCGTGGTTCAGAATTTAACTGTTACATCAAAAATAGCAGGTTATGTAATTTTGCTTGTATCTAAGCAAACGCTTTCATCTGAGGTTTGTATGTAAATTATGTAAGGACTTACAAAATCATAGGTATACATTCGCCGGCCTGCAGGATAATTGTGTTAGACTAAACCGAATGCCATTTAGACTCTCAAATGCTGAAGCGAAAAGTGATCCAATAAGGCTCTTCCAGGAGACCCTGGCAGGATGAATGGAATAGAAAATAAGAGATGTTTAGAAACCAATTTTGCCCCAGAATGGAGGGTACAGCAGCGGGTACGCATCGCGTCGCCACCCCGGTCTGCTTTCGGCATATACCTAAGTATTTGAAATATTATTTGCGCTTAGTAGCAATCGGATAACGCTAACCAAATTTTAAAAAGTAAATTCTAAAAGTAAGATATTATCGCAATTGCTAACGATGCTCGCTTTTCTTCCGTATGCCGAAACCCTTCTCCAAGATACTTTCTAATGTCGAAAATGAGTCCTTCAGTTTATTTACGACCGCCATATTGTACCGAAAGGCTTCCAATAGGTTGAACCGTTCTTTTTTGATATCATATCAATCACTAAGGATAAGCAATATCGAAAGTTCGAGGGGAAATTTATGAACTTTTGAATTTCTGGTATATATCGGATATCGTGTGTAGGATAGAGGGTTTAGGTGTAGGGTATTATTTAGTAAATAATATATTATTAGCGACTTAAGTAAGCGGAAGGTTTCAATTTTTTTACAGTGAAACATACATCCATGTTTACTCCTGTAAATTCCCGGAGACGCAGATAGAACTGCATTAACGTCTACATTTGCCAAGCTATTCGTGTTGTAACAGAGAAAGAATATCAACAGTCCATCTCATCCGAAAGGAGTCATGAGAGACGACAAATGGTAAAATACGCAGGCGATATTATTGCAAGAGAAGGAAACTTCGAAATTAAATCCCAAGGTCTACTGTTCCGGCCTTACCTCCTATGTACAGCAGTAGACAATTTTTTTTTCGAGCGCAAATTCCCACGGACACCGCGTCTACCAAAATCGGTGGAGGTGATTATGTCGAACTCGAACCGACCAAAGTTCGTTTCGGCTATGAAATCCTTCAACATTCAGAAACCAATTCTTAAAAAGTCCTTTCAGCACTGTTGTTCATTATGTTATGCGATGTATTTAAAAGTTACTCCTGATACTTAGATAAAGTTAATTATCTGCCTTACAATACGAAGCCAAAAAAAACTAATAAAAGATACCTTCACTACGGTATTTTAAGACGTAGATTTTTTCGAACGAAATTTCAATGAAAAGGATAAACAATACAAGAATTTATTCACTAAAAGGTAAAAGTATAATTACCTATACTAAAAGACAATAGCTCCAATTCTTGTAGTCCTTGACCCTCGCGAGAAATTGTTTCTGAGGACTCTTTTAATCTAAAAGTCGTTGAGAAGGCATTAAAAAAGTTGGAGATTTGACCAGAAATCCTCTGGTAAAAAAAGTGGTTTAGTACTTTTGACACTACATCATGTTGAATTTTGTACTATAACAAAATTTATGGTTTGAAAATTGACTACCGCATAAACGCCTACAGCTTAATATATATTTTGTGGTTAAGCTCGAGATATTGTAATAATATAGTTCTAATATAAATGGTTTTATCAACTCTATAAATATATCAAAGCATAGCTTACCTAAGCTGAAATTCAAGACAACACGCTTGTCTTTACTTAGGTAGTATTCGTGTTCCGCCTGTAAACCTTCTTTTTGGCATATATGACATTTACTCGAAAAAAATACCAATTTATATTAATTTAATGAACATCTACTGTCAAAACAAATAGTTTCCAAGATATGACCTCCGTAGCGTGGCGGTTATGAACGCGACTGCTACGCAGAAGGCGGAATTCAAAACGACCAGTGGTTTTATTAGTATAAAAAAGTCATAACCCCCAAAATAAACAAGATGATAAAGTCCGTGTTAAAGAAAATGATGTTATTGTCATTGTTATTTCTCATTCCGATTTCATTCGATTTGATGGCGGGCTGCCGAGTAATGTTCACGTAACGATCGGATTAAGGTTCCCTATAACACATTTATTGCTTTGCAGTCACGGTTTGTGAATTGAGTATCTACGTGGGACATGTTTTTCTACTTTTGGAGAAAGCAATCTATGCTTATTGATATCTTAACATCTCGCTTATGCAGTTAGAACGATAACGCGATGACATATTCGAGTATTTACAGAACATTTTCCATTCCAAAGTTCAATAATGCTAACTGATTTTTGGTGTAGGTTTTCAAATATTTTTTCTTCTACTATTTTTGCTTCTAAGAGTTTTATAGATGTGACTGTGCATTGACCTCTCAAATCTGTGAGGGAATCTTATGCTTATAGTTTTCGAGTCATCATCATTATATAGACGAAATTACTGCTCAGGTAAATTGCTGTATCTAGACTAAGTACATACGTATAGTGTTTGTAAATAGAACAAAAAAAAGAAAACTTTGAATTTATTACTGGAGTCTTCTCAGACCAGGGCCGCGTTTCGAACCGGTGGTCCATTTGCTCACTAACTTATCATTTATATTGATGTTTTGTGAGTGCCGTTTGGTGGTCTATTCAGAATAAATTATTTCTAAATTTGAATTATTGAAAAACGTGCTTAACGAAGACGAGTTCCTAGCATTTTATCTGCGATGTCAAGGAAGTGAAGGCAGTTCCGAAAAAAAAATAGAATTAAGTACTTGTACATTTTTGATTTAGTTATATTTAGCTCCTTTTTTCACTCCTTTTGACTTCTACGAATTTTGTGAGATGAATTGAAATTTGATCATTCTCTCAACATTTTCCCAACTCAATTGGGGTCGGCTTTCCTGTCTAACTGTGATGCGGCTGAACTTTGAGGTCTTCATCTGGATATGAAATCCTGTGTCAAAGTCTCATATACGTAGGCGAGTATTGAGCAGAAAAGGCGATTTAGTTCTGTATGTTTAATTGAGGAGCATACACATACATACACTTGAGCGTGTAAATCCCCAAAGGGGTAGTCAGAAGAGTATCAATACCCCCAATTTGCCAACTAAGATCTTTGGTCCCACGCCATAAAGGGGAAGTGTGTGTATTGTCTAGCGGGCACCTCGTGATGGGTTATATGTTTCCTATCTGATGGAAAACAGCCGTATCCCATAGTCGCCATTTACGATACCCATGGGTAGAGACCAGTGGACCCACTACTCTATTACCTTGTATAAAGAGCACTTATGTATTCGAATAGTTACGATCCACCTTCAAGTTAATAGAAATCGAAGGGATAATGTTACAATTAATATTAAAGAGGTCTGCTCTAATGTCAGTTCCCCTGTGCCCCGGAGAGCTGACCCAACGTCGTTATCGTCACCATTATCAGGACTAAGCTTAATCTGCTACTATCTATATATCTTCTTACCTCGAAGTATCTTTCTTGTAATATGCATTGATGAAAATGTCTCTTAGATAACATAATCAATGTGTCTTAGATAAAAAAATCAGCAGTCTATGGAGATGTTTTTTTTATCGTGTGAAAAATTCCCACGGATACCCCCCGACCGGAGCCGGTTTGGTAAGTTATGTCGGACTCAAACCGACTCAAACGCCCGCCGTCTTTGGGTCTTCAGTTGCCGGAAGTGAGGTAGTAGCCAATATATCCCTCGCACCCCGGCAGACCCTTCAATGACCCTTCTGCACATGTTTCGCCTTCAGGGCCTCCATATGCACCAGCTTATTCCTCAAGTCAAGCTGCTATCTACTACAACTAAATTGGATCATATGGGAATCCTTAACGTAATATTAATGACATGCATAAAATGAGTAGCTTATAAGTATGTTTTACTCGACCCGGTTTAATCTTGATTTTGTATCTAATTTACGATCGCAAGCGTGAAGAAATCCAATTTATATTTCATCCTGAAGTATCTCGTGATAACCTTATCCTGTACAACAGATTATTTGGACAGCTTTTTCATACTTTAGTTATAAGGGTATAACGTGTTTTTGAAGTGAAACTCCTTTAAGCGTGTAACATTTTGATAAACTAAAATCACGTTCGCGTCAACATAACTCACTAATTCCTTAGTCTTTTAAAGTGAAACTAGATACTTCTTTTGACGTCTTGTGCTATCATAAAAAAAATATGCGTAGACAATTTTGGGTGAGAAAAAATAATTCGAACTCGTATGGTTACCTAACGACCCATCACGCTCCGATATATACCAGAATGGCATCACTCATTCGTCCGGGGGATGGATGGGAACAGCGCGGTGGAGACCACTGTGTGAATGTAGTGAACACCCGTTCACTTACATCAGAAGATGCAAGTCGCAATCAATTATTGCAACACATAAAAACCAGCTCCCCAAATTGGGTTAACATTGTTTTTCGTAACCTTAATTTTGTATAATCATGATTTTAGGGGACGTAATTAGCCTTCCCATAGAGCGAAATCTATACTTTTGCCCGCTCCATGAGTAGCGCCCCGTGAAACAAATTAAACCACGATGACAACTCAAAAATGCCGTCGATTCGACAGAAAAAGAAGTGATTAATAAGATAATTAAATTTTGTATACTGAAAATGCATGCTGAAGTTGCAGCATCCCTTATTTTGACTTTAAAATGATATCATTCTCATTCTTTGAACCTTTTCCCAACTTAGTTGGGGTCGGTTTTTCAGTCTAACTGTGATGTGGCTGAACTTCGATATTTTGTTTTTTCTTTTTTTTTTACTTTATAATGATAATGTCTGCATAATTCAGACATTGTGGTAAACTGATTACTTTATATACAGTCTGTACACACATACACGTACAAGTTGCTAAACAGTAACTTATGAGAGCGACTGTACAATGTTATGGCGTCAGCATGTCATAAACCTGAAGTTCAACCCAACCTCCCCCAATTTCAGTTAGCTGAGATCGTCAATAAAGATGTTTGTGGCACAGATAAGGACGTTGAACTTTGTGGAAGAACCCCACTAGTCTCACTTTAGCACTTATAGGCCGATTTTGGGCAGACTTCGTTCTTTTATTATTGTTTATAAGTTATTTATAGCAGTCATCATGAATGTTCGGGGGAAAAGTAAATTTTGAAGTGCTATCATCTGTTTATATCATTTATAACATTGTCAATAATGTCAAATTATATTACGTCTTACCCCTGGTTTAACCAAGGTTTAAAACAATGACAAGTTCCAATATGTCGCCAAGTTCAAAGTGAGCGCAAATGTGATTTAAACTTATTTACAACTTGTTTGAGACATTCTCAATAAATGTGACGCCCTCCGTAGCGTGACGGTAGTGCACGCGACTGTTACGCAGGAGGCGCGGGTTCGATTTCCGCTCAGTGCAAATGTTTGTGTGCATGAATATGAATATCTGCATTGATCTGGGTGTTTCTATGTACAATATATATATGGTACATGTATTCTATGTATGTCTAAAATGATAGTGAAATCATTCATCATCAAGACTATAGGTAGATGGCTCTAACATCACCAAGAAGTGAAGAAAAACTTCGAATGTTTTGACGTGGCCTGGTAACTTAGTTGACCAGAGCACTTACCCTGAAAGGGACTGGTCATGGGTTCATATCCCGTATGACCATTTACTTTTCCAATCTAAACTATTTTGTATTAGATTATGTCTCAATTCGTGCATGCATGATTATAATTCTCGGAAAGCAACCAAAACATCAAGAAAAGTGTAAATACAAAAATAACAAGTCATAAATAACGATAATCCGATATAACGTAGTTTCATTGCAATGATAGATAAATTCTTGCCAACCAAGCAAAACAAAATAGGTACTTAATTTCGTTCTAAGTTAGTCGGAGGGGTTATGTAATGTAAACACAGTTTTTTTCACGTGTAGAAATCCTTCACTATTAAATTCATCGGGATATTTACCATGTTTGTTTATTTGTTTGTACTAACTCGCCGGTCGTCAGTACACCGTGATCATGGCGCTTGCAACAGTGCCGAAATATCGGTTATTCAAACAAATAAACAAACATGGTAAATATCCCGATGAATTTAATAGTGAATGTGTAAATGACCATGTCAATCTAAAATCATACAGTGTAGAAATCCCCCTAATATATTTAATATAATATATATAACATTCTCGTGTAACAATGCTCGTTCTCGTACCTCCGAAACGGCTTGACCAATTCTCATGAAATTTTGTGAGCATATTGAGTAGGTCTGAGAATCAGCCAACATCTATTTTTCATACCCCTAAATGCTCGAAATATATATTTAATTTTGACGTTTTGTAAGTTTCGTTTAATAGTGTATAATTAATATTGAATTTCGGATGTTTGTTACTTAATCAAGCTCAAATGGCTGTCCTGATCTGATTTAAATTTGATAGAGGGATGAAAGATGTGCAACTGTAAATAAAACATTCGTTACGTTAGCTTTATAAATCTTTTTTATTGTGCGTAAAATCTCCACGGGTACCCTCCCGCCGGAGTCGATTGGAAAGGTTATGTCGGATTCGAACCGACTAAAACACACGCCGTGTTAGGGTCTTTAGTTGCCGTAGGTGAGAAAGTAACCCCTTTCCACTCAGTGCAAATATTTGTGTGCATGAATATAACATTTGCATTGATCTGGGTTAGTATTTATAATGTATTTACAAAAAAATGTATTTAATTATGTTAATCCGCATTCTAGAACCCATAACACAAGCTAGTTAAACAATGCTTACCATAGGTCTAGGTGGCGTTGTATAGATTGTCCTAGAGATACCTTCCTTGTATTAGCTACACTTCGGGACAGGGATCAATTTATGCCATCATATGCAATTCAAGAATTATTCCACAAACGAATATAACATTTATAAATATAACAATCGTTAGGTATTTTCAATCCTCTTATATTATTATTACGGTATTATATTTAATACTTCTATGTGTTAATTTAAATTATATAATATTAAATTCACTCTGCACGAGGAAAAAATAAAAGTTTAGGAGCGTAAAATATACCATAGATAACATAATGAAAATAGAGAATATCAAAGAGTATTTATATGACCTAATAATATTGCACATTGAGGCTCACATACCTACCCGATTCAAGCTAACACTTGTGTTTTTGTGATGTTAGATTTCAAATAATAACATACTAAAAGAAGTGTGTATAGAATTTAGACACTATAATGCTCAAGTATAATATACATATAATATTCGTAGTGAAACGGAAATCCCTTCGAGTCAGTCCTTGAACGTCAACAGCTGGGATGAACAAGCTCGAGCGCCTCTTAGACTCACACCTAACTGAGGCTTATGTTAAGATTCCATTGGTGTGTTAATTTGTCTAACACGAAACAAGATACCTACACAGCTTGATATGTCTTGTCAGTAAAACGAGTCCTTCATTCTCCTCAGTTTGCGTGGACTAACATTATATGGTAGTATGTAAAGACAGAGATTTATTCAATGACTAAATCTTTATATATAAAAATGAATTGCTGTTCGTTAGTCTCGCTAAAACTCGGGAACGGCTGAACCTATTTGGCTAATTTTGGTCTTGAATTATTTGTGGGAGTCCAGTGAAGGTTTAAAAGGTGGATAAATATGAAAATGCTCGAAATGAAGGAACGGGAACGGGGTAAGAAGCCCATGCGGGCGGAGCCGCGGGCAACAGCTTGTTTTAAATATAAATCAAATTATGTTGTGAAATTTTTTTTTGGTTGTTTTTAACGAATAAGCTCCTAAACTACTGATCCGGTTTCAATAATTCTTTCACTTATAAAAAGCTACAATATCTAGGAATAACATATACTATATATTATCACGCTACCATCCAAGGGAGTGGAGCAATAATCACAAATCTCAATAGAGTTGTAGAGTTCTATACATTAGCGCTAATATCGTTAACTATTTCCTTTGTCAAGACAGCAAGGAGAAGTAGTATAGAGAGGCAAGTAGAGAATTTAGCATAGTCGTACAAAACGATAATCGACATCCACGCGGGCGGAGCCCCGCGCAACAGCTAGTGTATCATGATACATATACAGGGTAACACTCCCCAAGCCGAAGGCCCCTGGTAGTTTTGACAGTTTGAGTGTATTAGCATAAAAAATTACGAACTGTTACTTTTCTAAACTGTTTAAATAACCTTATTCATTATTCGTCGCTGTAGTAAAACTAAATGAAACAATAATATACTAAAAAAACATCAACCCACATTATGGCGCCATTTGTATTTTTAGTAGGGATGTTTTTTTAAGAAATTATCATATTAGCTTTACTGATGCGATGGAGAATAAATAATGCTATTAAACGGTATTAAAATGTCAAAAAAATATTGAAAGTTATGACCTTGTACATACAACAACATCTCTCCTCGGGTGAGAAATCTTTTTACTTACTTTGAGGGTGCGGTTTGGTGTTCCTTTCTATGACTATTAGTAATAATATGTTATTGTATCGTTGGAATTGTTAAACCGTGGGTGAGCGGTGGGTTTCCTTTCCTCCACCAATATTTTTTTTCTGGTTATGGATTTCCGCCATGTAACGCCTATTTTTCAACCGTATATTGGGTTTACTAATGTTTGCCATAATTTTAAATGCCATAATTTAATATGCCATACTGGTAGTTGCCATAATTTCATTAGAAATAACGATTCAGTTGCCATAATCGTGGAATGACATAAAATCACTTTTACTAATTTCATTGGTCATAATCGATCAAGTGTCATAATAATTAAAATCCATAAATGTATTTGCCATAACTTTCGTTTTCAATAATGTCAATTATACGACACAGATTTTTTATTCACAATTAAACCTGAAACTAAACCTCATATGACGTCTACTAAATAAGCTCGACGGAGCCCGCTGCGCGGGCTCCTACTTCTGGGTGTTTTAAAAATCGGATTGCACTGAGTCGGGGTGTTAACGATAATTAATTTTGACCTAACAATATTATGTATTATTTTCATAATTAGGTATATCGAATTTTGATTATGTCAAGAGTCGATTATGAGATGTGTTACTTATGGAAACTAATTATTATGATATATGTTGTTATAGATAGTGATTTTATGGCAAATAAAGGTTATGACTGTTGAGTTGTTATGTCAAACGTTATTAGTATAAATGATAATAGTGCAAGTAAATATTATGACCGGGGATGATTATGGCAAACGAAATTAGTGCAAATGAATTTATGGAAGACGAAAGAATACCCGTATATTGTCATTAACCTGATCATTGCAGTTCAATAGCCTGAGCAACAATACGCCACTCTAAGATACAGATAAGTATGTGTTAAAATTCACTAATTCATTTACGTAATATTATTTATCGCAGGTTTATAAGTGTCCGGTTAATTGCAATAGACTCGCCAGCTATTACATTGGGACCTAAATATAAACTGGCGAAATGTGGGTGCTGGCACCTCTGCCTACCCCTTCGGGTTAAAAATACCTATGTGTTAAAATTTCTACTCATTTGTGTATTTTCTGTACCAACCCCACGCAGGTACAATGATATTATATTTTTGTTCTAAACAGTTAGTTGTGTAGAACCTCCTACTCTGACTCTCATCGTGACCTCTTACTTTAACAAATGATTTTCAGCAATGGTCTCTATATTAAGTGGGCGAGTTTTTGTACGACGAACTCGCTGCTAAGGGCCATCGAGGACAGACGACGCTTCCTGAAAAAGTTGGGTCGTAACAAAACTAGATTTTGGTGTTTTTATACGGCGGTCGGTTATATTTAGAGAAGTTTTTTTTAAATATATTTTCAAGGTTTGCGAGATTGAATCAAAAATGAAGAGATCCGTAGGCGAAAGAAAGTGGTCGACATAGATCGGGTCTATTCAGGGTTAGCAAATTGAAGTGGCAGTGGGCGGGGCACGTGGCAAGAAAAACAAATGGCCGTTGGAGCCGAAAGGTTCTCGAATGGAGATGGAGATGGAGAATAGTAGATGTAACGCGGGACGGCCTCTTACGAGATGGACATAGTCAAAGTCGCTTCCAACCGGTCGAATTTGAGGCCGATGGGGGAGGCCTATGTTCAGCAGTGGACGTTCTATGGCTGAAATGATGATGATATTTCAAGATAATCTATAAACTTGCGTATTTATAAAGTTAGCCCCTAAATGAGGTTGGATGTGAAATATTATTGGGACTGACGGGTAATACGTCGAGCTTTTAACCAAGGCCACGATCAATTTATAAACCAATTCATACTTTTTTGGCTACTTCTCGTGCGATCTCATTTTATATACTATATTTTCTAGGTGCGTTTTTGACTCCAAATTTCATTAATAACTTCACGTCAACATGGTTAATGGTAATTGAGATCTGAAGGATGAAGACTATCATCATAAATGCCGAGGTGAAAACAGTGATCATGAGGTAGAAGACCTCTCTAGATGCTTGACCAGGCGAGTTAACTACGGTAGGCGTAGACGGCCTGTTATTAGCCGTTTTTTTGCCCCTTCATTGTTGTATGACATGACGGTATCTCCCGCCCTAATAATAACCTTGTGTTGTGTTTCCGGCAGTGAGTAGGGTAGTCAGCTCACTGGAGAGGTTATGTGTTGTCAGTGGGAAGACCGAGAAACCCTTCTTTGTATTCTGCACTGACAGCACAGATACTCTCTTAATCTTCTCCCCTCCCACTTCCCTTGCCCTCTTCTCTATATGGTTGGCAGCACAAATGGGACGCCCCTGGTGTTGCAAACGTCCATAGGCCACGGTAACCACTTTCCATCAGGTGGGCTGCGTGCTTGTCTGCTACTTAAGTGGTATAATAAACCAGGGCTTAAATATTTCATTTTTTAAATGTCTTAGTCGCCTCAAACATTCGTTTACAGTGTTATTTATGTCATTTGTTGAGTTTTTATTATCTGCCATTAACTTAGAGATCTTTAAAAATGAGTTTCTCTCAACTTTTATTTTGAATAAAGGCGCTACACTGTTTTGAATGGAAGCCGAACCGAAAGAAAATCAAAAATAGCTGATGAATAATTACAATTTTAAGTAACTAGTTTTAGTAACCGCGGTAGCCTAGTGGTATGGGCAATGGACTGCTGAGACGAGGTCTCGGGTTCGATCCCAGGTTTTACCATGGCACACACCAATGACTTTTCGATGCTTTTCGAAGTTATGTTTACAAGTGCCTGGTTAATGGCAATAGGCTCGCCACCTATTACATTGGGACCTAAACATAAATTATGTTATGTTATGTAGTTTTTACATTTTGAAACTTATACATTTTGAAATGACCCTTACCCCTGTTACGTAAGAGTGTAGCTCTACACATTCATACTAACAGATTGAACCCTTCATCTTAAAATATCTTCGGAACATAATGACTAGGGACGTGAGAAAATGTTACACCACAGATTTTTCAAGTGAGAGAGGGTTCACCCTACGTAGAATATAAGAATGTTTGACATTCAATTTGGATATTAAATATGCTATTCTAACCGAGGAGTATTTCTCTTCACAAAATGTGAATGTGAATATTTGAATATTTTACGGAAGAAAAATATAATTTTCATCATTAAAATGCAAATATTTCTGATAGTGAAAATCGGGAGGAAGAAGGCCTTCAGGCCTTAGTGCTAGAGTTTCTATAGGAAAAGTTACTCAAATTGAAGGATAGGTAGAATAAATTTTGAGATGTTTGATATCACCATCTTATTTACGAAACTGAGAGAGAGAGGAATTCAAAAACTGATGAATGTTAGAAATATAAGGAAAAATTCAATTAAAACAAAGACATTCGCTTTTAATTGAACTTTTGTCAGATCTTTTTAATACCTTCCTCAGAGTACTAAAAAAGAAACAAGAGACATTTACAATTAACAAATAAAAAGATAATGCCAATGGATAATACTTTGATATGGCTTCTAAGGCGCTGCGCAAACGTAAACACTTTTGTTGCCGACACGGCACACCGCCACAGGAAACCGTAGTTGCTGTGTCCCGTATCGACAATCGGACACAGTTGCCGGTTCAGTAAACTGTTGCTGTATCCACACACCGAATGCACCTCCTTCGTTTGCGCAGCTCAGTACTATTGTAGGAAATTTGTGAATGTTGCTTGTGTCTTCAACTGACGACTTTTAGTTACCAGTTACCGACACCGAACACTTTTTGATCGTCCTGAATATAGTGTTAAGTGGAAGCAACTGGACTCGCGTATGCGCAGGGAGTTGAATGATTTCATACTTGTTCTATAGAATTCAAATATTCATCGGTAGCTTGTATCTGACACAAGAAACAAAAGTGTCTACGTTTGCGCAGCGCCTAAGAAGTTACATGATTTCAAAGGTTATATAGCGCTCTGCTTATGTCGAACAGAAAATTAAGATTGGCGAAATGTAGCTGTTAAAACATCTTTGCTTACCCTAAATACTACGTATGTATATTTGACTTGACAAATGATTTAAAAAATCGTTGTAATCACTTTCAAAAATTTACCAGTTTTTTGTTTTCCCCAATTATCCCACAGGACCAAATGTTATGCCAGTTAAACTGTGGGGCAATGTAGATATTATTCATATTATAATAATGTAGTGAGCATACTCGTTAAAGTTGACTAGGAAATAGTTTTACCACACAATGGGATGGTCAGTCAACCCAACCGATTCTGAACGTTCGATGGTATGGAAGATTCTGAAGGGCAATGTAGCGAATTTGGGCCGGCATAATAACTACAAACGGCTCCTCAACTTTGCCTACCAACACAAACTGTCCATAATGAACTCCTTTTTCAAAAAGAAAGATAGCCGCAGATGGACATGGCAGACACCCGATCAAAACACTAAAAATGAAATAGATTACATAATGATAAATCAACATAAACTTATAACCAATATTGATGTTCTTAGCAATTTCAAATTCCCTTCCGACCACAGATTGGTGAGAGCAACAGTACTTTTAACTCACCCAATAAAGAGCAGAAAAACCTATACAACACCATCTAATATACCCAAGACAGAAGCAGAAATTAATACATACATCAAGAAGCTACAAGTACACACAGAAAATATCGAATCAGATCGTATTGATATACAAACATACTACAATATCTTGGAAAAAGGTATAATAGAAAGCTTAAAATGCAAAAATACTACACATCCTCAACAGCATAATATTTTCTCTAAAGATACAATCCAACTCATAGAAAGACGCACTCAACTTCTACACACAAATAATAAAACAAAAGACATGAGAGAGGAACTTAGTAGAATTTACAAAGAGACTAATAGATCAATCCGAAAGGACTATACCAATCACAGATATGAGGCAATTTCAAGAAACATTAAGAACTTTAGAAGTGCCAAAAGAGCCTATAAAGAATTAACTACTCACAAAACGTGGATACAAAAACTCGAACACAATTCACACGAGACAAAATCAAGACAAGATGTAATAAAACATGCAACAAACTTCTATAATAATCTCTATAAAAAACAAAGTGGCCTCGAAATAGAATTAGAAATAACTCACTTGAACACGACAGACATCAGACCAATTGAAGAATCCGAAGTTTACGAACATATAAAAAAGTTAAAAACTGAGAAGAGCCCAGGACCTGATGGAATATGCAACGAAGCCCTCAAAATAGGAGCACCTATCTTAACACACCATTTCACGCAATTGTTTAATAAGATACTAGATGTACAAAAGGTACCAAAACAATGGTGCACATCGGACATAATCTTGCTCTTCAAAAAAGGAAGTCCCTTAGATATAGGGAATTATAGACCGATAAGCCTGCTAGCAAGTGCATACAAATTATTCTCATCCATAATTTTAAAAAGAATATCTGACGACATTGATAGACAGCAACCTAAAGAACAAGCAGGATTTAAATCAGGCTTTAGTACAATCGACCACATACACACACTGGAACAAATCATGGAGAAATACAGAGAATACAATAGACCCTTGTATGTGGCCTTCATTGATTTCAGGAAAGCTTTCGACACCATTAGTCACTGCTCAATTTGGAACGCACTACAACAATCAAATATCCACTACAAATACGTTAAAATCTTAAAATATATTTACACAAAAAGCACAAGCAGAGTAAAATTAGAAACAAGAGGAGACGAAATTAACATAGAGCGAGGAGTTAGGCAGGGAGACCCTTTATCTCCAAAGCTATTTATAGCAGTACTGGAAAATATTTTTCAAAAACTAGAATGGAAGAACAAGGGAGTATATATAAACGGACAATATTTAAGTCATCTGAGGTTCGCTGATGATATTGTTATATTAGCCGAAACTGCCAAAGATGTAGAGGATATGATGAGATCACTTGACTGGGAAAGCTCAAAAATCGGCTTAGAAATGAATGCAGACAAAACCAAAATTTTGACCAACTATCGTGAACGCCCAATTATGATAAAAAACAACAATATAGAATACGTCAATGACTACGTCTACTTGGGAAAACAAATCTCATTTAAAACATCTAGTAATGAAGAAGAAGTCACAAGAAAAGTTAACACAACTTGGAAAAAATTCTGGGCGTTAAAAGAAATCCTAAAAGGGAACTATAGCCTATCTATGAAACGGACAGTATATGAAACATGTTTGCTACCTTGCTTGTTGTATGGCTGCCAAACTTGGATATTTACAAACAAAATAAAACAGAGAATTAAATGCAGCCAAACATCAATGGAAAGGAGCATGTTGAAAATTAGAAAAGTACAAAAAATAAGGAGTGAAAGCATTCGTCAAAAAACGAAACTGACCGATGCTCTGAGGCAAGCGCTTTTACTAAAATGGAGATGGGCCGGACACATCTCACGATACACAGACAGAAGATGGACCATCGAAGCCACACGGTGGAAAGGACCAAACGGGAAAAGGAACGTTGGCAGACAAATAAAACGGTGGACTGATGAGATAGCATTTACCGCAGGAAACGACTGGTTACAGTCAGGCAAAGATAGGGAGTTATGGAAGAAGATGGAGGAGGCCTTTACCCAAACAGGGGTCCATATTTCGTAATACTTACATACCATACTTACTAACATTAACTATAAGTCATACTAAAAACTAACATTAAACTAGAAACACTAAGCACAATATTGTAGAAATATGGAATAAATGGCTTTATTATTATTATTATTATAATAACTACAAATGGTTTAGATGAGACAAGTAACTAAACAGAGAAGGAAAAGGAATGTCTTATTAATATATAGAAACGGCATGCTGGAACATGGCGGCTCACAAAAATAGCGCAGCATTAGCTATGAAAAAAAAGGGCAGGTTCGATCCCCGCTCAGTGCAAAAAGTTTGATGCATGAATCAAACTCCAACAGCCATCTGTTTGCACTGGTCTGGTCGTGCCTCGGAGAGCACGTTAAGCCGTCGGTCCCGATTGCCATACACACATCATTGGCAGTAGTCTATCTAGTCCAACCAATCTAACTTGGAACTTCGATATCGCCATTGGTCATTGGACACACATAACTTCGAAAAGCATCGAAAAGTCATTGGTGTGTGCCATGGTAAACCTGGGATCAAACCCGCGACCTCGTCTCAGCAGTCCATTACCCATACCACTAGGCTACATACTGATTAGTAAATGTTCAGATAACTTAGTATTGGCTAGTAGTAATGACTTGAGCATCGAAGATACACCTAGGGCCTTAACATCACCTCTTATAAGTAATATAATTCCAAGTTACTTAACTTTCGGATTCGGACTTGCGTCGTTGTCGTCCAAGGATATCTGTGTATTAGGAAGAAAGAAAAGAAAGAAAGAAACATTAATTTAGTGCCAAGAGGTCACATGTACAGGAAATAATAGACTTCGCCTCTCTTTACATTCGATTTCCTCTGTGCACTCCCGGGTTTGCTGGAAGAGAACTCAACCATGAGTTAAGCTCGCCTTTTAACATAAGATCTCACTGTATTGTATTAATGTCATTTACATAACATAACATAACATAAAATAACATAAACTCACGCCTATATCCCCGAAGGGGTAGGCAGAGGTGCTAGCACCCACATTTCGCCCGTTTATGTTTAGGTCCCACTGTGACAATAGTAACTGATAATAATACAATAAAATAAGAAAAGTACGTAAATACAGCATTATATTATAGTGAATAATAGACAGTTCGTAAATAAGTAAGTAAACAGTGACACGGATGCCATACATTTGATAAGTTCAAAGACAATCAAATCAATGAAATATTAGAGTTAACGCTATCCAACCTCCTTTGAGCTTCCAAAAGGAACAGTTGTAAATATTTCCTAAACGTGGTAATTGTATCTTGGAAATCAAAATATTATAATACTAGCTGTTGCCCGCGGCTTCACCCGCGTGGATGTCGATTATCGCGTTGTACGACTCTACTCCATTCTCTATTTGCCTTTCTTTACTACTTCTCCTTGCTGTCATGGCAACGGAAATAGTCAGCGATATTAGCGTCAACATAAGGAAATCTCCCGGATCTATTGAGATTCATAATTATTGCTCCACTCCCTTGGATGGTAGCGGGGTGATATATAGCTTATGTTACTCTTAGATATTGTAGTTATTTAAAAGTGAAATAGTAATTGACGCTCCGGTTTCGTTTTAATCTCAGTGTTTCTTAATCCGTAAGTATATTATTCTATCCGTAAAACAAAATTATACGAAACTTTTACGTTCCTTTGAATAACTTATTATGTCTTATTTTTTAGCTTCTTTTGTATTCAGATTATGTTAATATAACGTGTCTAGTTAATATTAGGTTAGTACTACAAACAAAGCTTTGAAACTCACACTATTTATAAGAATAAGTGTGTTCAGATATCTATTTGTACTCTGTTGAAAAAAGGTTCACTTATCATGTGCAATAAACAAAGGAAATTGTTCGTTCGGTATTCGCGTAGTCACCTTTTATATCAAAAGTGGCTGACCCGTGTAACTTTATCTGTAACACTCCGTTTTTGCAACATTTTTCACTTCTGCTCCGTACCAATTGGTTATAGCATGATGTTATACATACAAACCTTCCTCTTCAATCACTCTATCTATTAAAAAAACTGCATCAAAATCCGTTGCGTAGTTTCAAAGACTTAAGCATACAAAGGGACATAAGGACATAAGGATATAGGGACAGAGAACGCGACTTTGGTTTATACTATGTTTTGTTATGGGATCAAGATCAAGATGCTCATGAATTTTCCATAGGCACGTCCCTCTTATTCCATAAAGTATTATTCAGATTTCTATATAATCAACTTTTGTGGTTTTGATATAATCTTAAGTTGTTTTTTGTTAGAACTTTGTAAATATTCGATGGTAACCTAGTGGTTATAGAGTTAACTCTACAATTGATAGGTACCGGGTTCAAATGCTAGTCATTACACTATTGACATTAACGAGCTCAAGCTTTAGTCGGTTATGGCAAGCAAGAAAGCAATTTCTATAAGGCAGTTATAGAGTAGAAATAATCACTACACATAGTATAAAACAAAGTAGCTTTCTCTGTCCCTATGCATGCTTAAATCGTATGATTTTGATGTGGGTTTTTTAATAGATTGAAGAGGAAAGTTTATATGTATATAACATCATGCTACAACCGCTGCAGAGCAGAATTGAAAAATGTTATCAAAGGTTATGGTTAGGTTATGAAGGTAAAGAAACTCCCTTTTTTTTATCATGCGAAAAATCCCCACGGATACCCCCCCACCGAAGGCGGTTGGGAAAGGTTATGTCGGACTCGAACCGACTAAAACGCACGCCGTCTTTGGGTCTTCAGTTGCCGGAGGTGAGGTAGTAGCCAACATATCCCTCGCACCCCGGCAGACCTGGGGCCTTCTCTTCGAGATGACCCCCGTCGAGTAAAGAAACTCCCTGTGCTGTCAGTTAGAAGACAAAGAAGGATTTCTCGGTCTTCCCACTGACAACACAAAACTTCTCCAGTGAGCTCTGGCTCTCCAGTGAGAATTACCGACGATCCTCTGCACCCGTCTTTGTAAGGAGTTAAAGGGGTCAAATTATGAAAACGCAAGGTGTCTGCCTACTCCTTCATCACTAATAAACTCTTCTTTATTATTTACTCTTAACAGATAACCTAGGTATAAATACCAATATTTCCTGTTATATATATCATATGAAATTGCCGTTTTGTTTCAAGAAATTGAAGGAAACACAATTTTGTGTACCAACATTTTAGCATTTTTTTAAGAATGACTAATCCAAATGTTATTTCTCTTTGAATGAATGAGACAATATTAAGCAAACAGCAACTTATATTACATTTTTGAAAAGTGACAACTGTAAAAAGTAATACGTAAAGTATTTAGTAATTACCATTTTCGAAGATCGAATTTTATTTAACAAGCAGCCAATAAAAACAAAATTTAATACAGAGTTGTAAAATCTTGAAATCAACTTTCAAACAAAATATAAGTAATGGAAATAGCTATTTAATTACAAAAATAACGAATTCATGAATCTATAAGAAAATTTCGGCAATTTCATATGTAAAGACCTATTTATAAGTATTCCTGTTGATTAACAATTACGTATTGGCTGTAGAGACTGGAGTATGGACTCCAATCCCATTACCGTTCTCGGTCACGTAACCTAACTGGTCAGGGGATAGCTTTATTCCAATATCTAATGTAATTGAAAACATGTGACTAATATGTGCGAGGGGAACAGAACAGGTAGATTATATGAACATTCGATTGTAGGTAGGCGCGTTGAAAATGAATGAACGTAATTTAGATTTAGAAGATTACTGGGGGATATATTGTATGAGTTGCTTAATGAATTTATCTTCAATCAATCACTTTAGACACTGAATCTGTGGTTATAAAAAAAGTTGAAAATCCTATTGGTCACAACATTTATAACTATAGAACGGCGGGACCGAGTTTGATAATTTTTATTTTATTAGGTTTGTTTTTATCTGACATCACAGAATAACCTTGGTATGTAGCTAAAAAAGACATTACTTTTTGTTCACGTAAAAGTCAATATAAACCAAGCGATAAAAGCGAGAAGTGGGGTAACTCTACCGACTGACAGTGTATGGGGCCCAGTTAAATAGAAGGTGCAGTGGGACTGGATCAGAAATACACATGAAAATTAAAAATATGAATAAATAGAAGTATGCAGTGTGAATCAGAAACTGAAATAACCACAGAAATTTGAATAAAAGGTGCAGCGGGGCCAGTACCTGAAGTATTCGGCAGTATGAAGTTCGTCAGGTCAGATTTCGAAGGCTCCAGACGCAGCTCTGAAGGTCAGTGGTCAGCAGAGCCGTCTTTACCTATGGTCCCTAGGGGCCCTTGGTACATTAGATTTTTCTTAAGATGATGTGCGAGAAATCGTATCTGTTTTGCGGGGCCCCTTGAGGCTATTGGCCCTGGATACCAGTGCCCTAAGTGCCTAGTAGTAAAGACCGCACTGGTGGTCTGTGCATTCACCCTATTAGGGCACTAGTTACGTGCTTAAGTCCCTTCTAAGCATTCACTTATTCCAATCTATGTCGATTTGAATTAGCATACTCATTAATTGCTATATAATAAAAAAACATATTGTTCTCCCAAGAACAATTGTAACTCAATTCATTTCATTTCGTAAATATCGTTTGTAAATTTGTTAATGTTCAACAACAGACTACTAAGGGTGACTCTAATTGAAATAGAAGGGCTCCAGAGAACCAGGATATAAAGGAATCTCCACTTCACTTGAGTATCTGCTGACTACAGAAATACCTCTCGCCTGCTAACACTCATTGTGTGATATTTATCCTTTTGATTTAAACGTACTAACTGACAACTTCGTCTGCGTGACTCCGTTATTGCAACATTTTTCACTTCTGCTCCGCATCAGTTGGTTGTAGCATGATGTTATATACATATAAACCTTCCTCTTCAATCACTCTGTCTATTAAAAAAACCGCATCAAAATCCGTTGTGTAGTTAATAAAAATTAATAAAGATTATTTTCTTTCTTTTCTTTCTTCTTTCTAGTTTAAGCATAACCCTAACTACATAGGGGTATAGGGACAGAGAAAGCGACTTTGTTTTATACTATGTAGTGATTTTCATACTTGAATACTCTTGAACTGTTTCTGAATGTTATAAACACCTTCCACCTACCTACTTTATTTTTACTCGTTCGGCACGAAATAGGCACTTTTGCTAAGTAAAAACTTACAGCAATTTTGTTAAAGTCGGCACCCGCAGCAAAAAGTAACTTTCCTTATTTGTTGAACAAATAACTACGGGGTCAGTAGGGGACGAGTAGCGGTACATCAGCTAGGCTACTTTATTATTGACTATTATATTTTCTATTACGTAGTGAATAGCCGCGGTAGCCTAGTGGTGGTAACCTATTGAAATATCGAATTTCTGTTACCCGAATCTTAAAACCCCGAAAACGGACAACTTTCTATAATTCCGTTTTTCATTTCCCAGATGAATCAATTTCCAGGTGCACTAAAACCAAATTTTCAAATAGTATTTTTTTGTTTTCCATATTGTCATAATCCAAATATAGTTATACCAGATTCTCAGAATATTTTTTTTTGTTTCACATCGTACCATTTTCCAAATAAACTATTACCAAATTTTCAAAATCTTTTTATTTGGTTCCCATACAATCGTTTTCCATCTAAACTATATACAGGTATAGTATAAGTCAGTAAATTTATACGATTCATTTATTAGGTAGGTACCTACAGCAAGTAATTTAGAAATATTAGTTGCCTATTACAGATAGGTTTAAGTGTCAAATTCGACTCAGCAGGTTAGGTTAAGTTAGAACTGCGACCCCTAGCTAGCTAGCTACCTTGTAATTTTTCCATTGGATTCATTTTTAAAAATCTGGATATTGTTTGTCTGGATAACAATAAACTGCATTTCAAAAATTTGTGTTTTAAAAATTCGGCTTTCGTGCATATGGGTTACGGTCATCTGGATTTTGTGCATTTAGATTTCGTGTGTCTGGAATTCGTTCGTCTGGATTATAAAACGTCGTACAAATGAATAAATAGGAAAATGAAATTCGGAGTTGCGATTATATGGCAAATAAAACTTCGGAATTTGGAAAACCGGGATTATGAATAAATGGCCAAACGTTTTCTGGATTATGATATTCGGAATATTAAAATTCGGGATCAAGATAGGTAACCCCTAGTGGTATGGGTAATGGATAACTGAGACGTGGTCTCATGTTCGATCCCAGGCTTTACCATCGCACACACCAATGACTTGTCGATCCTTTTTGAAGTTATGTGTGTAGTTATTGTTATGTTATGGCTTATAAGAGCCCGGTTAATGGCAATAGGCTCGCCACCTATTACATTGGGACCTAAACATAAACTGGCGAAATGTGGGTGCTAGCACCTCTGCCTACCTTATCGGCGATGAAGGCGTGAGTTCATGTTATGTTATGTTACGTACCTAGTGAATATCGCTAACCCTAGTAGCCTTTCACATACAGTTGCTCATTTATTGATGATCTGACTGGAATGGAAACGTTCAATGCCCGCTCAGTGCATTTATTTAGACCACTTTGGTGGTAGAAAGGCTTATGGCCCACCTGATGAAAAGTGGTTAACCTGAAAGAAAGAAAAGTCAAGACTCAAGTGGTTCAGTGAGTCTTTCCTCTGCCGCACCATTAGGTCTTGGAAAACCGTATACCACCATTGCATGTGTTTGTAATGGTGCCCCTTTGCTTTCAGCTACCATTAGGCAAGGTGAAGAGTTTAAATTGACGACTCCTAAATAAAAATAAAAAAATTTGTATATCTCTATTTTAGAACTCATGTTACGAGATTTTATTATATATACCGCTCTGTAGAAGAGGTTATTGTCAAAATAATCCACGTTGGAGGTAAAAATATTCTGTAAGCATATCTTTAATTAGATCTAATCCTTATTCGTAATGTTTTTTTTACGGAAACCTTCTTGGGCTTCATATTGCCCAGGGCACAATGGTTATGTAAGTAAGCCGGTAAAACTGAATTTACTCGACACCTCCGACATATGCTTGGGAAATTATTGGTAGGCAGATTACTAGCGACACACAACATACCTGGACTTATATGCCAGATGACGGTTGATATGAATCTTGAATGAGAAGTAGACACGCTATGATTTGAATATATTTTCTCAAATTATTTTAAGTGGTTATCGGCGGAGTAGAATGTTTGCTCAATTCTTCCCATGCGGTGTCGTACAAGTTGACTAAGGGATAGAACTGTTTAACATCAAACAGATATAAACAGCCCAGACTCAAGTCTTAGATGCATGACTCGAGTCAACAATAATCCTCGGAATACGGTATTAGGCTTATTCCCTATTACGTGGGAGTGATTACAATGGTTGATGAAATGTGATTGTTAATTTACCTCTGCCTGATCTGGAGGGAAATTGGAGTGAGTAGTATTTAAATTGCGTGTCAAACTGAATTATAGCACTCCTGAAGATGTCTCGTGTAGAGGCGAAACACAGGTCGAGGCTTGTTCTTCGCACTTGCGGAATATTGCACATACGACAACATCTCTCCTCGGGTATGAAGACTATTGCTTGCATCCAAACACATAGGATATATTGATTGGACTAGGTTGGATTGTTCCTAGGTTTTACCATGGCATACACCATTGACCTTTCGAAATTTTGTGAGTATTTATCGCAGTTTTATAAGTGCCCGGTTAATGATCATAGACTCGCCACCTATTGCATTGGGACCTAAACATAAACTGGCTAAATGTGGTGATATAGGCGTGAGTTTTTGTTATGTATGTTATAATCACCTCCACCGACTTTGGTGGGGGCGGTGGGAATTTTGCGCACAAAAAAAAGATATCTATTCCATTTGTACAGAATATTTGTGCATAAATATGTTTATGTTACGATAATTTTTCGTGCTCGGGGCACTGTAAACTAAACCTAAAAGTACAGATTAACTAGGTCGAATGGCCTCTTTTACACATAACATCACAACATTAACTTGTATTATATTGTTTCAATGATTACGGTTCGCGAAAACCCTTAGGGAGGTAATATACTGTCAGTAGAAAACTTTCCGTTTTCCTTTTCCTACCATTGTTGTTATTTTTTTGACCGGTAGTGTATGCAGTTAATGATTTTTATGTTTACAGGACAAGCTTTTAAGAACAACATTTTGAACTGTTTCTTCACCAATTGGACACGCAAAACTTGATATACTACTCATGTCCAATTGTTGATACTCTTAAATGTCACAAGAGGGAATTAGTATTTTCAAATGAATCTGTATTATGTATAAAAGCACCATTGCTCTTTGGTATATAAATTTTGATTATTTCCCTAATCATTCCACAATCTATCGTGTCATAAATACGGCTAACACGTTGGACTTAAACGTTGTTTTAATATCTTGCATGCACATAAATGTATAACACGTGTTTACACAAATGAATGATTTGATTTGATGATTTGATTTGATTTGAAAACTCTCCAATACTCGCAGATGTATCAAATGCAGCTCAGCTCATTGAAATTCGTTGACACAAGAAGAAACTAGGGCATTGCTATAATACCTTAATTGTGCAGAGTCAAAACGAACGTTCGGGATTGAAACCGTTAACATTAAGGTAAGCTAAAGAATACGAAAGCCATGAATATGTTAAATACTTTCACAACTGCGTTGGATTGAGTTCGAATTCCGTTGAGTAAAAATATCTTTTATGGAAACAGCTGCTGCTGACTTCCCTATGAGTGAAAAGCCTGCATTAACGTTACCTCCGTCAATTAAAACATGTATTAGCTTACAAGTAAGGTACCCTTGACCCCGAAGGTTTCAGTGGTATACCATTCCTTTTAAAATATGTGTAAAAATATATTTATTCACATTCTAGAACCAAATATACAAACAATGCTTCGAATTTAGTAAGGTGGTTCTGTGGTATACGCTCTAAAATTATTTAGGAACTCATTTATTGGTGAACAAAATTAAAAAACAAACAAAATAAAGTCATATCATTCTTTTTCACCCATTCCTGCTAGATATCATTCACTCAGTCACTCCCATTTTCTTCTTTTACAAAATCCATCCAAATCTTTCATGGGCCGACCTCTGCTCCTAAAGCCCTCTACATTCATACTTTGGACAATTTTTATATTATTTCTATCATCATAATCAAGTTAAGCATGTTTAATTTGATTCAGGAATGAGGATTAAAGTCAACAAAGGTGAAATTATTTGATTATGACATTTAATATTGTGTCTCTTAATTAAATTATAAAGAGATAGTGTCTAACTTTGTCTATTTACATTTTTCAACAATTGTTAACAGCAATTGGTAACTAATAATATTTATGTTATTAAACATTAGTTGCAAATATTATAAGCTGATAACATTAACATTTGATTAAGCAAAACATTATCTAAACCTGTGTCTAGATCCAATCAGTGACGAAATTGATCAATACTCTCAGAAAACTGTTAATTACGTCAGTAATAATATACGTGATAGTCAAAGAAACCTTATTATTCCGAAAATTCGCTGTCATAGTTCTACAAAACTCGTTTTATGAAGTGTTTCTCATTAAAAACTTAATAAATTGTGTATAATAACAAACACTACTTACATAAAAACCTTGCCAAATAATAAACAACACATTAAAGCCGTGCTAACTACTCGGAATTATGTAAAAACCTGTAAACATGCCACTAGTAAACACTCTCATTTCATCCTGTGCATCTAAAAATTATCTTACCACAGACGGCAAACGAACTACATTATTTTTTTTAGTTGCCATTAAGGCGGCATTTACTTTTTAAATTTCGAACACTGTCACATTTCAAACACACTATTTTTTTTTATTGTTGACACTTGTGTTGGCACTATTGTTGTAGATTTAACTGTTTTGTTTGTCGTACTTTTATTTCTATATTGTTATCGTGTTGTTTTTGTGGGGAGAGCGCGTGTCGCGGAAGACTCTACCCTGTGTCGCCGCCGACGTTCGACTGAGTTGCGACCACCTATAAACTGTACAGTCGAGTGCTCAAGTGATTTATCTTTTAGGTGTTTAATTGAGCACATAGATTTGTCTTTTCTTGATTATAAGTTAAGTTAAGTTTATACTTGAAATTTTCACAATTATAAGAAAATATTAGAGTAAGGAATAAGTAAATTTCTTGTGGATTGTAACTGGTAACCTTAGAGTCATTTAGGTGAATCAAAGTAAATTTTGTTTTGCTATTATTAAAGTCGAATTTCTATTGAAATCATTCACATTAAATTGTGTTAACGTCGGGTTTACTTATTATTCGCCAGAATAAGATTATATTTTACAGCACTGAGATCGAATTAGTTTTTATTGTTGGATATCTCTCAGGAATTGAATGAAATGTGTGTTCGTAAAGTGCAGGAATATCGAATTTGGTACAATGTTGATAGAATTTCCATTGTCGACTCATACATATCCCAAAACAGTTACTACAAATATAAATTCTAATATTACATAGGTGTTGTCGAAAGGTAACACAAATATAACACATTGAGATAAAATTATTCAAACGCGTTCTCTTTGAAACTTATTTATTGTCTTCTCCTAATTCAAATTTACAAAGATTGTTAACCTGTTACTGAATTAATGAACTTTTAAAAGCACCGATACTGCTAATTTTTATGACATGCGAAATTCGGTTTCGATTCCACCTCCCAAATGTCAATAGTGGTAATTTTATAACACAATTCACAAGAAATAACATTGATATTGTGATAGTTTTTAACATAAGACCGTGGTAAAATTAATTCATAACTCAAGAATTTGTCCTCTTTTTGTTGAAATAGTGATCGTATTTAACATTCAATTTGATTTTGACAGTTAATAGAATTAAAATCGAATCTTTATAAATTAATAGAATTGACGTTCAGGAGTTGACAACATTGACTACTGAAGGGTACGTTAATACCTACTGAAAGAGTCATACAGATAAATCGTTATTGATGCTATTAGGAAATTTGAAAGGAATGGTCAAGGCGTCCTTTTATCAAATTGGTTTAGCTGTTCGGGAGATACTCATCCCTAATACTTGCCTTTGTGTACTATTACGCTTATCTCTTATGTCCTTACTTATTAACTACTAGTTGTTGTCAGCGGCTACGCCGTTCTGAACCCGTTACCACTGCTTGTATTTCTGATTCCGTTCCCGCTGCTCTATAAAAACCTCATGTAGAGTTTAAGGAACAGATAAAAAAAAGAATTACTCGAATTGGTCCAGCCGTCTTCGAGTTATGCGCTTGCCAATATATTTCGCGATTCATTTTTATATATATTATATAGAAATGGAGTTGATATTTTAGAAAAAGAAAAACATTGTTATGTATGTACAGCGGCTCCAGAAGTAAGTATTGAGGTTAATTCGTACATCCGTTGAGAATAATGAATAAATTAGATAAGGTCTACATTAAGTTGTCCTGGCACTTCTGAGGTCCTCTGTACATAACAGAACTGTCTTTATTTCGTTTTTCTATTTTTAATTAAGAATTAAATTTTTGGATTAACATTTAGAGCTCAAGTTAAAGTTATGTCATTTTAAGTCCATAATAAATTTAGTTCAATAAAAATAAAAGTGGAAATGAAACTTGTTCTACGGATTCTATCGTGGCGTTTTTTATTTACACTGATAATTGTGACCGCGGCTGCTAAAAAGCAACCGTTATATCTCCGTATCCATTAAAATGTTACTATTTAAATGTGTAACATTAACATAAACTTTTGACAGTATCAAGATATAAGTAGGTATTTCCGAGCGAGCGAAATCAGCAAAACATTTCAGTTTTAGAAGAGTGTTATCATCTGTCGGTTATCTAAATGTCAGACTAACTGACAACTGAAATCTGACAGATTTACATAACATAACATGACATAAACTCACGCCTATATCCCGGAAGGAATAGGTAGAGGTGCTAGCATAAACTAGCGAAATGTGGAATTTCGCCACTTTATGTTTAGGTCCCTATGCAATAGATGGCGAGGCTATTGTCATTTACCGGGCACTTATAATCCTGCGATACATAACTTCGAAAAACATCGAAAAGTCATTGGTGTATGCCATGGGAAAACCTGGGATCAAAGTCGAAACCTAGTCTCAGCAGTCCATTACCCATACCACTAGGCTAACGCGGTTAACTCTGACAGATTTATTTTTATATATACAACTTAGGTGGCAGACAAACATACACACGTCTATAGGTCACGAACAGTTGCTGACCCTGACGGTACCTTCTAATCCCCTACTTAAAGAACCCCATATTGTAAGTTTGAATTTCAATATATTTTTTAGCACAGGCAGAATCGACGGTGACATTTGATTGCGTCCTTCGTTTCGATAAGGTGAGCAATTTTGAACTTGTCTGTATCAATATAACTATGGGGTTTCGGTCTACAGGAATAATTTTTTACGGATCCTCACCAAACTTAGCGCACGTGTTCTTTGATTTACAGCCCAACTTTTGTCGAGAGTTTTTTGATGGGGATAACAATGGAGAGTGCTCCCACCCTACCCGATAGATCTTATTGATTTATGACTGGAACATCAAGATCATGGTTTTTCACAGGTTGGAGTTACAAAAGAACCACGAGACCACTCACCACAGGAGTAATAGATGTATTCTATTCGTAACGGTGTACCCGAAGTTTTTGAAAAAGATATGAAAATATCTAACAGACGTGAACCTTTGAAACTGCCGTAAGGCGAAACCGGTTAGGTAAAATAATAAATACAGTGGAGAAGTACAAGAGTGTTATCAATAATGTACAACTATAAGTTCCACCAAGTGCCGCTGGTCCGGATTATAGACTGGCTATACACAATATTTCCCAAGCAACTATTGTCCACTTTTTTTGGTTTTCTGTGGAGAACTACAAGTGTGTTATCAATAATGTATAACAATAAGTTCCACCAAGTGCCGCTGGTCCGGATTATAGACTGGCTATACACAATATTTCCCGAGGATTTATTGCCCACCTTTTTCAACAAGAGTTTTCTTTATAGTGGAGGTATTATTTTACATTAAATAAATAACAAAGCAGAGTAATATACGTGTGAAAGAGATACAAATACAGACACACTATAATGCCGGAAAAAACGATGAGAAAAGAACATTTTTATATTCAACTCCATGACTGCGGTTGCAGATGCGTAGAGATGTTGCGTCTTTGGCAGTATTTTACCGTCTCTACCATAGTGAATGTTCTGATAAGCTCTTCCAATTAATCCCACCCTACCCTTTCCTACACAGGACAACACGTGATCAGTGCTTAGATATCACCCGCATACGGTGCCGAATATTCCATCAAGAACTAAGCGTTTCGGTGAGTCTTTCCTCTGCCGCACCATTAAGTCTTGGAATTCCTTACCGGTGCACGTGTTTCTTTCTTCCTACAGTCCCGGGTCCTTTAAGCGGGGCGTGAAAAAGCACCTGATGAGGCCGTCAAGCTGAGCGCCACCATTGTAGCACTGTACATGTTTGCAATGATGACCCTCTTTTATGAGACTTTGCCTTCAGTATATCATCAGGCGAGGTGAAGTAAAATTGACGTGCCATGAATAAAATAAACAAGCCATATTTCAAAAACAATACTTGTAAGAACACGTACACGCTCACACGTACCCTTAAATTACTTCCTTAATGGTTTGAGGAGACGTAAATAATATGAGATTGGTAGCAAAATCAGCTTCAGTAATGATAAGTACTGTGTCTGGCGCCGTCCGTCTGGTATGTGTGGTCATTTTAATAACTCTCCTATACGGAGATATCTCCTATCTCCTATATTGACATTTATGATAAAGGTATGATTTCGTAGCCGACAGCACGACAGCTACAGACGAATGCAGCAGATACAGCGTACCATGAATACGTTTAAATTAGAAAATATTTTTTATTGTTGTAATTCCTTGGCGCTAATCAATGAGGCCTTTATTCATATCGAAGTTTAACAAGAAATGTATGTGAAATAATGTAAATGTGTAGATATAGACAAATCAACGGGTTGAGGGACAAACATTATTTTATTTTCAAGAACAATTTGTTCGTTTGAATGACGTGTCATGCATAACTTGTTAAACATTGTTACGGATAAAGGGCACCAATTTTGAGAAGCCACAATGTTTAATACATTGTTCAAAATTCTTATTTAATATAAATCACTGTACGCTGTATCTACTACTGCGGTCTGCGGTCGGCTACAGAATGATACCTTAACCCTTACAATATTTTCTAACGATTCTAATGTTAAAGTCTATTTTGCTGTATTCCACTTTCCTTGTGTATTTTAAATCTTATTTTGAACTTCCTGATGCTTACTGCTTTGTGCGCGTGAAATTTTATCCCGTTCCTGCTATTCTCGGGATAAAAACCTTATTAAAGAGCTCGTCCCGTGGGTGCAGTAAAACGCAACTAAGCAATAGGGATATTTTCTATCCAAAAGTAAACATACCGCTCATGATAAAGTGCCCGCTGGACGCGATTGAGCCAACTCTATTATGCGGGACTGTAAATAACATTGCGGGTGCTAATACCGACTTTAAAAGGGATTGAAAAGGCAGTACTCGCTCAGCCAGATAAACTGATATCCAGATAAGGGTGGCTGAGATAGACTGGATGTGGAAGATGGAAGATCAAGCGGAGTGGGAGAGGTCTATGTCAAGTAGTGGACTGCTTTGGGCTAATTGAATGAATAAGTAGTTTGAAGAGGTAGGTACCTCTTCATCATTCATCATTTCAGACATAGGATGTCCACTCCTGAACATAGGCCTCCCCCATTCTATCTCGTAAGGGTCCGTCCCACACCTCACCTACCAGTACGCAGTCTCCATTCGAGAACCTTTCGGCTGCCATATGTTGTTCTTCCTACGTACCCACTGACACTTCAGCTTGCTAACCCTGTTTGCAGACGTGAATATATGAAAATGTTAGCTATTCTATAATGTATTACGGATGTAAAACCGCGTACGGATAAAAAAACCGCGGTAGCCTAGTGGTATGAGTAATGGACTGCTGAGACGAGGTCTCGGGTTCGATCCCAGGTTTACCATGGCACACACCAATGACTGCGATGCTTTTCGAAGTTATGTGTGTATTTATCGCAGGTTTATAAGTGCCCGGCTAGTGGCAATAGGCTCGCCACCTATTAGATTGGGACCTAAATATAAACTGCCGAAATGTGGGTGCTAGAACCTCTGCCTACCCCTTCGGGGATATAGGCGTGATATTATAAAAAAAAATATTACGGATGTTTTCTCAATATTCTGGTAACCAATTGCGAGTAATTCCTGCAATAGCACTTACGGGAGGTAACGTCTGGTACACATTCGATTATAACTATCTTTTCACTTATATCACTACAATTTTTACAAAGCGAAACGAAATTACAACAACTACCAATGAACATATCAAATAAGTCTTTAGAAGATGCTTACAGAGAACTCATTTATATTCAAAATTTACAAACATTTTGTCGGCAGTCAGAAATGGTAAGCCGTTTAACATTTTAGCTGAGAATATTGTATGTTAACATATGTTGTAAAATTAGATATTTAAATTAGGAAAATTTGTAGGCCTGTTTGTTTTACTAAATGAGTTATTTGAACTGAGTTACTGAACGAAATTTGAATTTTAATATGGTTTTATTTATGGTTTAAGGTTTTAACTTCAAGGATGAAAGAGAACAGGTTTAATCTGATCATTAATCAGTACTGCTACCGCGTAGCCAGAAGCATCCAGGAGGTGTCATCATCTTTAAAAAGTTATAAGCCTTTAAAAAGTAGCAAACTGCAGGAAACCTAGGCAGAAAATACCACTAGATCCAGGAGGTGTCATCATCTTTAAAAAGTTATAAGCCTTTAAAAAGTCGCAAACTGCAGGAAACCTAGGCAGAAAATACCACTAGAGTTATATATGTCTTGCTTTTGTTTGGGTAGGGACCAAGAATGTGTTCGATTTTCAAATATTCATTAAAATTTCTACCTGCCCTTGTCCAAGTGAGATCTTTAGGAATAGTACATTCAATAAAAAAGAATTTCGTATTAAATTATAAATTATTATATATTTATTTGTTTTATTTGATAAGTAATTTATATACAGAATATTAATGACTATATACAAAATATTTACACACCTATACTAATTATAATATAAAAACAGAAATAAAATATAAAAGGTAGAGAGACTGCAACTTTAGGCATCAAAATATTCCTCCCCATCAATGTCTACCATTAAGCTCTTATATTTGTTTATAATTACAAAAAAAATACAAAAAAACTACCATATTGCAAGACACATAATTGCTTTTACTTATGTATTACGTATATATGAGATCTTTGAACTCTCTGAACTAATGAGATCTTCGTCAATGAATTGCAGACTGTGTATTTAAGAAATGCATAGACAACAAAGATTTGGAATCTTGACGTGAACCTGTGTCTTCGTAAAATTAGTTTTATTTTACTACTAGCTGTTGCCCGTGGCTCTGCAGGTGTGGACTTTTGGTACCGTTCCCTTTGCTCCATAAATTCGTAGAATTTAAGGAACAAATTGAAAAGAATTACTCGAATTGGTCCAGCCGTCTTCTAGTTTTGCGCTCAGCTACATATTTCACGAATCAATTTTATTTATATAGATAGATAAAATGACTATATTAAGTTTATAATATTTATTATTCTAGGACATGTTACATAGCACTATCCTAACACAAGTTAAGCATCAAGTAATAATGTGTAAATACATAAACTCTGTCGTAGATAGATACAAGTACCTATCATACAAAAATACGTAGGTTAATGCAGATATCCATCATATTTATTAAATATGTGTACTAAACGGGAATTGGACCCGCATCTTGCGGCGTGTTGCGTAGCAGCCGGATTCGGCCTTAAAGTTTTGATGATAATAATATACAATAAATAAATATTCTAGAACAATCTACACAACGCCATCTAGATCCATGGAAAGAATAGTTTAACTAGCTTGTGCTATGGGTTCTAGAATGCGGATAGACATACTTAGATACTTTTTTTGTAAATACATACATATATATTATACATAGAATGCATAGAAACACCCAGACCAATGCAAATATTCATATTCATACACACAAATATTTGATATTCTATTTATAAGAAAACATTATATTGAGTGTATATGTTTATAATTTGAAATTGTAAGTATAAAACATACCCCATATTTGCAAAATATACTTCGTCTGTAAGAATGCCTTGGGCGAATACATGTTCATTACGATTTAATGCAAAATGCTTTAGATGTAATATGTCTAACATGAACGAAATTGAATTAAATTTGAAATTGAATGCTAACGTTATTTGAAATGGTAAAATCGTTACCGTGTTACCGATTTCCTTAACCTGTTTTCGAGTAAACTTTGTAGGCTTTTAATAAAGAACATTATGCAGGAAATGTGTATGCAGAACCGCGGACAATAGCTTAAGTTAGATAAGTAACATAATACTGATATTTTATTTTTATTTTCCAACAGAAACTTATATTCTAATACAGGTTATTCATTGATCAAAAATAGCAAAATATTTTATACAGTGAAACGTCTGTGTCTGAACTAGATAACTCAATACCCGTGTTTCAGACAGCAGCTCATTTATATAAGTATTTCAAAATATCAACATAACAATAATACTCTCAAATAAAATCAAGATCAGATTAAACTTATACCTAAATTAACCAATTAAAATGTAATTTATATAAATATTTCAAAACATCAACATAACATAATACCTACTCTCAAATAAAATCGAGATCAGATTAAACTTATACCTAAATAAACCAATTAAAATGAAATCAATATCAAATTAAATCAGTTAATGATATTTCTTTTAAATAGAGTAGCTAAAGGGGACTGTAAGTGCTTTGACTTTAATCCATAAAGTTATACTTAGAGGTTCAAAGTGTGCGAGTGACATACGTATCTTTACACAAAACCTAGGCGTGAGAAAGCTATAGAATATACGAACCGTGTAACGTTTTTTAGTAATCCATTAAAAACTTTGACATAAATAGTATTGCAGTGACGTCAATGTAACTTTTAAACTATCGCGGCGTTTACTCATAGTGTTTATAATGTTTGGAACTTCACGCGATATATTTTTGAACACTTACTTTTGCCGACATTTCGGGTGCGTTGTAGCACCCGTGGTCACGACTTGACTGGCCTGCGAGCGTCGCGCGGTGTGCAGGAAACATTTTTTGTCTGCCTACCCTCCATTACTTTCATATTGAATGTAAGGCTGGCGACACACCACACTCACTATGTCAGTTTTAGACGGCATCTGCGGCACTGTGTTTTTGGGTTTCACTATTTTATATAAGTTGTTCAAAAATATATCGCGTGAAGCCCCGAACGTTATAAGCACTATGAGTGACGTCAATGTTTCTACACAAAAAGTCATAAGTTGCTGCCACTGACATTTAAAATTCGGTTATGAGGGAGTCTGTGGATCTATTTACGGCAGTAATATTAATATCTAGGTATGCTTCATTCTATATTAGGATATTCTGTTTATAGATTTTATCCGTCTGATACTCTCCAAGACCTTAATTGGTAGTGCTTGTGCGACTAAGCACGTAATTAATTTCCTTGTGATTTACACCGAATAGCAAGAAATCGGGTCCGGTTTTTCCAAATTTATTTAACTGCAACATTTACGGTTAGAAATTTATTTTCGGAATACCCATTTGTTACAAAGTGCCCGATTAGTGGCAATAGGCTCGCCCTCTATTACATGGGACCGAAAATCATAGTCGGCGAAGAGCATATGTATGTATGTATGTATGTATGTATGTATGTAGATTTTATCTATAGCTTGTAAATCAAGCACTCCCTACTTTTCTCTGTTCTTTACGACCTGTGTGGACCCCTTCGCTCAAAGATGTTTTATGACCAGGATAAGATGAACACAGCTGAAGCCAAAAGTAGTTTACAGTTACTTCCTGAATACGTTATAGGAACGTGGAGGTTAGATGCGAATCGTATTCAGGATGAGTTTACAAGTGGACCAAAAAGATGAAGAGTTTATTGTCGAAGGCTTCTCAGGCTAGCGCGACGTTTCGAAGAATATACACTGACGGACTCATAAACTGCATCAAAGTAATAGACGACTTTGAAATAAATATTTTAACCAAGTATGCATACTTTCTATACAGATTTTAATTGAAACCTCTAGATTGGTTCGTGAACTTTAAAACAGCGTAGGGTCATATCTTTAAGTTTAAGTTTATGTACTGGAAAGGACCTTAAGACTTTTTTTGAAGAAAAAACAGAAATTTAAGAAAAATTGGTTTAATTAAAAAATTGGTTTTAACAATAGACACAAACTTTATGCAAGCGTTTATTTGTGTTTTAATAAGGTGTATTACCCCCACGTGCCCTTATTACGGATTCTAATCGGTTCCGCATAGATTTTATAAGGGTTTTTAAAAGATCTTGCGGAATATTGTCCCATTCTTCTGAAAGTGCTGTTCTTAGTGCTGCCACTGTCGTGGGCGAAGGGTTTCTCGCATATACAGCTCTTTTTAAATTGTCCCAAACATGCTCGATGGGATTAAGATCCGGGCTGCGTGCTGGCCAATTCATTGTACGTATCCCAACCTCTTCGCAATAATGTTGAACTTGTGCAGCTGCATGCGGCCGGGCATTATCCTGCATTAAAGTAAAATTTTCGCCTATGAATCCCATGTAAGGCACCACGTGATCTTCTAATATCTCTGTTATGTAGCGATGTGCTGTCAAACCCCCTCTATTACCGGTTTGACGGACCATGTCTATGAACACAAGTTCTGTTCGCCCGTTCATCGATATGCCACCCCAGACCATACATGAACCGCCTCCAAAAGGAACACGCTCCTCAATGCAACTTTGAGCATATCGCTCCCCACGTCGACGATAGACTCTTCTGCGACCATCTGCACCATATAAACATGTCCTACACTCGTCCGTGAACAATACAGAGGCCCACTGCTCTTCTGTCCAATTCAGGTGATGACGCGCAAATCTTAAGCGAGCTTGTCCGTGAGCTGTAGACAACTTTGGACCATTTGCTGGTCTAAAAGGGGTGATATCCGCTTCCTTTAACCTTCTTCTTATTGTTCGTGCACACACGTTTACTCCACGCACTTCATTAAGCTCGGTTTTGATGTTAACTGACGTGAGGAAACGATTTCGCAGGGAAGTTATAACAATAAATCGGTCATCACAACCTGTGGTTGCTCGAGTTCTGCCTGTACCACGTCTCCTCCTGTAAGAACCTGTCTCTACAAACCTTCTGTATATTCTAGAAACCGTAGACTGGTTTAAATTTAAATTTCTACCAATCGTTCGTTGATCCAAGCCCTCCCGCACCAATGCTACAATTTTTGCCGCTTGTTCGGACGAAGTATCCATATTATGGTTCAAAAACTCTCGATGTGTTAAAAAACTAACCCAACAATTATGCTGGTAACAATAATTCAATTGACAAAACAAAAAAAAATCAATGAGAATCAATTTAAAACTTTGCTATAAATAACACGCAAATCTGATACTACAAGTAAATTTTCTTTTCCCGGCTATATTCATTTGTTTTACTGCAGTTCTATTTTTAAATTTTTTTTTTTTTTAAGATTAAGAGCCAGTCTTTCCATATTTATATAATTTAATCTAAAAAGTTTGCATACTTATTATAAAAAATCCTTTTAGAGTAAACCTGAACTTTGATGCAGTTTATGAGTCCGTCAGTGTACTTTTAAATTTGAAAGATTTGTGAGGTCTATACATATAAATGATTTTGAATTTTGAATATTTTTTAAGAACGTGACTGTGATCACTCATCATTCTCTGAGTCTATTCCCAACTTAGTTGAGGTTGGATTTCTAGTCTAGTCAAGCGGGGCGTGAAAAAGCATCTGATGAGGCCATCAAGCTGAGCGCCACCATAGCATCACTGTACGTGTTTGCAGTGGTGACCCTCTTTTATGAGACTTTGCCTTTAGCTTATCATCAGGCGAGGAGAAGTCAAATTGACGTGCCATAATTAAAAAAAAACTAAAAAAGCACTATGATGCGGCTAAGCTTCGATATTTTCCGTGAATTGACTGCCATCGGACTTTCGGACCTCCACAACTAAAATGGCGATATCGAAGTTCTGTAGAGTCGGACTTTTGAGTATTTATCGTGTTCATTACCGCCACGCCATTCACAGAACTCGGTTTTTTCTCAATTTTCCGAGAAGGGACGGCCATCTCATTTCCATAATCTGCCGTATCCTATAATTAGCTGTCGAACTCGTTTGGGCTGCAATGACTGTCATAACTAAGATCATTGGCTTTACGTGCTCTTTAAGACTCAGAAGGGTCTCAACGTGGTAAAAATGGTCATTGCTGACCATTATAACCATGTTATGACTCGTCCCTAGTACCTACTGATCTGTCTAGTATAACTTAACCTTGCGATGTGTTAACTTACTGAGCCACCACTTACCATGGGCTCCATTCAGTGTTCGATTGCGATTGGCGTGTTACACGGGCACACAGGTTCACACGTTCACAGTAATCAGTTGCCTATCGTAATGCTCCGTTCTTCCGATACCTTTACTTTACGGACTTTTTAGTTTTTCGGTCTCAAAATGGGCCTTTTTAATCAATTTAGAGTATTTAACCATGCCAGTCTGATAGAAAAAAAAACAATATAACTACTTAATTCAATCTCGCTTCTGTTACAACAAAGTATAAAGAACTGATTGACGAGGAATATCCCACTAATTTATGAAGTAGGTATAATTGGCTCTTACAGAGGCGAATATTATTTCTAAGCCGAGTTCAGTAATTACAAGCCTCTGAGATTAGCAACACGATACACGTCTCTGTAATAAAGCCATGTTCGACAATCAAGTTACTTGTGTTTTAGTGTTTTATTCGCTCTTTTTTCTTACGAGTACTATGTTACTGTAGAATATAAGATACTAAAGTAGCCGTTATATGAGGGAAATCTATTAAAAAAATATTTTGGGAGATATGGATACACTACTACACAATTTAACTAACACAGTGATGACAATACTAGCAGTAAAATATTGCTAATTGCCACAAAAAGTAATTCCAAACTGCATACCTCAAAGCAAGTAAAAAGAGTTTTTACAGGAGAAGATACGAGTATGCTTTTGTGTGTGCAATATTCCGCAAATAAGAAGACAAAACAACGTGTTTCACCACTATACGAGGTATCTATAGGAGTGCTACAGACCGAGGTACTAAAAATATCTCGTGTAGGGGCAAACTACGTGTCGAGATTTGTAATTCACACGAGGTAATTAATGAATAAATTACGCACCGTTTTGAGTAATACCAGCGTCAGCACCGTTGCTCCCGGTCTTGTCAGGGTGGTACGTATTAGCTGCATTTGTGGTCAAAACGATGTGTAGTTGCGGGGTTAATAAGCGGATTAGGGCGCAGGTTAAGGGACGAAACTGGTGACTCTCACTTCTCGTACCTAGGGCAAAGTAAGACATTGCTTCCACCGGGCAATGCCGCCATTGTGATAGGTACCTTAGTACAATAAGAAGCGGGTTAATAGATTAGACGTAATATAATAATTATGTAATATGGAAGTGCAATAATTTGAGTTTAATAAATGCATATAAAATAAAATTTAAAAAATAGGTCCTATTGCATTTACTGAAAATAAAAAATAATATTATTATTAATTTTTGAACACGGAATGGTCAAAAATGGAAGATGACAATCACGATTATCGAATTCTTTTGATTGCATTGATGTAGAAGATTTATTTTTTTTACAGCAAACCGTTTTGAGTATTTAAAATGAATTTCAATTTGATACCTCCAGACTTTTTGGAGATAAAGGTCTTAACAGACAGACGGGCAACGTAGTGATCTTATAAGGGTTTCGTTTTCTTTTCCTGTTGAGATAGTTTTTTTATAACTGTGAACGAATTTGATGTAATTCTAATATTTTACGAGTATATTTATTTTTAGACTATTTCCACTGTGACTATTCACCAGGTTTGCCTTCATTGAGGGTGATTCGTAAAATAGAAAACATATAAAAAATAAATGCGTAAAGAGCGTAATAAAATACTAAATAAAGTATTTGAAGAAAAAAAACCAAGGTAGCCTATTAGTGTGGGTAATGACCTGCTGAGACGAGGTCTCGAGTTCGATCCCAGGTTTACCATGGCATACATCAATGACTTTTCAATACTTTTCGAAGTTATGTGTTCACAGGTTTTAAGTGTCCTGTTAATGGCAATAGGCTCGCCACCATTGGGACCTAAATATAAACTGGCGAAATATGGGTGCTAGCACCTCTGCCTACCCCTTCGGGGATAAAGGCCTGAGTTTATGTTTGAAGTTTTATAGGCGGGCTATCGAAAACGGGGAAAAACGCAGCTGATTGAAGACTTAACCCAATAATTCGCTCCATTATTCAGGTGAAGGCTATATGCAGTTGAGTCTTTAACTCCATTTGAAAGCTCCGGCTTGAATCTTTCATGCTGTCGTACGGCCACAAGCCCTTCACGTAATTGAGTTGTCATCGCAACCTGAATCGCATAGCGCCTAGCTGCACGTATAAATTAATTAATGATTGAATCATTTGATGACACAGTTACCCATAAATTTGGAAAATGATGAAATATATAATATTATTTTATCGATCATGTTACACTATCGGTGAGACCTTGCCTGAGCCAGATAATCTATGACAGGTTACCTGGCTCAGTGGACTGGTCAGTTAATTTATGACAGATTAACTGGTTTACTGGTCTTATTTCTTCATGCAATATCACAGATAACCACGTAATGTCTATCTATACGATACTAATTTATCTCAATCCATATCAATCCATGCTAATCAATAATTGCTCTACAGTTAAACCCTAATTTTTTTGGGTCTCGTTTGACAACTATCTCACCTGGGTGAGATGGAGAGATGGTAAAATAAAACTTTCTAAGGACGATTAAAAGTTTTCAACGAATTAAAAAGTCACCTTAAGCTGAGTCCACATTTGTCACACGAACAACTGTTGATGTTAAACGTGGACGGACCAACTAGTGGCCGTATCAGCACAAGCTAGAGTTAACATGCAACGAGTCGATCGATGGTTTCTAGTAAGCTCCACTAACAGGCAGCTAAATACGTGCACATTACCGTACTGACACGTGTTAATGACACGATCACGATAAATTTAGCTTATAATCACATCAAAAGAGGGATGCAGTTAATATTGCGACAATACAAACATAAATAAAATACCAAAAAGCAAATTTATTGTACAAAAGTATTTATGCATTGTTAATACTGTTGTGTCATAAATGCAAACTGTCTAAGTATTATAGATTTTCGCACAAAATAAAAAAAAAAAAAAGTAGTTACTAATTTAAAAAGCTTACATAATGTAGTATTTACGCAGTTAGAGTTGAGTTACCTGTAACAAAAATATGTTGTATTATTTAAAAAACCCCATACATATCTGTTTTTATCTTATTCTACTTCGCCATAAACGGAGTAAATAAATAGTTAGTCAGTTTTTCTACAACAGTTATTCTTATATAATAAATTTCACAGGTATTAGACCGTAAGATAATGATACAAATTTTCTGGTCATACGTTACTGGAAGGTGATTATACAGAGGTCAATCACCTTATGATAGTGATGATGTCGAACATCATAGTGCCAGTGATGACGACCCAAGCGCATGATCCCACAAAGTCGTATTTTTTTTGTTAGACGATATCACAGCATTTGGTTTTCGAAAAGTACATGATACGATATGTGAGAATTGGTGGTGTCATACTTGGAAATTTATCGTACAATTGTATTTTGATAAATAAGTTTTTCTAGTATAGTACCTTTTCCCCTATTAGGGCAAGTTCCAAGTACCAGAAATCAAATGCCATACCTGTCCTCAAGCAAAAGGAAATTACTGCTTTGGCAGCGCAGTATACGCGATCGCACTTGGGCAGCCTAGCATTCGTCGCCATCTTGAAACAAATGACTTGGAAATTTGTGTCATTATCTTACGTTCTATTCTGTTGAGCAGCTACGAACTGCTACGCCGTAGCCGGAATCCGTAGCTACGTATATGCTACAGTACTGTTGTAGCAGATTAACTGTTTTTTACAGATAAATATACACTGCTGGAATCCGTTGCAATGTGCTACATTGTTGTGATAATTAACTACTTTTAAGAAGTATTTTAGTTTAATTACTGCACAATTGTGGAAATAAAATTAAATAGTCATTTATGTCAAAATTTATTACTTCTGCAGCAGTGAATTGGCTTAAGCTTGTTTTACGATTTAATTTACGCTCATTTATAGTACTGTAAGTAATAATAGCAGTTTAGTGCTCTTGGTATTTATAGGGTAGGGTAATACTCTTCTACAACTTAGATACCTACACACCGACACTATTATTAAGATATTATCATTATTATTTTATTTGTGTGTTTTATAAGTTATTAGTGCGTAGAAACGTATCGAGAGAGGATGTAATAAGCCTTTGCGAAGAGTGAAACCTATGTTCGGGCCCTCTCCGCGTTAGCTGCGCTGCCGTGAAATAAATTACTACACCACGATGGCAACTCAAAACCAATTTTGTCACTTTGATAGGAGTGGAACTGTCGTCGACTCGGCAGAAGAAGAATCTATCAGCACGTATCTTGGATCGCGAGGAAAACGAGGCCATGGTGGGTGCAGTTCGTTTTGATGGTTGATTTGGTTATAAGCTCATCCTCTACCATTGCACCCCGGGTTATCCTGAAAAGATAGCTGAAAAACGTGTATAACGCGTATAGTAAGTACTTAGAGAACATTTTAGGTTCATAACTCGTGTCTATACAAGATAACTATCGTGGGACAAGGGTAGTGTGGTTCTAACCCTTGTCCCGCAAGCTTATCGTAATAATAATCCCTCTTGAGACTTAAAAAGTAAAATTACATACCCTAAACTTTTATAAACTACTTATAATACATTTAGATAACATCACATCTATCAAAGAACGGTAAAAGGAATCATGATCGATTTAAAAAAGGAAAAAAGTGAATGTCTAGACAGGGTTTGCGACCAGTCTCTTATAGGGAGAAAGTTATGACTACCTGAGCTATTAGTAAAAGTAAGCATATTACTGCTTCAAAACTTCATTAAAAAATAACGATTTTAATTATTACAATCTAAAGCTGGAGTCAATGAATCTCTTCCAAAATAAATTTTCACACACATTAGTGGAAATACAAAGCTAAAATACAAAAAGGTAGTACCATCTTCTAATGGGGCATTATTCTTCTTGACAATGAGTTTCAAACGCAGTCGTAATATCAGTAGATGGTTGATTTAAATTGGTTAACGTAGAAAATAGAATTGGACCACTACCATAAACCTAACATAAACATAACAACTAACTAAAGTTCGTAAAAAATAATTAAATATCCTTTTGAATTAAATTATAAATATTAAAAATAAATTATATATGTATAAATTTCTTCGTTCTGACTTTCGATAAGCTGCTACTGTATATGGTGTTGAACGTGTTTATGGTATGAAATATCACAACCGTTCAATAGGGTATTGGACAGTAATCAGATTACAATCTTTAATGTACTTAGATTAAATCAATAATTTTACGTTTATTTTTCGAAAAATATTGTGATACAATTCATGTAATAAATTTCAAATGTAGAAACAAAATTTTGTAATTTTCAATATTTTTAATCGATACCAAAGCATGTATTACCCTGTTTGACCTGATATGTGCGCAATCATTGACTGCAACACAACGCGTTCTTGCGCATATATTTTTTTACAAGAAAGATGTATGTATGTAGGAGATCGTTGACGTCACGCGCTCTCAGTTGACTCTGTTGTTGGCAATCAGAATAAGTGTTTTGTAGAGAGGAAACACTACGCCAGTGAAGTAGCCAGAAAAGGTATTACGCACAAAGAAATATATTGAAATACTTTTTTAACGAATCATATTATATTTCCATTGGCCGTGTTTGTTTGAAACCGCAGGCATTTTGAACGTATCTCCCTTTGCATGAATAAATGTAATTTGCTGGCGTTGTTTATTTGAAAAACATTTGCGGGTGTTTTCTTTCTAAAACGGCTGAAACGATGTATGTAAAAGAATTTCTTAGAATTGGCACAGTAGAGAGTAAAACTTTGTATGTATAATATTTAAATATGTATGATGATATAGAAGTGATAAGGTCATTGGACTACAGAACTTATAAGAGCCCAGTTGCTTTATGTAATAACGAAGATAGACATGAACAGCGACTCAAACTGAATTGGGAAAAGGATCAGACATTGAAGGTCATTAAACTAAGTAGTGACCATTTTCATCCTCCATTCACTCTGTAGCGTTCCTGAAGATGCCTCGTGTAGATGCGAAATACGGTTCGAGGTTAGTTCTTCGCACTTGCGAAATACGCCACACATGAAATCATATCTCCTTGGAAGTCTTTTCACTTGGAATGTGGGGTGTAGTCTAGCATTCTTTTCTATGACAAATAGTAATATTAATGTACTATTGCTATCGTCCGGGCTGTTAAACCGAGGAAGAGTAGTCGGTTTACGACTACCATCTGATCGTCGATATTCGTCGATATATTAATCAAAATATTTTATAATTATTTTGATTAATATCCATAATATAATATTGTTATAATATCACGCCTATATCCCCAAAGGGGTAGGCAGAGGTGCTAGCACCCACATTTCGCCAGTTTATATTTAGGTCCCAATGTAATAGGTGGCGAGCCTATTGCCATTAACCGGGCACTTACAAACCTGCGATAAATACACACATAACTTCGAAAAGCATCGTAGTCATTGGTGTGTGCCATGGTAAACCTGGGATCGAACCCGAGACCTCGTCTCAGCAGTCCATTACCCATACCACTAGGCTACCGCGGTCTTCCATATCGGTAATATCCATAGCCATTATTATTTATTCCGCTCTATGAAACTACGACCAACGAATTACCACTTTTAGGGCGTCAACAATCGTAATACTGACCTGCCTTACTATTACGACTTTGCTGACTCGGGTTGTATATTCAGTCAGATCGGCAGAATGCAGATAAACAAGGTGTTGATTTTTTTTGTTACAATGGCCCATTTACATCCTGCCATTACGGTGTGCAAATATTTCAGTGATTTGCATTAAAGTGCTATCGTCTTACAGCATGCATGTACCCAATCATTATCCATTTATTTATTTATTATTACAATTACATTATTATTTATTTATTATTACACTTATTTATTATTAGAAAATATTATCACTTTTATACTTACGACGGTGCTCAATAGATAGCGATTTAGTAAATTTCGATAGCTCCAGGTTTGATTGTTTCGCTAAATAAGAAAGGCAAAGTTTAGATTGGTTTTGTTATTTATGATATTACTTCGAAACGATATCGATACTTAATTAAGTATTGAACATAAGTATATCTTCTTAACTTGTGAATAAAGTTGAAAGTTTAATTTGCACGTAACTTTCTTTAAGCAAATAATATTCTTGGAATGATATTAATTATCCTTGTGTTTAAACTTGATCATATCCGAGGTCACCTTGAGTTCTGCGTTTATTTTTTCCACGCTAACAACGACGTGGCTGAATTACGATATTTTGCACGAAGCGACTGCCATCTGATATCTACAACCTATTAACTAGATCAAAAGGGCTACAACTACACATAAATAGTTACCATAGGTGTTCATATGACAACCAGGGAAGACGGTATCGTATGATGACGTGCTCCTCAAAGTATTCCCATGAAATTGGCTGAGTTAAGTTGCTAAAATATTTTCACGTCTGTAAGATGTGAACTCTAGACTTTTCGATCGTGAAGGCGTCTCTTTAACCACTAAGCTACTGAAATCTGATACTCAAACTGGCAGGTGCACAGTAAATAACTTTATATGAAAACCCGTTCCATAACAGGTATTAACTCGTGTGGAAATGTCTCGCTGTCTTTTATGACTTCATGCTTCCCTTATCATGCTTCACTTGACGATGTACTTCCGATTCATGAAGTAGTTCTACGTATTTTATCATTTATTTTATCAGAACGAGAAGCCGGTGATACCCAGGTGAAATATAAAGTATGGAAATGTGTGTTTAGTATTATTTATTTAAGGTAATTTTTTTTATTTACGGCACGTCAATTCGACTTCACCTCGCCTGATGTTAAGGTGAAGGCGAAGTCTCATGAAAGAGGGTCACCATTGCAAACACTTTCAGTGCTATAATGGTGGCGCTCAGCTTGACAGCCTTATCAGATGCTTTTTCACGCTCCGCTTAAACCCGGACTGGACCCGGGACTGTAGGAAGAAGGAAACACGTGCGCCGCTAAGGAATTCCAGGACTTAATGGTGCGGCAGAGAAAAGACTCAGTGATTTCGTGAAGATATATTATACGACAATCTTACAATGTATGATTTTTGGTTGACATGAACGTTTATACAGGATGTTAGAGGAACGAACCCGAAAACGAAAACAAAGGATAGTACTGAACATTTTATCAAAACTGGGCTACTTTATTATTTGATAAATATAAATAATAAATAATGGTTCCTTTTTGGTAAATACAGTGGACTCCAGAAGTGCCTGGACATTATAAAAAAATATTGAAATAAGTAGTAGCTCAAATTGGTTATATTCACTATTCAATTTGACGAGGTGTTCCCCCAATACATATTTAATTGCAATTTAGTTTTTTAACTGTCTTAAAAAGAAACCCATATGATGGTTACATCAATTTGTGTTTCAGCGGATGATACGGAAAAATGTCAGCAAAATAGTATCAGTCAGATTAGTGAGGGTCAATGAATTATAAAGATTCAACAATTTCTGAAATATCAAGTCTTTGTTTTAGTTGAAAGCCTGTGAAATGAACTAATATTTGGATTGGCTTAAAGAGGTCATACACTTGGTGTTCAGTAAAGTTTGCTAAACTACTCTATTCGGTACTTAAACCAATAAAGGTACGTCTGTGCTTGTGTAAGATTAGCTGTATAATCATTCATGAGTCAAGTTTCTTAAGGAAGACACTTGAAATAGTTCAAAACATTATGATTGCCTGTAAGAGATTGCCGCAGAGCGATAAGGCCGCCAATTGTATTTACCATGTGCAAACATGTATTTGTTCTGTATCTCTTTATACTTGGTGTACAATAAAACCATATTATATTAATATTATATGTTTTAATAATTATTATTAAAACAGTCGAAACACAATGAATTGAAACAGTTTTAAAGGCAACCTGCAATTAGACTGCGATAATCAATATCGACGCGGGCGGAGCCGCGGGCAATAGCTAGTATGTAATAAAAAGGCAGGCTTATTGCGTCATTGTCGTCTTTAGAAAGAGTTTATGACGCGACAGAGAGAGAGAGAGAGAGAGAGATTTAAAAGATCCACAATATAGAATTAATAAAGCACAGAAGCGTACTCTATTACTGAATAAATAGCGATTCAAGTGTCAATTGTAAAGTTACTGAAATATAATATAGACATGATTACTGTATTAAACTTTACATGACCGAATAGGGAACAGTTAACTTGATAACATTTTAACAAACTTACAAGACGCTTCAATGTGCTTGTAAATTTGCTAAGTGTTAAGTTAACCCTCAGATCTGCAAGGGCCGGGCAATCTTGAGGGTGATGGGTGACCACCTGTCACTTCCCCATACCCGGAGAAACACCCTGGTCTCCACACACGATGGAGGCCATCTCTGAACATAGCCCCGAGTCTCATCTCTGGCAATTAAAAACCCAAAGAAATTGTGAGTTTGAGTCTGACATAACCCCTCCACCAGCGGGTGGCATCCGTAATAACTCCGCGCACGATTTTCAAATTTAAAAATCATTTATTCTGTATAGACCATTAAACGGCACTTACAAAACATTAATATCAACAATATTTTAAAAATTAGTGAGCAAATGGACCACCGCACCGATTCGAAACGCGGCCCTGGCTTGAGAAGACTCCGGCAAGAAACACAGCGGGTTTTTTTATTTTTATTAATAATAAAAGGCCATCTTAAAACCAGAGATGGGCCTGAGTCTGCCCGTGTATAAGGGACCTTTTGGGCCACTCTTCCTTCAACCCAGTATCTGAAGATCCAAAATAGTCGAGTCCAGGTAAACCAAACTTTCAAGAATTGTGACGAAAAATGTGAATAAAAATGCAGTTTTAAAATTAGTCCAGTTTCTTCATAAATTTTAATCGTATTACTTAATGGCCCACTCTCAGTCAGACCACTGACAGCTGCGGTACACCCGTGAATAAATCTTTAATAATTTTATGCATAAAGAAGGGATGGGCGGGCGTGATAAATCTTCGTTGTAAACCTTTTTTCACTGGGATTCCGTTCTTTGGCTTACATCAGCGTTTTTGATAATAAAAATTTAAATTAAGAATTGTGGTGACATTATATCGCAATCTTACCACAGGTTATCAAATGATTAAAAGCTCTTATAACAGTGTATTAGTTGGAAGATTTCCTTGAAAAACGACATTGGTGTCATTAATAATTTTGTATTTTATTAATAATTCTGCTGGACTAACTAAAAATAAATATAAACAAGTGTTGTAAATTAATCTACATAGATATTTTATTGTTAACCAAAAAAATACAAACGTATGTACACACAAATACACATTTCTCATGTTGCAGACCCTAGATTGAAAAATGTATATTTTCAATCTAAATAAAAAGGGTCACAACATCTTTTTCAGTAAACGGGCTTGAATAAAGAAAATCTGGCTCCGAGAGGAAGGCTCTTTACGAGGGCAAGGCTATATAAATAGACACTCAGTACTTCTTGTTAGAAAAATAAAAATGCAAAGAAATGTGTGTTACTTTAAAAGAGTTTATTTTATTAACTTTTCACATTATGCTGTAACTTACGCCTTAGTTATACTGAGCTTCGATGTATTCTATGAAACGACTGCTATCTGACCTCCACACATTTTCGTGATACCGAAGTTCTGTAGTTAGATAGTTTATCAGACTTTTGCGTAAAGATGACACAAATGTATACAGGTGGATGAATGACGGATGCTCTTCGAGACATGAACGGGATTTTAAAATGGTCACTCGTCTTATATCTGGGGCCCTACCATCACCCCTTTTGAACCAAGTTTTTCCCAATGCTGTGAAGAATCGAAGTGTGAAGAGTCATCGTAAGTCGCAAAGCTAAAACATTACAGTGCCCATAGCACGAAAAACTATCGAATTCGTAATGAAAAGATATCGTCAGATTGTGGTATTGCGAATGGTGGATTTTACACAAACACAGGTGCACAGTAAGCAGGCTACCAATCATAATGCCCCACTCTATCGATACGTTTACCTTACGAATTCGATAACTTTTCGAGCTAAGGGCACTGAAATCAAAGTTTATAGTAGGTTTGACCTCATCATCATGATCAGTCAAAAGACGTCCACTGCTAAACATAGGATTCCTCCATCGACTTTCAATCCGACAGGTTTGTGGGTCCGATCTGCACTTAACGGGTACCCACGACTTTGACTATGGCGTCCGTCCATCTAATGCCGCGTCTACATTTGTGTAGCTTTATACCGCGACCGTTTCAGAAGAGCGTGTCCGTCGTGTATTCAACTGCGTGATAGTTGAGCTTAAATGAAACTACCGATCGATTGGTGTGGTGGCTATGTCAGCACAACTCTAGTTTTTATGCCCATGTGCCACAATTTGTTAAGTCCACACTCAACGTCTAGTCTTGATGCCACGCTGTCCGGTCCGCTGTTCATGTCACGAATCTGGACGCACCAAAACAGGGGCGGTTCCAAGCCTCGTCTATTAGTACGTGATATCCATTCGAGAAACTTTTGGTTCTAACGGTCATCCGTTTGACCTCAGTTAAAAATTATACAACGTGTGACGTGTACACAGTATGTGAAAGTTTGACGACAATAGAATAGAATAGAATAATATTTATTTCTTAGAATATTGTAGTTACATGCTGGTATTTTTAAGCTTATTGGTCTCACATATTCTACCGTAATTCGGTGGCTGGCTGCAATCATATATTTCTAATATTAAATTTAACATGTTTTACAATTATACATTACATGATTACAATAATAATAATAATTGGCGTTACATTAATACTTATTTGCATGCTTGAATTTAGTCACTAAATTATCTGTTATAATGTCAATAGTTTTCCAACTAAGTTTAAAGAAACTTCCTCTTGATTACGCATCGTGGAAACAAGTAATAAAATGTATTCAAGTACCAACATAACCAAATCAAATCCTGGAATGACAGGCAATTCCAATTTTATTACCGTATCAAATATATCGATTATAGTTCAATCGAATGGGTTCTTAAATCGAGATTATATAATTGTTATGTATATACGATCTTGTAGTCCCGTAAAGACCATCAGATACATGCCAACTTCATCTGCAAGTCGGTACACGAGGTACAGTAGCACTAGCATGAACTCCTATCGAATTCGTAATGTAAAGGTTTCGAGAGAACGGTGCATTGTGATTGGCAATCTACCTCTTGTGAACCTGTGTGCGTGTGTAGCCCGCCAATCGCAATGCTCCGCTCTGTCGATACCTTTACATTACGAATTCGATAGTATTTCCTGCTAAGGCTACAAGTTCTGGTACAGGATGTAGTCTCAAGGCTAACGGCTGGCAGCTTTAAACAAATCGCTTCTGTAAAAGCTAAGAGATAAACCAAAGCGGAATTCCAAAGTGATGGGGTAGGGTTGACGGACTCAGTCGCGTGGCAGTATTGAACGTCATTGGTACGCAGGAAACGCGGGTTCAAATCCCACTTAGTGCAATATTTGTATTTGCATTGATCTGGGTATTTCTATATACAACTAGCAAACCCGGCGAACTCACCACCAGATGTAAAAAATGATTTTTCGCTTTTCTGTTGGAATTTTTCCTGAATTTTCTTTGCTATAAACCTCACAGAGCCCGAGACCTTTCCAACGAATGCAAAACCGTGGAAATCGGTTAGTGCGTTCTAGAGTTATAGCGTCAGGAAGGAAAACCCGACTTATTTTTATATAGTAAAGATATGAATGTACTGAAAATTTTATTTAGGATTAGTATGCTGAGTGTTCAAATCAAATTTAGGTAGAAAAAAGTGAATACTTCGACGATATTCGAACTCAATTTCCTTACAGGGGGAAGCCCCTGTGAGGGAAAGATTATGATATATTATATTATGGAAAAGTAAAACCACGTGCAGTGAATGAAACACAGCTAACACAAGAGGTTAAACACTGAAAAACTATAGGGTGAAAATGTTAGAATGTCTGAGATATTTACGTTAGGTGTAGACAAAACAAGTGTACTTTATGACCGGCGCGGATCCTATAGAGATAATTACGAGCAGACGCTAACGCTGCAGATGGTTGGGCCATAAAGTTGGCGGACTTGTGGCAAAATATTAAGTCAGTATAATATAGGTACACTATGTTTTAGATACTGTAGGAAATTTACGTGAATATCACTCATTGAAATAAAACCATTTCTGAACGAAATCTTGTTTCATTTTTAATGTGACCAAAATGTGGTTTTATTTTAAACACTATCTACGAGAACAATTTCTGTTTCATTTGAAAATAAAATATTACACGGTTTTGCACTTTCATTCTCATAATTATATTTGTTATTGACGTGACAACGTCTTATAAATTGGCTTGCCGGGTGACACTTCAAGAAACTGCGTTACGCTCCGCTCACGTTATGCGCTCACAATGAGAGCGAGTGAGAGGCACGCGTCCCTTCCACTCGGGCATGGTTAGCCCGCCTAAGAGCGAGAGAGACAGACATAAAAAGTGAAAGGCACGCGTCCTTACCACTCAAAGTCGTTGTCACGTAAAACTTTCGCCCGTATACCGACTTTACAGGCAACCAATTTTTTTTTTTGTAGTGTATTGTTATAAATTGGTTATACATTAGTTTATGAAATTTAAATCTAGATAAGCTAGATCTTGGGAAATTATATAGGCTATGTTTGGTTGGGATAACCATTAACATAGATAAAAACGTGGACAATATCTAGTACAATAAAAATATTCGAGTGCTGCAAATAACGCTGGCGTGTATGTATAAAATGAGGGTTAAAGTTTCACTTGATTTCATATTTAATTTCAACAATTATCACCATTTCTTTCTCGCTTTTTTTCTCGCTTATCTAATGGCCCTGTCCTAATTGTAAAGACTTGTCTACACGTATCGTTTTGTTCGCTGTGGGACGCGATGTCGTTCCGCCCAGCTGGAGCGAATGGAACATATTGCTTGCGTGTACTAGCTGAATGATGTACCTCGCTGTTTTAGTGTTCAACTTGATTTAAATAATGGGTGAACGAAGGGACGTTTCATGGGATGATTTCCCTCGAATGTTATGGTAATAAAACTTATTCGTTTGTTATGTGGCAACACAAAAGTTTTACGTGTGTAGTTCAATAGATTATCCTAATGATCCTGTAGGTTGTGTGATGCCCTATTAATTAATATTTATGGTACCAAGCCAAAGGTCCTGATTTTAATTTATGATTTTCCAAATAACAGAGCTCTTTTTAGTAAGATATACAAAAGCCTATAATTACTTGACCTTTATTTGTTATAGAAGCCCTAGAAAGTCTAGATACGGCTGGCTGCAATCATATATTCACTTAAACCTTGACATTTATTCAGGTCGGTCTATAAGCGTCTCACGACTTCGTTCTAGTAGTTCATACTAGAATTTAAAATTAACTGGTTATGAATAACTAAGTCAATAATTTTGTCATCTGAAGCAGAACTATAATAATAGTCATTGGCATTGGAAAAAAAAAATAAACATCCGAACTCCTTTTTTAGAAGTTTGTTAATAAAAGTTTAGTATACAATTGAATATGCTTAGTTTGCTTAAGAACTCGTATACATTTGACAGTTTTTTTAACGTGGAATACGTTGGGATATTGTCCCTACTGCCAAAACCAGTGGAGGTGATTATATCGGACTGAATCCAACTAAAACTCATTTGGTTCTTTGATTGTGGAGGTGATTTAATACAAGACGTATATCTCGCACCCGGGCAGACGTAGGACTATCTCTTTTGAGATGACCCCCTTTCACACAAATATGGGAACCACAGTGTGTACTAAAAGTACACGGTGTGTACTTTCTTTTCTCATTTCTTCTATGTTAGTTTGTTTGTTTCTTTTTTTAATGTTACAATTTTTTTTTTTATAATATCACGCCTATATCCCCGAGAGGGTAGGAAGAGGTGCTCGCACCCACATTTCGCCAGTTTTATATTTTTAGGTCCCAATGTAATAGGTGGCGAGCCTCTTGCCATCAACCGGGCACTTATAAACCTGCGATAAATACACACATAACTTCGAAAAGCATCGCAGTCATTGGTGTGTGCCATGGTAAACCTGGGATCGAACCCGAGACCTCGTCTCAGCAGTCCACCACCCATACCACTAGGCTATCGCGGCAATTTTTGTTTTTATTATTACTATATTATTACTATTAACCCTCCAAATAAATGAAGAAATAAACCAATATTCCATTGACTGGTAGATTATTATCAGCTTCAAACAAAATATACAAATAAAAACATAGCTTTATCGTATCCAAAATGATATTGACGACCATGCAAAATTCACACTTGTTCCAAATTGTTCCGAATTCAAGTTGGAACACGACAATGTTCTCAGGGACATAAATAATGTAGGTGCTTTAGTCAGCTGTGATTGTGAACCGGCAGATGGCATAACAACTCTGATGTGATGTACTGTTTTCATTATCTTTGTTGGAGACTTGTCAATTACTATCTACATAACATAACATAAACTCACGCCTATATCCCCGAAGGGGTAGGCAGAGGTGCTAGCTAATTTCGCCAGTTTATGTTTAGGTCCCAATGTAATAGGTGGCGATACTATTGCCATTAACCGGGCACTTATAAACCTGCGATAAATACACACATAACTTCGAAAAGCATCGAAAAGTCATTGGTGTGTGCCATGGTAATACTACAATTCATCTTTATACAATTATAGTACTTATTTATCCGCGTGATGAAGAAAACTCACTGACTCCCTGTCCCTCCTCTTCTACTAACTATCCCTCTGCCCTCTACAGGTCGTCAGCATGAGTGAGCTCCTGGTGTTGCAAACGTCCATGGGCTACGGTAACCACTATCCATCTACAACTAAATTGTAAAAAAAACGTCCATGAAGGACGTTGTAAGAGGCGACTAACGGAAAATACGAACGATATTTCTGCTAATGGAATGGAATGGAAGAAGGAAACTTCGAAATAAAAAATATATAATAACTAGCTGACCCGCGCGACTTCGTCTGCGTCACCCCGTTTTTGCAACATTTTTCATTCCTGCTCCGCACCTGTTAGTCGTAGCATGATGTTATATAAATATAAACCTTCCTCTTTAACCATTCTATCTATTGAAACAAACCGCATCAAAATCTGTTGCGTATTTCTAAAGATTTAAGCATACAAAGGGACAAGAAAAATAGGGACAGAAAACGCGACTTTATTTTATACTATGTAGTGATGATAGTGATGGCAGTAACCACCACACATATCCACATAGAGAAGGAAACTTGCATCAGAGTTTCGTCCATTAGTCAGGTGTATGGTTTTATAAATGAGTTTGGTTTTTACCGTGACGATTCTAGTTAGGCGTTTTATTTCTTTAAATGTTAACCAAAATTATTCATGAAGAAAACTATACCACTAGCTGGTAAAAGTAACTGGAGCCTTCAAAATAAAAGTTTCCGAACATAAAACTGTCGTCGGTTTTTGGTAAGGTTGATGACACCATAAACTACAGGGTGATCTACTTTACGCGTGTGACGTAGGCGAGAATTTTCTTTGTAATGTTGTAAAATAAAGTTACGTTGAGTGGCCAACATAGTTTAACCGACTACAAGAAATTAGTAGGTACAAAATTTAAGCTGTATATTTTTATTCTTTCCCAGTTTCTAGCTGTCATTTTTTACAAAATCATTACAGCTAGACTGACTGACACTTACTCCTAAAACATAGTATATGCAAAATTCTTTATTTTCCATTTTCCACACGACGACGTCTAGTTCAAACCATTTAGAGATAATAGTTTGAACTAGACGTCCTTATCCTATACTTAGTAAGTATTATATATGTTAACAATTAAAATAAATAAATTAAAATACTAGTTGTTGCCCGCGGCTCCGCCCGCGTTGATATTTGTCAAAATTGCATACGGAGATAGAGGTAAAAGATCATCATGTCTATCTCGTTACTCCTACCACAAATGTAATTTGATTTTGAGCGTCTCACTGGATGTCACTAAAACTACCTTAATATGTCATGGCAACGATAATTGTTAGCGATATAAGCGGCAGTCTATGGGAATTTACCGGATCTATTGAGATATATGAATATGGTATATAGCCTATGTGTTATTCTGATGTATAAGCTAAATTATTGTAAAGTTTCATGAAAATCCATTGTAGTTTTTGCGTGAAAGAGGAACAAACATCCACACATCCACACACATTCGGCTTTATAATATTTATTAGAATTTCTTTGGCATTTGCGCAACATATACAAATTTTCCTTTCATTTCTGGTAAGAACAACTACTTTCTCAGTCATAATATTTTTAATAAACCCCATCTATCTCATAGATTTTCTAGTCCCCTTTTAACCATCAGAAACAAAACATAGTTCAAATCCTCCGAAAACAACAAAGTAATTTCTGAAATAGGTACTAATTTGCCACGTCCACGTTACGTTCTGAATACAAATGAGAACGGTTTGCATTAAAATAATAAAGCTATACAAAAACCACTTAATATTACTCAGTGGAAACTTTGTAAACAATATACAGTATGAAGTTATCTCGACTTAACAACACAGTACAGTCACCTGCAATAATATGTTTACACTTTGGAACCTTGTCACAATAATAAATGACCAGTCAACACTCTAACATGAAACGGTAAAATTCGATAAGTTTAATGTTTAACAAATGCCTGAGAAGCTTACCATTCGTGATTTACCTGTTTATTTAAGACACGGCAAGAAGACTTCACCTTGTCTTATGGTAAGGTGAAGCCAAGGATTTAGGAAACAGATCATAACAAACACATACGATGTTACAATGGCGGCCCTGAGTTTGACGGTCTCATCAAATATCGATTTTTCCCGTACTTTCATTTCTTTTTCAAGCCTTACTTTTAAGGAGGTTTGAAATAGGAAGGTATATAATACTAAAATATGTGTGGTACCCGAGGGAATTTCACACTCACACTCTTCAACACTATTTTGTTGTTTCATTCACAATTATTTTTCTTCTAAGTTTGATCGTCTCTGCCTACCCCATCCAAAAAAACGTACAAGTGTATGCTGGTTAACTGTATTTATGCTACGTTTTCTATTCGTTGATAAGTTCATTTTTATATTTAGGTTTACTGCACCTCGCCTGAGAGTAAGTCCTAAGACCTCACTTATAACCTGGGGTACATTCCTATGACCTTACTTTATTCGAATCAAACCGAAAACCACTATCTCTACGTTATCAGATATTCTGCGACTACGATATTTTAAGCGTCTGACTACAGGCTGTTATCTACTATAGTATGTTGAGGTACTGTTGAACTCACAAATAAATGTGTTCTTTATGTGTATATATTGTAACGTATGTACATGTACCTTCCGTGCCGTGGGCGCGGGTTTGATTCCCGCTCAATGCAAAAAGTTGTATGTATAAATATAGCTGTTTGCACTGGTCTGGTCGTGCCTCAGAGAGCACGTTAAGCCGTCAGTCCCGGTTGCCATACAAATATCAATAGCAGTCGTCACGGGGAGTTGGAGCCCTCAAAAATCCAACCAGTCTAACTTGGAACTTCGATATCGCCATTGGTTGGTTGTGGAGGTCAGATGACACTTGCTTCACGGAAAATATCGAAGTTCAGTCGCATCACAATTATACTGGAAAGCCGACCCCAACTGAGTTGGGAAAAAGGTTCAGAGAATGATGATTATAACGTATGTACCTTACACCTACAAATTAAATATATTTGTTATTCATCCTTTAAGTTCGTGTGTATCAAACATCGTTAACCCAAGCGCCCGTCGGCCTTTTTTGGTGTTCACCGAGCAGGGGATTACGTGGGAATTCCCGAAATTACTTCCTCTCCACATAACTGATATAGTAAACGATATTTTGATATTAGCCAAGATCCCGGCAAAGAATATTGAGCTTAGCTTTGTATGTAAGTTTGGGTTGTTTCTAGGCATTTGTCTGTATAGTAATATGAATTCTTCTCTGGCTAGTGTAAACGCTTTCCCCAATTTATAGGTTCAATATTCTTTTCCATTGGTGTTTAGTGTTACCTCTGCCATTTCTTCTATCAATCTTTGAAATTAAATTCAAAGTAGAAATTAAGTACTATGGAAAATTCTCAATTTGAATATTTTCAGATCAACATCAAAAGCTAAGCCACAGTTCACTGCTGGATATTTTTATTTTATACTACGTAGGTGGCAGACAAGCACACGGCCCACCTGATGGAAAGCACATATTCATGAAAATAGTACCTTTCATGTTAAGGTCCTAGGTTGGCTGCTGCAGGAAGAACCAGGTGAAATAGGACCACCTGGGGCAGAGGGCTGTGACTGTGGTACACTTTTACAAACAGTGAATGATCTAACGGGTCCGCTGAGCTCCAATACCTGGCAAAACCCAGTACCTGAAATAGGCGACTGCGCTGTGTCGTCGACTTTTGAGGTCGGCATTTTTTTTTTTTTTTATACAACTTAGGCATACGTTCATAGGCCACGGTAGCCGCTTTCCATCAGGTGGGCCGTGTGCTTGTCTGCCACCTACGTAGTATAAAAAAAAAAAACTTAGGTCGCAGACAAGCTCGCGGTGCACCTGATGGCAAGTGGTTATCGTGACCTATGGGCGAGTGTAACACCAGAGGAATAACACTAGTGCCGCAACCCTTGTAAGAACAGAGACATTCTGTGTCGTCAGCGCAAAAGATGTAGGATAAGCCTTTGGTCTTCCCACGGACAACACTAAACCTCTCTAGTGAGCTCTGGCTACCCTACTCACCACCGAAAACACAACACAAGGTTATTAAACGGCAATAAAAGCTCTTAAACGAGCTCTTAAACGCTCAAAAACGATATAAGCTCTTAAAAAAATTGTTAAAAAAGTGTATACTTATATCCTTTGTCAACTGTCTATACTACAGTTTTCGACGGAGGTAGGACATGACGGTACCTCTTGTGCTAATTGAGCTGTCTGCCCGGGGAAGTACCACCGCCCTATAGAATACCACGGCTAATAATAAATAACCCCTGGTGTTGCAAACGTCCATAGGCCACGGTAACAACTTTCCGTCGGGCCGCGTGCTTGTCTGACACCTAAATGGTATAAAAAAAAGTTTGAACACTGTAGGCGAAACTACAGTTAAAGCTTGTTTTAGGAAATTTTCTCATGTGAAGACAACCGGTTTAGGACACTACATAGTATAAAACAAAGTCGCTTTCTCTGTCCCTATATCCCTTTGTATGCTTAAATCTTTAAAACTATGCAACAGATTTTGATGCAGTTTTTTTAATAGATAGAGTGATTGAAGAGGACGGTTTATATGTATATAACATCCTGCTACAACGAACTGGTGCGGAGCAGAAGTGTAAAATGTTGCAAAAACGGGGTGACGCAGACGAAGTTGCGCAGGTTAGCTAGTAATCTTTAAAATAATATCACCCCTACTTTACGAGAGATAATTGAACATCCTGGCCTCTCATAACATACGTATACATCACAGAACCCTTTTGTAAACTAATTTAGGTTTGGGCTCTTATGCAAACACATTACATATGCTTACCCGAAGTTATAGGTATAGGCACGAGTTGTGCGACTCAGACCAACCTTACTACCAAGCATTTCCACCAGTGGGAAGGTTACACCTAATCAGGAGTAGCCTTCCCACCACTGATGCAAGTCGGGTCACCAGTGGGAAGGTTACACCTAATCAGGAGTAGCCTTCCCGCTGCTGCAAACTAGAAAAAACCTTCTCACTGGTAGGTAGGTTGGTCTGTCTTAAAATAGTTAAATATGTCATTTAATTTATTATTATTTATTGTGCTCAAAATGCGCTCTATACGCGCGTTTTTGTGCTGTCTCTTGAGGAAAGCACGGGGCGCAACGATGGTTCTCGAGCTCATATCAATCATAGGACAGTATCAATATAATTCACGCGCATCAGAACGTTGTTTCTCTAGCGATTTAGGTTCAAAATCCGTGCCTGTAGGTATACTGTATGGTCTGCCCTATTAACTGTTTAAGTAAACTGTTTTGAAGTTTGTACAAAACTTATGGATCAATTAAAACTTATGGACGATATCAATTTTTATACTTCTGAGGAGATAGTACATTTAACAGTAATTGGAAATCTAAATGAAATAATATAAGATATTGAAGTAAGCTTTAAAAGGCGGAAAGCCCACGAGAAAATTTGAGGCAGGGAGGGGAACCCCCGACTTCATGATTTAACAGTCCTAATGGGAGTGATAGCAACATATGTGCCGAGTGCAATTGCGGAATATTGCACATATCAAATCATATCTCCTCTCTAGAAGTATTTTACTTGCTTTGAGGGGTGCGGTTTGGTATTCCTTTATATGACAATTCGTGAAATTTTTCTATTGCGATCGTTGGGCCCGTTGACAAGTGGTGGATCCACTCCCCCCCCCCCCCATTTTTTTCACACAACATACATATATATTCAGTTCTCCATATTGTCGTCAAGCGGGTACATTATCATGAGCTGCATGATTATTGTGGGAGTATAGTCGTAACCTTTAATTCTCTTCTACGATAACTATATAAAGAGAAGGGGTGACCCCATTATACTTCACCGTGAACTAACTTTAAAAAAATATATGCTCGTATCTTCTTTTACGGCATTTTTGAGTTACCATCGTGGTGTAGTAATTGGTTTCACCGTAGCGCCGCTACTCACGAAGAGGGCCCGAGCATAGGTTTCGCTCTAAGGGAAGGCTTACTACGTCCCCTCCTCTATTATACTCGTACTATAACCAGTTTCTACTTATTTTGGTTTATAGTTGATCTAGTACTAAGCATATTATATCTTTATTAAATAACTTAGACAACAATAGCGTATATTTGTTTTCGAATCCAAATTTTAGCGACACAAATTCTAAGAAAAGGTTGATTCATTTAAGTAACTGATACCCAGTATGTACCTACTGTTTGTTGTAATAAATTATTTATTCCATTAATTTAGAATACAAAACAAACAACAACGAATGCCGCCGAAATTATTACGAACGGAATTACATTTTATCCCAGATTGTGAATCCATAAATTGGGGTCACAGATCTATTTTCAAAGAGGTTAAAGGTCACAATATTCTGTTAACATGTATGTCATGAAAGAACAGACCAAAATATTCATTTGACAACAAACAGTTATACATTTGATATTCTTAACTTACGAATATGGTTCACATAATTATATTTTGTTTATAAATATTATAACATTAAGATGAAATACATTTGTAGAAGTTAGCATCTTTGAGGCATTAACCTCAAAATTTCTATGAAATAAAAATTATAGCGCGGTAGCCTAGTGGTATGGGTGGTGGACTGCTGAGACGAGGTCTCGGGTTCGATCCCAGGTTTACCATGGCACACACCAATGACTACGATGCTTTTCGAAGTTATGTGTGTATTTATTGCAGGTTTATAAGTGCCCGGTGAATGGCAATAGGCTCGCTCAGGTGGCCTCACTTTATGAGGCCAAGAGAGGAGTGTCTCAGTCATGGTTGGGAGACAGAGAGGTCGAACGGATGGCCTCAGCAATGGAGGTACCTCACCCCGCGGAGCATATAAGTCTGGACTTCACCAGCCTGGTAGACGAGGAAGATTACCAGCGCACCAACACCATCCAGGTGCGCATCTTCACGGACGGGAGCAAGATTGAGGGTCGTGTCGGCGCTGCGCTATCCATTTGGAATAGCGACGCCGAAACAAAGACCCTCAAACTTGCTCTCGCCCCCCATTGTACCGTCTACCAGGCCGAACTCCTGGCTTTATGCAAAGCGACCAGTGAGGTCCTTAGGCGCGGCGCGGCCACGACGTTCGACATCCTCAGCGACAGCAAAGCCGCTCTCCAAACGGTCGTCAACCCCCGTGCCCTCCACCCTCTGGCTGTCGAAGCCAGAGACAATATCAAGCGGGGCTTGGTCCAGAACAAGGAAATATCCCTGTTCTGGATCAAGGCCCACGTAGGGCTGGAGGGCAACGAGCGAGCGGACCAGCTCGCTAAGGAGGCGGCTTTGAGGTCGAAGACGAGGCCGAACTATGACCTGTGTCCCGTCTCATTTGTCAAGCGTGGTCTGCGTCAGATCACGCTTGACAAGTGGAACGGACGCTATAAGACGGGTACGACTGCTTCTGGTACCAAGCTTTTCTTTCCATGCGCTGTGGCTGCGTACAGAATCGTCCGTAAGATGGAGATAGCCGGCACCACGACCCAGCTATTAACGGGGCATGGTGGGTTCTCTGAATACTTGAGTCGCTTCAAGTGTAAGGAGGACCCATCATGCGCCTGCGAGCCAGGGGTCGTGGAATCGGTTGCGCACCTGGTCGCGGACTGTCCCATCTTCGCTAGGGATAGGTACGAGTTGGAGTGTCGGATCCAACTGGAGGTTTGTGTAGCAAACTTTCCAGTCCTGGTGACAAGGAACTACAGGCAGCACTTCCTAGAGTATTGGGAAAGGGTATTAAGGGTTGTTCTTAGAAGGAACAAGACGTGATCGGCCTCATACAGCTATTTTTAGAAATAGCTGAGAGAGGCCGATACAAGAGTGGGAAAATGGACTGGGAAGTGCTGTCTGTGGTTCTGAAGGAAGTTTGCTGATCACCCGGATGCCCCACGCCCCACGGGATGTATGATTAGTATGAGAGGGTTTTTAAAAGAGTTGGTAAGAGAATAATGGGATGGAAGCAAGGAAGGAAATGAAAGTGATAGAATGAAAGAAGCACCTAGCTTAGAAGAAGAAACAGCCAAGAGGGTACTTTTTTAGAAATTAGACTTGTTTTATTATTATTATTTTTTTTATTATTAAATTAGATTGAAAATGGCTTCCTCGAAGGGCACACCACGCAGTGGAAGGAGTTAGTATAAAAAAAAAAAAAAAAAAAAAAAAAAAAAAAAAAAAAAAAAAAAAAAAAAATAGGCTCGCTCCCTATTACATTGGGACCTAAATATACACTGGCGAAATGTGGGTGCTAGCACCTCTGCCTACCCCTTCGGGGATAAAGGCGTGATAGTATAAAAAAAAATTATAATATATAACGTTGTCAAAAACGAAAATAGGTGATACCTACACTACTGACTATTTTAACAAAATCGCGCTGTATACATATGTAACTGTATGTACTTACATGTAAATGAATCCTCAAAAATAAAATCATTTATTACATAACATAAAAAATCACCCGATCCACAGTAGAATAATTATTTTATCCTCAACATCAATTGCCACAGACCATAAACACGTCAGGAGCAGCCACTGAAAAATAAAAATGGTTCCGGATCCAATTCAATTTTCTTTTTTTCTGAAATTTAAACAGTGGTTCATAAATTTTAGAAAGCAGTGAACAAAATTTATCTAAACTATCTTAACGTCTGCACTGTTGTTTTGCTGTAATTATGATGATGAATGAGTGAGTGAATGAGAGATTATGAGTTTTCTCATTCTGCATATCATTATACGAAAACTTAGTACTAAGGTCGATTCACAAGTTAGTATATAATCACAGACCAGAAAAAACACACTTTCACTTCTTTTTTATTACCCATGGCCTTTTCTCATTCTGCAAATTCTGCTTGCCAGAATGAGAAAACTTAATTCGAACGTCAATTTTTTTTATTATTTATACAACACAATTTATTCAACCATTAATAATAATTGGTCCTGCAAAATTGTTTACACAGTTTGTCTGTAAGATCGTGTGTCTCTAATTAAGTACTTTTTCTTTTAAACATCATCATCATCTCATCTTGCTGAGCATGGAATGAGTGCCACTATGTTGACTAGACTATATTCCTGGGTACTTGTGTTATTTATAGCTAATAAATATTTATGTTTCACACTTACTGAAGTACTGGAAGTTCAGATACTAAACAATCCAAAATTCACAAATATTCACTATCGCTACGCAACATAGACCGTCAATCTTCATTAAAAATCTCGCTACCTTTTGATTCACAATGGCTCTCAGTAAATATTGAGTAAGCGAATATTTCCTCGGTCGAGCTTAATTAGCAAATACTTATAATGTGAAGTATTCTCCAATATTAAAGTAGCCTCCAGCAATTATAAGATTTGTATTTTTATTTTTACGTTCATTAATTAACTTTCATTGTGTATACAGCAGCTATCACAAATACATCGAATACGAAAAAAGATTCCTGATGTTAAATTATAATTAAAAACGCTTGTTATATTACCAATTTTGCCTATGGTTCGTACATTTTTTTTTCTACTTAGGTGACAGATAAGCACACGGTCCTCCTGATGGAAAGTGATTACGGTGGCCTATGGACGTTTGCTCGAGTAGCAAGTTGAGTGAACAGCTCATTTTCAGGCTTGTTTATTATCCAAATAAAATTGAATTTTATAAAAACCTTTTTAGCATTAACAAAAATACATATCTCTAAAAAGCTTACTCTATTCTCAAGAAATTGATCTCACGAATAACTCTGAAATTTTATTAGGATTTAAACTATCAGAATGGACAAGCCGCAGATGAAAGACTGGCACGGTCTAAACGACAGGTAGTGGCGATTATATAAATACTAGCAGAATCGTGCAACTTCGTCTGCGTCACCCCATTTTTGCATTGCATTTTTGCAACATTTTTCACTTCTGCTCCGCACTAGTTGGTTGTAGCATGATGTTATATACATATAAACCTTCCTCTTCAATCTCCCTATCTAATAAAAAAACAGCATCAAAATCCGTTGCCTAGTTTTAAAGATTTAAGCATACAAAGGGACATAAGGACATAGGGATATAGGGACAGAGAACGCGACTTTGTTTTATACTATGTAGTGAAGATCGGTGTCGGGAATTGTCTTGTGTCAGCAGATTTTGAAGCAATTCAGTGTCTTGGACTAGAATGTTAGTAAGATGATAATAGTTTTAGTCATTCTTTTCAACCACATTTTTTTTTTATCGTGCGCAAAATCCCCACGGATACCACCTCCACCAAAACCGATGGAGGTGATTATGTCGGACTCGAACCGACCAAAACGCACGCCGTCCATGGGTCCTTGATTGCCGGAGGTGAGATTATACAAGACATATCTCTCGCACCCCGGCAGACCCGGGGACATCTCTGTTGAGATGACCCTCCTCCCCCAATGCGGGGACCATGGTGTCCCCATCTAGCCCCTGGGTATGGGGTGGCATTTTGCGCCATCGCCGTGGCCTGCTTCTGCTAGGGTGACCGGCGGCTCCACCCGTCACCCCCAGGCCCGCGCTCATGGGGGACGGAGGTCATAGTTATCTGTTACTGATCGACAAAAAGTCAAAATAGATTTAGACATCGAAAAAGAGGGCTTATCCCTACCACGTTGTCCCTCCTGGTGGGGACAAGTGGATTTTTTTTCCACTTTTCCCTACCACACCGTCACTGGTCGGGACGAGTGGAATTACATTTCCACTTATCTCTATCAAGCTGATTTTGTTAATAAGTGCAGTCGATAATAAAATGATGCAAATGAAAAATATATTTAATAAAACAATAAAATTTAGAATAATATTATGTCAATTACCAGCGAAAGAATCATTTTCAAATGATTTATTTACTAAGTATTTTATTTATTATAAATTATAATATTTTTGACAAATGTAGGTACATAATTATTGTAAAACTTTGACATTCATAAGTGCTCTTTATGTGCCTTAACTCAATAAATGAAATTCATTCTTTGAATACGATTTAATGACAGTGTCTTTACAAACACAAATTCAACAAAAATGAGAGAAAAAGCCACTAAAAGTTCGACTAAAACCTGTTAAAGTTCACAAAGTAATTTTACAGTCCAATGTTCTCAGCAATGAACTGTAAACATTAATTTGAAATGTTTGCTCATAATCGTGTAGATAAATAATGTAGGACGTTCAACTTAGACTGTTGAACGTCCTACAGAATTCATTTTCACTTTAGAAGTCATTTATGTGAAATCAATTGTTCAAATTGTTCAATGGCAGTGGTTATTTTTTACCAATGATAGTATAAACACTATTTGTATTCCCAATGGCAATTAAATTTTACATTTTGTTTGCAGGTATTGATATTATTCTTTAAATTCGCACATAAAACAAAATTTCACTTGTATGCTACGGCATGTCTACGAATACTGTAGTGCCGTAGCACAAATGCTACGAAGTAGTGACGTAGCTTATAGTTGTGGGTGTGGATTTGGTTCCTATCGTTTATAAATAAAATATGATTACATACTAAAATGGAAAGTTTCATTAAAACTTTATATTTTAGTATCAAATCATAGATTAATATGTATATATTAATGAATTTACATAGTTTCGATCTATCGATTTTTTACTCTTGCACATAAACGAGGTCGTACGAAACACGATGTTTAATAGTGGGTCCTACGAGCCGTGGGTCGAAACTCGATCGATTTTATCTATATTCTAGAATCAAGACGGGTTTTATTGATAAACCAATAGGCATAACTATGTTTAGTTTAGGTTCTAGTCGAAACTGTGTAACATGTATTTGAATATTTATTTATCTACCCTACCCCATAGGTAGCCAATTGGTAATAAATACCTGATCAATTCTTTTACCAAATAACTTACACGAAGCTTTAATTAAAAATATTCTCTTTAATATAACGTTAGAAAAAAACGAAAGTGTAAAGTTATTTTCAAATGAAGTTAATGTAAATGAGATTTGGCCCTATCATTTTTATTCGCGCCTTAATGTCTTTTCCGGCTCTTCGAGTGGGATAAAAAGCCTATGATGAGACCTCTTTGCATCGAAATTAAAAAAAAAATCATTATCAAAATTGTATTTTCGACTCTGCCAACATTGAATCTGAAAATTTTATGAGTATTCTATATTCAAAAGTACTTACTGTCAGTCATTATCATAATCTAATGGTAGCCATTCACGTTCAAGTATAACAGGTTAATATAATTTACACTAGTATCTTCTAACATATGTTGCAGATATATTTTATTTTATTTTTTATTTATGACACGTCAATTTGACTTCGTTCGCCTTATATTAAGCTGAAGGCAAAGTCTTATGAAAACATGTATAGTGCTACAATGGTGGTGCTCAGCTTGATGGTCTCATCAGATGATTTTTCACGCCCCACTTAAAAGACCCGGGACTGTAGGAAAAAGAAAAGCCAGCCCAAATTTGCCAGAATATTTAAAAAAAAATTCGTTCGCTGTCTGACTTAAGCGACCGCTCTGTAAATAGGTTACTCATCCACAATTATCTCTGTTTATTGAACTACGACCTCATAACATTACATAGTGATATGTCGGGGACACAGCAATCAAACACCGAGATCCAAAGCAGACTGGTTTATTATATATAAGTAAAATCTACCCGCTACGCTGTTACAATGATTGTCTACCTGCGCTAAGTAGTAAGTAGGTACATATATCAAAGTACCGTACACAACACATAGTAACAACTATTCTGAGGTTTTTGCTATGTTTAAGCTTAACTAATTAATTAACTTCACAGTTCTAAAACAATGTAAGTGCTGTTACTCGCATAGTTTCTCGAAACGCCAAAGACAAGTCGTTTATCACGCATTGTAACGTGCACGTTTGAGTTTAATCTTATAATTAATTATCAACATACTCAAAGGCTACATAAGGAACCTTTGAGCATGTTGATAATTAAGTTTGTGTCAGTTAATTAACAGTTAGGACTTTTTATAACACTTAGGTGGATATATACACACATGTTGAATGGTATTACCTTGCAAAAGTAGTCCTAATTGTAGTCATGGATAGCTGTTGATAGTGATATTTATCATTCCTTTGTTCCCAAGTCTTTGCTTTCCCAATTTTGCAGATGGTAAATATTTCACATTCCCACTACACCCTAGCTTCTTACTTTCCAGTGTTGTATAATCAATTGACAGCCTTCATATCTCTACATGGTACCAACAAAGTCGCTTTCTCTGTCCCTAAATCCCTATGTATGCTTAAATCTTTAAAAATATGCAACGGATTTTGATGCGGATTTTTTAATAGATAGAATGATTAAAGAGAAAGGTTTATATAATATATATAACATCATACTGCAACCAATTGGTGCGATGTGAAAAATGTTGCAAAATCAGGGTGACGCAGACGAAAGTTGTGCGGGTCAGCTAGTAAAAAATAAAAAAGAAGCCGATAAGTACATAATACTTATTCATATTTTTCACAAAATAGTCGAGTAGGTACTTTGGTAGGTTTGTATTATTTTGACAAACCTCAATTTAATTAAAATAGCATGTTTTATGGTATTTTGCACATACCATCTTTTTTTACAATATCCTAAGTATTTGTATAAAAAACTGATTGAATAATTTTCATAGGATGAAATATCAAGCTATATAATTTTCTAATAGTTCTCAAAATAATTGTGAATTTTTAACAGCGCCTGAACTCTTATTCGTTCAACGAAATCCGATAGGATTTGCATTAAACCCTCGCTACTAAGCCTTTCGAAAGCAGTGGACTATTATAAAATGAAATTATTAACTACTCGCTTTCGATTTTGTATTTAAATAAAAGATTAACCTGAAATAAAGATAACACTGAATATTTTAGGGTACATTTTCCAATTAACAATATATTTAATTCAGTATTTACTAGTAGAGTAAATTTGAGAGGAGATACTGTGCTTCAAAAGAGAGTTCATTCGCTGGAGTGCTTATATTTTACAGAAATTACCAGGCTACGTGGGTAACAAATACCTGAGTAATAGCACTCACATTGGGTCCTCATCATTAACATCATTTCAGTTCTAGGACGTCCACTGTTGAATATAGCCCCCCCCACCTCACCGATCTCCAATCCGTACCTGCGACTTTGTCTATGTCGTCCGCCCATTACGCAAGCTTCTTCTACCGGTACGTGTTCTCCATTTCAGAACCTTTCGACTCCAACGGCCGTGCTACTTCTGGACAAGAAGACGCTGTGTTAATTCCCGAACCCTTCCCAGCCGAGTTGGATTCGACGATTGACTCCCGTCTCGAACTATGAGCTATCTTATCGGACCATCTGTCCAAGATAGACGTACTTGTCTACAACTTCGAGGATGGAGCCTCCAACTAATACTGGGTCCCGGTAGGAGGGGTAACCCCAAGAAATCCTGGTCTGATGTCATGGATAGTGATATGTATGCCAATGGCCTCACTACCACGGACGCTCATAATCGTGAAAAGAGGCTAAAAACCGGAAGGCGGACCCTGAGCTTCCAATTCACCTTGACCTTGAATTCAATCAGGAAAATAATGATAATCTGGTTTATCAATGAACTCAGGAGTATTAGTTTACAGGTAAGAGTGGGCGAGTATCTTGATGAGTAAATTAAATTACATAACATAACATAAAGGCACGCCTATATCCCCGAAGTGGTAGGCAGAGGTGCTAGCACCCACATTTTGCTAGTTTATGTTAAGGTCCCAATATAATAGGTGGCGAGCCTATTGCCATTAACCGGGCACATATAAACCTGCGATAAATACACACATAACTTTGAAAAGTCATTGGTGTGTATCATGATAAAACTTGGGATCGAACCCGAGACCTCGTTTCAGCAGTCCATTGCCCATACCACTAGGTTACCGCGGTAAATTAAATTACATCACTATATTACCATGAAATTGCAATTACAAAATAGCCGCTGTTCACAATGTATTTCACTTCATTTTACGATACTGTATATGCATCATAAACTATTAATTAGTTAAAGTAACGAGCCACCAAAATTATGGAGTCTTGGAATTATGTTGTTTACAAAGTAATATAATGTTAATTGAAGTAAATGACTAATGATTGTTTTTCCTTTTACTGTTCTACTTTGTTATACCAATTAAAAAACTTATTCATAGTCAAATGTTATCGATGACAAATACTTAAAAATAGAATATAATATAAATAGAATAGACCGTTCTAGAACATTAATGTCAAAAAATAACTCGAAGTATTGGTTACAAATGTATTTTCGAACAGACAACACAAAATTACTTCTCTTCAATTAAGGAACAAATAACTCCGTTATACATTTTTTGGTAACAGCGCCATCTATTTTTTACTTTAGCAACTTTTAGGTAGTACCAAGTTTTGGGGTTGTGCAGTGAGTGTATCTCTATTTTTTCAATAGGAGGCGTTTTCTGTTAGTCGTCGGGATTGTCATACTGCAAGTAATGCAGCAAGCTAATGTAAATGAGTACTGGTAAGACCTAAACTGAAATGACATTTGCTAGTTTAAAATTTCATGGAGTTTCAATTTAAAGTTGCCTTTGAGTTATTCAGGTAATCGGTGTCCTGATGAAGTGGTTTTTTATCATTATCACGCGATTTTCCCTCCGGGGTAAGTAGAGACAACAATCCACCATTTTTTCCTTACAAGTTTCACGAGCTGAACACACGCATTCAATTAACTGTAGGGATCAGCAAGTATCTGAATCATTCTTTAGACGACTGTAGGAGTAAAATAATATGAAGAAAAATCTAAATTGCTTATGTTAGGACATCTCACATGACTAAATATGAATTTTGGCCATAGCCAAAAGACCAATTTTCCGGGGGTCTTAGTAATAAGATTAGACACACGATTAGTAACACGAGTTTAGGGTATGGTCATTGAAACAACGACGTGTTTGCACTGATGGTACATTGAGACTGAAGTCAATATGGGTGTCGGGCGCAGCCGCTAGCCGGTCGTTAGAGCTAAGTACAACGCTTATTTTCTACGCTGCGATTTTGTATAATATTGTTGCTGTGTCCCTACAACGAGCAAGAAAAGTAGAACTTAAACTTGGAACCTCTGAATCAAAAATCCAACTTCTTAAACACTATGCGACCGATATATCAATTAAATATTCACCCACAGAAGTACCCACCAGCATCTAACTTACAGAATTTTCTCAAACACTATGCGACCGATATATCAATTAAATATTCACCCACAGAAGTACCCACCAGCATCTAACTTACAGAAGTTTCTCAACCACACTGATAAGTTTTGTGAGTTTTCGTTTAGTTCAACGACGGGTCAAGTTTGCATAGGACGTATACAGCTCTGTCAACACAGGCTTGCTTCCAGACTGTTGACAGCTTAGCAGCGTTAAGACTGTTTGCGATTGTACCAGACAATTGATAATATATTTGCGTCTTTGAATATAATTATGTAGATTTATGGTAATAACTAATAGACAACAGAGTAATCTGATATCTGATATAACTCATCAGTCATTAGCGTGAACTATCTTTATAATTAAGTTTTAGTAAGTCAATCATCATCATCATTCTCTGAACCTTTTCCCAACTCAGTTGTCGGCTTTCCAGTCTAACTGTGATGCGGCGGAACTTCGATATTTTCCGTGAAGCGATTCCCATATGAACTCCACAACCAATGGTCCAATGACCAATGGCGATATCGAAGTTCCAAGTTAGACTGGTTGGTCTTTTGAGGTTTGAGGTGATAGATGTTTGTATGGCAACCGGGACCGACGCCTTAACGTGCTCTCCGAGGTACGACCAGACCAGTACAAACAGCCATATATCATGCAAACAACTTTTTACACTGAGCGGGGATCGAAACCGTGCCCCGTGCGTAGCAGTCGCGTGCACTACCGCCACGCCACGGCGACTTTAGTTAGTCAATCAATTAACAAGTTTATCGCAGACCACTGCTAGACATAGGCTTCTACCAATATCAGGAGGCATTGATCATCTGTTTCCACACTGGGCAGACGGGTTGGTAGGTACAGGGCTTTATTTCTAGTTTTTCTTCTCTCGCAGTGATGGATATCGTATGAATTTGCCGATAGTGGCCTCTTATCCTTTTCTTCTCTAGATATATCAATACCTAGAAAGTACTACAATGACAATATCAAGTTTCTACTTTCATTTTATTCAGCAGAACCGTCTCGGTCATTCCTAAGAACAACTTTTTTAATAATATTTCCTCTCTTAACACTTTTCAACTACTTTTATGAACTTTGAACTGGACTCAGTTTACAAATAATATCTTTAAAAGTAGGGGAGTACGAAGGTAAGTTTAAAATTGTATTTCCCTTGAGATAATCTACTGTATTATGATTGTGATATTATATAATAATGAATTCAAACCGTCTAGTGCATTGGAAGGATATTTTCGAGAATAATATCGGCCTTAGTCACCAACAATGGTGATGGGTGACTACCTATTATATTGAAATGGTTATTTTAAAAAATATACTTCATAAAATACTACATAAAACTTCATACTTCATAAAAAAAACTTCATAAAATAATTTGTATGTGTGTTTATAAAGAACGTTTACGTTCTTTATAAACACAATATAACTGACCTTTATGATGGACGTGCTATAAATATTAATATTTTGTGAGATGCACCCACTCATGTCTCTGAAGCTTTTTTTCTAAACATTTATTTATTTAAAAAAATATTTGTAAATGTATGTCAATGTGGAGATCGATGGCCTAAACGGAGTCCGTGACCGCGAGAAGATAAACGAAAGGTAGGACTCCCCTCAGCCAGATGAACTGATGACCTGAACAAAGAGGCTGGGGTGAATTGAATTCGGAAGGCTGATGATTGATAGCATAGGAAAGGCCTATGTCCAGCAGTGGACTACGTTAGACTAATTGATTGATTTGATTGAAGATCATTTTTCTACACACAACTTCTGAAAGTGACAACAGAAATAAACAAAAACAGACAAAAACTTCAAAAACCTCTTACACTTCAAACAATACAAAGAGTACCGCAACATAGTGATGTCGCTATCCTCGTGCTGCCTTCGCCAAGTGTTTAACATCACCGACAGATGGCATCAGCGTCGTAATTAAAGTTACAAGTGGCATTAACGTGCTTTATTGCTGTGCGCTCATGGATTTGTCATTAAAAACCCAGGCACTATAAAAGTATTGTCTGGAAATACTAGAAAGAGTTGTACACAACCTGTATATATATTTTCCAAGCCAAGTATATTGTGGGGTCCCAAACTGAATTCCGATGAAACCTTCTACGACAATTTTTTACTACGACAGCATGAAACTCCAAAATGACTCAATTTCGACAGTAGGTATTTTAGATCGAAACAACTTAATCCCGATACTAATGTACTCCGACAAAGCGTTTTTTTTTTAAATTTCGAACTTATCTGTGTGTCGTAAGAGGCAACAAATGGAAAATCTATTTATTAACCACAAAGGAGGATGGGCAAAATGTATGGACTTTGGTCTACCTACTCAATACCAACGCCACCTATGCTAAATAATAGAGTATATTTTGGCGAACCAATAACACATAGTGAAGCAGTTCTAGGGGCTGGCATTTTTTTTTAAAAGAGAATACAAATAGATAAAAATAAAACACCAGTGATTAATTAATAATATTATATTTATAGTATTACATGATGCTTGTATCTAAAATTACATCATTTATGTGTGCGGCAGGCAGTATCAAAGCTTCCTGATGGCGTGCCCAGCATAAATACCACAAGATTGCTATTACATGGGCACATGTCCCAATTGTACGACGTCCAGTCAAACACGTACAATAATAGTAGCTAAAGGCACCTCTTCCTTGATTCTCTGGGTTTATTAACACATATGTATAGTGTTTCTTGGCCCTGGAATGACGTGATTGTATTCGCCCTCGTAGTAAAAAACAACTTTCCCCCACATCGATGTTATATCTATTGATATCATCGAGTTCAGTGTCTCTGTACAATTCGATAATATACATTCCATCGTTTAAATGTTCGGCACAGTAAGAACTGGCTATTTTAATATGGTAAGTGCCTAGGGCGATTAGAATGAGGTGTTCCTCTTCTAATCGAGGAATATCTTCAAAACCAGGCATATTTGCTGCCATGCTGGTAAATATAACCCGTCGCATATTTAAGTTTTTTTGAATGACATATTCGGCCAGATAATTTTCTAAATTCATTCGTTCATTAATAATTGCAACTATTGCGTCGGCATAAGCATTGTCACGGATTGGCAGGTGAAAAGCATTGATCAATGCTGCAGCAATCCGAAAATGCTCGAACATATGCGGGACGGACGTATTAAAATTATCTATCCGTAGAAACTTGTAGTCGCGTTTGAACCTTCCGTTCACTACTTCTACTACCCATCTTACAATCGTAATCAAACGAGACTTATTCGCCTGATCTGTGGATAGCTGTGTATTATTTCTATCCTTACTGGCTGGCATATGTGCTTCGTAACCGCATGCTTCAAAGTCAGGTATAGCATCTCTGAAGCCGCGATCTAAAATGAACACGTCATTCCTTGCAAAGAACCAATGAAATGCGCTATCCTGATCATTTAATAGATTGCTCATGATCGTGGAATCTGATGTAGTGGCTGCATAAGGGCCTGTTACATCAATAATATAGCCATTGCTGCATACAATGAGAAACGGTTTCAGCAAATTCCTATACTTATGAAGACTATAACTACGTCTTTGGAAAAGGAAGTTGCTGCTCTTCTGGATGTAAATGTACGTCCCGTCACAAATTGATATTAATTTGGAATTATTTTGGTCTCCAAAAAGGGCACTTGGTATCAACAAATTCTTGTTAAGCGCTTCATTTCTACTTAAATGATTTACTCCCAAGTGACATGGCACGAAGTCTGCCAGTAAGCACTCTCTCGCCGTCACTAAATGGCGTTCGAATGTTCGACGCGATATTTTTAAAAGTGATGCTAGGCGTATGTTAGGTTCGCCTTTTCGAAGTTTCATTAGATATCCACCTAGAACCACATTTGGCGCGTTCGACCGCTGTCGTAGTGATGGAGTTTGTTCGAGTACCAAATTGAATTCGGCGACCGTAAGTCCTGTCCAGTGTCGAAACTCATTTTCGTCTACTCTTTGCAAATTAAAATCAAAAATAGTCGATGGATTCTCTAAAGCTGTTCTATAAATTGAAATGATGTCCAATATATGGTCTTGATTAAAATCATGAGAAACATTTCCGTTGAGCAACTGGTCCCAATCGTGCACCATTATGTGTTCATTACAAACACGAGCACTTGTTGGTATGTAGAAATTGTAATATGATAACATGTAAGATCTCTCTAGCGAGATTTCGTTGGATATCTGGCATAGCTGGTAGAACTGGCATATCAACATCTTCGTTGGCAGCTCCTGTAGCTGGCTGTGCCCGTTCGGCAGTGTCAATTGTATCTGGTGGAACTGACACATCAATATCTTCGTTGGGAGCTCCTGTAGCGGGCTGTGCCCGTTCGGCAGTGTCAATTGTATCTGGTGGAACTGGCACATCAATATCTTCGTTGGGAGCTTCTGTAGCCAGCTGTGCCCGTTCGGCAGTGTTAATTCGTTGCCAACATCGATGGCACGTGAATACAACTTCACCTTCATCGAAGGATACCTACAGATAGGAAAGAAAGACAGAAAATGTTTATTAATGTTGTGTTATTTTTACTTTTGGCCTCCTGGTCATAGCATCATTTCTCAATATGACATTTTATTATTACAACCTTTAAACTTATATTATGCACGTGGGATTGAGCCTAGTTTAACATGTATTGTGTAATTTGGTCTTCTCCATTCTATATAATTACTAACGGTTGGGTATGACATAATCTTACTTAGGAACTCTTTTTATTTTCAGTCCAGTAAATCTATAAGTTTAGGTATTTAAACTATCATGGTCAGTAACTCGAACAAGCTGAATTCTTAACGATGCTTAAAGGAAACTCAAAACAATACCACTGTAAATATCGCGATATCTCTAATAATAATGACATAAGTCGCTTTGGACCTCGAAGCGACCAAATTCACAAGAGGTATTAGATCACAATCAAAAGGATTAATTATAAGGTACTTAGGTACCTAGTGCTATAGAATTAACAAACAGAACTTACCTCGCGTGAAGAATGTCTTCGTATATATACTTCAACAAAAGGTCTGGATTGTATTAGGGTATACGTTATTAAATGACGTTGCCGCTGACGCAAAACAGAGCGCTCACAAACAACACATAGAAGTCTATTTCCTTCCATTATAAAAAAAATATGGGAGTCCAATTAACAAGCACAGGTCAAAATAATAGCAATATTCAACAGTCCGATAAACAAGCAAAGGTCGTAGATAATTCGTAACAAGAACAAGGAATCGCACAGTACAATACACAACGACAAGCGAAGGTAAACTGCGAGGTGCTGTGATAAGGACAGTGCGAGCGGGCGAGGCGGGGTGCGGGAGTTGCGGGGGCAGGCTGCAAACATGTACCTGCGCTTGCGTCGCGTCGTCGGGAATTCAAAACAACCTCACGCCCGATCGTCTCCCCCACAAAAGTATAGAACATTCGATGTAAATTCTGTTCCAATTAAGAAAAAAAAATAAAGTCTGCTCTAATTAAGAGAGAAACCCCATGAGCTACACATTTGCGGCCATACCAAAAAATGAAGTACATAAAATATCCTTTAAATTGACATATAGCTTGTCGGTATTGAGTAGGTAGACCACTTTGCCCATCCTCCTTTAGATAGGAAAAAATGAATCCTTCGACGGTATTCGAAACCGCGATCTTTACCTTACAGGGGGAACGCTCTGACCGCTAAGCCACGAAGCCTCGTCTAAATCATTTAAAATTCTCCTATACAACCATCTTTGGAGCGATGATGGGAGCCATCTACCGACAATCATACGAACTATCGGTTTGAACAGTCAGCATACTAATTGCGTTTGAAATTTTCAGTAGAATTTATTAGCCTTTCCCATTCCACTGCTGGACATAGGCCTTTCCTAATGTTAGGAGAATTTTTTGCTTAATGTGTCCATACTGGCCAGATAGGTTGGTACAGGGTTTTATTTCGAGTTTTCCTTCTCTCACAGTGATACTGTCTGCAGTTTCAGTTTGTCACCTCTTATGACACCCATCGGATGAGTAGAGGTGGTAATTATTCTTTCTCAAGCACAGCTGAACGGATCTGGCTGAATTTGGAACAAGGATATATTATAGTCCGGCACTTAATAAAAAATCAACCTGTATATTCTTTTGTTATACCTTCTATTATATAGTGAAATTGGCTGAAAGTAATAATTTAGATAAAAAAAATACTTCCTTTTGTCCACCTGTACAATATTCCCATACTTTAAGTATAAAACATATTCTAACGATTTAAAAACTGCCAGACGATTTTCTATAGAAACTGTGCCACAGATTATTTTTCTGAAACGACTATAAAATCAGGAGGAAGGAGCATATACAAAAATATTTTCCTTTTTATCACAATTGCGGGAAGGTCAAGATCAAAACTCTATAACTCTACGCAGACGAAGTCGGGGGCTCCAGCTTGTACGTAATAAGAATTTGACGCCACATAATAAAACAATGAACTAGTTTAAAGTTAAGAAATGAAATGATTAGAACTGTCTAATTACCATGACATTGTGTACCGTGGGTGGTTGTGCGCGAGTAATGGCCGCCGCCACCAGCCGCCACTCATTAAATTGATGAGTGATGACGTGGGCTGTGAGGGCCATGAAACCAGCGGTTTGAGTTTTAGATGGTTATATGCAATCATGCCTTGATCCCGGAGGTAAAGCAGAGGTGGATTAACACCTACATTTCACTAATTCGGTCACAAATTCGGTTCCATGTAATAGGGGGGGGGGGGGGGGGTGAGTCTATGGCTGTATTAAGAGCACTAATTGTTGATTTGAGATTTACATCTGAGGCTGAGGCTGGGCCGTACAATATCTGTTTGAGGTGAAACAGCCCTATCCCGTGTATGACGTCAAAATTTAAAAGGATGTGATTTAGGTTTTCCAAATGTTGCCTTTGTCCCTGCTATTTGCGAGTCACGTAGGTTACTTGATAACTCATGATACGTGATATTTAGATCACAAAACATGGTAGCCATAAAGCTTTTTTAAAAAAAAATTGAGTCGTAGTTTCTGAATGAGGTGGGAATGAAATTTCGAATTTAGAACGCGACGTTAAATTGTTACGATTTATACGATCTACTGTCACTCTCTATAATCACAGAACATCACCTAAAACTATTATTTGTATGAATTATTATCAAATCGCTGGTTTCGTAGCCTCGTATTTCATTCTTGACTGGTGGCGGACTTGCCACGGCTAATGGCGTGGAGCGGAGCATAGCGGAGCTGCGATTTTGAGGGTTCAACGATTATGAAACAAGGCGTTGGTGTTGAGTACACTCGTACCACCATTTTTTATATGCTTTAAATATGTTTACACATTATTTTCATTGTGTGAAATATATTTTTAACAGCTGATGTTTCTTTACAGAAAATTTTGGTAGCAAATTGTGAGGTAAAAAGGTCCATAAAAAACTTGAAAGTGAATTTGCAGAAATTCTAGATATTACTTTGTATGTCTTGATTGCCTTTTATAATATTGAATTGGAAGAATTAACATCATCATACATTTTTGATTGTACACTTCGTGTCGCATCTTGCGTGCGTGGAACTTTGATATCGCCATTGGTACGGATATGACGAAATTGCAACTCATATTATTAAATCGGTAGCTAATATTGTGGCACCGATACTCAGTCATGTCATAAACATGTGCATGGAAGGTGGCGTATTTCCAGAGAGATTAAAACTGTCTGTGATTAAGCCTTTATACAAGAAAGGTAAACAAAGAAAGTCTCAGCAATTACAGACCGATTGCCCTACTGTCAATATTCTCTAAAATCTTTGAGAAGGTAATATATAACTGTGTGTATTCTTTCTTAGAAAAATATAAAATACTAGTAGACGAACAATATGGTTTTCGTAAAAATAAAAATATTAACATGGCTATTTATAAACTTAATGAAAAAATCATATCAAATATTGACGCAAAGAATCCTGTAGCGGCTCTGTTCATGGACATGAGCAAGGCATTTGATTGTGTGGATCGGTCTAGGCTCCTACAAAAGCTAGAAAGGTACGGAATCAGGGGGAATGCTCATGCCCTCATTAAAAGTTATTTGACAAACAGGAAACAAATTACTACTCTAAGTAAAGTCTGTACGGAATTAAAAACAGAAATAAAATATGTTTCAAATGAAAGGGTTACAAAATATGGGGTACCACAAGGGAGTATTTTAGGGCCACTATTATTTCTTCTATATATTAATGATATGCCCAAAGTTACACGTCATCCAATGGTATTGTTTGCTGATGACAGCACCATACTTTTTAGTGCAGATAATACTCAAAAAATAGAATCTGATATAAATGAGTGCCTAAAGAAACTTATTAAGTGGCTAGAAGCGAATAATTTAAAATTAAACTTTGAAAAAACAAAAATTATGACATTTGAACAAAGGACTAATCACCTAAAACCTGACATACGATATGACACTAAAATAATTGAAGAAACAAATTACACAAAGTTTCTGGGCATAGGATTAGACCGAGATATGTCTTGGAAAACTCATACTGAAAGTATTTGCAAACGGCTGAGTCAATATTCATATGCGTTGTATAACCTCTCTATATAAGTGGTAAATCAGAAAACTGCGCTTACTGCGTATCATGCTTTTGTGACATCATCCTTGAGATATGGGGTCATATATTGGGGCAATAGTGTCAACACCGAAATGGTATTTAAAGCACAAAAAAGATGTGTTAGAGCTATATGTGGCATAAAAAGTACCGATAGCTGTAAGCCTCATTTTTTGAGTCTTGGTATTTTAACATTACCTAGTTTATATATATTTGAAGTGGCCACTTTCATAAAAAGCAACTTGCATCTATTTGAAACTCTAAATAGTTCACGGCATAGTTATAAAATTAGATTTCTACAACATAAAAAAACAATATTTAATCATAATTTTCTTGGAATGGCACCTAAAGTGTATAATAAATTACCAAAATCTATTCTAGAAATAACAAATGACATGTAATAACAATGACATGATGTCATTCAAAAAAGAACTACAGAAAATATTGATAAAAAAGATATACTATACAATAAAGGAGTATCTTGAAGATAAAACCCTATAAATATGATGTATTGAGAATTAACCGGTGTATTGACAAAATGTAATGACGATTTTGAAAATGGACACTGTTATCATAATTTTACTGTTATGTTTTATGTAAGGTATTTAATGCTATTATCTGACATTAAATTATTATTATTTTTATTTTTTTATATTTTATAATTATTGTGGTACTGTAGTTTGACATTTCGTTTAATTTTAATATTTATATTGACTTATGTAACATTGTATGCCTAATTTGCCTTTCTTGCCCGTGTTACTACCAGTTCTACTACCAGTAGTAATACTGTTAATTTTTTTACCTTTCTTACTACTGCAGTAGTAAGTTGTTAGAATGGTAATTATAATTTACCCGTGTTACTACTGCTCTTCTTTCCTTGACGGTGCTACTACCAGTAGTAATACCAGTAAATTTGTTCTTCCTTCTTACTACTGCAGTAGTAAGTTGTAAGAATGGTAATTACAATTTACCCTTGTTACTACTTTTAATAAAAGGAAAAGAAAAGGAAATATTCAAAATAAAAATTTCCTTTCTTGCCCGTGTTACTACCAGTTCTACTACCAGTAGTAATACTGTTAATTTTTTTACCTTTCTTACTACTGCAGTAGTAAGTTGTTAGAATGGTAATTATAATTTACCCGTGTTACTACTGCTCTTCTTTCCTTGACGGTGCTACTACCAGTAGTAATACCAGTAAATTTGTTCTTCCTTCTTACTACTGCAGTAGTAAGTTGTAAGAATGGTAATTACAATTTACCCTTGTTACTACTTTTAATAAAAGGAAAAGAAAAGGAAATATTCAAAATAAAAATAATTATTTATTTAAAATGGGCAATGCCACAGATTAGCTTAACATTTTTAAATGAAAAAAATTACTTATAGTTAACAAAAAAGTTTTGTATTCTTAATAACAAAAAAACCGATAAGTAGTAGGAAACCAGTTGCATAATGTTTTGTTATAATTTTATTATAACAAAACATTAGCTATCGCAACTAGTTGCATTAGGATATTTTGTATATTGTCATCATTTAATATAATTCGCTTTCTCCTTAAGTTAAATTGCTTGGCAACGATTTTAATAAAGCTATCATCCTTAATTACATTTAACAACCTCATTAAAGTTTTGTTATTTTTGTTAACGTACTTATTTAATTTTGAATGATAGCCTTCGAGAACATTGTTAGTTCGATGTCTCATGCCAAAGACACTTAATAAATTTAAATATTTCTCTCTAATCCACATGCGTTGTATGTATTTTATAAATTTATCCAGGGTAGGCAGGTATTCACTTTCTGTTTTAATTTCACACAGATCTATGACACATGATGACATGTGTATGTTTTTCCTCAGGCGTAAACCAAGAAGAATGAATCATATTTATCAAATAAGTTTTAATTACAATTTATTAAAAGTAGTAACAAGGGTAAATTGTAATTACCATTCTTACAACTTACTACTGCAGTAGTAAGAAGGAAGAACAAATTTACTGGTATTACTACTGGTAGTAGCACCGTCAAGGAAAGAAGAGCAGTAGTAACACGGGTAAATTATAATTACCATTCTAACAACTTACTACTGCAGTAGTAAGAAAGGTAAAAAAATTAACAGTATTACTACTGGTAGTAGAACTGGTAGTAACACGGGCAAGAAAGGCTAATTTGGTAGAACATGTATTTCTCTGACATCATTATAACACCTTAGATGTATAATTAATACCTATGTTACATGTTCAACAATAAAATTATTTGATTTGATTTGATTTGATTTGATTTGATTTGATTTGATTTGATTTGATTTGATTTGATTTGGTCATTGGACCATTGGTTGTGGAGGTCAGATGACAGTCGCTTCACGGAAAATTATCGAAGTTCAGCCGCATTACAGTTAGACTGGAAAGCCGACCCAACTGAGTTGGGAAAAGGTTCAAAGAATGATGATGACATTTGATTGTACAAGATGGAAATTTTTGATTGTCCATGGAGGGAAAGTACCTACTCTAAATATTGTAAATACCGAATTTCACTCAAAGGAAACATTCCCTTATTTTTAATAACAACTTAAATAACATCTTTATCACAATGTTCTTGCAAATAAAGATCTATATTATCCTATTCAATGAGACACAAAACTGCATTCATAGATTTCCGAAAAATTTTCGCCACACCTAGTAATCGAACCGATTAAATTCATATTCACATCCTGCATTTATATGGCATCAATTGATCACGAGAAGTAAATTTTCCTACTACATAGTATCGCTAGCAGGATCTTCTGTATTTCAATATTCATTCTAAACTGTCTGTTTGTATATGTAATTTTTTAAGCCGCATAGCAGTAGCTATAGCGTTTATGTATGGTCTACTATTTACTATTGCAAATTTTATAATACGAGCTTAATTATTCTATTTCAATTTCAAACTTTCAAAACCGTAATTTAAAGTGAACTGAAAGAATTCACAAAAAATATATCTAATATAGTTTCTGTTCAATCTCAGTGCCATAAACCTACAAATTCCAACGTCAAAATAAAACCTGCTTTTATTAGATTTTGTATAAATCAAAGGTGGGAGCGATCTGAATAAACTGGATTAAGCACGAATTGTAATGATTGAATAAGTGGTTTCTGGAATGTTTATAAGCAATGCTTTTTTGTATATACGTCTATATTCATTATAGATAAAACATTCATACCAATGCACATAATTAAATCCATACATACATGGTATACAGAGATCCTATAGGTATATTTTTACAGATCAACTATACACGGAGGCGCTCAGCTTGACGGCCTCATCAGATGCTTTTTCACGTTGTTTTAAAGGAACTGTAGGAAGAAGGAAACACGTGAACATGAACAAGAGCATCATCAATACAGCTTCGCGTAAACTCGGAGTCCTGAACAGAGTGACACCTTTTTTCACGCCGGAGCAGCGGTGTCTTCTTTATAAAACACAAATTCGCTCCTGCGTGGAATACTGCTCGCATCTCTGGGATGGCTCCGCAAAGTATTTATTATTTTGCTCTCTACAGGGTGCAGTGATCGCGATCCGCATTATTGGGAGTCCTGAGGTCACAAATACCCTCGAACTTTTGAGGCGGCAAAGGAAATACTCACGGAATTCTTGAAAAATCGCTTCAGTTGATCACTTACACGCCTATAAAACTTTTGACGTACATATCACCACTAAGTTTCAAGATTATCAAGTTAGTTTTACGACATTCCTTTCAGAATCCCCTCCCAGTAGATATTGGGGAATAGTTCTTTAATAGAATTTTAAAAGAATATGAACTTTCTTTATGACTTCCCTACTTTTTGAATTGAACAATATAATGATATAGACCAATTAAATTCAGTAATGCTCAAGCAAAAATCAATTTACAAGATCGGCAACGAAAGTGTGACACCCCTTGTGTTCGATAGGCTATAGTAACCACTATTCATCAGATAGACTGTGAGTTTGTCTGCCACCTAAGTTGTATAAAAAAAATTCGATCCATAGAAGGTCACAGAAGTCCTAATATGGTCTTTTCGAAACCATTGTTTTTGTTCCGTGCTGCCAGTCTTCGTCATAGTAATTATTGTAAAGAAAAAACCAAATATATTCGACACCTTTAAACAAGGAAAGTTAGCTCTATTTGTTATTAAAATAATATACAGAAAGGCAGTCAGAGCAATCATTTTCTTCTCGTCTGGCAATGCTCCAAGAGAAATATTTTGTTATTTTTCAGCAGTTACGAACTGCCTACAAACTGCAGAGTCAAATCAATTTCCTTGTAACAATTATTTTCTCCTTAATATGTTTTGATGTTGACTTTTATTTATAAGAAGTGTAGCGAAGCAATGCAAAACATAATGGTGACTTGACAGTCCTATTCTTAATTGAATTGCGCATTGTAACTCTGTATGCATATGACCGTTAGTAGACTTCTCCATATCAATGCAAGGGATTTCGGGGTACTGAGAATTTCTAGGGTATACCCGAAATTCTATACACTTCTTCTTCTACAATCCGATGATCATTTTTACTGGTATTAGCTGACGACGGCTCCACAGTCGTCAGATCCTCTGTTTTACAGGTATTAGGGTACGGCGAATACGATAGGAGATTAACCTCTGTTTGTAGCCCTTTTTTGCTGCATCGAGGTAACCCTATTTTATCCAGTTCACCCAGCAGTAGCCAACTTGGAACCTTAATAAAGGACTTCCAAGTTGTCAAGGGCTGGTAGATTTTCAGTGGGCTGGATATGGTTTGAAAGGGGAAATGCACTAGGCTTCAACGACGGAACAGCTTGGTTCGATATCCACTTAGCGACCTCATTTATAAATCACATAAGGGTGGTATCCGAAATGATGCCTTATGTAAAAAAAATGTGATTTACGGAGCTTCACTTCAATCTTCAATATAATCAAACCCTAATTCGTTACCTTATGCTTAGGTACTAGCAAATAAAGTCTATCGGATTCACGTCAATCTTGTAAACTATATAATGGACGAAGTTCTGGCTCTGGATGGATCTGGATGGACGGATTACATAAAAGAGTATTAAACATGCATACATTCATCCAAACCTTCGCACTTATAATATTAGTATGACAAAATTCTGCATTAAGCCGCGGTAGAAATGGAGGCTAAATAACCTTCTTGGTGTTAAGTTAATCCATTCTCAAGATCATATTTTACAGCGTGGTGAACGTAAAATCGTTAGATAAGTATCAACGGGAAATTGAATTCTCGGATAAATTCCAGATTTTGGACCTTTGGATGAAATATGTAACTTTTTATTGTTTTCGTATTATGCCGGGTCCACATTTACGTAATATTTTATCGTGACCGTAACAGAAGCGCGCGTTAGTTCGATAAAGTGTACGTTTTCAACTGTGTGATAGCGAAGCTTAAACGAAACTGTCAATCGACGGGTGGTGTTAGTACAACTCTAGTTTTTGCTGATACAGCCGCGAGTTGTTACATCGATACTCAACTTAATTGTCTTGTACTCAAATGATCGCAGTTCGGTTCGCTGTTTATATCACAAATGTGGGCACGTCTTTTGTCCTTACCATAAAGTTATTATTACTAGAGGATATAGAGTAACAATCTCCCCATTACTGCCTTACCTTTAAATTTTCAAATGAATTCAAATTTGCACGTTTTATGACAGTCGGCTATTTCTGACAAGTTGATAGGTTTATAAAAAACGTTTCACGGTCATATCCTAGGTTTTGTGTAAAGATATGTATGTCACACTTTATCCCTCTAAGTATTTCTAATAACTTACACATTTCAGAAACTTCCTCTACTGCCGTTATAATCGACGGAGGTAGGACATGAGCAGTCCGACTGGGGAAGTACCTCCACCCTACAGTATACCGTGGCTAATAATAACCTTGTGAATTTTTTTATGTCAATATAGGTGTACATTTATCGGAGCGTTTCTCTAACACTTTTATATTTGAAAAAACCTCTTTATAATCCTACAAGCAACTCATTAACCTATAAATACCTAATTTAACATCGGAAAAATATTGCAAATTGCAAAGAGAAGGCCAATTGGAATAATTTATTAAAATTAGCAACGTTATACCAGAATCCGCGCTCATTCGGAGACCCTTTAGATGCAAATACGGTATTATACCGGCAGCTGGGAATACTGCTAAATATGGACACTAAGAACACAACAGCGATAAAAACAGTTTTTTGGGTCATCACTCAGTAACAAAACAAGTAATTTAATTTTTTATGCAAATATTTCTCGTTTAGGGATCATTCTTTTATCTATACTATTATATAATTGTGAAAAGTTTACGTTTATCCGCGATGGACGCAAAAATTACTGAACGGATTTCGATGCGGTTTTTTCGTTTGAAGAGGTTAAAGGCGACGAATGGAAAAATACGCAGACGATATCACTGCGAGAAACGGAAAATACGAACTAAAACCCTGTACCAACCAGTCTGGCCAGCATACAAACAGTAGACCAAAGTCTCCCAACATTCCTTATTGCCGTATTACGGGCATTATTGTTAACCGACCCATTTGAGTCTGGGCTGTATATGTCTGATGTTAAACCGGCCAATCTCTTAATCACCTTGTACGACATTGCATGAGAAGAGATGAGAGCCCAAATTCAACTCTGCCGGTAATCACGCGGCGGCAATGATTATTCTATGACATAAAATTACAAATTACAATATTGCATAACCCACACTCGGACATAACCCCGTTTATACAGGGCACGAAGTACGGTGATAGTTAACTAACCCTTTCATACCGACACATAAATTCCTCTTAATACGCCCCAGTAATTTCTTCCGGGTTATGTGAGACAAGGACAGGCGTATCTCAGACTTTATATTTGGGTCGGAGGCAACAAAAGGCGTTACAGGCAAAGAATTTTGTATGCAAATTTTATATTTTACGTATACGGTATACTACATTGTTATTAAGTCTGAAGAGAAACGGGCTTCAGTCTTAATGCTACGTGAAGTTCCTATTATGTCTTCATTTAAGAGTGTATTAATTTTTGAATTACCAAATGTCAGATCGATTTTGACTAGCCGAGTGCTCAAAAAGATCAAGATGTAGAATATTTTGCCAGTTAAGATTGATCTGATGCTGACTGTATCTAACCATACTGCCCAAATATGAATACAAACTCATTTCTTCATTTAAAAACTTTTCATTCCAAAAACATGTCTTTGAAAACTATTTGTCTTACGAATATTTCACCGTGATCATTTTTTGAGATTAAAAAAGTAGTCAATATTCCTATTATAAATAGAACTATTCCGGTTGTTTCACATAAACTGGATAGGAAATAAAATAACTAAACAAACGCAATTGTAAAAGTTCATGATCAAAAAATATTTCACACACTAAAAACCTGTTCGTAATATCGAAATGTTAAAAATTCAATACTTCAGTCCTCACGCTTCAATAGTGAAAAAAAAAACAATAAAGCCATGTACGGATTTTATAAAATGGCACCGGGTGTCGGGCTTGGTGCAAGTTAAGAGAATATGGATCTGCAGTTTTAAGAGCAGTATTGGTAAATGGAGTGCTGTAGGATAGTAAGTTATTGAAAGCTAGAGGTCATTACCACATAGGAGTAATGATCACCATTATCGTCCTTGCGTTAGTCCCAATTGCGTCCGAGTTGATCTACAAGTGACTACTATCTAACCACCTCAACTCATTGGCAAATATTGCAGCGTCTACAATCAATTGGTTCTTTAGGGAGACCTGTTGACGAACTTTTTACGGCCATTTAGCGATTGTCCTAGATGTTCATAGGGCTGGGACTTGAGATGCCTTAAGGCTCAAAATTCAATGCTGCGGGATGCAATCAGGATACGCCGTAAAGGTGATGAATCCCAGTTACACCCAAATCATGTATATAGAGCCTGGGGTCCGTACTCCTACTTTATTTCGTATTTCACATCCTATAACCCTGTTTGAGAAATATATAGCTGAAGCACATATACCTAATACACTGATAGTTCTGTGGACAGTAAACTACGTAATCACCATTTTTTTTATTTAGATGCCATTAATTCTTAAATAGTGGGTTTTGTTTTAACACTTCAATATATTCAATATTACCTGCAAACCGGTGAGTACACCTGCCATTTGATAGACGTGATTCTGGCGTAGGCTTGCTTTTCAAGATTGGGAGATCAAGCGGCAGTCATTTCCGTAATAGCTAAGATAAACCCGACTGGGAGAGTTATGTCAAAGCCGTAAAATGTCTAGGTGCTCAATTAGTAAAATTACAAGCCAATCCACGTGAAAAACAGAAGTAAGGGAGCTGGACCTGGTTTTACTGTACCAACATAAAAAATAATATCTTATCCGCTGTCACCTAGAACTTGTACCGTGGCATGATAGTTCAACTACAGCACACACACACACACACACATATATATGAACTATTTTTACGAGTTGTGTCTTAAGTGTCAGGCGTGACCCCGTCTTGCCAGTAAAGGGGGGTTTAATGCAATTCTAGTCAACGAAATGGGGATGTAAATAAATCTAATAGGTGACATCTATTTTACGTGTTCGTCTAAGAATTATGTGAACATGGCCAAGGCAATAAGTATACACCTTTACATCGTCAATAAGAAACAAGAAAACAACCTTATTTAATTTTATTACATTTTCTCTAAAAAAAATATCATTCATTTAGTGTAGCGTGGAAAGTTTTAGAATATTTATTTGCAGCATTCTATAAAAAAATATTAGATTATTTAATACTGTTCATTGATGGCACTTGGTGGAGCTTACTTTTTTTATGTCACATCAATTTGACTTCACCTCGCCTGATGTTAAGCTGAAGGCAAAGTCTCATGAAAGTGGGTCACCATTGCCAACACGTTCAGTGCTACAATGGTGGCGCTCAGCTTGACGGCCTCATTAGATTTTTCACGCTTCGCTCAAAGGACCCGGGACTGTAGGAAGAAGGAAACACGTGCGTCGATAAGGAATTCTAGGAATTAATGGTGCGGCAGAGGAAACACTCACCGAACCACTTGGTTTTTGATGGAATATTCTGCACCGTATGCGAGTGACATCTAAGCCCTGCACGTGTTGTCCTGTGTAGGAAAGGGGAGGGTGGGATTCATTGGAAGAGCTCATCAGAACATTCACCATGGTAGAGACGGTAAAATACTGCCACGGACGCAACATCTCTACGCATCTGCAAAGGCTCGAGGGTATTTGTGACCTCAGGACTCCCAATAATGCGGACTGCACGTCGCTGCAACCTATCGAGAGCATCTAATGAGTACTTTGCGGAGCCATCCCAGAGATGCGAGCAGTATTCCACATAGGAGCGAATTTGTGTCTTATTAAGAAGACACCGCTGCTCCGGCGTGAAAAAGCAATTAGTCTTACTGTACGTATCTATATTACATATCTATATTTACTAAATGTGTCTTCCATCACTGCCGTCTTCTTCGTGGAAATCTTCAGATGAATCAACTCAGTTCCTCAGGTCATGGAGGCGAGAGAGTACACGGTGAGATGCACATATTCCTTCGCCTGCATGGCCTGAGGAGCAAAGCACTGCTGCACACTGATGATCTTCAATCTTCGACTGTATTTCTTCTGTCTTAAAGTACTTTACAATATTATATCAAATATTTAGCACATATAACATAACATAACATAAACTCACGCCTATATCCCCGAAGGGGTAGGCAGAGGTGCTAGCACCCACATTTCGCCAGTTTATGTTTAGGTCCCAATGTAATAGATGGCGAGTATATTGCCATTAACCGGGCACTTGTAATTTCATTAAATTATACTTCATTCATTCTCAGAGCTTATTCCCAACTCTATTGGGGTCACCTTTCTAGTCTAAGATGCGGTTGAACTTCGATATTTTCCGTGATACGACTGCCATCGGACCTCCACATCCAAATTGGCGATATCGAAGTTCTAGTTAGGCTAGTCGGATTTTTGAGAGCTCCAACTACTCGTAACGACTGCCATAGATGTTTGCAAGTCAACTGGAACCGACGGCTTAATGTGCTCTCCTAAGTATGAGTCATATACATGCATACACATTTGCACTGAGAGGGGATCGAACCCGCGCCTCCCGCGTAGCAATGGCATTCACTATCGCCACGTCACAGAGGTTATCTGAGATCTTATCATTCTTATGAATATTTACGCATAAGCGCACAAATTCAGCAATATAATCTTTAATGTAAAAATTTGAAGTTTTAAGTAACTTACTTAGAATACATTGATATACATAATCATAAATACATAATCATACATAATCAGTGTCAGTCTGTTCGCAATCATAAATATATTATCAAGTCACGATATGAAACGACATAAATACTTTTTTATCTATTGCAAAGTTAGCTCTATTTCACACGGATAAGGTGTGATTTTATTTTGCACTACGTATGATTTAAGCTCAATTGGTAATAAAGCTAATATATTAATACCTACTATCAATAAAAACAATCACTTAATAGTTATGCTAGGTAACGGTTGTATGTGTGAAGTTTGGAGACATCGATTCCCATACGTTATTAGTTACACACTTCTACTAATTAGTTCTGTTTTGAGATTTCTCCATAGTCTCTTACTTTCCATGAGGCTGCAGTCAATGGCGGATAAAGAAAAAAAAAATTCGTCACACAATTGTTCCAAATTTAAATACAGGCCGTATTGAGAGAAGACAACTCTTACTAAATCCACAATGTAAAAACCTCATACATTCAAAGGAATGACACTAAACTCCGTTCAAAGAACCTCTTTTCATTCTTGCATAATACACTAATCCAGTCTAAGGGTGACTTCACACTTGAGTGGCAGATGTTGGTGTAAGTAAATAAATTAGAAGTCAAGTCGAGTCGTAAGACATTCTTACAATAATATTGACTTAATGATGTTTCAGAGCTGAAAGGGCTTAATTAATATTTGAAGCAGTACTGTGAAGAATCGGACGACCTTATCAACATCCCAATTGTATAGATAATAACCGGCCATATACGAGTAAGATACGCACACCATTACACACACGTACAGTATTACAATGGTGGCGCTCAGCTTGACGACCTCATCAGAATGATGATTTTTCACGCCCCGTTAAACCGGGACCCGGGACTGTAGGAAGAAGGAAACACGTGCGCCGCCGGTAAGGAATTCCAAGACTTAATGGTGCACAGAGGAAAGACTCTCCGAACTGCTAGGTACTTGATGGAATAATCTGCATCCATTTTTTTGCCGTCTATACGTACATGACGTAGTAGTTTTTTGTATATAGTGTAGGTAATAAAAACTCTTTAGGTATATTTGCGAAAAAAAGTCACAAATGAAATTGAAATTTGTCGATCAAATATTTTCGGTAGCCAACATTGAGAAAAGTAATCAGATTAGTTCAATTTATCGCCTGGGAATGGGATTTTCATTCAATTTCAATACTACAGCTGATTGTGAATATTGAAAATGTAATAACTTGATCGGGAATTCGCAGATATGATAATTTCTTTCGGTTTTAATAAAGCTAATTGCAGCAAGCTAGTCTTCAAGGATTCTAGATGTGATATTAAGTGAATTAGTTCTTACCTAAAGCTACCTTACACTGAATTATAAGCTACACGATCTCCTCTCGACTCAACGGCTTTTTGAGTTGCCATCGTGATGTTATAATTTGTTTCAAGGCAGCGCCGCTATTCACGTAAAAGGCCCGAGCTTAGATTTCGCTCTTCAGGAAGGCTTACTACGTCCCTTCTATCTACCTAAGTAATCTAACTAACGTATTTTGGCTTCTGAAATAAGCAAAGAGAACTTTCACGAGATTCCTCTGAATTGTCATGACCACAGAAAACAAAAAACAAGTGGAAGTGTGAAGTAGACGGAGTACGCGGGGTATTCTTGGAATAGTACGGACACACGCCCGAACTTTTTCGAAAATATTCTAGTTCGATTCAAGGTATGATGTTTGTTGTTGATGATGTGTTTTCGTTTTGCAATTCGTATGATTTAGGCTAATTTGGTGATAAAGGATTACCTTTTTTTTTATAATACTATAATATATAATATATATATATATATATATATATAATACTATAATTGATAATTGGTTACTAGTAGTTAATGCAATGTATTATTAACGGTCACATGTGTAGATTTGTTGGGATATTCTGTTGTACTATTTTTTATGGTCATAATACATTCAAGAAGACCAAAAAGAGGTTCCTTAAGCCAGGGCCTCTTTTCGAACCGGTGGATTTGCTAACTAACCTATAAAATATTTTTAATTCAGACGTTTTGTAGTGGCATTTGATGCTCTGTACAGAATGAATGATTTTTGAATTTTTAATTTTGGAACATGTGCAACCCGCCAGTTTCAAATATTTTTGGTATGCACTTTTTTATAAATATCGTTTTAGGTAGACCACGGCCTACCGTCTGCCACACGTACCTTAGTTTACTTGGGGTATCATCAAAAAATAATCGAAAAATGTTAAGCAGGATAAGTACCACCAGACTTTCTTATTCAGTTAGAGTAGTTCTTAGATTTTTATAAAGTAAACTTCCTAATTCAATTGCTTTCCAAGTCATGGATAGACTGTTCTTTCAGTTTGTGTTTATGTTAAAGGATGATCAATTACAAAATATATACCAATATAAGTACTTAGTTGTTATTTCCTATATCCATTTTGATTCATTATCCTAAAGAACATTTATCACATTGACTGATAGTCTTGAGCAGCCATTGGACACAATCGCAATAAATTTTGGTTGGACAGAGTGCTTATTGTATTAAAGGCTTATGAGTTTTTATCAATGCAATTTTTTTTTATCTTTTCTATTGAAAGGAAGCACTAATTTAGTGTATTTTTACCATATGCGTCTCAGAGGCGTGCAATTATAAATACTGATTTTATTGCACATTATATTTATTGGTCACTTTTTATTACTGTAATAAATGATTCATTATTGGAGATACTCGTATGTTAATATTATTATTTGTTTTATAAGTTATTATTACTTCCAATTTTCAATACTTTAGAAAAAGACAAAACCAACGTTGGAGGCATTATTTATTAAAATAAAAAAATGCCCGTTTGAATAGCTTGGATTTCTTATATTAACCTAACTGTAATACTTTATTCGTTGTTCGGAACCGCAGCGGTTATTCTTCGGGAGTCTTGATATTAGAGTCTGATTTGGCATGGGAACACAAGGTTATACACATTTTAGTTGAAAATATAGCTTCATAACACTGTTTGGCGTACGCCTCTGAGATTTGCGTTATTTTTTTGAGGTTTTTAACCTTTTTTCCGTGCGCAAAATCCCCACAGATACTGCCCCCACCAAAGTCGGTGGAGGTGATTATGTCGGACTCGAACCGACTAAAACGCACGCCGTCTATGGGTCTTTGATTGCCGTAGGTGAGATTATACAAGAAATATCACTCGCATAAGGTTTTTAACCTAAGGTTTCTAAACTTTTCGAAGTTATGTGTGTATTTGTCGCAGGTTTATAAGTGGCTGGTTAATGGCAATAGGCTCGCCACCATTACAATGGGACCTAAACATAAACTGGCGAAATGTGGGTGCTAGCACCTCTACCTACCCCTTCGGGGATATAGGCGTGAGTTAATGTTATGTAAATTGCATAACGTAGACCACTAAACAAGAAACATAAAATAAAGCTTACATAAGACAAATTTATTCTGAACCGACGAGGGAGAAGGGCATTTATTTGGGAACGCCCGCATCCGAATCATGTACGAGAATATAAATCAAATGGGATGCAGAATGAACGATGACAGGGAATGAATGTTGATCCATTCACTTCTTTTCGTTGAAGAGAATATACACAAGCTATAGCCTATGGCTTCTCTCGCATGTAAATCGATAATCGCGATTTTTAGTCATATATTATCTGCGGTTCTATTCAGCTAATATGACGGCCTCTGTGGTTTACACCCGACGGGGGTCATCACGAAGAGAAGGCCCCGGGTCTGCCGGGGTGCGAGGGATACGTTGGCTACTACCTCACCTCCGGCAACTGAAGACCCAAAGACGGCGTGCGTTTTAGTCGGTTCAAGTCCGACATAACCTACCCAACCAGCTCTGGTGGGGATTTTTCGCACGATAAAAAAAAACAGCCTCTGTTGGGCGGTAGTGAACACGACTATTACGCATGAGGCGATGGTACGATTCCCGCTCAGTGCAAATATTAGTGTATATGAATGTTTGCATTGGTCTGGATGTTTCTATGTATATTATGTATGTATTTAAAAAAAAATAGACACAGACTATAAAATGTTATTTCATTCACATCTTTCCGTTGAAGAGAGTATACGCAGTGGATACGTACTCGTACGACCCGGAAGTTTGGACCCACAGACAAAATTCTTCGTACGACCCTATTTTAGGAACGTGTTCGACCCAAAACCTTACAAAACATGTCCTTGATCGACCTTATTTTGAGTACGTGTTGAACCCACAAAATATGTGTTTGATCAATATTCTTTGAGTTCGGCAAAAGTACAGTCATGTTGAGAATTGGGAAAATTGTAATGTTTATAGCTAAATCATTTCCATTTTGTTTGTGAGGCTTCTGCATTCAAAGCTTGTTAGCATTAAAAGGAAAACGTTATAATTTTACCTTGTTTTTATACGAAATGAAACTTTTAGGGAAATTGCAATCGATTACTTCTTTTGACTAGGGCGCTGCTATTCTCTGTGTCATATCGTTAGCGAACGCGACTGTGTCGCAGGAAGCGTGGCTTCGATTCCCGCTCAGTGTAAATATTTGTGTGCATGAATATGAATATTTGCATTGGTCTGGGTGTTTGTATGTGTAATATTATGTACCTATGTATTTACAAAAAAAAGTATCTAAGTATGCTTATAAATACGCATTCTAGAACCCATAATACAAGCTAATTAAACTATACTTACATTGGGTCTAGGTGGCTTTGTTGTCGTAGAATATTTATTATTTATTTATTACCAGCTAACCCGCGCAACTTCGTCTGCATCACCCCGTTTTTGCAGCATTTTTCACTTCTGCTCTGCACCAGTTGGTTATAGCATGATGTTATATACATTTAAACCTTTCTCTTTAACCATTCTATACATTCAAAAAACCGCATCAAAATTCGTTGCGTTGTTTGAAGGTTTAAGCATACAAAGGGAAATAGGGACAAAGAAAGCGACTTTGTTTTATACTATGTAGTGATTTTTATGGTATAAAAAAGAACATGGAAATCATAGTAGTATTTTGCGGTCCGTTACTTTTAGTCAGGAACTTATCTTATATTAAACTGTTATATATTTATTGTACCTATAGTAAGTCGAGTCTGTACAGTGGGCTACAAAAGACTGTATTCAAAGAGTTATTTCTTTTTTAATTATAAGTGGACTACAGAATTTCTCTCAAATGAGACCTTTTGAGTAAATACTATATGTTATTAAATTCGCAGTATTTAGAATACTTCTTACCATAGACGGTCGAACATATCCACCCTGTATATTTAGTATCAATACATAGTATAAAACAAAATCGCGTTCTCTGTCCCTATTTTTCATGTCCTTATGTCCTTTGTATGCTTTTTTTTTTTTTTTTTTTTTTTTATCGTGCGCTAAATCCCCACGGATACCACCTCCACCAAAGCCGATGGAGGTGATTATGTCGGACTCGAACCGACCAAAACGCACGCCGTCCATGGGTCCTTGATTGCCGGAGGTGAGATTATACAAGACATATCTCTCGCACCCCGGCAGACCCGGGGACATTTCTGTTGAGATGCCCCTCTTCCCCCAATGTGGGGACCATGGTGTCCCGATTTAGCCCCTGGGTATGGGGTGGCATTTTGCGCCATCGCCGTGGCCTGCTTCTGCTAGGGTGACCGGCGGCTCCACCCGTCACCCCCAGGCCCGCGCTCATGGGGGACGGAGGTCATTCTGCGACCTCCGACGTCCGAGTCGCCTCCGCTCATCACGGGCAGTGCGGGCCCGGAGTCTTCTCCGGACTCGCTCCGCCACCTCCTTTTCGAGCATTACTTGCTCGCAGAAGGAGGCGGCGGCTGCCCAAGCACTCGCGCATCGTACCATCACCGTGAGCAAGGTATGTCCTTTGTATGCTTAAATCTTTAAAACTACTCAACGGATTTTGATGCGGTTTTTTTATAGATATAATGGTTAAAGAGGAAGGTTTATATGTATATAACATCATGCTACGACTAACAGGTGCGGAGCAGGAATGAAAAATGTTGTAAAAACGGGGTGACGCAGACGAAGTTGCAGGGGTCAGCTAGTTACATATAAAGATTTAGTACTTAACGCCGCCCATTTACCGCCTCTAAATCCGTTTAGTGGTCGATCCACACAATTTAACAAACAATTCGCATTAACAGCTCTCTCTAATAGAGGTTGGACAAACTCAGATTAAAACCTAAAATGTACTTAGACAAAACAAATAGGTATACTGTTTTGCGATTATTATTTATCCAATAATAATCTAATTTATGTTATATCAATCGATGAATAAGCCTATCGCTGTCCACTGCTGGACATAGGTTTTATAAATTCCTTTATACTGTTGAATGATGGCACTCGGAAGCACGTTTATGCATTATTGATAATACACTTGTACTTCTCCACGATTTATAATATTTATGGCATTCGGCGAAACCAATTAGGTACAATGATGAATAACGTGGATAGTACAAGTGTGTTTGCAATATATTCATCAATTTCATACATTAGTTTAGTATATTATGTTAATAAAAAAGAATATCTGAACAATTAGGATAGATAATTATCACCAAAAATTCGTTCTTGTATTTGGATTTTTTTTAAAGTAAGGCAACAACATAAATTAAAATCCAGAGACAACGTGACATAATTATTTCTATATTCAAATAAAGCCACTCCAACAAAAAACCTCCGCCAATTAGAACACAATCTATGCAGAATTTAATTTAAATCCATCCAATTATAAAGAGTTGAGTTGCAGCGGGTTCGCGGATGTGACAAATTGCAGGAAACGGTAGTAGGTACCGCCATTGTGAGATCTAATCCGTATTTGAATATGTCTGTATTAACGTCATAATCGTTGTCATGATGTGTTAGAATCATAAAGTTATTCTTAGAGGCACAAGGTGTGCGAGTGACATACGTATCTTTACACAAAACCTAGACGTGAGAAAGTGACAGTTTATACGAACAGTGAAACGTTTTTTTAACCATTATCAACTTTGACAGCAATAGATATTGCAGTGATATTCTGTGGGAATTTTGGCGGGAACGCGAAAAGTGTCACAACGCTCCTGTGTTTCATTTTCTAATATTGGTGTAAATTCGAGATTTTATGTGTAAAAAGGGTGGAGTTTTAGACATAACGGCTTAGACAAAGTGCACAAGTGTACGAAAGTGGAATATTGTAGTGAATTGTGAGTTTTCGTGTTAGTGTCAAATCTCCCTTAGGAAAGCTTCTAGTAAAGTCTCCACTACTTTACTGGGGCAGCTATCATCCGTCATCGTCATCACCATCATCAAGAATCATTCCAACTAGATTAGTGAATAAAGTGTTATAAAATAAAATAAGACTTGACATAAAGGTCCTAGTTACCATGTCATAAAATCCCTTAAAAAAAAGCAGTGATATCAATGTTTGTATGTATGCAACTGGAGATATTGATTATAATAAAATCAATTTCATATTAACGAAGTATATCGCCTTAATTTTCGATCATTCATTTATTTTATGAGTTTAAGAATATTTAACAGTCAACTTTGTAAATTAAAAAAAAAATAACTTAAGTTACTGACTGTATATTACAGTTCCCCAGTGCATTTCAAATTTTAAAAAAAAGTACGGCGCGTGAAACATTCGTTCCTTATTTAAAAAATGTACTTATATCCCTGGAGGCGAAGGATTTTTCTTGCTTTTATATTTGGGTTGAGTAAATTACTGTACCTCATTTGATAGTATCCTTGCGATGTGGTACAAAATATGCTGACCGCTGTTACAAGTACTGTACCTGGAACAGCAGGTCCTACTTTACGACCTCAAAAAAATGTTTTTTAATTTCTCCACTCCCCGCTTGAAGCTTGTCCAAGAAGTTGTAACATTTAAAAAATAAAGCGATGATAGAATGTGTACTTACCAATGCACCCAACAATACATAGAATATATAACACAAAGTTATTAATAAACATAATATAACATACCATAAACGCACGCCTGAATCCCCGAAGGGGTAGGCAGAGGTGCTAGCACTCACATTTCGCCAGTTTATGTTTAGGTCCCAATGTAACAGGTGGCGAGCCTATTACCATTAACAGAGCACTTATAAACCTGCGATAAATACACACATAACTTCGAAAAGCATCGAAAAGTCATTGGTGTGTGCCATGGTAAACCTGGGATTGAACCCGAGACCTCGTCTCAGCAGTCCATTACACTAAGCTATCGCGGTAAAACTATTTTGAAAATAACATTCCTTGTAGATTCAAAACCCTTTGAAAGTAAATAAGATCTACAAATTTACATGATCCTTTAAAACACTCTCAAGCACAAACCCTTTTACTTTCAAATGTCTTGGGTCCCGTCAACAAACCCTCAACCGTGTAATGAGTCAAATAATTTGATAATTACAACCCCAGCATTGTATAAATTACAAGTAATTTTGTACAAACTCGAGCTTTCAGTGATTTGTTTTGGTTGCTGAATATTACTAGGCATCGAAGGGTTGATAGACAGGGTATTTGAACTGTAATTTAATAAATTCGAGAATTTGTTTAGTTTTTTTTACATATATAATATGGGGTGGGTTCCCGTACGACCCAAAATTCTGACCTTATTTTTTGAACAGCTCAAATCCAAATATCATTTTTTTTGGAAGTTGTTGCCTTGTGTGACATTGTAACGTAGGTATTAATGTTCATTTGATATTCGTTCAATGTTTTTGGTAAAGATGCTTTTGGTAAAAATCTATGATAGAACTGAACATACTACTAATATTGTAAAAATTAAAGTGAATGTTTAAACTTTTAAAAAAGAGGAAGCCGTCTTGATCCCAACATCCTTTACCACTTGGCTACCTATACTCCCCCCCCCCCCCGTCCTACCTCTTTAGTTTGTCTTAGAAGAAGAACAAGAAGTCTTCTTCTTCTTCTTCGTGTCAGTGGCAACAATAAATAAAAGTTAGATGCGCCCAGCCCAAAACTTGGCGACACCAACTGCACCTTCTGTCACTTCGTTCAGGTCGGCGACAGTGCAGGCGTGAGGGCAAAGCGGGCACGTCAGGAGGTGGTCCATCGACTGCACTGGTACTCCACATTCACAGCCAACACTGTCCGCATTTATGTAACCCCATTTTACCAGGTTCGCTTTACAGCAGCCGACCTGAGACCTCAACCTATTAAGGGACTTCCAGGTGGACCACTTCAGTTTATGCCCGAGCGGTAGACTCTCAGCGGGCTGGATGTTGTCTAGAGGGGGTGCACATTCCGCGAGCCACCTCTGGCGCCGAACGCTATCAGGTTCGCCCACCACAGCTGCAGTACACCGCAGAAAGCTTTTTCTGCTTTTAAGGCGGGAGCTGGGTATGGTGTGTTGGAAGAGTGGATGCCGTGCGTCTATCTCCTGTTTTTTCCTCTCAACCTCACACGCAACATGCCGTCGCACGCTTGGTGGAGCAATACCGGCAAGTGGGTAAAGTCTGTTCAGGGGAGTTGGCTTAAGGCAGCCCGTTATGATACGGCATGTGTCATTCAAGGCAGTATCAACCTCCTTCGCGTGCGCGGAGCGGTGCCACACTGGGCACGCGAACTCGCCCGCTGAGAAGGAAAGTGCAAGGCCAGTTGTACGAACAACATGTGGGGCTGCCCCCCATGACGTGGATGTTAATCTTTGCACCAAGTTGTTTCTACTCGCCACTTTTTGTTTGGTGTTGAGGCAATGGGCTTTAAAAGTAAGAGCACGGTCGAGAGTAACGCCGAGATAACGTGGCTTTGGGCAGTGTTCGATTTCAACACAAGAACAAGAAGTCATTTTATGGTTATTAATATTATACCATAATAAATAAAATTGTAGATACTTTTTTTTAGTAGGTATCTAAGTCTAATTATCCAACATCAACATTAATGTGATCCCTCAGTCGTGCAGTTAAACAACAAATAAATAAACACACGCAATTTCTCTAGCTACTGAAATCAAAACGGCTATTTTGCAAAATAACATTTAGGTACTCCCGCAGTTCATAACCGTACTATGTTAATACTAAATTTCAATAAATCTAGACACAAAACGATAATAAGCAGACAAAACTATTTTTTTTTTTTTCTTTTAATAAATATTCTAGGACAATCTACACAACGCCACCTAGACCCATGGTAAGCATAGCTTAACTAGCTTGTGTTACGGGTTCTAGAATACGGATAAACATGCTTAAATACATTTTTTTTTGTAAATACATACATATTATACATAGAAACACCCAGACCAATGCAGATATTCATATTTCATGCACACAAATATTTGCACTGAGCGGGAATCGAACCCGCGCCTCCTGCGTAGCAGTCACGTTCACTACCGCTACGCCACGGAGGTCGTTTAATCTAAATAAAAAAATAGTCACAGTTAACATTCCCAAACTAATGAATAGTCCTCTTTATTATACGTTAGTTCACTTTATCTCGTGCCGCGAACGTGGTTAATTCCTGACTATTTATCTTCGGAACTAATCTAGTAGCTAGTGGCTAGCTGTATCCTTCCTTTACACAATTGTTTCTAGAGATAGTAATACCAACACAAATAACAATGTACAGTAGTCCAAGTCTGCAATACCTCGAAATTCCTTACCACTTACTCTTGTACTCTTGGAGTTCCTTGCCAGCGCACGTGTTTCCTTCTTCCTACAGTCCCGGGTCCTTTAAGCCGGGCGTGAAAAAAGCATTTGTTGAGGCCGTCAAACTGAACGCCACCATTGTAATGCTGTACGTGTTTGTAATGGGGAAACCTCTTTCTTAAGACTTTGCCTTCAGCTCATCATTAAGCGAGGTTAAGTCAAATTGACGTGTCATAAAAGAATAAATAATATTAATTACAGCAGTGAATGTGATACGATTGTTATAGATAATATACGCTCTTGCTGGTTATTTTTTCCGCGCGCAAAGTCCCCAAGGAATACCACCCACACCAGAGCCGGAAGAGTGGTCATATCAAATTCGAACTGATTCAAGCGCACAAAGTATTAGGGTCTTTGGTTGCCGGAGATGGGATATCAGGTAACATATTCCTCGCTCCCGGCTGCCTCAGGATCATCTGTAACTAAGAAACGGCCTTTGGAGCTGGGACCACGTGGTGTCCCCATCCAGCCACCGTTGCCTGCATCTGCTATGGTTACAGGCGGCTCTACCCGTCTAAAAAGGCCTCATATAAAAATAAATTCAACTATTTGAATTATATACATATTCCCTATTTTGACAATTACACTATCAAACAATGTGGGTGCTAGCACTTCTGCCTACCCCTTCGGGGATGCAGGTGTGAGTTTATGTTTTGTCACTGTCTACGTGAACTTATTCTTAACACACGAAATTTGGTTAAATTGGAGTGGTTAGTATTAATAGTTGTATTTGCAGTTATTATTATTTTTTTTAATAAAGAACACTTATTAATATCGCAGTATTTAATTTCATCATGTTGACTTACTGTTATGAATTTGTACTGCGGCATATACCGCCGGATAGAGGCGTCGGCTGTCGTCGGAAACATGCATCGACAACGTTTGCTAGTTGTTTACAAAGTGTAACACGAGTTGTTACAAACTAACATGTATGAATACTTTTTATTATGACATTTATTTGTGATTTAGCGACTTATCTAAACTAATAAAAAACTCGCATTGCGGCAGTGTAAAAAAGTACTCTGTATTAAAAGTAAAAAGTATATTTACGTCACGAAAAAGTTTAACGAGAAAAAAATTTTGACTTCAATAAGGTTTAGGTTTTGATATGTGTATTATCATAATTTTAGATGGTACAATATAAAGTTATCTATCCTACCTACCTACTGTCCTACTGTAATTTTACGGTTTAAAAGAGAAATCATACCTTATTATCTAGGTATATACGTAAATGCCTTCTCGCTAGAAGCAATCTCTTCCAGGCAACCAAAATTTTATTTTTCAAATAATGGCCATATAGAATTTGATGAGTATTATATTACGAACTAGAGTTTCTTAAAAAACTGCACCACGTGCTTACAAAAAGCTGAGAAGTGTTAATCAGTTAGAATGGGCTTGTGTTTGGAACTCCACATGTTATTTGATTTTTTTCTCCAACTTCAAGTTAATAGACACCGTATTTGAATTGTTATTTGACTGTTTGATTTGTTTGTTGAGTTTCAAATTTATATAACTTAGCTAGAGGTTGCTGGAAAGGTTTAGTGTTAATAGTGGAAAGACCGAGAAACTTTGCTTTGTTTTCTGCGCTGACAGCTTAAAAACTCTATTAGCCTTCACCAATTCCCCCTTCCTCCTCCCTTCTACAGGGTCGGCAGTACGAGTGTGTGCCGCCTCTGATGTTGCAAACGTCCATAGGTCACGGTCACTTTCCATTAGGTGGGCCGTGTGCTTGTCTGTCACCTAAATAGTATAAGAAAAACATAACATTGTCGTAGAATATTTATTATTACGTAAGTATGACCGGATATTTACTATGTATGTTGGTTTCATCATGGCGCTTGCAACAACACTAAAATATCAGTTACCTAAAACTCCATAACTCCAACAACCAACAAACATTACTCCATAAATATCTCCTTATATTTAGTAGTGAATATATAATGATCACGTCAATCTAATATCACACTTTGTCGTAGAAACTTGTCATATGTCATAATATAATTCCGTCGTAGTACGTCTGTTCTGAGAGAATGGTAACTCTGCGTGAAATTTAATGTTGCGTATCCACCCTCTTGAGCTGTGACGCGTGACAACTCACTTCATACTCACAACCGAGCGTGACAATGTGGGATAAATGACGTGACGGTTACTTTAATTATTTCTTTTTAACTTTAAAATAAAACTATTATTATGTTATTCTATCGTGAGCATTGCTGTGTGTATTTTATTGTTTTTTTTTAATGGGCAAAAATCCCCTAGGATTCCCCGCCGAAGTAGGTTGGGAGGTTATGTTGAACTCGAACCAATCAAGCGCACGCCGTTTTTTGGGTCTTTAGTTACCGGAGGTAAGATAGTAGCCAACATATCTCTCGTACGCCTGCCTCCAAACCTGGTACATAGGTTTGTGTTCAGAGGAACGGTTCATCAGTATGCCTACAGCTTCATGCTATCACCGCGTCGCTCACTACCGGTAGGATATTCTTCCTTACATTTTGCGGCCAAAAACGATGCATACTGTGCTGTATGAACAACACCTCATCCCACGCATGCTCAGACTTTGGGATGAACTCCCTGCTGTGCTTTTCCATGATATGGCACACTTTCACCATAACCACTTTCCATTAGGTGAGCCGTGTTCTTGTCTGTCACCTAAGTGTTTAAAAATAATCATTTATACTGCGTCCGACACGCAAGAGGTTAAGTTACGATCATAATAAAGCTTAAAACTTAAATTTATTACTTCTGTTAGGGGATCCCCCTCGATATGGTCGGGTGATAAAATTAAACCAAAACTTAAATCGTACGTTTGATAAGTTATAGACAGAAAATACACAAAATTCCAAACTTGAACTATAGGTATAAGGTCTATTCTTAGATAAACTAACTTTATATAGAGATTATTAGATAACAATGGCGCAGACTATTGCAAACAATAAACTCTATTTCAAATAAATTAACGATTACATTGTATTTATTTGACCCCAGCGGCTAACTTAAATTGGAAACTACAGTAATAACTCGTTAAACCAATAAAGCAGGGTAAGATCTGATAATACCTTTTTTTTTTTTTTTTTTTTTTTTTATACCCCTTAGGTGGCAGACAAGCATACGGCCCACCTGATGGAAAGCGGTCACCGTGGCCTATGGACGTTTGCAACACCAGAGGCGTCACACACGCGCTGCCTATCCTGTAGAAACCTTCTAATGCCCTTCTTGAAGAACCCCATATTGTAGTCGCCTGGGAAAACCACGGCAGGGAGCTCATTCCACAGCTTGAGCGTGCGCGGGATGAAACTCCTTTCATACCGCACAGTGCGCACCGATTCCGGTCGTAGTGTGTGAGGATGAACTCCCTCCCTATGGCGAGCGGTGCAATGATAGAAAGTAGATGTGGCCACCTTAAGGCCTTCTCACACGATTCTTTTCAAAAAATTATCTCTGAACCAGAATTTAATTGAATCAGTCACTTTTATTACCGCGACGTCATTTAGGATAACAAATCAATGATTTTAGTATGTATATACCGCGGTAACCTAGTGGTATGGGTAATGGACTGCTGAGACGAGGTCTCGAGCTCAATCCCAGGTTTACTATGGCACACACCAATGATTTTCAATGCTTTTCGAAGTTATATGTGTATTTATCGCAGGTTTATAAGTGCCCGGTTAATGGCAATAGGCTCGCCACCTATTACATTGGGACCTAAACATAAACTGGTGAAATGTGGGTGCTAGCACCTCTACCTACCCCTTCGAGGATAAACGCGTGAGTTTATGTTATGTTATGTATGATTTTAGTGCTTTCAAGCAAACTCACCTATTAAATGCGCTAACGAACTCCCTGCCGTGGTTTTCCCACGCGACTACAACATGGGGTTCTTCAAGAAGGGCATGAGAAGTTTTCTACAGGGTAGGCAGCACGTGTGTGACGCCCCTGGTGTTGCAAACGTCCATAGGCTACGGTGAGCGCTTCCCATCAGATGGGCTGTGTGCTTGTCTGCCATTTTAGTGGTATAAAAAAGAAGAGTCGTGGGAATGGGCTTTTAATATTTAATTCTCATGCTTCTTTAAGGTTAAGTAAGTAAGTTTGGGTCTTATTCACCTCAAAATAACTTTGAGGTGAATAAGACCCAAAAGATTGAGCTACCTGAATCAACGTCGATATCGTAGGTATTGAAGTTCGTATTTTCGATAAGAATAGAATTAAATACAATTGTTTTAAGTTACCTATTAGTGGGTCATTCGTCAACTCGCCAAATTCCGCGAATTGACACCTTTCGAGTTTATTTATTTTTGCTGTCGTCAACTCGCGGCATATTAAAAATGTTTAGTTATGTATTATTTGGTATCTCTGTTGTCTTCCAAAACCGAAAACATTGTAGTACTCCTGGTACACTACATATTGGCATAAAAAAAAAGAAAAATGAAAAAATATATGCCGGTATATTATAGTGTAACCGGAAAATTACCATGTGGATTCGAGTTTGGGAGTATTTCCCAAAAGGTTATTTCGCTACTAAAATACAGTGGACTTACAACAATTTAATATCATAAACAAGGAGTGTTTAATACATTACTCGTAAAATTATATTTGTATATCAAACATTTACATGAAGTTCTGCGAACTTGTGCGCAGTAAGTATGGCCGCGTTCTAAGAATGTTATGAAGCCATATTCCACTTTAATTTTCATATGAAAACCAAAACAAAACAGTCAATTGTGACTTGAATTACACTTGAAGGTTTCCTTAGCATCATTAAAGAAAAAACTACATGTATATTTTAAATGTTTTAGTATATACGTACTATGAAAATTTCTGCCATCTCATTTTAGATACATTATTGATTTAATTGGAAAAGGTGAATGCCCAGAAAAAAAATTTAACGGAACTTAAATTCGCGATCAGAGTAAGACTATCGGTAGATGGCTCCAACGTTGCCTTCTAAGACGTAAAGGAAAATTTTGAATACTTTATACGAGACTTGAAACTTTTTGTCCCACTTTCCAAGTGAGACAAAAAGTTTCATTATTGATCAATACCTTTATACCGGTGGACAGTGTGCTTGTCTGACCTAAGAGTATATAAAGAAATACCTCTTAGGCATAGGTATCGGGTCGTGTACTCACGTGTCAAATATATATCGCAGTCATTGACACAATCACAGAAATATGCATTCGTTGCGTACAAGTCAGCACTAACCTTTATTCGTCTATCTGTGCTCGAAATTCAACTTTAATGACGTCTTTCCCTCATTAACCCTCACAATGGAGGGTCAGCAAGACAATAGTAGTTGGTAGACCGACATTATTATCTCCAACTACCATTCCCCTCGAAATTGTCACATAAACCGCAATTATGTGCGGTTTTACAAGGAATAATAAAAATTATGACAAAGGGTCTGTCTGATAAATTGTTTTGGGAATTGTAACGTTAGCAGTTTTGGGTCGGTAGGTTATTGTAAAATCATTTAGTATAGTAGAATAGTAGTTATTGTGCTAACTGTTCAAATATAATTTAGATCGAAAAAAGTGGATGCTTCGACGGGATTCGAACCGTTCGTTCTTTCCCTCGAATGCTCTGACTACTAAGTCACGAAACCACGTCATTTGAAACTTTTCTATCCATCTTCATCCTAGTCAACTTCCTACTGACGGTAGTCTTTATAGCATCATATTTTTCTAGGATGCGAAGAAAAGTAGGATCACGTCTAAATTAAGTCTTGATTTTATGAATGAAAATAGATTGATCTAGAGGTAATACCGTGTTTACATTCACGTAACATTTTATCGTGACCGTGTCAGAAGTTCGTGTCCGTCGCGTATTCAAAGCTAGCCTTTATAAATACCGAATTCCAATATGTTCTTTATTTACTTACACGAAAAAGGTTGTGAGATATTAAGGATTACTGCTTCTATAGCGAAGCGTCAGGAGACCTTATAAATGTTGGTAATTCTAGATTCGTACTCTCGAATAAAAGATCAATCAACACACAATAGGCGTTCAACGAACTCCCAAATGGTTCAAACGGAGCCTGATTTCGACAAGGGGTGTTTTAGTTGCAGATAATATTTTATTGAAATTGTATGCCTATAATATTGTTATAGATATATTATTCAACAAGCTGTTTAGAACTACAATTGTGTTAGGAACATAACATAAACTCAGGCCTATATCCCAGAAGGGGTAGGCAGAGGTGCTAGCACCCACATTTCGCCAGTTTATGTTTTAGGTCCCAATGTAATAGGTGGCGAGCCTATTACCATTAACCGGGCACTTATTAACCTACGATAAATACATACATAACTTCGAAAAGCATCGAAAAGTCATTGGTGTGTGCCATGGTGAAACCTGGGATCGAACCCGAGACATCGTATCAGCAGTCCATTACCAATACCCCTAGGCTACCGCGTGTGTTAGGAATAAGGTATGAATAGGGAAGAGGCACTAAACATATATATGTACAGTGGGCTCCAAAAACTCCTGGACACCTTAAGATCTATAATCCTTTGACAGCCTAAGTCTAATTTAACTAAAAGTAACATAGATAGCGTTAATGAAATAAACTGAAGCAATGTCTTGTTTCTTTACAAAAAAATAGAAGAAAAAATAATATAATATTATTGCGAAGAGTATGGTTGACGTTTCTGGTGATTGGCTGGTCTCTTCTAAGAACAGAGAATAAGCATTGCCATACAACGGGGAAATGCTGCCAGTATTATGGGAACATTACCTTAAGAGGCATGCGATGCGGAGGAATTCTACGGGCCTTTTTAATTTAAGTCTTTATTGTTGTTTTAATTATCATTTTAGTTTTAGTTTAATTAATTATTTATTTTAGAAGAAAAATTAAATTGTATTTGAATTGAAAATTTATGTGCATTGTAATGCGCTTACCCTCTTGATAAGACTTTTTAGGGGTAAAAAGGACGGGTGGGAATTCGACCAAACGTAAAAAACCACACACCCTATGAAAAATTTCACTAAATTTATTAAAAAAGAAAGTGCCCGAGATGAAAACCCTTTTAAGAGAGATACTAAAGATTTCATTAAATAAACATATAAATAAATGACTTTAAGCTTTTAGTTTCTCAAACAGATGCATTTCACTTGTGTGTTTTCGTTTTGTAGTATGTACCTACGTATGATTTGAGCATATAAATACAACCAACCAAACAATAATAATAATAATGATAATTTTTTATAGATATAATTACAATTTAAAATGTTTATGTGGTACACAATTGGCGGCCTTATCGCAATAGTTTACTAGTAATGTAACATATTATTTACAGTTGCATGTGTGAGTTAGGCGACATCGATTTCGCTACTGAATCGTAGTGTCGTGTCCCATATCAAGGTTTTTCCATTCTATTCTAGAGTATAATTTATTCCTGTACCTTTTTTTTATTTATGGCACGTCAATTTGACTTCATCTCGCCTGATGTTAAGCTAAAGGCAAAGTCTCATTATAGAGGGTCGCCATGGCAAATACGAACAGTGCTACAATGGTGGCGCTCAGTTCGACGGCCTCATCAGTAGCCCTAGTATGAACTTCTATCGCATTCGTAATGTAAAAGTTTCGAGAGAATGGAGCATTGTAATTGGCAGGCTGCCTTTTGTGAACCTGTGTGCGTGTGTAGCCGCCAATCGCAATGTTCCGTTCTGTAGATACCTTTACATTACGAATTCGATAGTATTTCGTGCTAAGGCTACAGATGCTTTTTCACGCCCCGCTTAAGGCCCCGATTAATATCGATAAGTTTTGTAATATACATTCAGTTATGTTCATCATACCTAGTACTTATACTTGATAATAAGGCTTTGTTCTAAACACTTGTGTATACCCTTGCATTAACGCTCAGTGATGACCGCAGTGAACCCACTCGCTTTTGCAAACACTTTAGTCCCAAAGCAGCATTACAAGAGAAAATCAAACATTCGACGCGTGGACTTAGCTTTAAAACATACTCTTTACCCTAATATTACAACTAAAAGGAATTTCGGGACTACACAAGTCAAAGACTTAGGCTTTGAGTAAATTTGGATAACAATTGAAACCTTTTTCTGTTATCTTGAGATACTTTTATTTTTAACTTGTCTATGGCCGCGGGTCCAGCCGCGTGGCTGTCGGTTATTGCGACCTAAGCGCCACGTAAGATTTTAAGTTGGACCAAATCTAACTTAAAATTTGTTTGGAAGTTGATATATCAAGATTTTACAACTCTGTATTGAATTCGGTGTGTGATAAATTAAATTCGATCTTCAAAAACAGTACTTCCTAAACGCTATTTTGATGATAAAATTTTCGTATTACTTACTACTACTTACACTACTTACACCTGTCACTTAAAAAAAAAAGTTACTGTTTGCTTTAAGTGTCATTCATACACAAAAAAAAACACACAAAATTTGAATTTGTCATTTCTAAAAAAATACAACAGTGTTACTGCTGAAAATTGGGTTTCCGTCAATTTCTTCAAACAAAACGGCAATTTCACATGTAACGACCTTAATATTATATAATAAAACATAATGAACAACCAATGTTGTTTATCGAAAAGGAATTGGTCTAAAAATAGGTAATAATAACATTTTAATAAATTCATATTGTACCAAAACCCTTTTCTTATTCTAGTATCTTTTCTAACAAATCCGTATAATGTAGAACAATATTATTGTTATCTTCAAATTGACTGGTATTTTCTTTACAAACAACGGTATAACCGCTATAAATTAATAAGTCTTTATTATATCAAAATTATTGTCGGACTTGATGACGAGAGTTGAATTTATTAATAGAACATACCTATAAGAAACCTGAAATCCCTGTGGCGTGGCGGTAGTGACTGCTATGCAGGGGGCGCGGGTTCGATGTCCGCTCAGTGCAAATATTTGTACATGAATATTGCTATTGCATTTGCATTTCCGTGCTCGTGCCTCCAAAAGCTGTTGCCATACGCATATCAATGGCAGTCGTTACGGGTAGTTGGAACCCTCAAAATTCGATTAGCCTAACCATAGAACTTCGATATCACCAATATGGTTGTGCAGGTTCACGGAAAATATCGAAGTTCAGCCGCATCTTACTTAGACTAGAATGCCGACCTTAACTAAGTTGGGAATAAACTCAAAGAATAATGAAAGAAATAAGTGGAAGTGACAGTTGACTGGCCACATTTGTTGAAGGACCGGTAGCCGTTGGAGCAAACGAGTCCTAGAGTGGAGACCGCGAGAAGGTAAACGGAAGGTGGGACGCCCCCCAGCAGATAGACAGATGACCTGAAAAAAGTAGCTGGGGTGGACTGGATGCAGAAGGCTGAGGATTGGGAGCAATGGCACATAATGGGAGATGCCCATGTCCAGCAGTGGACTGCGATAGGCTGATTAATTGATTTAGAACTAGGTATTCTTGCATTTTTGGGCTCTGAAATGCTTTGGGACTTTTGTATGTTATGTATAGTTTGAAACCAGAAGCCAACTTACAATATATGATTGTCGCTGCGGAGAATTTACTTCCATCCCAACTCTACCCATGCGTTGTCGTACAAGGCGATTAAGGGATAAGGTTGTTTAACATCCGACAGATATTTACTATACAGCCTAGACTCTGCCTCAGATGCATCGCTCGAGCCTTACCTACTATTACGTGGGACCGAATACGATGGTTAGTGAAAGGTGTATTGACCTCTGAATGACAGACTGACTGACTTGTTTATCATGTATCAAATAATTTAATTAAACCGGAGCTGGTGTGAGTGGTTATGTCGGACTTGAAAAGACTAAAACGCATGCCATCGTCGGGTGTTCGGTTGCCGTATATGAGAATAGTAGGTAAAACATATCCCACGTACTCCAGCCGAACCATGGCCAATTTTGGGTGTGGAGACCACGGTGTACACATCTAGCCCCCAGTTATGAGGAGGAGCGTCATACCGTGGTCACGAGCAAGGCGGCAACTAGGACTCGGCCCAGTATGTCTTAAGCTGGGCATCCAGTCAGCATCTGCAGCCCCAGAGTCTTCGTTTGGATCATAGTGATGGCACTCGAACGTTGGCTTCTTTTGAATTCAATGCTGGTAACCCGTGCTTGATGATCACTTGCGTCATGCGGGTACTGAGCATATATCTGTGTTCGTAGTTATGATATGAAAGATATAATGCGTAGTTATTATAAATAGTGCTAGTCGAAAAATAATCATTTCGGAATTCTTTGCTAAGACTATAACCATTACTGTAGGCCTATAACGCAACTATATATAAAACAAATGGCCAACATTTAAAATACTATGAACCCCTTTTTCTTGGTTGGCATCAGAAAACTTGCGGAAACAAATAAAATATCCGATACACACATTGTGGAAGAAAATTCAATATCGCTCGAATATAATTTCGTCACGTACAGCTCAGAGGAAACTTGGCACATGTTACTTCGTGCAACTTGTCCTAACTGATGTCGTGTGACTAATGCTGTAGTCACCTTGGGTATATAGTGGAAAGACAAATCACCAATAGTTTTCAAACCATTTTCCCTTTCTGAATCGCTAAATGTTGTTGATATTGAGTTTAGACCTTTTTCCCGTGCGGAAATCCCTACGAATATTCCCCCGACGAGGTCACCGAGGGTGGTTATGTCGGACACGAACCGACCAAAACTGCGCGGTGGTTTTGGCCTATCAGTAGTCCAGGGAGAGGTAGCCTCTGGGATATCCCTGACGCCCCGGCTGACCCTGGGCCAGTAAAGGCCCTATAGGTTTTGGGACTACGGTGGACGGAGGTCATTCTGCGTCATTTGCCAGTCGTTACCGTCTTTGAGTTTTTAGTTGCTAGAGTTGATATAGTAGCGGCCATGTCCCTCGCACCCCGGCAGACCCGGGACTCTTTCGAGATGACCCCCTTCGGGTGTAGGGACCACGGTGTCCCCGTCTAGCCCCCGGGTATGGGTAGGCGCACTTTGCGCCACTGCCGCAGCCTACTTCTGCTAGGGTGACAGGCTGGCTTCACTCGTCACAGTCGTCACCCCCAGGCCCACGCTCATGGAGGACGGTGGTCATTCTGCAACCTCCGAAGTCCGAATCGCCTCCACACATTACGTTTAGACTGGAGTGAAGCGAGTGAAAATTAATAAGTAGGTAATCTCTTGATATAAATATACGTTGAAAGATGGCATTTTAGTAGTATGTTACCTTGATTTTGTTTACATAACCAATGTGAAGAACGCATTTTGAAAAAAAGTCGACTACTCTTGCGGTGTGTAATGGATTCGAAGAGTTGTGTCATTATTCAACCATCAACACACCTTCAGCCAAATAGTGTTGTTTCATCATAAGTAGGTATGGATCAAGGAGATTAATATTAGTACAGTTTGTTCGATGGCTTAATAAAGATGTGGAAAAGAAATCATCTAAGAAATTTAATATATTTACCTACAAGATAGGTTCAATAATTAACACATTTTAATGTTAAAGCTTCAGCACACCTTCTACACAAGTAAATAGATGCATCATAAAAAGTAATATCAACATTGTGTACTAACCTGTGGTGTAAAATTGGTCTGTACAGCAGGAGGCGCCGCGGTGCTGCCATAGTGTTGCTGGTACGATGACGTCAGAATTTTCTTGTGTGCAGACGCGTGAGCGCGGTACGCACTCACACTCAACTTCATAACGAACAATGGAACTTATACTTTAACACTTCACTATTAAGGTTGAAACTTGGAAAATTTTGTTCACTTTGACACTTTTTGACGTTTTGCGTTTTAAAGCTCTAAACAGGTAACTCTTAATATCGCCATCTTCATCTGTAACAATAGAAAACAAAAATTATGAGCATATATTTTTTAAAAGGGCACTCTTATAACATAACATAAACTCACGCCTATATCCCCGAAGGGGTGGGCAGAGGTGTTGGATATTTCGCCAGTTTATGTTTAGGTCCCAATGTAATATGTGGCGAGCCTATTGCCATTAACGGGCACTTATAAACCTGCGATAAACACACATAACTTCTAAAAGCAACGAAAAGTCATTGGTGCGTGCCATGGTAAAACCTGCGATCGATCCCGAGACCTCGTCTCAGCAGTCCATGACCCATACCACTAGGCACTCTTATTAGTAACTCATAAATGATATACCTGCGACTCCACCTGCATGAAAACTTAAAACTGCTCTGTAGGTATGTATTTTTTATTTTTTTATTTTTATATCTATTATTTTGTCTCTATTATTTCCAAAAACTTGTTTACTATTCAATTTATTATAAATTATAATATTTTTGACAAGTGTAATTGCAAAATGGCGAAACTGTATACCTATGAATGTAACATCGTATGTAACCCATATTTGCAATGAATGAATGAATAAATAAATGAAAAAACTTTGACATTCATAAATGCTCTTTATGTGCCTAAACTGAATAAAGGAAATTGATTCTTTGATTCTTGATTGAGACATTGTGACACGAGAATTTTGTCGACCAAATTGTTCACGAATGTTGAAAACTTGTTTCTATATTACAGCATATAAATGTCAAATGATATACAACAAAGCTGGGTAAGGGTTTTAACCCACTAGTGTGACTTTAATCTCGATCCGACCGCGGAGCGGATCGAATCCCTTCAGCCACTTTCCGCGACAGTTCAGTATGGCATATCATATAGGGTGCTTAGCGTAAGCTCTTTATGTTTTGTGGTGAATGCGATATAAGATTGATGACGTAGATATATCTAGTATACTACTGATGTATATTTAGTTTGATAGGGTCATTTGTTCTACTATTATAAAAGTTGATGAGATGTTTTCTATGTTTGTAGTTTTCTTAGCCTAATAGATATTTAGGTTATGTAATCTATGATAGTGTACTGACGACCGTCGAGCTAGTTCTTATTTGCCTAACCGTCTCGGTCTACCCTGTTCCACACTTTTTTTTTTATGGCACATCAATTTGACTTCACCACGCCTGATGTTAAGCTGAAGGCAAAGTCTCAGAAAGAGGGTCACCAATACTAAGACATACAGTGCTACAATGGTGGCGCTCAGCTTGACGGCCTCATCATTGTTTGTGTCACTGTACCTACAGACGCATCCAAATACAGTTTTCCACTAGATCATCCAGAAATTTACTGAGTACACTGCAACTGTGGTAGTTCCTACATAGGCTAAACCAAACGTACTGTCTCAAGCCAGATCAAGGAGCACATCAGGGCGTTCTAAAACAGCGAGTCATAAAAATCTCTAAAATCTTCTTTGTTTTTATATCTTTCTTCCTCTCTGTTGGGGGAAGCGACGAATCACTGGATTGAGTTACATAACTCTTAGATTACACTCAACAGAACGCTACTATTTGCTAAGAATGAAAGAAACTATTCTAATTATAAAGCACAAGAATTTTAACCGGGAAAATAGGTTTCATCTGGATGGCGGGCGTGTCCGGCATTCTGTGATTCGTAAGTTCACAAATGACTTCTTCGAGAACCGGGCGAGTCGATACAGTAAGCGTTGCGTCATGCAGATAAATATTTGCACTGAACAAGAATCAAACCCGCGACCTTCAACGTTACGCCTCAAAAGTCGTCGTCGTATAACTTAGTTCAAAATTCTGAATAAATAGTAAAGAGAATCAGAGCTAGAATGTAGTCTAAAAATAAAACCGGACGGGCGAGTCGAGATGAGTTTTACTTATACATCAAGGCGTCAACTCTAGGTAGTGATTGAAGAAAATAAAATAGATTGAAGTGGACCGTATTCACGCATATATAGAGACCTAGATAGGTAGGTAACTCTTTATTGTACACAATGAGAAAGACAGCACAGAAACTTTACGTTATTGACAAAAATAGTCGATATTACATACACATACATAAACTCACGCCTTTATCCCCGAAGGGGTAAGCAGAGGTGCTAGCACCCACATTTCGCCAGTTTATGTTTCGGTCCCAATGTAATAGGTGTCGAGCCTATTGCCATTAACCGGGCACTTATAAACCTGCGAGAAATACACACATAACTTCGAAAAGCATCGAAAAGTCATTGGTGTGTGCCATGGTAAAACCTGGGATCGAACCCGAGACCTCGTAGTCGATATTAGCATTTAGGTATTTCACGTTCATACTTTATCAAAGAACCTGGGATTGTAAGAAGAGAGAAACTAAGATTTGTCTTGATATTCGATTCCACTAGTCAAACATATAATTTTGTAAACATATTCCACTAGAGTGAATAACATTAACTCAAATAAATACTAAATTAATTCCTATCCAAGATCACAATAAAGCGCGATTCACACAACGCGGGTGCGAGTCGGGTGTTTTTGCTATTCATCGTTCAAAAGGCCGTCAGGGTGGGGACCGCCGTTGCAGGGACGGCACCTGTATTGGCGGCCACCATATTCTGGACTGTGACACTGCTTACCATCAGGCGTGGTTCAGTAAATCTGGAATTAAGGAAACGGAGATGGATGGCAATAATGCCCGTGCCCGACCCGCACTCGCGCTGTGTGAATCGCGCTTTAGTCTGCGATACTTCTATAAATTATAAACATTTTGGAACTAAGTACATAATTAAAGAGCTCACCGAAGATTTAAGCGCTTAATTAAATTTGTAAATTAATTTATTTCCTTGATAAACGTTGAAGAGTCTCATAATTTTGGCTGCTGTATTTTATTTAGATGCTTGAAACTTCAAGGTTAGTGTAGAACTCTTTTAAGTTTAAGGTTTTTTTTATTACTGTTGTATTATACAGAGTAATATGGAAACCCACCCGAAGCCACATGATATTACTTGGGGTACATTAAATATCATCATCATTTCAGCCATAGGACGTCCATTGCTGAACATATGCCTACCCCATCGACCTCCAATCCGACCGGTTGGAGGCGGTCTGCATTCAATGGATACCCGCGGCTTTGACTATGTCGTCCATCCACCTCGCAGAAGACCGTCCCACGCATCGTCTACCGGTACAGTAAGCTGCAAAATTTCATGGATAGCTTAAGATCGATAATCCTATGAACTTTCAAACCCCAGTTTATAAATAAATAAACTAGATGGCGCCAGTGGTTTTACTAGCTACTACTTACTACTAATAAGCTTATGCGTATTAGAAGTAGGTAAGTAGTAGCAAAAAATATTTGGTTAACTTAGAACAAGGATAATACAAATGGGAATGATGTTAGCGAACGAACAAACTAGCAAGTCACCGCGTTTAAGCAGCTATTAAATAAACTGAACTACCCACGTAGTTCATTTAATTATAAATTAAGTTCATCCTCTAAGATTAAAACATTACGTTAAACTAAAAAAATGTAGTAATATCCTATTTCAATGCATGGTTAATTTGTGTTTGTATAAATTGGTAATATAGAAAAAGAAGTTAGTTTTTCTTACATTTAAAAAGTAGCGCGGCGCCATCTAGTGTATATATTTGTGATATATACAGATATATTTGTGAAACATTTTACTTCGTCAACAGATGGGGTTAAAGACCGGCGCAAACGATTTAGTTTTTGTAATGTCCATGCACTTTTGCAGCCTACTTTACGCGGTCTCAAGTCTTGAACCTTTCGACTCCAACGGCCATCTGTTCTTCTTGCTACGTTCCCCGCCCACTGCCACTTCAGATTGCTAACTAAGCTATGTCGATCACTTATGTTCGTCTACGGATCTCCTCATTTCTGATTCGATCTCACAGAGTACCTACATAAGGATATAAGTTGCGTTTTGGCAATTATTTTTTTTTAAACGATTTAATTAGTTTTACTATCCGCCGTATTAGTAAAGTTAAATGAAACGATATTTACTAATAAATATATCTTCAAAAGTAAAAAAATAGCGCAAAATGTGAGTTAATGTTTTTTTAATATTGTTTCAATTGCTTTACTAACACAATGGAGAGTGAATAAAGCTAGTTATCGGGTACAAAAAAAAAACAAGAAAAAATACCTATACATATTTGCCTATTGAATCGTAATTTGATACGTTTACTACGCTGTAAAAAATAATTTGAAAATGTTTTTATTTCTTTACACAATATTTTTGAAATGTCGCGACATCTAATTTGATTTTTAACTAAACCGGTCTTAATATCGACGTGAATTTGAATCCTCGTTAAAACACAAACGGTAGGGACTGATGAGACGAGGTCTCGAGTTCGATCCCAGGTTTACCATGGCACACACCAATGACTTTTCGAAGTTATGTGTGTATTTATCGCAGGTTTATAAGTGCCCGGTTGATGGCAATAGGCTCGCCACCTATTACATTGGAACTTAAATATAAACTGGCGAAATGTGGATGCTAGCACCTCTGCCTACCCCTTCGGGGATAAAAGCGTGAGTTTATGTTATGTTAGTGCAAACGTGAACTCTATACCATAATAGTAATTTCTATTATATAAACTCTTTATAAAAAAACGTCGCTTTTTCTACGAATGAAAATTCAAGAAGGTCCTTTTCGTTATCACTTGGTAGATTAATCTTCAAAATGTCCTATAACTTATAGGACATGTCAGTGGCAGACACTTTAACTTAGCACAGACCATTTACCCCATGATTAAAACTACAAGTGCCATATTATTTTCTTAAGTACCATTATGATGATAAATTATGAACCGGAATAATGTTGTAGTATGAGACAAATTTTGATACACATGCTTACGCCTATTTCCTTCGGGGGTAAGCAGATGTGAATTACTTTATTCGATACCACGTAATAGGGGGTGAGCCTATTACTATATTCCGAGTACTATTCTTGCCTCTAGCCCTGAAGCTAAATCGGGCTGTATACATCTATCCCTTAGACACCCTGTACAACACCGCATGAGAAAATGTGACATACTTCTGTTTCGCGAACCACGCGGCCCTGCTTTTCAGTTAATTATTTGTAGATATGTTCAAAATTCAAAAATCATTTACCTATTCTGTATAGACCACTAAAGGCCACTTACAAAACGTAGGTATATGTTAGTGAGCAAATGGACCACCCGGTTCGAAACGCGGCCCGCCCAGACCGTGTTAGTAAAGCTGAATGAAACAAGAATTCGCTTTTGTTTTTATTGAGGCATCATTTGTTTTTTTATAGTGTTTTTTTAACTCATATCGATTCATTTAACTTTACTGATACCATAGATAGTAAGAGGATCATCTCAACAGAGATGTTCCCGGGTCTGCCGGGGTGCGAGAGATATGTCTTGTATAATCTCACCTCCGGCAATCAAGAACCCATGGACGGCGTGCGTTTTGGTCGGTTCGAGTCCGACATAAGCTCCACCGCTTTTGGCGGAGGTGCTATCCGAGGGGATTTTGAGCACGATAAAAAAAATGTAAATAACGTTAGCACAAAAACTACACAAAAAAATTGAAAATAATTTAAAAAAATTGTTGCATCGGTACCTAATTTTTATGCGAATAATTAGTGTACCTTCGTACTACAATGTGTATATGACTCTGGGAGCATTTTATTTACACCCTATATTATTATGATTAAAAATTTCAACCACTAACAATACACAGTATGTAAGTATTTACGATGGAAACAAAATAATTTCATATTTCCAGTAGGTATATTCTCCCCCATCCCCGCAGATAGGCGCCGGCATGTCGAGAGAGGCTGAGTGACGTCGGGCGAGTCAACAAGACACGATTATTGATCTCACTAATACCGTAACCTGAACTCAGTTCTCATCTCTTACAAGTTTAGTGGCGATCTCGCCTCGTAGTCGTATGATAAAGTTAGTTATAATATAAATAGATGTGGTTTAGGAGCGTTTGTTGATTCTTTTACATTGAATTCTAATATGTAGTTTACGTACTCATTGTAAGTGAGGTCGACTACATCTACGCTAATATTATAGAGATTTTATTTTTATTTTTTTGTGTGTATTTATAATGAATAAACTCAAAAACAACTGTGCCGATTTCAAAAATCTTTCACCAAAAGAAGGCTACATAACATGCAAGGGATCGGAGCAATAATAATAAATCCGATAGAGACGTGAGAGCTAATTTGCTAACAATTTTGTTGTCATGACAACAGGAACTGCAAGTAAATTTGTCAAAGTTATAACAAATATCTGTTATCAAAATGATTAGGTGGAGGTGGGAGTGAATGAGAATGAAAGTGGGATTGGGAGCACATAAGCTCCGACAACTGGTCCGATTTGAAAAATTCTTATTATTTAGATTTTCATAAAGTAAATGATGAATACAAACACTAGGTTAAGACATATTCTTACTAAAAAAATAGGTACGCATTAATATTATACTTCCAAATTTTGTTGAACATATAAATAACACAATTTTAACCAGTAGATTCAAAACATTGAAAGGTTCAATTGAGTACTATGTAATTACTAACTATTATTACTAGCAATTAGCAAATTCAAAGCTGCATGCGTGCCCATTCTCGTTCACGCTTAATTAATTACTGACGAATGATTCTAACGACCACACACTCCGCATGGAAGGACAGTGCGGTTTTGACAGAATGATAATTGTGTCCAGGGTCGATATCATCTGAACTCCATCAACATTGGCGGAGGTGGTATCCGTGGGGATTTTGCGCACGATAAAAAAAAGGGTCGATATCGCCAATTTGGTTGTGGAGGTCGCTGGTCGAAAAATATTGAACTTCAGTCGCATCTTAGTTAGACTAGAAAGTCAACCCCAACTGAGTTGGGAATAGGTTCAGAAAATGATGATTATTGTGTAAAGAAAACGGTCCCGAAGCCGAAGGGTCCTGGTAGTACTCCTGGTTCTACATATTGGCATAAAAAATAACGATTTGATATTTTTTTGTTCATTCCTAGGGATACGCTTCGGGAGCATTTCCCTTACACCCCATATAAATGTACAGTCGACGAAGGATATAAGTATAAATATGGAACAAGAGATAAGTCCGAAAGTTCCGTGACACCTTTAGACCCTTAGTGTAATGCCTAAGTAACATAGATAACATAACATAACATAAACTCACGCCTTTATCCTCGAAGGGATAGGCAGAGGTGCTAGCACTCACATTTCACCAGTTTATGTTTCGGTCCCTATGTGATAGGTGGGCGAGCCTATTGCCATTAACCGGGCACTTATAAACCTGCGATAAATACACACATACCTTCGAAAAGCATCGAAAAGTCATTGGTGTGTGCCATGGTGAAACTGGGATCGAAGCCGAGACCTCGTCTCAGCAGTCCATTACCCATACCACTAGGCTACCGCGGTTATTAGTAACATCGATAGCGTTAATAAAATAAACTATAGTTGTCTTGTTTCAGATACTGTACAATCTGTACAGTATTTTATAGCAATATGTATATGCCACGGTACGTGCATTCCTTATTTGCATACGTCCATGCAAATTATTCGTCAGAGTAGGTACGAACTGCGATCACGATCAATAAGGAATAATTTATAGTGTTGATCGAGACGGCATTTACCATAACTTTTGTTATACATATTGATAACACACTTGTATTTCTCCACGATATTTATTATTGTACAATGGGCTACAAAAGTTCTTGGATAAATCGAAACAAAAGTTGTATGAAATGATGCCACTACGCAACTACTAGTCTTAAAAGCTACTAGATAATAGATCTAATTAATTTTAGGATACTACTTGCATGAGTTTACTTATCACTACGTAGTATAAAACAAAGTCGCTTTCCCTATCTCTATATCCCTACGTATGCTTAAATCTTTAAAAGTACGCAACGGATTTTGATTCGGATTTTCAAATAGATAGAGGGATTGAAAAGGAAGGTTTATATGTATATAACATCATGCTACAACCAACTGGTGCGGAGCAGAACTGTAAAATGTTGCAAAAATGGAGTGATGCAGACAAAGTTGCGCCGGTCGATGTCTTGTTTGTTTATAAGAAAACTATCTTATAAACAAACAAGACATCGATCTGCTTTATTTTATTAATGTTATATATGTCACTTTTGATTAAATTGACTCAAGCTGTCAAAAGATTATATATTCTAAGGTGTCCAGGAGCTTTTGTGGCCCACTGTACATGGTTAAGCTTACTAGAGTACTTCCCTACGGTACGTGTTACCAGTTTATTGCGACGATGCCAGCATACAAATTTTTGTTAGCAGTGGTAAACGGCATAGCTATATCTGGTTGTGAATAGAGTTAATGTGGCCATTTTACATACATTGTATACAGATCACGTTGTAGTTTTAAGCCAACGTCATTTTCATCGATGTCGTAACAATTTCTTAGTTGTGTTTAGAGTTTGGCACTTTGTGACCGAGATTCATTTTTGTATACCTCTTAGGTAGCAGACAATCAGACCGAACACCTAATGGAAAGTGGTTACCGTGGCCGATGGACTTTTACAATACCAGGGTCGACACACTCGTACTGCTGACCATACGACCATGTAGAGGAGAGGGGGAGAGCTTCTTACATTGTCTTAAAGGTGCACCGTATTCAAACAAAGTACTCAAAAATATCTTAACGCCTTGAATTGGCACGAGTTGTGAAGCTAAAATATTTTTTATTTTTTATTATGGGTACGTCAATTTTACTTTACCCCGCCTGATGGTAAGCTGCAAGTAAAGTCTCAGGAAAGAGGGTCACCATAACAAACACAGGGTGTTACAATGGTGGCGCTCAGCTTGATGGCCTCATCAGATGCTTTTTCACACCCCGCTTAAAGGACCCGGGACTGTAGGAAGAAGGAAACACGTGCGCTGGTAAGGCATTCAAAGACCTAATGGTGCGACAGAGTAAAGACTCACCGAACCGCTTGGTTCTTGATGGAATATTCCGTACCGTATGCAGGTGACATCTAAGCCCTGCACGTGTTGTCCTGTGAAGGAAAGGAGAGGGTGGAATTTATTGTGCTCAAAATGCGCTCTATACGCTGAGTTAGCGTTTTTGAGCTATCTTTTGAGGATAGCACAGGGTGGTGGGTGGTGGACGAGACTCAAATCTACCAATCATAGATTATATCACAATCATACACTATCTCACCTTCGGCAAGTAAAGACCCAAAGATGGCGTGCGTCTTAGTCAGTTCGAGTCCGACATAACCTCTCTCATCGGCTCCAGCGAAATTAGAATCCGTTGGAATTTAGCGCACGGGAAAATAAAGAACGCCCAGACGCGATTGTTCTGGTATCTCGTCTTTCTTGCGTCTTAGCTCTTATATTAACTATTAACTGCAACCGGCTCTTTGAAACTTTATGAATGGTTTTAAGTAGCTGAATTTTTTTTATGTTAGACATGATTTCACTATATCAGATAGTAAGTTTAAGCCTCTAGAGTGAGGATCACCTTTGTAGATAATATAATAATGCTACAGCAGCGTACAGTGTAAGATGGTGTAGAAGCCAATAGAATTTATGATGGGGTAACCAACTTAAATGTCCATTTTTTTGCTGTTTTTCTTCGTCGTTTTTTCTGCTTTATTATCTAATACGTTAATCAGATTACTAAATCTCAATTCGATATATTTTTTTTACTCTTTTGTTTATCTCAATTTTAGAGAACACAATAAAATATTAATTTTAGAAGGGTCGTTTCGTAATCTTAGGGTCCGAGAGATCACTGTCACAATAGGTGGAATAAACGAGAATATAAACGATTCATACATATAGGTACATACATGTCATACATTCGGAAGCGACTCGAACGTCGCAAAATGATCTCCGTCCTCCATGAGCGCGGGCCTATCGCCTAGCAGAAGCGCAAACTGCACCTCTCTATACCCGGGGGCTAGACGGGGAGACTGTTGACCCTACACCCGAAGGGGGTCATCTCCAAAGAGAGGGCCCCGGATCTGCCAGAGTGCAAGCGATGGCCTTTTCGCATAGATCCGCCTTCAGCTTACAATCAGGTGAAGTGAAGTATTATTGACACTTATTGATTTAAAAATATGACATTTGTATTTACCTCATTAGCGATATAGAGGCGTGTTTATATAAAAAATATGAAAATACTTTCGTAACTAAAAATACATTCTTTCGTTCGTTAATGCTGTGTTACTGATTTCATGACGTGTGGGCTGATAAGGGGCTTAAGCAGTCACGTGGCTTTTTGCTAGAAATAAAATATGTGCGTCCCACTGTCAAGAATATGACGCATTTTATTTTCATAAAATGTGACAACTGAAATTAAAATTGCTTTTTGAAACGCTTTATTATTTGTTTAGAGCGGCAATAGGCTCACCTAACACTGGGATTAAGTGCAATGGACGTAGTAAGCCTTCTCAAAGGGCAAAATCTATGCTCGTGCCCTATCCGTGAGTACTGCTACGCCGCTGCTGTGAAATAAATTACTGCACAACGGTGGCAATATAAAAATGTCGTTAACTCTACAGAAGAATGTATAAAAATAAAGCTTTTACCTCGAAATACTTTGAAATAAAAACCTAATGAATCAATAAATAAAGTATCCTGTCTACATCATCACACGTCATGCATAAAAACGAAATAAAAACATACTTGACTGTGTGAGCGCTGTAAAAAATTATAGTTTTTTTAATTTTCGTTCGTGGAATATGTCTATTGGTCTTCATTCTGCAACCAAATATTTATTTGTTAAATAATACTGAATATGCGTGTTGAATTTTAATGTCCGAGCAAGTTAAGCGTTCTAAAATTGAATCACAAGCACAGCGTGTACAAAAATTATAATTCTGGGCGTCAGCGAAGGAATTAAAAGAGCACGAGAGGAAAAGCCTTTGCAATCGAGTGCAACACGTAACTTTGCTTCTCGCCTACACCAAGAATTGATAGAAGAAAATGTGAAAAAAAGTACACCAAAGAATTTCCGAGACTGAGTTTTTAACAAATTAAAAAAGTTGTATGATTAATTCGGTACCATGGAGGTAGAAGTAAATAGATTCAAAAATGTTATGGATCTACAAATTGATGACGATTCTAAATTCAATTTACTTTACCTTCTAGAGGATAAAAACGACTTTTACATTCAAATTTGGAAGAGCAAAAATACTCTTACCGAGATGGTGGGATGAAAAATATTCTCCTGTATTTTTATTCTCATATTTTATATTTTGCTACGATACGAGGTATCGTATAATAATGTAATAAAAATTGTTTCGGAAAAAGCACAACTCTAACTTACACTTATCGTTTATATTTTTCTGTGTAGAAATTTAAAATAAATTGAAATATTTTTTTTTATACTGTTGATTGATGGCACTTGGTTCCTTTTTATACATAATTGATAAGACACTTGTACTTCTCCACTGTATTTATTAATGTAAATAACCGGTTTCGCCTTGCAGTATTCTCAAAGGTTTACCTTTACACTGACATTTAAGAACATTTCAATTCTCAAACCGGTTATATATTAATAAATACAGTGGAGAAGTACAAGTGTGTTATCAATTATGTTTAAAATAATTTTTAATTAATTTTCCTCACAAAGCTCTTTTGATAGTTAGTCAAAGCGGTTATGCTCTGCGATGTAAAGATAGGCCACGGAAACGATCGCTATCTATTTTTCTATCCAATAAAACAATATTCAGTAATATCTATTATATAGGACATTAGCTCATTTATGTTGAACAGCTTTATAAGCACATGCAAGTACTGAGATAGATCTATATCAGTAGAAGGCTAGACAGTAGTGCAACTGAGCCGAAACGTCATGCAAATTATGTGTATTAACCGTATCATTGCGTAAATAACCCGGGTAAAAATTTCATTAACCATCATACACAAAACGCTAAGGTAACTACTTGTTTTATTACAATTTATTTTCTTCGTTTCCATAAACACAACGTTCATATATATATATATATATATACTGCGGGTACTTGCCATAATAACAATATAATATGTATACCGATAAGTATCTAAAATTATTCCAACCTGTTCCCATTACTAAATTCTCTCATATTTTATGTTTTTGGTAAAATACTGATGACATTAATGAGATTATGTTTTGAGCGTTGATGAATTATGGCCCACTTTATGAACAGTTTACAAGATGAAACAACAATATAATTATAGATGATAATTACTGATGAAAATTAAGGGCTTAATTAAGGTGACAAGACGCGGGCGGCGGGGTAATTAGTTAAGTTTTAAGGCTTATAGGTTTATACTGTTTAACATCAGACAGATATATACAGCCCAAACTAAGCGTCAGATGCATGACTCGAGTCAACAATAGTGTCCAGAGTACGGCAATAGGCTCACCCCCTATGACGTGGGTCTGAATACAATGATTGATGAAATGTACCTAAAATATAGTAGTAGGTAGTTTAGTTGTTAGTCAGCCCTACGATCGAATTCTAGTTATTAGGTTACCGACATGGATCCACTCCTAACACACGCAATTCTGATTAGCGGTAAAGATTTACAGGAATATCAGTTCACTAGAAATAACATAGACCACAAGATAATCACACAAATATTGTTATGGGATGGGTCTATTGAATATTCTATCCATCCGCTAGAATATTTGATGTTGGACGAAAAAGTGGTATCTTTAGCAGCATATTTCTTTTTTATGCTCATGTGGAAATCTTCTATGTCCAGCAGTGGACTGCAATAGGCTAATTGATTGATTGCTCCCGACACTCCATCATTTTGGAGTAGAATCTAGTCCCCTGAGAAGCATTACTACTGTCTTACACCTTTTATTCAAACTCAAGTGACGATTCAGAACTTATATTTTAATTACACCTATGCGATTGATAACACACTTATACTTCTCCACGGTATTCGTAATGAATATTATGTAGAAGTACAAGTATGTTACCAATATGCATAACAATAACTTCCACCAATTTTCATACATCAACAGTATAAATAATCTAAGAATCTAATATTCTCACATCTATTCTCCGCATGTGATCACCAACTTTTGTAGGAACGCAGCCTCTTATTTAAAAGATCAAATAATTCCACTCATCTTATACAGTACAAAGTGCAAGAACATGTAACAATCCAATATGGAGTTCCTTAAAGTGCTCCTGAAACTTTTTTCCATTTAAGTTCTACAAACTTGGAGTACTTCAAACCACATGTATCATACTTATATAACGTAGGCTGACAGTATTAGGAAGGTGATACACATTCGATTAAAATCTACAAGCCAAAGTAGATATCATGGACTTAGAGAAAAAAAAGGATGTATTGTTAGAAAACAATAATTGAAGCACAAATATTTTTTTCCGATACGAAGCCGCGGTAGCCTAGTGGTATGGGTAATGGACTGCTGAGACGAGGTCTTGAGTTCGATCCCAGGTTTACCATGGCACACACCAATGACTTTTCGATGCTTTTCGAAGTTATGTGTGTATTTATCGCAGGTTTATAAGTGCCTCGGAGAGCACGTTAAGCCGTCGGTCCCGGTTGCCATACAAACATCTATGGCAGTCGTTACGGGTAGTTGGAGCCCTCAAAAGTCCAACCAGCCTAACTTGGAACTTCGATATCGCCATTGGTCATTAGACCATTGGTTGTGGAGGTCAGATGGCAGTCGCTTCACGGAAAATATCGAAGTTCAGCCGCATCACAGTTAGACTGGAAAGCCGACCCCAACTGAGTTGGGACTAAGGTTCGGGGAATGATTTTGATGACGAAGTTATTACTACAAACGTAATTAAAAAAATATTTCTAAAATTATTTTATATTGTAAGCAACCGCTTAGAACCTAGTTAAATTTTGACGTTTGTACATTATTGGTAACATGCTTGTACTTCTCCACAATATAGTAGAAAAATATAGAGAAGAAGTAAAAGTGTGTTATCAATAATGTCAAACAATAAATTATATCATAACCCGCTATCAATCAATGGAATAAATAACCTTTAGACGTATTTCTAGAATATAAAATTATTCATCCCACCTTAAGTAACTTTGACGAATGTGACCTATGTCAACTAGGTTCAGGGCGAATAATGCTCCTTATTCTTATCTTTATAAAAATAAAAATCGCAAAATATCATTGCTAAGCGCATAACTCGAAGACGGCTGGATCAAGTATTTTTTTTATAGTCCTTAAACTCCAAGAAGGGATTTTTGTTGCAGCGGGTGCGGGTTCTAAAGTCAACGCGAGCGGAGCCGCGGGCAACAGTCAGAAACTGTATAAAAAATACTATACACTCTTCTCTAGACGTAAAACTAAATTGAAGAAAATAATAACGAATTACATTTTTCTCAATTTAATATAAACGAATTTGTTTCGTTTGGCAATCAAAAAGCTCTTAAAAATATTTGTTTTAATTTTTGTGCCGCCTCTTATTTATTCCTCTGTAAATAATTGAAAATATACGAATCTATGTTCACTATTATTAAAGTCTTCGTATCTTTATCAACCTTCACAGAAAATTTACGCTTTTTTTCAGTGCGCGAAATCCCCACGGATACCACACCAAAAGTCGGTGGAGGTGGTTATGTCGGACTCGAACCACAGGAAATTTGCGGACTTTGAGTGTTATCTGGTATACCAAAGAAGTTGAGTGTGTGAGTGGTGTAACCTGGAGTGATGACATCACAATGGATGCCTAAGATCGTAAGAAATTGAGGTGGCGACAAGTCTTCATGGAGATCAAGGTGTATATTTTATTCACTTGTATGTACTATGATTGAGTGATACACGTGACCACCTTACCTGGTCGAAGAATCACCTGTTTTTGGAATTTGGAACAGTCACGTGCCTCCATTGTTTGTGATTTAAAAACACAGAACAGAAAAAACTAGTAGACATGTGTTATGACAGAGTCGTATGGTAACTGTCTTCAGACTCACACATACAACCGATTATTAAAATGATTCATTTCATATGCCATTATTTTCAAATCAGCCTAAACATAATATGTACTGCAAAACAAAAACACACACACACACACACAAAGTATTGTCGACGTTTCATACCAATCGAACAAGCTCGACAGTGTTATGACGTATGTCAGTATATTCTAAAAGAGTTATTAGAATTTTTCAGTTTTTAAGAAAACATTTATTATGCTGAATTTGGGCACTTTTGCGTATATACGAATAAGAATAATCTAATGCACACTTGCAATTGTTTTCAATTGTCTTCCGAGTGTAAATATGATATAGTACAATCTCGGCCTAAAAGTACGATTCCATTAAAATCTGCAAAAACAGCTATTTTGGGAATATCAACCTTATTCGCGATTGTCAGCGAAAATGTTCTCGCATGAGAAATTACTCCGAGAGCGACAGTATATTGATTAATTACTATTGTTCACAGGAACATTTATTTTCGTACAAAACGGATGACGTGATAATTGTTGTGTTGTTATGATATTTATTGCGATGATATTTGCTAACGAAATAATATACAATGACTAAGTCTGGAATTCTTTGCCGGCGCACGTGTTTCCTTCTTCCTACAGTCCCAGGTCCTTTCAGCGGGGCGTGAAAAAGCATATGACGAGGCCGTCAAGCTGAGCGCCACCATTGTAGCACTGAACGTGTTTGCAATGGTGACCCTCTTTCATGAGACTTTGCCTTCAGCTTAACATCAGGGGAGGTGAAGTCAAATTGAAGTGCCATAAATAAAATAAAAAAAGTTTTGTTTTGACATCGCTGGTAGTGATAATGCTATTTGGATAAATCACTTATATCCAATCACAAACGTGACCGCATAAGGAAAAATGTCCAGAAAAGTTTCCATACGTAATAAATCCCAGTAGGATTCAATAAAATTAGTTTTTTGCTATACGCGTAAACTTTAGACTACCCGGGAATTGGGTCAAATTCACCAGAAACTTATAAAAATTGACTACACACTTCGGGGCAGGTGACGATAAATATTTTATATTCTTGAAACTAAACAGTTTTTATGGCAATATTTGCGTAGCTGTATCGTAGTATAAGTGCTACGGTGCTACAGATATGGAACTTATCGTAGCATCGTAGACCAGTTAAGTGTACTACAAAATCTTATGTATGCTATATTTATTATATATATTAGCATAATGCGGCTGAATTTCAATATTTTGCGTGAAGTGAGTACCTACCATCCATTCCGTCTGATACCTAATCTCCAAGATGTTAATTGGTAGTGCTTATGCGACTAAGCACGTAATTATTATTTTTTTCGAAATTACCATAAAATCTCCCGGTATATACACGGCGTTATTCTAAAGTCAATAATACTCAAATGTTTTGAAGTATATTCAAGTAATTACCTAATGGGATATAACAAATTTTCCGACGTTACAACTCACTAAAGTTACGTTTCAATAAAAGTCAAATTTATACGAAACACTTTAGGCCAAATCTCTGCCATAAATTCCTCTGGAGAGTAAACTTGATTTTGACATGACATGAACGCCACGCAATCTTGACCATTTTAAATATTGATTTATTTTGTTATTTACATATATGTAGAGTCAGTAGCTTAGTGATTAAGGAGTCGGCCTTACGACTGAGGAGTCCCAGGCTCGAATCCGGGCCATTACATTACTGACGCGAGATCACTTCTAATGCAAGCCATTGAACTTAGGTGGAGGGATTAGAGAGAATATTAGAAATTTCAGTTTCTAATAAAAAAACCTACATTTAGCTAGCTACTGTTAAAAAGGACTCCAGCCTTCGAAGAACAGCTTTGGATGAGATCGGAACTAACGCATGATGCTAGTGATATGTTTTATATGTGAGTAAAGATGGATAATAAAAACTACCAGATTTTTCATATAACCGCGGTAGCCTAGTGGTATGGGTAAAGGACTGCTGAGACGAGGTCTCGGGTTCGATCCCACATTTACCGTGGCACACCAATGACTGCGATGCTTTTCGAAGATATGTGTGTATTTATCGCAGGTTTATAAGTGCCCGGTTAATGGCAATAGGCTCGCCACCAACTACAATGGGACCTAAATATAAACTGGCGTAATGTGGGTGCAAGCACCTCTGCCTTCCCCTTCGGGGATATAGGCGTGATATTATAAAAAAAAAAAAATCTGGTAGAATTACAGAACTTCGATATCTTGAGCGGGTTATTGGAGATCAGACAGCAGTCACTTCACGAATAACATCGAAGTTCGGTCATTTCATACTTATAAAGAAAACTAAACCCCATCTGAGTCAGATAAGGCTCTGAGATCGATGATCATTTAGATTCATATCGCCCAAACCTTCCAAAGTTTAATCTAAACCAATCACTTATTCATGATCACTGAATAATTTTGTTGTCAATAAATTAAATTCAAATATTACCTATTGTTAAATCCGTTTGAAATAAATTACTATTTAACAGCCAATACAGATTTAGAAACACAGTCTTTAGAAATTTGGTATACGAACTTCATGAAGTGGTACAATCTATACACAAGGGATGTAATTCGAAAGTTATTTAAACACTATCTGGTATACCTCTGACGCGAAACGAAATTCTAGAACAACTATTAATATTTATTACAAAATAGGGAATGGGTATCGTATTTTAAAACATTTAGCATATGAGTGCCTCAAAAAATCAAAAATCAAAATCAAAATCATTTCCCTCCGAGGTAAACTGAGGTGAATTAACACCCACATTTTACAAACCATTGTACTTTTTCGGTCGTACGTAATGGGGGTGAGCCTATTGACGTATTCAGGCCACTATTGTAGACTTTAGTCATGAACATGAGGCTGAGTCTGGGCTGTATATATCTGTCTAATGTTAAACTGCTATATCCCTTAGTCGCCTTGTAAGACACCCCAAGGGTATAGTTGGGGTGGTTCAAATTCTGCTCTGCCGGGAACCACGCTTGTCTCTCGTTTCAAATATTACTTATGTCATTCATTATTATCCTTGCATTAATCCCCAGAGTCCGGAGTCTGTTTTTTCCAGTTAGGTATTCCTATTCAAATTTCGAAGTGATAGCCATCTTTCTTTTCTTTTTTTTATCGTGCGCAAAATCCCCACGGATACCACCTCTGCCAAAATCAATGCAGTTGATTATGTAAGACTCGAACCAACTAAAACGCACGTTGTCCATGGGTCCTTGGTTGCCGGAGGTGAGATTATACAAGATATATCTCTTGCACACCTGCCGACCCCGAGAGATAACGTGGGGACCATGTGTCCCCATCTAGACCCTGGGTATGGGGAGGCATATCTACACTGCTGCCGGTGATAGGCAGCTCCACCCGTCACCCCCAGGCCTGCACTCATGGAGGACGGAGGTCGTTCTGCGAACACCGACATCCGAGTCGCTTCCGCTCATCGCAGGCAGTCTCCGGACCCACTCCGCCGCCTTCTTTTAAAGCGATTGACATCTGGCTACCAATACCTGTATGTATGATTTTGGTGTTCTTAACACCTACCTAACTCATAAGTACATCAAAAATCGATTTCAAAACACACTTTTATAGTCTATTTCATTATTCCACAACAAACTTATATTTGCAGTTCCTCAATCGATTTAACTAGTTCTACGTCTTAATGATCAACTTTATTACTACTGAAACATAGCATACACCTAAACAGTTCATTGGAACATTGATTGTATACATTTGAATATGCTTATTTGAAACGCGATGTCATTTTCATTCGCAGCCGCTGAGGTGGTAAATGGAAATTGAACGGCAAAAGCGTCAATGTTAGAGTACATACACACAGGACTCCGTTTCTACTAACTGTCTACTATTGCCAATCCACTGGGAATACAACAACTGTCATTGAATTTTCGGTTTTATGCTCTTGGTTTTAAATTTCAAAATTAAAATAAAAAGACTTCATGACATTGTTTCCTTTACTCTAAACGATTCCTTCGGTTCGATAACAAATAATTATAATGACAGCCTCGGTGGCGTAGGGGTGATCTTCGCTCAGTGCAAATATTAGTATGTATGAATATGGTTATATAGTTATTGTTTATTTGTGTCTCAGAGAGCACGTTAATCTCTCCGTCTCGGTTGCCATACGAACATCTTTGGCAGTAGTTACCGGTAGTTGATAGCCCTAACATAACAGTCTAACTGCAGATGTTGATGGACGGATATTTATCTCTTCAGTAGAAGTGAAGTTTTTGAGTTCTGTTACCAAAAGAGAACACATATCTCTCACATGTCTTGCACATTCGTATTTTTTAATATTTAGGTCGACGAATTGACTGCATCTCGCCTGATGGTAAGCAGAGCGAACGTCAATTTGACTTCAACTCGTCTGATGGTAATCTGGAGGCAAAGTCACCAAGGAAAGAGGGTCACCATTACAAACACGTACAGTATTACAATGGTGGCGCTCAGCTTGACGGCCTCATCAGATACTTTTTTTACGCCCCGCTTAAAAAACTGCAGGATGAAGGAAACTCGTGTGCTAACAAAGATTGCCAGGACTTAATGGTGCGACTAACCTAACCTAACCTAATCGCTTAGTTCTAGATGTAATTCTGTGTATATCAGCATCATATTGAACTCCCTGCTGTGGTTTTCCCCAGCGACTACAATATGGGGTTCTTCAAGAAGGGCATTAGAAGGTTTCTACAGGGTAGGCAGCACGTGTGTGACGCCTCTGGTGTTGCAGACGTCCATTGACCACGGTGACCGCTTCCCATCAGGTGGGCCGTGTGCTTGTCTTTCACCTAAGTGGTATAAAAAAAACATAACTTGGCTTGTAGCGCCGTACTGCTTATCGCTGAGATCACGACCTCGGCCTTTTTTTTTATTTATGGCACGTCAATTTGACTTCACCTCGCCTGATGTTAAGCTGAAGGCAAAGTCTCATGAAAGAGGGTCACCATTGCAAACATGTTCAGTGCTACAATGGTGGCGCTCAGCTTGACGACCTCATCAGATGCCTTAAAACACTCGTGTAAATACAACCTCCTGTGTGAACATACCGTTACAAACTGTGGTTAAGTACGAAACACTGACATCATTTATGTAATTGTCATGTCTATTTACAAACTATTAGTTGATGTTTGAGGTTGAATTTGAATTGTGTTTTGGGTTGATATTGTTTGTTTACTAGCTATTAAGCCATTGAATATTATTATTGGTATTTAATTTTGCGTTTTAAATATAGAATTGTAACCTGGTCGATAATCTTCGACAGCCTAAGACTAATTTAACCGAAAGTAACATAGATAGCGTTTTTAAAATAAATTTGATAGATGTAAAACATAAATATAATAAATATAAGCCATAAGCCGCGGTAGCCTAGTGGTATGGGTAATGGACTGCTGAGAAGAGGTCTCGGGTTCGATCCCAGGTTTACCATGACACACACCAATGACTGCGATGCTTTTCGAAGTTATGTGTGTATTTATCGCAGGTTTATAAGTGCCCGATTAATGGCAATAGGCTCGCCACCTATTACATTGGGAACTAAATATAAACTGGCGAAATGTGGGTGCTAGCACCTCTGCCTACCTCTTCGGGGATATAGGCGTGATATTATTAAAAAAAACCCTTTGGTAGAACTAAGTAAGTAGCTAAATTCTTTTACATTTTTGTCAAATAAATTCCACATCAAATATAATTATTTACTTATATAACCGAATAAACCAGCTCCATCAAAGGGATGGCAATTCTAAAACATTATTGTAAATACTCAATGTTTAATTACAGGATTTGGGTCAGATATTTCAAATAACCCCAACTCTTAAGGTCAATTAAAATATTAGGACTATCATTTTACAGGACTAACAGATATTTGACCTCGAAGTCAAGGTCAAGCTAATTTATAACTTTACTTATTTATCTTTTATATAAGTTTCTGTCTACTACTAAGTTAGTAAACAAGGGTGGTTATTGTGACGTCACATATGCGTTACTACCTTCGGTGTGGTAAAGTTAAATAGAATGAAATTTTAGAATAGAATGAATTAGGAAGCGTAAATAGTCTCTTTGTAGTTTTATCAAAGGGAAGTTCTGGCAAAGCAAGGGTATCGAATAGTGGTTGAGGTCAAAATGGAGCGCAAAGATCTTGGCGACCCTCTATATGCCTCTAAAACCAAATATGCAGACTCATTAATATATGTATACTTATTTAACATGTCACCATCACATAGAACAATGTATTTTATCTCAGAATGTATTAATAAATATTCAAGAGACACACCCACACACACACAAGCACAATTTGAGCGCAACCTGTGATCGTTTCAAATTAAATGTCAGGAAGAAACTACTAGAGCATAGCTTTCGATGTACCCTGAAATCCTAAATCCTTATGAGCAATGCTTTAATTTTGCTGTATAGCTGTGTAATCTTTTTGAAATAAACAGAATTATTATTATTACTCCAGACACATTCTCAACCGTGTAATATAAATAAATATTTGTTACGCAAAAGATTTATTCACTAACGAGTCACTGTGTTCTATAAAAAGGGACAAACAGTCGATATGTCACCAAAGAGAGATTATCGTCACAATAAACGATTCGATCGTCGAATTCCATTCGCGCTGGGAGATATTTCAACGAGATTAGCGTAATGAAGCGGAGTTTAACCTTCACGTGCAAAAGTCCAGAATTAAGACGGCTTACACCTTTTTATTTGGTAAGAGGTTTAGAGGGTTAAGTTTTAGATAAAAAGAAGATTCAAATAAAGAGTTATTAAATTCAATATTTGGTATTTATTGACTCAGATTCACACATTTTTTCTTTGATCGCAAATAAAACGATGGCTGATTCATACAACTTTAAATTCTTACTCAGAGTCTGGCGTCCGCTTATTTCAGTCTATCTGTGGTTTTTCCTCATCACCACCGACTTAGGTAAACGTAAAATCCGTGGAGGTTTTGCGCATAAAAAAAATGGTTGTGCTGAACTGATATTTTCTATGAAGCAACTACCATAATATGATCTCCACAGTCACAATCCATTCCACAAGGTGATATAGAAGCATTGCAGTTAGACCAGTTGTTATACTTTTTAGGACTCCCAACTACCCGTAACGTGTGCTATAGACGTTCGTATAACAACTGAGATCGACAGCTTAACGTGCTCTCCTTGGGGCCTAGCTAAAATGCATTCGTTCTGAATCTACATTCGTCATCACTCTGAAAATGTATGAGAGTGACATTTACTGTCGGAATGTCATGTGATCCGATTCTCCGATTCGAATGTAGATTCGGAACGAATGCATTTTGGCTACGCCCCCTTGCTTGCTTAGGCTGCGCTTCCTGCGTAGCTGTCGCGGTCAATACCGTTATGTCGGGTTCGTTCGAATGAAAACCAACGTTTTATTAATAACATTGACATTGTAATGTTATGGCTGTTTAAAGTGTATTATTAATTCTAAAATAAAATAAAAATCTTTAGGATAAACTAGACACTTTTTCCCCTAAATCGGGGTGAAAAGTTTGGGCTGGTATACTTAATTTTAATACTACCCACATGTGAAAAATTGTTAATTGGTGTAATGTTTGAGAATTAGAATTTTCTTAACTGTCTGTGTAAAGGTAAATCTTTGAGAATACTGCAAGGCGAAACCGATTAGGTACATTATTAATAAACACAGTGGAGAAGTACAAGTGTATTATTAATTATGTTTATTTCTATTGACTGTGTGTTTTAAAATAACTGATATCAGACTAATACAGCTAGATTGATTAGAATCCAATCATTGACGTTATTGTGACCTCTGTGGCATGACAGTAGAGAACGCAAGTTAACTTAAGTTTAACATTGGTCTAGATTGCGTTGTGCAGATTATCCCAGAATATTTATTTTTTATTACAAACGATATTCATTATCACCCTTTTTTAGTTAAATTGCAGATTCTGGAAACGGCAGATTCTGTAAATGGCAGATTCTTTGAACGACAGATTCTGAAAACGGCAGAAGTACAGTACCAAACAACGTAGTAATCACCACCAAAAAATAACATCAAACTAATTCACCACTCCTAGTACGTGGGCCTGAAAATCATAGTTACTAAGTTACTAAGTATGTCGGTACTAATTAACAATAAGTAGGCACACTCAATACACATTATGAGCACACATAATTAAGAAAAAAAACATTCTCATCAACATTTACCATCCCATTGAAAGAAGAAGCGCTGCACGTTGACAAAGTACCCAATAAGAGAGATAAGCACCCCTCTAAGTAGGGAAAACGAACTCGTCATTGGTACCCGTTTTATTTCTGTCTAGAGCGGGTCGTAACTGGGTCACGGACTTACCTGTCATCAATCGCTGAGTGTCTATATATGCATAGCTTATTAAGTACGTGTGTGGGGCCCTTAAGTTTACGAGAACGCATTTGGAATTGATTTAAATTGGTATAATAAATTGATTGGTCGAGACTCCGGTTATTTGATGAAAGGTTCGGTTTTCAAGTGAATTTCGTGCGTTCAGATAATCTTCAAGTTGATTCCTGGTAGTATATACTAGCAGAAATAAATAAAAATAAATACAAACTATATATTATAATAAAGTTATTAATATTACTAGTCGTTTCACGGCAAATCGAAGTTCAGCCGCATCACAGTTAGACTGGAAAGCCGACCCCAACTGAGTTGGGAAAAGATTCAGAGAATGAGATTATAATAAAATGGTTATACAAAAATGCAAACGCATCAATATTTCAAATTTAGATCAGAAATCGATTAGAACAGTTATCATACTAAATTGCTTTAGAATTGTTTTATTGCATTTATATTTAAATCATAAATGACCGGATCCTCAATCACGTTTCCCAATGGGGATCTGAGAACCTGGTCGAGTTCAATGCCAAGAAGACGCAGGCATGCGCGTTTTCAGCAAAGACATCTCCTTTCCTTCCTCCTCCCACTCTTCAGAGCACACCACTGCCATTACAGGATAACCTCAATATACTCGGTATGGACGTGCGCTGCAAACTGAACAACAAGAACTATATCGAGAGCATCATCAAAACAGCTTCGCGTAAACTCGGAGTCCTGAACAGAGTGAGACGTTTTTTCACGCCGGAGCAGCGGTGTCTTCTTTATAAGACACAAATTCGCTCCTGCGTGGAATACTGCTCGCATCTCTGGGATGGCTCCGCAAAGTACTTATTAGATGCTCTCGACAGGTTGCAGCGACGTGCGGTCCGCATTATCGGGAGTCCTGAGGTCACAGAGTCCCTCGAGCCTTTGCAGATGCGTAGAGATGTTGCGTCCTTGGCAGTATTTTACCGTCTCTACCATGGTGAATGTTCTGATGAGCTCTTCCAACTAATCCCACCCTCCCCTTTCCTACACAGGACAACGCGTGCAGGGCTTAGGTGTCACTCGCATACGGTACAGAATATTCCATCAAGAACCAAGCGGTTCGGTGAGTCTTTTCTCTGCCGTACCATTAAGTCCTGGAATTCCTTGCCGGCGCACGTGTTTCCTTCTTCCTACAGTCCCGGGTCCTTTAAGCGGGGCGTGAAAAAGCATCTGATGAGGCCGTCAAGCTGAGCGCCACCATTGTAGCACTGAACGTGTTTGCAATGGTGACCCTCTTTCATGGGACTTTGCCTTCAGCTTAACATCAGGCGAGGTGAAGTCAAATTGACGTGCCATAGATAAAAAAAAAAAAAAAAAAAAAAAAAAAAACAGTTTTGGCGCTTTCTAATACTGCTATATGCTAATACCTACTGATTAAACTTTAATGCATAATATTTTTTTTAGAATTGTCAAGTTGGCTATTTCGGAAGTGACTACCATCTGACTACTCAACTCCAAGAGAAAAACCTCGAAAGAAACGAGCCTCATCCGCTGTTTAGTAGATACATCGATTAGCAGTTGATATTGGAATTGACCTCAAACCAAAACCAATAACAAAGTTGTTAGGTATTGTATTTTTTTTTTCAGCACGAACATGAGAGTGATATATAACATCTCTTACTTCATGGCCACACCACTAATCTGCTTACAATCTCTCGTTCGACCTTAAGCTTAATATTATGCCTGGACTGGAGCCGAACGCACGAGATTATACTCAAATTATTATTTAATGATGAGATTACTCTCACAAACCTGACATTGTTCTGAGATTAAAATTATCTTAGGGTTTAAGCTATTCCATTAAAATTGAATTAATTTCGCACACGCAAAAACACACTCAAGATTCGAGAAGGGTTAACCCCAAGTGTTGGGAAGGGACATAAGCAAAGAACAAGTCAAAACATGTTCATATTGACGTTATGTCCGCCTCTGCCTATTTCTAGAATATAGGCGTGACTATTTTGTATGATAAATACTTTAAAATAATTTGAAATAGAAAACAGAAAAACCTTTTAAACTATTGAACTTGTTAAGAAACCGAATTTAGATAGGAAATAGTGAATGCTTTCACGGGATTCGAACCCGCGATCTTTCCTTTACTGACCGCTAAGCTTTAATAGTACAAATTGTTTCAGGAAATTTTTAATACATTGTTAAAAACTACTAAATATAGTAATTTGTTTTATCCACCACAAATGTATATCAAACACAATGTGTAATTGTTAAGGATTAAAAAAAAGTCAACGTACTTACCTATATATTTTTAGCACTGTCCTGGCCTTAATTTTATTTTCAGCTTTCAAATGTTATTGAACAGACAATCAGGCAAAATTAATTATGGCCAGCGAGAGACATACAAACGACATCAAATTACAATTTGATAAGTCAAACAGCCGCAGTTAATCCCGAATTCATAGTATTCATTAATCATTGCTGATAAAGATGGTAGGAGGGCGTAACTTATAGGAGAAGTCTTCTTAGTCCGACTGGGCAAGTTCCTTTGCCATACAGCATACCGGGACTAATGATAACCTTATGATGTGTTCCCGGTGGTGAGTAGTGTAATCAGAGAGAGTGGAGAGTTTTGGTGCTGTCGGTAGGAAGACCAATTTGTCTCCTGCGCTGGTGGTACAGAAACTCTCTTTACCCTTCATACCCTCCCTACTATCATTAGTAATGATAGAAGTTAAGTGACTAAGTTGACTATGACTAAGTTTTGGGCTGGGCGTATCTAATTTTGATTTTATTGTTGCCACTGACACGAAGAAGAAGAAGAATGATAGAAGGGTGGGAGTGGTAATGATTCATTACCTCTTCAAGAAGGGTATTAGAATGCTTCTACAGGGTCGGAAGCATGAGTGTGACTGTGATTTAAAATTGGAAAAGGTATGTTTTTTTCTGTATAGGCCGCTAAACGGCACTTACAAAACATCTATATTTTATAAGTGAGTAATTGGACCATCGGTTCTAAAGATGAGATCTGAGAGAGAGAGAGAGATAGAAGAAACTCAGAGGGCTTTTTTTGGTCTATTTACAAACATGTACTTAGTCTACATACAATAATTTACTAAACTTGAATAGCTATTTGAGTAAACAGGTCATTTCTAGACTTGTCTCTCATCCAAATAATCCTGTAATGTCCACGTTTGTGTTCCTTACCTACTTTCAATTTGCATTGCAAATGAGAATGAAAAGAAAGCAAATTTTTCTCCCCTTTTTATATCAGTAACAATAATCTAAAATATCTAGATCCAGCCTGGAAGTCGGTGGTCAGAGCATTATGCCTATAAGAGACGTACATGTATTGGACAATTACTTCTTCCAATTTAAATGAATTTGCATGAGTTAGCATATTACTCAACTATCGAAGAATATATTTCCTATACACGAAAGCAGAACTATTATTTCCGCTACTTCTTAACTTTTGTACCAACACTCATTCAATTAAGTGTAATGACTACATTTTGGTGGTGGTAGTAAGCGACATGAATGCACAATTAATGAAATCTACTACCTGGATAATTATTATACATTGTACAATAACATTCTATTCATTGGAAGAGCGTCTGTGTCTCGCGGAAAACAATGTTTCGAAATTATTTATTTGATATACGAATACGAATGTTTGGTATTATTAGGTAGTGGTATTTTAAGCTCTTTGTAGTATCTACTAGGTAAATAACGAGCGACACAAATTGTTACTAGCGTTGCACCAAAAAAGGAGCCAGTTCAGCTTGGTGTCAGGAACAAGTACCTGATACTGGTTTTCAACTGGCTTCTATGTGGAGGACATACGACAAGGATGTATAAAGAAATATACCTATTCAATATGTTGTGACAGTAGTGTTCCGGAAAAGTTGATATTCCAATAAAAATTATAAGCAGGTTACGGCCGTCTGGCTAAGCCCTAAGTTTGATTTAACAGTTTTAAGTTTCAAATTTTGGCAGGATAGAACAGGCATCGTATGTATATCTTAAAAGAAGATAAATTCTATTTCATAAAACACCATCAGTGGTGATTTAATAGGAACCATTAAGATTTGGTTTCAAAAGCAAGAAAAATATTTGGCAGCAACTTTTATTTTTGAACATCTTTTTTTTTTGATTGCAACCACCATCTACTGTAATCCGCTGCTCATCAATGACAGACTCATGGGTGATAATCAGCCCATGTTGGGTTCAACCGTTATATTTTCAGGGGTATCACATTTTTGAATCGTATACCAAATTTTAAGCCAGGTCCACATTTGTGACAAGAAAAACGGATCGCACTGCTTGGAATCAGTACAAGACATGAAGTTGAATTTGAACAGAACAACACGTAGTCGTATCAGCACATATTACAGTTGCGCTAACACCACGAGTTGATCAATGACTTCATTTAAGTTCTACTATCACGCGGCTAAATGTGTCCACATTATCGGACTTAAACACGTTTCTGATACTGTCACGATAAAATAATGTTACGTAAATGTGGACCACCTTCGGGTCTAATGTAACACGGTTTGAACCAGCTATCACCACACTTAAAGCATACACATAACATCAATGTTATCACATCGAAATCGCCATCCCTGTCTCTCTAGCTAAGTTTTCTCTGTCGTTGTTGCCGTTACGTGGGTTATCTTCCCCGAAGGGGTTATCAACCTTGCTGATGTGAGACGTGGATTTCCCGCCTTAATATATTTTTAAAATTAAGACAGGAAATCCACGTATATAAAGTTTTTACTATTTATTACATAATAATAAACGTCTTGTATTCTAAGAACTTTTCACTTCAAAGAGATGTTACTTGTAAATTGCCATAATTAGTGAAATATTGCGAATTGCCAATAGCTATTATTGGCCGTATACAATTAAATAACCTTAGAAACACCTTTTTTATTTTAGGAAGGCTTACATACACCACGAGTCGATCAATAATATCATTGAGGTTCTGCTATCACACAGCTAAATACGTCAACATTATAAGAATTTCTTGCAGTTGAAGTTAAATCTCAAGTGAGCACACATTAGATGTCGTTTGCATCCTGGCAAAGTTATTACCACCAGGCTACCAGAATGATGGTTAAAACTCTCCACAAATCGAATCCACAACCCCTACGTAGCAGTCGAACGTCTTACCGCTACGCCACTGTGGCCGTCAAATTGTCATTTCATATATATTCAGGGTCCGGCTCAGTAACGAATCATTTGTGTATAAGGTGAAAATATTTCATAAAATTGTAATATTTTTCGATAATTCCAGCTGTAATTGCTTCCTTTATAACAATGATGTTATAATTACAGCTTCATGGCTGTCTTTCTCAATCAATCTTTGGTACTCAAGCCAATCTGTACCAATAAAAAATTTATACAGTAATAACGTTTGATGTGTATTGTATTGGCAAACGTGTCTTCAGATCGACACGAGCTATTAATTCTGAACGCTTAAAGAAAACAGCTTGATTCTTGTTTATGGGCACATTCTTTACATTTATCGCACTGTTTATTTGTTGTTTGAACGCCTGAGAGTCAAGGTCAAAACAAGTGGAGAATGTCTTGTTCATCCCACAAAACAATAATACACGCACATTATTGTAACTTTACAGGAGACTTTTTCATCGTGCGAAAAATCCCCACGGATACCCTGCCGGAACCGGTTGGGGAAGTTATGTTTAGTCTAGTCTACTTACCAATAGCAAAATATCACTAATTGTCATGGAAGAATCCCAAAACGCACCCTTCTGGCACGAGCCGCTCAGTAGACTCCTGAAGATGTCTTATTGTGTAAAGGTGAAACACGTGTCGAGGTTTTTTTCTTCGTACTTGCGGAATATTACACATAATACACCATCATATTGCCTTAAGTAAGAAGTTTTTTACGTGCTTTGAGGGTTGCAATTTGGGATTCCTTTCTGTGACAATTAGAGATATATTGCTATTGGTCATCATTCTCTGAACCTTTTCTCAACTCAGTTGGGGTCGGCTTTCCAGCCTAACTGTGATGCGCTGAACTTCGATATTTTCCGTGAAGCGACTGACATCTGACCTTCACAACCATTTTGCTATTGGTATTGCTATAATTTAAATTGTTAAACCGTAGATGAGTGGTGGGTCCCACTTGCTCCCCAATAAATTTTCTTGTAATAGATTTCCGCCAGTAACGCCTAACATAATATTTATAGAATGTAAACAATACTCCGTGAAAATCAGATTGTGGTCAGAAAAATAATGACGTCATTCAGAGCATAACTTTAAAGCCAAGCTGAATTATTTCGTAGCCACAATAGACCGAAACTGTTTTAATTCGAATCGTCCCTTGGATCTCTGCCAAATGTTTAACATCCATGCAAATTAGACTGAGTTCGCTAACCTAAATGCAAAATTAAGTACGCTTATTATTTGCTGATATGTATAAATGCTAACTAATGCCCTCGGCGGCGCTTGTGTAAAATTCTATTTCCATTCTTGGGGACCTATTGAAAGATTTTCCTTTTTTTTTAATTTCCGTGGCACTTTTGGAACTTAGGTATGAAAAAACGCCTAATCCATAGAACTATTCTCGAGCTATATGCTTAGCAAGATCCATTTAATTTTTATAAAAAAATATAAAACCAAGAAGGAGCTGATAGAACAAGAACAAAGAAAAAGTCACAACAAGACAGAAAAGGAAAGAAAAAGGCCAAAGAAGAGGGAAGAAAGCAGCAGAAGACGAAAGAAGAATACAGAAGAAGATGAGTAGCCAGTTTTGAATCAGAGAGTATGATCACAGAGTTAGATATTGTTTAATTGGTGTAATTAGTTACCGCATTATTGATATTTAATTAACTAGAAAAGTTACCGCACCTGAAGGCACCATTGACCATATTCCCAATGACACCATTTGCCACCTGAATATTAGATACCATCTTTGTGGCGTATATATCTTTAATAGAAAAATGTGACTCACTCACCGTTCAAAATATTCACATTTATGATTTCAGACAACAATCTTGAAGTTTTACAGGATACACGAAATGGGATATTTACATATTTTGTTAAGATAGCCTTCAGTGTATACGAAAATATAAAGTTAGTAGACTATAAAAGTAAAAGGTCTTAAACGAAGAACATGAGATTGCTACATTAGCTCCAGTGTTACTAAGAAAATAATATGTTGACAAAAATAGATCATTTGACCCTCAAGCGACCACAATATGGGGTTAGGAGACATTAGGAGGATTTTATAAGGTCTTCAGCAAGAGTGGGAGGGACGCCTCTGGTGTTGAGAACGTCCATAGGCCACGATGACCTCTTATTCCATCAGATTTAGTATGAAAGATGAAAGCGTCATTTGCGAACAAAAAACAATTGACCCCCGATGGCTCTGGTTCACTAGGGCGTGAGGATTATGGCATATGCTATCTCACCTTCGGCATCTAATGGCCCGAGACGGCCATGCGTTATGGTCGGTTCGAGTCTTCAGCGAGGGAGTATCCATGAGGATTTCCATGAGGTAAAAACAGGGTTCAGCTCCTTTATAGAGGATCTCTTGGGTTAAAACTTACTGAGTATTTTAATATCGCAGTATTGTCAGTAGATGGCTCCAACATAGCCAAGGGGCTATGTTCGGGCTATATTGGGGCCGTCTACTGATTACGTCTGAAGTCAGACGTAAAGGAAAATTTCAATGTTTAAACGTAGTCCGGTAGCTTAGTAGTCAGAGCCTTCTCCCTATAAGAGAGGGTCGCGGTTTCAAATCCATAGCTTTCAATGTAAACCTTAGAGAATGCCATCAGGCGAAACTTAGGTAAAATTATAAATACAGTGGAGAAATACAAGTGTGTTATCAATATCAATCATGTATAACGATAAGTTCCACCAAGTGCCATCAATCAACAGCATAAATGATCGGTTCAAATGACATCTAAACATTCATTTTTTGAATAAATTCCATAAATAAATAGCCCAATAATAAAAATAAACTGAATGGAATTCTGTCCGTCTCAAATGCTTTTGCTTGTGTAAAAAGGAACACACAAATACGGGATGTATTCTGAAGGCGTTGATATGGTAAATGGTGCCGTGATTCCGAGCGGGGCATGAATTCTTGAGTGTCACTTACCGGTAAAGAGGTGAAAACGTTTATGATATCTGTTGAGATAATTTTACGTAATAATAAATTCGTATATTCATTTTGAATGGTTAAAGACATAAAGTTATAGAGGAGGTAGGACACGACGGTATATCCGTCCCAATCGAGCAGTTTGACTGGGGAAGTACCTCTACCCTACAGAATCATCATTCTCTGAACCTTTTCCCAACTCAGTTGGGGTCGGATTTCCAGTCTAATTGTGATGCAGCTGAACTTCGATATTTTACGTGAAGCGACTGCCTACCCTACAGAATATCGCCGTTTAATAACCTTGTGTTGTGTTTTCGGTGGTGAGTAGGGTAGCCAGAGCTCACTAGAGGGGTTTTGTGTTGTCAGTAGGAAAACCAAAGGCTTATCCTATATCTTGAACACAGAATGTCTCTGTTCTTACAGGGGTTGCGGCACGACTGTTATTCCTCTGGTGTTACACTCGCCCATAAGCCACGGTAACCACTTACCATCAGGTGGGTTGCGTGCTTGTCTGCGACCTAATTTGTATGAAAAAACTATCTTTAAAGGAACAAAGTTGTAACAACTGTACAACACAAGGATGCAAATAAAGACTTTGACAGAAAAAAAGTGCGCAAGTAACATATTACGTATCTTTACACAACACCTAGGTGTGAGAAAGGGACAGAGTATATGAACCATCTAAATCTAATACACAAACGATATCACTGCGAAGGAAAGAAAACTCGAAATAAGATCCTGTACATTTTTTTTCGAGTTTTCTTTCTTTCACCTTCACCACCAATGACATCCTTCGAGACCCCACGAGATAGATCCATCCCCATGAGATAGGTGGTGATATTCTCTATCCCCCACCACATGGATAATATATCTCTATAATGACTATATGGGTAAGTTCAGCCGCTCACAGTTAGACTGGAAAGCCGACCCCAACTGAGTTGGGATAAGGTTCAGAGAATGATGATGACTATATGTGTAAACACATAAATAATTCAACATCTAAAAAAGCACTTTATTTTTACGTGTTGTTAGGACTAAAATTCTGTGCAGGTTTATCGTCATAGTTAGTAATCGAAACATCAGAAAGGATTGAGGAATGAAATGGACCGAATCTTTTGAACATGGAACAATATGAACGAACGAATGTGCTCTCTCACTTATTCTGATTGTGTACTAGCATGTATGTTAGGCTTTTGATAGAATGGGATTTGATTCCTTTTGTGTAGTATTGTATTGTACTCACGGGAATCGAAGGTTTATTCAATGTGAAGGTACTTACTTTTCACCTGCGGCGTGGCGAAGCAATTGGTGTTAGCGTTTATCTAAATGATGTAGGTCCTTTAAATGGATGTATCTTATATAGTTATGTAGTTACGAACCCAAAGACACGCATTCCCGCCCGCATTGTAAGTGCCGTTGTTAATTTGTAATTTACGTTTTGCAAGTGCCATTTACTGGTCTATACAGAATAAATGATTTTTGATTTGATTTGATTTGATTTGATTTGATTTGATTTATTTTGATTTACACTCACAATCTCACTGACACATGCACACACATACGCACGCGCACACGCATACACGCACATACTAATTTATAGGCAATAACCACTAAGTAATGATCATGATGGGCAATAACCAATGAAGGGGGCGCACGCTTATAAATGAATTGTTTTATACAACGGCAACAGCTGAACAAGCAACAGCTTGTTTTAGGACGGGATTCACGTCAGAGTGTATAACCAGGATTTGAATTGGGGCCCTCTCGATCGTTAGACCGATTCCTGAGCCACTAAGGTAAGTCACATTAAAAGCTCGCACTGTGAAGCCCTATTGTTCTTTATTAGTTTGTATTGATTTTTATGGAAAGAACTAGGTACCACCTGGCCAGACCAATGCAGACAAATATTAGTACTAAACAGGAATAAACCTGAGACTTTTAAGCAATCGAATGTTCCACCACATCGTAGAAACACAAACTAGTACAGAAGTACTCGAAAACTATAAAATCTTTTTTAATTAGAAAGTCCTTTAACGATTTGTGTGGATTTATCTAAAAAATACACTCTATATGAGTGTATTTTTTAGATAAATCCATATATATATGCGAATATGCGATATGATAATAAATGCGAATGAATTTGACTTAAATGTAATTTTCAAGTGTGTGGATGCAAGAAACGAGCTATTGACAGTTTACCCACATGTAAATTATACGTGTGACTTCATTCTCTGACATACATGACGAAATAACACACACATGTAAAGATAGAGCATACAATTTTTTTGCCAAGTACATATACGTATTACATTTAACTTGTTTACAATACAGATGCCAGAAAGGCTAACACTTGCGAGAGATATGTCTATCATAATGTCTATATATCTCACCCCCGGCAATCGAGGACCCATGGACGGCGTGCGTTTTGATCGGTTCGAGTCCGAAATAATCACCTCCACCGGTTTTGGCGGAGGTGGTATCCGTGGGGATTTTGCACACGATAAAAAAAAAAAAGGTCAACACTGTTAAAAAGACTTTCTGGCATGATAAGAAAAATTCTTATCAGGACCCCATTTATGGCGATGCACACCTATGAAGTATAATCTTTTCTACATAGGTTCCCATTGACTTGGCAAGTGTGGTTACTACATCAAACGCAGTGGAGCGAAACAGTCTGATAGCAACTGAATGAATGATAAATGAATGAACCCATGTGAGGTCGTTAGGTAGTTCTGATTTAGGGGAATCTAAAACATACTTAAATGTAATAAATAAATATTCAGTAGTATCTAAAAATATAGCTCAGCTCAACTGTTTACTTTTATCTTTAGTAAAAATATAGTTATCTATCTATCCAGTAAAGAGTTAGTTATAGATCTATTTATCTTGTAATATATTATGTGATCTAGAAGCGTCTGATACTTTCCAAAACGTTAATTGGTAGTGCTTTTGTGACTAAGCACGTAATTAATTTCCTTGCGATTTACACCGCTTATCAAGGTAGCTGGGCATTTTTTTTTATTCAAAATTATTTAGCTGCAACATTTTCGGTTAGGAATGTATTTTTGGCATACTCATTTTTTTTGTCACAATGTGCCCGATTACCGTCAATAGCCCCGCCCCCTATTACGTGGGACCGAAAGTGGTAGACCATAGTTGGAAAATGTGGGTGATTAATACACCTCTGCCTACCCCTTCGGGGATTACTGGTGTGAGCATATGAATGAATGGATGAATGAGTCTAGGATCGAGATGAAAATTATTATAATTTTTTTTTCGTTAAATCCGAACAAATATGAGATACTAGCTGTTGCCCGCGGCTCCACATCGCATGTCGATTATCGCGTTGTACGACTACTCGATTCTCTACTTACCTCTTTATACTGCTTCTCCTTGATGACAGCAACGGAAATACTTAGCGATATTAGCGCCAATGTATAGAAATTTACCGGATCTATTGAGATTTATGATTATTGCTCCGCTTCCTAGAAGGGTAGCTTGATATTATAGCTTTATATAGGTGGAAAAATTATTAAAATCAGTCCTATAGTTTCGAAACCTTTTACGTTACAAAGAAACGAACAAAAAAGCAAATCTTACCTCTTTATAATATCAGTGTTGAGTGTAGATATAGTTTTCCATTCACTGCGGTTCTACATTGAGTGGTATTTGAACCTATAAGTCTTTGATTCAACAAGTCATTGACTCCTAATGATATATGACATTTCATCCATAAATCTATCGTGTCCTCGAAGATTTCCTTTTCGCTTCGCCAAGCGGACCTTATATGCCTTTCCTCGTAATTTATCCTCCATTGTCAAGGAAATTGATAATATATTCAACAAAACGTAAGGATGCGTAATATTTAGAATAAGGTCTTAAGAGTTGAATACGAAATACATTTATAAGGAGTCCATATTGAATTCTGAAGGAGTCCTTATTATTTCGAGAGAGAATGATTAATGTGGAATGAACCAGCATATTGGCATTCTGCGCATCTTACATAACGGTATATCTAGATACAGTAAATTTATATTATGTCTTCATTAATAATGTAGACTAAAGATATTCATATAAACGTAGTATATTCTATAATAATGTTAAGTTGGGTCTAGACAGATGGAAAATAATGTACGATTTAATACCTACGTGTAATTCAAATACAACAGTGTGGTTACGTTACATATACTATAACTATCTATTCTATTTTGTGATTGTGTCATTCGAAGTTCAATAAATTTTAAATTTCGAATTTGCAGAAACTAGATATATAATGTATTATGAAAGTTGCAAAAAACTCTATCTGTAATATCTGTAGTATCTTACATTAATTATATAATAAATATTCCTCTGATTATATTTGTCAGTGTATCATAAAAAGCTTTTCTGGTCAATTTATAAAATAATTTCCGGGAAAAAAAGAGCAGAAAATTATGAGGAAAACATTAATCCTCATTATAACGGGTCATATAAACGATTGACTAATGTGGGGCCAGTCTAATGTGACATATAAGTCCTTGAATAAAATGTATTTGGATTTATAGTAATAGCATTCGCCAGGGTATTAACCATGTCAGAGTGGGGTCACATGAGCGTATCTCCGCAACGTCGGTGTTATGTCGCAGCGAAATACGTCTTTTCAAGTTGTTGATCCTACTGTTACACCCTCTGTATCGTGACAGTAGTGTATATGACAGCTACGCAGGAGTTTCGTGTTCAATTCCCGCACAGTGCAAATATTTGTGTGCATAAATATGAATATTTCCATTGATCTGAGTGTTTCTATGACTAATATGTAGGTATTATTATTATACAAAAAAGCATAAGCTAGTTAAACTAGTTAAGTTATGCTTACCATTGTGTCTCTTGGGTTGTGTAGATTGTCCTGGTTTATTCATTTATTTTACTGGAAAATTTATTCTACCATTACGCAATGTAATCTTTCGTCCCTGGTATTTTTGATTATTTAGAGTAGGTATCTGATATTTCGGCACTGTTACAAGGACCATGGTTACGAAAGGGAAATATCTCTGTGTGTGTTATAACTATGAAAATCGTTTTCAACTTACAAACCTTACTTTTTCTCTCCCTAAGTATATAATTATAACAGCGGTAGTCCCAGTTGCAACCAAACCTTGTACTATAAAATAGCTGTCTTCTACTAAGTACTTCAAAATCCGCTCTCAACGCTTTGGTTTATTTTAGCTTTTGGGGGAGACGGCTGCCGAAATTGGCCCCGAAATAATAATACGAGTATCTCTTTTCAGCGAAATTCATGCCTTATAATTTCACAGAGATCGTATTTATAACTCAAAAATCTCGCCAAAATGGAGAAACATAATACTGCCGTAATCTTTAAAGTCAGAGCGACTAAATCCGACTGTATAGCAGTAAATAAATTGTTAAAGTCCGTTTGAATTATTTAGCCATTCAGTGATCACAAACGTATAAACCGAAATATAGGAAAACGGCTTGACCTAATTATGGGATGAAACCTTCTGGGAAAATATCCGGAAACTTTTGCAATTTGAAATGATTTAGCTGAATTTTCCTAACATTTCTGCTGTTAATAACTTAAACTAGAAATAATCGTGAAAATGTTACAAGATTGAACCACAGAACATAAGTACGAATAGGTACATGATAATTCATGTTTAATGTTTTCCTTTTAAACTCAAAATCTAATCCAGTATTGATTGAATAAGGTTTTGAATAATTTTAAAAATGTTTTAATCGGAAATGTCAACGTCTAGCTCCCTGGTTCTACTTATAGTCAAACCACAGAAATTACTAAAAATGTCATTGGATTTTACACTTTCTTTTCATGGTGTCAAAGCCAAATATAAAATGGAATCTTGTAGAGAGAGTGAAACAATGTCATAAAGTCTTTTATAATTTAATTTTGGACTTTAATTTGTTGGAATATCAATGAATAGACACGTTTAGCTAATCACAGTATATTGGAAATATATAAATTGATACAGGGCACAAACTATGTACGACCGAATGATGCAGCCATTATTCGTAGACTCCACTCACACATACACACATGCATGTATAGGTACACAGCCTGCTTACGAACATCGTTCTTTCTAACATAATTGGCCTATATTAATTTGAATGAATTATACTAAAAGATGATGAAGAATACTAAAATTGAATGTCTTTTTTTGTATTCGTGGTTTTCCTTATTATTTTTTTATAACCATCCCGAATTAAAAACACCACAAAAAATACATATATTATAATAAAATAATATATATTATTAAACTTATATATATTTTGCAATTCTAAATTTTTCGAATTTTGAAATACATTTTTGTCTTATTTTATTTTACGTAAAAAGAGTTATTTCAACAAAAACCTTTTACTAAATAAAATTTGGTACTAGTTGGTAAGTACTAATTAGTAAACAAATCACTGTACAAACGTGCACAAACACATAACTTTTGCGCTACAATTATTTGTGGTTTTAGATTTCATTCTATGTCAGCAATAATTTGCCAAATAAAATTATACGCAACTATTTTAGGGATATGATAATTTGGCATTTTCGTTTCGGTCAATCATAGGTAACCCCATCAAAACTGTACTCGCTTAGTTTTCTTATTCAAATTTCCTTTCGATCAATAAACTACCTTACTATAAATATATTGTTTGATAAAACAAAGACGGTTCAAAAACTACCTCACTGGCTTAAGGTATGTAATTAAGAGTAACATATACTAACATCAGCAGCGAACAAAGGCGTGTTTCAAAGCTAGTTAATTACCTGTCTACGATGAGTATAATTTTTCACTCAAATCCATGTAGAAAATGTAGTTTAGATGAAATAAATGGAGATAAGAAGATATAAGGGGATGTTAAAAAGTGGCGCTTCTCATAGAAACAGTTGACATAACATAACATAACACACGCCTATATACCCGAAGGGGTAGGCAGAGGTGCTAGCGCCCACATTTCGCCAGTTTATGTTCGATTATTCCCGGTGTCCACCCCCTGCTTGTCCACCGCGGGTGGACAGAGACACAAATATTTAGGTCCCAATGTAATAGGTGGCGAGCCTATTGCCATTAACCGGGCACTTATAAACCTGCGATAAATACACACATAACTTCGAAGAGCATCGAAAAGTCATTGATGTGTGCCATGGTGAAACCTGGGATTGAAGCCGAGACCTCGTCTCAGCAGTCCATTATCCATACCACTAGGCTACCGCTACTCCAGAGAAACAGTTGAATAAGTAATTATTTGTAATGGGAGACAAGTTGTGCTGGAAAACGGTTACCGTGGCTTACGTTATGCAAAGCCTGGGATGTCACTCTCGCATGCCTAAGCTGTATAAAAATTTCATCGTTTTTATACCACTTAGGTAGAATAAACTGTTGGAAAGTGGTCACCGTCACTGTCGTGCTGCCGGCTCTATAGAAGTCTTCTATTGCCCTTCTTGAAGAGGTAGTGGCTTGGAGGTGAGGGGGTGGGTTAAAATAATGTGAGTTGTACCACCTGCGCAGGAGACAAATAAGTCTTCATACAGACACCACAAAAAAATCTCTAGTCAGCCCTGGCTGGAAACAGAACACAAGGTTACTATTAGCTACGGTTTTCTGTAGGGGTAAGGTACTTTCCCAGTCGGACTGCTCTATTGGGATACCGTTGCGATTAAATTCATGTTTAGTTGGTTTGTATGGACATCAAAATGCAAGGTAATAAAAGCAGTAAGTATCGAATGGAAGACTTTAGATATGATATAGGAAAGCATACATGGAAAGCACAGTAGTCACGTTTACTACTGATACAACACCATCTTCGATATAATCCCGTTGCATATTTCGGTCGGATTTTTTAATTCACTGCACATAGTTCCACAGATAATGATTCACTTTTGTGCTCTATTGTCTTTTCAGCTTTTCACTCGAAAATGTATAAAAGACGTCCTACGAAACGGAACAATTGATAGTGGGTCGAACATAGCCATGGGTCTAAACTTGGAGGTCGTATGAGATGGTAGCCAGACATTGCTTCTTAAGTATCACTACGCTACGAAGCACCCAAATTACTTTTCATCAATAAAATGCACTGAGGCTAAGCACACAATGTTCCACGTAATCTCTTTTTTCGTCGAGAGATTGAACAGCCTTACAAGAGCTTAGCACAACGTACACTAACGAGTTGATGGAGCTATATTTAACGGGCTTTCCAGTTTGTTAGCTTACAAAATAGCTTATGTACGTGTACTTATGGAGAATCACGGCCCGTATTCAAATTGAGATGTAAAATCTAGACTAATTTGCTGTTAGAATTTTATGTCATGTTTTTAATGTGAATGACAAATATGTATACCTACCACTGAATGTATTGATGGAGGGGACGTAGTAAGTCTTCTCGAAGAGTGAAAGCTATGCTCGGACCCTCTCCGTGAGTAGCGGCGCTGCCGTGAAACAAATTACTACACCACGATGGCAACTCAAAACCAATTCTACCACTCTGATAGGAGTGGAAATGGAAATGGAAAAGAAAAAGAAGAACTGTCTGTGCGGAATGAAAAATTATGTAGCTGTCGCGTGAATAATAGGGTTTGTCCACAAAATAATAGGTCAGTCTCCAAAATTTAGTCTCAAAAGAAGTTTTGGCGTTATTTTTACGTACATTACCTTGAGTGACCCAACACGAAGTAAAAAGCTATACAGCGTGTCGTGGGGTTGTATTCTGTAAACAGTAATCGATATTATTTGTCAACAGAGTTACTACCACATTTTGAGTACCCATTTATCAACATTTGATGACAAAATATGATCATTTCAGCCATAAGCTGAATATAGGTATTCTTTATTGACTTCCAATTCACGTACTCGTGACTCTGACTATGTCATCCGACCTTCTCTCGGGGTCCTTCGTCTCGTCTACCGTTACATGGTCTTCATTCGAGAACCTTTCGGCTTCAACGACCATACGTTCTTCTTGCTATGTGTGCCACCCACTACTACTTCAGCTTGCTAACCAGGTGGGCTTTGTCGGCAACAGTCGTTTGTCTACGGAGGTCGGACCTCCTTATTTCTGATTCGATCTCCATGGTCATTTAAATAGCTCGAGCTACTGCACATCTCGGCGCCCTAATCGATGACAAAATAAACAGACAGAAATATATTTGCCTACTACTAACTTCTTGTAACTGTGATACAAATTATATTACAAAATGTATCGCTTCAAAATTCTTTTCCGCTTCACCCAGGGAACGTCATATAATTTTTGTTATAAACAGCTTATCAAACAGCTTAAGCTAAAATCATTAAGTCTGACATGAGTGGAATCAGAAACATCGTATACTTATTTATACTCTTGTACATAGAGATGTCCCCGAGTCAAGAATTATATGAGGGAAAGGCCCATCTTACAACCAGAATCGTGTAGTTTTCACCAGTGCGAGGGAAATATAATCGCCCCAACTGACTGAGGCCGTTTTCCCCGTGGGGATTTCTGTACGAAATTATTAAGGTCATATATAGGTATAATCTATATCAGTAGTGTACCTTCTAGACTGATCGAATACTTCGTTTCTTACTTCTACATATAAGCTACATAAATAATATTACATCATAACATACTAAATCTAATTAGTAGAGCAACATAGGGAGAGCTAAGTTTCCTCGATGACTGTAACTTGACACCCTTTGACTGTAGGAACTGCTACTAAATGGGATTTTACGTCACAACTTAGGTAATACTTGCATAGAACATAATTACAAGATTTTGTGTGATCAACCAATCGTGATATAACTGAGTTTGATTACAGCAGCGTGAATGAGGAACTGTTGCAATTAATAATTGCAAGTTTTAGTTACGATAACCTCTCTTACCGGCTCCGGTGGGATTGGTATCCGTGGGGATTTCGTGCATGAACAAAAGGTATAAAATTACGAAGAAAATCTCGTTTTCGGAGGGTAACAAAATTGACTTCATGTTCATCTTAAATTGTACCAGAAATTTTGCTCTGGAGAAATTACGCGTGCGTTTTTAATCTATCTTAAATTGAAACCGTTCTACTTAAACGTAAGATTGCTCAAATTGTTATAATTCGTTTGTCCGTTACCTTTCCATAACCTTTCTACGTAGATTTTGATTATAAAACGAAACGACTGAATTCGCTGAATCGCTCTCCGGCCGTATCATACCTCTACTTTCTTACTTATATGCTCTATTTACTCACGTCTATTTGACTCTTTTTGTCCTGTTTCACGTAATAGGTAGTGAATCTATTGCTGTATTCCGGACACTATTTTTTCTTTTATTTATGGTACGTCATGTTGACTCCACCTTTCATGAAAGAGGGTCACCATTGCAAACACGTTCAGTGCTACAATGGTGGCGCTCAGCTTGACGGCGTCATCAGATGCTTTTTCACGCCCCGCTTAAAGGACCCGGGACTGTAGGAAGAAGGAAACACGTGCGCCGGCAAGGAATTCCAGGTATTGGTGCGGTATAGAAAAGACTCACCTAAACGCTTGGTTCTTGGTTCTTGCAACTGAGGCTGAATCTGTACTGTACATATCAATCTGTCTGATGTTAAACAGCCTGATCCTTTGCTAGCCTTGTACGAGAACGCATAAAACGAGATAGGGTGGCCCAAATTCTACTCTACTGGGAACTTACGGTATAATAAATAACCTATAGAATGTTGGTGTTATAAAATATGATAGAAGAGTACTCAATGAACACGTTAGATTTAACTGGTATGAATGTGCAAATAGTGAATGGCATCTAGGCACATCAGTGAAGAGGCTCGTGAATAAAACATACACTCAGGGCGATGAAGGCGCTCACGCAAACAAAATGGCCGAGATATAGGACTACTGGATGTGACATTACTTCGTTTGTAAACTACTTTCGTTGTGTGGCGGCTCTTATGGTGTTCAAAATGCCCAAACGCGTGTTTGAGGTGTCTTCTAGAACTAGTTTCATAGATTTTTAATGTTCAATTGATCCCGTTAACATCAGTCCAGCCTTTTTGGAGATTTTTTATACCACTTAGGTAGCAGACATGCACACGGCCCACCTGCTGGAGACTGCTACTGTGGTCTAAGGACGTTTGCAATATCAAGGGCGTCACACTCGTGCTGTCGTCCATGTAGAGTGGAAGAGAGAGCGAGAGAGGGGTGAAGATTAGAAGAGTTTCTTAGCTCTCAGTGCAGAAGATAAAGCAGGGTTTCTCGGTCTTCCCATTGATACCACAAAACCTCTCCAGTGTGCTCGGGCTACCCTAGTCAACGCTGGAAACACAACACAAGGTTATAGATTCAGTCACGATGCTGTCGCGTTTCTTTCACGATTCAGTAACGGCACAAAAATACCTGCCTTACTACAGTAGCTAGAAAGACTCCATTGAGGCAACATTAGTCACGTTGTCTTAGGTAGGTACTGGTTTTACGTAAGCAGCCAAACCGTAGGTAACGAAAGCGACGTTTGCAACCCCGATGTTGTTCGACACGGTCGTGCGTTTTGCACCAATTGAGTCACTACTTAGACAGTCTTCATTTCATTCGCAAATTACAATGGTTTATTTTCATCAATTACCAGTCAACAGTGATCAATTAATTAATAAAGTACCTCGACTACTTAGTCGACTAGATACTTTTGAAGGTAAATCTGAAACAATGTTGCTAATCTGGTGTATTGATACAACTAATATTTGCGTGACTCCCAAATATTCGTTTATTTGTGTACTTTGGAATTAGATTCCACAGTACGCAAACAGTAGACTATTGGCTTACTATTGTTATAGTAATTTAATAATGTAATTAAATATTGGTACGTGAACACAATACTTAAATTCAACCTTATTCCGTCTATCTAAGACACACAATGCAATGTTTGGAGAAGTAGATTTTTTATATTTTTCAAAAAGGTAATGTTGCTTAGGATCAGTAATAGAAATTAATTTAAGTCCAATTCAGAACATTTCCTCTTTTTTCTATTTTTTTTTACTCGTAAGTATAGAGATTTGATTTTGATTAGATTTAATATTTACGTCAGAGTTTACAGTTTCCATTCCTGCTCAGAAAAAATAATTGCACTGGTCTTACTATTTCTATGTAAAATATTTTATTTATAATAGTCCACCATATTCAAGACCCCATAATTACAAGCTTAGATTAGTTAGGTATATGGAAAGCATTTTCTACCAATGAACTTCGATTGCGCAAAGTCGCTGTTAATCAAACAGAGAATCCTCCTCCACTACAGCCTCCCACATATGTCTAAACTAAATTCTCTATATCTACGAAATTAGGTGCAAACAGTGCTCTGAGGCTCTGACAGTACAAATTGCAGGCGCGAAAAATATACTCCCTCTAGAGACGTGCCCTCGGGGCTTAAATAAAAAGTCCATTATTTTTTATTGCATCATCGGCTTGCGAGGTTATTTTCACATTATATATATGGTACATTTGTGTATGTTTATGAGTTGTGTGGTTAGAGGTGTAGGATAATTACATTTGCGTTTCATTTGAATAAACTGTATAGGTATATTTATGTAATACACGATTAGTGCGCAATCAATAGCTAATCAATAGCGTCGGTAGCTTAGTGGTTAAGGACTCGGCCCAACGATCGAGAGGTCCCGGGTTCGAATCCTGGCCATTACTCTACCGACGTGAACCCACTCCTAACACAACCCATTGATCTTAGCTGGAGGGGTTAACGGGAATATTAGTAACTTCGGTTGCTAATATTCTTTAAAAAAATCATCAATTAATGTATCGCAGTCGCCACTGAACATGACCTCCCTAATGTTGGGAGGCTTGGCCTACAGTTTCCATACTGACCAGACGAATTGAAATTTTTCTTTTTTTTCATACTATGGTGAGGATCGTCGTATTGCTGGAGATGAGATAGGTATCAATATATTCCTCGCACCCCGACAGACCCGGGACCTCGCCCAGTATGTTAGTACTAAGTATTTACATAGCCTTTATACATAATAATAACTTATCATAAACTCACGCCTATATCCCCGAAGGGGTAGGCCGAGGTGCTAGCACCCACATTTTGCCAGTTCATGTTCAGGTCCCAATGTTGCGGGCCTATTACCATTAACCGGCGAAACCTGCGATAAATACATACATAACTTCGAAGAGCATCGAAAGGTCATTGGTGTGTGCCATGGCAAAACCTGGGCTCGAACTTGAGACCTCGTCTCAGCAGTCTATTACCCATACCATTAGGCTACCGCTAACCTAACCTATGTGTCCTATTTAAATGACAACTTAACCCAAAAGTTAGGTTACATTATCGGTTTTTCCTTTTGTTTGTTTGAATGCCTTAAACGCAATCAAAACAGTGTACGTACTTTAGTAATGTTGCAAAAGGGAAATTAATTATAATAGTTAAACTGGCTGCACTTTTTAATTAAAGTTTATAGTACCTTCCGTTACGTTACGAGAGATTGGCTCGTAATGGGCCACCTTGTTCAAACACAGAGCGAACTGATCACACAATTGGAAATCGGAGAACAAGTTCGGTGTACAAATATTTACAATATCTACATATAAATAGTAATAACACATTCGATTAACATACTATCCATATAATGATACTTCAAAGATATTATACAATAAGGTGAATATCTAGCAATAATATTTTTGTTTTGCGAACATAAAACATCAAATCCGTACATAAATTTATAAAAAGATGTGTGTAGTGTTTTAAACTACTCAGATGGAAAGCGGTTACTGTGGCCTATGGACGTTTGTAACACCAGGGGCGACACATGTGCTGCCTGTATTGTTCAGCTTAACATCAGGCGATGTGAAGTCAAATTGACGTGCCATAAAAAAAAAAAGAAATGCACAATTCCTCTATGCTTGCAACAACCAAAATATAGAACACTCCAAACAATATTATTAATATACCAATGAGCGGATTGCAGAACTGATATTCTTTTATTTTTTTTATTTCTTTTTAATTTATGGCACGTCATTTTGACTTCACCTCGCCTGATGCTAAGTCTCATGAGAGAGGGTCACTATTACAAACACGTTCAGTGCTACAATGGTGGCGCTCAGCTTGGCGGCCTCATCAGATGGTTTTTCACTCACCGCTCTAGATAAAATATGCAGTCTGATGACACGAGATGCATTGCATGTTAAACCTTCGATACAGATAAATATTGATACTAAAGCTTTAAATATCAATCAACCAAATGGCACACAACATTATCACAATCATATCTAAATCTTGGTACGCTGTATCTGATACGGACTGCGGTCGATTCAGGAATATTTTATAAGACCTCTTGAAGGTAAATAAAACTTATTCAGTTCATTCACGAATGCCTAGACAAACAAAGGAACACGTTTTATTATGAAGACAAAATATTTCTCTTCTTAGAAAATCATCATTCATTTCCTTGAATATTACATTTAGTCAACTGAGGTTTGGTGATTTATTATTTAAGGAGATTGATGAATAAGTGCTGATTGTGTGTGATTTTATTAAATTTAATTCTCTACCTTTGTCCGTCGTTGTTTCTGTAGTTACCAAGAATCATCATCATCATCTTTTATTTTTTACGTTTTAAAATTATTTTTTGTGTCGGGAGGTTTGAAATTTTTAATTTAATTTTTATTTTATTCAATTGAAATCATCTGATCCGTGAGGGGGCTACAATGCCACAGACACACATACACGCACACACACACGCACAGACACGTGAAACTTATAACATCCCGTCGTTTTTACGTTGGGGCTTAAAAACTCAAAATAAAACCCGGTACCGACCTGTCTGCGCAGCATGGAAATACTGTTTTGCCTAACCTCCCAGCGCAGACCAAAACCTCCCAACATTTGGAGAGGCGTATGTCCAGTAGAGGACTGCTATATACTAATTTGATTGATTGATATTTAAGCTTTAGTATCAAAAAAACATGAAAGAAAAAGGCTGTACAGTTGTTTTGGTGAGTTCATTAAGTATTCAAATTGTTATTTTATTCTTTTTACAGTGTTATTGAAACAGTTTCCTCAAAAAATTATAATATTATTCTCAACTGAGGATAATTTTTTACTCATTTAAGTTGAAGACTTAAAGCTAGCAAACACTTCAGTCAATAAATCTTGAGGTGAAGGAAAAGATCCTAACAAATTGGCACTGTTGAGAATCTCGAATCGCACTGAGTGAGACATAAACTTATGGTAATCATAAACTGCTATATTCGCGGGCTTAAAGATATGTTGTGGAATACAAATGGTGTTTACGTTTGAGCGAAACGTGGATAGTATTCAAAGAGAGAGTAAGCGCTTAGGGATGGTCATCATATATCCGTAAGTTAGGCAAAATGGTGCCTTCTAGCGTATCTTGTTGTACAATGGTAGCTTAATAAGAACTTAATTCTGCTTCTACAACCGTACATATTCAATAATATTTCTCTATGAAGAATTATAAGACGATTCAGGCCTCCGTCATGTACAGTCAGCCTCTTAAATCGCTTGTACATTGAAACAGAATAACTTGACACCCGAACTGCAATAAGTTAGTGTTGTAACTTGATACAAAAATAAACTTAACATTACTAACGTCTATAAAACGATATACGCGGGCCGAGCATGAGCCTGGAGGGGACAGGTGAAACCGCCTGACGCCCAGGAGTAGGCCGCGGCGGTGGTGCGATACGCGGTCCTCACTATCCGGGGAAAGATGGGGAAATCAGAGTCCCACACCCGAGAGGGACTTTGATGGCCCTGGGTCAGCCAGGCGTGAAAGATTGCCACACAGAAAAAAGCATCGTAAGTAGTAGTGTGACAACACATAAGAATTGCCCTGTTTCATCCAAAGACCAAAAAATCCACTCTCCAACACTCCTCCATCAAAAAAATTGTTTAGTTGGCTTTTACGAGAGCGAGTAACGTTTGAATCAAACGGTTTGATACTATTACTTACCCACACGTAAGTTGGATTGTGCACGTACCTGCAATTGAAAAAAACATTGATATAATAATTTATCTATTGTACGAGTAAGTAGCAACTATTTTAGAATATAGTCATGGATTTCGTTACTAACCAAACTTACTAATATTTACTTAAACCCCTCCAGCTAAGTGAGTTCACATCGTTTATATAATTGCCAAGATTCGAACACGAGACCTCTTGATCGTAAGGCCAACCTTAATCACTAAGCTACCGACGCTGTAGTCCTTAGTATATCCTGTTCAGTAATCGATATCTAATTCACTACTGAGACAAAGTCCATATCACGTATCTAGTTACGTTTCCGAATAGGAACATCCCCATCCCCGACATTACCACCATATTTACGACACAGACTTTGTTTTACGTCATACGTTTCAATATTTTACGAGACATTTTATCACTACTTATAGAATAATCTCAGAATCGGAAGCGATAGTAGTGAGATCTATAACACTTAAATTTAACGTAATATTTGAGACGGGTATAACAATATAGTTATTCTCAGAGGAACAAAGTGTCATAGGTACGTATCTTTACACAAAACCTAGGTGCGAGAAAGTGACAGAGGATTTGTAACGTGAAACGTTTTTCATAAACCATTATCAACTTTGACAGAAATAGATATTGGAGTAATTTTAATGTCTTGAAAAAATTTAGAATACTAATATGTACATAACTTTCCAATTTGAAATTTGAATAAGTGAATGTATAGACGGGACATGTATCCGGAACCAGACACTTATAGTGAAAATTATCTGGTCGCTTGATCTACTAGACCACATCTGGATAATTCCAAATTCTTCGCTATACAAGATAAAGGTATAAAAAGACCTTCTTCTTACAATTCCGGGCGTTTTAAGCAGAGCTTTTTTAAGATGAAATGCATCTTCCTACAGTCCCGGGTCCTTTCTAAAGGCATCTGATGAGCATGTAGCACTGAACGTGTTTGCAAAAGTGACCCTCTTTCATGAGATTTCGCCTTCAACTTAACATCAGTTGAGGTGAAGTCAAATAATAAATAATAATAATAAATATTCTAGGACAATCTACACAACGCCACCTAGACCCATGGTAAGCATAGCTTAACTAGCTTGTGTTCGGGTTCTAGAATGCGGATAAACATACTTAAATACATTTTTTTTTTGTAAATACATACATATTATACATAGGAACACCCAGACCAATGCAGATATTCATATTTTATAAACACAAATATTTGCACTGAGCGGGAATCGAACCCGCACCTCCTGCGTAGCAGTCGCGTTCACTACCGCCACGCCACGGAGGTCGTCAAATTAACGTGCCATAAATTAAAAAAAAATAATTGGAGATTGAATAATACTAAAAAGAAAAGATATTACCAAATCGTATTTTTATGCCAATATGTAGTGTACCCGGAGTGCTTTCGCCTTCATGTTCATAACACCCTGTATAAAAAATAAGAACAACAGTCTTCCTTTATGATAACAATTTATAAATTTGCAGTCACTAAAGCTCGGTACTCTTTGAGTATAAAACTAAAATTGCTATCCCAAGACGTGAACTTACAAAGAAAACGCAAAAGGTGAAATTTTCATAGAAATTTCCATCGTTCAGCCTTTAAGTTAAGCTTTAACGAATGTACAAAGTGTGGAGTAGTGAATACTGGTAGGTAGATGTATGCTTAAGACCAAGTGCCATAAGCAACATAGACTAAGTAGACTTCGAAGCAATAAATCTCTCGAGATAAAGTCCGAACAGACAGAGTTATGGTTGAAATACATATTGTAATATATTTCAATAACTGTACTTTATACAGATATACCTACATAGACATTATATATGTGCATAAAGTTTTAATATCATGAAAATATTATAGCATATTTTACTTACCACAATTTAGATCCAACCTTATGTATTTTTTTAAGTTTATAAGTAAAAAAAATATATATCAGCAATCGAAATTACTACTATTTCCTATAACCATTCCAACTAACTTCAATGGATTGAACCGTTTTATATAAACAGGCTATTATACAATTAGTCTTATGTCACATAAGCTCCATAAAAATGTCCGTAAATGAAGTTTTTTTATTTATATGGGGTACGTCAATTTTACTTCACCGCGCCAGATGGTAAGGTGATGGCAAAGTCTCAGGAAAGACGGTCGCCATTACAAACACGCAGAGTGTTATAAGGGTCAGCTTGACGGCCTCATCAGGTGCTTTTTCACGCCCCGCTTTAAAGACCCGGGACTGTATGAAAATGTTTATAAAGGTTGGTAGATGAAGCCTTATTATAAAAAAATACACGGATATATTAGTCATGAAATTAGCAGTTAAAGTTTAATTTCTTATTTATATGTCCTTTATTAATACATTAAATTAATAAAAATATGCTATTGTACACATTATCAAACACTTAACACACATTATTTATTGTTAAAATGTCACAAGTGACAAAATGGAATCAATTGAAAATTGCAATAAGGGCTAACTGCTAGGATAAAAGGTCATATTGACCTTTGATCTATGAAAAAGCATTATGAGCTAATTCCGACTACCTTACGACCGAATCATTGAACTAAACATCCTTTTGGATATACACGTAAATATTAAAAAGATTATCTTTCGAGATTCTATAGAAAAAGGTCACTTTCATGTACTTGTTTCGTAGTGGGCGGAATTGCTTGAAATTTTTTTCACACTAATTTTCTAATGACAAAATCTACAATACCTATTAAGAAGTTTCAACTTCAATAACAAATTCAATTTACAATTAAAATTATTTTAAGTAAAAATACAATTGTATGATAACGACAAGTCTACAAACATGTTGAAATCGTAGATAGTCTAAAAGGTACTGTTAAGTACGACAGCTTATAGGAACTTCAATCGACTCTTCATTGTTTATGATGTCATTTGAAATATTTTCTCTTTGAAGAACAACATTCGCTTGAACCCTTTTATCTTTCAAATAAATGTCGATACAATTAACAGCTACGATACGTACGCTGACTTTGAACAATTATTTGTAAATTAGGTTAATGATTGCCCTATGCGAGGCTCAAACAAACACTCGACGCAGCGGCAGTTGATGACGGAGCTAATTACTTTTAGTAATTCACTACTGTAGCTTCGGAAAGTCAGTGCAGAGCTCTGATTCCGCTCATTTATAATACACTCATGCCTTTATCCCCGAAGGGTTAGACAGAGGTACTAGCACCCACATATCGCCAGTTTATGTTTAGGTCCCAATATAATAGGTGGCGAGTCTATTGTCATTAACCGGGCACTTATAAGCCTGTGAAAAATACACACAACTTCGAAAAGCATCGAAAGTCATTGGTGTGTGCCATGGTAAAAACCTGGGATCGAACTCGAGACCTCGTCTCAGCAGTCCATTACCCATACCACTAGGCTACCGCGGCTCATTTATAAGGCGGTTAAAATTCAGTTTTGATTCCACCTCATACACCACAATGTTAAAAATAGTATTTTCATAATACAATTTTCAAGGAAGATAATTCACATTTACTTTTTTCGTGGTTCTCAACTAAACTAAAAAAAAGAAGCATCAGTAGTTAAGGAGTTGGCTTAGGGATCGAAAGATGCCGGGTTGGAATCCTGGCCATTACACTACCTCATGTACCCACTCCTAAAAACAGCCATTTTAGCTTAGCTGTAAGGGTTAGAGGAAATATTAGTAATGCCAATATTCTTTTATAAAAAAGGAAGGTTTTTCTTTTGTCAAAAAAAAAAAAATCCACTACTTTCGTTATACTATGCGGGTATCACAAAATCATTCATTCAGTCACTCTCTTAAGTCGAGACCATTATGTTGACGGTAGTGTCAACGCAATTGAGATTGAGTAGTGCGGCGAATTTCTCGACGAGTGATGGACTTTAACGGGTCGTTAATGATAATGATTAAAGATAAAACACTTTCTGTGCTCGATATATAAATGTTTAATACAATAAATACGATATTAGTCGCTTTGATTAGTACAATATTATCGCTGTATTTTGTGAACCTGTATTTCACTCTACTATTCGTCCTGTATGATTTTATTAGAGCATATACCTGGGCACACAGTAGCCTAGTGATAATGGACTGCTGAAACAAGATCTCGAGTTCGATCCCAGGTGTTACCATGGCACACACCAATGACTTTTCGATGTTTTTTGTGTGTATTTATCGCAGGTTTATAAGTGCCCGGTATATATACTGGGCCAACGACATTTAATAAAACCGGATTTATCAGAGCCATTGACTCGAAGATGAAAAAGAAGTGCCCGGTTAATGGCAATAGGCTCGCCACCTATTACATTGGAACCTTAACATAAACTGGCGAAATGTGGGTGCTAACACCTCTGTCTACCCATTCAGGGATATAGGCGTGAGTTTATGTTATGTTTATATACATGGGCATTCAAGCCATTTACTTTTTTTTTCAGAAAAAACATATCTCTATTATATCTATACATTTACTTAATACTCACCTGTGGTTTAACAATCCTAACGATAACAATAGTAAAATATTACTAATTGTCGACAAAAAGGGACGTAAATCTCGAAAGGGATAGGCCGAGGTATATTAGCATTAGCTATAGCATTAATGTGGGTGCATTAGCGTTAGCAAACAATTAGTAATATTTCGCTATTGCTATCGTTGGTATTGTTAAACCGTGAGTGAGTGGTAGGTACCCCCCTCCCCCTCCTCCTTCCTCACCCTATATATTAACTTGTAATAGATATCCGTATATATAAGTCCTAATAAGTTTTACAGGGTATACACGGCTATATTTAGAAAACAGGGGATTTTTCCATTTCGTGGCCATTCTATACCGGAAATTGATTCACCCAAAGGGAAATCCGACGGGCGCTTAGCGTTTTTACTAAAAGTGTGTGTTCTTGTAGACCTGAGCTCGTGACAATAACATGGCCTACTTATTGGAAAGTGGTTACCGTGGCCTATGGACGTTTGCTACTTGATAATTGATATGGATGAGAGATAAGGATGAAGGTTAAGAGAGTTTTTGTGCTGTCAGTGCAGAAGAGAAAGGAAAAATTCTTGGTCTACCCACTGACAACACAAAACCAGTGAGCTCTGACTATTCACCGCCAGAAACACAACACAAGGGCGGCGTGTTCTGAAGGGTGGAGGTACTTCCCCAGTTGGATTGCTCAATTACGACAGGGGATACTGTTTGATACTGTCCAAGACGTTAATTGGTAGTACTTGTGCGAAGTCGTTTCATATTGGAAAAAAAACAAACCCTGGACTCCGAGGAGTAAGCTTCTGATGAAGTCACCTTGAACAAAAATAGAAAAGTTTATTGGTAAATAAAAGTAATCTCAATACCAAAGCCATAAAGTCAATATTGTATCGTATCGTAATTGCAATCGTCATATAGGTATGTGGTTAAATTCGATTTGGTAGCTCGCTTCCCACGCTGCGGTTAAAAATTAAATTTTGCTCGATACCACGATGTCGCAGTTGTAACGTATGATGTGTTAAAGGGGTTGCGTATTCCCAAACGATAAATTGGGAGCTCAAACGATATACTAAACGTTGTACTGTAAATGAAATAGGTTATTCGTGAAAGGATGTAAAATAAATAATTTTAATCTTTCTGAATGTATTTTAACAGGCGTGCTAAAAGTAAACAGCGTAGGTATACACAGATTTGGGACTTTTGTTTTAATGTTTGTGCGGAAACTGGTTGATACACTGGGGAAGGTATCATGAAGTGATGATGGTGTAGCTTTTTATCATTAGATATAGAAATAGGCGGTACATGGCTGAAATTCATTCCAAGAAGAAGGAAGGATTGTTAAACCGTGGGTGAGTGGTGGTTTCTTTTCCCTTCGCCAGTGTATTTTCTCTTTTAATAGCTGTAATGGCTTTTGTTTGATTTGTTAGGTGTCAAAGTTAGGTTGCTTAATCGGTGTCGTAAGAGACGGCTGACTCAAAACGCAGACGATATCACTGCCAACTCGAAATGAAATCCTGCACCAACCCATAAGGCAAACATGGATATTAGTAGGCCAAAGCGTCCTTGGGCTGTTGCCACAAGTATTGCAATCTGTGAGCAAGTATTGCTCGAGAAGGAGTCGGCGGAACGGGTTCGGAGAAGACTTCAAGCCCGTGCGATGAGCGAAGGCGACTCGGGCGTCGGAGGTTGCAGAATGACCTCCGTCCTTCATGAGCGCGGGCCTGGGAGTGACGGGTGGCCGCCTGTCCCCTAGCAGAGGCAGGCCGCGGTGGTGGCCTCCCCATATTCAGGGGTTAGACTGGGACACCGTGGTTCCTACACCTGAAGGCGGTTATCTCGAAAGAGATGGCACGGTCTGCCGGGGTGCAAGGGATATGTTGACTAATATCTCACCTCCGGCAACTACGGACCCAAAGACGGCGTGCGTTTTAGTCGGTTCGAGTCCAATATAACCTGCCTAACCGGTTCTGGCGGGGGTATCTGTGGGGAATTTTCGCACTATAAAAGAAAAGGCCAAAGCGTCCTAAGATTGGGAGAGCAGAACAGACTCTGCTAGCAGTGGACTGCGATAAGTTAGTTGATTATTGCTTAATCACGTTCAAACGACTAAGCCTAGCTAGCTGAAATTTTGTACAAGGATAGATTACATAGCCTATAATAAACACATTGTCCATTTGTATCCATGGAAATTATTGATATAATTTCGTCGAGGAATTCGGCAACAGCGAGGTATTTTTCTACAAAATAATAAATAGGATATAAATATATTTATAGAACAGGTAGGTACATATCAACATAACAAAGTGGAATTTCCCGCAATTTCATTCATTTTCTGTATTGTGATATAAATATTAATGTCTCCTGACATAATTCCTGTAGCATTATTACTGGAATTCTGTCACGAAACATGAAAGCTGCCTATGTGTATTGTCTTAGTTTCTGACAAAATATTTCCTCATTTTTCCTTAGAATAATGTATTGGGTCTTTTAGTCCAATAACTCATAATGAAAAATGCTTTTGGATAAAAGATAATATATTTTTAATTCTAAGATGAATAATAAATTAGTTTACTTTTACCGATTTTATTCTGTTGTCTTAGCATAAGGTACACCAACTATTATTCATGAGTCCTGGGTCTTGATTCTATTATTTATACAAAATTGTCCAACCATATAGATTATAAAAATACCATTGAATTTAGAGCTTTCCTCCTATGTGTTGAAAGTCTTAAGTTAAATAACTAATAAGGACATTAGAAGACATTTTCTATAGGGTCGGCAGTACAAGAATGACGCCCCTAGTGTTGCAATCTTCCATAGGCCACGGAGACCGCTATCCACCAGATAGGCGTATGTTTTACTCTTATATTTGCCTGATGGATAAGTAAAACATTAAAATCATTTATTACATTATGTAGAAAATTATTCGTTGCGAAGTACTCCCGGTCAAGTTCTATCCCTCGGGCCATATCACGGTGAATTGATGGTGATACGCACAACGTACAGATCTTTTGAAGGATAAAAGGGTGCTTTAGCATGTAACACACGCGTGACGTATCCTAAAGTGATATATTGTAACCACAGGAGACAGTTTGAAGTCAAATGTTTTGTCAACGTTTTACAAGCTTCTGTTACCCTGGTAGATAACAAGTTAATATTATTAGTATTTTTTTATATATATTAATTTATTTCTCTAATCGGTGGACCAGCAGCAATATAGCATGGGTTGCACCATCTTACTTTAACATTAACAGTGCAGTTACAGTACCGGTTAGGTAAGAACCGGTTGCACCTATTGACAATTATTAAAATAACGTCATAACTTGACACTAATTGTAACCGGCCACGCTCAAACGTCAAATTTTAACAAAAAGATAACTTTAACCAAGCTACTAAATACTCTGGTGCAACACATACAGCCAAACCAGTCATTCAGTTAAATTTGACGGAAACCTTAACTTTAACAGGTAGTTGGAGCAACTAAGCCTTTGTCTGTGTTCCACCATCTTACTTTAACATTAACAGTGCAATTACAGTACCGGTTAGGTATAAAACCGGTAGCACCATTTGACAATAGTTAAAATGACGTCATAACTTGACGCTAACTAAAACTGAAACGCTAGAGTATGTTGAGGGAGAAGTCAAGAGACTCTCGCGCCGCGCCGGGTCGTACCTAATGCAAAGCTGGCCATTGCCATCCAAAAAAGCAATGTAATATAATATACTCGTATATTATGACAAAATATAATGAATTCATAATTTAAAAAAAAACATTAGGTAGTTAAAAAAAATTGTACTAAGTTTGTGAATATAATATTTTTTACGACAGAAACAAAAGACATGCGTATATTATTAATAGTTGATTCTAAGTCCCATTACCACGTATATTTAACCAAACTTTGTTTAATGTGGTTTTCCCTTTGATAAGTAGGAGTTCTAGTTATTTTGATTAGGCAGCGTCATTATATTTTTTTTTAGGGATCCGTAATACTAAATTAAAACGTAGAACCCTTTCAGTTCGTCAACAGTTATTCTAAAAATATATATTGGGGGAGAGAGGGGGCTCCACCACTCACCCTCGGTTCAACACTCCAACGATAACAATATATCGTAATAGTTATTCTGTATGTTATTCTGTATTAATATTAGTTATGCCTACATCTATATCGTAATAGTTATTCTGTATGTTATTCTGTATATATATCATTAGTTATGCCTACATCTATATCGTAATAGTTATTTTGTATATATATTATTAGTTATGCCTACATCTATATCGTAACAGTTATTCTGTATGTTATTCTGTATATATATCATTAGTTATGCCTACATCTATATCGTAATAGTTATTTTGTATATATATTATTAGTTATGCCTACATCTATATCGTAATAGTTATTCTGTATGTTATTCTGTATATATATCATTAGTTATGCCTACATCTATATCGTAATAGTTATTTTGTATATATATTATTAGTTATGCCTACATCTATATCGTAACAGTTATTCTGTATGTTATTCTGTATATATATCATTAGTTATGCCTACATCTATATCGTAATAGTTATTTTGTATATATATTATTAGTTATGCCTACATCTATATCGTAACAGTTATTCTGTATGTTATTCTGTATATATATCATTAGTTATGCCTACATCTATATCGTAATAGTTATTTTGTATATATATTATTAGTTATGCCTACATCTATATCGTAACAGTTATTCTGTATGTTATTCTGTATATATATCATTAGTTATGCCTACATCTATATCGTAATAGTTATTTTGTATATATATTATTAGTTATGCCTACATCTATATCGTAACAGTTATTCTGTATGTTATTCTGTATATATATCATTAGTTATGCCTACATCTATATCGTAATAGTTATTTTGTATATATATCATTAGTTATGCCTACATCTATATCGTAATAGTTATTTTGTATATATATTATTAGTTATGCCTACATCTATATCGTAACAGTTATTCTGTATGTTATTCTGTATATATATCATTAGTTATGCCTACATCTATATCGTAATAGTTATTTTGTATATATATTATTAGTTATGCCTACATCTATATCGTAACAGTTATTCTGTATGTTATTCTGTATATATATCATTAGTTATGCCTACATCTATATCGTAATAGTTATTTTGTATATATATTATTAGTTATGCCTACATCTATATCGTAACAGTTATTCTGTATGTTATTCTGTATATATATCATTAGTTATGCCTACATCTATATCGTAATAGTTATTTTGTATATATATTATTAGTTATGCCTACATCTATATCGTAACAGTTATTCTGTATGTTATTCTGTATATATATCATTAGTTATGCCTACATCTATATCGTAATAGTTATTTTGTATATATATTATTAGTTATGCCTACATCTATATCGTAACAGTTATTCTGTATGTTATTCTGTATATATATCATTAGTTATGCCTACATCTATATCGTAATAGTTATTTTGTATATATATTATTAGTTATGCCTACATCTATATCGTAACAGTTATTCTGTATGTTATTCTGTATATATATCATTAGTTATGCCTACATCTATATCGTAATAGTTATTTTGTATATATATTATTAGTTATGCCTACATCTATATCGTAACAGTTATTCTGTATGTCTGGTTACTGAAAATTTTGATAAAAGTTACTGTGACATTTTTGTTTTGCACTGAGGAATATTTCTGAGCTAAAACGAACTGACATGTTGTTAGCAAACACAAGTTGTTGTTGTGAGTTGTTATTTAGCCCAACTATTTGAACTTTTAGTACCTAGTTGAAAGTTTCACATTAATTTTAAACTGAAGTCTCTTTATAGTGGACCGAAATTTCAACGGTTGAGATACCTGCTCTTATTACCCCGCCTCATAAATATATCCACTTAATAAATATAACAATTATTTTATAATGATAATATGGCTATTTGCCAGTTCAGATAGCCATATTCATGCATACAAATATTTGCTCCGGTGCACAACTGTACGACAGACATGTAAATGGTGCTTCGAGGCAATGGCAATCGTTACGGGTAGTTGTAGCCCTCAAAATCCGACTAGCCTAAGTACAGAACTTCGATATCGCTAATTTAGTTGTGGAATGCCGATGGCTGTCGCTTCACGAAAAATATCGACGTTCAGGCACATCTTAGTTAGACTAAAAAGCCGACCCCAACTGAGTTGGGAATAGGCTCAGAGAATGATGATGATGAATTCATTTCTAATTCCGATTTTTATTTAAATAGGGAAGTATACGCATTAGGCGTACGACCTGCTTGATAGAAAACGGTCACTATAGCATAGCATAAATCTCTATGAGAATAACATGATTTTTTTCTTATTTGTGGCACGTCAATTGAACTTCACCTCGCCTGATAGTTGGCTCAACTGAGTTGGGAATAGGCTCTGAGAATGACTCCCAATATGAAAATATACGTATATCTTAAACAGTCTAGCATATTTATACGCACTTGAGAACCTAGAATAACTAGCTGAGCTAAAATATTTACTATTAAATCGCCATGAAATCCCAGAATCGCAAAACCAAATTTCAGCAGTTTCTCCTAAATCCTCTTTTCTTAAATCCTATCATCTATAACATTAGTTGGCAGCCATCTCAGTCTAGCACACGTGAATGAAGCGAGACAGAACGAGTGTACCGACGATCGTTCGACACTTATATGGGTATTGGTTTCATCTGCTACACGATTGGATTCTTGGACGAAATTATTTGAGCTGTAAATTGTGGAAAGGTTACATCTCGACGTGGAAAATCACTTTGCTTGGCAAATGACTTTTATATAATCTACTACTAACTGTTGACCACGACTTCGCCTGCGAGGAATATCGGTCGCATTTCTGTACTCTATGAGATCGTTTTCCTAGGATAAAAAGCCCATATATAAAATCAGGCTATATACCTATCCCTTTTATTCTATAGATGCGATTTATATGAAATGTTAATAATAAAATATCATTACGTACTAGCTGTTGTCCGCGGCTTCGCCCACTTGGACTCTTGGTCCGGTTCCTGCTGCTCCATAAAAGCCTTCTGTAGAGTTAAGGAACAAATAAAAAAAAGAATTGCTCGAATTGATTCAGCTGTCTTCAAATGTTGAGCTTAGCAACATATTTTGCTATTCATTTTCTATAAATAGGCAATCACTACATAGTATAAAACCAAGTCGCGTTCTCAGTTCCTATTATTCATGTCTTTATGTCCCTTTGTATGTTTAAATCTTTTAAACTACGCAACGAATTTTGATGTGGTTTCTTCAATAGAGAGAATTGTTAAAGAGGAAGTTTTTGATATGTATGTAACATCATGCTACGACCAACAGGTGCGGAGTAGGAATGAAAAATGTTGTAAAAACTGACAAAGGGTCAGTTAGTATGTAAATAAATATATTACATACAGTAAGTAAATAATTAGGTTATTAGAAGCAAAACAAAATAGTATTATTTCGCTGTATAATAAAACACCCGTGATACTTGATAACATCATAGCCCCCGGATAAAATTTAAGTTTACTTAATCCCGGCTTACTTATCGAAACCGGAGAGGGAAACAGATTGTTTTATAATTTACCGAATAATCCTATTTTCTATCGTTCTATTTATTTAGAATATCCTTACCGTTTTCCTTATATACTGGTAAATAGAGATTTGTTATGACGTCATTGGTCTTTATGTACTTTTTTTATCGTGCGCAATATCCTCACGGATACCACCTCCGCCGAAGACAGTGGAGGTGTTACAAGCACCGTGATAATGGATATGACCAGGTGAGAGAGTGCAGCAAATGCGATAGACACTAACGAAAGTAATATTTTTAACAAGGTTGATATGGATGTAAGGAGCTTTACGAACAGAGTTAGACTCAAAAAAAGAAACATGGAATGCATGAAAATGCGTCTATTCTCACCTGTTCTGTTGAGTAGTTCTGTTGGCAGAACTACTGGTAATTTTTTCCCATAAGTTCTGTTCACAGAACAAATGGGAAAGCAATTTTTACCTGTTCTGTTAAGTAATTCTGTTGGCAGAACTACTGGCATTTTTTTCCCATTAGTTTTGTCCACAGAACTGTTTGACCGAGAATGGTAATATATAGATATCTGACGAATTAATGATTTCAATTAGCCTATCGCAGGGTTGGTACAGGGTTTTATTTCAAGTTTCCTTAATTCAAAGTGATATAGTACGCCGCTTGTGGACTCTTACGACACTAGATACGATATAGATGTAGGCGTTACCTGGTGGAAATCCATAACAAAATATATACATATATATATATTGGGGGAAGGGGCGGAAGCAAGTAAAAGACGAAAGAAGGGGTTATGTTGTGATTTATGTGCAATATTCCGCAAGTGCGAAGGACACGTGTTTCTCCTCTACACGAGGCATCTTCAGGAGCGCTCTCAAGCTCTCAAGCTCCCCCTCTCTCTACGACACTCTTAAGATGGGTGGAGAAATTTTTCATCTGCCATGACATGGATGATCAAAGTTAATGACGTATATAAAATCAATTGCAAAACGAATACTCCTTCAAGGAATATATTTTCCCTAAAATATGTTTATTTAATGGCGAAACATAGACAACGAAAGTGATGATTCATTATGATGAATTGCAAGTTTTAGCTACAATGACACAACACAACACGAAAATGATCTTTCGAAGACTTGCTTATCGATGAAAAATGGCGTTAAGTGTCAGAGCGTCGGATGAAAATGTCAACACCTTGTTGATTACGCAATGTTTGAAACAGATTTTGAATCAAAAAAATATTTTTAAAGATATAATAATTGCCTTTTTTGTGAAGTTTGCCTTATGAATAGGTATTAAATATTTTAAAGCAAAACAGATACCGGTAGATAACTTTATGTTTTAAGTTAAGAATGGTCTATACAGAAAAAACGATTATATTTTTTGACGTTTTGTAAGTAAAAAGAAAATGCACCACCGGTTTTAACGGTTTTTTAAATTATTTACTTAGGAACCGCTTCTTTTCGAGCTTGGTTTTCGTCTAAATAATCTTGAATTTTATAATAACGAATATTGTGCAAAAAACGACTTTATTGGGGAACTTTGTAAATAACAAAGTACCACAGGAAATTGCAATAAAATTTAATGAATAAGGCTAGTTATTATTCAATGACAATTATCCATCAAAAGCTTCATCATAAGTAGAATATTCTAGTTGCCAGGAATGTCCGCTATACGAGGTGTGCGGTATGCTGGGTACTCAATAGATACGGTAGATCCATTATCTTTGACCTGTTATGACGATATATGGAGAAGGAATAAATTGACATCATTCCAAATCTAGAGTTATATTTATTATTTAAAAAACAATAATAGGTGAAGGTATGGAGAGTTTCTGGGCCACCAGGGTAGAAGATAATGCAGGATTAACATGATTTCAAACCACCATATAGCATTGTCAACTTAAACCCTCGGTCTTTCTACAAACGATACAAAACCTCTCCAGTGAGCTCTGGCTACCCTACTCACCGCCGGAAACACAACACAAGGTATTAGCCGCGGCATTATGTAGGTTCGAGGTACTTCCCCAGTTGGACTGCTCAATCGGAATGAGAGATACCATCATGTCTTACCTGCGCAAGTCCGTTTTCTTTTTATTCATCATGCTAAATCGTCGTGTTTTTTTTTTGTAGAAGAAAGGGGCTTAAATCCTAAGTTCTCGTTGAGATCCCTGACCATTGGTGCCCTAGTATCCATTCTAGGGTAAATATCTTAAAGTACTCTGAGAAAATCCATTTAATTGTTATGTTTCAACTGTTGAAACTTTCGCAAGACCCTAATAAATGTAACAATGTAAGGTACAGGAACATAGAAAGAAATAAAGAAAAAATCTAGTGCTTTAATAATTCCTTTTAACCAGACTAGTTCGCGGTACTAGGGTAACATAGCCAACAAAAGGCTATTATCTCCCGTCCATTATGTCAATATATCGACGCAATAAATTGGCCGCGGTGACGGATGCCGCCACAATGTGGTGATGTAGCTCTTCTAAGATTTATAGTGCGCACTGTGACGCTTTTTATTCATGCTACCCTGGTACCTCGGTCTCCAATTTATAATAGTTTTTGTAGTCAAAAATGAACAGCCAGTACAATAATGTCTTATTTAGGTGCCGGTCTCGTACGTATGAGTATCGTATAACAGTGAGGTACTTCGTAAAATGAACGAAATATTTCGCTGAAGAGTTCACAGAGCCTGCAGTGTTTAACATGCGGAACTCATATCAACTTCCGCGAATTTTCACGTGCTTGGGCGTTTTCGTAATACAAAATATAAATTATTGGAGTATATTGATATCGTTTGACTGCGCAGCAACGATGCTGTGATAATGATGAACGATACCAGTAGGCTCCAATTCAAGAATCCAGTTGTATCCAATTTAATTAGCCTATCACAGTCCACTGCTGGACATAGGCCTCTCTCAATGCTGGGAGGCTTGGCCTTGTTTCCATGCTAGCCAGACAGGTTAGTACAGAGTTTTATTTCGAGTTTTTCTTCTTACTATACAAAAAGTAAAGTTAGGGTGCTACGATTTTTCGTAGACAGTGCTACGCCGTAGCAGTACTGAATCCTCAGCAAACACTTGCGTGAAGAAATCTTCACACTTTCGTGACGTCACAAGCATGTCCTAATAAAAGGTAGGTGGCACACAAAGTCCTTAGTATATAAAATCGTCATATAAGCAAGGCAACCTCTTCAGTGACGCAGGGTTCATTAGTGTTAAGGCACCGGAGGGTGGAGATGTTCTAGTGTCATTGTGTGCAGCCTAACACTCATTGTAAACAAGCTCTTAAACAGACATGCAATTATTTCTTTGTGTTCAATTAGTTTGAAAAAAATGGAATTTTGAAACCGTGTAGTGTGCTGAAGTGTACTTGATTCAGGATAGAAAGCAGACAGTCATTTTATTCAGGATTAATTTTTTTTCAATTGTTCTAGTATGGGAGGAGGAGTATTAAGAGGTTTTGGCTTACTGTTGCCACGCTGGCCAAACTGGTTGGAAAAGTTATCGAGTTTTTCAGCTCTTAACCTCTTAGGTCGTTTGGACCATGGCAGAATATTAGCTAGAAAAGCAACTGCTTCCCTACAATGGGTGAGGAGTTGCCGCTTCTGCTGCCCAGGGTGCGCCACGTGGAGGTTTCCCCCTCCCTACCACAATGCTCCTCCATGCCTGTTAAGACCTACGGTACCGAAACGTGGACTTTGATGGTAGGATTAGTCTACCAATTGAAAATCGCACAGCGGCCATGATGCAAGCTAAGCCTGGAGACTTTTTGAAGGATACTCTTTGAGGACTCAAGGGTACTCAAATGTTTTATTCAAAAGTTTATTTAGCAAAAAAAGCCTAACCAACCTCAGAAAAAAAAATCTCAAAAACATTTTAATAAAAAAAATTGGCAGCAATCAGAATTGTAAGATGTCAACAACCTTATCCCAAAACTTTTTAAATGGCTCATTAAGGTCATTTGTTAAAGTTCCCGAAGTCAGTTGCCCCCCTGAACCCTTCGGCGCTTTTCGTAATATTATAATTCAATAATCATCTGAGAGAAAAATATGTAACAAATTCTTTGGTGGTACCGAAGTTTTGGTAAGTTGTCTTGTAGTGTACACAGTGTTGAAGACAGATGAGCAATTGTAAGTACTTGAAGTATTCTCAAAGAATTTATTATAATGAACATGAGGTTAGAGTTTATTATGTCCTATACAGCCTTTTAGGGAAACGTTCCCGAAGTCATAGGCTAGGAGCTCGAAGGCTGGTAGAACTAGTTTTTTTGACGTGACAACGTCTTATAAATTGGCTTGCCGGGTGACACTTCAAGAAACTGCGTTACGCTCCGCTCACGTTATGCGCTCACAATGAGAGCGAGTGAGAGGCACGCGTCCCTTCCACTCGGGCATGGTTAGCCCGCCTAAGAGCGAGAGAGACAGACATAAAAAGTGAAAGGCACGCGTCCTTACCACTCAAAGTCGTTGTCACGTAAAACTTTCGCCCGTATACCGACTTTACAGGCAACCAATTTTTTTCAACATTTTATACTATCTTATTAGTATAAAATGTTAAAAATATTTCAAATTTTAATTTAAATTGCATAATATTTATGTATTGTTTTACAAAATGTATCCGCATTCTAGAACCCGTAAAGCAAGCTATGCTTACCATGTGTCTAGGTGGCGTTGTGTAAATTGTCCTGGAATATTTAGAATATTATTCCCTACTGAAAAAATAATTTGATAAAAAACATCAACTCGTATTATGGCGTTATTTGTATTCTTAATGGTGTGTAACGTGGCCTATACAAAACCATAGGCCACGTCACACTCGTGCTGCCTACCCTGTAGAAACCTTCTAATGTCCTTCTTTATAATACCCTTTTTTTCATTTATAATATCACATCTTTGAGATTTTATTATAGTCATGATTGAATAGATCATCTTTCGACATAATTGCAAGATTCTCACAAGAATATTACGTGAAGCGTAGGTATTAAAGGCTCTACGTGACCTGCATTCTTCGAACAATATTATCGATATTATGACGTACCTTTATAATAAATTTATGCGGCCCTATATGCCTTGTTATTCGAGTGTATTCTTAGACAAGGTATAATTTATTTCCCTTATTCCATCGTTGAAATATAATCGCGCCTAATGAAGTGGACTATTAATTCAAGTTTTCTCCGTAATAAGCTGAAATTAGGCGTGAAGTTTGTCCTTAAACTGCTTCCTTTGGAACTAAAATTAAACTGAGTGGTTGTCCTGTTTCATTAACTAATTTCGTCTGCGTCCTGTTAAGGTATACTTACTTCTTCTTCGGTCGAGTCGACGGCATTTTTGTGTTGTTATCGTGGTATAGTAATAAAAGTCAATAGTTTGCTAGGAAAGAACTCATAGTGAGTTAAACTCGCCTTTGTACACGATTATTGTAATGATTAAATACTCTCTACTTTGTAAGTGCAATAAAGAATTAAGAGTTGGTCATCGCAAAAAAATACTCTGTTTTAGCAAGAATTCAATAATAATAATAACTTTATTGACATAAAAAGGTACACGACAGACAAGAGTGTGTATGTCAAGTAATGTGTGTGTATTGTGTGTTTGAAATGGTGTGTGTGGTTTTGCAATTCATTATTATAGTATTCAACACTTGGGAACAAGTACCACTGGATCATTATTGCATTTTATATGGAACCGCAAACAATAGAGACTCTTAAGTATTCCAATCATGATTCATAATGAACCGGTGGACCTATCATTAACATACTCAATATCCTAATGAAAGTAATTAAAGCGAGATTATTGCAATCAATCCTCTGAATAGTATCATAACCTTTATCAAGGGTCCTTCAAATGAGTCATCATAGTAGAAGTACTTATATTGAAACATTATCAAACTTATTACTTTTTAATTTCACTTAAGTATAATATCGCAATGATTGAAACCTTTAAGTTTAATGGTATTTTAAAGAAGTAATGTGAAAAACTAGAAAATAATTGGAAAACAAGTCTTTTCATATTTTTTCCTTACACACGGCACTGAGTCTCAGGAAAAAGGATCACCATTATATATACATAATGTGTTACAATGGTAGCACTAAGCTTGACGACCTCATCAGATGCTTTTTCACGCCCCGCTTAAAGGACCGGGACTGTAAAAAGGAAACACGTGAGCTGGTAAGGAATTGCAAGAATTAATAGTGCGGAAAAGGAAAGACTCACCGAACCGCTTGGTTCTTGATAGAATATTCGGCACAGTATACGGGAGATATTTATGCCCTGCTCCTGAGAATGTAATTAAAAATATTCAAATATATTCTTGTTTGAATTTTGTTTTACACTGTTCTATTTCGTATAACGTCGTTCGCTTTGGCAACAATTAGTTTGTTAGCTTGTCGCCATTTGTTTCGAAGCCTTATCTTAATTAACCACTCTTCGCTTACACTTATCTCGGTTTCAAACAAGTTTAGTAAGTATTTTAACCAACGGCAAAGTGTTTTCGAAATTGAAAATTGTTCAGTTTATTGGAAACTTTCTTTTATACCACTTACGTGGCAGACAGGCTCACGACCCACCTGATGAAAGGCAGTTACCGTGGCCTATTGATGTTTGCAAAACCTGGGGGCTTCACACTGTGACTCTGTAAAGGGGATGCGGTGAAAAAAGCTTTGTAGGTAGGTAGGTAGGTAATAGAGTTTCTGTGATATCCCAATAACAACATAAAACCTTTCCCGCGAGCTCTGGCCATCTTACTCATTGCGGAAAACAGAACACAAGGTTATTATTAGATGCGATATTCTGTAGGGCGGAGGTACTTCCCCTGTTGGACTACTTAATTAAGACAGAAGATACCGTCATGTCCTACTTACGTCAAATCCATTCGTCCGTTACCATAGTGTCATGAGTGACTATGACTACATCTCACTATCCTTATAATGACGTACTGTCATCAAAATATTACACAACTTATTCTAGTAACTCAATGAAATATTTCTTAAGTTTCCTCTTAATTTTTTATCTAGACACGCGGGAGCGTGTCAAGCCAAGTTCAAGAAACAGAACTGGCGAGCCGCACCGTGTGTAATATTACACGAACCATTTGGAGCCACTTTTGACCCCCTCATAAATCAAAAACTATTTTACATAAACGTATCAAATTTGGCTCATATATTGAGACTTGCAAGATACATATGTGTTCTAATTTTCATAAACTTATCTCAAACGGTTATTTAAATATTAATGTTCAAAATTCCTCATTTTTATCACTGACTGACCTATAGACCAAAACTAAAACCCAGTTCCAGATGACCTACAGAGTTAAAATTTGGTATGCAGATAGGTAATTAGATGAATACAAAGGAATAAATAAGAAACTGACAATTTTTAAATAATTAGATTCTATTATGGACGCTTAACATAAATATCCCTAACATTACTTAAAGGAGACCAAAACTCTAACCCAGTTCCAGATGACCTAGAAAGTTAAAATTTGGTATGCAGATAGGTAATTAGATGAATACAAAGGAATAAATAAAAAACTGGCAATTTTTAAATAATTAGATTCTATTATGAACGCTTAACATAAATACCTAATATTACTTGAAGGAGACCAAAACTCTAACCCAGTTCCAGATGACCTAGAGAGTTGAAATTTGGTATGCAGATAGGTAATTAGATGAGTACAAAGGAATAAATAAAAAACTGGCAATTTTTAGATAATTAGATTCTATTATGAACGCTTAACATACATACCTAATATCACTTTTAGGGTACCTACGTTATTAACTGGTATTAATTATTATTTTATATTTAGCGCACATCAATAGTGTAAAATCATTACCTACTCATAAATAATGATAAAATAATACGCATTTATTTAGATTTTCGGTATATACACGACGCGCGCTCGTCAAGTGGCGCGGGGTTTGCGCATGCGCTGTGACACCCGAATCGAACCGTCGGCATCGCCGAACGAGCGGCAGCCGCGCTCATAAGCGCGAGCGCCGTCTTGCTGTCCGGTTGTCTCTCAATATCTGACCTATAAGGTTGCGATTTATACTGCGAAATTTTTCCTTAAGTTTCCTTCAGTTAAGTTTGTAGTAATAAAGTAAAGTATAATCCCACCAAAGTCTACTTTTAGTTTTGAATTTGTCCTTTTAAAAGGACTCACGGCGTTACGAGGATATGTACTTACCTACAAAAAGTAATGATATCCCACCAAAACATAAATGTAAAAAAAGGAGAGCCAACTTCAATTCAAAAATTATTATCTGCTGTGGGCTTCGCCGCAAAAAGAATGGAGATCAGAGATTGGGTACCAAGTTCTACGCAAAATCCAAATATGTAGTCTAAGGGCTCACTTGGCTGGTTTTCCCATACGAATTATATAGCCTTCGCATGTTCTAAACCTTTCGGTTCTTATTTTATTATTCCGAAAATTTGGCTTGCTGGTAAAAACTACCCATCGAACATAAGGCTCTTCCATGACTGTGTAAAAGTAGGTACTTAATAATAATTCGTATGGGAAAACCCGCCAAGTGAGCCCTTAGACTACATATTTGGATTTTGCATAGAACTTGGTACCCAATCTCTGATCTCCATTCTTTTTGCGGCGAAGCCCACAGCAGATAATAATTTTTGTATTGAAGTTGGCTCTCCTTTTTTTACATTTATGTTTTGGTGGGATTAGATTCTTCTCTGATTATTATTATATTGTGCCAGTAGTGGTAAGGATTTGAGAACAAATTAACATGTTCCATTCAAAAATTCTCTTGCCATTCAAAATTCAAAATTCTCAAAAAAAGAAAATTCTAAACATATATGACAATACACAAGTTAACTAACGGAGCGTATGTTGTGGGAAACGGAATTTTCTATTTTTAGGATAGCAATAAGGTGCCAATGCTAGTGTACAGCGATTTACTAAATATTTTTTAATCTATTCTATTCTATCCTAATTTTAATAGTATGGCGTGTAATGTCGATGTCAACAATTCTGCAAATATCGATCGTGCGCTGGAAATTCATGTTTTCATTCAGTTTTTATCAAATATCAAACAATTGTCAATTTGACATATTTGCTAGGAACTAAGTGTTTTACGATATTGGACAGGTGCCAATGACACATCATGTTCTTATCATAGACATTTTATAATACCTATGCTATGGTGACTATTTTGCATAAAGCAGGACGTATGCGTTATGTGTATAAGTATTTCCCTATTAAAAAAACAATCGGCATTAAAAATTACTGATCTTCAGAATTATTGATATTTATACAATTTTATAATATTCTCATTCTAATCTTTAGAAAACGGTTTATTATAAAAATATCGTTATTATTTATTTCTTTAAACTTCGTGCACAGTAAAATTGTACAATTGCCTTCGCTAATGCCTGAGATATTATCTAACAATTAACCTTATGATGAATAGATACAATAATGTAGGTGCTGGCTCATATTTTTTTATTTCTTTGATACCTAGCGATATTACATTGAAATTTTTTTATTTTATTTTTTCATTTAATTCATAACTCGCTCTCTGTAGCACCTCGCCTATGTTTCAACTCTTCTTGACCTCAGTATATTATCTCATGGTTGGCTGAACTTAATGGTTTTTAGATGTCCTAATTTACGACAATAATATGTCCCATTGAAGTCTAGACGCCATTGTTACACCTAATGGACTTGAAAAGTGTTTAACTATCTTTTATAGTATTTTTATCACCCTGGTAATAATTTTTAAAGAAAAACTTTCTTTAAGCGTATTGTATAGTTTGCATAGAAAAATTTTATTCGTAAAAAAATTTGGGTGAAGAAAAACTTTCTACCTCGCATCGTCACCTAACATCATACGGATGCCACAAGATGATAAAAATATGAAAACATTAAATTCTATATCACCGGTAGGTATATGATATGAAAAATATGGCAGTTAATTGACATATGACACCTCTTTGAAGTGAAAGGTTTTTTATCCCTTTGATAACTTTTTTGATAAGTAAATACTTTTTACTTTTTTATACAGAATGCTTTCACTTCGGTTGTCACTCCACAGTTGTATAGTTACTTTATATTTATTTATTTTTTATTTTAATAATTAATTATATTTTGTATAAAGCTTTTAGAGATACAACATATTACTTAATTCATTGCCGCATCGCATGGGAAAATTTCATATAGAATATTTTATTAAGTATATTCATAAGACCAAACAAATTGGCAACATTGTTGTCCTAAGAGATTATCAAACCTAATCTAATGAGTTCGAAATGTGTTTGTCTAAATAGGTAAGTAGTACCTAAGCCTTCCCGAAAAGCGAAATCTATGCTCAGGCCCTCTCCGTGTGAAGCGGCGTTGTCATGAAACAAATTACTGCACCACGATGGCAACTTAAAAATGCCGTCGATTCGACAAAAGAATAGGTAGTTCATTGAACAAATAGTAGGAAACCGAACTGAACACCCAGAGAAGTCAGTGTCTAAATTAATCACGTTCTAGCTATTGCCCGCGGCTCCGTCCACTTGGATGTCGATTATCGCGTTGTACGACTCTAATCGATTTTCTGCTTGCCTTTTAATACTACTTCGCCTTGATGTTATGACAACGTAAATAGTGATATTAGCGCAAATATATGGAGCGGTAGTGCACACGACTTCTACTCACGGGGCGCGGGTTCGATCTCCGCTCATTGCAAAAAGTTTTATGCATGAATATGGCTGTTTGCACTGGTCTGGTCGTGCCTCGGAGAGCACGTTAAGCTGTCGGTCTCGGTTGCCATACAAACATCTATGGCAGTCGTTACAGGTAGTTGGAGCCCTTAAAAGTTCAACTAGTCTAACTTCGAACTTCAATATCGCCTTTGGTCATTAGACCATTGGTTGTGGAGGTCATATGGCACTCGCTTTATTCCGTTTATAATATTAGTGTAGATATGAAAAATAGAGACTTTCGTAATGTTTATTATTATTTCTCAGTAGACACCCAAAAAGAAATGAAAATAAAGTAGGCCGATAATGTGGACTCCTAAACGCTTCCAAGGTAGTAGTCGATAACTCTATTAGAACTTAGTCCAAGCCCAGGTCGAAGTTCGAACACTGGAGAAATATGACGAACTTTGATTGTATTTCTAAACGATTGACTTCAAAACTTTAAACACATTGTGTTGTGAACATGGTGGTAGTGATTCATATTTGTACATAATTGAAACATTCTAGTGCTATGGGTAATGGACTGCTATATAGCTAATAGGTGCTAGCACCCATATCTTGCCAGTTTATGTTTAGGTCCCAAGGTAATAGGTGGCGAGCCTATTGCCATTAACCGGGCACTTATAAACCTGCGATAAATACACACATAACTTCGAAAAGCATCGAAAAGTCATTGGTGTGTGCCATGGTAAAACCGTCTCAGCAGTCCATTACCCACACCACTAGGCTACCGCGGTAAGTATTTTAGAGAAAGTTTGAAAATAACTGTCGTGGTATGGTTATTCTATGAGAAGATAATGATAGTAATATTTAAAACAGGTCTAAAGTATGAATGTGTGTATTTATGAATGGAGGACGGCCCGAGAAAAGAATGGATTGTGTGAAAAATGACATGACAGAGAAAAGAATGATGAAGAAATGACATCTGACAAGAATGTGTGGAGGAGAATGACATGTTGCACCGACTCCAATTAATTTGGACAAAGGCAAAGAGATTACAAAATAAATAAATGAACATTCAGTGATAGTAAAATCTACCTAAAGCCACCTATTTTATTTTTCAAGCACAATATTCTCGCGGATACCATTCTTACCGTAGCCAGATGTGGGGACCATGGTGTTTCATCTAACCCCCGTGTATGGGGGCATCGGACGCCACTACCGCGGCCTACTCCCACTAGGGTGATAGCTGGCACCCCCAGGCTTGCAAAATCTAAACCTTCGTATTATGAATTCGATAGTTTTTCGTGCTTGGGGCACTGGAATCAGGTTCAAAGGATGAATTAACTTTACACTGATTGGAAATACCTAATAGATTAATAAAGTTAAAATCAATTACATACACTCAATAATTAAATAGTCAATATCAGATGTGAGTCAACCGTTAATATTGAAACAAATTCTATTTAGTTTACAAGCCAACAACCCTTTTAAAACTTGGTTTATTCTATCAAAAATGTACGCTCCCAGAATATACAGAATTTTAACCAAAATTAATGGGTGACCCGGAGTAGCCTTAGTTCTCACTGATTAGTACAAACCTTTTAAAATTTACGCTACATGAACTAAAATACGTGAGTATGTGTTTGAATTTTATTTATTTATAGGTTTTACTGTAATAATTATATTAATAAGTTTATTAATTAGACTGACAAAAGCGGATTGTTTTACATATATAAATAATGGGGTAATTTAATGTAGTTTAATGGTAAATGTTTAATAAATGTTCTTTTCTTCCTTTCTTTCTAATACAAATGCTAGTAAAAACACAGTTGCAAAAACTTAACAAGACATTTAACCAATCAGCTACTTCTTAGTTCAAGAATGAAATATAGTTCTTCATCTGACAACTAAGTCCCAATTTACGGAGCTTGGAGCGTCTTAGGCCTCATACGCATTGTCCGGTTAGCCGGAGTGCGGACGGCCGTCCGCACTCAAAAATATACGCAAAAGTATTTTTTATTCGCACTGTGATGCGGCTGCCGCCCAACCGCTCCGGTCGCTCGGAGCGCTGCGGCCCGACTGACGGCTATCCGGACGGTCGCTGTACGCACTACGCGGATGCACTGCGGTTTGCTAGTTTACGGTTGCTCGCCATTGAAGCTAGCTAGCCACCACCCGGTTAACCGCAACTGCAACCGCACCCTGTCCGGCTAACCGGACAATGCGTATGAGGCCTTACTCACAGTAAGAACACTAGACGAGATCTTCGTGATTGATGATCTTCTGAAGATTAATTGACATGCACTAGTTAACATATATGTACCATAAGTATTGATAAAGTTCGAAACTAAAAGAATAAAAAATATTCTTAAAAAGACAAGCTTTTCTTTCACAAATATTATAAATTCAAAAATCATTTATTCTATATAGACTACTAGCTGACCCGTGCAACTTCGTCTGCGTCTCCCCGTTTTTGCAACATTTTTCATTCTTGCTCTGCACCATGATGTTTATACATACATATATATATATATAAACGTTTCTCTTCAATCACCCTATCTATTAAAAAAAAGTACATCAAAATTCGTTACCCAGTTTTAAAGATTTAAGCATACATTGGGACAGAGAAAGCAACCTTGTTTTATACCATTACTATGTAGTGATTTAAGAGCATACCATCATGGATGCGCAAGACCGCTCGAAGTCGAAGAAAAAAAGTCGGATAGTGGATCTCGGACTCTGAGGTGAAAGCTTCGGATGCGACCAGGACTAACGCAAGGATGATGATGATGAGATCATTTAATGGAACTTACAAAACGTTAAAATTATAAACATATTATAGGTAGTTTAACAGATGGACCACCAGTTGGAAACACGGCCCCGGACTGACAATAAACTCAGCGGGCTTTCCTTTTTTGATCTATTTACCATTTACTAGTATTATATTCTTTTCCGAAGTTTGAAGTGCGCAGCTTTCTTCTCTGTTTTCTTTACTGTTTGAAGCACAACAAAATACACAATCTACGCGCGTCGACCACTAGCGACTTAATACCTAAGAGAGTTAACATTATTGATATCTTTTGTACCCATATTTTATTAGCTATCAAAGGTGAATGCACATCATCACTAAAGATATCTTAAGGAAGATTATGAACATCGATTTACTTAATGTTGATGGAGTGCTGAGACGCCATTGCGGGTGAATGTCTGAGCTGTCGGTCGCGTCCTGAGTAATAGTTGTTCCACAGACGCTACAAAAGCTTGTACTAAGGCTTTGTGGATAAGCCAACCCATAAATCAATATATTTAAAGTTGGTGATTCTTTAGTTACGAATTTTAAATGACTCCAATACTAGTAGTAGTAGTTATAGAGTAGACTCCTTCTTTATAAGGCACAGATTCGGCCTCACATGGAGTACTGCTGTCACCTCTTTGCTGAGGCACCTGCATGCCAGCTCTTCCAGCCCTTCGACTCGGTACAACGGCCACGGTGACCACTTCCCATCAGGTGAGCCGTGTGCTTGTCTGCCACCCAAGTGGTATTAAAAAAATGCATATTCATGCGCACATATATTTACACCTTTTTCCCGTCCTCACGGATACCACCTCCACCAAAATCGGTAAAGGAATATTTGCACTGAACGGGAATCGAAACCACGCCTCTTGTGTAGCAGTCGGGCCACGCTACAGAAGTCATCAAAAATCAAGAAGAGATACCTTCTTGACTATCATATTACTTGATCTATATTCTTTTTTATCCAGTCGCCTATGACGCATATAATTTGTTTCATTGATCCGTGTGAGTATTTGAGGAATGGCGAAGAGAAGCGCGCTATGCCGCCATGTCACACGTCACTCTAACTCCGTTCCCGTCTCTGACAAAAAAGGGAAATGTAATCAATTATCTTCTTTCTCGGCGCAAGCTTATCTATAGTATGTTGCTTTTGACTTTTTATTTACTGTGTAACTCTGGGGTAAAATGTATTTTCAAGCGTTTCTAAACGTTCGCTGTATTTTTTCATTTTTTGGAAACCAAAAAAGAAAGTTATTTTATCGCCCTTTTTTCTTGTGCGCAAAATCCTCACGGATACGAACCCTGCCAAAACTGGTGAAGGTAGTTATGTCGAACTCGTAGCGACTAAAACGCACGCCATCTTTGGGTCTTTGGTTGCCGGAGGTGAGATAATACGAGACATATCACTCGCACCCCAGTAGACGCGAAGCCATTTAAGAAATGCCCCCATTCTCCTTGTGTAGGGATCACAGTGTCCCCATCTAGCACATGGGTATGAGGAAGCACGCTTTGCGCCACCACCGTGGCCTGCATCTGCTAGGGTAGCAGACGGCATCATTCGTCTCCCCCTGGCCTGCACTAATTGAGGACGAGAGCATTCTGGTAAAAACAGTTTTGTGTCATATTCTCGTAAATTTCTGACAATATTATATAACTATTCAAATGAAAAATTGAGAAGTGAACGTCTGGCGTGGTAAGGACATACTATGAGAAGAGATGATAGATCCAAAGTGTGAATGAAAGAGGGCTTTACAACCAGAGGTTGGCCCAAGAAAAGATGGATGGATTGTGTGAAAATATGGCAAGGAAGGAAGTGACTGAGGTAATGACATCCGATAAAAATGTATGGAAGAGAATGACATGTTATGCCAACCCCAAATAATTGGGACAAGGGCAGGAAGATGATGATGGTGATTATATAACTATTCAAATTACAAATTCTCAAAACTAAAGAGAAAACTTTTTAATCGTACCGCACGGTTTAGTGAGTAGCCTATACCTATATCCGTTAAAAGAAAAACTAAAAGTTAAAAGTAGGGTGTGAATTCGGCTTTCATGTCCGGATGTTAAGGCGTTTAAGTACTTATACTCGGACACTACATTACTGTTAGCAAAACTTTTGTTTTAAATTTGGAAGGATGTTTCAACAGTTTGTTTTTGGAAGGGCATGAGGCCTACCTCAACTTGTCGATTTTAAACTTTCGAGTTACATTATATATTTTTTTTTTTTATACCACTTAGGTGGCAGACAAGCACACTGCCCACCTGATGGAAAGCGGTCACCGTGGCCTATATACGTGTGCAATACTAAGGGTGTCACACACGCGCTGCCCACCCTGAAGGTTATATTATGGTTAACAAAATCCGGGTATAAAGTAACCATAATGATTTGCCTGACATTTCGGTCAGATAGCAGTAGCCGTGGTCATAAGTCGACGGAAACCTGACCAAAACGTCAAGCAAAACAAAAGGAATAGACCTCCTTCAGTTTACGGAACAGTAGATATTTTTTTACGACACCAAAAACCTTCAATGTAGGCAAAACCGCATACAACAGTTTTATTTTATTACTATTGACCCGCGCAACTTCGTTTACGTCACCCCGTTTTTGCAACTATTTTCACTTTTGCTCTGCACCGGTTGTAGCATGATGCTATATGCATATTATAAAACTTTCTCTTCAATCACTCTAGCTATGAAAAAAACCACATTAAAATTCGTTGCGTCGTTTCAAAGAATTAAACATACATATTAGAGACAGAGAGCGACTTTGTTTTATACTATGTAAAGAAGATAATCTATAAAAATATCGAGAGTTCAATAATGCCTAGATTATGTATTAGGGAATCGAACTTGACGAATGGCCGACAGTTACCGACCTTAAGAGCTCAATACGATACCCACATTAATGGTAGCTATTAGGTCTCCAGATTGCGGAACATCTTCATTTTACGTGTACTAAATAACAGATTTCTGACTCAATTCTTTAGACTGCGTTTCTATGGACGCGGAGCGGGGCGTAGAGGAGAAAGATTAACCAATCGGTTGCATAAAAAAACTCCGCTCAGCTGTAGGGGCGTAGTTTTATGAAATTCTGGATAATATTTTTCCACACCGCTCCACTCTGCCTCAATGGAAACGCAGTCTTATAGCGGATGAATGTTAAATTTTTCTAATCTTTCCCAAAAACACTTAAATAGTTCCAGATATGGAGGTAGGATGCGACGGTATCTGCTGTCTCCATTGGAGAAGTGCCTTCGCACTATAGAATACCGTGGCTATGTTGTTGACCTCCACAACCAATGGTCCAATGACCAATGGCGATATCGAAGTTCCAAGTTAGACTGGTTGGACTTTTGAGGGCTCCAACTACTCGTAACGACTGCCATGGATGTTCGTATGGCAACCGGGACCGACGGCTTAACGTGCTCTCTGAGGCACGACCAGACCAGTGCAAACAGCTATAATTATACATACAACATTTTGCACTGAGGAGACAATACATCTGCAGAAAGTAATAAGAGTCACTTGTGCAGACAGTTTCTTTTTCTCATATTGCAATTTATTCGTATTAGTTTAACCACGTTCTGTGCCAACTGCCAAGTGATTTTGCAATTTTTATTTTTGGCATAGAGCTATCTGTTTGTAAGTTTCAATTCTATTGTCGGTTATTGGTTCCAAATTGCGATTGTGGCAAATGAATCCAGTTTACATGAGTTATATGAAGTACATTTGTAAATGTATTGTTCGAGACATTTATTTCACTTACATCCTAAAGCTGAAGAAGATGGCCGTTGGAGCCGAAGGTTCTCGAATGGAGACCACGTATTGGCAGACGAGGAGTAGAACGGCGCACGTTAAATAGACGGATGACATAACCAGAGTCGCGGGGACCCGTTGTATGCACACCGCCTCCAACCAGTCGGATTGGAGGTTGCTAGGAGAGGCCTATGTTCAGCAGTGAACGTCCTATGGCTGACTTGATGAATGATGATTATGTCTGTGAGACATTTAATATTTTGTTTTATTTAGCTTACTTTTCGGCAGCCATTTTCGGCAGGCGGAGGCTAACAGATGGTGATATTTTTTTGTAATCCCATATGCAGTTTGTGTACGATAATTAAATTTTGACCCGATTCCTTGCTATGCAGTGTAAATCGCAAGGAAATTAATTACGTGCTTAGCAAACAAGCACTACCAATTAACGACTTGGAGAGTATCAGACTGAACTATGACTATTTATTTATCTCTAATATAAAACCACTCGTTCTGTGAAGGGTTACAAAGTATATAATTTTATCACTACATAGTATAAAACAAAGTCGCGTTCTCTGTCCCTATTTTTCATGTCCTTATGTCCCTTTGTATGCTTAAATCATTTAAACTACGCAACGGATTTTGATGCGGTTTATTTTAACAGATAAAATGGTTAAAGAGAAAGGTTTATATGTATATAACATCATGCTACAACGAACAAGCGCGGAGCAGGAATGAAAAATGTTGCAAAAACGGGGTGACGCAGACAAAGTTGCGCGGGTCAGCTAGTGTACTATAAAATCATCTAGCTCAAAAACCAGTTCATATTTTTAGATCTTTAGCATTAGATTCCTTAGAGATAATAAAACTGAATTTGGGATAGAATATATATATCCCCATATTGACAAGATCATTCACAGTTACCTGACTACCCACGTCAAGTGACAAGTGTGCCGATACCACTTATGTGCTTGATAGAGATAAATTGAAATCCACATGAGAAATGGAAGGTCCGAGTAGGAATTCATCCGAAAAGAAGTTATATTCAACTTTATTTGAGTTGAAAATTGTTTTTCATGTTCATCCGTCTATATGAATATATATAAATAATAGGTGCTGGTTTTCATCATAGTGCTCGTATTATACATGTCATTTTTTATAGAACTTAGGTGGCAAAAAAGCACACAGTTCATGTGAAACTCTGCGTTATCTTCTTCACTGACAGTTCCAAAACTTTCTTACCCTTCCCCGCCTACCCCAGTGCCCCTCTCCTCCATAGGGTTGGAAGCATGAGCGTGACACCCTTGGTGTTAATAACCACTGTCTATTAGGTGCACCTAAGTCAAAGTCGAAGGCTCATAGTAGTTCCCGGAGCCTACTACCAGGCTTTGGGAGCGTTCCTCTAATACCTTGTATATACATCTTATACTTTTTGGGTATATACTAAATTCTATCTCGCGAAATATTGTAATTCTACTAATATTACGAATGTGAAAGTTTTTATGTTTGTACGTTTGCTACTCAAGTACGTACTAACGGCAGCACCGATCGCGCTGAAACTTGATACAGGAATAGATTAAAACCTGGTATAACATACACACATTTTTTTTCATCCTGGGAATATGTTCCTAGTCATTGCGGGAACTGGATTGATATCCCACGCAGGCGAAGCCGCGCGCATCATGTCGCGCGATCAGCTACAGTATTGTTATAAAGACATAAATCAGAATTCTGTTTATGAATTAACATAAAATATAGACTCATCAATAACACATTAATATCGAAAGTCCCAATCAATAGCTGAGTGAACATCTGGCGAAGATTCGACATGATAAATCAAAACTCCAGCAAGTTCCAATCTAAAGGTCTGAGACAGGCGGCTGGGGATTCTATACAAGTGTGAATTATGAGCAGGGGTTGCCAAACAGATATGGTTTAATTTATAGTAAAATAGATATGGCCTGTGGCATTACCTTATGCTACGACCTTTTAAAAGTTATTTTTTAAACTTAAGTATTACTTATGTTTGAAAAATAACTTTCTTAAATTATATAATTGTACTAAAAAAATACTATAGGGTTAGCCTACGAGGAATCGCGTAGATATGTTGATGATAGATAATATATTCTTGAATGTATACAAAGAACAAGATGATTTTTTTTTTTATATCACGCCTATATCCCCGAAGGTGTAGGCAGAGGTGCTAGTACTCACATTTCGCCAGTTTATATTTAGGTCCCAATGTAATAGGTGGCGAGCCTATTGCCATTAACTGGGCACTTATAAACCTGCGATAAATACACACATAACTTCGAAAAGCATCGCAGTCATTAGTGTGTGCCATGGTAAACCTGGGATCGAACCCAAGACCTCGTCTCAGCAGTCCATTACCCATACCACTAGGCTACCGCGGTCATTTTTCGCGGAATTTCATATAAGCAAGCTATTATGTGGGTAACACAATTTGGCGGCCGTATCGGAAAAGAAAAATCTCCCATGAAACCATTGGATGGATGCAAGCTTGATAACATATTGAAGTAGGCGTTACATGGCGGAAATCCATTACAAGAAACTCATACTGGGCAAATAGGTCTCTGTGTCCCGGACAAATACGTGTGGCGGCGTCGCACACTGGGGCGTTATATATGGCGGACATACTTAAAACCCAATATTTTAAATGAAGGTATTTTGGTATGATTTTTATTTTATATGGAGGTAGGGTATTCCGACATCTGTTGGTGATATTTGGATCAATGACAAGTTAGCCATCTACCCGACAAAAATATTTAAAGTTGACCTTGTTAGTGAATTTTGTGCATCTCCGCGATTGATTGAGCGCAATCAACATTTTTTAATAATAATATATATATTGATCTGAAGTCAAAAGTTAAAGCCTGTTGCGGGATTTCTAAATATCGAGCCTTAAAATAAAACACCACCTCATCCTCAGAAACCTGTCATATCTCCGACTTTATTCAATGTTTATTTAAATAAAAATAGTTTTTATATCGAGTTTACCTTGATCAATAACCGACATAATAATGTTATAATGTAAACAGAATAAATATATTATTAAAAAATGTTGATTGCGCTCAATCAATCGCGGAGATGCACAAAATTCACTAACAAGGTCAACTTTAAATATTTTTATCGGGTAGATGGCTAACTTGTCATTGATCCAAATATCACCAACAGATGTCGGAATACCCTACCTCCATATAATATAAAAATCATACCACAATACCTTCATTTAAAATATTGGGTTTTGGGTATGACCGCCATATATGACGCCCCAATGTGCGACGGCAGTCGTGGCTGCTGGCGATGCCGAGGGCCCGAACAAACCTAAGTTTCATTATAATGTCTAAAATTGTACAAACAATCGCATTAGGATCCATCCTGCACCAATGACTTTTCGATGCTTTTCGAAGTTATTTGTGTATTCATCGCAGGCTTATAAGTGCCCGGTTAATGACAACAGGCTCGCCACCTATTATTTCGGGATCTAAACATAAACTGGCGAAATGTGGGTTCTAGCACCTCTGCCTACCCCTAGAGGGATAAAGGCGTGAGTTTATGTTAGGTATGTTATATACATAAGCAAATAAAAATAAATAAAACATTAACATCATCTATTTTCATTGTATGTCTATACCACGACAGTCGTTCCCTCGCATTTTTTTATTTACTGGGTCCAAAACTAGATATGTACACCTTTATACCTCTATATTTTTAAAAGTAAAACATAAAACTCAAATATTGTTCCGGTATTACGGGACACCCAAAAGTTGGTAGCCTAATAAGATTTGACAGGAACAAAACAAACTTGTCCCAAACCCCGCAACATGGCCGCAAGTCGATAAAACTCGTTCCATTGTATAAAAAAGAAAATTTACAAACAGGTTTTACAACATTTTCGACATACAATATCTATTAACGGGGGTTTACCCGAGTTTTATGACGAAGTTGTCAACATTACCGGGTATTTTACCTAGCATAAATTTCTTTGATGTTTTTTTTATTGATAAGTTTCCTTTATACGCCTATAAAAAGTAGACCCACTAAGTGAATTGCTAAACATACTAGTGATAATACTCGTCACAAACATGGAAAATGAAGTCGGAAGGAAGTGTCTTCATGCATTGTGGAAACCGGTAACTTCACAAATAATAATTGTGACTCTGTACGTGTTTGTAATGGTGACCCGCTTTCCTGAGACTTTGCCTTCAGCTTGCCAGCAGGCGAAGTGAAGTCAAACTGACGAATTGAGATAATGCATCAGCCTACTTAATATCTAAACATTTTTTTTACAATAGTCTTATTGCATAATACGTACATTTTGATGATGGCAACTAGAAAATGCCGTCGATTCGATAGAAGAAGTATGCTAACTGTTTCAAATCAAATTTAAATACAAAAAAGTTAATGCTCTAACGGAACTCGAATCCACAATCTTTTCCGTAATTACATTATGATAACAGATAACTATCTCCCTGGTTAGTTAAAAAATCGTATACTGTTAAGTTGTGTGTAATTACTGCTTGTAACATTATCACATAATCCTATATCTCACAATCTATATCAGGTGCAATCAATTTAACGATCAAAAAAATACAAACAATCACATCCTCGCGTCTATTTCCAAACAAAATAAACTAAAACAATACAAGATCTCAGCATTCTATTTCTTAGCATTGATCCCTACAGATTGAAACGTACTACGCAATGTTCGCAAAGATAGCGAGAACGATACAATACTGAATGCAAATACTGCAGCGATTGCAATTTCAATCTATTTATTTATATATCGATGTTTCAATATCAATGTGTACCAAGTCTGAGTTCCAGAGAGATTGATTGAAGTGTCAATATTGTGGATTGCATATTGCAGTATGTGTAAACTTTTAATGTCCGTAGAATTATACCTGTTCGCAGCTGAACATAGGCCTTTGTTCAGCAGTGGACAAGTGGACAAGCCTCTCTCATTGACCTCCAATCCGACCGGTTGTAGGCAGTCTGCATCCAATGGGTACCCGCGACTTTGACTATGTCTTACGTTTCCGACTCAAAAATATCCGGCGAAAAAGTACAAGTGAATACCTACACACTGGACACAGTTTTTTTATACCACAGACAAGTACACGGCTCACCTGATGGAAAGTGGCTACCGTGACCTAGAGGCATTTACACTACCAGGGACAATCTACAATTATTTCGTCAATCATGAATGCTTGTACATTCGTTTTGCTACTATTTCATTAATCACTACTATTTTCCATTTATTTAATCCATTCCAATCCATTAATAGTTTTTATTCTTGTAATATTTATAGTTTATTTTTAATTAAGCATTATTATTTCCTTAAGTATGATGAGCCATTTCCCAAAATATATCATAAGCTCCCTGATCAAGAGCTTTAGAAAGCTCGTGATAGCTTTAGTTTGTAGGTATTCATCACATATTATTACTTATCCTGAAGTAGATTATCTGCTTATGACCTCAAAATTAATATATGGTTTCTATTGCAGAAGCAGGTTATTAATAAACTAGCGGCTCATCGGTTATCGTATGTCGACGGCAACGGAATCATACCTTCATAGTTTTTGAGTTACAACTTCATGAAAGTTCAACTAATTAATTGAACTCTTTGAAAAACTCGATCCATCTCAGTGGAAGTTTGCCAACTGGAAGTCTTTCTCGAAACTGATAGTTATCAATGAAAAGTTTACTAACCACACTTCCTTTGAAGACTGTCTTCTATAAATACGTTTTACTATTATACAGAGTGTTAGGAGAACGCTTCTGAAGACGAAGGCACACAGTACCACAGTACATATTGGCATAAAAAATACAATTTGGTATATTTTTAAGGATTGCCGAAAATTCTCTTGACCATGTATATCAACCAATTTTTCGGAAATCTTTGAATGCAGTTTTATTTAAATTTCTCCAGTATTTAGAGCAATTTTCCTGATAATAAAAAAAAATATGCTGGGTTGAGAAATTGCCGTATTTCTCGTGCTCCGGCTGACCCAGGGCCCATCCTATTTTCGAGATGACCCCTCGCTTGTGCGATCCAAGGTGACCTCAACTTAATCGGGACAGGCACGTCGCTACTACAGTGTGCACGCTACCTGCTGCCATTCCTGGTAGGAATTCCAATCTCATTTCTAAAGATAAAAGTAACCGGTGGCATTACAGACCACAATCTATTATATAAATTCTATCTCAATTATTCCTGAAATACCTTTATATAACTTACCAGAGGGAAAATGAGGACAACGAATGTTGAATTTACCTGCAACAAACAGTAAGCAATTTAGAATAGAAATAGTCCATATACATTTATAATCACGCCTGTCACTCTTAGAAATGTTAGGCAGATGTAATAAGCACCAACATTTTATATTATGTTGTATGTAGTGGTAAGGGTAAAGATGAGGTCTCGGGTTCAATCCCAGGATTACCATGGCACACACCAATGACTTTTCGATGCTTTTCGAAGTTATGTGTCTATTTATCACAGGTTAATAAGTATCCGGTTAGTGGCAATAGGCTCGTATTACATTGGGACCTAACCATAAACTGGCGAAATGTGGGTGCTAGCACCTCTCCGTACCCCTTCGGGGATATAAGCGTTAGTTTATGTATGTTTGCATGTATGTACATGGGTTTGGTATTTTTTTTTCCGGGAATAGGTTCCCATCAATTACTTGAACGGGATCGATAATCTACATGAGGAAAACCACGGGGAATAGCTAGTTGTCAAATAAATATTTTTCAACGTCTTAAAGTATCATTGAATCATAAAACCCCTATTTGTGGACAAAAACATTAGTCTCTTTGAAATTCAAAGGACAAACTTCAAACGTACTTTGTGTTGAAACAAAGAATAAAAAAGGTTTTAATGGACTTCGTAGTTTATTTAAATCTTTAACTGTGGAATATTTTTGATGGAACACCATGATTAAATATTTTATTCTGTTCAATAGTCGAGTTGTTTGTAGGCTTGTTTTATTTTTGATCGCAATTCATTATTTTGTATAGGTGCCATTGACTTTTAACACAGTTTATTAGCATTATTGCGAAAACTATTCTAATGAAAGAGTGTAAAATTCATGGTACAGTGATTTTCTAAAAAAAAAAACAAAAATGTAGCTCAATTCTGTTTTTAAAGGGGTTCCGAAAACGAAAACAGTGTATACTACTGACTATATTCCCTGTTGACGATTTCGGGAGCTTTCACCTAACACCCTGTATGTACAAAATGGTATGCAAGCACAGACGTCATCAGTAATAAATTTAACCATATCAAGTTATCGACCATCTTAGCTATAAAATTTTAGACAAACTTACAAGAATTTAATTATGCAGAACTGGTAGGTAACCAAAAAGAGGTAAAAAAAGGAAACAAAAATTATTAGTAATCCCGTTAACCTCTTCAGTGAAACTATATTAGTTGTTTCAATAGTGTATTTACATCGGTAGTGTATTGGCTAGAAATTGAAACTAAGACTTCTCGATCGTAAGACCTCCTGAACCTTGGGTGCCGGCCATCGACCATAAATATTAAACCATAAATTATATCGGACTCGATCCGACTAAAACGCACGCCGTGTATGGGTTTGATTGCCGGAGGTGAAATTATACAAGACATATCTCTTGCACCCCGGCAGACCCGGGGACATCTCTTTAAGATCCCCTTCCTCTAATGTGGGAACCATGGTATCCCCATCCAGCCCCCGAATAGATGAACAGCGATACTAATAATAATAAATCAACTTTAAATGTAAACATGATCCTTTATCGAGCTGAAGAATCTTCACAATACGAGTACATCCGAAAACTCCTCACATGATTGGTTCTTATACATAGATCCTTACAAGTGGGTGAATCGGGTGAGGAGAGAACACAATAAACGAGGTCAACGCCTGACACGTGACCGGCCCGGGGTTGAACTGGAAACTCGATGTAAGTAGGCACACACATTGTTAAAGTCGAAAATCCAAGAGCAATTGACACGACGACGCATCACTTCCCACACACACACAAGCAAATTATTTTGACAAAGAAATTCATGAAACAATTGACGATTTTACCATTTTGACACAAAGAATGTGAATGTGTGTGTGTGTGTGTGTTTATGTGTGTGTGCGTGCGTGTGTGTATGTGTGTGTGTGTGTCAGATCACGTTCTTTTATAAACTATTATCAACTTTCACAGAAATAGATATTACAGTGACGTCAATGTTTATACACTCAGTCACAAGTCATTGGAACTGACGCTTACACTGGGTGCACTGACTCATAACAGGACTTGGACGCCCTTGCGAATGGTGGCACTTAGGTAACCACTTACGTTACCATATGCTTGCGCAAATTTCGGCTTGCACAAATATATCGTAACTAGTGTTGGAAAATACTGGTGCAAATTTCATTAATGCGTATTTGCATAAGCTTAGGCTTGCGCTATATTTAAACGTGTAACAGTACTTCTTAAAATTAGAAGATAGACAACATAGATTTCAATTGCTAAAAATATAAAAGATTAGTTTTATTCAGATTCAGGCTTTGCAGACTGGAGTAATTTGGTATGAATTTCAAGTTGATACCTCTATGCATGCCTCAGAATTTACCGTGAGACGACCTTTGTGGCGTGGCGGTAGTGAACGAGGCGCAGGTTCAATTCCGCTCAGTGCAAATACATATATTTGTGTGCATGAATATAAATATTTGCATTGGTCTAAGTGTTTGTGTGTATATAATGTAGGTATGTATTTACAAAAAAAATCTAAGTATGTTTATTCGCATTCTAGAACTCAAAACACAACCTATTTCATGTCAGAACTTATTTCTAATAAATAAATAAGTATATTTATTTATTAGAAATAAGTTCTGACATGAAATCCAACGGACATCGAAGTGATCTTATAACGGTTCCGTTTTTTTTTCTATTGAGATACGGAGCCCTGAAAACATAGCACTCGACCTTTTCACACCGTTCCAAATTTGAACGAGACATCCTGTCATGGCCTACATTCCAAACCTTCTAACTAATTTTGATATTCCCAGAGCATGCCATCGAAATTGGTTCAGAGTCGCTTTTTCCTCTTCTCGACACAATTCTACCGAATAATCTTAATGGAGTATCTATGGGTAGATGATAATATCTCAAGATTTATAATATAGGGTGACAGAATATTTTAGGGTTGGCAAGTAGCACATTTCATAATAGCAATTTTTTTTAAGAATTTTATGGCAGTCACACACGTTACAATATGCTTGCGCAAATTTAGGATTTAGGGAGGCAAATTTCGCATAATGTGGTATAATACGAATGGCACGTCACACAATTCTACCGAATAATCTTAAACACGGCACGGCAAACCGCAGTAGACTAGTGGTATGGGTAATGGACTGCTGAGACGAAGTCTCGGGTTTGATCCCAGGTTTTACCATGGCACACATCAATGGCTTTCAATGCTTTTCGAAGTTATGTGTGTATTTATCGCAGGTTTATAAGTGCCCGGTTGAAGGCTCGCTGGCGAAATGTGGGTGCTAGCACCTCTGCCTACCCCTTCGGGGATAAAGGCCTGAGTTTATATTATGTTATATTACGTCACACAAAACAGAGACGTGATTGGTTATAATCTGCAAGTACAGAACAGAATAAGGCCTATACGTATAAGTTAAGGTAGCGCTTCCATAAGAGGTCCCAGGTTCGAATACTGGCCACTACACTACTGATGTGAACATACTCTAAACAAAAACCATTGAACTTTGTTGGAGGGGTTAAAGGGAATATAAGTAATTTCGGTTGCTAATATTCTTTTAATAAAAAGAAGTATTTTGGTATCGCATACGATACCTGCGAGTACTACCATTTGCTTATTTTACACTTATGTCGTCAAATTGACTGCGCCTCGCGTGATAGTAAACTGGTTTGCAGTCCAAAACATGGTGGCCGCCGTTACAAATGCTGTCCCTGAAACGGCTGTCCCCACCCTGACGGCCTCCACAATTGTTTTTTTACGCCCCGCTTAAAGGACCCTAGACTGTGCCGGGTGACAACCCTCAATCTTCAATTACCCGTCGCTAAAATGTTACATGATATTCTTTTTCTTTTCAGCTATAAACGTATATATTGTAAACGTAAATAAATATATTGGGCGGGCGGAAATTAGGCCATGGATGAGTACTTATATCACAAAACAAAATTAAAAGCAAGTACTTTATTGACAAAATAAAGAAGTGCCGTCAAAGAATTTTATTTCAATAATATGACGTCTCACGTCTGGAAGTGTGTGTGTGTGTGTGTGTGTGTGTGTGTGTGTGTGTGTGTGTGTGTGTGTTTTTGTGCGTGCGTGAGTGCGTTCGTGCGTGCGTGCTTTCGTGCGTGTGTGTGTGTGTGACTGCGAGATAAAAAATACTCGAAATTAAACAGTACGCCAAAGTCACCCAATATTCCGAGAGGATTATGTCCAGTAGTGAACTGCAATAGGCAATATTTGGCAATACTGCAATAATTGTTTGGTTAATTGAATAAGGGCGTATATCAATCAGAATATAGAAACCCAGAGCAATACAAACAGTCATATTCATTCATTTACATAATTCCTAAATATTAAAAAACGGTTAATATCCCTATTCTTTAATTAATTTAACCCCATAATTACGATAACTACAAAAGGACTGAATGATGAAAAAAAAATAACAAGGAGTTAATAAGTAAGACCAGCCGAATGCAGAGTAGATTTTAAAATTATTATTTTTTTCTTTTTTCAAGTTGTATTTTTTTTATTGTAAAGTTAGCTATAACAGCAATAAAGAGTGAATGATTAACGAGGTTTTAAAAAGAACCGCGATCCGACATTAACTTCACGGAGTAATCAGACTAAAAGACCGAACTTTGACACATTTTGAATCTGACAGACAAATGGTACCATTTGTTCACCTACCGCATAAAGTTAAGGATGAGGTTATAGTAGCAGAGAGTAGCGGAGCGGAGCTGTAGGGAACAACAAAGGATCCTTTTGTAATGAGCATTTTTTTTAGATAAAACGAGATTGAAATTAACATGGTAACTTAATCTATACTATTACTACTACTGTAGGTACTATTGCTATTGTTGGCATTGAAAAATCGTAGTTGAGTAGTCGAAACTCCCCCTTCCCCCAATATATCTAGTTGTAATGGATTGTCGCCATGTAACGCTTACTTCAATAACTTAAGTAATGTTCACTAAGCTGGCTACTGATTCACAACGAAAGGTCGCCATCCTGACACTGATGCCATGATAGATGTATATGTATTTGCACGAAACAGTACGTGTCACGTTCGACGCAGCGGACGCCCTTAAACGTATTTTCCACAGAACAAAAAACGGGTAGAGGTGCGACGCGATAGTTTCAGTAGCGGAACCGATGTCGCCAAACTCACACACATAACCGTTAATAATACCGTGCATTACTAGTAAATAATTGCTTTGATTGGTCGCACCTATTTATATACTACCTTTAATGCCATATGAGCTCAACTCATACGTAATACTAAATGTAAACACACTACTCTTTTTACTTTTTACCCGACGAGTGTTTTAAGGTAGTAGTAACTATTGCACCACCTTTTTTTAACCGATCAAAATAGCGATTACTTTGCTATAAATAAAACGTATTTATAGCGTTTCATACTTTGAATTGAACAAGCTTCAATATTTACGAAAAAGTTTAAACGTATTCTTATCAAAAAGACTCATATAGTCGAATTTATCCTTCGTTGCGTAAATACGCCAACCAATGACACGCGTGCACCGATTACATACCACTTCCACTTATTTTTATTCCATGGTATTTTCTTATACCAATGTAGATACTACAATTGAGAAATGTTGACAAATCGTCAAACATCTTCGTTCCGTTTGTCGCGAGATATTCTATTTTTAAAGCTAGAACTTTTACTTTTTCGTTCTGTAGTTACAAAATTGGTTTTCAAAACTTTTTATCGTACAGAATGGAATGAATGAGAATTTTGTAAATCATATGGTACAGTTCACTCATTGTAAGAAATACTTTTCGACAGCTGCAAAATTTATTGAACTAGTCATGTGGAAGAAAAATTGACAGTTCTTTCAAAGTTAGATGAAATTTCTTTTTTATAATAATAATTATTATATCTTATAAAATTATCTGAAAAAATTTCGGATAGTAGTAATTTTCAGTTTGGCTATTTAATGATTTAGATGGATAGGATGGATGGATGGTTGGATAGGTATCCCTTCCAAATGTATACTTTATAAAGCTGAAGAGCTTGTTTGTTTGTTTATTTGTTTGGTTGAACGCGCTTATCTCAAGAACTACTGGACCGATTCGAAAAATATCTTTCAGTTTAGATAGCCCATTCATTGATGAAGGCTACAGGCTGTATACTTCACGCTACTACTCAAGGCGGAGCAGTTATTGTTAATGTCAACTAATACGGTAGATTCAGTGGTCCAGCTAGTAAATATATTTATATATATATATAGCTAGCAAATCATTTACATGACCAAACGAAAAGTTGATGACGAACAACTTAAAGTTTAACCAATGAATTGTTGACATTTATTTCGATGTTCAAAATTCGTAATCCGAATTTCGAACATCAGGAATTTGTAATTTCGTTCTTGATACTTTATTACTTTTAATGTACACTCACCGGAATCATCAAACGTTCGATATTTGAAAAGCGAGTCCCATAATATTCGGGATTCCGAATTTTCGAGTTGGTGAATACTTTACTGACAATATTCAACTGGAATATTATAAAATGGGTACTCAAAGGTAACTCAGTCCGTTTTACGTGTTCATTTATGTAAATTATTCAACTACTCATATTTGCAATTCAATGTTAACTCTTTCTTCTACCAATTGGAAAGTATTTTTACTACATAAATAAAATGAGGTTTCAAATGTACTGGTATTTTGTTTATTTGTAAGATAGCTATGCTTGCAATAAGACCCCACTTGGAACTTCGGGGCACAAACCAACCTGCTACTCCTGCTATAAATACTATATGCTATAATAGTCGATTTTTGTGCTTCATAATAGTTAAGAATTTGAAAAATGTTGCATACTAATGCCTCAAAGTTTTAATTGGTGGAAAAATGTGTTTTTGCTACAGTTTCGATCATCTGGGAATATAAATTTGGCACAAAAAGTACTTTTATACACGTCCCATACATTCTTTTGTATTTCTTTTTCTAAAACGACTATAAAATCAGCGTGTATAATGAAATACCAATGTTGCAAGCAATCGTTTCAAATTGAAATCTTAAAAAAGGAAAGTCTGAGTTTACATACAAATATCCGATCCAACGTGAATTGGCATATTATTATGGGAAATTTGCCAATTTGATTGAAGCAAGCAAGCCATTGCGAAGGTAGATATAAACTTGGGTGACTTTAAAAGTAGTATTTTTAGGTTTTATGTATTTATCTGTAATGAATATACCATGTTTATAATAGTATTGTGAATTACTATTCTTTGATTCTTTCGTTGCTTATCCCAGTTCGAACTTTTTAATTATGAAGAATCTATTGAACATAACATAACATAAACTCACGCCTATATAGGCAGAGGTAGCACCTTTTGTTGGTACTTCTTTTATTGATTTTTTCATGAAATTCGCCAGCACTTATAATTAAGAAAACTTAGCGATTCTGTTCAAAAAATCGTAAAAAACCTAGTACCTATTAACAAAAAATCCACACAATGAAAGCATCCTTCATGCTCCATTCAAACTTAAATACCAGGGCGACATAACGTGAGAGAGTGTCGATAAGCACTCACGTGTTGGATAGCCATCGAGCGCTACTATTCGTAATTGACGAAATCTCACCGCCAGTGAACTGACGCAGCACAATGAAGTCGGTAATCTCTTTGAGTAGCTTCCGAAGCTCACAGTGGACATTCAATGCGTTGATTTCCCTAAAGACCTGTTGGGTATTACTGTTTGCCTAGTACCTTGAGATATATTTTCTATAATGAACTCTATCTAATGATTATAATAATGATTTACTGGTAATAATCCGTTTGATGTAAAATGGGGTGACGATCCATCTTATCTGAAGGGTGTCATATCAACCATGTACCAACTGATCTGGAGACCGTGTAAATAGTAGGCCAAAGCCTCCCAACATTGGGAGAGGTATGTCCAGCAGTGGACTGAGATAGACTAATTGATTGATTGACTAGCAATAATTACATGGGTCTGCTACCAATCATCTTACTAAAATATTGAATACAAAATGTAAGAGATTATGAGAATGTATGGATTATGTTTGTTATAAATTAATTAGCTAAATGATCTATAGGCAGTTCACTTTAACGAAAAGTCAGTTGACTATATATATAATATAGGATAGGTAAGATGACAAAGAGGACCGCGTGAGGTGCGAGGGGTGGGTGCTCGTAGCTTGTGCCTACCGCCCGCACCTCACCCGAGCTCCATCCTCGTCCGCCACCTGCCGCCCGCTCCTCATGAGACCCGTTTTTACCCTACTGCACCACCCGTGCACCCCGCAGGTGATTCCTCAGTTAAGCGGATGACCTTATAGATGATATTTAGTATAAAGATGGTACACAATAAACTATTTACTACTTTTTATCCCGGAGAATAAGTTCCCGTGAATCAGGCAAACGGGTTTTGGTATTTCATACGGCAATTACTAGGCTTTTTTTTATTAAAGGCACGTCAGTTTGACTTTACCATACTGACGGTAAGCTGAAAGCCAAGTCACAGGAAAGAGGGTCACCATTACAAAAACGTACAGTGTAACAATGGTGGCGCTCAGCTTGACGGGATCATCGAATGCTTTTAAAACCCGCTTAAAAATAATGACTTATTTGTTTTCAAACCACAGAATGATATATCTACAATTATAATAAAGTACGTATGTTTTCTCACTCTCACAAATGATAAACGATGAACGAAATGAACCTGTGTTACAATCTGAATACATTTTTATGACCACCATTAACCGCAATAAAAGTTTTATATAATTTTACCCAAAAAAAAATCGCTGAGATAAAATATTAGGAACTTGTGTTAGATGAGAAAAAAGTAATATTTACTTTTGTCATCGTATTTTATGGGCTCCGTTTTACGACTTGTCGACTTTGGCTGCTTTTCGAGGGGCCCATGTGGAATGACGTATGATATTGCGAAAGGCACTTACTATAAGATGAGATAAGATAGCTTCTGTGGTGTGGATGTAATGAACACAAGTACTACGTGGGAGGCGCGGGTTCAATCCTCTCTCCGTGTTTGGTCAGTAGCCTTAGCACGAAATACTATCGAATTTGTAAAGGTATCGACAGAACAGAGCTTTGCGAGTGGCGGGCTACACACGCACACAGGTTCACAAGTGGCAGACTGCCAATCACAATGCTCCGTTCTCTCGAAACCTTTACATTACGAATTCGATAGAAGTTCATGCTAGTGCTACTGATCGTGCCTCGGTAACCAAGTCGGAGATATCGGTTGTCATAAGAACATCTATGGCAGTCGTTACCCGTAACGACCCGTAATTACGTAAAAAGTTCAACAACTGGACTCCCTGCAATGCCTTGATATCACCAATGGGTTGTGGAGGTCAGATGGCAATCGGTTCACGGGAAATATCGAAGTTCAGTCGAACCTGCAGTTACGCTGGTAAAAGCGAGCCTAAACTCCGAGTTGATAGCTTTAGATGCGACTGGGATTAACGCAAGAATGAAGAAGAAGATGATGGATGAGCTTATGGGCACAGGTAGGTCATGGTTCGGAGGTCAGATGACATCTAAATCATTTTTTAGAGGAGTAGAAGAGGAATGTGAAAAAAAAAATTCTTGGACAATCTACATTTCATCTAAACCCATGGTAAGCATAGTTTAACTAACTGGTGTTATGGGTTCCAGAGTGCTGATAAACATACTTAGATACTTCTTTTTGTAAATACATACATAAGATATACAGAAACACCCAGATCAATACAAATATTCATACACAAATTTTTTAAGTTAGGTAAGTTCGCCTTTTGTACACGATTCTCGCAACTTTTATAAGTATATGATACTTTGTGTGTGCAATAAAGAATTAAACATAGAACTATTATTTATTGTAAAAAATATATCGTCATTTATACTAACAAACTAAAAACAAATAAATGTTTAGGAAAGAAAAATCAACACAGCCATTACTCGGTTTACTTGTATAAAAAGCGTTATATTTCTCGGAAGCCGCTTTGCCGATACAAAAGGAGGCTTTATTTTGCTTGTAGTATTTTGCTTTGCAAAGAATATACTGATAGAATGAAAAGCGTTTTCCAAGTGCGGAATACATTGTACCATTTATATATCCAACTATGTGGTTTATTGAGTAAATAAAGTGAACAGAACATTATATACTAAAACGCATTGACTCATGTGTAGGCAAACTAGAATATCTTTTTAAAAAACTTCATGGTTCCTGATAGAGAAAGTTCGAACGAGGCGCAGAAACTGAATAAACGATTTGTTGAACTGTAACACCTATCTGTACCATAAACTATTATTACTAATATACATAGAGCAACAGTCTTTATTACCACTTTACCGAATTTAAAACGTCGAACAACTTTAAATATGCATTTTTTATGACAGCTGGCTATATCTGCCAAGTTGATAGGATTTTATAAAGACGTTTCACGACATAATTATAAGTACACTGTCAGTTTTTCACACCTAGGTAGTGTGTTAAGATAACTATGATACTTGCACACTTTGTCAGTCTAAGTATCACTAATAACTTTATAATCTGTAAAAGCTGAAAGGCACGCATTTTCACAATGTTATCACTATGACAATCTCAAAAAGTTTGTGGTATTTCGTAATTTCAACTTAAAATTGGGAACTTCAGAATTGGAAGCACCGAGAAGTGGCAGAAATATAGAAAAGTATCTGCGTTCCGTTCCAAATTCAAAATTCATTTCTATTCATTCCTTTTTTTACGTCACCCAAAAACCATGACTTCATACTTATAGAAAAGTTATTCATATAAATAAATGAAGAAACATCCATCTGGCCGCACAAGCATAGCATAGATTACATTTTTTTTTCTAAATACCTTCCTTTTTCAAACTTTCGAAGCTATCGTATGAGCGACAGGATCGTTGGAATGATAAATGACGTCAGATCCGGCGATATTCTGTTATGGCTGCCAGTTTTTGTGTTCAACTCCTGCTATATATCATAACTGTGTGATTTCTTTGTCGAAATAAATCGTGGGAATGATTGCTTGAGATGTTATCTGAAGAAGTGAGTGCGGAGTCGGCGGTGTTAGATCATTTAATATTACCTATATGATATCGATTTTCAACAAAATGGATAATAAAAGTTAAAATTAAAAATTAAGTACATTGTGTGTATAGTATACTAACCCAATCATTTTTTTTTAATCTAGGGCACGTCAATTTGACTTCACCTCGCCTGGAAGGCAAGCTGAAGACAAATTCTCAGGAGAAGGGGTTACAAACACGTACAGTGTTACAATGGTGGCGCTCAGCTTGGCGGCCTCATAATGCTTTTTCACGCCTCGCTTAAAGGCCCCGTGACTGTAGGAACTAACGGATCGGGCATCAATACCTATAAGAATATGTTTGTATATTTACCCCGACGTTTTAAACATTCTGTTAGGTTATAATCATATGTGAACATCGTGTATGTAATCAACATAACAAACCAATTTGTAACAAAGCTCCGTTCCTGAGAAAACTGATGATAATGATGCCCACACTCACTTTTTATCATCGCACCGCTCGCCATAAAAAGGGAGTTCATCCTCACACTCTACGACCGGAAATGGTGCGCACTGTGCGATTTGAAAGGAGTTTCATCCCGCGCACGCTCATGCTGTGGAATGAACTCCCTGCCGTGGTTTTCCCAAGCGACTACAATTCCCATCAGGTGGGCCGTGTGCTTGTCTGCCACCTAAGTGGTATAAAAAAAACTCCGGTAAGAAAACCAGTGTACTTTTTTATTGTTATCTATGTATAAACAAGTTTACTTAACCCAATTATAATATTTTAATTGAACAGCCCGTTGGACAAGCATTTCATTTCCAAAGCTTGTTAACATTTTTTGTGATAACTTCTTGATAAAATTTCGTTTTAAGTATAATTTTAGTTTATTTATGGGTAAATTTCTAATTAAATTTGAGGAACTTTTTGTTAATGCCTTTACATTTGTTTGTAGGTCGTGTACCTAGCTTGAATAAACTTTTTTTTTAAATGAAGTCATGTTGAAATATGTGTGATCCTACCCAACACGACCACAGATGATAACCTTAATTTTAATGCGGTACATATATTCACGAAGAATAGTGTACTTAACTGTACTTATGAATTTGAAATTTGTACTCACATGTTTTCGCTGTTATAACATATATGCAAATATGTAAGTGATTTGTATATAATATCATATTGTCATGTTATTCAACAATATTATATAAACTAATGGAATAACCCGCCCCTGACTGCTCCACCGGACTTGCCGTGTTTCTGCGCTTGATGGCGTTTTCTAGCCTCTACGCTAAGAACGATCCGGAGTGGGAGTCACCAGTGGCCTCTATAAGAATCTGCCCAATTTTCTGTATTTATTCCTAGCTGACCCGCGCAACTTCGTCTGCATCACCCCGTTTTTGCAACATTTTTTCACTTCTACTCCGCACCAATTGGTTATAGCATAGTGTTATATACATATAAAGCTTCCTCTTCAATCACTCTATCTATTAAAAAAAACGCATCAAAATCCGTTGCGTAGTTTTAAAGATTTAAGCATACAAAGCGACATAAGCACATATGGATATAGGGACAGAGAACGCGACTTTGTTTTATACTACACGTATGTAGTGATATTTAATTATTTACGTCCACACAAGAGCAAATCGAAAAACATTGGACATAGTAGTACAGAAACTCTTGTTGTGTGCGGTATTTTTATTTCTTAAAATTTGTGAAACGATGCACATTTTTATGAGATTGCCTATCTCAACAGGAAAAAGCCTTATCCTAAAAGATTTCCGCCTCTTCACTTCAATTTGCTAGCCGTCACTTCAAAGAAACGTCACATGTGAATTGTCAAATACAATTCTATGTACCGAATAGAATTATAATTATAAAAATATTGATGTAGAATTTCAACCTCTTAGTTACATTCTGCCATCTGTCGAAGCGTGACGTTAGGTTAGGTAACATTTTTCCTTTAATCAAAAGCTGCTATGTGTAAAGCGCGTTGTGTAAACTACACAACGCGCTTAAAGATCTTTTCACTTCAAGAAATCATCATAAAATTATTGATCAATAAAAGAGCTTTGTCTCCCGCGTCCAGGGGAACCACTGCTCCTATCAACATCCATTTCTCTTCCCCAAGGGAAATACCAGAAGACATAATGTCCCCGTCTCCTTCAGTTCATTTCACTCAACTACCTAATTCATCTTGCTGTGGGCGGAGTCCGTGCCTCATATATCAATAGTTGCCAATGCTCCCGAGATGTAATTCGAAAAAAGAAACCACCAAATCACCAGGCATAATTTTCTGGACATTTCATTAACGCTATGCTCTCAGATAAAATGACAATAGGACATTTTAAAAGTGTGCCAGTCCTCCAAATTTATGAAAGCTATTGCCGAAACTCGACAGTGAGTATTAAAGTCAAGTGCGAGAGAAAGCCGGATAATTATGATAAGCTGATGTTTTGTCTTCGTATAATGACCCATTCGTCTTTTGAATGCTGCCGTATATAAATCAACCTCAAGTTTTCGGTTGTTTTGGATAAACATTGCGAAAAAACATTCTCTATAGTGTACGAATAACTTAGAAAAGTATTGTACTTACTCGTATATAATATAAAGTCTCGGCTTTATTCGTCAAACTCGTTGATACAATCAAAATTATCTTGAATAAAGTATGTTTTTGTTCTATAGTGGGACGTGCCTAGAATATTCGAGAACTGATCATGTAATCTATTCCCTATATCCTAAGGAGGGCTGAAGGTTTAAAGACTTTCTGTGTTGTTAGTATAGAAGACAAAGCAGGATTTCAAGACAACACAAAACCTCTCCAGTGAGCTACCCTACTTACGACCACAACACAAGGTTATTATTAACCGTGGTATTCTATAAGGTGGAGGTATTTCTCTAGTTGGACTACTCAATCACAATTAAGAAGCCTATAATATTGTTGTCAGTAAAAACAAACCACGAATTTAAGTTAATAGAGTCTTGCGATAATACATCTCTCCTCGGGTAAGAAGTCTATTTACTTGCTTTGAGGGGTGCGATTTGACATTCCTTTCTATAAAAATTAGTTATAAATATATGCTATTGTTATCGTTGGAATTGTTAAACCGTGGAAGAGTGGTGGGTCCACCTCCCTCCGCCAGTAGGTATAGAATTTCTTGTAATGGATTTCCGCCAGGTAACGCCTACACTTATTTCGAATATTATTTTAATCTTACTTTACTGCCATACTGTGTCACTTGGACTATTAGCGCCCGTCAGGATACACAGAATACTAGTGTTATATGATTAAAATGTGTCAAACAGTATCTCTTACTGTAGTGATATGTATTTATTTAATTTGTTAGAATTTACCCTATTCTTACAAGATTCTTACAGTACACAAATATCGATGAACGACAGCGGTCCGATTTCGAACCACAACATGAAAGTATCTATAGTATCTAAGATTGAAATAATATTACTTCTAAAAGGTGATAATATGATCCTAAAAGATCTATTCAATTCATCATCATCGTCCTAGCATTTATTCAGTGGTATCCAAATTTTGTACTTTATTAGAAGTCTTTTCTGATCTGGTCTCCCATTTTAAGACATTCCATCATCAAATTTGCGCCTGAGCATCGCCCGTTGTTTAGCAGGTGAGGATAGCTTAGACCTACTAGTCTCTGTACACCCCGTGTACAATATAGAAGGGTACACAAAATATACTCGTACCACTAATATACACAATAAAAACTCACAAAATTTACATACAATAGCTGATATTTATGACGCAATTTCAGGAAACGGCCATTTTATTCGGCCTTTACCGAGCATGCAGGCAAGGGATAACAATTCGTCTTTCTTTGTACATTGTTTATGGTATTTAAACTGACATTTATCTGGATATCCAGAGACAATAGTAGTTTATAAATATTGTAGTTAACGGTAGCCTAGTGGTATGGGTAATGGACTGCCGAGATGAGGTCTCGGGTTCGATCCCAGGTTTTACCATGGCGCACACCAATGACTTTTCGAAGTTATGTGTGTATTTATCGCAGGTTCATAAGTGCCCGGTTAATGGCAATAGGCTCGCCACCTATTACATTGGGACCTATAAATAAACTGGCGAAATGAGGGTGCTAGCACGTCTGCCCACCCCTTAGGGAAAAATGTGTGAGTTTATGTTATGTTATGTTAAATATTGTAATAAATAAGTGAACGAGCAGTAGCAATCCCACCCCGTAAAGAAAACATTCGCAGTCCAACCTCAGTCTATAGATAATTCTAGAAACTATTTCACCAGCAATTACTGAAAGTAATGATACGGAATCGTGTGAAGGCATAAAACTACAACTTACTTTGATAGTAATACTATAGTGTAACGAAGACTTTCCTGTTCGTTCATTTCGTACCACAGTCCAACGAACACATTTCCATTCGTTTGGTAGACTTACAATCCAGCTACTGTGACATAATATTAATTTGTATTTACTAGCATTACTGTAATTTTTACGGTTCTACTAAGCCCATTGGTCCCCTGGAGTTTAAGAACATCAGGGGACCAGTTTGGTGGAAACGGAGACAAGTGGGCGCTGGGTGAGCCCAGTACCCACTCTCTATCTCAACCTCCTTATAATAACTTCTTTCAAAAACTTTTTTTCTTCTGTTGAATCGACGGCATTTTTAAGTTGCCATCGTGGTAGAAAGAAGATTACAATATCAAATATTAGGGGATTAGAGTGATCTGACCCGTATAGTCAAAGCAAAGAATACGACATCTATTCATGTGCTTAAAGTAAGAAATTATCAAAATGTACAATAAAATCTTACATATTAAAACAAAAACTGCTTACATGTCTACGGGAGAAGGCAAATGGATCTCTCAATATTAATAATGTTGACTACGCCAGTTCAATGATTCAGAAAATATTGTATTTTATATGTTTTGGAATAGAGTCTTTGCAGTACAATCTATTATCAACTTTATTACATTAAGTTTATGAGCTATTACTACACGAACAGGAGAAGTTGACCGTTTCTTTTTACTTATTTATAGGGTATAGATACGATAAGTCAAGATAGTTTTTCCTCAAGGAAGAAATATAGCTCCTTAGCTCTTTGCTTTAACTACGATGACCCAGAATGAACTTCTGTTCTTCAAAAGCAACGGAATTGTGTATCGGAAAAGGTTGACTAATTTCGTCATTAAGGGTTTTCAATTGCTTTGTAATCCCATATAACTATATGGCATTACAAATTACATTTTCAGGTGGTGGTGTCCTGGTTAACACCTTGTAAGGTTGAGCAATGCTGTTTGCAGCCAAGTTATCTGTCAAATTTAATTAATGATATCCATCTATACTAATATTATAAAGAGGAAAGATTTGTACTTATTTTTGAATGTTTGTAATGAATAGGCTCAAAAAGTACTGGGCCGATTTAAACAATTCTTTCACCTCTAAAAGGCTACAATATCTAGAAGTAACATAGGCTATATATCATCACGCTACCATACAAGGGAGCGGAGTAATAATCATAAATCTCAATTGACCCGGTAAATTTCTATACATTGGCGCTAATATCGCTAACAATTTCCGTTGTCATGACAGCAAGGAAAAGTAGTATAGAGAGGCAAGTAGTGAATCGAGTAGAGTCGTACAACGCGATAATCGACATCCACGCGGGCGGAGCCGCGGGCAACAGCTAGTCTTCTATAAGAGTAACATCTAGTAGCTCTATACTAGACGCAGGTAAAAGTAAAACCTATAAGATCGGTAGAACATGAACGAAATCCCCCGTACTAATTGAGCAGCATTACAGAAAACTGTGACTAATAATAACCTTGTGTTGTGTTTCCGACGGTGATTAAAGCAACCACAGCTCACTGGAGATGTTTTGTGTTGTCTGTAGGAAAACTAAGATAACATGCTTAATCTTCTGCACTGACAGCACAGAAACTCTATTAACCTTCACCTCCCCCCCCCTCCTTTCCTTCCCCCACTCCCCTCTACAAGGTCGGAAGTACGAATATGGTGCATCTGGTGTGGCAAACGTCCATAAGCCACGGTATCTACTTACCATCAGGTGAGCCGTGTGCTTATCGGCCACCTAAGTGGTATAAGAATAAAGAGATCAATCGATCAACCCATTGCAGTCCACAGGATATAAGTCGGATATAAGTCTCTCTCAATACCTATCTAGTAAATTTATCTAGACTTCAGACTAACTATTCGTTCGGTCGGTTCGAGTCCGACATAATCACATCCATCGGCTTTGGTGGAGGTGGTATCCGTGGGGATTTTGCGCACGATAAAAAAAAAAAAAAAAAAAAAAAAAAAAAAAAAGACTAACTATTCGTTTCTGATAACAATCCAAAATTAAAATTTACGCAATAACTTTAGTAAAGCGTTTGAACGCGAACGATATTAATTTTATTCCTTTTAAAACATCAAAGAACTTTTGTGGCTAATATTTTGCTTCGAATATTCATTCGGTTCGGATGCCTGTGCGTAAAATAGCAAAGGGAACCAACTTTGAAAATACTAAAGAAACTTCTCATATACAAGTTGGGGAATTCAATTCCTAGATCAAAACAATACCAACTTCGAAAAGGTTAACGTGGTGTGATTGTTTCAATCGATCTCTCACTACCAGGGTGGTGGTTCTACTTATTTATAAACATGGTCAAACCACTAATATTATCAAGAATACCATTGAATTGTAGAAAGTAGGCATGCCATGCAGCCTTCAGGGCGTAAGGGATTTGCCAGAGGCTACTTCACCCTCAGCAGCTGATGGCCTTGACTTAGGCAAGGGGATGTCCGTAGGGATTTCCCCATGGAAAAAAACCACGACCTACTTCTGCTAGGTTTACAGGCGGCTCCACCTGTGAACCTTTGTAAAAAATTCCAAACAAAAAATCTTTTACACAGTTAGTCATCATTATCTGAGTCTATTTCCAACTCACTTGGAGTCAGCTTTCTAGTCTAACTAAGATGCGGCTGAGCTTCGATATTTTCTTTGAAGAGACAGCCATTGGACCTCCACAACCAAATTGATGATATCGAAGTTCTGTATTTCGGCTAGTCGAATTTTTAAGGGTTCCAACCATATTTAACGATTGTCATAGATGTTTGTATGGCAACCGGGACCGACGGCTTAACGTGCTCTCCGAGGCACGACCAGACTAGTGCAAATAGTCATATTCATGCATATAAATACTTGCACTAACTGGGGTAAAATCTTCTACACAGTGACACATATTACTAACAAGGGTAAACAAAATTCCATCGTTTTATTTCTTACACAGTGAAAAATTACTTCGGAGATGCTTTCGTCGGCCGCACATATTTCAAGATTTGATTCAGCTGATTTATTTGATCCATTTATTATGCTCGGGCCTGGTTTGCAGATGGAGCATTCTTTGGAATTGCTGTAAACTTTGCGAGTAGATATGCATTTTCGTAATAAAACTTCCTGTGATGTGCAAGAAGATACAGATAGGGTAAAGTTGTTATCATGACTTTTCTTTTTCACACAACTAAGTGTAATAAAAGTACGTGATTATCTGATGATACGCAGCTACTGAGGCCCCTCTCAGAGATAAATACGATTAATGAAAGAGGTAGATAGCTAAAAGAAAGGAATGGAACTAAAACATCCAATCCAACTCTCTAAAACACTGTTTGAAATACGATTACTTATGTGAGCATGGGACCTTAGACCTCTGACCAGTCTTATGTCTTATGGTTAAAGCAAGACTGCAGTACAATGAATTTACTTAATTAATGTCCTTGCGATTTACACCCCATAAGGCATTGCAAGGCATCGCTTGTATGATTTTAGATTGACATGGTCATTTATAGTCATGGTAAATATCCCGATGAATTTAATAGTGAATGGAATCGGCTATTTGTTTCTTAATTTATTTAGCTGCAGCATTTTCTGTTAAAAATTTATTTTTGGAATACCCATTTATTACAAAGAGCCCGATTGGCGGCAGAAGGCTCGCCGCCTATTACGTGGGACAAAAAATCATGGTTGGCGAAATGTGGGTGTTTAATACACCTCTGCCTACCCCTTCGGGGACTACGGGCGTGTGCATATGTATGTATGTATACAGAAAGTTCTTTAAATTATTTTTTATTATATACTAGTTTGTAAACAGTCACGTATATCAAATAGGGTAACATAATAAATGTTATCTCCTAACTTAAAACAAATTATGTTCATAACATAACCATATGTTTTGAGATAAAAACTCAATTTCAAACTCCTACATCTCAAGCTCAGATGACAGGCACTCAGTGCGAGAGAGATAGTGAATATAAAGGCTAGACTTCACGATTATAAAGTTCGCTTCCTAAAACTTTTAATCGACATGAAAACGACACAAATTTGATATCAACTTTTGATATCACAATTAAGTTTTGGAAGGTTTTACCATGGCACACACCGATGACTTTTCGATGCTTTTCGAAATTATGTGTGTATTTATCACAGATTTATAAGTGCCCGGTTAATGGCAATAGGCTCGCCACCTATTACATTGGGACCTAAACATAAACTGGCCAAATATGGGTACTGGCACTTTTGCATACCCCTTCGGGGATACAGGCGTGAGTTTATGTTATGTTATGTTTTGGAATTCCTTACCAGCTCACGTGTTACCTTCTTCTTACAGTCCCGGGTCCTTAAAGCGGGGCGGGAAAAAGCATCTGATGAGGCCGTCAAGCTGAGCATAGCGCATTGTAACACTGTACGTGTTTGTAATTATGACCCTCTTTTCTGAGACTTTGTTTTCAGCTTACCATCAGGCAAGTGCGGGTTCTATCACTCGCCGCATTGCTCACGGCGATGGTACGATGCGCGAACGTTTGGGCTGCCGGCGCCTCCTTCTGTCGCAAGTAATGCTCGAGAAGGAGACGGCGGAACGAGTTCCGAGAAGACTTCGGGCCCGCACTGCCCGCGATGAGCGGAAGCGACTCCGACGTCGGACGTCGGAGAATGACCTCCGTCCTCCACCACATTCCTTCCAACCGCAATCGTGGGGACTTTTCACACGATAACAAAAGCCTACAATACCATTAATATATCCTGCAGTTGTATTTCGCATGCTAGCCAACATTACCTAACAACGCGATGCAAGACAGTGTAGACAAGCCTTAGCTTCTTAGCATTCTGCACAAGTACTACTCTCAGTCCGACGTATCACTACTAATGAGTTTATTTATACAAATTATACTCGTATTCACTTCACTTTGAATGTTATGCGAGTGGAATTCTACTACGCTCTGGTTAAAATAGATGCAGTTTTAATTCATTTACTTATGTATGTTACGAAAACGAAATATATAACTTTTACTATCTAAAAAGAGATAATACGTACCGTAAAACGATGTATAAAACGAGATATAAAATGGTGAATGGAATAATTTGAATAATTTCTTTTACAAAATTTTAATTAAGCCTTTAAATATCTGGTATATTTAATGATTCTGTAATTACAATGAACTAGTCCAAAGTTACGCTTCAAAGATAATAACTATAGAATTCAACTGACCATTTTATTTCTATTCACCCTTCGATCTCTGTATTTTTCTGTCCATCTTAAAGCTGTAAGAAGGCCGCCCATTGTACATGCAACTTTATGGTTATTACTGTACTGCTAAATTTGTCCAGATTGTTTAAGTTTCACTAGCCATTGTGTTGGTTCACGGTAGAATAGCAAAAGGCCAGACCATCTCTTCCCTTAGGTGACGTACAGGGTTACTAAGAGATAGAACTTATCTACACCAGACAGTAAAAATATAGCCTTAGACAATGTGTCACATCTCTATTCCGTAGGATCTAAAATCGTAGGCAAAATGAGGACCTCTGCCTACCCCTTTGGGGTTTTATAGTCATGAACATACGTGTTTCATTAAAAACCTCATTGGAACTGAAACGAAACTTAAGAAGACTTGTCCAAATAGTTCCATCGCTATTGTCAATTGAATTTTAAAATGTGCTCTACAGGGCACGACCAGGCCAGTGCAAATAGCTATATTCATGTGTATAAATATTTGCACTGATCGGGATCTGACCCACGCCTCATACATATTAGGCACGTTCACTACCGTCACGTCACAGAGGCTGTCTAAAGATGAAAAAGGCGAGAGATGCCACTCGCCATGGAGAGGGCGTTCATCCTCACGCACTACGACCGGAAACGGTGCAGGAGTTTCATCCCGCGCACGCTCAACCTGTGGAATGAACTCTCTGCCGTGGTTTTCTCAAGCGACTACTAGATGAGGTTCTTCAAGAAGGGCGCATTAGAAGGTTTATACAAGGTAGGCAGCACGAGTGTGACGCCCCTGGCGTTACAAAGTTCCATAGGCCACAGTGCCCCTTCCCATCAGGTGGACCGTGTGCTTATCTGCCACCGAAGTGGTATAAAAAAAGATGGATTTGTGACAATGTCGTCTCCAAGAACTGAAGACTCAAGTCGGTGAGAAGTCGACTAAGGTTCGAGTCCGAGAAGACTACTCCTGCTGGATCTGGTAAAGTGGATATCCAGTGGATTCTCACAATATAGAGTAGTATAACAGACCATACAAAAATATAACGTCAGAAGCAACGTTGAATCAAAAAAAATCCTGTTCATTTTCGCTGTGAATATTTCCCGAGCGACTTTCATCACTCAATTTCTCAATAATTTCATTTATCCCTTGGCCTACATTACAGTTCAAATAAACGTGCAGAACCCTCGTTTAAAACACACGGTCACGTGTGGGAATGATGTCAAGGACTAAATATTTAATCACTCCGTCTGATCACGGTACGCCTGTATCTGGAGGGCTCGTCGTTATTTTTGTTTGCTTGGCTTAAATGACAGCATCATACGAGCTGTATTTAATTGTTGATTGGAGAATTTTCAGTAAGGTTCGTCATAGTATTCCCCCTTTATTCGCTTTAGGACAAAAGTACAGAATACTCGACGATATTTACTGCTAGTGGGCTCAAGTCCTGTCTTGATCATTCGCTATACATTTGAATAGTTAATATATTAAATGTTTTTGAAATTTCATAAAATTTTATGAAATTTCATAAACTTTTAGGGTAATTTAAAACAATGTTTATAAATGATTGTTAAGTTGGTCTTTTATATAAGGTTTGTTCTTCGCACTTGCGGAATATTGCAAATACAATAACATCTCTCCTCGAGTAAGAAGTCTTTTTACTTACTTTAAGTAAGTACATGAGGTAATGCCTACATCTATATCGTATCAAGGTACTATATTTGATGACAGATCAACAAACTATCCACTTATAACGTTTATAGCTACTTTCATCCGACTCTGGAGCACGAATCCTTCCTACAGACAAGAAGGTGGGTTTGTTTGGGCCCTGAACAGTTTGGGGAAGCCGCGCAACACGTGTTGCTCAACTTACACCATAATTTAAAAACCATATTAAAATTGTTTAAATTTTATGACTTGTACCACAATTAATACAAGGGTTTCATTTTAACGCAAACCGCGTTCACCTCTCACCATTTGTCATTCGGCATCGTCCGAAAAGGTCCGCATCATATTGTATTGCAGAGATTTCATTAAAAAATGCTTAAATAAATAACCAAGCTTCCGTCTTTGTTAAAAATATAAATGATAATGAATGACCACCTATATTTTTGACATACATGTCATGTACAGTGGCCTACAAAAGTTATTTCTTTTATATACCACGGAGGACCGATGGCCGCTAGAGCAAACGAGTCCTCGAGTGGAGACCACGAGAAGGCAAACGGAAGGTAGGACGCCCCCTTGCCTGATGGACTGATGACCTGAAAAAGGCGGTTGGGACAGACTGGATGCAGAAAGTGGAGGATAGGGAACAGTGGCGCACATTGGGAGAGGCCTATGTCCAGCAGTGGACTGCGAGAGGCTCATTGATTGATTGATTGACCACTTAGGTGGCAGATTAGCCGTCACCGTGACCTATGGACGTTTGCAACACCAGGGGCATTTCACTCGTGCTGCCTACCCTGTAGAAACCTTCTAATGCCCTTCTTAAAGAACCCCATATTGTTGTCGCTTGGGGAAACCACGGCAGGGAGTTCATTCCACAGCTTGAGCTTGCGCGGGATGAAACTCCTTTCATACCGCGCAGTGCGTAGCTTTTCCGGTCGTAGTATGTAAGGACTCATGGACGAAGAAGGTTCATAGACAATTTGAAAGAAACCCACTACTAGTCTTAGAAGCTACTTGATAATAGATGTACCTATTATACTACTTGCATGAGTTTACTTATCATCACTATCACTATCACTACATAGTATAAAAATAAAGTCGCGTTCTCTGTCCCTATTTTTCTTGTCCCTTTGTATGTTTAAATCTTTAGAACTACCCAACGGATTTTGATGCGGTTTGTTTCAATAGATAGAATGGTTAAATAGAAAGGTTTATATGTATATAACATCATGCTACGACTAACAGGTGCGGAGCAGGAATGAAAAATGTTGCAAAAACGGGGTGACGCAGACGAAGTCGCGCGGGTCAGCTAGTTTTTTTATAAAGAAACAAGACATCGATAGTTTAATTTTATCGCTATCTAATGTTACTTAGACTATTAAAGGATTATAGATCTTAAGGTGTAGGCCTCATGATAATACCTACTCACGTATTTTCTTCTTCCTACTGTCCCGGGTCCTTTAAGCGGGGCTTGAAAAAGCATCTGATGAAGCGGTCAAGCTGAGCGCCACCATTGTAAAACTATGTGTTTGTAATGGTTAGCGTCTTCCCTGAGACTTTGCCTTCAGCTTACCATCAAGCGAAGTGAAGTCAGTTTTGCCGTGCCATAAATATAAAAAAGCATCTGATGAGGCTGTCAAGCTGAGCACCACCATTGTAACACTATATGTTTGTAATAGTAACCTTCTTTCCTGAGACTACCTTCAACTTACTAGGCGAGGTGAAGTCAAATTGACGTGCCTTAAGTTTAAAAAAAACTACATTTCCTCTTTTGTCACTCTTTGAGCAATACTATTGAATTTAGAATAATTTGTAATGTTGAATATTTATGTTCAAATTCAGCGAACACTACGACTATATTACATCATAAATGATGGAGTAAAAGCATTACTTATAAAACCATTACAAACCAAATAAAACAATACAAAATGATTACATGAAAGCGTTCACATGATATAACAAAGTCAATACATTAATTAAGGATTCTAATTCCACAAAGCTTATTGTTTCAACGATAAAATTTCAGGTACGGTTTAGTACCCACGGGAATGGGACGGACAATTTTATTTATTTAGTTAGTACAAATTCTACGTAATAACTTTATTTGATCGTATCATATTTATGATATCTATACAAATAAATAAAATTGGAGTGTCTGTTTGTAATATTAAAATAACCGCTTTCTACTACATGCATATGAATGTATATACGGTACACATACCAAAATAGATATTTTTCAAATTTTTTGTCTGTCTGTCTGTCTGTCTGTTTGTTCGGCTGATCTCTGGAACGGCTAGACCGTTTCGACGCTGTATGTTATGTAATAAAGAATAAGGTATGCAACTTTTATATCAGAAAAAAAAAATACATTCCACGCGGACGTAGTCGCGGGCATAGCTAGTTATACATAACATTCATGGTTGTTATTTGGCAGTGTTTGTGCGGCCGTGAAAAAGCATCTGATAAGGCTGTCAAGCTGAGCGCCACCATTGTAACACTACGTATTTGTAATACCCTCTTACCCCCTAAAACCCTTTTTCCTGAGACTTTGCCTTCAGTTTGCCATCAGGCGAATTGTGTGGGCAAGTTGACGTGTCTCTATATAACAAAGTTTGTTGTGTAGTTTGTTCTGGAATAATTAATATTTATTTTTCACTGAAATTTAACTATTATGCTCTCTCTCTTAAGGTTCATTTTTATTAATACGTTAATATTCTTGGCTGTACAATCCCACTGGCGTATGATCTAAGAGACGTAAAGCTGCAGTACGTGTGATTCTTAACTTAGCTCTGGAAAACTTTGATTGCATTTACTTGAAGTTCCAACATCGTAGCGTTTACATGCTTCATATGATCATATTAAAAGCAAACACGTAACTCGCTAAGAAACTCGATCCAACTACTAACCATGGAGTGATGAGATGTTGGGAACTATTTTATCTTTTACTAGCTGACCCGCGCAACTTCGTCTACGTCACCCCGTTTTTGCAACATTTTTCATTCCTGCTCCGCACCTGTTTGTTGTAGCATAATGTTATATACATATAAACCTTCCTCTTTAACCATTCTATCCATTAAAATAAACCGCATCAAAATCCGTTGCATAGTTTTGAAGATTTAAGTATACAAAGGGACAAGAAAAATAGGGACAGAGAACGCGACTTTATTTTATACTATGTAGTGATAGTGATAGTGATTAAATCAGTTTCTTCTAAAATTTTGTATTACGTATCTAATCACTATTGTAACCATAAACTTATCGATAGAGGAACAAAACATATTATAACATAAACTCACGTCTATATCCCCGAAGAGGTAGGCAGGAGTGCTAGCACCCACATTTCGACAGTTTATGTTTAGGTCCCAATGTAATAGGTGGCGAACCTATTGTCATTAACCGGGTGCCTATAAACCTGCGATAAATACACACATAACTTCGAAAAGCATCGAAAAGTCATTGGTGTGTGCCATGGTAGAACCTGGGATCGATCCCCGAGACCTCGTCTCAGCAGTCCATTACCCATACCACTACGTCTACCCAAGTATCCTACACTAGGATCATATCCATAATCTATTAGGAGCATTACATAATGGTCTTATAAATAACGTCTATGTACACACTGGCGGGCTCTAGATGAAACTTGAGAATTAATTATCGGACTATCTCGCTTGTTCAATTAAACTAAGAATTGTTTTCAAACTAGTTATAAAGCTTCGTGAAGCCACCGCTAATAAAGGACAGTGGAAAATTACATGGTTTAATACTAGATTAGTGGTTGCCTGTGGCTCCACTCACCTGGACTTCTGATCCCGTTCCCGCTGCTCCTTAAAGACCTTCCTTAGAGTTCAAGGAATATATTAAAAAAATATTCGAATTGGTCCAGTCGTCTTCGACTTATGCGCGTAGCAACACATTTCGCGATTCATTTTTACTTATAATTAGCCTATACCCGTGGCTCCGCCTGCGTGGTTCCACTGTCCGAGAAAAGGGGCTGGTGATGATCTATGATGAAAGTAATACAAAAAATAATAAATACGTGCAAATGTTCTTGTGTTATGTTATCGTACGATGAGTCAATTTCATCGCTACATCATCTTCAAGGTCCTTTATGTAATCATCCTAAAGCTGAAATTATTATCTTAGAGCTTTTATTTCTAGTCTAACCGCCGGTTTCTGAAAGGCCATTGAAATCATTGATCAACTAACAATGATGTCAAATCAATTTGGGTTTCTGAAACGATGATCAGGCCAAAAAATTTAAATTAATAAAAAAATATATAAAATAGTATATTATTGTACATATTATTATTATATATTATTATTATTATTTTTTATCTTTTATATTTATGAAATATAATTAATATAAACAGCGGTTGCCATACGAATCTTCAGGTAAATTTAACAGCTGCTATGTTAACTGACACGATGATCAAATTAAACTATTTAATCATGCTTCTAGAAACCCAATTGCTACCTGACAAGAGATTTAACAGTTGATTAGTTCAATTTAGCGTTGATCAGCCTTTCGGAAACTGGGTGTAGATCTTAATTTTAAATACACAAAGTTGGCATACAGAAGATATTAAGCGATGAAATCAGCCCATCAAAACATATGGAACATTGGATTTCTTGGCATCGGTACATAAGAGTCATATGTTTTGAACATAAAATTTGATATTTGCATTCATGGTAGCTTTATAATACGTATAATGCCAGCTTGCCATTTATTCACACGCTGCATTTGCCATTATACAGCGCTTAGTTTAAGTAAACAGAGTTGAGCTAATGTTTTTGCTTCAATAATTGCTACCAATTGCTACCTGATTGTTACCTACTCACCTATCAATTTCAGCCTTTTAACTATATCAGTTGAAAAGTTGTGATCATTTATATTCAACTTACGTGTCTTTTGCTACGGTTGGCAAAAATAAAATTCATCATTCTCTGAACCTTTTCCCAACTCAGTTGGGCTCGGCTTTCCAGTCTAACTGTGATGCGGCTGAAGTACGATATTTTCCGTGAAGCGACTGCCATCTGACCTCCAAACCAATGGTCCAATGACCAATGGTGATATCGAAGTTCCAAGATACACTGGTTGGACTTTTGAGGGCTCCAACTACTCGTAACGACTGCCATAGAGATGTTTGTATGGCAACCGGGACCGACGGCTTAACGTGCTCTCCGAGGCACGACCAGACCAGTGCAAACAGCCATATTTATGTGTACAACTTTATGCACTGAGCGGGGATCGAACCCGCGCCCGTGCGTGGCAGCGCCATGGAGGCTTTCATACTTTGGAATAGTGGGGTATGTTATTTATTTCAGTCTCATTTATATTCTTTAGATGAATATGAATGCCTATTTCTGGGACTTAGATAGTTCTGACTAATGTCAAACAGACTTCTTTTTTTTTTAAGGGATTTTATGACATGGTAACTAGGACCTTTATGTCAAGTCTTATTTTATTTTATAACACTTTATTCACTTATCTAATTGGAATGATTGTTGATGATAATGGATGACGATGACGGATGATAGTTGCCCCAGTATAGCGGTGGAGACTTTACTAGAAGCTTTTCTAAGGGAGATTTTGACACCAACATGAAAAATCACAAGTCACTACAATATTCCACTTTCCTACACTTGTGCGGTTTGTCTAAGCTGTTATGTCTAAAACTCCACCATTTTTACGCATGAAAACTCGAATTTACACCAAATATAGAAAATGCAACACAGAGCGTTATGACACTTTTCGCGTTCCCGCCAAAACTCCCAAACAGACTTCAAATAGGCTTGATTTAACAAATGTCCAACGGTGCTTGCAATCAAGTTTATTAGTACGAATAACGAAGCGAGTCCAAGCTTCACGGTGAGGGGATTTAGCTACGAAATAATATTGACACCGAAATACTGTCACGCCGGACGTTATAATTCTACGAATCGGAATAGAGGTAAAATTTGCCTCAGAAATTTGAATGAAATACGGTTACCATTTCGTTGAAGGGGCACTGAAAATATATTTTAACAATAATGATGTAACGCTTAATTATATTAACTCAAAAATGTATCTATTTATTTGCATTCTATAACCCCTAACACAAGCTAAGTAAGCTATGCTTACCATGGGTCATAGATTTTTATTTAGTTGATATTTTTGGATTGGAACTTCGTTTATTTTTCCTATACTCTGTGCTGTAAAACCTGGCATACTATAAAACTGATCATCCTAACAGATTGATTAGTAGGTACATTACATTGCAAATATGCTACAATAACATCTGTACTTTTCGATTGAGTAGACTTAGAAGTTTAATTCTTTATTAATTCTTTATGACAGACCGACAGATAGACAGATAGACAACCAAATAATTCTATGATTCACCTAAATGACAGCCAATTAATTCTCTGTTAGAAATTTCGGAACTCTAAAAATGGAACCAGAAAATACAATTGAATTCCAAGAATAGAATGCCGAGAAATTCTTTGACCTTTATAAATTGTGAAGTTTGACAGTTAATTGTTGGTCTAATTGGCCTCGTTAGTGGTCAAGTCAAGTAGTGCCGCGGTCGAGATAAAGTGGATTACGCCTAACTAAAGTATAATCGTTTGCTAAGTTAATAAATAAGTCGTAGGTACCATAGCTTGGTTCGTGAAAAACAGTATTTAGGAAAAATCGTAATTAAGGGTTCCATTTATAGTTCATACTTTAAAGTCTGGGTCTGTTTGCCTGTTCAATTGGCTGTTTTGGCGAAAGCGGCTATCATTTGACCACCTACCCAATCCTCGTGAGGTAATTATGCCAGTCGTGTCGAATCATGAACAGAAAAGGAACTAGACCCATTCATTATAAGAGTAAACTGTAAACTGCATGTCGTAACCGTGTTTTTATTTCAAATTCAACTTTAATCAAATGGTTTTTAGAGGAGAAAAGAGGTGATGTTTCCTGTCACGTTTATGGATCTTGATGGTTTTTGCTGAAATATCCAGGACATGGTACTCGCGATATCTACCGTTCACAGAACTACTAGTGAAACGACACTGATGTATTTAGTTTATTTTATGGATTTACAAATAAATTTTGATCAAATTATTGCAGAAAATAAACATTCTTAAATGTGTAAAATAAAATTAGCAGTTGAGTATCTATGGGGGAATAGATAAACCTAGATTAGTTAGTCAGAGTATCCCGCCTAGAAATCGTATAGTCTCTGACTATGTGTTTTATATATTCCATCCTAGATATTGATATATTCGTGAACATACAAAGTAACCAACCAAATTATGTTATTGGACGTAAAACATCGTACATAAAATGTCCGCATCGTCTGTGATGTCAGCAGTCTAAAGGTAAACAAGGTAAAGATATCGGCTCGTAGCTTTGTTGAAATTGTATACTAAACATCGTATAACACAATCGCATTTGAGGAGACGATTGGTCGCGGTAAGACAGGGTCACCGTGGTCCCTACACCCGGGGTTCAAGGGTTATGTTGGTTACAATCTCACCTCTGGCAAAAGACGGTGTTTGTGTTAGTCGGTTCGAGTCCGACATAACCTCCTCAACCGGCTTCGGTGGGAGGAGGGATTTTTCGCACGATAAAATAAAAAAACGTCGTAAAAAAGTCGGTTCGTCGCCAAAATTATGAAAGAAACATAGTTACAAGTTAGCATATTTTTTTTGTAAACGACTTCAATTTCATTACATTATCTCATCTATAACCACAATAAAACCCAGATATAAATATCCCTTAAGACGTTACATTTCCAAAATTAAAGTGACGAAATTTGGGCTGTAACATAGGCTTTTACGATGCACTTACGATAAAATATATAAATGTTAAGGCCAACGTACCAGGAAAGAAGAATTTTCTTCCCTATAGAAAATTCTCCGTTTTGTTAATGATATGAGGCATGGCGCCAAAAAGCCGAATGTATCTTGTCCTACTGAATATTCTTTTTTATTGTTCATTGAATTTTCAACCTTACTTTCGATAGTTGCAAAGTACATTTAGACTTGACTATATCTTACATTGCTATTGTACGAATAATTTCGCACAAACTTTGTTGGAAATTAACTAAAATAAAGGAGAATAACCGTGGCATAGCAATAGTGCACGCGACTGCTACGTACGGGGCGCGGGTTCGATCCCCGCTCAGTGCAAAAAGTTGTATGCATGAATATGGCTGTTTGCACTGGTCTGGTCGTGCCTCAGAGAGCACGTTAAGCCGTCGGTTGCCATACAAATATCTATGGCAATCGTTACGGGTAGTTGGAGTCCTCAAAAGTCCAACCAGTCTCACTTGGAACTTCGATATCGCCATTGGTCATTGGGCCAATGGTTGTGGAGGTCAGATGACAGTCGTTTGAGGGAAAATATCGTAGTTCAGCCGCACCACAGTTAGACTGGCAAGCCGACCCCAAGTGAGTGTGGACACTGACAGTGTTACAGTCTGTTATGTCATACAATACAATGATTATTCAAAGAAAAATGTCTAATTACTTACGTCAAAATATATTAGCAAAAATCAATTTCATAATATATACAGGGTGTAAGGGGAACGCTCCCGAAGCCGAAGGCCCCTGCTGGTAGTAATCATGGTACACAAAATATTGGCACAAAAAAGATTACGGCAACACAATTTTCTTTTTATTTTATAAACCGTTTAACTTGCGTTATTCACTTTCGATCGTGTTAGTATAGCTGAATGAAACAAAAATGATGAACTTGCAAGATGGCGCCACTTGTCCTTTTTTGCAGTGAGGTTTTTTATATATATTTTTTATATATAATATATACATAAAAGTCAATGAATCTAATGTGACGCCCTCTAGCTGCCTTAAAGTATATATTTTCTCAAAAGATCTAAAATCCTGCTTTAAATAATGTTTTTCATTAAGTACACATTTAATTCTCTCGTTGTTCTGTATCTCCCTGTTCAACGCTTGAGTACATAGACGATATAGTCCCTGTTTATCGCCCTTTGTCTGGATATTCACGCTCATTTGTCTTCTGGCGTCAAGAACAAACCTCTCCAAGATATTGTACAAGAATGCGGGGCGTAAACCGAAATGCTTGAATAATATGGATATCCAAAACATCATGTGGACCGCAAAAAGTTTGAATCAGAAAATGTTGGTACATGATTGCGATTTTACTTTAATTTAAATAAACAGACTAAGGAAGATAATTAACTATTATCTATTTCAAAACTAGTCGTGCCTTAGAGAGCACGTTAAGCCGTCGGTCCCGGTTGCCATACAAACATCTATGGCAGTCGTTACGGGTAGTTGGAGCCTTCAAAAGTCCAACCAGTCTAACTTAGAACTTCGATGTTTGTTGATGTTTTTTCACGCCCCGTTTAAAGTACCCAGGACTGTGGATCAAAACAACAATTGTGTTGCAATTACTTAGACAATATTAAAACAATTACGCTTCCTTTATTTCCCTAGATAATTGAGAACAATACTTAATTTCTCTTCACAACACTTTTTAATTTAATTAGTAAGTTCATAACTCAGAACAAACGAAGACAAAAACTAAATTATGGCCGCTACCAATGAGGCTTTTCTTTTTCCTTGTTCAAATAAGTATAAAACATAATTGAAATGAAAATTGTAACTATTGAGCGTATAACAACATTTTTATGTTCACGTCTTTTTTATACTACCTAGATGGCAGACAAGTACACCGCCCACCTGATGGAATGTGGTTACCGTGACCTATGAACGTTCGCAAAACTGTCTTGCCTTGCTGCTGACCGGGTAATGTAATAATTTACATACTTACATAAATAAATATACAACACAAAATTATAAAGAAAGTGGTAAAGGAACTTTAAAATACACTTATTATAATAATTATTATTGTAGACATTTTATATCGAAGCTGTTTTAGAACCCAGGTATTGCAAGCACCTATGCCAATAGCTCGAAGTAGTTGCATAAGCCGCAGTGCATACTAAGTGGCTTGCACTGAATCTCAAAGTCAAGAGTGAAATTAAACTTAGCAGGGAAGCATATTAGGTCGTAACCACACTTGGCGTAATGTGAGCCGCTCGTGTTTAGTTCACGAGAACAATATTTCGATTGGTGTGACCTGAACAGATTTAGCTGAGGTATAGAGACAATTCAAAGATAAGAAAAACTGCGTTAGCCATGGGTAATGGACCGCTGGAGACGAGGTCTCCTGTTTGATCCCAGGTTTTACCATGGCACACACCAATGACTTCAATGCTTTTCGAAGTTATGAGTGTATTTATCGTAGGTTTATAAGTGCCCGGTCAATGGCAATAGGCTCGCCACCTACACCGTTACATTGGGACCTAAACATAAACTGGCGAAATGTGGGTGCTAGCACCTCTGCCTACCCCTTCGGGGATATAGGTTATGAGTTTATGTTACGTAAAAATAACACATAAGCTTAATTTTATCTCAGGAATAGCATTGTCTCGTTTTATCTTCAGTCTGTATTTCACAGTTTTGTTTGAAGCAGAAATTCTCCCATACCTTACCTCTATAAAAAACAAAAACATAAACTCACGCCTATATTCCCGAAGGGGTAGGCAGAGGTGCTACCGATATTTCGCCAGTTTATATTTAGGTCCCAATGTAATAGGTGGCGAGCCTATTGCCATTACCGGGCACTCATAAACCTGCGATAAATACACATATAACTTCGAAAAGCATCAAAAAGTCATTGGTGTGCGCCATGGTAAAACCTGGGATCGAACTCGAGACCTGGTCTCAGCAGTCCATTCCCCATACCACTAGGCTAATACCTCTATAGTAAGCAGTAATTATGTAAATAAAAAGTTAAAAACCTCGCAAATTCAACACACGTTGAGCCTAAAGCAATTTGCCTAATCTGTTCTGCCTTTTATATGTAGAGAACTTGATTACACAGCTAGCCTGCAGCCAATTCAGTTGGTTGCGGAAGGAAACCGCATGCTGTCGAATCACGGGATTTTCAAGTCGGGATCAAGGTTTAGTCTACCTTGGTTGCCTTCAGTAGAGACGGTATTACATAAGTAATTGGAGTTGTAAACTGTAGTTGCATGTATTAGCTCACAGATTTATATTACATTCTACTGTTATTCTACTATCTACTGATATAAAAGTATAAAACTTTGTGAAGATGTTTGTAATTCATTCACGCCTGTTAAGGCTGTTAAGTTGAACAGTTCTGAATGAAATTTTGAAGAAAGATAGATTATAATCTAGGCAACACTAGGTTACTTTTTATCTCGGAAATAGGTTTCCATGAGTTACTGGTCGGCATAAGTGACGGTCAGCATCTAGTAGATTATATTTTTACTATTTTTTTATTTCATATTACTTAGCTATGTGCACTTTAAAGCTTTATTTACGTAATGCACATTATATCATTATCATCATCATTCTACTCCCGAAGGGAGTCATATCGTAAGAGAATGCTCCGTATCTGCCGGAGTACTCTCTTTCGTATCGCAAAGAAGGCAGTGACTGGAGAAATGGTATCTCACAGGAATCAGGAGGAGAATGACGTATTGTGCCGACCTCAATTAATTATGACAAGGCCAGGGAAATCACGATTATGAATTTGAAAGTATGTGAAGATTTTTAGGAAATAAATGTTACTCCATCGCACTAAAGCGACTGAACAAATCTGTCTGAAACTTACAACAGGTATAGTAATAGGTGTTTAGATGTGTTAATTACGTAAGTTCTCATGAGCTGCACGGGCTCAGACTTGGTAACAGTTAGTATCAAATATTTGCCAAGTGGAACAGCTAGTACAAAATATTTGTGAGTACTGAAATGATTTATGACAATGTTCTTTGAAATCAATAACGGTTTTCTTTAATTATCCGGTTAATTAATCTGAATGAAAACCCGCAAGTCGAATTTATTCAACCGTAGAGAGAATGAATGAAATCGCTCTAATTTATCACCGGTTTTCGAACTGTGGAAATTACAATTTTAAAGTGATTCGTTGGAAAATTCAACAAATTGTTACACCGGTAGTCAAAGACCTTCTCACTGGAGATTTCTCTTAAAATTTTGTGCCTCGCTTGATATACTACATCCAACAAAAACCACATTTTAAAACCTTTAAAAAGTTTGTGTTTACATCATTATTACATGTGAAAGCAAATGTAAAAGTTTATAAAGATGTTTGTATGTTTGTTGCTCAATCACACTCAAAGGGCTGAAAGGATTTAACTGCCCGTACATATACATAATTATACATGTAGTGGAATACTGCATATACGAATTTTCATCTCCTCGGGTAAGAAGACTTTTTGCTTTGAGCTACTTGCTTTGAAGGGTGTGGTTTGAAATTTCTTTCAATGACAATTAGTAACAGAGATTAGTATTAGTACCTAAGGCAAAGGTTGGCCATTGCTATGCAGCGAGGCAAAGCCCGCCATCAGAGTGGTGGACACCTTAGCACCCAGTACGATGGGGAGCGGGTTATAGATTAATATAATATATAAGTATTTAAATTAACTGTGCAATATTGATTTTGTTATGACTTTTGTATGACAAATAGTAATATTTTACTATTGCTATACGTATACGTATACGTATACGCGGTAGCCTAGTGGTATGGATAATGGACTGCTGAGACGACGTCTCGGGTTCGATCCCAGGTTACCATGGCACACACAAATGACTTTTCGATGCTTTTCGAAGTTATGTGTGTATTTATCGCTGGTTTATAAGTGCCCGGTTAATGGCAATAGGCTCGCCACCTATTACATTGGGACCTAAACATAAACTGGCGAAATGTGGGTGCTAGCACCTCTGCCTACCCTCTCGGGGATAAAGGCATGAGTTTATGTTATGTTATGTTATGCTATTATTTACACTGTTGGTGGAACTTATTGTTATACATGATTGCTAACACACTTGTACTTCTCTACTGTATTTATTATTGTAACTAACCGGTTTCACCTTGCGGTATTCTCAAAGATTTACATTGACAGTTATCTTACTGTCATATACCTGTCAATGTAAACCTTCGAAAATGCCGCAAGGTGAAACCGGCTAGGTGCAATAATACATACAGTGAAGAAGTAAAAGTGTGCTATTTCAACCATGTATACTTTTGCTAACGTTGGGATTGTGTAAAATCGTGGATATCCATCCACGATTTTACACAATCCCAACGTGTGTGATTCATTACTCTCAGTAGGATAAACTTTTAGTTTCATTATGAATGAGCAAGCTCTTTAGAGCAAGCTCTTTGCCGATTAGGTATGTGAAAAAGTATGTACAGGCTGCGAAGATTCTTAATTTTCGTAAAAATATTCTGACTGAAGCAGCGCTGAATATTTAACTTTTTTACTAACTAAACTACGCTACGGTTCGTTTAGTAAGAACGGGTTCATTTAGTTACTAACTAAATGAAGCTGTTCGGGTATGTTACAACTTGTCCCAACTCATAAACTTCAACAATCCAAGTCTCACGTGGCGTGTTCAAGGTGTCGAGAGTAATTAAGGTCAACTTCCGATCTTCAGTGCTAACCTTTTGCATGTATAGTCGACAAAGGATATACTTAAGTACTTTGCCACACAACCTTATAAAAGCGTGTGTAGGTATTTTGTCAATTCATTTTCAAACCCTGGCATTTGCAAATCTCAAATGGCGAGTGGTTTTAGTCGGTACAAGTGTCTTAACCCGAGTGTCAGACGACCGGAGCGGTGATTAAAAGGATTACCGCACGGAAAATAAAAGTACTTATTGCGTTCAACTTTAAATGTGACACAATCAATCATTCATTTAGCCCATCGCTCTATCATCGATATAGTCCACAGCTAGGCCTCTCCCAATATTGAGTGGCTTATGGTCTTGTTTCCACGCGGGATAGACAGGTTGGTACAAGATTTTATTTCCAGTTTTCCTTCTTCCGCAGTGATATCGTCTACGTATTTTTCCGTTAGTCGTTTCTCACGACACCTTTCGCGACACGGCCCAACAAATCTTTTCAAGATTAATTGAGAGAAACCTCGTCTCTAATTCCTCTCACATTACTTCGAAAACAGCGGTACGGGTAAGAAAACTTTGGAACAAATCTAAAAGGTCAATAATTCATACAATCCGACTGACGAGAATTAATATCTTCTTCTTCAAAGGCCCCGCGGTTTTCATGTGGTTTTGGAATCATCGCTATCCATTCTGTGGATACCGTACAAAGGCTTTAAATTTATACGTCCGGAAATATGTGAATATTATGAGGAAGGGTCATGGGAGTAATCTATTTGCTTGTATACTTATATGTAAGCGTAGGTAATGATCTTACGTTTAATCATAACTGTGTATTGAGCTGACCATATCATAAATTTTTGTGACATTTTTTTGCAATCACGCTCTAACACTTTAATTCAGCAATTTAAACAAAAAATATCCTGCAATTTTTTTGCCGCTGCTATGTGTTCTCCATTCTTCTGTACAGCATTGAAGCGTGAACGCTTACAGGCGCCAGAAAAGTGGAAGCGTTTGAGATGTGAATGCACGATAATTAGGAAATTATTATATATAGGGTTAAGGGAGGGAGACACATTCACCATCGTTTAAGAGAAGTAATAATTTGCTATTGTTATCGTTGTAATTGTTAAACCGGGGGTGACTGGTGGGACCCCTCTGTCCCTAAATATATCATTTCTTGTAATGAATTTCCGCCAGGTAGCCCTACATTATATCGTAGCACAGAAAAATGTTAAAGATATCCTCGAGAGACAAATAAGAAACATATAAAAACTGAAAATATTACTGACAGTGAAACTTAAGAAGTTGGAATAACTCGGACACGTTATGAAAAATCCTGAATAGCCGTTTTTACAGTTCATAATTAAAGAAAGATACAGGGTAAACGCATTTTTGAAGGGAGAAGAATATCCTGGCTAAAGAACCCATGCCGGTGGTACAACAAGAACTCTCGTTCTCTGTTCAGAGCTGCTGTGTCAAGAGTTCAAATTGCCTTAATTATCGCCGACCTTCATTAAGAAGATACCCATATAAAAAAATTTCATTTGTGTGAGCGGGATCTAAATTCAAATGGTTTTCGGAGCCCATAGTTTATTTACCATATGCAAAAATGTCCAGAATTCAAAAGAACTCACCCTAAATAGTAATACTAGGTAAGACAACTTGGAATACACAGAAAATTAAACTTGTATGCTTATTTCTTTTCCACAAAATTCTATAAGACAAGGACACAAAGAAATCACTGAGACATTTAACGAAGATCTATTATTCCCTGAAGATAATGTTACAAGAAATTACGTCGATACAATTCCTATTACGAAAGAAGCGGAATTTCGTTGGAAAAAAACATTTATTACGTCTCTTGCGAGTTGATGGACATATAGCTGACATATATGATGACTTCGAGAGTATTTTAATGGTCCTGTGTTGTCGATGGAATTAGAAGGAAAGAATTTGAATATAAACAATTCCCTTTGATTTATATTATTTGCTACGGACAGAGAAAATAGTTAATCTACACGAGTAAAAAACATACGTATGTGCGTTTACGTCAGTGATTTCCATCAGTTGCAAAATTGATACTTTGGTACCCAATTAACTGCTTTGAGAGTAACTGCCACCTGGCCTCCAGTCCCCAAGATTGAAGCTTGCCAGTGTCTTTTGAACCTCTTGCACTACAAAATTATTTCAAAAAAATCTTAAACAAATACTGTACGCACAATGACTGTTAGAATTTACTAATTATAAGTTAATGACCAAAAATGAGTAAAATAAGGTCCACGACAAGGGTAGTACCATTGCACATTAGTTAGAATGAGTCTATCCAATGGGACTACCCCACTTTGAGGGATGCGGTTTGATGATACACCGACAAACGTCTACTTCAATACCTTATCATTATTAGAAAGGATCCGCTTGCGCGTGCTCGCGAGTTTTTCGGCCGCAGGTTGACAAAATAACAACCCCCTTAATATCACGTGAGATTTCCATACATCATTCTTTCACCAGAATGTACAACCATTCATTCACCAAAATGTACACCATTCGTTCACCAAAATGGACAACTTTGGCTTCAATCTATTTAATTTAAAAAAAGCTTATAGGTATTTCTTTTCGTTATATTTATTAAAGTAAAAACTTATCGAAATTGAAAGTACCTACTAACCAAAATATTCAGTATTTTGTCTTTTTCAATGAAATCTGGTCACAGTAAATTTAATGCCATAAAATCATTTATATTTCATACAGAATAGAGGAAAATGCCGATAATATCTCAATTGTCATCTAACTCCTAGGCCATACACATCCATACATAGGAGATATCTAATAAACAGCATGTCCACGGAACACCAATAAAAAGTTTTATTACATTGGCGGCGATATACCGGTCTTATGGTATTATACTAAATACGTCATTCATTCTCTGAACCTTTTCCCAACTCAGTTGGAGTCGGCTTTCCAGTCTAACTATGATGCGGCTGAACTTCGATATTTTTCCGTAAAGCGACTGCCATGTGACTTCCACAACCAATGGTCCAATGAAAAATTTCGATATCGAAGTTCCAAGTTAGACTGGTTGGACTTTTGAGGGCTACCCGTAACGACTGCCATAATAGATGTTTGTATGGCAACCGGGACCGACGGCTTAACGTGCTCTCCGAGGCACAACCCGACCATTGCAAACAGCCATATTCATGCATACAACTTTTTGCACTGAGCGGGGATCGAACCCGCGTCCCGTGCGTAGCAGTCGCGTGCACTACCGCCACACCACGGAGGCTGTCTGTATACTAAATACGTATATAAAATAAATATACTAATTTATTATTAGTCTAACAGCGAGTTTCTTTAGCAAAATAAATAAGGTTGATAGTAATGTGACTTTTTTGGTGCAAAATATCCCACGAATAAATCCCCGCCAGTAGGACGTTTATGTCAGATTCAAACTGATTAAAAACACTCACTGCGTTAGGTTTTAAATACTAGGTTGTAAGGCGGTCCAACAAGACATTTCCCTCGCAACCTAAGTTGTGCCATCTACAGTTGCGAGACCCCTTTACGTTACGCAAACCAGGGCGTTCCATCAAACCTATCAATTTTGAAAGGAGACCTTGTGCCAGAGCCTTACCTATCAATCAACAGGAGTATCAGTTTGCAGATGACCCAAGATCTTAATGGAAACACAAAACCATTTTTTAAATTTCTTTTTTATCAAAATTGTTACCAACCCGTCTATTGTTAAGTCATTGTTGTTTATGGAAGCCTGTAACGAGTATCACTCGTTTTCAATACTGTAACTCACACAATAAGAAAAGGTTTGCTCAGCGGCAACTAAAAAATACACATTATCCCTACTAACACTACAATGCCTATCTGATATCTCCACTGTAGGAACACAATACAAACTCATTTTAGTTGCGACTTGCTGAAGGGGGAATACTTCACAATTGAGCTGTTATTGCGTTGGGCGTTTTAACAATAGAATGTGTATGAGTGAATTTGTGTAAGTGCGTTTTTAGTGAAATTCGAATCGAGTTGTATTATATAAATCATTTCATCTTTCTTTCTTTCTTTCTTTTCTAAAAGCAAATCGGATAAAAGAGAAAAAATGAAATCTGTTTAAAAATGGAAAAGATAAATCTCGACGAGAGTGAGGCTGAGGGAATACGCTCAGACTGCCTGAGCTACTAGGCTTATCCAAAGCATTTCAATCTTCTTTCACGTCTTAGAGGGCGCTTTTGCATCACCAAAAACAATGAAAACAACAAACTAATTTCCAATTAGGTATTCATTTATTTCAATTTTAAATTGATTTTAAAAGTTAGCATATTAATGCCCCAATATTTCATAGAATTTAAAAAAATATAAATATTTTCAAAAATTTAGACGACTGCGATCGCAATGACTTCAAAAATAATCTTTTTTTTCCACTTATAAGATAAAAGCTTTCAAACCTTTCAATTTAACAAATTAAAGTTGAAGTGAATTAATTGAGATGCTTCCATTTATGACGTTTGTATTAAACGTAATTAATGAACGGTGAACGGCGAGTAAACAAGGTCGCGTAATGAGTTTCCTGCCAGTCATGCCATCCGGAGGGAAGAACAGACTCCAAACAAAAGTAGATTGAAGTATGAAGTACATTTGAAGTAGAAATTTTATTCGAAAGAAATTTGAATACATTTTGAAACCAACCAACAGTTTCTTTTTTTTATCGTGTGAAAAATCCCTACGGATTTTTTTCCGAATATTATACTCGTATACAATTAATTTAGAATTGTTACAGTTATGATCCACCAAATCTCTTCTAATGCGGTGTCGTACAAGGCGACTAAGGAATAGAGCTGTTTAACATCAGACAGATATATACAGTAGCACTAGCATGAACTCCTATCGAATTCGTAATGTAAAGGTTTCGACAGAACAGAGTATTGTGATTGGCAGTCTGCCTCTTGTGAACCTGTGTGCGTGTGTTACCCGCCAATCGCAATGCACCGTTCTGTCGATACCTTTACATTATGAATTCGATAGTATTTCGTGCTAAGGCTACTGCTCAGACAGGCAGCCTCAGATGTATGGCTCTGGTCAACAATAGTGTCTGAAATACGGAAATAGGTGAATCCTTTATTACATCATCATCATCATCATCATAAACTCACGCCTGTATCCCCGAAGGGGTAGGCAGAGGTACTAACACCCACATTTCGCCAATTTATGTTTAGTACCCAATGTAATAGGTGGCGAGCCTATTGCCATTAACCGGGCACTTATAAACCTGCAATAAATACACACATAACTTCGAAAAATATCGAAGTCATTGGTGTGTGCCATGGCAAAACCTGGCATCGAACCCGAGACCTCGTCTCAGCAGTCCATTACCCATACCACTAGGCTACCGCGGCTTTTATCCTTTATTACGTGGTACCGAATACAGTGATTGGTGAAACGTGAGTGTTAATTCACCTCTGCATATGTATGTATATATTTATTACCTTTTATATATTACTTAAGTGCAGCAAATATTCTTTAAAAATATTTCACACAAAATTGAACATTCGTATAAAGTTTCTTCTCGTTAACTGTGGAAAGCTCCGCAAATTGTAAGTTCATTTCTTATTTGAACTTGGTCATTAACAAACCGCGAATAAATTTGCTGTCTTTGTTTCACTTAAATTGCAGTTGCATTCTGTTTTTATTTATGGATTCACGTTTCGGTGTAGTTTAAGATTTACTAATGGTTGTTATTTTACTTTTAATTGTTTCACAAGAATTATTTATGTATGATGTTTTTTTGACGTGACAACGTCTTATAAATTGGCTTGCCGGGTGACACTTCAAGAAACTGCGTTACGCTCCGCTCACGTTATGCGCTCACAATGAGAGCGAGTGAGAGGCACGCGTCCCTTCCACTCGGGCATGGTTAGCCCGCCTAAGAGCGAGAGAGACAGACATAAAAAGTGAAAGGCACGCGTCCCTTCCACTCGACGAATGAATATTCACATTAAAATTATTTTACCACTCAAAGTCGTTGTCACGTAAAACTTTCGCCCGTATACCGACTTTACAGGCAACCAATTTTTTTATTTATTTTATAATAGACGGATATTAAACTGAACTAATTTAAGTCATCATGGTGTCAATCCAATCAATTATAACTGTGTATTTTTTATAATCTGTTGGTTGATGGCACTTGGTGGAACCTATTATTATACAGCATTGATAACACACTTGAACTTCTCCATGATTTTAATTGTTGTATCTGACCGTTTTCGCCTTGCGGCATTCTCAAAGGTTACAGATGCAATGTTATTTATATATATTATTGTACCGGTTAAGTACAATAATAAAAATCATGGAGAAGTACAAGTGTGTTATCAATAATGTAAAAAGAATGAAAAAAAGACCCCTTCTTTCTTACCTTAGTAAGTATAAAATAATTATTTAAATAGCGTACAAAATAACTAGATGCAATAAAGATTTACACATTATGCTTTCAAAAGTTACTTAAGAGATATACTATGTTGTAGGTGTTACTATAATATAACAGATTTCCTCAATGACAAATTTTGAAATATTACTATACATGACATCCCTAGACTATTATATTTTATTTTACTAATATTTTATTGACAATAAGAATTAATTGTTGTTCAATTGTTTTTAAATTTTGACATTTACTTTATGCATACGCTTTAATATCATGAATAATGATTTTTACATAATTAACTTTGGCATTTCGTATATTGATTAATTTATAACCTTAAATTTTGTAAGCTCATGTGAGCAAAACATGTTGATACAATTGTAACATTTGATGAAGATAACACAATATGCTTTTTCAAATAAAGAATTTGAAATTATCTGTCAATACAATGCAACAACAGTATCACAATAATTCACCTCACAACCCTATTCTGACATGTCGGTACGAATCATGGCAAATGTCAGTCTCTAATGTATTATACGCCAGAACGCAATTCAACTTTTATATTGAATTTTTAATAACGAAACTTGAAGAGCTCTCGCCGAGATCGCGAAATATCCGACTGAATATTTTAATTCTTTGATCGTGTTAAATGAGTTTTGTTACTGTTAAACAGTTAATATTTTTACAAAACTAAATTAAAGATTTAAAAGAACCCCTGACACAAAAATTACCTTTAAAAAGTAAAAAAATAAATAATTCATGCGTTGTCGTGTCGGGGGACCTTGGATCGTTTTAAAATATGTTGGAATGCACCACCAGTTAGAAGGAGAGATTATTTATTTTTACTTTTTGGAGGTAATTTTTGTGTCGGGTTTTTAAAATCTTTAATTAAATTTTTATTTTATACTTTTTAAATTGTTCTCCTTGTCAAGTCCTATCAATTAATACCTATGTTGACGGACTAGTATATTTAGAAGGTGAATTACCTTCTATTTGGTGGTGGCGGCCATTTTAGGTTTTTTAGGTCTGCCATCAAACCTCCATAACCCATTGGTGATATCGCAGCAATGAAGGTAAACCAATTGTTGAACTTTTTAGGACTCCAACTACCCGTAACGACTGCCATTGATGTAATGACAGATGGTGTGACAAATGACAACCGGCCCAACATGTAACGTATTATAATATTTGCACTGAGCGGGAATCGAATCTGCGTCCACGTAGCGGTTGGATTTACTACCACCTTGCCGTAAAGCATGTCTTAAAATATTAGTATTGTGATAAATTTAATACCGCTTGATAATATAGAACTGGAACATTGTCAAAAATAATGAATAAAACAATTTCTCTTCTTACCAGATAGGAAATATAATTGGACAGCCTTAAAGCCTCCGCGGTCTTATAACAATTCCCTTGTTTCTATTCAATTGTAAATAATACAGGGTAAGACGTAGACCTCACGGCACATTCTGAGTGTCAAACCGTTGCCTAACTACGCACGTTCGTATTAGCACACAGACGACAGACACATTTAAGTTGGTCTAGTTTTATGCCAACTCCCTCTCCAATGTTAACCAATTGTAATCTAACGCGTTGCCACGGTACGACTGCGTTTGAAAGTCGATGGCATTCAGAATAATCTTCCAATTTAGTATTCCAGACGACCGTTCGACCTATATTGTAACTGTGTTGTTTTACACCTACTTCTTAACGTTGGTTCTACACTACAATAACATAATCCATATTAAACGTCTAAGTAGGTTTTTGGCAAAATGTTATTACGCTACTTAGGATACAATGTAGGCATTACGCTTTTCATGTATAGTAATGAGAACTTAACATAATATTCTGTTTTTAGGTAGAAAATATGGCCCATTTAGTAAAAAGATTTTGGTTATCATTGATGATATTAAAAAATGTAGCAATTTAGGAATGAGAATTTTTTGTTGAAAGTTAAACTGCTTTTTATGTAAAAGGGCTGTATGATCAATTTGAAATTTTTTTTACAAGAAAATAAATAAAAATTAGCGAAGCCAATTCTCCTGCATTTTGCTCTCCCCACCCGTGGCCCAACTGCTATGTCCACTTGACATTGCAGACAAAATAAGAACGAACGCTGTGCATATCTGTAATTGGGTTATGTACTAGATATAAGTCCATAAAACTTGTTATTTAAGTTTGAAATGTAATATACATAATCTGTTGATGTGCCTACTAAATAAATAAATAAATAAAATACAGGAGAGTCACCTTTGCTGATACGGCTATATTCTACGGCGACCACCTGGCTACGTGGGTAACAAAAATGTCCATGCCGCCTCCGCCAGGCCCTGGTAGGAGGGGTCCACCGGGCCCAAGAAGCACTGGCTTAGAGTCGTGGAGGATGGCATGCGTGTCAATGGGTTTACCATCATGGATGGGCAAGACCGTGCGAAGTGGAAGAGAAAAAGTCGGAAAGCGGATCTCGGACTCCGAGGTGAAAATTTATTAATAAAGAGAGGAGAATTCTCCCCTCACCCACGGTTTAATAATTCCAACGATAACAATAGCAAATTCTAAATAATTATCATAGAAAGGAAGGTGAAACCGTACTTCTCGAATCAAGTAAAAAGACTTCTTACAATCTGTTGAATAATGTATGGAACATCGATTCATTTGCATTGTGTTCCAAAAAGGCACTATTTCCACGCTTCAGTTTTTTAGCACTCGATTTAAATAAATTTATTGCTTCGTAGTGTACTTGTAGTGTGTTATTATCCAAATAATGGAATACATACATTGTAATAGACAATAATAGCATCAACAAACCACTTTAGACCTGTGCTATTTCGAGTTGTTGTATACGAATTTACTATACTATCTTACAAATAAAGAATAAAAAATTATATAAAAAAAAACAAATCTCCATCCATCTATTTACATTATAACTAGTTAAAAAATACAATCTATACAAGTATATCATTGTAAAACGTTTATATATTTGTCCGCGATGTATGCAAAAACTACTGAACGGATTTCGTTGCGGTTTTTTTGTTTGAAGGGGTTTGGTTAAACTTAAAATCTTACGTTTGTTTGATTGCAATCGGTTAAGTAGAGCCAGAGTTATGATTAGTAATATAGAATATAAGTTGCACAGATGGCGCCTAGATTGCGATAACCGACAGCTACACGGGCGGAGTCGCGGACATAGGTTAGTTATATATAATTTATTTGCCTTTTTATGGTAACGATTGCTATCTTACCTGCTAATTCAAGGACAAAAGATTACGTCAAGGTACTGCTTACAGGTAAGGTTAAATTGGTAAGATAAAACCAATAATTTTTCCAAAAAAAGCACATTATTCTTTTGTAAGTTTATTTTTTTGGGTCCTCAATCTAAAGTAGCATATACTTACAATAGTTCGAACCGCACAGCTTCAAATCTTAGCAAGCGATATCACCCTGTCCTAATTCTGTCGACATCTCAGGGTGGGCTAGATAAGGCGTTATCGGCGACCTACATTGTGCCAGTATATCTTGAACACGACTAGATCGATTAATATTATCCCTTCAGTTCTGTTTGTAGGCCATGCACGGAGAGAACTAAATTATTCCTTGATAGCAATGACTTCTATATACACTACTATACTCCATTTGTTTAGGTACTTAAATAAAGGTTAACAATCTTGTGGCAACTTTTTATAAAAACACATGTTAAACAAATAAACTAGTCTAACTAACTGACTAATTAGTGGTTTGATACAGGTTTTTAGTCTTCAAAATACGTTAGTAAGCAGAAAAGTAATTTTATACTTAGTTTTTAAACAAAGCATATTAAAAAGACACGCTAAGATTGTTTATGTTTGTTGTAAGTACCTAGGACTATAGAATGACTGTTTTCTACCATTTAGATGGCAGACAAGCTTCGGTAGCTTAGTGGTTAAGAGGTCAGCCTTACAATCGAAAGGTCTTGGGTTCGAGTCCTGACCTACACTATCGACGTAAACTCATTGCTAGCACAAGCCAAAGAGCTTAATTGGAGGGGTTAGAGCGAATATTAGTAATTTCAGTTTTTAATATTAAAAAAAAATGATGGAAATAGAAAAGAAAACAAATTTGACACCCTTTTTCATAAAGTACTTACAAATAGGCACAAGTGGTAGGTAGACCCAAAATGTACTCAAAATGCACTCTATATATACGCTGAGGATAGCCCGGGGTGCAACGGTAGTAGACAAGCTTCAATCTGCGTCAGGTCCTCGTTTCTCTCGTGACTTAGGTCCAAAATCCGTGCCGATAGGTATAGTAACTTTATTTAATTGCCGCGCAAAAGGAATCAAATAAAACGTACAAATTGTGTATAAAACAGTTGGTTAAATACAATTGTATATTGTCACCAATGAAATATAACTCAGATATCTTCCAATTACATTTTATTTTTAAAAACGAAAGCACTCAAGGCTGTTTTATCTTCAATTGAGAATCTAAGACTCCTTCGCTGTACAATTAAAGAACCTCACAGGGTAGAAAGAGTAAGAAAGATGTGGTATCTTTGTATCGGAAAGAGACAGAGTTTTGCCTGAGGCGGACGACTTAGTGATACCGCGTTGGTGTGCTTAGAAACAATTTGTGGAATAGAAATTGACAAATAGGAGTAATTGAATCTATTTAGCGAAGAGAGGGAGAGAGAAATGGGAGTATATTTTACGCGGAGACTCTTCCGAGATGACTAATGTTCGCGCTGTTTACACTGTTATGTGTGCATATGTGCGAATACTCTTGCCCAGAATTGGTAGGTGCACAGACAATTCTTCAAATGTAATATTCCGTCCCATAAAACGTTTATATGTCATAACGGATATATGTCATGCCTAAAGCTGTCCAACTGGGGAAGTACCTCCGCCCTACAGAAGACCGCGGTCATAATAACCATCGTGTTGTGTTCCCGCCGGTAAGTAGGGTAGCCAGAGCTCACTATACCCCTCCTTCCCCTCCCCTACCTAGCCTCCCCACCCCTTCCCAACTCTCCCCCTTTCCCTTCAGGGTGGGCAGCGCGTGTGTGACACCCGTAGTGTTGCACACGTTCATAGGCCAAGGTGGCCGCTTTCCATCAGGTGGGCCGTGTGCTTGTCTGCCATCTACGTAGATTAAAAAAAAAAACAATGTTTATCAACTTTAACTTCGTCTTAAGATGACTTCTGCAGCAGAACCGCCACAATTTCGCCAACGTCCAGGAAATGGTAAATGTAACATAAAATTTATTAATGGCGAGTCGCCAACCAAAAACTTCACATTCGATTTTCAAAAAAATCTACCAGAGCCACGTTAGCCACGCCAGTAAATTTGTTTTCGTGTGTCCGCCCCCCACGTGATCAGGTAGTCGATCAGGACGTATGGTTGGATTTTAAAAAGAAGACCTAAAATCACTTGAATAAATAATATTGCGTACACTGATGACAAATTCAATCTTGCAATATCTCTACGACACCCTTGGGTATATACCCAGTAGCGATGGGATGATTTATGACGAGAGGGCGTGTTCGTAACCACGGAAAAGAAATACCAGTGTTTTTCTGTTCCGGTTTCGTAACCGATCGTAATACAATATGAGTGCAAGCATTTTTTTGATTTTTTCTGCTTTCACCCATTTCCGTACTTAGTAATCGGCAACATCTTATATATATTTGCTAATTACCTTAACAGTAACCGCTTACCAACAGATGGGACGTATGCTTGATTACTCTCACAATTGCATGAAAATGACGAGTTATACCTATACCTAATTTAAATTACAACAATTATACTAATACTACATTATTAATGCAACAATTATACTAATTCTACATTAATTACAACAATTATATTAACTACTACTAATACTACATTACTATAACAATATACCTACTAACTACCACTATTACAACCTCGTACCATTTGTGTCATCAAACCGCAAGCCGCAACTAATTGGCCAAGTTGGAGTTGCACGCTACTTGCGGTTGTAGCGGACTGTACCCTAGATGGGCTGTGTTGTTGTTGTATCACTTTAAAGCGCTTTAATACATAACGACTATGTATGGTCGTTGGTATACACGGATGTTTAATAGACGTTTCAAAAAAAACATTGGGCACAGTTTTGATAGCAAAATCGTCTGGAAGTTTTAATGGCCGAAAAATATTTTCTTTTTCTCTGAACCTTTTCCCAAGTTTTCTCAGTTGGGGTTAGCTTTCCAGTTCAACTGTGATGCAGCTGAAATTTGATGTTTTCCGTGAAGCGACTGCCATCTGCATCTGACCTCCACAACCAATGGTCCAACGAAGTTCCAAGTAAGACTGGTTGGACTTTTGAGGGCATCAACTACCCGTAACGACTGCCATAGATGTTTGTATGGCAACCGGGACCGACGACTTAACGTGCTCTCCGAGGGACGACCAGACCAGTGCAAGTTTTTGCACTGAGCGGGGATCGAACCCGCGCCCCGTGCATAGCAGTCGCGTTGCACTACCGCCACGCCACGAAGGCTGTGAACAAAAGAATGTTTGGGACGTGTACCTAATATTTTTTTGCGCTAAATTAAAGCTTTCGAAAAGTCAAACAGTCCCGACTGCCTTAAAAGTCACGAATGGAATGAAATTGAATCGGAATGAATGAGTATTATTGTTCCTGACATATCTTTATCCCTAAGGAGTTTCTGCTGACCCTACTCAGGAGCGAAAACACAATATTATGCAAATGGTATTTAACGGCGGTTTTCTGTAGAGTGGCGGTAATTCCCCAGTCGGACGATTCGAAATTGGAGCGCGACATCTCGTTATAGCATCATATACATATTATTATGCTGCCTGTACTGGTAAGGCTAAGTTCCACTTGTGCGATTGCCTTGCGCTATCGCATCGGAGCTGGATCAACCTTATTGTGATTGGTATATACAGGGTAAATTTTTAAAGGGAGTTGGAAGGCCAGTTAAAGCCATTAAATCAATTATTAAAAATTATTTAGGCAGTTGGGTCAAGGGCTTGATGCAGAAGGCAGTACTCCTCGACAGGGCACGTATTGTGAGGAGGTTCCTTTCTCTGGAGTCCTAACCACACCGGTACCCGACACTCTGTTTTTTTTTTATTTTTATATGTGTAATAATTTGTAATAATAATTATAAATGTAAACAAAATATGAAAATAATTGGAATAAAGAGAAATAATTATAGTAATTCTTTATTGTTCACCAAGGATATTGATATGAATTATAGGTAAATACTTTATGTGGTAGAAAATTGGCGGCCTTACACGCTATACACATAACACATAATTGATAACAAAGTGATAATTACAAAATATATGTACAATTTAATCGATCGCTTGACAATTTGAGAGAAGGAGAGGGCTATTTCCAGTCGTGGAAAATTACGGCTTGTTTGAATAAATTATATGAAGGTACCTACGTACAGACAACAACAAAAGTTACTCGATATTAAAATATTCACAAACCATTTTTACCTTGGAATACTTATAGAATATCTGATGACTTCCGTGGCGTAGCGTTAATGCGTCAATGGTCGTGGGTTCGATTATTCCTGCTCAGTAGAACTATTTTTATGCAAGATCATGTATGTATATTTATTTTGCTATATATATGTATTTCTATTGTTATTCTATTATATATTGAAGCCGCGGTAGCCTAGTGGTATGGGTAATGGACTGCTGAGACGAGGTCTCGAGTTCGATCCCAGGTTTACCATGGCACACACCAATGACTTTTCGATGCTTTTCGAAGTTATGTGTGTATTTATCGCAGGTTTATAAGTGCCTCGGAGAGCACGTTAAGCCGTCGGTCCCGGTTGCCATACAAGCATCTATGGCAGTCGTTACGGGTAGTTGGAGCCCTCAAAAGTCCAACCAGCCTAACTTGGAACTGCGATATCGCCATTGGTCATTAGACCATTGGTTGTGGAGGTCAGATGGCAGTCGCTTCACGGAAAATATCGAAGTTCAGCCGCATCACAGTTAGACTGGAAAGCCGACCCCAACTGAGTTGGGAAAAAGGTTCAGGGAATGATGATGATGTATTTCTATTGTATGTATGTAACCAACAATCTAAGCTATGCTAAGCTATGCCATGCTTACTATGAGTCTAACTAATGTTATGTAGTATCAATTGAATATTTCATAATATTCTTATCATTTATAGAGGACAAAGTAATTTTTTTTTCTAGTTAGTGACCGCAACTTTGTCCGCATGGTATTTAGCCCGCAGTGATGCAACATCTCTACGCATCTGCAAAGGCTCGAGGGTATTTGTGACCTCAGGGCTCCCAATAATGCGGATCGCGCGGCGCTGCAAGCTGTCGAGAGCATCTAATAAGTACTTTGCGGAGCCATCCCAGAGATGCGAGCAGTATTCCAGTCTCTTGAGAGAAGGTCACCATTGCAAACACGTACAGTGCTACAATGGTGGTGCTCAGCTTGACGACCTCATCAGATGCTTTTTCACGCCCCGCTTAAAGATATAAGCCCATCGATAAAATAAAACTCTTAAGCTAAGTTATCGTCGACTGTACCTAGCTGTGTATGGGGTTGGAAGCCGAGGCAAGCGATCGCTCGCTAGAAATGCTGGCAATAACCAACGTAAAATGAATAATGAGAAAAATTGTGGCTACAATAATGCATTAATGAAAGTAGGCAATATATTGCAGAATATTGCCGTGTCGATTTATTAGTTACTAGCATTATGCAGCTTGCGCCTGTGCAGATATCGGTTATTGCAATTAAACATTGAGTACTGAAAGCCCGCGGCTGTCACTGACTTAAGTTATTTCATAACTGCTGAAATTTTCGCCCTACCCTCCGTCCTACATGAGCTATCACTACATAGTATAAAATAAAGTTGCGTTGTCTGTCCCTATGTCCCTTTGTATGCTTAAATCTTCAAAACTAGACAACGCATTTTGATACGGTTTGTTTTTATAGATAGAATGGTTAAAGAGGAAGGTTTATATGTATATAACATCATGCTACAACCAACAGGTGCAGAGCAGGAATGAAAAATGTTGCAAAAATGGGATGACGCCGACGAAGTTGCGCGGGTCAGCTAGTAACTTTATAAATCTGAAAATTACTTGAGGTTAGGTTTACCCACTGAGAACAGGGTTTACTGGTAAGTATTTTCAATTGATTCTAAAATATAAAGTTAAATTCTTCTGGTGGATATAACATTTTGTTTCGTAAAATTAAATAATATCATTTAAATAGATTACAAAATGGTGTGGTCGAGACGACAATTAGTCTTGATAACTGCCACCGGCCAGACGCTCACACCTCTTTTGTTTTAAAATCAAGCATTATTTTAACAACATAACATAAACCCACGCCTATATCACCGAAGCGGTAGGCAGAAGTGCTAGCACCCACATTTCGCCAGTTACAATGTACTACTTTTTTGTTATATTATGCTAAATAAATATGTAATTGAAGTACGCATATGTTATGCAAAATCGAATTTCTGTTTAGGTACCAATGTATTAGGTGGCGAGCTTATTGCCATTAACCAGGCACTTATAAACCTGCGATGAATAGACACATAACTTCGAAAAGCATCGAAAAGTCATTGGTGTGTGCCATGGTAGAGCCTGGGATCGAACCCGATCGACCTCGTCTCAGCAGTCCATTACCCATACCACTAGGCTACCGCGGTTTTATACAAAGAATAGTGGCAATATGAAAAGCTCAGGCATCGATAAGGTATCTCCGAGATGTATTGTGGTCTACGCGTGCCATTGTGTAAACTACAATGAACAGTTCTAATGAAATATTTTGGTGAGGCTGAGATAGTTCTGATGACGTTAGTACGTATTGTTAGATGTTCATCATCATCATCATCCTTGCGTTAGCCCCGGTCGCATCCACACGGATACCCCCGCCAGAGCCGGTTGGGAAGGCTATGTCAGACTCGGACCGACTAAAACGCACGCCGTCTTTGGGTCCTTCGTTGCTGGAGGTGAGATAGTAACCAACATATCCCTCGCACCTCGACAGACCCTGGGGCTTCCCTTTCGAGTTAACCCCCTTCAGGTGTAGGGACAACGGGGTCCCAGTTTAGCCCCCGAATGTAGGGAGGTGCACTTACGGAGGACAGAGGTCATTCTGCGACCTCCGATGCCCGAGTCTCCTCCGCTTCGGAGTACAGGGTCCACATTTTTGAGTCTAACGGCGCGTATTTGGCTTCTTCGATATTTTCCGTGAAGCGACTGCCATTTGATCTCTACAACCCGATGACGATATCAAAGTATTGCACTTAGACTAGCCGTCAAGCTAAGCGCCACCATTGTAGCACTAAACGTGTTTGCAATGGTGACCCTCTTTCATGGGACTTTGCCTTCAGCTCAACAAGCTCAACAGCTAGATATCAAAAAAAAAAAAAAAAAAGACCAGTTGTTAGATTTGTGAAGGGAATAGATGCATCAATAACGAATTTTCGGTTTATTTTCTAGTCGTTCCATACAGTTAATGGCCATTTCAATGGCTCCATTCAAGATTACAGTTTTTCTTAATTACGAGGATTTTGAAAGCCTTCTTAATTATTTTCAACGACATAAATAACAGTGTATTGCTACTAATACATTAAGTTAAGACTAATTAGGCGTAAATTTCTACAAAACGGTGCAATCAATTAAGTAAATCTTTTGAAGTAACTTTGCTGCAAAGTCTTTGCACAATAGACATGAATGGAATGGCCGCAAAATAGTTGATAGGAAAATAGCTTTTCTTAAAAGTGTTTATGAAGTCATTTGGAGCGTTTTTTCTCTCAAATGTGGAAGTCGCTTACAACATTTTGACTGTCAGCCTTTGATATGAACCATACACATTTTTATAAACCTATCAACTTGTCAGATATAGCCAACTGTCATAAAAAGTGCATATTTAAAAGTAGCGCGGTAGTGAGGAGACGCTAGCAATAATAATGCATACACAAAATGTAATATCCGGCTTTGTGAGCTATTAAAAAAACATATTTATAATAAATAAGGTTATCAACTACTCAACCAACGCGTGGGTAAAATCAAATATAATCTTCAACATTGATTGCCCACGCATTGAGTGAAGAACTCGATCGTGCCCTTTGGGTATTATTTATATAAGCTGTTCGCACTTACGTATATTATGTAGTAAACTATTTTTTTATACAACTTAGGTCGCAGACAAGCACGCGGCCCACCTAATGGTAAGTGGTTACCGTGGCCTATGGGCGAGTGTAACACCAGAGGAATAACACTCGTGCCGCAACCCCTGTAAGAACAGAGACATTCTGTGTCGTCAGCGCAAAAGATGTAGGATAAACCTTTGGTTTTCCCATTCTCTCTAGTGAGCTCTGGCTACCCTACTCACCACCGAAAACACAACACAAGGTTATTAAACGGCGATATTCTGTAGGATGGAGGAACTTTGATCTACACATACCTATATAATTAGTATGTATATGTCGCAGCCAACTGGTTAAAATAGCCGTTTAATCAAATAACTAGCCCTTTGACTGAACAACGCCATTCAACCAAAAATCTAGCTTTTTATTTGAATATTTGAGTCACTCGAAACGCGGTAGCCTAGTGGTATGGGTAATGGACTGCTGAGTCTTCGTGGGTCTCGGGTTCGAGCCCAGGTTTTACCAGGGCACATACCAATGATTTTTCGATGCTTTTCGAAGTTATGTGTGTATTTATAGCAGGCTCATAAGTGCCCGGTTAATGGCATTAGATTCTCGCCACCGATTACATTGGGACCTAAACATAAACCGGCGAAATGTGGGTGCTAGCACCTCTGCCTACCCCTTCGGGGTTATAGGCGTGAGTTTATGTTATGTTATATGTCAACATTCAACACTATGGCTAATTCAAAGCCGCCGTCTAATTTTAATTAGTTCAGCGTTCACTACCGCGGCGCAAGGTGCGTTTTGTTTTCAATATGGCACGAATCTTAATTGGCCACACTTAGACTGGACCGATCTCCTGTTATTATTTTTTTTCTCAATAAAATTATCCAACACAGGCATTGCCGCAGCCAGCAGCTAGTCGCGGGCCTGGGGGTGACGGGTGGAGCCGCCTGTCACCCTAGCAGAAGCAGGCCACGGCGATGGCACATAATGCCACACCATACCCAGGGGCTAGATGGGGACGCCATGGTCCCTACTTTTAGGGAAGAGGGTCATCTCAACAGAGATGTCCCCGGGTCTGCCGGGGTGCGAGAGATATGTCTTGTATAATCTCACCTCCGGCAATCGAGGACCCATGGACGGCGTGCGTTTTGGTCGGTTCGAGTCCGACATAATCACCTCCATCGGTTTTGGTGGGGGTGGTATCCGTGGGGATTTTGCGCACGATAAAAAAAAAAAAAAAAAAAAAAACCAGCAGCTAGTCATTAATTTCTACGTAAAAGATAAAAGACAATAGGGGACTTTTGTCTTTGTATAAAAGTGTCCAAGATCAATACAATACAATTAGATCGGTGCTATTGTATAAAAAACCCCCCACGTCACAGGAAGCGCCTATATTTTATTTGAATAAGAAAGAGGCAAAGGGATACAACAGCCCGCCATCTGCTTCTGCCCTTATTTATTTCACAAGTATCTACTTCTATTTATAAACCTTTCAAGCTTGATAGTGAAAAAACCGATGAATTGAAATTTAAATAATATTATAACCTGTTGTAGGACTTTGTGAAATGAAAATGGCGGGTCAACATACATCAGGATAAGTAACTAGCTGACCCGCGCGACTTTGTCTGCGTCACCCCGTTCTTGCAACATTTTTCATTCCTGCTCCGCACCTGTTAGTCGTAGCATGATGTTATATACATATAAACCTTCCTCTTTAACCATTCTATCTATTGAAACAAACCGCATCAAAATCTGTTGCGTAGTTCTGAAGATTTAAGCCCGCTGAGTTTCTTGCCAGAGTCTTCGCAGGTCGGGGCCGTGTTTCGAACCAGTCCAGTGTCCATTTGCGTTTACGTTTTGTAAGTTCTGTTTAAAGGTGATGATTTTTATTTTGATTTTGGACTTAAAAATTTCAAAAGCCCGACTACTGTAGAAAAAAGCGAAACAAGTTTGATAGCGGCGATACCATCATTCTGTGTTATGATTTACAGGTTGTAGGGCGTTTAAAGAAATGGAACATTACTCTCCTTTCTTCGGCAGTCGGGTAAGAATCAAACAATCACTAAGGCAATCATTGTTACGTTAAAACATTGAAATACCGAAACATCCCAACTACACATCGCGATTACTTTCTCCAAAGAAAAAGCTGATTGTAAATTTATTTTCTTACTGATTTAAATCGCTTTTAAAGCTTTCCACGTACTCTTTGGTTAGACTCCGTCAATTCATTAGACTCAAAGGCTGGTAAAGCATCCCTTGGAGACCTGTACTAGAGCCTCAACAATTTATCGGGAGCTTTTGCGAAACGTTTGATTGTATCTCTTTGTCTTTTAAAGAGACAATAGGTAACTATTAGAGTGTCTTTCACAATTAGATCTGTATAGGTGCACTCAAGTTATACTTATAGGACCAAAGTGTGCGAGTGACATACTACGTATCATAATAATAATATAGGTACGTATAATAATATAATAATAATATTAGATAGAGATATGCATCGCAATGTAGTCAACGTAGATACTGGGCTCACCCCGCTCGGCTTGGCCAAGCTGAATGGCGCAGGCCTATAGTAGTTGGTGCTGACGACCGCAGTGAGATATGGCAGAGCAAGGAGTTACATGGTAGGTTTTATCGGGCCCTCCACAGGCCCAAAGTAAGACTGGCATCCGTATCCCGGCTACGTTTCAGTGACCTTTTTGGGGAAACTGAAGGTTTTGTCTGTGCAAATGCAGACGAAGTTATCAAGACGAATAATTACCGGAAGTATATCATGAGGGATGGCACAGTCGAAATATGTCGAGCGTGCCACCAACCCGGTGAATCCCTCAGGCATATTACTTCCGGTTGTTCTCGTCTTGCTAACGGTGAGTACTTGCACAGACATAATCAAGTAGCCAGGATAATCCACCAACGGCTTGCTCTGAAATATAACCTTGTGGAAGTTGAGGTACCGTACTATAGATATGTTCCTGAGCCAGTTCTGGAAAATAGTCATATCACATTGTACTGGGATCGATCTATCATCACTGATAGGACTGTTGTAGCCAACAAGCCTGACATTGTGGTGATAGACCGATCCGAGCGCCGAGCATTGATTGTTGATGTTACCATTCCTCATGACGAGAATCTCGTGAAAGCTGAGAAAGATAAACAGGTTAAGTACTTGGACTTGGCTCGCGAGATTGTCGACATGTGGAGTGTTGACTCAGCAATCATTGTGCCGATAGTCGTGTCAGTCAATGGACTGATGGCGAAGAGCCTCGATCTACACCTAAAGAGGCTCGGGTTAGACGGTTGGGTCAAGGGCCAGATGCAGAAGGCTGTGCTACTAGATACGGCGCGCATCGTGAGGAGGTTCCTTTCTCTGGAGCCCTAACCACCGGTAGCTTGATCCCTGTATCCGATACCGGTGGCACTCTGTTTTTTTATATTTTTAAATGTGTATATTGTTTTTATTGTTGTATGATATTTATATTTAAAAATGTAAAAAAATATGAAAAAAACTCGATTAAAGTGATATAATAATAATAGTAATATACGTATCTTTACATAAAACCTAGGCATGAGAAAGTGACAGAATATACTAACTGTGAAACGTTTTTTTATAAAAAGCCTATGTCCGCGGTTCTGCCCGCGTGGCTGTCGATTATCGCGACCTAAGCGCCATCTGTGCAATTTGAATTCTATGTTACCAATCATAACTCTGGTTCTACCTAACCGATTGCAATCAAACAAACATAAGATTTTTAGTTGGATTAAACTCCTTTAAGCAAAAAAAAACGCATCTTCGCAAGAGATGGGATTTCACTATGCTGGGAACTGCTACAAATATTTTTTAAACAAAATATTATGAAAGTAAACAATGATTCACGATATATCTATTGGTATGTTGGTCCACGAACAGTCCTCCAAATTCCAAATTCTCCCTGCAAATGAACGTTAAATACCGACTGATGAAACGCAAACAGTAGTTTGTTAAATACACTAATCATTAAAACATGGTCGTCGCTTCGCATTTCGAATGACAATTAACTTATCACATGACCTGAATCCTTAAAAGTGAACAACGTCTAAATTACTCTTCTGACATACAGATGAAGCTGATAGCAAGCTTTTTTTATGCTTAGGTCGTAGCAGCACCACGCCTGATGGTAAGCAGAAGCGCGGTCCAGAACATGGTGGCCGCCGTTACAGTTGCTGTCCCTGCAACGGCGGTCCCCACCCTGACGGCCTCGACAGTTATTTTTTCACGCCCCGCTTGAAGGACCCGAGACTGTAAGATGAAGGAAACACGTGTACTGGCAGCCTAGAGCATTCCAGGACTTAATAGTGCGACGTAGAAAAGAGTCGCTGAACCGCTTGGTTCTTAATGGAATTGTTTGTACCGTAGTGGGTGACATCTAAGTCCTGCGCGCGTTGTCCTGTGTAGGAAAAGAGAGGGTAGGACCTGTTGGAAGTGCTCATCAGAACACTCACCATGGTATAGCTGGTAGAGTATTGCTAATGAGGCTACTTCTCTATCTTTAGCCAGACAGCAAAGCTGCAAATATACTATAGCAGTAAAATTGCGACTCGTGCAAAAAAAAATATGTAGTCCGCCATTTTGTGGCAATGGCCATCCTGGATCCACTTTCATCAAACCTAGCTAAAAACACTTCCTACTAATTCAGCTTTCAAACAAGAAAAACCTCGATGTGATTTTTCTTGTAGGAAGCTGAATTAGTTCATCGGTTCATCCGTTCGGGAGCTACGATGCCACACACACACGCACGCAAGCACGCACGCACAGACACGTGTAACTCATAACACCCTGTCGTTTTTACGTCGCTGGTTAAAAAAGAAAGAATTGACTGAAGTTGTAAACAAAGTTGAATTACTTATAAGGCTGTGTGTTCTGTGGTGTTCTAGTTAAACATTATTGTAAGACATTCGGTTCTTCGGTAATAGAAACCCCATTTTGTCCTCAATACTTGGGCTCTTAAACATTTACAAGTTAAATTCTAATACAATCAGTAAAGTGGTTGGTCGAATCACATACTTTTCGGGTAAACTTCGGTTCCTTTATTAGTTGTAGCAACTCTGGCAATGATTTTAAGTGTTTCATATTCTACGGTTCACGTTAAAGTAGGTGTTATATGATGGAAATCCATTACAAGGAAATATATTGGGGGAGGAAGGGGAAGTATTCGCTCGGTAGCGCTTCTGACGATGCCTCGTGTAGAGGTGAAACACGTGTCGAAGTTTGTTTTTCGCACTTCTCTCGGGTAAGAAGTCTTTCCTTGCTTTGAAGGAAGCGGTTTAGTATTCCTTTTGAAGACAAATAGTGATATTTTGCTATTGCTATCGTAGGGATTGTTAAACCGTGGTTGAGGGATGGGGTCCCCTCCCTCCCTAATATAAGAGAGTAATATTTAGAGTTTAGTACCTGTGTCGGTTCCCGGTGAAGCAGAATAGGGCCACCCCATCCCTTCCCGTGGGTCCTGCAGAATTTAACTAAGATATCCTTTAAAAGCCATACCTACGACTTTTCTCCATCCGACTGTAAGCATTCGACAAAGTGCCAGCTTGTCGTCAATATGATCACCTCCTGTTACGTAGGTTCGATTCTATAGTTGGCAAAATGTCAGTGTTTAATACACTTCTGCCTACCCCTTTGAGAATTTTCATAGTATTGTATGTACATGTAGGATCACTTCAATAGTATCATTATCATCGGCAACTTGAAGTACGAGTTCCGGTTGCCTACTCCTTTTCGTATGAATTGTTTTATTTTATTTTTTATTTATTAGTCTTTATGCAAAAGTACATAGGCGGACTTTATGCCACAGGCATTCTCTACCAGTCAACCAAAGATGGGGCAGAGAACTACTCAGTTGGTGCATCTTTAAAAGCAATAAAAATGAAACAAAATCGGTGAGTATTTTCTCTGCCGCACCATTAAGTCCTGGAATTCCTTACCGGCGCACGTGTTTCCTTCTTCTTACAATCCTGGGTCCTTTAAGCGGGGCGTGAAAAAGCATCTGATGAGGCCGTCAAGCTGAGCATCACCATTGTAGTACTGAACGTGTTTGCAATGGTGACCCTCTTTCATGAGACTTTGCCTTCGGCTTAACATCAGGTGAAGTCAAATTGACGTGCCATAAATAAAAAAAACAAAGTATACAGAAAACTATGTGTGAAGTGGGTAGATAGTTTTATCGTGTATTTTAAGCTACGCACTTGAGTTTTATAACTAATTCGGAATTATTCCTCACTCGTAAAATGTACGTTCAACTTGTTTTCAGACGGGAAGATAGTTTCCAGCTGAACTATGTTACGACTCTTCACAGCTGATGGCTAACTTTATCGTAAATGGAAGTATAGCCTGCTATATACGCTTCTAATTTGTAAGAAGGAGCCCTAACTTTCTTAGTTTCATTGTTAATTTTCTAAAGTTATTAGAGTTATAGCTACCGGTATATTTTTTTATACCACTTAGGTGGCAGATAGGCACTCGGCCCACCTGATGTAAAGTGCCACCTCTGCCTACCCCTTCGGGGATTACGGGCGTGAGCATTTGTATGCATGTGTTATGTACCAAGATCGATGGTTTTCTTCTTTTTCAAATTCAACGTATTCGATTCCTGACTATGAATATGTTTAGTCGCTGTGTAACAAACTTAAAGATGCCTCGTGTAGAGGCAAAACACGTGGCGAGATTTGTAATTGGTACTAGCGGAATATTGCACATTACGAAACCGTATCTCCTCGGGTAAGTATTTGATTCCATGTGAAATGCGGCTATACAACTGCATGAGGCGTTCACTATTTTCTTTCGATATATCTTAAAATTAATATAAAAAAACAAATATGGACAATAAATCAAATAAAATGTTCGACTAATCGTCTATCCCCCTTTCATAATCGGAACCCTGGCATAGAATAGATAATAATAGTACTGACGTACAGTCACCTGCAATAATATTGTAACGGGAAGCGGGTTTCGGGATTGGAAGTAAACTAACTCGAGCGATTTTACACTTTATTCAAACCACCAACAGTCTTAAGCGTACACACAGTCTATTGTCTGAGGCACTCGTACACACTTAGAGGACTGCACTGCACCGCACTGTCTTCACGCACAGTCTCTAGAACGTCTACGTTCACTGAGCGTCTATAGTTCACAGCACATGCAGTTATTGCACATGCACCACTAGCACTTTCACTTGCACTTTATTAGCACTATTACTTGCACTTTTCACTTTATTTCTTCTTCTTCTTGTTTCCACTTCAATCACTGAGACTTAACTGCCCTTTTGGCGCTCCCGGTGCTGTTTATATACCATGCAGAATCTTCTGGAAATCCTAATTTCGTTAGTCTTTTCGATCGTCATTACGATCGTAATTTCGACTCTCTTTATTTACAATTATTCTAGTTCATTCCATTTGAGGAGTTCAATTTCAGAACTTGGGCTCATCTTCGAGAATATTCTATCACTTGCTAGTACTTTATAAATTTTAGGATTTAAATCAAGAATTCTCCACCTTACTTACCAAATAAATTTCTAGAAATATTAAAAATCACAAAAACCCATTTATGTACATGCGAGGCTCGAACCGTCAACTTCTTGCACAGCAGCCCATCGTTCTACGCATCGAGCCAGCGTGGTTGTTAAGTTTCTAGTCGAAATTATCAAATGCTTCTATCATTGACGGCTTACGTCATGAGTGGTGACATTCGTAACACTGCCCCCTCCTAAGACATGCTCGTCCCGAGCATCGTTAGAACCGTAGTAACGAGCCAGTCTGTCGACGTGAACCACTTTAGCGGAGCTTCTTGGCGTCTTTTGAATTCTATAAGTGACATCATTAATTCTTGTTATCACTTTGTAAGGTCCTTCCCAACTTGGCTGAAGTTTAGGTGATAATCCTTGCTTCCGTACCGGGTTATGAAGCCATACTGACGACCCTTCCTCAAAACACCTTAAATTGGCACTTCTGTCATATCGTGTTTTCATTCGTTCACTGGCTTGTAAATTTGCTTCTCTCATATATCTGTGAACTTTATCCATTTTTCTCCTTAACTCATCAGCGTAATCTGTTATTGAGTTAGGTGAATCGGGAGGGCACCCCGTGAGGAGTTCTGCCGGTAGCCGAAGTTCTCTGCCAAAATTTGCGTGAGCTGGAGTTATACAAGTGCTTTCATGAACCGCTGTACGATACGACAACAGAAATAGTGGAAGATACTCGTCCCAATTCCTCTGATGCGAATCGACTATCTTCGCTAAATGCTGCTCCAAAGTTCTATTAAAGCGTTCCACCATACCATCTGACTGCGGCCGATAAGGTGTCGTTCGCGTCTTATGAATTTTCAACATTTGGCAAACTTCTTGAAATACTTGCGATTCAAAGTTTCGTCCTTGATCACTGTGAATTTCAAGGGGTAATCCGAATCGACAAAAGACCTCGTTCACCAGTATAGTCGCAACCGTAAGAGCTTCTTGATTCGGTATTGCGAACACCTCCGGCCACTTAGTGAAGTAATCCATCACTACTAATATGTAACGATTGCCATTCATTGATATAGGAAAAGGTCCGGCAATGTCTAAAGCTATCCTTTCCCAGGGAGCTCCGACATTATACAATTGCATCCTAGCTCGACTTCGTGTTTGTGGACCTTTAACAGATGAGCATGGTACACATTTTCTACACCAATCTTGGACGTCTTCCTTACAGTGTAACCAATAAAAATGCTCTCGTATTTTTAATAAGGTTTTTCTAACTCCAAGATGTCCACCTGAAACTCCATCATGGAAAGCTCTAAGTATTTCCGTCACTTTTGCTTTTGGTACAATAATTTGTATATGTGTACCATTTCCAGACGCGCTCTCCCATTTTCGGCATAGTAAGCCATCACGAAGTATCAAACTATTCCATAAAGCCCAATAACTTTTAGTTGCAGAGCTCAAACCAGCAACTTCATTCCAAGCTGGACGAGGAGAGCAACTCGTTAACCATTCCAGAATCGGCTTTAAGTCGTTATCTTCTGCTTGTGAATTTCGCATGGCGTCATTATCCCAGCTTTCATTAAGAGAATCTGTTCTTATGACTCGTATAATTGTGTCTTCTTTTCCCTCTTGTCTTTCACAATGTTTACAGTCATCGGCACAAGGTCGGCGAGACAAAGCATCAGCATTTTTATGTGAGCTACCACTTCGATGTTCTATTTCAAAGTCGAACTCTTGTAATTGTTCGATCCACCGTGCGACTTGTCCTTCTGGATTTTTGAACTGTAGAAGCCACCTCAACGCCGAATGGTCCGTCCTAATAAGAAATTTGCGTCCTAGTAGGTATTTCTTGAAATGTTGTAACGTTTTTACTACGGCCAGAAGCTCCCTCCGCGTTACACAATAGTTTCGTTCAGGTTTTGATAGCGTTTTACTGAAGTAAGCTATAACAACCTCTTGATTTTCCTTCCTCTGTGACAGTGTTCCACCGATGCCTAGGTTACTGGCGTCCGTATCTACAACAAACTCGTTTCTTCCGTCAGGATAACCCAATATAGGTGCTTCACAAAGGCGTTCCTTTAGTTTTTCAAAAGCTTTCTCACATTCTTGGTCCCAAACGAAAGTTCGCTTCTCTTCTGTTAGTCTGTGTAGTGGCTTCGCGATATCGGAAAAGTTCTTCACAAAACGACGATAATAAGAGCAGAGCCCCATAAAGGCTCGCACCTGTGTTTTGTCCTTCGGCGCCGGCCACTCTTTTACGGCAGAGACTTTGGCGGGGTCTGTTTCTACTCCATTTTCAGAGATGACGTGTCCCAAATAATTGACTTGTCTCTTGAAAAAGCTGCATTTCTGTAAATTCAGTTTTAAGCCTGCTCCCTTAATTTTGCTGAGCACGCTTTCCAACTTCTTAAGATGATCATCGAAATCTCGCCCCACTATGATAACATCATCAAGATACACCAGACACGCCTCTCCTATTAATCCCGCAAGAACTCGCTCCATCAACCTTTCGAAGGTCGCAGGTGCGTTGCACAAACCAAAGGCCATAACCTTGAACTGCCAGAGTCCTTTCCCAGTAGAGAATGCAGTCTTCTCTTTATCCTTGGAATCCATTTCCACCTGCCAGTATCCACTTTTCAGGTCCAATGTAGAAAACCATTTCATTCCACTCAGGGTGTCTAGCGTGTCGTCTATTCTTGGTAACGGATAACAGTCCTTCTTCGTAATATCATTCAGTCGGCGATAATCAATGCAAAACCTGGTTGTACCGTCCTTTTTCTTAACTAAGACAACTGGAGAACACCAAGGGCTAGAAGAAGGTTCTATTACTCCATTTTCTTCCATTTCTTTTATCAGACCTTGAACTTCTTCTTCTTTGGCGAACGGTATTCGTCGAGGGCGTTGGCGGATTGGTTGTGCATCTCCAGTATTTATTTGGTGTTTTACTAACCCAGTCTTTCCGATGTCTTTGTCGCCCTCAGAGAAAATGTCACTGAAATGTCTCAACAAATTCTTTGCCTTGACTAACTGTATAGCACTCATATCCTCCTTACAGTCCACAAAGATTTTACCGAGATCTATTTTTCCTTCAGAGACCTTCGTCTTCTCTTGGCAACTTCTTAACCACTCTATTTCTTCACCTACTCCAATAAGTGTACCTCTTTTTAAGATCTGCATATCACTGCTCAAATTAAGCACTGGTACCAACATGTTTTTAGACATCCCGACTACCGTTCTAGCTGGTATCCATGAGTTATCTCCTTCTATCTTTTCAATAACTAAACAACGTCGGCTACTTTTTCGTGGATCTTTTTTCATTGTAACTGGTACAAGTGTCTGAGTTCTTGGTGACAGTTCGGTATCTCGAAGGCAGTAGATTTTACCTCCAACACCTCCCTTCATAGGCACCTCTGTTGTTCCACATTTAATGACTCCGTTTACGATATCAATTTTGCACTGATGATTTTTCATAAAGTCCAATCCGATTATGCAGTCATCTATTATATCAGCTACTACAACTTCTTGCCAAAAGAGTTTATCGCCCATCTTAATTGCCACTACCCGTTCTCCTTTAACAGGTATACGTTGTCCTGTGGCTGTAGTTAAATGTATAGTTTCTGTCTGGTTCTTCATCTTTCCACAGTCTTTCAAAATTCGTAGCCCAACTACCGTACGCGATGCTCCAGTATCCAAAGTTAATTGACATGCAATTCCGTTTATTCTTCCACTGACAGTTAGACTATTTCCATCCGTGCTTTGATAAATCTTAACTTTTGGGGCTTCACGACTACCGGCCAACGTCCACCCCTTAAACTTGGCCGGAATTAGTTTTCCGCCGTCTCCGACGCTTGTATTCCTGCGTCGGTCCTCAACGTCGTACGGTTCCGGCAAGCATTCCTGAGATGACCTCTTTCCCCACATTGATAACAGCGGGGAGCGAAGTTCCTCCGTCCATTTTCTTGCTCGGATGTCACTACTCTTCGCAGGCGTCCACTCCCATTTTCACCACGGACGGCTTCTACTTCAAGTGCGTGTGCCACAGCTTCTTTGACTTCCGGATGATGGGCCAAACGTACTGCGGCTCTTACTTCCTTATCACGTATTCCATCGACGAAGGTTTGTAGCAGCATCCTCTCAATGAACGTCGCAGGAGAGGACTGATATGCCTTCCTCACAAGCTTCTCTACTTCTAAAGCCCATTGTTGCAATGTCTCTGTAGGCTTTTGTACCCTGTCCCGAAGCTGTGCTCGGAATACATGTTCTAGATGTGCATCGCCGTACCTTGACTCTAAGGCGTCAAGGAGCTCTTGATAAGAAGCCTCAGTATCTATGGCCTCTAACACCGTTGCTGCTTGGTCTCTCAGGGCTAAGGTGAGTCCAGTCCTCGCTTGTTCTTCACTCCAGCCGTTTAGCTGTACTACAGCTTGAAACTGTCGCTTATATGCATTCCAGGACGATGTTCCGTCGTATGGAGGCACCTTGAAGCTTCCTCCTGAAGAGACTACGGCAACCGGCGCTGTTGTACCTGAAGCCTTGATTTTTCGTAGATCGCCCTCAACTGTTGAGATGCGCGCTTGATGGTCCGCCAGCATGTTTTCATGACTTTCTACCGTTTTCTGCACCTCCTCTACTTTCTTAATGGTCTCCGTGACTACTGAGAGTACTCGGTCTCCCATCGCTTGTAGTTGCTCCTCCTGGCGGCGCGCTTGCTCCTCCTGGCGGAGTGCTTGCTCCTCCTGGCGGCGCGCTTGCTCCTCCTGCATGGCGCGCAGTTGCTCCTCCTGGCGGCGCGCCTGCTCCTCCTGGCGGCGCGCTTGCTCCTCCTGGCGGCGCGCCTGCTCCTCCTGGCGGCGTGCTTGCTCCTCCTGGAGGCGCGTTTGCTCCTCCTGGCGGCGTGCTTGTTCCTCCTGAATAGCGCGAAGTTGCTCCTCCTGGCGGCGCGCTTGCTCCTCCTGCATTGCGCGCAGTTGTTGGAAGAGTACGCTAATGTCCATCGGCGAAGGTGCACTTAGAGGTTCCTGAGTAGCTGAACCATGTGCGGGGACAGCAGAGGGTCCTTCGCCAGCAACACGCCGATCACTAGGGCCTTCGACATGTGAGACCGCTGGGTCGGGTTCACCTTGTTCTCGTCCCGTAGTTCTGGACCGTGTGTTGGGTCGCTCTGGATGTTCTCTTGGCGTGAACGGCATCGTTCCTTCCAATCCCACTTCTGACACCAATGTAACGGGAAGCGGGTTTCGGGATTGGAAGTAAACTAACTCGAGCGATTTTACACTTTATTCAAACCACCAACAGTCTTAAGCGTACACACAGTCTATTGTCTGAGGCACTCGTACACACTTAGAGGACTGCACTGCACCGCACTGTCTTCACGCACAGTCTCTAGAACGTCTACGTTCACTGAGCGTCTATAGTTCACAGCACATGCAGTTATTGCACATGCACCACTAGCACTTTCACTTGCACTTTATTAGCACTATTACTTGCACTTTTCACTTTATTTCTTCTTCTTCTTGTTTCCACTTCAATCACTGAGACTTAACTGCCCTTTTGGCGCTCCCGGTGCTGTTTATATACCATGCAGAATCTTCTGGAAATCCTAATTTCGTTAGTCTTTTCGATCGTCATTACGATCGTAATTTCGACTCTCTTTATTTACAATTATTCTAGTTCATTCCATTTGAGGAGTTCAATTTCAGAACTTGGGCTCATCTTCGAGAATATTCTATCACTTGCTAGTACTTTATAAATTTTAGGATTTAAATCAAGAATTCTCCACCTTACTTACCAAATAAATTTCTAGAAATATTAAAAATCACAAAAACCCATTTATGTACATGCGAGGCTCGAACCGTCAACTTCTTGCACAGCAGCCCATCGTTCTACGCATCGAGCCAGCGTGGTTGTTAAGTTTCTAGTCGAAATTATCAAATGCTTCTATCATTGACGGCTTACGTCATGAGTGGTGACATTCGTAACACTATGTATGCACTTTGGAACCTTGTCACAATAATGAATGACAAGTCAACATTATGACATGTAATGGTAAACTTTCGACAAGTTTAATGTGAAAAAGTTCTAAAACGTATTCATATTATTACAGGTGACTGTACATGTTAAGGGTCTAAGAAACAGTACATATTATATATCTCGTAAAATAGGAGTGTTAGTTTAGAATAGGTAGCTATATTTTCTGATAACTTTCAACCTTCAAACCAAGAGATCTTATAAACCTGCGATAAATACACACATAACTTCGAAAAGCATCGAAAAGTCATTGGTGTGTGCCATGGTAAAACCTGGGATCGAACCCGAGACCTCATCTCAGCAGTCCATTACCCATACCACTAGGCTACCGCGGCCGTTCCTCTTTCCTTATTTGCCTTGCCTTGTTCTCTTTCCTTATTTGCCTGGATTTCCATATGTTAGTCATTACATTATTATAACGTCACACACTTGCACTGCTTCAACGTTTGACCTATTTTCTTGAAAATAAGGAACACCGATGAAAGTACAATGTGGGTCTTCCCTTCAGTTCGTTTATTGCACCACGACACACCTACGGTAGGTATTTTGTAATTTGGTTATAGAATTGTTCAAATTGTTTATACACTTTTGTAACCCATTGTACAAATGACATCTTTATTGTACGTCAGTAATAAAAGTTACAAACTACTAAGAAAATTACTATCATTGTTTGGATTTCAATACGTTAATGACTTTAATTTGTAATTGGAATTAATATTATTTTAATCTTTAGATAATAAGGTATACATTACTGTATGCAGATAGCGGGTTCGCCTGCATGAACAGGGAACTGCTACATTTTAAAAGTAATGTTATTTCAATCTTACTTTATTTTCATAGTGTGATTCAGACTCGGACCGTTGTCATCTTTTGATATTTGTGTACTGTATCTTGTAAGACAAGTGTAGAATTTAACAAATTAAAATAATATATCCACTACACTGCGTGCTCTTTGTAACTTTGTGGAATTTTATTGGACGAATTTAAATGCTCTTCTAAATAGTTTTCAACTTTGTCTATGGTGAGTGAGCGAAATTGCACAACACTATTTAGGTGATTAATTACTGCCCTGATACAGTCACTTTCCTTTGACAACCTTTGAACCATTTAACAGTAACTTCCTAAGTATCCTGATTTCTTTTTATTTATGGCACGTCAATTTGACTTCTCCTCGCCTGATGTTAAACTAAAGGCAAAGTCTCATGAAAGAGGGTCACCACGATATGAGGAGACAAAGTTTTATTCAAATCTTCATTGTGCGCAGAAACAAGTATTATAATAAAGAGCACTTTTCACGGGAGTGCAAAAGGAACTTTATACGCGGTACTGAGCGACCATTCACCTACAGCGAACGGTATATTATATAACAAGAAATGCAATATCACAATGCAGAAAATTGTAGTAGTCCGTGAACCTATACGACTATCGGAACAATAATCGCCAAATCCACATCCAGATCCAGATATTTTATTTTTTATCTTTTTCGGCTATTTGTTTCTTCATTTTTATTTATTTATTATTATTTGTAGCAGACGATGTGTCGTAGCATTGTCTGTGCAGTGTGCACGCGTCTGCAGGCTACGAAATCATACCTTTAGGCTACAAGTGAGAACGAGGTCTTAAAATATTTATAATTATTAGTGACCCATAGTATCGTCGAAATTTGATTTCTCCGCACTTCTCTATATAAATTATCATTACGCCAAATCTCACTCTCCTACGTGCTCGCAATTCTCGTAAAAAAGGGTACAAAGTCACTTCACTTATTAATATAATGACATCTTACCTTATTATTTGAAGCACGTAACATCTTCGGCTGGTGTTGTACAGATTACCTGAAAAAAAATAAAAGGTGTGAAATATCAAAAACTATGGTTATGGCAATGGTTTCACCGGTGAGAAAGCGAGCAACTATTGGCTATTTTCTCACTCAAAAAACGTACACATTAAATATGAATGAAAAAATTGCATAGATCGCTCTATTCACACTGTTATCGGTAAGAGGTACATTTGTTTTTTTAAATTGTTAACAAAGTATTCAACAATCATGGTCATTCACATAACACACGTTAACATGGTATGGGTAATGAACGGACTGCTGAGACTACGTCTCGGGTTCGATCCCAGGTTTTACCATGGCACACACCGAACACTTTTCAATGCTCTTCGAAGTTATGTGTGTATTTATCGAAGGTTTATGAGTGCCCGGTTAATGGCAATAGGCTCGCCACCTATTACATTGGGACCTAAACATAAACTAGCACCTCTGCCTACCCCTTCGGAGATATAGGCGTGAGTTTATGTTATGTTATGCTAACATGGTCGAGATCGAGTTCGAGTTTATACTATACCTTTAGCGTGACACACTATCGAATTCTTAATGTAAAGGTGCATGTGCAAATGGAGCATTGGGAATGGCAGCCTGCTCACTTTGAACCTGTGTGTGTGTGAAGCCCGTCAATCGTAATGCTCCGTTCTCTCGATACCTTTACATTACGAATCCGATAGTTTTTCGTGCTAAGGGCATTGAAAGTGAAAAAAATGGTAGTGTTCCGTTCTCTCGATAACTTTACGTTACGAATTTGGAGTTTTTCGTGCTAAGGGAACTGAAAGTGAAACCAATGGTACTGCTGATACTCGTAGTCAGAGAACTCGATAGAGGGTAGATCGATATATTTTACTTTTAAAAACACTTTTTTACCGCCAAAACTTGTAATCATTGAGCTTGCATCATCCATGAAACTCCTACCAATACATGGTAAACATCTCGATAGCTCTAATAGTAATTGGAGTAATTGGTAAACGAGATTTCAAGAGAACCAAACGACCTTTTATAATTAATAAATCAGTTAGCTAACACCGTTCTCGTTAGTTCCTTCTCAAAACATCGATCTGGGACGAAGGGATAATAGCAATGCCTACGTGCGGTCAAAACACAGATTCAAACAGCCATCAACCCAACATGAAGTACCGTACAATTCAGAACACTTACCTTTTTGATGAAATAACTCCTAATTTAATCTTCGCTTGAAACTTTGATGTCGTCATGTCGTCGGCTCAAAACTTATCCGAATCGTGGTGAGTTCAGAGATCTTTACAGGTTAGGTTAGAATAAAATAGTCCTTATTACAGGATAACAATGTCGTGGTACCTCAAATATTATGTACGCGTAATTGAGGCTAATTAACATTCACACTTATGGAACAACACTTATGTATCTACTAGACTGGATGAACTAAAACTTTGACTTTAAAAACTACGTATCCGTGAAGTGGTTTAAGTTGAAACTACGACTGTCACTGTTAATGCAAACAGTTTTTATTGTGACAACAATTTAGTACGATTGTATATGACACTTTTAAACTTTCGCGTTGCATGATATATGGTTAACAAAACCCGGGTATTAACGCGATCATTATGGTAAACACAATAATTTGCCTTTTAATTGGCTTGACGTTTCGGTCAGGTTGAACTAGCCTTGGTCTACCCTCAGACTGCACATAACACAACACACTAAACTCGCCTTATCTTTGTTTTTCAAAACTACCGACCGCAAAACAAAACTTAGTAATATTTTTGAATCACTGGATTGATGGATGTGAAAATATTTTAAAGCCCTCTTCCCAATTGAAAAATTACGATGTTTTCTAATTTCTATCATTTCTCATTCGGCAGAAAGTAGGTACTTGTGGATGATAACACTCAATCCAATGATTGAATGATTAGTGCCTGCTTCCAGTAAATACTCCGCAATAACTGATTTGCTAGTCTGGCGGTTTATTACAGCCACGATAATTTCTTTCCGCCGGTCAGTCGTCCACTTAGTGGGGCCGATGTATGAGCTCTGGAATGTGAGGCAGTAGCCCCCCAACGATCACAAATCCTCGGGACAACGACGTCGCTCCGCGAAGGCAGTGAAGTCCCCAGTAAGCTTCTGCGTTTCTGGGCGGTGCTAGGCGGGCTGCTTTAGCCCGTAACTCTACATGACAATGGCCCAAAAAGGGAGGCAAATCTTACTCGCTAATTCTGCAAATCGTTGAAAAATACTTTCATTAATTTTTCTTCAATTTTATGTCTAAATGAATCATAAGTCCATAAATTGAATAATAGGGCATTAGATTAAATATAAATTCTCAATCTAATAAATCCTATGTTCTTCACAATAATAAATAATAAATAAATTCCACCGCATTATTCAATCTTGTAACTTGTCCATTCTCCCTCTAAACACTACTCACCATTTTCCTAACTGTGCTCCTGCTCTCCTTGATCTCATTCTTGTTTCCTCACCTACACATGTCGCAAAGCATGGTCAATGCTCTGCCGATATGTTTTCCTATCATGATCTCATATACCTTTCCTACAAGATACGCCCCCCTAAAGAAAAATCCAAAATAATAATGCAGCGCAACTTTGGTGGCATTTTGCTCGACAGGCTTCGTGAGGATGCTCATAATATCGACTGGAACCCTCTCCTATCGTCCAACTGTGTAGATGCCAAAATCGATATGCTAACAAATAAAATAACTCAGTTGTATGATGTGCATGCACCGATCCGTGCCATTAAAGTCAAGCATTTACCAGCTCCTTGGCTTACATCTGAGATCAAAGAGTTACTGGCGAAAAAAGCTGCAGCGAAGGCGAAATACAAAATTAGATCAAACCAGATTAACTTGGAGAAATATGTAGCCCTTAGAAACAAATGCAATAAGGTGTGTAGGAAAGCACAACGCCAACACATTCATACCTCGGTGGAAGGCGGGGAACCAGCAAAAATCTGGAAATTTCTGAACACACTAGGAGTTGGAAAGTCACGTCACGACCCAATTCCTAACAACTTGAACTTAGATTCACTTAATGTACATTTCTCTACTTCCACCAATTTTGATGGAACTACCAAAACAAACACACTGCAATCTCTTTCATCTATTCCAACTCCTAATCATCCACCTTTCATTTTCAACCAATTGTCCGCTTGTGATGTTAAGAAGAGCATCTTGTCGATTTCATCCAATGCTGTCGGTAGTGATTGTGTCAGTCGGAATATGGTTGTGCCGATTTTAGAACAAATTCTTCCTATCCTGTGTCACGTCTTTAACTACTCCATTGCTTCTGGTATTTTTCCATCCTCGTGGAAAAGTGCCCAGATAATACCTCTTCCTAAGAAAACTAAACCCTGTTCCTTTTCTGATTATCGTCCAATATCTATCCTCCCATTTCTCTCTAAAGCTCTAGAGCGACTCGTGCACACACAACTCAGCTCTTTCCTAAATAGAAATGCCCTACTGAACCCTCTACAATCTGGTTTCCGTCCTGGGCATAGTACTGCGACGGCATTGGTTAATGTCACAGAAGACATACGGCTAGGCATGGATAGTGGAAATCTTACACTTCTAGCCTTACTCGATTTCAGCAACGCTTTTAACACCGTTGATTTTGACATCCTGCTTGGCATACTTGGCTCTATTAACATATCTCCAACGGCTATTGAGTGGTTTCGTAGTTACCTGTCTGGTCGCCGGCAACGTATTCGCATCGAAGAGTCATGCTCTTCCTGGTGCAGTACGACAGCTGGTGTACCGCAGGGTGGCGTTCTGTCCCCGTTACTTTTCGCCATTTTTATAAACAAAATTTCCGATAAATTAAGGTCATCCTACCACCTTTATGCTGACGATCTACAAATATATACTCAAGCTCCTCCAAACAACCTGTCCAATGCTTTCGCTGTGCTCAATGCAGACTTGGAGCAAATATGCAAATGGAGCAGAAATCATGGACTTAAACTGAATGCCTCTAAGACTCAAATAATTGTTATTGGAAGTCCCAGGCTGACTTCAAAATTAGATTGGGCCCAGCTTCCGCAGATTGCTATGGGCGGAGCGGTCGTGCCAGTTAGCGATAGTGTTAAAAATTTGGGTATCTACATGGATAAATCATTCTCCAGTTACGGGAAACAAGTCGCAAACTATTCGCGTCAGCGGCTGCCTTACGTAGGCTGCGAAACTTCCTGCCAATTGCCACTAAGGTTGCGCTCGCACAATCGCTTCTTCTTCCTGTGCTTGATTATGCCGATGTCAGCTATCCCGACCTCACAGAGGAGCAACTAGAGAAACTTGAGCGACTTCAAAATTTCTGTATTCGATTCATATTTGGTCTTCGCAAATATGATCACGTTTCAGACTTTCGTAAACAGCTTAAGTGGCTCCCAATTCGACTTCGTAGGAATGCTCATATTCTGACATTATTATATAATGTACTGTTTAATCCCACCACTCCCTCTTATCTCAAAGAGCGCTTCCAGTTCTTACATGACACACATGCGAGGTGCTTGAGGTCGTCCGAGAATTTGAGGCTGAGAATGCCGACGCATTCCACAGACTTTACGGATAAATCATTCACTGTCAAGGCTGTGCGCCTGTGGAATGCATTACCAGTGAATATAAGACGGGCTAAATCCCTCAATATCTTTAAAGTAATGGTTAAAGACTACTACCTATCATCATGTGCCTTGTGATGCTTCACAAATGTACAATATTTAGTTACTCGTTGCCTTTATATATATCTACTCTCTATATTTATACTCTGTATCATATTTACGTATTGTATGTTATAACTGTATATATCCGAGAGTGAGGTTAGTGCTGTATACTTAATATTTATTTTATGTACTCATACTCATATAGGTAATGTTTGTTTATTTTGTGTTAATATTTATTTATGTTTCCTACTTCTAATATAGTTTTGTATAATACTGCTTGTACTGATTGTCTTGCCTTAATTTATATTATTTGTTAACTACACCAATCAACATATTGTTATTGTTATGTCACGCTGCTGTCCATCCCAAGGTTGCCTGGAAGAGATCGCTTCCAGCGATAAGGCCGCCCATTGTACATTAGAACAACTGTAATTCTCATTACTTGTCACTGGTGTTTTCTTGTATTTATTTTTTTTTGTATTGTTTTTGGTGTACAATAAAGAGTAATCTATCTATCTATCTAAATAAGTCATTAAAAAGAGGTGTTTGACCAAATAAGCCTTAAAATATTTTTATGAGGTAATATTTGACTTGATATAATATTCGAAGTAATATTTGACTCCATGTAATACTTATAAGTAATACTTTAAGGAATATTTGACTTAAAGTGCTTGACAAACATATGCAACCTTGCAGGGAGGTTTTCCTACAAAGTTTGCATAAATATTCGAAATTCGAATATGTTCGTAACTAACTCGCTGGCGTGGCTACACAGCCGGCAACCTATTTCCCGCCCAATCAGCTTACGAACGAATGGAATTAAGCGATGCAGTTCGCTTCACTCATTCATACATCGAAGACGAACCAGTTTTAACATTTCTACTAGATTACTTTTATAAAAAATATTTGATGTTCGACAATTCGAAATTGGGGAGATGGCCGTGAACCCATGACTGGTCTTGGATACAACCTCGAACAACGTTTAAATGATGATGGTAATCAATTGAATTGTATATCATAAAACTATTAGAAAGTTACTAAAATTAGATCAATTCTGTTTTGCTAACCAGCTACGAACACAGTCATATAGTTCCAATGAGATACCTAAACCCGTTATAAAACCGCTTAGTTCCGTTTTAATAACCAGTTGTCAAACAAGAAAAATGTCAATGTAATTAGCCAGTTACGAAAGTTTAGTTACGAATGTGAATGACAGATATAAAAGTAAGTAGTTTCAAATATTTCAAGCTCTAGAAGATCCCTATAGTACAATAATATGATCTTTCCTAGCGTACGTAACAAGTTATCCACGAATATAATACTAGAGACATTTGCCTTCCGTTTTAAAATGATTGTAATACATTTTACCACACAGAAGCTATCTCTAAGCAGCCACGAGATATGACGTTCCTAGAATTAATCGCATCACCTTAATGCAATGCATACTAATTCTCGGGACATTCTCTCACCACCCAATTTAGTAATGTCGCGTTTTCAAAACGCGTGATTTCAATTCGATTAGACAGAAATTTTAGCTTAACTATAACTTGAATAACGTTTTCGTGAGGTCATCAAATCATTAGGTCTATATGAATGTGGAATACCCGCGTTTTAAGTACCTTTGCTTTCCTTTGGGGGTAGGCAAGCGAATTAAAACTCATATTTTACCGATCATTGTATTCGGTCCCGTGTAATAGGTGTCAGCCCAGAGGCGGCTCGTCCTAAAGAGCGCTGGTGCAGTGCACTCCCACAAAAAATGTGTGTACATCCTAGAGTATAGGTACCTACTTAATACCAACAACATACATTCTATTATACCTATAAAGTTAAACGTTTTCAAACATACAACCCGATCAAATTAACTGTACACCTAGCGCATAGAGGATCGCATTGCAGCGAGATGCAACTTAACTCGGCCGGGTTACGGGAGGAGCGCTAGCGATTGCGCTCCTATGAAACAAATCTTAGTACAAATCCCAGTACTGAATTCAATGAGTGCGAAAGAGAAACATCGTACTGTCCCGACACGTGAAACAAAAGATTTCATAGGAGAAATTAGCTGATCCTGGAGCGCCGCTCACGCACCCTGTTGCCAAATGGTCATTATGCAATCTGATTGACAAATTTACGTTGTTGCCGCTCTTATGTTTTCTTTCAAAACAAAACACAGTAACACGTGACGCGTACGCGCCGGTGATTGTTTTGGGGTTTTTAGCTTAAATAATTATTAAGAAAGTTGTTTGTGCGTGACCTTGTGTAAAAATGGAAGAATACAGTGTATCTTTTATTAAACATTGTGAAAAGACTCTTGAGATGCGTCTCGAACTCAAAGCCGCCACGGCTCTTTCTCAAAAATGTAGGTACTACAAAAAAGCAAACCTTTTACTTACGCGTGTGTTTAAATCAGAACAAATTTTGTTTCCCGTGTTTGGTATTTGGCGATGGAGCCGGCAGTAGTGGTAAATCGGCATGGACGGTTACGGGAATTTTTCAATAAAAGTGAAAAAACATTCGCCTTATCATTTTTTCGTTTTTATGTTTAGTGAACACCCATAATATTTGGTCACGAGCCGCCTCTGTGTCAGCCTATTGCCACATTCCGGACTCATGTCGACCCGAGTTATACATCTGAGGCTGAGTCTGGGCTGTATGGCTGTATATATTCTCCTTGTACGACACCGCTTGAGAAAAGATGTTCAGGTCCAAAAAAAAGACATGAAACAACAGAAACACTTGTTTCAATGCACTTATAAACACTAGTGGTATGGGTAATGGACTGCAGACACGAGGTCTTGAGTTTGATCCCAGGTTTACCATGGCACACACCAATGCCTTTTCGGTGATTTTCGAAGTTATATGTGTATTTATCGCAGGTTTATAAGTGCCCGGTTAATGGCAATAGGCTCGCTACCTATTACATTGGGACCTAAACAAAAACTGGCGAAATGTAGGTGCTAGCACCTGAGTCTACCCGTGCGTGAGTTTCATTCCCTGAACCTTTTCCCAACCCAGTTGGGGTCGGCTTTCCAGTCTAACTGTGATGCGGCTGAACTTCGATATTTTCCGTGAAGCGACTGCCATCTGACCTCCACAACCAATGGTCTAATGACCAATGGACATATCGAAGTTCCAACTTAGAAGTAACCGTGCGTGAGTTTATGTTATGTTATGTTATAAACAGTATACTTTTAAAACATTGTTATCAGTATAGTAATTAAAAGCTGATAGCAACTCATCTACCGGATGAGTTGGATGAGTAATGGGCGAAATAAAGAACTTATTTAATTAATCGCTGGTACGTGAGCGCGACCGGCGCCGCATTCCGCCGCCACTCGCATAGCACCTTTATACTTCAGATATGTACCGGTACGCGGCTTTGATAGTGTCTTAATGGAGTTAACTTTGTGTATAATGCAATTTAATAATGTTTCATATAATTTTAAGTGTTAAGTATAAGTAAATATAAAAGAAGTACCTACAGTTAATTCCAATTTGCCTCCTCCTCGCATACTGGTGAACTGAAGGAAGAGTCTCAGGAAAAAGTGATACGTCGTCAGTTAAAATATTATTTGTTACCAGCGAATTTTACAATATGTTCAAAGTATGATTTTAGATTGACATGGTCATTTACATATTCACTGTTAAATCGATCGGGATCACGGTGTACTGACGACAGCTGAGCTAGTTCTTATTGAGGCCAATGTGATCACGGCGCTTGCAACAGCGCTGAAATATCGGTTACGCAAAGAAATCAACAAACATGGTAAATATATATTTATTCTGTATAGAGACCCCCAAACGGAACCTACAAAACGTCAATATTAACAATATTTTATAAGTTAGTGCAAATGGACGGAATAGACCACCGGAATGGGCCTGAGAACTCGCCGGCAAGAAATTCAGCGAGAGACTCCGGCAAGAAATACAGCGGGCAATACTTCTGCTACTCGTGGAAAACAAAACATTTAAAACAAACTCGGAATCTTTAGCCCCTCGATTGTTAGTATTGTGTAAATTTGTGAACCGATTGTGTGTAGTAAGCATACTCCTTTGTTATTATATAACGTTTATGTACGGCAATAATGCAGAGTAATCCCACAAATATTCTAAAGCTTAAACTTTATGTAAATGTTTTGTTCGTTTTGGCATTTGGCATGGCAACCGCCAGGTTACGTGGATTAGAAATATCTGGCCACCGAAAGAGCAGTGGCTGGTAGTAGCCAAATTATAGTGCTCGGCATATATCTTGAACCTATCACGTCACAAAATGTACTTATTCTATTCACATTATCATCATCATCATCATGGAAACGTATTTTCTTGAACTCGGAGCACAAAGTCCGCCTTCCGACTTTTCCACCTCCACTTTGTACGAAAATGGGGAGATTGGAAGATGGAGAAATCGGGTAAAATTGGAAAGTGGAGAAGGGGAGAAGACAGACGACAAGGGTCGCATTGAGAGGCGAGTAGAGAATCGAATAGAGTCCAACATGTCGTGAATATAGCGCGATAGCCGACATTTATGCGGGTGGAACCACAGGCAAAAGCTGATTTTATATATTACTAGCTGACCCGCGCAACTTCGTCTGCGTCACCCCGTTTTTGTAAAATTTTTCATTCCTGCTCATTTCATTTCCGCTCCTATTAGTCGTAGCATGATGTTACATACATATAAACCTTCCCCTTTAACCATTTTATCTATTAAAATAACCGCATCAAAATCCGTTGCGTAGTTTAAAAGATTTAAGCGTACAAAAGGACATAGGGTCATGAAAAATAGGGACAGAGAACTCGACTTTGTTATATACTATGTAGTGATGATGAAACGTGAAAATTTGAATAGAATGTAAATTGTAGGGGATTGACATGTATTTTAACGTTTATGACAGGCGTAAACAAATGTCAATCTTATAAATTGAACATTGCATTCTATTCCGTTAAACAAAACCACGAGCACCGACTTGCCTAGGAGGGCATGTAACGAACCTTATGACATATAATCCAACTACGCATCATATTCGGGGACTGGAATCGTTGGTTATCATAGAATACATAAATCAGATTCCTCAACTCATGGTAGATTTATGTTTCCTAAAGCTTACAATAATGTAGACAATATGTATATTTAACTAACATAACATATTCATATGGGCATGAATCTTGGACCTATATTATGAGAGACACGAGATGATGTCTAAAAATATATTAGGGGAGTGAGGAGTATATTAGGGATTCGCTTGTTAGCGCTCCTGAAGATATCTTGTGAAGAGGCGAAACACGTGTCGAGGTTTGTTCTATCACATAGAAGTGATAGCGGCCATCGCTAAGGACAGCTGATTGATTTTTTCTTTTCTCTGGCAACAGCCGAATTCCTGAATTTAGACAATTCGATCTCTAAAATCATTTATGAGAAATCACAGTTTTCGTTTGCGACTACTAATTTTTGAACTAGCATCAACCTGCATATAGAAAGTTACCAAATGAGAAAAAAAGATAGTTATTATTAACTTAAAATTCTCCCCTTACGGTCTTAATTTTAACTGTAAGGCTCAGTTGCTCCAATTACCTGTTAATGTTAAGGTTTCTGTCAAATTTAACAGTAACAGTAACATTGATTTTAATGGGTTGGCTAAATGTGTTACACTATAACAGAACTACTAAATACACTGGTATTTAGTAGTTCTGTTATAGTTATCTTTTTGATAGAATTCGACGTTTGAGCGTGACCGGTTACAGTTAACCTCTAGTTATGATGTGATTATAACAATTGTCAAATGGTGCAACCCGTGTTATACCTGACCGGTACTTTAACTGCACAGTTAATGTTAAAATACGTTCGTGCAACCCAGGTTTAGTTCTCAAATGATACAATAATATCGTAACAATAACACAACAGCTACCAGGATCGCAGAAGTTGACATGAGCAACGGCTCCATACATATCACGTAGTCGCACTCACACGCTCGTTTACTTTATTACACTGTATAAAAACACACTAAAACAAGTTACAAACCCTATTACGAACCCTACAGAGAAGGTCGTTTAGCTACACGTAATAAACGTTTCGCTATATCGCTATACGTACGTACTTACTTCATCTTTCGATTCCTTTGCCAATGACGACATCTACCATCGATTTGATCCTTCAAAATTAAAAAAAAAACGTTATTTGTTTCTCACCTATAATCAGAAATTTGGGTTTTTTAAACCAAGTACCTTAAAGCTGCTTACGAGTAGTGCGATGCTATTTTATTTTTATTCAATTAAATGTAGGTATAAAGTACGTTGGCGAATTTAATGCTGTAGGCATTCTCTAGCAGTCAACCATAGGGTGCCAATGGGCGTCAATTTGACTTCACCTCGCCTGACGGTAATCTGAAGCCAAAGTCTCAGGAAAGAAGGTCACCATTACAATCACGTACAGTGTGGCGCTCAGCTTGACAGCCTCATAAGATGCTTTTTCACACCCCTGGGCCCCCATGACCTAGGACTATAGGAAGAAGGAAACACGTGCGCTGGTAAGGAATTTCAAGTCTTAATGGAGCGGCAGTGGACTCACCGAATCGCTTGGTTCTTGATGGAATATTCTGCACCGTAGGCGGGTGATATAAGCCCTGTTCCATAGGTACATAATAAATGTAAACATTCATACATATACATACCTACATATATAGGTACATACATATACTTACATACATATAAAATATACATATAAATTTCACCCGTATTATTTTTAGCCCCATCAAAAGTCATCCAATTGCTTTCAACCGGATTTTATTTAGATTGGTTATAATTATGTTTACTGATGGATAAACAATTCGATTGAAGTACTTGTCTGTGGTGAAATTTACTCTAAAGTTAATCTCAACTGAACACAGAATTTCATTCATTAGAAGTAAATTTAGTTGAATGTACTCTCGCGGGGATAATTCAACTATAGTTGCCGAACCATTTTCGCTTTTTAGTAAACAACATGACCGGTAAATATCAATACACAGGCTTTTAGTACGTGTATCTAGGTACCTAGTTACTAATCTTTCGAAAAAAGTACTAGGTCACCAGAAAGATTCAAGAGTTATGAAACTCGGTGGTTGTTTACGTCAAGAGAGAACTTAGTCGTCAAATTCAATCAATAGCAAATAATCCATTTCCGTGGTGCAGTCGGCAAAGGCAATCTCGGGGGAACGTTGGAAAATGAGAACGTCCTACCGACGAGTTATCAGTAATACTACTGCAGGCTATGCGGCCCTGGTACTTTTTAAAATGATTGATCGGTAGATTGAGTTTATTTCTAGTTTGTTTTATATTGAGTTTATTTGTTTAGACGTTTCTAGAACATACGTGATCGGGTGTTCGCTGGAATAGAAAACTTTGAGAGAATATGATGTAGAACTTTACCTTTACCTTTAGAAGCTTTGCAAAAGTTACTTTAAGTAATGATATAGGTACATTAATGTTGACTTCAATGAATGAAATTAGAATTGCTTTCAAAATAAATCTTAATTACGTATGATTCATGGAGTACAGAGCGGAACGAGATTATAAGAGTTTCATGTCGATGTAGAATTCTCTTTAATAATGCTACCGTAACCATAGTGATTTGTAAAGAAAAAATCTTCTTCTTCTTCTTCTTATCCGATACGCTCTTGACAGAGCGGTCGTGATCGCTATGTATGAAATGAGTTTTCAAGGGGCAGATGTGATGCGCTTCACTACGTCATGCCACCGCCGACTGTCAGAGGTCATTCTGCTGCACTCGTTGACTGAACCTCCAAAGAAAAAATCAGGATACTACTTTCTACTTTCGCTACCTATATTAATTTATTTCGTGTTTTTTATCAATATGTGACATGTTTTCAAGAATAATTTTGTCCTTCATGAACAATGTTATTAGGCAACCAGTGACTATTACTACAATAGTGATTGCGGACATTTTTGTGTTTATATCGATGTTCTGTGTTGCAGTTAGACTGGTTGTTGGACTTTTCTTCAACTACCCGTAACGACTGCCATAGATGTCTGTATGGCAACTAGAACCGAGACAGCTTAAAGTGCTCTCTGACCAGACCTATGCAAATAGCAAGCTTCATCGTCATCATTCTCCTGTCCTTATCCTATTTTCATTTGAGGTCCGCCCAACATGTGAACTTTTCCATTCATCTCTGGTTGAGATCATCTCCATATTCATCCGTTTCTTGACCGTATCATCTCTCACACAATCCATCCATCTCCTCTTAGGTGTCCTCTCCCCTTGTGGCCATCTACTTCCATAGTTAGTGTCTTCCTTACGACAGTCCTTTCGTCCCTACTCATTATATATCCGAACTAAGACAAATATGTAGTAATCTAATCGAAGCCAAAAATATTAGGTAATCTGTGGCCAAAGGCCCCTGATAGTACTCAAGGTACACAACAAATTGGCATGAAAAAAATTAAGACAAAGATTTTTCGCGTTTTCCGCGATTTTCCACATTTTCTACTCCAGCGAACACAGAGGCTGTCTGTCTTCGGTAACACACTGTCAGTGAAAAAGAAATAAAAATAGTATCCCTACTTAGCAGGAAATATAAATGAAACGAACTTTATCTCGATATCCAACATGGCGTTCACCTCACGCAACTCCCCCGCCTTATCGGACGTCTCGCAAGGATCTAACTTGGCCAGAGTAAACAAACTTAATATAAACAACAATATACCTTCCACATGACTTACTTTTACAACAATTTCCTTTAACCTGGAAAAGATAGCAGGTCAAAGCTGGTTTTTTAGGAAGGTTTACAGACTCATAGACATAGTCAACAAACAATTTTATCGAAATTCTATTGAAAAACCTCTACATATAATTTTTTTTAAGTAAGCTTCCTATTTACAGTCGATATAGGTCATCATTCTCTGAACCTTTACCCAACACAGTTGGGGTCGGCTTTTCAGTCTAACTGTGATGCGGCTGAACTTCGATATGTTCCGTGAAGCAACTGCCATGTGATCTCCACAACCAATGGTCCAATGACCAATGGCGATATCAAAGTTCCAGGTTAGACTGGTTGGACTTTTGAGGGCTCCAACTACCCGTAACGACTGCCATAGATGTTTGTATGGCAACCGGGACCGACTTAACGCGCTCTCCGAGGCACAACCAGACCAGTGCAAACAGCAATATTCAAGCATACAACTTTTTGCACTGATCGGGGATCGAACCCGCGCCCCGTGCGCTACCGCTACGCATAGTTCTAGTTCTACCTTTCTTACTGACAGCACAAAATCTCTCTCAATGAGCTTTGGCTACCCTACTCATCCTACCTACTTACCACCTGAAACAACACTTTTTCTTCTTATATTTCATTTTTCGATGCTTTTTTGTTCACATTCTTATTTCTCCTCTTGATGCAGTGATGTAATAAAAATGCAAATATATTTTCATAACTTTTTAAATAATTTCATGATTACCAGGAGTTCAGAAAGGCTCACTTTATCCGCCTTTCAGTTTATTTTTGTACTTATAACGAACTTTTAATTTGTAATATAATACTAAGAATTGGAAGTTTGAAAAACTGTTTTTTTTTTTCAGTTTATAACAAAAAACGAGGTCACCTTCCGTATACGACAAATTTTTTTAAGTCTTTTTAGATCACTAAAAATATAGACAGAGATTCATTATATAAACACTTACTTTCATAAAATAATTTTACCTACATTAAAAAGTTATGACAATCACTACATAGTATAAAACAAAGTCTCTTTCTCTGTCCCTATATCCCTTTGTATGCTTAAATCTTTAATACTACACAACGGATTTTGATGCGGTTTTTTTAATAAATAGAGTGATTAAAGAGGAAGGTTTATATGTGTATAACATTATGCTACAACCAACTGGTGTGGAGCAAAAGTGAAAAATGTTGCAAAAACGGGGTGAAGCAGACGAAGTTGCGCGGGTCAGCTAGTGACTAATATTTTGCTATTAGCGTAAGCGTCGTTGGGATTTTTAAACAACGATTGTGGGTGTATAGTGGGTACCCATCCCCTCTCCCTATATACGAGTATATTTTCTTGACCCATAGGGATACATTCAGAATCAGAACATCCGTACAATCTGGCTAACAGAGATGACACCGTTCCTTTAACGCAAGAGGGACACTGCATTCGACGGCTCATTAAAACTGTCTGAGGCTCTAGTACACCTCTTGCTCTTGACAGCTCTTGATGACCTCCGTGGCGTGGCGGTAGTGAATGTGACTGCTACGCAGGAAGCGTGGGTTTGATCCCCGCTCAGTGCAAATATTTGTGTGCATGAATATGAATATTTACATTGGTCTGGGTGTTTCTATGTATAATATGTATGTATTTACAAAAAAACCGCAGTAGCCTAGTGGTGTATATATATATATAGGTAATAGACTGCTGAGACGAGGTCTCGGGTTCGATCCCAGGTTTTACCATGGCACACACCAATGACTTTTCAAAGTTATGTGTGTATTTATCGCAGGTTTATAAGTGCCCAGTTAATGGCAATAGGCTCGCCACCTATTACATTGGGCCTAAACATAAAACTGGCGAAATGTGGGTGCTAGCACTTCTGCCTACCCCTTCGAGGATATAGGCGTGAGTTTATGAGTTTATGTTATACAAAAAAAGTATCTAAGTATGTTTATCCGCATTCTAGAGCCCATTACACAAGCTAGTTAAACTATGTTTACCATGGGTCTAGGTGACGTTGTTTAAATTGTAGATCCTAGAATTGTAGGTCCTAGACCCTAGTACAATATTGTAGAATATTTTTTTTTGTATTGTATACGCATGACACTAAATAGCTCGTCCACTAACGAATTATTCATAAAAAGTATCATATACACAACCTACCTTGGACACGTTAAGTAATTACTTCGCCGAATTAATATTACTTCGTTAAACGTGGGAACTACCACCTGTTGATTTTACCTTACTTTGACAACACACACACACACACACACACAGCTCACTACTTTGATGAGCAAACATATAACAAAGACAAACACACACGAATAACTTAATCATAGTATTCAGTAGTATTTTTAGGGGAGCTAGAGCCTAAGCGGTAACCGAATAGGTATATTGTTTTTTTTATACCACTAAGGTGGCAGACAAGCACACGGCCCACCTGATGGGAAGCGGTCACCGTGGCCTATGGACGTTTGCAACACCAGAGGCGTCACTCACGTGCTGCCTACCCTGTAGAAACCTTCTAATGCCCTTCTTGAAGAACCCCATATTGTAGTCGCCTTGGGAAAACCACTGCAGGGAGTTCATTCCACAGCTTGAGCGTGCGGTTATGTTTAGGTTAAGCATAGTATTGCACTATAAGTCTCAGAATGGGTGACGATTCCTAACGCATGGAGGGTCATTCTTCCATTCTTCATTCTTCCCATGCATTGAAGGTTCTATTCTATATACCGAAACGAGATGTGAGAGTTCTCACGCCCACGATGAAGGTACGACATATGAAAGCATGAGCTGCCACCGCCTCCTTCTGCGAGCAAGTAATGCTCGAGAAGGATACGGCGGAACAGAACCGGAGGAGACTCTAGGCTAGCACACAGCCCACAATGAGTAGAGGTGATTTGAGTGTCGAAAGTCACTGAATGACCTCCGTCCTCATTGAGCGAGAGCCTGGGAGTGACGGGTGGAGTCGCCTGTTATGCCGCGTCTACATTTACGTAACATTTTACTGTGACCATGTCAGAAGTGAGCATCTGTCGTGTATTCAGCTGCGTGATTATTGAGCTTAATGAAACCATCGATCGACTGGTGGCCGTGTCAGCACAACTTTAGATTGTGTGCCCATGTGCCACAAGTTGTTACGTCCACACTCAAGGTCACAAATCTGGACGCATGTTTACCCTAGCAGAAGCAGGCCGCTCGCTCGCCTCAATTTCTATACGCGCAGTACGCGTTTTTGGGGTGCAATAGTTCTAGACTAACTGAAATAGTTCATCAGGGCCTCGTTTCTCTCGGGACCTAGGTCCAAGACTCTTGTGAATAAGTATAAATGAGAGTGTTTGGAACCTTAGGACTCCTAATAATGCGACTCGAATACCATTCGATTCAATTTCGTTTAGTTTTTGCCAAATTAATACCTACCTATCATTAAACAATTCATAATGAAATGATTGATCTGGAATGCTAAGTGAAAAATGTTGGACTCTAAACGAAGCATAAAATATGTCTAATCGATTGGAAAATTCAGAGCCAAACTGAATTAGAAGTGCCAACACGCTACAAGAATTTTAATTCGACGCTGTTGTTATTCCGTTCAACTTTGTTATTCAACTTTTAGTAGGGCTACGTTCGCGAAGTGACATGAATACGACTAGTCTAGTTGAGTTGAGGACCTGGAAACTGCGAAGTTGTTGAACTTCGATATTTTCCGTGCAGCGACTGCCATTTGACCTTCACGTTCAGTTGACGTATGGCATTTTTATAGTTATATCATCAATTTTCTGTTCGGACATGACGGTATCTCTTTTTTTCTTTTATTTCATTGCCTTACAAACATCTATTGCAGTCGTTACCTACAGGTAAAAGGTGTCCCAAAAGGTCCAACAATTTAGGTGGCAATCAAGCACACGGTCTACCTAATGGAAACTGGTTACCGTTCACTATGGACGTTTCCAACACCAGGAGCGTCACACTCTTGATGCCGATCATATACAGATGAGGGAGAAAGGGAAAAGGGTTCACTGCCGGAAACACAACACAAGGTTATTCTTCTTCTTCTGTCGGCATTACTTGCGGTAAGCTAGGGTACAGTTCATAGAATAGTCTCCACCATTGTAGATGCTGTCCGTAGAATGGCGATCCCTACTTTGTTTGTACAAATTTTGTGACAGAACTGAAAATAATAACCACAGAATCCTTAACATTATTGTATGACATAGCAAAGAAGATTAGAAATTTCCGATTTTAAAATAATCGCAGTACTTCTGAACACAAGCACATTCTCGTAAATGAATAAAAAATAACCACAGACCTTAATCTACTCGTACCTCGACTTTTCGGCTAAAGTTAAGTGCTGAGCAAACGCAATTCTCAAGATTTACTTAAAAAACATCACAAATGGCCGGTATTTGTTACAAAAAACATGTTTCCAACGGCCGTCCTGGAATCTTTTACGAAATTGTATCATACGGGACATTTTATCTTTAAGCGTCATATTCCATCTCTTTTTTCTTAAGTATATTTTCATATAAATTTAATTCACGATTTTGACTTTACAGTGCAGGTTTCTCTGGCACATTGGTTCAAGTTTCGATACTATTACGTGTTTGTTTCGTGCAGATATTCCACTATTATGTCGGTTATATCGGTATTATATCGGTTATGTCGATATTATATTATGTCGGTTATGTCTTATATTATTATAACCGACATAAACAACATAATATAATATGTATTATATTATGTTGTTTATGTCGGTTATGCCGACTATTATGTCGGTTATGTCGGTATTATATTGGTTATGTCGATATTTTATTATATTATGTCGATATTATATCGTGCACATATCCCACTATTATGTCGATATTATGTCGGTTTCGAATTAAAAGTGTTTCACTATCTCAGCTCTTTAAATACCAGAGTTTAAGGTGGACCCAAGGTATTTTACTTCAATCTCCTTGGCCCCCTCGGGTAATGTGATTCTTGTTAGACCAGACTCTCCTAATACTGTTTCAATTTTCAGTGATTTCATTTCCACAATCAATGGTGTAAGTGAAACTAATATGTACCGTATACACTATCAATGGTGCAAATGGTACACTTTAGTTTCATTTGCACCAGTAATTTAAAATATTAGATGTATTTCTTTTCAATAGTTCCATAATTTAGGGAAGGGAAGATTATAGATATATTTAAATTACAGTGGTATCTTGAAGTAAAGCATACATGTCCACATAGTTATATAGTGTTGTGGTCAAGTGCAATCGTGTTTTAGGCCGTCCGTTAACATATATTTTACGCTTGTGTACGCCTGTTTCATGCAGATAATAATGATGTTTTTTATTTGAAATTTTCATAAGACTATGAAAATTTCGTATATAACACATATTCGATGATCTATATTTTCACGAGCATATGTTATGCACGCATACAGGCTCTCTCATAGCTTATTGCTCACAGATTTATTGCTACACCCACATACATAGAATAACGTATGTTTTTTTTGGACGAAATTTCCACAGAATCAGTTCCATAAGCCAGAACCTCGACACATGTAAGCTATGTAGAAAATACCTTCGAATTACTCACGAATATTCTCGAAAATATTCGTGAGTACACAGGTATTGGTCGAATCCAATCGATCCAAGTAGAATGGTGTCTTGGAATTCACACCTGGCCATAATTGTTTCATATAAGGCTTCTGTGTAATCGTGTTACCGGTCAGACTGCGTCGGTAGACCTCTCCAATTACGAGTGGACTATACACCTAACGATACACCCTATTGGTCTATTCCTGTTATGATTGCCGCACATATTATGAGATCTTGCACTCGTAGTACAGAAAACATACCGGCATTTATCTTGACCCTATTTTTTTAATTAATTACACACCTTACAGATTACAAATAGGCAAATGCGATAGCAATTCCTCACCTGATTAATAAATTACCGCACATGAGCATATCTTCGATCAAGAGTAAAGCACGATTATGTATAAAAAATAATAAAAAAAAGATAAAAAGTATCCTATGTCCTTCTCCTGCCAATTTCTCTAAACTACCTCTCTGCCAATTTTCAGCTAAATCGGTTCAGCCGTTCTTGAGTTATAAGCGAAGTAACTAACACGACTTTCTTTTATATATATATATTATATAAATTATAATTATATTATAATTATATATTATAATTATATATTATAATTATATATTATAATTATATATGTATATATATAGATATAGATTTCGTAGCAAAATGACAACAAACGGAACCCTTATAGATTCGTCATGTCTGTCTGTCTGTCCGTCCGTCTGTATGTTTTTTAACTGAGAAAACATTGATATTCACAATATTAATAGAACAAGCATTATCAAGAATAAAGTAAGTTCTCAAAGATTAAACTAAACAGCTATTACAGAATTATGAACATTTTAAAAACAAAACAGCGTAACTTAATGTCAAGAATGTCACTTACTTAGCAACTTCAAAGTACGGCTCTTTCACAGGTAGGGCAGGTACAAAAGGTACATAACATTTTACTAACCCCAGTAAAACTAAACCAGGTTTTATTTATGTTTTACAAAATATTCTTAACAAGTTCACAGTTCGTGTGTTCTTTACGTTTGTACAATGTTAAGTAGGTGTGGGGTACAGTCAGCATCATATCGATCTTGACTAGCAAAGTAGAAAGAAAAAGAAAGAAAACATGCATTATTTATCTTTTTACAGCATAAACATGTAACAAGGAAAAAAAAATTTTTTTTCATCAAAATATTATGTCGTGCACATCAATGTTGCACCAAGATAAAGGAGCCAGTTCAGCATAATGCCGGGCACAAGTACCTGGCGCTGGTTTTCAACTGACTCCTAGAGGAACCACATAATAGCACACAGACATGTTTTGCGAAACACAAACAAAATTGAATTAAAACCGATACTTACCTACTTACTAAAAGAAGAAAAAAAAGCAACAAGATGATATAAAACAAAAAATGAACACGATTAAGAAACACAAATGATGTATAAAACAATAAAGGAAAGAAAAACAAAATAAGATAAAATAAAATAAAAAATAAAAGGGCCACTCTAAGGTCTGCGTTGTACTGTGGCATAAATTGTACAATTAATTATCTGTGGCTTGGTTTGCCACATAGTGGGTGGTGAGCGGGCTTTGTCGTTTATGTCGTGGTGGTCAAGTTAAAAGTACTCAATGACATAATTAATTAATACTTAGCTAGTCAAGAACGGTCTGATGCTGCTGTACAGCTTCAAAGGACATTCTGTTTTAATATAGGTAAACTTTTTCATATAAAGTTATATTTGGATCTGTCTCATTTTCCGACTGTACAGCGAGATAAGGGTCTCAGTAGCTTAGTAGTTAAGGAGTCAGCATTACGATCGAAAGGTCACGACTCGAATCATAATTACATTACCGACGTGAACCCACTCACCTAAACACTGGCGAAATGTGGGTGCTAGCACCTCTGCCTACTCTTTCGGGGATATAGGCGTGAGTCATCGTTCGTTGTAATATCGTCAAAAGAAGGTACAAAAACTTGGAACATAAACAATTAAGTTGTAAAATGTTATACCCTAAAAACATTCTCAAAAAAAGATAAATCTAGAAGCTGTATTACGTTTCATCTTGTAACTTACAAGTTACTGAACCAATTTACTTAAAATGAATTTCGGAAAAATATTCTTTTGATATTGTATTACTGAGTTCACGGGACAACCTTTAAGGCTTTGAACGAGGAGTACGGTTTATTATATATTTAAAAGCAAATACTGACACTAAAATATATATTAAATCATGTACAAGATGCCTCTTTCACTTTATATCTTAACTTAATTCTCTGTTGATGTTTTCACTGAATATAATTTCCTTTTGATTTTTTTTTTTTTTATAATATCACGCCTATATCCCCGAAGGGTTAGGCAGAGGTGCTAGCACCCACATTTCGCCAGTTTATATTTAGGTCCCAATGTAATAGGTGGCGAGCCTATTGCCATCACCCGGGCACTTTATAAACCTGCGATAAATACACACATAACTTCGAAAAGCATCGCAGTCATTGGTGTGTGCCATGGTAAACCTGGGATCGAACCCGAGACCTCGTCTCAGCAGTCCACCACCCATACCACTAGGCTTGAATCTTGGTAATTTTAACGTAATTTTAATTTCAGATTTTCTATAAGTAATAAGCAATGTTGGTCCCGGTGGAGTAGAATGAGGCCACTACCTCCATCCGTGGGGTTGTATAATGGGACTAAGGGTAGTTCTACATTCGACTGTAAAAATACAACCCATAATAAAACGCGTTCCCTTTTACATGGAATGAAAAAGTGGAACGCTTCAGACAGACTACATGGCTTAGCGGTCTGAGCATTCCGACCTCCGTGGTGTGGCGGTAGAAAGCGCGACTGCTATGCAGGAGGCGCGGGTTCGATTCCCACTCAGTGAGCGGCGCGATGATAGAAAGTAGGCGTGGGTATTATTGTAGTTGTGTAGTATTTTTCGGACTTTTTCCATACTTTAGATTGATTATTTGCTCCAACACCACTTCAGCTTACAGTACTTTACGTGTATTGTATAAATGTAAAAAACGTAAAAAATGTAGTGCACGAGACAAGAATGTGGACTCGAAAATAGAACAAAGAAACTGCTATTTTTTTTTATTCAAATTATCCAGGGATTATGGAAAGGGTCATAACCTCGTCCTTTCATCTTCAGAGTAACCTTCTCGCTTTATAAGAAATTTGATAATCTGATTACACAATATGTTGAGCATATTAGAAGCTTAAATTTTGAACGATTTGGTAGGAATGATATTTTCAAGACATTTGAGGTGATACGACAATGAAATTATACGGTAAATGAGGCTAGATGGATGCATTAAGAATGGCTTAATCCTCTGGCTACCTTACTCGACGCTAAAAACACAACAGAAGGTTATTATTAGCCGCGGTATTCTGTAGAGCGGATGTAATTCTCCAGTCGGACTGCTCAATTAGGACGAGATAGATAGGATAATCTTCAGTGGAATTGTAGCCCAAGGGGTATATGCATGCAAAAGGGAGGTTATAGTGCCGTAAAATTGTGAAGAATCATCTCCTCAACGAAGACTTGATTAACAATTTCAATAAAACGAATGATGGCGCTCAACGTGTAATATGATGTTCGGTCACAGTATAACTTTAACAGTAAAACAACTCAGAAATTGTCGTAAAGTTCTAATTTTATTGTTGGCAATCAGATCTAATGTGTCTTATTACTTCTGCAAATGATGTATTTGAGTCTGAAAAGGCAACGCGAAGGCTAACTTATTCATAATAAAAAGCAACAATGTTTTTTTCTGAGCTAAGAAAAAGCTTGAATTTTCAACTGTATCAAATTATATGTTGTTCGCATTTTGGACTGCGAATAGATCTCTCTAGATAAGGTGCAGAATATTCCATCAATAACCAAGCGTTTCGGTGAGTCATTCCTTTGCCGCACCATTAAGTCTTGGAATGCCTTACCAGCTCACGTGTATCCTTCTTCCTAAAGCCCCGGATGCTTTAAGCGGGGCGTGAAAAACATCTGATGAAGCCGTCAAGCTGAGCGCCACCATTGTAACACAATACGTGTTTGTATAATGGTGACCCTCTTTCCTGAGACTTTGCCTACAGCTTACCATCAAAAAATGTAAAGTCAAATTAACGTATTCTAAATTTTAAAAAAATTGATTAACTAACAATGGTTGAGGTAAATAATTGATTTTTGACATCTCGTTATTCGTTAATTTTTAAGTCAAGATAAAACTTCATAGTATCTACTGTTAGGTATATACTGTACTGTACAGTCACCTGCAATAATATGTATACACTTTGGAACCTTGTCACAATAATAAATGACAAGTCTACATTCAGTCATGAAACGGTAAAATTCGACAAATTTAATGTGAAAACGTTCTAAAACGTATACATATTATTGCAGGTGACTGTACAAGTATCGCTAAACTAGTGCACATACTTGAGCTAATAAGAAAGGGTAAATCTTCAAGGAGAACGCAAAGAATCTCCTAATTAAAGTAGGTACATAACTAAAAGACTTACTGATGTTGTAAAACTTACATTACAACGGTCCAATACATTTTCGATAGTAACTAATCATGTAGACAAGAAACAAGTTTTAAGTTTCCGATTCAATAAACTATCGGAATCTTTACTGTAGAAAATATATTTAGTGTGTATACTTTCTATACATTGACAATTATAACTGTCTATGTAAACCTGTGAGAATGCCGCAAGGCGAAACCATTTGTGTGTAATCAATATCAATCATGTATGTACTTATAAGTTTTCAATTCAATAAACTATCAGAATCTTTATTATAGAAAATACATTTAATGTGTATACTTTCTATACATTGACATTGAGAATGCCGCAAGGAGAAACCAGTTAGGTACAAAAATAAATTCAGTGGAGAAATACAAGTGTGTTATCAATATCAATCATGTATAAGTTTCCATTCAATAAACTATCAGAATCTTTATTATAGAAAATACATTTAATGTGTATACTTTCTATACATTGACATTGAGAATGCCGCAAGGAGAAACCAGTTAGGTACAAAAATAAATACAGTAGAGAAGTACAAGTGTGTTATCAATATCAATCATGTATAAGTTTCCATTCAATAAACTATCAGAATCTTTACAATATTGAAAATATATTTTGTGTGTATACTTTCTATACATTGGCAGTTATGTATCAATGTAAACCTTTGAGAATGTCGCAAAGTGAAACCGGTTAGGTACCTACAAAAATAAATACAGTGGAGAAGTACAAGTGTGTAATCAATATCAATCATGTATAAGTTTCCATTCAATAAACTATCAGAATCTTTACAATATTGAAAATATATTTTGTGTGTATACTTTCTATACATTGACATTGAGAATGCTGCAAGGCAAAACCGGTTAGGTACAAAAATAAATACAGTGGAGAAGTACAAGTGTGTTATCAATTATGTATAACAAAACGTTCCACCAAGTGCCATCAATCAACAGTATAAATAATCTGCATACCTTCTCTTTCTATACGAACGCCAAAATAACCTGAAATACGCCAAGAATAAATTTCATTATTTCGATATTATAGATTGTCACAGATTTTGAGAAAAGTAATAAAAAAGTCTTTATTATACACCAAGAAGACGACAACATAATACGGAAACACAGTTTGTGAGGTACATACAATTGGCGGCATTATTGCTCTGTGGCAATCTCTTACAGGCAACAATGGGATCTAGAGAAGCATTTGGAGAATAATATTTTGGGACAATTTGGTGTACTTACATCTACTATTAAGTCTACTTATACACAATTAAAAGTTTGTCAAATGTAAACGCCTATGAGGTGCGAGTTGAACTCAGGCATCGAGAGTTCCGTACAAATATGAAGTTATTATTTTATATTCTCTATTTTATTTCTTAGCTGACCCGCGCAACTTCGTCTGCGTCACCCCGTTTTTGCAACATTTTTCACTTCTGCTCCTCATCAGTTGGTTATAGCATGATGTTATATACATATAAACCTTCCTCATCAATCACTCTATCTATTAAAACCCGCATCAAAATCCGCTGCGTGGTTTTAAAGATTTAAGCATACAAAGGGACATAGGGATAGAGAACACGACTTTGTTTTATACTATGTAGTGAAGTAGGTACACGAGAAAATATATACAAAAACGTTTTCATCTTTGATTGTATTGACCTAGTTTGATTTTTTCCACAGCTTCAAGGCAATCTTGAGTATTTTGTATGAATTTCAATTTCAAACTACCTATTACAAATATCTCCACGCACTCTTGAGAAAAACGTTTTGAAACACACAGACAGACAGACAGATAGAGAGACGAACAGACGAACGAACAAAGTGTTTCGTTTTTTTTATCACTACAGTACGTATAAATACACTGACGGACTCATAAACTGCATCAAAGTAATAGACGACTTTGAAATAAATATTTTAACCAAGTATGCATACTTTCTATACAGATTTAAATTGAAACCTCTAGATTGGTTCGTGAACTTTAAAACAGCGTAGGGTCATATCTTTAAGTTTAAGTTTATGTACTGGAAAGGACCTTAAGACTTTTTTTGAAGAAAAAACAGAAATTTAAGAAAAATTGGTTTAATTAAAAAATTGGTTTTAACAATAGACACAAACTTTATGCAAGGGTTTATTTGTGTTTTAATAAGGTGTATTACCCCCACGTGCCCTTATTACGGATTCTAATCGGTTCCGCATAGATTTTATAAGGGTTTTTAAAAGATCTTGCGGAATATTGTCCCATTCTTCTGAAAGTGCTGTTCTTAGTGCTGCCACTGTCGTGGGCGAAGGGTTTCTCGCATATACAGCTCTTTTTAAATTGTCCCAAACATGCTCGATGGGATTAAGATCCGGGCTGCGTGCTGGCCAATTCATTGTACGTATCCCAACCTCTTCGCAATAATGTTGAACTTGTGCAGCTGCATGCGGCCGGGCATTATCCTGCATTAAAGTAAAATTTTCGCCTATGAATCCCATGTAAGGCACCACGTGATCTTCTAATATCTCTGTTATGTAGCGATGTGCTGTCAAACCCCCTCTATTACCGTTTTGACGGACCATGTCTATGAACACAAGTTCTGTTCGCCCGTTCATCGATATGCCACCCCAGACCATACATGAACCGCCTCCAAAAGGAACACGCTCCTCAATGCAACTTTGAGCATATCGCTCCCCACGTCGACGATAGACTCTTTTGCGAACATCTGCACCATATAAACATGTCCTACACTCGTCCGTGAACAATACAGAGGCCCACTGCTCTTCTGTCCAATTCAGGTGATGACGCGCAAATCTTAAGCGAGCTTGTCTGTGAGCTGTAGACAACTTTGGACCATTTGCTGGTCTAAAAGGGGTGATATCCGCTTCCTTTAACCTTCTTCTTATTGTTCGTGCACACACGTTTACTCCACGCACTTCATTAAGCTCGGTTTTGATGTTAACTGACGTGAGGAAACGATTTCGCAGGGAAGTTATAACAATAAATCGGTCATCACGACCTGTGGTTGCTCGAGTTCTGCCTTTACCACGTCTCCTCCTGTAAGAACCTGTCTCTACAAACCTTCTGTATATTCTAGAAACCGTAGACTGGTTTAAATTTAAATTTCTACCAATCGTTCGTTGATCCAAGCCCTCCCGCACCAATGCTACAATTTGTGCCGCTTGTTCGGACGAAGTATTCATATTATGGTTCAAAAACTAACCCAACAATTATGCTGGTAACAATAATTCAATTGACAAAACAAAAAAAATCAATGAGAATCAATTTAAAACTTTGCTATAAATAACACGCAAATCTGATACTACAAGTAAATTTTCTTTTCCCGGCTATATTCATTTGTTTTACTGCAGTTCTATTTTTAAATTTAATTTTTTTTTAAGATTAAGAGCCAGTCTTTCCATATTTATATAATTTAATCTAAAAAGTTTGCATACTTATTATAAAAAATCCTTTTAGAGTAAACCTCAACTTTGATGCAGTTTATGAGTCCGTCAGTGTATATCCAAAAAAATTAGTAGACTTTTAAGTATCATACTAATTTGAAAAATGTTGCCATAGTGTGGGCGCCGTAAAGCACAAATTGTGAACACATTATTATTAAAATAAATAGTTGAGAAAAAACCACTTGAAATGCAGATTTCAAAGCTGCGAATGCCCATCAGCAATTTTGCTTTGAATAGTGGTTCAGAGTAAGAGAGTGACAGCCTGCTATTCAAAAGTGTATAGCTCCATCTCTCTCCTTCTGACATTGGCCTTTGTTGGCCCAACACTAAAGCCAACATCACGGGCTGTCCTACTGTTCTTCGCACTCTGTGGTACATATAAAACGGTTTGTGAAACTGAATAAGGATGTATACATAAACAATACGACATGACGCGGTTTACGACAGTCCTGGCGTTTACAATCACAGTTCAATCTACGACACATGTATCTACATGTTTACACATGTACAAGGTTGTTGTATATATGTAAAACCGCGGTAGCCTAGTGGTATGGGTAATGGACTACTGAGACGAGGTCTCGAGTTCGATCCCAGGTTTACCATGGCACACACCAATGACTTTCAATGCTTTTCAAAGTTATGTGTGTATTTATCGCAGGTTTATAAGTGCCCGGTTAATGGCAATAGACTCGCCACCTCTTACATTGGGACCTAAACATAAACTGGCGAAATGTGGGTGCTAGCACCTCTGCCTACTCCTTCGGGGATAAAGGCGTGAGTTTATGTTATGTTTTGTTATGTTATGTTATGTTAGTAGCTGATTTCATCATCATCATTTCAGCCAGAGGACGTCCACTGCTGAACATAGGCCTTCCTCATCGACCTAAAATCCGATATGTTGGAGGCGGTCTGTATCCAATGGATACTACTTGACTATGCCGTCCCTCCACCTCGAAGGGGGCAGTCAAACTCTTCGTCTACCGGTACGCAGTCTCCATTCGAGAACCTTTCGGCTCCAACAGATTTTCTTCTATAGAATTGTATCATGGCATACTTATTTTTGGGATGTCACACATTGACAGTCTATAGACCAACATTGATATTAACTTACTCACATTAATTGCGTATTTCTAGCCATTTTTTGCGTTAGTTTGTTAGCAATATTGTATCTAGCCTATAGTTGTACATAGCCAAATCATTCAGGCCATGTAAATCGACATACATCTAGATACAAATATTTATATAGAGCAGAAATCGAACCCGTGACCACCGACTTACCGTTCTACCTTCACACAGTTCATTCTAATGTCACTTTTAGCGAATGATATCAACGGGCCCCTATTTCCTTGTTCCTTGTCAAAAGTAATCTTACGAAGTTGAATTATTCAAAATTTATCTCACGAATAGATTCCATACAAACACAGAAAAGACATTGCGGTATACGAAGAAAAATACGTTTTATTTTCCGTATCTAACTGTCAATGCATTTCAGTACCAAGCGATTGAGAGCAAAGTATCTGTCTGAATCGTCCCTCAGGCTTTAATTAAGTCCTTTTATGACCGACTGGTGGATTCAATCTAAGGGACAAGCCTGTGTTTTTGGGGTACAGATTGCGATCAGTCTCGGCCCTTTATAGATTGAAAGGTGATTTGCGAGATAAGGAAGTGGTCATCTGTGAAGGTTAGGAAGGTTAGGCGGATCGATAAATACCTCACCTCTTTTCTTTCTTTTTTTTGGCAATCCGCACCGTAACAGAAAAAAGAAAGTAGCCTTTTCCAATTTTAAATCGATTTCGTAGAGTTGATTTATTAATGTTTCAAAACTTCTTTAAAAAAAGAAAACATTTCCAATTTTAAATCGGTGATAGAGTTTGTATTAATAGCTCGAAATTGTATTTAATAAAGAAGCCATATTCTGTTTTCTACTGACTTTTAAAGTGTATATAATACTCGTAGTTACTGGAATTATAATACCTCCGGATAAGCTTAGCGGCTTATGTTAGGAATGGCTTCAAGGTAGTGTAATGTAAACTGACAATATTATAGAAACGATGTGTACAATAAAATATATGAATAAATATTAACCAATCAATTACCAGCAGCCTATTGCTGGATATAAGGCTCTTCGAATATGCGCCATAGGCCACTTGCGTACCTCCTTTCGGGTCATCCGTTGATCTTACTGTGGTATCTAATTGCCGAATCGCGGTCTCCATTCTAGGCCTCTTTTGCTACGTCGGCCATCGAAAGAATTAAATACAAATTCGTCGAACGACCAAATATTTCCCGAACGCTCCTCTCACCATCGTGGCGGTATTAAAACGATATTTTCACTCGCAGGCTTGTTAACTTTTTCCACGAATAATACCCACAAAGTGATCTCAAGTTCCCATAATAAGAAACCCTCAAAGGAATAAATAAAGCATCGAAATTAAAGCTCGTAATAGATCCGAAGGTAAAAGGACGACCAAGTAATATTTGAATACAGAATCGTTTTGTACTCTCGTAAATAGGGGGCTACAATCGAACATTCAAATTTCGAATCCATATGAAACACAAACGAAAGACGATACATTTAATGAAACTGTGTCTTAGAAGTTTTCTATAACCTATGCTTGCAAATAAATGATTTGATTTGAACATTTAGACCTTTCTTACATTGAGCAAAACAAACGAAACTCGAGTTCTCAACTGGAGTTGCCGCGATCCGAAACTAAAGTTTTGCACATATATTTGTATGACGGCCTGTGCGACAGAAACTGTGAGATTTTTTTTTTAATTTTTGAAAATTTGCACGCTGACTAGACGGGTTGGTGCAGACAATTATTTCGAGTTGTCTATAGTAGCAGTGATATCGTCTGCCTAAACAGATATCGGTAATTCAATTTTTAATCTTACATAGCACAATGATCGAATACATATCCCATTTACAGTGTGATTCATTTTCTTCTCATTTGTAATTTAACAGAAAAAGTAATCCAGCTAAAGCCAAAAGGTCTTTAGAATGTCTGCTGCGACCGTCGTCGGCCTTATCTGTCCCCAACATCCCATTTTTAACGCAATTTTATTTTATCCTAACTTAATTTTGGTTGCGAGAAACGTGAAAGTTCAAACGTTAAAGTTGTATCTGTGTTTCGTTGAAAACAATACAATATTGTTTGAAAACTATCGCATCTGATATGTGTGTCTGGATTTATAAAGAAATCAAACTTTGCACTTTAAAGTTATAGAAAGAAATATGAGAAAAGTATCATGAAATCTATTTGAATTAGTTTGTTATTTGATATCGGTAAAGCCACAAAGAAAAGGGTAATGTATATATAATTGATAACAAACTTCTCTACTGCCTTTATTAATGTAACCTTTACAGTGTAAAGTTAAGCCTTTACACTGTAAAGTTAAACCTTTACACTGTAAAGGTTAAAGTGAACACTGGTAAGTGAGTGTAAAGGTAAACCTTCGAGAATGCCGCAAGGCGAAACCGGTTAGGTACATTAATAAATACAGTGGAAAAGTACAAGTGTGTTATCAATTATGTATAACAGTTAGTTCCACCAAGTGCCATCAATCAACAGTATAAATAATAAGGAGAGTAAAGAGAGTGTTCAAAGAGGGGTATTTTTAAATTTACATATAAAATAATAAACTCTTTAAAAAAACTCTTTAAAAATATATAAAAATATTTTTAAAGAGGGGTAAGGGGTATTTATAGTAAAAAAGATAGAAATTTTAAGAAAAGGTCATAAAGTAGCCCACTTGTTAATAAACGAAATAAATCTGTTTTCTGCCGCCTCGTTAGCAGTCAACGTTAAGGTTTGGAGATCTTAACATCGATAGCTAGCAGAGGCGTCTCCAAACCTTAACATCGAAGAATCTAAATCTCCAACTGAAGACGGGTGTCACGGGACTTTGAAGATCTAGAATGTTCTATTCCTTCTTCTTACAAGACTTAATTATTTAAGCTGGACGTGAAAGGGTATCTATAGAGGCGGTCAAGGTACAGACCATCATTTTTTTGGTAAATGGTGGCCCGTAACTTCGAAATTCGCCCAAATTTCTTTCCGTTTATTGGGGGACCAGTCATTTGACGAACTGAATCTAAATAAATGGAGAAAAGAATACTTTCATAAAAAAATCTAATCTAGTTCCTGGTACATACAGTAGAATTAGGGCCACACCATCACTTACCATGCGTAGTCATACAAGGCTACTAAAGAATAGGGGTATTTAACATTTGACATAATGTATACAGTGCAGACTCTGACTCGATTCAACAATAACACCCGCAATACGGCAATAGGCTCACCCCCAATGGTTGTAAAAATGTGGATATTAATTCACCTCTACCTACTCCAGAGGTAAATAAGAATGAACATATTTATGTATGTATGTGTGTAAAAAATCAAACTTAAAAGTTAAAAGTAAAAACATGTGCTCATCTGTAGCATCCTATAAAGACCGTTAGTAGTGTTATAAAAAGCAAAAAAAAAAGAGGCAAAAAATGTAAGAAAACTTTTCAAGAGATTCACAATTACTCGGAATGTTTCTTACAATTCTGTGTCTGTATGCTCTTTGCACGGGTTTTATTCGGTGCGAACTTGTTAGGTGCATTACCTAATCGTGAGGACGTACTTGGAAACTTGCTTTTGCACTCTGGTCTACGAATTATCCGGCTTTAGAAAAGGTTTAAGTATTCTATTTTAGGAGGGCTTGTCATCTTGACGGTCTAATGTTGCCACGTAGAACGGTAGACTAGGGGTTCGATTCACGTTCAGTGCAAATGTCTGTATGCATAATTTATTCATATAGGAATCGCCAATATGACTTCTCCTCGTCATCATTTTCATCATTGATCTGGAGCTATTCCTTCGGATTCCGTAATCAGCTCTTTTTCCGGTCTAACTGCATCGCACTTCAATATTTTTCGTGAAACAACTGCCATCTGGCCTCCACAACTTATAGGTATAGGCTACTTCGACTACCCCTACCCGTAACGACTGCCATGGATATTCATATGACAACCAGAACTGACGGCTTACCGTGCTTTCAGGAACGACCTGACCAGTATAAATAACCATATTCATGCAACAAATATTTGCACTGAGGAGAGATCAAACTCGCGTTTCCTACGTAGTAATCACCGACCGACCAAAACGCACGCCGTCCATGGGTCCTTTTCAGAATATACAAGACATTATCTCTCGCACCCCACGCCATAGAGGCTGATGATGTGATAATTGTAGTGTTTATAAGTTTTGGGACTTCACGCGATATATTTTTTTGAACATTTACTTTTGTCGACGTGTGAACCCCAAACCCAAAAACCCAAAAACACAGGGCCACCGATGCCGTCTAAAACTGACATAGTGAGTGTGGTGTGTCGCCAGCCTTACTTTCAATATGAAAGTAATGGAGGGTAGGCACTCAAGAAATGTTTCCTGCACACCGCGCGACGCTCGCAGGCCAGTCAAGTCGTGACCACGGGTGCTGCAACGCACCCGAAACGTCAACAAAAGTAAGTGTTCAAAAAATATATCGCGTGAAGTCCCGAAACTTATAAACACTATGAGTAAACGCCGCGATAGTTTAAAAGTTACGATGTGATAATTGACCTGAAGGATAAGTCGCAGGAAAACGGGTCACCATTACAGATAATTTTATTTCGTACGGGGATAGACATAGACTGCTTTACTATCCCGGAATAAGTTCCCACGGGTCACAGGAACGGGATAAAAAATTCCACAATAACGAAACCGCGAACAGCAGTTAGTATATCATAATTCTAAAATGTAACTTACCTAAAATAGGATCGACATATATTTTCATAAAATGTATTCACTCTGGGTGCTTTTTCATAAATCGAAAGAGAACATAAAATGAATGTTGTGATGTAAATTCTGTACTCCGATTATTTATTAGAAATTCAGCTCTGTACCTCTATACGGAATTGCAATGCATTTGAGCGTACGTTCTGTTTACAAAGTAATACAATAGTGTATATTTGATCGTTCAAAGTAGGTCAAAATTAAACCCAAAAGAGTCGGCTACAAGCAAACAAATAAACATACAAGTAAAACTAATAAAAGTGTGTCAAAAAGCTTAGCGAGAATCTGTACCAACATCGCTGTACAAATGTTATAGTTATTCTAAAATTGATTCTAATACTATAAAAATAAATGGAATATTAAAAAATTTATTCTATAAATAAACAAAATTTTTGGAATGTCATGTCGTACTTTAATATAATATTCAAATTAGTTACCCCAGTTTTATCTCTGTAAGTTAATCAAAATATCTTCGAATGAAAATAAACATTCCGATCAAAGTACCAGGGCATCATGAGGCAAGAGCAAATAGCTCCAAGCGGCAATAACACACGGCACCGACGATACGATGAAACGACACAATTTGAAATCGATATAGGAAGATCCACCATTTTATCATCAAAAAATGGCGCGTTGAATTTTTTTCACAACAGTCAATCGCTCCTTAATTAAATTACAATAGCGAAATTATTTTTAGCTATTAAAATAGTTCTAGATCTACCACCGAATAGTTATATGTATTTTTTTTTCTCAATAAAAAATACTTTTTACAAATGATTTACACCATGTTTTCCCGCCAAATTGTGACGTTTGATTTGATGACAAGAGGCGCATAATTTCAATACATACACGTCTTTTATCTACCATGTTTTTAATTGCAATACAACTATGAAATAAAATACAATTATGAAATACACAAAAACTTATCGTTAAACCTCGGCGGCCTCCTCTGCTGCATCTGACGTAGCACCTCGACCGTAAAAGAGAACACAAAAATGCAAATCCAAAATGGCCAACTTTACTAGCGAAGTTCTTTACAGCACGTAACTTAAACTACACAGGTATTTTAAAATAATTATTAGCTCGAATTCTGAAATGTATTTCACAACTTATTTCTGCCATATTTCTGTACAGTGGGCTTCACAAATTCCTGGATAATTTGAAAAAATAAATTGTATTAAGTGGTGCCACTGGTGGCTGTGTAAGCCACTAGATAATAGATCTACTTATTAATATAATTAAGTTTAAACTACTACTTGCATGACTTTACTTATTTTTTTATAAACATATTATACATCGATAGTTTATTTCATTAACGCTATTTATGTTACTTTGGTTAAATTACATTTAGACTATCAAAGGATTATAGATCTTAAGGTGTCCAGGAAGGAGTCTACTTTTAAATAATGCAGACGAGTATTCAAAGTACTTATCGTCTTGACTATTCAACAGGGAGTTCTCGAAGATAAATGTCGTCGCTCAATAGGAAGCCATCAGCAGTCTTGCGATAGTCGAACAATAGTGCGATTATCGATAATATGTCACGTCGATGATAGCAACGACCTCGACACTACCGGTGGTATTGTTCTCCTTTATTTAACTACTAGTTGACCCGCGCGACTTCGTCTGCGTCAGCCCGTTTTTGCAACATTTTTCATTCCTGCTCCGCACCTGTTAGTCGTAGCATGATGTTATATACATATAAACCTTCCTCTTTAACCATTCTATCTATTGAAAACAAACCGCATCAAAATCCGTTGCGTAGTTCTAAAGATTTAAGCATACAAAGGGACAAGAAAAATAGGGACAGAAAACGCGACTTTATTTTATACTATGTAGTGATGATGAATGTAATACGTCATAGTATAATCTCTGGTATAATTTTCACGTATATAGTTAGCATAGTATAAAACGAAGTTCTCAGTTCTCTGTCCCTATATCCCTATGTCCTTATATCCCTTTGTATGCTTAAATCTTTAAAACTACGCATCGGATTTTGATGTGTTTTTTTAATAGATAGAGTGATTGAGAAGAAAGATTTATATGTATTTATAACATCATGCTACAACCAACAGCAGAAATGAAAAATGTTGCAAAAACGGGGTGACGCAGACGAAGCTAGTGGCAAAGGAAAACAGGAATTTATAAATTTGATCATACATTTGCGCGTCAAAATATAAGTAGGTAGGTACTACAAAATATAATCAACATTTGCAACTAGTCTAGAAACGCTTGACACTTTAAAAGAGTCTCAGTGCGACTGAACAAAAGGTCCTACACGTCGTCAAAGCTTGCCTGCAATGCCCCTTCAACTTTTACTCCATTCTTTTTTTGAGTCACATTCTCACAAGTTCCAATAGTTTCACCGCAATCGCATGAATGGTTCAGAAATGCGTACGAAACAAAACAAAAAAATGAAAATATAACCTTACTAACTGTCCCAGCTAACTTCGTACCGACATATTTGTTTTGAATTCAGCTCCCGTTCCCGCTGCACCTTCGATTTAAATTTCCGCGTGTATTCCTGCTACCGATTTGCGATGCAATTTCTATTCTTTATTTAGATTTTCTGGTATATTTCTGATCACATTCCTTTCCATAAAAATCCTATATCTATCTTCTGGTTTTAAGCTACCTTCCCATCAGGCAAATCGCTACATCCGTGCTTGAGTTATAAATAGTCTAACTAACATGAATTTTCTTTATAAATAGATACTATTAAATGAGTAACAAAAATATTACAACTATTTGTATTCAACTAACTGAGCCGCGCAACTTCGTCTGCGTCACCCCGTTTTTGCAACATTTCTTACTTCTGCTGCACCAGTTGGTTGTAGCATGATGTGATATGTATATAAACCTTCCTCTATCTATTTAAAAAAACCGCATCAAAATCTGTTGCGTAGTTTTAAAGATATAAGCATACGTAGGGATATAGGGACAGAGAAAGCGGCTTTGTTTTATACTATATGTAGTGATAACTCAAAATTCTGCATCGATAGTTCAAATTTTCAACATGGTAACCCAGTTAAAAGATTCATCATCACATCTACATATTAGTCTCGGGCATATCTGAGGCCTTAACCTTGGAGTCCGGGGTCAGCTCCGAATAAATATGTACCTAAAATATTTATAAGCCGCTTAAGGTTCTAAGTGAATTCTTAAAAATATCTCTGAACTATGTAATATTAGTTGATATAATTCAAAATCAATAAATTTAGCGAATCTACATACAAATTTTAGCTATGTACTAAAGAATTTTATAATATTAATAAATAAATAGATAGCAAAGCTTCGAATCTATGTACCTAATATTTAACATTCCCATGAATAGATTTATCCAGAAATCTATTAATATACTTACCTTTGCAATGGACTGAAGGTTTTCGACATACAATTACAGTTATCAAAGGATTTGAAAAAGATTCTGCGATACAGTCGAGGGTACCCTTGATCGTAATGACCTTGAACTTATAACATTCAGGAGGAAAATTGAGAAATCGTTTAAGAAAAAGATCGGAAGTGACTGGGAATTAAGACTACTAAGATAGAAGTGTTGCTAAAATTCTTTAGATAGGTCTAAATTCATGTCGTTCAGGACGTGCAGTACAGTCTCATAGCTGAGATGAAATAATAATCATATTAAGACCTACACCAGTCATCATTCTAATCATTCTCTGAGCCCATTCTCAACTCGGTTACAGAACTTCGATATTTTCCTTGAAACGACTGCCATAACCAAATTGGTAATATCGAAGTTCTGTAGTTAGGCTAGTTGGACTTTTAAGGCCCCGTAACGATTATTATTACGATATTCCCTTACCATATCGAGCCATTACCGCCGCTTTAACGTGAGCGACAAAAAGCAAATTTTACAGTAGGAGGTTTTTTTTAAATATTTCAGGGAATAGTTGTGCTATTGAAATGAAATTTACTACAGGGTCATATATTTTTTGACGATTAATAATTATACCAGGAAAAAAATTAAAAATTTTGGAGATTTGAGTTATTTTTGGCGCCTACGATGATTTCGCTGTCACTGGAAAAAACATTTAGGCGTTTAAAATAAACTATGCATTAATAAAATAAGTGAATTTTATGCAATTTTCAATTTTAAGGCGTTTGAGATAAACTATGCAGTAATAAAATAAGTGAATTTTATGCAATTTTTTGATGAAATGAACTTAAATTTATTTAATTGAAATAATAAATAAAAATGTATTGAAATACTTATTTATTGTCTTAAATTTTATATTTTGAGTGACAAAAAACAATTGCGTTGGTCTGCTTTGGACAATAGCTGTATTTGTTCTCAATCTAATAATTTGATCCATATTCAAAGTCTTCGTTTCGCTATTTTCAAAAAAACCATGATGGAGTGTAATTATTGGATTATTCTTATAAAACTTTACAACTCTTAATGAGTTAAAAGCTATTTTGAACTTAGCGGGCAGTAAAGCTTTTTTTTTTTTATCTATGGCACGTCAATTTGACTTCACCTCGCCTGCAAACCCATTGCACCATTGCAAACCCGTTCAGTGCTACAATGGTGGCGCTCAGCTTGACGGCCTCATCAGATGCTTTTTCACGCCCCGCTTAAAGGACCCGGGACTGTAGGAAGAAGGAAACACGTGCGCCGGCAAGGAATTCCAGGACTTAATGGTACGGCAGAGAAAAGACTCACCGAACCGCTTGGTTCTTGATGGAATATTCTGTACCGTATGCGAGTGACACCTAAGCCCTGCACGCGTTGTCCTGTGTAGGAAAGGAGAGGGTGGGATTAATTGGAAGAGCTCATCAGAACATTCACCATGGTAGAGACGTTAAAATACTGCCAGGGACGCAACATTTCTACGCAGCTGCAAAGGCTCGAGGGAATTTGTGACCTCAGGACTCCCAATAATGCGGACCGCACGTCGCTGCAACCTGTCGAGAGCATTTAATAAGTACTTTGCGGAGCCATCCCAGAGATGCGAGCAGTATTCCACGCAGGAGCGAATTTGTGTCTTATAAAGAAGACACCGCTGCTCCGGCGTGAAAAAACGTCTCACTCTGTTCAGGACTCCGAGTTTACGCGAAGCTGTTTTGATGATGCTCTCGATATAGTTCTTGTTGTTCAGTTTGCAGCGCACGTCCATACCGAGTATGTTGAGGTTATCCTGTAATGGCAGTGGTGTGCTCTGAAGAGTGGGAGGAGGAAGGAAAGGAGATGTCTTTGCTGAAAACACGCATGCCTGCGTCTTCTTGGCATTGAACTCGCCCAGGTTCTCAGATCCCCATTGGGAAACGTGATTGAGGATCCGGTCAAGCCCAGTGACAAGAAGTCGCCTCTTTGCCGCTATATCGGACTGCTTGGCCGCAGAATGTCCGTGGTAACTCCCGTGTACAGTGCTATCGTCTGCATAGCAGTGGATGCTGCCGGTGGACAGGATGTCATTGATATGCAGAAGAAAGAGAGTGGGTGATAAGACGAACCACTGCGGCACACCAGCATTTACCTGCAGGAACACCGATGCTCGTCCATCACAGAGAACGCGAATACGGCGCCCCTGCAGGAAGCTAGCAACCCAATGGCACAGTCTAAGAGGCAGACCGAAGGCTGGTAGTTTGCAAAGAAGCGATTTGTGCCAGACTCTATCGAACGCTTTGGCGATGTCTAGGCTAATAGCCAGTGACTCACCATGCTTGTCCATAGCCTCGCCCCAAAGATGGGTAACGTACGCCAGAAGATCACCCGTTGACCGTTTCGGCCTGAAACCATATTGTCGGTCATTAATTAGGGAGTGATCCTCTAGGTGACGCATGAGCTGTTTGTTGATAAGGTGCTGGAAGACCTTGCACAGCACTGAGGTGACGGCTATGGGCCGATAGTTGGCTGGATCTGAGCGATCTCCCTTCTTGGGAATCGGCTGTACATTCGCCTCCTTCCACGCCGTCGGCACTGTACCCGAAATGTAGGAAAGTCGGTACAGCCGCGTGAGCATTGGAGACAACTCCGCTGCACATTTTTGAAGAACCACCGCTGGTATACCATCCGGACCACTGGCTTTCCGGACATCGAGTGACTGCAGTACTGCTCGGACATCGCGTTGCCTGATACGAATATCAGGCATTGCGTGGTCACTATTGGGTAGAGTCGGTAGCTGCATACCACAGTCGTCGATTCGGGAGTTGGCCGCAAAGAGATTAACCAGCAAATTTGCTTTCTCTTGCGGCTCATGTGCCAGGGATCCATCAGGGTTACGCAGGGGGGGCAGCGAAGGCTGGCAGAGTTGTTCCTTCTTCTATTTCACTAGACGACGTCGATGACGGTGGCTTCCATGAACCTTCACTATCTGTATAAGTCAAGTTCCGGAATATAACGGACACGTTATGATCAGCTTGAGCTGGCTGTGAACTAGTACTAGGCTGCGGCTCCGTTTCATTTTGTGTAAATTCAGAGGGAAAAACTTGATGAGTGAAAGTCTTAAGATTAGTGTCTAATTGGGTTTTTTCTACTGCGCAATAGTGATCTAAATCCAGAATGGAGTATGAATCGTCACTATCAGAATTACTGTAAGCAACAAGACTTTTAATTTGGCTTCTTTCGGACTCTGATGACTACAAATGGGTATTTTATACACAGTTTATTATGAATACCTGAAGTAAAACTCATAAAACCACTTTAATAATAAAGTAAAACTGTTTCGACTTATTAATTATCAATTTTAACAATAAAACGGCGCAGAGAGACAATAGTTTTTCAATAAGTTTCGACGGAATGAACTTATTTCTACGTGTTTTGGGATTTTTTTTGTGTAGTGAACGATACAATTGACATGCACTATGTCGGTTGCGATAACAAGTAGAGTCGGTTGCGATATAATTTTCAGATTTTGAATGAACTTGCGATAAATATTCATACTGTCGTATACGTTAATATTTAAAAAATTGTAATGGTTAAGATAAAATTAGCTTTTGCTATATGTCAAAAACTAATGAATTTAGGCGGGAAATGGCAATAGAGTAAGATCCGTTATGGTTTAAAATGTCGATTACGATAAAAAAAGGATTTTTGAAAAAATGTCGCTTACGATAAAGCGGCGGTAATGGCTCGATATATTCACTCATGCTCACAAGTAGCAGATCGATCCAGAAGAGAAGAACAATCTGTTTTTTTTCAGAAGAGTGTCAATTTGATCGATACCTTTTTCCTAGGATGACCCATACAATAAAAACATTTATCTGGAATGTCTTGTAACATTCTGTAAGCACTCATTCGCTTTGCCTGTCCTTAATTAATGCCTCCTAAACCTGACTGTATCGTAAAAACTTAATCAGATGGCTAAACTACCTCGTAGGTAGATGTCATCGAAATAAAACTATTTTTAATGACTTCTGACGCAATTGAAGTGGTTCAATCAGCCAAATAGCACCTGCCGTGAATAGTACCTAGACTAAAATACCACCCTACTCCCCTAGATCCTCAGCCAGCAGGGGCGGTTATGTCACCGACCACAAAAAGACTGAAAATGGTGGTTACTTCATATTTTTTATAATATACATTTGTAAGTTATCTCAAAGTATCCAAGCTACATTGACTTGTTGACATTACTATTTAGACATTAATGATGTTTTATTCGTAGGTAGTGATCTAGGCTCCGGTAGTGATCTAGGCTAGTGAGGCTCCGCTCGCGTGGACTTCTGATCCCGTACCCGCTGCTTGGACTTCTGATCCCGTTCCTTCCGTAAAGTTCAAGGAACAAAGAATTATTCGAATTGGTACAGCCGTCTTCGAGTTATGCGCTTACCAACATATTTCACTATTCATTTTTATATAATAAGATAGATATTATAGATATTCGTATTAGGTTCTGTCAATACCATTTAAATGACTTATTTGTTCGGCATAAAAAATAACAAAATAAGCGTTTATTTAACCTTACTGCAGTGGGTAGCATATAATGTAGAAACAAATAAATTGTAATTCTTTTTCAAAGCTTAAAACGTTTAGCTTTGCAACACTTAACAAGAAAATGTTGCTTCCTTTAGAACAACAACTATTTTGTAGTACCTATATAAATCTATATTAACCTCACTTAAAGTAGTTACAACTTTCTACACAGTACGCCATTAAGTAAATAATTAAGAACATTATATGATAGTATTCAGGCTATTATAACTTCATAAGTTGTTGTTCTTAGAATAAACACCTGACAAGTCAAATGACGTTTAATATAACCTCGATACAAGAAAGAAAGTTATACCAAAAGGGGTATAATAAAATTCAAAATAATTTGAATGATAAACATTGCTAGAAATAAGCTGTTTACTCAACTTGTTAATCAAGCAAATTATTGTATCTAGGCTAAATAAATATCTGTAAATAGACCAAAATAAACAGCCAGCTGAGTTTCTTGCCGGGGTCTACTCAGCCCGGGGCCGTGTTTCCATTTGCTAAATTAACCTGTAATATGTTTTTACAGGGCTAGAGGGGACGGCTACTGGAAATAATTTGAATAGTCGGCACAAATTGTCACCCCGGACCACTGGGAAGACAATTCCCAGCTGTCACCCCGGGAGATAGGGCTAGAGGGGACTGCTGGGAATAATTCATTCGTTAAATGATTCTTGAATTTTAATTGTTCAGATATCGAGTCATCAGATAATTTGTGCAACGCGAAACCTATGTTGGCCCCTCTCCGTGAGTAGCGGCGCTGCCGTGAAACAAATTACAACACCACGATGGCAACTCAAAAATGCCATCGATTCGACAGAAGAAGAAGAAAGTATATGTATCTCGGGGTTGTGTGCAATATTACTTGATGAATAACTAGTTGATTAGGCTTCGCCTGTGTAGAATTTTGAATCCATAAAACATTAATAATAATAAATATACCAACATCCAAACATCTTCATCAACTTTCACATTTATAATAATAGTAGGCAAGTAGCAATTAGTACGCAAGTAGGATATAGCAGAAATTAGTAGGAATTAGTAGGCATTCGCATTCGCAAAAATAATAAGTCTTATATCTTTACTGCCGCAAACCCTTCCATCTCTTTTTCCATATAGGAAAAAGAGAGATTCCTACCTTTGGATAAATATGTGCGCACATATTTCTCTATAAATACCTTCTTTTGTAATACAGATCAATATATTGGGTATATGTACGCAACATTTCTTTTAGGCAATGTCAGTCTTCATTAGGTTACTCGTGCAAAATGTTTTGGAGAAAATTTGCGTCTTTCTTCAATAAATAAGCATTAAGTATGTAGACACAGTAGCTATACCTACAGTTCTTTATATATTTATTCACTGTTAAATCGATCGGGGTATTAACCATGTTTGTTGATTTCATTGCGTAACCGATATTTCGGCGCTGTTGCAAGCGCCATGATCACGGTGTACTGAAATCAATAAACATGGTAAATATCTCGATCGATTTAACAGTGAAAATGTAAATGACTATGTCAATCTAATATCTTTATATATTGTCGATAATATTTCTAGTTGTGTCTTTATTTAAGGTAAACACATATGGGTGGTAGCCGACTGTCATACTGAAAGGACTCCTAGTGGTATGTTTTTATACTCACATTTAAACTCTCGTATTGCATATTATATGGTTAGAGAGAGATGTGTATTAATGCGACTACAAGCTTGCAACCTGGCCGAAACGTAAAGCAAATCAAAAGGTAAGTTATAGGTACTATAATGGACGCGTTAATACCCGGGATTCGTTAACCTGTTTTGTTATATCTCAATAAAAGAAAGAAAGGATTTTATTGTGAATAAAATCAAACTCATATCTAATGGCAAAAATAATAATACAAGTAATACAACTAAGTAAATTCCAACAACAGAGAAACAAACAATACTTCAGGCAGTTAACGCAGAGAACGTTCAACAACTCGATGCACATTATCTGTGGCTACCGCTTAACAACTTGAATGAACTAAATGAACTATATAAATAAAGAAATCTACCCTTTTGTTTCTTCATTTGGTCCGTGGAATCCGCAAAGTTTCTCACAATAATCCTCACCACAAAAGTATGATACAAGTAATGTGGAGCAGAGAACTTATAAAAGTTGTGATACAGTATTTATATCCATTATCTTTCTTAAAGGAACGTTATTAACCTTATCTATAAGTAAAAGGGCCGGTCTCGTCAAATATTTGCACTGAGCGGGGATCGAACCTGCGCCTCCTGGGTAGCAGTCGCGTTCACTACGTCACAGAGGCTGTCAAGGGCAAAAATTACCAATAAACACTACAATAAGAGACACTTTGACTCAGTTTAACCATATAACACTATTAGGTACCCTGGAGGACGTTGACTTTGAATTCACACTATAAAAGTCTTGGAATTCCTTACCGGCGCACGTGTTTCCTCCTTCCTACAGTCCCGGGTCCTTTAAGCGGGGCGTGAAAAAGCATCTGATGAGGCCGTCAAGCTGAGCGCCACCATTGTACTCGTAGCACTGTACGTGTTTACAATAGTGACCCCTCTCTCATGAGACTTAAAATCAGGTGAGGTGAAGTCGAATTAAAGTGCCATAAATAAAAAGAGCACTAGACCTACTAGTTGTTGAATATATGTAAAAAGTTTAAATACTTGTCTTTGGAATTTAGGGGTTTGAATTTGGAATTATTTATAAAAAAAATAGATGATGATGATTTGGGTGTAGTGTCTCACAGTTCTTGAAAATTTCTTGAAGAGTTATGATTATGTTATTGTAGAATATTATACCAGGATGTATTGAAAGTATTATGTTAATTTGATATCGGTATATGATGTAATAAAGTTTTAGAAATGATTTGAAGACAAAATAAATATATGAAAATATAACATGTTATAATGCAGTTATTCTTGTAAAGTCCCCGTCTCAGAGAAGTTAATCCAACAACTCTAGTAACCCTCCTGATCATACTATCTTCGGTTAGCACTTTCATTTTCAAATTCCAGGAGTGTATTCCGGTGCGGTAGCCGCACACAACCCTGACCGCTATGACCTTCAGAAGGTGTCAAAGTCAAACACATTTCTGAGTAGATAAGAATTCCTCGGTTTCGTGCCAATGACCGGACAATCCCCATGTAATTACGCTAGTCTCCAGTAATTACGCTAAGCTTATTCAAATTAAGGCACATAGATAAGATTGAACTCAATTCAAAGAAGAAAAAGGGGGTTTAGGGAACCGCGGTAGCCTAGTGGTATGGGTAATGGACTGCTGAGACGAGTTCTCGGGTCCGATCCCAGGTTTTACCATGGCAAACACCAATGACTTTTTGATGCTTTTCGAAGTTATGTGTGTATTTATCGCAGGTTTATAAGTGCCCGGTTAAATGGCAATAGGCTCGCCACCTATTACATTGGGACCTAAACATAAACTGTTAACTTAAACTAATTTTTACGGAGCTTCTGTCAGATATGAAACACTATTTGCATGCAGTGATTTACGACATCCTTCGGATGAGGTGAAATTGGTATAGTGGGACAATTTTGTTCCGTGTAGTGAAATTTGATACAAATCTTGTCTTGACAGCAAGTAACGCGGGTGATGACAATTAAAAGAATTGAAAAAATGCCAAACCGAGGACAAGAGATAGGTTTGTCCCTCTTATGGATTCTAGAATACGGTTAAACGTATTTGATGAATTTTTTGTTGATACATACAAATACATACCTATTAAATATATAGAAAAAACCATATTAACATTTGCACTGACCGGGAATCAAACCCTTAGCAGTCTAACGCTCTGCCGTAGTGCTATGGAGGTAGGTAGGTACAAAAACACTTCTGCTAGCTCCATCGCGTGAAAGAAAGACAATAAAAAATAAATATATGACACAGTAGGCGGAAAGATCTTATTTCGTAGCTTAAGATACACTTTGGATCGCTGAGCCGGTAAAGTAAATAAGTATGTACCTAATAAGTTTAAGTAAAACCGTTCGTGTTATCCTTCGGCTTTCGCTTCCCTACGGGCGGCGACGATACAAATATAAAGCCGTGTATTATTTGCTCAATTTTCCGATGTTACTTAATTTGAAAATTATAGCAGTTTCTATGGGTTCTGAAGACCCAAAGACGGCGTGCGTTTTAGTCGGTTCGAGTCCGACATAACCTTCCCAACCGGCTCCGGTGGGGGGGTATCCGTGGGGATTTTTCGCACGATAAAAAAAAAAAAAAGTATACACTAATCACGATACTAGCCCATTGAAGTGTAGTAAGTGTAGGGACTAGATGGGAACACCATTTAGTCCCTACACTATAGATCCCCACATTAGGAGGAGAGGGTCATCTCAAAAGAGATGTCCCCGGGTCTGCCAGGGTGCGAGAGATATGTCTTGTATAATCTGACCTCCGGCAATCTAGGACCCATGGACGGCGTGCGTTTTGATCGGTTTGAGTCCGACATAATCATCTCAACAGATTTTGGTAGAGGTGGTATTCGAGGAGGTATTGCGCACGACAACAAAGGTAGTGTAGGTAATGTACACTAATTGTCTCCGCGAGAGGGCTCACATTCACTACTAGTGTTCACATCACACGCATTTAGAAGGTTTGTACAGGGTCGGCAGCGCGAGTATGGCGTCTCTGCTGTTACAAACGTCCATAGCCCATGGTGACCACTTTCTATCAGATGGGCCTGTGCTCGTCTGCCATCTTAGTAGTCTAAAAAGACCCCAAAAATCAGTTCAACATTCAAAATACTCAAACATCGGTTCTCCATGTTACAATTATGTGATTGCTCTTCTTGGCGCTATCGAGAAACTTTTATTTACAAAACTTTCCACTTTCAATGAAATCAAGGGAATAAAAAAAATAAAACAGAGCATTTTACGTAACAAGATGGAGTTCTCCCACTGAACCCGGCATCGCAACTAAGTTGGGGCCAAAATAAACATATTGAAATACTACAATGTATTATTCGCTATTTTAGGAAGTTGGTTACGAGATTTGTGTAATTTTCTCTTTATAGGCTGCTGAGTAACATATTTATTTTTGACTCTTAAGTAACTACATAAAAGAAACGTTCATGGCGTTGCCCGGGTAATTATACTTTGTAAAATGTAGCTTGGGTCCTATGACAGCTGTCAGTGAAATCCCGCACATGAAAGTCTTGAATTTTCTATTATTGAATGTAGTAACTGTCAATGTCATACTTTATGGGCATACAGAGCTAATTAGTGATGGGCGATGAATCATCGTGACCACATACTATGAACTATCCATATTTTGAATAAAGCTTAATTTACTCGAATTATTTTATAATTTATTTTGAATTGAGAATGGGTCGCAGAAACTAAATATTTAAAATTGACTCTGATGTTATTTCTATACCTACACATAGCTTCTCGTTCCAAATTCGAAATTCAAAATTCAATCCCACCTCACTCATGAATCGTAACACTTTTTTTAAACTATTTGTCTATGATACATAGACGTCTTACAGCGCACACTTTTAATTTAGACTTTTTGCAGTGTAACGAAGATTCTAGGGAAAATAATATTGTACTCTCTATCAAGTAACAGAATAAAGCTTGTGATGTATCTAGTACTCAGATAGATATAGCGGCATTGTTGCCTAAACACTTGGATGTAGCGACCATCAATTGAGCTCTGTTGAGGCACTACAGCACTGCCCTAGTTTCAAATGAATGGGGAATGAAGGCATTCGTGATTGTGTTCCTGTCTACTGTACATGATTGTGTCTCATAGAAATGCAAACCTTTTTGGAACCCATTCAATTGTTCAAAATATGTTATTTAAAATAGCTGAGTATTTTGGTTCTATCGTTATATTTACATATATATGCTCACGCTTATCCTCCTTTTTTTAACGTACGCAAAATCCCCACGGATACCGCCGCCGCCACCAAAGTCGGCGGAGGTGATTATGTCGGACTCGAGCCGACTAAAACGCACACCGTCTATGGGTTTTGATTGTTGGAGGTGAGATAGGTACGCTTATCCTTAATAGGTAGACAACAGCACTCCATTTGACTTTAGCCTCACATACTTCACGATACAAACTCGCCAGTTTCAAGAACTATTTGGATCATTACAACTACAGTCTAAATTTTATACATGGGCTTCCAAGCTCCACTTGCTATTATTTTAGTCTTTTCTGAATATTTTTAGACCTTTATAGTTGAATGCGATATATGGCATATATTCAGTACCTAATGGAGTGTGACAGGAATTATTGCTATTTGTTTAATATGACTATCTGTATACTAGAGTGAGATCCCAGAGGAATAAGACATTACTTATTTTCACACGGATGAAACCTGAAGTTTTCAGTAGCGTCTCGTGTGCCTTGAATACCTACGCGCTTTGTGGGACTTACCGAGTGACACCTGGGCAGGTACCAAATGGGAAAGGTAACTAAAAATAAGAATTATTTAACTTAAATTCACATGGCTGATTTTTATATATATCATGTAGAATATTATTTTAAAGTAATATCATAAGGGTCAGACACTTTTGATGGACCAAAGCTTTTGTCAGACGCTTTTAAGCTACCATCTATGCTATACGCATGCGCATAGTGCTCTCACTCTCATACTTCTGGCTGAATAATTTTTGTCTTAGGGGATGTTTGGTCACTCTAATTTGTCTGACTGATTGAATATAATTTTTAAATAATTCCTTCAATAACATATTAAAAAATCAGACATGTAAGAATAAGTACCTAAAGTTCATTTATTTTTGTAGCTTAATAGCTATTTGATTTTTTAATATGTTATTGAAGTAATTATTTAAAAATTATATTCAATCAGCCAGACAAATTAGAGTGACCAAACATCCCCTAAGACAAAAATTATTCAGCCAGAAGTATGAGAGCGAGAGCACTATGCGCATGCGTATAGCATAGATGGTAGCTTAAAAGCGTCTGACAAAAGCTTTGGTCCATCAAAAGTGTCTGACACTTATGATATTACTTTAAAATAATATTCTACATGATATATATAAAAATCAGCCATGTGAATTTAAGTTAAATAATTCCTATTTTTAGTTACCTTTCCCATTTGGTACCTGCCCAGGTGTCACTCGGCAAGTCCCACAAAGCGCGTAGGTATTCAAGGCACACGAGACGCTACTGAAAACTTCAGGTTTCATCCGTGTGAAAGTAAGTAATGTCTTATTCCTCTGGGATCTTGGACCATACACTCAAATATAAAGGCACCCAGACTGTTCTAGATTGTTCTAGCATACATTCAAGACGTGCGCAAGTACAGCACCTTACCACTACATCTTAAAAGTGATATTATTTCTATCTTAAATTACTTTCATAGTGTTATTCGGACTCGGACCGTTTTTAGTCCATTGATATTTTTATGTAAGTACCTACCTACTTTTTCCTTGTAAGACAAGTGAAAATTTAAAGCAATTAAACAAATAAACATATCCATATATCTATTATAAATATTATGCAAACTTAGAGTTCTATAACCAGTAGCTTATTATTACTTACCAAATTATTTCAGGGTTTCTCAATAAAGTATTACGGACCTAATCTAGTTCAATATAATTGTTCCATTCCACATAAACGGACACGATAGAAAATATGTCTCGCTAACAAACTAATTACAGATATCATTAGTAATAATAAAATATAGTTGGTTCAATGTCATGCCCCAAAAGCAATGAGTGACATGTAAACGTAATTTCATATATAGATCAATCTATTTCTCATTCATTATAATAACCGCCATTTTGTTCATACGTTCGTGAAATGAAAGAATTTATAAGTATAAATATACATATGTCGTGAAAGGGAGAATACTATTTTTGTGTATATTTAATTGTTTAACATCTTGCTTAAATAGGTGTGCAGTGAACAAACGGTGTAAGTATACACATTTTCATATAAAGAATATTTATATCATTTGTCGACTGTACACTTGTTTACAGGACCCTAGCAACACTTTTAAGTGTAAAACCTTCACCTGTTAGTTGATGCAGCTGCCAAATAATGTAATTAAGTTCTGGCAAAGGCTTCCATTTCGATGTTACTACCTGCTACTTATACGATTCTGAATATTTGGTACGAGTAGTTAGCCGTAGACAAGACGGCATTATAGCCGATATAGGTATTAATCAAAGTAAATAAGCAGATCCTAAATTCCCAAATGCAAAAAGTACTCAATTGGAAAATTGCTATGAGGTATTGACGTTAGAAGCTAGCGTTGGTTGATTTTCAGTGGAACTAGATTTCAAAATGTTACGTAATTTTCCGTGAAGACTTCCACAACCCATAATACCCTTAATCCATTATAGTGGTTGGACAAACTGAACAGCTAAGAGACGTTCAATCCAAACTTATTAGTTCCCGAAGTATCTCCCTGGAGAGCTGTATAGCTTCAAATGACTGTTCAGGTTGCTCGCCTTGTGATATGATGCGAGAAGTACTTGTGCCTTGAATTCAAGAGTAATTTTACTATTGTTTGTAACTTTATTTTTAGGAGACCCTGAAGGCAACTTTAGAGTTGTAAAGTATATAATAAAATACTCAAAGGGCGCTTACTGAATAATTTTGCATGATAAGTTTCATGCATAATTTTGCATGAAACTTAAGTGAAAGTCTAGTATTAAAAATGCTTAACAGCACAAAAATCTGTATTCTCGTAGTTCATTCCAGGATCACACTTCATTGAAGGGGACGTAGGCCCTGCTGTGAAACAAATAATACTACACCACAATGGCAACTCTCAAATGCCGTAAACTCCCACGGGTCCTGACTTTTTGCACGACAAATACTTAGAATTTATTACTCACACGCGTGTCTCCCTTTTTTATCGTGCGCAAAATCCCCACGGCTACCGATGCCACCAAAATCGATGGAGGTGATTATGTCGGACTCGAACCGACCAAAACTCACGCCGCCGTCCATAGATCCTTGATTGACGGAGGTGAGTTTATATAAGACATATCGTTCGCACCCCGGCAGACCCGGGGACATCTCTTTTGAGATGACCTTCTTCCCCTAATGTGGGGACCATGGTGTCCTCATCTAACCCCTGGGGCACGTGTCTCCCTCCTATAATCGATAAAAGGCATTTTTGTACCACTTGGGCAGCAAATGACTACATGGCACACCTAATGGAAAGTGGTTACCATGGCCTATGAACGTTTGTAACACCAGGGGCGTCAACCTTGGTAATGTGATACCTAATGGTGGTTCCCTTTAGTGGATCGTGTACTTGTCTGTATGGGTTGTGTGATATAAAAAATGAACAAACAAATAAACATTGATATTATTATGTATATGATCATTGAACGGAAAGGCTCAATGTAATGTTGACCTAGCAACAGGAAACAAGACGGTTTCCTTGTTCCGGGAACGTCCTTAGGGAAAATCCTGAGAGAATTGAGGTCATTACATCCTGTGAATATTCTGGAGTGGCAAGTCTCTCAAATTTAGATCACTAGAATATTCTTTATGATTAGCTTAAGAATCTTAGCCTGAGTTGCACGATCTTACTTTAACAACAGTGAAGTTAAAGTACCGGTCAGGTATAAAACAGGTTGCACCATTTGACAATTGTTAAAATGACGTCATAACTTGACACTAACTGTCAACGCTCAAACGTCAAATTCTATTAAAAAGATAACTTTAACCGTGCTATTAAATACTCTGGTGCAACTCATTTAGCCAAACCATTAGAATTACGTTACTATTACAGTTAAATTTGATGGAAACCTTAACTTTAACAGGTAGTTGGATTGCTCCAACTAAGCCTAAATCAGCCTTAGCCTTAATCCGAATGATTATGGATCACAACTGACATTGGTCCGTTAACTTAACTATAAATATGTTGTCAACTTGTCATTCATTTTAGGAAGCTTTAAGGTTACAAATTATCCCAGAACTTTTGGACCCCACTCTAGAGCAAGCTCTAAAAAGTTGTGTAATTTTCAAAACTTGCTGTACACTACCGTCGAACCGCTAACTTCTGTGGAGTGGCGATAGTAAACCGGACTGATACTTATACAGAAGGTAGTCGCTTTACGGAAAACATCGAAGTTAAGCTACTTCTTAGTTAGATTATAAAACCGACCACAAGCGAATTGGGGAAGCTCAGAGACTGATGATGTGGTAATTGCACTTGGACATACCAATTTTAAAAATCCGTAAAAAAAGTTGTATAGACCAGGGTAGGATAACACTTTTTATACGCAGACGACCTGGCGTTAGCTGCGCAGACGAAAAACTTCGAAGAGGCGGAGACCAAACTGGGAGCGGCACTAGAGAGCTTAGACCGATACTACAAAGAGAATGGACTTCGACCTAACCCTTCTAAAACCCAGTCATGCGCTTTCCACCTGCGTAATCGAGAAACAAACCGATCTCTTAGCATTTCGTGGCGAGGGGTCGAAATCGAACACTGCCCAAAGCCACGTTATCTCGGCGTTACTCTCGACCGTGCTCTTACTTTTAAAGCCCATTGCCTCAACACCAAACAAAAAGTGGCGAGTAGAAATAACTTGGTGCAAAGATTAACATCCACGTCATGGGGGGCAGCCCCACATGTTGTCCGTACAATTGGCCTTGCACTTTCCTTCTCAGCGGGCGAGTTCGCGTGCCCAGTGTGGCACCGCTCCGCGCACGCGAAGGAAGTTGATACTGCCTTGAATGACACATGCCGTATCATAACGGGCTGCCTTAAGCCAACTCCCCTGAACAGACTTTACCCACTCGCCGGTATTGCTCCACCAAGCGTGCGACGGCATGTTGCGTGTGAGGTTGAGAGGAAAAAACAGGAGATAGACGCACGGCATCCACTCTTCCAACACACCATACCCAGCTCCCGCCTTAAAAGCAGAAAAAGCTTTCTGCGGTGTACTGCAGCTGTGGTGGGCGAACCTGATAGCGTTCGGCGCCAGAGGTGGCTCGCGGAATGTGCACCCCCTCTAGACAACATCCAGCCCGCTGAGAGTCTACCGCTCGGGCATAAACTGAAGTGGTCCACCTGGAAGTCCCTTAATAGGTTGAGGTCTCAGGTCGGCTGCTGTAAAGCGAACCTGGTAAAATGGGGTTACCTAAATGCGGACAGTGTTGGCTGTGAATGTGGAGCACCACAGCTGCAGTCGATGGACCACCTCCTGACGTGACCGCTTTGCCCTCACACCTGCACGGTCGCCGACCTGAACGAAGTGACAGAAGGTGCAGTTGGTGTCGCCAAGTTTTGGGCTGGGCGCATCTAACTTTTATTTATTGTTGCCACTGACACGAAGAAGAAGAAGAAGGATACATAGCAAAACGGACAAAAGAAAGGTTCTTCTCGAATGTTGACCACGTACTGGTAGACAAGGCCTCTGCGAGATGAATGACGTCATAGCCAAAGTTGAGGCGGGTACCTGTCGGATGCAGACATCTTCCAACTGTTGGGATTGGAGGTCTATGGGGGAAGCCTATGTTCAGCAGTAGACGTCCTATGGCTGAAATGATAAAAAAATATAAAACCTTTTCAGGAAGGGAAGGGCCAATAATCCGTTTCCTGTTTTTGTGGTTGTTTCAAATCATTTTCAAATACAACTTTTACTTGTTAAATATTACAATTAGGGGCCAGCTCTCTTGTTATTATTCTAACATAAATTTAACCTTTGCCAACTTTTCGAGTGACAGCCGGCGTAATTCCCGCCAAAATTCAGTGAATCAAAAGTATTTCTTTCGCTTCTATTGTGTATAATGATGAGTGAACGAACTGTAATGGCAATGTCAACTAGAGGAAATGAATGATATTGCTATTGTACATTCATGAGACTGTACAATATCATTCATATTTTTTCTTAATACATGTATAATTTCTTGACTGTACATGAGTGTTGCTGACGCCATACTTCAGGCTGGAAAACGGCAAAGTGCGTCATTAACTTATTTTGAAACAATTCTCTTAATAAACACAACAAACATATCAACTTAGGGATTCATTCAACCACCTCTGATAAGTATACACTTTCAAGGGAAGATTAGCTATATAAATTATACAGTTTACTATTTTTCTGCAATAAAATGTACCGCTGGTTTTAAGGTCGTTAAAAAGTCGTACATTTGGTTTCGTTAATTTGCTATCGTTCATTTGGGTTCGCCCACGTTCGTAACTGATTTTTAATAAGCAGCTACGAAAGAGGAATTAGATTTAATTTTCGTTTTATAACAATTTTTTTTATTATTATTCCCAACAGAGACAGACATAGATAATAATTAATAAATTTTATAATCGTAAAAGTATGCTCAAATAAATAATCTCTCCATGCGATTCAAGAAAGAATCCTTGGACACACTTTCTATTTCTGATATCAGACCAAACTCCCTCGGCTTTTTTAATCAATGTCTTTATTACAAAGTCGAGGGAGTTCCTTTTACCTTTTAGTAGCAATTCTTTGAGGGTTATTCGTGGCAACCATTGTGTGGGGATTAACAAACTGGGATGAATGGTGCGTTCGCTTTCTACTCGTATTTGAAATTGCTTTAAATAAACACTTTTCCCGTTAGGCCGCCATCTTAACCAATCAATTTCCTTTGACAAATCGAATGAAAGGTCCGTTTACGAATCTAGTTCCGGATACATGAAACCATGAAACAATATATTGAGTTTCTGAACCCTAAACGAACTTTGCATTATAGAGCTATATACATTCAAATCAGAAGAATGAATACGTGTCCAATGAAAAAAAAATTAGGAATATTTTTCTGCTTTGCTTTTTTATTTGTTTTTTTTCGGTAACTATTCATTCTCTCATTCATTTATTATCTTTATAGCGTCTTAACACCCACGACGACCGCTTATGAAATATAAAATTGAATGTTTTGTTGCATTTTGTCAAAGTCACAACCGTTGTTCTACTCAGCGAGGAAAACCTTTTTTTTTATAACACCTAATTGGCCGACAAGCACGGGACCCACCTGATGGAAAGTGGTTATCGTGGCCTATGGACGTTTACAACGCCAGGGGCGTCACATTCGTGCTGCCAACCATATAGAGAAGAGGGGGAAGGAGAAGGGGGATAAGGTTTAGATAGTCTCTGTGCTATCAGTGTAGAAGACAAAGAAGTATGTCTCGGTCTTCACACTAACAACACAAAACCTCTCCAGTGAGGTCTAGCAATCCTACTCACCGCCGGAAACACAACACAAGGTTATTATTAGCCGCGGCATTCTGTAGGACAGAGGTACTTCCCCAGACGGACTCCTCAATTATCTTAAAGCGATGAGCGAGAACCATGAACTCATAAAACAGGTCGATAATTGAACAGCTGTCATACCATCAACTGCAAATGTAACTGTGTAATTCTATTATATTAATATGAGACTACACACTTTTTTATACAGTTGGTAGTAATGAGAGCCGTTACTTGATTGAATTGCACAAATAACTGTGTATTCCTATATAAATATATAGCATTGCAAAGTTACATAATATATATTATTGATCTGTTTTAAGAACACATGATACGCGCCCTTTTTTACAAGTTTATAATAGGCTTGCAGAAAATAAAATGCACCAATCAGCAGCAGTAGCAGCAAATGATTAACTTGGCCCCAAAGGTATTAATAAGGCCCCGTACACTAACACTTTGACACTTGTCTCCTTCAATTTTATCACAAAAACTAACGAAGCCATTTTCACGAATCTTGTTTTCAAACCTTATGCTTAAACTTAAAAGTGACGAGAGATATAATCTTAAGTTCTGTAAACTCGCTTTATTATCATTACCTACGGAACCATTTACAGTTAAAGCACTCCAGTCATGAGCGTTCTGCTTAAAAACGAATTACAAGATGGAACCACTAACGATGAGTTCCGGCATTAAATAGAAGTCTACGATGATTACGACGAAAATTCAAGATCTCTTCAAGATTTGAAGAGCAAAGATAGCAGTGAAAATAACTTCACCACAGCAGCTCAAACAAGTGAGTTTTGCTGCGTAAAAACAGTGTGCAAAATGCGATTTTGCTCACTCAGTGAGACAAAGTAGCTTTTTAATTATTTTTTTTAATTTTCAATAAAGAGTGCCAACCATAGATTCAAAAAGAATTGTTCCGCGAATAACTTTCGAACTACATACACTGCACTCTGTCTCTTGACCGTCCATAAAAAAGTTCGAGTGACAAACACAAGTATTTTGAAGGTTTTTTTTTTAATTTATGGCACGTCAAAGGTCCTATTTCGAAATTCTAAATTTGAAAGATATTTGTAAAAGAATAACCATGTATTTTATTTACATTATTTAATAATTATGTCATGTTATTGAATACCAAAATAAGTAATGCATAAGTATTTATAATGATTACTATTATCAACATTTGAAAAATAAAATGTCACGTACGCTGTTTCTGAACACACCTTAAAAATAACGGGTATAAAATTTAACTTTTAACTTTCAACTTTAAATTTGCGGAACAGCAATAAGTAATTAGATTAATTATTAACTTTTAAAATTTTCAGCATTATTTTAATTAATAATAGGTGTTCTGTTCTGTTAATAAGTGTTGTATTATCTTCTAAGTAATATTTCTTATGTGTTCTCGCTGCTGAAGTGAAAAGTAATGTGTGCCACACGAGAGCAAAATTATTTGCATCTCGTGCATTTGAATCCCTCACTACGCTCGGGATTCTACATTAGAATCACTCGCTACGCTCGTGATTCAATCCTAGAATCCCTCGCTTGCTCAGGATTCAAAATCAGCACTCGCAGCAAAAAACAGTTTTGCTCTCTTGTTGCACAAATAACTATTGTACATTTTCTAGTTTAAAACGCACGGATAAAGGTATGATTCTATAACCGACCGCAGATTACGACAGCATGTTTGTATAACTTGAATATAAGCGGCCTTTCTTGTTACTCCTCCTGCTTCAAATGATTTATTTACTAAGTATTTTATTTATTATAAATTATAATATTTTTGACAAATGTAGGTACATAATTATTGTAAACTTTGACATTCATAAGTGCTCTTTATGTGCCTAAACTGAATAAATGAAATTGATTCTTTGATTCTTTGCTGGGACGACGCTATCTGAGTGGAGGCGACTCGGGTGTCTTCGATGAGTGCGGAACTGGGGGTGACTGGTTAAGCCGCCTATTATCTATATTACATTGGGACCTAAACATAAACTGGTCAAAAATTTGGGTGCTAACACCTCTGCCTACCCCTTCGGGGATATAGGCGTGAGTTTATGTTATGTTATGCACGTGAAGAAGAAGTCATTTGTCTTTACCACTATGTGGCCCACATGATGGTGAAGACAAAATGTGCCAAAATGTGGTTGTGCAATGTGCTTCTTCGAAAGCATGCTATTTATGGCGGAGGAAAGATTGTCGCGCGTGTCGCATGACGCTCATTCCTATCACACAGTCCTTTAAAATAGTGTAATTTCAATGTGTAATATTCAGGTAATACGATAATACGATTATAAAAATATACGCTTTTAACATCGTATAAAAAAAGATACACCTACCTACCATAGACATTAATTATTTGAAACTCGATTATTATGAAGGGATTAACTCCGTTATAATGTCTATGTAAACCTGAAACATTCTTGGCAATAAATTAAAATGTTTAATAAGCATAGTACCTAATGGCGCTCCCAAAACACGGCGATGAGAACATAATCCACTCGTCAGAGCCCTTAAGACTTCATAAAACGAGCATGTCCTTTAAGTGGGACCTGCTAATTGATTTTCCTAACAGTATTGGATATAAGTCTTTTGAGATATTACTTCGGTAAAATGGAAAGCAATCTTATCAGCGAAATTTTCGTACTAAAATAAGTTTTACCGTTGAGCATAAAAATAGATTGGTATTTTAGAAAATTTCTTATACCCAATCATGTTGGAGTATCTGATATCTAAAGGTTCGGTAAATAATATGAATTTAACCCAAGATGAATTTGTGTTTTTTAAATTTGGGTAAAATATAGGAAGGATAAATTTATTCATCTGAATATCAAAAGTGAAGGTTTTTAAAAATACTTTTAACACTACGTAGGTAATTTAATAAATCAATCCGCCTGTCACAATTCTCTGCCGGCCATAGGGCCCATTATTGTTGGGAGGCTCTGACCTACTGTTTCCATCCTTGCCAGACGGGTTGGTACCGTCAAACGGGGTGAATAGGAATGCAGGGGTGAATAGGAATAAAATGGTCAATGGAATATTTTAAATAATTTCTATTACTACATTTCAAATAAGCCTGTTATCAGATATTTGATGATTTTGTTATTACGATGAACTAGTCCAATGGTTCGCTTGAAAGAAATTAACTACAGAATTTAGCTGACCATTTTATTCCTATTCACCCCTGCATTCCTATTCACCCCGTTTGACTGTACATGGTTTTATTTCGAGTTTTCCTTCTCTCGCTGTGATATTATCAGAATTTTCCGTTAGTCGCCTTTTACGACGTCATTTATATAGGTTTTATGTTAATTTAGTAAAAACTATTCGCATATCAATTAAAAGGACTACTTTTATAATCGCTTTGTTATAGTTATGTATATAGATACCTACATATTACTTAAAATTTGAATTTACTGATTGTTAAAACTTGATAATATAATATAAACCCTACTATAAGACCTGCCTCCACTAGTCTGGATACCTGCTCTAGGCACAATGCAGGACCCATGAATTAAATTTAAAAAAATATTAAACATTTAAAATGTGTCAAATTATAATATACAAGCTAATTAGCTTGTTCAATTGGATTAACTTAAATTTTCCATATTGTTATTCAATATCTTATGATAATAACAATATTCTAATCTTATTCGACATGAACCAAAATACTAAATATTAGAAATAAAAAAAATTTCCCCGACCTTAAAATGGCATACATTTTAAGGTCGTCTTCAATATACCTAACCACCTCATCATTTGTTCCGATGAGAAGTAGCCCGAAGGGGTATCCGCACATAAAAACAAATCAAAAACATAATTATACCTTCTTCTCTTGAAATACACCAAATAATCATTCACTTTTGCATAAATAATCTTCACTTACAAAAATACTCGTACTATTTATTTTGTAATAATCATTACATAATATTTAAATTAATTAGATAAACATTAATAACTATTTATCTTTAATGGACTTACCTTTGAAACCTCCAGGCCTATATTCCCACAGTTCTCATAGCAGTAACTTAACACATTCTTTTTAGTTTTAAAAATAAATAACACGATAGGTAACCAATAGTTTTAAAATCTACAAAACTTACACAACCCGTACGCGAACAATAAATTTAAATAGGAAAAATGAGCACAGAGTATTAATTTAAAATTAAAAAATACACAATAACTTTTTAGAACACGATTGAATTTATATTTTTAGTTTAGGATTTGTGATTCTACATTTGAATTTGCGGTTGGCGGGAATGTTACGCGGAGCGGCGCGCTTCCCTCCGCCGGTCCCAAACATTTTATCACACTGAACATTGGTGAAATCTGCCATTAGGGACGTACCGACTCGACATTTTATTGTTCGCTATAACGTTCGCTATCGAAACAATAATTCTGTTCGCACTTCACAAATAAGGACTGTAATAAAAGCGTTGCAGTGTATTTTATGAATATTGATGTGTACACTACGTAAGTAAGGTCAACGTAATAAATGGGAATGAGTATTATCGTGTTAGGTATTGGCACGAATTGTGAACCCAAAATGTGCTCAAAATACACTCAATACGAGCAGTACGCGTGTTTGGACGGTCTTTGGAGAATAGTATGGGGTGCAACGGTGGTGGACGAGCTCATCATTCATCATTTCAGCCACATGACGTCCACTGCTGAACATAGGCCTCCCCCATCGACCTCCAATCCGACCGGTTGGAGGCGGTCTGCATCCAATGAGCGACTTTGACTATGTCGTCCGTCCATCTCGCAGGAGGCCGTCCCACGCTTCGTCTACCGGTATGCGGTCTCCATTCAAGAACCTTTTGGCTCCAACGGCCATCTGTTCTTCTTGCTACGTGCCCCGCCCATTGCCACTTCAGCTTGCTAATCCTGTAGGCTATGTCGACCACTTTCGTTCGTCTGCGGTGGACGAGCTCAAATCTACCAATCATAGATTAAATTCAGGGTCTCGTTTCTCTCACGACTAAGGTCCAAGATAGACAGCCTTAGTGGCGTACTGAACGCGGATGCTACGCAGAAGACGCGGGCTCGCATTTGCATTGGTCTGGTCGTGCATCGGAGAGCACTTTAAGACGTCGGTCCTGGTTGCCATATGATGACATAGCAGTCGTTACAGGGAAAAAGGGGTGAAAAAGCCCTTACAATAGGACTGATCACTCGTCCGTACAACGGCGTCGACACTAGAAGTAGTAGTAGATCCAAGGGACGTGCCGATACAGAGGTTCACCTTACAAAAAAAAGGGAAACGGCATCATTTTAAAACGTATTTAACAATGAGAAATAAAAAAAGACAATTGATATTTATTTAATAAATTACTAAAATAGTATAGAGTACCTAAGTACATCACTAAAATTTTTGTCTGATACATTTTTACTAGGTCGCCATTTCACATTGAGACCAAAGTCTATCGATAAGAAAGCCCCTCACTATCTTCCCAATGGCGACCGTCACGCACTGTCCATAGCACTGGAACAACATTGGTCGGTTCTACGCATGCGCACCCAACGTTTTTTTACTAAACTCAAGTTGAATTTTTATTTCTTCTCTTGACGGTCTACATACATCTCTTAAGGGCCCCCAGTTGAGTTGAAGTGAATAGTCCTGATATTGACATAGATAAACATTAAAGACAGGATTAGTTCCAAGTACTTAAGTGACAGGCGGACTGGTTTATGGAAGTGAAATGTAAAATAAGAAGTTACCCGCGGGCCCAGACTTGAAAATATATATATACTAGCTGACCCGCGCGACTTCGTCTGCGTCACCCCGTTTTTGCAACATTTTTCATTCCTGCTCCGCACCTGTTAGTCGTAGCATGATGTTATATACATATAAACCTTCCTCTTTAACCATTCTATCTATTGAAACAAACCGCATCAAAATCTGTTGCGTAGTTCTAAAGATTTAAGCATACAGAGGGACAAGAAAAATAGGGACAGAGAACGCAACTTTATTTTATACTATGTTGTGATAATATGTATGTGTGCAAGTGTCGTATGTACAACTGTGCCTGCGACTCCGTTCGCTCGGAATTCTTTCCTGGGACAGCACGTTTATTTTTTTAGGAGAGGAATTTGATGGGGCATTATATCGCCCAGGGTGTTCTTGAGTTGGACGACTACTTGAGTTCAGATGAGACCAAATCTTTGTCAATTCTTTTTATTAAAATAAAAAGTTGTATGTAGGTACTCATAAAATCTATCTATCCAGCTATCCTGAGTGAGTCCAGATAGTTTAGTTGTTCAAAATATTTATCCTAAAAAGGGCTGGTTAAGGGTTAAAGCCCCGTCCAGCAATATGATTTCTTACGTTAGACATTAGTAAGAAAAGTTAGTACAAACAACTTTGTACCTTTTTGTCCATTTAAAGGGAAGTTGTCAATCCTTGACCATAACATAACTTGCCGGAAGGTTATCAACCTGTTAAATATAAAAATAATGTTTTTACACGAAATAAATAGTGTCATCCCGAATTTAACGTAGCAGCGATTGTGCTACGTGTGTGAAAGCGTAGACACTCTACGCCGCGTAGTGGACCTAAAAATCTATAATGTGGTTTTAATTAGAATAATTGTTAATGAATTTGCAGTAAGAAAATAAAACGAATGTACTGTTGAAAATGTTGTATTATTTACTTTATTTTAGTTGCACAATTTTTTTCGACTCTTTAAAGAAAAAGGTTTTAAAATAAAATTATTGGTTCACGATGTGGTTTAATAGTAGTCGCCTCTCTACATGAAATGTATACCACAAAAGTAAAAGCTCCAACGCGCTCGTGAAGTACAACTGTACAAGAACTATTCCTTCTTTTTTCTTCTTTTTCCGTGTTACTCCTCGCAGAAGTCAGCATGGTTGATTAAAGAACTTCAATTTCGTATCGATGAATATTTATGCGGTATATAACCGCGGTAGCCTAGTGGTATGGGTAATGGACTGCTGAGACGAGGTCTCGGGTTCGATCCCAGGTTTAGGACCTAAATATAACTGGCGAAATGTGGGTGCTAGCACCTCTGCCTACCCCTTCGGGGATACAGGCGTGACTTTATGTTATGTTATATTAGGTGCTTGAACTTTAAAAAGGTTTTTATGGCGCAGCGGGAACGGGAACAGTAGTCCACGCGAGCGGAATCACGGACTATAGCTAGTAATAACTAATAACACCACCGTGAACATTCCCAATTCTTATGAAAACGTGATTCCGTTGCTAGTGGTCCCTTTCATCCATACTCAAGGCGTGACGTCACATGATTGATGAAAGACATTCAAGACGAAGGCCTACGGTATACGGTGAGGTTATCTTGCAATATTATCTTCAAACATGAGTTGGAGCTACATAATGTAGGTATTAAGATGCGAGCTTTGATTGATCACCTATGGCTATGACTGATAAAACCTAGTTTCTTTAAAGTTATTTGTCTAGGGCAGTTCATATAGGATTATGTTTAAAACTTCGCCTTAATACCATTTGTTTTTATATTAATACTAGCTGTTGCCCGCGGCTCCGCCCACGTGGACTTCTGATCCCGTTCCCGCTGCTCTTTGTTCACCTTTTAAACCTTGTCTGGACTTCCACGAATTATTCAAGACCAAAATTAGCCAAATCGGTCAAGCCGTTTTCATGTTATGTCGTGACAACGGAAAACGGGTTTCATTTTTATATATCGTCGGCTTATTGCAGGAAGTCATTATGTGACAAATTCACTATTCTGAGATAAACGGTATTTTAGTTCGACTTATGTTGATTTGCCCATAGCATCCTTATTTTAATGACGGGGATGAAAAATTTAATTTTTTCGATTAGCTTAAATGTTATTTTAATTAAAACAAGCGATAGTCAGTAATCCTACAAAGTCATTTATTTTTTAAAAATACTAAAAAAAAGCCTAATGACTTCTGTCTACTGTAAGTCTGTTCGGTATGTGATTTAATTATTTCTTAATTTGTAATAAAACAACGAAAATCTAATCAAATTTTTATTTTATAAAAGGGATAACCAGTATTATCCTAAACAGAACAGTGCTAGTCCTATGAAAAACCAATTCAATTCTTCCAAACAATTAAAATAACAATTTTTTATCACAAAAAACTTATAAAACTCTCAGTCTTTGAATAAAGAGGTAATAAACAGAGCTAATTTAAATCAATAAGCAATTGGAAGTTTAATAAACATGACAAAATAAACTGAAAAATAAAATTTGTCTTAACAGTTGTATAAGCACTTAGATATTCGCACAATAGCAAATTATAAATGTTGCAAATACCTAGATACTAGCGACAACTTACATAGTCTCAAAAATTATCCATAATAATAATATTATGCGCTGGGACTAGGGGTGCTAAGAATCGCCGGGCGGGATCCCTCCATCAGACGACCAAAGCAATGGACAACCGATGCAAATGTAGGTTGTCGCTGGTGACACACAACATTTGCACAATGAGGACAGACGAGAAGCTAGCAGAGCTGGACGAAGAATTGAGCAAGTTGCACTGGGACATCGTTGGGTTATCCGAAGTCCGAAGAGAGGGAGAAGACACAATAACCCTGAAGTCTGGCAACCTGCTCTACTACCGCGAGGGCGACGAGAAGTCGCAAGGTGGTGTCGGATTCATCGTCCATAGGTCCCTCATAAATAACATCATATCCGTCACGAGTGTGTCGAGCAGGGTACCTGATACTCAGAGTGTCCAAGAGATACTTGCTGAAGGTCATTCAGGCTTACGCACCGACCTCGACACGACCAGATGATGAGGTAGAGGCTATGTATGAGGACATTAGTGGAGCCATACATGCCTCTAAATCACACTTCAGTGTTGTTATGGGGGACTTCAACGCAAAACTGGGTACGAGAGGGGATAACGAGTTGAGAGTGGGGCAATAAGGGTATGGGAAGCGTAACTGAAGGGGTTGGAGGCTGGCCGACTTTCTTGAGAAAGAGCGACTCTTTATGTTGGACTCCTTCTTTAAGAAGCCGCCTCACAGGAAATAGACCTGGATGGGCCCCGGTAGTCGTCCCAAAAATGAGATTGATTTCACCATGACGATGCATAGACGGATATTCAATGATGTCTCAGTGATCCATCGGGTGAAAACCGGAAGTGATCACCGAATGGTTAGAGGCACATTGAATATTAATCTGGAGAGATCCCGTCTGATGAGGTCTACGCTCCGGCCTAGAGCTTCTCATATACAGTACCCCGAGAGCTTTCAACTTCAACTTTCGGATCGCTTCTCTTGCCTATAAGAATGCAGTACAGTGGACGAGATAAATAACAGGTTGGTTGAAACTGTCCATTCAGTGGGCTACAAATTCTTCAGGCACCGTCGAAGAGATAGACCACAGAAGCTCACCGATCACACCCTCAAACTCATAGTCGAACGACGGTCTATGAGGCTGCAGTCTACCAATGACGCTGAAGCACATCGGCAGCTCAATAAACGTATCTAGCAGTCTTTGCAACACGACATCCGTGCCTTTAATACTCAGTGTATTAAGGAAACGATTAAGTGAAATAAAGGCACCAAAGTGTTTGCAAGAGACTTGTCTATTGGGCAGAGCCAGTTGACAAAGCTGAAGAGGAAGGACGACAGTGTCGCGTCGACTAGGCAGATGTTTTGGGGGAGATCGAGGGGTTTTATGGACAGCTTTATACCTCAGTCACCAAGCCTGCTACTGATACGGTTAAAAATCCAAGAGCTAAGCTAACGCGACACTACACCGAGGATATCCCGGACATCACCCTATACGAGATTAGGGTGGCCCTCAAGCAGCTTAAAAATAACAAGGCACCAGGAGAAGACGGAATCACTTCGGAACTTCTGACAGCGGGTGGAACACCGATTCTTAAAGTCGTTCAGAAGCTCTTCAACTCCGTCTTATTCGAAGGTACTACGTCGGAAGCATGGAACAGAAGCGTGATGATCTTGTTCTTCAAAAAAGGTGACAAAGCCTCTCTTAACAACTACAGACCCATCTCGCTTCTGAGCCATGTTTATAAGCTGTTTTCGAGGTTTATCACGAATCGTCTCGAACGCAGGTTTGATGACTTCCAGCCGCCCGAACAAGCCGGTTTCCGAAAAGGTTATAGTACCGTAGACCACATTCATACGTTCGTTTTGCCGACGATATCGTTCTCATGGCAGGATCGCTGGAGGATCTTAACACAATGCTCGACGACCTCAACCGAGTCTCTCAACAGGTGGGCCTCAAGATAAGTATGGGCAAGACCCAGGTTATGGCGAATGCTCATATTTTAAGGCCCTCCCCAGTGTCAGTTGGAGGCTCGACCCTCGAAGTTGTAGACAAGTACTTACGTCTACCTTGGACAGATGGTCCGATTAGACGGATCAAACTTCGAGGCGGAGATCAATCGTCGAATCCAACTCGGCTGGGCAGCGTTTGGTAAGTAACACAGTGTCTTCTCGTCCAAAATCCCTCAGTGCTTAAAGACAAGTCTTTAATCAGTGCGTGTTGCCAGTGATGACCTATGGCGCCGAGACGTGGACCCTCACTATGGGCCTCATAAGAAAGCTCAAGGTTACACAGCGAGCTATTGAAAGGGCTATGCTCATAATCTCTCTGCTAGATCGAATCAGAAATGAGCAGATCCGCAGACGAATAAAAGTGGTCGACATAGCACAGGGTTAGCAAGCTGAAGTGGCAATGGGCGGGGCACGTAGCAAGAAGAACAGATGGTCGTTGGAGACGAAAGGTTCTCGAATGGAGACCGCGTATCGGTAGACGAAGCGTGGGACGGCCTCCTGCGAGCTATTAAGATTAAGTTATGCGATTGAGAAAATAAAAAGTAGGTAATTAAAAACAATAAATGATTTTAGGAATACCTTAAATAATTGAAATCATGATATTTTACATAAAATTCATTTCGATAAAATTCATTAAGATTACTTATTGTGTACTTATGATCAATTATTCATAACAGAAAGTAATTAAGTGCAAATAATGAACTTTATCGATCCAAATTCTAAGATATTATTCTACTCTTGTTTAGATAAAGTTAATTACATGGTGAAAATGAGTTCTGTTTAATATTTATGTTGTGATTTTAATAATTATCTATTTAATAAAAATAACTTGTGCAGCTTAGTGATGTTTCGTAAATGCCTGATTTCCAAAGTTGCAGTTATGGACTTCATAGCAAGGTTTATTGCAGGAACTCATTAACTGCAAAAAATCACTAAATACGTTTTTATTTACAGTGAACTTCATTTGGCACATTCTACAAAACGCAAATACTCACTTACTTCTATCTATTCAATTTTAGGCCTTATGACCTTGCTATGAAGTCCATAACTGCAACTTTGGAAATCAGGCATTTACGAAACATCACTAAGCTGCACAAGTTATTTTTATTAAATAGATAATTATTAAAATCACAACATACATATTAAACAGAACTCATTTTCACCATGTAATTAACTTTATCTAAACAAGAGTAGAATAATATCTTAGAATTTGGATCGATAAAGTTCATTATTTGCACTTAATTACTTTCTGTTATGAATAATTGATCATAAGTACACAATAAGTAATCTTAATGAATTTTATCGAAATGAATTTTATGTAAAATATCATGATTTCAATTATTTAAGGTATTCCTAAAATCATTTATTGTTTTTAATTACCTACTTTTTATTTTCTCAATCGCATAACTTAATCTTAATAGCTCGCAGGAGGCCGTACCACGCTTCGTCTACCGATACGCGGTCTCCATTCGAGAACCTTTCGTCTCCAACGACCATCATTCTGTTCTTCTTGCTACGTGCCCCGCCCATTGCCACTTCAGCTTGCTAACCCTGTGCTATGTCGACCACTTTTATTCGTCTGCGGATCTGCTCATTTCTGATTCGATCTAGCAGAGAGATTATGAGCATAGCCCTTTCAATAGCTCGCTGTGTAACCTTGAGCTTTCTTATGAGGCCCATAGTGAGGGTCCACGTCTCGGCGCCATAGGTCAACACTGGCAACACGCACTGATTAAAGACTTGTCTTTAAGCACTGAGGGATTTTGGACGAGAAGACACTGTGTAACTTACCGAACGCTGCCCAGCCGAGTTGGATTCGACGATTGATCTCCGCCTCGAAGTTTGATCCGTCTAATCGGACCATCTGTCCAAGGTAGACGTAAGTACTTGTCTACAACTTCGAGGGTCGAGCCTCCAACTGACACTGGGGAGGGCCTTAGAATATGAGCATTCGCCATAACCTGGGTCTTGCCCATACTTATCTTGAGGCCCACCTGTTAAGAGACTCGGTTGAGGTCGTCGAGCATTGTGTTAAGATCCTCCAGCGATCCTGCCATGAGAACGATGTCGTCGGCAAAACGAACGTATGAATGTGGTCTACGGTACTATAACCTTTTCGGAAACCGGCTTGTTCGGGCGGCTGGAAGTCATCAAACCTGCGTTCGAGACGATTCGTGATAAACCTCGAAAACAGCTTATAAACATGGCTCAGAAGCGAGATGGGTCTGTAGTTGTTAAGAGAGGCTTTGTCACCTTTTTTGAAGAACAAGATCATCACGCTTCTGTTCCATGCTTCCGACGTAGTACCTTCGAATAAGACGGAGTTGAAGAGCTTCTGAACGACTTTAAGAATCGGTGTTCCACCCGCTGTCAGAAGTTCCGAAGTGATTCCGTCTTCTCCTGGTGCCTTGTTATTTTTAAGCTGCTTGAGGGCCACCCTAATCTCGTATAGGGTGATGTCCGGGATATCCTCGGTGTAGTGTCGCGTTAGCTTAGCTCTTGGATTTTTAACCGTATCAGTAGCAGGCTTGGTGACTGAGGTATAAAGCTGTCCATAAAACCCCTCGATCTCCCCCAAAACATCTGCCTAGTCGACGCGACACTGTCGTCCTTCCTCTTCAGCTTTGTCAACTGGCTCTGCCCAATAGACAAGTCTCTTGCAAACACTTTGGAGCCTTTATTTCACTCAATCGTTTCCTTAATACACTGAGTATTAAAGGCACGGATGTCGTGTTGCAAAGACTGCTAGATACGTTTATTGAGCTGCCGATGTGCTTCAGCGTCATTGGTAGACTGCAGCCTCATAGACCGTCGTTCGACTATGAGTTTGAGGGTGTGATCGGTGAGCTTCTGTGGTCTATCTCTTCGACGGTGCCTGAAGAATTTGGAGCCCACTGAATGGACAGTTTCAACCAACCTGTTATTTATCTCGTCCACTGTACTGCATTCTTATAGGCAAGAGAAGCGATCCGAAAGTTGAAGTTGAAAGCTCTCGGGGTACTGTATATGAGAAGCTCTAGGCCGGAGCGTAGACCTCATCAGACGGGATCTCTCCAGATTAATATTCAATGTGCCTCTAACCATTCGGTGATCACTTCCGGTTTTCACCCGATGGATCACTGAGACATCATTGAATATCCGTCTATGCATCGTCATGGTGAAATCAATCTCATTTTTGGGACGACTACCGGGGCCCATCCAGGTCTATTTCCTGTGAGGCGGCTTCTTAAAGAAGGAGTCCATCATAAAGAGTCGCTCTTTCTCAAGAAAGTCGGCCAGCCTCCAACCCCTTCGGTTACGCTTCCCATACCCTTATTGCCCCACTCTCAACTCGTTATCCCCTCTCGTACCCAGTTTTGCGTTGAAGTCCCCCATAACAACACTGAAGTGTGATTTAGAGGCATGTATGGCTCCACTAATGTCCTCATACATAGCCTCTACCTCATCATCTGGTCGTGTCGAGGTCGGTGCGTAAGCCTGAATGACCTTCAGCAAGTATCTCTTGGACACTCTGAGTATCAGGTACCCTGCTCGACACACTCGTGATGGATATGATGTTATTTATGAGGGACCTATGGACGATGAACCCGACACCACCTTGCGACTTCTCGTCGCCCTCGCGGTAGTAGAGCAGGTTGCCAGACTTCAGGGTTATTGTGTCTTCTCCCTCTCTTCGGACTTCGGATAACCCAACGATGTCCCAGTGCAACTTGCTCAATTCTTCGTCCAGCTCTGCTAGCTTCTCGTCTGTCCTCATTGTGCAAATGTTGTGTGTCACCAGCGACAACCTACATTTGCATCGGTTGTCCATTGCTTTGGTCGTCTGATGGAGGGATCCCGCCCGGCGATTCTTAGCACCCCTAGTCCCAGCGCATAATATTATTATTATGGATAATTTTTGAGACTATGTAAGTTGTCACTAGTATCTAGGTATTTGCAACATTTATAATTTGCTATTGTGCGAATATCTAAGTGCTTATACAACTGTTAAGACAAATTTTATTTTTTAGTTTATTTTGTCATGTTTATTAAACTTCCAATTGCTTATTGATTTAAATTAGCTCTGTTTATTACCTCTTTATTCAAAGACTGAGAGTTTTATAAGTTTTTTGTGATAAAAAAATTGTTATTTTAATTGTTTGGAAGAATTGAATTGGTTTTTCATAGGACTAGCACTGTTCTGTTTAGGATAATACTGGTTATCCCTTTTATAAAATAAAAATTTGATTAGATTTTCGTTGTTTTATTACAAATTAAGAAATAATTAAATCACATACCGAACAGACTTACAGTAGACAGAAGTCATTAGCTTTTTTTTAGTATTTTTAAAAAATAAATGACTTTGTAGGATTACTGACTATCGCTTGTTTTAATTAATATAACATTTAAGCTAATCGAAAAAATTAAATTTTTCATCCCCGTCATTAAAATAAGGATGCTATGGGCAAATCAACATAAGTCGAACTAAAATACCGTTTATCTCAGAATAGTGAATTTGTCACATAATGACTTCCTGCAATAAGCCGACGATATATAGATAGGCATATACGGGAAAGTTTTCATGAATGTATATTTGTTACGTAATCACGCCAGAATATATTCATAACTAGCTGTTGCCCGCGGCTCTGCCCGCGTGGACTTCTGATTCCGTTCCTGCTGCTCCATTCCGAACATTTTCATATTTATTCACCATTTAAACCTTCGTTGGACTTCACAAATAATTTAAGACCTAAATTTGCCAAATCGGTCCAGCCGTTCTCGAGTTTTAGCGAAACTAACAAACAGCAATTCATTTTTTTTATATAAAGATATAGAGTTATGGCTTATTGTCTGTTTAATGACGGTAGGGTATTGACCCTATACCTATACATCATACCCAAATAAACATCATACTAGCGCAGAGTCAAAGCGCATCAGCTCATTTTTTTTTTCAGAAGAGATGCTGATCATTACGCTGTTTAGGTGAGGGCCAATTAGCTATTTGCACTTCCATTCTGCGCTAGTATGAATTGCCTTTTGTGCGACGTTATTCTGTTTGGCGATACTCTGACCCTCAACCCTGATAGAAAAGCCTCGTTCGTCAATCGGTAGGTGTACCGGCTTACAGGTGCATCGGCTTGCAAGTGTACCGGTTTGCAAGTGTACCGGTTTGCAAGTGTACCGGCTTGCAAGTGTACCGGCTTGTAAGTATACCGGCTTGCAGGTGCACCGGCTTTTATGTGACGGTGGCTTCTTGTCTTGATGTCTAAACACAGTAGCAGTTGAATGAAGGTCACATCTCCAGCATTTCTCCTTTCTTGCAGCATTTATGTTCAATAATAACAACGGGAAATTAAACAACAACCAATACGTATAATTGCTTTATTACTAAATAGTAGAAGCTAGCTATGAGCCATGAGCGCTGTATGCCATCACAATAATTGATCTTTACAAGTCTTTAGAAATACAAAATATTAGATTTCTTACTCGTACCTTGATAATAACTGTTACTAGAATTCAGATAGAATTCCAAATATAATTTGAATTTTGTAATTGGAACTGTCGAAATACCTTTGAAGAATAATTTATTAAATTTTATTTTTAAATTCTTTATTCAAAATTCTTTTTACTCATAAATGGCATTATTCAAATGTATCGTTTAATTTTATAATTTGAGTGTTGATATATACTAATATTAATAATAAATGGTAACCTGGTAGAAAAAGTTACATTTAAAATTAAAAGTAAATAGATCTCATTTTTATTTAGTCATAGAATATTACAAATAATTCCACTTATACACACACACACATTTGGAATAATAGCTCACAAAGAACTAACTCATACAAATGATAAACATTCAGAACCAACTATCAACCGCGTACTGGAAAGCTGAACCACTCATAATTTTACTATACAGGATGTAAGGGGAACGCTCCCGAAGCCGAAGGCCCCTGGTAGTAGGTACTCATGGTACACAACATATTGGCATGAAAAAAAATACGGCAAAGAAAATAATTTGCTCTTCCTTTTTTATTCTTTTTTCGCATTGTCTACTTCTCCATCATATCAGTAAAGCTAAATGAAATGAAAATTTCCTATAAAAACCTCACTGCAAAAAAGAACAAGTACCGCCATCTTCCGATATCATGTTTTTTCATGAAATTTTGGAAAAATGCGTTACCGTAATTTTTTTTAGTGCTAATATGCTGTGTATCATTAGTACTACCAGGGGCCTTCGGCTTCGGGCGCGTTCCCCTTACACCCTGTATATTATGTATGCCAGTTGTCTTTCTACATCCTTTCCATAAAATATCATAGAGTATAGCAATATTTTTTTAAGAAATATGCAAATTACCTTCTTATGAAACTATAACTGTCAATAGTGCAAAAAAAAACTTATATAAATCTTAAAATGGAATCTTATTCTTATAGCAACTGGATACAGCAGGGATCCTCAACAGTTGGGTGATTAAATCTTTTTCCTTCTCTTTTCGGGCGTCGATGGGAACATGGCTTCGTCTGCACGGATCAGCCGGTTGACTGCGCGGCTCAAGGACACATCTGTTACCAAAAATAATGTCAAATGTTAGCGCGAATGCGCTTCATATTGTACAAGACTAATAAGAGTCAACTTACAACTAGAACTAATTCAATCAGTTAGATCGAGAAACTCAAATTATTAGATCTAAGCTGTCACTTAGATCTAATTAAGACTATACGTTGTATCTAGTGATTTAGTTGACTTTTTACATGTGATAATAGTATAATATGTCTATATCATAAACTAATAATTTAAACTTATTTCTTTTGCTGTCATTTCAAGGTGATCACCTTACTCTTACAAACTAGGGTATATTCCAGCAAGAAAATACTACAAAGCGCTAACATGCAGGCATTTAAGTTCTCGATTACGAAAAAATATATTATTGTAAATGTTGTACATTAATGATGGTAAGCAGATTGTGTCAATTTAATCACCCAAGTAAATTATAAGGTTAGTTTTTTATCTTATTATTATTAATTCAAAGGTTAAAATGAAACAAAAATATTTGTTTGTTTTTTCAAAATTCCTTTTAATGTGATAGAATTTTAACAGTCCACTTACATCTTAAATACATTAAATAACGATAAAAATTGCACGAAAAATGTCAAAAGATATAAACAAAATTTTACACTCAATTTTAGGCAGTGATTTTTGAATTTTTTCATGCAATTTTTAATAAAAAAAATAGGTACTTATTAATATTGCATCTATTATGAAATTGTACTTATGAAAGGCATACGTTTTTAATATTCAATAAATTGTAAAATTAACTAGAAATTACTTTTATAAACACTTTACAATTGCTCATGAAGGGAATATGACGGACTGAGCAAGAAATATTCAAGAACATAAAAAATAGACCCATCCTATACACGGTGATTTTATAGTGGTTTCGGAAAAATAATATTTTGTTTCACACACAATTTCGGTAGCAAAATCGACTGGAAGTTTTAATTTTGAAGAAGAAAAAAAATCACTTTATGTATGGCAATAATGTGCAAGTGAACAGAAAAATGTATGAGACGTGTAAAAAAAAAATTTTTTTCGCCTAATTAGGATTTCCATACGATTTTACTATCGAAATTGTGCCCAAAATCTTTTTTTCCAAAACCACTATAAAATCAACCGGTATATCACCTCTGTTTTCTTCTTCTTGTATACTATTGCCTGATAGTCTTATCACACTCTGCATCGCTAACTAATTCAGTCAGTAAGATCGAGGACGTAGTCACTTCACTAGATCTAAGACAGTTAGATCTAAGTCGGTACGATGCATCGATGTATGTATAGTTTAGGATGTAAAACTTTTAGGATAGTTTCGGGGAACGCGATATTCACGAACCTTCGACGGACGGAGAGTATTCATTCATAATTGAGCAAAAGTGCACTAATAGCGCTGACAGGGAGTTCTCCCATAGCTAATAGCACCTAATTTTTCCTCTCCGGCCTGGCCTGGTTATATTAGACTCGAACCGAGTAAAATCGAATATACCACTAGGTAGTTTCGAATCTACCTAGTGGTATTTTAACAAAAGGTAAAAGTAAATAGCAAAACACATATTTCTTATCTAAGTAACCGAGTTAACCTCGCAAAATGGACCATTCAAATTGATTTTTCATGAGCAATTAAAAAGTTAACGATCGTATACCTCACCTTATTATTATACTACCTACTTGTAAATATAATTAAATATTATATTGATTGACTATAACTTGTTAACAACGGTAGCCTCATTAACTAATGTATAAATATAATAAAATGTTTGGCTCATTGAACATTAAAATGTACTACGATCAGGCAATTCGTATTGTCATTTTATAATAATTATGACTTAGGATTTCGACCAGTGCGTCCTGGCAGTTATGTTATGCTCTGTTCTCCCGATAACTTTACATGTCGAATTCAATAGTTTTTCGTACTAAGAGCCATGAAGTTGCAGTGGGCTGGCCACATCAGTCGAAGAACTGATGGCCCTTGGAACAAACGAGTCCTAGAGTGAACACCGCGAGAAGGTAAACGGAAGGTGGGACCGCCCTCCAGCCAGATGGAGTGACAACCTGAAAATGGTGGCTGGTGTGGATTGGATGCAGAAGGCTGAGGATCGGGAGTAATAGCGCATATTGGAAGAGGCATATGTCCAGCAGTGTACTGTGATAACTTAGTAAAACTGACGCTTACTAGAAGTGGTTAAAATCGGAACTTAGATTGTGATATGCAAATGAATTAGTGCACGATTTGACAATATTGAAGGAGACAGTGGTGGCCTCCTTAATTTTTTCATACAGCTTAGGTGGCAAACAAACACGACCCACCTGATGGAAAGTGATTACCGTGGCATATGGACGTTTGCAATACCGGGAGCGTCATGCTGCCAACCATATAGAGAGAAGGGGGAAGTTTAAGAAAGTTTTCCGGGATTATTGCCTCGTAATTCGAATTGTTGGATTAAAAACATTCCGATTTGGCATAAAAATATTGAAAATCGTTTCTATAAAAATCTTAACACAGTAATTATTATATAGCTGACCAAATTGAGGCAGGTTTGTTCGTCCACATACAACACTTATAAAATAATGTGATTTAAGTACCTACAGTGTAATTAAAATTGTACTCTAACAATGATATCTACAAAAATCAGTCATTTTGTGACGTCATGAGCAAATGAGGGACTTCCCCTTCCATAACTTATTAAATATAATATTGCACTCCTTGTGATTATGACACAACAAGCTATAACTAGATATCAGTAGCGAAGGGTAAAATTTTGGAAAGGGAAGCCGGCGGAAAGATCTCTTACCTGTTATAGAACCACCATAGCCACCATTTGTAAGGAATCGTCTCATTTTTAGATACAGAATTTCAGATTCTGTTTTAAACAATGCATTATGTATATTATTTATTTATATTTTATTTTTATTGTACAGATAAATGATATTAATACAATACACATGAGATGGTATGTACAAAGGCGAGTTTAAGAGTTCTCTGCCAGCATATATATAAATTTTAACATGTTTCCCACGGCTTCCCTTTGCAAAACTAGTTGGCAGGAATCGTGTTAAAATTGGGGTCACTATTCGCGGGGTAATGTCGATGTTGCTAGATTTAAAAAAAACATTTCTAATTGCCGCCAAAATATTTTGACAACAAACCCTATTATTTTGGTTACAGCTTCAATGATGCCCATTGTTAACTATAGCTATGAGTCAGATATGGACGCAATATGACTGATTTTGTGTAGTTTAGTATAACAACCCTATAAAATAAATATCCTATCAAAATTTTTCTAAATGTTTCCTATCAACAACGTTATTTAAAATATAACTTCGAAATATCACCCTACCCTTTCCCAATATTAAATCAATTTGAATAAACATCATAATTTAATAATTCATAATTTCATTAAAATAATAATAGTGTCGTCATGTCCATGTTCGTCATCTTATTTAAATATGTATTATAATCATTAACATGTCTACTATAAATTACAACAGTTCTGATATTGATCAATTAATTTATATTATTTCATTTATTTGTATTCTTTCATTTATTTATATTATTTCATTTATTTATATTATTTCATTTATTCGTATTCTTTCATTTATTTATATTATTTCATTTATTTATATTATTTCATTTATTCGTATTCTTTCATTTATTTATATTATTTCATTTATTCATATTTTAAAAGTGCTGTTCAACACTTCTTTTTATGTGTCACCGTTGAATATAATATCTGAGATAAACTTCGACATACCGACACCGTTTAAACAACTTAAATATACTAGACTTGTAGTTCAATGGTGATAGATATTTATTCACTCTATTTCATTATAAATACCTAGGTGGGTCATAGGTGGGTCAATCGCAGGCACGTGCACACAATGCATACCTTGCCCAAAGATAAGTATATGGGTGCTTTCATTTATAGTGTTTATAGTTATCGGGACTTCAAGCGATATATCAAGAGACGACGAGTCAAGTCGTGACCACGGGTGCTGCAACGCTCCCGAAACGTCGGCAAAAAGTAAGTGTTAAAAAATATATCGCGTGAAGTCCCGATAAATATAAACACTATGAGTAAACGCCGCGATAGTTTAAAAGTTACATTAGCAAACCGATACGGCCGAAAAATGCTTTCATTCATTAAAGTATATAAATTATATGTACTTTACTACATACATGCTGCATAGAGTACATATAATTTTTCATTTAGGTTGGGTATGCAGTGTCTATTTGTGTCGATCAACGGACTATGGTCTCGGAGAAATAATTTATGATGATAAAAAAAATCAGGTTTGATTTTTTTTTCATCACAGTTTACAGAGTAAACAAATCATCTAAGACCATACAACTAAGTACTTGTTATTGACACTATTATAATAAAAATGTTTAAGTACATATGTGTGTGTGCGCGTGTGTGTAGTCATCTATTTCGCGCGTGTGTATTCGCTCTTGCATGTATAAACTCATGTATATGCGCGTGTGTGTTAGTGTGTGTGCGAGTGACCGCGTGTGTGTGGGCGAGTGTGTGCGTGTGTGTGTGTGTGTGTACGAGTGTGCGCGTGTGTGTGTGTGTACGCGTGTGCGCGTGTGTGTGCGTGTTACCAACCAGGCGTGGTGTTGGCGAGGCGGCGCATGCGGCGTGTGTTGCGGTCCTGGTCTCGGATCTTCTTCTCCATCTCAGCGTTGGTGAGCGTCTCCAAGTGCGGCGCCCACTGCTCCGCCTCCGACGGCTGCCGGTACGGGGTCTGTACAAACACAAGCAATAGATTAATATTAACAGGTACAATACAAGGTTTTCATGTTTTCAAATTTATAAGCATTTATTCAGAATAAACCATCGGTCGATCGAGGCAGAATCTATGCAGGTGGGGGATGCGAGACCCGGGCTTAACCTCATGTGACTGCGGTGCCCCCGTGCAGTCCATGACGCACTTGGTTTCGTGTCCCTTATGCCCTGCCTCCTGCACCAAAGATGACCTGAATGAAGCAACTGACGGACGGTGCGGTTGACATGGCAAGGTTTTACTCTAAAACAGTATAAGCATGAGTGAATCATTGACACGAAAGAAGAAGAATAAACCATTAAACGACCCTTACAAAACGTCAATATAAAAATATATTATAGATTAGTTTAGCAAATAGACCACCGATTAATAACGTGCCCCGGCCTGAAAAGACTCCAGCAAGAAACTCAGCGACTTAAGGTAAGGAGAGTGACAGCCCTAGATATCCAAGTGCAAACTTTGAATGGAATGATGAAGAGAGTCTATGTATTTTCCACAAACTCTCTGACATAATATTGAATCTTTATTTATTATAAATATCATTAATTTACATCATTAGAATACACAATATATTACAAATTTAATACTAATCGAATAACCCACCCCTGATCGCCCCCGGTGCAAAAGTGCCCATCACACTTGCTGCATTTCCACACTGGATTGCGATGGCCAGCCTCTGCACCAGGAACGATCCGGGGTGGGAGTCACCAGTGGCCTCTATGAGCCTCTGCCCAATCACCTTTAAAAGGCTTTACAAGCTCTCTGACTATAATGACGGAGGTAGGACACGGCCGTATCTCCCGTCCGAAATGAGCTGTCCAACTGGGGAAGTACCTCCGCCCTACAGAAGACCGCGGTCATAATGACCATCGTGTTGTGTTCCCGCCGGTAAGTAGCCAGAGCTCACTATACCCCTCCTTCCCCTCCCCACCCCTTCCCACCTCTCCCCCTTTCCCTTCAGGGTGGGCAACGCGTGTGTGACACCCTTAGTGTTGCACACGTTCATAGGCCACGGTGGCCGCTTTCCATCAGGTTGGCCATGTGCTTGTCTGCCACCTACGTAATATAAAAAAAAAAAAATGATGATATTCTCGTGACTGTGGTTACCTCCACGACGGGTAAGGGCGCCTCACTGAAGGCATAGGTCCGTTGGTGCCAGCTGAGCTGACCCCGCACGCTGTAGGCGATGCCGGTCACGAACTCGCCACCGAGGCCGAGCTCGGAGCACAGCCGCATGGCAAACTGTTCCGGGTTGTTCTCTTTCTCTGACATGTCCCATTCAACCTAAGAAACATTCGATTATATATTCTACTAGCTGACCCGCGCAACTTCGTCTGCGTTTTATAGCGTCAACAACACGTGGTAATTATGCTGTTAAAATGTAGCTTATATGACACGTTCGTAGATTTACCATAGCAGCGCCATCTATTGATTACTTACTCAACCCAGTCGGAAGGTATCGACATCTGTTAGAATCATTTGGAGTTAACAGATAATTGTGACTGTCAAATAATAACAGACAAATAATTAGCAATAAATTAAAATTGCGACTATAATTTTAGATTTAAACTATCCTATCTCTCAAGTTGGATCGAACTGCACATGGTGTGCGAATTTTATTATAATCGGTTAAGTGGTTTAGGAGTCCATTGAGGACAAACATTGTGACACGAGATTTATATATATTAAGATTAACTTATTGATAGGTTAGCCACAGATCAGTAGCCTTAGCACGAAATACTATCGAATTCGTAATGTAAAGGTATCGACAGAGCGGATCAATGCGATTGGCGGGCTGCACACGCACACAGGTTCACAAGGGGCAGACTGCCAATCACAATGCTCCGTTCTCTCGAAACCTTTACATTACGAAATCGATAAGAGTTCATGCTAGTGCTACAGATATTAATTACTACGTAAGAGATACAGCGACAATAACATATGAAATTAAATATTAAAGTAGACGTTACAAGGCGGAAATTCATTACAGGAAAATATATTGGGGGGGAATAAAGAATTGAGGGGTCTGGTTTGGCATTCCGTTCTATGACAATTAGTGATAATTTGCTTTTGCTTTGAGTGGTGGTTTCCTCTCCCTCCCCCAGTATATTTTCTAATAATATGTGAAATTGTGGACCGCTTTGAATTAATGATAATTCTCAATCCCAAGTAAAAAAAAAAACATGACTTTGCTTGCTAAAATCCTAGTGAGTTGCCACAAACATTCTAACCTGGTCTAACTGGTACTGTCATTTTTTTCATTTTTATTTATTTATTTCATAACATGTTGATGTTAATTTAAAATAATGATACAAATATTAAAGATTCTGATGAAGTGAGAACCATCATCTTCTTGGAAGTCGGGTAAAAAGACTCACTGACAGAATCCTACCAGACCGGCAGCACAACAATAATGAACAATTGTATCAGTTATCTAACCTGATCAACAAGCGAAGTGTTCCCCACATGTATATTCAATTTGATAACCACTCTCTGGTCCGGCTGCTCCTCTAATATCGCGGGAGGCTCGCTAGGGTAAGCCTCTATCTGCTGCCGTATGGACGAAGCGATGGCCGGGATAAACGTACTGGTATTGAGTTCTAGATCATCACATAACACTTCAGCAAACTGCTCTGGTGTTATAATTGACTCTGAAATATAATCGGAACATATTTTCTAGTATCATGACTGAGTTTTCCCCTCCCCTCTACATGACCGGCAACATGAGTATGGCGCCTTGATGTTGCCACCTATAAGCCACTGTAAACCACTTTCCATCAGGAGGGTGGTGCCACCATTTGCCATCAGATAGACTGCATGCTTTTTTGCTAACTATCATCATTCTCTGAGCCTATTCCCAACTCAGTTGGGGTTGGCTTTCTAGTATAAGATGCGGCTGAACTTCGATATTTTACAAGCAAATTGGTGATATCGAAATTCTATAGAGAGGCTAGTTGGACTTTTGAGGGCTTCCAGTACCTGTATAGACTGTCATAGATGTTGGTAAGACAACCAGGACGGACCGCTTAATGTGCTCTCCGAGTCACAACCAGTCCAGTGCAAATAGCACTATTCATGCATATTTGCGCTGAGTGGGGATCGAACATGCGCCTCCTTCACTACACTGCCATGCCACAGAGGCTGTTTTTTGCTATCTATATAATATTAAATAGGCCCTTACCGTTCTTGTTCCAAGTGAATGTGTCTCTAAGCTTCTGTCCCTCAATCTCCATATCGAGTCGGATAGGCACTAAAATCTGCTTCTGAGAAGCATTCTCGAGCATAGCTGTCATGTCTGTGTCATCAAAGCACAGGGGGAATGTGCGTATCTGTAATGTAAGAAGACAATAATGTTTAGGATGAAATGGCTCATGGATGTCGTAAGTTCTTTGTCCATCTGGTCTCCAGGTGTATATTTTGAAGTAATAAAAATATTTCACCAGCTATTATATTTGTAAAGTGCTTCATTTTAAGATAAAATGATGATATCATGTTAATATAAAATGACATCATTTTGGGGTTAGGGGATCCGACGAACCCCATAAACCCCCCAAACGAAGTTTTTAATTAAACAGACATAATAAAATTGAAGCATCGGTAGCTGGATGGTTAAGGTGTCAGTCGTACAATCTAGAGGTCCTTGGTTTGAATCCTGGCCATTACACTACCAATGTAAACCCACTCTTAACACAAGCCATTGAGCTTAGCTGGAGGGGTTAGAGGAAAGTGTAGTAAGACGAAGTACGAAGTGCGAATATACCTTTTATTAAAAAAGAAACAAAAAAAAAGTTGTACCTTCTTATTGTGTACCCTAGACCTACTAATCTGAGTGGCCTGGGGCACAGCATCCAAGTGTGAAGAGTTTGGCATGACTGGTAGCCATGACTGGTTATGTGGTTTCTTGCTTTTACTCTCTCTAGGAGTGGCCAACTCTTGGCTGACTGAAACTGCTTTGTACCTACAATATAACAGATTTCAATTCATAAATCCTACTAATATTTTAAGGGATTGACTAAAAGGACAATGATCTGGACTAAATAAGTGTGCAGCCGCACACTTATTTACACACCATAGGCTATCATATCTTATTTTGTATCCTAAAGTTGCTACACACTAAGATGGCCGTTATCACACAACTGGTTTAGTTCATTTTCTCTTTTTTGGTGCGCCTAATATTGGACTGTTAGATGATTAACTAAAGAAAAATAGCGAGACTAGCATAGAAGAAAATTAACTTCGCACACCAAGAAAAGAGAAAATTAGCAAGACCAATTATTTCAAAGCGGCCATCATAGCGTGCCGAATTATAATATGTCTAATAGCAATCTTATTAAGTCACAGAATAAGATTATTAAAATTTAATTTACATTGAACAGAAGAAACGTAATGAGATGAGATGACACATCACAGGATGTAAAAAAACTATAATATCAGACGGAGGAGCACAAAACAAAAATAAAAAAAAAATAGAAATAATATTGTAGATAAAGCCACTCTATTTTCAGCATAAATATACATGTACACATACCTTTACATTGAATATTTACTTCTCTTTTCATTTACTGAGTAGACTGTGGACCACTTTGTAACTCAAGTCTACATTATAGCATTAAATTAAAAATAAGTATACTTACTTATCATCATTCCCTTCAATTATATCCTCAACTTCAGAAGCCTTGAGTAGTGAAACTGAACTAGATAGTACATGAGCTCCAAGACCATTGTCAATGAGGCGTTTCCTTTCTTCATTTGTTAGGGTCCTCCGGGCCATGCCCGGGTACTTCTTGTACAGAGACCCACGGAATAACCGCAGGTAGTTACCAACCTACAATAGTTTTTTTGAATTAGTATTACATACACTCAATATTTTTAGACAGGTTATTAGATGATGAATGATATATTAATTTTATGCAGTAGACTTTCAAGTTAAATGACATAATTTAAGTTATTAAAGTGTTGTTAAGGGGGCAGACAAGTTTTCTGATATAGGCAGTCCAAAGTTCTACAAATAGCCAACAAATATCAGTATAGTTTAACATTATAAACAAAATGAATGCCACGAACCTCAGAGCCAACACAATAAAAATCTCCTCCCTCTTCTATTTGAAAGCTTATCGGCTTATCGCCGTATGTTCTAAGTGCCATTTTAGCTTTACTTATTCGTTATCCTATAAAATAAAACACAAAATATCACTTATTTCTTATAAAAACCTAACCAAACACTAGCGTTATCAAATCAAAGCATCGAACGAATGAAATGAATGAATGAACATATTTTTTTTTTAAGGGATTTTATGACATGGTAACTAGGACCTTTATGTCAAGTCTTATTTTATTTTATAACACTTTATTCACTAATCTAGTTGGAATGATTCTTGATGATGGTGATGACGATGACGGATGATAGTTGCCCCAGTAAAGTAGTGGAGACTTTACTAGAAGCTTTCCTAAGGGAGATTTGACACCAACACGAAAAATCACAATTCACCACAATATTCCACTTTCGTACACTTGTGCACTTTGTCTAAGCCGTTATGTCTAAAACTCCACCATTTTTACACATAAAAACTCGAATTTACACCGATATTAGAAAATGAAACACGAGCGTTGTGACACTTTTCGCGTTCCCGCCAAAACTCCATGAATGAACATAGAATGAAATGAATCAACCAGTGATGTTAATCGCGATTTCTAAGTTCAAGTTGACACGAGTTGAGTTGACTCGAGTTACATTAAATACTGCATATAAATTATAATATTATGACGTATTGCTGAACAACTATATAAATATATTGCCAGTTTGATGTATTCATTGGATTAATGGTGAAATGTATATTTTTTTGGTAGCGGGCTGTACAGCTACCGGCTACTAAGGAGAGTGTAAAACGAACCCAAGCCTTAAATCCAAATCGATTACACTTTTCATCGATTTAGTTTCTTTTCACTGTACTGTTCCATTCACAGACATCTATATTATTGTACGTGTTTTAAATCTTTTAGATATTGAACCAAAAATCGTATTATGATTCGTTTAATCGAATAATAAACAAACCAAAATCAAAGAAAAGCAAAATTATACTCTTCTTGGGGTTTTTGGCGGGAACGCGAAAAGTGTCACAACGCTCCTGTGTTTCATTTTCTAATATTGGTGTAAATTCGAGTTTTTATGTGTAAAAATGGTGGAGTTTTAGACATAACGGCTTAGACAATGTGCACAAGTGTACGAAAGTGGAATATTGTAGTGAATTGTGATTTTTCGTGTTGGTGTCAAATCTCCCTTAGGAAAGCTTCTAGTAAAGTCTCCACTACTTTACTGGGGCAACTATCATCCGTCATCATCATCACCATCATCAAGAATCATTCCAACTAGATTAGTGAATAAAGTGTTATATAATAAAATAAGACTTGACATAAAGGTCCTAGTTACCATGTCATAAAATCCCTTTAAAATTTATACTCTTCTTCATTCACATTTCATTCAATATTCAATCAAATTCAAAATCACTAATCAGTCATTTCATTCAGTCATAAGTTTATCGTTGGGGGGGAAGGTTGCTACATATCGAAATCCTACGCGATTAGTGTTTATTAAATTAAAATAAACATGAATAAATCCGGGACCTTTAGAAATCCGTTTCAACGGCCATGGATGACGGATACAGGAGCAGCAGCCGCGGCTGGAGGCGCGGGATCTGTCGGCCTAAAAGGTGTTGTGGCCGGTGGAATAACTGGTGGCATTGAGATTTGCATCACATTTCCTACAGAATATGTAAAAACACAGCTGCAATTAGATGAAAAAGGTTAGTGTATTTAGTTTCTTTTTAATCCAATAGATTTTCATTTAAAAAATCATATTCCAATAAGTACATACAGGAAAATAATCACGATTTTTTTTTTGTAAGTTATATCAAGGTATCTATATCATCTATTATAGTTTGTTTTTAATATTTTTGCATTCTACACGCAACTTGTTAATAAATAAACGTTAAAGGTTTTTAAGTAAAGAAGTTTGTTTAGTTTAATAATTTAATGTTCTGTTCTGAGGTTAGGTAACCTTGGAGAAGCGATATTTTCCGTAGCGAGCGTAAAAAATATATTTTTGTAGAAGTACTTGTTGGACTTTGGCCGTTCGTCTATATTAGTTTAGTAGTAGTAAAGTGCGTATTTAACAAACAACCTGCTTAATATTTTTCAAAAACTACACAATTAAAACAACATTTGCCGGCTATATATGACGGGTTTTTAAGCCTTTAAACTTTCATTGACCAAAATATCCATGAACCTGTAACATAAAATAATAGATTTATTCAGGATTAGTTGTTGCCCGCGGGTTCACCCGCGTGGATGTCGGTATTACGACCAAACATAGCCTATGTCGTTTCCCAAAGTCTAATCTATCTCTTTAACAAATTTCGTCAAAATGGGTACAGTGGTTTAGGCTTGAAAGTGAACAGACGGACAGAGTTGCTCTCATTTATAATTGTCACGGTGACTGCTTTTCATCAAGTAAGCCGTGTACTAATTTGCCACACACATAAATCTATTATCTCAAAAAGCTGTGAACACTTCAAAAATAATTTTGTTATTTGAATTTTGATTACTTATCTCCTCCATATGAATTAATATTGTTAGAAAAATAAAAGTAATTGTGTATTTGTTTAATGGATGGATGGTATGAAGGTATAAAAATGTGTGTGACTTTAGTATTTATTTGATTTGAATGACCTTAATATCAAATGTTTTAATATTAAAAATCTAATAATGAACAATAAATTTAAGTGTGACTATATTATTGTGACAAATAAATAGACGATTCATTAAAAAATTAATACTTTTAATAAATATGTACAGTCGACAAAAGATAAATACAGTACCACTTTTTCATATATTGTTGTATGTAAATGTGGTTACTGTACCTCTTTTATTGACTGTACCAATCAGTTTCTAATGGTAAATGATATTAGACCACATAGGATGTTCTTAAAGTACTTTATTATTGTTTTACTGGCAGCCTGTTGTGTCTGCCTACCTTGGAGGAATAAGGCATGAATATATGTATATATATGGAGGAATCACACTACAGAAAAAAGGTGATTTATTACAAACACTCATTAACAAAACTGTAAAGATATGTATCTTCTTGAGATTATCTCAACAAATTCTCACTTACCTACATATCCTATGTGGGTACCGGTTATAGATATCATTTATCAAATCAGATAGTGCTTGTAAGTACATTGTGTGAGAATGAAGCGCCTCTGAACGTTCTATTTATAACAAGAAAAATAACTGACATAGTTGCAAAGAAAATATGTCTTCATTAAAATAGTCTTATATAGAAAAAGCCTATGTTAAATAACATTAAAAGATGAAAGGGCTATGGCCAAATATCTGGCCATTGTGCCCTCGTAGCGTAGTCAGCAAAAAGTTGCTGATTGTTGCTTAGATAAAATAATATAGGACGACCCTTAGTGTTGCACACATTCATAGGCCACGGTGGCCGCTTTCCATCAGGTGGGCCGTGTGCTTGTATGCCACCTACGTAGTATAAAAAAAAAAATAAGGAATGGCAATAGCAGGTATTATTATTTGTCATAGTATGCAAAATCTTGTTACACGACGTATTTCACAGGAATTTATCCCTGAATATCAGAGTTTCTAAACGTCTGTTTTTCATATCGTAAGTTTCGAACACAGTTTTGGTAGATTACCTTGACGCTTGACGCTAATATTATAAATCACATAATAGTAAACACTAATACACGATTCACGTGCAAGTTGAAGGTTTTTGTTAGAGCGAGCACTCCTTCAGTTTATATGTCTATATGCTTTATATGTCTATATGTTTATATGCTTATTAGTCGACTTCAAAAAAGGTTATTCTGTTATGTTTCGTCTGTTTTTGTTTAAACTTCTGCTTCCATTCGCGCAACCCATGGAAACCTATTCCAGAGTAAAACCCGCTCCAAAAAAGGAGGAGTTCCTCAATTTGCCTGTATTTTTTTAATGAAGCATCTGCTTTTGTTCTCGCTACCTATGGAAACCTATTCCAGGGTGAAAAGGTACTATGTATTATCCCAAACTATAAATCTAACCCTAACAATAAATTTCCGGGAAATCTATTGAGACATTGGAGTGTGTTTGAATAACAAACAACAAACATCTTCATAAAGTCATTGTTCATCATCACACTACTAATTGTTCTGTACTTTCCTGTCCATCCTAAGGTTGCCTGGAAGAGATCGCCTTTGACAAGGCCGCCCATTTTCTTATTTCGTGCGAAAAATTCCCACGGATACCTACCCCCCTCCCCCGCCGGAGCCGGTTGGAGAGGTTATGTCGGACTCGAACCGACCAAAACGCACGCCATCTTTGGGTCTCTAGTTGCCGGAGGTGAGATAGTAGAACATATCCCTCGCACCCCAGCTGACCCGGGCCGTCTCTTTCGAGATAACCCCCGTCGCGTCGGGTGTAGGCCGCTCATTGTACATGCAACTTTACGCTTATTACTGTACTGCTAACTTTGTTCTAAGGTACAATAAAGAATTATATATCGGTCTAAACTAGAAAACATACTAAAATAGCAGAACATATCACGCAAAAATGTCTATTTACCTTATACACAAGCTTCCTAACTCCATTCAACCGTGGTTCGGATATTAAATTAGGAATTTGTATATGTATAGACAGGAGTCGTGGACCTAAAATGTGTTAAAAATACTCTCTATAGGCGCAGTATGCATTTTTGGGCTGTCTCTGGAAGATAGCACGGGGTGCTATAGTTGTGGACGAGCCCAAATCTACCGGTCATAAATTAAGTATATAACCACATTCAGCGTGCAAGGGACTCGTCTTTCTCTCGACTTAGGTCCAAGATTCACGCCGATAGGTATAACATTATCGATAGGTAGTACTCGTAATTATCACTGGTAGTGGTAGCACATAACAACAGATGATAAAAATATTTTTATTGCTGCAATAAACATTAATAGGTAACTGATAAATACTGTGTCTGCTGCATTAAAGAGTTCGAAATATATGTGTGCATGTATGTGAATATTTGCATTGGTCTGGGTATGTAATATAATGTGTTACAAAAAAAAAATAGTATATTTATCTGCTTTCTAGAGTCCATAATACAAGCTAGATAAGTTATGTTTACCATAGGTTTAAGTAGTGTTGTGTATGTACCTAACTTTTAAACTATCGCGGCGTTTACTCATAGTTTTTATAAGTTCCGGCACCCGTGGTCACGACAAGTCGTGACCACGGGTGCTGCAACCTGCAACGCACCCGAAACGTCGACAAAAGTAAGTGTTCAAAAAGTATATCGCGTGAAGTCCCGGAACTTATAAAAACTAGTGTTGTGTAGTTTGACGTAGAATAATTATCAAAACCTCTATCACGCGAGCGAAGCCGGTAGGTTAGGTATCAACTAGCATTTATATTATTATTAGTAGGACAATTTATACCAATCACATAGAATCAACATTGACTGACCTAAACGGATAAGTGTAATCAGTATTGGATTCAGGGGGGATGCGATAAGGTCCCAAGACCTTTGACCTTTGTTCGTACAAATAAATTGTACCTACCTACGATTTGGTAGCTTTGACCCAGCCCGTAATTTCTTGTTAGATAAAAGATAGCTTATGTGTAAACTCTTTTCGCATTTTAGGTACAAATCCATTTACACACCTTTATTTCCCGAGTTAATCCATCACTGCTATATTTCATCGATTTTATACTGAACTACCACCACGGGTTGTGTATGTGTGTGTGTTATTTTTGTGTCGGGGGTTTTTTAATTTTTTTATTTATTAATTTTAAAAAAATGTACGCGTCTGGGCCAGTGGACGTCACGCGCTCTCAGATGACATAACGTGGCGTTTTGGAAGAATTTTTAAACAATCAACATGATTTTGAGTACCTACTTAAAAGGCAGTAAATAAATAAGTTTTATATTTCGTGGGAATAAATATCTATGAAGGTTAATTTAAAAAAAAACTAGCTCTCCTATTCTATATACTTTTGCATTTAATAAAGAAAATAGCGAAGAAAACACATCATTTACGTCAATATGCAACGTCCTTGAACATGTTGTGTTGTTGCTAGCTCCTCCTACGCTACAGATCGTTGAAAGACTATTATTAGTACTCAATGAATGCGTATTGTCTATTTGAATTAATTGAAATACTACCTAGTTTAAATTGCCTCTGTATCTGGCAATGCATTGTAGTTATGACGTCAATACCACGGTAATACTATACATGTACTAGCTGTTGCCCGCGTGGACTTCTGATCCCGTTCCCGCAGCTCCATTCCAAGCATTTAGGGTTATGAAAAATAGATGTTGGCCGATTCTCAGACCTACTCAATATGCTCACAAAGTTTCATGAAAGACAGTGATATCATAAAGATCACTTAAGGAACTCCTACATTTTGACAGAAATTATTTTCAACAACAAATTCAATAATTTATGTTATAGACATGCAATAAGGTAGGGTTTTTGGCAATTTTTGGCAATTTCATCAAGTGGAGTGATAGAGATAAGTGGAAATGTAATTCCACTTGTCCCAACCAGTAACGGTGTGGTAGGGAAAAGTGGAAAAACAATCCATTTGTCGCCACCGGGAGGGACAACGTGGTGAGATAAGTGGAACAGCCCAAAAGTTCATCCTAAGATGAATTCACGCAATGATTTTCTGTTTACTTTGTTACTGATAAATCTTGGGATAAGTTTAGATAAAGATCACATTCAGACAGAAGACACACACAGGGCTATGCTCGGACGGAATCTCTTTGCTGGATCGAATCAGAAAAGAGAAGATCCGCAGACGAACAAAAGTGGTCGACATAGCCTACAAAGATCACATTCATTGTATTTGGTACGATTACGGATTCGATATGATTTTTGATTGTATATACAAAACGTAGATAAATTAGTGTGACAGTTAGCTTCCTTTATAACTAAGTATATCATAACAGTCGTCAAGTAAGGTTTGTAGCAGAAGGACAGATTATACCTAAATATAAAATACCAGCTGTGCGTGCCGAAGACATCCGAATTTTCTCAATATACCTTGTCCTTGAGAAGTTACGAACAAAAATCATTAAAATTGGAGCCGGTTTCAAGCTATAGCCAAGCGCAGTACCTACCTATAATTCATTTGGTTTATATGGACGCCCATAATAAAAATATCTAACCAACCTTGCAAAGTATATTGTATATAATTAAGGAACGTACCCCCAAACGAATAATAAATAACCTTGTCCTTGACCCAAGACTATAGCCAAAAGAGCCAGTATCAGTCCTATAAATAGTTTAAAAAGTCTGGAACCCGCACATGCGCACCACTGGCTCCGAACATCGACTTTTTAAAAATACATTTCCGATATCAGGTATTTTGACTTTCAGCCAAAAATTTGAATACGGTTTTTTTATCAGAGTTGACAACTCGTGCAAAGTTTCGTAATATTGTCGAGCTAACCGTAATATTATATACTAACTAGCTGACCCGCGCAACTTCGTCTGCGTCACCCCGTTTTTGCAACATTTTTCATTCCTGCTCCGCACCTGTTGGTCGTAGCATAATGTTATACACATATAAACTTTCCTCTTTAACCATTCTATCTATTTAAAAGACCGCATCAAAATCCGTTGCGTAGTTTTAAAGATTTAAACATACAAATGGACATAGGGACAGAGAAAGCGACTTTTTATTATACTATGTAGTGATATGTAGTGAAGTAGATACTACAATTTGTAAGTTACTTGATCAGATAGACCATTGTAGATAAAAGTCCGCGATGATATTTACGGGACATACAATACACAGTGTGGTATAAATGACCTACTATGAAGTTTGCATTACGATTATTTGAAAGTGAATAGGTAGTAAAGGTCTAAAATTATACTGTAGCAGCAGAGGAAGGCCTAAGAAATGATGAATTGATCGCGTGAAAAGGAAGATGCTACCCAGGAAAATAGGTGACAACTGACAGGATTGCGTATGAAATGAAAAAGAAAGATAATAATTAATAATGTATTGCTAAAAATGCCAATTAATTGCGAGGAACGCAAACAAATGAATGTTCGCAGGAGAAGTTAATCGCTATACCAATGAGGTGTTATTAAATAGCACAGTGAGCTACGTGAGGCTAGATATATTTTCTGAAAATACGACAACGCCAACACGCATGATGACCTAACACAAATAGAGGGTAAAATTTCTATTGCTTAATCTGTGGTTTAAGTCATGATATCAATTAATATCATACGTTTAATCTGAGACTAAAGTACACCTTGTGTTTACTAACGCGTAATCTTCGATACCTACTGCAAAAAAAGTGTTCAATACCACGGTAATACTATTAAATATGTATAGTATTACCGTGTCAATACTCAACCTAGTACAATATTAGGTTATACTTAGACCGTCCGCTGCCTTATGCGTGTGCACGCATGCACTATTGTGTTGTTACGTGGAAATCATATGGATTGTTACTTTTGAACTATCACGGTGTATACTCATACTTTTTACATTGGTTTGAGTCTCGGGAGGGTAGGCGAATAAAAATGTTTTCCACGCACCTCATGACGCTTGTCGGCCGGCAAGTCACAAAATAAATAAAAACTACTACGTGTCGTGACCACGGGTGCTGCAATGCATCCGAAACTTTAGTAAAAGTAAGTTTCATAACTAATCGCGATAAATCCCAAACCAAAATGTGAGAAGAGATTATTATTATTTAACTATGATCTTATGTAGGTATTTATTTTTGCATTAAATACGCACTTCGCACGCAATACCCGAATTCGTGCACACGCATGAGACAGAGGACATCCTTATAAATTTTGAAAATATATAACTGTGTTGGTTAGACTAAACTAGACAATCTAACCTAACAATTAAAACTTCTTGCGTATGAAGGTTGAATAACGACGTACAGTTGAACAACTTGACCCATAAAATTCAGGGTTAAATTAGAATCAGCACGTCATAGTGGCGCAGGCGCCTCAATATTTTCTATTTAAATGAATTATATAAGTGTGCAGTGTACATATTTTGCGAGATTTTGAACATACATCTATTTGCTTTTTAATATTGTCATTTCTAAAGGCTGTTAATTTGTGCAGTTGAATTGTTTAAGAGGTCACTTCATTGACCGCAGAATAAATAATGTCATAGTATATGGAATAATTTTAATGCGATTCAACATTAATGCACTAATTTACTTAAATGCCCTAATCTACTAAATTAAACACAGTATTGCTCCATATATTTTTCAGTTTTTATTTACCTACGAATGAAAAACATCTAAATGCATAGCTTTATTACGACTTTAAATAACATAATAATCACATAATTTATATTTACAACGGTGGGGCTGACCGTATTTCGTATTGTTATTGTGACCCAAGGTAACCCACACGATGTACCTACCTTAATATTGGTCAGTGTATTGTCATTAGAGCGTTATCAAATACCTATAAATGAATTGTCTCGAACATTTTAGTCATTAAGATTCAAGATTCAAGATTAATACCACCGCATCTTAACTCAATCATTAGAGCAAGTTAGTGCGTTAGAGCCCGGGGTCCGCTCTCCTGCTATATGTTGACTTATACGAGAATGACTGCCCTCTGACCCCAAATCGTAAGAAGTAAGACTGTGCCATATTCTCGTCTGTGTGTGATTGAATAATGGAAACTGTAAATTTGGGATGCAACCGGGAACTGAACTTATGAATATATCATCATCTTTATGGAGAATGATAGTGGTTATTGATAATTCCATACCAACTCGCACCAAACTTTTTGAGGCCACCTTCCACTCTACCGCACGTGAAAGAACTTTTTTTAGTATCGTACGAAACATCCTCACGAATTCCTCCCCCGCCGGAACCGTTTGAACTCGAACCGACTAAAACGAACGCCGTCTTTGGGTCTTAAGTTGCCAGAGGTGAGATAGTAGCCCGTATATAGGGATGCCTCTCTTTCGAGATGTCTCCTTCGACACAAGAAGGAACTGGGATGTTCTGCCTGCGCACGTATTTCGCTCCACTTACAGTCATAAGTTCTTCAAGCGGGGCGTGAAAAAAATCATCTATTAGGACTAAGTTAAGGAGCCACCAATAGCCTAAGCACGAAATACTATCGAATTCGTAATGTAAAGAACGGAGCATTACGATTGGCGGGCTACACACGCACACAGGTTCACAAGAGGCAGACTGCCAATCATTATGCTCCGTTCTTTACATTACGAATTCGATAGGAGTTCATGCTAGTGCTACAGTCCTCCAAATGAATAGAAGCCTCTGGGAGAGACCTATTTCCAACAATGGACTGTTATAGGTTAATTGATTGTTTGATGCTACGTGTGTCTAAATCCTTACGTTATTCTTTACAGGTGGTACCAAGCAGTATACCGGTATTGTCGACTGCGTTAAGAAGACTGTTAAGGGACATGGTGTCTTAGGCCTGTACAGAGGACTCAGTGTGCTGCTCTATGGCTCCATACCCAAATCTGCCGTCAGGTAACCATCTTTAGTCAAAACTTAGGTCATCATCATCATCATTTCAGGCACAGGACGTCCACTGCTGAACATAGATTTCCCCCAACGACCTCCAATCCGAACGGTTGGACGCGGTCAGCATCCGATGCGTACCCGCGACTTTAACTATGTCGTCCGTCCAGCTCGCAGTAGACCGTCCCACGGTTCGTCTACCGGTACGCGGTCTCCATTCGAGAACCTTTTGGCTCCAACGACCATCTGTTCTTCTTGCTACGTGCCCCGCCCACTGCTACTGATTGTATACCTATCGGCACGGATCTTGTATCTGAATCGCGAGAGACAAGGCAATGGCGCACGCGGAATGTTTGATATAATCTATGATTGGTAGATATGAGCTCGTTCACTACCGTTGCACCCCGTGCTATCCTCAAAAGATGGTCCAAAACGCGCACTACGCGTATAAAACTCCTTTTGGCCACTTTTTGTGCTCATAACCCGTGGCCATACCCATACCATAGTAAGCTTTCGAAGAGCGAAACTTGCTCGAGCCCTCTCCGTGAGCAGCGGCGCTGCCGTGAAACTATATACTCCATTTGTTTAGGTGCTTAAATAAAGGCAAACAATCTTGTCACAACTTTTTATAACAACATGTGTTAAACAAATAAACTAGATTAACTAACTGACTAACTAGTGGTTAGACACAGGTTTTTAGTCTTCAAAATAATAATAATATAATAAACAAACATATTAAAAAGACACGCTAAATTTTTTTACGTCTTTTTACTATAAATATGTACTTATTAAGAAATTGGTAATATTCCAATTAGAGAGTTAACTACAAAGCGCATACATACTACAAAACGCGTACACATATTAAGCACATTATAATACATAATCTTCAATGTTTAGGTGTAATTATATAGTTCAGTTATACGCGTGGAAAATAACTTTGGGTTCCGATAACATACTCATTATGCAGTGGAAAAATATTTGTTTACTTATTTCTGTAGTGTAATAGATAGGTACTAGACTGTATTATACTCGTAAATATAAAGATTGTAACTTGAAAGTTAGGGGCAATCCAAATGGACGTATCATCAATGGCTACCTTAATGCAATGCTCAAAGGGCTATTATAAAATCCAAGATTATGTTTTACGATTATTTATCAAATAATAATTCAATTAATTTAACATAATTTACGATAATATAATATCCTACTTCCGTTTTCATGTCTTACCTCCATGAAGTATGTTAATTGTCTGCCACTTTAGTGGTATATTTTTTTACATAATACGCGATTTTCTAGGTTGTCTTCATAAACAGTCTCATCAGTGTTCGGGCATCAATCATTTGTCATAGGCATTCTTTACACCACACGCTCCGGCCCATAGAAACATACGAGTATTAAACGTCGAGATTATATTTAAGTGACAAGTGATAAGATTTTATAGCACATTATTAACACCCGATAAGGTTCTATCACTGTACTGGCATTAGAACTAAAGCTAACCCATCGTATTCATCGAGAGACAAGTTGTTAACATGTTTAATACAAAACTGGTTGAAGATTTGTCAAAAACTTGGGGAAGACCTGTCAGAACACAATTACTTGTTTTATACATTGCGTTCACACTAAAGTTTGCGACATATTGCAACTTGTCAAATACATGTTTTAAACCTTGGTAAAAACGAGGGGTCAAAGCCCTGGAAAATATAATCACGTTTAGAGACGACTTTGGGCAAACCTCGACTTAGTTGACTTGAAGTAACCATGGCCTGGTTACTAACAGGTTGCCTTGCCAGGTTTCCTGCAATTGCATCGTCCATCTTGTTGACATGAGGCAGCGCCAAATAGATGGACTCTCTGAAAAAATTTCTTGCTAAGGCTACTGTAAACTTTACCAATTACTCCTGATGTCCTGATTAGTCCTGATGGACGCTGATGACGGTCCGAATCTTACTATGAATTAAAGTACATAACGTTGAAGATTATTTCTTTTAAATAGTTGGTGATAATGTTCCACGCGGTAAACGCATTCCGTTTTAGAGAATCTGACTCATTCGATAGTAGGTTGAGTTCAGTGTATTCTGTGGTTAGGGTTACAGACAGTTACCCTCAGACTTAGGACTTAGCGTCGAGGGCGGTTCGTATAGTATTGAGTCACTTTCCCTCAACTTTTTGCATTATAATGGTAAAAACCTTAAGCATGCTAACACTTTCAAACTTTTTTTTTGTTAAAAGAATATTAGCAACCGAAGTTACTAATATTCCATCTAACCGGAGGGGTTAAAGGGAAAATTAGCAAAGTTCCATTGAGCTTGCCAGCAAGCCATTGCTTGTTTCAGAAGTGGGTTCACTTCGGTAGTATGTTCAGCGAAAACCGGGTATCAACGCGATCTTAATAATATGTTAAATACAAAATTTATCTTTTGATTCACTTGATGTTTTAACCAGGTTACACTAGCTGTGGTTAGCCAGACTACTGTAACCACTCCATCAACTGTCATCATATTGGCTGAACATTATTTCTCTTTATATTCACGTCTTTTGAAATCTCTGATCCAGGCGTGATCACCTTGCCTGGTCGGAGGATCCTTCCTTTGTGTTGGAGGGACATCACATCCCGTTCCTCCACAAACTAAATATCAATCTACTATTCACCAACGGAATGCCTTGGGCATAAACATACCTCATTTTGTTGGGATAAACTCGTATAGCTCCGTATTGATTACCCAATCAGACATAGCTCAGTCGCGCGATATCTTATCTTATTTAGTAATATCTGTTTCGGCATATAATGAACATACTTGTTCACATCGATTAATGATAGGCTAATAACTGAAAGAGTAACTATCCATATATGATCGTTTCTGCTATTATGATCTGTATTTGTAAAACATAAAAATGCCTGTAACTACCTATCACTGAATAATATGCTATTTAGTACTTTTATTATTCTTATTACTCGTCGATCAAGAAATGTGTATCTGTGCCCATTGAACCTCATGAAATCTAAGTGTCCCCTCGACACATATCCTGGTGGATTCTAACAAGCTCTGGCTAGTAGTTGAATATTGGTTGCAGCAGATTGCGTTGTTAATAATGTAATCGACGCTCGACTCAATGTTTGATCTGATTCTTTTGACATTTCATACGACCATTGTGTCCATAATATATCAGTCTCTTGCAGTTCTTTTACTGCAATGCGAGAGAAGCGCATATTTGAAAACTTTCTTGTTCATTATGTATCCATTCCGTCACCTTCTCTGTAGACTACGAAAGACTGATTATATTTATTGATTGTTTGTAAAGTCTGCCATCCTTAGAAGACGCCTTTCATTTGATTTACCGCGATGATAAATTCATCATCTCCCTGCCCTTGTCCCAATTAACTGGGATCAGCGCAACATTTTATTCTCCTCCATACATTCCTATCAGATGTCATTTCTTCAGTCACTCCATTTCTCCTTTCACCCAATCCATCTATATTTTCTTGGGCAGACCTCTGCTCCTAAAGCCCTATAAATTCATACTTAGGACCTTTTTACAACACTATCATCTCTTCTCATAGTATGTCCATATTACCACAGTCATTCACTTTTCATTCACTTTTCATTCACTGGTGCCACTTTCAAACTGAGAAATTTTGTTTTAAAATTGAAAAGCGAATCGTTATTAGTTTCTTGACACCGTTCTTATCTATTCACGCAAGTGCCATGCAAACAGAATTATTGCTGCTTATCTTTGATCAAAAGAATATGCAGGTGATGTTGTTATGCCATTGAGTTTTCTCATGGGATATTAAAACGGATGGCGGTGTGTTAATGCCTTTTGATATACCTGGATAAAAATCATAAAATTTCGTACCTAATGAGGTTGTTTGAATGGGATGAAAATAAGAAAAGCCATTTTTTATATTCATTTTTAATGTTCGATAGGCTTGCGTTTGACCACTACCTCACTTGTTGGTAAGTGACGATGTGGTCGACAGTGGAACACGCGTGCCCAGAAGAGAAGTAACCTATTCACTCTAGCCTTGAAGACTTCCAAGTTATTTAGCGAAAACATCCTTTTTAAGACACAAACCACTCGTAACTGTAACGACTGCCATAATGTTTGTATGTACCAAGTTTACCTACAATATTCCGCGTCTCAAAAGTAATAAATAAATATTCTAGGACAATCCACACAACGCCACCTAGTACCATGGTAAGCATAGTTTAACTAGCTTGTGTTATGGGTTCTAGAATGCGGATAAACATACTTAGATACTTAAAAATACATACATATTATACATAGAAACATCCAGATCAATGCAAATATTGATATTCATACACACAAATATTTGCACTGAGTGGGAATCGAACCCACGCCTCCTACGTAGCAGTCGCATTCACTACCGCCACGCCACGGAGGTTGTCAAATAAAATTCCTTTCCAACCAAAGTTCTCTAATTCTAAAAGACTGCAAAGTACAATCGGTAGTTACGATAAATGGGACAGTAACTATGTAACTACAGTCGGTTGATAGCTGACACGCGGTTCATTATGTCACTGTTCGAAGGTTGAACGTGCGAAGATAAACTTGCTCAATGACGAACCGGACATTGTGATATGCATTCAGAAAATTTGCACATTTGCACAAGTTATGTAATAACAAATATTTTTGTCAAAAGAAGGTAAGGACTACTGTAGAAATATTGAAGGCTGATGTCAATATAATAAATATTTAATTATAATTTGACCACGATCGCCCTGGGTTAGCCGGGGCCTGAGGGATTACCTCACCACTCCACAACTGATGACCCAAGACGGCTGCGAGTCTGTTTTGGAAGGTTTTAATCGGTTCGACAACCACGCTCACTGACATCGTTAGGGCGTTATCCGTGGGGTTTTACGCACGGGGAAACCGACCGTTCTCCCCCTCTCCACTCTTGCTATTTCTTTACCACGTCCCCCGCCTCGCCGCGCATACCATGGTAGCGCTGCAATAGTCACGGTCAGACTATAGCTATGAGGTTTTGGCGCAAGGTTTCCTATCGGGGTTAGAAGCAGTGATAATTTCGAAACATATTACCACAAAATATACCATGCTCAAAGCTCACATAACTCGCGGTCGGTGTTCATCTCGTGGTAAGCTCTTCTCAAAATAAGTATTTCGCAATATGAGGGCATCCTTAAATAAGCTTTTTACACTTGTATTCCGATGCAGCGGGTATTCTATATCATGGCCATAATATCTGAGATGGATTCACCTTAAGTCTGGTTAGGCTTAGTGCGGCCAGATCGATAATAATCATTCTCATATCGATTTTTCAGTAGCATACAATATTTATTCAACAAAATAGACAAACATGGTAAATATCCCGATGAATTTAATAGTGAAAGCATACAATAGTTTCCATTGTGGGACCCAAAGTCCCCTTAAATATGGTTTATGTTTAGTATGTTGGTTTTTTTTCGAGAGTGACTGCCATCTAACCCCACAACCTAGGAGGTGTTCCTACCTGCGCTAGAGCCTCATCCGTCAATCAGTCGCTGTGTATCGCCGTTAAAACCATATTTGACACCATAAGAGTCAGCTCAGACAGAAACGATCGAAGCGGAGTTTTTTTTATGGCACTCGAAAACAAATTTTAATATTATTAAAATAAAGTGCATAAGTATTTGCTTGAACATGACAAATAATGCACGTGTCCTCGAAAATTCGCGGGTTTTATTTCAATAATTTTGAATTTGATTTTCGACTGCCTTTTTAAAATTATCTCCGCTCAGTAGCCTTATCACGTAATCCTATGGAATTCGTAATGTAAAGGTATCGACAGAACGGAGCATTGCGATTGGCGGGCTACACACGCACACAGGTTCACAAGAGGCAGACTGCCAATCACAATGCTCCGTTCTCTCGAAACCTTTACATTACGAATTCGATGGGAGTTCATGCTAGTGCTACAGTGCCCAACTGTCTGGGCTGTCCCTAAGAGTCTGCCTGTATATTATACTGTCAATTCGGTTAGTTTTTTTATTAATAGTTCAGTTCAGTTAGCTTTTCATACATCTCAAGAAATCAACCACAGATTTATTTGCTAAACTCGATATGCAAACACCGCGTAGGTAGGCATTATGCAATTCCATAACACAAACAAAATATCGGCCGACAGCCAGCCACTGAAGATGTACTGAACGTAAAAATATCCGACCGTTTAAAATAGGTCGGAAACGTTGGGAGCGTCAGTCCGATGTTCGTGATTCCAAGGCCATATAAATTATTGGTATCTATACTATTATATAATTGTAAAAAGTTTATGTTTGTCCGCGATGGACTCAAAAACTACTGAACGGATCGCGATGTGGTTTTTGAATTGAAGGGGTTTGATCCAACTTAAAATCTTACGTTTGTTTGATTGCAATCTGTTAAGTAGAACCAGAGTTGTGATTAGTAATTTAAGTTGCGCAGGTGGCGCTTAGGTCGCTATAACCGACAGCCACGTGGGCGGAGCCGCGGGCATAGGTTAGTTATAAACTTCATAGGAATCATTATACACGCAGTCTCATACCAATATTACTTCTGCATCTTAAATAGAAGGTCAGATGAATTGTCTGTGTCTAGAAGATCATCGATTGAATGTTGATACTTTATTAGCGACTAGCTGATGCCCGCGGCTCCTGCCGCGTGGATGTCGATTATCGCGTTGTAGGATTCTACTCTAAATCACTTATGGCCTCTCTATACTACTTCTCCACTTTTCAATTTCCGTTATTTCCTCATTTTTCGTGCATCATTTTAGTGTTGTCACTCTCTCTCTCTCTAGTACATCCTACCCAGTACCTACCCAATTGTTGTTATAAAAACGGATCCGACGTCTACGGATCTGGAAGACCGATCGCGGGTTCGAATTCCGTTGAAGCATTCACTCATTTTATTTGAACCGTCAGCATACTAATTGCTTTTCAAAATTTAATCACGCTATGAAGCTAACATTGAAATAGTATTACTTTTAAGAAGTGCTGGTAGGCCACCATATCTTTCATGTAAAACATCTGAGCATCTTCGAAACTTCACATTTCCAATATTAGAAACATTTACTGTATCTATTTCTAGCTTGCTTAACCGAATTCTTTCTTTCAATCAAAGAATCAATTTCGTTGCAAAGAGCACATATGAATGTCAAAATTTTACAATTATATTTGTCAAAACTATTATAATTGATAATGAGTAAAATAGTAAATAAATTATTTGAAAATGATTCTTTCCCTGGTTCGGTAGTTAGATCTGCTGAGAATAGACCAGCAAGAAACTCAGGTAGATCCTTTCTTTCTTTTTTAATAATATACTAGCTGACCCGCGCAACTTCGTCTGCGTCACCCTGTTTTTGCAACATTTTTCACTCCTGCTTCGCATATTATGTTGGTCGTAGCATGATGTTATATACATATAAACCTTTCTCTTTAACCATTCTATCTATTAAAACAAACCGCATCAAAATCCGTTGCGTAGTTTTGAAGATTTAAGCATACAAAGGGACAAGAAAAATATTGACAGAGAACGCGACTTTATTTTATACTATGTAGTGATGTACTTAGTTTTGTTTATTTATTTCCAGGTTCGGAGTTTTCGAACAGGCCAAATTGTTTATGGTGAAAGAGGATGGCACGCTTTCCACATCTGGCAAGCTCCTGTGCGGTCTGTCTGCTGGCGTGGCTGAGGCAGTCTTCGCCGTGACGCCTATGGAGACGGTCAAGGTCAAATTCATCAATGATATGAGGTTGGAGAAGCCCAGGTTCAGAGGATTCTTTCACGGAGTCAGGACTATTGTGAGGGAAGAAGGTACCTACGTATTTTATACAATACTAGCTGTTGCCCGCAGCTCCGCTTGCGTGGATGTTGATTATCGCGTTGTACGACTCCACTCGATTCTCTACTTGTCTCTCTATACTACTTTTCCTTGCTGTCGATATTAGCGCCAATGTATAGAAATTTACCGGATCGATTGAGATTTATGATTATTACACCGCTCCCTTGGATGGTAGCGTAATGATATATAACCTATGTTACTCCTAGATATTGTAGCTTTTTAAAGGTGAAAGAATTATTGAAATCGGTCCAGTAGTTTCGGAGCCTATTCGTTACAAACAAACAAACAAATCTTTCCTCTTTATAATATTAGTATAGATGTGCAATAGATGTTCGTAAGGCCGGATTTGTTTGTATTTAAATTGGTATAATGTCGTTATCATGTATAGATCAATCGCAAGTAATTAGGTACGCATAACACAACGAAACGAATTCCACGCAAAACGAAATTGAGACGAGACTTCCCCCAACGAATTCCGAAAGAAAATTGCTACTACAGTTTTTCCAGGATTGCCTCGTTCTTTAATTAATTCGTCTGGGCTAAAAACTAATGTATTACGCTCCAACCTTTAAGGAAAAATTGTAAGTGACATAAGTGACCACAGTTAGTGACACACTGGCGATGATAGCTAATTAAATAATGAACTTATAACATAAATACGGAATGCCTTCTCGATTAGCCTAATATGCGTAAGTCCAAGGCCAGCTTACGTGGTAGGTAATACGATTGTTTTATTGTCAGAAATGTTACATTTGAACTTTAGGTACCTAAACACATTCATGCAACTTAATGACTTATCTAAACTTTAACGAAACTAATATACTATACGATATATTAGCCTCCGTTCAAACTCGACGTTCAGATTCATGAATTTAATACCGAGTGAAGCCCGGATCCAAGCCACCATATATCAAATAGCTAACTGTTGCCTGCGGCATCGCCCGCGTGAATGTACGTTACTACAATCAAACATAGATAGCCTATGTCCGTTCTCAAAATCTAGTCTGTCTGTACCAAATTTTATCAAAATCGATTCAGTGGTTTAGCCGTGAAAGCGTAATACTTACTTTCGTATTTTTTTATGATAATATGGATAATATTCTAGGTAGTTACAAAACGCTTTCCAGATCCAAACTAAACTTACTCTGCAATATCGGTTCCCAAACGTGTAAACATATAGTGCCCGGCATCGAGATAGAAACGAGGCTCTGGTAGACAAAATAAATATATGCCAGTATCTATACATCTCTCTCTAAACTTAAGAGCTATGCTCTTGTCGGTGGAGTAATCGCCACTCCTCTCTGTCCCCCGCCAACCCCTTGACCTCCTGATACGACACAACTTGTATCCTTTCTTTTATCTGTGCCATAAATGTTCCTCTTGGCCTGCCTCTTCCTCTCTTTGCTTCTACTTTCCCTTCTATGATCTTTGTTATAAACAAGTCGTGTCTCATCAGATGACCCAACATCTTTCCTCTTCTGCTTTCAATAATTTTCAATATAGACCTTCTCTCCTGTACCTTGTTTAGTACCTCTACGTTTGTCACCCTTTCCGTCCAGCTTATCCCTTCCATCCTTCTCCAGCACCACATCTCAAACGCCTCCAGCCTATCTATACATAAACACTTTGTTTAAAATCCCAATAACTATGTTTCCAGGTGTGGGCGGCGTGTACAAGGGCGTCACAGCCACTGTCATGAAGCAAGGCAGTAACCAGGCTATACGGTTCTTCGTGATGGAGTCGCTCCGAGACTGGTACAAGGGAGGCGATAGGAACAAGCCTGTGCCTAAGTATATCGTCGCGTTGTTCGGTGGTATCGCTGGTATGTACTTGTTTTTGTTTTACTAGGTCTTAGGTACTCATTACATAAGGTTCCAGACTGTTAGTTCCACTATAGGGTCCAACAGGGTTTTGAAATACTCTTGACCCATTTAGTTGTTGGAGCAATGTCCATGAGTATTTCAAAATTCTGTATCATGTATGGCAGATAAATTCTGTTCCCCCTCGCGTCTAATTCACGTACGCGCCACACATTCATTTACAACAAATGGATTTATGCTTTGCGATACGGCCCCGCTCGCCTGGTGGACTCCTGACTTTATAACTTACTGACCCGCGCAACTTCGTCTGCATCACCCCGTTTTTGCAACAAATTTCCTTTCTGCTCCGCACCAATTGGTTGTAGCATGATGTTATACATATACATATAAACCTTCCTCTTTAATCACTCTAAAAGAACACTCTTTAAAAGAAACCACATCAAAATCTGTTGCGTAGTTCTAAAGATTTAAGCATACAAAGCGACATAGGGACAGAGAACGCGACTTTATTTTATACTATGTAGGGACTAGCTGTTGCCCGCGGCTTTTATTCGTAGGATACTCTATACAAAATGTATGGCAGGTCAGGCTGATTCTGTTCTGCCCCGAGTCTACTTAACACAGGTTTTTTTTTTTTTCTTCTTTTTTTTTTTTATCTATGGCACTCACCTCGCCTGATGTTAAGCTGAAGGCAAAGTCCCATGAAAGAGGGTCAACATTGTAAACACGTTCAGTGCTACAATGGTGGCGCTAAGCTTGACGGCCTCATCAGATGCTTTTTCACGCCCCGCTTAAAGGACCCGGGACTGTAGGAAGAAGGAAACACGTGCGCCGGCAAGGTGTAACTCCTGTACATAAACTAAACATAATTATGGCAAATGGATGTGTGACGCGTGTACGGTTATCGCGTAGTGTTGTAAATGTTAGCGCTCTCCACGATGTTCTTTTAAAACATACTTTTGTTTTGTCATCAATAGTTTCAGCTTGCATCAAAAGACGTTTTAGGGCACTTGTATACACTTTGGGTTGTAGAACATTTCGTTTTTATACTAAAGGTTAACTCCAACTGATTCTGGAAAAGGTTTAGAGAATAATGATGAAATAGTTGCCAATATTAAAAATTACTTTTCCCACATTTAGGAGCCGCCTCAGTATTCGGCAACACACCAATAGACGTAGTCAAAACCCGCATGCAAGGTCTGGAAGCCGCCAAATACAAGAATACGATCGACTGCTTCATCAAGACCTGGAAAGCTGACGGCCCTCTAGGCTTCTACAAAGGTACTGTTCCTAGGCTATCTAGGGTTGTCTTCGACGTAGCTATCACGTTCACTATATACGACTCAATTATGGACGTATTTAACTATGTGTGGAAGTAAGTTGTATTTATGTGACGGTGGGTTTTAGATTGTGATGATTTTTTGTTGACTCACGGGTCTAGATGAGGTATGTTATTTTTTTTCCTCAAAAAAGTATCAAGGCCTATTTGCACGATACGATCTTGTACATACATACAAGAGCAATAACGATATGCAATAAATGAAAGTCAATAATTGAATTTTAAAAACTGTTAACAGCTATTTGCACGTGAATACTAGATGAAATTTAATTAAACTTAAATAATACCAAGTACAGTCTTGCAAAAATTGCTTAGTAGTGCAAGAATGTGACATGTTTGTTTAGACAATGCAAGTCATTACTTGCTAAGCAAGAAACTTGCATCGTGTAAATCAGTCTTAATATTGTAGCTTGCACTAATAGTTTTGTGATATAGAGGAAATATGTGATCGTAACAGTCAGTTGTACTCATAATGGATACACAGCCAAAGAGAGTATACACTATTACATGTGAAGTTGTATGTAAAGATGTACCTATCTCTTTGGCCATGTGTACTTGTTAGAATGTATGGCCATCTGTAATTGTTTTAACGTTATTACAAAACTCGAGTTCTCGATATTATTTAAGATTTTTGAAGTCTTAATAAATCGCAATGGACCGGTGAGTTGGTCTAAAGATATTTTGGACGGGCTGGATTTCCTTACATAAGAAATTTAGTATTTCTTATGTAGAAATAAACATGGAAATCAGCTTGGTTTATTTTACAATGGTCATTTGTGTTAATATATGAAGTATATCGGCCATAACAAGTTTATTTAAAAATACAAATTATATGTAACACCTTGAAATACGTTATAAAAATATTATTAAGTAATGTACGTTGAATAATACATAGTAATATTCAATTTGAAAGGTAGTGTATATTTTATATTGAAAATAGCACTTTTTTTTAACACTAATGACTATGTAACATTATACTGCGAATGCCACGAGTGCAGTAAACCAGCGTTTCCCAAACTTTATTTTGCCCTGACCCAGTAATATTCAAGTTTGGAACAACCACTCCTAGAGAATATAAGGGAATAATATCAACATTTCTTGCACATGATTGAATATGAGTGATTAGTGATAAATAACCCAAATCACTTTTCTTGTAATAATGTTTGCTAAAATTGCCCATAATTAAATGTTGAAGTAATAGAATCATTTCTCTAAGAGATAAAGCTGAACGGTATACAGTACACAGTAAGTTTTGTGTTCTGTATCTTTATTTGATCGGTAGGTCGATGATACCGTTTGATTTAGTGCCACGATCGCGACCCCCCAATTGAGAAACGCTGCCATAAACGATATGCAAGTTAATTTATATCTTAAAAAAAGGTCTTGTCACACAGATGGTTAAAGAAGTGATCCTATAAAGGTTCCGTAGTTGAAGGACCCTTATTGGTTCACTTGAAAAGGTAACGGAATTATCTAGAAAACACCGTCACACTGTTATTAGGTAGTGAACGCATGATGTTATTTATATGTACAAATGCTTCAGTGAGTTTGAGTTTACTGAATAATTTATAATGACGGCTATGTAATTGTTTTAGTGGTCCAATTGTTATAAACGAAATGTAGCAACTTTTCAGTGAATAAATGAAATGGACTCCTTTCATTTATTATCATATAATTTATTTATTTTATGCTCGGTTATATGTTGAGTCGCATATTATAATGTTACTGTTAAACTTATTTTTTAGTTATTTTTACTGCTTAAATTGTTTTTTTTTTTTCATTCATTTTTTACTAACCTTTTATTTTTATGATATAATGTGTATTGCTAGACTCCAACTTTTTAGTTCATAGACAACAGGTCATAGGCGTAATGTTTTTATTATCGCTTTTTACATTTTTCTTATTTATCGAATTGAAATCACGCGTTTTGAAAACGTGTCATTTCTGAATCAGAGCCCTAACGTAGGTATTTTTTTATATTGTTACGAAACGTGGTTTGTTAACGTTATCGTTATTGTAATTAGCAAGGGCAATGATTTTATATTAAAAAGAGGTAGATTAACATTGGCCCTTAAAACAGGCGAATTCGCTTACTTCAACGCACGAGGGCATCAGGGGATGATGAAAGGAAATGTATGGGAGTGACATTTGTTGTCGAATGTCATGTGATCCGATTCCGACAGCAAATGTCACTCCCATAAATTTTCAGAGCGATGACGGATGTAGATTCGGAACGAATGCATTTTGGCTAGTACCTCTGGAGCACATATCAGTGAGCGCGAACGATAAAAAAGTATTATTTATGACATATAATATAATAAAAGGGTTTGTCCGCATAATAGTAGATCTGTCAACTATTTTCGTACATTGCCACAAGCCTAACTCATTGAGATCGGCAGAGGTATCTGCGAGATCGCCACCAATCTCTCCTAACCTATATTCATCCATGTTGGAACGCGCGGTATTTTATTTTGCGGGCAATAATTAATTGATATATTTGGCGACATCATTTTGAATCAACTTTAAATCGCAAAAATTAATGCTTCGACGGGATTCGAACCTGAGATCTTACCTTTACGGGGGAATCCTCTGACTGCTGAGCCACGAAGCCTCCCGTCGAAGCATCCAGTATTTCTCCATCACATTTCCGATTTAAATATGATTTCAAAGAGTTAGCATACCATTTTGAATATCAAAAATTGGTGACGAAACGCTGATAAATATTCATTTCTCTAACTACCTCATTTTAATAGAAGATTATTGAGAAAAGGGTATTTTGTGATTTTTATTTAATTTGTTGGGTGTATAAGGCTTGTTAGTAAGTGCATCTGTATACCAAATGGCGACGTTATGTTGTAGTTTATATCCCATAGGGAAGTTCCAAATGTTTCATAGATTGTTTGTAAATAGTAACTTTTTAATATATTTTTGTATAACATACAAGTTTTCATCATAGCGAATGTTTGATACCGATTTTACGACTGTTGGGTCGTTAAGAGACAATGACTTTTATATGTACAGTCGACAAAAGAGATACGGTACCACTTTTTCATATAATGTGGTACCGTAACTCTTTTGTTGACTGTACCTACTGGGGTATTTTTATATGTATTACTAGTATTGTAATTCATAGCCCCCTAAGACATAAAAGGGGAATTGCGAATGCTCTAAACATGATTTAGTGGTTAGAGCAGAGGACTTGCTTCTCCCTATAAGGGTCTGGTCGCGGGTTCAAATCCCGTTTTGCCATTCACTTTTTCCAATCTAAATTTTGATTGACTAATAATTTCGATAACCTACTAGTATTTTATGAAAAAAATACTGCCGATGTAAATAACCACTAAGTAACTTGGAAATTGTATCGGTAATGATTTTCATATTTCAAGACAACAATTTTTTTGTTGTTTTCCTGATTTTATTCGGCCAACAAGTGCTCAATGCGCCTAAGGAAGTTATCACTTCAAAAACCGGAACGGTCACACAATTCTTGTTATAAACAACTTGTCTACATAGAAGTCATTGTTCCTAAACGACCTTTGTACAAATGATCAAGTTTTTAGTCAAATGATCTGACTATATTATTTTTGCACTTTATAAAAAAATATTGATTTTTGTTCAATAGTATTTATAAACTTGTATATGAATGCAGTTATCAATCAATTTTTAAATTTATTTATTTCTCATGTTCTGCAAAAACGGAGATCATCATAGTAAATGCTATATGGCGCGATTCTAATAAGTAAATAAGTTTAACACCTTAATTGTCAAGATGTTTGTATAAAGGTGTATACTTATTACTTTGGCCGTGTGTACTACTTCTACAAATGTTCTAAAAACATCATTGACAAAAAACTGTAGATACGACCGTTTTTAGGTCATAATGTATGAAATAACTTTTATATTCTTGAAAAACTCATAATGAATTGGCACATCTAGACTGCACGTGACATGGGATATGCATTTCAATACTCTGAACGCTTCCCTTACCAGCTTACCTTGTATCCCTTACCGGCTTCCTGTATCCCTTACCGGCTTATCATGTACCCCTTATCAGCTTACCTTGTATCCCTTACTGGCTTGCATTGTATTCCTTACCCGCTTACCTTGTATCCCTTACCGGCTTCCTGTATCCCTTACCGGCTTATCATGTACCCCTTACCAGCTTACCTTGTATCCCTTACCGGCTTCCTGTATCCCTTACCGGCTTATCATGTACCCCTTATCAGCTTACCTTGTATCACTTACTGGCTTGCATTGTATTCCTTACCCGCTTACCTTGTATCCCTTACCGGCTTCCTGTATCCCTTACCGGCTTATCATGTACCCCTTACCAGCTTACCTTGTATCCCTTACCGGCTTCCTGTATCCCTTACCGGCTTATCATGTACCCCTTACCAGCTTACCTTGTATCCCTTACCGGCTTCCTGTATCCCTTACCGGCTTATCATGTACCCCTTACCAGCTTACCTTGTATCCCTTACCGGCTTCCTGTATCCCTTACCGGCTTATCATGTACCCCTTATCAGCTTACCTTGTATCCCTTACTGGCTTGCATTGTATTCCTTACACGCTTACCTTGTATCCCTTATATATTATTATCTCGTGCCTTCACTGATGTGCCATTGCAGACTAACTTATAGATAACTGCATTTTAATACCTTATATAATGTTCCTCAAAGCATTTCAACTTTTTTACTCCACTTTTAAGAATCCTATTTAAGGTCTCTTAAGGATGACCAAGAGATGACGGGTCTACCTCAAAAACTACACCTTAAGGTATCTTAAACAGACATTCCAGGTAACGTAATGAAATAAATATGGATTGTATTTATTTTTATATTGTTTCTTTTTTTTATGTTGATGTTAATTTATTTGTAATTTCGATCATTAAAATTGTCAGACAATTAAATTGTGATTTTATTTATCTGCTTGAGAATAATAATGATATTGGAGGTGTAGTGGATATCTTCTTTATGAACAGATAATAATAAACCCACTTCCAAAGCGTAAGTATACAAGCGCCCTTGCCCCTCGTTCGTTCATGCCAAGAAATAAGTGGTAAACATGTTTGATATATATTGATAGGTTGAAGATTTATTTTGTCAAAAACTGGTAGAAGACATACCAGAGAACACATTTATTTGTTTTATACATGTATTGAATCTGCCCAAAAACAAACTACTATCTACTATTTTGGTTTGAGTCCGACATAGCCTCTCTAACACACTGGTGAGATTGGTATCCGTGGGAATTACGCGTACAAAAAAAAGGTCGTTACTCGTAAGAAGTAACAAGTACGTAAGTATAAATAAAATATCAAATATGATAGTACATTTTATTAAAAAAACAGTAGACAATAAATACGGTTGGCTTTTCTTACACTACTGTTAAACAAATAACAGGGAAAAAGACCAGCTTCAAATATTATGTGATTTGTTCAATAATAAATGGATATGGCAATTATTTATTATTTTAATATACTAAGCCATGGATATGGCAATTATTTATTATTTTAATATTCCCTGCTAACATGACAGCGATCAATAAAACTAAAATAGTGTAATAAATAAATAAATTTCGATCATGTCTTGTAATTGCTCTTTGTTTCTGTAGGCAGGGTTTCTTAACCGATTACATTGAAAATGGAGGGTACTTGATGAATTACTAACCCATTATATATGTATGTATTCTAAACCGACTCAAAGTTGCTTATTTTTATAACAAACTGTACAATATGAAATTTTATCAGTTCTTTAAAATTATTAACAAATTTCATCACTCTCATTCTAATATACCATTTACTTATTCTAATGCTTTTAGCACCTCTTAATAGTATCAACAGCCAATAAAATTGATTTTAAACATACCAATTTACCAAAATAATTGCAATATAAGTCTCACATTATAGTTTGTAGAACGCAATTTCACCAGTGAAATTCAATTAGTGACTTTTCACTAAATATTCAAAGGGATAATTTTTAAAGGCTGCAAATTTCTGACCAGGCACGCATCTGTGGTTGATATTGTAGCTTGCCACTACCGCCATTTCGTCTTGCGTGAGCTCAAAATCGAATATATCTATGTTTTCTTCGATACGTGATTTGGTAAATGATTTTGGTATTACTGGGATACCGCGTTGGATCTGAAAAGAAGGTAGAGTGAACACAAATGTCCTGATTTCAATAGTGGTGGTGTGTGGATTTAATAATACCATTGACACCGCTAGTACTGTCATGGGGTTCGAATTGCTAAGCTATAGGCTCAATTTCCGCTATATCGGACTGATTGGCCGCAGAATGTCCCTGGTAACTCCCGTGTACAGTGCTATCGTCTGCATAGCAGTGGATGCTGCCGGTGGACAGCATGTCATTGATATGCAGAAGAAAGAGAGTGGGTGATAAGACGGACCCCTGTGGCACACCAGCATTTACCTGCAGGAACTTCGATGCTCTTCCGAATATCTTCTTCTGTGAAGGGACCCTCGTGCCTGAGACTTTACCTTAAGCTCACCATCAGGTGAAGTACTACAGTTTAGTTTGGATCAAGTCGGTGAAATCAAAGTTAGTCAAGAAACTTACCATATATCTGAGTCCAACTTGCGCCCGAGTCTTGCTATATTTCCTTGCAATGTCGCCTAGTTTGTTATCTGTTTTGATCACATCTATTCCCCTGAACTCTGGCCTGGCGTCCGATATCAAGCCTAAGGGTGTATAAGCTACCGGAATCACTGACAGTTTGTTGCAGAAATCAACCAAATCATGCTCAGCCAGGGTGGGGTTTATCTGAAATATATAGAAAATGTACAATAAAAACCTTAAATGCTTTACTCTTACAGTAAACTGCGCTATAAGGATGCGCGGATTGAATATAATAAATAAATAAAAAATAGTGAAGTTGAACTTCACTGCCACTGGCGCTCCGTGTGTGTTACCGTCAAAAAACATCCAAAAAAAAACCGTTTAACAAACAAAAAATGACGGCATAGCAATTTTTCTATTTTATTTTTTATTTAGCGAGCAGTATGACAGCGATCGAGTAATGAACATCTTTACAAATACAGTAATTTCTGATGCCAGTAAGATAGGATGAGTGACTCTTCCTCTGTGGCGTGGTGGAATCTACACAACGCCACCTAGACTGGAAAGCATAGTTTAACTAGCTTGTTTTATGCGTTCTAGAATGCAGATAAACATACTTAAATACTTTTTTTTGTAAATACATACAAATTATACATGGCAACACCTAGACCAAGGCAAATAATAATTGATGCAAAAAAATTATGCTCCTCGTTATAGGGTTAATAGTACCCTATATGTATATAGTATATAGTAGTATAATAGTAATATAGGGTAAATAGTATAGGGGTAATAATGACCCTCACAGAATACCTGCCATTGGCAGTGTAGTAGGTAGTGGATCTTACCTCGACCTGATTGACTACAGGTTTGATGTTCGCTGCATTGTATAACCTCTCGAGTTGCGTCACATTGAAATTGGACACCCCTATAGATTTCGTCAAACCACGTTTCATAGTGTCTTCCATACCCTTCCAAGTGTCTAAGTAATCTATGTTACCTTCTTCTTCTTCAGCCTAAAACATTTCAGCCATAAACAAAAAAAAAATGTTTATTTTATTTCACAGTTTTAGCAAAAACATTTCAGTAATCGTGATTTTGGAAATCCTGCTATTCCTTTTGTTAAGGTAATAAGATGGAGTCTCTGCCTACGCCAATGTAATTGATGTGATGCGCGACGTTATTTAAGTGCCTAATATTTATTAATAGCTATTTGTTGCTCGCTAGTCTTTATATCCTTTCCCAAGCTTTCATCTATTTCTGAACCAAGTTTCATCAAATTCGATTCAGTGGTTTTGTCGTGAAAGCGTGGCAGGTAGACAGAGTTTATTTTGCATTTATAATATATTTAGTATCTATGGATTGAATTTGTGGTTAAATTATTTTTAATAATTATTTATTGAAATATTATTGGTTCTTGATTGATTTCCCTGTCCAGGCAACATGTCATTCTCCTTATATACTATTCTATTCTACATTCTGTATACAATTTTTTTATTACAAACAAATAAAGCATGGTAAATCAAATGTACTTACAGTTATTGACACAGGCCAGTGAATAAGATATAAATCTACATAATCGAGCTGTAGTTTAGCCAGAGACTCTTCGAGTGTGGGTACCACATGCTCTTCAGCGTGGCGGTGATTCCACAGCTGCAAATAATACAATATAATTTACTTAAAATTTAGATCAAGAAAAGCGCGGTAGCCTAGTGATATGGACTGCTGAGACAAGGTCTCGGGTTCGAATCCAGGTTTTATCATGGCACACACCAATGATTTTTTGATGTTTTTCGAAGTTATGTGTGTATTTATCGCAGGTTTATAAGTGCCTGGTTAATGGCAATAGGCTGGCCACCTATTACATTGGGACCTAAACATAAACTGGTGAAATGTGGGTGCTAGCACCTCTGCCTACCCCTTCGGTGATATAGGCGTGAGTTTATGTTATGTTATGTTAAAAAGCGCTCGTAGTCACACGAAAAAATATGGGTCTAGCTACCTAAAGCGCGGTTGCAATTTTTTTAGAATTCATATCAACCTCAATTACTAATGTTTCCTCTAACCCCTACAGCTAAGCCTAATGATTTGGGTTAGGAGTGGGTTCACGTCGGTAGTGTAATGGCCAGGATTGGAGCTCGGGCCCTCTCAATCATGAAGCCGACTCTTCGTACATTGAGCTACCGACGCTTACTGGGATGGGTGTTATGTCATATGAGGGCTTCCGTGCTTCGGAGGGTATGTTAAAAGTCGGTCCCGGCTGCCAATAATCGTTACGTTAAGACTGATGCCCTGCCAGTGGTAGAATATTACAGGAGTTCATATAGTAGTGTAGTATAGTCGAAAAACTAAGGCACATTATGTTTAAGCGGGTCCTCGACTGTGAAATGAAGGCCTCAGATGTGACCAATGCTAATAAAATTTTGACGATCATATCAAGAAATGGGAGTCAATATTTCCATTACCAAGGTCGTCGAAAACCTAATCAACTATACCTGTAAGGTACACCTGAGGCCATAGACAAGTGACAATTCGTTGAGTCGTTCTAAAATGGAATAGAATATACCTAAATGGTCAATGTATGGGATTGCCACGTATTTTGACGTTTATGACATTTATGACAAGCGTGAACGAATGTCAATCCCACACATTAAACAATCTATACTGCTCTATTTTTTACAAAACGATTGCCACTTGTCTAAGGTCCCTGCTAATTGAACGGATAAAGTTCAAGAGATGGGGAGGACGGCATAACGTATGTGACGCCCCTTGTGTAGCAAACATCCATAGGCCATGGTGACTAATTTCCATCAAGTGGACTGTGTGCTCGTCTGCCACGTAAGTGGTATCAAAAAGGTCAGACGCAGTCACTCCCGTAAAAGAGTTAATGCTTTGTAATGAACATAAAAATACTTTCATTAATAGTTGGTAGTAGTTTAAACAAACAAGCCTCAGTCTGTGTTATCTTTTTATGATCCAGATAAAAAGTCAGGTGCGTAGGTACAGGTTAACCGCGCATGTTATCTATACAATATCTATATAAACAAATAAAATTGAAGTATCAGTTCGTAATCCGAGATTAGGGAACCCTAGATACCTATATTTGATTTTCAATATGTCGCAACAAAGAGGAAAATATTAAAATTGACAAACACATTGTACATTTTTAATCGACTTCAAAAACAGAGGATGTTTTCTTGTTGGACTTCTAACAGATTAGTAAATGTGTAATGTTTTCGCTTTTCAGTGTTTTTTTTTTCTCGAAGTTATACACCCTCGTCTATTTCCATCCCTCCAGTCCCTATTCTACCATCAGTCGATGACACCCATCGAAGATTGAAGGATTGGTGTAAAGTAATACCCTAATCTGTCCTGAATCTGCGGAAGAACAAACCTTACCTTAGTAGTCACAAATAGTTCATCTCTAGTGACCAGTCCTTCCTTAATTTTGTTCTGTATAGCTTCTCCAACCTCTGCTTCATTACCATAGATAGCTGCGGTGTCTATGTGTCTGTAACCTGCATCTATAGCCCACTCTACAGCCTGCTTAACCTGGCCAGGTTCAGATTTCCTCTATAAGAAAGGATATTATGTTGAGAATCTTAAAATTTTAATAAAATCAGGTAAACCTGCACGCTTATAAAATCAGGTGAATGAATATACAATATGATCTTCAATATGTGCAAGTAGCATGAAAAAGAAATTTCGGCCTACCCTCAAATTTAATTGAAAAAAATAAGTGAATGTAGTAACGTATGTGAACTGAATTTGAGGGTAGACTCAAATTTTTTGATGCTACTTACACATGTTGGATACCACTTGTTACAGTAACTGAAGATACTAAAGGCTTAGGCAACTCAAAAGTACCTAGATTGTGTGTGATTGATTGTCAACTGGAGCTAATGCGATTCGAAATAAAACTTTCACATTTTTGTATGGTAGCTTCTACACTAGGCAACTGGAGTCACAAGTATTGATCAGAATTTAATTTGTACAAGAGATTGACAAATCTAGTCATGTAATGAGCCTTGTCTCCAATTAAATTTTATGGAAATGCAACTGAAATTGAAACAACTCCAATTTTTTTCTTGTTGTCTAATGAAAGATTATTATTTAAAAAATTTGACAAAGTTTTGATATTCTATTCTTTATTTATTTTTATTTTTATATAAATATTATGTTGAGCATTTCCAATCAATATTGTTATTCAGAAAAAGAAGACATTTCAAGCAGGGCAAACCTTCAGGGCATTAAAAATAAAATTGATTGATGTGCCTGTGAATTGTCTAATAATTCCTTTCATACAGAAGTTGCCTTAACACTTAAAAACTTATTAAAAAAGAAATATGCCAATTTGGTAAAGACATTCACAAGAGATCAATAAACAAACATTTTTTTAACTTGATTTTCATTTCTACTTATGTGAGGCCTATGTCTAGCATTGGGTGACAGGTCAATTTAAATAAACATAATAATATAGGTATCTAAGAAAAAATAATCTTTACATTATAATTTTTTATAATTTTCTAGTCAATGGTACTAATAAAATGAAAAGAAATGTTGGCTGGTTGATAGAAGAGCTTGTTAAACTTTTTGAACAAAAAGCAGAACTTTTTGAGGTACCTACCTTCATTATTTATTTTGGCTACATTCTGAAAAATTAGAAATTCGGTAAACTAACCAAGCAAACTGATAATGCTGTGTAATTATGATAATTTCAAAATTGGCAAATCAGTTCCAGTTCCACTGGTAGAAAGTTTATTATACAAGATATAAAGGACCTTCTTCCAATGAACATAATATACAATTAATTGCTGATAAAAGAATAATACAACACTTACCGCATAAGTACCAAGGCCAACCATTGGCATGTGGGACCCATTAGAGAAATTAACGTTAGTTACTTTAGACACCATTTTAAATTAGTGAGTTAAATAATTTTAAAGGTACGTGTTACAATTTCAAAGTAACTGATAAAAGTGATCTCTGAACTCTGAAGTGAAATTTCTGCGGGTATCTCTCTTTCACCTTCATTCAATTCAAGTTCATGGGTGACATAAGTCATAACTCGACATGACACCAAGTTGACATAACAATCAACACCCTGACATTGGCAAGTTGTGGCAACACACAGAAGCCATTCAAAAGAATTGAATTGAATTGACATAACAATGACATAATATAGATTAAAAATCACTATCGAGTCGCTCACTCACTTGACTTGAAATACCAATCATCTCAGAGTACTCGGTGTATAAAACATTACATACATAATAGAAAAGAAACATACCAATCATGATACCAGCAATCGAGTTGAGAACCTCTTCCTTTTTGAAGTCGGTTAAAAACTTTCACTCTCATTCGAATTAGGCACAACTTGTGAGCACTAAGTTTATTGTGATTTCCAACCTCCAACTCTAGTTTTATGATTAACTGTCAGTGCTGTCAGTTTGTCTTGTCAAAATATGTCAAAAATGTCAAAATGGTCTTTGTTTTTGTTATTGCATGCAGTATTGTATTCTCTTTGATTGCATGCCCTCTGCTCTGCAGCATGGTGTTTTGTTTGAAACAACAAATTTTATGGTTAATGTGACTATTTCATCACAAAAATGACATCAGAAGAAACTTTTAACAAGGGAGCTGCTGAAGCCGTCGTTGGTTTTCTGAAATCGTATGTATGTAAGTCAGCAATTCCAAACATTGAAAGTGAACTGAAGACAGATTTTGTTCTCGCCAAGAAAAGAAGTAAAACTCAAAAAAGGAAGCCAAAGAAAAGGAAAGTGCGTAGTCTCACTCGGAAAGAAAGGAAAGCTTTAGGATTTTATACCATCGCAAGAGATGGGGTTAAGTATAACGATGTTTTACCTATGAACATAATATGGCTAAAATACATGAGTGAGCTGCTAGATTTAGATAAGCCAATTCCAGACTGCACCAGTAAAGCTTGGGAGAACTTCACGATGACTCTATACAAAGCTGATTTTCATGGAAGTGTGTTAACAGTAGTTAGATCTAAATGTCCTAGCCATGTCGGCAAAACTGGTATTTGTATAATGGATACCAGAAACACATTTAAACTAGTATCTCAAGACAATATAGTGACTACGATACCAAAAAGAGAATGTGTATTTGACATGTACTTGAAGAACCATAAAATAACCTTATTTGGTAAACATTTGTGTGTGAGACCAGCGGAGAGATCTACTAAAAAAATAAAGGGACATATCCATCCTGATTTGTAAAAACATGCATTTTTTTTACCCTTTTATTGGGAAAATCTTTCGAGTTTACCCAGTCATCACCTTAGCATGGTTTCTGATGGTATCAAAGGCTTACCTTGGAGCCTAGTGTGCTTGCTCCTCTCTGGTTTGGCCTGTCTGTGGTAGTAATTGCTGTATGACCACTCAACTCATCAGTAGCTATATACCTGCACACCAGAGAATCTTATGAGCGTCTCCGAAGACGCAATCCAGGTGGCAACACACTAGGAATACAGAATTTACAGTGTGAACACTGTTGATTTAACAGAAGAAGTAGCCATTAGCCAAGTTGTAGAAACCATCCAACCAACCAAGTCTTCAGTATAAGGGTTATATCAGTCATTCATTACATTACACATAAAATATTTATGAATTTATAAATTTTATTGAATAAAAAAAATTATTGCGATAAGTTAGTAAATCTAAGTTTTCTAACTAGAGTGTGACAGTTCTCAATGTTACCCGTGCAAATTTCCAAATACATTTGTAGAGGTAGGACTCTTGGCGAGTTTATTTGCAAAAGTATTTTTCTGGCTGTGACTAAATCACCTCTCAATATGTGACAGACGGCTGCTTTAGCCCAAACACTGACTGCAATCATATCCTTCATTTGATTTGGCAACACGGACACTAAGTCATGAATCATAGGTGGGTGTAAATGTTCAACGGCATCTGCTATTCGGTCCAAGTTTATAAGTGCTTCAGCTGCATAAATATGTGCCCATGCCTTATGACTGCTAGACGCATCTGGCTGGTTTAATAGCTCATTTGCACTCATTAAAGCTGATAATGGGTCTTGTAAATGTAATAAAACGTAACTTTGCAAAACAAATGTAGAGTTCTTCAGCTCACATCTTTGTTTCCAGTTGATTGGCGGTCCAGGAGGTGCTTGGATTAAAGGGGCAGAGACATCTGTTGGAGTGTCTTGGTTCGGTAGTAATGTTATAGCATTTCTTAAACACAATGCAGCAAATTCTAATGACAATGATGGGATAGCAAATGATTCTCCTGATGTTGAATATTTTTCTTTGCCTTCTTTAGCTAATAAAACACGGGTATGTGAACCGCTACCCAGTTTCTTCACAGTGTATTGCTGTGCATCATCACTACAGCATTTCTTCACACAACATTCAGCTAAATGCAACCAAATTCGAGGATTGTTCGGGTAATGCCTAGCTGCTTCTACTAAACATTCAAAAGCACCCTCAGAATTGTTGGCTGAAAGAAGGGCAATCCCCAAGTTGAATACATACAACGGTCTATCCCTACAGGCTATTAGTTTCTCACTATCTTCACATTCCATAGCTTTAAAATGTTCTTTTACCGCATGTTGGAAATACTTTGATGCCAAAAATGGTTTCTTAATGGATAGATATATAACACCGAGATTATTATTGATGGCTGCCCATATATCTTCACCTTGTGTTTTCAAATCATAATTATATTTTAGAGTTTTGTACTGGCCTAACGTGTTTGCAGCCTCTTTGACATCACCGTTTAAGTATTGCTGTTGTGCTATAATGAACACGTTTTCTATTGAATCAGGTTTTAGGTTCAACTTCACTTTCTGTCCTAACAACAATTGAGCTCGACTCACGAGTCGTTCAAATAGATCACTTACTTCATTATTAGACTTAAGAGGTTCACCGTAAGTCTTAGCAATGTCTAATGTTTTCTCAAATGTACGTCTACAGAGTGTAGCTTCTAATAGAAGTAACACAATTTGCTGAAACAATTTATTGTCTTTTACATTCTTACAATTGAGTAATCTCTCCAGAAGTACAGCACACTGGTAGTAATATCGTGAATGATATAACAACACAGCATAATTGTATAATAAGAATGGTGAACTCAGATCTTTTGTTTCTATATCTGGAAAAGTGAGGCCGGTAAGTTGTGCAATGGCTTTTTTAAAATTATCGACATTCTTCAAGTCACTGGCAGCGAACTCCACTATTGCTTTGTTATGCTGTACTCGTTTATTGCTGCTTCCAATGAGATTTTCCAATTCATTCAGATGTTGTAACGCTCCTGTGAAATCCTTTTTGACGAAACACTCGTGTGCAAGAACAACTGGTTCATCCTTAGGGTTGGCCATTGATAATTTGTTATGTAAGCTTGGAATAAATGAACAATAAGGTGACTAATTTGATTTGTTTACGAAAATTATATCGACATCGTATTTATTTTAGGCAAATTCTCAATAAACACGATGAATGAAAATTAATTAGGAATGAATGGGAATGAATGACATGACAGCTGGAAACGCAGACTATAAAAAATTCAAAACGAATGAATAACTGAAATGGTATGGAATGGTAACAAGAAAAAAAACGGTATTTATCTTGTATACAGAGTGGAATTTTGTAATGCCACCTGAAGGGGAAGTACTCTTAATACTGTAGATAGAAAATTTTACTCAAAGGAAACATTCCTTTTTTTTGAAAAGAAACAAAACTGCATTCAATGATTTTAAAAAATTCGCTTGCCGCACACAGTAATCGAACCGACTAAAATCTGTAAAAGTTGCACCCTGTACTTTTATTCCATCGATCGTTAGGGTCTGAAATCTCTCTAACAAACTTCATAAATTAAATGAAAGGAAAACAATGACTGGCAACTGCTAGTAATTATATAAAAATCAATGCCACTTTTTGTTGTAATTTTATAACTCAAGAACGGGCTCACCTATCCAAACTATATAAATATTAAGGCTTTGGTCGGACTATTTAGTAGATGGTTTGTGTGAAATTTACACGAAATCGGTCGAGCGTTTCTTCATTTATTTATATCTCTCTAATATTTTATGTAAGAGATAAAAATTAAAATTGACTTTACTTTTTAATTTGCAAGAAAACCCATTGCACCACTTAAAATCTAACCATACATCCTTGATTGACCACCTGAAATCGCGGAGGGGATCACACGAAATGTGTGCTAATGTACCTCCATTTATTGAAAAATATACCTACCTACCTTCTTCTTCTGTTGAATCGACGGCATTTTTGAGTTGCCATCGTCGTGTAGTGATTTGTTTCACGGCAGTGCCGCTACTAACGGAGAGGGCCCAAGCATAGGTCGAGAAGGCTTACTACTTATTTATGTACACAAGACAACAACGATAGCCTGTCTAGTGATATAAGTATTATACAGATCTTTATATTGATTTTGGCAAGCAGAAAAGGTCACCAGTGTTCGACATGTATGTGTGTGTAACAATAACTCGTTTCCTCACTCACACACACCTACACACTTGCAAATTACAATTGATTCAAAACCATTCGTATTTATTTATCTTCAATCATCAGTTTACATTTTTCTTCAGTAATAAGAATAACTCATAAAATTCTTATTACTAGTATATGAACGTGTTTTTTGACATTATATTAGTAAGCCTTTGTGACCCCGGGGTTTACAGATACGCTTTTGAAAAGTTTAAGTATCGTAAGGTTTTGAGTTCGATTCCCAGTCGAATTTTACTTTTTGAACTTTTATAATTTGTATATCTTTATGTTAATTACTTACCTATTAAGGGAATGTTTAGGTATCATCACAAAAGTATCTTGATATTTTAGTTATAATTTTATAGCAACTTAAATCAGTAGTATTTTTATTATTACTGAGCGAGTATTGTTGCACACACATGATTGCATGAATGTTTCTCGTATGTATTGGAATTTATGCTACCCTCATTCTCATGATTAAAATAACATGATAATTTTAATTTTATCTGTCAACAATTGGATTCGTTGTGCTTTCCACACGGTTAATAACAACTTTTTTATTTATAAAAATGAATCAACAATTTACAACTATTATGAGAGCGCATATTATTACTTTGCATGAGCAAAATATTTCAATACATGAAATATCTCGAAAATTGAACATATCGGTAAGTAGTATTTTCTGCAATTTATTATTATGAAAGTTATTTGATTTTATAATCCTGGATAATCTATTATTTCTTCCAATACTAATAATGAACAAGAAATATAAGTAGATAAATTTTACAGAATTTTAACAAGGAATTTTATTACTTTATTTTCATTACAGATGGAAGCTGTGCAGCGGTGGGTGCGCCGATATGGCGATTCAGGCATCATAGACGGTCTTCAGCCTGGCCCTAAAGCCTTTGCCTACACCGATGCGTGTTCTTTGCATAAAACCCCTTTATGTCCACCCGTGTTATGATCACCAAACACCATGTTACATTGCAAACAGTAAGGAACCATCTTCGGGCGGCTGGGATCAAATGTCGCAGACCAGCAAGAAAAATTTTGATGTCGGATCTTCATCGTCGAAGTAGGTTAAGTTTTGCCAGGGACTATTTAAATTTTGACTGGTGCAACAATATAGTAATATTTAGTGACGAAAAATGTTTTAAATCAGACAAGGATGGACCCAAAATTTTATGGAGAAAAGCAGGTGAGCGATATTGCCAAAAAATATTCTACCGTGCAGGTCTAGTGGTCATATTACTTTAGGGTACTGGGGTTGGATGTCCTCGATGGGTCCTGGTGGGTTGGTTGAAGTAGGTGCTCTTATTATTATTATCTCTGTTTAATTACATTGTAAGTCTGTATTTTAGTGGTTTCAATTATACATAGGTATATATACTCCGGTATAGATAACTTGGAATAATTAAAACCACTATATACTTACTATCTAATATATAGGCAAATTTAAGCAAATAAATGACTATTATTACTATTTATAATAAAAGTTGGAATATGTTGCGCCATTTCTTCGCACTAGTGCCTAGGAACTAAAAGATGTAGGTAATTATGTGGCATCATTTTGAGAAATAAAGAAATTGAACTGTAAATAAGTGAGTGATGTTATTGTTAACGAAATGAGAAGTTATTATATTTGCATATAGTATAATTTCTAAACGTTAACATGGTGATTCACTACACTTTAGTTACTGAAAGTTAATTAGTTTACCTGCGTCCATACTTGTCTGATTTAAACATCCAGAAGGATAATATTGAATAACCTATTCATTATATAAAGAATGTTTAATGTATAAACCGCTTGGATTTCAATTATCCCGCACAATAGTATATGACTATTCTGTTTAACTGTTTAGAATTAGTTTAGTTACAAACATTGTGACTCGAGATTTTTAGATACTTTTAAATATATAAATATTATATATATATATATATATATAATAAATATATATAATAATATAATATATTAGTTCTACGACACAACACAACTAAATTATTTATTTACTGAACAATCTTATTTTATAATTATATCATCGAAACAATGATGTTGTTTTATTTTCCATATTATTATTATTTTTGAGATTACGGAACACTTAGTATAAAAGTCGCCTGTATGGTTCTTTAATATCACAAACAAAATAAAGAACTAAAATAAAACTAATAATTAAGCAAACCGCCTATAACAATATAGCTGCGGTTCGAACTCGCAACCTTCGCATTGCCATTGCGCCTATAATACCACTCAACTACGTGAGCCTGTGCTGTATTGGTGAAATTTACCTTCTCATTCGATGGCAGGCAAATCACTCACTAACACATATTCAATCGTTCACAATTCACTGGCACACATAAACGTAATACACTAATACGCCTGTAACGATGACGCACACATATGTGACTTCAAAGAAATGAGTTATTGTTATTGATATTGACTGTTCTCACACATATGTAAAACATACGGGTGCTTCTTCCACTTGACTCAAATCATAAATAGATTGTATTAGATGGTCAGGCTATCACATTTGCTTTGTGTACTTGACATTGGCGTCTCATTATTAAAATAACTATTAAAATTGCAATGATTGTGCTGTTCTAAAAAAAAAACTAGTCTTGTCACGAGTAAAGCCGTTGGACCCATGTTATAACCCTAACTTTTCGACTCTAAACGGCACAAATTCATAATCTTCAATGAGAATAAAGTATTTGCGCCATTTAAGAGCCTCTGCAGAAGCAGCAGTAGCACCAGCACAGCCAACCGTGGCAGGTATATGGGCAGGTATAGGGAATAGGATTGATAGGAGGAGCATCGGATCTATTATATGCCTGAATAAAACTCACAGGAATTAATTATTCCGGATTTTATTGCAATGTAACTCAACACACGTAATCACGGCCGTATGGAAAGAGAGTGAGCACCTCTCGCTCTTCAAGTACGATCGGATACACAATCATAGTACAAAAAGAAGTAGTACACCTTGGTAGTACAATACAATCAGTGGTACAATACAATCAGTATTTTTTATAGTACAAATTACAATATAGTACAATCCGCGTTCGGATACGGCACTACACATGTCATTGATCATCTGCCATAATTGTCATGTCATGTCAATAAACATCAATGTCTGTCAATGTCCCCTCATCGCAATTCGCATTTTAGCAAAAGCAAACCACATCACAATGTTGTTACTATTTAATCGCTATTTTTAATTTTGTCTTTATTTTATTGTATCATTGAGGCGAATTAAAATACAGGTATCCTTAACACATCAATTAAAGGAATAAACGGCGCTTATAAAGTAATTTTTCGTGAAACAACACAACCATGAAACGATTCAAAAACAGTTCACTTCACAGGTGTATGTTTAGATAATCGCGCAAGACAAATAAACCATCATAATCAAAATGGTTCGACGTTCAATATTATTACTCGCCGCTGTAGTGGTTATGTTATATTTTTCAATTATTTTATTTTTATTAAACCCTATGCATGGACCGAGAAATGCATATTACTCTGGTGGTTACATGAATCATTTTGGGTTTAGGCATGACCCGCCTATTAATTGGTGTAAAGAGCTTCGATGGCGTAACCCACCGTCTCCTGATGTGGTGGCTCTAGTGTCCTATCCAGGCAGTGGGAACACATGGCTCAGATATCTTTTGCAACAGGTCACAGGTATAGTCTATAATAAATATTGTTTGTTTGTGTAATGGTGTTCAGACTTTACCATTGGGATCCCAGTTATGTGAGTGGATAGTTCCTTGATAGGTGCTGGTTTCAGAAATGTGACTATTAACAGAAAATACTTTGGGATTATTAGTGGTTCTTTCTGCAATATTATGTATGCATTTTTCTTTTTTTTTTTAATTAATATTTTCAACCAAAATGACTAATATTCCCACTCTTAACCCCTCCAGCTAAGCTCAAAGATTTGTATCAGAAGTGGGTTCACATCAGTAGTGTAAAGACCAGGATTTGAAACTGGTACCTCTCGATCATAAGGACTCTTTAACCACCTTAAAGAAATTCATGTACAATGTTTTAATTTTTTTCAGGTATGGTAACAGGATCAATATACATGGACTATGGTTTACGAATGCATGGATTTCCAGCAGAGAATGTAACAGATGGTTCTGTGCTTGTAGTCAAGACTCACGAAGCACCACCCATAGAGCGTGATAAATTCAAATCAGCCTTGTTGCTGATAAGGAACCCTAGAGATGCTATATTGGTAAGAACTTTTTATTTAATAATTGAATTGTATGGCACCTAATATTTTATTTTTATTTTTTGCATGTCAATTTGACTTCGACTCACCTGTTGTTAAGCTGATAGCAAAGTCTCATTAAAGAGGGTCACCATTGCAAACACATAAGTGCTTTAATGGTGGCGCTCAGCTTAAAGGCCTCATCAGATGCTTTAGAATTTTATATTCATAATTTTTATAGAATGTTTAAATTTAAATGAACGGTTTTTTTTTCTATAAGTGCATGGACAACTTACAATACTTTATTTTCAACAACAAACTTATGGTTCATTAATGACTGAAATAAATGCTCCTAGAGCACCTTAGATGTAATGAAGTGTTAATGAAGTGTGAAAAATTTGAACAAGTTTTATACTGTTCCCCTTACTCAAGTCCTCCAATTGAGTATTATTTGGGTTATATTCTCATTTTGACAGTGTATCAGAACTTTGTGTAAAGCATGTCCATTTTTGGCACTAAAAAGAATATAACGAACATTTTTCTACTTTTCCCTCTATTAATTCGAGGGATGTACTGAGAAACAGTAACCGTAACCTAATGCTTCAGCAGAATATCAGTCAGAAGCAACAATACAGGTAGTATTGCTGGTTCACCTAATAATTAATCAAATAAAGGTTGAATCATCCATTGCTTCGGGTGCGTCACAAAAGTTCAAAACCCACCATCCTATTATGACCTACCCAATGTGTTCACTGCATGGTTTTTCGTTTCAAATTATGAACTAACAGTATATTTATTTAAAAAAAAATCAGTATATTTATTTTAAAAAACTTATTGTTCCTAAATACCCATTACTGTATTTTCTAAACACCTACAACGTTATAGGTCAGATTTTAATTATTTGCTAAACATATTCAAGAATGTTCGTTACTAATAATCTTTGAACAGTCATAGAGTTAATTTTGTGTCACGTTTTCGTTACTTACTTATAATTTGTCTCTTATTTTATGTTTTGTATTATTGTTTTCAGTTTGTGTTTGCAGCTGTAAATGAAATGCCTTATTTTTAAATTGCATTGCATTATATTTCATATTCATATCTACATACACTTATTCACAAGTTGCTGAAGCTGTTTCGTAATTTGGTAATTATTACAATTTCTATACATAAGTAGGATTATTTGATTGGGGATCATAGAGGGCTTCAATATAAATATATGGCTACGACTTACGAACGTATGACCAGGTTTGGAACTTCAGTAACATGTTTATGTGAATAATAATAATAAAAAATCTTTATTTTTCACTTTATTGTACACCAAGTAAAAATACTTAGTTAAAATCTATACGACTAAGGAAGCAGTACAACAAGTGGCCTTAGCGCTTTGAACCTCCACTGCCAGGCTACATTTTTGTTGTATTCATTGTGCTAGTGGTACTCTTAGCACTAGTGAAAATATTTGCCGACAAATTGATGCAGTTTTGATCAATTCATAACTAGAATGTGATGGAACGGGCAGAGAAATTTAGAGTTAGGAATCTCAAAAGTCATTGCCCGAAGTGCCGGAAGTGTAACATAAAATATAATTTAATCTTCACCATTATGCAAGAATCAAAACAGCTTTTAACTGTATTAATCATTGTATTGCCTTTTTTATTGGTTGTTAATCAATAACTAAAACTAATAAATCAATTAACATCCATATACCAGAAATATATTAGTTAATATAAAAATTGTCGCTTAAACATGTTTTTATTTTCTTTATTTAACACATATACATGCATGTCACTAATGAATACTGTGTGGTTTAGGCCGACTTCAATAGACTACACAAAGGTCATATTGGCACAGCACCTAAAGCAGCTTTCAAGAAGAAATATCATCAACATAAAAAAGCAGGTACTTATTAATCAATCATTGTATTATACCAAGCCGCGAAGGGGTCGGTCGGGGTACGAAAGATCGGTTGCTTACATCTCACCTCCGTCAACGGATAATAATAATATAATAATAATAATAACTTTATTTTCATGAAAGATGTACATAGTTGATACTAGATTTATCCCCATAGTTTTACACAGTAAAAATGGGTACCAAAGTAATTGTCTCTTACATTGGGCTTAATTTGTACAGGAGCATATAATTTAGTGCGTATTTCACCAGCTAAACCGACCGTGCCTAGGCCGGCTGGACAAGACCAGGCTAGTATGAAATATTCCTATCAAATAGGTGCATTCATTTATAAGATCGCTAATAGTCCAGCAGGTACTAAGCACGAAGCGGATGACCCGAAGACGGTGTGCGTTTTAGTCGGTTCAAGTCCGACATAACCGTTCTCGATGTGATTGGTATCCATGGGGATTAGGCGCACGGTAAAATAAAATTGTAGGTATTCAGTATACCATTTCACATATGAGATTCCTCCACTCTCCCTGTGATTTTAATGCATGATTTTTTTTATACACTGTCAATCGATTGCTGATGGCACTTGATGGACTCGTACCTTGCCCAGATATTAAGTATTGAACATAACATAACGTATTGTTCCACCTTACCTTTGCCTCAAAAGTTTACATTGACAGTTAAGAGGTAAGAGTAACTGTCAAAAAGCTATAATGTAATTAAAAACTTCATTCAGGTGTATTCACTTAATAATCTTATTGCAGCTGACTGGACGATGTACGTATCAACACAACTCACAGTGTGGGAGTCGCTACACCAGCTGTGGCTGACTAAGTTCACCGGGCCGGTGCATATTGTGTTCTATGAAGTGTTAGTACGGGATACTAAGGACACGCTACAAGGAATAATGGACTTCTTGAACCAAAATGTTACAGAAGTAAGCATAGATAGAGTTCTTAGTTCTCATCATCATTTCAGCCACAAGACGTCCACTGCTGAACATAGGCCTCCCCCATCGACCTCCAATCCGACCGGTTGGAGGCGGTCTGCATCCAATGGGTACCCGCGACTTTGACTATGTCGTCCGCCCATCTCGCAGGAGGCCGTCCCACGCTTCGTCTACCGGTACGCGGTCTCCATTCAAGAACCTTTTGGCTCCGACGGCCATCTGTTCTTCTTGCTACGTGCCCCGCCCACTGCCACTTCAGCTTGCTAACCCTGTAGGCTATGTCGACCACTTTCGTTCGTCTGCGGATCTCCTCATTTCTGATTCGATCTAGCAGAGAGATTCCGAGCATAGCCCTTTCCATAGCTCGCTGTGCGACCTTGAGCTTTCTTATGAGGCCCATAGTGAGGGTCCACGTCTCGGCGCCATAGGTCATCACTGGCAACACGCACTGATTAAAGACTTTTGTCTTTAAGCACTGAGGTATTTTGGACGAGAAGACGCTGTGTAACTTCCCGAACGCTGCCCAGCCGAGTGGGATTCGACGATTGACCTCCGCCTCGAAGTTTGATTCGTCTAATCGGACCATCTGTCCAAGGTAGACGTACTTGTCTACAACTTCGAGGGTCGAGCCTTCAACTGACACTGGGGAGGGCCTTAGAATATGAGCATTCGCCATAACCTGGGTCTTGTCCATATTCATCTTGAGGCCCACCTGTTGAGAGACTCGGTTGAGGTCGTCGAGCATTGTGTTTAGATCCTCCAGCGATTCTGCCATGAGCACGATATCGTCGGCAAAACGAAGGTGAGTGATGTATTCGCCATTAACATTAATGCCGAGACCTTTCCATTCCAGTAGCTTAAAGGCATCCTCCATTGCATTGGTGAAGAGCTTCGGAGATATTACATCTCCTTGTCTCACTCCCCTCTGCAACAGTATCGCCGCTGTGCTCTGATCTTGTACTCGGACTGACATGGTGGCGTTTTTATACAAACACTTCAGCACTTCGATGTACCGGTAGTCTATATGACACCGCTGGAGAGATTGTAGCACTGCCCATGTCTCGATCGAATCAAAGGCTTTCTCGTAGTCCACAAACGCTAAATATAGTGGCAAGTTATACTCCTGAGTCTTCTGTATGACTTGCCGCAGCGTATGAATGTGGTCTACGGTACTATAACCTTTTCGGAAACCGGCTCGAGCTACTGAACGACTTTAAGAATCGGTGTTCCACCCGCTGTCAGAAGTTCCGAAGTGATTCCGTCTTCTCCTGGTGCCTTGTTATCTTTAAGCTGCTTGAGGGCCACCCTAATCTCGTACAGGCTGATGTCCGGGATATCCTCGGTGTAGTGTCGGGTTAGCTTGGCTCTTGGATCTTTAACCGTATCAGTAGCAGGCTTAGTGACTGAGGTATAAAGCTGTCCATAAAACCCCTCGATCTCCCTCAAAACATCTGCCTTAGTCGACGCGACGCTGCCATCCTTCCTCTTCAGCTTTGTCAACTGGCTCTGCCCAATAGACAAGTCTCTTGCGAACACTTTGGAGCCTTTATTTCGCTCAATCGTTTCTTTAATACATTAAAGGCACGGATGTCGTGTCGCAAAGACTGCTGGATACGTTTATTGAGCTGCCGATGTGCTTCAGCGTCATTGGTAGACTGCAGCCTCATAGAGCGTCGTTCGGCCATGAGTTTGAGGGTGTGATCGGTGAGCTTCTGTGGTCTATCTCTTCGACGGGGCCTGAAGAATTTGGAACCCACTGAATGAACAGCTTCAACCAACCTGTTATTTATCTTTCTTTCTACCAAGCTATAACTACGCTGGACTAGCGCCGGGCAGTTATGATATGAGAATAGACCCTATAACCATGAAGGAGGCGGATGAAACTAATTTTGTGCCATTGACCACCGGGGTGGTAAACGACACCTATTCATCCACCACCCCGGTGGCAAGCCTAGGGGTGGAAGTTAGGAATAAAGGTTTCCCTGCAGAGGAAACGTTCATAATGTTCCAGCAGAGACGTCGCGATAACGTCACGTATGCGTATGCGGCGCGTTGTCGCGGCGTCTGCGCTGCGTACATGTCGTCAAACGCCTACGCTGGATAAACGCTATTCGAATTATTTTGAAAGAGATTCAGTCTCTTATTTTTCCTTTTACCAAAATATATCATCATCTTTGCGTTACATCCTCCTCGGGAGTTCGGGGTCTTCCAGTGTAATTGCTACGCGGCTAAATTTTAATATTTTCCGTAAAGCCACTGCTATCTGGTCTCGTGACTGGCAATATCGTACTTCTGTAGTTAAACCAATTGTCGGGGACCTTTCAGGGCTCCAACTACTTGTAACAAGTGATTTGGGTGTTCGTATGGCAATCGAGATCATTAAGTGCTCCTTTAAGGCACGGAGGGGTCTCAACGTTTCAAGATTGGTCATCCATTGTAAGAAAAACTTGTCTAGTGTGACTTAACCTTCTAATGTGTTAATCTACTAACATATTATAACAATAATAAATACTTGTTCCAGGCGGATATGAACTGCGCTCTAACGCACAAAGAAGGAATATATCGTCGCAAGAAAATACATCAGGACTTTGACCCCTTCAGCACAGAGATGTATAAGGCGTTGGATCAGGTCAAAAATAAGGTTCTGAGTATGGTCATGGACTACAAGAAGAGACACGGCCATATCGTCTCCTTGACAAAATTGCAAACGAATAGGATTCTGTAAGATGTTTGTGAATCTACGACGGGTATTAATAGAGTTAATCTAATGTGAAACCATTAGATTTAAAATAGCATACTCTATATACAATTTAAATGAACGAACGAAATGAATGAATGAATTCTTTAGATGGCAGATGTATCGTTTGTCCTAAATGTCAAATTTGAAAATTCGAATTTCAAAATTGAAACGCCATTGTTGAAAGTCTATTTGGGACGGGGTTACGTATGGTGTGGTAGTCACTATTGTACAACAAAAATTCCGTGGCCGCCACCGTTATTTCAGTAAAGTCAAATCGTGCTAAATTGTCATTGATTTGTAATAAAATAGTACGTGTGCATTTAAGTGACAACCGTATTTGCCAGTTTAGCTACTTCACTGAAAGTATAAAAAATGAACCAACGATTCCGAGAAGTGGCTGAAATTAGAATCGCCGTTTGGTTAAGGAATGTTAGGATTTTAACCGTGAAATTATTTTTCGACGATAGGCGTCTAGATTCGACTGTTCGACACAAATAATTATGAGGAAATTTTTTTATAATAAAAGTATAAATACGTACATCACGACTATATAAACTAAGGTTGTATTTCTGAACGTTTATAAATGAAGGATGATATTTTATGTAGGTAGCTCTATTTTGGTATTAGACTTCAGGGTGTCGAAATAGCTTTAGAAGAGGCTCAAATAGCTTTTCTCGTTTTCATTATTTTAACATCGAGTAAACTATTGAGATTTTGTTTACCAAGCGGCCTAAAACTCAGGAATATATAGCGCAATTGGACAGCCAATAAGTGTAAATCGCGTTTGCACATATGGTCAATATTATATTAACAAGACCTCGATTTCCATTGATTATTTACACGTACAGTTGATAAATAGGTAATTATATATTTTAACTTGTCTCAATGTAAGGTTGGAGGTCGATGGGGGAGGTCTATGTTCAGCAGTGGACGTCCTATGGCTGATGATGATGACGATGATGAAATGTACTCATATCGTAAGCAGTATGTAAACGCTCTAAGAAGACGCCAATGTACTTTAAAAATATAAAACCTAAGAAAAATAAAAACCTCGTTGCTAAAAGTTCTTAATAGATAATTAAATTAGATTAAAATGTATTGTAAAAAAATAATACGAATTTTAAAGCAATCTTATAAATAGTGTGTCCTACTAATATTATGATTGTAAAATTCTATTAGTTAGTTACTCACGCCAAAACGACTGAATAGATTCAATTGAATAACCTTCGCCTCAAGACAAAATGATCTATTGATGTAATCGCTTCGGAACGAACCTTTTTCATTTTGCTATCAATGAATTACTTTGCACTGCGGTGATTTTAATAATGAAGATATGTGAAATTAGATATTTTTAATCTTATTGCAGCAGACTAGACAGTCACAAAGATCCAAATTTCATAAGATTTTTGCAGTCATATTCCAATTTAATGCGTTACACCAATAGAATATCTCTTTGTCTAGGGGCCCTTGTTTGTCATGATGGTATATCCATGATCGACAAGGTTTTTCAATCGAATTTTTATGTCAGCATACGTATCGGTAATAAGTACATGACGAAAAAAGACCACACGAATGAAGTCTTCAGTGACAGCTAGTACATGCTTGTATGCGATTTTACAATACAACGCGTAAGTGACATTTCTGGTGGTCTAAATTCGAGTGAATTTTCAAATAATAAGACTTGTTTTTGTGACGTAAAGTAGTGTAAAGGATCGAGCCATTGCGTCATGTAAGTGCGAGCGTCTGTTTCATGCAAGTAATATTGAACGATTACAAAAATTTACTGAGGGACTTCCACCACTCACGTATAAGTCTTTTTATTAGGCGTATATACATATGCGGGCGAAATGTGTGCAAATGCTTAGGGTAGACGCTCGAACATATTTTAACTGTAAATAACATTTAGCTCAACATTTCCATTGAAACGATTCAGTATTTATCTGTATACTCAGATACGTACATGTTCTTAATTCCTGTAGCATTTGTTACTATTATAATGATTGTTCCTAGTTAAGGCCTAATATTGTTTAGTAATAATTGTTATTATTTTCTATAGGTAATACTAGTGCAATACTTAACTACTAGAGGCGCCACTTGTACTATATAGGTATGAATGAATGAATGAACCATATTATGCTCAAAATATAAAATATCCGTACGCGCGTGTATCTACCGTCACCGCGCGCCGACGACGGCTCAACACTGAACACTAAGCAAGGTGAATTTTTCTAAACTGGGATGGCTATATCCGATACTATAAAGTATAGTGAAAAATGCTCAATGGAGTTACGAGCCCGATTTTGATGAAACCTAAAACTACATCATTACATTTTTGAAATTTAGTTTAGTGAATTTTTTATGGAATAATCATTTCATAATTCAAATTTATGACATTTTTATGAAATAATACATAACATAATGTATTATTTCATAAAAAAAATATCAACTGCATTATGGCGCTATTTGTTATTGTTCGTAGTGATATAATTTTAAGAAATTTTTGCTTCATGTAGCTTTACTAACACAATGAAGATTTTTTTTTTTTTTTTTATGTATGGCACGTCAATTTGACTTCACCTCGCCTGATGTTAAGCTGAAGGCAAAGTCCCATGAAAGAGGGTCACCATTGCAAACAGAGTAAATAATTCTATTCAAACGGTATAAAAAAATTACCAAATCGTTATGTTTTATACCATGCTCGGCTTCGGGAGCGTATCCCTAACACCCCACATTTATAATACTTTCTACAATATATAATAATCCATGTTAAAATCGATATTGTACCTTGCCCTTCGCCCCCTTACATCCAGATACTGAAACACACATGTGGCGCCCTCTACCTATTATCTGAAGTTTGTTATCTAGTCAGAGTCTAATCAAGTTATATTATTTTTATAAGTACATTATGTGAGACATCAGTAAAACTTTTAGACATTTTTATTCATACTGTTAAAAGTGTATATTTCAAATAACTGTTACATAACAGCATGGCAGTATAATCACAGCACAGGTTCGTAGAGTATTATATTCACTTCACAATTGAAACCAGTGAAGGCACATGATATTTGGTTCATCTTACTAAAGAAATCAATCATGAAAAAGTTAGCTGAAAAGGTTAGGGAGAACACTAGTAACTTAGTTTACTAATAGTCTTCCAAAAAATATTATGTACCGAAATGTATTGTGTGTTATCTAAAAGATTTACTGAGTTTTTTAAAGAAGTGTTACTAAATAATGTTCTAAGTCAATAATTTGAATAAGAAATCAACGAATATCGCATTTGAAGTTCAAATAAAGTTGACACGCACTTGGTTGAAGTACGCACTGCAAATTAATGTCTATTTAGTTTAGATGAGATGCCTTGATTGCCAGTTACTGTATCAATATGCAAGAATATATACATGGCATATAGCTCAAATCATTGTCAAATAATTATTGAGAAGGAGAATATAATTCATTGAATGAAGTTAAATTTAAAAAAATACGAATCGAATTGAGAACCTCCTCTTTTTTGGAAGTTGGTTAAAAGTAACTATTAAGTAATAAATGAAAATATAATAATATTGTAGTGCACGAACGGCAAATATTTAGTTTCTTATGGGTTTTTCGATATTTTTATATAAATCAATATTGTAGAGTATTAAATTCCCTAGATAACTTTTGCTTTGAAAGATTTTTTATACATTGTATGGGTTTCGAGGTTCATTTCATTTTAAATTCTGATTGAATCTGAACCATATTTTTAGACAACTCCGTTGGTTAGTGTTCAGCAACACATTTTATTTATTAAAATAAATATTTTTTTCATTCTGTAAACAATACCCCAAGACCCGTCGTCTTTGAACGGTATCTTAGACTATTTTTTACACTGGATATACCACCATTACACCATACATTGGGTGCGTATGAGTGGGTTGATTTTATGCAGTCGATGTGTAATTGAAAAAAAATCTTGGTTGCGGATTACTTCTTGAAGTGCTATGGTTTCCCTTCTCAATAAATATTATTTACTATGTTTACTTTCTAGATTAACCGCCGGTTTCTGAAAGGCCCGTCAAATCATTGATCATAATGATCAAATTAAACTATTTAATCAAGCTTCTAGCAACCCAATTGCTACTTGACAAGAGATTTAACAGTTGATTAGTTAATTTTAGCGTTGATCAGCCTTTCGGAAACTGGGTGTAAAAGTAGCTATAAATGATCAAAATGTAGTTTTTATCACAAAAATCTATGAGTATATGTCAGTAGTGTGACGTATGCGCTGTGTTTGCAACGTACTCCTCAAACGTACCATGTGTAGTCATACGTCATATTAGTCCCCACATAGTTTTGAAAATATATTTTTTACTATTGACCGTATTTTTACTAGTCTAGGGTGTGTTTTAGTGATGAAAGTGAAAATTCGTACTTACCTCTGCCAATGATTGCATTTATTTAACAGCAATGTTGATTAATTGTAAGAAAAACTACAAAAAAATAATCTACATGTAATGTATGTAACACTGGGAATAAAATAATTTTCAGATATGTTTTTGGTATTTAATTAACACAAAGAGTCAACTTACATTTTTTTAAACAGCTGAAATGGCAAACAAGTACACAGGGACAGGGAGCGGAGCGGGGGTGGATGAACTTAATAATTGAGTTTCTGTGCTGTCAGTGCAGAAGACAAAGCAGGAGTTCCAAAAAAAATTAAGACCAGGGCAACCTCATCTGTTAAGCGGTGGCACCTGCTATGTGTGTATTGCCCGGTTAATGGCAATAGGCTAGCCACCTATTAAATTGGGACCTAAACATAAACTGACGAAATATGGGTGTGCTAGCACCCCTGCCTACCCCTTTGCAGATATAGGCGTGAGTTTGTTATGTTATGTTATGAATTCACAGTTTTAAATGTAACAACATTTCTATCATGTAGCACCGTAGCACAGGCTAACGTAGGTATAAATAAAAGAAATGAATTCATAAAACTAAATATGCTTTATTTCACATCGTGTCAATATTCATTGGTCACAAACAAGTTTTGCACTTCGACAATGGAACTTACACGTTACTCCGCGCTTTCGTTTACAATATAAAATATATGCAGTGTACAACAATCCCTCATTCACGAATAAATTACAAAATTATTTTATATATACGAAGCGGAGACGCTTTCGCGCGGGCCACCGTTATGTTATGTGCGAAGACAACAGTGAATTATGTTTGTAGTACAGTGCACACCAAACACCTTCAAATTGTGGCAGTCGGTATAGTTACCAGCATATATTTTAACACAAGTTACGTCACAATACGTACGCATTTTTTGGGTATTTTAGGACACCACAGGATTACTACGGTAGTCGGTTTTCAAATAGGTACGCCAATCATAGATTCTATCACTATAATCCGCGCATGCCAAGATCTCGTTACTCTCGCGACTTGGGTCAACAAATACGCCGGTAGCTATACGAACCATCATGGAAGAGATGTATTTTAGCTTTATCTAACAACTTGAAGATATTTGGCGGATACTGTCAACATTTTTTTGTAATATTTTGGTTACCATATGTTCCAAAGAACAATTTTATACTTTATTCATTGATTGTGTATGTTAGCAATAGTAATCGTTATGTTCCAGAGTTTGAATATCGAATTTGCTGAAGCTTTTGGTTCAAAACGAACCGAAAACACATTGTCACTTTGGCTTGACCTTTTGTATTATATGTTAAATTAGAAGAATGGAGAACATATAAAAAGAATATTACATTCCCGATTCTAAGTAAGAATTTATTGATTTCACTTAAATTGTTGTATCAATTTGAATTGAATCAGTTGATAATCGCGAAAACGCAATGTCACCTTTGGGTACCTACATTACTTTGCAAGCATTTCTGCTGTCTTAAGAAGAATTTTATTTTATTGTAGGTACCATTATAAATAATATACTAATAATATATTGTATTTTCATTCAAATTCAAATTACTTCTGAAATCAAGTAACATTAAATTAAGTGATACGAAAATCACGAGTTTCTAAAGATTGCGTGTGAACTAAATTACACTTAATACAGAGTTGTTAATGTTTCAGAAACTTCCACAGGCTTACCATAAACTCTTAAAACAGGACAATAAATTGAATGGCTGTCAAACTGCCAACTGCTTAAACTTGGTAATCCCATATAAATATATAGCATTACAAAGTTACATTTGCAGTTGGTAGTATTACAGTCGTTGAATTATTGACACGTTCATGGTACGAGTCCTGTATGAAGTGTTGAGTGTTGGCCCGCGCTCAGGCCTGGGTCCGCCCTACCAAGTTTACATAATTAAGTGCGACAGTCCGCACCCCGAGGGTATCCGACATAATCACCTGTAAAATTTAACTCTAACAACATGTTTAAACTCTTAAACATTACACAAAATCATCACAATATCACAAATGAAATAGAGAACTGACGTTCTACACTATCAAATTATTACTGCGTGGAAATTTAGTACACAATATAAATGTATCAACATAATTATAAAGCTTATTCTGGATTTTATAAATCAATACATCCAATACGGACGTTATCTATACTTATCCATAAGCGAATTCAGTCGAATATTTTAAAAGTACAAACGAAATGTATTTTATACATTTGAAATTAATGGAAAATGTCGAATATACAAATTAAGTCTTATATAACTTTCACAATCTCTGTACAGCAGCGGCGTTGTGTGATAGCACTCTCGTCAGTTCGCCGGCTTCCGCTGTTACTCTACATAAGGTGTAGAAAACAGTTTTCGCCCTTATCCAATGCAGCAATGTGCATCTTCGTACATTTGTGCCATCGAGTGCTATAACAGTGAGTGTCGCGACAGTACGAGAATCAGAGACCTCCCAGTATCCGACCAAGTGCGAAACAAAACCTTACTGTACAAAATAATAAGAACAAATGGAACACTATAATACAAAATAAAGAAAAAAAACATTATACAAACTCTTATGTGCCTGTTCACACATACTGGGCCGGTTACAACAATCACTTCTATCGCACAACAAAATGAATATCGAAAAAAAAAACATTAATTGAATTTATTACAATAAGAGACTGAAAAAAAAAACATACTTAGAAAAGAGTTTTTAAATATTATCGTAGAAAGTCAGCCTTCGCGTAACAATGATTCACTAATCCATTCCCTAACTACGTCACCAGTTGTCGTCAACTGGCGACGGACGGCCGCGAGCCACACAGACTAGATCCCTTCCAACATTAGCACACTAATACCATTCAGGTTACCCTACGGGCACATCGTCGGGCTTCGGCACACATTGACACTTAAATCGCGAAATCCCAATCACTTATAAATAGTACACCGACAGTGTACCCATAGCTTTATTGTTACACGTTACATTGGCTAGTTTCGTCGAACATTCAAATAGAACACAGAGTTAAAAAAAAATACTGTTACAACCAACGCCTATATGTCTTGGTTGTAACAGCTTATTTTCTTTTTTTACTCTGTGTCTTTTACAAAAAAAAAATGACGAAACAGTGTCATGGTGATTTGAAAATGATATTCACTATCATACATTATGTCAAATAAGAACAGCGTCTCGGAGACATATCAGTTTGTTATCGAAGCGCCTTGACTAGTGTTAAACGCAAACTGTTTAGGTTCTAGTTACGTTACGTGGTTTATTCTATTGCGATAACGTTATAGGAACGATTTAAAGCAGTCCTTACATACGACATGCGTCATGCCTTACAGTACATACACTGTATGTGAAAGAACCTTGAGCTATTGATGACCAACGACTTAACCGCGTATTGGATGGGAGGTAATCTCTCGTTTTCAACAACTAACTATAAATCTTATATTATTTGATATCTCTTCCTTTTTATTGCTTTATTTATTATTTTGGGTTAGTAACGATTTCTCCCGTTCTCGATTACCTCAAACGAGGGGTAAAACGGGAGGAATCGTGCCTAACAGTTTATTTTGCGGATTAATTCTAAACTAAATGCTAATTCGCGGCAAGGCTTACACAAATCTTAGGTTGTGTTGTTAGCTGTCATTTTAATGCAGTAATTATCAATGTTGGTTTTCAGATTATTAACTCACATTCGTTATTTCGCTGTCACTCACACATGTAAGCTAACATAGTTGACGTTTTTCTCTGCCAATTTATCCACATGTATATTAAAACAAAACATTGGTTGCCTTCATTGAACCTATAATAATAGTTCGCGAAACTATTTCAAGTCAACACGTAGATTACACGCACCATTATAATAAATACACGATTTGAATGTCATTCAGCTTAACCGTCTATGGACCGCTTACTTCTCATTTCTCGAAAGGCAAGCTTTGTAAAAATTTGCTAACATCGTCCGAACCTAACGAGCGGTGTTCGTATCGTAACCCTTCGCTTACACCAAGGTTGAAATACATGTATTTGACAAGTTGAAATATGTCGTAAACTTCAGTGTGAACGCAAATGATTAAACTTGTTTCAGAGAGTATCAATACATGTATATATAACAAGAAATATTTTGTAAATAAATTAAATTTATTTAATTCACTAAATGTCAAATATGTATGTCATGTCTATATGTATATACAATTGTATTAATAAAATAACCCGCCCCTGATCGCCCTGGCGCAAAAGTCTCTGCACCAGGTACGATCCGGAACGGGAGTCACCAGTCGTCTCTACAAATGTTTTCCTTATTTCCCTTACAAGCCCTTTGGCCCTTTGCAAGAAGTAAGTGTGTTCCGACAGATCTTTCAAAAGTTTATGACACATCTCCAACAAGTTTCGTATCAAACATGTTTACAACTTGTTTCATAGCGTAAACGAAGGGTTAGATGACCTCGTACTAACGGTTTGTTTCATAAATTAGATATTTTGGACATTTGAAAACTTAAGTAATTCTCGTGTGTGGCGACGCGGTGGTCCAGGTGAGCAGTCGTCGGTGTAAACAGTTTGCGTGGTCGCTCCGTGTGCGGGGCGGCGGCGCGGCGGGCGCGTGGCGGGTGCGTGGCGGGGGCGCGGCGCGTCACCGCTGTGCGCGGCACGTGCGACACACGCGCACGGTGCCGCAAGAACCCCACGCGCTCATCTCGGAGCACGAGCTGCAGAATATACCGCCGCAGCGTCTGGGGACGAACTTAGCTTAAGTCACTCACTCTTGGCTTATTTATATTAATCATTTATTTTACTGGTTTAAATTATAAAAGAGTACACTTCGAGATTACTGAAACTCCATTTACATTTAGTATTTACAAAGAGTGCTGAATGTGAAATTTGATAAATATTTACTTGCGAGTTAGACTAAAAAAATCACATCATGCACATAAATTTGTGAGACTTAGCCTTAGTTGCACGATCTTACTTTGACCGTGACAAAGCTGGTTGACCGGTACGGTCAGGTATAAAACGTCATAGCCTTGGTTGTAACTATGACCAGCCACGCTCAAACGTCAAATTCTGTCAAAAACAGAGCTACAAAATCATGGAAAACAAAAATAAGTGGAAGCGGCATGTAGTCGGTACACGCGTGTCCATTGGTTGGCGTATTTATGCTACGAAGGATAAATTCGATAATATGAACGTTTTTGATAAGAATACGTCTAAACTTTTTCGTAAATATTCAAGCTTTTCAATTCAAAGTATGAAATGCCATAAATACTTTTTTCACTACGGCAGCTCAAACAAGTAAGTTTTACTGCATAACAACAGTGTGCAAAATGCGATTTCGCCCACTGCGTGAGACAAAGTAACTTTTTAATATATATTTTTTATAAACAGTGTACTACACAACAACAGTGTAGTACTATAAACAGTGCCAACCATAGATTTTAAAAAGAATTGTTCCGCGATGAACTTTCCAACTACATAATCTGTCCTTGGCCGTCCTTTAGAAAGTTCTTTAAAATATGAAGGTCCAATTTCGAAATTCTATATTTGAAAGGTATTTGTAAAACGAATAACCATGTTTTTTATTTAAATTATTTAATATTTTAATGTATTATAACATAACATAAACTCACGCCTATATCCCGGAAAGGGTAGGCCAAAAAAACAATTATTTACTAGTAGAGCACGGTATTATTAACGGTTATGTGTGTGAGTTTTACGACATCGGTTCCGCTACTGCAGCTATCGCGTCGCACTTCTACTAGTTTTTCTGTTCTGTGTACTAACCATAGAGTTAACCAAACCATTACTATCAAACTGTTAAATTTGACGGTGACCGTTGTTTTTGACCATGACCATGACAGATAGTTCGTGCAACTAAGCCTTAAAGTTTCTCATTTTTCTCACACTTATCCTCGCTGGAGCCAACAGTGGGTATATCGGATTCGAACCGACTAAAACCGCACGCTGTTTCGTCTCAAGAGCCTAAGAACGAATCTAGCTAAAACCGCTGTACCAGGAGAACATGAGTACGTCAGAGTGCGTTACCTGCAGTGGTGCCGTCTCCGCGCGAGCCAAAAGTTGTTCTTGCAGTTCTGGCAGCGCGGCGCAGCGCTGTCCGGCACCCACACGATGCCGCGCGCCTCCTCGCCCACTTCTACCTCGGAGGCAGAGCCACTGCTACTGCCGCTGGGCACCGTCACTGCCGCCGCACCCACTGATTTCTGTTCTCTCTGAAACGTAATGCTTGAAGATAAGAGGAATTTATAACTATCATAAGAGGGTCGAAGATGGTCTTCGACAGAATGACGTGAAGAAATAATCATCCTTTGAGCCTTTAAAATCTCAACTCAGCTGCCAGTACATACAAGTGTTTCTGTGAACTAGACCTTCAAAGCTCCTTTGTTACAGCAACCTGTGAGAAAACCTCATGTTCAACCAAGCATCATTAAGATTCGTTCATAAATAACGGCATAGTGGCCCCGTCCGGGTGGGGACCTGTCCAAAAAGCTCTCGACAAAAGGAATTTTTTAAATGAAACACACAGTGCAAACTTTGGTGAAAATCGGTAAAGTAATGCGCCCTCTAGACCGCAAATGACAAACACAGAAACATAGATACGGACAAAAGCAAAATCGGCCACCTTGGGAAACGGAGACAAACAAATATGAAATTTAAACCACATCTGATTATAGAAACGAGAAAATAAATTTAGTGGTTAGTTTTGAGTAAAAAAAATAAACCCTGTAATTATAATAACAATAGGACTATTTTTAGGACAACGATCCATAACATTACTCTTAATTACAACTAGACTACTCACAACTATAGTAAGATGGAAACAAAACGATGAAACAAAGTACCAGGACACTATGAGATGAAGCAGTAGCGACGGTGATAAGAGGAGGCGGCGTCGTACGTACAGTGCGCTTACCTGTGCGTGGTGCGGCGGCGCGGGCGCGGGGCGCGGGGCGGCGGGCGCGGGCGCGGGCGGCGCGCCGGGCGAGCTCAGCCGCAGCGCCTCGCGGCAGTCGCGGAGCTGCTCAGAGAGCTCCTCCACTACTTTCTGGAATTCAACGCCATCGTCAAGTCTCCGGGGACCCCACACGCTTATTACAACCTTGATGACCACTCTCAATACTGAGAGGAAGGGTGAAGAATAAGGGGAAGTGATGGGGGAATGGGAAGGGGAATAGGAAGGGGAAGGGGAAGTGCAAGTGCAAGTGGAATTCGAAGTGAAAGTGGAAGTGAAAGTGGAAGTGGAAGTGGAAGGAGAAATGGAAGTAAAAGGGGAAGTCGAAGGGGAAATGGAAGAGGAAGAGAGGTAAGTAAAGTCAAGTGGAGAGGTGAGTAGAAAGTCGGATAAAGATAAGTGCACAGTCAAGCAAAAAAGCGAGTAGAAAGTCGGATAGAAAGTCGAGTACAGATTCGAGTAGACAGTGAAATATAAAGTCGATTAGAGAGTCAAGCGGAGAGGTGAATAGAGAGTAGAGGTAAACAGAGACGAGTAGAGGGGCTAGTAGAGTCCAGTGGAGTCAAATAGAGAGGTGAGCGGAAAGGTGAGTAAATAGTCGAGAAGAGAGTCGGGTAGATAGTCGAAATAGAGAATCCAGTACAGAGTTGGTAAAGAGTCAAATACAGAGATGATGGGATATTCGGGTAGAGAAACGAGTAAACTGTCACATAGAGAGTCCAGTACAGATTCGAATTGAGAGTAGAACACAGAGTTAAGTAGAGAGTCAAATAAAAAGTCAAATAGAGAGGCGAATAGAGTCAAATAGAGAGGCAAGTAGAAAGTCGAGTAGAAAGTCAAATAGAGTCCAGTACAGAGTCGAATAAAAAGCGTAATACAGAATCAAGTAGCGAGTCAAATAGAGAAGCGAGTAACTTAACTAAGTCGATTCAGCAGCAGCAACAAAGCTAGTAGTGAAATAAAGTTAAAGATTAACAGTACCAGGAGTACATAACTCAGTATGTATATCTTTATCTATGAAAACTACATAATGAGTTATCTAGTGGTAAATCTGGTGCAATCGTGTCTGCACCGAGTCCAGGGGTACTAGCCAAAATGCTTTCGTTACGAATCTACATCCGTCATCGCTCTGAAAATGTATGGAAGTGACATTTGTTGTCGGAATCGGATCACATGACATTCGACAACAAATGTCACTCGCATACATTTTCAGAGCGATGACGAATGTAGATTCGGAACGAATGAATTTTGGCTAGTACCCCAGTGCGATCTTTCGATTCGAGACACAATAGTACCAGGAGTGCATAGCATGCAGGGCAGTGGCGCGAACCAACCTTCTGATAGAGGATGATCTGCTGCAGACGTAGCTGCAGCGGGTCGAGCGCGAGCTGCAGGCCGTCGAGCGGGTCGACGCCGCCCGTCGCGCCGCAGCCGCACGTGCCGCGCGACGCCCACGTGTCGCACGCGCCGCACCAGCAGCGCTCCGAGCTGCCGCCTGACTCGCCCGACGTCTCGATACCGCCTGACATAACGAACATTTTGTTAAATACGAGTGTTTAATTATTCTTTTTGACGTTGTGTAAGAGGGGTGTTTATGGTCTAGCCCCTCGATATGATCAAGATTTATATAACCTATATTTGACAGTGTGAATGTAAATGTGTTTTACAACTTGTTTACAATTTGTTGGCTATACATACAATTTGAACCAAAAAAGTATTAGACATAATCTCAATACATGTATAATACAAGTAATTGTGACAAATCTTCTACAAGGACTGCTAAGACGAGGTCTCGGGTTCGCTCCCAGGTTTTACCATGGCACACACCAATGACTTTTCGATGCTTTTCGAAGTTATGTGTGTATTTATCGCAGGTTTATAAGTGCTCGGTTAATGGCAATAAGCTCGCCACCTATTACATTGGGACCTAAACATAAACTGGCGAAATGTGGGTGCCAGCACCTCTACCTACCCCTTCGGGGAAGTTTATGTTATGTTATGTTCTTCTACAAGTTTCTCAAAAAGTTTTCAACAAGTATTGTATCAAACACGTTTACTAATTGTTTCTTGGCAAAAACGCTAACAGGTAATGACGAAAATTGACGAACAAAATTTCTTCGTGAGGTTGGAAGGTCAGAGATAACCGCCTAGAAAGCGCAAGAAAGTAGACCCTGAGATTGGTACTCAAATGAAAAGAAGAACTACCAGGATAACATAAAACGAAGAAGTACTCGTAGTGGCAGCAAGCCTCCCTCGGCGAGGTGGATCAAAGGGTGAGTCGTGCAAATGTGTGTACTACTAAATCACTCCATCCTAAGGTTGCCTGTAAGAGATTGCCGCAGAGCGATAAGGCCGCCAATTGTATTTACCATGTGCAAAACATCTCTGTGTGCTGTATAATTTCATCCTTGGTGTACAATAAAGACATATATTATTATTATTATTATTACTTCTATGAAAAGTACTAGGATTGCATTAAAATATAGGAACACGACTCACTAGTGGCGCTAGTCCGTCTCAAGCAGTGGCAGCAGCCCGTCCGTCTCGGCGAGGTGGGGCACAGGGTCAGTTGACTGGCCACTCGCGTGCGAGTGTGCGGCGCCCGTCGTGGTTGCGTGTGCGCCTCACCTTCACTCTCTGAGCTGATGCTACTGGATGTTGCACCTGGAGAAATATATTGCTTAGTACTTTGCGCACTTGACACGAGTATATATACGTTTAGTATATGAAATAAGAATGTCCTCTGCCTACTACGTAAGTATAATTTAATGCATGTGAGTTTATCCGCATTCTAAAACCCATAACACAATTTAGTTATGCAATGCTTACCATGGGTGCGAGTGGTGTTGTATAGATGGTCCTAGAATATTTTTTATTATTAATCTACGTGATCATAAATTATCATCATGAAGATGGGTATGCCCGAGTTAAATACCAATAATATTTTTTTTATAAAAAAAAACATGCGGGGTTTTCTTTACAGTCTGTCTTCTGTCGATAGAAAATGAAAAGAGTTTCATTCAAAATCCTCAACGCGGCTAAAAAAGTTTTCATTGCAAATATGTTTCCCATGTCATAATTAGTTAAATAGACTGACTGGCCCTAAATAACTTACAAAAAATTATGTCAGCGTACTCAACATCTTCTATGAGACCAGAATTGTGAACCATTGTCAAACCATGTTAAACTCAAAAATTAAAACGTATTAAGTAGATTGAATGAAACTATTTCATGCACTCTTTTTCATTTAATTTTGAACTTTATGCCTATACGAATAAAGTTTAAATTTCAATACCATTTTTATACTCTGATTGACAATGGTAGACAAACTATTATGGTAGAATCAGGATCCTGTTCATCGCGCCCAAAAAGGTAAGCTGCAGTAGATAAACTCACCATTCAAATCCACCTCCATAAACTTAGTAGAGACGTCATCAATCCCATTAACACTCCCGTTGCTCACGCCATTGACGTCATGCGCTATGCCCGTCCCGCGGGTGGCGCAGTGCCTGCTGCCCGCGGGCGAGGAGTCGTGCGAGGGCGTACGAGACACGCCGGGGTCGCCGCGACCCTCGTGCAGGTCGAAGCCGGTGGACGACTGGTTGGACGACTCCGAGATGGACCGCCATGTGATGCTGATGTTTCGGATGCGGCCTGATTCTCGGGCGGCCTGTTGAGAGAGATTTTATTTAATAATCTTGTATTAAAACAGACTATCGTATGTTTGTAGGCGTTTTTGGGGCTCATTCAGGATTATTAGCATCATTTGATGATCTCGAAGTTCAGGGTTCACCTTCCTACTTTTTCTTCTCCACTTCGTACGACGCCCAGAGCCGTCTTTACCTATGACGGAGCCTTGGGCACACAAGACTTTAGCGGCCCTTTTGGAAAGTTTAAAGTTTTAAATTTCTCTTATGTTGATATGTGAGAAATTGTCTCTCTTTTGGGGGGCTTTTTATACTATTAATAAGCAGACAGGCACACGTTCCACCTGAAGGAAAGTGACGTGTGTTGATCCGAAGTGGACATTAGAACTGTGGACCCTGTAGGAACCTTCTAATACCTTTCTTGTAGAACACCATATTGTAGTCGCTTGGGAAAACCACAGCAAGGAGTTCAATCCACAACTTCAGTGTGTCAGGGTGTAGGGACACCGTGGTCCCTACACCCGATGGGGGTCATCTTGAAAGAGACGGCCCCGGGTCTGCCGGGGTGCGAGGGATATGTTGACTACTCTCTCACCTCCGGCAACTAAAGACCCAAAGATGGCGTGCGTTTAAGTCGGTTCGAGTCCGACATAACCTCTCCAACCGCCCCCGGCGGAGAAGGGGGCTATACGTAGAATTTTTCGCATGAAAAAAAAAAGTGTGTGCGGTTGCAGTTCTTTTCACATTGTTCCCAGACGCGAGAGGATGAACTCGCTGGCTTTGGTGAGTGATGATAGAATGTGGTATACTCACTTCTTGCATCCCAATAACATCATTGTACGTATCGCACACGAATACGGGCGGCTCCTCGGGCGTGTCGACGTCGGGTGACGTCACATCCCCCACGGCGCCATTGAGCGCGGCGCCGGACGTGGTCGCGTCATTGATGACGTCATCGCTGTGGTCGATGACCTTGTCCGTGCCGGCGGCGCCCCCCAGCTCGCGCTCGAGCGAGGAGGAGCCGCTGGCGAGGTCGCGGGGCAAGCGGCTACTGTTGTCGAAGTGATCTGGATGGAGCCCATCTACCTGGGGAGGGGATGGTGGGGTTACAGTTTAGACATGGGGTCGACACAAAGGATCCAATAGGGTCGAAGTGTCCGCGAAAGATCCAGAGCACGCACCCCAATAAGATACGATAAGATACAGTTTAGACATATTTTATGCGTCAAATTTGGTATAAAACCTACAGAAACATGTTAGTATATAGTTCTTATCGAAGTTTTTCAAAGGCCCTACTAGACAGTTGGCAATCGTTTTGTAAAATGGAATAGAATAGATCGATCAATGTTTGGGATTGACATCGTTCACGCCTGTCATAAATGTCATAAACGTCTAAATATGTGTCAACCCCATACACTGAACATTTTAATCTATTCCATTCTACAAATCGACAACCAACGAATTGTCACTTCCCTAGACCCCCAAGCCGCTATTTGATAGTATTAAGTAAATCGGTATCATTTAATGTTGCTGTTATTTTGGTCAGTAAGTGGCTTCAATGTCCAACATTAGTTCCGAATATTCTCCTTTAGCAAAAATTACGATAGACAGATGTCGTAACCATTCGAGAGAGAACAGGTCACGACTTCACGAGGCAAGTTCAATCCTGAATATTGACATTATCCCCTTTATAAAAATTTCAGTACATTTATCCCTTTAGTCCTGAAACGTTCGACAACTTGTCTAACTATAAAAATTGGATATCATCAGTGGTTTTGAATGTTATATGGCAGTTATTTCAAGGGACATATTGAAGTTCTGCCGTTTCTCAGTTACGTCGTCGTAAAATTTGACCAGGTTGAGCTGGCTAAGAGGTTCGGAGACAGATGGCGGTCCTTACTTGATCTGGCTCAGGAGTCCCCTCAGTAGTAACAGGTAGCACCGGCAGATCATCGACGCAGCTGTCTGTCAGAGCTGTTCTGCATTCACCGCGGTTGTCGCACTCAGCCGGTGCTACCATGGACAGTTTCCTGCAACCAGAGATTAAGTTTTAGTAATACGGTAATAATAATTCTTTATTGTTCACCAAGGACATACATAGAATTACAATTTTAAAATGATTATGTAGTACACAATTGGCGGCCTTATCGCACTGAGGCAATCTCTTACAGGCAACCATAGGATGAAATAAAATAAACGAAGAGAAATTGGGGCAGTATGGTGTATTTTTACGGGAGGTGTGAAAGATATATACATAAAATTTTAATGAGGAAAGATTTGTATTTTTGTATGTAATAAACTCAAAAAATACTGGATTGATTTTAGAAACTTTCTACCATTTTGGGATGATACATTATCCCAGAGTAACAGAATATATATGCCGATATATCCACTATTCACACGGGTATTCAAAGCAGCGGCATGATGCTAGTTCAATATATATCGTGGCTATCATAATCAAAATCATAATCATAATCATAATCATAATCATAATCATAATCATAATCATAATCATGATCATAATCATTTATTTATGTGGATCAAAGATTAGTATCTCTGGTATATAATATACCATACTTATGAAAAAAAGTGTATGCGTCTGTTTCCTTGCTCCTGGACACGCCTGCTGGTAATCTCTGAGGTGACAGAGTTAATTTACTGCATATAGCTAAATAGTTAAATGAAATATATATGTAATAAATAAACAAAAATAACTAACAAACTTACATAACATCAGGTGCTAAGCTCGGATCACTGCATCTTCTTTGAGCGGTCCGTTTCTCACCCTCACCCAGCAAGTTGTCACAAGATCTTGTTTTAGTCATTAGGCCTGGAACACATGTGTTTATTATTATATGCTAGCTGATACCTGTGGCTTCACCCACGTGACATTTGGACCCCAGTATTGCAACATAAATAAAAGTAAATAATAATAACAAGTTAAATCCCATTTACATATGATTGGTTAATGTACGCGTTTCCTCTTTACCATCAAAAGGCGAGTCCACATTTGTGATACGAACGGACCAGAATACGTAGAATCGGTACAGGACATGACTTTGAGTGTGGACGGAAAAATACCTATTAGCACATATTATTATAAATTAGCACAAATGTCAATCGGTTTCATTTAAGTTCCGCTATCACGCAGTGTAATACGTCCACATCATTGTACTGACACGCTTTTTTGATACGGTCACGATTAAACGTCACGTAAATATGGGCCTGGCAAAAGAGTAATAAAATCCTGTTCTAGGCAGCTAGAGTACATAGTCAAGTTCTACACAGTTAGAGTGCATAGTGAAGTAGTTATGGGTGGGCTATACGCACCGTTGTGCGCGTGCCCGAGCGGCGCGAGCAGCGGCGGCGCGGCGGCGCGCGGCGCGGTGGGCTCGGGCCGCGCCGAGTCCAGCCAGCCGAACATGCCGCTCCACACCACCATCGAGCGCACGCTGTACTCCGGCCAGATCGCGTGCAGCCAGTGCTCCTGTGTAGCGTCACACCACTGTGTTACACAACTTACTCCTATGTAGCTAGACATAAGTTATGTGTGTGCTCGCGTGTGTGTGCATGTGTGTTTCAGTGTGTGCGTGTGAGTTTAAATGTGTGCGTGTGAGTTTAAGTGTGTGCGTGTGTGTTAAAGTGCGTGTGTGTGTTTTGTGTGTGTGTGTTTTGTGTGTGTGTGCGTGTGTGTGTTTGAGGGTGTGTGTGTGTGTGTGTTTGAGGGTGTGTGTGTGTGTGTTTGAGGGTGTGTGTGTGTTTGAGGGTGTGTGTGTGTGTATTTAAGGATGTGCATGTATACATGTGTGCGTAAGTATGTATGCAAGGGGACGTGTTGTGTGAGTGTGTGAGCATATATGTGAGGGTGTGTGTGTGTGTAGAGTGCATGTATGCGCGCGTGTGTATGTGTGTGCGTGTGTGTTACCCTCTCGCTGCTGGTGGGCGGCGGCGTGTAGAGGTGGTTCCTGTAGGCGGGCGCCATGAGCAGGTGCCAGATGGCCGGCGTGAGGTCGCCCACGCCCGCCTCGCGCCGCTCGCGCGTCGTGTTGCACAGGAACGTGCCGAACATGCACGAGTGCACGTGCGTGCCCAGCTTTATCTGTAGGACGAGCGACGAGAATGTACTACATATCCATATATGGGACGTTGGGTTAATTATCAAAAAATATAGTAATGTGATAACCCGTTTGAAATAATTTTTTTTTATGATTTAACAGTGAATATTGTTTGAAATCCTACACAAGTCCATTATATTGATCAAAATTAGGCGAATCTCAAAGGTATGCACTGTGTATTTGGTCTCTATGGAATGCACGCCCCGAGAGTGATTGGCTCCTTACTTCCTAATCCTGAGATAAAAGTCTGCACCACAATACCGTCTATAGGCCGCCCCCATAGACCAAAGGGGAGGGTTGCACGATCCAAACCCCACCCCCGAGTTTGGACCGTCTCCCACCGCACTGGTTCAGTGCGGGTTGGCGAATAACCAGAGCATCGTTCGTTGTTCGGCAGATGTCACTACGGGCAGGCTGACTTGGGTCCCAAAGATGGTGGTCGTCCTTACCCTCCCATAGTAATGTGTTAATAACGTGTTTTGTCTTACCAAATAAGCCTCGTTGAACTGAAAGCTGCACGGAAATTGTAACATCATCTGGTGGACCATATCCAGCCACTGAAGGAAGATGGGTGATCGTTCATTCGGATCTTCTGAGCCGAACTGGTGGCCACAGCGGTCGGCAAATTTATGGCCAAAGTCTAGCCATTCGCGTTCGATAAGAATTTGGAAACCCTGGAAGGAAAACAATAAGGTAAGATTTTACAATATAATGGAATATATTACCAATAAGTTTTATTTGGAGTTAACGAAGGTAGGGTACGATAGTATCCCCTGTCCTAATTAAGCAGTCTAACTAGCGAAGTTCCACCTCTCTACAGAATATTGCTGCTAATAATACCCTTGTGAATGTTTCCGGTGGTGAGTTCTTGATACTGCGGTGTTTTTAACATTACTATATGTGAAATAAAATATTTCGAGATCCAAATTTCATGAATTTTTTGTAGTCATATTACAGATTTATGTCAATCCCATACTTCACTAAGTAATTCTACACACACAAAAAAAAGAAGGTATAACGGTAATTTAGCTAAGTTTCTTGCTGGTCTCTTTTCAGTAGATCAACTACCGGACTAGCGAAAGAAGCATTTTCAAATGATCTATTTACTATTTTATCACTACATAGTATAAAATAAAGTCGCGTTCTCCGTCCCTTTGTATGCTTAAATCTTTAAAACTACTGAACGGATTTCGATGCGGTTTCTTTTAATAGATAGAGTGATTAAAGAGGAAGGTTTATATGTATATAACATCATGCTACAACCAACTGGTGCAGAGCAGAAGTGAAAAATGTTGCAAGAACGGGGTGACGCAGACGAAGTTGCGCGGGTCCGCTAGTATCATATAAAACTTTGACATTCATATGTGCTCTTTATGTACCTAAATTGAATAAACATAATTGATTCTTTGATTCTCCAATAGAATGTGAGTTCGTGTTTTTTTTTATCTATGGCACGTCAATTTGCATTCACCTCGCCTGATGTTAAGTTGAAGGCAAAGTCTCATGAAAGAGGGTCACCATGCAAACCCGGTCAGTGCTACAATGGTGGCGCTCAGCTTGACGGCCTCATCAGATGCTTTTTCACGCCCCGCTTAAAGGACCCGGGACTGTAGGAAGAAGGAAACACGTGCGCCGGCAAGGAATTCCAGGACTTAATGGTACAATACACTTACAATACAAGGGTGTACAATAGAATGTGAGTTCGTGTACAATAGAATGTGGGTGCGTGTAGTGGGAGAGTACTGACCTCGACGGTGCGGTAGAAGGGGTCGAGCATGAGCTGCGCGGCGGCCACGATCTGCGGCGTGCGGTCCCAGCCGTCCGAGCAGTGCACCAGCGCCGGCCGGCCCGCGTCCACCGAGCGCGCCACCACGCTGGCGGCGCGCAGGCAGCCCGACACGTACTGCAGCCACAGCGTGCGCTCCAGGTTGCTGTGCCAGCTAAGACACACACGGGTTATATTTTTATCAACACACTTGCTCATATAGGGGAAACTGGGGACACTTGATCCCTATGGGAGACAAGGTACACCAATATTTTTTGAATTACTAAGCGTATTAGAGTATTTTTTAGTGTGGTAACACTAAGTAAACATTATTACCCTTAGTTATACCACATTAAAAATAGTCTAATACGCTTAGTAATATTGGTGTACCTTGTCTCCCATAGGGATCAAGTGTCCCCAGTTTCCCCTAGTGATTCTTATTTAACTGCAATTAGGCATGTAAAGACACCTATAATAAGACTGTACTGTGTCTTTTTCATTGGTATTATTTTCCAAGTTAGTTGAAGATTTTTTTTTAAATTTTATTGGGGTTTCTAAAAAAAATTACAAATAAATATTAATATACCTACCTATTGACAACTAATTGCATGCAACTTTGTAATTTGAACTTGTAGGTACGTTTTTAATAAAAAAAAAAAACAAAAAGTCTCTCTCTCTAGTCTCTGTAAAAACTTTAGTTTCTATTGTTTAGGTAACTAAAATACCTAGAAAAAAAAACAAAACAAGTCTATGGCTGATCTGATTTGTATTATGCCACCGATGCATTTTAAAGACTTAAAACTGGTATCGACCCACTAGTTAGTTAGTTAGTTAGTTAGCCTAGTGTTTTTGTTTAATATACATATGTTTAAATATAAAAAGTTGCCATAAGATTGGTTACATTTAGCTAAGTACCTAAATGTAGTACATATAGATTAAACACATACACTAAAAACTAAAAGAAAAGTGTATAGAATAGTTTAGTGCGGTCTATGAACCTGCGGGTTATGAATATCTGAGCGAGATAACACTTTACTATACTGTTTGTGTATAAACAGAACATTTTCCTCGTTTCGCAAAGTACAGGTTAAATGCGGTCATTGAATTCCGCTAACACTCGAATAGTGATTTTGTCATCTATTGATTGATAAGATAGAGATATTACAAAAGCTCCACGTATTTTGATAACGGTAAATAATATAACATGGTTGCAACGACAGGCTGTTCAAAGCATCTACATACAGGGTGTTTAGGGAAACGCTACGAAGCCAAAGACACATGGCAGTGATCCGGGTACACTATTGGATTTTTTTTAATATCGTTTAAATAACACTAATTACTCTCCATCCTGTTAGTAGAGCCAAATGGTAGAATAATTTCATAAAAAAAGCATCACCACAAACAAAAATAAACAAATAGTGCCATAATGAGGGTTGGAGAGTGACGCTATAAAAAAAAGAAAAAATAACCAAATCGTAAATTTTTATGCCAATATGTTGTGTACCAGGAATACTACCTTTTTATCGTGCGCAAAATCACCACGGATACCACTTCTACCAAAATCGGTTGGGGTGATTATGTCGGATTAGAACCGACTAAAACGCACGCCGTCCATGAGTCCTTGATTGCCGGAGTTGAGATTATACAAGACATATCTCTCGCACTACCAGGTACCTGGGTGCTTCGGCTACGGGAGCGTTTGTCTAACATCCCGTATACAGGGTGGAGATTTTGGCAAGCTCACGGAGGGAAAGTACTCTAAATTCTGGAATAGCGAATAACAAAATAATTTTAGATCTACTATCATATCAATATCTTATAAGATCAGATGATAATACAGAGAGCCAAACACATGTTACTACGAGCATTATTATGAGCAACTTGGTACACAAAACACAATTACCATGATCCATTAGAAGTAAATTACCTACATAATCAAAGAATTTTGGCCAGGTCAAGATTTTCTTTGTTCTGCGCTAGCCAAAAATTCCTTTTTGATCACTTACAATTTATTAACATGTTATAATTAGCCAATACTTTTAAACAAGATAGTCACATGTTTCGAAATTTTACTTTGTTTGGCAATAAAACTTCTTGTGTATATGATACAAACACTTAGTAGAAGACATATCCTAATCAATCAATCTTTATTCGCAAATAAAGATTGATTATGATTATGATTATGATTATGATTATGATTATGATTATGGTTATGATTATGACATTAAGGATAACAGAATCAACTTGGAGCAAATCAATCGAAGACATTGTCTCCTTCATAACACCCCGTCGTTTTTACGTTGGGGTTAACAATATACTCGTCTGATACTCTCCAACACGATAATTGGTAGTGCTTGAGCGGCTAAGCACGTAATTAATTTCCTTGCGATTTACACCGCATGGCAAGAAATCGGGTCAATTTTTTTTCCATTTTCAGTTAGAAATTTGTTACAAAGTACCCGATTGGCGGCAATAGGCTCGCCCCCTATTACGTGGGACCGAACATCATAGTTGGAGAAATGTGGGTGTTTAATACACCTCTGCCTACCCCTTCGGGGATTACGGGCGTGTGCATATGTATGTATGTAAGTTAAAAATATAATATCTGCACGAAAAGATTTTTCTAGGTCTCCTAGTATATTTCAGATTATATCTTTGCCTGCGCCCGTATCAGTAATTTAAAAATAAATAAATTATATCATTCTCATTGGTGGAAATTACTGCAACCAGAGATGAATGTACAAAATGGTGATTTTCATTGGTCCGCATACCGTCACGCTTATACATATTTTTTATTTCACGTGGTTTTCAATTTCACGTGTGATTCATTTCTATAACAGTCTATAAGTTAAATATATAGCACATAAAATAGATTCAGCAATGTTTACGGAACAGATAGTGAGCGCGAATTTCACACAATGCCGTTCTGTTGGGCACAGTGCCAGCTGACACAAAAAAAGATTCGCTCAAAATATACCAACTGTATGTAAATTCAGTACGTTATCAAAGTAGAATTGTATGTCACAGAAATTGTGGAAGAACCTGACACTATGATGCATAAAATACATTTTTTTAAATAAAACGGTCGTCAGCATACCCTTGCAAGTTACTGCAAGGGTATGCCGATATTAAGTGCCTATTTTTGGACGAACTGAATTGCCAATTTTATTTCTGTAAAGCAATGTAGACTATTTATATTGTTAATGGACGGCACTTGGTGGAATTTATTTTTGATACATATAGATAATACACAATATTAATATTAATATACATGTATGATTTTAGATTGACAATGACATGGTCATTTACATATTGACTGATAAATATTTCTGGATATTTACCATGTTTGCTGATTTTATGGAGCAACCTATCGGTTACGTAATATCTTACGGCGCTGTACAATACACCGTGATCATGGCGCTTGCAACCGCAATATTCCGAGATATTTAACAGCGAATACATTTATACTTCTCCACCTTATTTATTATTGAACCTGAGATTTTTCGCCTAGCAATGTGACACATATGAAATATGGTTATATATCGTTGTGTTTAAGAATTGGAATACTGTCAATGACTCACTGAAAACTTTTGAGAATGCCGCAAGGCGAAACTGGTTAGGTTCAATTATAAATATCGTGCAGAAGTGCAAGTGTGTTATCTGTTTGTATAACAATGTAAGGGAAATCGGATTACAAAGTATCAACTTAAAAAGTATTACCTTTTAAACGTTTTTAGGGCTTTCTGTTGATTTATTTATTGTATAAAATGAAGTCGTTACCGCTATCAGTTTGCTTAGACCTTTTTAACAGCTCCATCGATTCTAATGCAGTTTTGAACAATGGATCCAAAGAGAAAGATTTTAGACTATATTTGGTTACGATAACCGACATACTACGTGGGCGGATCCAAAAACAACAGCTAATTGATCAATAAATTATAATTTCGAAATCAAATCATCATTTAGATAAACCACTCGTGCTTCCAACGACTCCATTACTGGAATAAGACTCAATGGTCAGTGCTATGTGTACAATACACAGTTTCTCAGAGATCATATGAACATGACGTTACGACAGGAAACTTCACGAGTAAATGGAACTATTGACCTCATGACATTATGTTCGTGCCTTTAGTATATACCTACTATTGTTTTCGGTTAATGTTGCTTTGACTGTAAACATTAACGGTTTTCACAAGCGATACATACATATTAATATTACCTACTAGTGTAAATAGGCCCAACGGACTCCCTCATTACCACGTAACCGAATTTAAAATGTCAGTAACAGTGACTAGTGACTTTAGTGTAAAACATTGGCGTCAAAGTTATCAACTTGGTTTAACACACTAATAATGTTCAAGTTAATACTTTATTAAAATAAGAAATAGTATAGGAAAAGTGAAGTGGAACGCCCCAGATCTTGACGCCCAGAATAATATAACTGGGATAGACTGTGAATGGCGAAGTAGCGGGTGCTAAGGCGAGAGGGGGAGGGGTCCAGAAGTGGACTGATCGATGGCTGATTGATAGGAGTTCGTAGGATTGTCGGTAGATGGCTCTTGCCTCGCCGCCCTAATACGTAAAGGAGAATTTAGAAAGCTTTATATGTGGTCCAGTAGCTCAAGTGTCAGAGCGTTCTCCCTGCAAGAGACTGGTTGCGGGATCAAGTCTCGCCTAGACATTCACTTTTTTTCAATTTTAAATCGATTTGAAAAAGGTAGCATATTTATACCTCAAAATATTATTAAAATATAGGATTATATATTGTAAACCAGCGGCAAAAGCCGGACTGTTCTGGCTATCCCGGAGGGAAATATTTACTTTTGAAATGTCAAAAAGTAATTCTATAAGCCGCTACGTGAGATAGCGCGCAACGCGTTCGTCACAGACTCATGGAAGCGATTAGATCCGTGAATGAGCGGCAGTGTTATTCAACACATTTTTTGCACATTTTTTATACATTATTATTTAATGTTTGCTTACGTGAACTCGGGGTACGATAACTCTACAAATGGCGGCCTTATCGCAAAAAAATGTTTCTTATTGGCAACCTTTAGATAGACAAAGGTTGAAGTTATTCTTGTAATGTATTGCGATATAACAGCTGAGTTATAATAGCTATCAAGAATGTGTGAATTGATTCGAAACATTTGGACAATCTTATTCACAAATATATCTATAAATATAAGTGTGTATGTAAATATATGTGTGTAAGTTTTTTTTAAGTAAAAGAAAATATACAACACAAATGGAAATCGAATATACTAACGGTTAACCATTGTCAAACCACTGATATAATAACATTGAATTTTTTCTGCTTTCATCATTTTTTTTTCGTGCCCAATATCGTCTCACCCCCACCGGAGTCGGGGAATGGTTATGTCGAACTCGTATCGACTACCTCATGCGTTTTGCACGAGGATTTCATCAGGTTGGGAAGGGTGTAAGACAGTCGCGCCCGCAAAAGCCAAAATAAGCCCAATAAAGAGAAAGAGGTTCCTGGATTCCAAAGTAAAGGTTTCCAGGTGTACCTGGATGGGTAGGTAGAGTAATTTTGTACTAGAGTTACAGTGTATCTGAAACACAGCTACCAGGCGATCATAAGTGTACAAGAGGTGTCTTACTTAGCGGTGTCGTTGGGCTCGGCCGCCAGCGCCCTCATCTGCTGGAAGCTCCGCCGCACGTGGTGTATGTTGGGCAGGCACATGAACTGTATGTCGGCGGCCGGGTAGTACTGCTGGCACTCGCAGCCTCCGCCGCGGGCGCGGTTGGTCACGGCCGACGCGTACGAACGGGCATCGACGATAAGCAGTTTCAATTGCTGTAACAATTTGTATAATTCTATTAGTATTTGTGTTAAAGACCAGATGCTAATTATGGCATAAGAAAATATTGGTTTTGGACTACTAATTTGAAGTTCCTTCTTCATACAGTCCCGGGTCCTTTAAGCGAGACGTGAAAAAGCATCTGATGAGGCCGTCAAGCTGAGTGACCTTCTTTCCTGAGACTGCACAAGCTAACTATCAGGCGTCAAAATATCGTGACCTATATAAAAAAAACCCCCTTAAATACTGAATCCTTTGGATGTTAAAGGCGCCAGTGGCAGTGAAGATATTTTGTGGAGGTCTATATCCGACAGTGGTCGTTTTTGGCAGATATTATGACGTGCAAGTTGGTCTATGACCGTGGCCATATTTTTATTATACATATTATATCAAAGAATGCGATAGTTAGAAGTTAGTAAAACAGTACCTTATTGTTCCCAGGTGGCTGCATGCCCCTGTCAGCGTTACAAGCGCTGACAAAGGCGGCGAGTAGCCGTTCGTCTTCGCTGGACCGCCATCCCAACCAGCCCACCTCAGGCTGCGAGGAGCGCGCGATCACCGCGCCGTTACCGCGGTGACGCCACACCACCGCCGGCACCCGACGCATAGCTCTGAACCTGACAGGGTACAAACAAATCAATTACTACTGTGTATTCAGACGATTATAGTCACCGGCGCATATCTGCTGATTCTCAGAAGGCACCAAAACACGTGTACTGCCTCATATGGAGTACATTATGTGATGTCACTGGGGTCAAGATACATGCCGGCAAATATACTACTAGGCTGGCTGTAAAAAGTATAGAGCTCCACCAAGACATACGCAGTCCAGTCTATCTCTGGCTGTCTGGTTGACTCTGGTTAAGTGTGAGGCTGAGGATGTATGAGGCTCCATCACAAGTCCAACTCCTCTGTAAGCTGTTGATTGACGGACGAGCCTCTGGTGCAGGATTTCTGCCCGGGATTGGGAGCTTAGACAACGGTCCCTTCCAGTGTAAGTTAAACTTAAAGGCGGAGAAATAAACGAAATAAGCCGTTAAATATACAAAAAAGAAGCGTTGGCCACTTGTTAAAAAAATTAAAAAGAAAAAATAAAACATTATATTCCACATTCAAATCTCCATAACGATCTTTTAAAACTCTCAACGTTTTTTACGTGTAGAAAGATAAACGTAATTATAGCTACAAATGAAGACCGGTCTCGCGCGTCTTAACAGCCCACTACTGCCCACATATATTTTTTTATCGAGTTCCTATATATTATGTTAGTCTCACCTCGCGACGGAGTCCAGGTCTTCGTCACAGATGGATTCGGGTACGATTAGTAGAGGTGGATACGAGGGACACAACTTGAAGTCAGCATTAACTGCTGTCACTCTCCAGGGACATGATTCACCAGCACCTTTACGTTGTAAACCTAAACGATCCACCTAAAATAAAAGTTGAAACGATTAATAATATAACATCAGCTCACCCGTGAATTTTTGGTTTCCTAGACAAGTGGCAATTCGTTGGCCGTCGTTACGTAGTATGGAATAGAAAAGAATATTCAATATATGGGATTGACATTCGTTCACGCCTGTTTTAAACGTCATAAACGTCAAAATATCTGTCAATCCCATACATTGACCATTCTATTCCATTCTACAAAACGACGATCTAATATCGGTAACTTTTTGGTTGGTTGGCCAACTACTTGACAGACTTGTAATATTGAGCTACGAAAATGGTGCATGGGTGTTCTTTTGATATTACGATAGTATTGAAATAACATCGCACTCTTTTTAATACATATAAGATCATTGTACTAATTGAATTGTTATTCCAAATTGTTTGTTAAATTATCAAATCGTAATTTTTTATCCAATATGTATTGTACCAGAAGTACTACTAGAGGCCTTCGGCTTCTGAAGCGTTTCCCTTAAACTCTGTATAATATTAACATCGCTGAATTATTCCTTGTTGGCACTTTGTTTACGACTTCAGAATAAAATAGTCAACGCGACATGCGGTGACTATTGTATGTATAATAATATCAGCATTTAAGTGAACAGGTGTCTAAAAATTATGAAGAGGTATATTTACATCTTATCCGAACAATGCCAAGTTGGTTTTATAAGCTTTGAATACTGATGTCAGCATATTACCCTTTTAAATTTACTAGGCATGCAAAATAATAAAGAGTTGTATTTGTATGTTCTTATTATTACTAGAATTATTTCTCATAATTTATCTTCTAATGTAGTCTTTCATACTTATATTGAAACCAAGTACCAGGTTCTCAGACATAACAAAGAGGTACTCACTTCTCCTCCGAACCAATGTCGCCGCACAGCAAGCGATTCTCTCATAAGAGCTCTGTGTACGGAAGTCGATGGTTCCTCCTTCGCCCACGCTGCGTAGGCCGCGGCGAAAGTTTCTTGAACTGAAGCTAATGGGCCCAGAGCGGTGTTTAACCGCCTAGACCACTCTAGACATGTGTCTCCCGAGTTGAATGTGCATCTATAACAATAAATAGTTCATCATTTTCATAAGGTTCATTTAAAACAACGATGATTTTTTTATTTAACAACTAATATGTGGGCCACATACTAAATCGTACCTATCGATGCGGTTTTTCTCGCCTCATGCCTATGCATCTTAATTTTTCTGTATAATTCAAGTATAATTTTTCCTAAGTTAGCATTGTGTTTAGGGCCCGTACTATGAACTCTTAGAACAGGTCAATAATTGAACGGCTTTCATACTACCAATTGCAAATGTAATTATAAAAAAAAAAAAAAAATTCGTTAAATTATTCAGCTGTTTTAAGAGTGTATGGTAAGTCTACAGATCACACAGACCACTTGCAACTTTTAAATTGTAAATCCTGGAAATAATTCAAATGCAAACACAATGACTCCGCCATTAAATTATATTCACACAGACGGAGTAGGCAGAGACGTATCAATAACACCCAAGCTTATTACAGTCATAATTTATCCTCGGCTAGCACACCCACGGGAAAACATGAAGTGGCTTTATGTTCTACTTCGCCTATTACTAGATATACAAGCTGTTGCAAGACAAAAGGGGTCTAAGTGAAAAACTATTTACGGAAAAATCTATCTTCTTAAAAGTGTTCACGATGTCGTTTGGGATCTTTTTTCTTTGAAACGTTGATGTCATTTACCTTTATCAATCTTAAGTATTATTTGTGATCCAGACATTCCAATTCCGTATAGCATAGTAACAACAATAAAGAAACATAACTTCAAACAAACTTTATCTTATTATTGAAGGAAAATTTACATGTTCGCTTTCTCTTAATCGACGTGTCCTTATCAGCTAATAGCCCCAATTTACTGTTATGGTAACAGCGTTATCAATTAGGTTCATCCAGTTACTTAGTAGCTATACATATACATTATTATATGCAGGTTTTTTGTTGCCTTGTTATTATGAGTCAAGTCTACGCTTGCGAGAGATATGTCTTGTATTATTATCTCACCTCGGACAATCAAAGACCCGTAGACGGCGTGCGTTTTAATCGGTTCGAGTCTGACATAATCACCTCTACCGGTTTTGGCGGAGGTGGTTAAATTTTTGTTATAATTTGAGTGGTCCGTTGGTAACAAACGTTCGTTATTCACTCTCCATAATGTTAGGAACACTAAATTTGCCAGCAAGATGGTGGCCACTTGTTTCTTTTTGCTGTGACGTATTTTATGAAATTTTAGTTTCATTTAGCTTTACTGGTACGATGGAGGCAGGGGGCCTTCGGCTTCGGGAGTGTTTCCCTTACACCCTGTATATGTGTCTATTGTTAAATATGTTAAGACATGTTATTAATAAAAAGGATGTGATAATAATGAATCTGTCTACTTCATCGCCGTCGTGGATTGATTTTTATATAAACTGGGTTTCATATCAGCGATGTGAGTTTCTACGACCGGAGATCTAATCAAGAGTAGCATAGCCCTTAATCTACTTATAATATTGAGATCGTCCATCATTTGACACTATCTAGTTGATCTGATGAAGAAACAAGGAAGTAGATAGTGGGACTTTTAACGGCTACTAACAAACTGGTTCACACTGGCATAACTACTCGTCATAATGCCTATTATGTACCGTGACGAGTTTCATAAGTTAAATGTGATTAGATTAAACTAGGTAGCTATATTAAATACAGGAAAGGCTTGTTTAAATAATAATCTACATCTATAATTAATTCAAGATTTGCCTACATTTTGCTATTTTTTTTATACTGATTTCATCTCGTCCTACCTACAAGTACCAGGCTCGCATATGATTGTAAGAGTACTTACTTGAGTTGCCGTCCGTTTTTACAAAGTACGACGATGTGTATAAGGTCGCGTATTTCCAATGTGTCAATGAGACGGAGCGGGATGGAGGCTCCGGGGCTTGTTCGCCGCCGGGGCTGAATGTGTAGTCTGTAGTTTGACATAGCGATAGTACCGCCATCCGCTGTGCGGCCCACCCACTGTAAAAACAAACACAAATTAGTTGCAAATTACAATACATCAGCATAAAACTCCACTTTGCCAATGAATACTATAGATTTTTATTGGTCGCATTTCGAAGACCAGTGTAGTAAGTAGTACGATGTGAAATATATTGGAAAATATATTATATAACAAAGCAAAGGATATAATAGACCCCAATAATAAACCCCTCAAAGCGAATAAAAATACTTCTTACCCAAGGAGATATGATTTCGTACCTATATGCGAAAAATAAAGATCATAATAGATGAATAGAAATCACGGTTTATTGTACTAGGACTACATGTATATTGAAGTGGTCGAATCACATCTACTCGGGTAAGAAGTCTTTATACTTGCTTTGAGGGGTGCGGTTTGGCATTCCTTTTAAGGACAATTAGTGATATTTTGCTATTGCTATCGTTGTGATTGTTGAACTCTGGCTGAGTGGGAGGTTCCCCTCCCTCCCCTTACATACTTTCTTATAATGGATTTCAGGTATGAACGACTATCATTTTTTCATTTATCATTATCTTAGAGTACAATGTGATTATGTACTCGTACATTTTATTTTTTATTCCTAACAAAAGTTTGTTCGTTAAAAATAATGTAAAAAATAAAACACCTACTGTGTTTGCTGTTAAAATACCTTAGTAAAGTAAGTATAACAGGACATCACTCGTCAAATTTACAAACAATAGCTAATTAATAATGCCATCGCGTACTATACTGCTGGTTAGGATAGCCAAGAAACATCGTGGTTTCCAATTCCACGTACTAAATTACCCATTTAAACCCAAGGTCTAAGTACATCGTAAATGCATTGATAGCTATCTTATTATTGAGAAACTGTGACATTTTATAGTTTCCCGGACGTGATTATAACTAAAAATCATCCTTAGATGAACAAAGTGTGCTAGTGACATACGTATCTTTACACGAAACATAATTGTCTGAAAGTGACAGAAAATACGAAACGTGAAAAGTTTTTTAAGAATCACAAGTTACTGCCACTGGCATTTTAAGTTCGATATGCGAGTCTGTTTGCGCTAGTTATAATGTCTATGGATTATAAGAAATTATAAGAAACATTGCTTCCTTATCAAACTTAATAGTGTATTTTCAATTAATATGGACAGGAGCAGCAGCAAATTAAATAGGTATAATGCTAAACAGAAACTGCAGAGTGATAAAAGGCACGTGCGGTTTACCCAGATATACAAGTAGGTAGGTAGTAGGTACTTATTATTTATAAATAGTGGTTACCGCCGACCACAGTAAGCAACATAGGTAGTTTTTATATGAATGCACGCTTTAGGTCGATAAGGGGCGGTGCAACGAACTACCAGGCGTGTAAAACTAGAGCGGAGTCAAATACTATCAGACCGTCATTACAGTTCATTCAACCCGCTGCATTCGACCTACTGACCTTATAGGTCCTAGGTTACTTAATAATATACGTTCATCGTATATTTTGAATAATTCACTCGCACTTTCTACCTCAGTGCTTTGTAACACGCTTTATTGTACTAGGACTACATGTATATTGAAGTGGTCGAAGCGATATCGTACTGGAAATTATGGTACAAAGTTCAGACAAAGAGATGAATGTTGCTATTAAAGTACGATTAAATACATTTTTGTTTGTTTATTTTTTACAAGCGTTGTATCGTTGTTTATGTTACTTGCATTGTTCGTATGTTAGTGAAGGTCAAATCACGCAAGCCGAATTACGAACAAGTTCCTTATATCCGTCAGAATCGAAATAGTTGGTGGGAATATTTATCGGTTCAGTCATCATTCTCTGAGCCTATTCCCAACTCAGTTGGGGTCAGCTTTTCAGCGTAACTAAGATGCGGCTAAACTTCGATATTTTCCTAGAAGCAAGTGCCATTAGACTTCCACAATCAAATTGGCGATATCGAAGTTCTGTAGTTAGTCTAGTCGGACTTTTGAGGGCTCCAACTACCTGAAACCACTGCCACAGATGTTCGTATGGCAACCGGGACCCACGGCTTAAGGTGCTCTCCGAGGCACGACCAGGCCAATGCAAATAACCATATTCATGCATTCAAATATTTACACTGAGCGGGGATCGAACTCGCGCCTCCTGCGTAGCAGTCTTGTTCACTACCGCCACTATTGGTTCAGTATCGACGGTAATGTATTTCTTTCTATCTAGGAAGAAAACTGTGGTCACCTGAACTAATTGTATCGCCGAATTAGTAATAGATGGTGCAACGAATACGATTTTCAACTTTCTTTTATATAGATAGGATTAATTAATTGTTTAATTTGTTATACAAATAGTGATAATTAGTTAACATACAATTTATCAGTACACGTTGGATTAACAAGTCAATAACCGATAATTACATCACGTGGCGTCTTCTGTTTTCCTGCTGTACTCTGTACACTCATTACAATGCATCTTACGTCAATGGTTCTAACTTTGACGCTACTATTAATTAGCATTGTATATATATAAATAAGAAAATAGTAATCTGTCGGTTGGTTTTCCTCATTACTGTGTAGTGCTATTGTTCGCACTGATTTATTCAGAAGCTGGACAATTTAACTTTAAACTACTAAACATAAATACGAGTGTTTGTGTGGATGTATGTTACTCAATCACATAAAAACTACTAAATAGATCTGAATGAAATTTGAATCTGGGATAGCATTATTGCTTTTAGGGAGCTGTTTAGCTGTTACCTTCTTTCTGGATCCCCTCGAAATGTTTTAATAGCATGATATAACGCCATGTTATGATCATAAAAGTTCGCCGGCAATCACCGAATAATTAATTTTTTGTCCCGTGTATAGGTTCCAGTGGAATGCGGGGAAGGAAACAAGATTCCTGGCAGAACTCTCGTGCTTGCAAAGTTTGGTTTCGGTTATTTAATTATTTATATGCTTTTGTTGTGCCCAACAGGGCCTCATGTTGGAACTTAAAACATTTGTCACAACTGTACAACACATGGATGCAAATAAAGACTTTGCATAGCTTTCACTTGAGAATCCAACATTTTGAGAATCAACATTTCGAGAATTCAACATTTTAAGAATTTAACATTATGAGAGTTCAACATTATGTGCCGGAAGGTAAGCTACTTAGCTAAAAACGAGCTCATGTCGTATGCTCGATAATACTCTACCTGTGTCCCGCGTAAAATGGGGTGAATAGGGATCGAAGGGTGGATAGGGATAACTATGGTCAGCTAAATTCTGTAGTTATTTTCTTTCAAGCGAAACTTTGAACTAGTTCATTGTAATCACAGAATCATCAAAAATCTGGTAATGTGCTTAGTTAAAATTTTGTAAAAGAAATTATTTAAAATATTCAATTGACCATTTTATCTCTATCCACCCTTCGATCCCTATTCACTCCATTTTACAGTACTTTTCAACCAAAATCAATTCAGCCGTGTTTATGTGATTGGGTGACATACAAACTCACTTTAGCACTTTTTAATAGAGGTTCCTTACCTGTACAAATTCGCCACATATCGGCGCGAATCCCGCATCCAGGCCAGGCTCTTCTAACTGGGGGCGCACACGTGGGTAGAGGTCTGCGGCTCGCACGCGGTGTGGCGGCGGCTCCGGTTGAGGCGGCGCACGCTCCCGGTACCGCTCACGGTCGCTCATTTCGCTCGTAGAGGGTACTACCACCTAGGGGCAACGGAAAAAACTAGTTAATGATCTGAAGAAAAGTTTTAATTGAGAGATGCTGAGACGAGGTCTCGAGTTCGATCCCAGGTTTACCATGGCACACACCAATGACTTTCGATGCTTTTCGAAGTTATGTGTGTATTTATCGCAGGTTTATAAGTGCCCGGTTAATGGCAATAGGCTCGCCACCTATTACATTGGGACCTAAACCTAAACTGGCGAAATGTGGGTGCTAGCACTTCTGCCTACCCCTTCGGGGATAAAGGCGTGAGTTTATGTTATGTTATGTTATCAATCAATAGTAGTTCCATTTTTTTGATGAGACAAATTACTACTACTGTCCAAGGGAAGTGTTATTTTCAATGTCTTTTTAGCGATTTGATTATTTCCTATAGTTTCATTAATTTTCATTGAGAAAAATTTGTGGCCAAAATTATGGTTTGTTCCCAACGGACCACTCAATCCATTCACCAAGGTGGTCAGTTAGGAATTTCGATCCTATCAAACCACCATCAGTTAGAAAAATTTGGTAGTAACCAACCACTTTGTTTTCCTGGGTGGTCGGTTAGGCATGCCACTACACAGTGTATAAAACAAAGTCGTTTGTCGCAAATTATTTATAAAATTGTATTTTCTGAATAAAAAAAACCTATGAGAATTTCGTAATCTTGCAGGCGGAACTTAAGACTATTAATTTTTTTTAATGGCAGTAGCAACATTTTACTGTTCCAAATGAGATTATTGTTTGAAATAAGGTCACATTTCATAACAAAGCACAAAAGAATAATATTACATTTACTCTCCTTCTGCATAATACCTCTAGTATGCCAGATATTGCGAGACAAGAAATATCCGATATCACATACATAATCACAATTACTTCTAAAATATCTTCTGAAATATACAGTAACAAAGCTGTTTATATGAAGGCGGATTAAAACTCCACAACTATGTATTTTTAAAGAACAGACACTTATGTTAAATAATACGTTCAATTTGTACTGAGATATTGCTTCACTGGTCTTATAATTTGATATCCGTGCTAGTACATATAGGATTGTATAAGGATGGATAGTACCTTGTTCCTTGTACTGACGTAAACAAGACAAATACATGCTTTCTCTTTCTGATATATTTGTTTATTGATACATTATTGTATTTGTTAAGGAATGAGGAGTGATAACAGAAAATTTGATACAAGCTGTTCATAGTAAGTACTTAGACAATATTTTTGATCCAAAATATACCTATATAGTTAACATGGCATGCATTATGAAAAAACAAAAAGAAAATAATATATAAGAAAACGTGGCGGATATTTTAACATTGATTAACTATGCTCGATTCTCTTGAAGAACTCTGCCTCTTAAATAAGGGAAAACAGGGGATTCCCCTAGTTTAAGAGGCAGAGTTCTTCTTAAGAGACAGTTTCCGTCTAAGCATCTATGTTAGGAACTATTACAGGTGTAGTCCGATTCTTATTACATTGTACTGATACATTAATTTTGTTACTATGAATGTGTGTATAATCTTTTGTTTGCTTGGTACTCCTTCCGTTTGTCGTTTGACTGAGGAATGAAGAAGTTCTTTTTTAGGAAGTGTTTATTTCCTTCAAGGTTTTTTTTTCATGGTCTGTAGAATTTGTAGTATGTTACAAGTAGATGGTGACAAATTCATTTTATCATGTCCATGCCCACTGTGCTCCAAAACTTCTTAGACAATTTGAAACTAAAATTGTATGAAGTGATGCCACTACACAACTACTAGTCATAGAAGTTACTGAATAATACATCTACTTATGAATCTAATTAAATTTAGGCTACTACTTGCATGAAATGAGCTTGTAAAGAAACATGACATCGATCTAGTTAATTTTTTTACTGTTTACTTACTTAGGCTGTCAAAGGATTATAGATCTAAAGGTGCTCAGAAATTTTGGAGCCCACTATAAATAAAAAATAATGTAGTATAGTTAAATTTCCTGTATTTTAAAAATCATATTTCTAATACAGAAACTTAGTCGTCAGTAAAAACAGAAGATTCTTTTTAATCAGGGTAGGTTATCAATCATTCGAATAAGTACAGTTTGTGAAAAACTGTAGCAACAAAATATCGTTTAAATCACAGGAAATGTCAGATTTCGTAGGTTACTGACAAAGGAATTTTTATGATAATAAATAAATAATAACGAAACATTACGTAACAGCTGACCACAATTGTTAAAAATAATTGTACGGAAGTTAGTAAATAATTAAATTGCTGTGTACGTCTAAAATACATAACTGATTGAAAACGTGAAACAAATATGTAAAACGTGTAGTGTCTACGTTTATCGTAAACGAGAATAACGAAAACAGTTAGTAGTACACGCATCGTAAATTATATCTCCGAACTTATGATTCACTGGTAGCGCTTGCTTGGAATGTGGTTATCTCTAGAATGCGTTTGTATACAAGTCATTAGCTGAGGAGGTAAAACCCATTCTCAAATTTTTCATGTCATCTATACTAATATTATAAAGAAGTAAAGTTTGTGTGTTTATATATTTGTTAAATTGTAAGGGGTAATTATGTCTATAAAAAACCGAAAACAAAAAGGCTACGTGTTAGTCCGTTTCGCAAAGTGAATCGGAGAAAAAACGGTCGAATGAAAGCGTTTCTTACGAACGCTGCCTTAACTATGAAAAGATGTGGAGCTTGAAAATGCCTACATTATGCCCAACGAAGTGGGCACGGGTCAGCTAGTGTTATATAAAGTAAGATAAACATGTATTACTGTGATTCTGTGGAATATCATACTTGTCACTTCATTCACAATACTAATAATGTACTGTAGTAGGTCTCGGAACACTTATTAAGGATATCCTATTTACCTATAACTTGTAAGAGAATTCAAGATCTCGTCTGTAATGTGTCCTCAATAAGTGTGTTATTCACGTTTTTAAAGCTTATAAATACATATGAGTCGTTCCTCTGCCGCACCATTAAGTCTTGGAATTCCTTACCAGCGCACGTGTTTCCTTCTTCAAGTCCCGGGGCGTGAAAAAGCATCTGATAAGGCCTTCAAGATGAGTGCCACCATTGTAATCATGTACGTGTTTGTAATGGTGACCCTCTTTTCTGAGACTTTGCTTTCAGCTTACCATCAGGCGAGATGAAATCAAATTGACGTGCAATAAATAAAAAAAGTTAAATGCCAATATCTTAAGGAAAACGAACTAAACTGAGTGATTCTGAAAGTTTAATAACTTCACGAAAACGTATTTTCGTTTTGACAGTTTAATCTGCATACCAAATATTTTCTATCTATTTCGTTTAATCGAATTGAAATCCCGCGTACTAACTACAACATAGTATTTATTTACTATTCATCAAACGCTCAAATATTTCAGTATTACGGACATGTAACCAACATGCCCTAATTACATCGATTAATTAAATATACGTGTTCGGCATTTTAATATATAAGAAACTTCGTTTACATAGCACAATCAAAAACGTAATTCTCATACGGCTCACGCTTTATATAGCTGTGCCCCACGGTTGCACCCGCCATTTTTGGTTCCATGTTCCACCAGGTCGCTTTCTCAACCCTATCTTACCTTTTTTTAGTGCTCAGCTCCTAAGGGGTTGTAGAGTAATGTTATACAGACTAAAACCATCTCCAACGAATGGGCCCCGATTATACAAAATATTCACTATTGTCAAAGCACCGAGAGTGTGAAAATGCTTCAGCAGTTAGTCTTAAATGAAATAACACCGTGTAGACCGAATGAAATTAGAAATTTAGAACTTTAAGACTATGCAGTAAAAGCCGAAAATTTTATGTCAGTTTTTATAATCTCAGCAGTCTGGCAATGTATAACAATTAGTAGAATCTGAGTCCTGGAATATCAAATGCCGGTGTTGCAAACGTCCATAGGCCCCGGTAACCACTTTCCATCAGGTCAGCCGCGGGCCTGTCTGCCACTTCAGTGGTATAAAGGTCTTCAAATCGTACATATAGTTTCAGAGATTAGAACATGTCAAAGAACAAACAACTCTTTAGCTTTATTCTAGTATAGATTGTTGATACTGGATACTAGAGAACTCGTTAGAAAGCGACCTTGGTTACTTAAGATCTACCAAGCGCTGCTTCATAATGTACAGTTGGCTCCAAAAGTACCTGGACGCCTTAAGATATATACTTCTTTAACAGCCTAAGTGTAATTTAACCAAAGTAACATAGATAGCATTAATAAAATGAAAAACTATCGATATTTAGTTCCTTTACAAGAAAACTAGCTGTTCCCCGCAGCTCCGCCCGTGTGGATATCGATTATCATATCAATTTGTACGACTCTACTCGATTCTCTACTTGCCTCTCTGTACTACTTTTCCTTGCTGTCGATATTAGCGCCAATGTATAGATAGAAATTTACCGGATCGATTAAGATTTATGATTATTACTCCGCTCCCTTGGATGGTAGCGTGATTAATGTGATGTTATATAGCCCATGTTACTCCTAGATATGGTAGCTTTTTAAAGGTGAAAGAATTATTGAAATTGGTCCAGTAGTTTCGGAGCCTATTCGTTACAAACAAACAAACAAACAAACAAACAAATCTTTCCTCTTTATAATATTAGTATAGATAAATAAACAAAAACTTAGACTACTATTTGCAGGAAAGTAGTAGTCTAAACTTAATTACATGAATGAGCAAATCTATCATCCAGTAGCTTCTAAGACTAGTAGTTGTGTAGTGGCATCACTATACTTTTTTTTTTCAAATTGTACAGGAACTTTTGTAGCCCACTGTATTTTACTTCATGAACTTGTAGTATGAACAGGATAATAGTTAAGATTATGATAGAGTTTATACACAAGTTTTCCTCATCGCAAATTTTATTTGAAGGATTTTATTGGACCTTGAACAGATTGTAAACTTTACAAGGTTCTAAGTAATTTATATCTGCTGCTTTTATGAAACCCTATCAAAGATATTATATTTTGATTTAAACATTTTTTTACACATAATTATGACAAATCGGGGCTCAATTGTCAAGTACAAGTAATGTGTTTGTACAAAAACACCGACGATGTTTCGGACGTGACGTTACATCCATAGTTTACTGTAGTAGAATTGTACGTAACATGAGAATTTCAACCGGAAGGGAGATTTTAAGATTTCATTACCGTGGAATCTATCAGTAAATGTATATCACAATAAAAAGTGCGTTCGAAACCCACGGATATAGTGAGTGTTGTGTATCGGACAAATGAGGGTCACTCTAGTGAGTGATTTAATAATGAAGACCAAGTGCGGGTATTTAGAAATATCCACGAGACACGAAGATGTTGATGTTTCGCCTTTTTAGTAGTCACAAGACATGACGTCACTTCCGAAGCGTTCTTAATATAACAAACACCTTGTCATATTTTTTTTATTATTTATGGTAACTTTTCTTTCTCTCTCTATTTGCTAGTAGACATAGTTTATATTGTATACTGACTCACAATGTCGACTCTCATACACACTCGTAACACCGGAACAAATTAGATTACTGGCTTCTTGAGTTATAGAGGGGCATTCCATTCAGTTTCAATTGGTGCATTCGTTTATGCTTCTATAGAGCCACAGCTGCGATTATTTTAAGGCAATAATTTAGGACACTTAAATTTTAGAAAACTAAGTACATAACATGACATTACTACATAGCTTTAGTTTTAAAAAAAGGGGGTGTAGTCACTTGCAATCACGGGGACCAGAAGCGCCTTTACAGTTTTTGTCGATATTCTAGCTCTGTTTTATAAACAAATAGGATAATATAGGATAATAGGAAAACAATAAGGTGACATTAGTACTTTTCAAGTTTTCGTGACGACTTTCAAGTATTTATGGAACCTGAAGGCCGTGTATTCTTTATTCACGACCTTTGAGTTTGAGAAAGTAAACATTTAAAAAGATTTGCTCAACGCACTCAGTTCGCATTGGCTCATGCCTCTGTGTACTAGGAAAGCATGAGATATAAGAAACTTACAATTCAATTTATTAACTCCAATGTGAGCAGTTATAAGATTGGTTTTGCATTGATTTTATATAAATAGCAAATATTTTATAGCTGGTTTAATTAGCTGTGAGCGTTTTATTTTTCGCTAATTATTGCTCTCAATACTTGTTAGACCTGTCTGATATGTACGTAATGTTGATAAAACTAGAAACAAATATGCATAAACATACATAGACAAGTTTAGTATGTTTAAAAACTTAGCAAAGCCGAAGGACCGCCTTTTATAAATGACCGTTTCTGTATAATATTGCGATCGTAGATTTTTATTATGTGGACATTATAATACAAAGTTTCTCTATTACAGCAGAAATTCCCAGTCCCATGTATGCACTTAATACGTTGGTACGGTTACTTACAGTGGTAATGTGATAAAAAACGACTATTAAAACGTCGTGTACGAAACTGGTTTGTTTCACAACTAATTGTCCGGTTGGTGTCTATGACGTGACATTTCCTTACACCCATGACAGCCTGGTGTTGAAATGTGAATTGCGTAAAAAAACACAGCTGTTTATGGAGATTGAAAGTAGGAAACCATAGGAGAGAAGAAGTAACTTTTTTATATTAGCAAACCTGGTGACTAATGTTGCTTTTAAACCATAGATATTAATATTACTAGCATAAATAGACCCGCAGATACCTTCTTAAACGAATTTAAAATGTCAATGGCAGTGATTTGTGACTTTTAGTGTAGAAACGTTGACGTCACTGCAATATCTATTTCTGTCAAAGTTGATAATAGTTTATAATAAAACATTTCACGGTTCGTATATTGTCATTTTATCACGCCTAGGTTTTGTGTAAAGATACGCATGTCACTCACACGCTTTTTTCCTCTAAAGATAACTTTATGCTTTAAACAGGCTTTTTATGGTCTAATAAAACATAATTACAAAAAAGCGCTGCCCATAAAGTAGAACCAACTTTTTCTTGAAAACATAATTGCTATGCATTCCATGCTCATGATGTATGTGTGTTAAGTTATAACATTACTTATGCGGACTGCTAGCATGGATCATCCTGTGCGATTACTTAATATAGCTCGCGGGCTATCATTACAACATCAAGGCCGTCATTGGTTTCTCTTCGTAAATCACTTATAATACGTCAAGATAATATGTAGATGTTATGAAGTTATGCTGCTCTGGTACTTCAGTGAGGAGCTCTTATAAGTTATAAGTACTTTAAAATTACCTTGAATAAAAAATATAGTGTTTTACTTCTTAGTCATAGAATGATGCCTTAATTAGTTATATCGGTAATAAAGAATTCATTGATTGTGGGCGTCACACCCACATCTCATTTGGCGCATTCACCCTGTACAAGTTCAACGAACATCAAAACTTTTGCGCAGTAAATAGACTCCAAAAAACGAAAAGTAATTTAAACTAAACTATCTGCGCTATTGTATTCTACACTACAATGATAATAAGAAAGAAAATAGCGTGTATTTTACGTGATGAGATAATCAGGTGTTTTGTCGACAAAGCTTTTATAAAATAAATTGAAACCGGAGCTGTATATTTTTTTCAACAAAACGTACTGTCAGACTTATTCATTGTGAGCGCATTATTCTGTCACTGAATCACAAAACGGGGTATTAAAAGGAGAGTAATTTGAGAAATAGTGCTGATTATAAACAATGTTTACTATGTACTAGTATACACAAATGAAGGCTTGTTTAAAATGGAAACACAGCAGCACTAAAACGTACTTGGGAATCATTAAAAGAGTCATCAAAGCTGTGCGGGTGGGCGCCTAGTACATCGACTCGTTCGTCTCAATAATCCTACCAACTAGAAAATCCTCACAATGCACAATCATCGATTGAGCGAGGATACCATCTATTCGGTTTGGTTAATAGTTGATTTTGAGGCGTGGGTCGTTCACCTCATGTGTCGATGGATGGTAAAAATTTAAAAAAGTTTACTGGCTTTATGAAGCGCCAGCGTTCTTGATTATACATGCTAACTGGCTTTAGCAGTAGGTATAACAAAAACTTGATTCGGAATTAATTTTACGCAGGATTCGTTGAATAGAGTATTGAACTCTACAATAAGAAACTACGCAATACCTAATAATAACAAGAAGAAAACAGGTAAGTTTTTCCATTATAGGTACATGGAAAAATTTACCTGTTACAATATTAGTTGAAATATTATATACATTTGAGGATTGCTGGGTAGTAAGTACTTTGATGACTAGCACAATAATTGTGCCACAGGACGAATTTATCACGGTGGGTAATTGTAAATAGAACTATTAAACCATCATGTTTTTGAAGCTCAATAGCTGGTACATAGAAATGTACACTTTTGTAACATAAGCAGTTGCCATTTTTGGCACATCAGCCATCTTTATTCTCGATACTTTGCACTTTTTTCGTACTGTAATAACAGTTAGGTTTGGAAATGTGTTAAATATCTTCACCACTCATCTCATCGCCGCTTGGCATCTTGGATTTTCATTCAATATACAATTCAATTCAATTCAATACAATACAATTTAGAGAGAAATGAGATAACATCAACAGCATCTGCCTGTCCTTGGTAAATAAAATGTAGATTAATACGTGTTTGACCATTATGTGGTCTACGATGGAACATTTAATGAGTATTTGAATAATTTAGTATGCTAACTATTGTAATAGATTTAAATTGGAAAAAGTTCAGACTTTTTCAATCCAATCAAAATTGATCTGTCTGCAAGCCCGAAGGAATAATTCATTTCAGACTTGAAGATTTTTGATAGTTGGCTTAAATGGTGACTGGTAGTGAGGTGACATTAAAGATGGGTGTGACTCATGTGATATGGTAAAATTTATTACCACTGATCCATTTCATAACAACGAAAATGTTATTGTAGCTGTATCAACAGTGAATAACCTTATGCCAAGAGCCTATTTATTTAATAATACAGTCACTACAGAACGAATTAAATTAGTAAAGTATTTCGGTTACCTATATATGTATTAAAGTTTAAAATTGTAAAATAATGTATTAAACAATTAATTTAAGTGTGCTGTGATAAATGAACAAAGATGCGGCATATTTTGCTAGCAGCAATGCTAAGGGAGAGTGGAAAAAAAGTAGATCTTGAACTATATACTCTAAAGTAGGAGCTCAGATGGTAACCAGGATTAATGATGAAGAATATGCATCAGTATTAACTCTCGGTTACAAACCGGCGGAAGAAAAAGTACGTAGTGGATCATGAAACATGCGCTCTAAATTAGAAGCTTTGGGGGTAACCCGGATTGATGATGAAGAATATGTATCAGTATTAAGTCTTGGTAACAAAGAAAAGTTATTTAAAATACGAAGAGAGAAAAACGTTTAATGGTACGGTGGATTTTTATAAGAACTTCTAAAAGATAATACAATGAAGATCAAGTTAAGAAAGATTGTAAAATTCATTATTATAAGAATAAAGTTTTATGTTGAAATACTCAGCTCATTTTTTATTCACATGTTCGAAATTACTGGCACAAAGTACTAGGAGAACACGACCTACAAAGAAGCTAACATCATCCTTTAAACAATTAAACCCGCCATTATACGATGTAAATTGAAACGCTAGCAAAACGTGGCTGCTATGAGGCAACGGCATACTACGGAAGGGGCAAACCCAAGCTTGCATAACAGATACCATGACTAATGCAACTGTACTGTGTGTAGGAGATAGAAATAAGGTCGTCGGAGGTCAACATATGGACACCATTACACAGAGAGTGTTCTGTGTTACAGATTTATAAAATTACGAAGTCCCTAATGTGGTTCTTTACGGCTAACCATTTGTATTGCGTGACTTGCAAGTTCCTCTTATTGCGTTGAATCACAAGTTATTTTCGCGGTTGAAAGTACTAAAGAGCCAAATGAGATTAAGGTTACTCGTACTACTACAATTTTGTACAAAACGCCATACGATGAGACATCGTAACAAAGCGAGCAAAGTAGTAGTGGGCGAGACAAAGGCTTGCAACTGAGGTACTTAAAGAATGGACGAATAAAAAGACAAGTATAGCCATTGTATAGGATACTGCACTTGACGTAATTCCTTCTCAGAATTACTACTATGAAACTGTATGTACACTACTAACGCTCAGTCAAAATAGCCTTTGTTGTAGTTAGTGAATGAACGCAAGAGACACTATTCGTACAATCAATCATTCATGTCATTCAATAGAGACCATGTATTAGGTTGAAAGGCCGGGCCCATTCAAGGTTTGGCGCTACCAATATACACTAAGTATATTATGAGTCCCTGGTATCAACAAATCAAATGCCAATACAATTTCTATTAGTAAATGCGCTGGAGATTGTAGATTTGTCCTTAGCTGGTACTAGAACGGATTGAGGGCTTTTGTATGTCACTCTTTATCAACATAATGGAAAAAACTTCCGGCACGGCATTGTGGTAGAATAACCTGTCTGATCACATGTGATCCTAGTTGAATGCACGCGATGACGGCGACGTCACAAATTGAATGGGTGCTTCGGATGACCGTCTCATAATATTTAATATGAATTATGATCACTTGAAAACTGTTATAGGTTTTAAATATAAGCATTTCGGTTTTTTCCTTCATATACAGTCTGATTTACTCACGCATGAAAATAAACGGGACTCCCTAAATAAGGAAGTAAAAATAAAAACATCAAACTACAGCCATCTGTTCCACAATGACAGCGAAACATGAACATATTTCCGTAATGACTCACGAGACAGGCTCATTACTGCATCAGACATTGGACTCGTGTTGTTGGTTGTACTATGATCACCGTAAATATAAGCACATCTACAGTGCTACATACACGCAACTTAACAAGTTTTCATTGAATATAGACGTTATCTTTTATATATGATGGTAAGCTATTACCGTGGTATAGGTATGACACTTTGGAACACCAAAGTTACAACACGCGTCTTATTGCCTACAAAGGGGAAGGAATGGTGAAAAGGAAAAAAAAAACTTATTACTAATATGGCAAACGATGTCTATGCCACGCCGAAACGCCGACAATTCTGACAAACTCAAACGTACCACCAAACGTTTTGATGGTTCTTTTGATGTCAAAACAAAGGAAAACTAATAGACTGTATTGGCCTGGTTGTGAATCTTGTTGGAGGTTAGCTTGATGTGGTAAATAATTCTAGCCTAATATCTCAAATCTCTTCGACATTGGTCGAAGAGATTTGAGATATTAGGCGTAGCAGAAAACCCGGTCACGTGACCAAAAGGTACTCTAAAGTGCTATACGGGTGCTGTCAACGAAACAACGATTTTGTTTGTTTCTAGAACTAGTTTCGTAGAACTCTTCAAGTCTTGATTTATCTCAAGGTAAAGGAATTCCATGTGCCAGTTAGGTACCTACATTTTCTTTAGATATTTAGCTACCTACTACGAAGTCTAAATTTTGAAAATATGTGGCAGGTACGCAGTTTTGACACCATTATTAACTGTCAACGAAGGAAATATCGGATGACAGCTATAAAGCATCATAATTACGGTCATTATATTGCTGCTATACCTGGTATATCTTTCCTTATAGTGCATCATATTTTTTCAATATAATTAAGTCAGTGATATCGTATTAAATCATAATCTAATCAGATAATAAATAATGAATGTTCGTGTCCATAGTTTATCTTCTTACATTAATCGGACTTACAGCACTGATTAGAACATAATTTGATTGATTTCAGGATTGCAATTTATTTGTTGTTACGAAGTCTGCTTTTAATATCAAAGTGACATATTTTATGTTATGTTCACCAAGGTATCAGAAGCAGCTAGGAGGTATTTACAAACCTGTGAGTATTCTGGTGAAGGCGGTCTCGCTGGGTACTTGGAGGCCATGCGCGCGCCAGCGCCACAGCCTTGCGCGGCCGCTGGCTCATCCTCCGGGTAATATAGATGCACGAAATCTTCCGTGTCCAAAAACGTATTGATCAGCATAATCCACACAATATAAACACTAACTAATAAATAATTTGCAGTCTAAAAATCAGACTTTATGAGCACTATGCACTAGTTTAATTTTAAATCACTGTTGTAGGAAGCACGCCATCGATACGCATGAGATTTATAACGTTCCATTTTTTGGGGTCCTCATTAAGAAGATAATATATTAAATAATAAATAAGTTAGTATATTCACTACACTTGTATAAAATCACATTTGCACCATTCACACGTACAGTTATCTAATAAAAATAATAACAATTAAATCATTAGTTTAATTGGTTACCGAAACGAATAATGTATTTCTTTTTAATATGGTTGAAAGAATCTATTATTTAGTGTTATATTTTCGAAAGTGTACACATAACCTTTAAATTACGGGTATTTTTTGTCATATTCATGGGGATAAACGAGATCTTTTCAATAAAAACACAGTTACTAAAACGTAATTTACCTAATGAATTGTAGCGCTACCAGTCCTATTAGTTCGGATGTTTATTAGGCATAAACGTCCGAACTAGAAGCGAAATAAAAAACCGAACAATGTGAAAATAAAAACCGTATACGTCTACTATCGCTTTTGACACGACTATTGTGGCTGTTATCACTCAAACGAGGTTTTAGTTATCATTTATCAGTGACGAATACAGCTGTTTAAAGGCCACCCACATACGAATTGAACACTAGGAGCGAGATAACTTTAAAAGTTAGAAAAATATAGTATCATGTACACATACATGTATGTCAATGTATCCGTATATCTTTGGCTGATTGTTTGTAAGTACGTACTCTTGAGACAATTTTTAAAATAGCTACAATGACCGGTGTAAGATACAATAATAATATATCATTATTGCTGTAATTTAATATAACAATATTGCAACGTGTTATTACAGCTTAAATTGTAGTAATTGTGGATAATATTGTGCTTACTTGTGCTGATATAATTTTTTTCATGTAAGCGACATAACAATTTTAGTTTGGAGGGTTTTGGATCTGCAATTTTTGTTTAATATACGAATACTATCGTAGAGAATACGATGGCGCATATTGGGAGGCACATATCCCGTACATTGTAGGTAGTTGTAGATTGAGAAGATGAATGAATAAAGATTGACGTCATAGATTCATGAAAAGTAAATGTCAAACAGATCGACATTTTGCGGGTATTCTGATTTAAAAAAAATACAGTACCCGCAACCGGCTAGCATGAATAATTATGAAAGTAGACGTGAAAGGTACCAGGATCGTAGCAATTGGAAATATAAGGTCTCTTTGCCGCGTCATTTGAAAAGAGGCATGACTCGAATGTATAGTAAAGTTAAATGAAACTATCAAAGCTTATTTGAATAATTGGACTTAGGACTGTGTTGTTAAATGTTTTATTAATGTGTATTTGTTCCGTTGTTTATTGACAAGGGGAAGTTTCGAGGTTTACAGGAAATCCTTGTCAGTTAACACGTAAACAGTATTTTTTAGTTAATTAAAAATAATGTTTTTGATTATATTTTCCCACAAATCAAAGCTGTTTAATTAAAGGTCATGTGTACACTCACGATGATATAGATAATGGCGCGCCATTCATAATAATATGGTGTGTCATCTGTCAGTTAGGTACAGCGTGTTGTAATAATTACAGCGAGAGGATATTCATATTTCGATATTTAAGTTGTTTTTGATGAAAAACAAACCAAGCATAGAATAATTAAATAATTAGGTTTAAGTCATTAATCATTTTTATAGGATGATTTAACCTAGTCTTCCAAGTAGTTTAATTCAACCAAAATACGATAATGGGACGATAATTCGTTCTGGGTTACCTAAAATATCGTAAGTAACACCAGAGAAAAAGATATTTTTTACTAGCGTCTAGATTTTATAAAATACATTTACTCGTAAGAGTCGAGAACATCAAGAGACAATAAGTAAGCCTGAAGATCAGTAGGCTGTAACAGATCGAAGATACTAATGTCAGACTGACAGGTATTAACCGATTATTGACAGTATTTAGTCTCTTTTATAGCCGTTTACATGTTGATATGGATGATATTATGTATGAACAATGATTTGACGTCATCAGCACGCTCCAAACAGACACCTATTATTCCGTTATCTGAAACCAAAACACTTGCTTTTCTTATTGTTACAAGTATCTTTGTTTATTGTCATTCGACAGCATTTGTTATCATTGTCAAATAATGAATGCGTTATTTACACAATTCAAAGTCGATAAGGGTCATTGAACTCGACGGATATGGGTTCATTTAAGATACAAGAAATGGTCGAGTTGTCCCAAATACAAATCTAAATTTGATGTCACCAGTAAACGTAACCTTTTTAGTTCTGTTGCTATCCCACACTTGGCACAATAGATTCAGTATTAAAAGTGATTTTTATCATGTGTTATACATACATACTAAAGGATATAGAATGCACAATGCATATAGCAAGAAATCTCTGAATATGGACTAAACAGGCCTGCCCGCAAAATACCATTTTTCAAAACACCCTGTATAATCAACATATCGTAAAAAATGAAATTTAATGCATTTATAAATTATGTGGATATTCCATTTAAATTTCTATGTACCAAATAACGCAATGTAGGTATATCAAGATATATTGTTATAATTTATACGGAAAACTTTAAACAAAATAGTAATTATTTAAAGTAAACCCGTTTTCGAATGATTTAAGTACTAGGATCCGTGAAAGAAACAAGAGGTGCTATTGGAATCTTGAAAATGTTCAACGGATGTTTGCTCCAATTTCAACACAGTGCAATGTCGCGCGTCGGAAAGAATGCGGCCAACGGCGGCGCTTAACCGACACTGCACACAGCTTGATTTTTTTTATAATCAGCCTGTCAATAGACTACATCACGCTGGATGGTAAGAAGCTAGGGTGAAGTTCAGATAATCTGTCCAAATTATGTACCCTATGCGAAATTGTAATTATCTTTTAAACCGTCTATACTAGTAAATGATGTTAATAGTAAATTAAACTCTAATGTTATGCAAGTAGAAGAATTCAGTGAATATAATTAAACTAAAGTACAAGTAACAAGTACTTTTGGAATAGTTAAAAAAAACAATTACAATCAACTGATAGTTTTAACTATTGTAATTTGTTATTTGTTTTATCCATTGTAATTTGTGAGTACCTTTAACAAATTACAACATCAAATTGCGTGAATAATTTCAAGAAAAAGTATGCTTGCACTGACAATAATTACAAAACATTTAAGTGAGGTCAACAAAAACGTTTACTTATCGACAATTTCCTTAGTTTGTAATTAAACAATACTTACACTACGTTTATAAAAACAAGTGGATCATTTTTCGTAATCGAAACGTAACTTAGCTATATTGAAAAAGGAAGGGCTCACACTTCTATAGAAATAAGTAGGTAATGAAAATACGAACTATGTAGGCAAGTACTCGCTGTTGTGGAACATCAAACATAATCAATTTCAATGATTTCAGAACATTAGTAGATGAAACTACATCGGAATACACCGAAAACTGTTTCGGGGCAACGTTAAAGATGGAATTGACAAACAGATGAGAAAAGGGTAAGCATTTGGAATGTTAGTTTGCGCATTTAATATAGATGTATAAAACGCTTTGTAATAAAATAGAAAGAGGCAAGCAAACCAGTCACATATCACATTCCTGAACCGCAAACTAGCGTAGTCGTCGCCGCTCGCCAGCATTCTCATATTACAAACGTATACATAAGCACACCAATTGAAATTTTCACACGAAATACAGTCTTAGGTCTTAGAAAACACGTTATGTTATGTTAGAAATGTGCTTTCGTCGTTGCAAAATTAAGTTGGTTGAGGTTTGTCTTACGGTTGGAAGTAAAACGACCCGCATGTTCATATTGCATGCAGTTTAGTACCAAGCCGCAAAGTAAACTTGCATAATGCAACTCTATGAAGAAAAACCATTCAAGCAGGAAAACGTAGAGATATTCGTTAGTTTCTAGCTAGGCAGACTTATAAGGAAAATTCCAAAATAAACAAAGGTCTTATAAATATACACTGTCTATACTAGTCAAACAACACTCGACTGTCAGGGTTACAAATAATCAGCCCATTTGATCAAAAATATTAGTAATAAATTACTAGTATGATTTAAAAGTAGAGGATGGACGACAGAAGATTGATAAAGAGACGAGAGTAAGTTTGGTAAAGGTCGAATCGGGTGTCCATCAGACCTAAGTCACTCTAAGAAATGACCAGGTCAAAAGTACCTGCAAGCGTCATATATGGAGTAGAAAAAGCATAAGATGAATGCTAGGATAGCAACAAGGAAAAAGATGTACCTGTTCCAATCGGAAAGAGGCGAACTGTTAATATTAAAACCCAGTACGGTTCAAAAACTAAACACAACGCATTTATCAATGAGAATAACGTATCGATCCGTATTGATGTGTCTCACGGCCTTCAAACGCGTTCACAGTTCACACTCTCCATTGACGGATGGTAAAATTGATTGGACCTATAATTTGTCACGGATACTGCCCCCAACATAATTCACAAACGGTGATAAATTAAATTATTAACGGCGTGCGTTTTAGTCGGTTCGAGTCCGACATAACCTCCATCAACGGCTCCAGTGTGATTGAAATCCGTAGGGATTGCGCGCATGAAAAAAATTGTCTGATTTGGATATGAATTCAGACGTTTTTAGAATTAGTTAATCGATAAAAATTAAAAATAATACAACCATTATTAATAAAGCAACAACGAGCTAAGAGGTTGATGGTATTTGAAACAACGATGCAATAAGGGCTGAATAATAATTTAGAAGCAAATCGTCAAATTTCAACAAATTTGTTATAATATGTTGAACTTATTTGAAGGTCTAATATGAAACACACTGTAGCTGAATCAAGTTAAGCAAGTGGAAAAAAAGTAAACATCCTTGATACTTGTTTACTAAGTAAAGTGTATCTTTTAAATGATAATAATTACGATTAAGCATTATTGAACAATTTATAATTATGACATTCATTACATTTATCTAAAATAGTATTAAAAGTAATACTTGCAATAACACTTACTCAGGTGATTATTAGTTATTACTCAATAACAATTTCATTGACCTATATGATTTACTATCATTTTATTGAATAGTTGATAAAAAAAAGTATTCTATGATTTAACAGAAACTTACTTAATCTAAGTAATAACTACCTACTCAAGTTTTGAAACTGTGTCATTTAATCTAATTATTGAAAACAGAAATTTCAGGCAATTAATTGTCTAATAACCATATTCGTGAATAACAAAATCACCTAGGCTCAGCATTATCATAAAGACAGACCTTTGCAAAATGTTAAATGATTTCTCTATTTTTTCAGCCGGGTGCGATCGTGTTTGTAAATCCATTTCGATTTTATTATCATTGACGGAAGTGTCCTCAGTCTCAAAGCCATTGTCGTTTCATCGTTGGCTTTCAAATAAGTATAATAGTATTATTTTGACATAATAAGCTATAAATAAACTGAAGGTAAAGCTGACATAACATCGAATAAATGCATTTCCTGTACATCCGACGATCAGATTATAAAACACATAGAACTTAGCTAAAGCAAATGCGCACAACAGTGTACATTATAGTTGTTTTGTTTACTCAATATTTACTGCAGAAAGTTGGTGACAATGGCAGTTAACTAAACCACCGTTATCAGGCTGCATAAATCTAGTCAATTCCACATTAATCTTCCAGGACAAAACACGGAGCAAACATATATTTATGAATATATAATACACCGCTCTCGAAGTGCTTACGGCTAGAAATCATATCAAGTTACAATACAAACGGACCGTAAAATAGTTATTTATGAATATTGACTTACGCTTTGAGATCATACCAAACAATAAAATCAATGCCAATTAAGCGTTTTCTTCTACTAATATATAATCCGAATGTGTACAAATAAACAAGCACGCAAAAAGATACAAATGTGGATTAGATAAAGAATCAAATATAATGCAATCTCAAGCACATTGATTAGAAAAATAAAAGATCAACGAAATGGACACGGTAAATATGATAATAGTTTTCAATGGGATATTAGAAAGTGAAATTATTCAGTGAATACATTTAATATAGAACGTACAGCGCAACTTTCGGAACTTGAGGCAAAATAAATTGAAATCTAGGAGCTTTTGTTGACTGAAGATTTATTCGAATTGGAAACTAACTAAATAAACATGTTTAGTAGCGAAATAGAGCAACATGGTTCGGAATTTAAATATTATCATTACAAGAGTAGCATAGCCATAAAATTTAATGGTTTTTTACATGAAGCTACTGCCACGGTTCCTCCATAAGTTATGAGTATAGGCGTTTTCGAAGTACTGTAGTTAGACTAGTTGTTGATCAGATCAGTCCGTATCGACTGCCATAGATGTTCATATGACTCGAACCCACGCCTCCAGCGTAGCAGGCAAAATGCAAGCAAAATTCTGATTCAGATTGTAAATATAAATGCTGATAATTATAATGCATTTAAGGGGCCCAATCCAACTCCACCATCGATAATAATAGATCAACCTCTGGCATGTCACTCTTTTTCTCCTCAAGGTTGGAATTGTAGTCAGACATAAGTGAAAAGTGGACCCTGGTCTCGAAGGAAATAATATAATAAAATGAAACCAGGATCATCGCAAAGTACAAAAAATGGTTGAAGAAAAATGGTACAAGGTTAAGGCGAGGTTGCAGTGAGACAAGTAGGTATTTTACGTCGCCTCAGTACCTCAGTCCCCGCAGCCGAATCGAGTGTATAGACGCTACGAGCGGGCAGCGCGGGCGGCGCGCAGGCGCGCGCAATCCCATAGTAAGTATAACCCGGTACGCGAAAACTTGAGACTCGCGTTTGTTACAAAAACTAAGTATAGCCGTATCGTAATCGTTTAGTATCGTAATCGTATAGACAAGTGTATATGGTTTATATATGTGTATATAGACAATACCTAAGACCTGAACATATAGGTCATAGGCCACCGTGACCCGATTCGCATCAGTAGGGCCGTGTGCTTGTCTGCCACATAAGTGATATAAAAAAAAATGTTGTTCTGGATAAAGGGAGGGTAGGATTGATTGTAAGAGTTCATCGGAATACTCACCATAGGCTTTGTGTGCCTTTTCCACTTATATGTGTATATACTGTGTAGCAACACTGTTTTAAATTATAAAAAAAACATACATGAAATTGCGTGCGGGAGATTGTAGTGCTATTTTAGAGTAGGTACTCGTCATAGAAACATGTCTGTGATGTCACCAAGCTAGGGTGTTACTACGCCACGGTACGTATATCGTAAAAGCAGTAAGTTAGATTCGGGCACATAATGTTATAGTTTTTCATTGTATAGGTAGAGAAAAAAAATCACTTAAATTTAACATACATATTTTTGTATTTTCATTTCATTGGACCATATGAACATACAGAAAAAATATAAGCGTCTTCAAAAAACAAAACCTATTGAAAAGTGAAACATAAATATACACATTCCCACTTCTTTGCGTCGCGCAGTCGGGTAAAAAAGACATTTATTATTTTGGACAGTTGGATTCTATTATTTTCTAATGATTTTTCTAAATCATTTTTTGACGCAATCAAAGAGCACTTGACTTCGACAACTTTGTCATTTCCAACAAGACCATCTGGAGTGGCTTCAATAAAAAGGTATTTGCGGTCAATAAAAAGTCCACACTGATCTATTTTTATGTTTTCATGTTGTTCCATTTGCTGTATGGCTTGTTTCTCGTTTTCGATGCCGTGAGCTACTGAAACCACTTGGTTTAGATTTTTTTATACAGGATTATTTTTTACTAATGGTGTTATATCTGTTTTTTTTCTTAGTTCGAGCCATTCATTTCAATCTCTTTGTAAAATCGTTGATCATTCAATACGATTCCTGTCTGCTGTAAGTTTCATCAGGTTTATGAGATAATTTTCTTGTGCAAGTTTTATAACATTCAAATATGTCACAGATTTTAGTAAAAGTACTTATAGTTACGTGGCAATTTGCAAACTAGAATTAGAAACGTCTTCGGGGTCTCTAACATAAACTATGTATAATTATACTCAGCTGCGGTAGCCTAGTGACTAAGGCAATCTATTCTTCTTCTTCTTTTCCTTAGCCTTCTTCCCATTATCTGGGGTCGGCTCTCCTTGTCTGCCTTCTCCATCTCTCTCTATCCTTCGCTGTTTCGGCGTGCATGTCGGATTCCTCCAGGTCCCCCTGCACTGTCGTCAACCAAGTGGCGGGAGGCCTTCCACGGCGTCGCTTCGTCGTCGGTAGGTTTAGGGCTACTCGTACCATATGGTCCTACGTACGGCGGAGCACATGTCCATACCATCGTAGGCGCCGTTCTTTGACCTTGTCTGTAATCGGGGCAATTTTATAGCTTCCTCTGATGTGGGCATTGCGTACTTTGTCCAGCAGTGTGACACCCGCTGACCAGCGTAACATGCGCATTTCTGTAGTGTGAAGCTTTGACATGGTGTTGTTTGGTAGATGCCCAACATTCTGTACCGTAGAGTATGGCAGGTCTTATGGCCGTTTTGTACAGTTTGCCTTTAAGCTTAAGGGGCATCTTCTTGTCACACATTACGCCTGTGAGTTGTCTCCACTTCATCCGTCCCGTTGCTGTTCTGTGGATTACATTTTGCCGTCGTTGCTGATTATTGATCCCAAATATTTGAAATGGTCAACTGTTGGTATAGGTGCTCCGTCTCCGTCAACGTCGAGAAAGGAGGCAATATGGCAATCTATTCAATAAAAAATAATAACTCAGACCAACTACTGACGTGAACACCCTTGTAATTTAGCTAAGAGTTATGGGCTAAGAAGATTAGAGCAGTGATCAATAAAAGCCTACCAAAAATTTTAGAGCCATAGATATAGACTAGTTATTGTACACCAAATTCAAATTTTTATATACCTACTGTACATTTTTTGTACAGTGGCACAAAAGAAAAAAAATTGACATAAATAAAAAATAAATTAAATTAAATTGACAGCAGCACAATTGTGCGAGCGAGAAAAAATGATAAGGTCCGCCATTTTAGAATTCTTCCTTTAATGAACCGAGTTATACCCATTTTTTCAGCGAAACCGATTGCACGTAATGACGTGCGGGGGGGGGGGGGGGGGGAAGCTCGCAGAAACAAACAGCACACGTCCTACCTTGAACACGCCTCGGCGGGTACTGACTCAACTGACTGACCGCTGCGAGCGCTCAAATGCAAAGATTTTGAGGATTTATAAGTTTTTGAAAAAAATAATAATTGCTTGATAAAATATAATTTTACCAGTCGCTAGATATTTTTATGCTCTTTATAATGATATTAATCTCGGCATTATTTGATGATGGCGTCTTAGTGTAAAACGTGTTTGAAATATCGATTTGGAGCGTTTTAGACCCATGTTTGACGCCAATTTCTATCGAGACAATTATCATGAATCGTGTTTCTGTTTTCACAGGACCCTAGAAGGTATAGTCTATTTTATGAATATGCTTTTTATTTAGCGCTATTTGCTATATTACTTGTTATCCAGACGTTTAAAAATTATAAAATCTACTGCAACCTGGCCTTAAAACGATAACATCAATGAAACATGATTCATTTACGGTTACGAAAACATTGTACCGGAATTTGTCCAACGCGAATTAACCTTATGAGTTAGATTACAACTGCAAGGTTTTCTAGGTGGTCTGTCAGAATGACCTTAGTGTTACACTTGTTGACGATCTTCGGAACTTAACAACTGAGCACACAAGAATTGAAATTGAAAAATTAAATAAAAACAAGACTGATTATGTTTTCTTTAGCAAACTTGAGAACAAGGAAATTAATTTTCAAGAGAAAATGCACTACAAATTTAAAAGAAAACCTAAACAATAAATTGAACGTTTACATTAATTTATATTAAGGTTTCGGACAACAAAGTTGCAGAGATAGGCATGAGTATATAAGTAACGAGGTTCGTGAAAGCCGACCAATGGCGTTCGAACACGCGGACGCGAGTGCGGGCGGCGGCGCTCGTACAAATAACAAGTCATGTGAGCCATTCCGCGTCCAAGCGCCGTCTCGACCATGACCTTCACCTGCACGTCAATCCGTTGCAAACGCAATTACTACATACACAACCATTAACAACAAAGGACTATAAACAAAGTAAAAACAAAACAAACATTGAACTGCCGTTTTCATCTCCAGACTTAAAACATGATGTGTGAATATAATTCAAAAAAATAAGAAGGAATGCAACATTCAAATATTAAAAACGGCAAATGATAGGAATACAAGGTCAATTAAAGAGCCGCGGTAGCCTAGTGGTATGGGCAATGGACTGCTGAGACGAGGTCTCGAGTTCGATCCCAGGTTTACCATGGCACACACCAATGACTTTTCGATGCTTTTCGAAGTTATGTGTGTATTTATCGCAGGTTTATAAGTGCCTCGGAGAGCACGTTAAGCCGTCGGTCCCGGTTGCCATACAAACATCTATGGCAGTCGTTACGGGTAGTTGGAGCCCTCAAAAGTCCAACCAGCCTAACTTGGAACTTCGATATCGCCATTGGTCATTAGACCATTGGTTGTGGAGGTCAGATGGCAGTCGCTTCACAGAAAATATCAAAGTTCAGCCGCATCACAGTTAGACTGGAAAGCCGACCCCAACTGAGTTGGGAAAAAGGTTCAGGGAATGATGACAAGGTCAATTAAAGTTCAGCTGGGACAGCGATTAAAATATAAACAAAACTAATTATATTCGTGATTCTTGGTGCTGCTAAATATGTATTTTACGTCTACCTAGGTAAAGAGATAAGTCTTCCGCATTAGAAGTAACTGCTTCCGTGATGCAACACGATTGTGTATAAGGTTCTCATAAAGTAACTGTGAAAGTTGACTCTGGTTCAGAAAATGTCATTAAACAGGATAACATAGGTGATATTAATTAAAGCGGACGTAGAATTGACATTCTCTGCTAGCGGCAAGGTCGTTTAGACATGACCGATCAAGGTCGAAATCACAAAACAAGACAGTACATCTATAAATAAAATAATGGTAACAAATAATACTTCACGTTACATATCATTTGTATCCTCGTTCTTTCTGGCACGTTACTGTTTGATATTCATACTTTCCTTGTTTATTTAGACAGAGTTCTTGAAAATAAATTGCTTTGGACGGGAAACGATCACGGACTAGAAAGCGATGTGTGGGACGTACACCAACAAGGCGAATTGATGACGTGGTCAAAGGAACCGTTGGATGGAGGCGGCGCAAGGCCATTTGTCGTGGAAGTCTTTTGTAAACGCCGTATTAAGTAATGGACGTTCCATTACTGAGATGATGTTGTTGAAACAAAACAATGACATGCAAAATTCATTCAAAATTATATCTGTTTGTTCTACGAACCGTTCGATGTCTATAGATAATATATTGGTTCAGATGCATCTAATAGTAGAGAAAGTCTACTTGGCATGCACGATGCACGTACAGAAATGGATGGAAGTCACGTGAAACTTGATAAAGGTCAACTTGTACATCTTAGTAGATGCATAATTCTAACAATAGTTACATGTCTATAACATATATGATGTGCGGATAAACTGTACAAAAAATAAATGTATGGTATAAATAAATTAATAACATGGATTTACTAAACAGCAAAACAATCTTCATTGTGGAAAAAAGATACTGGATATTCCTCAATCGCAGTTATGACACGCGATGTGTTTGAGGCAAACCATGGCTTTAAAACATGAACGCTGCAAGATTAGAAGATGTAGTGAGCATATTTACTTGTAAGCAATGTACTTAAAATATTGTTATTCAAATCCAATACCGATATTAAGATAGATTTTTAAAATTTCAGTGATGAGATAAAATTTTTGATTATTAAAAATTTATGAGAATTTGATTATAGTGTAGATATACCAAACTTCTCTTGATAAAGTTGTATTTTGGGCGCAATATATCCATATCTGTTAACTCATAAACGTGCAATCCCTTTTATCAATACAAGAGATTAAATATTAACAATCACAAGCTAATTTAGGCAACCGTGAGCTTAATTTGATAAAAAGGAATATTATAACTAAACATAATATAATATATTACTTTATGATCTAATCTATGGATATATTTATATTATTTTGCTCTTTGCATTTACGTCTGTCGTGGTATGGACATGCTATGAGGAGAGATGATAGTAATATTGTAAAAAGATCCAAAGAATTAATGTAAAGGGCTTTAAGAGCAGAGGTCGGTCCAAAAAAAGATTGATGAATCGTGTGAAAGAAGATATGGCATAGAAGGGAGCGACTGAGGAAATGTCATCTGCTAGGAATGTATGGAAGAAAATGGCATGTTGTGCCGGCCCCTAGTAATTGGGGCAAGGGCAGGGAGATGATGATTCAGATACAAGTTGCCAGTTGCCATTAACTACTGCTAAGCTACAAAACTGAACTGAACTAAATTGGATTGTCATTTAGATATTGGAAGATTAGTAAATAGTCTTTGAAGAAAGGGAAATCAAATCACACCTAACAGAAGTAGAGACTGGTTGCCAGATTAAATATAAACAATGAATGAAGCAGTAGGCGTAATGAAATTGAAATGACTATAACCTGTAATGAAAGATTCAAATATCCGACATGCCACGTGGCAGACTGTGAGTGCGTTGGACGATGGTAACGATTTTCTCAAAGCTCAGCTGAGACGACGTCGTAGTCATGCGCACTGGAGCCCTCACCCACGTGGCCACATCCAACAACTTTTAATTGAACCTATTGGAACTTGACAATTCGAATATATCTGCTCAACCATTTAATAGAAACAAATTTTTGGAATCATGTTCTAAATTTCGGGTCTATATTCTAGTCTGTTGCAGTTTCTTTAGGAAGCTAGTCCTGGATGCGAATTCAGGTCATGCCTATTATAGATTGTCATAGAAACTGACCCACTTTGAGATAAATCAGCTTTTTAGGGTAATAATTCTGGTTACAAAATTCGACTTTCCCAAATAGCGTAATTCAAATAATCAATCAATTAGCCCATCGCACTCCACTCCTGGACATAGGACTTTTACAATGCTGGGGCTTTGGCATACTGTTTCCACACCGGCCAGGCTTTGCTCTCTGTGATGTCATCTGCGTATTTTTCCGCTTGTCGCCTCTAAAATAGGTGGTGGTATTCTTTCTCCGTCATACAGATAAAATAAAAATTTGTGAAAACGCTGTCGTTCTACGATGTATGTCTGTCATTATATTCATATTGATAGCAATAATCTACCCATAAGAAAGTAGAAAAGCCTTTTGAATTCCGAGTCCCATAGATGCATTATCACGAATTCATCTTACGGACATGCGCAAAACTCAGACGATTGCCACGTGGCAATCTCCCGTTGCATAACCTTCACACACATTCTAATTTTAAATGGCTCGTTATACAATCCCATAGCCGTGACTTTATTCGTTTTTTGAAAGTATAATGTTAAGAGTTAACCCATTTCTTTTGTGAGCTGAAATTAAACTTTAGATTCAGTCAGATGCACTTATTCCAATAAGTTAGTTTGTCTGTCTTATAGGTCGTGGTTCTATGGCATCAACTTAGACTATTTTTGTGATATCGTTAGTAGTCAAATTAAGTCGGAACTTTGACCGATAAACGACAAAATGCTGTGCTTTTCTTGCATGGAGCTCTCAAGTAGTTGGCAAAATGTGTAACCTCATCATTGATATATGTGTCATTAGACATACACATACATGTCTTTACAATTAGCATTCATAACTAAAATAGTTAAACGAGCTTGCCTTCCATTTTGCAGATCAAAATTTTCATCAAAATTTAGATTTAGCAAAAGCAAATACAAATCAAATATTTTATACAGGAAAATCATTTTTATTTATGGGCTTTGCTCGAGTTGTAAATGATGAATTTTTGAATTGAAAGTTTCATGTACATATCTATACTAACAAGAAATTAGCAATTGGAGAAGGTCCCCGCTTACGCCTAGTCTTATTAGACAGCACTGGTAGTACTACGGAATGTAGCCACGTAGCACGCTATTGAGGCACGCACACAAGAACAATTTTAACTCACACAGGCAGATGCTGCAGAATGACTGCAGATTCGCCCGCCATGTTAAGCAGCCGAATTTAAAATTTCGTTTTTTAGCAGACTTTTGAACGCTAAATGTTGACTTGTTTTTGATTAGTAAGTTCATATTTATAATAACTGTGTAATAAGATGTGTAAGAAGTAAGATACATTCAGGTATCCACAAATTCTAATAAGTATCTTATAAAATTAATACGATAGAAGCTTGATATTGGCCGTTTCGTGCAATTCATGCAAAGGTGCGAAATGATTAGCCAACGTTGTCTTGAGCCACTGACCTCGGTCGAATTCGTATTTTGCAGCAAGAACAAAGCAATAAAGTATTGTCTTCGTTTAAGGAACTTAAATATTCATTACGAATCAAGTTGCTCTATTAAAAAACCTGACGAACTGTATCAAATTAGACTACACCCAAACTGGTATCTTTAAACTATCATATATAATCATTATTCGCCGTCCTCGTGATAGTGTTATCAAAAAATATCGTGTCTAATACGACGAAGACTTATATATATTCAAGAAAAGCGGTTCCAGAAAACGAAAACGCGCCATAATGTAACGTGGACGCCACGAGTACCTACGCTGTGTGCGACGCAAGCATTCCTTGGATGTAATTACAAGGTGTAGAGATACTATGAAGTGACTAAAGATACAATATTTACACTCTCGCTTTATCGCGGCACAGACAGTTGTAAATCCTGACGTAATTTCCACTAACACCATATTATTATGAAGCCATGTGCCGAACACGTCGGCGCGCCACGGCTTGCCATATTAGAAATTCCAATGCGGACCTTATAAAACTAATAGTTTCTCGTGGCACTTTACAATATAATCCATTTATATTTGTCGAAGATTTCGCAGATCCACAAATTCGCGAACTGGATGTTGATAAGCACGCGGATTTGCTGTATATCCATATTACGGTAGATGGAACGCGGGGTCGCATGAAGTATGCGACGGATAAGCGCGGCAGCTGCGGGGCAACTGAAGCCGCGATGACGGGTGTGGTGCTGCGAGCCGCGTAGCGTGCCGGCAGGGAGCGAAGGCCGAGGGGGGGCGGGAGGCGCTGTCTGAACCGCGTCTCTACTTCGTTTCGTTGGTAGGGGCCCGCCATGAATTGTGCAACGTCAGCAGTCGCGTGCGTACACCCGTAGCCGACTTCGCAACAAAAAAACCGCCATACAACACTCAACTGACTTCGTGGTCGATTATGCGAGTGTCTAGTAGTAGTTTTCACACAACTCATTATTATTATGGCAGCGTTGTTTTGTAATTATCGTGGGATGAGACTTGCCTTCATATACTTACCTACAGTTTTTTGCATTAGGCAATTCAAGGCTTGCGTTTTTTTGCCCTACTAGATGATGGACTGAACACACTTAAAAAATATACACAATGGATCATGCTCGATGTAACCAACACAGAGAAGCATGGTTTTTTAGAATTGGTGTTTACTGTTTATATACAAATAGCTTTATCAACATGTTTCCACAAAACTGAGACATTTGCCGGGCAGTTCTAGAAGTCAAGAGAAGAATACAAAATTGTCCCTAACACAATTTTAATGTTTATGTAACAAAGACAACTGAACAGTCAATTCAGTGTTTCTCAAAACGAAATAAAGATAGAGATAGACTAAAATTTAAAATATGGACATAAATAAATAGCGGAATGTTTGATGGGCATGGTAAGGGGAGGAATAAAGAGGGTCTTATAACATAAAACCTAATATAACCTATAAGGTTTTAGATCGAATCCAGTGGACGACGTATAGAGCTGTATAGAGGTTCTTGTTAATAATGTCTTCTATGAAAAAAAATTCTAGGACATAATCTTCCGCAGCAAAGAAGTCCTCACAGTAGAAATAAACGAGAAATGTGTACAACAAACCATTGCAAAAAGATCTCCAGTGAAGTGTGCAAATATTGGGATAGATGTCATACTCAATAAACATGTACAAGTAACCTAGAAATCTGGCAGACCATTACATATAGAATCTTTGTCAATAACGTGCTCAAGTGTTTCTTCAACGATGATGAATTATAAACAGAAAACTTGATCATAATATTTGTCTTGCACTTTATGCATAATACTGTTCATAACTTTGAAAAGAATCAAATAAATAATTTTAATATTTCACAGGCATGCAACCCAATGTTGATCAACGTTTAGACAGATTTCCGGCCATAAAATGTGATCATAGTGTACTTTATTACATTACACATTTCAGATTCAATGCGCCGATAAGTTCTAGCACTACTCACGAATACATAAATGTTTTTGTATGTAATAATCATATGCAAACTGGCGACGAAAATACATGCACCATAGTATTTTTAACCGACTTCCAAAAAGGAGGAGGTTCTCAATTGGATTTTATTTTTGTATGCACACCGATTACACGGAGATTTATGATTCGTTTTTATGATTATTTTTTAGTTCGACGCAAAATAGTTGCTATTCAGTCCCATCAAAATTTTGTATTACCTAGTTTGGACTGATAGTTTTAATTTTATAAGATAACCTTTCGAAATATCGATTGGCACAGAAACGATTTGATTGAATAGATTCAATAGACGTTGATTACACATCATGCCGTTAAGATGTAAACCATATGCTATTACACAAGTGATGCGGGTATTTTAATTACATCGAGTTTCTACTGCTTTCTCAAACCCTCATATTGGAAAATACCATGTGTTTCGTACATTTTATATAATGCTCACAGAGATTTATGTCGCCGATAGCTTAATAGACTAATCAAATAAATTATGAAGGTGGAAAAATATAATAAAAATTGAGAAAATGGCGACTAAAGTAGTCAAGTTCTGTCTACTTGTTTTTGACAAGTAAGATGAACTGGTATTAGTTTGGAAAAGTCTGGTTAAAAATAATTATAATATATAAAAAATAATATAAAATAACATCAATATTATAATGATAATGAAGAAAGAATAGAAAGATTCAGTGGCTGTATTGTTTGTTTTACTATCGTCAATGATATTGCAGGAAATTGGCGAAAAATTCTAAAAATCTATTTCAAAACATATTGTCATCGAGTAGGTATAGGGTGTCAAGGCAACATTACACAACACCAAAGGAATGTTAATACAATTAGCAACGACGATAAGAATTACCGTGAAGAAAATTCAATGGCAAAAATTTCCTGTGATTGTGGTAGGTTTCTCGGTTTATTGTCAATTACACTGATTGCGAAACAAGTAGTCAAAAACAATTATTTGGAGAACCTGTTTCTATGTACAAGACCTAACTAAAGAATTACAATACAGTAAAAATACTCGACTGGCACTGAAAAGACCAAAATAAGATTGATAGTAGGCGGTACCCATTTGGCAATAAAAATAATGGGCACCGCCTTCTATTAGCAGCAGTCGGGTATTTTAATTTTTTATAATTTATTTTATTCCAAACGTTTTTTGTGAAATTTTAAGACCCATATATATTTCTCCTTCAAATTTCGTACATTTTGAATTGATAATCTACTCGATTAGGTCTGAATAAAAGAAAATTGACAACAAACCTACATTATGGTATATAATAGTACATAGTATATTTTTTATTCACATTTGACACTACACCTATGACACTCGGGACGTCCAGCCGTTCGGCATGTATAAGGGAACAAAGAAAACTACATACGAGTACATACATTCAGGTGGTCAGAATTATTTGAAGAAATAATTGAATACGGATAATACTTTTAAAAGTATAATAGGTAGCTCCCACGACTTAACCTTAACCTAGCTTCAATATAGAACGTGAAATCATATAATTTTTGAACACACCTAACGGTTTCTGCACTACACCCCTTTAGTAAATCAACAATGTATGACTAACAAAACTGTTCCGACAGGTGTGCATACTGTACAAATCGTAACACCTGGCGAGACTTCACGAACCTTGGGAGTTACAACACAACTTGAACAAAATTTAACTGCCCTTACCAGGGTAACATAAAAAATGTTTTACTTAGTACAAAAAGGTACTTGGAAAATTTGCTCTTACTTGCTCAACACAATTACGGTTTGTAACGTTATCGTAACCATCGAAGGTCGCGGAGTTGCATTCACGTGGAAATTCTGTCGCCATGGCTACCCATTCGTACTTGCATAGTACAATGAAAGTGATAAAGAAAATATTTTTATGGTTATGCGCTTACACGGTTTTACTATTGCTGATAAAACGATTACAACGTTACCAGTTTCTAAGTGGAAAATACTAGAATTTGTATTAGAATATACTTTTGTAACTATGTTTATGATGTTAAATGATAAACCAAATAAAATCTGATGTACTCTTATATAAAGTTATCATATAATTATTATTTCTGAAAGCGAAGCAGAAACATATGGGGTGTTGGAAGCTACTGTGGGAACTATCCCAACTGATGTCAACGATTGTTTGGTCGAAGAGTGGGACCGAACGAATGCAAAAGAAAGAAGGTTAAATTAATGAAAATGTTTAAAGCATGTACCGACGATACGGTTTCATATAATTGTCATGAGAACAGATATTAAACAAAATGGTTCCCACATTTAGAACGGTCAAAGCGAACACCTTCACAAACCTACTCATGTGAAATGGTTAGCATTTGCATTTTTGTTTTTACTGGTCTTAGCTTACATATTGTTATTATCTGAAAGAATAAGTACGTTTTTGAATGACAAAATATAAAATATACAAAATTTGAATTGACAGTCGCGTTGGAAAGAGCCCGAGCATCGATGTTGTTAACTGTTTTTTTCTATCGCGCAGCGTAAAACCACAGATTAATAAATAGTTACTGCAAGACTACAGTTTGATAACGTTTAGCGACTCTCAATAGGTCAGAAAGTTATTTTTCTTCTGACGGCATTTTTGAGTTGCCATCGTTGTGTAGTAATTTGTTTCACGGCAGTGCCGCTACTTACAGAGAGGGCTTGAGCATAGGTTTCGGTCTTCGAGTTATTAGTAGGTAGGTAGGTAGAAAAGTTGCAAAAAAATGCACCTAAAACCCGTATTTCTGATCATCGCGAGCTGTTATCCATCTACTTCCACAAAGGTACTCTACAGAGCTGATAGTACTCGTTTGTTAAAGTGACAGATCCCAAACAATTTATCGAAAGTAATCGAAAACTGTCCAAATAAACTACAGCAAATTTACATTTTATTCGCATTTCTATTTAGATTTTGTAGCCTGATGTCGAATTGTGCTTGGTCGTGAATAAGTTGTAGATGTGAAGGCGTGGAGATTATAACCTTCCTCCTTCCGTGTTTTAGTTGGTCCATGAATTTTAGACATATTATTGTTAGTTCAGGAGAATATACTTTTAGTATTCGGGTTAATGGTATTCGCAACTCTTAAGTAATTCCGGCACCTGAATCCACCAATCCTGGAAATTTCTGAAGCATGTGTGGCAGGGCGTTTTATTTGTCCCCAAACAGTAGATAGTTACTCGTTTTCTTCAACCGTTTTCTAGAAGGAGGCAGTTTCAAAATTCGTCAATACTACGTCGATACAGCAGTAATTCCCATATGAACGTTTTTATCTCGAGAAGAGAGCCCCGAATATGATTGATGATAAATATTATACATACTAACGCCTCTGTTTATCTCCGAAGAGGACATTGAACTTTTGCAATAAATTTTTTTAAGGTCCATAAGAGGAGTGCCTATTATGCCATCAACCGGATATTATTTAATGAAAGTTAATTACTACAAAAAATAAATATACTTGAGATCAAGTGATATTTATTTTATCAGTGAAGTTCGAATGATGTTAGTCGCAGTTCTGCCAGATTATTACTTCCGCGATATCGGTGTTATAACTTAAACAGCGATTTGTGTTAATTACGTTTTGAATAAGGCGATGCCAATGGATTGAAGCCTATAAAAGGGGCTGGCAATCAATAAACAGTAGCTCTATAAATAATGATTGATAGTTAAGTAGCGTGTTAACTTACAGTACCTGTTGAATACTGAAAATAAATTTACTTCAACTTAGCTGTGACGTGAACGCAATTTGATTTCTTATCAATTTCTATGCGAGTTTCCAAACAGTTAAATCTTCTCTAGGACTGCCTGAGTGTTGTTACTTGGGACGTTCGACAGTCAGTTTGCATATATAAAATGCTGACCCGCGCAACTTCGTTTGCGACACCCCGTTTTTGTAACCTTTGTCACTTCTGCTCCGCATCAGTTGGTTGTAGCATGATGTTATATACATATAAACCTTTCTCTTTAATCACTCTGTCTATTAAAAAAAACCGCATCAAAATCCGTTGCGTAGTTTTAAAGATTTAAGCGTACAAAGGGACATAGGGACAAAGAACGCGACTTTGTTTTATAATACTATCTAGTGATATTGATCAATCAATCAAAATGACGTGTGCTTCTCTACTACTCATACCTAAGTGATATAAATTAGCCTCACATCACAGCCCACTGCTGGATATAGACCTCTCTCAATATTAGCCTACCGACCTAGCTCACTTAGCTTACTTAGGTCTTACCTCACTGGCAGAGTACAAAAAGTAAACGTTAATGGCACCGATTCTTCTGGCGCCCCGCTAGTCATGGGAGTACCCCAAGGCTCGATATTAGGACCCCTTTTGTTCCTGATATATGTAAACGACCTTCCATACTTCATTGAAAATCTTTGTGAAATAGTATTATTTGCTGATGACACTTCATTAATTTTTAAAACTGACAGACAAAAAGTAATACTTGACGATGTGAATAATACCCTTTCTGTAATATTGCATTGGTTCACGAGTAATAACCTGCTACTTAATGCCAAAAAAACAAAATGTGTAAAATTTACGATGCCAAATGTAAGACATATAGACTCAAACATTATAATGAATAATGAAACTGTGGAAATAGTCAATACCACAGTTTTTCTTGGCATCACACTAGATAATAAACTACAATGGGGTTCAGCCGCGGTAGCCTAGTGGTATGGGTAATGGACTGCTGAGACGAGGTCTCGAGTTCGATCCCAGGTTTACCATGGCACACACCAATGACTTTTCGATGCTTTTCGAAGTTATGTGTGTATTTATCGCAGGTTTATAAGTGCCTCGGAGAGCACGTTAAGCCGTCGGTCCCGGTTGCCATACAAACATCTATGGCAGTCGTTACGGGTAGTTGGAGCCCTCAAAAGTCCAACCAGCCTAACTTGGAACTTCGATATCGCCATTGGTCATTAGACCATTGGTTGTGGAGGTCAGATGGCAGTCGCTTCACGGAAAATATCGAAGTTCAGCCGCATCACAGTTAGACTGGAAAGCCGACCCCAACTGAGTTGGGAAAAAGGTTCAGGGAATGATGATGGGGTTCTCATATCACAGCCTTAGTAGGAAGACTTAGCTCAGCTGCCTATGCGGTTAGAAAGATAAGGTCACTAACTGACGAGAAAACGGCACGATTAGTTTATTTCAGTTACTTTCATAGCGTTATGTCATATGGTCTGCTGCTGTGGGGCTCAGCTGCCGATATTGCAACTATATTTATATTACAGAAACGAGCTATACGAGCAATCTATTGCCTCGGACCCCGTGACTCGCTGAAAGAACTGTTTAAAGAAATTAATACACTGACGGACTCATAAACTGCATCAAAGTAATAGACGACTTTGAAATGAATATTTTAACCAAGTATGCATACTTTCTATACAGATTTAAATTGAAACCTCTAGATTGGTTCGTGAACTTTAAAACAGCGTAGGGTCATATCTTTAAGTTTAAGTTTATGTACTGGAAAGGACCTTAAGACTTTTTTTGAAGAAAAAACAGAAATTTAAGAAAAATTGGTTTAATTAAAAAATTGGTTTTAACAATAGAAACAAACTTTATGCAAGGGTTTATTTGTGTTTTAATAAGGTGTATTACCCCCACGTGCCCTTATTACGGATTCTAATCGGTTCCGCATAGATTTTATAAGGGTTTTTAAAAGATCTTGCGGAATATTGTCCCATTCTTCTGAAAGTGCTGTTCTTAGTGCTGCCACTGTCGTGGGCGAAGGGTTTCTCGCATATACAGCTCTTTTTAAATTATCCCAAACATGCTCGATGGGATTAAGATCCGGGCTGCGTGCTGGCCAATTCATTGTACGTATCCCAACCTCTTCGCAATAATGTTGAACTTGTGCAGCTGCATGCGGCCGGGCATTATCCTGCATTAAAGTAAAATTTTCGCCTATGAATCCCATGTAAGGCACCACGTGATCTTCTAATATCTCTGTTATGTAGCGATGTGCTGTCAAACCCCCTCTATTACCGTTTTGACGGACCATGTCTATGAACACAAGTTCTGTTCGCCCGTTCATCGATATGCCACCCTAGACCATATATGAACCGCCTCCAAAAGGAACACGCTCCTCAATGCAACTTTGAGCATATCGCTCCCCACGTCGACGATAGACTCTTCTGCGACCATCTGCACCATATAAACATGTCCTACACTCGTCCGTGAACAATACAGAGGCCCACTGCTCTTCTGTCCAATTCAGGTGATGACGCGCAAATCTTAAGCGAGCTTGTCTGTGAGCTGTAGACAACTTTGGACCATTTGCTGGTCTAAAAGGTGTGATATCCGCTTCCTTTAACCTTCTTCTTATTGTTCGTGCACACACGTTTACTCCACGCACTTCATTAAGCTCGGTTTTGATGTTAACTGACGTGAGGAAACGATTTCGCAGGGAAGTTATAACAATAAATCGGTCATCACGACCTGTGGTTGCTCGAGTTCTGCCTGTACCACGTCTCCTCCTGTAAGAACCTGTCTCTACAAACCTTCTGTATATTCTAGAAACCGTAGACTGGTTTAAATTTAAATTTCTACCAATCGTTCGTTGATCCAAGCCCTCCCGCACCAATGCTACAATTTGTGCCGCTTGTTCGGACGAAGTATCCATATTATGGTTCAAAAACTCTCGATGTGTTAAAAAACTAACCCAACAATTATGCTGGTAACAATATTCAATTGACAAAACAAAAAAAATCAATGAGAATCAATTTAAAACTTTGCTATAAATAACACGCAAATCTGATACTACAAGTAAATTTCCCGGCTATATTCATTTGTTTTACTGCAGTTCTATTTTTAAATTTATTTATTTTTTAAGATTAAGAGCCAGTCTTTCCATATTTATATAATTTAATCTAAAAAGTTTGCATACTTATTATAAAAAATCCTTTTAGAGTAAACCTGAACTTTGATGCAGTTTATGAGTCCGTCAGTGTATTTTAACAGTTGCCTCACAATATATTTACGACAACGCCTTATATGTAAGGAAGAACCTAGACCTCTTCCAAAAAAAATCAGACTTTCACAACTTGAATACGCGAAATAAAAATAAACTGGCGATACCGAAACTAAGGCTTCATAAAGTCAGTAATTCGTTTGTGGGCAAATGTATAAAAATATATAATAAAATTCCTCAGGATTTGGCTGACCTGCCACTTGATAAGTTTAAAATAGAATTGAAAAAATTTTTAACTAAAAAAAGCTATTATAAAGTAGACGAATATCTTGATGATAAAAATGCGTGGGCATAATAATCTCTTGCTCTTGCACCCAGTTATTATAAATAAACAACTAAATATTAAAAAGAATAACGATAATCTACCTGAGTTTCTTGCTGGTCTCTTCTCAGGAGATTTAACTACCGAACCAGCGAAAGAATCATTTTCTAATGATTTATTTACTAAGTATCCTAATTTATTATGAATTATAATATTTTTGACAAATGTAGGTACATAATTATTGTAAAACTTTGACATTCATAAGTGCTCTTTATGTGCCTAAACTGAATAAATGAAATTGATTCTTTGATTCTTTGATTCTTTGATTAGTAGGCTTATTCCTACTGATTCTACGCTACGCTGGCCAGACGGGTCGCTATAGGGTTTTATTTCGAGTTTTCCTTCTCACGCAGTAGTATAGTCTGCATATTTTTTCCGTTAGTTTAGTCTCCTCTTACAACATGTCGGATGAGATGGAGTGGTGATAAAGAATATCACCACTCCATCTCATCCGTCATCACACTGATAATAATATTTTCTTTGTATAAAATATATCGAGACCGACCATGTTGTTCATACATAATCCGGACTGCTTTCAATATGACCTGCAGTGCAATTCTCTAAGTATACATCATTGGGCTCGACGATGAACTCGATGTAGAGTACAACCTATAATTGACGATTAGAGAACTGTACTGCTGTTCTAGGCTGTGCCTACATCGAGTTCAGCGTAGAACTCAACGCAGAATAGTTAGAGAATTGCATTACTGCAGTTCTAGGTTGGTAGCGTCAGTTCTAGGCTGTGCTCGTTGTTGAGTTCGTCGACGAGCTCGACGATGTATGCTTAGAGAATTGCACCGCTGACCACGCAGAACACGTCCAATGTAACAAATCCTTAGCAATAGTCATCTGTAAACGTGTACGACGAAATGTAATAAGTATATAGTATATTGGATAAACTAGTTCTTAGTCCGAGCTCTCCACACTCCTTGAGCCCTGGTGGGCGGCAGTACGATTTCCCGCCTACGTAATCGCCCACTGACGGGCGCCACTGAAATATATTGCGACGTTTTTGCATTGATAGTGCGGGCGTACTTATTACAATGTACTATTATAAGCGACCTAGTTTTATATTTAGATATATTTGTGATAGTTTCAGATTGTATATTGGAAATTATACGGTTATCGGTATTCTGCTATCTGTAATACCTAACCATAATTTAAAAGGACGTAAAAATTGAGTTATTCCGGTCGGATACCCCGTATTTGATACCCTGGGGGATCAGTATTATTTTATAATTCGCATTTAGAACGGGGCTGGAATATTTAAACTTTTTCTGATCAAAATTTATATATTATTATATTTATACTTAATAGCTTTGTAATAGTAATAGCCATCGGAGAGCATGTTAAGCTGTCGGTCCCGGTTGCAATACAAACATCTATGGCAGTTGTTACGGGTAGTTGCAGCCCTCCAAAGTCCAACCAGTCAAACTTGGAAAGTCGATATCGCTATTGGTCATTGGACCATTGGTTGTCGAGGTCAGATGTTAGTCGCTTCACGGCAAATATCGAAGTTCAGGCGCATCACAGTTAGACTGGAAAGCCGACCCTAAATGAGTTGGGAAAAAGGTTCAGAGAATGATTGTTTTGTTTAGCCATTTGTTAGTCATCATCATCATTTCAGTCATAGGATGTCCACAGCTGTACATAGGCCTCCCCCATCGACCTCCAATCCGACCGGTTGGAGGTCTGCACCCAGCAGGTAACTGCTACTTCGACTTAAGTTCTTTAATCTCGCGTGGAGCGTCCTACGCCTCGTTTAGAAGTGTGTGGTCTTACATTCGAGAATCTGCGTTTAAATGCTGATATTCTTATATAACCGCCTATGTCTTATATAGCCTATGTCCGCGGCTCCACCCTCTTGGCTGGCGGTTATCGCGACCTATCATAACTCTGGTTTTACTTAACCGATTGCAATCAAACAAACGTAAGATTTTAAGTTAGACCACACCCCATCGTCGGAAAAAAACTGCATTGAAATCCGTTCAGTAGTTTTTGTGTTTATCGCGGACAAACAAACTTTTTACAATTATATACCTAATAGTATAGATATATTATTTTTCTTTGTAATTAACCGGTGGCACATATTTAGAGTAGTTGCAACGTTCAGAGAGTGCATGTTGTTTTCGTAAGCCTGCCACCGGGTTATCGGCGATATAATTAGTTGTGTCAAAACAAATCCGATACCAGTGTTATTGATATACTGTATTTCATTACATATAATTAAATACATTTAGAATTAATAACAATTAGTTCTACAATTATAAATCTGTAGTCTTATTTGTTTATTTAATCGCGCAGGCTTTACCTACCTATTTATGTAAAAGTAAAGACTTTTTCTCTCGAAACCGGATAAAAAAAAAAAAAACAAATTTATATAGCTGCAACATTTTCGGTTAGGAATTTATTTTCGGCATAACCATTTTTTTTAAAGTGCCCGATAGGCGGCAATAGGCTCGCCCCTTATTACGTGAGACCGAAAATCATAGTTGGAGCAATGTGGGTGTTTAATACAACTCTGCTACGAATACTAACGAAAACTCTTATATTACGACATTTTTAGAAACACGAGTCGTATAGTATGTCGATAAACAATTTTAATGACAAGAATTACGTTCACGTATACGAGGAAAGTTGTTCAAAAGCTGAATTACATTTTTTTTCCCATTCCCCTACTGTCTGACGGCCGGCCGATGTTGTCTCGGCGACATAAATTTTCCACACCCTACAGTCTAGACAGTTCCTTCACAGAATTAGGTCAGGAAAATCAATAGTACATTAAGGCCAGGTTGCAGTAGTTTTTAAAAATTTTAAACGTCTGGATATCAAGTAATATAGCAAATTGCGCTAAATAAAAAGCATATTCATAAAATAGACTATACCTTCTAGGGTCCTGTGAAAACAGAAACACGATTCATGATAATTGCCTCGATAGAAATTAGCGTCAAACATGGGTCTAAAACGCTCCAATTCGATATTTCAAACACGTTTTACACTAAGACGCCATCATCAAATAATGCCGAGATTGATATCATTATAAAGAGCATAAAAATATCTAGCGACTGGTAAAATTATATTTTATCAAACAATTATAATTTTTTTCAAAAACTTATAAAACCTCAAAATCTTTGCATTTGAGCACTCGCAGCGGTCAGTCAGTTGAGTCAGTACCCGCCGAGGCGTGTTCGAGGTAGGATGTGTGCTGTTTGTTTCTGCGAGCTTCACCCCCGCACGTTATTACATATAATCGGTTTCGATGAAAAAATGGGTATAACTCGGTTCATTAAAGGAAGAATTCTAAAATGGCGGAGCTTGTTGGTCGGTTGGTCTAGTTGGTCGGAGTTATTATTTTTTATTGAATAGATTAGAGTTCATCGGAATACTCACTATAGGCTATGTGTACCTTTTTCACTTATACGTGTATATACTGTGTAGCAACACTGTTTTAAATTATATAAAAAAACATACATGAAGTCGCGTGCGGGAGATTGTAGTGCTATTTTAGAGCACTCGTGTCTGTGACGTCACCAAGCTAGGGTGTCACTACGCCACGGTACGTATATCGTAAAAGTAGTAGGTTAGATTCGGGCACATAATGTTATAGTTTTTCATTGTATAGGTAGAGAAAAAAAATCACTTAAATTTAACATACATATTTTTGTATTTTCATTTCATTGGAACATATGAACATATAGAAAAAATAAAAGCGTCTTCAAAAAACAAAACCTATTGAAAAGTGAAACATAAATAAACACATTACCACTTCTTTGCGTCGCGCAGTCGGGTAAAAAAGATATTTTGTGCTGCCTACTGATCTGTTAGTAGATAGATAGTTAGTAGAAAATGCACGCCGTCACATGCAATCCTAAAATCAAGTCCAATTTCTTTCAACTTGACTGGCATTTTAGGGTTTAGGTTTAGGGAGACGCCCAAGATCGTGTGAAGTGGAAGTGGAAGAGGAAGAGCCGGAAGGCGGACCCTGAGCTCCGAGTTCACCTTGGCTTTGGATGCAGTCAGGAAAATAACACCCATATTCTTAAACGTTACCGCGAATTCCACTCTACTCAAACTCAGCTGAGAAAGCTTCGAGCGTTGCTTCAAATCTCCCTCAAGTCCGGTATTTTTAGTCATTTTTTTGGAGTTTTCATTCTTCACTCAGCTCAACTCGACGTGAGCTTAACTTGGTTCTACTCCTGACGGAGTGGAGTAAATACGTCATCAGTTTGTGTAGTTTACACATATTGATGACGTAATTTACGGCCACTGTGGTGTAGTGGTAGTGTGTTCGACTGTTATTTAGGGAGTGCGGGTTCCATTTATGATAGGTGCAAATATTTGTATGCATGAATATGTACACAATTAATGTGAGTGTTTCTATGTAACTGTGTATTAGTATGTTTCTATGAATACACAAGAAATGTGCGCGTTCGCCATTTTAAAACAAAATCTAGTTAACCTATGTCTATTTTGGGTCTAGATGTGTAGAATTACGTTATTGTTTTAACCTAAGGTTAAAAAGTAAACAGAAGTAGTTTATTTTTTTATTAAATAACGACAATTACAGTATCTACCTAACAAGTTAACAACAGTTAAGACGCCGATTGTGTTTTTTATGAAGGACGAACACATTTTTGAAGGACAAAGAGAATGCATTTTTTTTAAACTTTTTCTGATAAAATTGCAATTAGAGAGAGAGCTAAACATCTGGCAGACATGTTTCGAACAAAATTGAAATTCTATTCAAACGTTCAAATTTTATAATGTATACATGTGGTATACCTAATTTGAATAATATTTATTACAGGTAGGATATAATTGATCTTATATAGTCAACGTTTAACATAACTTCCAGACAAAAATACTATAAACAAATAAATCTCTAATTGATGGCAAAGGTAATCCTTGGGTGTTGGTCATGTTATTTATTGATAACAAAGGAACCAGTATAATTAACTACTGTGGCCTTATTGAAACAATAGCGTTTGCTTGCATCCCTCATATTATTATGTATTTTACTTCTTTGATGAGTAATTATTAGGCTATGTCTTCAAATATTATAATTTATAAAATCTCCAGAACTGTTTTCCAACAAGATTTCTATAATTTTACGATAGATCGCAGTCCTGAGTGAATTTTAAAGTAGGGTCGTGCGCTTACTTGAGATGACGCTTACGTTGTTCACTCACACGAGTGAATTTGGTGAGTGAACACGGAGTTGAGGGAGTTTACACAACTATAACTACCAAATAGCTCAAATGTGGCCGAGTCGAGGGGAGTGAAATCTCAAGCGACGTTTAAGAATACGGGTGTTACAATCAATCCCACCCTCCCTTTATCCAAAACAACATGTTTTTTTATATCACTTATGTGGCAGACAAGCATACGGCCCACCTGATGCGAAGAGGGTCACGGTGGCCTAGACCTATATGTTCAGGTCTTAGGTTTCACCCTTTGTCAGCTTTCGGACTCCATCCCAGTTTCTTAGTTTTTGTAACAAACGCGAGTCTCAACTTTTCGCGTACCGGGTTATACTATACGACGGCGCGCGCCTGCGCGCCGCCCGCGCTGCCCGCTCGTTGCGTCGATTACACTCGATTCGGCTGCGGGGACTGAGGTACTGAGGCGACGTAAAATACCTACTTGTCTCACTGCAACCTCGCCTTAATAGTGTATTACGACATTGGACTATATAGAGTTATATAAGTATATCTAATAGATAACGATTTCATATAGTTGTACAAATAATATTAAAATTTCTGTTTGTAATAAACAGTATACATAACATACCTTTGAAACTGGTAGTGGTATTTAAAAATCATTTGAGAAAAGTTTAAAATATTTAAACTGTTGATTGATGTCACTTGGTGGAACTGATTGTTTCATATATAGACTTATAGATTTGTACTTTGCCACGATATTTATTATGATAAATAAAAAAAAATATGAAAAGACCTTAGTTCTTGGGGAAGGCTTTCGACTATTTAAGATGAAGTACAGTACAGTCTTTAGAAGGTACAACGGAGATAGCTGGTTACGGTCAACTTTCGTTCGTCTCAGGCTCTTCTCGTTTTTGATTCAATCTCGTAGAGAAATTCCGAGCGTAGTCCTATCTATAGCACGCTGTGTAACCTTGACCTTTCTTATGTGGCTCAAATTGAGGGTCCACAAATATGCGTACGTGTATACTATGTTATAAAAAATCCTCCAAAATCTCACGTAAGTAATGGATTCCTTACCGAATTAAAACATCACTGTACTCAAGAAACATGTCATGAACACAAATCACTACCTTATTAAATTATTAATTTAAGGCAGTGATTTATTTAAACTATTAAGTTAAGGTAGTGGTTTATATTCACAATAATGTTGTCTTTTTACAAATATGAATGAATGAATGAATTTCTTTATTTACAAGCAACAAAGGCTCAATATTTGTTAGTATTACTTATGTCTATGATAGTAAAATAAAAATACAAAATTTAGTAATTTATAAAAATGTATAAAGGCCCCTGCACCATCCCACGCTATGGCATAGCAAATATGTTTGTTTTATTAATTTTCTCTGCTATTATTTATTTCATTTAGCAACTAGGTATTTATTTAAAGTAATTACATAATACCTTTTGTGACTTAACAATACCCACTGTAAATGGATGAATGGAAGTTTATAAGTAGTTTGAATGTGAATGTGATTACTGATTTTACATATGGCTCGAGTCATTCTAAGGCTTCCGGTAACAATATAATTACTATAATTAAATACTTAGTCAACTTCCTAGTAAAATATTTATATAGAAAACTAGCGGCCCGGTACGTGCTTCGCTACGTATAAGTGAAATAATAAATAAGAAACCACTCGACCGATTTTGTGCAAACTTCACATCTACTAAATAGTATGAACAACGTCTAAACAATTGGTTTGGATGAGTGAGCCCGATCTTGAGATATAAAATTACAACGAAAAGTGGCATTGATTATTATTATATGATTGAAAAATAATTTTGCCTTGAGTACTACTACAATCGCTCCCATTGACAAATAGAACCGCTGGATTTGGTCTGTTTTTAAATAGACCAAAAACCAGGGCCGCGTTTCGAACCGGTGCGGTGGTCCATTTACCAACTAACCTATAAATTATAGGTTAGTAGTAGTCCATTTATCACATTCAAAAAATGATTTTGGAAAATGTCCACTCTATTTTTAAATTGTTGAACGTATCCTCAATGGCTAACTTCACGCAAAAATTACTCATCCGATGGTCAATGGAAACATAAAAGTAAAACGGACGGAAGCGCCTTATTAATTACAAGATGGTTAACTGCACATCGTCTTTGATTCGCTTATAAATTAATAGTGATGATTCGTGTTGGAGCCACGATTTGCATATTAATATACATAGTAAGGAATGTCAGCTAAAGGCAGGTGCACACCACAAAGGTCACCTCATCGCAGGCATTCACCTACGTGATCATCAATATTCTTCCGTAAACAATCACAACCTCGTAAATGGGAAAAAACGTGGGTCTCATATCCTTACCGAGTCATAGTAAAGCGACTATAGTTACCGGCATATACCTTGACCCCAGTCAAGTCACAAATTTTACTCTATATGCGCAGTGCACGTTTTTTAGGTATCTTTTCAGGAGAGCATGGGTTATTATGGCGGCGAAGGAGCTTAAAATCACCAATCACAGATTAAATTGTATCGAACCAATAAGTGCGCGTCAGGGCCTCGTAATCCTTTCAAAAAAACTGCCAAACGAACTAAAAGGACTTTATAGTCTTAGTAGTTTCTTCAGTTCCTTTGAAGGACAAAAAGCATCAGTAGTCCCTTCAAAGGAACTGCCAAAGGAAGTACTGAGAATAAACAGTTTCTCTACCGCCTTGGAATTCAGATATATGCTGGTTTCGCATTGTACGCTGAGGCGACTTACCTTCAATTTCTTAACTCAGAACCGGTCATTACAACTATCGTTATATAAGTCTGGTTCCGTAGAGTTGGATACGACACGATGATAATGTTGTTGACAGGTTTATTGTTTACTGCAATACCTTTTTGACATGTGTCAACTGTCATGGCAACATCTATGCTATTGTTCTATGCGGTTCTTTTGACATTCGTTTTAAAAAGTACGTGAATTTGCTTGACGGTTTTGATTGTTTCATATGAAATGTTTTTAGAGAGAATACGTGGATGCGTTTCGAAATAATGTAATGTGCTTGTACAGTTCGGAAATCATATAATTAATGTAAGTAGGTCATTTTACAGCTGTCACATATTTGCCGATTGTGGCTCATTAATCAGTTTCTAGACGGTGTATCATGAAATCTCTTAAATTAATAGGATGGTGGTCATTTTGTCTTCTCGTATTTAGATTACGTATATGGTTGATGGTATTTTTTTTATTCTATTGTGCAAAATATTATGTACTACTGAGATGTTAAAATTAGAAATAATATAAATGCACTATAACCTACCACTAACATGGAGTAAAAAGTAAAAATTAAAAATTGCAACCACCAAAATAAGTATTTGTCATAAAAGGTATCCAAAGTAAAATTTTCTCTTCCTTCGTAAAAGCTGTTCCTATTTTTATAATAACAGCTTGACAAATGAACACATGATTATTAAACTGAAAAAAGAAACCTTTGGCAAAAAAAAGGGGGTTTACGTAAAACTCAATTGATGCATTACAAAAATTAGGTTAACTGTGTTACAATTATAAAAAAGTGTGTTACAAATACGAAAAGTGAAACTGACAGGACTCGTATCCATTTATTACGCTTGGCGATCACGGTCTTGAAACATAATTTTTTTAGTTGCGTGCAGTTAGTCGGTCTCTAGTAGATACTAGAAAATGTACGAAACTATGACAATCATTTAGTTATATTTAAATTATATAGTTAAGTATATATTTTTAGAACCAACAATTTTAATATTTTTACAATCATCATCTGCCTGCACTGGTCCCAATTAATTGGGGGCGGCGCAACATGTCCTTCTTCTCCACAAATTCCTGTCTGATGTCATTTCCTCAGTCATCTTCTTTGCTAGATATTGTTTCACATAATCCATTTATCTTTTGTCGGGCCGACTTCTGCTCCTAAAGCCCTTTACATACACACCTTGGACCTTTTCAACAACATAACTATCATCTCTTCTCATAGATACTACCGTGTTTCACATTTACTGGTGGAATTTTTAAACTTTCTCTAATATACTCATTCCTTATTCATAAACAAATTGGGGGTGAAAAATTGTAAAGATTTACCCGTAATTTGTGCAAAGGAAGTGAGTAAAATTATAATGTATTTGAAAGCTACACTCATTAGAAGTTTATTTTCGTCACAAATCTGCATATGGCGAACTTATGAACTGTGGAACAATATTCATTGTAAACCTCTCCTAGTTTTATTCTTACCTTCAAGTCTTTCACTACTACTTACCTTTTAACTTTCTAATTTCCCACACACAACTACGTGTTAAAACTTGACAAGCCTTATCAAGCTGAACGGATGTTATGTCGTTAATTTTATGGTGATAATAACAATTTTATACAGCATTTATTTAGTCTATTCAAGTTAATACCTCTTTTAAGTCTTCATGTCGACGAATTAAGGGTTTTTGCGGGAAATACGGCTTAAAGCACTCAAAAATGTCATACTATCACGCACAAAGCGCAGGTTATTCCGGTAGCCGATGGAAATAGTAATGTTTTTAAATACACCTATCGAGACAGTGTGTGAATTTTGAAGAATTCTCTGTCAACCAACTGTATGAACACGGTAGTATGTATTAGCTAAATGCATATTACTTTTTCCACTCCCACGCAAGTTTTGCATAAAAGACATTGTTAAGGTAATTTGCACAATGTTTAAATAATACTCCGTAACTAGTTAGTTATGTGTTTCTAAAGATCAAGATGTGGTATCTCACAAAATAGAAGTCTATAATAGCTTACTAAAAAACTATTTTGAATAGATTTCTAATGAAGACAACAGAATGTATTATTTTCAGAATGTATTACATTTTCTGGTTGGGTTGCGGGTTAAACTAATCGTTAATATTATAAAGGTGAACAATTATAATTAAATAGTAGTTTAAACACAACCATAATAAACCACCGGAACGAATGACCGCATAACTTTGATAAACATATTTAATTTATTGGCATTATATAACTAGGATAGCAGCTACTAGATAGAGTTCAAAGAACTCTTGTTATGTCAATCAATGGCCCGCACTTGCCGCAGTTTGGAATACTTCCACAGCAGCTGATTGACCTACAAACGGTGTGGAGAGTTCTAGAAAGGGACAGCTTGAGATATAGAAAAGTGCGTGAAGGGGGTCACGTAGGCTCGCGACGAGGAGATACAGTAGGGCAAGGTCGGTTTGGTGTTTTGTAATTGTTTTTATTTAGCTATGCTTGCTGGCACGTATTCAGTTGTTTTTCTGTTTAAGTTGTTCCTTTTTTCATAAATTTTCTTTCCATTTTACCGGCCCGTTATGTATTAATGTAAGTAGATAGTTTTTGTATTTTTCGTGCCTCCGTACCAAGTTATAGAGTCTACTTGCCGTTATTAAGGGAATCGCACTCAATTCTCTGGTAGGTATAGATAATTCTGGTACAGTTTGGTTATATGATCACAGACATTATATCGGTTTAATAATCACAAGTGCTATTACTAATATTTTTAAAACGATTAAAAATTCACCAAGGTACTTAACAACTTGCTGAGCTTCCGCAATTCAAGTAAGTGAATGTCGAAAGAGAAACTTCGTAACAAATTTCTTCTTGGGTATTTTTTTTAAAGATTTTAGCTTTAAAAATTTTATGAATGAAATTTTAAAGCAAGTACTATGCAAACTTTTCTCATAAATTAAGTATTTAAATTTAAAATTCGATTTATAAGTATTTCGATTTATAAAATTTGACAAAAATTGCTCATAGACACATACATACAGACGCACTCAACCAGTGACATTAAAAAAAATGCCACAAGATTAAAAAATAAAAAAGTCCAGTGACATTTCTATTTGTACGCGTTGGCCGACGTGCCACCAAGCTCTATCATTACGTCCTCTATAAACGAGACATTTTTTTCCCATCGCGCTCGCAGCTGCACCCGAAAATATCAATGAGCTAACAAAAATAGTAACGTATGTCTGAATGATTACGGTTCTTTCCGTGGAAAAAACCTATATTATTATGACAGGATTGAGTTCTGTGACCAATAGTCGCTTGTGACCTTGGAAGTTGGTACGAGTGACCACACATCAGTGATACCCATAGAACTCTTAATTATAAAACGGACAGACTGTCTTATTATTTCGAATTCTATGGTGATATCTTATAACATAGATTGTGGAACAGCATACTGTTGGTATGCTATAGGACATCAGTATCGTTAAAGAGAACAATCTTCGATGTCTTGGACCCGGATAGTCCGCACGATGGCAGTTTTTACAGGACATCTCTGTCTCTCTTTATCTTCTTTATCTTAAGGTAATGGTTCCTCATTTGGACTTTCAATCGGTCATGCCACAAGTGTGACACAGACAAGGTCACCAGTCGGCGACCCTCGCGGAAGCCATACTGTCATTCGCACATTAAGCCGTGTCCTTCAAAATATCACAAGACTTCGTTAATGCGTATTAACACTTTTGGAGCCAAGCTCTCTACAGTTATCCCTTATGTGTAAAAATATGAAATGCTGTTGGCACAGAGCATTTTGCATACAACTAAAGTTAATTTGAAGATGAAATATATCCAATCATGTGTGTTTTGTGTGACGTAATTAATCAGATTATGAGCCTGGTGGATTGGTGTTTGGAGCATAATAGGAGATCTTTAGATGAAATACTTTAACATAATACCTTACCTTCTTACGGCGTTCTTCGAACAGCAGTATTATCAAGTTTAATATACGGTTAGCTAATTCTACAAGGTATAAATGTAACAGTTCCGAGGAATTACCAGTTGTATGGCTTCGTTACCATTGCGTGTGTATTCATGCGATGATTTACACGGCACTTCACGGTATTTAGAGCTTATTGTGTTTCGCTGGACTATCGGCCCACCAGGCACGGTCTGGATTATTATGGCACTAAATTAGAGAACAGGATCGTTTGGAGAGGCATAACTATTGACATTACTTGTGTAGCGGGTATAAGAAGCGGTCAAATATTTATTTCCAGGATACTAGAATTTGTGTCAACTGTTAACATCTAATAGCTGCTGCCTGAACTACTTGGGTAACGAATATCTGGCCATGCAGCCTCTACCGTGTTTCGGTCAATCTAAATATCTATCTAAATATAATCTAATATCAGAAATATCAAAGGGCTTAGTTCAACCTCTTAAACTACTGCGCAATGACCTGTTTCTCACGTTGCCGTTGACGTTTCAATTTTAATCTCCAGTCACGCAACTCAACTGAATGAATGAAAGATTTGTGTCAGCAGTGGTAAAAAATTCGTCCTACCAAAGACTGCACGAAGATCTGAAAAGGATCGAGGTGAGTATGATCGCACTGTTTTTAAAACCGGTACTTAGGTGCTTAATTCATAATCGGCTTTATCACATTCTTTTCTTGTGGAACGCGCTGACAATATTTGGCCTTTGTACTTATGCGACCGTGGTTTCACTTTAGCTATATAAAACTTTGCTAGTAGATACCGTGTCTTTACTTCTTCATAGTCAATTAATTGCACATAGCAATTATACACGCTCATTGTGACGTTTAACCACCGGATTTACAGTTGACTAGCCCCGGTTTCGAGATGTTTTTTGTTGTAATGTAACCAGTAATATTATGGTATAGCTTATGCAAGAATTCAAGCGTGAGTTTACTATGACTTTCTTCAACCTTTCTATGTAATTACTTGATGTTTAAAGAGTGGTTTTTAAACAGTAGTGTGCATAGTTTAGACTTGGTATTCTATTGCAATTTTTGTGTCTCTTTTCCTGCACTGCCGGGTATAGAAAAGCGTTATTTTTTATGAGTCGCATTGTAATAGTCTGATCTTAAGGACTATTGTTAGTTTAACTGCAAAAATCCGCAAAAATAAAAATGGGCTCTCAGTCCACACATACACATGTCAGTGGCATTCTAGGATGAAGGATACATGGGCATATTTTGATAGATAGCGATGATGTCATAAAAATAATTATGACGAGAGCCCTTAACAAAGAAAAAGTAAAAGAAAAGGTTATTCAAGATAAAAGCAATATGGGATGTTTCCAATAAAGGTTCTATTATATCAATTATGGTACCTATACATATATAAACGGAATATGAGCTCATACTGTCACGTCAACGTATATGATGAAGAGGGCCGTTATGCCAATAAAATTCTATTGAGATGATGTAATTTAGTAAAGAAAAATATGTGTTAGTACTTATAGATACTCGTGTCTGTATATAGGCCGTATAGGTATGATACTGGTACAATATATCCAGCGAAAGGGGTAGGTGTATGGAACCCACATAGCACTCATTTGGAGAATTTGTGATGGCACCCCATCAAGAAACTACCGGCAACAGCTCTTAATATACAACATCTAATATTTTTTATATCAGAACATCTCAATAAACAGCTGCGCTTCGTCAGATACTTAAATGTATCCTCCATATTAAAAAAAGGCTGAGTATTAAATAATGCAACGCCCTCAATAAAAACCGTAACCTCTGAAAATTTTAACGTCATCAGACAGGCACCCTTTTTAAGAGGGTTCGTACTTACAGACGTAATAAAACTGGCGGGGACAAACAAAATGGCGGCTAACGTGACCTTGAACCGCCGTTAGGGGATGGGGTCTGTCTGAATCGGTGTATTATACATAGTATATACGTACTCACACGAGTACGTTACACACCACGATAGTTATTTCTCAAAATAATAAATTTGCACAAACAGATACAGATTCCATCTGGTTTTAGTCGGTTCGCATTAGACATACCTACCTATTCATATCAAGAAATCTGAGGGGATTCCCCATGCAAAGAAAAGCAGATGGTAAGTAGATCGGTAATATGGTTTACAACATTAGATATACGAAGTAAATGAAAAGTCTGTTCGATCCTATCCAGGCATTATTATTTAAAAATAAATCTGTATAAATATGTAAGTAGTCTACAAAGTATAAGTGTTCGTGCGCATATTTATTTAGAATGTGATCTTAATTACCGACTTCCTGAAGTTCGTTAAAAGAATGTTAATAGAACGTCAGTCATCTTTAATTAAAAAAAAGTTTAACAATTTCTTATCCTTATAAATTTGATGCCTACCAACATTGTAGCATATTGAAGTGTGTGATAGACGATAGACAATATCTACCAAAACAATATCAATTATTTATCACAAGAGCATACTGATAGTCAAATAGCTAGATTCTACAAATCCCTGAATTATTTCAACGCCAGTCATATTATTCAGAGAGGATTATATCCTACTTTGTCAAATTTAATTAACGCTCTTACATAAAGTTCGCAGACAAAATAAGGTTATACAAATAGTAATTAGCTTTATGCAAATGTCGCAGCATTATTAGATTAGAGATTAAAGTGGCTTGATAATAATTAAAATTTTTGTGGTACTTCGTAAGCCATTCTATTTGATTGGACATAATTTATCATGTTCTAAAGTACCGGCGTTACTGATAACACAGTAACGATATGAATAGATAATATATAAGACAGATAAATATGAAGTCAAGGCTGTCATGAAGGTTAACAAAGTATAAACAGAGTCGATAAAATAATGCTCTTTATAAAAACAAAGTTAGGGGTACTTCAAGGAGTTTCATTAGGCCCTGAAAGTTTTGAAGTAATCACTACGCGACATTGAAAGAATATCATGTTTAAAAAAAAATACTATATAATACTTACATATTTTAAAATCATCTATGTGTCAATCAAGCGTTAGAAATCATCCCGTTCACTGTTCAACATACCAAACCTATAAAAGCGGAACTAAATTGATATTTTTCAGAGATTTAAAGAACAAACATATTTTTATTCTGACTCACCGCTGGATCTTTATTGGGGCTTACCTGTAACAAAAAAAAAAACAATCCCATTAGCTATAAGGGTCGGTCTTGGTTTATAATAATACTCAGAAATATTTGAATTATGTTAGATTGATAAAAAATGTTTCTTCTCCTTCAATTTAAAATTCTATAGGTAGGCAGTCATAAAGTTAATTTCAATATATGTTGTTTTTACAGTTCACCTATAATTTATTTGCTAAGAATGCGACACTTGATAAATATATTATTATGTTTAGCAGTGCAACAAAGTTGCTATGCAATGTTTTATGACGGTTTACATATTCAAGTAGTCAAGTGATATTTTACAGTAAGATTTTATTTATTGAACACATCCTGTGGGCAGAAACAGTGTGGGTCGGCTACATTTGACGAAGGACCGATGACCGTTAGAGCAAACGAGTCCTGTGGAGACCGCGAAAAGGCAAAAGGAAGGTCAGATGGGCTGACGACATGAAATAGATGGCTGGGACAGACTGAGGGCCAGCACATATTATCGGCATTGGCAAGGAAAAGGTTCATTCAGCATTATCCCTAAAGATGTTTTATCATAGCAAAGCGTAGTTTCTGACAGTGCCGACGGATTCCTAAGGATACTTTTCCTTGTCAATGCCGATAATGTGCGTCGGAGAACCGGGAGTAATGGCACACATTGCGAGAGGCCTATGTCCAGTAGTGCAACATGCTAATTGATTGATGAAATGAAAGTAGAGTCATTTTTGAAACATCATATTGTGAAGTGGAAAACACTGGACCTGTCTTGACTGATGGCTTGTTGGTGTCTGGCAATAAGTTGGGTACTTAACGCCAGAGAAACTGCGTTGCCAAATTTTAATTCCACAAAGAACTTGATTTAGGTATATTTTTTTTTGTGTACGATATCTTTCTACACGATTTTAGGTCCAACTGTTGTAAAACATAAACTAGATCTAAGGCAAAACTATACTTTAGTTATTAACATGTAGAAAAAGTCCAAAATTACTGGCGCTTATCGCAGTTGTTAGGCATTTAACCTAAAAACATAATTATCCATAAGCGACTTGAATGCAAGTGATTACGATGATAACGCTTGAATGTTTCATAACACAAACATTATTTAATAAAACATTGATATATTATGTATAATTGTAAAATAATATAAATCATTTAGAGATTATACTGGGTGGCGCAAAAGTAAAGACCCTATTTGGTTCGGCTATAACATTTTTTCTAAATTAGAAAACTAGATTTAGGTTTTTTTAAATGTATATTTGTACCATTAAATTTCGTACCATTAGGATTTAAAGATGATGTCTTTTAAATGGTGACCTCCAGAGTTGATACACATTTGAGCCCTATTTATGACATTTTGCATAACTTGCCGTAACACTTCCTGCGATATGTTCGTTATTTCTTGACGAATGTTTTCTTTTAGAGCTGCGAGAGTCTGTGGCTTGTTCACATACACCCGAGATTTCAAAAAACCCCAAAGAAAGAAGTCTGGACTGGTCAGATCGGGTGATCTTGCAGGCCAAGGCAAATCGCCAAAACGAGAGATAACTCGGCCTGGAAAAGCGTCCCTCACTAAGTCCATAGTGTCGCGCGCTGTGTGTGCCGTAGCGCCGTCTTGTTGAAACCAGATGTGCTCCAGCCCCAATTCGTCCAAACTGGGTATCAAAAACTCACGTAACATGGTTCTGTAGCGTTCTCCAGTGACAGTTATCGCATTGCCTCCAGCGTCTTCGAAAAAATAGGGTCCGATCACTCTGTCAACACAGATGCCACACCATACAGTAACTTTTAGTGGGTGTAGAGGTGTTTCTTGAATAATGCGCGGATTATCAGTGCCCCAGAACCGAGTATTCTGCTTATTGACATGCCCTGAGAGATGGAAATGCGCTTCGTCACTCATAACCAATTTTGAAGGAAAATCATCCTCTTCAAGGTTGAGGTTTATGACGCGCTGGCAGTAATCTAGACGAGCTCGGTGGTCAGCAGGCAGCAGCTGATGAGTCATTTGAGTTTTATACGGGAACATCTTTAAGTCTTTCACCAAAATACGCTGCAGGGTCCGTCTGGAAATGCCCAATTGCGTGGCACGTCGCCTCGTTGATGTTTCTGGACACTCTTCCACATCTTCGCGCACAGCATCGATATTTTCAGCTGAACGGCCTGTTCTTGATCTCCCAGACTTAGGTCTATCCAATGTTGAGCCAGTTGCTTCAAGGCGTGTGGCAAAGCGTCGAATCGGTGCCGGACGGTGGGGAAATCGTCGACGAAATTCACGTTGTGTTCTTATCACTGATGAATTATTCCGTAAGAACATTGACACAATTATTCCACGTTCTTGGGGAGTAAAACGGTCCATGTTTATTTTCAGTGTATTTTACATTTGTTCACTACACAATTTTCAACAACAGAATGACAGAAAATGTCATATAAAAAAAATAAAGGTATTTTCTTTAGTGCCCTTACTTTTGCGCCACCCAGTATAAATAGTAGACAGCCTTTGAGACGTGGCGGTAATGTACGGAGCGCGGTTTCGATTACCACTCAGTGTAGGTACATTTTTGTATGCATGAATTTTTTTATTCTTTTTATTTGCGGAGTGAAGGCAAATTGTCGTGCCCTACGTCAATTTGCCTTCACCCCACCTGATGGTAAGCTCAAGGCAGTCTCAGTAACGAGCGTCACCATTACAAACACGTAAAGGGTTACAATGGTGGCACTCAGCTTGACGGCCTCATCAGATTCTTTTTTACGCCCCGCTGAAAGGACCCGGGACTGTAGGTATGGTCGTGACTCGGGTATGTTAAGCCGTCGGTGCCGGTTGTCATATCTACGAACATTTATTGTAGTGGTTATTATACAATACATATAGGAAAAATGGATGAAATGGTCCACATAGAAGTTCTAACCACCAGTCATGTTATCGGCGTCCATACTGGATGTAGTAGTATATAATTAGTAGTATTACAGAAACATTTCTTGTCGTGTACTTAGTTGTGCTTGCTCGCAATGTCCAAATATTGACATTAGTGAAATAGTGGCAGGTCAGGGTTCTCTTAGCGATTAAATTAACTCTGAAAACAATCGCATTTTTTTTTAATATAAATCCGTTGCACATAGGTACATGCGCTCGCGCCTATTCTCCTCCGTGGGAAAGGTCTATGTGGACTCTGCAGCAGTCTGCAGGGAATTGCTGTCGGTTAATTGATTGATTGGAATAGTATTTGAGAGCTTTATTGGTAAATTTGTTTTAGTTATTTGGGCATCATACGTAACGTTGTTATTCGTACATGATATATTTATTTACGAAAGGGGTCAACGGCCTTGCTCACGACTCGAGTCATTTTAGCATCAAGGCTATGTTTACTAAATTTTACGAAAACATCGCTTGTGATGTCCTTCCTCGTTGTGTGCCGGTAATTTTGTTTACGTCTACAGTTTGGTACAAAAACAATTTTATTATGACCATTTTTAAAACCATGTCATACATCACGTAGGCCACCCATAAAACTAATTAATCAGGAAATAATGGCATATTTAATAGAGGAAAAAATAAAAGAAGGAAGTATGAAGTAATTGAAAAAATCATCAAAAGGGCTCCAAAGTACCATTGTAGACAGAATTTAGGAATTTAATCTAGAACAGAAATTGAATGGCAAGTCATCCCTCAAACCAATCGTATGCAATGTTCTTTATGGCTCGTCATCGTCGACCAAACTCAGTAAAGAGATAAATTATTCCCGCTCGTAAAGACGATCCCGGAATGACTTGTCAGCTTAAGTTTCCCAACTGAGTGTAGATGTGGATTATAAAAAAGGTTTTTACAAAATCTGCAGTGGGGATAAAACAACCCTTAAAAGTAGTAGTAAGTTTCCACCATTCAAAGCAATTACTTACTAGTAATGCACTATATTATTAATGGTTGTATATGTGGCGTTTGGGAACATCGGTTCCGCTACTGAAACTATCGTATTGCATTTCTACAAGAATTTTCTATTCGGTGGGTGCACCGAATACTGTGCACAGTCAAAATAAACATCAAAGGGATTGTTTTCGTTTGAAGTCAATGAGTTTTGTACACTCTTGGGAGATCAATCGAAACTGGCTCCACTAAAGAATTACTCTAAAAGCTAAAAGCTCTTTTAAGTTTAGAACTTCATTGTAAATATTGTGGTTTATTTGTTCTCAGTACTTCAGAGTATATTAACTGCTGGCTTTGATTGGATGTGTGCGTGGCGCGTGGCCTATCATTTTTTTTATACCACTTAGGTGGCGGACAAGCACACGGTTATCAGCCGGTAGTCTACTTAACAAAAGGAAAGTTAGGATCAAAAGTTTGACGCCACCAGATGGTATACATAGTAGTAGATACTTCTATTATCAATGCGAAAGTTTGCTTGTAAGAATGTTTGTTCATCAGCCATAGCGGCTAAATAGATCTATTATAAAAGTCAACGGGATACCTAGTAACTAGCTAGCTCACCCCAGCTTCGCCCGTGGAATACTTTTTGGCTCCCATTGCTTTTAATTTTCAAATAATGCATAAGAATATACCGTATTAGTTGACGTTCAGAAATTACTGATCCGCTTCGTTGAATAGTACCGTGATGTTAAATAGCACTAAAGCTAAAAACAAATTTCAGATTGGGCCAGCTGTTCCTAAGATTAGCGCGTTTAACTAAAAACTTTCCTAGCAGGTTTGTTTTCAGAGGTATTGGTGATGCATCTGGAAAATATCGTAGGGGAACAGAACCAGACTTCTAGAACCAGCTTTGATGTAGATGATGACTTCATCAAAAAGTACGCACGTCATATAATTATATCCGAAATATTAAGTAATAACTACTTTTCCACGGCACTTAACTATCATGCGATGATGTTTAGTCGTGACTCTCGTGACTATCGCATGGCCAAAGCGTTACTAAAGGTTAAATGGTCGTATAGATACAAGTGAAAGAATAAAAGGGAAGCGAATTGTAAGAATAACCTTCGATTAAAAGTGATCGTACATTAACGTCCTTCTAAAATATGCTGCAGAAGAAACCCACAGTCTACAAATCTTACACCCTCATGTGCTAAACTTGTAGGATGCATACGTTCTTAAATATAGATATTTTCCACGCCATGTTCACAGTTAATGTCCGATTGTAGGTCATCCAATAGTATAGATAACATTTTGAATGAAACACTGTGGCGTGGCGGTAGTGAACGTGACTGTTACGCAAGAGGCGCAGGTTCGATCCTCACTCAGTGCAAATATTTGTGTGCATGAATATGGCTATTTGCAATGGTCTGGTCGTACCTCGGAGAGCACGGTAAGCCGACGGTCTAGGACGGTAGGTTGCAGACAGTAGTTAGGAGCCCTCAAAATTCCGACCAGCCTAGCTACAGAACTTGAATATCACCAATTTGGTTGTGGAGTTCTGCTAGCAGTCGCTTCAAGGAAAGTTTAGCCGCATCTTAATTAGACTAGAAAGACGACCCCAGAAGAGACTGAGTTGAGTATACGCTCAGAGAATGATGAACATTTTGAATGAAACCTAATATCTATAATAAACTTGTCTTTACTTTTGAGATATATACAACTGATTGCGGATTATACCGGCTAACTGGTTACTTTCAACCAATCAAGGGGGAATGCCATGGATTGAATCCAAGTATATACAAATACTATGCAAATCGTATGCTCTAACAAGCACGACCAAAAAGTGGTAAAGAGTGAATATAAAGAGCCTTTAAAGTCCAATACTATTGTATGCCTCGAGAGGGCTTAGTAAAAAATACAATAGCAATGCCAGCTTGGATTGTGATTCTTCAAATATATGTAGGTATGTAAAGATGCAAATATACAAACATTGAAGGTTGCCTGGAAGAGATCGCTTCCAGCGATAAGGCCGCCCATTGTACATACATTAGAACAACTGTTTTTGCACATTAGACTGGGATTTAGTCTAATGTTCAAAAACAGTTTTTGATCTAAATTCCCTGATATACAACAAAGAGCTATCTATCTGTCTATCTATTTCTAGCAACTCAATCAAAATCGTACATATCAATCTGATTCTGATCTGCGATCGCATCCATCCGTACAATTTTACTTTGATTATGCCTTACGAGTTATGCGTTTCTTGTATTACGAGTTATTCTTTGTCATTCTTCTTTTCTTCCGAGTTCACGTCTTACAGCAATTTACCGATGGAATCGAAAAGAAACAAAGATTACCCTTTGAAACAATACGTTTTCAGTGTTATTAACCGCTTTCTGTCTTTTATTATTCAACAATATAAACGTCTTTATTTCTATTAATACTCTTATAAAGTAATAGTTTTCTTGGACACCTCACGTTCGTACGTTCAAATCACGTGGCAAGCAACGTTTTATGAGCATGTCTCGATACTCTTCACGTTTGTGATATGATAAATTTCATCAGTAGTCATATTAAAGAACTTGGTATGATTTAAAAAGATGACTAGGAAAATTAAATTGATTTTAAAGAAACTGGCAATTTTTTTTTTTTTTTATGGCACATCAATTTGACTTCACCTCGCCTGATGTTAAGCTAAAGGCAAAGTCTCATGAAAGAGGGTCACCATTGCAAACACGTTCAGTGCTACAATGGTGGCGCTCAGCTTGACGGCCTCATCAAATGCTTTTTCACGCCCCGCTTAAAGGACCCGGGACTGTAGGAAGAGGGAAACACGTGCGCCGGCAAGGAATTCCAGGGCTTAATGGTGCGGCAGAGAAAAGACTCACCGAAACGCTTGGTTCTTGATGGAATATTCTGTACCGTATGCGAATGACATCTAAGCCCTGCACGTGTTGTCCTGTGTAGGAAAGGGGAGGGTGGGATTAATTGGAAGAGCTCATCAGAACATTCACCATGGTAGAGACGGTAAAATACTGCCAGGGACGCAACATCTCTACGCATCTGCAAAGGCTCGAGGGTATTTGTAACCTCAGGACTCCCAATAATGCGGACCGCACGTCGCTGCAACCTGTCGAGAGCATCTAATAAGTACTTTGCGGAGCCATCCCAGAGATGCGAGCAGTATTCCACGCAGGAGCGAATTTCTGTCTTATAAAGAAGACACCGCTGCTCCGGCGTGAAAAAACGTCTCACTCTGTTCACACTTGTTGCAAGGGTATGAGGATCCATAAGACTAAAGGTGGATCATAGTAAACCCTAAAGTGCTGTTTGCTCTACCGGTGGATCGTGAAGGTGGATCCTGGTAGACTAACAAATAACTTTACACTTCAAGTCACGAGATCTATCGATTCTCAGACGATAAGCACGTGTATTGTATTCAAAGGATATTCATTCTGGCGCCACACGGTGTAATTCAATTACAATGCCACCCGCTTGTCAATGATACACAATACACATAGCCGCCTTTCTTCCTTCGTGGTAGATAGATAATACAGTCGTCTATTTCGATCTATCTTAAGTATAATGACCTACGTCACTTCTTAATCCTAGCGATATTTCGAGGCGAATCCTAAGCTCACCTTGGAGTTTGGATCCGCTTTTACCAGTCTAACCATGGAAAACCAAAACAAGTGGAAGTGTAATGTAGTCGATGCACGCGTGCCATTGGTGTGCGCATTTACGCAACGTCTAAACTTTTTCGTAAATATTCAAGCTTGTTCAATCCAGAGATGAAATGCCATAATACTTTCTTATCTAAAGCTAGTATAGCTATTTAGAACGGTTGAAAAAAACGGTGGTGCAGTAAAGTTACCACTACCTTAAAAAGGGTTTAGTGTGTTTTAGTTTTGTAGTACGTATTATTTGTGTTAATATGGTATTAAAAGTAGTAGTAAATTCCACCACTCAAAGCAAATATTCACTAATAATGCACGGTATTATTAACGATTGTATGTGCGAGTTTGGCGACAACGGTTCCGCTACTGAAACTATCGTATCGCATTTCTACTAGTTTTTTTGTTCTGTGCTGTGAGTCTAACTCTGAACCAAACTAAACTAATTCATACAATATGGGGTTTTTCGAGAAGGGCATTAGAAGGTTTCTAGAGGTAGACAGCACGAATGAAATGCCCCTGGTGTTGCTAACGTCCATAGACCACGGTGACCACCTTTCATGAGGTGAGCCGTGTGCTTATCTTTCACCTGATTGACATAAAACGTATGTATATTAAACATAAAAGCATATCGCTCTTATCTATCAATAAATGCGCAAGACAGATTTATTTAATACAACAGCTAGGTAGATCCCGTTATGTTATCTAGAACGAAAATAGCTCACGTCTATCTGAATATTATGCAAACGAAGTAAAAACAATAAGTGCCCTTCAAACCCCGAAGGTCAAACGTATTTATATACAAACAAAAGATAAAGTTTGATATCCCCTTATCTCTTCATTTACTGTATAATTTTGTAGCCAACATTACTAGCAAATGTAAGTATGTAAATGTAAAATAATATTCTGGAAAATGGGTTGTATAAGTATTGCATAGGTACACATTAAAGGCCGTATGTAAAGCCTCCTTTAGGAACTTGCTGGACATCATACAGAAGCCATTATTATTATTTTGTAGGTCCATCGAAAATGCTTTAGGAATATTTGGGGGATTTGGGAGGTAAGACATGACGGTATTCTCTGCTCAAATTGAGCAATCCGACTGGGGAAGTATCTTCAACCTACAAAATACTGCGTCAGGCTAATAATAACCATATAAATGTTTGTGGCGGTGAGTAGGGTAGCCACAGTTCATTGGCGAGGTTTTGTGTCGGTGGGTAGACCGCGAAACTTCGATTTGTTTTCTGCACTGACAGCACAGAAACTCTCTTAACCTTCACCCTTCCTACGGTCCTTCGGTACTTCCACATGGTCGGCAGCATGAGTGTCGCCTCTGGCATTGCAAACGTTCATAAGCCACGGTAACCATGTGGGCCGTGTGCTTGTCTGCCACCTAAGTGGTATAAAAAATCTACTCTAAGGTAAGTTGTGGAGAACTACAGGGTCAGCACTCCTCACACATTGTAGCGTAGTAATTGCGGGTAATAATAAAAAACTTGTTTAAAGTCAAAGCTCGGTTACGGTAACAGACCGGTCGGTCCACTAAAAATAGCCCGGAGTTCACTTGTGAAGTAAGTCGAGGTGCTGCACGCAAAAGTTCCAATCGAGATGCAAATATTTTGAAGAATGTTTTTTCCTCATTTACGGACATATTTTTAATCAAGTCAAGGATCGGATTTATTGTATTTGCAATTTTCAAGATAAAGCTTTTTGAGAATTGTTTTTGAGGCCGTCAAGCTAAGCGCCACTATTGTGACACTGTACGAGTATGTTTGTAATGGTGACTCTTTTTCGTGACACTTAGCCTTCCGGTTATCATCAGGAGAGGAAAAATACAATTGACGTGTCCTAGAGGACAAAAAATTAAGTTATTATATCACCCAATAAATAAAAGGATCATTGAGAAAAAGCTGTTTGAATCTGATATCATGTCAGAATATGATACGATTGTGGTCATATTGAAATATGAATAAACAAACTTGTCAGGAAATATACATAATATACATTGTAGTGACTGATACAATATCACAAACAATCTTTTAATGTGGTTGATTTCCTTATTACTTCACACAATTAATATTAGCGCGACTTATATAAAATGTGATAGAATAGAATATCAATAACCAGTTTTGAGATCAAGTACCTATGCTCAATCGTTGGATAGTGGACGGGGCTTGGTGGTAAAACCTCTTTATATTATGTACTAGCTGTACCCCGCGGCTCCACTCGCGTGAATATCGGCTATCGCATAGTGATATAACTAACTAACATAATATAACTGTTACCCAGGGTGAATGTAGTTTTCTAATGGTGAAAGATTTTTTGCGTACCCATCTATCTCCATCTAGCCCCTGGGTATGGGGAGACACAATTTGTGCTGCCACCACGGCCTGCTTCTGTTAGGGTGACAGGCATCTCCACCATCGCCCATCTAGCTCCTGAATATGAGGAGTGGCACTTTGCGCCAAGTAAGAATCCTCATAACAAACATGAGACGTAAACTTCAGTTCTCGAAGCATCTCGGCGCTTAACCGCATGTATGTTTTAAAAGCATTATATTACAATGGTGTAACACAAATGTATTGTAAACAGTTTAATTAAGTAATAACAAAATAATCTCCACAACTGTGCACTGCAGGATGAAAAAACACGATTGGCGAACGCGACAAGCCAGGATAAAAATAGCTCGTAACATCAGCATTTTGATATGGCGGCCAGACGCATGTGTCTGGGCGAGGCGCAAGTGTCACAGAATCCAGAGATATTTATTGAAACCAATCCATAGGCCAAGGGCAATAATTTTAAAATCCTACATACAGACATACCTATTAAAAAAAAGAAAAATCGAAAGAGGATTCTAACGGTAATGCTCTCCATACAAAGTGTAGATCATTAATATTTTGATAAATTAAAATTGACGCATTTTTTAAACAGAATAAAGACACCAAATATCTTTAACTCTAGTTAGTTTGTTTACTGGACAAATGAACTTATAAAAAGAGACATATCTCCAAATATTGCATTTTATATAGAAAAAGAGGCAACTTGCTGAATAGCTTTTTCAAGACAATTTCCGAAAATAAAATTGTTGATAATGACAAAAATTATATAATACTCATGAACGTTATATGAATGATTTTTTTTACTGATTTCAAACTTTGTTATCTCTTCTCATAAAGAACCGTGCATATCTAACATTGATATGACCTATTAACCCCGTGCCTTCTAGCAAGAATATTCTCTGACATAACTTGAACTTCTAGACACGGAAATGATAAAGATTCTTCAGATGCAAATCAATAACATAATCTAATAATAATTATATCAATCGCATCGTGATCGTAAATAGATTAACCTTGTGTTATAAAATTGAGGTTAAGACTTTGCGATCTAATGGAGGTCAAAGGCTCCTTAATTTGATGACGTTAGCAAGAATGTGATCGCTGAGCGTCACTCTCTTACACCAAAGCTCACGCTTGCAGCGGAGTCAAGGCCGAGCGTGCATTTACTTAGTACGCAAGTACATGTACCGAGGCCATCCCAATATGTTAATTGTGTATAAAAAGTCTTATAACGTCTCCAAGCTCTTTATAAACTTGAATACTTGCCACAAGCTATGTTTTTCTTAGGACTTGATTATTCTGTCGTTAATTGTTTTTTGCGCTTACGTTCTGACCTAATTAACATATTTGGATTTTGCATGCATATACTTTATTTATTTTGTATGAATTGTGATTTAATTTCAATATTTTGTCTATGGCGGATACGTTCTACTGTGATTGTGCTACTGTTATGACAAATTTTCTGTAACATATTATGCTTCACGAAATAAATTAATATGAATTTGAAATTTGAATTTGAGAAGTTAGGTGTTTCAAGGCACGTTTTTCATATTTCCAACCAGCTTCAAAAAGTAGGAGTTTCTCATTTCCACCTGGATTTTTTTGTTTCTTACTCGATTACACTGTCTAAACTATGAGATTATTGTTTCTTATTTTATAAAGTGGATTCTTTCAGTGTGGTCTCACATCTAGGAAATCGAGGGAAACCTTAAAACTGCAGGCAAAAATACAATTTCCCTTTGCTGTGAATCAGCAACTATGATGTAGTAATGTAAGTTTTTCCTTTTTATGTATTCAGATTTTCCTTTTTAGCCTACTTGTAAAAAGGAGGAAGTTCTTTCAAATGTTTTTTATATTTCTAAACGCTACCAGCTTAACTTATTATTCCTTGAATGCCGCGTGACGGTATTTTTAGCTGGTTGGATTTAATTAATAAGATAATGTTAATTTATTCTATGTAAATCCGTTCGTTGCATGCGGTCTTCCAAGAATAGATCGCGTCATTATAACAAGCGGTACCTGTTGTATTTATACCAATAACACGCATATTTAAAGGATTATATTCAATGGCCGAACGTATTGTGTTGGAGGAAATTATGTGGTTTTACCACCTAACTACAGTTACTAACCTGTTAAATATTGGTTATTCTATATTAACAATAAAGTGACCTCATTGCAACTGCTGCCGCTCTGGTGCGTGTGATTAAAAAAAAACCTATTACGACATCTACGTATGTGTAATTAAAAATAGAAATTCCAACGTTACGTTACAACTCTATTCATTACTACATGCCTGGTACAACAATGGAGTTTTTTCTTTCGTGTTAAAGATGTTTCGCAGCGGATACGGTACACTTGTTAGTGCACAATGCACGTAAGTTCTTTGCATCAAATATGTAAATACTAATAAATACAGATCGTGACCGGACGGCGTGATATCAAGATGTGAAATAGATTTAAGTATCTATTATACACTGGTCTGACAGCAATATTTAATCGAATAGTTTATTTAACACTGTCATGTGATTCTTGTATAGAAAATATTAAACATCTTTATCAATTTGGAAGACTCCCTCCTCCACAAACACAGCCTCCGTGGCGTGGCGGTAGTGCATGCGACTGCTACGCACGGGGCGCGGGTTCGATCCCCGCTCAGTGCAAAAAGTTGTATGCATGAATATGGCTGTTTGCACTGGTCTGGTCGTGCTTCGGAGAGCACGTTAAGCCATACAAACATCTATGGCAATCGTTACGGGTAGTTGGAACCTCAAAAAGTCCAACCAGTCTAACTTGGAACTTCGATATCGCCATTGGTCATTGGACTATTGGTTGTGGAGGTCAGATGGCAGTCGCTTCACGGAAATCATAAGTTCAGCCGCATCACAGTTAGTCTGGAAAGCCGACCCCAACTGAGTTGGGAAAAGGTTCAGAAAATGATGATCAATTTGGAAGACTTTTTGGTTAAGGTAGCACCCAAAGTTTGCACGTTAGAAACCCTTTAAGTATTATTTTTATTTCCGCTCTTCTACTCCTATTTTGGTCTACTTATCTTTAAAGCAACTAACGATTGACCACTCAACTTTGAAATTAATGCCTGTGCCAGAGCTGGTAATCTATCTCCTGGTTAAAGAAGATGGTACATGCGGGTAAGCTACGGGCGCTCACCGCACCTCAAACTGGATATCCATTATGTTCGCGAACTTCAAGCGCTACGAGTTTGTGCATCTGCTCTGATGGAGACGGTACACGTCCACTCCACAGTCTGCAGATGCACGGGGCCAAGAAGTTCGCGAACATGATAGATACCTAGCTTCAAATGGTCCATATTCTCGTCCTACCTCAACGACTAAGCACTGTGCAGGCGATGCTCAGTAAGTCACAGGTTAAGTATTTATTAATTCTGAATACTTTAGTCATAACTTGGCTGGTTATGTAATGTAAGAAACATGTTTTGCTTATTATTAATCAGCTGTATTGGCATGTTTGTAGGTCATTATATTCATTACAGCAGTAGAAATATGGCACTTGTAGGCACTTTTTATTGCGTTTTTTATTTGCGATTTAACCGAAGGTTGTAATAACACGAGCCATTTGCATAAAAACTAAGAATCATCATCCCGTCAGTATGTTTGCCAATTGCAGCAAATAAAATAAGATGTTTATGTTAGAATCTTGAGACCTATAAATGTCTGTTTAGGTAGTTCAATACTGCTTTTAAGCAGTTACTATGCAGACATTTTTTTTAATGACGGGCTTTGTCATATCGCCCCGTGAAGACATACACAGTTCAACTTACATGGTACCTATAATCTCTAAACCTAATTCTGCTATTATATAAATGTAGGCTATGCAGACATTTTACTACAAAATTAAATTTGAAAAAAAAAATATCCTGGGACAGAGCTTGAAATCGCGATAGTCATTTTTAGTGAGAATACCGCAAATTGCAATAGTGAAGGATTTTTGCTGAACGGTACGCGAGATCAGTATTTGCAAATTACATGGTCGGTTTTTGGACTACTTATGCTATGTATTCACATACATGGAGACCTATGTCTTTGACGTCTCGAGACAGCTCGAAGTAAGTAGTTAGTTCAAGTTTCATTTTACATTTACTCATATCGACATTTTGACAAACACAAGATACCAATACATTCATTTCAGTTATAATTTTAGAATAGTTTTCTAGACAAACTAATCTAATCACAAAAGTTCGAAAAATCGTTTTCCATCTCTTCAATAGTCATGTCTTAAAAACTTTCAGATCCATAAGGTGATCCATAAGTGAAGACCTCTTCCAAAGACTCCTGTAATGAACCTTTTTTTAATGTCATCGTCCTTAATGGGGAAAGTAAATATGCTTTCGGTAGTAGCCCAACTAGCGATTCAAATTCTACCCATTCTACAACGATCGAAGTTAGATTACCATATTTCACGATTACTAAACATCGATCAAACTCCGTTATGCAACTTTGACGACCACGTAATGTGTTCGTCTAAGTAGTCTGTGCTGCACAGTGTGAAATTGTGCAACTTTAACAACCTCATTTGGTGTTTTGTTGCACTGTCCAATCCTGTAATGTCAATATAAGGAGCTTTTGGTGACCACATCATATACACTGACGGACTCATAAACTGCATCAAAGTAATAGACGACTTTGAAATAAATATTTTAACCAAGTATGCATACTTTCTATACAGATTTAAATTGAAACCTCTAGATTGGTTCGTGAACTTTAAAACAGCGTAGGGTCATATCTTTAAGTTTAAGTTTATGTACTGGAAAGGACCTTAAGACTTTTTTTGAAGAAAAAACAGAAATTTAAGAAAAATTGGTTTTAACAATAGACACAAACTTTATGCAAGGGTTTATTTGTGTTTTAATAAGGTGTATTACCCCCACGTGCCCTTATTACGGATTCTAATCGGTTCCGCATAGATTTTATAAGGGTTTTTAAAAGATCTTGCGGAATATTGTCCCATTCTTCTGAAAGTTGTTCTTAGTGCTGCTACTGTCGTGGGCGAAGGGTTTCTCGCATATACAGCTCTTTTTAAATTGTCCCAAACATGCTCGATGGGATTAAGATCCGGGCTGCGTGCTGGCCAATTCATTGTACGTATCCCAACCTCTTCGCAATAATGTTGAACTTGTGCAGCTGCATGCGGCCGGGCATTATCCTGCATTAAAGTAAAATTTTCGCCTATGAATCCCATGTAAGGCACCACGTGATCTTCTAATATCTCTGTTATGTAGCGATGTGCTGTCAAACCCCCTCTATTACCGTTTTGACGGACCATGTCTATGAACAAAAGTTCTGTTCGCCCGTTCATCGATATGCCACCCCAGACCATACATGAACCGCCTCCAAAAGGAACACGCTCCTCAATGCAACTTTGAGCATATCGCTCCCCACGTCGACTAGTGTTGCCCAAATTCAGTCTTGGTCTTGCAGTCTTGGTCTTGTTCTTGCGTTTTTGCAAGACCAAGACCAAGAACAAGACCGCGTATTTTTAGCAAGACCAAGACCAAGACTGACTGTGCAAGACTTGAGCAAGAACAAGACTAAGCCTGCAAGACTCTTGCGTCTTGCAGCTAGGACTTAGCGCTATTTCACGGAGTAGTTAGGTGTAACAGTTCGGTGTATAGGTACGCTTAGGAATTCTATGAGACGCAAAAAACTGTATCAAAGAATATGAAAAACTGGACCTATGCGCATTACGACTAATACCATAAACATACCTACATAGCGAATAAAAAAATATCCATTAAAATCAAACTGAGTGCATGCATAGTTATGTTTTAACCATCGGCACTTTGATAATGCGGCATCAAAGGTTTTGTACTTACTTCTCAAAGAAATTTGCCGCTTTTCGGAAGTACATGGTTATAATACACGCGCCGGCGGCTTCTTTTGAAATCATATACAACAATCGTTGCCGCCGCGCCGAAATCACAACATTTGACACTATTAGATTGCCGCCACAGGGCGTAGGTATACTCATGCAAAATAGTTTACAGGTGTTCCAAAGAATAAATAAGTTTCAGAGTGCTTAGAATGAAAATGAATACATTATACTGATCACGCAAGTAGTAGGTATTATGATTGGGATAAAATGGTAAGGATAGGTAGTAGATTTGTAGATTGTTTTTGTTTTTGTAGATTTGTTTTTTTACATGTTTTAGCAAATGTAAGCTTATAAATCATAAATGTCTATTAAGAAACAGTTACTTCCATGGAAAACGACATATAGGTTTCTTTAGGACTTTCTTATCAAATCTTCAGTTATTTATTAATCTGATTGATCTTTACTATGGCTATGTTAATTCAAGCTCACAATGTTCCAATTCTAATACGTTTTTCTAAGATTTAAAGTAAACTTTAATAAATAGCAATAGATTAATAGGTAATTGCAAGACTTGCAAGACTCTTGCTGCAAGACCAAGACCAAGGCCAAGACTGGGAGCGCAAGACCAAGACCAAGACCAAGACCAGGTGTATTGGCGCAAGACCAAGACCAAGACTGGCTAAGTCTCGTCTTGTTCTTGCATTTGGGCAACACTAACGTCGACGATAGACTCTTCTGCGACCATCTGCACCATATAAACATGTCCTACACTCGTCTGTGAACAATATAGAGGCCCACTGCTCTTCTGTCCAATTCAGGTGATGACGCGCAAATCTTAAGCGAGCTTGTCTGTGAGCTGTAGACAACTTTGGACCATTTGCTGGTCTAAAAGGGGTGATATCCGCTTCCTTTAACCTTCTTCTTATTGTTCGTGCACACACGTTTACTCCACGCACTTCATTAAGCTCGGTTTTGATGTTAACTGACGTGAGGAAACGATTTCGCAGGGAAGTTATAACAATAAATCGGTCATCACGACCTGTGGTTGCTCGAGTTCTGCCTGTACCACGTCTCCTCCTGTAAGAACCTGTCTCTACAAACCTTCTGTATATTCTAGAAACCGTAGACTGGTTTAAATTTAAATTTCTACCAATCGTTCGTTGATCCAAGCCCTCCCGCACCAATGCTACAATTTGTGCCGCTTGTTCGGACGAAGTATCCATATTATGGTTCAAAAACTCTCGATGTGTTAAAAAACTAACCCAACAATTATGCTGGTAACAATAATTCAATTGACAAAACAAAAAAAATCAATGAGAATCAATTTAAAACTTTGCTATAAATAACACGCAAATCTGATACTACAAGTAAATTTTCTTTTCCCGGCTATATTCATTTGTTTTACTGCAGTTCTATTTTTTTTAAATTTAATTTTTTTTTAAGATTAAGAGCCAGTCTTTCCATATTTATATAATTTAATCTAAAAAGTTTGCATACTTATTATAAAAAATCCTTTTAGAGTAAACAACTTTGATGCAGTTTATGAGTCCGTCAGTGTATGTGTTTGTAAGTTTAAATCAGTGCAAATAAAACTACGTTTTAACTGATTCTATCGCGATTGCTATTATTTAAGTTGATTATTTACAGTTTTTTTTTTATTTATTTTCATGTGGAAAATTTACAGTTATCCGATTGTAGAGGAGTTATACAATCGGATAAGCATTTGAAAGTTAATTAAAAAACTTCGCTCCTAGTTTTGGAATAGTAACATAATTTTAAGCAAAAGTTAGAAAATAACGCAAGAGAAAAAAACAGACAATTCACAATACTGTGCCGAAAGTTACCTAATAAGATCTTATTATGCTGCACTCAAAGTCTTGTTATAGAATGCACACTGATCAAAAAGTCATCAATGTAAATAATGTAATGCACATGTCAGTAAAAAATAATGGCTGTTTCAGTTACTAGCAATTTTCTGACACAAAAGATGAGCAAAGTCTGACACAAAAGTAAATGAAAAATATGTCGAACATGTCAGCTTCACAAATTCATTTTCCATCGAGAAAGCCGGAAAATATAGATCACAATATCTCTATTTTTTATTAGTCTCGCCATACTTCTCTTGTTCAAACTCTATGGTGACTACGGTATTAGATAATCTACTGGAGTGTTTTTCGGTGGTCATATTGACAAGTCAGAACTGTTAAACATTATTCTGTGATCTGTCAAAGTGATAAGTTAGGAGCTCGGTTTCATTGGCTGTGATTGGTTAGTTCACGCGCCTCAAGGCTGTAAATAATCGTTGAAAATCTTTTAAAATGTAGATTTTACGCCCGTTTGTATTGGAACATTTAGATACTAGTAAAATCGCAAAATAAACAATAAATTATTTTGGCGTAACTAATATTAATTATAAGCGATTTTACATTATCAGACAATTTATTGCCATTGTTATTTCTGCTTACTCCCACCAAGTAGTTGTTTCATAACAGGGTTAATATAAAGCGGAGCCTCGGGCAATGGCTAGTCAGCAATAAAACGTACTTTCATTCTTTGTCTTATAAAGTAATATAATTTAAGTATGGTAATAAGCTGGTTAGTTCATAAATTAAGATTAACTCAGAACATTGACAGTAGCAATTGACGGTACGGTGTCCTCGGAAACACGCCGGTCGAGTTAGAAAATAGATTGAGGGTGGGGGGCAGTTCAACGCACTGTAGTACCAGGCTGTCAGGAGTTACCGCTACATAATAATCTCATACCGATCACCGCAACAGCGCGTTTATTAAGTTTATAAAACAGATTGTTTCTGTTTATGTTAACCTGGTAGATTTGCTAAATAGATAGTAGGTATTAGAATAAGTATTATTCAGTTAAAATGAAACTAGTTCAATTTAAATACAATATGTAATAGATTCTTGTTTAGTTGTGGTTTAACAGGTTAATCACCTCAGCCACTGATACGTAATATGATTCATTTAAGGAAGTGATTTGTTTACCAATATTTTTATTACCTAACTACTTTTTCATGTCATGCTATAAAAATATGGTAATTTGAAATCAACAGAATATTATCTGTGGGTAAATGGAACATTATAGAGCCTATATACAATATAATATAATATAATACGCTTCAGGGATACTGAAGCATGTCTTCTTCTTCTTATTTTATGTAAGTGGCTCCATCGTTCACCGATGATTTTGCCAATGTCAAAGTGTTTAATAGTTCATCAGTTCTGAAACTATTGCTCGGTTTTACAATGCGAGAGCGTCAACTTTATTGAGAGCTCAGACATCCTTACGCCATCTATCGAGGACAGAGTAAAACAAAATCAACAGAAATGTTTACTGTTGTACTGAACGCCCCGTGTATTGTATTTATCATAATATTTACAAAACCCGAACAAGATAAAAAAATAAAGGTTCATATTACGCAATGTTATAAAAACAAGATAACAATATCGTTTAACAAAATCATTCGGACACGTGAAAAGAATGTCGCTTACCAACGATAGAATTGGCGCCTTTACTAATAGATAAGTACAATGGTTAGGGTTGCCACGCGTGCCACCTGTACTATCCCGGATAATTTAATAGACGTTTCGGAAAAAAAATATTTTTGGTACCGCTTCGATATCTAAAATAGTCTGGCGATTAATTTGGCGAGAAAAAACATTTTTTTATACGTACTATATACATTATTCTGTTCACCTGCACATCATACCTAAACAAATGGAGTATAAATATCGTAATACAATATTTCTTTTTGTAGGTGTGGATATTATCATAATAGCGATGTGAGATAAGTGGGTATTTATTTATACCTAGATTGATAACATGAATTCTATCATGACAGATTGACTATGAATAGGTATTTATACTATAGTACTATCTAAGTACCTATTCTTGGACATATTAGACAAAGAAGTTCAAGCACCGTAGGTTTAGTTTGTACTATCGGTTCTACAAAACCGATTTTTTACATAGTAAGAACCAGTTTATTTAATAGTTAGGCCCCGGTTATACTTATAACTTAAAATGAAAATCCGTTCATCAAATAAGACTTGAAATTGTTGAATTAGGATAAGAGCAGGATAATATATTTTTAATGTGATTTCTAATTAAGTAATCGAGATTTAAAACTAAAGTGCCTTGCATAAATACTATATCAGCTAAGTAAACCTAATCACGCAGCTATACTTAATGGAGTAGAAATTAATAAAAAGCGCCTGATAAAATCGAATAGCAATCATACGCGTTGCAAATTGTAAATCTAATCATTCGCTTAGGAATCTTTAAAATAAATACATGTAAGTAGTATCCATTATATATTATATTTCTGTACAAAAACAAAATAATCTTGGAAGGTGTGTGTCTTCTACGCAAAACACCGAATATTCACAACACTATCTATCATCATCTATCATCTTTGCGTTAGCTCCGGTCGCATCAGAGTTTATCATCTTTAGAGCCCGTGGGTTATTCCCAGAGGTCCACGAATCTATTGTTTTCAAAAATTTTAAGTTCATACATTTATTCCCAACGGGTCCATGGCATTTTAAATTAAATGTATTTTTAGTTCCCACCGGGTCCATGAGGTATTTTGGTACAGTCAACAAAGCAGCATTGATTTTTAAATCGAAATGTAGTATCAGAAGTATCATGCAAGTGTTTGAGTATTCAAAATAAGTACTTCAAATATGCCTAACAATGGTTTTTTTAAATGAACTCTTTCTGGTAATAACAAAAATTTTTAAGCAAGCAATTGCTCTTGTGAGTTTATCCTCTGTGGACGAATAAATTGGGTTACACCTAATTTTTTGCTTTGGATGATTTTTTTCATCACGCATATCTAATTTTCCCTTAGCGATAACTTTTAAGTTATTTATTGTATGTAACTGCATAGTTTGAAGGATGCACAACGCATATAAAGTATTCAATGGATAAGGAATGGATTGCTAAAAATATAACTAAAATGATACATTGTTTTTGTGTAATCTGTAAAAGATAAAAATGGTTATCCTAAAGAGATATATGTTAATTTATTGATCTTTTTAAGGTACACATTTCTGTGTCACATTATTTTGATCTGCCTCGTGGGTTTCAGCCAGCGTATGCAATGAAAGTCCAAATAGGTGTTTATTGGCAACATCAGATTAAGAACATCTAAAATGAGTAGTGTTTCTCTACTAAAATGTGTATTTATTATACATATAAAATTTTCTCTCGAGTCATTCTATATATTAATAAAAACTGTATCAAAATCCGTTGCGAAGTTTTAAAGACACACATAGGGTGTCTTCGCACACATAGGAATATGATGGAAAGATGAGAAAGACTTTGTTTTATACTATGTAGTCAACTGATTAACATAAATACTAGAAATAAAAGAAAATTTAATAGATAAATAAAAACTCTTTATCAACAATAACGAACAATTATTATAGTGTAATGCACACAATTATTATAGTGTATACATGTTAGTCAGGACTTAGGTATGTGTTTGTGTTCATTTTGGTGATTTCATTGTACCTAATTGTTGTATTATTAAGATAGTTAACGTGCCTAAACCTTATACTTACCTTATACGCCTCTGAATCTAATCACATTCATTATTTCTTTTCATTTCTTTTAATTTTTAAATATTCAAATAAAAAAAGTTAAAGCTGTTTATTTGCATATATATAAAACTTGTTGGTAATGTATTAAACAAAGATTTCGTAAAAATAGTGCTACTTTAGGAAGCCGCCATCTAGCGCCATGACAAATTTTGTTTATAACTTTTACTATTATTGCAGTATCAATATAGATTAGAATATTTTTAGTTTTATTCAGTCATATTGAATAATGTGTTTAGTTTATTTAATATACCTATAATAAGTTAATTTTATAGTAAAAATTAGAAAAGTTTGCTAAAACATTGTCGCCATCTAGTTACAATGAATGCGAATAAACATTGCGTGCCTCAACTGTTTTTTAAAATCATGTCAAAAAAAATTGCCACACCGAAATAAAAATAAATAGAAAACTTATTTATAGTTTTTACCTATTCAGGTTTTTAAACGCGAATCATTTCATTTTTCTTTTGTTTTTGGAAACACGTAAAAATTTAAAGAACATAATACTCGTAACTACCGTTTTACGCTGTATTAATGGCAAAATCTTAATTTAGTAAACACTGCACAACGGATTCAGCGCGTCTCTACTCGTATATTGATTTTTGCTGTAGCGACATCAAGTAGAATATGAACATATTGCAAATAAAATATTATAAATATCGCCATTTTATGGTCTTAATTTTTTCTCCTACTGATCTGCAAATGAACATATTTTAGATGAGAAATCCACAATGGCCATTTTAGACCTGGTGTTCTGACATTTAGTAAATAAAATGATTTGACTAGACAGTCAAATACCCAATTGATATAGACATTTTGACCGGCGCGGCGGACCTAAAATATAACCAATTCATGTCTACTTAATTATACTACTTAATAATGTCTACTACTTCATAATTTACACACCTCTTTTCATTTGTAGTGCTGACTGTACTTTCGACAAACTTCATGGACCCGCTGGGAATGAATGTATGGACATTTAAAAATGCATATTATTATCTCATGGACCCGGAAGGGAAATAACAAACAAAAGAATCGTGGACCTCTGGGAATAACCCTCTTTTTTGAGTCTAAGTGCGATTAATTTTCACAATACTATAACATTTATTTAACCTTTTAATGTAAGTATATAATAAAAAAAATATAAAAACATTAAAAAACACCACAATTTTAAGAAATAATATTATAACCAATCACAACACGCAAAATAGGGACATAATACGTTGCAAATAGTACTGATAATCTCAGTATTGTAGCACACAGAGATAACTAAGACCCAACACTGTGTCTATTTCGTAGTGCCTTGTTACTCGCGAATTGAGAAAGCGCCTAAGATAAGAGTAACTGTGGTGTATAATTTGACAGCAAGCGAGATCCATCTTCACAGTGCGTGCGCACAATAATTAATTGAGACAAGACGTGGAATTTACACAACAAGTTAACAATCACTCGTTTGTATAATTGGAGATCTCACATTTTAAATGACGTCATCATTTCAACCATTGGACGTCCACTGCTAAACATAGGGCTCCCCTATCGAACTGGACCGATCGAACCGACTGGTTGGAGGCGAATTGCATCTAACGGGTACTTACGACATTGACTATGTCGTACGTCCATCTAACGGGGGCCCGCCGTAAATCGTTTATCAGTACGCGGTCTCCATTCGAGAACCTTTTGACTCCAACGGCAACGGCCATCTGTTCTTCATGCTATGTGCCACCCACGGCCACTTCAGCTTGCTAGCCCGGTGGGTTCGTCTACGAATCTCCTCATTTCTGATTCGATTGCGTAAAGGAATTCCGAGCATGGGCAAAGGCTATGGAAAGCATAGCTCGCTGTGTGACCTCTTATGTGGCCCATAGTGATGGTCCACGTCTCGGGACGTCTCTTACTTGATGTGGAATGAAGATATATGGTTCTGCTTTAACATATTTATGCACAGATATTAATGTCATTGAAATTTTTTATTTATACAATTATACAATTTATAATTTGGGCCCAAGAGTCTCCCTCCGAGATAAATTTAAGGAAATAAACATTCTTACCGTAATCTCACAATATATATTCGAAAACTTGATGTATGTTAGAAAAAATATTACAAACTTTCCAAGAGTTTGTGATAGGCATAACCTAAATACCAGACACAAAAATAATCTCGTTGTCTGTGATAGTAGACTCCACAAAATTTCAAATTCTTTTCAGGGTAATTGTATACGCTTTTTTAATAAGCTCCCCTATGAAATTAGAGATTTGCCTATCAATAAGTTTAAAAATTTAGTAAAAAATAAGTTATGTCAAAAAGCTTACTATAAAATCCAGGATTATTTGGATGATAAACAAGCCTGGAAATGAACTGTTCACTCCACTTGCTACTCAGCTAAATTTTGTATCTAGACTAAGTAAACTATTGTAAATAGACCAAAAAAAAAGAAAAGCCCGCTGAGTTTCTTGCCGGAGTCTTCTCAGGTCGGGGCCGCGTTTCGAACCGGTGGTCCATTTGCATTTGATAAAATATTGTTTGTATTGACGTTTTGTAAGTGCCGTTTACTGGTCTATGCAGAATAAATGATTTTTGATTTTGATTTTGATTTCTATATGAGCAAAGCATGTAATGAGTTCCCACAGCAAAAATGTACAAAATACATATTGAAACAAACGAAGGATTGTCTGCTACGACTATGGACAAATAGAAATATAACATCCGGACAGAGACCTAATTGTAATAGCAGCTAATATGATAACAATCATCATTCTCTGAGCGTATTCCCAACTCAGTTGAGGTCGGCTTTCTAGTCTAATTGAGATGTGTCTGAACTTCAATATTTTCCATGAAGCGACTGCCATCGGACCTCTACAACCAAATTTGCGATTTCGAAATTCTGTATTTAGATAGTCGGACTTTTGAGGGCTCCAACTAATATCATGATAATGATAACATAACATAAACTCAAGCCTATATCCCCGAAGGGGTAGGCAGAGGTGCTAGCATCCAAATTTCACCAGTCTATGTTTAGGTCCCAATTTAATAGGAAGTGACCCTATTGTCATTAATCGGGCACTTATAAACCTGCGATAAGCTTCCCTGCGATAACTTCGAAAAGCATCGAAAAGTCATTGGTGTGTGCCATGGTAAAACCTGGGATCGAACCCGAGACCTCGTCTCAGCAGTCCATTACCCATACCACTAGGCTACCGCCGCGGTATTTGTTTGATGCTAAGATATTATAGAATCTCATACAATTGATCGCACAGCCCTGACAGTTGACATTAACAGATTTCAAGGTGTTCTATACTGATGAAAACGATCTACTTCACCAAAATGTCATCGAGAAACCATGTTGTCCTTAATAAAGAATAAGTTCCGTGTAATAAACTAATATTAACTACCTCATTACACACACTGATTGTTTGTTTATCTATGAACCATTAATGAAATATGTGTTCCTAGTACTAGATTATTTTCATTGCAAGAAAAAAAATGTAAATACGAATAAACACCGTAAACGGGTGACGGGTCCTAAAATACGGCTCCTTAAATATTTTAGGGTACCACTCAACTCATCTCGAAAGTGAGGGCCCCGGGTCTGTCGGGGTGCGAGGGATATGTTGTCTACTATCTCACCTCTGGCAACTAAAGACCCAAAGACGGCGTGCGTTTTAGTCGGTTTGAGTCCGACATAACCTTCCCAACCGGCGCCGGCTGGGGAGATATCAGTGGGGATTTCGCACGATATAAAAAGGGTCCCTCCCACTCATCTCCTGGTCTGTGTTTTTTGTCAGATTGGCAACATTATTTTTCTTACGTGGTTTAAGAGCATTCTCTCTTGATGGCAAATCACGTGACGTATTTATATGTTCTAAACTTTAAGCACATTAATGCCATATCTCTAGAAAAAGTATTTATGTGGTACGAACAAAAATGCATACAGAAAGTTATGGTTATAATGTGAAATCTTATTTTGGATATGAACTTCTCTTTCAACATTAAAAATGCAGTCTACAAATCTTTACAAATCCTCCTTCTTGCGGAATACGAAAAGAAAAATTAATAATTACGTTCGCAACGCAAAATTGGACTGAAATCGTACTAATAATGCTCCAGAAATAATATCCCGGCGGATCGCAAAAAGGGAATAACATAATCCTCCCCAATGAAAGCTATTCAAACTTTTACCAATACTGGAAATATAAGGATTGTGTAGTAGCTGTAGTATATTATAATCACTACATAGTATAAAATAAAGTGGCGTTCTCTGTCCCTATGTCCCTTTGTATGCTTAAATCTTTAAAACTACGCACCGGATTTTGATGCGGGATTGTTTTAATAGATAGAATGGTTAAAGATGGAAGGTTTATATGTATATAACATCATGCTACGACCAACAGATACGGAGCAGTAATGAAAAATGTTGCTAAAACGGGGTGACGCAGACGAAATTGCGCGGGTCAGCTAGTATACATATACAAGGGTACCTGCGGTTTCACCTGTATCATCTAATCTCTATGCCACTGCCAAGGGCAGGCTTAGTCTCTGAGTACCTAAAACGCAGTCTGTCAATTTCGCGTTTTGCCTATACATAACAAGACATAGTCATAGTGACATTTAGACCTATTGCGTATTAGTTCATAAGCGTAGTAAGTGAAATGAGATTTAGGTTTATTGCATATTAGTCCAAAGGCTAGGTAGGTATATTGAACTTTAGTTCATGAGCGAATTAGGCGAATTGAGATATACCTTTAATGCGAGATATCTTAGGGGCGAAGTAGGTATATATCTATATATATAAATGAATCGCGAAATATGTTGGTAAGCGCATAACTCAAAGACGGCTGGTCCAATTCATGTAATTCTTTTTTTATTTGTTTCTTAAGATTTACGGAAAGTTTTTATGGAGCAGCGGGAACGTGATCAGAAGTCCAAGCAGCGGGAACGGGGTTAGAAGTCCACGCGGGCAGAGCCACTGGCAATAGTTACAGTCAGTCTGTGTCACCCTGTTTTTGCAACATTTTTCGCTTCTGTTCCACACCAGTTGGTTGTAGCATGATGTTATATACAAATGAACATTCCTTTTCAATAACTCTATCTATTAAAAAACAAAACGCATCAAAACCCGTTGCGTAGTTTTAAAGATTTAAGCATACATAGGGATATAGGGACAGAGAAAGCGACTTTGTTTTATACTATGTTGTGATACTATGACAAGAAATTGTAAATATCGACATGTCCTATCGCTAAATGGGCAATATGAGAATTAGACCTATTGCGACATAGGCGTATCGCTAAATAGGCAATATGAGAATTTGACCTATTGCGACATAGGCGTATCGCTAAATAGGCAATATGAGAATTAGACCTATCGCGACATAGACAAAGCCGTACTTAGTTGAAACGCTAATTTTAAATGACATTTTGGCATAACGCGAAATCGGCCGACTGCGTTTTAGGTACTCAGCGACTAAAGGATCTTAGACCGTGTGAAGTGAAAGAGGATTCGCCAGGAAGCGGATAATCCCGACGGGGGTCATCTCGAAGAGAAGGCCCCGGGTCTGCCGGGGTGCGAGGGATATGTTGGCTACTACCTCAACTCCGGCAACTGAAGACCGAAAGACGGCGTGCGTTTTAGTCGGTTCGAGTCCGACATAACCTACCCAACCGGCTCCGGTCGGGGGGTATCCGTGGGGATTCTTCGCACGATAAAAAAAGGAAGCGGATACTGGGCTCGTGAGGTGAAAGCTTCGAATGCGAATGTTTCGAAAACTGTCCTGGCATTTATGACGTTAATCGATCATACAGGAATCGTTCCCGTAAAACTCAGGATAAATCACATTAAAAGTATTGCAGTGTAAGTGCAAGATTTGGACGTAACCGTGATAATGATGATCAAACAGAAGCAAACAAAAGTTTTAAAAATTGTTACTAGTAGCGCCATCTATTCGTTAAACATGGAATCAACTGATCGAGACATTGTTCCATGTAATCAAGAAAGGTCATTTCGGTCAGATGTTGATAACAGGAGGTCAACACGCGTTTTAGTTTAACTGCCACTTTGATTATAATATGCTAAGTTGAATTAATGGGTACCTGTGAAAATGACTCGTGAAATGTACCAGGTACCCAGTGAATTTGACAACGAAATTATTTTATACCTCACTCTAAACAATTTACGAGTATTTTGATGAGAGTTCTACTTGCTAACCTTAACTAGCCAATGCAGCTGCTATGAGACTCCTCAAGTTGAGAGATCAGACAGAGGCAACATGGTGTATGGTTACAATTTCAAAATTATACTCCAAATCTTTATTTGTGAGTTGTGAGATAAAGGGTAACTGAATATTATCTTCATTCATCATAGATAGCTTCATGAAACAAAAATATGGGTATTTTGCAATTTAAATTTTACCCACTTTCTAAAGAAGAATTTCGGATTGTTAGATGTATATCAAAAATAAAAACTGGCAATTTCGGAAGTTTTGCAGCGGCCCATTTTAGAAAGAAGGTTCCTTTTCTCTGAAGCTTACTGTACACCTGCAGACTTAGTCAGGCATTCCCAGATCCCTATTAGTGCATGTAACTAGTTTCGGAGAGCTCCAAGAAACCTTCGGCAGAGCGAACAGCCTGCCAGTATTAGAGAACAAATATTTATTACATTTCTTTTCTTTGCTACCAGTTAGTAATCGCTATGCTGCTTTTTTTATTATCTACAAGTAATATGTTAGATAAGCAAACAACTAGTACATACATAATTTTATTTCTTTGTTAGCTTTGTTAATATCTAAACACATAGCAACCTTTGTTGAAAACAGTGTTTAATAATGATTACTCATTACTTTCTTCGGAATAGGGCAATATTTTTGGAGTTATATAAGTTCAACTACTCATTTTCATAAAATAGCTCTGTAATTAGGATACCTTTGATATAGTTTAATGGGTAGGTAGGGTTGATTCTATAATACTGATTTAGATCGGAAAAGTGAAAGGTGCGTCGGAAGCATTCAAAATTCTCCAACAAAACATTTTAAACAATTAGAATACCAAGTGCTTTAAAAATTTAATACAGATAGTGATATTGGTTACATTAATGTATAATGGTGAAAATCCATTATTTCTGATAATTGCTCTCTTGCATCACCCAAAGGTACACAAAAGTTCAGATCTGAGGATACAGGTGCTAACATACCATACATGTAGGTACTTAGTAGGTAGGTGCTAATAAATTATATATAATTTTTTCTTGTTTTATCTGTACAGTATTTTGAGTTACCGACCAGTTCAAAATGCTTGTCAGTTGTTTATTCATTGTTAATGGTCTGATTGTAACTTGTTGTATATCGATAAAAAATTATTGAGGGTACTTTTAATCTTTATTTTTCTTATTGGAATCTTATCCAAACTTAACTATATAGAATATAAAATGTGATTATGTAATTATTGGTGATAATTACCAAATACCTATTACGAAATAATGACAAGTATATAAATAAGCTAGGGAAGTGGTAGTTTTAATTTAAGGGACAAAAGAATAATAAGTAGACATTAGAGAATGAATTTTCTTGCTGGTTCCATTCTGATACTTTCATTTATGCCTTGTATAACTTAGTAATATAGTTTTAAAAAGTTCACAGAATCATAGTACAAAATCTGGCTTTGTAATATGAACTGTGTTCTCAGAATAATTTTAAACATAAAGTATCTTTGGACTTAGAAACCAAAAGCTTTACAATAATATCCTAATTGAATTCAATGCCATGAATGTATTATTGTGTTAGTTACCTACACCTAATAATTATGTATATTTAGGTGGTACCCTCTAGTTGATAGTCCAATGCATCGCATGAAAGTGCTTTATAATGGGAGTGAAAGTGAATATTAACCAATTAAGAGGGTAATTGGAGCACTGTTGACTTAAATTGTAAAATTAATACCCTAAAACTAATACAATCGATTTCATATACCCAATGGACAAAGAAAATAATGCCAAACTGGTATTTTATTGCTTCAAGGTTGTCAAAAAGATACATACTTCGATGTATTAACAGACTAAAACATGATTGTCACTTTGCACGAAAAAATATTGCGTAGTTACGTACCTGGTAAGATGTTCGCGCGTTGTGGAGATGAAACACCGAAATCCAAGTTTTCAAAATAAAGTGCACGGAAATAGATCACGGGTTTCAACTACTGATAAGGATAATCTGCATAACACTGAAAAATGCAAGACCATCGGGACGGGACAACAAGCCAAAACACACCAAACGAGAGAAAAAGAAAAGAAACAGAAAAGGATAGATGTATTCATCTGTCAAATTTTAGAAAGCTATACTTAGAGCATAGTTATTTTGTATCTCTGTTGTAACCCATGGAATTAAAGCGAGACAAAACATTTAAAGTACAAAAACCAACTTTTTCTTCTATGGGAAGGAATGAGACAAAAGTTTAATAAACCATAGACAACAATCAGCTGTTTGAATATTTATACAGGGAACAATGGACCTATATAATTTATGTAAAAACTAATAAAGATGAAAATAATATTTTGAATACAAATCATATAACCATGATACTTCCTAGTTTGTTTCCATAATTTAGTTTTTATTCCTAGTTCTCTATATTACTTTTAGATGGCGCTGTTTTTTGTTTTATGGCAACTGTTAATTTATTGTCTTTGGATGATAAATTTGATTGAATTCGGGTAGACGTCAAATTCAATCAAATTTGGCATAGATTTTAGAAAGTTGCATGATTTGTGTGTGAACGGTATCGGCATGTTCACTTCAAAATAAATTGTAAATATAATTATGCAGTCCTATGTTCGTTAAATGTAAAGCTTTAGTTTAGTGTAAAATAAAAGTGAACAGGGTGACGTTTGTCTGTTTGTTTCCATCAAATACAGTGTTCTGTCAGTGGCTCATAACACTAACCTTTCGTCATTGTGAATAGACTAATTACGTATAATTAGCTTTCGAAAGATATAATACAGGCGGCAGTGAATACGATGGCAAAGGAGGAAGATGATGACAACCTGCCTGACAAGGATGCGGCAAAAGAATTTTATGCCAAATACGAACCAAAAGAAATAATCGGAAGGTAAGTTTAATCGTTAACCACAGTCACAAGTCTATCATTAGTAATTGTTATGAGTTGCGGTCGTGCCAATTTTTAAGGAACCTTACAATTATTTAAGGCATACATCAATATAGATGTCATTACTCATAAGTCTTCTGTGTGACCTTGAAAACGAACCAGCTATGTACTTCCGCTGATATAATTTATACAATTTAAGCACTAGTGGTTCCAAATTCAAATGTCTGTATTGATTTAAGTATCGCGATACATAATACATGAATGTTAATATTTACTACTGTCAACATTATCTCGCTGTAAACATGTTCACAGCCGGATTTATAATGCATTATATTTAATTTTAAGCTGTATTTCCTTATGTTTAAATAAGATAGTTATCATCTGACCTATAACTGACTCTAACTTGTGTTTTGATATGACACAATTGTTATTTCTTTCTTCACAATATTTCCTACACTGTACGGTGTAGAGCTACCTATACTGCGGTATATTAACTCTACAGTTAGCTCTACTGGTGGTATCGGAAATGGACTGCTGAGACGAGGTCTCAGGTTCATTCCCAGTTTTTACCATGGCATACACCAATGACTTTTCAATGCTTTTTGCAGTTATGTTTGCATTAATCACAAGTTTATAAGTGCCCAGTTAATGGCAATAGGCTCTCCACCTATTACATTGGGACCTAAACATAAACTGGCGAAATGTGGGTGCTAGCACCTCTAGCTAACCCTACATGTTAACCCTGTTATTATGCATTAAGGGAACACCATCAACCAACCAGACCATCCACTTGTAAAGTGTGTGAGCCATTTCACTGTTCCCCAGAATGTTAAGGTGACTTTACCAAGATACAATTACATGCTGCAAAGTACACCTACATTTATAGTACTGGGTATATCAAGTTTGCGAGAGAAATGAGGCCCTAGACTACTAATATTTAGATACAGTCTATAATTGATGGAATTGCATCTGCCACTGTCATAGCATCTTGTGCTATCTTCGAAGACATTTAAAAAGATGCCTACTGAGTACATTAGTATTTGTCTGCCACCTAAGTGGTATAAAAAAATATTGTGAGGTAAATGGGGTCAAGATATATGCCTGTAACTGTGCAGTGATTGTATTATCTATAAAGCACACAATTATAATTATCCCATATGGAGTTTGGACCCACAAATGCTATGCCTGCATTCCTACATAGATTTTGTTGACAGTTATGTCACTCTATAGCAATTTTGCTTTTGTTTTATTACCAGCAGTTGGGGTAGTGTGCCATTTTGGATGAAGGACCATAAATCTTTGTGATGCAATGTTTTTCACATTAAGAGTGTTTGTGTCTGTGAAACATCGTACTGTGGGAATCTGGTGTAATATAGATATTGTGAAGAAAATAGCAGACCGTGCATCTCTGTCAATGATTAATAACATTAAAACGATGCTACCTACATACTTAAATGAAGGTGAAATATCGATCTTGATAATCGGTGTGGATATTGATAAAAGTATCGATATATTTATTCTTGATAGTATTGATGGAATCGATAATATATACCTTAAATTGTTGCCTACAATTTAAGGTATATATATCGATTGATGACATTAATAGTAATTAATAGAAAAAGTGTTACTCAAAATGGTAAATTACCACCAAACTTATTAAATTTGGCACCAAATTTGTCGATTATTCTCCACCTAAAATGACACTGTGGTTTCTTATTCACGAAACCTTACTTGAAGCCAAATATTTTGGTGGTAGATTTACTATTTATTATTTTTATGACAAACCCTATTATTTTGGTGATTGCTAAAATCACACCCGTATTTGACCGTGGTAATTGCTGCCGGATAATTAATCCATAGAATATTTAAGATTGCGCATTGCTCTCGATCCTCCGCTCTCTGCATCCTGTCGATCCCAGTCACCTTTTTCAGGTCGGCAGTCCATTTCATTAAGTCCCATTTTCCATTTGCTTTCTCGCATTCTCTACCTTGTTCCAACGGCTATCGGTCCTCCGACCCTCGACGTCGGAGTCTTTACTTCAAATTTTTAACCAATTCAATTGTTCAACAGGGGCATCAGTTCGACAGTTCGAAGATGTATAGAAAAAGAAACTGGAAGAGAGTATGCCGTCAAGATCATAGACTTGAGTCAAGAGTCACAGGATGGCGTGGATACACACACCATGCGAGATGCTACGCGACAGGAGATTCATATATTACGAATGGTGGCCGGACATCCTTATATTAGTGAGTGAGTTGTTGGCGCTTTATGGCGAAAATATTCGCTCAGCTTATTAGGAATATGCACGCAGTTTTAGCATAGGTGTTATACATGCAGTGTCCCTGGACGTCGATTAATTCTGAGTCGAATAGGTAAATGATGTCATACTACGATCGCACGGTGCAAGTTGAAATAAGACGATTGTCGATGGTATCGCCATACACTTTGGACGCAAGTCGCTAGAGAAACGAGGCCCTCGCGCGCGTTATGTTTTGATATGGTCTATTTATTGGTGGTTTTGAGCTCGTCCACCGCAAGAGCACATAGCACACATGGAGCACATTTTGGGTCCAAGATGTATGGTAGGAGTTCTGAAACGTTTAATGTTATGTCAACGCGTTCAATTCTTTATATGCGCCAGTTTTTTCCAGAAATCTAACTTGGGATTGTTAAAATTTAAAGATTGGTTTTAAGTGTGTTCTACCATCGACCACATAATACGTAGATACGAAATAGTTCCAAGCATTCGAACAAAAGCGTATGGCAAACCGCAAAGAATTATCTCAGTGCGTGACACTTAACGAACCTGCTTCCCTGCATATCGCGGATTACAGCAGGACATTTCCTTAGACTGAACAGTATTTTTGATTTGTAGATGATTTGAAAGGTTTTTTTTTCTTATTTGTTACAGTTGAGCTCCAGGATGTTTTTGAATCTGAGACGTTCATATTCTTAGTGTTTGAACTCTGCAAGAATGGGGAGCTGTTTGACTACCTCACGTCGGTTGTGACTCTCTCCGAAAAGAAGACTAGATATATTATGAGGTGAGTGGACAGTTCAGAAATTGAAACTTGACAAAATTATCATCATTTTTTGAGCCTTCTCCCAACTCGGTAGGGGCGGGCTTTTTAGTCTACTAAGATGCGATTGAACGTCGATATTTTCCGTGGAGCAGTTACCATCGCGTCCAGAACCAATTGGCGATATCGAAGTTTTGTAGCTAGAATAGTCGAACGTTTTAGAGCGTAACGATAGTCATAGATGTTCATAATGACAACCGGGACCGACGGCTTAACGTGCTCTCATGAGGCACGACCAAACCAATGCAAATAGTCATTTTCAGGAGTACATCTATTTGCAAGAATCGAGTAGTATATGCAATAGAAACTTGCTTATGACATTTACTGGTCGTAGGGGCGACGTTCAGTAAACAGTTTTTGTCTTTTAGTTTTGTTTTTAACAGTCGGATTTTATTAATAAGAATTAATTATATGGATATTTCTTCGTCTGGTTTTTTGTTTGACTGTTTCTTTGTTTGTTTACTCCATATGCGTTCATTATCCGCTTAATATTAAATTTTGGTTGGTATTGTATGCATGCAAGTGAAGGTTAATGGCTCAAAGGAAAAAATTGACACAAAGAACTAGATTAAGCATTGCAATATTTGGCGGGATTATACGAGATTACCAATTCTAAATAAATTACGTACATGCACGAATATTGTACATACAAATGCCTATGCTTTAATACGTGTGCGTGCGTATGGATATTAAAATTGGAATATGAATTAATTTGATTTAATTTATATATATTTAATGCTATTATACGCATTCAGTTGATATTTCTATGTATAAATGTACGGCGCGGCGTGTAGATTGTATTTAAAAAGAACTCTTTAGTGATTCCGGTCTAAAAAATAGAATAGACCTGTTCCAATATTGTATGTGTAGTATAAGTTAAAAAAAAGTTATATTACATGTACTTCAGTGCTAGTGTAATATTTATGTAGGTTCTGTAAAAATTAATTTATTTATGTAACTGACGCGGCATGCGGAAATTCAAAGAAGTCGTACTTACTTACCTACCTCGTGAAAAACTATCCGTTTTCCAAAGATAATAATACTTACAATTTATAATCGTACTAGTTGTTGCCCGCGGCCAACGTGGATGTGGATATCTCGTGCATCTATGTACATGATTTCATCCAAATCGGTTCAGTGATTTAGGCGTGAAAGAGTAACAGAGAGGCAGAGTGACTTTCACGTAATACGCGCGAGCGTTTGGGCTGCCATGGCAAATAATGCTCGAGAAGGAGACGGCGGATCGGAGCTGATGGAGATTCTTCCCCCGCACTGTCACCCCAGTAGAAGCATGCCGCGACTGCGGGGGTTGCGAGGGATGTGTTGACTACTATCTTACCTCCAGTGACCAAAGACCCAACGGCGTGCGTTTTAGTAGGCTGGAGTCCGACAAAACTAACCACCCTAAACGGCTCCGGCGACGACGTTCGTATCTTCGTGTAATCCCTTTATGGGGGATTTATCGCACAATAAAAAAAGTCTCACCTTATATAGGGGCCTAGACTAGTGGCAATTCGTTGTCGTCTATAGGCTATATGTTTATTGCCGGATAAAGAACAGCTCTATCCCTTAGTCGCCTTCTACTGCACCCACGGAAAGAGACGGGGTGGTCGTGTTACACTCCACCGGGAACCAACCCGGCAAAAAATCCTAAATGATAAATGTGATTGATAGAAACTAGTTACTATACTTTGTAAAATGTAGCTTGGGTCCTATGACAGCTGTCAGTGAAATCCCGCACATGAAGTCTTGAATTTTCTATTATTGAATGTAGTAGCTGTCAATGTCATACTTTATGGGCATACAGAGCTAATTAGTGATGGGCGATGAATCATCGTGACCACATACTATGAACTATCCATATTTTGAATAAATCTTAATTTAAAATTTGAAATTAATATAAGAAAAAAATAATTAGAATTTAATCTTATTGCTTAGGTATTTTAATATCATAATAATGTTTATATTTCAATATACTTGATCCTAAATTATATTGAGTAAATAAAATTCTACATTCAATCCATCAACGCCCTGAACCTGTTTTTGGATTTTGTAAGAAGACACGCCGCGTTTGGCTCTTGGGCCATGATATAGGCATAAGATACACGCGCCAACATTTTGTTTAATATGAACTTCCACTGATCCACTCCACTCATTCTCATCAGTACGAGTGCCAACGCATTGTATGCTACGTATATTCCGTTCTCATTACAATTAAATACACACATACAATTAAATTAAACCTAATTATATGTAACATGCATCAATAATAGCTGGTAGTATCGATAGTTTCATCGAATTTTGGACATCCCTATGAACCAAATTTTGACATCTGTCATAGGACCCATGCTATATTTTACAAAGTATAGGTATTTAAATTATGCTTACCATGGGTCTTGGTGGCGTTGTGTGTTGTGTAGAAAACCGAAAGCGGATTGTGGGCCACGGGTCCCATAGTTTCGGAGGTAAAGTTACATGTCCCCCAAATATAACAACATTATCAATATTATCATCCTTAAAATTCCTATACACCGCGGCACCGTCTAATTTGAAAAGTAAATTATTGACAATATTTCGTGATTAATCGATACCAGGAAGCATGACATTTATTTTAAACAGTCAACATTGTGATTTGTACACAGTCAACAGCTAATAACAACAACGTAGTAGATTAGATAATGTGCAAAAGCTTGTCCTTTTGTTTGTCCTCATAAGGTCACTACATAAAATTACATACATACTTGAATTTTATTTCCTACTAGCTGTTGCCCACGGCTCCGCACGCGTGGATGCAACCCTACTCTATATGGTCGGCAGCACGAATGTGAGACCTGTTGCAAACATAGGCCACGGTAACCACTTACCATCAGGTGGACAAGCACCTGCTTGTCTGCCATCTAAATGGTATAAAAAGAAAAAAAAATGTCCATGAGAGACAGACATTGTTGTAGTAAATACGTTACTGTTATGTATGCTTGGATACGTCAAACGTCAAGTAGGCCATTCTATACAAATACTGTTATTCAAATAAGTATGTAATTCATATATCGTATGATTCGTATGCATATATGTCAATTATATTATGAATAGGTACTATTGCTTTAGTATAGGTACTATGTGTCGTATTCTTAGTTTGAAAACTTATAGTTGACACGACTGTTATTGCTTTTTGACGTGACAACGTCTTATAAATTGGCTTGCCGGGTGACACTTCAAGAAACTGCGTTACGCTCCGCTCACGTTATGCGCTCACAATGAGAGCGAGTGAGAGGCACGCGTCCCTTCCACTCGGGCATGGTTAGCCCGCCTAAGAGCGAGAGAGACAGACATACCACTCAAAGTCGTTGTCACGTAAAACTTTCGCCCGTATACCGACTTTACAGGCAACCAATTTTTTCTCTTTATTCCCTTTTCGGGTCGTCGCGTCCGTCCTCGCGTCTAATTCCTCCTTTTCGCTTGCCGAATCGTGGTTTTTATAGAACTCGTTAGCTTCAACAGCCATTTGTTCTTTGGTAGTTTTGTTTAATATAATAAAACAAATAAACTCAATTTAATAAGGTATCTTCATACGAGAACGACGCGACGCAATCAAACGTTTTATTGCTAAACTAGAAACTTTATTACATATTAAACAAAATAATAAAATAACATCATTAAATAACAATCTCTGATAGACATTCTCGATAGTAGACCGTATATTTTTTAAACTAAATAAACACCCGACTACATTACGCGTTGCTCCCGCGTAAACATGAAACACAGTTGTAGAATATTTTTGAATGTGTGTAATTCAGTTCGGCGGCGCGGCGGTTGGAAGGTCAGTGGCCGCGTCGCCGTCGGTGGCTTCCATTTTCATCACTACGACGAAGATCCGTAATCGCGTCATTTGTCTATGATTATGTTCTTCTTATTCATAAATTCTCTATGGTACAAATAAAATTGAGCTACTTAATATAAAAGGATATTTATTTACTTTAATTGATCTTTAGAGTCAAACTTAGGTAAATTTAGGTAATACCAAATTGGCTATATTATTGAAAATGTAGGTACAGTATAATAATAATAAATAAATATTCTAGGACAATCTACACAACGCCATCTAGACCCATAGTAAGCATAGCTCAAATGGCTTGTGTTATGGGTTCTAAAAGGCGGATAAACATACTTAAATACATACATATTATACATAGAAACATACAGACCAATGCAAATAATCATATTCATGCACACAAATATTTGCACTATGTGGGAAGTGGGAATCGAACCCGCACCTCCTGCGTAGCAGTCGCGTCGCGTACCTACACTACCGCCTCACTACCGAGGTCGCAATTGTATATTTATTTTGTTTTAAATCCACACCTCATATTTTACGGCAGCATCTGAGATTTTGTTTAGAAACAAAATGTACACTACATAAGTCCTTAAAAACCCAGCTTTCCTTGAATATTATTTCTTCCAACTAATTGTTAGGTCGACAGTATCGATATTACCGTTTAGTTAAAATACATTACAAATGATTGAAACTACATTTCGAAGTATTGCTAGCTGCTAGCCTAGCAGTGGTTTTCGACTAAACCGGTTTTTCACTATCGCCTTCAGTGGCACTTTAAGGCCTCAAAATTCATAATTGCAACATTTGAGACAAGACTTGATTATTAAGACTTGACAAGACTTGACTTTATTTTTGTCAATTTCTTTCTACAAGCAGCGAGAAGGTACCTAGTAAAACATGGTATAAAAAAGTAAGTTGTAATGACGCAAACATTGTTTATTACCGAACGTTACAGTTCGTTAACATTATGTTATTATATCGTACTTGTAACTTGTACTAAAGGTGGGCAACTACGCAGGTACCCACTCACATAAAAACTTTTAACAAAAACATTTAGATGTACCTTACCTGCCAAGTATAAAGGACCGACGTAGAAATTGGCAGGCCGGTCAAATAGTATGATTTTAGACCACTGCCTAGCTATAGATTTACTAGTTATGGATGAGTAAGTAGATCCCGGGGTCGGAAAGAAGCTTCGAATGCAAGATGACTTGATACCCCGTGTTGGGGAGGTTATATCGAACTCGAACTGACTAAAACGCACGCTATCTGTAGGTCTTTAGTTGCCAGAGGTGAGATAGTAGTCAACATATCCCTCGTACTCAGCACATCCGGGGCCATATCTGTCGAGATAACCCTCTTCGGGGATGGGGACCACGGCATCTCCGTCTAGGACTATGGAGAGGACACATTGCGTCATCGCCGCAGCCAGGTTCTACTAGGGTGACTGGGGGCACCACCCGTCACTCACAGGCCTAGGGTATGCAAGATGAGATTGGACATAACGTTATGATGAACATGATATATTGTAGTTAAATCCTGTTGTCTCCCGTATACATAGTTACACCTATTATGTAATTATGTTTTTTTTTTTATACTACGAAGGTGGCAGACAAGCACACGGCCCACCTGATGGAAAGCGGCCACCGTGGCCTATGAACGTTTGCAACACTAAGGGTGTCACACACGCGCTGCCCACCCTGAAGGGAAAGGGGGAGAGCTGGGAAGGGGTGGGGAGGCTAGGAAGGGGAGGGTAAGGAGGGGTATAGTGAGCTCTGGCTACCCTACTTACCGGCGGGAACACAACACGATGGTTATTATGACCGCGGTCTTCTGTAGGGCGGAGGTACTTCCCCAGTTGGACAGCTCATTTCGGACGGGAGATACCGTCGAAATTTATCGTGTCTTCTAATCACATTTCGTTGTATGTTGTACTGTACATCTGCGTAACTTAGATATATAGAAATCTAATTGTCTCTGCACATGTTGAAATGCGCATAACACTCTTATCTTTTAGAATACTTAGTAATTGATGTATGTTATTGTTATCTAACATTGATGACGCGTGTTCGCGTTAAAGTGCATTTGCTTGTGTATCCTTTGCCCTTAAATGACGTCAGGGATCTCGTTAATGTACTCATTATTTTAAATGTCGGTAGGGGAGCATTTATCTGATAGCCTAGAGGTGAATTTAGTATCAATATTCCACTCGCGTGAAATACTATTCACATTCCCGCGAACCATAGATATTTATACCTGGGATGAATTAAATAGCCTATTACAATTCCAGACTACAATCGATTTTTGTTCCAAATTTTATCGAGATCTGTCCATCTATGCCACAGTACATACCTATGTGATTTGCACGTTCGTGAAGAGGAGATATGTAGAAAGATGAAAAATGCATTGGTAAATACCTAATTCCAAGATACCACCACCACAAGCCACCTATAAAATATTGATATCTGTACTATTATGTAATTGTAAAAAGTTTATGTTTGTCCGCGATGGACGCAAAAACTGCTGAACGGGTATCGAATCGGTCTTTTTTGTTTGATATCATCTCCGGCAATTGAGGATTTATAGATGGCGTGCGTTTTAGTCGGTTTGAGTTCGACAAAATCATCTTCACCGATTTTGGCGGAAGTGGTATCCATGGGGATTTTGCGCACGATAAAAAAAAAAAATCGCGGTAGCCAAGTGGTATGGGTAATCTCTTGCTGAGACAAGGTCTCGGGTTCGATCCCAGGTTTTACCATGGCACACCCCAATGACTTTTAGATGCTTTTCGAAGTTATGTGTGTATTTATCGCAGGTTTATAAGTGCCCCGTTAATGGCAATAGGCTCGCCACATTGGGGCCTAAAAACAGAAACTGGCAAAATGTGGGTGCTAGCACCTCGGCCTACCCCTTCAGGGATATAGGCGTGAGTTTATGTTATGTTACTCGTATGTAAAAAGAAAAAAACAGATGTGCGTTGTTTTCGTACCTGTTGGGCTGTGTAGATTTTTTGGCAACGAAGATAGCGTCTTAGAATTCGTCAGCACCAATAATTACAAGGCCATTTTCTTTCATACGAGAACTGCTGCTAATATATGTCTTCAATGATTTTATTTCAAGGTTAGACATTGTGCAATGTAGCAGGCGATACGGGTCACTGAGCTAACGTCGCTGAAACTTAAAAAGGAATAGGTATTGGCATTTGTTGTGGAAGCAGTGAACTGGGAAATTGTAAAAGGTCAAGGCAACACCTTTTGATAGAAGAATTTGTATTTTAGGCTGCCGATAGTTTTAAATAACTCGTTTTTGCATGCGTGATATATTAATTCCGTCCTCGCAACTCACAGGAATCTATTCTCAGTATATAAAGATACCCCACGTGCTATCCTGGAGTATAATCTATATACTTGCCCAGTTTTGAGCAGAATTGTTCATCCAGTCTGGTGTGATTGAATAACAAACATACTTCCCTCCGCTCATTCATCAAAACTCACGCATTTATAATTACCGTAAGATTTACGAAACAGCACTGAACACGCATTAGTTTTGCAAACAAAGTTTGTGCAGATATACTAAATTCTTAAGGCATTTTTTATCAGACTACCTTGACGTGGGGCTAACTAAGTAAGATCTTTTCATAACTACGTATGTTGTCAGCAAAAAATCAACACTTCCGTATAAGTAACTCATACAAATGGATTTAGACAGACTAGATTCATTTCATACTTCGTTGCCTTGGACGACCGTATCTTCAAACACAAGGACGCGTTATATTATTTCGGTTGCTAATTCAATGTTATCATTAGTTGTAGTAGATTTCTGAATATAATAATCTGTTTCTCAGTCCACTGTTTCTGATGAAAAACTTGAGACATGGAGCTTCCATAATTGATATTGATAACACACTTGTACTTGTCCACTGTATTTATTTCGTACCTAACCGGTTTCGCTTAGCGGCATTCTCAAAGGTGGAGCTTCAAATCTAGATCTAAGTGTGATGCTGAATGTTCAATATGGGTAACTTTTGACAGAATGTTAGCTTGACTGATTTCCTTATATCTACAAGTATAGTATTAACTTGCAATATACCTGCACGATTAAATTGTGTGACAACCCGCTCTCTCTTTACCCTTGTCCAAGTGGTGTTATTCTCTTCTATACTTTTCTGTTTCATCATTTCCCCATTTCTTGTCATATCGTCTTCCATAATCCATTTATCTTAACGATGACATTTAATATAATCACACTTAAATGCTGCTGTATATTGACAGATTCCTAGACTATTGCGTCGCAACCATTGACATTGATGTTATTAGCGTAAATAGACCCATAGACTCCTTCATTATCGCATGACCGAATTTAAAATGACATTGGCAGAGACTTGTGACTTTAGTGTAGAAATATTGACGTCACTGTCATATATATTTCTGTTAAAGTTATCAATTCGGTTTATAAAAAAACGTTTCACGGCTCATATACTGTCACTTTTTCTTTTTGTGTGCAAAATCTCCACGAGTACTACCTCTATTTTGCCCGCCTACTATCATTCTCTCTAAGCCTATTCCCAACTCAGTTGGGGTCGGCATTCTAGTCTAACTAAGATGCGGCTGAGCTTCAATATTTTCTGTGAAGCGACTGCCATCGGACCTCCACAACCAAATTGGCGATATCGAAATTCTACAATACTAATTATACTTAATTGGATGTTTGTAAAAAAGTACTACTAGTCTTGTTGTTCTAAATATCAAAACTGTAAAAAATAATACTTTGGTTACATAATCTTACCTCGTCTTACCCTAAGAAGTATTTTCGTCAACTCTTAAGTTCTACAGGTGATATCACTATAGCGTCGTGCTTAGTAGTGTCATGTTCATATTCGCAATATCTTGATTGCAAGGTCGATGACTATAATTCGTACTATAGAATTTTATCAAGTGTGTTCACGAACTTGACCTCGCTGTGTTTCTTGATAGAATTTCTTACAATCTATTTTGACAAGGTGCGTCTACGCACATAGGAGCTTAAGATATTCGTGATTTCAAAATGTTAAGTACACTAACGAGTTTGTGCTAGACATAGAATTGAAATAAAGAGCACAAGCAAGCTTATTATTAGCGTTATAATATAGTAACCTATATTTTGTGCCTTAGTTTTAGAATTTTGTTTATATAATGTCCTTGCATTTCTTAGATAACTTATTGTTCAGCGGATATAACAATTGCCTAATTCGCAGCCTTCTTTTTCAAGCGGTACTCATTTTAAAATAAATCAATTCAAGTAATTTAAAAACAACTGCTCTAAATCGTTTTCATAGTATAAAGCATACAAACAAACATTCACGTCAGGTGCCTACAAATCCCCATTTTCCTCATGAATCTATTCACGTTTAAATTTTCTCGTTGCATGATATATGGTTTGCAAAACTCCGAGTATTAACGCGATCATATGGGAAATACAATAATTTACTTTTTTATCAAGGATAAGTTAACTTGACTTCACCTCGTTTGATAGTAAGCTGAAGGCAAAGTTTCATGAAAGACGGACACCATTACAAACAGTGTTACAATGGTGGCACTCAGCTTGACGACCTCGTCAGATGCTTTTTCACGCCCTGCTTAGGAATCATAAATATCATAAAAAGTACGCAATCATATCTCATGAATCTAATTTATCTGTTACGGATAGAGGACGTAGTAAGCCTTCTCGAAGAGCGAAACCTATGCTCGGGCTTTCTCCGTGAGTAGCGACGTTGCCGTGAAACAAATCACTACTCAACTATGGCAATTCAAAAATGCCGTCGATTCGACAGAAGATGTGTTAGTGATAACTGCATGGAAATCCGTTCTCTACGCGTTTGACTTTATTGCAGATTGTAAACAGATGCGGCAGAGGACTATAATATTTACTGATATTAAAATATTTAAGAATAAAAGTATACCCCTGAGTTCGAATCGCGATTAATGCAACCCACTTAGCTAGACAGCTGACCTATTTTTCACTCTAGGTTTTTCGCAACCTCGACACCAATACGAACACATTTTACGAGAGCCAATGTATCTGTTGTTCATAAGCTGTATATAAATTCGCAATTACATTGATTAGATTTTAAAATCTATGTCAGTTTAAAAAAAACAAGTATTGTCAAAAGTTACGCGAATAAACAGGTTTAAATAAAACTAATTTTACAGTTAAGATAAGACTGGATTTGATTTATTTCATCAAGGCTAACGGCAAAGTTATCACGCTTTGTAAACTCAGTTTACTTCTCCTTGGTCGCAGTTTCTATAGGTGAATGAACACAAGAAACGCGTTTAATTTAATCTGAATAGAGATGGTTGACGTTATTATTTCTTGGGATTCGAGACATAAATCTCCTTGTGATTACAGCAATGATTTTTGAAAAGCAACTATAACATCATATACAATATATACTTACATCTATATCAATAATTCGATTTTGTTTCAAGTTAAATAGGTTAACAAACTCTAAATAAAATTAACACTGTTAACTACATACGTAAACTGTATTATGTAAACATTAAACAATTTACCCACGCGGCTATTAGTGCGTTATTTTGTGCTGTATACAAAAATGTTGATTGGTAGATCCAACAAACGTTACATAGATTTAATTTTTTGGGTCGAATACGTACATAAAAAGAAGTCGAACGAAGAAGGAAGGTCCAATCTTTTGTGTCGTACAAGTACGTAGTCTAGCTGCCAACCGCGACTTGTCCAAAAACTTCTTTTGTTCACAATTTTGTGGGTTTGATAGTTCTTGCAGAGCCCAGATTCTTCTAAAACCAATCCTACCTATCTTGATATCGTAATAAAAGTAATCAGAATTGTATAGCGAATGAAGGTCAAAATGATTTATATATTGGAGACTTATTGACGTGGTAATTCGCGGCAATATTATATGTAATGACGAAGGTATACCTATAAGATTGAAACGAGGACCTGACGCGGGCGTATTGCTTTGATATAATCTATGATTGGTAGATTTGAGTTCGTCCACCATCTTTGCACCACACATGCTATCCACAAAAGACAAACAAAGCCCACTATATTGGTTTGTTATTCTACTTCGTCCAATCCAATCTCGGTAGCATTTAAAGCTCGTACTACAGTATTTGATTTCTCTGGCTACTATCCTAAGATTACTACTATACTAAGGCCATTATGTTCCTGAACTTTAAGAGCCTTATTCGTCTTGTTGAGAAATAAATACTGGCACTTAAAAGTGTTTTCAACTTCGTTTTTGTTAAAGAATATTCGCAGCTAAAATTACTAATGTTCCCTCTAACCCCCCCAAATAAGCTCAATGACTTGTATTAGGAGTGGTTTCACGACGATAGTGTGATGGCCAGGATTCGAACCCGGGTGCTCTCCATCGTAACGCTCCTTAACCACTATATGCTACCGAGTACCGACGCTCTTTGACGGCACTCTAAATTACAATGATAAAAGAATCTTACTTCATAAAATATCCTAACCATAACAAAAAAAACCGCAGCTCCAGTTGAAGCATTAACTTCATGATAAAGGCATACGAATTACGAATAATAATAGATTATTAGTAGCATACAAAGCATTTATTGTTCGTTTACTAGGTCAAACAAAATCATATTTTAAAACTAGCAATGAGAACAGTCGAACATAAACAATCTGCAATGTCTTTGTGTACAATTTAATGTTATCTGAGCTACAAATATTATTTACCTAGCGAACTATAGCTATAGCTATATTATTGTCTCCTTTCTTAACTGCGGAGGCGGGGCAGATATCTCGACCTAGAAAAAATAATGATTGCTTGAATCATAATAGCGAACGTTTATCAAATATCATTATTATACTTCGGTTCATTATTTTATGTATAAAGAGTAATATAACATGCGTCATTCTAATTAGCATTATCTGTGCGGCAGCAGAGCACAGATATGATCTGAAGTTCACGCGACTTCTACGTTTAACCAGTGCTAGTGTATTCCTGCAGTTTTATACTCTCCTAGTACTTTCAGACAATATAGTGACAATTTGACTATTTATTTGTTTCTTTTTTAATACTAAAATGGCTCTTAGTGTGTTTTGCAAGAAAGATTTCGAGGATAAATTACTGAAACAGGTGGAGAATATCGCGTGTGTTGAGTTTCTTCTTAATTATTTCAATGTAGTTTTAGAAGGTTTTCTTAGAGACTATTTGAGGTAAAGCTTTTTTTTATTTACAATGAATAAAATTAAATAAAATTTAGTCTTTAAACAAGGGACAAAATCTAGGCGTTAGGATGAAACATGTGAGCTTACTACGTCGCTTTATTGCGGCGAAATAAATTTATTTTATCTCTACAAGAGTGCCCCACAAACCACAATAAGTTTTCATATCTATCTAGGGTCGGTAGCGCGAGTGTGACGCATATGGTGTTGCAACCGTCCATTTTCCATCAGGTGGGCACTGTGCTCATCTACCACCTAGTATGCAAACTATTTGTATGCAAATCCTTACATCCGCCCTGATTATGTGAAGTGACACACCTACAATAGATTTCTGCTGCTGAGCTGAGCGCCACCATTGTAGCACTGAACGTGTTTGCAATGGTGACCCTCTTTCATGAGACTTTGCCTTCAGCTTAATATCAAGCAAGGTGAAGTCAAATTGACGTGCCATAAATAAAAAACATAAAATCATTTGTTACAAAACACATTTTACTGACTCAAATGGTGGACATGATCCTCTCCCAATGTTGGGAGATTTTAGCCTACTATTTCCACGCTGGCCAGACGGGTTGGTACAGGGTTGTTTTATTTCGAGTTTTTCTTTCTCTCGTAGTGATATCGTCTGCGTGTTTTGCTGTTCGTTGCCTCTTACGATACCCTTTGGATGAGATGGGCTGGTGATAATCTTCTACGTCACCACGCGGTTGATTTCTTTGGTGTGGTATTGTCAAAGAGCAAACTGTTAGCAGCCTATGATATCATCATTTCAGCCATAGGACGTCCATCGCTGAACAAACGCCTCCTCCATGATATCAACCCGGTGTAAATCCAAGCCTTTTGTTTTAATTGTGTCTAGTCACACTCTGGTATACGATTTCATTTTCTCCATCATTATTATGATCTCTAACCCATTAAATTATCTACGGTATCTATATAACAAGGAATCATAATGAATAAAAAAATTATTATGCAAAGAACTTATTATTCTTATTATGTAACAGTTAACGATAATATTATCATCTTATATTACATCACTGGACAATGAACGTCCGTCAATTACATAATTTTATGTTCCTTTCTTAGATTTTTTTAACTATTGACCGATTTACAAACATGAACACCCAAAAATTCTGAAATATTTAATTCCGAATTTCAAAACTGTTTTTCATAATGCCGAATATTATAAATCCTAAAAGAACAAAACTCCGATTATTCAAAAACACGCTATTTATTCATCCGAAAATCGTAAATACGAACATTCACTCCGAATTTCATTAGTACGAATAATTAAAAATCCGTGGTTCGGAAAACTTTATACCCAATCTTTAAATTTCTGAAGTCATTGTGATCACAGAAAATTAGTATCATCAAAAGGTTGAATTGTTGACTTCATGACATGCATAATATTATGTATAAAAGCACATTTCGCTCGCTCATGAAGTAAAGCTGATCAATATAAAAATTATTCTGAAAATCGACTCGCCGTGGTCTTACTGCTCTGGTACTTGTTTGCCCTATACTAGAGTGTTATTTAAAAACCTGAGGTGCGGAGGTAGAACAGTCCTGGCCGCAGTAATGGAGCTCACCGGGCGAGCTGGATCGGCTGAGGCTGGTCGCCAAAAGTGACACCAAGCCGAAGCTCTGGAAGCTAACAAACTACAGCTGTGGAAGCTAGCAAACTACTTATCATTAGCCCTATATGTGTATATACTATTGCGCCAAATGTATATTTTAAAAAATAATACTTATTGAACGTATTATTGTTTACAGACAAGTTCTGGAAGGTGTTCGTCATGTGCACAGCAAGTGTATAGTACATCGCGACCTGAAACCAGAGAACATCCTACTGGATGACCAGCTCAACGTTAAGATTACCGACTTTGGCTTCGCGAAGGTGCTCAAGGACCAGGAGAAGTTGTTTGGTGAGTAGCCAGTGAAACAGTATTACATAAAATATACTATACACATTATGGGGTATCTTGGGTGATGGATGAGGGAATGAGTCGAAATTTTTTTTATACCACTTAGGGGGCAGACAAGGACTCAGCTTACCTGATGGATAGTGGTTACCGTGGCCTAGGAAGTTTGCAACACCAGGGGCGTCACATTGGTGCTCTCGACCATATAGAGAAGAAGGGGAGGAGGGAGGGAAGAAGGTTAAGAGAGTCTCTGTGCTGTCAGTGCAGAAGACAAATAAGGGTTTCTCGGTCTTCCCACTTGTAGGAAGTTAAAGATTTAAATAACTTTCTTAAAATTCACTGACATGCGTCTGAAATTTCTCGTAAATATTGAAGTTTGTTCAATTTAAAGGATGAAACGTCATAAATGCTTTTGTTATCTATAGCAAAGTAATCTCCATTTTGAACAGCTTATATTAGGTTTGTTTTCGTTTTATACTCCGTATGATTTGAGGTAATTTGGCATTCAAGTTATATAGGTAGGTATAAATACAACTAATCAAAACGATTGTTTACTAGTACTAAATGTGTAAGAAGAAATAATGCGTAGAAAACGTATTGTTAACTGTTGTAACTGTGAGTTTTGTGACGGTATATCGGTTCTACTGAATCTGTCGTGTCACATTTCTACTATTTTCTGTTCTGTGGTTGTATCTTTATCAAAGAGTGTCAATAAATACTATTAGATACATACTCACGGTCCCGAAAATCCCGCAGGAGCGCAAAGTATAGTATCGTTACTAATACGAAACTTTACTAAATTTAAGCTAGGAATGTAACTGGTGTACACGTAATGATTTTATATTTGCCATAATTTTGAGCACTGAAGCTGTTACGACACCCATTTGCATTAATTACGATTCTTCACAATAAGTTGATTCTACTTTGACCGAATGCTAAAGAGGCTACGTATTCGGTTGCTATTTTATTTTAAGAAATCTTCCGCATTTCGATACGTTTTTATTCATTTTATTTAATGACGTAATGTATATTTTCTTCATCATTTAACTATAACGAATTTATTTTTAAGTAGGGGTCTGTTCTTCAATCTTACATTACTTTCGTAGTGGACAAACGAGATTGATTGTAGTCGTCCATCGATATCTGTGTACTGTATCTTGCAACATAAATGTATATTCTAAAAAATAAAAAATGTATTCACTGAATAAATCAATATTCTAGGACAATCTACACAACGCCACCTAGACCCATTGTAAGCATAGTTTAACTAGCTTGTATTACGGGTTTTAGAATGCGAATAAACTTACTTAGATACATTTTATGTAAATACATGCATATTATACATAAAAACACTCAGACCAATGCAAATATTTATATTTATGCATACAAATATTTGCACTGAATCGAACCCGTGCCTCCTGCGTAGCATTCGCGTTCATTACCGCTACGCTACGGAGGTCATCATCCACTACAGTAAGAAGAGATACTGTTTGACCCATTTTAACCACATAATACTAGTATCCTGTACATCTTAAACGCTGACAGTTGACTCACATCCTAGACCACCCCCTCACACGCCCTAAATCAGAGTAGAGGGTATCTCTTGAATGCAGACCGCCTCCAACCGGTCGGATTGATGGTCGATAGGGGAGGCCTATGTTCATTAGTGGATGTCCTATGGCTGAAATGATAAATGATAATAATAAGGAACTAAGATTCACAAACTGCATATCGTGACAACTTGATTCTGCTGGAATCATTTCATTTGTACATCCTCAGGTTATAAGATGATAACATTATAGTTTCATTGTTTAGTCGAAGACAGTTTCGTTGTCCTTGTAAAAACGACTCGGTCATCACATACCTACCTATACCTTTTCATTGCAGTGCTCGTAGCAAGAAAAACTATCGAATTCATATTGTAAAGTTATCGATAGAGTAGAGAATTGCGATTGGTCGTTTGTTTACAGTGGTACCAATTTGCACATGTCTCGGGACTTTCTCAACCGGTTGCAACCAAACAAACGTAAGATATTTAATCTGACCAAGACCTTTCAAGTAAACCACCTCAAATTATGTTTAGTATAATTATCAAATTTGAAAGTAGTGCTGACTATTTTAAAATTAGCAGGTTTTTAAGGTACATCGAGAAGTTTAATGGTATCACGGTTAACAATAAATAAAAAATTGCCACAGTACCATCAGTTGGCGGGCTTCACATACACACAGGTTCACAGTTAGGCAGGCTACCTATCGTAATGTACTGCTTTCTCGATACCTTTACGTTACGAATTCGATAGTTTTTTCTTGCTAAGACTGAATTGAACATACAAAGGTCTCTCCGTCTTTATCCAACAGTTGGTCCCACACATACGGGTACTATGCCAATTCGCCGAGAATCACTCTTTCCCAACGTTCTCTAGTCACCGGACTTTTAGGGCAGAACAATCTATTTTAATTAGGTAACGATAAAAATTATTACATTATCTAAACGAGTATATCATGATTATATAATGATAAAAAATATATTGGCCAAAGATTCGTACTTTTAACCTTAAAGATTCTCTGTAATAGGAAATGTATATTTGTGCCACAAGGTTATCGGGCAACGCTAAATCTTAATACGAATAATAATTTTATCACTTCGAACTTTCAACCGCGTGCACGGAAGTAACGGAGCTCAGTGTTTTGTTCTTAAAACCTTTTTTTTTATCTGCAAATAGTCACGAGGTTTAGGACTCTAAAATAAAACAAATCAATGTCCGACTGGTTGTATAGTCGAGCGTTCTTGTTGAATAATACAACAATGGCAGTGTATATATATGTGATCAAAATAAATAATATGAATGCTGTCCTATGTATTAGTGAACCCTAGAGTCCTATTCTGTTCTCCACTGATGGTATATGGCGGTGGATCCTAGTAAACTAAGGGGTTGGATCATGTATACCTATTTAAAGAGGGTGGCCTAAATCAATAGTCTGACCGCGACTACTGCACTATATGTACAACCTTGGTGTGCGCGGCGTGGCGGGGGATACGGTAAAGAAAGAGAAAGAAAGTACCTACAGGAGTAACGGGGGAGGGAGTGGTGAGGGGAGTGCACCGCACCTTAGGAGCGTTGCACCTCCCCCGCCATACCGCGCGCACCATGGGAGCAGCAACCTTAGCACGAAATACTATTGAATTCGTAATGTAAAGGTATCGACAGAACGGACCGTTGCGATTGCCGGGCTACACACGCACACAGGTTCACAAGAGGTAGACTGCCAATCACAATGCTCCGTTCTCTCGAAACCTTTACATTACGAATTCGATAGGAGTTCACGCTAGGGCTACTGTACACTATACGATTGTTGATAGACAAACGACAATTTGCATATTCCGATCATTTATCTAGCTACTTTAACGACACGCCAGTTAACATACCGTTGTTGGACAAATGAGCCGGTCACGGTGCGGTGACCGCAGCTAGCGTTACATCTAGTTCTGAACAATGCACGTGTAAGTCTATTTCAATAGTTAGACTAACGCTATTGTCTTACATACCCTACTTTTTGTTCTACCCACTAAGTTGGTCACTACTGCAAAATCGGTTCTTGTATTCTGGAATCCCATATTAAGGTGCGTACAGATTTGTGATATAAACAGCGGACCGGACAGCGTGACATTCAGACATGACGTTAAGTATGAACGTAAGAACTTGTTGCATATGGGCACACAAACTAGAGTTGTGCTGACACGGCCACCAGTCGAGCGATGGTTACATTTAAGCTCAGCTAACACACATCTAAATACGCGACTGACACGCACTTCTGACACGGTCACGGTAAAATATTATGTAAATTTAGTCGTGGTTTTAGATGTCGATTTCCAGGGTCCCACGAGTGCCCTGAAGGTTTACAGGGGTTTGCAGTTTTTGTGAAAGGACATAGAAAAATAATCTCCTTTTTAATAACCTTTATTTATCTTACAATGTATGTATGTAATTTGTTCGGTGAATAAAAATGACTATTATACAATTCCTTGACGTCCATAACTTATATTTTCAGAGCTGTGCGGCACACCGGGCTACCTGGCACCTGAAACGCTGAAAGCCAATATGTTTGAAGACGCGCCGGGATACGGTCAGGAGGTTGACATGTAAGTCTTCTAAATTTTCTGGGGTTTTTGACAGCCCTTTTTATATAACTAAGGTGGCAGATGAGCTGAGAGCTCACTTAATGGAGAGGTTACCGTGGCCTATAGACGTTTGAAATACCAGGGGCACCACAGTCTTGCTGCCGACCCTGTGAAGGGGAGGGGCATCAGCTTTGTCTTCAGGTACCTTGCCTCACCATCAGGCGAGGTGAAGTTAAATTGACGTGCCATAAAAAGTAGTTCTTTGCGCTGGATAGGTCAATACTATGAATTTCTGTTATCCGTATTATTTAGGTAATAAAAAATAATTTCTGTGATTATTATTTTGATAAGTTTCACGATTGATGAAATTCTTCAATTTTACAGATGGGCCTGTGGAGTCATCATGTTTACATTGTAAGTGAAGTTCACATATTATTTGAGTAGTCACGTATTATATTTTACTTATTTATTGTTTAAGTAAAATTCAATATCTCTGACCTGATACTCTCCAAGACGAATCGGGTCCATTTTTTTGTCTTTATTTAGCTGCAACATTTTCGGTTAGGAATCTATTTTCGGCATACCCATTTTTTGATACAAGTGCCCGTTTGGCGACAATAGGCTCGCCCCCTATTACATAGGACCGAATATCATAGTAGGCGAAATGTGTGTGCTAAATACACCTCTGCCTACCTCTTCGGGTGTTACGGATTTATATAAAAAAAAACAATCGGAGTGAATTGGTCGAGTGTAGCATTGGCCTAAGAGTTGAACCATACAATCACGTTTCCCAATGGGGATCTGGGAACCTGGTCGAGTTCAATGCCAAGAAGACGCAGGCATGCGCGTTTTCAGCAAAGACATCTCCTTTCCTTCCTCCTCCCACTCTTCAGAGCACACCACTGCCATTACAGGATAACCTCAATATACTCGGTATGGACGTGCGCTGCAAACTGAACAACAAGAACTATATCGAGAGCATCATCAAAACAGCTTCGCGTAAACTCGGAGTCCTGAACAGAGTGAGACGTTTTTTCACGCCGGAGCAGCGGTGTCTTCTTTATAAGACACAAATTCGCTCCTGCGTGGAATACTGCTCGCATCTCTGGGATGGCTCCGCAAAGTACTTATTAGATGCTCTCGACAGGTTGCAGCGACGTGCGGTCCGCATTATTGGGAGTCCTGAGGTCACAGAGTCCCTCGAGCCTTTGCAGATGCGTAGAGATGTTGCGTCCTTGGCAGTATTTTACCGTCTCTACCATGGTGAATGTTCTGATGAGCTCTTCCAACTAATCCCACCCTCCCCTTTCCTACACAGGACAACGCGTGCAGGGCTTAGGTGTCACTCGCATACGGTACAGAATATTCCATCAAGAACCAAGCGGTTCGGTGAGTCTTTTCTCTGCCGTACCATTAAGTCCTGGAATTCCTTGCCGGCGCACGTGTTTCCTTCTTCCTACAGTCCCGGGTCCTTTAAGCGGGGCGTGAAAAAGCATCTGATGAGGCCGTCAAGCTGAGCGCCACCATTGTAGCACTGAACGTGTTTGCAATAGTGACCCTCTTTCATGGGACTTTGCCTTCAGCTTAACATCAGGCGAGGTGAAGTCAAATTGACGTGCCATAGATAAAAAAAAAAAAAAAAAAAAAATTGTCGAAATAAATTGTTTTCACTTCGATCTGATCTTTCACATCTGTGTACGAAAAAACTACAGTAAGAAAAAGAGATAGTAAGAGTTTTTAACGTGTATATTGTAATTTGGTTCCTTCAGGTTAGTCGGTTGCCCACCCTTCTGGCACCGGAAACAAATGGTGATGCTGCGGAATATTATGGAGGGGAAATATTCCTTCACAAGCCCTGAGTGGGCTGACATATCAGGTTAGTTGAAGACTATTTCTTTGTAAGAATAGTTTCAAAGAAGCGGATATGAGAAAAAATCATGTGATGTGCAAAAATCAAATATGATCATCAAACTCCGAAACCTATGCCAACATGGTTGGGCTCAAGTTTCAGTCTAACTGTGTAACAATATTTTCTTTGAAGAGATTGTTATCTGACCTCCACAATCAAGATATCGAAGTTGGTTGTCGACTTTTCTTAGGGTTCCAATCCAAGTTCCAACTACCCGTAACGAATACTACAGATGCTCGTAAGGCAAACTCCCTTTTTATTGTAAACAGAGATGATATGACTAGGAATGTTGAGATAAATGGGAAGCACACATGTTGCACCATCCCTAAATAAATATGGGATGAATGCAGGAAAAGAATGATGATGATAATGATGGAGAAAGTGAGTCAAATTCGATCACAGTCTAGTAGTAAACATAGATTAGTTCAAAAAAGCAAGTATTGTTTTCGGATCAACTATGTTAATTCTTTTTTTTTAATTGCACGATCAGTCTAGTAGTAAACATAGAAGTCATTGGTTCTAAATGGACAGTATCGTTTTCTGTTCAATTATAGTATTTTTTTTTAAATTACAGAGGATCCGAAGGACTTGATCCGACGACTTCTGGTAGTTGACCCGAACGAAAGGATCGGTATAATCGAATCTCTTAACCATCCATTCTTTAACACAATGGTGAGTAACTCTTACTTTATATGCTACCCTAGTAGATTGAAACATATATCGCTAAGTTATTTCTTTGATAACTTTAGCTTTTTGCACCTACCTTCGTATTAGTCGATTTACTGTGAATGGATTATTTAAAATAAGACTTGTTTTGACTAAGCAAATAATTGTGGTAAATTGTATACCATTGAGTTGTACAAGAAATCTAACATTTTTTTAAATTTAAAATCTTAAATAATCCGTGTAATGTTTTTATTATTGTGATGAATGAATATTGTAATAATAATATAATTAGTAATAGTTTATAGTAGTAATGATTGTGTAATTATGTAGGATAAATTTAAATAATATTTATTTAGACAGGCAATTTTTCAAACCACAAATTATTTACCTAGTCAAGATGAAGCCTTCAAAAGTTATCTTCCAATTACGCTTAACGTTTCCTTTTTCAATATAACTACAATATTCTAAGCTTTGCACCTAATTATCTAAAACTATTACAGTTAATATTATTTGCACTGGACGAGAGCATGCGTCATTTCAAATTTCACTATTTTATTTATTATGCTTTTGATATGTGCTCCTAGTATACCGGCTTTAGTAGTGCACTTAGGACTCAGTTACATAAGGACATATGTATTAATCTTATAGCATCTCTTTTTACTTCTCATGAAAGATAGAGTCCTTGTATAACTGAGTCGCTCAGTATATAATTACGGTGTTGGTTAATTTAAAGTATTTAGGTAAGAAACATATTTAGTTTATTCAAAGTAGTTCGTTTTCGTTTCACATACATACATACAATTATAACTATTGAAAAAAACCCTTAAAAAAAGAAACAAATTGAAATAAGTGTCGCGTGTCATTGCTGTGCATTTTTACGCAAATTACGACAAATGTGACAATTATGTACCTTATTGTAAGATGTTAAAGTTTTAAATAATTTTCTTAGAATTCATGACATAGGTCTAAATTTGATCGTAAAGATTCAAGATTGTTCGACTCGAAAGTATGAAACGTCATACATACTTTTTTATCTATAGCAAAGTAATCTTTATTTTTGTAAAAGTTAAGGTTTGTTTTCGTTCTATAGTGCGTATGACATGATCGAATTTGGCATTAAGGTAGTATTTAATTAGTACCATAATAATCGTTTACTAGTATGCGTATGATTTAGATAATTTGGTGTTGTGTATGTCTATGCATACATACGACCAATCAAAACAATTGTTTACTAGTAATACAACGTATTATTAACGGTTGTATGTGTGAGTTCGGCGACATCGATCCCACTACTAAACATAATGGATCTTGAAACAAAACATCATCTAGCTCGTCTATGTACTTTTAATGGATTCACATTTTAAATGACAAATAAAAAAACCATATTAAATTTTGCATATGAATATGAAATGAAATTACTAATATTCCCTTGTAACTCCAACTAAGCTCAATGACATGAGATTGGAGTGGGTCCACGTCGGTAGTGTAATCAGTAAGGGTAAGGATTCGAACCCGGAACCTCTCGATCATTAGGCCGACTTCTTAACCACTAAGCTACCGATGTTTCAAACCTACCGTTTTATTATTAAGCTACAGTTTTATTATTCTAACTATGTTTAGTACTAGCAATATTTGTACCAAATATATGCTGTACTGGGAGCACATAAGCTGAAGCTATATTAGGTGACTATTTATCGATTGACAAACTCTAGGAGTCATTTTAACAACGCAAGGTTTTTTATGAAATGAAATTCAATAATGCCCATACATTCGTATTACACAGTAATCGTCTTGTAATAATTGTGGACGACAATATTTCACGATTTTTTTAAATTAATAGGGTAATTTTGTATGATATGGAAACTGGCTATATACCAGTTGACTAACCTCTCGTTTTCAAGTTATAAATATGTTTGATACAAAAATAGTTGAAGATTTAAGTTAGAGAAATAATAATATAAAATTTAAAGCTTACTGAAGACTGTCTCAAACAAGTTGTAAACCAGTTTAAAACATCATTTGCGTTCACACTCAAGTTTGCGACATTTTACAACTTATCAAATACTTTTTTAAACCTTGGTGAAAACGAAGGGTAAGATCGAAATTCAAATCCTCGGATACATTGAGTAACCGCGTTTATACCTCCTAAAGTTTGTCGATAGTTGAATAGATGATATTGTGCTTCAACACTATTACACTACATATTTATGCGTCCCTGGTAGCTATGGGATCAAGACATGACGCCGCTCAAGAAGTCGCTGTCGAGTAGCAGCCGGAAGATGTCTAGGATTGATTTGGTAAAGTTTGTACTTTATTATCTGGGTGAAAATAAAACAATATTTTGACTTAATACACATTGATACAGTATGAATACATGCATGGTGTCATCTTATTGAGGACACGACTAATTAGCGTTATTTAAATTCGTATAGAATCGCCTAATATGACTAAATGTTTAATTGTAATGTTTCCGGAACTGTTAGACCTAGGGAATATGAATTTCAATAGAAATGCATCGCTCACACACTAATGGGTATATACAATAATTATATAGTAGTCTTTCAGACAGCGAAACATATACCAATAACTTATGTTAATTTAAAATTGCAAGAAGTGAATGTTTATATAGGGGGAAGATAGCATGGCCTCAAAAGAAATATATGACCATGATAGTTTAAATATATATATATCATATTTATTACTATCCTATGATTCCCGAGTAAATTACTACTACGGGGAACTATAGATTCTTTTTTATATATTCCTTTTCCTCCATATCTTTTAATCTATCTAGAGTATATACCTCATTTAACGAATCAGGTGTTACGTATCAGTAATCTGGGGTTGGGATGAGGCAGTTCCTATAGTCACACGAACAAACAAACGCATACACTAGAGATAATGCTTTTGCTTTTGACTTTGCATGCGCAACTATGCACGTGTTTTTAAACGGTTTTATTTAGCTCACCCCGTTTGTTTTATTATTTATTCTTGGGTCAAATTTAGTAATTCAAATTTCACCCTCTTCCTGTCAACCGATTAATCTGAAATTTTGTATACACTTTGGATTTTGATGACAATACAATTATGTTTATTCATTATCATTATAAATTCAAGATGGCCGCCGCTACAAAATGGCGGATAATTTATGTTTCATTAATCCCATCAATATGGGTATCAAATGAAAGGGCTCAACAAGCAGAATACAATATACTATAAAAAATTGAAATCCAAGATGGCGACCGCTACAAAATGGCGGATAACGTAGGTTTTATCAATCCCATCAATATGGGTATCAAATAAAAGGGTTCAACAAGCAGAATACAATATACTATAAAAAATTTAAATCCAAGATGGCGGCCGCTACAAAATGGCGGATAACGTAGGTTTTATCAATCCCATCAATATGGGTATCAAATGAAAGTGCTCAACCAGTAGAATACAATGTACTATATAAAATTAAAATACAAGATGGCGGCCTCTACAAAATGGCGGATAAATTAGGTGTTATCATCCCATCAACATGGGTATCAAATGAAAGGTCTCAAGAAGTAGAATACAATTTACTACGCAAAATTGAAATCTAAGATGGCCGCCGCTACCAAATGGGTGATAACAATTTTTTATCAATCCCAACAAAATGGGTATCCTTGCAATAATGAAGCACTAAATGAATTAAACAGAATGCGAAATAAAAACTAAAAACTAGAAAATAAAAATAGGTAAAAAAACTTTTTAAGTTAAACGGTTTTATGTTAAACATACATTGCAATGTTTAAGATAAATGTACTAAAAACCATAAAATAATAAAATAGATACAGTCGTGGGAATTATAAACATATGCATAGACTAGACTAAAATAAAACCGTGGGGCGCATCAATTGTCTACAAATTATCGACTTAATGTGCGATAGAAGAATCGTTTAATTCGTCGTTAGGCAGTTGGCCCGCAGACGGTGAGGAAATTACTTACCTACTATTTTCATCAACATTTTAATCAACGATTGTAGACAATTGAGGTGCCCCACGGTTTTATTTTAGTCTAGTCTATGCATATGTTTATAATTCCCACGACTGTATCTATTTTATTATTTTATGGTTTTTAGTACATTTATCTTAAACATTGCAATGTATGTTTAACATAAAACCGTTTAACTTAAAAAGTTTTTTTACCTATTTTTATTTATTATTACAAGGTTTTAGTTTCATTTTTGGGTTTAAACATTGTTAATTATTGAACCACACGATAAATTTATTTTAATAGCTGCTTATATCGAAAGACTATGATACAAGCGCACGTATAGCGTTGTCAATGAACTCTCTGAATTTACCCATACCTTTTGTATCAGTAGATCCATAGGTCACGGTAACCACTTTCCATCAGATGGGTCGTGTACTTTTTTGCTACTAAGTGGTATAATGGTGGGTCCTGAGGGGACTTGTTAATAGTATATAACCGGTACTAGGATGTCATACGTGTCTGGTTGTATGTTTGTACAGAATCAACTATCCTCATGAAATCGCATGACTTGAGGGATACTTTACTACAATATCTGGCTTTGGATTGATATTTAATAAACATAAACGGTTTTAACTACTCTATAAATATTTATAAAGATTCTATAGAGAGAACGCTATACAAAAAAACTAAAGCATGCCGACATTACCTCATCCGGACTGTCCTTCCCGGGGACGGGACGTGTCAAACTAAACCATTGTTATTTTACATTGAATTGTGTGAAGCGTTGATGATGTGGGTGTCAATTCAGCTGCAGAGAAAAGTCACCCCAACGATGTAAGGACTTAAAATACCTGACTGAATGAAACTGGTGGTCAATATTTAAGTTACTTGAAAATAAAACTGAATCCTCATATCATTGGGGAGGGATCATGACATTTCTCTGCAGCTAAATGTACCAGGCTCTCATAAACGTACGGTGGTGTAGGCTATCAAGAGCAGCGGGTTCAACGCGCGCGCTAAGCTACGCGCAGGGCTAGTGGCAGTTCGCGCCGCGGTGAGGTTGCGCCGCCTGCCGCACAGCGCCACTCGCGCTTTGCCTTTACACGACGCACTACGGGATCCATACACTATGCGTGTTCTTAGGAAGGTACGTATTACTCTTACTATTTTCTGCTCGCCGGTTACCGACGACTGAACTATACTTTATTTGTTTAGGTACTTAAATGAAGGTAAACAATCTGGTTACAACTTTTTATAAAAACACGTGTTAAACAAATAAACTGGGCTAAATAACTGACTAACTAGTGGTTCTATACCGGTTTTAGTCGTTTCAATGCGTTTCTAAGCAGAGAATTATTTTTATATTGAGTTTTTAAACAAAACATATTAAAAAGTACACAATATCAAGATTGTTATCGTTTATTTAAGTATATAAACAAATAGACTATAGGTCAGATTAGATTAGGCTGAATTTCAGCTAAATGAATGCATTTGATTCAGTTTGTTCGTATAACTAAAATGTGGTGATGAAATTTAGTTGATTAAGTTAAATGCGTTCGATTTCTGTTAAATTCAGCTGGAAACTGTGTAGCCTTAGCACAAAATACTATCGAATTCGTAATGAAAAGTATCGACAGAACGGAGCATTGCCATTGGTGGGCTACACACGTACACAGGTTCACAAGAGACAGACTGCCAAACACAATGCTCCGTTCTCTCGAAACCTTTACATTATGAATTCGATAGGAGTTCATGCAAGTGCTACAGTTCATTTTATATATTTTGAGAATCGTCTCAATATGTTATAGAATTACTATCCACGAACTTCTTTGAGGAGATATTAACTGGATACATTATTGTGTAGAATCGAAGTATTATTATATTTCGAATCTACACAAAATGTTTAGTAAAATTAATGAAAGTCTAAGTGAAAGAAAGTAATCTTATAAAAGTGTAAAATAAACGTGGAACTGTTAATTATTTCCAGGTCATAGACGGCTGTGCGTTCCGCGTATACGGTCACTGGGTGAAGAAGGGCGAGGGTCAGAACCGCGCCGCTCTGTTCGAGAACACGCCCAAGACCGAGCTGAAGAGCTTGTACGTGAGCAACCTCAGCCGATAGCCGCAGCCAGCCCCTGTCAGGAGACAGCTGCGACCGACTCGAATCCACTGGTACCGAGGTGAGGATACACCCTTATGTCATTCATAAGTACCCACACGAATAATAAAGAAAATGAGTAGAAATGTGAATGTAGACGGGGATATGCGTGTCATTCATATGAGTATTTACGCGAAAGTGCACACTTGTGTCTATATCAGATATGCAAGGGGTCTATAAGGGCATGTGCAGTGATAATGGTAATGCAAAGGGGGCAATATCTTTATTGGAAATGGGGCAATATCGGTAATGCAGGTGGATCGATATAGTGTTCATGTAAGTATAGCAATACCGGTAATTCAAGCGTGGCAATATCATTAATGCACTTATGCAGTATCGATAATGCAAGTGGGGCAATAGAGACTGGCAAAATTGCGGCTATCCTGCTGCAGAAGCCATTTTAAGAAAAGAAGAAGAAGAAGAGGGGCAATAACGGTGTTATCAGTACTGCAACTGGGGCAAAATCGGAACCCATTAACTATAACCCCGTTTATACGCTGATACCTAGTCACCTGCAATAATATGTATACACTTTGGAACTTTGTCACAATAATAAATGACAAGTCAATGTTATGACATGAAACGGTTAAATTCGATAAGTTTAATGTGAAAAAGTTTTAAAACATATTTTTGCAGGTGACTACATCGCCTTCTTAATACCGTGAAAAATATTTACTTAAGCTAAGTTGTTTGAAATCAATTTTTCTTTGTTCCCAGGAGCACTTCTCGTACCAGGATAGCAGAATATATGAACGCGTACTTTTGGTCCGCGAAGTCCGGAATCACGTACTAACGAGTGATGTAGGTTAGTCGTAGTTTGACAGTACGCAGTACATACTGAGTAGCTATACTAGTTCAATTGTCCACCCGTTTGTTTGAATGACTACCTTACAGTGCCGGATTTACCTCCGACGGGGCCTCAAGCAACAACTGATTTTTGAGGTCCTCGTTTTAATATAAGCCCCCCCTACCCTTTTTTTTTAAATAACAAAAAAACATTAATTTTGCAAAATTAATATATTATTTGAACCATAATAAAAATTCTACTCTATTACAACTTCTTTCTACTTTGTTCAGTTTTGCAGCAAATTGATAGATAATATCATCAAAGTCAAGTTCTCGAAGCTTGTCTTTGTTATTTCAAAATTTTTTAATATGTTTAATTATTTTTACATTTTCGTTTAAACGTTACGTTTAAAAAAAATATTCAAATTTTGGGGCCCCTCTCCAAGCGGGGCCCCAAGCAATTGCTTCCTTTGCTTCCTGGTAAATCCGCCACTGCTACCTTAGACTCCTTTCGTTGTTGCCAACGTTAAATAACAATACTTGTGTGATAAAGCGTCGATTGCTTAAATTTTGTGCGTTCTGAGATATGATTGTGAAACATTTAAATATTACTAAATAAGTTTAAATTAGCTAAAAAAGAGATCCTTTTCGGATAAATACGTTGTAAATATAATTGTGTAGAAGTCCATAACATCAGTTGTTCCTAATTTTGTTTATTATTTCACTGAAATGACGTTTTTAAATTTGAAATATTTTTATAAAATTGTAGTTAATTTATTATCAGTCTATAAAAAGTTCGTTATTACATTTGCGATATACGATGAAACTTTTTGTCAACATGCACATATTTGAAGATCTATTAGACCAGGTGGCGATACAATTCATTGGATTATTTTTTATTATTTTACTGTACGAAGCCGGTACAAGGCAGCTAGAATATCAATCAATCAATAAGCATATCATAGTCTACTGCTGGGCATAATCTTCTCCCAATTTGTTAGCTTTGACCTGTTTCCACGCTGGCTAGACGGCTTGGTACAGGGTTTTATACCTAGTTTTCCTTCTCTAGTAGTGGTATCGTCTGCGAATATTTCCGTTAGTCACCCCTTACGACATCGTTTGGATGTCGTGAGCAAGTATATACTACAATAATTCAATATCCCGGGCCAAACACTGACTTGAAAATTATATTATTAAAATTTTATAAAATAACTTGTGATACTTCATTTCAACTAAACAAGATGCTTCTAGTACTGGTGTGAGTGTTACTTTTTTATTTAAATAATTTGACATAATATATAAAAAATATTTTTCACAATTGTGCTTCATTTAGAAATGATTTGCTATTGTAGCTATTTAGAGATATTATTAGACTGCCCGTATACAATTTTGCCACCTTAGTAATTTAAAATAAAGATTCTTTTGAAATTGTTTCAAGATAGTCACCAGCAAAATATTAATTAATTTATAATCATATTTCGAAAATGTAAGTGAATTATTATTGACAGCAATTTAGTGATATAATACAGAATTATTATTATTATATTATTATTTTAGTGTATAACTTCTCACTATATTAAGGTCCACAGTAGTTATAATTTAGTATTATTGTCCTGTAATATATTGATCAAAATAGTCTTAGAATATATTTCATAAATTGCCTATTGTAATATTAAAAAAAAAATGTCGTTTCATCATATTATACAACAATGTAACGTCAGGAAATTCGATAGAATGTCCAAGTCATGTCCATATTACTCAGTTGGTCAGGGCATTCCCCCGTAAGCGACTAGACGCGGGTTCGAACCCCGTCTTAGACGTTTGTTATATATCACCGTGGTTTAGTTAAATTAGCAAGTAAATCCCGCCAATTTGCCCGTGCTGCCTGCTGTGCTGGGTGTCCACATATTTCCCCGGATAAAGAGTAGCGCGCGTCACACTGTCGCCACGGGGTTAATTGTATACCTAGACCGTTGATTATTACCCGTTTGACCGTTAACCGTAGTATCTAAAAGATCCGCCATACCCTTCTAACCGAAACTATTGGTATGGCTGGCCTTTAATGATAACATAATCGTCCCAATCAGCTAACTAGTGTAACCAGATGACTACGACATTATATACACTTTACCGTTAATTCTCGTTAACATTGTTGTATTTCTGATGCAACGGGATACGGCGTCGTGATAATGATAATGATGATGATGATTATATGGCAGGAGTAGACGCTTGTACAAAATGTTATAGCAATAATTAGAAAATACATGTATATTATAATTATATATCACAATGAGGTGCCTTCTGAGTTTTTGGTGCGATATTTGTATATTTTAGTCTATATTGTTTTTAGTTTGGACTTGTTCATGTAACTATTTAAATCACGGAATAAAAAATAACAAACAATCATGCCAGTGTTTTGTGTGACGTCATAGGTCAATATTCGTAACAAATTATCTGTTCAGAATTGAGTTTCGGGCTAGCAAAAAACCGTAGTTAAAATACTTGTAACACAGTTTTCATTGGTATCATGGTAGTTTTTGACATTTATGAGACTGTGATTAAATCGAGACTGATTGTGAAAATGTTTTTGTTACTAAAATAGGACTTTTCAGCTCAGAATTTGCTTGAAGTGACTACAAATACGAGTCAAGCAGTCAAATTCTAGATTCGTAGTTGACATTAGCAGAATTGATGCTGAAAGGACAGAAAAACCACTAACTCACACACACTTCACACAAAACAGTGCCGTAATTGGTAATTCTATTGATAAATATAATGAGTTTGAAAACAATAGTATCCATCCTAGCAAGATGGGCGCTTCCTCTGTATTTTATATTCCGTGTAGAAACCGTTACAAAATATTTGATCATACTTACATTGACGTAATTTGGTACTTTTCGAATTTATATTGACACGAAGTAGATTGTACTGACCGCTTTTCACTTAGGGTAGACACACGAAAGCCGCAAGACAACAGCAAATGCATCACATTAACATATATTAGATCGTTACATATGAAATTGCCGTTTTGTTTGAAGAAATTGGAGGAAGCCCAATTTTTAGTACTAACATGTTTGTATTTTTTTAGGAATGACAAATTTTGTCAATGACAAAAATTTAGGAATGCTAGAAAATTTCGGCATTGCATATGCAAAGACCTATTATTTATGCCGTAGCCGTATGCCGCTTTTCAAGAATTACAGTGTTAATTAAAGGTAAACAGTGCATTAGCTGTGTGCTTGATGCTTTGGCGTGTGACCCCCTGCCCCTATGAGTTTCTGAAATAACAATAAATCAAACATTTACTTTAAATAATCTTATATTAAAATGATACATCTTATGATGTTATTAGAAGACAGTCTCTGTAGCGTGGCGGTACTGAAAGCGGTTGCTACGTAAGAGGCGCGAGTTCGATCACCGCTCGGTGATATTTCGGTTTCAGTTTCAGTTTTTTTTAAAGACAACTCCCGCGCTAGGAAACAAGCCCTGTATCGTGGGGGACTTTACAAACATACAACTAACGGACACAGTACGCCCAGACTCGGAACAACTATTTGTGGATCATACAAATTTTTGTCCTGTGTGGGGATCGAACCCATAACCACGGAGCCACGGAGGCAGTTTTATGCATGAATATGAATATTTGCATAGGTCTGGTGGTCGTGCCTCGGAGAGAATATTACACATGAAAATATATTTAAAATATTTAATCTATTTTTGATAATACTTTATCGCTATTTCATTGGCGTTATTTGTCTAGTAGATCACGGGAACATTTTCGTACCCGTTGTTCACTCAAAAAATATTTCACAAAAACAAACTGTGATAACCATAGTTCACCTAAAGTGATCTAGAACCCAACCTTATTTACACCCACATTTATTTACACTGATTCCGTAATTTGGTAGATTTTCAAGAGATAAGGACACGGCGACACTTCCCTGTGCGACTCCTTATCGTGATACAAAATAGTTTTATTTCTGTTGTGTAATGTTAACTCTATATGCGATGTTAAAAGCATGCCGCGTTGTGTGACAGAATTGACAGAATATATTGTTCTCGCTCGCACTCACGGGTTAGTGTATATCCTGTTGCACTAATTTTAAACGCCAGGGCCGTATTCATCTTTTTAATATAAGATTATTGCCAAGTTATATAATTAATTGAATTTGCAATTTCTCTTACAAATTTCCCAATGACTGTAGTATGTTAATTATTATACTATTAATATTTGTTTGTATTTGAAAAATCTCCCATAACAATCATACAGGGGTGGATTTCGAATGCGAAATATTAATAGTAAGTACTGCTATTGACCATGACTTTTTGTATTTACAAAATAAACATTGTATATATATTATCTGTAGACGTACCTAATAACTTACTTCTGAGTTTGTGATTATTTTTTAAGTAAATGTGTAAATAATTTCTTCAGAAGACATTCAATTAACTATTGGTTTGTGAAGAGGTTTTTACAGAGCTTTCTATAATCAATTTGCTCAATATCAAAATTAAAAAAGTCTAAAATAAGAATGTGTATGGGTAACCAACAGTCGGTGTAAGAGTATGCTCAATGTCATTTGAATGTACAATATTAAATTCTGCTAAAGCTTATTACAACACTGTTCTTTATTGTTTTATCTGAAAAAAAAATATTACTTGTTTAAAATCAAATGTGAAATGATATAACTCCCACTGTAAACCTCTGTACCCGCACAGAGTTTGACTATTAAACAAAGTTAGAGGTCGCGGGTTGGATTCCCGCTTTGTGCAAATATTTGTATGCAAGGATATGCATATTTGCATTGGACTGGGTGTTTCTATCTATGATATGTATATATTACAAAAAATATGTATCTAAGTATATTTATCTGCATTCTAGAACCCATATGTTAAGTTGGGGTCTGGATGGCGCTGTATATGTCCTTGTCCATTTATTTATTACATAACTGTAAATATGCATAAACATGAAACATTGACGGCATCTGTAAGTAGTTATTAAATAATTATATTTTGCTTATTTTCGAAAAAGCCTTTTTAAATGTTTTAAATATTTCACATGCACATTTTGATTAATTCAATTTTTTTTTGTATAATTTCAATTTAAGTCAGTTTCTTTGATTGTGTAACTTGGTGGTCAAGTAATTAGCAAAAATATTGTCAGTGATTACAGGAGATCCCTAATACAGCTTCAAATTATTATGAATGTTGCATAGTCACATAGCAAAATAAAATTATTCAAATGATTTTTAGACTTTGCTTTATTCGAAACCTGTTCTTAGAAATCCTCCCTCTCTATAAAGTTTTCCTTGATAAAATTAATCAAAAATAATAGGATTAGCCTCGTCGAGGAAGGAAGAGTTTCAAATGATATTTTTTTTACTAATTATTATGTATTTATCACATTAAAAATAAATTTCGCCGCATTTTCTTGAAATTCGCAAAACTAATCTTGGCCGGCGAGAAACTTCCCCTCATTGCATCGCTTTAATCAACTCGGTGCTCGTAAGCTACACAATAATTATGTAGGAAGATACTTGTTTGTAAATCGGATGTTCACGCTAACTATGTCACTTGTTGTAACGCAATATTGAACCTAGTGCGTGGTACAAATAAAGTTCAATTCACTTTCGACAGAGTTCTTTGTTAACGAGACGTGGACGAAAAGGTTGCTTTAGAGTGCGTTTTAATTATATTGAACACCTTTCACAAACAAACTAAGTAGTACAAAATAAGTCAAGAGATGACATAAAAATGCACTGGCGTTTAGAGACGGCCCATACAATGAGTCGAACGGCTTCACAGTTTGCGATAACCGAGGAAGTGAAAGTCGCCCGGAGACACACGTGCGCGGCTGCGATGTCTGAAAGTAGGCGAGTCGGCACTGCGGACAACACTACGTTTAACAGTAAAAACTTTCAGCCGAACGTACGAGGATCGAACGAGGATTAAACGGCAAAATTAAAGTATCTATTAGATAAACAACAACGCCACAGTGCCGCGTCACCGGCTCGCAGGCGGGGGCATGCTCTCGCCTCTCGATCGCTGCAATGGCATCGATCGCTCCGGGGCCCGCGGCGCGATTGGCGCGCGGCGCGGGTCACGTGACGCGGGCGGCGCGCCGCGGTTGGCGCGCGCGGCGCGGCCACGTGAGCGGCGCGCGGCGCGCGTGGCCAGTCGCCGCGTGACAGCGGGCGCGCCAGGACCGCGGCGCCCGCCCGATGTCGACATGAGCCTCCTCGACACGCTGCTCGAGGCGGCGCGCTTCATCGAGCTGCAGGAGCGGCGCCTCCAGGGTGAGTACGACCCGCGCCCTGCCGCGCGGCCCCGGCGCCGGCCGGTGCAGCGAGCCGACGCCCGACGCTCTTGACCTTGAGTGGCACGCAGCCGCGCCCCCCTCCCCGCGGGCGCTCCTGCCGCGCCGGCCTCGCCCCGCGTAAACAAAGGAAGCCTGAAATTCACCCGTCGAACGCCACGCACCGCACGTCCATCTCCGTTTACGTTCGCCTTCTTTATCGTTTACGATACGCTGAATTGCGCCTTTATCTGCCGAGCTCGGCTATCTTCGTACCGGTGCGAAATTATTTGCGGCTGCAGCGATTAGACAGAAAAATACGCTCATACTCGTCGAAACGATCTCCTCGCTGACGTATTTTCCTAGTGCAAGTGGGTGGCCGGTGAGCGGTCTGTGCCGTGTATACGTGGAGCGGGCTAGTCAACATAACGCATGACGCATTGCACGGGGCAGGCAGGGGGGCGCTCGAGAGTTTGGTCAGCTGATCGACGCGTGTACCGGGCGAGGGGAGCCGCCGGCCGGGGCGGGGGCCGGCTGTACGTGTGCACACGCATCGCGAGGCACGGGCAATGCGCTTCACTAAATGCATTTCAAAGTATTTTAACATCTACATCCTCTCAAAGTGTTCACACATAGCTTTTCGAATGTTTACCTCAAGAAAAACTGGCACAAGGCACGGTTGCGTAACGGTGCGTGCGTTTGTACCCACTCATAGCCATCTATTGTTCTTACGATACTTGATGAACTCATTGTCTTATTGTGCATTATCGAATCTGGTTGTAAATGGCTCCATTTATTAAACTAGCTACCATGTGTCACACTCTCATCGAGTGCTCTGCTTACTTCTGTGAACTGATTTGATGTTTATAAAAAACAGATTGTAAACATCCCGAGCCATGTTTACTACACCCAGTGAAGATGTAGCACTCGATGTAGATATCACTACCTACACTGTAAATCGTTTGACATCGGATAATCGTGTACATACTCGTCTAAATATTTAAAAATGCATTGACTCTCGCAAGGCTTTAAAGTTGGGCCCAAAATTTTGTATCATAACTTTCATTACTATACTAAAACATCTTAACCAAAACGTAGTACGACGTTACAGCAACCTTGTATTACAATGCAAACATATCTTACTTACTTTATCTGTACTGTCATCAATTCAGCTTCGGAACCTTAACGTCCGGTAAAACTTTTATATTCTGGAAAAAAATCTTCCAAAGAATTGCTGGGCCATTTAAGCCACGAATTTGTTTTTTTAGGGTTATGCGGTGTCGTAACTTTCCATAATAACAGGTTCTTCTTTGGCTTTTGGAAATTGCACTCTAACATTTTCCAGTAAAAAGTCCAATTTTAATATACTCATAAGTATAATGTCAACATTTATTTAATCTGTCGGGCTCGTCTGCATACCAACTTTTAAATTCCGCCTTTGGTTCTTCAGACGAAATGGAAACATCTATGACCAATTCGGCTACAGGCTATACAGCTACTAAAATGCCTTATGTTCATTCAATCAACAAATAAATGCTTAACAAAAAATATTTGAGTGTCAATAACGTTCTAAACTCAAATTACTAGTATAAATAAGTTACTAAACCTAATTAACTTAGATAAAACAAACATTTCGAGTTCCACTTTTGGTCCCTAAAGTAATAAATTAGCTTGGAAAGCTAGCATAGGAAAGAGAGCTTCAAGTGAACAAGGCCAGGCCAAAACATTTCTCCGCAAACGGCGTTATCATGTTTGTCCGACACTTATCAGCACTAGCCAATTCAACCTACCTATATACGATACGAGTAGCTACATTTTACCGTTGTACCGACGTGACTCGGCGGCGAATCGCGATACCCTACCTGAAATCAACACAGTTGCGTGCAAACTGTACATGTTTTCGTTCTATTTGGACTAATTTGAGTCTAAAGAAATCTATCCCATTTTGTAAATTGTAAATTGGGGGAAATTGGGTGGAGCTAGTCCAGTCCAGTCATCTGGTAATCCATCAAAATTAATTGTACGTACAACATTCCAAAATTCCTTTTTTTTACCTTATTAGTATTACACATGCTAATCTCAGCCTGTACCAAATGATCATTTCGTTTAAAAGTACATTTTATCAAAAAAATAACAAAACTTAGTGCTTCTAAACTGAAATTCATCTTTAGAAATCACCCTAAGTGGTCTAAATATTGCCTAATTTTCACTTCTATATCGTCATAAAGTCCACGTTTCTATGAAAATCAGGTTTCTCCTTTCTTTCTCTGTAGTGGACATCTTCTCATTCCAAGTCCAGTTTGACATTCCTTATTGGTGGCTTCGACCGCTTAACGAGCTCAGCCTACTTTATGTTCTTCGCATATAGCTGAGTCAACAGTACAATGGTGTAAGTTTATAACCAATGAGCATTTCGCGATTTCGCGATTAACACTTCCTTCGGTCGTCGCGCGTGTCTATGACGGACCTCGTTGCATCATTGAAACCTCAAACTAAGACGGCTAACATTTATAATTCATTTTGTCATGCAATAGACGTTTATCGTGAATCGTACGTTGGTGTTATGCAAAACATTAGACATAATTAATTGTCGTTTATTAGTTGTAGAAACAAGTTTCTGGTAGACCTACTTAATTGATATTTTAACTATAAGTAAAGATCTTATAACGTCAAAGACTGAATTTTAAGCGTAAAACAAATAGTGCGGGACCGAGTCGGGTGCGGGCCATGCATCGACGTTTTCTTAACATATTTTTTGTCAATTCAGAAAACGGTGATAGAATATAAACCTGCACCCGATCCGCCCCTGCGTTGTGTGTTTATGCTGTGAAAAACAGCTCAACTGACAATCTCAAGTATTATTCAATGAAACTCATTGAGTAAAATGTGGTTAACGCAGTTTAGTTCGCCCTAGTCGCAGTTCTTATTATTAGAAAAACTTGTTCTTAGTTAATAGCAACTGTACTTCCATAATGTTCTTAAATATCGATAATTTATGAACAACATAATTGTCTTGTTTTTCTTTTTCCAAAAATAGAGGTTAAGTTTATATTACTTGCAACAACAGAATTTTCGACAGATAATTTGCCAATGACTGAAGCAGATACAATTGAAGTAAACACTTTATACATGCTTAGTTTAAATTATAACCATTTCTAATTAGCGGGCCCCTCCATATATGTACTTGGTGTTAAGTAGGCGCGGCAAAACAATCATATCATGAAGGCCCGAGTAAGGTCGTCGCCGCGAGTGTACCGGGCGAGCAGAATGGTGAAAGGGATCGCGTGACCTCGCCATCTGCGACTGGTCTGTGAGGACGAGTACGCTCATGCCGTAGTATGTTGAACTTCAGAGGAAGCGTGCGGCTTTGGTGCGGTTGTGCGATGCAGCCATTACTCATTAGTCACACAAACGAGTGTTTGTGACTGTTTCTACTCGCAGAAAACCGATAACATATCTATGTACATGTCTACACTTGATTGGACTGTGACAAGTTGCAATACTTATTAGTAACTTTACTTAATCTTCTCAATAAATCATATTATTATGTCCATGTATCTTACTGTTTAATGTGTATTAGACTTGTTAATGTCCTGTGTTGTCCACGAAACTGTAAAGAGAGTGTATAACATTATCTGAATATTGTTTATGTATTAGAGTTTTAGAACGGTAATCTCTATCAAGTACCGTTAGATGTTAAAATTGCCAATGAGTTGGAATATATAATTCGTTTGGAAATGTGACCAAATTCTAACACGTGCGGTTTCATTAAATATTTTGCTACGACGAGTCCTGAACAGAACATTTGAAACACATTACCTTTATAATAACATGTGAAGTAAAAAAACAAGATTGAAACAACATTTTTTCATTGTTTTGGAATTGTATAAAGCTTTCTAGTCTTTTCCTAGTTCATTATTCGTAATGGATTCATTTTAGAACACACATCAGTAATGGTTTGCGATGATTAATCACTTTAAAACAGAAGTACGTCTACGTAACTATTATACGTATTTATTTATGAATTGATCGACTAAATCAATTGCATAAATCAGAGCTTTCGCACGCCGCAGACGGGTCATATCTCGACATCCGGTGGGAGGATCCCCTTTTCCAGTGTTTCCACTTCAGCTCCTATATTGTTAATGCTATTATGGATTGTTTTAAATGCTTGTTTGTCTGTACATACTTTAGCAAAGCATTCGTGATGTTTAAAATATAGAAATATGTCCACGTCTTGTTAAATTTCTATTTACATCTTGAGCGCAAAGCGCCAACACCAGTTAACATAAGGTCTAGCTTTGTCGTGACCATTTGACACAAGTGTGCCATTCGTTATATTTTTTTACTGGTGATCAGACTGCTATGGTTTGACGCTCGAAGTTGATAGATTTAATGGAGGTCTAGGTTCCAGAAATAGAATCTAGGCACGGTGCTAGGTCGCATCGCAACAACCTGCTCGACCGGCAGGTGTGGTTGCAAAAGGTACAAGAAGAGGGAGGTATTTATGTGCCGGTGTTCCCCGGGCGCGGGGCGAGGTTTCGCGGGGTGAAGCAAGGGGGATTGGGTAAGGAGTGCGGCGGCGGCCCGGGCTGCACGCTGCACCGCACCAAGGTCAGTCGTCGCACGCATGCGCGTCCCTCCTCCCACCTACCACTCTATCGGAACTCGGAACTTGCAACCGCGCCACTTATGCGCTCCTGTGACTTGCACGCCAAATATTTCCTCCCGCTGTGTGTCTTGAATTGCACAAAGAGGTTTCGATGTAATATCGTCTGCTGAACTGTTGTACATTTTTAATTTTTGCTTACCTACCTACCTAAAAATTTATTAAAACCATTAAAATACAGCTCTATTATTGTTATATATATGTATATAGTATATAATATGTAATGTATTTATAAAAAAATGTATCTAAGTATGTATATCCGCATTCTAGAACTCTTAACACAAGTAGTTAAACTATGCTTACCATGATCCTAGATGACGTTTAGTAGATTGTCCTAGAATATTTATTTATTTATTTATGGTTCAAAAAATGTAAAACTGTGTCTCCCAATTCAGTAATTTTGTCTTTCAAAATTCGCATTCAATTCAAAATTGTGTCACAAGTTAATTTTGGATTTTTTAATCAATAATAATTTGTCTGAGTGTTGAGAAGTAACAATTCTCGTCTGTAATATAGAGACTTGTCTTACTTGTTCCGCTTCCGCAAATCGATCAGGGTTCAGGGTTCTTCAACACATATACGTTTATGCATCTCTATGTATTTAGCTATTCTTGACTTGATTTAATCATGCATAGCCCCTGAACCATTGGAGCTGGTGGATCGCTACACGTGTCGGTCATTCATGACGTGCGTATAACGTTCAAATGTATGTGTAAGCTCTGATGTAAACGTGTAAGTAGAAAACCTATTATGATTTTCTAGATTAGGATCGGTGAGATCATTTGTTTGGACGTTAACGCGCAGAAGCACTTACGTTTTAAATAACGTTTTAAGTCGCACAATTGCGGTGGTTTATGTTTTCCTAATCGAGTTGACTGGTTATTTGTGGTCAGAGCGGCCAGATGCTTACGTGCTTTCGAACGACTTAATAGATATTTGTTTTATCTGTGTCAAAGTAAACTTGCAAGTGTTCGCTAGAGTAAATTTGCGTGTAAGGGGAACTGTGACAGTACCGGCGGTGTAGGCCACGTATCATTAGAAAGCTATTCGCCATTGTAGCCGAGGTGCATAAGGAGCGTCGCGTCGCAGATTGGCACAAAACAGTCGGCTCCTACGTTAGTTAGGTAGTTCGCTTCGCACAGTTGCGCTGCTCGATTCGGTTGCAATATTCCATTCACCTTATTTGTCGACGACGAGGTTCAGTGACTCCGCCGGCGACCGACTAACTCTTCGGAACACGTCATCTGCGTGCTAATGCCTCTGTTTCATCACCTACGGCCGATCGCCGCCGAGTTCTTAAAATTCTGTAGGTGTCCCGCGGCGTGGCCATCGGGGCGACCTCTTTTCGCGTGCGACGAGCGAATGCGACGCACCGTCCATGCAGCGTTATGTAAAGTTAAGAGCGGTGCAGCGGTGAACGTTGCGCTCGACCGCGTGCGCGCCCCCCGCATGCGTCCCCCTCCTCGCGATTTCGTTTGCCATCGGTTTCACTCGCCACGATCGGCAGCGCGGGGTTCCGGAGGTCGCGCAACTCCCGCCTCCTCCGCCCTCCTCGGAGACGGAGCCGGTCCGCGGGCCGCAGCGGCCACTCAGTCGTCGAGCGGATTGCGTCGACGGCGGTTGCTCCGCGCCTCGCCTGTCGCCGTCTACTGTCTAGTCTGATGACCCGTCGCCGCGACATGCCATCGTTGACACGACTCGATTGAATCGCACCGCCCGCGTCGTCGCGTTCGCACTGTACAATCGCGCTTCCGTTCAGGGAGTTGTCCGTGGTGATTTCGCGGCTGCGTTTGCGACGGTCACGAACACGCTCGTCGAGCTGACGACGTTGTGTCGAAAATAGCGTGCGTTATCATCGCGACCTCGAGCGGCGAGACGAGATAGCGCGAGGTCGGCGGCACCTGCCGCACCGCGCCCCACGTGCACCGCACCACGACCCACTGCAACTGACTGCCATTAGCGTGCGAGGACGTGCCGCCCAGCGCACTGCTGGTACTGGCATAACGTCACCGCTGCTGCACCACCCTCGCGCTATCTCGTGTTGTCCGTCGCCTGGTTACTGCTGAAACCTTTGGATTTATACAATTGACGTTCAAAAATGGGTAGATTTAACCACCAGCTTATTTACCAAAACTGCTAGGCTTGAAACTTGTGCTGATTAAAGTCTTGAAAGAGATCGGTATGTTGCAGAAACATCCAAAATGAATCTCTGGTCTATACTATCTGTGCAAGTAAGGTTTGTTTGCCGGAACTTATGAACTTGAACTTAATGCTATTATAATTATTACATATATTTCATATTGATATCATATTGACACTAGATAGTCTTGATATTTAAAATCTATTTCTATTTGTCTGGTCGATCATCATTAAGCTACAATAATTTTCATAACAATTACCTGTGAAATAATCTGTCATTGGGATCTTTTACGTAAACGTAATAGTGACTTGTCTGTTACCTTCTATGATCTTACACAGATATCAGGAAAAAATATGATATAGAAGCCAAAATAAATTAGGTCCTGATACTTCCAATAATCTTTCTGGAACACAATTCAGTTCAACCCCGGGTCTCAATTTACACTGTCTCGTCAATCTATTAATCCCAATTGCAACAAATTAATGATTCCATTTATTACAGTACGCAATGTGCGTGAGAACTTTCTGCAATATCATACAGAGTGGTAGTGGTGGTAGGCACCCAAAAACTACTAAGTACTACTATTGACTAGTTTAACAAAATTGGGTTCCAATTTTTATTGCAATTTTTTTTTGGTGGGTACCATTATTTTTAAATCCTTTAAATAGTATTATTGCGTGAGTTATGCTAATAGAAGGGGTGAATAGAATGCTAATGGAAGTTAAAAATCATGGTACCTACTAAAAAAAGCATTAAGATAAAAAGTAGTCAAATTTTGTTAAACTGGTCAGTAGTATCCCCTGTTTTCGTTATCGGCCGCATTCCCCTAACATCTTACTTGTGCAGTGACGCAAGTGGAAACAACCAGGGTATCAAAACAGTGATACACATGTAATTTTTTGATTTAATGTGGTTGGAAATGTTAGAAATGTTGGAAAAGGTTAGTTCACTGTTAAATATTTCGGGATATTTACCATGTTTGTTGATTTTATGGAGCAATGGTCTCAACACCGTCGATTAACAAACATAGTAAAAATCCTACCTACTTATATCTAAACACGTATTTTTTGTATAACAACAATAATCCTATTCAATGGTTCAATTACTTAGATACAAAATTGTCTTGGGGAATTGTATTGTGTTTTTCGTCATTTAGTCCATTTAGAGGTTGCTTATAAGAAATTGTTTTTGCTAGAAGGCCTTATTCTGCATATTCAATATATAATGATTGCAAATTCGTATGGACAAACAATAAAATGTGAGTGAATATAGTCTGCCGTCCAATCGACGATATACTCAGTTCTGTTCTTGAACGGATTGGCGTGGCACTTCGTATGGCCTTTACCTTCCCTAGGGGTCATAGGACTATAAGTTGAGCTATTGCTTAAAGTTAAGGAACCCCTAATTTCAATATCGTTTTACTCAGGACGACCTATATTGAACATGATTTGTTTATTGATCGCTCTATAATTTACGTTCTTGTATCTCCTGCATCCAATATTGTGTCTTTCCTTTTTTCATGTGCTCAGTGCTCTAGTGAGATTAATTCCGAGAAAGTTAACGATGAGATTGATCTGTGTGGCCGTATCATAAATCCAAGAGTCCCTGACCGGCCTCACTACCAACATAGACGACTCTGGCGTATAGTTGTGGATGAAAATTCAGCCTCCTGTATATTTTATGCCAATAGGTCATCTGTCATCTATCCGGCTGAAGGAAGACATCTCTTTCTACAATTCCCATTCCCGTTTCTTCTCCCCTAGCCGTCTATTCCGTCTGCTCCTTCACTCAGAATTGCATAACTTATCATACTTTTTTCTCTTTCAAAAACCATCACTTTCGTCTTAGATACATTCACTTTCATTATTGGCCGTTTTGCTTTTAAATTTTATCTAGAGTGACTTAGTTAGGCTGTTAGTAATTTCTATATGGTTTGTGAGACGTCAGTCTGATCTGTGCAGAACATGTGTATTGGTTCCTGGTTTGAAATCAGTACTTTCTAGATATAGAGAGACATTCTATGATTGTCATCAGACATCTTTAGTTTGTCTTTCACAACGAATCATGCCGCAGATATTCTTCACCGGATTAGGGAGTCAAAAAGCAGCATAGTGGACCTGAGCTTCGTAGTGCTTTGTAAGCAATCGGGTCTCATGTGCTTTGAATGCATTATTATCAATATCATTCACGAGACATGTTATCTATTGTGATGATTATAATAAAATCACTCACAAAGTACTGTCAGTAGACAGAACAACATCAATAAATTTTCCGCGTATGTTATTATGACAAGCATATACGTGTGAGGTAGACTAGTAAACAATAGTCTTGACTGCTATAGGAATAAAATATGTTTGCTAAAACTCAAAAATTAAGAGGACGCTAGTAGTCTCATTTTAAGAAATACTTATCGCTATTTCCAGTCACCCTATGTTATTATTTCAGAATGTAAATACATGATATTTTAAGCATATTAAACCCGTTGGTAAATAATTATTACGTGACAATGGTATTATTTTAAGATGGCGGTCATCTAGCCGCGTTGTAAATTTTGTCAACAACATGTACAATTACTGCTGAATCAATATAGATTAGAATATTCATAATCTTAGTTCCTAATTTTGATATTTTTTTACTAGAAATTGTTTGAGTGCCAAAGTATTGTTGCCATTTAGTAACAACGCTAATCTACGACTAATCGTTGCCTGCTTGCAACAATCGAGATGGTAACCTGTTTTTCGTTCCTGATTGTGTTGTTTGTGTGTGTGTTGATGTTGATATGAATTTAAATTTCTTGCAAAAATCATTCTGTATAGACCACTATAGGGCACTTACGAAACGTCAATATCAATCATATTATAAGTTAGTTAGCAAATGGACCACCAGTTCAAATGCGGCCCTGCCTGTGATGAGTCCAGCAAGAAACTCAGCATGCTTTTCTTTTCTTTCCTTCTCTTTTTTTTATATTTTTTTGTCAGAGATTAGGTCGTGAAAATGTAAAATTGCTATAGGAAGCAAAGGGCACTCCAGCCGAATTGTCATTCCTATAAAAAATTGTAAAATACACTCTAAGTAGGATGCGATTAAATCATTCATACGAAGTAACTGAAGCGCATTAAATTGCTTGCTAGGTACAATTGACGGTTTAGGCGCATTAGGGCTAATTCTCATTATGGCAACCGACTCGCTAATGGACTACTTCTCATTATGGCCACTTCTCATATTGGCTACTTCTGATTAGGGCTACTTCTCTCTTGGGCTAATTCTCACTTGGGCTACTTCTCATTGGGGCTACTTCTCATTAGAGCTAATTCTCATTTGGGCTACTTCTCATTAGGGCTACTTCTCAATATTTGGGAACGTTTATTGAAATAAGTACTGTCTTTATATATATAAATATGTTTATTCATTCATATGAGATCAATCACATTATTTTAAGAATAAATCAACATTAATTGAACCAATGTAATAGGTAAGTATACAACATTATAAGTATTAGGTACTTTTTGTAATTACTTTAGTATAGTTTGAGACTAACATTTATTTATTTATAACATACCAAAATCAATAGTTAAAGGATAGGTGAACATTACTAGGTGTCAGTCACTTAATTGCTCCTTACTCTCGTAATGGTTATCGTTTACTACACGACAGTTTTTGCTAGAGTACTATATAAGCATAAATCAAGACAATAATAAACTATCAGTATTAATTAGATTCCTTTATATTAGAAACTGGTAAAAAGTCTTTTTCTTTAAAAATGTACTAACTGTTATTTCACCAATTTTTAGTTTCGTAAGTACTCTTTTATAGTTATTATCGAAATGAACGTACTTGTTATGTCGATTTTTGTTTGAATATAACTGTTCTTGGGTTTGGAGTCGAAATGCTTAGCTTCTTTTCGGAGCTTCTGTAAGAATAGAAATAAACTTGACCGCCTGAGAATTTTTACATTTATCCGATGGTGCCATCCCTCAAGAGCGTCGCCGTCGGGTCCCAGGGTTTATTCTTGGATCCCACTGTTTTGCAAAGTATTTTAAACACGGTGTTTTTAAAATACTTTGTTGTTTTAAAAATTGTCTTGATTTATTATATTATGCTAAAAATTGGTGAAATAACAGTTAGTACATTTTTAAAGAAAAAGACTTTTTACCAGTTTCTAATATAAAGGAATCTAATTAATACTGATAGTTTATTATTGTCTTGATTTATGCTTATATAGTACTCTGGCAAAAAACTGTCGTGTAGTAAACGATAACCATTACGAGAGTAAGGAGCAATTAAGTGACTGACACCTAGTAATGTTCACCTATCCTTTAACTATTGATTTTGGTATGTTATAAATAAATAAATGTTAGTCTCAAACTATACTAAAGTAATTACAAAAAGTACCTAATACTTATAATGTTGTATACTTACCTATTACATTGGTTCAATTAATGTTGATTTATTCTTAAAATAATGTGATTGATCTCATATGAATGAATAAACATATTTATATATATAAAGACAGTACTTATTTCAATAAACGTTCCCAAATATTGAGAAGTAGCCCTAATGAGAAGTAGCCCAAATGAGAATTAGCTCTAATGAGAAGTAGCCCCAGTGAGAAGTAGCCCAAGTGAGAATTAGCCCAAGAGAGAAGTAGCCCAAATCAGAAGTAGCCAATATGAGAAGTGGCCATAATGAGAAGTAGTCCATTAGCGAGTCGGTTGCCATAATGAGAATTAGCCCTAATGCGCCTAAACCCAATTGACGATCTAGCTCGAGACGCATTACCAACCTAATAAAACATTTATGATATTCACTATTGCGCAAGTGGCTATTATTGATTTCTAATTGCACAATTTATAAAAAAAAATGCAGACGCTGGCTGTGTTCGTTCTACAAGCAGCCATGTCGTTCGATATTGATTATGATTCGTGAATTTAATAAGTAAAATTGAGGTAGGTCTCGAGTGTCAAACGAGGGCAATTATTCTGTCTAATTATCTTCTATTATTTTATCTTCTATTTTACTTTTTCAGCTGAATCTAAATATTTGCTCTCTGTAACCCGGAGTCCGACTAATGGTTTTTAATTTCCATTTCACCGGGAGTAAACTTCTTCTTCAGAGGTAAACTCAACCTATTTGGAACACGTGTGCATTATTGATTGATGTTTCTTCCTTCTCCACAACCCAATTTCTGAAGCGACTTCGATGAAAGTCGAGAAAGTAGAATATCAAGTCACAGGTGAAAAGTAAAGGGTATAACCGACATTGCTAGTTGACAAGAAAATTACTTTTCAGTCAAATGTTTACGGTGTCATTTTCTTTGAATATTCGATCGAACAGTTTTATCTTTCAAATGTTTCCAATGCTGTCTTGGTAAATGATGAACTGGGAAGGCGGCTAGTGGTATACTTTGTGACCTAGGGCGGATAAGAATGTTAATTTACCTACTTTTGTTTTCAATCCATATATTACTGTAAGTAAGTTGTTACTTACTGGAGTTTTCTGATTGGACTTCTGTCAAGCCCTCAATTTCAAGAGTTCTTCTAAAATTGGGTCATTTAATTTTATCTACGTATTTGACATCAATTTTGAAGTTCAGTCCAACCAAAGATTAGTCGAACTCGGAGGAAATTGACCGTCGCTTCAGGAATGCATTTGTTTCAAAGTCCACACACACGCCTTGAAATACTGCTAAAGAACATCAAGATTTTTAGCTTCATATTACTGTTTTACTCGCAAACCTGTTGGAAAACAATCGTACGATAAAATTCAGCAATTTTAAAATAGTTTTTAGGTCATAATAATCGTAATAACAGTTGCAGATTTATAAAAGATGTGTGGACAAATAAAAACGTTTCAGAACTAGTTAAATGCAGACTTTGTCCATAATTTATCATTTATGTGTATTCATATTATATATCATGTCATTACGTTTGTAATTTGTTTATCTCCCTTCAATGTCAGAATGAAATGATCACCCGTATTATCTCAGATACGTATTACGAAAGATAATTATGTTTTCATCTGTAGTTAAACGAAACGGCAAACATGACATGCAATGACTTCCATGTTCTTCGACATAATTATTTCAGAAAACATTCAATTAGCTCATCATTGTTCCGTCGGTCAATTGATAATACAATGCTTTTAATCAATCAACCATTAGTCTATCGCAGTCCACTATTGGACATAGGCTCCTCCCGGGATACGCCCTTTCTCTTCATTCTCCGTCTTGTAAGCTTTGAAAGAATTTATTCTTCTATTGGTAGTGCAATCATTGTATACCTAACAGAATGATTAGTACACATAGTATATACAAGACTATAGCGACCCGCTACGCTGGCGGTAGGTACGTCGAGTTACATAATATAAACACGGACACGTGGCGTCGTATGTACCACTTATATAACACGCCCGTGTGTACGCCCGCTCTCGTCGTCTATTTCATATAGCTATGCTGAAAACTCTTGGAAATGATTATTGACCTTACGCCTTTGTTCATGATAGCCTGGTCCGCTCCTAATCTTTTTTATCTCGTTTAGTATAACTTTATTTATGTTATGATTAGTCTCATTAAATATGTGTTGTTTTCGCTCATCAAGTGTAATGATCTATAGATGTTCTTTATGTGAGAGTTGATAAATATCTTGCATTTTTTAACACAAATTATGTGCCCTCACCAATTTGTCAGCATCTAGATGTTTCGAAGCGGTTTGTTGATGTATAAACTATCGTTTGTTATTGCTTTGAACGATAACATAGGTAATGCTTTCTAGGCACGTGTACACCTAGAGTTGTGGCCAAACTGATAACGTTACCTACTTAATTTTACGAACACGCCGACACCTGTTCGCTTTTCTTTATTTTTATGTTGCGTACTTGCCTTCTATTTTCTATTTCTGTTCCCTTCTGTTCTATTAATCATCTGGACTTATATTTATTCTGGACTGTGCTGTTTTCATTGTTGTTTCAATTAACAATCGGATTATGTTCATACTTTTATTAGCATTTATAGTCTTTCTTTACTCAGTCAATTATGATATTATTATTTTATTACTGTGCTTTGTTTTCTCTAAGAAAATCCACTATGTCTGCCAATTCGATTGTCCATGGTACCAGAGAAACATGATGTAGCAGGAGGTAAAACGAGCTGTCAATGTCTGTTGGTGGCACACGAGGGGTGAGCCGTGAGGTGCGCGGGGTGTACACGTGCCGACGGGTCGTGCCATGCGTTCGACGCTCTCCCCGCACTTGTTGAGCGCCGTGTCGCAGCGGTCCGCTGCCATCGGCAATGGCTAGGTCGCTGGCAATTACAACACCCGTTCTAAGTACCTACCTTACTCATACATGCGCCGTCTCATTCCTACGAATGTCATTCCGTTTACGAATCGTGACTATTGATTTCACTTAGTATTTGTTCCTCAATTGCAAATTTGTAGCCATCGGTCTCGATATGCCTCTTTTTTTCTCACTAAGAGATAACGAAAGTCGATAGTTTGAGCATTTTTTTTATTTCAGTTAAACTTGTCCTTCATTTAATGGCTTCTAATGAATTGTCAATGGCCATGATAAGGCTTTCCAAGGATCTACTAGTTAAAATCAAGTATTTGTCTGTATCAAATTCTATACATTTTCCAGAACCTTCACTTGCCATTCTTTCATTTTACGAATAAACTCGTTGCGTAAATAAAATCTTCTCTACGTCAGAGCTTCTCAACAAAGAAGCCCCATGTTTCAAGTCATTTAACTTTCTGAATAGTCTACTGATTTCTTAATGGTTAAGCAAACTTTAAAACAATACCTACTTTGAACGTCAATCGACTTACACAACTTTCTTATCGTCGAAAACGTGTCCACTAAGTCATTCAATAATTTCTCTAGAATATTTCTCAAGAAAAAAGTTTGGTGAATAAGTGATTATACAAAGAAACAAGTTAATAGACAATTAATGATTAAAATGAACTGGACTTAAGTGAGACTCGATAATGAGGACTATTAGTTAACAAATATTGTGTCCCATTGTAGAATGGGTATACTTATGGAAACCATCGAAGCAAAACTGGGCACTACCGGTTGCCGGAGACGTCGTATGCACCCGGAACTATTCGGCGCTATGGGAGCCCCTGGCGAGTTCTATACAGATATACATACAATCGCTATCAATACCAGGGAGACAGAATTCGGCAGCATCGTCGAGCCCATACCGATAACGCTGAAAGCTTACAAGCAGTTTCAAGCTCATGGACTTCCCATCAATGGCTACGGGTCAGCACAACAGCAAGTGCTTACATCCCTGGTCGCTACACCACGTATACCAGAATTAGAAAGACCATCTACTTCAAATTTCAAACCAAGCCCGGTTAAAGAGGAAGGTAAAGATGAAAAGATCCAGCCACCGCCTAAAAAGAAGTGGATAAAAGAATATTTAGGTAAGTTACTTAATAATAAATAAATCCTTAAACGAATCTAAGGTTAAAAAGGTATCCAACACTGAACTTGGAATACAGTTAGAGTGAAGCTTCCTAAACATATGATGTCTTAGTCACTACGCCAACAATGCAGTTGTAACGTGATATTTGAAAGTGATTCAATAGGTCAAATTGTCCACACGAGTGCATTATTCGACCTTGTTCAACGACCTCGTCTTGTTTTTGCTCAACAGAATCCAAGAGCACGGCTAATACGCATATTTATGAAACGTTAATATTACTGTGAGCATTGTCAGTAATTATCAGGTTCGTCTCCAGTTACTGTTTTGAACATTTAATATTGAAACAATTCATGTTTCAATTAATGGCGTTCGGAAACGATTAAGGGCATTTTAGTTTCATGTTTCTAAGATAACTGTTGGTATAGCTTAGATGAATAGTTACGTAAAAAGTCTAAATTATTGTCTGTGTCTACTACCTACGCTTGTTCGCGTGTAGTTTTTTTTAGTTCTGTGATAAGATAATTGCCCTACAAAGGCTGTTTAGAAAATAAATACAATTGTTTTTACGTTGGTATAATTTATTGGCATGCTAGAGCACGTGGTTCGTTATTTTTCCACCTTCCAAGTTTCGTAGTTTCAGGAGTAATGCAGCAGAGTAACCAATAGAAAAGTTTTCATAAATTGTGTTATAAATAATCAATCTATCAATTGGCTTATCGCAGTCCACTGCTGGATATAGGATTCTTCCAATGTTAAGAGGCTTTGGCCTTTTGTTTCCATGCTGGCAGGACACGTTTGAACAGGGTTTTATTTCAAGTTTTCCTTCTGTCGCAGTGATATCGTTTGCATATTTTTACGCTTGTCGCCTCTTACCCTTTCGATGAAATGGGGCGGTGATATTCTTTCTCCACCAACATATGGATAGATAATTATGATTATGAATTATAAGAATATAAAATGAATTTTAGGAAGATAATTTTACAATCAAAATATAAAGGTTTTGCGTGTGTACTAGTAGTTTGTGTGGCTCAAGGCGGTCTTCTTCCCAAGGTTACATAATATAATTCTATATGTCTTAGTTCCATTTGCGTCTCAAATATGCACGCATGCTTCGGAGTACTTTACTTACTGATCTAATAGCCATTCAATATTCGTCAAGAAGCCATCTAAACGTTGCTTTCACAAACGGTACGATTTTACGGTAAAATTTTAATGTCATAATATTTTGTAGTTCAATCGTTTTGTTAGTCACTCTATCATCGTTATATCCACAACATTGGTTAATTTATATAATGTACAATCTGTGTAAAACCGTTTCGTGTGATACCAAATATTTGTCCAATCATGATAATGAAAACAATAAACAACTATTTAGTTTGAATTTCTTTTTGCTTTGTATTTAGTAAAAAATAGTGTGATAGCGAATCTTGAACTTCATAGATTGGGTGACGGGTTCGAAATAATTACAGAAGTTAATACAAACAGGAATGTCACACAGCGAAACTTGTTTAATTGTAATCTAATTATGATGTATATCTCTTGTTAGGTTGTTCTGTGTGACGTAGACGGACGCACGGCGGACATTACGTAACACGCATAAATACATAGTTTTATCAGATTATCTACTTAACAGGTGTATAGTTTCACTTCATTGTACTACAGCCTTGCTTTCAGTCAAGGTATTATAACAAAATTCTTAAAAACCTCTATTTTTTAGCGTACTTATTTACCTTTCACAGTAACCACTTTTAATTTTTGCAGTTAATTTTTCTTTTTCCAAAAATGTGCACCTATTTTCAAAATGTCTGACTAATTGCCGTAATATCGACTTACTAAAATGTCCTACTAAAATACTCTTGTAGATAATGTTAAGCAAATATTTTGAGAAACGGACATTATGGAATGAAGCGCAGTTTGTGGGAAGTAGACATTGTGAAAAGCAGTGAATTTATTAAAATTTTGGCAAATCATCATTGTGAACCTAAAGGCTTCATTGAACATTAGGTATACGCAATGTGTTTGGTTATTCCACGCTCAACAGATACTCGCGTACGACAATGTACTTATTGTATCAGTTGTAACACTCTGTTACTAACTTCGCCGTTCTTATTTGTTTTTATAAACATTATCTTATCGGTTCCTTTTGTTTCACTACTTGAATGCGATTAGTTCACATCGTAGACGTCATACACGCGTGTTGAGATAATAAGTATCGTTGTTATTTTCAGCCTTTCAATTTTATTATACATGTTTTGACGTCTTCTATTAGCTGTGTCCGTTTAGTAACATTCAAAATTTCTCTAATAAACAAATCTAACTGAGATATTCTATTTTGGATTGTGTCAAAACATACATTTTGTTAAATTATGTGTTCATTGCCAGAACTTATCTAAATAACCTTAACGATTCCAAACTGATTGATTTGTCAGATGAAACGATTAAACACAATTCCTTTGTTCCCAGTCGATCACGTAACTATTACATTTTTTCTGTAATTGTAACACTTGTTTTATAACACTGATTCGTCATTTACTGTGTACCCCGTGTGCGTAACCGGTTATAGACGGTTGAGATTGCCAAGTCAAATGTAATCGTTATAGAATGAGCTACACGTGTCACCGTTTGTCCTGCAATGAATCGTAAAAATGTAGAGTATACCGTCTCGTATTGGCGAGGTTATTGACATTCAGATAAAACTGTATATCACACTACAAAGTGCGACTTATTTCTGAAGTTAAAATCAGAGCATTTGGGCCATGCGTACCTATCCCTTCGTAAATAGGTCAACCTATATCACAAACGTATATAACATTCGCTAATTTGAAATTAGTTACGTATCAACTGCTTTATTTTGTTACATATTTATGTCTATAGCGTCATCTGCAGGCGTTTGTTCAATGTTATCAATGTTTTTATCTTCCATTTCGTTATCATTGAAATATGTGCAGTGTTCATTTTAAGTAACTATATTATGTGAATGATATTGTTGCTGTACACTGGACATGTCGGTGAGGCCGCCGACTATAGCATGTGTACTTGCACATCCCTCTCCCCTTGAGTGCCTTGAGAGAGCGTGTTGCATTGCCGATGCGTTCGGGTGAGTTCGCGCCGTGTGACGACTTGTCACGTGCCGTTGCCGAGCGCCGTCTCCCCCCGCGCCTTTCCGCACTCTTCCCCCTCTCTTACCCAACTTTGCCCCCACACCACCGTCCCGTTTATCACTTCCAAGCCCGGTGGTTTGGAACCCTTCCCCCACTGTTATCCATGCTCGTAACTGAACTAGTCCTCTCACTATTTTATATAGAATTTATTACACGTAACGTAACGCTTTTGTTCGATACCAACCTTATCTTGTTATGTAAAAACGCGTGTGATATGTGTAGATGTATAGTATCGGTTATTGATGTCTGAACAGTTTTTCTACACGTGGAAAGCTTTTTATCACAATCTTGACGTAATGTAGATCAGGTATTTTTTTAAATTTTGTACGTGATTAACTATAAAAGATAATTTTGCTTTCCAATGTATTTACAAACTTTAATTTTGCAAAGCTGGACTGTTGAATCAATATTGTTAAAATTTTACATGAAGATGTCTCTTAACATAACCTGAGAAAAAAACACATAATTCGCCCGCGATAAGGGGTTTCAAAGCAGTGTAAGCCGCGCAAAAAAAAAATTTGTTATTTGTTGCAATTAATTTAAAGATCTATTTATCATATTTAAAACAAAAATGTTTCTACAAGAATATATAAAAAGAGGTATTAACTATCCAAAACATAAAGTCAGTAAATAGCAAGACAATGAAAACTAATAACAAATTCTTTAAGGCACCCTGGATTATAATTATTGCCCCATATTGCTAGAAAAACAAAACTATTAATCTGATAATTAATGAATATGTAAATAGAAATAAGTAGCATAGTTTAGCCTACAAAGCGGTGCGCCATAGCAGCCGGCATTATTACATGCGTAGCATATTTGGTATGTATATATTTATAATACCGGTCTGGACCCAGCAAGGACCAGATGCAGAAGACATCGATACTGGTTCACTAGTGTCTGGAATCACAGTGTTGCTCGCACGTGTGGGTGTTCCACGTCGTGGGAGACTGGGTGATTGTTAGCGGGTCTGTTTCTGTAGGCGCGCGCCCGCCATGCGCAATTCTACCAGGCTAGCATAACTCTATAGGAGTTGTCGCGCCTTTTGTAAGACTGTGAAAGTGTGCGTTGGCATGTTAAAGGTAACATTGTGAGAAAATTATGCTGTCTATGGTTTTGGGCTATTAAGGGCCCAGATCGTGAAAATCACCGAAAAGAGTGTTACGATTTTTCATATTTAACTTATTTAGATATGATTGATATCAATGATAATTTGTATATATTACAATCAAAGACCAAAATATATGTTAGTCTTATATTAAATCCTTAAAACCTAATAATTGCTATATAATAAACGTCAACAAACGCACAAAATTTGACAAAAATGCAAAAACATGCCTTCGTATTTTTCAAATATTACCCAATAAATCAACACAAATTGATAAAAAGAAACACTTTTTGAACACTGAAGAAACCAATACTTAAACCTATGTACTTTTTTTTGTACCTTTACAAACAAAGACTTCCTCTTTTAAAGCCCTAAAATCTAGATATGTTCTACGTAAATTCTCCATAGAAAAATGTATGAAAAATCACGCGCATCCCGATATTATGATTTAGTAACCCGCATCGCTACTGATCGGCAGTACGCTTTTATGGTTCAAGGTGACACCACGCGTGTCGGATGCGCTAGCAATATTACGTGTTGTGAATTTGTGTTTTTTGTGAAAAACTGTAAGTATAACATTTTTATAACTAATTCACTTTTAGTAAGTAGGAAGTACCGATATAATGAATGTCTGGAAGAAAACCATGATGGAACTAGATATAAATCGTAAAAAATACAAAATTATTTAGATAGGTACGTAGTTTGTTGAGGAGGTTATTTTATGAACCTTGTAAAGTAGGTATAAATACCGAGGAAAAAAATTACGAGATTTGTGTGAAAGTGTCATGTAAAAATTCTAGTTTTATTTGAGTGCTTTATCATGTCTAAGTACTAATAATAATATATTCGCATTTGTTGTTGTTGTTGCATGTAAATATTGGTTTGTATTATAAGTAATAAAGTCGATTTCTATAGGAATATTCTCATAATAATTAATTTTATTACATAATATAGTTAAATATTCGTTTTCATGTTCATCATATTGTCTAAATATCAGATTGTGGAAGTAGGTATGTTTCCTATCTGAAATAGCATGGGCGTACATACTTCGCTGCCGTCAAAGACGCGCGCGGCGCACCGCGCCTAGAGTCTGGTTAGGGTTAGGGTTGTACAAAATATTACAAAATAAATAAAAGTGGATACTATTGATGATTAATATTTCCAGTATTGAAAATAAAGAAAACCTTCAGGCCGAGACTCCGAGCAACACTGCTACGCGCTGTATAGAGGTAAGTTGTTATACGTAATTAGACTTGTTACATAAACAAACAAACCAACTACTTAGTTAGTGATGGGCGAAGACAAAATCTCAGTACCTATAGATTTTTTTCTTGCAATATTTATTATTTTCATTGGGAGACACAAACGAACTACCTAGTTAGTGATGGGCGAAGACAAAATCTCAGTACCTATAGATTTTTTTCTTGCAATATTTATTATTTTCATTGGGAGACACAAACGAACTACCTAGTTAGTGATGGGCGAAGACAAAATCCCAGTACCTATAGATTTTTTTCTTGCAATATTTATTATTTTCATTGGGTGACAAACACATTAGTACCTAAATAGTTCTCAATTGCTTTCTCAAAAGAAAATTCTCGTTAAAATCCCATATTTTATGTATGTAGGTTTAATAAATAATATTTATTTAACCGATTTTGATGATTTTAGAATCATTAGAATTGTCTTCTAAGCCCGAGTGACATAGAGTAGGTGACGTCATAAAAAACCAACACCTATAGCGTAAAGGAAATTTATAATATATGTAGTCAGATTTATTTATTTTTTGACGTGATAATGTCTTATAAATCGATGAACAAAGGCAACATGCACGAAAAAGTGTCACATTATGTCACGTTAGGGTCAAGCAAGAGCATGGAACAAGCGATGGAGAATAATATTATAATGTTATCCCGTAAAATTATTATCCTAAACCGACTTTACATTTTATACAAAACGTTTATGTTTTTGATCTATATGTTTCAAAGATGTATTCTAAGGGACTTCTTAGCTATGTTTGAAGAAATTTGGCCCATTCTTTATTTATTATTTTTTATAAAAAAACAATCAAGCCATTATCTTTCTTTACAGGAACTAGTAATTGAAAACCGTCAAGAAGGAAAGGTGGTTGAAGTGGAAGTTGGGCGTAGAGTAGCAGATATTTCTTTTTTTTTTAAAGCTGTTCAGGCCATAGGGGATGTATCCTCAGTATAATAGGTGAAGTAAAAGTTGGTCGGGACTCAAAACTCATCATGAAATGTATGTGTAATTAGTATGTGTAATATGAAATTTACTGTGTGTTTGGTTGAAAGGAAGAAGATAGCATGGAAGTGAATCATCAAATTGTATCTGGTATCATATCATCTGGTGGGAGCTACTTTCAGTTAAAAACATTAACTGCCCTACCAATTATGTCACCTTCATTATATAATGAAATTTATAATACGGTTTGCGATTGATGGGAAAAGACAGGAGCACAATCCATGGCAGAAGCTGTCAAGGAAGAAGCAGAGTAAGCAGTGTCAGTGTCAAATTTTGGAAGGAGCAAATGGAGATGAACACGTGCATCCAAAAGTTGTTTTAACTTAGAAATCGCCTTATGGTTTTCTGTTTTAAACGCACTTACTTATCTAGTCTTGGATTGTCATAAATCAATTACTGTACAATTCTTATACAATTTTGAAGAGTTACCTGGTGTAAAGAATCATCAAAATCGGTTTAAAAATACAGCGAATTGAGAATCTTCCTCTTTTTTTAAGTCGGTTAAAAGGGTTTGTTTGCAAAAAAACAAAGTGACATTTTGAAGTCACCACGCTACGGTTTTTATTACGTGAATCGGGCATCTGGTAACATTTTCATTCTGATAGGTTTTGCAATAGCAATTGATTTTATAATCAAATTAGCAGAAATCAGAATTTATTCAGTAATTTATTTAAACAACTTTAAACATTAGAATTTTGAACTCAAATTTTGTTATTGTTTACTTACTTTTAATTTGTATATTAATAATTTATAAACTTGTTTTACAAATTTTTGCACAACCCTAGCACGCTTGGCGACTCATATTTGTTATTGTTTACCTACTTTTAAATTATATGAATCATTTTTATACTTGTGTTTCATTTATTGATATTTTTTTGTAAAACCCTAGGAGATTTTTAAGATATCAAGGTGATCGTAAACAAATAGTAAGTAATTATTTGAGTTTATCCAATAGGCACATATCCTTGCGTATAGATAAACAGTAGCGAGGAAAGGCTCGATGTTATTTCGACCGTACTTGCTACTGAATTTGCAATTATGTTATTGAATGAATATTTTACGAAATAAGAATAAACTGTGGTAGTAAAATTACAAATAAATACATAGTTGGAATTTTAGGTAAGTAGAATACAAAAAGGTGGCTCTCTCTGGGTCATTCACCCGCCCCGGTCGGTTGTTTCAGTAAACAGTAGCGCTGCGGTCGCGCGAAATCGATGTTGCGTCTGGGCAATCTGGGCCCTTAATGATGACATCATTTTGAACTTTTTATTTATTTACCATTCGGTCGTAAACATTTTTTTTTATCGGCGTTGGAAACAATTTCAGTCCAAACAAACATATTGATACGATATCATTGGATTGATACGTCACGAAGTGTGTCATTATTATTTTAGACAAGGAGAAATCAAACAATAACTCAACATGAATTTTGGCTGCCATCCAAAAAGGTAGGTATTTTCGAAAAAAGAAAATTTTTGATCATATTTTTTATGACGGCAATTCATTAAATTTTGAAAAATATTATTACCACATTTATAATACCAAAATCAACGTTTATGGGCTACAAACGTTACATACCTTTTAAGTACTTATAACTTAAGTTGCGGAAAAAGTTATTTTTCAGAAAAATTACCTCTATCCTCTTTTTGCCTAACCAAACAAAAGTCCACAAAAATTCCCTCTTCTGTAAAGTGTAAACTGTGCTAAAAGGGGTATGTTTTGGTTAATCTAATACATACTACTACTCACACGTTAAGTGCCAAACGGGGTGAAATTTTCCTGATTTAAATGACTACAATTTGGGTAACGATAAGTTAAAAATTATAGTATTTATTAGATAAAGTAGTTATGTACCTATAATCATTAACAATATCCAAATCCTATTATCTGAATCTATTAGATATATAGATGCTATTGACCTCATCCAAGGACATATCCGCACGTTTATAACCTACCTACCTATATCTAATAGCGACATCATAATTATATCCATTACGGTTTTACTATCCTCAAATAACGAATCACTGTAACAACCCCCTGTGAAGTACCCCGAAGGCCAATGACGCAAGTTACTTGCCCCTCCTCAGCCACTGCCTACGTTTTCATCATACCCTGGTACTATCTGCTGTTGACAACCAATAAGCCTACATCAAATTATTATTTTTCTGACAGAATTTGCTTGACCTACGTATTGTTACTTAATTTTATGTAAAATAATGGACATTATCAATATAATTTATTGGATATTATTCTACTAAGAGTACACAGATTCTTTTGTTTTTTTACGTACATTTGAGTTAGTTTCGTGTATGATGATCATTTTTCTTCTATTATATTAAAACGTAACAGATTTAACCAATTGTGTCTGATTCCCTACCCTACGTTTTCAACAAGAAACAAATGCATCTTTAATACAAAACTGGTTGTAGTTTTGTTAAAAACTTGTAGAAGACATTTACTTCTTCGATTACAAATATATCTTGTAGATTCTTTTTGATATGAATATTTCAAATTATCATATTTTTGGACTTGCGTCATTGCTTACGTCATGCCAAATGATTATTGAGCAGTAATAATATCATTTCCATACATATTATAACTTTTAATGTTTTAATATTTACACCATTGATGTATTATCTACTCATAGCTTCCAGATTGTACGATTTTCATTCAGATAAAAGAAAGTAGCAAAAGTGAGATACATTGCATCTATTAAAAAATATATCCGTTAAGATAGAGAAAACATACAACATAAAAGACCTAACATACAAAATTAGAATTGTAAAAAATAAAGTAGGTAAATTACTATGCGTAGCATCCCGCCTGCTCAATTTATATACTACCAGGAGAGCAAAACGCAAAAAGAGCTACACTAGCCAATATCTTTATGCCAAACCCTAAAAATCCCTATCTATATCCCTTATCCTATACGCGCCTTGTAAACAAGGGAGTAGAAATACGACACACTATGTCGTTTTACGGTAATTTTTCACGCCATTTAAATGCGAGCTAGTATATCCCCAAAGCACACTAAACTTGTAGAAATTTCACATTAAATACTAGTAAATATATCATCTGGTAGTTAATTATTGAAAGAAATATTAATATCTACGTTATTCGCCAATATCGTTAGAGTCAGACTAAAAACATCGGTAAAGAATTTACGAGTACGTAGGTAATGTATGATTTTAACAGACATTATTGATAACACACTGGTACTTCACTATATATTATATGTATTACACTATATATAGTGGAGAAGTACAAGTGTGTTATCAATAATGTATAACAATAAGTTCCACCAAGTGCCATTTATCAACAGTATAAATAATTTTAGCAGACATTCATAATTTTATTAGCTTTTCATCATGTAAACCCTTGAACTGTAATCAGTGTCTGCAAATTATTCGCCTTTGAACTCTGAAGCGAACTAAGTCTCCTCTTAAAAGAAAGGGACTATATTATTTGCAATAAATTTTATCAACCTTATTAACTGGACATCAAAGCTATGGGCACAATGTTGCTGCTTGAATTCGATTTTGCACAGTTTCTCTAAACGACCCTATTATTTTATGTGACCCTTGTAGGTTGTAAGTCAAGTAGCATTGATCTAATATTATTCTCTAACAGTTTTATCGAGTGAGAATATTTGTCAAAGTCACGGGGGCAAAGATCCGTACCAACCTCTAAGGATAACTTATACAATTCCAATTCACATTAAAGCGATTGTATAAATCGGTCAACAACCACTCACGTTATATGTTTTCCTATTATTTGAGTTTGGGGCTAGTGTACCTACTGTAGAATTAATTTTAGATATAAACAACTAAATTCTATTCATCCTCAAACTATTGTGATTTATTTTGTTTTGGTTACAATAAACTGAGTTGAACTATAAAGGTTAGTATTTGATGAAATAATAAACGTTTTTCGTTTGTCTGATTAACGGCGAGAAAATGTTGACGTCACAGAGTTATAGAACATTTTCCCAATTTTTAGTTTTATTTTATTTCGCAATACCTACCAGTTTTATCAGATTGCGTAACCCTCAGACAAAAGAAAAAACGTCGGGTTTACCCATATAATAAAAATCGTAGCTAGTAGTCGTAAATGTGCTTAAATAATAATCAGTTATTATTTTATTATTGTAAAAATATTCTTTTTGACACACCTTTATTTGTCTAAAGAAGTCTATACTGCGTAACGTTAAAAAAAAACTTCACCCAACCTCTTACTAGCAGACGCTAGTAATTTTACGGGCCAGTTACGATGTGATGTGTTTTTTCTGGCACCTCACAGAGCAGCTGATTTTCGGCGTGGCAACTGTTAACTTAACACCAAACAAACCGAAAGCACGCGCGCAACCACATGTGCTGACGTAATTTTATCGTCTGAACACGCCCCTTCCTCCTTCTCTTTCTAATTGTATATGTGAAGTCGCCCGTCTCGCTCGCCAATGCAGCGTGACTGATTTTCCTTGCTTGTGTTCTACCTTCAACTTTATTACATACTCAAACGGTTTATAATTGCATAACGCTATTATCGGTGACTTACATGGCATGATTCCGTCTCTCTCACTTTTATAAGACTGTTTCATGTGGTACGTAGCCGCTACGATGCTACGAACGCTTGCTACGTTATGCTCGCCTGGTAGTTTACCGCCACGGACTGCAGCCGTCGACGAGTGGTTGACACGGGTTTGACAAGTGTCGACCGGTCTAGTACATAGCCCGCTCGTTTTCTCTAAACGTTTGTAGACCAATGCGCAAAGTTATGGTAATGATTGTCAATTGATGTCATATATTTATATTTTGGTGTTCATGAAGTTATTTTTGTTCACAGAGGAGGAACCAAAGTCACCGGTATCGGTGCGAGTGGTGACAGGACTAACGGGGTTGCCGGTGACTGCACGCAGCAATGGCGTAGTGCGGCCGACGTCGCCGGTGCCGGTGGCGCCCACCTGCGCTGCCGTTCCGTCGCCCGTAGCATCCGTCGTTACGCTCGAACCGGTGCCCGCGGTAGTCACCGCTCCCCCCGCGCCCCTTCTCGACTTCGCACAAGAACATTCCAGGCCGCGAACGACGAGTAACAGTCATGGGTATGTTTATGTTCTCCTAGTAACAGTGGTGTCTAAAACAGCTGGAGATTCGCACGACAGCGTGCATTCGTTTGTCACTGAACTTACTTCACAAGTTTGCCTGTGCAATGATTTTTTCTCATCGCTATATTGAATTTTTACATTATATCTAAACTGCCAAGCTTACATAACGAATAGCATTCAATATGAAATCAGCACTATTACACCACTTTTGTATCACTTATCCTATTTACAACTCAGATGAGTTCTTTGGTAGAATACAATAAGATTCGCTCACCATAATATTACTTAAATGTATGTGTTACAAGGGCATAGAATGCGCTTTGTCAACCAGAAATTATTTTTATCATTTATTATAATGAAAAGTGCGTAACAAAAATGTAAGGGGAAGGTTAGGGGCAAAAACTGACCTATCATAAAATTGAGTTCTCGACGCACGTGAAGTTCTGCATGAATTAGAAGTGAAAACGATAACACCTTTCCATTTACGATTCGTCAGCGGTTAAAAATTTTACTTGACTACGAAATTCCGTTGCATGACTTTTATTCATTAATTAACTTACATTTGTACTGTTTGATGTGATAAACTTGGGGCAATTACTGTTAATTTTTGTTGAAATAAGATGTTTATTAATTTATTGTCATTCTCATTAGTTACATTGATGTTTTATACCGCTAATTATAACAAATTGTAACTACACAGAGCATAAAAAAGTGTATTGAAATTAAACTCAGGCCACAAACGTAGCAGCTAGTAACTGCTGTTTCAAAAATAAATTATTAAGATACTGTTGAATTAATACAATGGATCTAGAACATGTATACGTCATTCAAATACAATAAAATGTAAATAGCTCTAAGTGGAAATTATAATTTCATCCTTGGCTATCTCCCTACAATGTAGTGTTTTTATTTTTCACTCGATTGCTGTCAAGGTTTGGATATTAACAACCATGAATTGAATATATAATACCTGTAGGTTGGTATTCATCACGACAGAAAGGCCTTGTCAGTCTGTACATGCATCATTCATTTAAAGGCACATTTAGTACGTGTGCGTACCTACGGTGTGAAACGAAGCGTACTATATTAGTAACAATCATAGATAACAATACTAATTAGTACATTAGTTATTAATAATAACACAGAATGCGGTCATTTTACTAAGGAAACAGCAAATAATTACGATGATATTTAATTAAAATGCAGGGAAATATATGCTATTAATTATATGGACATTCCATACCAATGTTTTTACACAATCTAATGTTGAAAAATAATTTCTGCGCTCCTGGTTAGTTTCAATCGTTTGAATTTCGAAATATAGGATGTGCACACATCACCTGAGTACTGCAAGACATTGGTTACGCTGCATTTGGTTCAATTCTGTTTCAATACATGATTAGATTCACAAAGAAACAACTCTTCAACAACCATCACTAAGGAAAATGTAAACATTACATTTTCCTTATTGATCTGAGACGATTTGAGGATACTTGAGATCTTTAAGAAACGAAATAAAAGAATAATAGGTACTTAGTATGTTCAGATTGGGAAAGATTGTTTTGTTGTTGCTGTTTCTTTGTTATTGAAATAAGAGCAAAAAATGTTTGCTCGTGACTTTGTGACCGGTAATACTCTCAAATATTTTTGAATATCAATCCACTGGTTTTATCACAGTTATCAACTCACGTATTTGTGACTGAAAATGGCGCCATATAATACACGTCATTTAGATAGTAAAATATTTGATAACTTTCAATAGTTTTATTCAAATAAATCATCAACTTCCTCTAAAATGACCATTTGTTTTCTGATCCTGTTCCCGCTGCTACATGCAAGCATTCCGTAGAACTTTACGAATAAAAATGAGAATTACTCGAATTGGTTCAGCCGTCTTCGAGTTTTGCGCTTAGCAACATATTTCGCCAGCCATATTTTTATATAAGTAGATCATTAGTTTCCGTTGCTAAACAATAAAATAAACAAATTATATCCTGTGGTTATTTAACAAGTAATATAATATTAAGCTATGACAGGATTTTAAACAACAATAATAAGGACCATAAACTAGAAAAACGTGTGATAATATTGAAAATTCTCTTAAAAAAATTAAGATTAACCTTCACAGTTACTCAGTGAGCAACGTTAATTTTGTTTAAAGTACGTAAATATTAAGTAATGTTTTGGTTTTAATAATTTTGTTGTAACTATACAATTATACACGTCTTATTTCGGGATAGATATAAATTGTATCTAAATGTTATTCGATGTTAAGTAGCCTACACATTTAAAATTTTCACAGGATCAGAAAAAAAATAACGACATTTTTTTTTTACGTGCGGAAATCCTAAGGATTCCACCCGCCGAAGCCAGCGCGGGTGGTTATGTCGGGTTCTAATCGACTAAAACCGCACAGCCATCGCGGGCCATCCGTTGCCGAGGGTGGGGTAACCTCAGGCATAACCCCCCGGCAACTAATACTTATGATGTAATAATATGAAATAATGAAATAAGTCTGCCTTGGTATAGTTATGTCTACGTTAAAGATAAATTAATGTTATCAGTACGAGCACACATTGCTTTCTTGTTTTCATATTTCACCGATTATGTATCGGTGAAATATGTCATAGGGTAAAAGCCGGATAGTTGCGCCACTTTTCAACAAAGCTATATAATTAAGAAATATGTGCTTAATAAGAATATTGCAAGGTGTATATCAAATTATAGGTCTTTGAGCTACTATAGAAGCCTATTGTTAAGAACATAGTTATTATAGGTTTTGAGTAAAACCTGTTTTATTTGACCTCTTAAAGAGAGGATAGTTGCCCACTTTAGCGGATAGTTGCCTAACGTAAATAATACTTGAGAGGATACTTGCCTCATGCGGGGATAGACGCCTCACAATGACTTTCGATGAAAAACAAATTCATATCGATTTACTCAACCAGTCTTTATTATTTATTGCAATCTTTTATTAAGTTCTAATCAACGTTATAGAAAATATAACAAAAATAGCCAAAAATTATACCCCGTATCTCGCGGTATCCCGTACATTCGCGATATTTAATTGATTCCTTTTTTTATCCAACTCTTGGACTGCAAGACTTTAACTTTCCTCTGTCCAGCTTATGTGACGCGGCACCACGCCGGCTTTACGCTGATACTTACGAGGCATTTTGCTCACCTAAAAAGTTAATTAATTATTAATTTTATTTTATTAACGGGTAGAATGAACTCTGGGGTTACGTACGTTCATAGGCCACGGCAACCTCTTTCCATTAGGTGCATATCTGCCACTTTAAGTGGTATAAAAATAAAAATAATAAATAATCTGAAAAAAGTACTGACACGGGTGGGCCTAGAACACACGACCTAAATACTTATTGTATTCTAGCTAAGTTACAGCCACAATGAATAAAAACACACAAATAGAAAATATTTGCCATTTTTGGTGAATGAATTTATAGTTGCGAATAGTTGTCCCCAGAGCAACTATCCGCACAAGTTTCAAGGGCAACTATCCTTTTTGATACGGATACTTGCCCTTTTCATTTGCGAAATAAATAATAATTATGTTACAAAAATATGTAATAAACTCTGCAATGTAAAGCCTAATGCACGCAAAGAAATAAAAGGTGGATTGCAACCACAATTAGTAATAAAAATATTCAACAGAAACAACTTACTAATATAAGTTCGACACCTGTCGAAGATTCACCGCGGAAGACTTTCGCTTGCACGAGTGAAACGCTTGCGTCTATGGTGACGGTTAACGTGGCCCTGAGGTCTATGGGAGGTGTCCTTACAACTATAGTAAAATGCTAATGCCACTTACATCCGTAACATAGTGTATTCGAAACCGTGGCAAGTATCCCACTGGCGCGACTATCCGGCTTTTACCCTAATGATCTTGGCGTTTCTTTTATTTTGTAAGACGGTTTGTTGTCTAAAAGAAAATCTATAATTATAAGAGCTTTTCAAGAAACTAGTTAGTATGTTGCAATCTTATGACACTACCTTTACGTTCTACTTATATGCATGGTAAACTTTAATAAGTCAACTTAGGTTTGCTAAACTGTAACTGTACCAGACACCAAGGACTAGTTAATTTCGTGATATAAAATCAATCATAAATTCATTTATATAGTTATATCTCTTCAGATTTCGCAGCTCCTAGTATAATTTCTCGTGTGCTAAAGAAATTTCTACCTTGTCCGCAGGCCACCCCAAATCCCTTCACCTCCATCAGTTAGTAGTAATGGCAGCGGCAGTGGTAGTAGCATTAATGGCAGTAGTGGTAGTGGGGGAAGCAGCGGTAGTGCGCCTCGGGCTGGTACCAGAGAGGTTCACAACAAATTGGAGAAAAACCGCAGAGCGCATCTAAAAGAATGCTTCGAACTTCTCAAGAGGCAACTACCTGCAACACCAGATGACAAGAAAACATCGAATCTTTCAATTCTGGGCTCTGCTATTAGGTATATTCAGGTAAATATCAAAAGCTCTATAATGTTTATGTTGTTCTAGTATTTTCATGTGTGTATTGATAGCAATTAGATAGATTTTCCACGTTTTGAAAACAAACAAAATATTTATTTATTCATAAGTTTATGCAGGTAACAAAATTGAAACCAATTTTATATGTGGTTTGTAGAAGGTTGCAAAATATGTGCTTGTATCAAATAATCATGTTTTTGCTAAAATAACGAGTATTATCAGAATCTGTCATCTTCATCGTCTTGTTGTATGTAGTACGACCTCATTTCGAAACGGACCGTGTAATTTTATCTTGGATTTTCAAGGCACTTACTGGATAAAACTAGTTGAGACGTATACGCGTTTGTATTTATGCATACATGAATGCATCTACGCAAGTTATGCATTCCCTTGATTCTTATTTTTTGTTTTCACTTTACATATGAAGTAGGTTTTGCTTAACAATAACTACAAGGACACTTCACCATTTTACGCCATTCGTACTGTATTATTTAATATTTTATTGTATACATTTTAGTTGTAAATCTAAATAACTGACGTTTTCTATAATATTGTTATTCAATTTCTGTTTTAATGAACTAGGAAAATGTATCAAAAATATATAATTTAATTTTCATTATCATTAAAGCAACATTATTATAATTCATATTATTTTTTTCGTAAACGTGACAATACTTCATGTTAAACTTTCATTGTTCAATTATCACTATCAACGCGGTAATTTGAGATTTTGAATTGGTGATTATCATTATCATACTTATCTATTTATCAATAACATATTAATAACTTATTAGGATTATTAGCATTAACAATGGTTTTATTTGGACAGTTTTGTCTGATAAGATTTTCTTATGTACTTCAATATTAGATTTATCGTTTTTACATGTTAAAAGTTACTTTATGAACAAGGTAATTTATACATATATCCAATAGAATGAACAATTGCCATTTATACAATTAAATACTAACATTAAAAAAGCACAACATTTGATATCTGTGACCTATCTTATGCATATTATAACGAAACAAATTTCGTTGAACCATCCACTACATAAAATTAAGCTTAATAGATACTATTGTAGATTTATGTGCTCCTGGTACATTCTCCGCAGGTGCTTCGACGTAAGGAACGCGATTGTGAACACGAGATGGAACGTCTCGCTCGCGAAAAGATCGCAGCGCAACAAAGGTTATCCGCCTTGAAAAGAGAGATCTCCGTCCGAGCAACAGTGCGCCCTCGGAGTATCGGTACGTTAACCTCCTGCCGTATACTGAGTTCCTAGTACATTTGGTCGAGATTATTTAATATTTGGCATCGGTTATTAAATTAATAACTGTTATTGAAGTACTTTTTTCACCTACTATAATTTATTGAAATTAATATTTATGATTAAACATGACATAATTCTTGTGCTTCCCTATTTCAAAAGCATTCAGTCTGTTTAGCTTTGAAGTTTTAGATAATTAATTTTCTTTTACTTTGTAATGAAAGGTTGCCTTTGTTACTTATTAAAACCAAATTTTCTTTTTTCCTTAGATGCCGTCTCAGAGGACAAAGACAGAGAAGATTCTGTCAATGGCCAAATTTTGGGAATTCCTATAAGTGTAAGTTAATGAAAAAGCATTGAAAAAAAATATCGATGATGAGACACGTGTATCTTATTAAGGTCAAATTATCTTTTCAGATATCAACGTCGCCTCCCCGTTCCATCGCGAGGATGGAAACTTCACCTCCCCGAACGTTAAATCTAAGCACGAAGTTACGTACACTGCCCATTCAAATAACGCCCACCACTTCGCAGGTATGTGCTCTTGGTACTTCGTTAGAAATTAGAGCTATCCTAATCCGAGATTAGGATTTGTTTGGTGATTAGAAAAGTGTAATAATTAATTCTCTGGAATCTAGTTATTATTATTAGGGTAACTGAAATGTTTATTTTATACCACTATAATAATAAAATTCAACTATATAGCAGGTCTTATAAAGGTTTAAATAGCAATAAAAGCACTTTAGTTTAGAGGTTAACTGTATCATTATACGATTTTAATTTGTTGCCGGACTTGGCTTTGCTAGGTGGAATATATTGATTGAGGTAGCGTGAACCATAAAAACTTTTCCAGGCATTTTGTTCCGTACTGTTGTCTGTCCAGTAGAACCGTTGGCCAAATATAACAATTGCACTGTGCTTATATAGTGTAGTATGTTTAAAAATATTTCAGTATTGTTCAGCAAACAACAGGTTAATTGACCTGTCATATGCTTATGGTTGAATGTACCGCCCTCAATATAGCCAGCAGTAGCACAGTAAGTTATCGCCACACTGTGATAAGCGGCCGTAACCGTAGATATGCGCCGGGAACTGAATATCGTCCTTTAGCGGCCATCATTGTACGGGTTAAAACTTTTTGTTAACTGCAATTTTTATATACTTATCCTTTTAACCCTCAAAAGGTTACAACATCAGAGAATGTACAAAAAGACCTTCAATTATATTTTATGTTACGGAGTTAGTGGCACGGTGTACCAGACACCTTTTCTGACTCCCATATTCTAACAGACATGGAAATGCCTGGCGGAACATGCACAGCATTTTATGTATACTAAATGCGTCGGTAGCTCAGTGTTTAAGGAGCCAGCCTTACGATCGTAAGGTTCCCGGTTCAAATCCTGGCTTTTACACTACCGACGTGAACTCACTACTAACACAAGCCATTGAGCTTAGCTGGAGGGGTTAGAGGGAATATTAGTAATTACGGTTACATTGCCCATGGGCGTAGTGTCGGGATAGGGTTCTGCACGGTTTGTATTGAAATAGGACGTCTACGAGCGTAGTATGTGTGTGTAGTAGTCATCAAAATGTGAATATGAGTGCAAATACTTTTTATGAATGGATTTTTCACTAAGTAGTGACAGTAGAAAGTCTAAATTAAATCTTTGGTGACAGTACAGCGTGCTCTTCATGTGATTGCGTAGAAAACTGATTTTATGAGAATAGAAACTTGGACGTACAGACGTATTACGTTCGCTATCTTGACGGCTACAGGCGGCACTGTCCATCAACGTGTTAATAGGTAGGTATTCCAATTTATAGCTGTCAAATATTAAAATGTTATTGATATACTTTTTATGAGTAGAAACCACAGAACATATTAATACTAATGTATTCTTTATTCTGTGGTAGAAACTGCAGACAAAATACCTTGACAGTGTAACTAATTACGGTAGAAACTATACAAGATTATACTAATTACGAATTTTTTTCGTCGACTTGAATTAATTACTGTTTTCAGCAGTAGGTGTGGTATTTTCCGGTTAAATCGCGGACGAAGGATATCCCATAACAACTAACTTTTTTTTAATGAATGATTTCGTATACCTATCAATGTAATATACTACTAGGCTCACATAAACGTGTGTAGCTATTGTTTAATATTCTTATAACTGTAAGCAGCTTAATTGTTTTCAGGTTGTCCGGACGTCATACGGCACAAGACCTAATACGTTGACACTCACTACCCTGGCACCTGCCGACCCTTCTACAGTAAGTAACACTCACTAACCTCTTTGAATTTATACGATCCTAGTATAGGATGCTGTCGACATGATGTCATCCATTCTCATTCCGGCCCATACGGCCGTGCGGGTTCACAAATCTGGTATTTCTTTTTGTACATAACATCTCATCGTATTGTATTAATATTATTTATATGTACAAGTAAGAATGAAATAAAAATAAAACTATTGACCATAGGTTTTCATAACATTATGACGGAACTCGCGTCCTTTACATCCTTCGATTTAAAAATTATTTCTTGTGCGTAATAATTAATGGTTTGATTTTTTGTATTACTTTTAATCGTTCATTAGGTATAGACACACTCAAGATGTTTTCTTTTTTTATTACGTAACAGAGCTTAGGCACGTGGAAGCTGTTTTTTCTTCAATATGAGAACAAAGTTCAAGGTGTTGTTTATAATTGCGTAACTCCGCATTTATTTATAACTCTGCTATGGTGAAAACATTTCGAATTCTATTGAAAGTTTGTGAAGATGTTTGTATGTTTGTTTCTCAATCACGCTCAAACGGCTGAACGGTTCTGGCTGAATAAATAGTATAGGGATAGATGTTTTCTGGAGTGATACATAAGTTACTTTTATCTCTGCAATAGGTTCCAAATGGTTGAAGAAACGGGATTAGAATTTTATGGGTGGAACCGCGGGCAATAGCTAGTCAAGTATTCAAACACAAATTGGCCCCGCTTTCATTACATTGCCACCCTTTTAACTAAAATATCTAAAAATTCTAGAAAACTGACGGTTTTGGATTTTTTTTTAGTTTTCTCTAAACTTTAGAGCTGTGATCTTGTCGGTAGAGCTGCGCTCTTGTCCACAATTTCCATTACTTTTCGTTAATTTAATATATTGAAGTAGTCGTTACATGGCGGAAATCCATTACAAGAAAATATATTTGGGGAGGGAGGGATGGAATGAAAGTTCAACTTGTCTTATAAAACTATTTTGCTTGTTTCAGACTGTAGAGAACGGAGTAACCAACACTCTGAGTACCACGTTAGTACATCCCGCACAAATACATCTACCTATTTCGCAGGTGAGCCAAACATTTGTTATCCTCTTGTATTTTTAAGCATGGTACACAAGACAACAACGATAGCCTGTCTAGTGATATAAGTATTATACAGATCTTTATATTGATTTTGGCAAGCAGAAAAGGTCACCAGTGTTCGACATGTATGTGTGTGTAACAATAACTCGTTTCCTCACTCACACACATCTACACACTTGCAAATTACAATTGATTCAAAACCATTCGTATTTATTTATCTTCAATCATCAGTTTACATTTTCTTCAATAATAGTACTCATAAAATTCTTATTACTACTATATGAACGTGGTTTTTGATGTCATGTTAGTAAGCCTTTGTGACCCCGGGGTTTACAGATACGCTTTTGAAAAGTTTAAACATCGTATGGTTTTGAGTTCGATTCCCAGTCGAATTTTACTTTTTGAACTTTTAATATTTGTATATCTTTATGCTAATTATTTACCTATTAAGGGAATGTTTAGGTAACATCACAAAAGTATCTTGATATTTTAGTTATAATTTTATAGCAACTTAAATCAGTAGTATTTTTATTATTACTGAGCGAGTATTGTTGCACACACCATGATTGCATGAATGTTTCTCGTATGTATTGGAATTTATGCTACCCTCATTCTCATGATTAAAATAACATGATAATTTTAATTTTATCTGTCAACAATTGGATTCGTTGTGCTTTCCACACGGTTAATAACAACTTTTTTATTTATAAAAATGAATCAACAACTTACAACTATTATGAGAGCGCATATTATTACTTTGCATGAGCAAAATATTTCAATACATGAAATATCTCGAAAATTGAACATATCGGTAAGTAGTATTTTCTGCAATTTATTATTATGAAAGTTATTTGATTTTATAATCCTGGATAATCTATTATTTCTTCCAATATTAATAATGAACAAAAATATATAAGTAGATAAATTTTACAGAATTTTAACAAGGAATTTTATTACTTTATTTTCATTACAGATGGAAGCTGTGCAGCAGTGGGTGCGCCGATATGGCGATTCAGGCACCATAGACCGTCTTCAGCCTGGCCCCAAAGCCTTTGCCTACACCGATGCGTGTTCTTTGCATAAAGAGGTGGTGGAAAAACATATAGGTAGAAAACCCCTTTATGTCCACCCGTGTTATGACCACCAAACACCATGTTACATTGCAAACCGTAAGGAACCATCTTCGGGCGGCTGGGATCAAATGTCGCAGACCGGCAAGAAAAATTTTGATGTCGGATCTTCATCGTCGAAGTAGGTTAAGTTTTGTCAGGGACTATTTAAATTTTGACTGGTGCAACAATATAGTAATATTTAGTGACGAAAAATGTTTTAAATCAGACAAGGATAGACGCAAAATTTTATGGAGAAAAGCAGGTGAGCGATATTGCCAAAAAATATTCTACCGTGCAGGTCTAGTGGTCATATTACTTTAGGGTACTGGAGTTGGATGTCCTCTTATTATTATTATCTCTGTTTAATTACATTGTAAGTCTGTATTTTAGTGGTTTCAATTATACTTAGGTATATATACTCCGGTATAGATAACTTGGAATAATTAAAACCTATATACTTATACCTATATACCTATTATATACTATATACTTATACCTATATACCTATTATATACTATATACTTATATCTATATACTTACTATCTAATATATAGGCAAATTAAAGCAAATAAATGACTATTATTACTATTTATAATAAAAGTTGGAATATGTTGCGCCATTTCTTCGCACTAGTGCCTAGGAACTAAAAGATGTAGGTAATTATGTGGCATCATTTTGACAAATAAAGAAATTGAACTGTAAATAAGTGAGTGATGTTATTGTTAACGAAATGAGAAGTTATTATATTTGCATATAGTATAATTTCTAAACGTTAACATGGTGATTCACTACACTTTAGTTACTGAAAGTTAATTAGTTTACCTGCGTCCATACTTGTCTGATTTAAACATCCAGAAGGATAATATTGAATAACCTATTCATTATATAAAGAATGTTTAATTTATAAACCTAAACGTATTGCACTCGGCTACGCCCGCTTGGATTTCAATTATCCCGCACAATAGTATATGACTATTCTTAGGTCTACTAAATAAATAAATAACTAAATAAATAAATAAATAAATGATGTTGTTTTATTTTCCATATTATTATTATTTTTGAGATTACGGAACACTTAGTATAAAAGTCGACTGTATGGTTCTTTAATATCACAAACAAAATAAAGAACTAAAATAAAACTATTAATTAATCAGACCGCCTATATCAATATAGCTGAGGTTCGAACTCGCAACCTTCGCATTGCCATTACGCCTATAATACCACTCAACTACGTGAGCCTGTGCTGTATTGGTGAAATTTACCTTCTCATTCGATGGCAGGCAAATCACTCACTAACACATATTCAATCGTTCACAATTCACTGGCACACATAAACACAAAAACGCACACATATGTGACTTCAAAGAAATGAGTTATTGTTATTGATATTGACTGTTCTCACACATATGTAAAACATACGGGTGCTTCTTCCACTTGACTCAAGTCATAAATAGATTGTATTAGATGGTTAGGCTATCATTTTTGCTTTGTGTACATACCTACAGTCACACCTCTTTCCGATTAGGATAAGTAAACACCAAAATATTAACAATTACTGTTATACTGACATTATACAGGGTGTTGAGGAAACACAAGGCACTCTACATATACAAGTATATTGGCATAAAAGATTACAATTTGGTATGTATTTTTTATACCGTTTAATTAGCATTAATTATTCTCCATTGTAAAAGTAAAGCTAATCATCATTCCCTGAACCTTTTTCCCAACTCAGTTGGGGTCGGCTTTCCAGTCTAACTGTGATGCGGCTGAACTTCGATATTTTCCGTGAAGCGACTGCCATCTGACCTCCACAACCAATGGTCTAATGACCAATGGCGATATCGAAGTTCCAAGTTAGGCTGGTTGGACTTTTGAGGGCTTCAACTACCCGTAACGACTGCCATAGATGTTTGTATGGCAACCGGGACCGACGGCTTAACGTGCTCTCCGAGGCACTTATAAACCTGCGATAATATAGTAAAGCTAAATGAAACGATAATTTCTTAGAAAAAATTCGCTATAAAAACAAATAGCGCCATCATTGTTTCATTTAGCTTTACTAACAAGATGCAGAGTAAATAATGCTAGTTAAACGGTATAAAAAAATCCACTTAGTATTTTTTTTATGCCAATATGCAATGTGCATATTCTTTCAAGTACCTTTAGCTTCGGGAGTTTCCCTAACACCCTGGATATTTTTCCCTTCTTTCATACCTACCTGTTTACATAACAAATGTACATTCCCATGTAATAATCACTAAGTACAGAAAAACTTAATAACCCAAGCATACAATTTGGCATCTGGGTTCCATATCCGAGTGTACAACAACAACAGAAGCGTATATAAATGTAATCGTAATCATAATCATAATCGTTTATTTGCGTAAACGTGTACATAAGCTCATTGATGGTGTAAATAAGATTGAGACACAATAAAATTACGGTATATTAAATTATACACGTAGTATATAGTATAATAGTAATACTGCATTTATTGTTGGCTGTGGTATTTTTTATACAATAATGTACTTAGCTAATTAACATTAAATAACAATAAACATTATGTCCGATATTATTTTCCCGTTACCATACATTTTTAATCATCCCTCCCACCGCTGGTACGTAAAATAACCACAATTATTGAGTTATTTGACAATACCACGTACGTACCACACCTTATTATTTCATGCAAGTTCTCATAGAATTTTATAGCTCTGCCGGTTAATAGAAAAAAACTTCTGTGATTTGAAAGTCAATAAGCTTAATAAAATGCCGTTATACCTTACGCATATCCGGACAAACTCTAAAAAACAATATGTTAATGGAAAAACATTGTCATTATGACTACATTTAACTGGTGGTTACTATCAGTCATAAAAATATTGTGAATAGGTGACTCAGTCTGTTTCAATGTAAGTATTTCAAAGAGATACGCAATGAGTCCAACAAAATCAAGTCAATGAATCATTGTTTACTATCCTACTAATACAACGTTTCGCTTCAGAAGACGAAGGCATCTGGAAGTACCTACTCCGGGTATAGGTAAATTAGTATTTTTTTCCTTCTTCCTACAGTCCCGGGTCCTTTAAGCAGGGCGTGAAAAAGCATCTGATGAGGCCATCGAGCTGAGCACCATTGTAGCACTGTACGTGTTTGCAATGGTGACCCTCATTCTTGAGACTTTGTCTTCAGCTTAACATCAGGCGAGGTGAAGTCAAAGTTCAATAAATAAAAAAAAAACGAGAGGAGATAGGGGTAACCCTATTCTAGTCTAGACTACTCATGTTAAGACTTGAATTAAAACTCGTTTATAATGTCCCTGAAACATTCGTATTGGTCCTTTTTATGTGTACCGGGCACCATAACGAAAAATATTGTCACAAATAACTAATACGTAACGGAAAACACATTATTTAAATCATGCACAATGAATTTAAATTCGGCATAATAGTGACTAGGAGAGCATAAACCATTTAGAGCACTGATCCCGATCTACATACATTATAAGGTTAGTAACTGAATACTGGACATTACGAAATTCGAACGCAGATGTCACGTATTATTCTTATTTTTTTACAGACTTGTTACATATTTATGACTAGAATTGCGATAGTACAACCATAAATATGTATTAAAACAGCTGGACGACAATATGTAGCAATTTTTTGTTAATGTCCAAACGGTAGTTGTACTGAAACTTGTATGAAATAAATACATACCCAATAACGTCATACATTATTCATAATATAATCATGTCATTGTTTTAAGTGACATGAAGGTAATATAAGAGTTTGGTGACACTAGCTTTATAATAAGGTAACGAGCGCACCCCTAACTCCCAAATTCTGCGGAAGCAACTGGGAATGCTATGATAATGAATTTGACTTTTCATGGTACATCGTTGCTGCCAACTGCCTGTATTCAGATTAACTAACTGTAACGTAACTTCACGCGTTAGTATTACACGACACATTGAAATTGGTTTATATTTACGCCAGTTGCATGTTCTTTGTTAATCATTTGAAATCTATCGCCTATTCACGTTACGACTGCGATTAAATTTCATTGTCCAGCATAATGAATCCCCCGTACATTTGATTAAAAACGTTATGTATATTGTTTCCAGGTGGTTGGGAGCAGTGGTTTAGTTGTAGGCCCAGCGGCCTTGCAGCTACTGTCCACTAGCAGCGGACTGCGAGTGCTCCAGGCGCCTGTACATACCAACGGTGAGTTGAGATACCAGGAGTTCATAATACATAAAGAGTATTGACGATTAAAAATGTTCTCTCTAAAAGGAGAATTTGTCCGTCTCAACGAAAGTACATACACGTTATACACCATAAATATATTAAGGGGAAATATTTTTTTTCTAGCAAAATTTATGGCTCAATATGGTTTTTAAGTTTATGATTTTTATTAATATGCCACGCAAAAATGAATAAAAAGCCCACCAAACCATATTCGTGCAAAAAAATCTGTAACAGATGCAAAAATTAAATTACCCATTATAAATTGAATAATAATAATAATTTAATATAAAAATAATGTCCTAAATTTTCTTGTTAATAGGTATTAAATTTAATATTCAATAAAATAATGATTTTGTATAAAAATAATGACCTAAATTTTCTTGTTAACAGGTATAACCACATCAGGGGAGAGTATTAGGATACATAAAGAAAACGGAATCGTGTCACCCACACCGGTCACCACGACGGGTACGTTTCCACGTTTTATCTGTTTTAAATAACGACCCTGTTTAGTACTCAAATCAAAAAATCACCTGCATTTTACAACATTACACTAGATGCACTACAACATACTACTCACTATACTTTGTAAAATATAGCTTGGGTCCTATGACAGATGTCAAAATGAGGTTCATAGGGATGTCGGAAATTCGATGAAAATATCGATACTACCAGCTATTATTGATGCATGTTACATATAATTAGGTTTAATTTAACTGTATGTATGTATTTAATTGTAATGAAAACGGAATATACGTAGCATACAAGGCGTCGGCACTCGTACTGATGAGAATGAGTGGAGTGGATCAGTGGAAGTTCATATCAAACAAGATGTTAGCGCGTGTATCTCATGCCTATATCATGGCCCAAGAGCCAAACGCGGCGTGTCTTGTTACAAAATCCAAAAACAGGTTCAGGGCGTTGATGGATTGAATGTAGGATTTTATTTACTCAATATTATTTAGGATCAAGTATATTAAAATATAAATATTATTATGATATTAAAATACCTAAGCAATAAGATTAAATTCTAATTATTTTTTTCTTATATTAATTTCAATTTTAAATTAAGCTTTATTCAAAATATGGATAGTTCATAGTATGTGGTCACGATGATTCATCGCCCATCACTAATTAGCTCGGTATGCCCATAAAGTATGACATTGACAGCTACTACATTCAATAATAGAAAATTCAAGACTTCATGTGCGGGATTTCACTGACAGCTGTCATAGGACCCAAGCTATATTTTACAAAGTATACACTACGAACGCTGTCTTATACAGAATTTCCAAACGTTTTTTTTGTAATCGAATTGAAATGACGCATCTTGAAAATTTTACATAAAATTTTGCTCCCTAAAAAGGTTTTGGTAAGAGATTATGCGGACTTTTTTGTGGTCTACGTCACACGCAATATGCCACAGTATAGCGTGTCTACGATACGTTGCTATGCTACGGTACGCTACTACGCTACGGAAGGCTACTATGCTACACGCTAATCGCAACCAGCCATCCAAGATTTCTAAACCGATTTTTACGGAACTTTCTCTGGAAGATAGCTAATATCCAGGCATAACTTAAGCTGTTACCAATTAAAAAATCAAGAACCAGGGGCTCTAGACGAAGAGACATTCTATTGGCGAAAACGCTAGTAGAATCGCTTATGTAATTGACATGAATCGATAATATGACTACAATTTTTTTATGAAATTTGTATCTTTGTGAATCCAAATATTTTATATTACATATTTTTATTATTAAAATCACCCTAGTGTCAAGTAATCTATTGATAGGAAGTTGAAAACGATTCGCTTCGACGCGATTCAATCCATAGGATGTCTCTTTATCGAGATGCCCAGGTCTAACTCCACACGGATGTTGAAAAAGACAAAAAATATTTTCTTCATATAGAAAGCGGACTATATCGACCGTCCGTTCGGGCTTAGTAGTATTAAATCAACGTTATTAATTTTTTTGTATTTCTTATTTGCAGATGGAAGCGTCATGGTGAGTGGTCTTCCGTTGGTTGTGTCGCAGCCCGCTGCACATCTGCTCCAAACGCACACGCTCACACACAAGGTCAATATAAATATACTTAATTTGGTGTGTAACTATCTCCTGATTGCTACTTGCTTGAATATTGGATTAATGAACGTGTATTTACGTGTTTATTATTTTTCTAATATACTCGTACTCTATATATCCCACTTCTCCCTTTCGCATTTGATTGTTATCATTATTTTATTATTATTATGATTTTACGGCAACGACTGCCGTTTGACTATCTAACCCTAAGAGAGCCACCGGTGCATCGTTCATCAATGAACAGCCCCTTCAGACAAGTGGCAATGACTCCCCTTTTTTGGGCTCCCTTTTGAATAATAACCAATATCTATTCTAGATGGTGGAAACGCAAATGGTCAAAGGTAGCGTAGCGCCTTTAACCGTGAGTGCTCAGTACCTCAGCGCCACGACCATTGTGAAACCCGTGGTGGTGGTGTCAGCGGGTGGTGGAGGCCCGGTGGGGGGAGCGGGTGGGTCGGGGTCCGCTGGCCAGCCGCCCTCGTGAGGGTTGCGACGCGCGCCCCGCCTCCGGCTCTAGCGCTCACACACCGAACCGCGAGTGCACCGCCGGCTATGCGTACGCTCGCACACATTTCTATAGAGCGTGTGCACACGTTCCTAATTCGAAAGCGGCTCAAAAATCTAAATATATATAAATAAAATGGTGTACGTCAGCGAAGATTGTTCTTCACTTGAGTTCGAAATTTGATTACGGTGGAAAAGGCTGACGAAGAAATAAGAACTCTTTCGCTGTCTACGCTATTGATGGCCGCGATACACTGCCAAAAGTTCAAAAATCGAATACACAAAGGAAGTTGTTTAAAAAAAATCGTGTTTTCGAGGTTTGAATACAGTAAAAAGGTCTAAGAAAAAATAAGAACTCTTTGGTTGTCTACGCTGTTGACGGCATCGATTGCTCTACACTGCCAAAATTCAAAATTCGAATACGCAAGCGAAGATTGTTTATGAAATAATCGTGTTCGGAATTCGAAAAATGGAGTGAAGAAAAGGAAGTCTTTGCTGTCTACGCCATTGATGGCCTTAATTGCCCTACACTGCCAAAGTATTTGAGCAATATTAAATCTTTAAGCCCTAGGATTGGCTACGGAGCGTGTCAGTGCGTTTGCTGCCTCACTTGAATAGAACCATTCCTTGTGAAAAAGGTGGACGGTGTGACGTCTTCAATGATGTCAGTGTTGTGCGAAAGAGATGGAACGCGAACGTCTTATGTTAAGACCGCGCGTATGTATAAAATGTATTTATGCATTGCCTATTAATGCTATAGTGGTTTTCAAAGAAGGTGATAGCAAAGTGACAAAGTGTGCTGGACAAAGTGGAATTCAACAGCGCCGCGAAATATTTTTTTACTACATTGTGATTGAACAATAACTTGGATGGATGTAGAAATTATTTATTAACTTTTATTTATTATTGTGAATCAAAATAATGAAGTGTAGAATCGAGAATGAATGGAGCGGACACCTCGAGTGGCAGAAAGAGTGTGGTGCAATTTTATATTATTTCGCTTAGCGAATGTGTCCATGGTGTTGTTATTGTCTCATATATAATATAGTTTCAGACTGAAAATTAAGAAAGTCGAATAGTAGCCGCTGGTAGGTCTAAATTTCAATTCGCCTAGCGATTTTTTTTAATTCGGACATAAAGTGTTCATCTCTCATTAAATAAGTTTTTTCCCTTTCGTTTTTTTGGCGGGACTCGGGAGACCTCGGTGTTAGCACCAGCAAACCAGAATTAAAAGCTAGTGTTGCAAGTCTTAAAAAAACACGGTAACTAGTCTCTATCAAGTAAAACATTACTCGTGCAAAATTGAATGTAATGTAATGTAATGAGTCTAAAATAGACAAAGAAATTCAATTTAAATAAAAAAAATAAAATGATATGAATTTCAAGATCTTCCATCATCGGTCTTCTTCACCTTTATGAGGCAACTATCAACACATAAATGACTTTCTTTCTCTTTAGTCTGAGTATAATGTAAACAATTTTAATTTACTTTACAGTACATAATTATTCCAGTCCCTCATTATTTTAAAGTATGGGTCTCGGTTTTGAATACCATATCGCTGTACATTGCTTGCTTACAATATTATGACTAAAATTTAATAATATATAAGCAATGTAAAGTGAAATTATTCTCACAGTCGATGCTTATACGCTTAGTGAAGTCTTAGGTCTAAGTGTTATGGCAAGTCGCACATAACACGAGTCTAAATGTTATGATAAGTCATGCATAAGGCGAGTCTAAGTATAATGACAGATCACACAAAGTGAAGTGTAACGATAGATCATACAAATTATGTATCTATGGCTGAATTTTGGCAAAGAAAAATTAACGGACTTTTTTTACGTTTTTCTTCATAAAAAATATTGAATAATGCTAACGCGGTTTAAATTGAATTCGATGCGTTTATTAAATACTTAACAGTAAAATCAATATAGTAACACGTCGGACATAAACCGAGTTTAAATGTGTGACAGGTCATAGACACAGAAACTCTATCTAAGTATCATCGAGCTCACAAGTCATACATAAACCGAGCAAATATTATTTCGAAAGCTTTTTATCATTTGACAAATTATTGTACTATAAAAAAATCTTTCCATAAAAATGTAATATAATTAGTCTAAAGTGTACTTGTTATGTATAGAAAGTAACAAGAAATGAAGTTTATTTTTTCTATATCTGTGATGTGTGAGGTACAGTAGTTACGGAAACTTTGTACAAAAACTCTTAGGTGTTGTCAATTTATTACAATTGTTTATAGAGTACATGAGGCATAAACGAAGAGTGGGATAGTATAGGTTAATAACTTGATATGGAATATTATATAATGCCGGCTGTACAAGCGACCAAAGGGCTACCTACGCAGGGCACACTACAAATAAATATGTATACCTGCATAGCTATTTCTTTGACTGTACGCACATGTTGGACCATTTTAAGCCAATGTTTGCCATACACTTAACATACTATAAATATTTGCGCAAATTTATCAATGTAAAGCCATCTTTTCACGGCGCGAAAGGCGTGAAATACAACACTACGGACATTTTGCTTGCTTTCCACGGTCTACGTGGTTTGGTTTGATAAGGGACAATAAAGTCTTGGTGTACGTATAAATGCTGCGAGTATATAATTAATTAGGCGAGTATTATTAAAGAATTTATATATTTATTTAATTAAATTAAGTGCTATTAATTTCGCACAGAAAATATGCGCGAATAGCATTTAAATTTCGCGGTTACGATTGTGTAGTAGCGTACACTTGGCTTAATACATGTTCTGCTCCATAGACAAGTGGCAATTGACATACGTTGACGACTGTCATAAACGTCAAAATACATGTCATAAATTGTACATTGTCATTTCTCTATGGCGCCAACATTGGCGTATGTTCGGCCAATGTACAGCCAGCTGTAGGCGTGACTTTGGCTAGTCTCTTAAATATTAATAACGTGTAGGATGGTCAGCCTGTGACCACGACCAGGATAACCTGGTCGATACATCAGGCATCTTAAAGCTATGTACAGACTTATACCATAGTTGAACAATCTTATATTATATTTTATGCGACAGTCAGCTTCAAATATAAAACTTCTGTATTGACAAAGCCCAAATTATTTCACAATATTCAACCCGCACCAGAGATGAATCTTAGCTTTTTGTTTTCAATTCGGTAGACGGTCTCACCTCGAGTCGTGAAAGAGGCTGCAATCGTAATATAGGATTATTTTACAAATATGTTCCCGGGTATAGCCGGGACCCGGATTGTAGATATTTTTATAGGGACGTTCAATTCTTAATTTAATGCAAAGAAGTATTTTTCTTTAAAATTTAAAAAAAAAACATTGAAGCGGTTCAGTGACATGCTGCAGGTTGACAACTATGGTAATAGGTCATTATATAAGTATCACAGTTTGAAAAAAAAAACTTAATTTATGAGCATAGGTCGCGGACACAGTCAAGGATTAGTGCAATTGAAAAGGTTAAAATAAAAAAGAATATTAGCGTCATATAAGATAGTATAAGTGAATTAGATGTGATAAACTCTTAGTTTATGCCTTTTGTTAAGTCGATAGAGGACATATTGGAATTAATTAGCTAATAATAAATATGTGGCTTATATATGTCGCGTAATGCAATTATGTAACATCTATTGTGATAAAAGTGGGCATTGCACCAGGAGACCAAAAGTTTGTAAGAGGTTAGTGATGAGGGATACTGTTGTCCTGCTCAATCGATATAATTTACAGTACTGACGAGTGAAATAGAACATTTTTTTTTGTTTCGTGTTGAGTTTGGTCTCCTGTGGTTGCGTGGGCCTCGGGCCGTCCTCACAGTGTGCCTACTAACTGATGTAAGGAAGTTATTATAGACTTGTCGATGCAGAGGGAACTTATGAGTCGGCTCTACTGAATATTCATTTAATTTTTCATTTTATCTTTACTATTTCTTATTTATGGTAAATTTTCTCAGTCTACATGACTATTATTTAAAAGTGAATAAAATACGTTTACATTTCGCAAGTTTCCATTTCAAAAGTAAGAAAAAAGGAAGTCTATGGTCAGTGTTATTGACCCCATACCGTTCTAACAAAATATTAGATTCATTGAGACTTAGTTTAAATTTATCCTATCCCTTGTTCCCTATTAGCCGTCAACTAGTCCATTTATTTGCTAAAAATGTTAAGAAATAAATATAAATGTAATTAAATTATTAATGATTTGTTATTGGCAACATTATAATATAATGTTTATCAGGAATTATGCATTATGCGTAAGGTTTGCAAGTTTGAATTACGTATTTCCTGTCTTTTATGCATAGTAGAACAAATTTATTTGTCACGACACTAGTGAATTTTAGGTCCATAACACACTTGCGACTATCCACACAGTGCAGTTTTATATAAAGCTAGTTTTGAGCCTAGTCGCTAGTGCGTTGTGGTTCTAACTGTTATTGTTGTCAATACAAAACAAATTATTAGAATTATGTTACTATGTTAAAGTAGTCAAATCAACCACAGATAGCTTCTGAAAGCAATACCTAGATTGCAAATGACCTTGATCTTTTTATAATTTTAAATAAAGTAACAAGCTGGTCTATGGAATTAGTCCATGAGAATATTTGATTGTATTATTTTCAATTTTGTTCCATTATTATGTACTTTAACCGAATGCCTTTCGGACGAAATTCGTATGTGGAATCAATCGTTTCATATTTGTTGCCCTCTGTAAGGTTTGAGTTTGGCAGGATGCCTTACGGATGAAATTTGTATTTGGAAACGATCGTTTCGTACTTATTGCCATCTGTAAGGTTTAAGTTTGACAGAATACCTTTCGGATAAAATTCGTACTTGAAATCTATTGTTTCATATTTATTTCCATTTGTAAGGTTTGAATTCGGCAGGATGCCTTTCGGTTGAAATTCGTATTTGCAATCGTTCGTTTTGAAATACAAATGAAATTTTTAAGGTGGCTTCATTTAGAGGGATACACTGCAGAAAGCCTTTCAATGAATTCTCTGTAGGTATACTAGACAAGCGGTTTAGAATAAAAAATGTGTCATGGTTCCTGAGTGACACGGAAATGAATTTGGAACAAGGCACTAGATAAACCTATATGTGTAGGTGCCATTTTGTAATCACCTGTTTGATGGTGATAATACGAATTGTTGCTGGTTAAGTTTTTGTTTCATAAGCCTGTCTAGTTGTATATGCAGAAGTCGTTGGTTTTAAAACGGATTTTAAACTTTTTTATTTTCTTGATATTGTATACTTAATGTATTGAAATATTTATATATCTAGGTACTAGACAAGCTGAAAAGAACAATAATGTATCACAGTTTAGATGCAGGCTTGATAATATAATAATAAATAAAAAATATGAAAAGAAGGTTCGTTCCTTAAATCCAACCTCGTAAAAGTAAAAAAAAAGAAAAATTCTATAACTCACTTTACTCATAAAATGTCATAAAAACGTGTGCAATAACTTTCGTGCCTTGACAGACAGTACATTTTTTGTTTCTTACAGTTTGTCTAGTATTACCTTTATATAGAAATTTTTGGATACGTTGTACTGTTCTAAAATTCTTTCCAAATAATCTTGTGTAAGGCCAACGGCAGGCCTAATTAAGGTCGATCGAAAATTTAAAAAAAAACCTACGCTTATTTTTACAAATTCCGCAGTGAGTTGAAACTCGCAATATCTTTAGGTAAATTAAAAACCAAAATTATAGAACGAAATCTATTTTTGAATATTTGAATATAATGGAATATGATTGGCTGTGATGTTTATTTTTTTAATAAAACACTGGCGGTTTATGTTGACATCAAGATTCACATTTCATTCGTTCATTATCTTCCGTTTATTACACCTAAAGCGCCACATATGTCGCTCAAGGTAAATCCAGGGCCCGCTCCTATTTATATTCTATTTTTAAATAATAAAAAAAAACAGTATTTTTTTCTAATGCTTTTTGATATGCGAGAAGTTTTGTCACTTTGCCTAAGAATAAGTGAAATAAAAAAAATGTATAAATAATATAAATAAAGAGAGAAAATTATTTTAATTGTAATAATATTGTGAAGCGATAATGCTCATGTAAATAATAGTAGTGTATAAAACTAATATGTTAGAAATACACAGGAAATTACATATAAAATGCTTTGTTTTACTGCCTTCCCTTACTTTACGACTATTAAAACGTTACGCCGATAAGTAGTAAGTATCAAATACTGTTTATTTGATGTGGCAACCCAAATTTTCCACTTCTATCGTCTGTAGTTCATATGAATGAACTACCTACACGAAACTTTTACACACCTAATAAGATGGCGTACGGTTTTAGTCGGTTTGAACCCGACATCTTGAATCCGAGGGGATTTAACATGAAAATAAGTTATACACATAGTTTTCCCTTTTCCTACAATTCTGTGGCTTTTCAGTGGGGCGTGAATAAGCACTAAGGCTGCCAAGCGTAGGACGAACTATTTAGCATAATGCTACCGGCACCAGGGCTCTGGCCATCATTTTCCTTTTTATAATGAAGTAATTAGAGTTCCGTATAATCGCCATCTTGAAACAAGCTGAAACATCAATCAATCAATAAGCCTATTGCAGTCCACTGCTGGACTTACGTACTCTCCCAATGTGCCATTACTCCCGATCCTCCGTTCTCCACGCATTCTGTCCCAGTCATCTTTTTCAGGTCATCAGTTCATCTGGCCTGTTTTTTTTATGGCACGTCGCCTCATGTTAAGCTGAAGGCAAAGTCTCATGAAAGAGGGTCACCATTGCAAACACGTTCAGTGCTACAATGGTGGCGCTCAGCTTGACGGCCTCATCAGATTGTAGGCGTCTTACCTTCTGGTTGCCTCTTCACGGTCTCCACTCAAGGACCTGTTTGCTCCAGTGCCCATATTTTTTTATCGTGCTCAAAATGCCCACGGTTACCCCTCCAAAGTTGGTGGAGGTAATTATGTCGGACTCGAACCGGCAAAACGCACGCCGTCTATGGGTCCTTGATTGCCGGAGGTGAGATTTTACAAGACATATCTCTAGCAAACCCGAGGCAAACCCGAGGACATCTCTTTGAAATGAGCCCCTTCCCACCAGTGGCCATCCTGTGACAAATTAACTGGCAATTTCAGTCATTATATTGCGGTCTACAACGCTTTAGACATACACTACAGAGGTCATCGAATCGCCCGCGTATGCCTACAACGATCCTATAAAAAAACAACGAGTTCTTATGATAGCTATCTAAATTAAATACGGGTTCCCCTATTCTTTATAGGTAAGTATTATCTGTGTAAATTGTCTAATTTTTTGAACATAGAATAACTAATTCTTGAGTAGTGATTAAAAGTTGGTTGAACCGCCTCCATTTTCCAATAATGTCTGTTACTTTTAATTAAAATAGAACTGATAGCCAAGTAATGTATTAATTAACGTTGTTGGGGTCACTATCTATGCAGTAACTGTTCTACCTACTAGGTACTTATAATATTATTACTGTTTCAAATTCCATCATCATCAAGGCATTGGTCCCGATTGCATTCAAGACCTTTACTTCGTAGTATAGGATCTGTATTTTCAGTCTTAGCTGCGAACTTCGATATTTTTTGAGTACCTAGCAACTGCTCTCTAATCTCCACAGTTCAGTGGTGATATTGTAAAAAATGGTTATAGGAATTTTCGGAAGATTTGGATTTGGTAATAAACCGACCAAAATTGTTGTGAAATAAATACATAATTTTTTGCCGGTTATTACCAAATATTTAAGGATTCTATTGCTACAACGAACTAGTCTTTAGCTAACGAAAATACAGACTTCAGCTGACCATTTTTAGCCCCCGACATGAAAACGAAGGGGTGTCATAAGTTTGACATGAATCTGTGTGTCTCTGGCATCATAGGTCCCGAACGGATAAACCTATTTCAAAGTAGGTACTTTTTATGTTTGAAAGGTGAACCAGGAAAAGGACGTTTTCGAGGTATTTTGTATCAGGGGTTTTTAATTTCGAATTTAATCGGTACTAAGGCAAGTACCTAGTTAAGTACATATAGTAACGCACAAACGTATAGATAAGTACACCTATTCATACATAACGTACATTCCATAGATCTGAAAAAGTCTTTGCCGGTTACACTGTTATTTATGCACATTCGGTAGTCGAACCCACCGTCTCTGACTTAGCAAACTCCCACGTCACACAAGTTGTCAGTAATTATGGAGTTTGTTTTATTTATATAATTCTTCCATTTGTGTTATCTTTCCTGTTTCCTAAAATGGACACATCTCGATAGCTTCCTAGAGATCGCACACCATATTCGACTATTAAATTCATAAATGTTTTGTTTATGGACGACAAATGGAATCATAAATTATAATTTTATGAGGTTGTTGTGTGTTTTCGCGTGGATCAAGGTTGTAAGCGTCATATTCACTGTCAAGTATACAAGCAGAAGTGTAAAAAGAACGGCCACAATTCCGAAATTTATGCTAAAACACTGTAAAAGGCTTTAACGCTAACATCGCACACACGCGCTGCCCACCCTGAAGGGAAAGGGGTAGAGCTGGGAAGTGGTGGGGAGGCTAGGAAGGGGAGGGGAAGGAGGGGTATAGTGAGCTCTGGCTATCCTACTTACCGGCGGGCACACAACACGATGGTTATTATGACCGCGGACTTCCCCAGTTGGACAGCTCATTTCGTACGGGAGATACCGTCGTGTCCTAACTCCGTCTCTAGACAAAGGGACATTCTGTTAATAGAATCACGTCAAAGCGAAACGTTTTCAATTCAATCTATCAATAATTTTTTTGACACTGCTCAAAAACTCAATGGCATTGTTTGCCTTGTAAAAATACATATAGTTTTAGAAGAGCTCTGCGACCCAGGTTAGCTGGCATTGATTTACAGATAAGATTCGAGCATAGGCTTTCCTATTGGGTTAGAAGGGCAAACGACTGTCATTCCTATAAAAAAATATGTTGAAAGTTAAAGGAGTAAGTGCAAGTTTTGGTATAGGTGATCCTACTTTTCTTTTTCGAGTGAAAAATCTCCAGAGGGCTTAATGTCGGACTCGAACCGATTAAAACGCACGCTGTCTTTGGGTTTTTAGTTCCCGGTGAAATAGTAGCCAACATATCCGTCGCACCCCAGCAGACCCGGCGCCGTCTCTTTCGAGATGACCCCGTCGGGTGTAGGGACCACGGTGTCCCCGTCTAGCGCCCGTATAGGTGACTTAAGATGATCATAACGAAATAGTTTTTAACAAGTGTGGCCGAGCATAAAATATAAACAAAACACGTGACAGTAGGTATATTAACCTTCAAGAAATCGTGAATCATGATACCATATAGTGTATCTATGCGTACACAACCTACATAATGCATTAAGTAACAGCCGATTTGTGTCGCGAGTGGAAAATTATTCTGTGGGTGTTCGGGTTTTCGGCAGTTTCCGGTCTGTGGTTTTATCTATATCCGATCCTTTTATATATTCTAAAGTATAAATAGATAATATCATTAGCTGCATGATTTATCTGAATGACTGATTCATCACCGCAGAGCCTTATTAAGGAACTATTTTGGGAAATTTCACCACTAAGGAGGTAAAATAAAGAGTGAGAGTGTCCACATTATGGTTCCTCAAGATCAAATCAATCTCAACAATTTATTGCCTTTACGTTTACAATGAGAGGCAACATTACCTTGAAATTCATATGGGTTTGTCAGACTAGTTTTACTTCAGCTCAAGTATACGATTTTTATGGTAGCGACTACCGTTTCGCTGCAAAACGAAACCACACTACAGCGAATCGAAAGTCTACACCAGTAGCACTAGCATGACCTCCTATCGAATTCGTAATGTAAAGGTTTCGAGAGAACGGAGCATTGTGATTGGCAGTCTGCCTCTTGTGAACCTGTGTGCATGTGTAGCCCGCCAATCGCAATGGTCCGTTCTGTCGATACCTTTACATTACGAATTCGATGTATTTCGTGCTAAGGTTACAGAACCTTATCTGTTTGTCAGCAGAAGTACCAGCTGGTAGATGAGGAGGACTTGTCCTAAAGTTCTAGGACCACTAGGTACATAGGGTAGGACACAGGATACACTAGATACATAGGTTTAAATTAAGACTCTCCTTAGATGCACCATTGCTCAAGATCCACCGCCTTCTGCAATCCAGTAAATTCCAGTCACCTCTTTCAGGTCAGTTCATCTGGCCAGAGGGCGTCCTGCCTAAAATTTATCTTCTCGTAGTATTTACTCTAGACCTCGTTAGCTCCGACGACTATCGATTCTTCGACATTATGTAGGTAGTGGTGGCTTGTTTACTGCCAGGTTATATAATTATCCTTAATTTATGCCAATATGTTAGGTGAAAAACACATTATCGAAGTTTTAAGATAATAAAGTACTGTTTATTGGTTTTCCTCCTTCCTACATACTCCAATACTGCCAATTTTAGTAATTATAGTCATAACATATATTAAGATGACAAATATTTGCACAAATAATGTATTTTTATAAGCTAGATGTCACATTTTCGCTCTGATCAAGGCCCTATGTATCATATTTCTTTCAAAAATTGACATTATTCTTGAAAATTAAGATGATACATTGGACCTTGGAGGTGGCCTGCGCGTGGCCTCTCTACTGTTCCCAATTGAAAGATTATTTATTTTAAGGAAAATTCACATATGCAGGACCAATTCATCGAGTACCTACCAGTATCATGGCTTCACACCGCTGCTCCGCGCCGGCGGGATTGAACGGATGTTACGCGACCTCTTCTGCAACCAGTCCGTTCCTTGCCTGTTCTCCACTGTATCTTCTGCATCTGCTAATCAGAGGGATACGTGAGAAGCCTCCCAGTACCTCACTGCCTCCTACATGACCGTACCACGGCCGGTAAGCCGGCAGCGTCATCCGTAGTATCCGCGTAGTAGAGAGGCGTGTATCCTCTGCGTGGAGGTTCTGGACCAAGCAGAACGACGACTAATACTATAGTAGGCTCTTTAGAAAAACAGTTAAGGAATTTAAAGATTGAGTAATTAACCTAAATTCTAGTTCAAAGATTGCCGGGCAGAGATCGTTTAAAGCGATAAGGTCGCCCATTGTACTGCTTCTATAATCTTATAGATTTTAATAATGCATTTTTACTTCTTGTAAAAAATAAAATAATGAATAAAATAAAATTTCACCTGTATCCTACATGTCATCAACGTTATTTCCCCGAAAACCTTCCATAAAGTAAAGATAAAGATTATTTTTCCATATAAAATATATAAAACGAGACATTTTCGTGGAAATGATAACATTTCCTGTATACATTTCCCCGAGGTGAGTGCATCATATCACGAGAAATCCTTCCGTTTAGATAACAGGGCCTTGTGTGAGCCAATGAACTGTATATGGGCAGATGACAATTCCTTTTGTGACATAATATGACCACTTCTAGGTCAATTACTATTTGAACAAGTATTAGTCAGGGGTACTTAGGGTTGGGTCTGCCGGGGTGCCAGAAATATGTCTGTCCTGTCCTGTCGGAGCGGGTCTGGGGAAGACTGCGGTCCCGCACTGCCCGCAATGAGCGGAGGCGACTCGGACGTCGGAGGTCGCAGAATGACTTCCGTCCCTCATGAGCGCCGGCCTGGGGGTGACGGGTGGAGCCGTCTGTCACCCTAGCAGAATGAGGCCGCGACGGCGGCGCACAGTGCGCCTCCCCATATTGAGGAGTAGTTAGATGGGGACACTATGGTTCCCACATTAGGGGAAGGGGGTCATCTCAAAGAGATGTCCCCGGGTCTGCCGGGGTGCGAGAGATATATCTTGTGTATAATCTTACCGCCGGCAATCAAAGACCCATAGACGGCGTGCGTTTTAGTCGGTTTGAGTCCAACATAACCATTCTTACCGGCTTTCGTGAGATTGGTATCCGTGGGGATATCGCGTACGGAAAAAAAGGGAGATGAAGATGATGGATAGTATTAGCCCACTGTTTAAAATTCGACCACAAAATAATTATTTATACTCTGAGGAAAAAATTGCCTCCGTGGTGTAGCGGTAGTGCACGTACTGCTACGCGCGGGGCGTGGGTTCGATCGCCGCTCAGTGCAAAAAGTTGTATGCATGTTTGCGCTGGTCTGGTCGTGCCTCGAAGAGCACGTTAAGCCGTCGTCGGTCCCGGTTGCCACACAAACATCTATGGCAGTCGTTACAGGTAGTTGGAGCCCTCAAAAGTCCAACAGTTTAACTTGGAAATTCGATATCGCTATTGGTCATATTGACCATCGGTTGTGGAGGTCAGATGGCAGTTGCTTCACGGAAAATATCGAAATTCAGTCGCATCACAGTTAGTCTGGAAAGCCGACCCCAACTGAATTGGAAAATGGTTCAGAGAATGATGATGAGGAAAAAATTGCTTTGATCATTTCGGCTTTACTCCGATAAGGAAAAAAACTGATTCTAATATTTTTTATTGATTCTATTAAATAGCGACCGAAATGCAATAAACAAAATCGGTTGACAAATAGGACAGGAAACGGCATTGAAATTTTAATATTGTGTTTGTTGCTAAGCGGTAAACTGCAGAACGGTTTGACGGATTTGGGTGATATTTTTTCTGTGTGGTAGGTATGTGAGTGACATATTATTATGTACCTTTACACAAAACGTAGACGTGTGAAAGTGACAGAATGTACGAACCGTGAAACGTTTTTTTATAAACCATTATCAACTTTAACAGAAATATCTATTGCAGTGACGACAATTTTAAATTTTGCGAAACGCTGATATTTTAAATTCGGTAACGGGCGCTTTTGATAGAGTCTGTGGGTCTATTTACGCTAGTAATATTATTGTCTATAGTTTGAGTACATAGTTGATTGAATGATTTTCGGTCCCACGTAATAAGGGGCGAGCCTGCCGCCAATCGGGAATTTTGTAAAAAAAATGGATGTGCCGAAATAAATGAAATTATAGATTTACAGACCTGCGTAAGTATATAAAACATACCAAGAAGTGTGGATACTTTGGTAATTTTCATTCGCAAGCGCCGCAGATAATATTATTAGAGGTGATTTGTGGTAGATACCATCATAGATTTGCTATCTACTCCAAGACAATTAACACTTGAATGGAAAGGGTAACAGTAGGTATAACGAGACAAATCTCTGCATCACCCTAAGGTTGACTGGTAGAAAATGACAATGGCATTAAGTCCGCCTTTGTACATTTATTATGTATTTGTGCAAAAAGTGAAAAAAAAAATTAGTATATAAAAACGTACAAGAGTTGTTTTATAGCTGGACTCATCACCTAACGAGTCTATTAACAGTCACCTAAAGGATCATCTCGATACCCCTATGTCTCCCCGGGTCTGCCGGGGTGCGAGAGATATGTCTTGTATAATCTCACCTCCGGCAATCAAGGACCCATGGACGGCGTGCGTTTTGGTCGGTTCGAGTCCGACATAATCACCTCCATCGGTGGAGGTGGTATCCGTGGGGATTTTGCGCACAATAAAAAAAAAGACACCCCTAGGTCAACTGGAGCCTGAGGTACAGGCACTGTTCTAGTCTATTGAAGAACGACATTACCCTGGCTCCAGCTGTATGGGGAGATTTTCCCACTTTAAAAAGTTTAAAAGTTGCCTCGGGGTTTTCCGTTAAACTTCGGTATTTTCCGTGAAGAAACTGAAACCTGACCTCCACGATGCACTGATGGTATCAAAGTTCGTAGAGTACGGTTTCTATATTTAGATGTATAGGCATGTCATAAAAATCTTCACGTCATTCGTTACCACGTCATAGCATTCTTGGGATTTTACTTCTTTTCCTTGAAGCGACTTTTTGGACCAGTGCAAGACGGATGATTAGACATTGCATGGGTAATCAACCCACCACACCACCATACTCCAAATATCTACTGGTAAAAGGACTGCTTCTCTTTTCCTACACAGGAAAACACGTGCAGGGCTTAGATGACCCGCATACGGTCAAGAATATTCCATCAAGAACCAAGCGGTTCGGTGAGTCTTTCCTCTGCCGCACCTTTAAGTTTTGGTATTCCTAACCAACTCACGTGTTTCCGTCTTCCTACAGTCCTGGGTCCTTTAAGCGAGGCGTTTAAAAGCATCTGATGAGGCCGTCGAACTGAGCGCCACCATTGTAACACTCTACGTGTTTGTAATAGTGACTCTCTTTCCCGAGAATTTGCCTTCAGCTTAACATCAGACTAAAAATAGAAGAGATAAAAAGAAAAAGAAAGATAAATAGTAAAACTGCAAGCGTGCACGACAAGAGGTGGTCCATCGAGTGCACCACAGTTACAGCCATCACTCCCCGCGTTCAGGTAAACCCATTTTACCTGGTTCGCTTTACAGCATCCGACCTGAGACCTCAGCTTATTTAGAGACTTCCAGGTGGTCCATTTCAGTTTATGCCCAGGTGGTAGACTTTCACCGGGCTGGATCTGGTCTAGAGGGGGTGTATTTTCTGTGAGCCACCTCTGGTACCAAACGCTGTCTGGTTGACCCACCGCAGCTGTAGTACATCGTAAAAAGCTTTTTCTGCGGGACCTAGGTATGGCGTGTTGGAAGAGTGGATGCCTTGCGTCTATCAAAGTCGGCAGATCATAGAAGTTACATTATAAGTCGAAATCATAATATGATAGGATGTTTGCGCAAACATCCAGACCTATAGAAAATTCCGTGTCGGACCAGTTGGTTGGAATCAACTTAAGACATTGGTAACATTATTACCTACTTCTGTTGAAGTTTCCCTCCAAAACGTCACATTTTAGGAGGTATTATTAGAGTGTGATTTTTTAAAATTCAAATTAAGTGCCCAGTTAATGGCAATAGGCTCGCCACATTGGGTCCTAAACAAACTGGCGAAATGTGGGTGCTAGCACCTCTACCTTCGGGGAGGCGTGAGTTCATGAGTTTATATTATATGTAATTTTATCTACTAGGAGTCCTTCTATTAGATACCCATATCAATTAATTTGACTATTGTCGTACATAGACTCGCCCAGTGGACGGCATTGCTTCCGATCCTCTGCCTTCCACATCCAGTCTATCCCAGCAACTTTTTTCAGGTTGTCAGTCCAGATGACTAGGGACGTCCCTCTCCTCCTAATTGCCTTCTCACAGTCTCCACTTTATGGCTCATTTGATTTTATGACGGTTTTGGCTTTCGTCGTAAAACCAGTAACTAGTATTCATCAGTCAAACCGAATTCGAAATCACGACGTGATTTTTACTACACAGAGAAGCAATTCAAAACAAATTTAGTTATCTACCTAAAAAAAGGGACGGTACACGTTACGTTATACAGGTCAGATTTGGACATAATGTCAACTGTTACAAAAATTGGTCGAGCAGTTTTAGAGTCTTGCTTTAAGTAACAACTTTGGCAATTCATTGAATTCTTTAACAAATTTTTGCGACCATAAGCTATGGAGCACACATCAACCTGTGGTCTTTACGCATTCAAGGATACATGTGTAGAACCTCGGAGTCTACTGAATAAGGGTTAAAACTTTCAGGCATAACCAAGACCAGCCGCGAGGAATATGCCAGAGGCTCCTTCACCCTTGGCAACTGGTGGTCTAAGACAGCCATGCAGTTTTGGTCGGTTTGAGTTCGACATAACCACCCTAGCTGATTTTGGCGGGGGGTATCCGTGAAGATTTCCCTCGAAAAAAGGTATCAACAGGATAACATTAAAATTATTATAAAATAGATACCTAAATCAAAGTATACACAGTTTATACAGAAGACATTATTATAATAATATCTGTAATATAAATATGGTCTGATAAAAACAAATGAACTGTCAAATTTAGTCATTCCTATGCGATAACGCTTAACCAAGGTTATAAATATTTACGAAAATGAATTATAACATTATGTAGGAACAATGGAGGAAATGCGAAGCGGAACCGAGGTCTTCTTATCGAGTAGTTTACATATTTTGGCCGCTACATCCTTTATCAGGAAGTAGGAGTTACGAGTTTGTCGTCATTTGGCTGTTTGTTTACCCTATGACGGGTCTTCGCGACACCTTTATAAAACCGTACCACGCTGAAATCGCGTCATACTTCTTCGAGTCCTCTGTTAGCCTAGTACTTAAACTTTAAATACTAATTAATTTGTAAAGACAATTATTAACATTTGCAATAAATATAAAGTTAAATTAATAAATAAAAGTTTGCAAATATAAAGTTAAATTAATAAATAAAAGTGTTGAAAATGAATAAATTTTTAACTTTAATATTTTTAGTTTGTTTAATACCTAAGTTTAATAATGCCAATCCGGCTAATAGTCGCTTTAATATATTCGATACTTATAACGATTCTGAAGATGAAAATAGTGTAGATGGGAGTGATGTTATAGATATATCAAGCTTGGGACCAGATGCCTATGGATTTCCAAATAACGAAAGTGGTAAGTAAAAAAAATTCATTCACTGGAATATTTATTAACCTTTAACCCTTCACCTCGCTTCCCCGTCCCTCCTACAGGGTCGGCAGCACGAGTGTCGTAAACACCCATAGGCTAAGGTAACCACTTTCCATCAGGTGGGCTCTGTGTGCTGTCTGTCATTCAGGTGGTATTTAAAATAATAATAATACCGATGCCAGTGACACTGTTTTTTATATATTTTAAATTTATGTATTTTTTATAATACTTAATTAAAAAAATGTAAACTAATATGAAAATATAAAAAAGATAAAATAAATAAAAAAGAATAATAATGTCAAGTACTCATAAGTGGTACAAAAAACAAACTTGAAATATCGCCAATAGGGCCGATAATATGAACTCTCAAAGAAGGTTAATAATTGAACGGCAGTCATACCACCAACTGCAAGTAAAACTTTGTAATGCTATATATTTACATTTATTTACAAAGTTATTTATGCAGTTGATAGTTTCAATTATTCATGGTACGGGCCCAGTAGCTCGGCAGTTAAGGAGTCGGCTTCATGATGGAGAGGTCCAGCTTCCGAATCCTGGCCCTACCGACGGGAATACACACCTAGCATTCACAATTTCCCTTAACCCCTCCAGATTACGGGGAATATTAATAATTTAAGTTAATATCGATTGTGAAGCATAAGAATGCTTTATAACATTCATTTTTTTAAGAATATCAATAACTTGGAATAAATAACTAGGAAGACCTCATCGACGTCAAATGATGATGGCCAGAAAACTACCAGTGCTACGTTATATAACAGTACTATTTCTTTTTGCAAAGAATAAACCAGGGTTCTGGTCACCAGGCAGCTTCTATTAGACATTAGACATGGGGGCGACAGATGTACGTGTTTGCAATGGGGACCTTCTTAATACTATGAGACTTTGCCTTCAGCTCAACATTAGGCGAGGTGAAGTCATATTGACATGCCATAAATAAATAAAAAATTTAAAAAAAGATTGGATTAAGTGCTTGCTTCGACGAGACTCGAATCCGCGATCTTTCCTTTACAGGGGGAATGATCTAACCACTGAGCCACAAAACCACATCTGAAGCATTTGATATTCTTCCACAATCTTTAGGGCGATGGTGGAGCCCATCTATCCAAAATCATACGAACTATTCAGTTTTCCTATCTAAATTCGATTTGATACCTTTAGATTATGATTATGAGATAATTGGGATTACCATTTTCCGGGAAACCCACGACCTCTAACCTCTAGTTAAAAACCTGGCCTCATGACTCACAATCTCAACCTTCAGCCATCGATTTAATACCGAATGCTCTCGTGATCCTTATCTTAACTAATGTATTGGTAAGCAGTTTTGTGACTCACAATACATTAGGTTTTAAACGAGTCACCATTTTTATAAATATTTTGGGATCTTGTATATTTACAATTAGGTGCATGGATTTAAACATTATAATCGGGAACGGTGTGCACTGTGCGATGTGAAAGGAACTTCATCCCGCGCACGCTCAAGCTGTGAATTTTCCAAGCGATTACAATATGGATTTCTTCAAGAAGGGTATTAGAAGGTTTCAACAGGGTACGCAATACCTACTAGTGTAGCTTAGCGCCCCTGTTGTTGCAAACGTCCATAGGGCACGGTGACCACATTTCATTAGGTGGGCCATGTGTTTGTCTGCCACCTAAGTGGAATAAAAAAACTAAGATCTGTGAACCAATATCAATCAAGTCAATAATCCTTTTTCTTTTCGTTTCGGTGTTGTGAAGTCATCCCATAAAAAAGCAAGCTTTGAATGTTTGGGTAGATACGCGTATTCCACTTTGTAAAACAGCTTTAGATTGATATTAATAGCAAAAGATAATATTGACGAATCTACTTAAAAACTCTTTGAGAATTTATAGTGAATGATTGTAGACATCACCGTAATTATCAACAATAATAAGGCTATTGATGTGAAGATACCATAGCTTTATCTCAAAATGATAATGTATCATCAACTTGAAATAAAACTATTTTAATAGATTGCTAATTATATTATTCATTTTACTCTTCGTTATTATTCATTTATTAGTTGTCTTAAAATGTCAAATACATACTACTTGTATTTTATAACAAAAATTATGGGCAAAAGTGCGCATTACGCTGGCTCTAGGCAGTCTCTGCACTAGGTACGATGCGACGCTTTGGACATCTGACTCCTATGTCAAATAAAATTTCAAAAGTCAAATCAAATTAAATTACGTCCAAGATTATTTGGATGATGATTGACAAACAAACCAGGAAATGAGCTGATCAAACAACTTACAGCAAATTAATGTATCTAGACTTAGTACATGTTTGTAAATAGACAAAAATAAAATAAAATAAAAGCTCGCTGAACTTTTTGCCAGAGTCTAATCAGGCCGGAGCCGCGTTTGGAACCGGGTGGTCCATTTGGTAACTAATAGTGTTCTCCACAATTAATCAATTGATTATTATATTTATTTATTCAGATAATGGCCCATGTTAGTAAACATAGATATTGGAAACTAATGTTAGAAATCACAGTTTTTACAGACTTAAACTAGTAAACCCACTGCACGGCAGGTTTATGTAGCCACAGCCAATGTTTCACCGGCACCGGTCCAAGCAGGGATGTCTTTGGTCTGCCATAGTATTAAGAATGTAGTTAATGCAAAAAAATTAAAAGAATATTAGCGACCGAAACCTAGCCCCTCCCAATCGCGGGTATCTCACGATAACCGTGGGGAAGGCGGTGGAAAACGAAACGAATGGAATGGAATGAACACAAAAAGTAAAAACCAAAAAAGTAAACATAAGGGTAAACAAATAGTGTTCAGGGAACTGCTTACTAATTAATATACTCATACAAATCAGACCTCTGTGGCGTGGCGGTAGTGAACGCGACTGCTACGCAGGAGGCGCGGGTTCGATTCCCGTTCAGTGCAAATATTTGTGTGCATGAATATGAATATTTGCATTGGTCTGGGTGTTTCTATGTATAATATGTATGTATTTAGTAAAAAAAAATATCTAAATATGTTTATCCGCATTCTAGAACCCATAACACAAGCAAGTTAAGTTTACCATGGGTCTAGGTGGCGTTGTGTAGATTGTCCCAAAATTAAAAAAAAAAATTAGTATAAAACAATTGGTGCATAATTGACAAAAAAGTTTTCGGTTATGTAAGACAATATTTAATTTGTCACTTGGCTGTTAAAGTTATTTTATTGGTAAATTTATTGTGTAGTGTGGGTGCGCAAGTAGCTCAATAAAACCTTATGCAGATAACAAACTGTCTGCCTTTTATAGCCGCTTCGTGTTTTATAGTGTCAATTTCCGATCGTTACATTTGATTAAGGAGCCATGGAAATGTAACAAGTTGACAAAAAAAATATTAAAGAATTCCTGAACTATAAAAATTGCAATATTTGTGGTACTATTCGATTTCCGGTTTAACAATACACACTTCTAGACAAGCCGTTTAGAAATAAAAAAAATACTTATACAAAGAAGTCAGAGAGAGAAAAGTCATAATAGGTATATTTATACGTAGGACACCTTAATTTGACTTCACCTCGCCTGATGGTAAGCTGAAGACTTTGCCTTCAGCTCAGGAAAGAGCGTGACCATTACAAACACGAAGTGTCACACCTTGCTAAAGGACCCGGGACTGTAGGAAAAAGGAAACACGTGCGCTGGTAAGGTATTCCATAACTTAATGGTGCTGCAGAGGAAGCACTCACCAAACCGCTTGGTTCTTGATGGAATATTCTATGCGGATGACATCTTAAGCACTGCACGTGTTGTCCTGAGTACCCAATACTGCTTCATACCTTACTTTTTACTGAAAAAAATATGTATTGTAATATAAAATATAAACCAAACTTAACTATGACTTTACACATTATTATTTTTAGATATTATTTTTTGTACCCAAAGTAGATCGAAATATACCTAAACAGTCAAATTGAGTCCAAATATATAATTTTAGATTCCTTATTAAATTTCAAATAACTTTTATTATGAACCATACACGTGTCAATGCAACACAGACGGAGATAAATGCGATATTCTCTTACGCTCCATGCATTTGCACTACGCGCTACAAAAGGATAACGTCACGCTTTTCATATATAGCGTTTTCGTCTCATGACATTGAATTTTCAAAAATAATATTTTACAAAATAATTATTGCAAGATAATTTCGCTTTAGCAGTTATTATATTATTATAAACTGGTCTTCTTGCGAGAGAAATAAAGTAGTCACCATTCTTATTCTTAGTCGTGTAATCAATACCTACGGGGTTTACCACGGTAACCATGCGGTATATAAATATATGTATTTAGACTAGGTTCACTGTTCTAAAAAACTTATACAATATTCAAAACGCATTGGTAAAGTGGTAAAATGCGAGGTAGATATGAATTGCAAAACGGTGAACAGAAGAAATAATGAATAATCGATTAGTTAGCTGTATAATTTGGGTGGAGAATTGAAGATACTGCTTGTCATGTTCTCCTGATAACACATGACATGCGCGTGTCAACATAATTCGATAGAAATTGATGAAAACATCATGACATCGTGACAGTTGGTTTCCTCCTTTTCATGATAGCTTCCGCTACTTATGCATTTATGTATTCCTGGTACATAGATACTCTTTATCGTAAGTGCAACCAGCATTTTTGAACAGGATAAGCAGATAAGCTTTTTCTTTTCATGAACACATCAAATTAACATCACTAAATAAAATCAAAATTAACAAAACCCTTTGCATACTACATTAAGGAAATAAAAGTATGTATAGCTCATAAAGATATGACTAATTATTATTATTATTTACCACCTGTCTTACATAGCTATCTTCGTTAGTTAAGTAAGTAATTTTTTATGGAATTTGTAGGAAACTTCTCTGCTAAGAAGCGAGATGCTCTGCGCTTAGCAGTTAGATATTTAAAAACGGGTAGTATTTAATCTTACAACTGTAAATGCACATTTTTCTATCAAAGTATTCGAAATTGCTAACAAAAATACTGAATTGCACACTAAATTTGCCCATCAAATAAATCAAATATATTATAGTAGTACCACGTTTATAAGTTACACCGATGTACCTGCGCAGAAGTCTCATTTTCGAAACGCGCGAAACAATATTAACCAATCACAACGCTCATCATTGACGCGGGAACGTGGCCCTCTGTAATTGGTTGCCGCCTGCGCGCCAAGTTCGATGCCCGCAGAATCGCGGTACCGCGTCAGTCGCGAATTGTACTGCTAGTGGAATATACGTCTTTTCACCGCAACGTACACTTCGAGACAAAAAACGTGAACATTTTTACATATTATATCTTTACTTAAAAGAGATAGATCTTTAAAAGGCCAGAGTAGGGGAATTGTATATAATGGGCATCAATTAATGCAAAATGAATTAATTAAATCAAAAGACAAAGTATTTACCTACTATGGATCATTTTCAAGCAGTGATGAACCGTACTTACAGCACGCGCTACAGGAGTCTCAAGAAAAACAGTTTCGACAATAATTAACGAAAAATAATCGTTCGCAACGGAGCTATAAACTAGTGCCAGACCGACTTTCAGAATCCCAAACAAAGGAATACCTTGGTGGCGGCTCTAATTCGTGTGAGAATTGGCTTTGACGAAAAAAAATGTTCATCAATGCAAGAAAAAAGTTCGATTCGGTAGATATTAGGTACGTTAAATCAAATGGTAGCGCCATTCATCATAAAAAGCAATTGCTGTCCTATAAACCCTCACAGGATGAATTGGTTCATTAATAGGTTGATCATAATTAACATTTCGTTATTAAACACGGCAATTTTTTCGTTACATTATACGATATTCATTTTATAAACTGATGTTTTATAAGAAATGTTTCATAATATAAAAAATATAAAATAAAATCATTGGTACACTTTATTTGCTAACAAGTGTACACCTACAATGAGCGAGATAGCACTACTCTATGAATTTATTGCATTTTTAATCTTAACGTAATGCAATAAAGTCGGCGTTTCAACAGCGTTAGCAATCGTAACTAATCGGCGTAAGCTTGCTCTCTTCTGCGCAGACGAATTTTACCGATGCGACTTATTAAAGTGGTACACCTGTTTAAAGCTAAACTATTTTACTAGTTTACTATCTGATAACTTATAGTAAATCTAATTATCCATTCAGTACAACGAAACATTTAATCTGTTTTTTTGGAATACGTCACCTATTAAATTTTAAAGAACATGAGTTATTCTAAATAAAACACCAGTTAATCAGTCATGTTTATTAAATTATAGTTCTCAAAAAAATTTTTACTGTAAGATTAGGGCAGGTCTTGCTTTAAGACCACTACTTTTCGGTCTGACTTTGCTTATTGGTAACCTGCGGTCCAATCTTATCCAAGCTCGACGGAGCCCGCTTTGCGGGCTCCTACTTCTGGGTGGTTTAAAAAAAAACTTTACTTAGTCCCTTCTTACCATTAGGCAACTCAAATAATACACAAATTCTCAACCGGAGTTGCCACGTATTAACAATCAATCAACCACTCTCAAAAGTATCGGCAAAACAGCGGGTTGCCGCAGGATTAGTAGAACTGCAGTTGCAGCTGCAGAGCAGTTCAATAGATCGATACTGTTTTTAGGATTCGTTTGAGACAGACCGAACAAAAAGTATATTTTTGGAAGAAAATATATTGAGAGAGGACGGGAAATCCACCCCTCATTCACGGTTTAATAACCCCAACAATATAAATAGCAAAATATTACTAATTGTCATAGAAAAGGCATGCATCCCTTGCAACAAAAGGACTTCTTACCAACCGAAGAGATATGATTTCGTATGTGCAATATTCTGCAAGTGCGAAGAACAAACCTCGTTACGTGTTTCGCCTCTAGGCTAATCCTACCTATCTTTGTTATTCAGGTATCGCAGTAGCATCTTGGACGGAATCATCCCTTGTGAACCCAGAAGAGATGGGTCTTTACGCCGAGGGTGATATCCTGATGCCTCCGCTCAGAGGCAGGAATGGTGTCAGGGAGGAGACATTGCGCTGGCCAAGAGGACATATCCCCTACGTTATTGAAGGCCCATTTAGTAAGTAAAGAATCTTACCCTAATCAAATTATAGGCCAACCGAATAACATTCTATAAAAAATCTGAAGAATTAGACATCCAGGATGACTCTGAGACATATGTATCCGTAGAAGAAAATTGAGACGAAAATTAACCCGGAGAAAAAAGGGATTCGAGTTATAAGCCTTTTTTTCGTGCCTACAGCGAAGGGAATAGGGTTACTCATCCTTTAACAATATATAAGGGATACTTTTGATCACGAAAGAATTTATAAGTAGCGGTAACCGCTTTGCACCCTTAGAGACGTATATTAATTTATTGTATGTATAAAAGACATCGCCTACTACTAAGATATCATAAACCAGTAAGAGGTATTTACTTCCAGATTATCAAGAGAGGGAGACGATTATGAAGGCCATCGCCGATTACCATAGGCTGACGTGTTTGCGGTTTATTCCCTACAACGGGCAGACAGACTATATCGTCATTCAGAGCAAAAATACTGGTTGTTGGTCAAGTGTTGGAAAATTGGGTGAGTCTTTTACTTCAACTTGGTACTAATATTTGGAATGTTCCCTAGTGTCGACCCAAATCTGGCCCCGAAGTTTGAGGAGGGATAACCTTCTCTATGAAGGTGGCTATTCCTCTTACTTGTGTAGTGTAAGGTAGCCCAAGAAGATTCATTATAAATGTATGTTTTTCATCGTTTTATTGTCCTCCTTGCACTGTCTGAATTTTGCCTGGTTCATTATACCAATCTTGCTCAAAGTATATTTTGTGCAGTAGTAGCTAGTAAACGCTCCGATCAATGTTCAGATTTTGTCCCTACTGAGAATAATTTTATTTTAATTACTTTGAATCCCTTGTCTATTACAGGCGGTCGTCAAGAAGTCAATGTTCAAGCTCCAGGTTGTGTGTCGAAGAAGGGTACAGTGATCCACGAGCTGCTGCATGCCGTCGGCTTCATGCATGAACAGAGCCGACCAGAGAGAGATGATTTTGTAACTGTTCGGTATAACAACATCAAACCAGGTACAACATACACAATGATATCCATGTCAAAAGTTTTTGACAATAACACAACTTTGAGACACAGGCAAAACATGCTGACAATATCACTGCTGGATAAGGAAATCTCGCAATAAAACCCTGTGCCAACCCATCGGGTCAGCTTGGAAATAGTAGGTCAAAGTCGCCCAATATTGGAAGAGTTTTATGTCCAGCAGTGGACTGCGATAGGCTAATTGATTTATTGAGTATTGAGTAAAAGATTTAGAGAACAGTTATAAGATTGCGTACTGGAGGCGTAGGTAGATAAAAATATAAATAGTCTAAAAAATAACTAAAAACTGGTAACGTTCTGTATTAAGTTAGAGAGAAATAGTTCTGGAACCTTATTCTATTAATTGTTAACTATTGGCAAACCACTGAGATTATAAAAACTGCAATTGTGGTGCAAACGTCCACAGGCCGCGGTAACCAATTTCCATTAGGTGGGCCGTGGGCCGTGGGTTTGCCTGCCACCTAGGTAGTACATACATGATTCAAAACCTTTGTCCTAATGTTTCAGGTACCGAGACCAATTTCAGGAAGGCGGACGTAAGACACACAAACGACTTCGGTATACCGTACGACTACAACAGCGTCATGCACTACTCCGAGTATGCCTTCTCTAAGAATCAGCAGAAGACCATCGACCCTAAGGTGATAATTTAGATAGTAGCTTAGCAGTAAAGTGGGTAAAATCTGGCTGCCTGAACGCCTGGTGGAGCTGTAGGGCGTTTTAACGAATAAGAAACCAACCTTTTGTCGTGTCCGCTATATCCCAATATCTACACAATTGAAGAACCTGTATGGAGGAAAATCGGGCTACCTGAAGTGGGTGAAGTGGGGGCTGTAGGGAGTCTCTGCAAACAGTAAACCTATTGTCGTGCCCGCTGTGCCTCAATACCTGCACAGTTGAAGCTACTGACTGGAGGAAATGAGGTATAATTAACTGATACCATCGAGCAGGTTTTAAAACTATTGTCATTAGAAAGATAATTGGCCAAAAACAGAACTCGTCGTCCATGAACTTCTAAGATATTCATTGTTATGAAGTTTTGGGAGAGTGAACATGTATTCATTCAGATTTTGACCTATCATTTACATAATTCACTGTTAAATATATCGGGATATTTACCATGTTTGTTGATTTCATTGCTAGCTCGGCGGTCGTCGGTACACCGTGATCACGTTTGCAACAGCGTCGAAATATCGGTTGCTCAATGAAATCAACAAACAGTTAATATCCGGTTATATTTAGCAGTGAATATAAAACAATTATATTGATATTTGCAGGTGGGAGGTGTAAAATTGGGCCAAAGGGAAGGACTAAGCCGAAGTGATGTCAAGAAAATCAACAACATGTACAACTGCAGGAAAGAGTAAGTTATTTAGTCATAATTTTTTTCTCATGCACGACATCCCCACAGATACCAATCCCACTGGAGCCGGTAGCAGATGTTGTGTCGGCGTTGAACCGACTAAAACGCATACCGTCTTTGGGTCTATAGTTGCCGGAGGTGAGATAGTTGCCCTCGTACCTCGCACCCCGGCAGATTCGGGGAAGTTATTTAGTCCTTGGATCCATGTTTTATATTTAAGGGGTCTTAGAGGAACGCTCCTGAAAACAGAGAATACCTATTACTAACCAGTGTAACGAAATTAGACTACTTTTTTAGCATATTACGTGAATTATGCTAATCATTGAATAGCCAAAAAACGTAGCCCAATTTTGTATAAATGGTTAGTAGTACCCTATATAAGTATATATTTTCCTTAACTATTAAGTGACGGTAGTTTAACAGTTCAGGAGTCAGTCTTACGATCCAGCAGTTCCGGGTTCGAATCCTGATTGCACTACTGCCTTGAACTCATTTCTATAGGCCGTGCACTACGCATGTGAGGACGGGAACGAGGATCACATGAGGTACAAGCGGTGAAAGTTTGCAGAAATACCAACTATACAGGGATTTCGATTACTAATATTTTGAAAAAAAAAAAGAACAATATACGTCTTTCGTTCCGATACGAAGTATTCCGGGTCCGAAGTTTCGGATATACTTACATTACCTGATATTTTTGTATCAATTTTAAGGAACTACCCATTTTCGGGGAATGTTGGAAGCAATCAACAACCACAATTCTCGGTTCCTAATTTTGTGAACCAGTTCTTTCCACGCCCCAACAGGTTTCCACACGCGTACCCGTAAGTAATTTGCTGAAGCTGGGTAATGGTCGCCTGCCACTCTACTATAACCAAACTAAAACTAATTCTCTCAAAACTATTCTTTCAAATGCTAACACATCTAAATTAAATTTGTTAAAACAATACAAAAATGGAAATCGAGTTTTGAACTCGAAATTAAATCCTGTACTTACTCGTCTGGCCGTAAAGATAGTAGGCGAAAGTCTCCTAACACGGGAGAGGCCTATGTCCAGCAGTGGATTGCGATAGGCTAATTGATTTATCATTTGTAAATAAAATACAATTTCACTAAAATTATACTTTCTAAACAATATTTCAAGAGTTCCGTTAACTCACCATTAATTTTGTAAGCAGAACTAGATTTTGATAAAATAGAACCAATCTGTAATATTTCACACAAAACAGATACTTACCCGAAATTGGCACAAATGACATATTATATAATTTAAAAAAATAAAAATTCAAATTAAGAATATTATTTTAGTTTTTAAAAACAAAGAAGAGGAAACAGCCTATTGTTATAAAAAAGTTAATTTCTGATTTTTTATTCAACTTCGATAACATTATGTACCTACTTCGAATAAAGTTAATCCTTAACAATTATTAATATTATCAACTAATTCAACAGCTTCAATATTATTATACAACTACTAACTAGTAAGACTAAAGTATGTAAGAATTAAAATATTTTTAAAAATATCTAATTTTCTCTCAAGTTAATACCTTGTTCAATATTCAGGACATTCTCTATTTTTGTTAGTGATGTATTAGGTTATCCACAGTTGATAACATTCGCTAAAGTGCAAACTGTATCAAAATGTTGTATATAAATGTATCAAAATGTTGACTTGATATTGCTCTATGTGAATTTTAAGGGGCTATCCATATTACGGAAACGTTGGCAGCTATAGCACAGTACCTTTCGTAGACCGGTACCGTCCACGTCAACCTCGTATAAGATTCGCTCCCAGGTATCCGTAAGTAAACGAATCATTTTGATGGGATTTGGGTCAGACACGGTTGCTTGGAAACGGAACTGCTGTTAATATTCTCATAAAACTAATTCAAATTCAAATTTAAACATTATAAATTATCAAATACGCATTATAATATATCATAATCTTAACCTGCCTATATTTTAATCGCTAAAAATTAAAAAGTAATAATAAAATCAACATGTAATAATAAACTAGACTGCCTGTATATACCAAAGAAATATGGAAAGATATCGGATACAAGTGTATGCCATGTGATATGGCACATACTAACATAACTTGCTAAAAGTAACATTATTTCAATCTTACTCCATTTTCATGGTGGAATTCGAACTCGGATCATTGACACCCATCCATATTGTGTGCTGTTTCTGTGAGAGAAGTGTTAAGATAAAAAAAAATATATCCTCTACAGTAAGAGATACTGTTTTACCCATTTTAACCATATACGCTAGTATTCTTTGTATTCTAACGGACGCTGACAGTCCGAATCTCTCATTATATAAGTAAATAGTAAAGAATAAACTTTAAAGAGATGGTGGTAAGGGACATTGACCAATAATTTTTGAAGTTGGCCATACAAAGCGCTATGTCTATACATAGAGAGCAGGCAGGGCGTTCTGCTTACAACCAGAATACTTCACTATAGTGGTCCCAGGTTATAATATGTTGCCAGATGAATAATTAGATAAGTCTCTCGACCTCTTTATTTGATTTCTCTAAATTCGATAATCAAAATTCACCTTCTCATTCAGGAATCATCACAACATTTCTATCTATTCTAGACAGCTGGTCGGCAATTATTCGTAGAAGTCAATGTGAAATAAATATTTACATAAGGCCTAATATAATTTGTATTTGCATCTAATTAGAATCCACGTCGAATATTGAACTTACGGAGGCGTGAGATTTGGGTGGCTAAAGTTCACTAATATGGAGAAAAGTGTAGAAAATTTAAATTATACTTTGTAAAATGTAGCTTGGGTCGTATGACAGCTGTCAGTGAAATCCCGCACATGAAGTCTTGAATTTTCCATTATTGAATGTAGTAGCTGTCAATGTAATACTTTATGGGCATACAGAGCTAATTAGTGATGGGCGATGAATCATCGTGACCACATACTATGAACTATCCATATTTTGAATAAAGCTTAATTTAAAATTTGAAATTAATATAAGAAAAAAATAATTAGAATTTAATCTTATTGCTTAGGTATTTTAATATCATAATAATGTTTATATTTCAATATACTTGATCCTAAATAATATTGAGAAAATAAAATCCTACATTCAATTCATCAACGCCCTGAACCTGTTTTTGGATTTTGTAAGAAGACACGCCGCGTTTGGCTCTTGGGCCATGATATAGGCATAAGATACACGCGCCAACATCTTGTTTGATATGAACTTCCACTGATCCACTCCACTCATTCTCATCAGTACGAGTGCCAACGCATTGTATGCTACGTATATTCCGTTCTCATTACAATTAAATACACACATACAATTAAATTAAACCTAATTATATGTAACATGCATCAATAATAGCTGGTAGTATCGATATTTTCATCGAATTTCGGACATCCCTATGAACCAAATTTTGACATCTGTCATAGGACCCATGCTATATTTTACAAAGTATAGTTTAATGGTAAGTGATATCGACCGTGAACTTCTATTATCTCCTAACCAGCCTTTTTGAGGAAAATTTTATCTTAATGTTATATTTTAGCAAAGGTCAAAATTAATTGTATACTTAACTTCGGTGAATCTAAACATTCAAATCGGTTCAAGATCGCTCAATGGCATACCAAATCAGGTTATAGAATAGTATTTTATGATTTCTTTTATGCGACATTTGTTTTAAATAGAAAAATAAAAAAACATGTATAGAACACATACACATACACACTGGATTAACCATAAACATACACATAATACCTGACAAAAACAAAAAAAATATCAATTAGAGAAATAGATGAAAAAAAAGGAAAATATCTATAGATATCTAAGGCACTTAGTAGATATCTGTGTAAATCGCGGGTGCAGACCACGCACTTGTGTTCACATACAGCCCGCGTCTCGCTTTTTCATGTGGAAATCCTCGCCAATACCAGCTCTATGAGCCACCGGGGGTAATTAAGTCGGATTTAAACCAACTAAAAGCGCAAGCCATATCGGGTCTCAAATATCGAGGTGTAAGGTTGCTCAACAAAGTATTTCTCTCGCACAAAAATAATTGTATATGGTTATTAGTTTTTTCGTAGAAGTTATAGATTAGCATTCATTTTAAAGCAGACTACCTATTTAAATAATACCTACAAATTCGTGTGGTGATGGATAAAGAATATCACTACCTCATACGCACAAGATATCTGCGAGAATAGGAAAACTCGAAATAAAACCCTGTTAGGTCAGCGTGGAAACATTCAGCCTAATTCTTTTAAATTTGGAAGAGTTTAAGTTTGGAAGAGAGCAGTGGACAGTGATGGGCTGATTGACTCAATAATCAAATTTATAGAAGCTCGTATAAGTACTAGTAAATTTATCTCAGAGAGAAAGTTCGAGCAACATATTAAAATTTCCTTCGCTTAGTATTCATTTATTGCTACGAAATTCTTCAAAACAGTTGGTCATCTTAGCATATCCATGGAGATCACTGGCCCTCGAAATTTGATTATTTATCTGTTTTCACCCAAATGTTCTATGCATATTAAACTTCTTCAAGACCTCAATGCCCTGCTAGGCAAATGGCAGTTCGTTTATAATGTTTACTAGAACAGAATATTCCAAGTACGGGAATGACACGTATTTAGATGTTTATGAGATGTAAAAGTATGTCAATCCCATACATTTATCATTCTACAGCAGTTAACAATCATTTAATAAATTACCAATCTTTTGACATACCTAAATATATATATCCACGCCTGTAAATGCATGAAGGGGTACTTACGGGTTTATTAACACCCATATTTCGCCAACTATAAATTTCAACCCCGTGTATGAAGGAACTAAAAATCTTCGAATGCCTCAATCTAACCAACACATTATCGTCTTAAATTATAAACGTAACACCTAGTGGCACGCCTTTTATTCGTGTGCGGGAATCCCTACAGATATCCTCCTTGCTGCGGCTAGTGAGGGCGGGTATATCAAACTTGGACCATCCAAAGCAGTTACCGAGGCTGAGTTAGCTTCTGGCATATCCCTCACGCCCCGGCTGACCAAAGGGATACATGCTCTGGCAACGGAACAGCCTCGTATGCTATGACGGCAAGCGGCTTGATAATATTATAATCTAACCACCATGTACCCATACTTGATGTTAATTCCAACAACACTAGGTGTACAGCGAGTCTTACCAATACCCAAAAGAGCTTTGGAGAGAGAGTCAAACGCACCTACTAAATGACGTACGGATGTTTTTGCCTAAGAGTTCAAATTACGCAGCCGTCACTTCACAACCAGATCTTTCATTAAATTTTGTCTTTATTTTCAGGGAACCACAGTCAGGCTGGTTCGGCAATGTCTTCCAAAACTGGTTCGCGGCAAACAAATAAAATAAGGGCTTTGTAACCAAATATCTATTTATCACAATACAAAGATCTGATAGATGTAAGTTTCAATACTAGTCTTTAAGTCGATACCAAATAAACTATTGAGTTATGTAAACTTTGTTTCTTTTCCCATTTTTGTGAGGTAGGTGTCCCTCAGGGTAGCGAGTTGGACCCCGTCTTATGTCATTTACACCTTCAATTCACTAATTATAAAGGTTATGTTCTAATAATATGATTTGTTACATTAAAGAGGTCTGCTTGTTCCACTAAGACCTTTGGTCTAAGGCCTTAAGTTTGGGGTATAAGTACGAGTAGTGTATAACCATTAATTGTGTATTAAATGGGGTTAAGTTAATATAATTTGTTTATTACATTGCATTGTGTATATCCTGTATTGATGATTGCAAGTAATAAATAAAGAATATCCATGGTAGGTGAGGGAACAAAAAATAAATAAAATTCATCAATAAGGCTAACTCTCATGTAATTAGGAGTCTGTATAATTGTCAAACATTATAATACTAGTACTATGCAACTACTAGTAGTAAATATAGAATGTATATCATTGTTTTGTTTAGAAGCGTAGGTTCGAGAGGGTCACTGGTTTGATTCATATCTCTCAATCTCCATGGACATCAAACATCTCATGAACTGGTAAGCCTTCTCGCATTTGCACGTTTCTTCTAAAAATTGTAATTGCACTTATTAGAACTATGAAAGAAAGAAAGAAAGAAAATATATTTGTTCTAGCTAGACCCTTAAGATACACAGTACAGAGACAAAGGCGTTAAAAAAATCGGTGATGCAATTTCGTTTTTTGTGTTCCGCACGCGCCCACCGAAAATTTTCTGGCGCAGCATATAGTTTGACAGTTATCCAGACAGCTGTCAGGCGCGAGTTTTCAGCAAGACCTACGTAGGTCACCACGTGGTGAAGGTGATGAATGAATGAAAATAAGTCGCACTGAAGACCCCAACCAATATTGTGTACCAGGGTTTTCCTCGAAAACTTTCCTCGATTGCCATAATTATCATAAGAAAATCTATGGCAATCTCTATCCAGTTGTCGATTTTTTTACGGCTCCAACTACTCATCAATACCGCTAATGGCTTGCGTAGGTCAGATGGCAGTTCAAAAGAAATTTCAAAATTTAGTCACATCGACAGTTTTTTGAATTTTTCATTCACTGATACAGTTTTCAAACCTATTTCCTTATTCTGCTAAATCTTGTCACATCACACATTCATCTTAATATTCACTTCTCTGCTACATGCAGTTTTCTTTCATTCCCACCTTTTGACGACACTATCTGATCATGGATATATAAATTTTTCCTTGTGCTTGCGTAAACCTTACTAGTCAAAATTTAGCTCTTACTTCGGTCAGCGCAAATTGCAGTCATATCTCCGATATCCTCCATAGGCTTTCCGTTACGTTCCCCTGCAAACACGACTGCAGCTCTGGCTGGATTGAACATGCCATCATCTTCCGACATTATTTCCATGTTTTCCAACAAGCAGCGCATGTAACACTGATAGGAAATTTATTAAAAGGTTTTAAGAATTAAATTTATTAAAATAAACTATATCCTCTATTCGCCATTGAGTATTTAGTGGACAATTGTATATTTTCTGTGGTGTAATGAATCTGTCGAGTCTAAGAATCTGCCCAATCTAATCCAAGAACCTGTGGAATCTATAAATCTGTTGTACACCGCGCAAGCGAAACACTACACTCTCATCGACGTAAAGGTGTGAAGCGGGCCTTGCTTCTGCTTGTAGGAGGTTCAGTATCACCAGGCGGCTTTCCTACGAGTGGTTGACTAACCCTGATACATTCAAAGTCCTAGAAGTCTATATCAACCTCACCTGTAAGTCAGCGCATCGCTAAATGACATATTCCGACATGATTCCGGTACATAATTTCTTCTCCTGATTAAAAGTAGTTAGGCGCAAGTCAAATAGAAATGCCAAAATATTATTATTAATCAAAATCAATATACTAAGAACAATGTAACAAAAACAATATTTTTTTTTTTATACTACGCAGGTGGCAGACAAGCACACGGCCCACCTGTTGGAAAGCGGCCACCGTGGCCTGTGAACGTATGCAACACTAAGGGTGTCACACACGCGCTGCCCACCCTAAGAGGAAAGGGGGAGAGCTGGGAAGGAAGGAAGGAAGGCAATATAATATTAACCAAAAATAAAGTACTACGCTTAGACGCAACCAGGAAATCGTTATGAGTGGGATCTATCTAATGCTACATTACAAGATGCTCGCACATACCTTTGGGGTCTTATCACTCTCATCAGTAAAACTGCCGCTCTCATTTAGCGATTCTAGGTATGCTGAAATGGTAGATAATGTTTTTATTAATGTACACGAGCTTTTATTTTTTTATATCACACATATGGGTATTTTAGTGAGCAATGGGTTTTGCTCCACTCTACCCCTGAGGGGAACCATGGAGCATATCAATTTTACCCGTTCTACCACCGGTGGCATAAACCAGGGGTACAGCGGAGCAAAACCCTGAGCAATAATGTTTAAAAAAATGTTTGTTTTTCTTTCTTTCATGTGGTAATCTTATTGGGCTTTACGTCATTGAAGTTGATGATTTGGAGATGTCGGCACGTTTTGGCACATTTACTTCTGTTGCGGGGGTACACCCTAGATCATAATATCTCTGGAACTCTGATCAAGTTTGGCCACCAAGGTTAATGACATAGACGTATTATTGAGGATTCCTCTATCCCTATAGAATGGTGATCAAAGAAAATTCATCAAACTGTATTTTTTGAAACCCATTTTGTTCTTACCCATTTCGATCCGAAAAGTTTCATTGCATTCGTTCATAATGCGTTCCATAATATCTACTTCCACATTCTCATTACTTCTGCTATCCTGGTACTTCGCCGTCGTAACCGGAGTCGACGTAGACCTATAGTCCTTAACCGCTGTGTCCCTACTTTGCGGATTAGCCGACATTGTCAATGTAAATACAACTGTACATAATATACCGATAAATATGTTTTTCATTTTGAATACGATCGTAAGCTGAAAACTGTTATGTGACATTAGGACGGAGCTCTGCGATTTATGTATAAATCAGATGCAGTCGTGGTCAGAGGTTGCCAACTGATTTTGTTTCATAGTTTGGAGATTTGTTATAATTCTATACACTGGTGACGGAGAGAGAATAATCACCACTCCAAACTTATCCGAAGTAAGACGGAAGTATCAAGAACGGATCGTTGCAAAAGAAGGAAAATTTAAAATAAAACCCTGTACCAACCCATTTGGCCAGGCTACGATCTTCCATCAATCTCTTCTAAGCTCTATCTACAAGTATCTATCTATGTCGGGGCGCGTGGTGTTTTTTTTCTGGTGACAGAATTATCAATTTGAGTATCAATATTTAATGATATAGTAAAAGGTTTGCTGTAAAAAACATAGTTTCCTGAAGAAATATACAATAAACAGAATATTTTCGATAGAAAAAATACCCGAATAAAAATTATTCCTCATCTTTCCACGCTTTAAATACAGCATACATTCATAGGTTAGCGACGAGAATTCTAAATATTGGTATTAAAAAAACCTAACATATATTAATTTGTTTTCTTTTCATATTTTCAATCTTCTAAATAATGTAGTACCTATCCACAAGTCATTGACATATTATGGTTGCCTCTTAATGCATATCTAATTAGGTATCTACAAAATAAGATGAAATAATACAAACATGTTTACCTATTGTTTGGGATATATATTGATTATACATTCTTTAATTTAATCATCATCATCATTATATTCATGTCACAAAACTTTGCCTCTAACTGTACTGCAATTTTTCTGTGCCCTCCCGTTTGGAAGGTTAATCGGTAACACCTTCCCTAGTGGCTAAAAAAGGTCACAAAAAAGGACTTCGGGTCATAGGCTCCTAGTGTAGAATTTGGGTGCAACCATCATTGGCGGTCAGTTGAAGAAGATTATTTGGCACTGTCCATACAAAAACATGCACACATTCTCAACAAAAGTATACTACGTACTATTCGGTTCTCTTTGGTTATAGGAATCATAAAGAAAAAAATATTTTTTTAATATGCCATGTAGTGGCTTGCATACGAAAAATCAGGGGGATTATTTTCCACACTTTTAAGTTTAATTTAAAATTCAGTCATAAATAACGTTGCTATATAATTAATCAGTGATACAAACGTAATCGCTGATATTTTTGTGTTTCATTGGATGTTCTGTAACGGACCTTTTTCCATGACCGAAAATGAAATATTCTCGATTTTCTAAATTAGATTCAAATGCTTTCTAATGTCTCCACAATAGTAGTTGTACATGCGATAACAACGTGATTTCTGAATGATGATATTGTACAAATTGTATATTAATTTGTTTTCTTTTCGTCTTGTTATTCTATATTATACAAATGACGGACTAATGTCACCTTTCTGTTGTTTAACAAAGTAGGTGTCTACAAAATCAAAAGGTACAAACAATCACAGAACAGAACAATCTGGAACCATATTCTACTGCTATATATTTATAAATACGGACATCTTGTAATATTGTCTTTGAAAAAAATTTTAATACTTAGGTTCCTCCAGACTAGCAGGGCTGCTTTGTTTTTTTATATATTTATTTACCATATTTTTACCTAACTATTGGCAGGTCCGCCGGCGCGGCGGGGTTTTTTGATGCCAACCCCACAACTAATGGAACCTTGTTCTCATGATAATAAGTGTGTATGGGTGCCCAATATCTGCAGAGACCCTGAGTATGATATATGTGTAGAAGCTGCATGCTCCGCAGCGCACGATGGCCATCAGAAGCGTTAGGGGGCTCTTCACGATATCGTTTGACACGACGAGTCCACGAGTAAGTAATGCTCGAGAAGGAGACGGAAGACTAGAACCAAAGGAGAAGAGAAGATACTCCTGGCTCACACTGCCCGCGATGAGTGGAGGCGACTAGGGCGTCGGAGGTCGCAGAATGACCTTCGTCTTGCCGCCTGTCAGTCTAGCAAAACAGGCCGTGGTGGTGGCGTGGTGCGCGCCTCCTCATATCCGGGGGCTAGTGCTAGATGGGGGCCATCTCGTAGTGGCCCTGGGTCGGCTGGGGTGCGAGGGCTATGTTACCTACTATCTAGTCGCCGGCAACCGAGCAAAGACAGCGTGTGTTTTAGTCGGTTCAAGGCCAACATAACCCCTCTCACCGGCTCCGGTGGAAGTGATTTCGTGCACGAAATATAAAGATAACAAGTGTATGTTTTGCCAGATTATAATTTGTTCCTGTACCAAATTTTAACCTGCCCCTTTTAGCCTGGAGCGTAATTGAATAGCAAGCATTCAAACATCATCATAAACTTTCACATTTATGAAACTAAGTCCAAATAGTACGATAGAATACGAAAATGGAAACCATGAAATGAGTTTTATAATTAGAACTGTGATTTTTACTTAAATAATTCACTTCAGTAGATAAAATTAGTACGGATCTATGCAATTACGTAGACTGTAGGTATTAGCGTCCATTTTTGTTCCAAAAAGTTTAACTGTCAAAATATAGGTACTTGCTAAGTATCGACACAAGCATAACCAGAGATTTATAATATTACATTATTCCATCAAATTAAACTTTGAAAATAAAAACATGTACCTATTGTTATTCAGCTACTCACTTTGTATTGAAATATACAATTTCTTTTCAAATCACTCATGTTTTATTAGTATTAAGTAGTTTGATACTGATTTGAACCCAATGTTCACGACCTCTGTGTCCGATTATGCTACACATTAGTTGACGATTTGTGCTCTACTAGTGCTTAGAGCACGTGTTTATGGAACTACACATTTCCATATTTAATCAATCATCATCTTCATAGCGCAGTCCTGGTTGCAATGCAATAATAACACACAAATAATAATACTTAACAATTACATAAAAATCTGTTATTTTAACATTAAAAACATACTATTAAATGTTATTTATTTTTGTATATCAACTGCGGTGAGTCCTATTTCTGAATGATACTCGTGTTAAAAGCTAGGTCATTCGGGCTGTTACGTGCAATTTCCATTTCTATTGAAAATGCAAATGATATAATCAACAACTGGAATACTCAATAGTAAAAATGGAATGACACTTGCAATATACGTGTTACAATCAAGGTACATATTTGGTCAAAAATCACTTCGAACTAACAAATTTTCCGTGAAGCGACTGTCATCTGACCGACAGAAACAATTGACGATATACAAGTTCTGTACTTAGATTTGTTGCACATTTTAGGGCTCCAATTAGTCATAAATATTGTCATAGAAGTTCGTATTGCCACTGGGTTCTCTCTGAGACACGAATGGACCAATACCTACCTACTAATTGATCTAATCATTATTTTAAAATAAAAGTAGGTTCTCGACAGGTTGTAACGATGGGCGATCGGCATTATTGAGAGTCCTGAAGTAACAAATAACCTCGAACCTTTGCAGATGCGTAGAGATGTTGCGTCCCCGGCAGTATTTTACCGTCTCTATCATATGGTGAATTCTCCAATTAATCCCGCCCTCTCCTTTCCTACACAGGACAACACCTGCAGGGCTTAGATGTCACATGCATAGCAACCAAGCGGTTCGGTAAGTCTTTACTCTGCCGCACCATTAAGTCTTGAATTTCCTTACCAGCGCACGTGTTTCCTTCTTCCTACAGTTCCTGGTCATAGATTACCTTCCGTGTCCTTTAAGCGGGGCATGAAAAAGCACGGGGCAGTCAAGCTGAGCGCCACTATTGTAGCACTGTACGTGTTTGTGATGGTGACCCTCTTTCATGAGACTTTGCCTTCAGCCTAACATTAGGCGAGGTGAAGTCAATTTGACGTGCCATATGAAAAAAGTAAAGTAATTCTTGTAATATGATAATTTAGCAATAAAATCGTGAAGATCATCTGTTATTCAGAAACTTCTGAGGGTGACTGTATTCGTATTGCGGTTGTTGCATTTTGTTTCTTCGCATTTATAATATAATCTATACTAACTGTTGCCCGCGGCTCCGCCCGCGTGGACTTCAGATCCCGTTCCCGCTGCTCCATGAGCATTTAGGGGTATGAAAAATAGATGTTGGCCGATTCTCAGACCTACTCAATATGCTCACAAAATCTCATGAGAATCGGTCAAGCCGTTTCGGAGGAGTATGGCAAGGAAAACTGTGATACGAGAATTTTATATATTAGAAGATATATAAAAATGAAACCCGTTTTCCGTTGTTGTAGTTTTCTAATACTCTGTACAAGGTTCTTATGGAAAAAAATATATAATTTAATTAATAAATTAATATACAAAATAAAGAAGTGCATCAAAGCTACGCTAAGGCGGTACGAAGTTCTCCGGGTCAGCTAGTATTTACATAAAAATTATAATATTTTAGAAAATATTTTAATAGTTATAGAAATTAGTATGATCCGTATACCATTATTATCTCAATGACGAGGGACAAATTGACTATTGTTATAGAGAGCCTTCAATGAAATAGGTGCAATTTACATAGCAATTGTTAGGAAATTGATGATTACTGACACGCATTTCCTGCATTTTATTACTGAATTTTCGTACTTATTATTAGGTTAATTAGCATCCTTGAAAATCCGATAATCTAACCAAGTTAGACCAGACTTAGTCAAGTAAAGTTGACAGGTAAATCTAAATCAATAATCACAGAATAACGCAGCAACCACTATTAGAAGCCTACTGCTAATTCCTAAAATACTGAGATTACAAAAACTGCTATTGAATTTTTGACTTTATCAACGTAGACTATAGTTCAAAATTGAACGAAAAAGAATTAATTACATCATTTTATTTTCTCTACACGGTGCCATTTCATGTTAGACTTAACGGTAGAGCATTAACGTCTAAAATTTAATGATGCTTTATGTATTCTCGCTGGTTTAGTTGAAAATTAGTAGAATCGTGACCTAGAGCTAAAGCTTCCATCAGGCACACAACTTGCCAATGATGAGATCAACTGATTAAGCTTTTATCTTTAGCATAATAATCGATTAAAACCAATATTAAGAGGGACTCGTTATTAGAAAACCGTATTCAAAGGGTAAAAACGGAAATATTTAAATACAATGAAAGAACCCTACGTGCGCGCGTCCGGCTCACACTTATCCGATTTTTTGAAGTATGGTAATATAAACTCTAAAGGTTGGGGTATATGGAGCACAGCTGTCATCTTTTTGCCGTGGCACCTGCATATTAGTTTGACTCGATACAAAGATGGGCGCTGAGGATCGTCGACAATCCCATACTTACAGGTGGTGTAACCTCTCAGTTTCATGAAGGACTCGCTGTGTGTGTTTCATCAGCACCCTTACAGTTCATCTGAACAGAAACCATAACGACACGGCCCACTAATATACGGTACAAATCATTGTACTGTATATTAGTACTCCATTCTACCACCGCTCGCCAAATGCTGGAAATTTATTCTCACACACCGCACTGTGCGGTATGAAAGACACTTCAGCCCACACACATGCGCGGGGACACCGTGGTCCCTACACCCGACGGGGGTCATCTTGAAAGAGACGGCCCCGGGTCTGCCGGGGTGCGAGGGATATGTTGACTACTATCTCACCTCCGGCAACTAAAGACCCAAAGATGGCGTGCGTTTTGGTCGGTTCGAGTCCGACATAACCTCTTCAACCGTCCTCGGCGGAGAAGTGGGTATCCGTGGGGATATTTCGCAGGAAAAAAAAAGCCCACACACACGCAGGCTGTGGACTAGTACAATATGAAATTCTTCAAGAAGTACATTACAAGGTACAGTAGAACTCAAAAGTGCAGTAGCAATCCTACGCAACTATAGCGTCAACATTCTAACGCTACTTGTGACCTTTTTCTTTTAAGACAAGCCAGCGTCGCCTCGTATTGCATAGTAACATTACACACACATATAAGCGCGCCGGCCGCACGCTAAACCATTTTGAGCCTTGATGTGCTAATGCACTTATGAGCTCTGACTGTACCTTCAGCTTGGCACCGCAAGTGCAAGCCCCTGGTCGACACAAGTGGAGTCGTGTGCAATACGTCTCTAGGTCATTGTAAACCCGTTTCATGGGCCGCCAGTTTTACGGCCTTCAAATTCTTCCGCCGGTGAAGATAGGGCCATGTTCATTATCTTTGAAAAAGGCTGTTATGAATACTAACCATTATATTATCTTATCTTTTCCATGTAGTGTTTGATGTTAACTGCAGCAGTAACAACCTGGTTATTCAGAACGCGATATCTAAAAGAAAACTGTGAAATAGCTTACGCAACTTGGGGTACTGCCAAACAAAAAATTATTTGATCTATTTCGAAGAAAAAAATATGTGGAGAGGTGACTTCGTGATTGTTTTGGCATTGATTGGTTTATACTTGTTCTGTGAAAATGTAACAAGTGAAGGTAAGCTTAAAGTTAATTAGTTTAATTAGTGGTAGGCGGTAGTAAACGCGACTGTTAAGCAGTAGGCGTACGTTCGATTCCCGCTCAGTGCAAATATTTGTGTGCATGAATATGAATATTTGTATTGGTTTGGATTTTTCTATGTTCAATATGTATGTATTTATTAAAATATGTATTGCAGTGGATTGTTAAAAAGATATTCCCACTAGAATTTTTTGTACTATCATTTTCAAGTACTTTTACATTAGTAGTACCAGATGCAATTACTATTATTCTCTCTAACCTCTTTTACTAACCTAAAAAGATTATTTGAGGAGTGCTTCGAACCCGAAACCTCTTCATAGATGCTTCGCTATGCTACCGACAATGTCTATTGAAGTGAATAATATACATACATAAGTATATCCTCTTACACCCTCCCCTCTACATAGTCAGCTGCACCTGGCATAAGGACGTGTGCAACATCAGAAGCGAGTCGCTTCTGATGTTGTACACGTCCTTAGGCCCCGGTAACCACTTCATCTGCACTAGATGGATCTTGTGCTTGTCTGCCACCTAAGTGTTTTACCACTTACCAAACGATATAATCACGTCTTTATTCCCTAAGGGCTACATTTCATCTATGATTGTATTCGGTCTTACATCGTACTCCAGGCACTATTGTTACCTCAGCCATGAGGCTGAATCTAGACTGTAATATCTATCTGATGTTAAACCTTTAGTCACTTTGTACCTACACCGCAAAGGGAGAAATGGGATTGCCCTAATTCCTTTCTGCCGGGAACCACGTGGCGTTCAATATAAAATAATATAAAGAGGTAGATAGTACAGAAAAATAGATACGTGTTGTTTCTTGATCGATGCCTAATGGTTACTATAATTATTTACAGAGTTAAATGAGGATGAATACTTATCTTATGAATACAAACAGATATTTTCGGGCATACCGTCATTTACTGAAAATCTCTTCAATGCGGTTGAAGAACATCCAGAAATATTGGAAAAGAGTGACATTACTATGTTTAAGAAGAATACTGAAAAAGGAGATGAAATTGTTAGGTACAATAAAAGAAGTCTTAAGTCAATTTCAGCAGAGAAAGGTGTGTTGGAAGAGGAGGAATATGAAGAAGAAAATTGTGTCAATAATTTTGAAGAAAGTGAAACTAATAAAGCCAAAGTAACATACAAATTTAAAGATATTAATACAGAAGCATATAAGTATGATGATCTCATGTTAATGATCGGTTTAAGGGAAGATGTATGTCAAATGAAATCAGAAAAAGAAGTTAGGCATTATAAAAGTGAAGATTTATTGAAGGATAACCAAGCAAAAAGAAAAGAAGTGTGTAATGAAGATGATGGTTTTGACGAGGCTAGTGATGTTGATTGGAAGGCAGATGCATATCCCGGTTTTAAGGATTTCTTTAAATTGGGTGTTACACCAGAAGAAATAGAGGAATCTCATATTATGGTAGAGAGGTTGTTAGAAGAATACAATATGAATAATAATTGAATATTAAGTTTATGAGGAATTCTATCGTTTATTTACACTTTTCAGCAGTCATGGTTGTCAAAACCGATTAGGAACTTGAAACGATGGACTAAATGTAAATAAGACATAAAAGTTGAATTACATATTTAAAAACCACCGACACAAAAAATACATGCTTCCATATGTTTTCGAAACGATTCAAGGTCTCACGACACAGCGTGGTGTGTGGTGCCTCTTAATATGGATATTAAGTATTATCTCCTCAGCAGAAATACAAAAAAATGAAAAGTTTCCCTCTTTGTCGGCTAATTAATTAATATCGGCTATTCAAATAATAGTTTGTTTGTGTATTTACTTTGTCTTCCAATAATTATTACTCTACGAATAAATTATTTAAAAAATCAATACTTTTAACAACTTCATGCCTGTCTCGATATCGAAGTAGATGTACCTATAATTATAATGGAGGTGCGAAATCAAACAGACATTTTTAATTATTTAAATTCCTGTACCAAAGCCTGTGTTGAAAAGTGTTCACCAACATATAGACCAAAATTGACAAAATCTTATAACTGCCACATAACGCATAGTTTTTAATATATCGTTGTTTACAAATTTTACCTTACAAATTCATGAGTTTTATTGGGTTTACTCCAATTTCTTCAAACAAAACGGCAATTTCATATGTAACGACCTATTATGTAGTTAAAGACACCAGGATCAACCGTATTTTTAGCACGGGAAACACGGGAAGCCCCGTGACTGTCGTAAAGTACTATGTTTAACATAAGTCAAGAATTAAACGTATCCATCAATAAAGAACTTTGTGTAAGTTCTAACACAATAAATTCTATTTTCTTTATTTGTTCAACTAACACTGTTTGTGCTGCTATGATTTGTAGTGTGTTGTGTGTTTACGTACGGTGTGTGGCTGATTTCAAGTTAATGTGACTCAAATGATGTTTTGTATTTATTTGTAGACAATAATTTCCACCTACCGTCAGTTAGACTAAATTTAAACTCATGACTCGCTTTTAAAGTAGTGTGGAGGATACTTTGGAGGAACGGGATGCGATGTCCCTCCAACACAAAGGGAAGATCCTCCGACCAGGCAAGGTGATCACGCCTGGCGGGCCCCGGCCCAACGGTTGTCGTTGGGTTGTTGTATATATATTGTACTAGCGCGAGAACTTTTTTTTCGCGATGCAGAATCCGTAGTGACTTAGTAGTTACGCAGTAGTTACTCTTGCTGTCGCTAGATGGTGCTGGCCACAGTAGTAAAGAGAGATAAATACGAGGTAAAACGTGGTGAGTGGAGATGAAAGGGTGAATAGAAATAAAATGGTCAGCTAAATTCTGTAGTTATTTTCTTTCACGCGAAACTTTGAACTAGTTCATTGTAATAACAGAATCATCAAATATCTGGTGTTGAACTTAATTAAAATTTTGTAAAAGAATTCATTTAAAACTAGCTGTTGCCCGCGACGGGGCACGCGTGGACTTCTGCTCCCGTTCCCGCTGCTCCATTTCGAGCATTTTCATATTTGTTCACCTTTTAAACCTTGTCTGGACTTCCACGAATAAGTCAAGACCAAAATTAGCCAAATCGGTCCTGCCGTTATCAAGTTTTAGCGAGACTAAAGAACAGCAATTCATTTTTATATATATAGGTATAGATATTCGATTGACCATTTTATTTCTATCCGTGTATCTCTTTGGCGTGTCTCGTGTATTCATCGTCTCTGTGGCGAGGTTCGATTTGATCCTCGCTCAGTATAAATATTTGTATGCTTAAATATGGTTATTTGCATTAGCCAGGTCGTATCTCGGACAGCACGTTCGGCCGTTGATCCCGGTGGTCAAACAAATATCTATGACAGTGTTATAGGCAGTTAGAGCCTAAGAAATCCAACAATTGGTCTAACTTCGTCTCTTAACAGCCGAAAACGTCAGGCTAAAAGTAACCAAAGTGATTTCATTTCAGTGTGTGATAAGTTCGCGTAAGCTTCTGAAACAATTAATACAATTGTCGGTACAAGACAGCACAACCAGTGTCGGTCTTCTTTAGGAAAGGTAGTGTAGTTGAAATAATAGTAGCAGTAGTAGTTTGACTAATTGGAAAAGCTAATCGCCACAGTGGGCTCGGAAATCGACTGTCATACTGAATTTCGAAGCTCAAAATAGCGATAAACTGTAGCCCTAAAGAACAGAAACGCGACTCACGGTAGTGCGAAAGTGCGCCACATCGATACCCATAATTTCGAATGTTTTCCACCGCGAAGCACGGTAGTGCGAAAGTATTCCACATCGATTCACACATTGTCGAATGTATTGCAGCGCGATGCACGTCTGTGCGAAAGTCTAGTAAAGGGCATGCTACTTCTTGCATTACACAGAAATGTTTGCTGTAAATCAATGATTGACGAATCGATGTTTTGTGTGAGTGTGTTAAGTTATATATTGATTTACTGGAACTTGAAGTAATATCAGAACAACGTTAGTTTTTATATGAGGGTCAAAAATGGAACAATAAAAAAAAGGATACAGTATACCATTTATTTATAAGTGAGTAGTAATAAATAGGCAATAATTATATTATAAACAATCATACCGAAAGTGTAATTACGAAATGACTACCTATTTGCCGTTAACTGCACCGCGAAAAAAAATGCTAAGCGTAATGCATCAGGTAGAGTTTTATTGTTTCCCAGAATTATTTCAAGTAAAAGTTACGAATTAGATTAGGTTATTTATAATTAAATGTAACAAAATGTATCTAACTGGGGTTAAAAACAGAGTTGTTCATTATATTCTAAGTGTACGCACTAAATGAACTAAAATTTTATCTGGAGTTCACAAAATTGTAGCCTTCGAGCTAGCAGAAAATAGGATGTGGCATGCCTTCGCATTTAGTAGAATTTAGCACTGACGTGCATCGCGCTACAATACTTTCGACAATGTGTGAATCGATGTGGAATACTTTCGCACTACCGTGCTTCGCGGTGGAAACCATTCGAAATTATATGTATCGATGTGGCGCACTTTCGCACTACCGTGAGTCGCGTTTCTGTTCTTTAGGGCTACAGTTCATCGCTATTTTGAGCTTCGAAATTCAGTATGACAGTCCTCCAAAAGTTCCTGAACACCTTAAGGTCCTTTGATGGTGTAATTAAACAAAAGTAACATAGATAGCGTTTAACAAAATGAACTATTGATGTCTTGTTTCTATATAAGAAAAATAAGTAAACTTATGCTAGTAGTGTCCTAAACCTAATTACATGATAAGTAGATCTATTATCCAGTAGCTTCTGAAACTAGGTAGGTAGTTGTAGTCCACCGTACATCATTAAAATGGTTGAAGTGAACCTTTCCAAAGTGCTCGAGAACGCGGTGCGAAATCAATTGACCAGTTACCTCTCCTCTAATGGTCTACTGAGTCCATACCAATCTGGTTTCCGTTCAGGCCATAGTACTGTCACGGCACTAATCAAAATATCAGATGATATAAGACTGGCCATGGAGAACAAACGCTTAACAGTATTGGTTTTACTGGACTTCAGTAGTGCCTTCAATTCTGTTGATTTCGACATCCTCTTGGGTATCCTTTCATCATTAAATATATCGTCCTCTGTAATCGCTTGGTTCAACTCCTATCTTCGGGGTCGCTCGCAGCGGGTTCGCTCTGATGAGGCGTTCTCGGACTGGTGTGACCTGGCTGCGGGTGTACCGCAAGGTGCCGTCCTCTCCCCCCTTCTTTTCTCCATTTTTATAAATGCTATCAACAAAGTTATATCTTCTAATTACCATCTCTACGCAGACGATTTGCAGATTTACCGTCATTTTGCGGCTGACGAAGTGGGTGGGGCAATCGCGGCCGTCAATAGTGATCTCAGAGGCATTAGTGCATGGGCAAAATCTTTTGGTTTGCTTGTCAATCCAGCTAAATCGCAAGCAGTCATTATAGGGAGCAGATATTTCTACAATAATCTTGACCATGCCTCTCTGCCTCCTGTTTATTATAACAACACATTGATACCTTTTACCTCGGTTGCCAAAAACCTTGGTATTATCTTTGATTGCAACTTGTCATGGACTAGTCATGTCAACGAGGTAAGCAGGAGAGTTTTTAGCACTTTTCACTCTCTTAAGCTTCTTCAGAATTTCCTTCCTTTTAAGACCAGAGTCTGTCTTGCTCAATCTCTTCTCCTTCCTCTTCTAGACTATGCCGACGTCACCTTTTTGGATGCAACTGAGGAACTGTGGAACAAGATGGAGCGACTACAAAATTTATGTATTCGTTTTATTTTCGGTCTCCGCAAATACGATCACGTCTCGGAGTTCCGAAAGCAACTAAGGTGGTTACCAATTCGGCGACGTCGAGATGTTCACATTCTTTCCCTTCTCTACTCTATTCTTCATAATCCTCATTCTCCTTCATATCTTCGTGAGCGCTTTGAATTCCTTGTGCCCAGGGGTAAACCCTGTCGTACTTCCTCCTCTCTTCTACTTCGAACTCCTTGTCATAGTTCTTCCTGCTACGACAATTCTTTTACAGTTTCTGCAGTGCGTCTTTGGAACTCTCTTCCTCACACCATACGAGATAGTCCATCTTCGAACATTTTTAAAAATCGAACAAGAGACTACTTTCTCTCGCAACTATAGCAGACATATGTATGTAGGTGTATGTATGTATGTATGTATTTATTTATGTAGGTATGCATGTATGTATGTATGTATGTATGTATGTATGTATGTATTTATGTATATGTGTATGTATATGTGCATGTTGTGTGTATGTACATGCTGTATCTATGTATATTTATGCCCTTTTATCTGGGGTATACGTCTCGTATACCTCCCACATCAAATTCGATGCTTCTTGTGCATTAGACTTTGCCACTCATACATCAATTCCTCTGTGCACTCCCAGGTTTGCTGGAAGAAAACTCAACTTTGAGTTAAGCTCGCCTTTGTACATCTCGTCTCACTATTGTATATAGATATAATTTATGTGTACATGAAGAATAAAATAAATAATAAATAATAAATTACGTGACTCACGTTAAGTGTGGGCGGACAAATCCTCGAATAGAAAACCTTTATAAAATAAGACAGAATAACAAAATGATAAAACCGTTCGCATTATTTCAGACTGAGTAAGTTGTCGTCATAACCCTACACGTTGGCATGTTGTTACACGAAAATACTTAGTATAATAATAAAAATAAATAAGAATTTCGTCATTAATTAAATGATTCATTTATTATTCTTTATTGCACAAATACATTTATAAAATAATTGTGATAGTTGTGTATAAAGGTGAGCTTAACTTAAAATTGAGTTTGAACAAAGGAATTTTAATGTAAAGAGAGTTGCCTCTCTCTTTACATTAAATGTCTTGTTTGTGTATGAACTAGGAAAAAAGTTCCCGCACAATTCAAATCTTATTTCAAATTCAAATTCAAATTCAAATTCAAATGCTTTATTAATTATATGAATTAAATTGTATGAAGTGTCAATCATCAATTAAACTTCTATTTTTATAGTCCTTTTTCCTTTCCTGTTATGTCTATATCGTAAGTTTATATATGAATAAACCAATTCTTTCTTTCTTGATTCTTTCCCAAAAATTAACTTATGTAATCACATTTATACAGATTTAGTCATCTGAATAACTATGATCAGATAAGTTATAATACTGCCAGATATCTGAAAATAATGAAAAAATATGTATCATTGTAAAATTGGTTATTTGATAACACTGGACTTGAATTGGTTCAATCTTAAATAGCCTCTTTTATACTTTGTAAAATATAGCTTGGGTCCTATGACAGATGTCAAAATGAGGTTCATAGGGATGTCCGAAATTCGATGAAAATATCGATACTACCAGCTATTATTGATACATGTTACATATAATTAGGTTTAATTTAACTGTATGTATGTATTTAATTGTAATGAGAACGGAATATACGTAGCATACAAGGCGTCGGCACTCGTACTGATGAGAATGAGTGGAGTGGATCAGTGGAAGTTCATATCCAACAAGATGTTGGTGCGTGTATGTTATGCCTATATCATGGCCCAAGAGCCAAACGCACGCCGCGTTTGGCTCTTTGGTCTTCTTACAACATCCATAAACAGGTTCAGGGCGTTGCTGGATTGAATGTAGGATTTTATTTACTTAATATAATTTAGGATCAGGTATATTGAAATATAAATATTATTATGATATTAAAATACCTAAGTAATAAGATTAAATTCTAATTATTTTTTTCTTATATTAATTTCAATTTTAAATTAAGCTTTATTCAAAATATGTATAGTTCATAGTATGTGGTCACGATGATTCATCGCCCATCACTAATTAGATCGGTATGCCCATAAAGTATGACATTGACAGCTACTACATTCAATAATAGAAAATTCAAGACTTCATGTGCGTGATTTCACTGACAGCTGTCATAGGACCCAAGCTACATTTTACAAAGTATAATGATAAAATAATTAGAGGTACCTTGTTCTCCATTACATATATCTTTTCTAGAGCAGACCAGATTTCACGGCCTCACGGGGCAATATGACGGAACACTTCATTGCTGGATACGGACCTCTCCCAATAACATAACATAAACTCACGCCTATATCCCTGAAGGGGTAGGCAGTGGTGCTAGCACCCACATTTCGCCAGTTTATGTTTAGGTCCCAATGTAATAGGTAGCGAGCCTATTGCCTTTAACCGAGCATAAATACACACGTAACTTCGAAAAGCATCGAAAAGTCATTGGTGTGTGCCATGGTAAAATCTGGGATCGAACTCGAGACCTCGTCACAGCAGTCCATTACCCGTACCACTAGGCTACCGATATTAGGCAGTCCCAATATTGGGAAACTTAGGCCTACTGTTCCCACGTTGACCAGATGGGTTGGTACAGGGTTTTATTTAGTTTTCCTTTTCTTACAGTAATATAATCTGTGATTTTTTCAGTTAGTCGCCTTTTGCGATACCCTTCGGATGAGGTGGAGAGTGCTGATATTTTTTCCTCCACCACACGTACACACTAAAAATTGCGCTATAAAAACTGTTATTCTACCATTTATTTAATCGTGCTAAAACTCTCCATGAAAAGGTCATTCCGTGTCCCCCGTGATAGGTCTTACCGCTGTTACTACGGCGTGCCCATAATTAATGCCGGTAATCTACCATTGAAGTATTCTTTTACGAACAATTACTTACCGAGACTATAATGGTCCTATTCAATGTGAAGAACTGCATCGGAGAGTATTTACCTCGGTACAGGGTATAATGGCGGAAAAACGACTTTATTTCAGCTATGATGGCGAAGTCGTCGTCTCTGATGTACCGAATCATATGTGCGAACAGGTCCTTAGTTTTATTCAGCTGAGCATAGAAAAAAGGTCACAAGCTCACTAAATATTGCATACTGCATACTATTGGCATACCAAGGATAACTTTGATTTTATTGTTGCCACTGACACGAAGAAGAAGAAGATCCCCTTCTAATATATATAATATATACAAAATAATAATTATTAACTGGATTAATAGGTGGAATAATGTTACAAATCGATTTAAAATTGGGAAAAGAGTATTAGTTCGTAGGATTGTCGGTAGATGACCCCAATTTCACCTCTTAAGATGTAAAGGAGAATTTCGAATGGTAGCTCAATTTGTCAAAGCATTCTCCCTGTAAAAGATATTCACTGTTCACCTATATTTAGCCTCAAAATTTCATTAAAATAATGCAAGTTCTAAATCGTTATATCGCTAGCTCCCATAGTGCGCGCGGCGTGGGGGAAGGAGTATCGACCTTTAGATTTGGTCCGTCTACCAACAGTTCGCCTTCAACGCTCACGGCGCTAACTCGCTCGCTCCAAATTTATGCTCTTTCTATCTCTTTCTTTACCTCGTCTCCCGCTACACCAAGCCCACCACAGTTATCTTGGAGAAGTGTGTTTATTCCATAGATACATATGAATGTATAGTACAAGCATAACATTTACAATATACATAGTACCTAGGTACCTATGATTGCCAATAAATTTAATTTGAATTATCCTCTCCTGACTGCCACTTCTTATAATGTTGCACATCAAAATTCTGTGAGACTTGCTGTATTTGAATTTGAGTACAATTTAGTTAAAAGCTCACCTGATCGTGAGTCCGGTGACAAGGTTCAATGACCATTGCAGTTTTAACTACCAAGTGTATAAACCATGGCACCTGCAGTAGCGTATTCGGCAAATCAGTTAGTTCAGGGTAAACTGGAAGAAAGAAAATAATATTTTTATAACAGCCAAAACATTGCTCTTATTAAAATAGATTTCTATTCAGAGAGAGGACTGGGGCTGCATACGTTCCCCGAGTGCCCGGCATGGGAGACGCTGAGCCGGGGTCCCGTAGCCCTAGAAATGGGAGTTCCTGTTGCTCCTGGCAACGCAACGGTACAATCCACGAGCGCTTTGGCGGCCGCCGCCTCCTTATGAAAGCAAGTAATGCTCGAGATGGAGGCGGCCAGCCGAAAAAGACTCCGAGCCCGCACTGCACACGATTAGGGGAGGCGACTGGAGTATTGAGCATGGAGCAAGAGTGCAGCCTAGGGGTGACGGGTAGACCCGCATGTCATCCTAGCATAAGCAGGCCGGTGTATAAACAGGTTATATATAAAAACTTAAAATTAGTCATACTTATGCCACAGAGGAAATGATACAGCGTGATGAGTAAGTGCAGCAGGAATGATAGAACTGTCATCACTAGCAAACCCCCGTGGGAGCGCTCAATTCTTTGTATTATATCAGACATAACTGTGTAGATTCGGATGAGGCAGTTTAATCTTGTGGGCACCGACTTTACACCTGACGTAAGAAACACAATTCATTACAATGCATGCAATTTTTTTAATATAAATATTCTAGATCTTACGTTACGATATATTACTCTGGGTGTAGATAGCGCTGTTTCCTCCGTGCCATTCAGTTCGCAGTCTTGGAATTCCTTACCAGCTCTCGTGTTTCCTTCTTCCTACAGTCCCGGGTCCCTTAAGCGGGGCGTGAAAAAGCACCTGATGAGGCCGTCAAGCTCAATGCCACCATTGTAATACTTAACGAGTTTGTAGTGGTGACACTCTTTCCTGAAACTTTGCCTTCAGGCGGGGTGAAGTCAAGTTGTCGAGTCCAAAACAAAGTGAGCATATCGCAGTCCACAGCTCACGCCTCACAGAATGTTGGGAAGCTCTGTCCTACTGTTACCATGACCAGACGGGTTGGTACAGGGTTTTATTTAGAAATTTCCTTCTCTCCTTATGGTAATATATTTATAATTTGCGTGTTTTCCCATACGACTTTCTTCGCATGGGATAGGGTAGTGATACTCTTTCTCCATCAGCACAAGTCTGGACTTGAAGACATCCAAGTCATAGTTTGCCGAGAAAACTATTTGTTTAATGTTCTCTCACTTCACTTACCTTCTAAAATTGTCATTGAAGTGTCATAAAATGGTTTCTGAGAGACTTGATTGGTTTTAATTATTCGATCATCAGCATTGTAGACGGTTTTAATGTATAACGTGGTGAGTGATGATACTAGTGCTGTAAAAATAATATAATGCACGGTGTTAGGGAAATGATCTCGACGCTGAAGACACATGATAATTCAAATATATAACCAACAGTAGAACAAATAGGACAAATTAATTATTTTAAAACATTTACGGATTATTCTTCTAGTATAACATAAGGCACATTTTTAAATACTTCCTATTTGTCATACCGCATAGTAGAACAGATATGAATCTTTTTTCCTGGTTGTTATACTAGTATCACAAAAAGTAGAACAATGGTGAAAAGTCCGTTAGGGAAACGCTTTCGAAGCTCACATGGTAGTATTCAAATTTGCACAAATGTGGTCAAACATGATGTTACATAAGATTACTACAGTTCAGCTCATCTACCATTCGATGGCATGCAAATATTAGCCTAGGCTTTATTTAAATACTTACGTTTGCCTGATTCTGTATACAAAACAAAATTACTATACGATCAGAACAAGAATAAGATTAAAATACAAAATGCAATAATCGTTCTTTCAAGCAATAAATGATTTGAATTTGAATTCATAATAGGATGTCAATAATAATGATATAGTCATAATGTCTTAAAATTATAACAATGTCCAAAATAAATCATCAATAATGTCCACAATAGGTATAAAAATTTTAATATCAATAAAAAAATATTTTTTTATAGTAATCATTCCGATTTCCCTAAAAGCCATAATTTAATTTTCTACAAAACTGGGTAAAGCTCTCCGGACATATTGGTATATAAAAAAAGGATGAGCAATTTACCAATTCACAAATGATATTAATTCAATCCACTATCTCAGTACAATCGTTTCTTAGATATATATTAGAAAAAGTAAAATGAACTCACATTTATTTTTCTGTAAATCTAGGAGCACATCCCCAAAGCAGTTGTTCAATTCCTTTAAAGTTGCCAAAATCGTCATGGTTATCAAGAAAAACTGTATCACGAGTAAATGCAAACTGATTAAGGCAATCGTATTCAGTATATAGAAACTCGATAATATCACTGAAAAAAGAAACAAACCGACACTATTATCTAAATGAATTTCAAGATTTGTGATTTCTACAATTCTGATGAATGTTCTGATGAGCTCTTCCTATTAACCCCACCCTCCCCTTTCCTACACAGGACAACACGTGCAGGGCTTGGATGTCACTCGCATACGGTACAGAATATTCCATCAAGAATCAAACGGTTCGGTAAGTCTTTCCTCTGCTGCACCAATAAGTCTTGGAATTCCTTGCCGGCGCACATGTTTCCTTCTTTCTACAGTCCCGGGTCTTTTAAGCGAGGCGTGAAAAAGCATCTGATGAGGCTATGAAGCTGAGCACCACCATTGTAGCACTGTACGTGTTTGCAATGGTGATCCTCTTTTATGAGACCTTGTCTTCAGCTTAACATCAGTCATCAGAAGTCAATGAATTTTGGTAGAAAATATCATTAAAACTTTACATCGGGTAGTGGTTTTCATTATTTTTAAATTCTTGGAAACCATAATACTTCAAATAATTTTGATGACTGTTTAAGAAAGGAAAGGAATAGCACTATTTCTTCCGTTTCCATCATTAATACACATAACTGTGGAATGTTTGTTGAGTGAGATATTATGTCCCTTAGACTAAAAATGGTCACAACTTTCCTAGGTCTCCTAGGTATGCAGCTTAGAGTCTGTGGTTCTCTAAGTAGCCTGTGGGAGTATTATTTACCTTTTCCATTGTGGACAACAGTCTGAAACTCAGCATACAAATAATCAGTAAATGCCAAAATTACTGTGAATGTTATTGAAGAGAGAACCATCAGCTCGATTCTGTTGTTTTTAAATGTCGGTTGACGGAAACTTTTTAATTCTTCGTTTAGCTGAAAGTGATACGAGTAATAACAATACTTTTATATCATACTAGCTGTTGCCCGCGGCTCCGCCCGCGTGGACTTCTGATCCCGTTCCCGCTGCTCCATTCTGAGCATTTAGGGGTATGAAAAATAGATGTTGGCCGATTCTCAGACCTACTCAATATGCTCACAAAATTTCATGAGAATCGGTCAAGCCGTTTCGGAGGAGTATGGCAACGAAAACTGTGACACGAGAATTTTATATATTAGAAGATTATGTCATTGTATCATGACGATTTTAATGTCCCTTATGACGTTGTAGTACTGCATGATCATGTAGTGTGGTATGATGTTATAGGGACAGCATATTTAAGCATAATAATGTAGTACCGTATGGTGATGTACTATGGTATGTGTGTGATGGATAAGTACATATGATGATCCATGGAAAACAAAAAACAAGTGGAAATGTGATGTAGTCCGTGCACGGGTGTTATTTATGTGCGTATTTATGCAAAGAAGGATAAATTCGACATTATGAACCTATTTCTGAGAATATGTTTAAACTTTTTCGTATTTATTCAAGCTTGTTCAATCCAAAGTACGAAACACCATAAAAACTTTTTTATATAATTAGCAAAGAAATCGCATTTGGAACGGTTGAAAAAAAAATGTGCTGGCAGCATAATTGCCACTACCTTTAAAAGTTCGTCGTTTCGTATCGTTTTGTAGTACCTACGTATGATTTAAGTTAATATGGCATTAAAAGTAGTAGTAAATTCCACCACTCAAACCAATTATTTACTAGTAATGCACAGTATTATTAACACGTTCCGGGACACTCGGCTTTTGGCAAAGTTTTAAATATGACACCATAAATTCCCATACATTTTATCATACCGTCTATAAACGTACTACCATATTACGCATTCTTGTAATTTTTTGAAACAACAATACCGGCCATAGACGGTAACGCCTGAGGGAGGAACGTCATACTATTACTAACAATGGCAATGTAATATGACAGTGCGGCTACAGACGGTACCGTCTATATGCGGTCTGTCGTTTTACATACATATGAAAAGGCTTATTATAACGGACCGTCTACAGGCGCTAGCGCCTGTGGGCGGTATGTCATAATTAAGTTTGGTTTTATGTATCCTAAGGCAATAACGGCGTTAGGCGGAACCGCCTTTAGACGTATTGTCATTCCACATAGACCGGTTGATAACCTTATTGACAATACGGAAATAGGCTTACCGCCTAGAGGAGGTTTCTCATGATATAGGTATTTCTGAAATTGTTATATGACACTGACGTTATAGCCATAATGTACCTACTTAAGTTTTCTTATAATACCACCTACACTAAACGGGTAAGAAAATAATAAACACAGCTAAATCAATCTTTTGTTTTAATCATCTTTAACAGTAGTTTTTAGTTTTCTTTCATTTAGATCCTTTAACTTATTTCAAATTAAGTAACATTTTTTTTAAAAGGTTATTTAACTTTTACCTTATAAAAATACATGATATAAAGTAAATTCCGAACTTACATTAATTTATAGAAATGAATCAGTCTTATGTTTTAATCATATTTGACAGTAATTAGCCTTTAGTTTTCTTTAATATTGAGACCCGCTAACTTAAAATAACTTTTCGTTAAAAACAAAATGTAGAAAATAAAGTAAATTCAAAACTTAAATTCGGATAGTTGAAGTTAAAAAATTATTGCCGATCAGAATTAGAAATATTATGACAGGTTTCACAGCATTCTGGACAAAGTGGAGGAGATTTGGGGCACCCGCTGCATCGGTAGCTTGTCTCTCTTCTCCATTTTGGTTCCTGACTAAGGCAAACTCTACAGTTTAGAAAAGAATACCTCTTTTTGGATTTTTTTTTATGGCACGTCAATTTGACTTTACCTCGCCTGATGTTAAGCTGAAGGCAAAGTCTCATGAAAGAGGGTCACCATTGCAAACATGTTCAGTGCTACAATGGTGGCGCTCAGCTTGACGGCCTCATCGGATGCTTTTTCACGCCCCGCTTAAAGGAAACGCTTGGTTCTTGATGGAATATTCTGTACCGTATGCGAGTGACATCTAAGCCCTGCACGTGTTGTCCTGTGTAGGAAAGGGGAGGGTGGGATTAATTAGAAGAGCTCATCAGAACATTCACCATGGTAGAGACGGTAAAATACTGCCAGGGACGCAACATCTCTACGCATCTGCAAAGGCTCGAGGGTATTTGTGACCTCAGGACTCCCAACCCAATAATGCGGACCGCACGTCGCTTCAACCTGTCGAGAGCATCTAATAAGTACTTTGCGGAGCCATCCCAGATGTGCGAGCAGTATTCCACGCAGGAGCGAATTTGTGTCTTATAAAGAAGACACCGCTGCTCCGGCGTGAAAAAACGTCTTACCCTGTTCAGAACTCCGAGTTTACGCGAAGCTGTTTTGATGATGCTCTCGATATAGTTCTTTGTGTTCAGTTTGCAGCGCACGTCCATACCGAGTATATTGAGGTTATCCTGTAATGGCAGTGGTGTGCTCTGAAGAGTGGGAGGAGGAAGGAAAGGAAATGTCTTTGCTGTAAACGCGCATGCCTGCGTCTTCTTGGCATTGAACTCGACCAGGTTCTCAGATCCATTTGTATTCCATTGGGAAATGTGATTGAGGATCCGGTCAAGCCCAGTGACCAGAAGTCGCCATTTTTCCGCATTATCAGATTGCTTGTCCGTGGTAACTCCCGTGTACAGTGCTATCGTCTGCATAGCAGTGGATGTTGCCGGTGGACAGCATGTCATTGATATGCAGAAGAAAGGCGCTGTAATGCGAATTGGCCAATGATCACCGTCCATTGTCGACGTCGAGGTGCTTTGTTCAGGTTCAAGAGCTCTTGGTGGATACATCTTCCATATGTCAACAGAGACAAGTTCTTTCCCAACAACATCATCACTAAGTTTCATTACACTTCACTACTGTCGTCATCACCATCTGGGATACAATTTGTATCGGAGCCGAGCTCACCATCTACATCACTGTAAGGGTCGTGGTGGCTTTCGTTCAAGTCGTCTTCGACAGCAAATAGTTTAGACGCCATCTGTAAAACAATATCATGCAAGTATCCACTATAGAATCAGTTAATTCGAAGCAAAAATGTTTGGTAAATAGCATTTGAACAGTGTGTTTATGTTTAGTAATTTATTACTTATACGACGGAAAAACAGTACTAATGTATAATACTATACACATATTATTCGAATTAAGTTAGGTTAATAAGTAAAATAAGCTTTATTTACCCTTTTTTTGCTGCCAAAAATGTCAAACCAAACCCAGCGAAGCAACGACCTCCCGGCGTCGCACACGCTGTGACACTAAATTATGAACGCGTTGTATCTTGTACGGTAGGTCTACGGCTGTCGACGGTGTGTACATATTGTTTTGGTACATGAGCTCTTGTATGAGTGTGTTGAAAAAGAACTCGACAAGAGTTTACTGTGTCACATACGAACGATCGAAGTCGCGTGATGTGACACTAAACCACGTGCTTCCTAGATATGTTATGGGAAAGCTACGACTATCGACGGTTTGCCAAATATAATGAAATGAAGTTCACCGCCCTTAGCCGTACTGTCACGTAGCGAGATACCGAGGTAGCGTCGACAAGCGGTCTGTCCCGGAATGTGTTAACAGTTGTATGTGTGAGTTTGGCGACATCGACTCCGCTACTGAAACTATCGTGTTGCATTTATACTAGTTTTTTTTGTTCTGTGTGTAGTACCATATGAAGATGTAGTTCTACATCATTATGTAGTATGGTATGATGATGTAGTATGTTATGTGTATGATGATGTATGATACGATGTTGTAATACTGTATGATATTGCAGTTTGGTATTATGTAGTAGTACAGTACAATGATACTGCTTAATGGATAATTTTTAATACAGGTACAAAAAATTTTAATACAAGGAATTTAGTGCAGAGAGAGAGAGAATTTGGCCGTGCAGAGGGGAAACGTTGCCAGCCTAATGGGCACATTCGGATGAGGGGCGCAAAATTGACCAAAATTTGTAGCAAAAAAAAATTGTATTTAATTTAATGTAATTTAAGAATGATATGTCTTTTTTAGGAATTTAGTTAAGTGGATAATAAATTACTTGTTCCAACTCCACAAAGCTGTCTATCATGCAGTGCATTCTGCTGATGCCTGTGTAAGCTCCTATGATGACCACCACCATCACAATAAGTACGTCCACTATCCATACCATACGGTTGGCGTTAGTCTTGGCATTTAGCGAAGAATCCTTGTATAATGTCATATCTATCACTAAAACTATCATTGATATGAACCCTGGAAATAGAAATGTTATAATCATAGTTTCCTTTTAACAAATAATTGATATAATTTACAAGGTTTGTGTCAGTTTACTTGTGGAAGTCAGCCCAAGATTGCAGTCAGTTCTGAATTTATTTTCAATTCAGAATTGCCTTGAAAGAAGTCCTTTGAAAGAAATCCTCTCATTCTTTGGATATAATCTATACAGGTCTGAACAACATTTTATGCAAGCTGTGACTTAAGTCAATTATGACTACAGATGACGTAACACTTCAGGGATCAATAGAACAGATAAACAGCTTAGGGTGGTGAAGAGAACACATCCTCGTTTTGATAGCAGATTTATTTCATAGTAACGACCAGACTTACCACCCACACACACACACACACACACACACACACACACACACACACACACACACACACACACACACACACACACACACACACACACACACACACGATAACACACACCACACACACCCACCCACACACACACACACACACACACACACACACACACACACAAACACACACATACACACAGACAGACAGACAGACAGACAGACAGACATACCAGAGAAGATAGATTATAAAGCTGGCTCTTGGGAGAAGGATCAGATAATGATGAGTAGTTTCAGACTCACCAGACAGAACAGCTACTAATTCGCCATAAAACCTGTAGTTATGTGCCACCCGGATACGCCAGCCATCACTCGTAGTCCTAATGTGGACTGGTGCTAGGCCACCCACTCGTGACAATTGAAGAACTAAAATTTCGATCCACGGAACCGTACATTCTGGATGAGTAGAACCTTCTAGAACATCCATGTTAGCTGAAGGAATAAAAACATATAATAATTTCATAAATTGTAATGCGTTTTTTGTACCACTTAGATGAAAGATAAGTACACGGCCCACCAGATGAAAGGTGGTTTCCCTGGTCTATAGCGTGTCCACCTGAGAAGAAACCTTATAAGGTCCTTCTTGAAGAACTCAATAATGTAAACGCTTAGCACTATTTTTGCTAATATTATGGTGGTAGTGAACGCGGGTTCTATCCCCGCTCAGTGCAAATATTTGTATGCATGAATATGGCTATTTACACTCTGGTCTATTCGTGCCTCGGAGAGCACGTTACACCGTCGATTCAGGTTGCCATAGGAATACTGAGCACCATTGTAACACTGTACGTGTTTGTAATGGTGACCCTCTTACCTGAGACTTCGCTTTACCATCAGGCGGGGTGAAGTCAAATTGACGTGTCCTAGATAAAAATAAAACTTCTAATTGGTCACAGATGTTCGTGGTCACGAGCAACAGGTATATTGATGTATTATTTATTTTTCGAAGCAAATGTCTTGCAATCAGTTTTTTTTGTTAGGCGTTAGTTTTAATTGCTATGCAAACATCGACTCAAAATTATTACCTTTTTAAGTTGTTATTCCTGTGGGAACGGTGAAAAATTCTTGTCAACCTACATTATATTTCGATTCAATTTTAATAACCATAATCAATCGTTCATGTCACGTCTTGTACTTAAAGAATGACGTAGGTACTATTTCTTTCGACGAGTGCGTCGATATATTAATTTATTTAATATTTACTGACTGCTTTTTGTAGCGAGGATTAAACAAACATGGATATGACGTATAAACTGTATAGTTCTTGAGAGAGTTGGTATTTATGTTTCCTTATCGTGTCTTTTGTCCAAAATATAGGTAATATGACGCCTTTTTGAAATGGAACGGCAATTCTAAAATGACACTCACTAACCACCTGTTCAAGTAAGGCGCACAATGCTAGTTGTCATTATAAATTATATTTTCAGTTTTAATATGAGTTTACCCCAACAATTAACACAGTTTCTTAATAATTGCAGCCGATGTTGAATTGTCAAGACTAAGAAAATAATATGCCACATTACATAACGTCTAGAAATATCGATCTATTTGCAGCTTTCGGATTACAGCTGTTAATTAAGAATCCACTACACTGCAAATGTGTTCAAAAATTTGTGAACTTACACAAGGTGTCAATTATACTACGTCTATATACTTATCCAACTTTACCATATTCCTTGGAAGGTTTATGTAGATGATTGAAGGTGTATTAGGCCACACTGAACGTTCAAAGGAAAATATCCTTACATGACATTTACTTGGTATTATATTAGCACGACATTCCCATCTAACGCATTTGTTACTTATAACCTTATTAGCTTTGAACCTTTCTCCTCCTACTTCATTGTTAAAACAGTCCTATTTGTTTAATTATATTGGTTCTTCGAATAATTTGTTTGTAGTGTAATTATTGGGCTACAAACACAGATTACCTAATAGTTAGTACTATTTAAGCGAACACACAAACAAACTCTATTGTAATACTGTGATTAATTGATAATGGACGTAGTGTAATGCCACGTCAACATTTACGTGACATTTTCCGTGCCCGTGACAGAAGTGCGTGTCCGTCACGTATTCAGCTTGAGTGCTAGCTAAGCTTAAAAGAAATCATTGATCGACTGATGGCCGTCTCAGCACAACTTTAGTTTCGGTGCCTATGTGCTTCATGTTGTTACGTCTACACTCAACGTCATGTATTGATGCCACGCTGTCCGGTCAGCCGTACAAGTCACAAATCTGGACACACCTTAACATTATTTAATGCTGAAGGCATACGCACATTACGAGTATAACTACTTGCATTACCTACAGTGTATTGAAAAACCATATTTGAATTGACTATATATTTAGTAGTCTTTTCTGACCATATAAGTGGTAGAATTAGCAGTAAAAGCACCGCGTGGTCCCCGGCAGAGTAGAATTTGGGCCACCACATTTAATAAAACAAATGTAATATGCACTATAATGAAAAGACTTAAATATGAAATTATGTCCGCATAGTAGCACATTTATAGTTCTGTTCCCATGGTCAAACCGTTGTTTCGTGGTGCTATGTTTATGTTTATTAAGTTTTATGTAATTTTATTTAATAAAGACATTTATTTAGTACATACATACCTATTTCTATACGGTGTCATAAAAAGATACTAAGAGATAGGACTGTTTAACATCAGATAATACAGGATGTTAGAGAAACGCTCCCGAAGCCGAAGGCGTGTAGTAGCGCATCGGGTACACTACATACCTACATATTGGCATAAAAAATACTATTTGGTCTTTTTTGCAGTTATTTCTGAAGCCTGACAGGCCTTCAGGAGTTCATGGAACAGGCTCAGACTGGTTGCATGTTGCCTCATTTTTCATTCATCATCATCATCATCATTTCAGTCATAAGACGTCCACTGCTGAAGATAGGTCTTCCTCAATCTTCCAATTTGACCGGTTGAAGGCAGTCTGCATCTAAACGGGTACCAGTGACTGTGACTATATCGTCCGTCCGTTCATCTCGCGGGAGGCCTCCTGACTCCACGTGAACCAGTACATGATCTCCATTCGAGAACCTTTTGACTCCAACGTATCTTATCCTATATGTATATAGGAGTAACCGTGGCAGCCTAGCGGTTTGTGTAATGGACTGCTGAGACAAAGTCTCGGGTTCGATCGCAGGTTTTACCATGGCACACACCAATGACTTTTCGATGCTTTTCGAAGTTATGGTTTATAAGTGCCCGGTTAATGGTATTAGGCTCGCCACCTATTACATTGGGACCTAAACATAAACTGGCGAAATGTCGGTGCTAGCACCTCTGCCTACCCCTTCGAGGATATAGGCGTGAGTTTATGTTATGTTATGTTTATATAATAGGAAAGGACTTTTTAAATAAAATCACGGAGCTCGTGTCAAATGTATTTAATGTGACAACACTACTTACGTAATATGTGCACTTAATCACAATACAATAACTTTGTTGTGTAGTGTAGTAAGTTCGTAGTAGTAGATGGTTACAAACAAACAAACAAACAAACAAGTGAGAATCACTTGTATTAATTACGATTACAATACATTATTGATAACGCACTTGTACTTCTTCACGATATTTATTATTGTACTTAACCGGTTTCGCCTTGCCGGCATTCTCAAAGATTTACATTGCTAGATGTTTGTGGAGAAATACAAGTGTGTTCGTAGAGAAGTATAAGTGTGCTAAGTACAAGTATGAAGCACAAAATAACAATAAGTTCCACGTAATATTAGAGCCTCCAATCCGACCGTTTGGAGGCGGTTTGCATTCAATTGGAACCCGCGACTTTGACTATGTCGTTCGTCCACCTAGCAGGAGGCCGTCCCACGCTTCGTCTACCGGTACACGGTCTTCATTCGAGAACCTTTCAGCTCCAACGGCCATCTGTTCTTCTTGCTACGTATATTACTCCGTAGTACGGACGCTACGTCTATTAATGTACGTAGAAGTAACGTCACTCAGTTACAGTGTTTTATCAGTTACTGCAATATATAAGTGGAGAAAGAATATCACCACCCCATGTCATTCAAAGGGTGGGTAACAAACGGAAAAATACGCAGATGATATTACAGCAAAAGAAGGACATCTTGAAATAAAACCCTCTTTTTGAAATAAAAGCCTCTTAATACAGGGAGAGGCCTATGCCCAGCAGCAGACAGTGATTGATGCAGTTACAGGGAGACAATAACGACCAGGTAGGTTGTGATGCTTCCCAAGATCTGAAAGTAAAATATTACAGTTTCAATGTGTTTTTTTTATATTTTGTTTTCAATTGACCGCACCCCGCCTGTTGTTATGCTAGCTTAAGTCCGTGGTATAGTGACCAGTATTATAGCTGCTGTCCCCAGATTGTCGAACTGTGGGAAGAAGGTTTGATTGATGATATTTATAATGTCTGCTGAGAAGTCATACGGCTCGACTAGACAGACATTACTATAGTACTTAATGTCGCTGTCTTCGCGGTCCTGTCAATATATAGGTATTGAAACGATTGATTTCTACGATCCGTCTCTACACCAAATTAGATATATATTAGGTGTTATTATGTTCGCTAACAACTAATCTAAATGTTTTGTATGAAGAGTAAGTTCATGCCGGTAGCATAATGATCAGAGTTTGAACCCAGGACCTCTCTACCGCAAGGCCAACTTCTCTCCCACTAAGCTACCGGGGCTTCAATATTGGAGACTCTACGCGGGAATCGTACGGTCCATGGCCCTATATGGGTGCCCAGTATGGGCGGAGACCCTGAAGGCCAGACACGTGCAGAAACTGCACGCCCCGCAGCGCACGATGGCCATCAGGGTCATCAGGGGGTACCGTACGATATCCTTCGACGCAGCGAGTCTCCTCGCCGGATCGATACCATGGATCCTGGATGCGAAAGCCCTTTCGGTGCTATATCGGTATCGAAAGGAGGCGCGGGAGCGGGGACATGAACCGGAGCCTAGTGAGCTCCGGGCCGTGAAGTCCCAGCTCCACGGGGACATGGTATCCGAGTGGGAACGACGACTTGGGCAATCACGCGCAGGGCACGCTGTATTAGCGGCGGTAAGACCCATCATGGGGGACTGGCTAGAGAGGCCACACGGTAGCCTCTCGTACCGGCTGACTCAGGTAATCACCGGGCACGGGTGCTTCGGGGATTACCTGCGTCGGATTCAGAAGGAGCCAACGTCTGAGTGCCATCACTGTGATGCGAGCGAGGACTCGGGGCTGCACACGTTGACCGAGTGCCCGGCGTGGGAGACGCCAAGGCGGGCCCTAGTGACAGCCCTAGGGGTGGGAGTTGTCTCGCTCGCCACCTTGCTCGCCACTCGGACGTCGGAGGTCGCAGAATGACCTCCGTTCCCCATGAGCGCGGGCCTGGGGGTGACGGGTGAAGCTGCCTGTCACCCTAGCAGAAGCAGGCCACGGCGATGGCACATAATGCCACACCATACCCAGGGGCTAGATGGGTACGGGGGCTAGGTGGGACGCCATGGTCCCCACTTTTAGGAGGGTCATCTCAACAGAGATGTCCCCGGGTCTACCGGGGTGCGAGAGATATGTCTTGTATAATCTCACCTCCGGCAATCGAGGACCCATGGACGGCGTGCGTTTTGGTCGGTTCGAGTCCGACATAATCACCTCCATCGGTTTTGGTGGGGTGGTATCCGTGGGGATTATGCGCAGGAAAAAAAAAATGGGGGCTTCAATATTGGATCGCGATATGTATTAACTATCTGATTTCAGCAACATATTTAATATACATACAGTCATAATAAGTCCTCTGCTTAGAGAAAACATCCCTAGGGGTGAGTATATGACGTCATTCAGTATAAGGTGGCGGTAGAAGTTCTGTAGTTCCATGCTGAAGGCGTTCTGCGAAGGGGGCGTGAAGCGCATCAGGTGACTGATCAGTTTCTTTGCCACTGCAATCTAAAAAACATACTTAAGTTATCTAAAATGCATATTGGCATGACGGTGATGTTTTATTGACTCGATTGAGTCTAATCGACCAAATTATAGAAAAAAACTGTCTACGTTAACAAAACATAGTTAAGAAAGTTTCAGTAGGCCCTACTCACCGCCGAAAACACAACACAAGATTATTATTAGCCGCGGTATTCTGCGGTATTTCTGTACTTTTCCAGTCGGTCTGCTCAATTAGGACTGGTGATACTATTATGTCCTACTTCCGTAAGATGCCGGGGGTACTATTGCCAAGGCCATATCCAGTTTTTAGATGGCTCCCTCAGAGACTCTAGACCGTAGTCGCCAAACTTTGGACGTAACGCTGTGAAGCTGTTATAACAATTAATAAGTATACCTCTTCATGTGTCTGATGACATGGTTCTACGATGATAAGCAAGATACTGGCATGGAGGAGAACCCACGATGCTTGCGGAAGCGCAGTATAAAGCTCGTCTGCTGGGCTGTAGACTGAAACAATAAGTTATTTAGGCATATTAGGTTCAACTTGATCATTCGCAAGTTTGTCATAAGAACTCGAAATTTGAGGTCGAATAGTATACGCACATAATATTATTATGAGATGGTAAGGAGCCAGAATGAGGTACAGCAACAGCGCCATAAGTAGCTGAACCAGGAGAGTTCCATGACTGTCTGACACTATGCGTACCACATCACAGAGTGAGCAGTACAGTTCAGAGAGACGACGCATGTTGGCGGTGGCATTCCTTGGCAGGTGTTGGAGAAAACCTGGACATATTACAGTCGATTTAAAATTGGAAAATTTTAATGTCCAGATAGGACTTGCACCAGTATCTTACAGTGAGAACGCGTTATTTGTACTCTTAATTGATGGCACTTGTTGGAATTATTGTTATACATAATTGAATACACACTTGTACTTCTCCGCTGTATTTATTACTGTATCTAGCCAGTTTCGCCTTGCGGCATTCTCTACTAAACCTTTCAGAATGCCGCAATGCGAAACCGTTACGTACAGTAATAAATACAGTGGAGAAGTACAAGTGTGTTATCAATTATGTAACTCTTTACCGTCTTAGGGGGTGATGTTGGAGCTATCTACTGGTGATCCTACAAACTATCGGAAACAATAAGTTTCCATCATTTTAAACACTCTTTCCTCGCCTGTAAATGACAGTTCGTTGGTTCAAGACCTGACTGGATATTCCTTCTCCAATTTGTCAGTGTCTCTCATTGAATTAATAATAGTTGTCTTTGGCCCTTGTCCCAATTATTCCAAGTTCAAATATATCATAAAAAATGGGAATATAAAAAAAATTACCTTCATCAACTCGCAAGACGCCATTTTTGTATTTCAGATCCGACATCAGTTCATCATTCCTGTTAAATTGCATATGTGATGCTAGAAAAAAATATAATGCATTGTTTATGAAGTTTGCTTTGTGGCAACAATCATGAAAGGTCAAAGGAAACCAGAGCAGGGAGTTCATCCAAATTTGTCGAGACCGTCAAAGTTGGGACTGACATTCTAGAGAAAGCAGCTATATTGACGGCCACTATTTTGTGAACTGCACTCAAGCTTACCTTCATGAGTGAGGTAATTTGACGACCCAAATATAAAAAAAAACACTCAATAAACGCGTGCAGCACATTTTAGGATCAAGATATATGTTGTGGGTTGTGCCGCTAAGCAGTTACTATTACGTAGTTACACTAACTATTGTCCTGGACCCTCTTGAGGAACTTCTTCAAGCTGGTACTGAGCAGTTGGAAGGAGATCAACACATTGTAGCTGATCAAACAAAACTGTAGGCCAATCATTTGCATTTCTGTGATCATTATGTAGTAGAATATTTCCAAACTCAGCCATGCAACTGCAAAAGTTTCAAAATAATTATTTACACGAACTAAAATCTTACCACGAGCGATGTACCGGCTTGTGGAAAACTGTAATGAAATAAAAAGCATACAAACGTCCAAATATCTTCATAAAGCACTCACATTTACAAAATTAATAGGAAGTAGGAATAGAATCATATTAGGAATTTATGATTTTAGATTGATATGGTAATTTACATACCTATTCACTGTTAATATTTCGGGATATTTACCATGTTTGTTGATTTTATTGAACAACCAATACGGTGTACACCGCCGTGATCATGGCGCTTGCACCAGCGCCGAAATATCTCGGTTACTCTATAAAGTCAACAAACATGGTAAATATCCTGAAATATTTAACAGTGCATATTAGAAATTTGTCATAATATGATCATCTATGGCAGTCATTGCAAGAAGTTTGCCCTACCATATTTCAGCAAATAGTCTAGTCAAACCAGTAGTTAGATATCATCAGCGAGATGTGGAGGTTAAATGGCAGACACTTAACGTTTCGGAGCTTTACGAACCTGAAAGCTTACCCCAACTGGAGAATGATGAGATCATACTGTATATTTGACTAAAGATGTCTAACCCAATCTACGAAGGAAATGACTTAGACAAAATATGGAAACGTTGCACTTACTATGTCCATTCTCACGTATAACTCTGTGTATAAATATTCCATAATCCGAAAATATAGTGAGGTTTCCAAAAAGCATCATAAATATGACGGCCATAAATATTTTCCACTCCTTCGGTTTTTCTACCTTGTGGCATTGAATCAGCTCTTTATTGATCTGGAAGTAAGCATGGATATAGAAATGAATGAATTCATAGGAGACCTGTATACATACCACCTCCACGAAAACCGGTGGAACGGACTCGAACCAACTAAAATAGTGAACGGTTTATACTCTATATCGATCGAAATAATCACCACACAGGGCTTTTATAAGAGTGTGTAAGAGAACATTTTGTATGAGAGCTTTGTTGTAAATTAGATTCTCTACAACTTTGGTATTGGTCCGCGGTAGCCTAGTGGTATGGGTAATGGACTGCTGAGACGAGGTCTCGGGTTCGATCCCAGGTTTACCATGGCACACACCAATGACTACGATGCTTTTCGAAGTTATGTGTGTATTTATCGCAGGTTTATAAGTGCCCGGTTAATGGCAATAGGCTCGCGCCCTATTACATTGGGACTTAAATATAAACTGGCGAAATGTGGGTGCTAGCACCTCTGCCTACCCCTTCGGGGATATAGGCATGATATTATAAAAAAAAATATAGTCCCAAGACTTGTGAAGGTTTGTCTTCACTTTCATCCTACCACATTTTCAAATAGGATATTAGAAGGTTTCTACAGGGTCGGAAGCAGGAGTGCACAACGCCATTTTAAATCAAGTGGGTCGAGTGCTTGTCTTGCACCTAAGTGGTACAAAAAACCGCGGTCATAATAATCATCGTGTTGTGTTCCCGCCGGTAAGTAGGGTAGCCAGAGCTCACTATACCCCTCCTTCCCCTCCCCTTCCTAGCCTCCTCACCCCTTCTCAGCTCTCCCCCTTTCCCTTCAGGGTGGGCAGCGCGTGTGTGACACCCTTAGTGTTGCACACGTTCATAGGCCACGGTGGCCGCTTTCCATCAGATGGGCCGTGTGCTTGTCTGCCAACTACGTAGTATAAAAAATAAATCGTAGTGGTGCATACCTTCTCAACTTGTGCCAGATAAGTAGTCATACTGCGCATCCTTTTCATGCCGGTCACAGCTCCTACTATCCCCACTGGTAGTAACAGCATCAGAGTAAATACACTAACGACTCGATCTAGAGTGTGACGCATGTGGAACGATCTGGGCATCATCACCAGGCCTGAGTACAGTGACATTAAGGCGAAAATACCTGAAAAAGAAATTCATTACTGAGGTATCTGTGAAAGAGATGTGCCCGGGTATGCCGGGGTGCGAGAGATATGTCTTGTATGATAAATAAATGAATAAATAAATATTCTAGGACAATCTACACAACGCCACCTAGACCCATGGTAAGCATAGTTCAACTAGCTTGTATTATGGGTTATAGAATGCGGATAAACATACATAGATACTTTTTTTTTGTAAATACATACATATTGTAACATCGACACACCCAGACCAATGCAAATATTCATATTCATATACACAATTATTTGCATTGAGCGGGAATCGAACTCACGCCTCCTGCGTAGCAGTCGCGTTCACTACCGCCACGCGACGGAGGTAATCTCACCTCCGATAATCAAGGACCCATGCAAGCATGCAAGTTCACTTAGCTACCGACACTTATAATAATAACCAAGGTCTCTTCTTTATTTTTCATTCCTTTTGTTATAAAAACATGAAATACTTACTATAAGTAGATATCAGTAATATCCCATACAGGTGCATAGCTTTAGAAGTCCTGATTTTGAATCCTTTAGACACTCTTTCGAACTTGAGAGGTGCTAGTCCAATTAAGCTTGATATGTAGAGGACGAAACTCAGAGTGCCGGAGACTACACACTCGGATTCTGTGGACTCCATTTTGACCTGAAACTTGTATCAAATTAGAAAAGGCTAAATGAAACGAAAATTTCATAAAAAACCTCACTGCAAAAAGAACAAGTAGCGCCATCTTGTGAGTTCATGTTTTTTCATAAATTTTTTGTTTCATTCAGCTATACTAACGCAAGTTAATCGGTTTAAGAAATAAAAAGAAATAAGAAAAAAATTGAAAAATAAAAAAAAATGCGTTGCCGTAAATTTTTTTAGTGCCAATATATTGTGTATCATTAGTACTATAAGGTGCCTTCGGCTTCGGGAGCGTTCCCCTTACACCCTGTATACAAAAGAAATTCGTGATATGAATGCCATTTACACTATTTATAACTTAAGAACGGCTGTACGGAATTCGCTAAAAATTGGTGAGGAAGTAGTTTAGAACCAGGAGACGGCAATTATGTTAATTATATATACTTATGAGGCCCCCATTAACTAGAAGGAAGGAAGAAACACACGCGGCATTTTGAATAGACGGTACAGCAGGAATGGACTCTGAATTCCAAGAGAGCGGAAAAAATATGGCAGTACGAAGTTCGCCAAGGCAGTTAGTTGTTTAATAAATATTGAAATATTATTTAACGTTTTATTGAACTTATCTTTCAAGTAGCACTTAATAATATTGGTTCATCACTGTCATCGACGCAGACGTATACCAGTGATTTGAACTGAAATAAATTTCAGTGTACTTACGTGGACACAATTTGACCGGCTATGTACTTATGTGGGTATATAGAGCTGATATGACCCACCGAAAAAATTACGACATATTTATGTTATCGTGGAAACGATCGTAAATAAACGTACTAATCAAACATACCTACTTCATTAATCTAACGACGCTGGACTGAAAAAACATGAACTTTCGTGGTTTAGATATACCGAGCCCACGAAACCTCACCTAGGGTGGGGTGGGGGTGACCCCAGTTTCCGAAAGGCTGATCAACGCTAAAATTACCTCTAAACTTAACTGTCGCCCGCTAAACGTTAAAATTAACTGTCTCCCGACACGACAACGCATGAAAAATTCATGTCGGGGGACCTCATACTGGTGAAGCATGTTAACTGACACGATGATCTAATCTCTCTCTCTCTCGAATCGACGGCATTTTGGGGTTGCCATCGTGGTGTAGTAATTAGTTTCACGGCAACGCCGCTACTCACGGAGAGGGCCCGAGCATAGGTTTCGCTCTTCGGGAAGGCTTACTACGTCCATGATCTAATTAAAGTATTTAAAAATGCTTCTAGAAACCCAATTGCTACTTGACAAGAGATTTAACAGTCGATTAGTTAATTTTAGCGTTGATCAGCCTTTCGGAAACTGGGGGTCAGTCTACGAAACTCATTCTTCTATCTGAGTATCAAATCAGGACCCCGATTCTACTTAAACCACTGGGATTACAAATGCTATTGAATCTCTAAAATAAACGAAAAAGATGTGCAAAGAATTTGAAAAGCGTTTAGTATGGTGACTGTTCAAATAGGTTCAAATAAATTGTATCGAAGTTTAGTTAGACAAGAAAGCCGACCCCAACTGAGTTCGTAATAGGCTCAGAGAACGATGATATGAATCTTGTGAGGGTACACTATATTGAATTTACAAAAAACACACAATACACAACAAGAAGATAAGAGTATACAGAAGGTAGTAGGAAGAAATTACCCGTTTGTCTTTCCCTCTGTTCAACTGTGAATATAACTTTTGCAATCTGTTTATAACAGCAGCTAAACGGTACATGATATAGCTTGCATAGTGTCTTCACCAGACTTCTGTAGCTACTGTAGATTGATGTAAGAATTTTATTACTGTAAGTAGGTAGATACTTTCTAGGTCATGTATGCCTAACAATATAAGGTATACCTTGCCGGTATAGCTAAAATAAATTGAAAGTACATTATTTAATATAGCTGTATACCGCGGTTCCGCCCGCGTGGATGTCGATTATCGCGTTGTACGACTCTACTCGATTTTCTATTTGCCTCTCTATACTACTTCTTCTTGCTGTCATGACAACGGAAATAGTTAGTGTTATTAGCGCTAATATATGGAAATCTATCGGATCTATTAAGATTTATAATTTTTGTTCTGCTTCCTTCGATGGTAGCGTGATGATACAGTCTATGTTACTTCTAGATATTGTAGCTTTTTATAGATGAAAGAATGATTGCAATTGGTCTAGTAGTTTCGGAGCCTATTCGTAAGAAACAAACAAAAAATCTTTCCTCTATTTAATATTAGTGTAGATTAGCTACAGGACGCGGTTTTATGTAAGTCATGTTTACTAAAAAAACATTTTATATATAAATTTTAGCTTCAGATTCTTCTGACTAATTTATCAACACAGAGCCTTAACAGCTTTTTTCGTGCTGAAACTTGCCGAAATCTAGTGTGTTACGTCGTACTAAGTAAAACTGCTTATTGTCGTTACAAATTGCGCTATGGTCACCATGTTTGCCTCCAAGTATTATAGCCGTAGGTACTAGTAGTTTCATCATTCTCTGAGCCTATTCCCAAGTCAGTTGGGGTCGGCTTTCTAGTCTAACTAAGATGCGGCTGAACTTTGATATTTTCCGTGAAGCTACTGCCATCGGATCTCCACAAACAAATTGGCGATATCGAAGTTCTGTAGTTAGGCTAGTCGGACTTTTGAGGGCTACAACTACCCATAAAGGGCTGCCACAATCGGGACTAATGGCTTAACGTGCTCTCCGAGGCACGACCAGACCAGTGCAAATAGCCATATTCATGCAAACAAATATTTGCATTGAGTAGGGATCGAAACCGTGCCTTCTGTGTAGTAATCGCGTTTACTATCGTCACTCCACCCTACTAGTAGTAATATTATAGAAAATACTTCATTAGACGGCAATAGGCAATAGGCGCGCATAGGTGAAATGCAGGTGTCAAGGTCTTTTCAGAGAGACATTTATTCACGCCTTCATTTCTGGAGTATTTCAGAGAAGAGCGCCTCTAGTGACTCAAAACTGAACTTTAATGGGCCTTCACAAGCTTGAAGCCAGTCGCCATTGTTTGATTCACCCCTGAAGCAGTAGTCATAAATTCATACTAGATGGCGTAGTCTGTATATTTTTAGGTATGAAGTTAATTTAATCGGATTCTTATGTATTATATATCTATAATAAAGTTGATAAGTTACTTATTATATTCGTTGTATTAGTATTTTTACTAAAACATACATTTCTAAATCTACAATAATTCTTTTTAGCTTTTGCTGAATAATAAACGAGGTGTTTAATGAGTTTACATTTACATACAATTATATATTTCAGAACGCCAATTTTTGCTACATCCAACGAAAAAAAAGGCTTCAAAGATTCTTCTCTTCTTTCTTTAGTTCACTATTACTTATTCTACCATTCTTAAAGTAATAGTTATATTTAGTTAAATGTTTAACCATATTACCCGAGCGTGATTTAGGTGTCAAACGTAAAAATGAATTTCTTTTACCTATCAATATTATCAATTTTACATATTATATATTGGTGAAGGATTTATAATTTCTTGTAATGAATTCCTGCCGGTAACACCAACATCTATATCAAATTTTACATAATATTATTGTACTATATAATGGCAGATACAACACACAATTTGCTGTGCTGACTTTAATTCTTATTTTAAAATACTTACGTATTTATACATTCCTGGTATTGTTCAGATATCATCAACTGAAATTTTAAAAAAAGTCAACAATCGAATGCGTTTGTGTACCAAGATCAACGCATCTAGACACTGATGTTTCATGTTATGATTCGTTCGTTAGTTCTTGCTCCGCCCGCCCGAGATCTCCACGCGTTTCTGTTACCCTGGTACTTGCTTAACGGGATTGCTATTTTTTTTACGTGAAGTTGTGTTTTTACACCAAAATGTAATTTAGAGTGGCAGTTACAGTTTTGGATGTTTTTCGCATCAATGGGTATGTATTATCCATTATTTTAAAATACAGTAATCCTACTAATATTATAAAGGCGAAAGTTTGTTTGGATGGATGGATGGATGTTTGTTCCTCTTTCACGCATAAACGGCTGGACTGATTTGGTTGAAATTTGGTACAGGGGTAGATTAGAACCTGGAATAACACATAGGCTACTTTTTATCCCGGGAAAAGGTTCCCAAGGGTTGCGGGAACGGGAACAAAATTCCACGCGGGCGAAGCCGTGGGCATCAGCTAGTACTCCATAATTTTACAAACAAAATAATTTTTTTTATTGTCATGGCAGGTTGTTACAACGATATTATTTCATAATACTTCTAAAATTTTAGTTAACTGTAACCGATATTTCAGAATACTATATTTAAACATGACAAAAAGTAAAATAATGACTAAAATATATAACAAAATGAAACACTAACAATACAAACGCAGAATGTATATAATTCATATAAAATTGTTACAAATTTGATATAAAATTATCACGAGAAAGCAAACACATGTTTACGTTAAGAAATGCTATAAACCATGGTAATTTCATGTCCATTACCATATTCAAATTGATTTTATCATGTAAAATTACAGTATTTTTAAGTTGTTTATTGTGTTGAAGGTGTAATGTGTTTGCGTATACTTATACTCCAGCTAAGTGTAAAGTAAACAAGTAAACAACAATTAGGGAAAGGGTTGGAAGGAATACAACGATCGTGAACGTAAAATACACTTGGAAAAATATTTAGTTAAGTTTTTATTGCTTTTCGAAGTCTAACAAGTTACAATCACTTTACCTACAGTTTATTTACTGAACCAGTGATTTCATTTTAGGGATTTTCCACGTCCTTTTAGAACGCACTAATTGCAACCTTGTTCCAGTAGGCCTTTCCTTCTTCCTACAGTCCCGGGATCTTTAAGCGGGGCGTGAAAAATCATCTGATGAGGTCGTCAAGCTGAGAGTCATCATTATAACACTGCATGTGTTTGTAATGGTGACTCTCTTTACTAAGACTTTGCCGTCAGCTTAGAGTCAGGCGAGGTGAAGTCAAATTGGCGTGCCAAAAATATAATTTTATTAATCGATATATCAATATACTTAATCAATTTTGTTTATACATTAATGGAATAATATATTAAAAAACAAATTAAACCTACTATATAGGCACAAATATCAGCAGCATAACAATCATCATAACAGGAAAATCTACAATTCAATGGCACTTTTCTAATCTCAGTGTTTTGACAGTGGTTAACAATTAGTAGTAGTAACCTACAGCTTCTAAAATAATGCTCCTTAATTTGATGTCATCCATATTTCAGCTTAATCGAAGGGAAACTCGGATCCTGTAACGAGATACGTTACGGGATCCGAGTTTCCCTTCAAATAAATCATTAATTACTTCCACCACGATTAAACATATTAAAAGTTAAACCTGTAATCAACAGATGTATAATAATCTAATTCAAGTTTGTCGTAACTTTGTTATCAGTCATAATAACTGGTAGTGTCAAAATTTTCTCTCGTCATCAACACAATTTCGACTAATAGCAATTAGCCTATTGCAGTCAATTTTATTCCAATGTTGAAATGTCCACGTCGTAGTCAGCACGGGTGGTTATGTCGAACTCGAATAGACTAAAACCACACGGCCGTCTTGGGCTATCAGTTGCTGAAGATGAGGCAGTCTCTGGCATATCTCTTACGTCTCGGCTGACCTACTACTAAGACTGCTGTCTACTGGGCAATCTACTGTCCAGCAGGACATAAGCCTCTCTCAATGTGCGCCATTGATCCCGATCCTCTGTCTTTAACCCTGTCGCCATCTCCACTCATACGAATAACATGAATGTAATTGCTTTTCTAAGATAACCGTCGCACTACAAAGTCCTAAGAAGGATAATCACTTAGCTAGTAACCTAAACATCAGATAACTATAGATGTAAAATAACATACAAAACGACACGTCCTAGCAATTTGTTCTTTTTTTAAGTTGTCTTTTCAAAACAGCCATGGGAAGAAACGGAACTCGGGGGCTAGATGGGAACATCGTTGTCTCTACACCCTAAAGGTCATCTCGAAAGAGATGGCCCCGGGTCTGCCGGGGTGCAAGGAATATGTTAGCTACTATCTCACCTCTGGTAAATTAGGACCTCAAGTCCGATATATTGTCCCCAACCGGCTCTGGCGGGAGGGTATCCGTAGGGATTTTTCGCACGAAAAAAGGGAGAAGAAACGAAGGAAAAATGGAAGAAACATGTTCTACTCCACCGAGAAACACAGTACTTCAAGTTGCAAAAACAATTCTACAAAATATCGCATACTATGACAGCGTTAAACTACGCATAGATACCCATCGGGTAACGTAACAAAAATATCCAGCAAATCGATGCGCTTTATTGTAAACAACACGTCAACGTCGTTCGATTCAGCCGCACGATGAAACTGCTATCTGAAATACATCGAACGACACCGATTTTTTAATGAGAGGTGTCAAGGATTGATAAACAAAACATGAACAACATGAAGATACAAAAATTATTTACGGCACGGTAGCCTAGTGGTATGGGTAATGGACTGCTGAGACGAGGTCTCGAGTTCGATCCCAGCTTACCATGGCACACACCAATGACTTTTTGATGCTTTTCGAAGTTATGTGTGTATTTATCGCAGGTTTATAAGTGCCCGGTTAATGGCAATAGGCTCGCCACCTATTACATTGGGACCTAAACATAAACTGGCGAAATGTGGGTGCTAGCACCTCTGCCTAACCCTTCGGGGATAAAGGCGTGAGTTTATGTATGAGTTTATGTTAAAATTATTTACTAATAAAAAATCGATGTATGCAGAGTGTAACCCCTGAAGCCGAGGGATTCTGGCACTACTCCTGGTAGGTACACTACATACTGCCATAAAAAATTACGATTTGGATTATTTATACCGAGTTTACTAGCATTATTCACTCTCCATCGTGTTAGTAAATCTAAATTAAACAAAAATTTCATAAAAAACATCGTGTTAAGACGCCATGTTTTTTTTGTTGTGAAGTATTTTTATTAAATTTTTATCCGTATTCTAGATCCAATAACCCAAACTAGGTAAACTAATGCTTATCATGGGTCTAGATGGCGTTGTATAGATTGCCCTAATATATAAACTATATATTAAACTAGTTATAACTTAAATTTAGATAGGAAAAAAGTGAATGCTTCGACGGGATTCGAACCCGCGATCTTTCCCTCATCGAAACGAACGAAACGAAACCTCATCTGAATCATTTCCTAATACGAAATTCTCTTATACAACTATCTTTGGGACGATGACAAAAACTAAAGTTGAGTCAGCATACTAATTGTTTTTCAAAATTTTCTGTAAACTAGCTATAACTTTTGACCTTGTAATCAACTCACACAACATGGATACATTTTCATCTGTACAATATTTACCCTGTGGGGTAATCTAATCTACTCGTAACAATAGCGAAATTACTTTTATATATGGACACACTAAACTTATCTCTGATATCGTTCCATAACCTCACGTACTATGTAAGGTAAATAAATACCTACCTTTATTATTTGGTACCAAAAGGTACCAAATAAAGGTACACCTTTTGGTATTATTTGGTACCTTTAATTTCTCACTCGCACCGTGCGGTATGAAAGGAACGTCATACCATATACACTCGCTGTAGAAATAACCCTGCTGGTTTTTCCAACCGACTACAATATGTTTTTCAAGGAGTACCAGTGTAGCGCCCCTGGTATTGAAAACGTCCATAGATCACGGTGACTACTTCACATTAGGAGGGTCAGTTGCTTGTCTGCCCACCTGATGTAAAGCATAAAAAGCATGTAAAGCATTCAAGATAAGTACTTACATTAAGTACTTACTGAGTGCAAACTTGGCTGGCATGTTAGACTGTCATTAAATACCTACATTATTTATGTTAAGGATTTGTTCCTACTTCATTAGACTGAATCTTAATCACCATCACCTACGGACGCTATGTCCGTCCCTGTTTGTACTTGGACTTTATAGGTCGGGATTCACTTTCCAATTCTTCGTCCTACCGGCTGCAGCGGGATTGGCTTTAACTTTAAAGATTTTAATGGACCCTTTCACAGGATATTATTATTGTTTATTTTTATAATTTTTTATAATCTATCAACCCGAACTACTAATTAATCCCTCTAACCACTACAGCTAAGCTCCATGGCTTGTGTTAGAAGTGCGGTGTAGGAGTTTTGACTTGAAAGTCAATTTTTTTACCACTAAGCTAACGACTTTTATTATATTTAATATATATAATATTATATTTATATTAATCTAACTACGAGTTAGATGCGGCTGAACTTGACGAATTTGAACGATATTTTCCGTGAAGCGACTGCCAGCGAACCTCCACAACGTTCTAAAGTTAGGCTAGTTGAACTTTTGAGTGCTCCAACTACCCGTAACGACTGCCATAAATGTTGGTATGACAACCGGGACCGACGGTGCAACGTGCTCTCCGAGGCACGACTAGACCAGTGGAAATAGCCATATTCATGCATACAAATATTTATACTGAGCCAATCGCGGTCACTACTGCCCCGCCACACCACCAGAATAATGATTTAGTAATTACTTTTCACACATATTCGCATAAAAGTAATAGAAAAATATATGATTTTTGAACGAATGAACTAGAGGGTGAATTTGAACTTAAATAATCGTCACTCACAAAATTATTAGTATTAATTGTTTCAGACACGTCAGTAAATTCGATAGACATGTAGTTTACATGCCACTGTATCATTACATTACATGTTATGTAGCAGGGGCCAACAATTATTTTCACTCGGGGTCTGTTTTAAAAAATATTTTACATTTTTTACATACATAGATACATATGCTCATGCCCGTAATCTTGAAGGGGCAGGCAGAGGTGTATTAAACACCCACATTTCGCTAACTATAATTTTCGGTCCTACGCAATAGGGGGCGAGCCTATTGCCATCAATCGGGCACTTTGAAAAGAAAATGAGTACACCGAAAATAAATTCCTAACCGAAAATGTTGGAGCTAAATAAATTTGGAAAAAAAATTGACCCGATTAATTCATCAATTACAATGCAGTCCGCGAATTCTCTCTCTCTCTCTATAACGGGCTTGTTCTGAATTGACGTGTTATTTAAGGGTAGGTATATTTATGAAGTAATTTTAAAAAATTTCGGATGGATTATTTGTTGGGCCAAAAATTACTGATCAGTCTTAAATTTTACGTATCTGCTGCATGCGTCTGCTGTTATCGTATGCGGTCGGCTACGGTATCATTCCTTAATAGTTAGACGTAATTCGTGTTCAAACACAACATTATTCGCTTATTGCACCTTGTCACGTTCAAAATGCGGACTAAATACGGATTTACCTCACGGACGATGATGATTTTTGCTGGATTTTATTATGGTAAGATTAATATTATTTACTATTATTATTTATTGCTATTTTGGTCTGATAGGTCTGGTCGTGCCTCGGAGAGCACGTTAAGCCGTCGGTCCCGGTTGCCATACAAACATTTATGGCAGTCGTTACGAGTAGTTGGAGCCCTCAAAAGTCCATCAGTCTACCTTGGAACTTCGATAGCACCATTGGACCATTGGTGGTGGAGGTCAGATGGCAGTCGCTTCACGGAAAATATCGAAGTTCAGCCGCATCACAGTTAGACTGAAAAGCCGACCCCAACTGACTTGGGAAAAGGTTCAGAGAATTATTATTTATTGCTATTTTATCTCTATTGCATAGCTTTCAGGACTATCTAGTCCTGGGTCTTTTGAAGGCGTGCGTAGGGCCGAAGCCAAGACGTAGAGGACATTTATGAGAGAATTTAATGTGTTAGCTATAGTGCGTGCTCTGGGCCTTCCGGGAATACCTGGACACTATTGAATCTTTTGTGTCGACCCCACCCTGGCCGCTACGTTAGAGGAGGGACAGTCCTCTCTATCAAGGTACCACCTAATTGCAGGTGCTGCCCGAGATCCATTTAACATCTTCCCAATGCATGACACTTGCACAATATATGTTTAATAGTCTGTCCTCTTAGCAGTGTCTGCATATTGCATCGTTCATGACACAAATCTTGCTCACTGTGCAGTAGTGGCCGGTAAACGCATCCATTATTTTTCGGATTTTGTCCCTTCTGATCCCGTTCCCGCTGCTCCGCTGGGTATGAAAAATAGATGTTGGACGATTCTCAGTCCTACTCAATATGTTCACAAAATTTCATGAGAATCGGTCAAGCCATTTCGGAGGAGTATGGCAACGAAAACTGTGACACGAGAATTTTATATCTATACTAGCTGTTGGCAGCGGCTCCGCCCGCGTGGACTTCTGATCCCGTTCCCGCCGCTTGGACTTCTGATCCCGTTCCCGCTGCTCCATAAAAACCTTCCGTAGAGTTCAAGGAACAAATAAAAAAAAGAATTACTCGAATTGGTCTAGCCGTCTTTTAGTTATGCGCTTACCAACATATTTCGCGATTCATTTTTATATTATAGATTCATTGTATTTACAACTCATCTGTACATCTATAGATACCAATAGATAAAGCCAAAAAGTTTGTCAGATTGATTGCTTGAACGTGCTTATCTCAAGATCTACTTGTTCGAATTGAAAAATTCCAATGGTGTTAAATGGCCCGTTTATAAAGGAAGGGTATCAGATGTATATCACTTAGCTTCGGGAGCGAAATTATATAGTGATCATAAATGTTAACAAATCTGGAAGATTTCGATACACTATTTCCAAAATTAATTAATTGCGACGGGTTTCAAAGTATGCAACGGACGAAGTTAGTCGTCTATTAGGTAGATATTTTATAAAAAAAATCTATTTGCCGGGGTGCGAGAGATATGTCTTGTATAATCTCCCCTCCGGCAAGCAAAGACGGCGTGGGTTTTGGAGGTTTGAGTCCGATATAATCACCTCCACCGGTTTCGGCGGCAGCTGATATCCGTGGGGATTTTGCGCACGATGAAAAAAGCCACACAGAACTAACCAAACTGAATAAAAAAAATCTATTTCTATTTCTGTACTTTTTTCTATGTAATAAGCAGCCAATATTCACACTCCACGGTGTTTCAAGTATTAATAATGTTACATCAAATATAACGCCTCAAATTCCTGACACTACTAAATCAAATGAGATATCATATTCCCTTTAGAGTTTTGCACGGTACATTCTCCTTATTACATGGCTGACTAACTTCTTATGAGAATCCCAACTAAAATCACAGGTGTCGGGTACTCAATTATATGTACTACTGGAAATCCGGATAAATATAAATAAAATAGAAGCCCATACGGTAGGTAATAGGTAACCATACTGACCATTTTAAATACTTTGAGACTCGTTCACGCACTTTAAATCGCGAGTCAGTCTGCGAACAAGTAATGCTTGATGTCTGCGATCAAGTAATGCTCGAGAAGAAGACAGCGGAGCAAATTACAGAATGACCTCCGTCCTCTATGAGCGCAGACCTGGGGAGCAGGAGCAGGCCGCGGCGGTAGCGTGGTGCGCGCTCTTCTCTATAAAGGGCCGTCGTTGGCCCTGGGTAGCTACCTCACCTTTGGCAACTGATTAAATCAGACATAGCCACCCGCTCTTACTACAGTGAGGGGGAATTCGTGGGGATTTTCGCACGGGCGAAAATGTCGTCGGTTCTGGTTGCCACACCAGCAAGTTGTTACGGATATTTGGAGCTCTAAAGCTCACAATACACAGCGTAGGAACCAGTCGACTGCAGTTCGATTTTCCATCCAATGCCGTTTTCACAATAAAGGTTTTTGAAGAAGAAACTGCGATGAATGGCCAAGACACTAGCATTCGACCTGCTATGTGTGTTTTGCTCTTATAACTTCAATAACTGGGCTATCGACAGATGGGTTGTAGATTTCAGATGACAGCCACTTCACAGAATGACCTCCGTCCTCTATGAGCGCGGACCTGCGGGTGACGGGTGAGGCTGCCTGTCACCCTAGCAGAAGCAAGCCGCGACGGCAGCGCAAAGTGGGCTAGATGGGGATGGGCCACCATGGAGGAAGGGGGTCATCTCAAAAGAGATATCGTCGGGTCTGCCTGGGTGCGAGAGATATGTCTTGTATAATCTCCCCGCCGGCAATCAAAGACCCATAGAGTTATGTGTGACCGTGGGGATTTTCCGCACGATATAAAAACCCACACAGAACGAACGAACAAAAAGTTGGAAAAAGGCTTGGAGAGTGACGAGTCTCCTGCTATTAATTTTTATTTGAACCTCCATGTATGTCAGGTACACTATTTATGTTACAAAAAATTCTTGAATAGAAATTCTAGCTTTGATTGTCATTTGAATTGTATCAATATTTTTTGTAATTTCCTTGATTGACAGCTGCCTACGTGGCACGAAAGTGTTAAAGGACTTACAATCGATGCCAGATGACAGAATTTATTGTACTTTCAGAGGTCAGACATGTACCTTCCACCCTGAGCCCCCCACCTCCTAGACTACTCACTGTCTCGCGACGAGAAGCATAAGTTTCGCTTTACAGAAAGGCTGATTACTTTTAATACCATATTATATATCGCAAAATTATAATTAATTTAATGTCGTAAACGTTGTTTATATCTACGTAAATAATAATGGAAGAAGATGATATTACTGTCACACGTGTTTCCTTCTTCTTCTTCCTACAGTCCCGGGTCGTTTAAGCGGGGCGTGAAAAAGCATCTGATGAGGCCGTCAAGCTGAGTGCCTCCATTGTAACACTTTACGAGTTTGTAATGGTGACTTTCTTTCCTGTGATGTTGCCTTCAGCTTACCATCAGGCGGGGTGAAGTCAAATTGAACGTGTACTAAAAATACATTTTTTTCGTTACCTGTGTGGTATATAAGTAGAGATTTCAACTGCTGCTTCAGATCTTTCGTTTTTGAATCTGCTATACTTCGCACTATACGTTAATCGAACCCACGACCTCTGATTTATTAGAATCCTCCACTGGTACGCCATAGAGAGCTTCGGAATATTTATCATTTTATGAACAAAAATCATACCTAAACTTATAATCAAATCCAAATCATGTTTAGTGTTCTTGTAAAAGTTTACGAAGTTTTACAGTTACCAGTAAGCTATAGACTGTTGTAAATAATTGTATGTACAAATATACAGGGTGTAAGGGGAACGCTCCCGAAGTCGAAGGCCCCTAGCAGTACTCATGGTACACAACATATAGGTATGAAAAAAATTACGGCAAAGCAAATGTTTTTTTTAGCATAGCAAGGAATCGGCTCATTTTTTTTCCAAATTCATTGAGCTGCTACATTTGGTTAGGCATTTATTTTCAGCATCCATTTTTTATACGAAGTGCCCGATTGGCGGCAATATGCTCGCTCTCTGTTACGTGAAACTGGAAATATTGGTTGGTGAAAGGTGGGCGTTTAATACACATCTGCCTACCCCTTCGGGGATTACGAATGTGAGCATATGTATGTACGTACCTATGTATGTTAAAAATCATGGTACCTACCAAAAAAAATATGGCCACTGTTTTAGTTTTTGGAAGCGTTCCCCAAACACGCTGTACCTATATAATAACAATTTTTGTGCTGAACATTTTCAATTTTCGTAAACAACGCCTTTCTTCGTAAGTTCGTTGCCTAATTACAGTGTGGGTGTGTCCACTGGTTCGGAACTACTTATATAAATTATACCTATTGTTATCCAGTTAAAGTGATAAATGATTTATTTGTGTTTTCGACTTGTTTGCTGTGTGTGCTTTACTGTGCGTTTTGAACGATTACGGGTGTATAATTAGACTTTATTTAATCATAGTTCGATGATATTTTATGACTGATCAATTTTTATTATAGTGTTATGATCGTGTTTTGAGATAACTTAATTAAAGAGACTCAATATTAATTAAGTGAAGTTTTCGCTTGTGTACCGAGAAAACTTAATTAGTTTCGAACTTATTGACGTGTTTTTGAGTTGGTTAAGTTTTCCATTGTGAAATATTGACTAGATCGAGCTTGTTTCAGTAAAAGCTGGCTTAGTTTTCACTTACGTTTTGGTTAAACCTGATTAGTTGCGGTCATTATTTTAATTCTTTGAAGTTTTCGTTTGTATTTTGAGAAAACTTGAGTGTTTTCGAACTCTTCGTATATATATTTGTATATCAACGAGAAATTCTCGACTAGTTTCAGATTTTGTTACTTACAAATTTTGCTTGTGTTTCAGGATATTTGATTTATTTCGGATTTAATTTTTAAGTATGATGTATTCGCTTGCACTAGTGTCAGGCCCGACGCATCGAATGCAGTTCAGCATTACTAATTTCGAATGTCACTTAAGTAAGTATTTAATAAGGTAAACTTTCAAGTCTTACTCTTCCTGGCTAGCTCGAACAGGAAAGTAGGGGTTTAGCAGGTCAATCCCACCAAACCACTGGTCACAAGACAGCCAGTAGACCTTTTTTTTTCGTGCGCGAAATCCCCACGGATACCAATCCTACTGGAGCCAGTAAGAGAGGTTATGTCGGACTCGAACCGATTAAAACGCACGCCGTCTTTAGGTCTCTAGTTGTTGGAGGTGAGATAGTAGCGTACATATCCCTGGCATCCCGGCAGACCCGGGGCCCTCTCTTTCGAGATGACCCCCTTCGGGTGTAGGAACCACGGTGTCCCCGTCTAGCCCCCGCGTATGAGTTGGAACACATTGCTTCTGGTAGGGTGACCGGTGGAAGACATCCAGTATACCTGGCAAGACTGAGTCGGCAAGTATATTCCGTATGGCACAACGCATTTTTTCAATTAATATCAGAAATGTAATGACAACAAATATATTTAAAGACAAGATGCACAAGCGGCTAGTCGCAAAATGTTACCATAATGTCCAGTACGCCGAGTACACCGAACCACGTAGAATAAGATAAATTGTGAATATAGGTATAAGATGAATTGTAAATAAAGAATAGCTCCCTAACGCCCACTGCGGGCTAATGAAGATAAATTGTAAATAAAGAATAGCTCCTTAACGCCCACTGCGGGCTAATGAAAAAATTGGTACTTAAGCTCGGTGAAACCGACGCTAAGGCACAACCACAACCGCAAACGCACAACCAACGAAGAACCACTCTCAAGAACTACTCTCAAGAACCACTCAAGAAGAAAAGGAAGAACCTAGAAGACATTAGTTGTTAAAACTTAGTATATAGAAGATAGAATAAACGTTTTGAAGCAATTAGTGTTTCTATTGAAAAGGTTGTCAGATAAAAGTCCACAATACAGTCCACACGAAGAGTAGAATAGGACGATCTCAACTGAAAAGTGAGATTGTCCATAACATTGTTTGGTCCTTCGCCTGCCGGATCGACGCCGAGATTTGATCCTTCCGAAGACGGATCAAAAGTGAAGAACAGCGGCAAGACACCGGAGCTTCAAGAGAGAAGAATCAAGTTTCCACAATGGTCGTGACCAGAAGCCAAGCAGATGCAGAAGAAGCTCAAGATCGACGAGAGGAAGAGTACCTGAGGCAGCAGCGCATCGACGAAGAGAGACGCCGAAGGCTGGCTCAGGGTCCTCCGGCATCGCCAAGCACGCAGCAGGGTATGGAGTCAGGGATCGGGGCTACGATGGACGCCCCCCCCACGACCCCTAGACTGAAGCCCGGGAACCTACCCCGAACTGGTTCACCGGGAAGGTCGGTTCGGACGAACCGCTCTACTGCGAGCGCTGCAGCGCGAGCCAGACTAGCCGAACTAGAAGCAGCAGAAAAACTGGCAGAATTAAAGAAGAAGGAACTTGAAATTGAAGCGGACCTGATAAGAAAAAGGCTGGCCGCCGACCTCACGGCCATCCAGGAAGATCAAGAGAGTGTTCACGAAGAAATACCTACAGAAATACACCACAAGAGAGTGGACGAATGGCTGCAAACGAATCCCGTCGTGCCAAGACCAGAACCCGAAGAATCAAGAACGCGAAGCAAGGAAGATCGACATCTGCGGTTTGATCTACGCGGCAGATCCGCCACACCCACGCGAACAAGAAGCATAGATCAACTCACCGAGGCTATGGAGCGACTAGCAAGACCCAGAATACGATGCGCAGATCTACCTACGTTCTCGGGGGCCCATGGCGAGTGGCTCACGTTTAAGGCTGCTTTCACCGACTCCACGAAGCTGTACAACATATCGCCGATTGAAAACATTCAGCGTCTGAGAAAAAGCCTCACCGGGGAAGCACGCGACATCGTGATGGCGCTACTTGCAACGGCAACGGATCCAGAGATCATACTTAGAACGTTAGAACAGTCATTCGGTCGTCCAGAAGTAATCATAGACAAGGCGTTCGAAGATTTGAAGAAGCTACCCAGACCAGGGTCATCGGCAGTGGAGCTGAATAACTTTGCCATACGAGTGCAAAACGTTGTGTGTGTACTACAGAGCATCGATCAGCGGGGATACCTGTACAACCCGGCGTTGGTACGAGAGATCCTGAGCAAGCTGAGCCCCCACGTGCAAGCCAGATGGTGTGACTACGCGACGGACTTCGGAATCGCAGCTGAACCAGAAATCATCACGCTATCCCGCTTCCTGATGAGGGAGGCAGACCGCGCGCTCAAACACGCCTACGTCCCTGCTGCGAGTACAACACAAGCGAAGAAAGAAACTCGTCAGCCGCCCGCGCCTAAGAAGAAACCGAACTCAGTCTTCAACGTCACCGAATCACCAGAGAACAAAGAACAATTGAATCAGTGTGCAAGTTGTGAACAAACTCACGAGTTACCGAGGTGCCCGCAATACAAGGCGCTAACGGTAGATCAACGGTGGGACTTCGTGAAAGAGAAGAAATTGTGTTTCAAGTGCTTAGTGAAACGGCATCGATACAACCTGTGCAAAGCTAAGCCATGTGGTGTCAACCAATGCCGCCACGCCCATCATGCGACGTTGCATCAAGAGAAGGCAGCAGAGAAGCCATCTACCACCGCAAGCCCGACGGAAGCAGTACTGTCGGTGGTCACCCAAACCACCACTGAACCGAAAGCAGTGCTGTTGAAGATGTGTCCCGTCACCGTCGTGGGACCAGGGGGGGAGGTGAAGACTCACGCACTCCTGGATGAAGGCGCTACCATCTCACTGATCGATGCAGACCTAGCAAGGCAGATTGGGGCAAGAGGACCTACGCAACGATTGATGATGCGAGGGGTCAACATGCAGCAGTCGGAAGAAAGAAGCCAGCTGGTGACCGTACGACTTCATGGACCTGAAGGAGTGCCGCACGTGCTTAAAGCGCGCACCGTCCGGTCTATGAAACTACACCAGCAATCCATTCCGACTTCACTGCTCGAATACGAACACCTGCGAGACCTAGGGAAGAATGACGTCTGCTACGAATCAACACGACCGGGAATCCTCATCGGCACCGACCACTGGGAATTCATCGTGTCAAGAGAACTACGTCTGGGCAAGCCAGGCCAACCCGTAGCATCGAGAACCACCCTAGGATGGGTAGTACATGGGACGCTACCGCGAAGCGTCATCTGCAAAAGCGAGAGCAACGTGCTACATGTCTTTACCTCCGAACGAACCGAAAACGGAGACGAACGCCTACACGACCTCGTAGACAACCACTTCAAGATCGACGCGCTCGGTGTCTCTCACAAACCGAAAGTGAGCGACGCGGAACGTCGAGCAGTACAAATCGTCGAGACAACATTGAAGCGAACGAAACAAGGCTACGAGGTGGGGCTACCGTGGAAAGAAGACGGCATCGCTCTCCCACCGAGTTACAACTCAGCGCTGCGCCGATTAAAGAAGATCGAGATCAAGATGGATGAAGACCCAGAGTTCGCCGAAGCCTACACCAGACAAGTTGACAATTTGTTAAGTAAGGGGTACGCGACACCGTGCGACGGCACCGAGGCTACGAGTCCAGTCAGCTGGTATTTACCTCACTTCGCCGTACAGAATCCGAACAAGCCTGGGAAACTACGACTCGTCTTCGATGCAGCAGCCAAGAACCGGGGTGTCAGCCTAAATGATCACCTGCTAGAAGGACCGGACCTGTTAATGTCATTGCAGGGAATTATGTTCCGGTTCCGAGAGAAGCCGATCGCGATCACAGCTGACATTCAAGAGATGTTTCTTCAAGTGAAGATAAGACGTGAAGATCAACCAGCTCAGCAGTTCCTGTGGCGGGGAGGCGAACGAGACGTACCACCCCGACACTACAAGATGACGAGCATGATCTTCGGCGCCGCCAGTTCCCCATTCATGGCACATTACGTTCGAGACGCGAACGCGAAGGCCCACGCAGACACTCACGCGGCGGCCTTCGAAGCCATAACAAGAAGTCACTACATGGATGACCTGGCAGCCAGCTATGAAAATGAAGATGAAGCCCAGCGAGCCGTCTCCGAGTTGATGACGGTCCACGCAGCCGCCGGCTTCACACTACGAGGATGGAACACGAACCAAGCCAGCGTACTCCGAGACGTCCCTGCCGAGCTACGAGCGACGTCGCCGACCCCACTGGGGGGAGATGGGCCCGAGAATAAGATACTTGGCCTCATCTGGAACGCAGAGCAAGACGAGCTTGGGTTCAACACCTCAATGAACAGAGTTCCCACCGAAGTCGTCAACCGAACAAGAGCGCCGACGAAGAGAGAAGCCCTCAGCGCGGTAATGTCCATATATGACCCCCTCGGACTGCTGAGTCACTTCACCATACGCGCCAAGATCGTGTTGCAGAGCCTGTGGCGACTTCAGATCTCGTGGGACGAACCAATACCCGAAGAAGAGAACGAGCTTTTCGCTGCCTGGCTAGAACGACTCCCCGACCTAGCCCGCCTACGACTCGAACGATGCTACGCGCTAAGTGAAGCTCAAGACCTGCAACTACACATACTGTGCGACGCGAGTGAGCAAGCATACGCAGCAGTGGCATATTGGCGTATCACACGGCCGGACAGAAGCATCAAGCTATGTCTCGTGGCCGCCAAATCAAAGGTGGCACCCCGACGGGCGCAAACAATACCGCGACTAGAACTACAAGCGGCGGTCATCGGGTCAAGACTGGCGGCGACAATCAAGCGAGAACATCGGGTGAAAATTGACAAGACAGTGTATTGGACCGACTCAACTACGGTGATACATTGGGTACGAAACGACGAGCGACGCTACACGCCGTTTGTAGCTCACCGCCTGGGCGAGATCTCCGAGCTCACGCACAGCAAGGAGTGGCGGTGGGTGCCGACCGTGCAAAACGTAGCAGACGACGCGACGCGCATCACTCACTCACCCATCACCGCAGACGACAGATGGTTTCACGGTCCAGAGTTCCTGTTGCAACCAGAAGATCAGTGGCCGGCAGATAAGACACAGTTGATCGAAGACTGCGAGGTACTACACGTCAGCGAGAAGAGCGAAGTACATCATGCGTGGTTACCCGACCCCACGCGATTCTCTAACTTCACGAAATATGTTAGAGCCGCCGCCTACGTGTTAGCCTTCATAGACAAGTGTCGCCGACTGACGTCGCATCTGAGAACTATACACATTGAGAAAGCTGAGAACGCGATCATCAGCCGCGCGCAGCACGAAAGCTTCGGAGAAGACATCGCGCGACTGCAGGCCGCCCGCCCTATTCCTAAGGCGAGCCGTCTGTACAAGTTGGACCCGGTCATGGAAGACGGATTACTGCGGGTCAAGGGACGCATCGGAGCAGCCACCGCGCCGCTAGAAACGAAGAGACCGCTCATACTCGACGGCCGACATTACATCACTAAACTTATAGTGATGCGCGAGCATCGGGCCGCCGGACACGCTGGGCGAGAACGAGTAACGAACGACCTGCGGCAGCGGTACTGGATCATCCACCTGCGACCCACCGTGAGAGCAACCGAACGAGACTGCGGCCTGTGCAGAAAAAGAAGAGCCAGACCGCAACCGCCGGCAATTGGAGATCTGCCACGAGAGCGCCTAGAACCGTACCAGCGACCTTTCACTCACTGTGGGATAGACTACTTCGGACCCATGGTCATCAAGGTGGGACGTCGCCGAGAGAAGAGGTGGGGCGCCCTGTTCACCTGCCTGTCATCAAGAGCTGTGCACCTGGAGATCGTCGCATCACTCACTACAAGCTCCGCGATCATGGCACTTCGGAGGATGGCTGCGAGAAGGGGTTGGCCGAGAACCATATACTCGGACAACGCCACCAACTTCCACGGAGCAGACAAGGAGCTGAAGGTCGCCTACGAAGAGTGGATGCCGGCGCTACGAGAACTGGGACAGCTGCATGCGGTGAACTGGCGATACATACCGCCGGGAGCGCCGAACCAAGGCGGAGCGTGGGAAAGGCTAGTGCGGTCAGTGAAAACAGCGTTGGCGGCGACGTTAACTGAAAAGGAGCCGACCGAAGAAGTGTTGGGGACTCTGATGGCCGAAGCTGAGTTCTCGATAAACGCAAGACCGTTGACCCACGTGAGTGTCGACCCGAGCGATCCGGAGGCGCTGACCCCTAACCATTTCTTATTGGGGTCATCCACAGGACTGCCTTCGACCGGGCCGTGTCAATACGCCGATCGACGAACATGGAGGAGTTGTCAAGCCCTCGCCGACCATTTTTGGAGCAGATGGGTAAAGGAGTACCTACCTACCCTGGTACCCCGCGGCGAGCCAAGCAGCCAACGACGACCCCTGCAAGAAGGAGACATCGTGGTGGTAATGGATCACGTACTACCACGCAACGTGTGGCCGATGGGAGAGGTCACCAGAACCTACGTGGGACCCGACGGCGGAGTTCGGATGGCGGACGTCAGGACGAAGACTGGAGTCTTCAAGCGCCCCGTGAGCAAGCTCGTCGTACTTGAGAAGGCCGTTACGCGGACTGCTGCACTGGGGGGAGAACTGTCCAGTACGCCGAGTACACCGAACCACGTAGAATAAGATAAATTGTGAATATAGGTATAAGATGAATTGTAAATAAAGAATAGCTCCCTAACGCCCACTGCGGGCTAATGAAGATAAATTGTAAATAAAGAATAGCTCCTTAACGCCCACTGCGGGCTAATGAAAAAATTGGTACTTAAGCTCGGTGAAACCGACGCTAAGGCACAACCACAACCGCAAACGCACAACCAACGAAGAACCACTCTCAAGAACTACTCTCAAGAACCACTCAAGAAGAAAAGGAAGAACCTAGAAGACATTAGTTGTTAAAACTTAGTATATAGAAGATAGAATAAACGTTTTGAAGCAATTAGTGTTTCTATTGAAAAGGTTGTCAGATAAAAGTCCACAATACAGTCCACACGAAGAGTAGAATAGGACGATCTCAACTGAAAAGTGAGATTGTCCATAACACATAATATTAATGAATTTTTAGAAGACCAAACATTTGAATAATCATTGACAACAATGATATTAAATAACATATGATACAACAAGACTAATGTTATAAATAATTTAATTTTAATGTACGATAATTAATAACAGATTAATAATTTATCAACAAAACATAGCTGATCAAATTATGTAAAACACCATCTTTCTACCTATGTTTCACAATAAAGCATTTGAAAAAACACTGCAAAGAGGACGATGAAATGATAAAATACATATTGTAAATAATGTATAATGACGTATGAATCTTCCCGGGAAGACCTACCCCAAACCATAGGATAACAATCTACAATTAAGAGGAAAAGGCACCCTAATTGAAAAGGCTATCCTTCCTCAAACGTAGGGGTCAGATTGGGGTCGACACGAATTATGAAACAGGGTCGAAGTGTCCACGATAGCTCCAGAGCACGTACCCCAAACGAGAAAGAAGATCTACCTAGTATTATTATTTTTTTCTTTTTATCGTGCGAAAAATCCCCATGGATACCCCGGTTTATGTCGGACTCGAAACGACTAAAATGCACGCCGTCTTTGAGTCTTCAGTGTAGCCAACATATCCCTCGTACCCCGGCAGACCCGAGGCCTTCTCTTCGAGATGACCCCCGTCGGGTGTAGGGACCACGGTGTCCCCATATAGCCATATAGCACTTTGCGCCGCCGCCACGGCCTGCTTCTGTTAGAGTGACATGCGGCTCCACCCGTCACCCCCAGGCCCGTGCTCATGGAGGACGGAGGACATTCTGCGAGTATTATTTAACCTAGCAATATTAACCTGTACAGTGATCACTTGTTCAAGAGACTACAGGAAAAAAATATCCATGATTTTAACCATTGAATACACGTGCTTATAAAAATGTTTTCATAGTCGCATTCGTCGCTTGGACGTTTCTAGTTTTGTTTACAGACAGGTTGTGAAGTTCGATGTTTGTAATTCTCCGTATTTTTATAAGGGTAGTTGCTGAGTTGAATACACGGTCTGATTTGTTACTTGTAGGGTTGTGCTGTAAAAAAATCTAAGAAAATTGGGTGTGCTACGGAAAATTGTAGTAATAATTTTTAATTAACGAATAGTCTGTACTTAGCTTCATTACGTTTTGCATAATGTGTCATTATGTGTCAGAAGGTGTGTGAGTAAGATACTATACTATACTATTATAGGAAATGTAATGCTATTATTTTGGATGGATGGAAGTTTCTATATTGTCTTCTTAATACTTAGGTATCAAATTTTAACAGAATCCCGAAGTCAGTAACAAATATTCATACATCTGCACAAATGTACACATTTTTAAGCCATCAAGGTGGGCAGACAAGCACACGGACCACCTGATGGAAGGTGGTAACTGTTGCCTATGGACATTAGCAGCACAAGAGTGGTAAAGGGAAGGGGGAGTGGCCAGAATGATGGCCGCGGAGCTCTGGCTACCCTACTCATCGCTGGAAATACAACACAAGGTTATTATTAGCCGTGGAATTTTGTAGGGCAGAGGTAACCCCAGTCGGACTGCTCAATTGGACTGAGTAGGAGTCTTAGCTCCGTCAATTTACTATGCATCATATAAGTAGGATAAGTTGGGACAAAATCGTATTAATACTATAAGATATGAGATCGGGATTTCTCAACGTTTTCATAAATTGTATAATCTGTCGCTACATCGTAAAAGTTAGCGCTATTTTATGACGAATAAACGTTTACGATATTTGATATTTTGATTAGCTGCTTTCGAACAGCGTGCAATACATTCTTCCTCCCGCAATCTATACTACACATGTTATTGAAGTAGCAAAGGTATAAGTGCCCGAAGTAAAGCTCGATATTATAATGCTTGTCAATGTGTGAGAAAATGCTCTCTATCTTATATATACGGTCTTTTTCCCTCATTTTGTTGTAAATAGCACCTCGAAAGTGATATGTATGATTTAGTAAACATTTATCTTCAGCTAATAGTAAAGGCGTCATCATTATCCTTGCGTTAGTCCCGGGCGCATCTGAAGCTATAACTTAAAAGTCCGAAGTCCGCTTTTTTTACTCTAATTGGGTCGCGGTTGAACTTCTATATTTTCCATAAAGCGACTGCCGCCCGACCTCCACAACCTATATATAGGCGATATCGAAATATTGCACTTATCTGTAACAACTGCCATACATTTTCGTATGGCTACTGAGACCGATAGCTTAACGTGCTCTCCGAGGCACGACCAGACCAATACAACTAGCTATATTCATGCATACATTATTTGCAGTCAACGGGAATCGAACCCGCGCCTCCTGCGTAGCAGTCGCGTGCTCTATCGTCACGCCAGAGGCTGTTGTATGTTGTTAGCTATATAACTGTAGTGTATTATACTAGTTAAATTTTTGTTCATGGGTAGCAGGTGAGACTTGAAGGTCTTGATAGAGTCGGTATACGCGAACTCAATTTGATTTACCTAGATTCTTCTCAAAGTCCAAACCTATGACTTTAACAGTGCAATTGGTGCGCCGAGTGTTGGACCGGGCGTAACTTTATTTATAACTAGCTGTTGCCCCCGGCTCCGCCCGCGTGGACTTCTGATCCCGTTCCCGCTGCTCCATTCCGAGCATTTTCATATTTGTTCACATTTTCAGCCTTCTCTGAACAAATAATTCGAGACCAAATTAGCCAAATCGGTTCATCCGTTCTCGAGTTTTAGCGAGACTAACGAACAGCAATTCATTTTTATGTATAAAGAAGATTGATGCCACTTATAAAATCATAGGGCAGCCCCGGAATGCCTAGGACTATCACCGTGTGGTCTGTAACAGGGGTATATTGTTATAATGCCATCTTTTTCACAGTGATTGACGTAAAAAATGTTATATAAACACTGTACTGCCCGCAATCTACGCCGTAGTATTTAAGATGTTTTTTTACCAAAGTAGGTATATTTTTACAAGGTAAATAAACAAGTAATGTTTGAGTTTCTTTGCTACGCACTTAGGTATAAAGTGGAATAATGTACTTCGGACTTTTTATTAATGTTTGTGTACTCATTGGCAAACGTTTACTTCATTTTTGTATTAAGTATAACATCTTAAAATATTTAGTTTGAGTTTAATTTGAATTTCGACGAACTCACTGGCCATTAATTTATTATAAAATGTGGAAATACAAACTCTTTTATATAACAAGCATTGATCAACGAGTTCTTAGAATGAGGGTCTTTTCCCATTAGAATCATTACATCCTAGATGAATAGATTGACTTAAAATCAATTGAGTTTTGAAATAAGTGACGTAAAATATATTGAATATATTTAAGTATGTGTTATTTTTAATATTACGGAAGCTGAACTATTACAATTTCTATAAAACGTACAAATGACATATTAACTACAACAGTGTAATTTTATAAGTACTTTTTAAAACGGTTCGGGACTTATTGCAATTAATTTTGTTTTTTTTTAATTTCTTTTTATCTTATTTGCCCCTAGTATTGCAAACGTCCATAGGCCACGGTCACCGCTTCCCATCAGGTGGGCCGTGTGCTTGTCTACCGCCTAAGTGGTGTAAAAAAATTTCTTTTGCCGACACTGCTGCGTCCTGCATCCGAAACATCAGTAATAAAGTTTCATAATTAATTGCGATAAGTCCCGAACCGCTATAAAAAAAATATTGGTCTTTTTATCTGACTCTAAAATTTTCATTCTAGAAATGCCAGCTGTACTTTGCATTACTAGATTCTAATCAAAATATTTTTTTGCAAAATTATAAATTATATTAGAATGCATGATTTCGTTTGTAGAATGTTTGATTAGGGCTGAAATTATCAAATTCCAGAAGTACTGTAGTGTCCATAAGTACAAAAAGTGTACTAATTATATCCCAAAGAAGAATATGAAGAACCGTAATCACGTTTTGTCTAATGGTGATAATCGCGCTCTGACTGCATTCGTCATCAGTAGAAGTTCGCGTAAGTACAAATACAACCCCATAAAATAATATCTGGAGGCAAATTTTTATGTTAAACCTTCTATGTCTTGTTTGTTTTTTTAAGATGGGAAAACCCATTGAAATCGTGTCACTGTTACTGTTACCAAGACCTCTGTATATGAGTATTTAGAAATATGTAACCGTTTACTCGAGAGTTTAATTTTTGACTTGACATTTTTGTCTGAACTAACGACCTCTCAATGTATTCGATGCTAATCTATTGGTCTGGTCGTGCCTCGTAGAGCGCGTTAAGTCATCGGTCCCGGTTGTCATACGAATTTTCATATGACAACCGGAACCGCCGGCATAACGTGCAAGTAAAATACAGTGCAAATAGCCATATTCAAGCGTACAAATATTTGCACTGCGCATATTGCGGTGTAGCGATTCCGTACGAGCTCGTCGCCTCTCCAGATACCGTGTGGGTACATACATTATTTTCAAGTAGACAGTGGTTGAATGAGCTCTTTTAATAAATGAACTCTGACCTTTTCTCATCTTTGTATAGGTACTGTGGACTAAAAAAGTTCCTGGGCACCTTAAGACCTATAAGTCTTTGTCAGCCTAAGTGTAATTTAACCAAAGTAACATAAATAGCGCTTAATAAAATAGATTATCGATGTGTTTCTTTATAAGAAAATAAGTAAACACATACAAATAGGAGTCTAAACTTAATTACGTACATTAATAAGTAGATCTATTATTCAATAGCTTCTAAGACTAGTATGTAATGTAATGTAATGTAATCTTTAATTTTCAGTATATAGACACTGAAACAATACTTAAAACATTTAAACAATTAAATATAAAAAAGACTGAAGATCTCTGGGGCATTTCAACCAATATAATAAATTCAATAATGCCCACTATTGCGCCCTACCTTGCATTCATATTCAATAAATGTATAGATGAAAAACAATTTCCAAATCTTATGAAGTACAGTAAAATCATTCCGTTATTCAAAGCAGGGGACAAAAGTGACCCATCCAATTTTCGTCCCATCTATTACCAGCGCTAAGTAAAATTTTTGAAAAAATAATATTTAATCAACTGCTTTCACATTTTGCAGCCAATGATTTACTTCATAAAAAACAGTTTGGTTTTACTAAAGGCAAAAATACAACAGATGCAGGAGTCGCACTAGTTAAACATATATTTGATGCATGGGAGGAGAAGCAGGATGCCATTGGTATTTTTTGTGACTTATCAAAGGCTTTCGATTGTGTTGATCATGAGACCTTGTTATTAAAGTTAGATTATTATGGTGTCTCGAATAGCTCACTTAGCTTACTTAGGTCTTACCTCACTGGCAGAGTACAAAAAGTAAACGTTAATGGCACCGATTCTTCTGGCGCCCCGCTAGTCATGGGAGTACCCCAAGGCTCGATATTAGGACCCCTTTTGTTCCTGATATATGTAAACGACCTTCCATACTTCATTGAAAATCTTTGTGAAATAGTATTATTTGCTGATGACACTTCATTAATTTTTAAAACTGACAGACAAAAAGTAATACTTGACGATGTGAATAATACCCTTTCTGTAATATTGCATTGGTTCACGAGTAATAACCTGCTACTTAATGCCAAAAAAACAAAATGTGTAAAATTTACGATGCCAAATGTAAGACATATAGACTCAAACATTATAATGAATAATGAAACTGTGGAAATAGTCAATACCACAGTTTTTCTTGGCATCACACTAGATAATAAACTACAATGGGGTTCTCATATCACAGCCTTAGCAGGAAGACTTAGCTCAGCTGCCTATGCGGTTAGAAAGATAAGGTCACTAACTGACGAGAAAACGGCACGATTAGTTTATTTCAGTTACTTTCATAGCGTTATGTCATATGGTCTGCTGCTGTGGGGCTCAGCTGCCGATATTGCAACTATATTTATATTACAGAAACGAGCTATACGAGCAATCTATTGCCTCGGACCCCGTGACTCGCTGAAAGAACTGTTTAAAGAAATTAATATTTTAACAGTTGCCTCACAATATATTTACGACAACGCCTTATATGTAAGGAAGAACCTAGACCTCTTCCAAAAAAAATCAGACTTTCACAACTTGAATACGCGAAATAAAAATAAACTGGCGATACCGAAACTAAGGCTTCATAAAGTCAGTAATTCGTTTGTGGGCAAATGTATAAAAATATATAATAAAATTCCTCAGGATTTGGCTGACCTGCCACTTGATAAGTTTAAAATAGAATTGAAAAAATTTTTAACTAAAAAAAGCTATTATAAAGTAGACGAATATCTTGATGATAAAAATGCGTGGGCATAATAATCTCTTGCTCTTGCACCCAGTTATTATAAATAAACAACTAAATATTAAAAAGAATAACGATAATCTACCTGAGTTTCTTGCTGGTCTCTTCTCAGGAGATTTAACTACCGAACCAGCGAAAGAATCATTTTCTAATGATTTATTTACTAAGTATCCTAATTTATTATGAATTATAATATTTTTGACAAATGTAGGTACATAATTATTGTAAAACTTTGACATTCATAAGTGCTCTTTATGTGCCTAAACTGAATAAATGAAATTGATTCTTTGATTCTTTGAGTTGCATAGTGACATCACGTCATACCATTTTTTTTTCAAATTGAATATAAATACCTAATTAAGGCCGATATAGATTAGTGTGTCAAATATAGTTTGTTCGTGTAATAAGCTGTCATAACATTTGAACAAACAAACAAGTTTTCAACACTAATTAACTTAACGGGGAGAGGGCCCTCGCGAAATGGAATGGTTAATCAAAGTCGCGGATACTCTTTGGATGCAGATTGCCGGTTGGATTGGAGGTCAATGGGAACTACAACATAAATAATAATAATAATAATATACGTTGTTGTATGTTCAACAATGAATGTCCTATGGCTGAAATAATGATGATGATTACTTAGCTTTCAAAAGCTGTTTTTACACCTGAAAACTTGTACTAGGAGTACAGAAGATTCAAATATTAACTCGTGACAACAGGGTGACCCTGTTGAAGTTGATTGGAACATTTACTTTTAAATAATTCGTTTTTCAAATATTGACAGACGTGTAAACGAAAAATTTAAGTACTAGGGCACCAGTATTTGAGTGAAAACGTTTACATTTAACAGGATAGCGATCGTAATACAATATTGTTATGGTTTATTTATCTTTGGCTGTACTTGCAGTAGATTCTAGACTTGATTAAAAAACTTTTATTAACAAGTTGTAAATAATGATAGATAGGACAACTTAATGAGCAAAACACCACTTGAGCTCGATAAAGTTTCCCAGCTCATTTTATGAGTGTTTTTAAGGGAATATCACCTGTTTACCAGTTTCACTATCCACTCGACTGTGGCTTATAGTGTAGTGTTTAGTGACTGTGGGGTATGTAATCCTCTAATGCTTTGATTTGAAGTGTTGGAATGAGGTTAAATCACTTGTGAGAATTATAAGCAGTATTTTTTTAAGTCAAAGAAAATTTGTGGTATTCGTCGGATGAGTCGATTTTTTTAAACAACTTAGGTGGCACACAAGCACGCGGTCCACCTGATGGAAAGTGGTTACCCCGGCCCGTGGACGTTTGCAACATCAGGGCGTCACATTCGTGCTGCCGATCATATAGAGAAGAGGGGAAAAGGGGAAGGGGATCTTCCCAAAATTTAATAGGGTATGCTTTTAGGCCGTTAATTTGATATAATATGTACCATCTGCAAGAAGAGAGAACGAGTAATGTAGTAATTAGTTTTACGGCACCGCCGTTACTCACGAGGTGCCAGGTTTCGCTTCCTTGCGCAACTGAAATAAGTGAAAAAGTGTCCATAGTTTTAATACTAATTTTATTTTACATTAGCTATTGCCCGCGGCTCCGCCCGCTGGACGTTAATTATTGTGGTGTACGACTCTACTCGATTGTCTACTTGCCTCTCTATACTACTTTTCCTTGCTGTCGATATTAGCGCCAATGCATATTTTACCGGATCGATTGAGATTTATGATTATTACTCCGCTCCCTTAGATGGTAACGTGATGATATATAGCCAATGTTACTCCTAGATATTGTAGCTTTTTAGAGGAGAAAGTACCTATTATTGAAATCGGTCCAGTAATTTCGGAGCCTATACGTTACAAACAAACAAATCTTGCCTCATCAACAAATCTCCTCTCTTTATAATATTAGTATATGTTTAAGTAAGTGCGGTTCACACTTGATTTATTTTTTTCACTATCCATCACTCAAAGGAGCTGAGTCAGCAAAAGTGGAGGGAGTGGCAGCAGCAGCCGTACCGACCCAGTCGGAGCAGCAGTCTGGCCACGCGTCACACTGCGTGGTTGGCGGAGCACACGCCTTCATTCTTAGGGTAAAACTTCTTGTATTTCTGATAGCCTGGTAGGTACAACACCTATAACACCGGACATTATACGAACTATGTCGTAGTTGAACGTGAAGTGGAGGGACGACCTTGGCGTGGCGGTAGTGAACGCGACTGCTACGCAGGAGGCATGGGTTCGATTCCCGCTCAGTGCAAATATTTGTGTGATGAATATGAATATTTGCGTTAGTCTGGGTGTTTCTATGTATAATTGTATATATTTACAAAAAAGTATCATCATTCTCTGAACCTGATGAAATGAAATGTTAATAATAGTCAGCTAATTCTGTAGTTATTTTCTTTCAAGTGAAAATTTGGTAATAAGCTTAATTAAATTTTGTGAAATAAATTATTTAAAAAATTCCATTGACCATAATATTTCTATCCACCCCTGGATCTCTATTCACCCAGTTTTACAGTAATTACTCTCTGAAGAAGTAAAGTGTATTCTAATGTAATAAATAATATCCCATATTTTTCAGATATCAAGTTTCTTTGGCCTGGCGCCGCTACGATTTGAGTCGCACACAAATGGATTCACGGTCTCAATATCAAGCGCAATGTGTGTTTATAGTTACGTACTGGTAACTATACTTGGTAAGTATAATATTTACTCCATCTTCACTACATAGTGTAAAACAAAGCGTTCACTGTCCCTATATCCCTATGTCCCTTTGTATGCTTACATCTTTAAAACTACGCAACGGATGTTGATGCGGTTTTTTTAATAGATAGAGTGATTGAAGAGGAAGGTTTTTATGTATATAACATCATGCTACAACCAACTGGTGCGAAGCAGAAGTGAAACTTGTTGCAAAAACAGGGTGACGCTGACGAAGTAGGGGGTCAGCTAGTACTTTATATACGGTATATTATGCCGCGTCTACATTTATGTAACATTTTGCCGTGACCGTTAGGATGTGCGTGTCTGTCACATATTCAGCTGCGTGATAGCCGAGTTTAAATGAAACCATTGATCGACTGGTGTCCGAGTCAGCACAACTCTAGTTTTTGTGCCCATGTGCCTCAAATTGTTACGTCCACACTCACCGTTTTATGTCACAAGGAACCGACACGGTCTTCGATGGCCCTGGGTCAGCCGGAGCTGTATGTAACTTCGTAATCCTATATATTTATATGGGATTACAAAGTTATTAAGATATGTAATTGGTACTATGACAGCAGTTCAAATATTGATATGTTTTAGAGTTTAGTCTATTCAAAGCACTTTGTAATCACCATTGGATTTGAAATGTCATATGACAGTCACTACATATAGCATTTCATAGTTGGGCGTGTTTAGTAGTTAGACTGAAAGACGACTAAGTTCTGAAAAGCTGACTCTTTCTTCGATTTTTTTTCTTAGCTTCCATAGCTTGGCAAGGCTTGATAGATTCTAAAAGAATAAAGTAAGTTACTAAAATACATTATGATAATATTTATTTCCAGTAATATGCACAATATTCGGCCTAGTCGCCGAGATAAACGTAGGCGTTGAGCTGTCAGTGCGCATGTCATCGAAGACCTCACAAGTGGTGTCGGCGTGTGACGTGCTGGTGGTGGTGGTGACGGCCGGCGCAGGAGTGTACGGCGCGCCGAGGAGGATGAGGCACATGTTGAAGTTTATGGAACATGTCGCTTCGGTAAGAATGGAGTTGGAACTGTTACTACAAGGAATTTAAAACTATTCGTCATAGAAATATTTCATTTTAGCAGTTCGTTATTTATATAATATTATAATCACGTGGTCATTTTTTGAGACTAATAATGAAGTAGTCAACATCCCTGGAATTCCATGGTCTTGTGAATGAAATGTTATTATTTTAGACTTCGCATGCATAGATGTGGTTAGCGAAACCCGTACCCGTTTTTATCGTAGGTACGCAATATCCCCACGGATACCACCTCCGCCAAAACCGGTGGTTATAGTAAAAGGTTTATACTCTATATCAATCGAACTAATCATCACGCAAAACATTTATAAGAGTGAGTAAGAGAAAATTTTGTATGAGAGCTTTGTTGTAAATTAGATTCTCTACAACTTTAGTATTGTGACTTTAGTCGTAGAATCAATGTTATCAAAGCTATTAACGAAAATAACAACAGGTTTGTCCGAGCTGATTGCACCTGATACAACGCAAATGAGGTTTCCTCAAGTCCTAAAGACCTTGATTGTACCCCAGATACAGATAATATAAATACATATTCGAATCGCAAATTCAAAGATTTTAATTATTTATCTTTTAAATATATTGTGAATGTACTAGGTATTCTGAACTCAATGAATAATGTTATAAAACTCCTTTTACCTTGACTTCCAGGTAGACAACAGCATAGGTGGCCAGTACTCCGTGGTATCAGAGCGGAAACTCCGCATCATAATTCTGGCAATACTGGTGTTTTTCTCTGTACTTGTTTTTGATGACTTCACGTTTTATGCGCTTCAAGCTAAGAAACTAGACCGGGAATGTGAGTATAATTTATACCATACAGTTATTATTACTAGCGTAAATACAGTGACAGTCTCCTTATTATCGTGTTATATAATGTTTAATGAATTTATGTATGCACTTTTTATGCCAGTCGGCTATATCAGACAAGTTGAAAGCTTTATTAAAAATAGTTTCACGGCTTATAAAGTCACTTTCTTACACCTGGGTATTGTGTAAAGATATGTATGTCACCCGCGCTCTTTGTCCGTCTAACGATCAAGTATTACTAAAAACTTTATGATTTTTATAGAAGATTTTAAAGTAAGGCAAGCTGATACCGCGTGGCTCCGGTCGCGGGGACATTCAAGACCTCCAGTTCTGCTTGATCAACATAATTCTTACCAAGATGCTTTTAATAAAATACGCATAAGTTTTGAAGAAACAGATACTTTAGTGACATTTGAAGACATAGATACTTAAGTCATGTTAAAGACTCTGACATGTTAAATTAAGTTACGCGGTATTATAGCAGTCTGGGCTCTATTTACGCTAGTAATATTAATGTAGATGACACAAAGAGAATACAATACTACGTTCAAATGCTTATAGAATTTGAAAAGGAATAGAAATTGTAAGTTTTAGAATCTTCTACATAAACCTTTTCCTAATTTGCCCAATGGACAGACAACCAATTTACTATTTACTATCAGTTGCACTAGCATGAACTCCTATCGAATTCGTAATGTAAGGTTTCGAGAGAACGGAGCATTGTGATTGGCAGTCTGCCTCTTGTAAACCTGTGTGTGTAGCCCGCCAATTGCAATGCTCCGTTCTGTCGATATCTTTACATTACGAATTCGATAGTATTTCGTGATAAGGCTACAGTTCTGTAGAAATTCGTGTGCTATTTTTTTTATTCATATTTTTTTTATTTCCAGGGGATGTGGTAACAAACTACGTAGGATTCTACCTCCTCTGGTACATCGTGATGATTCTGGAGTTACAATTCGCCTTCACCGCATTGTCGGTGCGCGCGCGCTTTGCAGCTGTCAACGATGCTCTTGCTCTCACTGCGAGAAATGTTTCAATTCCTAGTAAGGATATTACACATTTTTTGTACATAGATCAAATTGATAAATCATCATTGTCCTTGCGTTAATCCCCGTTTTACGGAATCTGTTTTTTCTTATTTAACTGTGTCGCAACTGTACTTTGATATTTTTAGTGAAGCAACTGCCATCTGGCCTTCGCAACGTATTTCGAAGTACTGCAGTTAGAGTAGTAGTTGAACTTTTTAGGGCTTCAACTACCTACTGGTATTTGAAGCCCTAAAAAGAAAATGTTCGTATGATAACCGGGATCGACGGCGTAACGTGCTCTTCGAGGCATGACTCTACGCAAGAGATGCGGGTTCTATTCACGCTTAATGTAAATATTAGTATTGCTGGTACTGATAAAACTTAGAAGCAGCGCAGCGGCTTTCTAGGGGCAAGATAGGGAAACTGTGGTTTCCACAATACATGTGAGGAGAGGATGATTTCAAAACTGGAGGTACATTACATAAGCCGAGGTGCGAGAGATATGTTCTAGGCAATCTCATTAAACCCCAAACGGTGTACGTGTAGTCGGTTCAAGTCGGCCATAACCAACCCCCCGCTGCGCTAAATAATAAGCTACCTATTGATAATAATACTTCTTCTGATACAGTCGAAAAAAACAAAACATCATCGCCGTTGAATATCTACGCCATAAGAGTGACTCCGGTTGATTCTCAACGGTCAGCTAACGTCAGTCTGCTTGTGGACTCGATGGCAGCCACGGAACATATTGTCATTATTAAGAGGACAGGTATTATATAATTCAAAATTTAAATTTAATTTATTCTGTAAAGACCATTAAACGGCACATACTACCCGTCAATATCAACAATATTTAGTAATTAGTGAGTTAATGGACTCGTTGGGTTCGAAACGCGGCCCCGGCCTTAGAAGACTCCGGCAAAAAACTCAACTAGGTTTTCTTTTTTTTTGGTCTATTTACAAACATTTACTTAGTGAACGAAGACAGAAATTTCCTTTTTTTATTATTTTAACGAAAACAGAATTTTTTTGCTTGACTAGCAAGTTCAGTGAACAGCTCATTTCCAGGCTTGTTTATCATCCAAGCTTATTTAATAACGTATTTATGACTTTAATATTATTCTAATAACCTTATATTGTGCCTGTATACGTTATATGGAACTACAACACCACCTCTTAAATGTCATAATAATTCAATCTTACTTTACATCGATATTGGTCACACATTGCTTGCATTTGTAATGATAATGGTATTTAATTTTGCAATTTGATGTTTGACCCAAAAACTTGAGAGGTAAAACTGCGCCTGAACCTTGGCCATAAATCGGTTTGCAGGTAACCACTTTCCATCATGTGGGCTGTGTGCTTGTCTGCCACCTAAGCAGTGTAAAAAATTACTATATCACAGTGGCTTATACACCACCATATTATTAAATTATGCACCCCTGCTTGCCATCAGGCATTTAACCACCTAAATAAAAAAGATAACATTTTTACTGAGCAGCTTGTTAAAAAACGCGTTATTGAAATTTGCGCAAGCATCTTCCAACACATGTTACATTATATTTGTGCAAACCTAGATTTGCGCAAGCATATAATAAAATAAAATAAAATAAAATAAAATAAAAAAGCCTTTATTTCTATTGCATATTGATACAAGTTTCTTAATCATAGATTTGATTTTTTCATTACAACACCCAGTTTAAACATCACCATCACCATCATCCGCAATAGTCGCCTCTTCGGCGTAGGCCTCCCCCAAATCTCTCCACACATTCCTTTCCCTCGCCCTCCTCATCCATTCCTGACCACATCTCTGTCTAAATATGTCCCTCCATCTTCTCTTTGGTCTGCCACGCTTGCGTTTATGGTTCAGTGGTATCCACTCTGTTACCTTTTTTGCCCATCTAACACTCTCCGATCTGCAGATGTGTCCCGCCCATCTCCACTTTAGCTGCCTTATTCGTTTGTTTACACTTGTAACTTTGGACATTTCTCTTATAGTTCTGTTACTGATTCGGTCAGCTATTTTCAAACCAAGCATGCTCCTTTCCATTTTTCTCTGACAAACAGCTAGTCTTTCTTCATCTTCTTTTCTCAAGGCCCAAGTCTGGCATCCATAAGACAGACATGGAAGTATGGCTATGTCAAAGAGCTTTTTCTTTATATTCAAATTAATGTCTCTGTTCTTCATTATTTCTTTGAATCCCCAGTATTTCCTCCATGCTAACGCCACTCTTCGGTGTATATCTTTTTCTGTTGGGTCTTTGAAGGACACCAATCGACCTAAGTATACATAGTCCTCCACATATTCTATACTTTCACTGTCTATAGTAATGGTCTCATGACTTCCATTAGTCATGATCTTTGTTTTTGACGAGTTGATGACTAAGCCTACCTTCTTACTCTCTCTTGTTAACTCGTCAACCATAGTTGCAAGATTGTGAGCGCTGTCGGCAAACACGACGATATCATCTGCAAATCGTAGGTGGCTTAGCACCTCTCCGTGAACCTTTATTCCTCTGGTCTCCCATTCAAGGTTCCTGAAAACGGATTCAAGCACAGCGGAAAAGAGCTTAGGTGATATCGGATCTCCTTGTCTGACACCTCTTTGCACCGGGAACTCCTCACCCTCACATTCAAGTTTCACAGTAGCATAACATTTGGAATAAACGTTTTGTAAGAGATGAATATATTTTTCATCAACGCCTTGCTGTGAAAGCGCTGCCCATATTGCTTCATGTTCTAATAAATCGAAAGCCTTCCTGAAATCAATGAAGCACAAATATAGAGTGATTCCATATTCATTTGACTTTTCTATCACTTGCGTGACAGTTTGAATGTGATCCATTGTTGAGAACCCTTTTCTAAAACCAGCTTGTTCTGGTGGTTGTTGTTCATCCAGAGCTTTGGTGATCCTGTGTAGGATTATTTTTGAAAATATCTTATACACATTAGTCATAAGGCTGATAGGTCTGTAATTACCTAAATCTGATCTATCTCCTTTCTTGTATAACAAAGTTATTGTTGATTTTGACCATTGATCTGGTGTATACTCGTATTTTAAAATGTTGTTAAACAGTAGTTGTAGAGGTTTCAGCAGTGGCTCACAAAGTGATTTTAATACTTCATTTGCTACGTTATCACTGCCTGGGGTCTTGTCGTTTTTCTGAGTTTTAATAGCATATTCAATCTCCGAGGTTAAAAAATTTTGTGATTTAATTGCAATGGTAGAGTCTGGTAAATAATAATCATTTTCATTAGACGGAGGCTGTGGTACATTGCTGTTTGAACTGTAAAGCTCCCTGTAAAAACACGTTGCTGCCTTTATTATATCCGGACGTTTGTATGAGACTCTACCGTATTTATTCTTTATATTAGAAGCCCACTCTGACTTGTCTCTAAGTTGTTTATAAGCTTTTTGTACAGCACCTGTCTTGTTTATGTATTTTTCAAAGGACTCCTGTCTTATTCTTTTCTTTTCGAACTTGATAATTCTGTTAATTTCCTTACTTAATCTTGTTATTTCTCTCTTAATTTCTGTTGTTTTTTTATCTGCATATAACAACTTCCGTTCAATCAATAGCTGTTCGGTTTCTTTATTCACATATCCTCTAAAGGTACTCGTTGACTTTGGTAGCTGTGTTAATATTTTTTTAAGTTCGAGTTCTAATCTGTTGTATTGTAATTGGATATTAGTTGTTGATTTTATAGAATGCATAAATATATTCTCCCAATGTCTAGCAGCGTCTCCGGTAACCGCAGGTAAATTTCTAGTATATTTGACATTTGCTTTGATGTGTCTTCTATTTTTACACATTTGTACGGATATCCTGCATCGTATCATCCTGTGATCGGTCTTGAAGTTTAGGTTATTTATGATATTGAATTGATAGACAGAGGACGGTCGGTTGGTTAGCATATAATCAATTTCGTTATAATTTACGCCATTTGGGTGTCGCCATGTCCACTTTTTACTGTTTTTAAGCTTGAACATGCTATTGATGATTTTAAAATGGTTTGCAAGTGCGAAGTCTATGAGTATTTGACCATGTTTACTCCTGTCTCCAAATGAAAATTTGCCAAAAACATGGTTCTCTCCTTCTTTCCTCTGTCCTACTCTTGCATTAAAATCACCAAGCACTATTATATTCTTGGAGTGTAGAGCTTCAAGGGCGACATCTATGGACTGGTAGAACAAAGTCATGTCCTCGTCGGAATATTCTTCTGTAGGAGCATATACTTGTACAAACGACCAGGTAGACTTCTCGGAAAATTTGATATCTAGAATCGCTACTCGGTCAGTTAAAGATCTAAAGCTCAAGATATTATTTCTCAGGTGTTTTTTAACCAAAAATCCCACTTCGTTTCTCCCTTCTCGTCCCGCAGTATGGCAGAAGATGTAGCCGGGATATTCGTCAATAGTTTCGTAGTCGCGTCTTATCTCACATAACCCCATTATGTCCCATTTGAGTGATTTTATGGCATGATTGAGTTCCACGAGCCTGGCGTCTGAAAGTAATGTATTTACATTGATACTAGCTATAAATATATTTTCTGTTTGAAACTTTTGATTTAAGTTCATAGTTGTATAATTGAGATTTGGGGGGATTTGGTCTGACTCCTCCACGGTGACCGGCCGGCTTGGAAGAGGTGGAGGGGGACCACTCAGTTTTTTTGGTTGTCCCGGGATTGATCATTGTCTGATGATCTTGAAGGATTCATTATGGATGGACGCAGGTAGCTCGTTATATTTAGATGTTTATTTTTCTTAGGTAATTGTTTTGTATTTTCTGCATTTTCGTGAGCATTCATGCGTCTTATACCCTCTGGTGATTTTGATGGTAGTCTTTTGTTGTTGGAATATATAATAACATCGGCTAAAATTAGGTATATTTGTTATCCAGGATACGTACCTAATAAAAAATAATATATTTCCAGCCAGCGGTGAGCCTCGCCTCATTGTGTCTCCGTGTGATGCTGTTCGTCGACTGGCTCTGCTTCACGGGACTTTGTGCGAAGTAGTGAAGCGTATTGACGACAGCTATGGACTCCCTCTCGTAGTGATCCTCATATCGACACTACTGCATCTCATAGTCACACCGTATTTCCTAATTATGGAGATAAGTAAGAAATTCAATATTATCACAAGATATTGAAGCAGGTATTACACGGCGGAAACCCATTACAAGAAAATATACATACAATGATGACAATCGTAATCTCCGAAGGGGTAGGCAGTGGTGTATTAAACACCCACATCTCGCCAACTCTCATTTTCGGTCCCACGTAATAGGGGGCGAGCCTATTCCGGCAATCGTACTTTGGCTTTTTACAAAAATGGGTATGCCGAAAATAAATTCCTAACCGAAAAAGTAGCAGCTAAATTTTTGGAAAAAAAATTGACCCGATTCCTTCACAAAATCGCAAGGAAATTAATTACATGCATAGCCGCACAAGCACTACCAATTATCGTCTTGGCATAAGTTACCACTCACCGCATAAGCTATTTAAATAATTATGTAAATATATTAAGTAAGCATAGGTTAACTAGCTCGAGTTATGTACTGGAATGTGAATAAACATAAGTAAATAATAAATAATTCAGGTATCAATGATAACAAAAAGAAGAGCATTAGAAGATATTTACAAATGCGGAAGAACAAGTATACCGGCCCTGGTGCTGCAAACGGTCATAGGCCACGATAACTGATTACCATCAGGTGGCCGTACTAGTCTGCAACCTAAATTTATATAATAAAGGGCAGGTCAAAAGTGGTGTCCTCATACTGGATATTCCAAACGTGTTCTGGGCTTCTAGACAAAGTGACATTGTATTGATGTAATCGCGGCGAAGTGAATCTTATTATAAATGGATTACTTGACACTGCAGTAATCTACTACCTATATAAAAATAAGTCGGGTTTTCCTTCGTGACGCTATAACTCCAGAACGCACGAACCGATTTCCACAGTTTTGCATTCGTTGGAAAGGTCTCGGGCTTCGTGAGGTTTATAGCAAAGAAAATTAAGGAAAAAAAGCTAGAAAATTATTTTTCACATCTGGTGGCGAAACGGAGTTCGCGGGGTTTGCTAGTTTAATATAATAAAAATATGTGAAATAAAAAATTTGTAGTCACAAAGATTCAAATTTCAATTATTTTTTATAGTCATATTACAGATGTATGTAAATCTCATACTTTACTAGCGTTTTCACTGGCGTTTTCGCCTATAGAATATGACTATGTATAGAGCCCCTGATGTTACAGTTGTGTCGACGAACCGGGTCCACTTCTTGGTGCTCCAGTTCCTGTGGTGTGTGACGCACATGCTGCGAATGTTGGTGGTTGTCGAGCCCGGTCATTACACCATTGCGGAGGTAAATGAAGGTTCATGGAAGGAATTTTATCACAATCAGGGACTAAACAGATTAACTTAGCTCTAAAGTTCTAACCTACCAAATAATGTGAATAATCTCTAAATTACTCTTAAAAAGCTGAATAAATCGGTGTGAAATTCGGTACACGGATAGATTATAGTTTGGAAAAAAGCTTGCAAAGTCTCCCAACGTTGGAAGAGACCTTTTTTATTTTTATTCATGGCACGTCAATTTGACTTCACCTCGCCTGATGTTAATCTGTAGGCAATGTCTCATGAAAGAGGGTCACCATTGCAAACACGTTCAGTGCTACAATGGTGGTGCTCAGCTTGACGGCCTCATCAGATGCTTTTTCACGCCCCGCTTAAAGGACCCGGGACTGTAGGATGAAGGAAACACGTGCGCCGGTAAGTGTCCAGTAGTGGACTGACAATAAGCTAATTAATGGATGGAAATAACAACGAAACCGGTTGTTAGTGACAGCATTGAAGAAGGCAAAACTAACTTCTCTGTTGATCCGTTTCCAAGAGAATATTCCTTAAATTTAAAAACAGTGAGATCATTCATTCTTCTCCATAGGGCAAGAGAACTGAAGGTCTAATATGTCGCCTGATGACGTCAGCTCCGTCTACTGGCGGGCTTCCATCGAGGCTGGAGATATTCTCCCGTCAATTAATGCTGCAGTCTGTGAGCTACGCGCCCATGGGCATGTGCACCCTCAGCAGACCTTTGATGGCTTCTGTGAGTAGAACTATTCTTTTACACTACTTTCATCATAGAAAGAAAGAAAGAAAAGAAAGAAAAATGCGTTTATTTTCGCAAAAACTGCAGCACAATATAATAATACCTCCACGTTAAAAAATAATCATCATGATCCGTCAATCTCGGTTGCATTGAAGGTTCAAACTTCGAACTTAGTCAGTCTCTGTTGCGTGGTAGTAGTGATTAGTGAACGTACTTAACTGCTACGCAGGAGGTGTAGGTTCGATCTCCGCTCAGTGCAAATATTTGTGTGCATGAATATAAATATTTGCATTGGTCTGGGTGTTTCTATGTATAATTTATATGTATTTACAGTGCTTGGTTTTCCCACTGACAACACAAAAACTTTCCAGTGAGCTCTGGCTACCTTACTTACCGCCATAAATACAACACAAGGTTATTACAAGCCGCGGTATTCTGTTGGGTGGAGGTACTTCCCCAGTCGGACTGCTCAATTAGGACGGGGAATACCGTTATATCCTACCTCCGATGATTCTTTTAGAAATGACTATTTCTTTATATCACGCTTAACCTAGTAAAAATACTTATACTGGAAATGATTTAAAGAACGCAACGCCATCTTGAAAGTTTCAACGAAGTTTCAATAATTTAGAGGCAGACCAACAAAGCGTCGACGGTTCCCTTCGTCCATTTATTTCGTGTATTTTCACTTAGATGGCGCTTATTATATCATATGCTTCGCATTATGTGTTGTAATTATAGATTGGCTATAGATATATAAATAAAATAATGATAGGTAATTATTACTTCCTTTTTTAGGTAATTGGAGCAGTGACAACATACTTGGTGATCCTTATACAATTCCAAAGATACGACAATTGAAATGAAAGCTCTAGTCACGTATGAGTTCCTGGTACAGTTTTTATAGTAATATTATTGTTTTTTCTACATAAGTGTAAATATAAATAAACTATTAAATTGTAAATAAAATTAACTTTCATTTTATAGCTAAAATTATTAAAAAGTAGCATTAGAGTAGTATGTATTAAATTTTTTTGTTCAGATTTACAAGACAACGCACGGCCAGTTTGTTGCACTATCTATACTCAGACTATAGATAGACTAAAAAAAATACTCAGACTAAAAGACTAAGTTAGATAGAACGTACAGAACTAGCGCGTGAAGCCACCTTAAGAAATACTAGTGTAATTCCATTTCACCCATTTTGACTCGCACTCTTTGTCATCGCCGCACTTTTCGCACGAGTGCGAGTGAATTGGTATGTGATTTCACTCGCTAGTTCTGTGCATTCCGTCTATCTTATTCCTTTAGTTTGAGGCTTAATATTAGTATAGATTGAGTACTTTTTTGTGTTTAACTACCAGTAGTTAAACCATTGGTCCAGACCAATAATATGTCTTTTAGCACAGTCCTGTAGGTACATTATTATACCTACAGGTGTAACACCGCTGAGGCGCCATTGAGATAGTCTAATTCATGCGATTAATATTATATCTTACTATGCCCGTGCATCTACAATGGCGATCGGTCTTAGACTAAAACATTGAGGTTTTTTTTATTTGTCACGGATAGCGTTTTAGCCACTTACGAAACGGGGAATTTCAAAATTTCACAGTGAAATAAAAGTAATATTTAAATGAATGTTTTTTTTATTGAACACGTACAAATTAAAATTAACTATTTAAATACGAAGTTGCGCGAAATGATAAATGCATTAGGATCATTTTTAGAGCACAATGTAGAAAAAATATTTTATTTAGCAAATTATGTGATTTTAAAAAGATAGTATAAAACATTACGTTTAGATATTTATATTGCGTTCAAGGTCTGGATACCAGAGTAAGCAACAAAGTCACGTTTTTCAATCATCATTTATTTTTTTACTCACAAATTACATCGTGGTGTGCTGTAAAATTGATTTTGATCATAAATCATGAGATTTATTGTTTTTCTTATTTTTTATAAATATAAAAGAATAATTGACCTCAATACGTAACCATTTATTTTTAATACTACTCATATTTATTTTGCTTTTCAAACGGGTATCACCTTTTAAAAATAAAACTTATTAAAAATGATTTTGTTACAGGCTATAAAATCATATTATGACACTTTTTTATCGTATGAAACATCCCCCCCGGGTTGGAAAACTATTGTGGAGTCGAACCGACTAATATGCACGCCATCTTTAGGTCTTTAGTTGCCAGAGATGAGATATCCAACACATTCCTCGCACCCCGGTAGACCTGGGGACATCACATTACGACCAGTAGCCTTAGCACGACATACTTTCGAATTCGTAATGTAAAGGTATCGACAGAACAGAGCATTGCGAGTGGCGGGCTACACACGCCGAAGGTTCACAAGAGGCTGACTGCCAATCACAACGCTCCGTTCTCTCGAAACCCTATACATTATGAATTCGATAGGAGTTCATGCTAGCGCTACTGCAACGCTAGTATTATAATTATAACGTTACACCACGAATGAGGAACTATAAAACAATTACTAGTAAAAACTTCTTACAAATGAATCCTGCACGAACAATTAAATTCATTCTCATTCATTCATACATTATACGTACATGTTTCATGCATAGTTCTGTTGAACTCAGAACATACATTAAAACTTATACCGAACACTGCGTTTCAACTTTGCTATTAGATTCTCTTGGTAAATGGCAGCTCTTAAATACTGAATTAAGTTATAGTTTAAAATCGGAGTTTTTTAAAGTTTATTTATATCTAAGCGTTCATACTGTTATGTAAACGATTAGTACGATAAGCTACGCACCTATCTAAGGGCAGTGTTTTAAAAAATTTGGATCGTCAAATTGACTTTTTTTTATCTAGGTCACGTCAATTTGACTTCACCTCGCCAGATGGTAAGCTGAAGGCAAAGTCTCAAGAAAGAAGGTCACCATTACTAACACGTACAGTGTTACAATGGTGGTGCTCAGTTTGACGGTCTCGTCAGATGCTTTTCACGCCCCGCACGAATTAAAAGACTTAATGGTGCGACACGGAAAACGCTTTACCGCTTAGTTTTATCTTAGAAGGTTGCCAATTAGATGAGTGCCTCTATGGTGTGGTGGTAGTGAACGCGACTGCTACACAGGAGGCAGTGAGGCACGGATTTGATCCCCGCTCAATGCAAATATTTGTATGCATGAATATGGCTATTTCGTGCCTCTGAGAGCACGTTAAGCCGTCGGTACCGGTTGCCAAACGAACAACTATGACAATCGTTACGGGTAGTTGGAGCTCTCAAAATAACTACAGAATTTCGATATTGACATTTTGGTTGTTGAGGTCCGATGGCAGTCGGTTCACGGAAAATGGAATTGGAGCAGGGAATGATGATGTAAATGTTAATTCATCCAAGATATTATTATCAATATAATAAATTAATAGATAGATGGTATAGACAGTTTACGGTATAGTGCTATCAGGGGCAGATAAATTAGTAGGAGGTGATATCAAAGGAGATGCCAGGAGCATAAGCGAAACTTAAGCAGCGCTCGATTCAAGTTAAAGAGTGTGACACACTCGCGCGGTGGACGGGCAACTTGGCTAAGGTTGATTAGCTGTTGGCTTCTCGTGACAAACTAGATCATGGTTAGTGATACTGAAGTAGGCGTTACATGACGGAAATTCGTTACAAGAAAATATATTGGGGGAGCTGGGGGAACCCACCACTCGCCCACGGTTTAACAATCCCAACGATAACAATAATAAAATTACTAATTGACATAAAATCGCTCTGTAAAATAAAGATGTTGCTCTATAGCGGCCCCAACGTGCAGATATGGAACTGATGTCGAGGTTCTTCGCACTTGCAGAAAAAACGGAATCATATCTCCTCGGGTAACAGGTCTTATTACTTGCTTTAAGTGGTGCGGTTTGGCATTCCATACTATGATAAGAATATCTTTTTTATAGTAAGATCTTCGACCAACTTCCCTTTTGAAAAATTTACCATTCGCCACTATATCTAATGCTAACCGTTATTCTACTTCTTCTTAATGATGGCTTCTTTTGCAAGCATTTTCGCCGTAAGTTTGCCAATGTCAAGTGATAATGTAATACAAAATTATTAATGACGAGACGTCAAAGTCAAGTATTTCAAGAAAATCCTCCAGAGCCACGTTAGCCACGCCAGTAAATTTGATGCGTGTGTCCGCCCTCCAGGAGATCAGGGGGCCTAGCCAAAAATGCATTTGTTCAAAATCTATATTCGTCATCAGTTCAGAATGTTATGTGATCCGATTCCGACAACAAATGTCAGTCCCTTCCGTCGGAACGAATGCATTTTGGATAGGCCCCCAGGACGTGTGGTTGGATTTTAGAGGGCAATCAATATTGTTTGGGTATCCGTTATCCTTTCGAAATCTTAGCATCACTGACATTACGAGCAGGTAGTACTTGTCAAACATTGGCTGTCCGTCTGTGCCCACAGCTAGCGGCAACCTGCTCGGATCGTTGCAAAACAAGATAGGTAGGAGAAGAATTAACTTAAGCGTCGTGCGGACCTATTGAATAGGGAGGGGATCGGGCAAATTTGTTAGGCATTTTGTAAAGGCCAATTCATAATATAAATTAAATCTTACCTTGGGTACCAGAGTTGAACTATCGCTTATGTCTGAAATGCGCATGTTATTACCTTGATTACGTTCATAACGCTGAACTTGAATGAATGTTTTGTTGTTCTTTATCTACTTTTTTGAAACTATTTTTAAAAAAAATCTCAAACTTACTAATGAGTAGATACAATGGGCTCCAAAAGTTCCTGAACACCTAAAGATTTATAATCCTTTGACTGCCTAAGTCTAATATAACAAAAATAGCGTTAGACTAGAGAATAAACTATATCGATGTCTTGTTTCTTTATAAGAAATTAAGTAAACTCCTGCAAGTAGCAGCCTAAACTTGATTACATTAATAAGTATATTGTTATCCAGTAGCTTCTAACTTCATACTGGACTATTTTTAATTTCAAATATTCCAGGAGTTTTTGGAGTCTGTAACAGTAAGTAAGTGCCCAGATGTCGTGTGATCACCCACATGTCTGAACAAGCCGTCGGTGTGTAAACTACGAAAATAATTCTAATCCAGATAGAGGGGGCAATACATTCTTGGAAGGAGTAAACTCTATACTGTGAGCTTGAATCAAAATACGGATTACTAATAAACCTGGCAATTTGAGCTTCGATGTTCTGTAATAGTTTCAAGTTTCCATCTTCACACTTATCGATTAAGTAATAGAATGCATGCTTGACTTTAGAGTGTTCCAGGAATCGGAATAAGACTTTTATTGCATTTCTATGAGTCTTTGGTCTTTGAATCTTACAATCTGCTATAAATGGTGTGCGTTTCAGTCAGTTCGAGTTCGATATAATCACTTCTACCGGCTTTGGTGGAGATGGTATCCGTGGGAATTTCCGGACGGGAAAAGGGCACATGAAAGGTAGGAGACTGGTATCTGCACTAAGAAAAACTATTACACAGATTACCAGGCCCCCTGTAGTCGAATATGTAACGATACATTTACACAAAGAGTGTCCTATTTCAAGAAGAAAATCCTTCATTAATAACCAATCCTGGGTTCCTGGTCTATTAATATAACTGAGGTAATATTGTTTTAAGCTTATTTTCAGTAAACTTTGAAGTCAAATCCCAAATACTTGTTTTAAAATCCAACATCTAGTGAAACTGGGGGTGGAGAAAGTTCAAGATGGAGTTAGGAAAACTTCCAAAGTCAGCACATAAGTTTTCTAGCTCCGACTCCCTCCCTCGACAGTTAAAAAGTTAGACAAAATTCAATATCGTTGTATCTTTGATATACAACACTGTATTAAGGCTATGTGAGTTGTATTTTCGAGTTCAGTACAGAACAAAATATGATAAAACAAATTTGAATAGTGGATCACGAGACTATGAATGGTAGGAGTAGCTACATATGTTATTCCTTTCATTTATTATATACATTAAGTATTTGTTAACCTTTGATATGGGTAAACGACGCCATTGAGAGACATCAATAATTTATCAAAATTTTAAAAAACCTCAAATTCAAATAGAAAATTTACCTTTTTATATTACTCTAGTTCCTCAAAATAGATATCCTCATAATAGACCATATAAATTAAAAAAAATAAAACTTCCGATAAAAAAAAGACTGCGAAAAAGTAAAAAATAAAAAATTTAAGTGCTGTAATTTCGGGGGGACCTTTAACTGTAAAGTCTCGACACGACAACGATTGTGGGACTAGTGAAATATAAAAAGGTAATTCAACATTTTCGCCATCTGGAATTTCAAATTAGTCAAAATGTATCGTATTTTACTAGTCTAAACCCTAGTGAAAAAAAAATAATATAATATAATAATATAAATGATACATTTATATAATCCGCCATTTTATGGTGGCGGCCATCTTGGTTTGAATTTCATAAAACATAGTTAAGATACAAATACACACGTTCACGTACACACACACATACATAAACACATACACGCATACACACACCCACACACACTCACACAGCTAATAACAGCCCGTTGTTATTTCGTTGGGGGTTAAAAACATTAAATAATACATTCAAATTTAGGCCACAGTACGGTGTATCTGTTACTGCGGTCTGCAGTTGCTCTATGCGGTCAACTACGAACTCACTGTCGTGTCGTGTAGTTGGAAAACGGCGTGAAAATCAAACTAAGTTCGACTGGCTTTTGTATAGCATTCAGAACATGATACAGAAAAGTGTGGTTTACACAAGTTTTGTTGTAAAACTCCAGACTACAGTACAGGCAGCTTCATATATATTAGTTGTAGTAGGCGTTGTAAATCGGCTTGTTGCATGCAAAGTCACAATCTCGCCCGTCTTACACATCCAAGCCACATCGTAAAATCCTCCTGCAAACTGGATTCGTTTAGTGTTGGGCGTGGTGTTCTATAAAATATACTTTATGAAAATAATGCTTTTTTACGTCAGTTATAAACTTATTATCTTCAAATAAATTGACTGAGACATGATGTTTGTTTCGCCGTTTCTTCTCCATTAGCGGTAGTAAATTGAGCTTAAGTAAAATTATTTCTGACATCAATGAGAATTTTTGTATGTAGTTAGACCAAAAAAAAAGAAGAAAATACCGCTGAATTTCTTGCTGGAGTCTAACGAACCTTATATATAATTTTAATTTTGACATTTTGTGAGTTTAAGTTTGAAATTAGAAGGTGGGAAATCGATTTAATAAAATAGGTCTTTAAGTATATTATATGAAATTGCCGAATTTCTTTTACAGATTCATAAGCTCGTCAATCCTGTAATTTAATAGTTATTTCCATTATTTATATTTTGTTTGAAAGTTGATTTCAAGATTTTACAACTCTGTATTAAATTTTGTTTTTATTGGCCGCTTGATTAATTAAATTCGATCTTCAAAAACAGTACTTCATAAAAGTTTTCCATTTTGATGATTAATTTTGTATTACTTTTTTACAGCTGTCACTTTTCAAAAATGTAATAAAAGTTGTTGTTTGCTCAATGTTGTCTCATTCATACACAAAAAAAAACATAAAATTGGGATTTGTCATTAATAAAAAAATGCAAAAATGTTAGTACTGATAATTAGGTTTTCTAAATAACTGCACGATACCAGAAAAATACGAATACTGGATAACTGGGACACAATCTTTTTTTTCTTTTTCTGTTGACAAAAAACGTTTGAACTTGCCGGTGCACTATCGGCGCGGTCGGTCGATACGACTGACACAGCAAACTGTTCCATAATACAGAAATTTAATTATGAAAACGTGTCCTTCAGCTATTTTTATATTATATTAAACTATGCAAACAAAAATAGTATTTAGTTGTTAGTTTTGGTTTAAATGAACTTTTGCGAAATAGTTTGTTTAGATTAGGATTAAAGTTATCAGTGGGTGACGAAGAAATAATAATATCAACCCATATTATTTAAAGGGTGTAGTAAAAGGTGACAAGCGCAAATATGCTGACGATATAAGTGTGAAAGAAGGAAAACTCGCAATAAAACCCTGTACCAACCTGTCTGGCCAGCGTGGAAGCACTAGAGCAAAGCCTTCCAATATTGGGAAAGACCTATGTCCAACGAACTGTATCGCAGTTCGTTGGACATAGGCCTTTCGCAATATTACTTGAATTAAATAAATTAATTGAATTGAATAAATTTACTTTATATTAGGTACCTTACCACAACCTCTTCCAAGTAATATTATTTCAATCTTAATTTACGTTCATAGGTTTTAATGTAGCAGGTATAAATATTTTAGATATCTTCGCACGATAAAAAAACATATCTATAAATTTGATTTTTAGGAGCATAACTGCCACATAAATAAATTATTACCTACTTTAAATATAGGATCAGAATAGAAACCGTCTTGATAGAAAGTCTCCACAAGCCCGCAATATTTTTCGGGCCGTCTATTTTGAATATTAATTAAAAAGTGAATAACATAAATATTATGTGTGTCTAAGGAGCCTCGACGCCACAAATTATACAGTTAGACAAAGTAACACAATTTAATTTAACTTAATTCAATGAATATTCACTCATCGATGAAAATTATCTTGTTTGCTCTGAAAATGAACAATGAAATTTTGGAGTTCTTCAAAGCATAACTGAGCATGTATGTATATTTAAACAAAGTTGTCGAACAAATTAAACATTCCATTCATTCAAAAGCATCTTAGATGAGGCTTAAATTTCGATATTTTCCGCGAGGCTACTGCCATCGGACCTCCACAAGCAAATGGACAATATCAAAGTTCTGTAGTGAGGCTAGTCGGACTTTTGAGGATTCCAATCACCCGTAACGACTGCCATAGATGTTTGTATAGCGACCGGGACCGACGGTTTCGTGCTCTTCGAGGCACGACCAGACCAGTGCAAAAACTATAAGCATGCACATATATTTGCACTGAGCGGGGAACAAACCCGCACCTCCTGAGAGGTTGTCTTTGTCTGTAAAACTTTGACGTTACTATGTATCCTTTATGTGCATGAACTGATTAATTGAAATTGATTCTTTGATTTCGGTATCCAACTTTGACGGACGAGGCTTTTCGGTGGGTTCAGATGATAATCATCCCTTTTGTTCCCAATAATCTATGATATGGATGCAACCAGGATTAGTGCTTTGTAGGATGTGTGAAACAACTTCACTCTTTTTAAAATCGCTTAAAAACTGCTCTCAGAGTAAACTTACATAAAATATTGCGGAAAATTTCACGTCAGGAATTTTTCGTTTAGTTCATTTTCCCAAGTGGCCAATATTTTAGTTTTGCACTTTTATACAATCGACGGCCCTCTCCTGAGTCATATCGATAACACTGCAGTGTGTCAACACAGAACAACACTACTGTAAAGTGTTAACGTTGATATTTACAAAATGGCGGCGGTGCTACCCCTCCTGGTACTAGGATCGCATGAATTTATAATAGGTAGTGCTGTAAGACACCTGTATCGGCGAATGTAGTATGAATGTAGTTTTACAACGAAATTTAAATGAAATATAAGTATTTTTGATATTAGTATGTTGTGTGTTAGTATGTGAGAAGCTAGGCAAAAAGCTCGGGTCTTCTGGAGTGCTAATGATATGTTTGCTACTATCTCATCGCCGGCAACTAAAGACCCAAAAACAGCATGCGTTTTAGTCGGTTCGAGTGGGACATAACCTCCACAACCGGTGGGGGGTATTTTTTATACCTCGAAATCAGTAACAGACTCGGTGCAGTTTGCCAGTGTCCAATAAGTATGATTATTGTAACATAAAATTAATGGCGAGACCCTAATGTCAAGTTTTTCAAGAAAGTCTACCAGAGCCACGTTAGCCACACCAGTAAATTTGTTTCCGTGTGACCACCCCCCACAAGATCAGGTAGTCGATGAGGACGTGTTATTGAATTTTAGGGAGCTAGGAGTATACATGTAAAGTATGAAAGTAGAGGGCTTTATCACCAGAGGTCGGCCCAAAAAAAGATGGATGGATTGTGTGAAAGAAGATATGGCAAAGAAGGGAGTGACTGAGAAAATGACCCCAAATAATTGGGACAAGGGCAGGAAGATGATGTTGGAATATACATACGCACTACAATAGATCTCAGTAGTGCATATGTATATATCCGCCGGGTCACAAGCATACAGTATCTACCGGGTATAATACTAGCAAAGAAGAAAAAGCAAGAGGTGTTTTATTTAGTATTCATAGTCGTGTCGTAGCGAGCTCCTTTCTGACAAAGATAATATTCAATTTACTGCCACTCTGCAAGCTTCAAGCTCTCTACAGCTGCAATTTTAATAAAAATACCTAATACTTGGGTTATTAAAGTTTTGAACTAAGAAATTTAATTACGAAAGGTCTGATTAGAGGACTGCTTGTAACAGATATAAAGTAATCAGATTATAGGAACTTCTGAAATAGGTAGTTTACGATCACAGATAAAGATAAACCTTCTCTCGTCTCGTCCGTCTATTCGCATAGTCACCGATTTTGTTGTATTTTTGAAACAACTTGACATTCTGGGAACTTGACATTCTGGGACCTTGACATTCTGGGAACTTGACATTCTGGGAACTTGACATTTTGAAACAGCTTGACATTTTGGGAATTTGACATTCTGGACTGGAGTGTTTTTTAACAAAAATACATATTTCGAGAAATATATAAGTAGGCTGGATAAGGGTAGCACTGCGAGAGATTTATGGCTTGTATAATCTCACCTTCGGCAAATCGAAGACCATTAGATGGCGTGCGTTTTAGTCGGTGCGGGTCCGACCTAGTCACCTCCACCGTTTGCATGTGTGTTAGATGCCTGATTTTTATTTTTACATTGTTTTCTTGTAACCAGTGGAACCGGTGGACCATTAGCTTGTCTGCCTCCTAAGTTGTCCAAAAAAACCGAATCATGTGCGACTTCCTTTAAAAATTCAGTCGGACAAGAGCTAGAAGTTTTAGAACTCGCGGCATCTATTCAATACAGAAATCTTTTGGCATATCCGGTAGAAGTTTTGTCGAAAGAAGCTGAGGGATACAGTAACATCGTTATACAGACAAAGAGACTGGTCTCGAATAATATTTATACATACATACAACATAAACTCAAGCCTGTATCCTCGAAGAGGTAGGCAGAGGTACTAGCACCCACATTTCGCCAATTTATGTTTATGTCACAATGTAATAGGTGGCGAGCCTATTGCCATTGACCGGGCACTTATAAGCCTGCGATAAATACACGTATGTTGTGTTATGTTATGTTTATTTTTATTATTGAAAAGTGTAAGTACTTACAAACATCATCATTGAGTACCCTACGCTTTTAGATTACTGTATAATAGGATCCTATTGCGTTCAACTAGGATCTATTGATAAATTCACAAACTACAACAACAAACTCCCTCACATATTTTATTTCGGTACCAGGCAAACATAATTAAACAGGTATTTAAATTAATTTATACTCCTGTAAACTGTTCGAAGTATGTACTACTTACTTCAAACGATTTATATTGACAGAGAGGGGAAAATGTTCCAATTTGTATAAGCCATTGGTAATTACAAACAAATTTTCAATATAATATTTATTTTACGGTGGTTAGTTTATAACTTTTGTAATCTAAAAGGATTAAATTTCCATTTAATGATGTTGATAATATACCTACTTTTTATTCTCGTCGCAAACAAAATAAATGACTTCATACTAGATGATACTAGACGAGCATTTTGCATAGAATTGTAAACCATATAGCATTAGTCTCGCTTATCACAAAAAAATTTTAGAAACTCCGAGACAAAAATATCTTGAAAAGGTATAAAATAAGTAGGTAATTTAAACTTTATTGTGTCGGGGGACCTCAAACTAGTAAAGCAAAAGAATATAAGGTTCCCGACACGATTAATCTTTATTTTTTACTTTTTCGAGGTATTTTTGTGTCGGGGTTTTTACAATTCTTAATTTCATTTTTTTTGTACTTTTTAAATTTATCTGCAAGTCAAGCTTATTATATTTGATTCCAAGCTGCTAAAACTAGTATTTGGAATTTCACATAACGTCTCAGATATTCCGATTTGCTACCTCTCAATGTCTGTAATATTTCCAGTTTTTAGATACATCTTTTCTAGCACTCAAACAAAATTCTTTTCTTAAAATCATAAACTCAAAATTTTTGAAACGGAATTGAACGAAACGCGTATGATTTTGAACAGTTCTCTAAATGTTCGAACACAATAAATGTGCATTGCTGCAATCTTTAAATCCAATAATGTCGCGTTCGTGACCTGCAACTCAAAACATTGTGTGAGGACGTACTAGGAGGCTAGGAACGAAAAGCGGTGTGCCTCATGTGCCGTCCACTTACAAGGGATATTTTTCGAATACCCGCTAATTTGTAATTTTTTATTGAATTGAAAAATTGCTATTAATGCTTGTAATACTGAGGCCACACTAACGGAAAATGTCGGTAATTATCGTGTACCTAATGATGTTTAACGTAAATGTAGCCGTAATTGAACGCAGTAATTTGACGAGTTTCGCATTGCCATTACGTTTGAATGGTAATCAATGGCGAAGAATATCTAAAACCTAATTCCGGCCGATATTTGACAAATAGTTTAAATATGTGCAAAAAGTTTAAATAAATAAATGGGCATTACGTAGAGCCATCTTAGAGTGTGGCTTAGAATTTCAGCACACTAAAGTATCAGAGAAAAAGGGGAACTTCCATATTTATAATATTAGCAGGAATATTAGAAGTCTATTTTAAGCACTTTATAAATCTTTAGATTATTTCTTTCATAGCGATGGCGCAAAATGCCGCCCCATACCCAGGGGCTAAATCGGGACACCATGGTCCCCACATTGGGGGAAGAGGGGCATCTCAACAGAAATGTCCCCAGGTCTGCCGGGGTGCGAGAGATATGTCTTGTATAATCTCACCTCCGGCAATCAAGAACCCATGGACGGCGTGCGTTTTGGTCGGTTCGAGTCCGACATAATCACCTCCATCGGCTTTGGTGGAGGTGGTATCCGTGGGGATTTTGCGCACGATAAAAAAAAAAAAAAAAAAAAAGATTATTTCTTTCATAGGTTTACTGAGTTCATTAGACCCAGTCTTTATGCCTATGACAATGAATAGCAAAGATTCTCTAATCTAAACTTAAATGAAACTATAAAAACGTGTTTAAATCCTCGCCATATGGCCAAAACGTTTTACCTCGTTAGCTCTTCTACCCTCAAAGTTGGAGCAAAACATTAAACGCCAAAGAAACTGCAACTTTATTAATCAAACTTAACTAATGCAAATTTGATGTTAGTACCACCCTGGGTCTGTGGGACCCTGGTGTAATCACTGGTCTAAACCGAGTTTAATTGTGTGAACTGTACATTAGTTTTAGTGTTGTTACATTGCAGTCATTTGCTGTGCCCTCATCTTGTAATAATTGAGATACAAAATACTTGTGTGACTACAGTAGCACTAGCATGAACTCCTATCGAATTCGTAATGTAAAGGTTTCAAAAGAACGTAACATTGTGATTGGCAATCTGCCTCTTGTGAACCAGTGTGCGTGTGTAGCCCGCCAATCGCAATGCTCCGTTCTGTCGATACCTTTACATTACGATAGGAGTTCATTCTAAGGCTACTGAATATAGACCCCTACGGACTCGTGATCCCCCTGTGATATTTCCCTGGGGGAACGACGAGTACTTAGGTTACTAAAAAAATGGTTGATATTAAAGTCGCCGCACTATGTTTTATGAGACCCATTTTTCGGACATCTCGTTTTTATTCTAAAATCTTATAGATATTATCATTATAATGTATGATTTTCAATCTCCATGTCGCTAGCACATGGGGATTAAAATTGGGTCGTTATATAACGTTCAAATGATTATTTCTATCAGATTTTACAATAAAAACGGGATGTCCGAAAAATGGGTCTTATAAAACATAGTGCGCCGGTCGAAAACGTCATAATGCGTTCCAACCATGTCAATTAGTTGGTCAATGGTCAATAATATGATTGACCATCGTCCAAAGAATTAAAACTTGTCTAGGCGGAAAGTCTCTTAATTTCTGGCCATTGCATTACCACCAAAAATATTTTTTTTATAAAAAGTTATTTTTTATCCAGGACACGTCAATTTGATATCACATCGCCTGATGGTAAGCCGAAGGCAAAGTCTCAGGAAAGAGAGTCACCATTACAAAACGTACTGCGTTGTATCTGCTTTTTTTTCTCAAAAATGTTTTTTTATTTATAAGCGTTTTTACTTTAGGTCGTTTTAATTATTCCTGAAGCAAAAGTTTTGTGGAATTCTTGAAGTTCACTCAGTACTAAAGTTGAAGAATGTCCCAATAAGCCAGCGGCGAGTTGTGTGCGTACATCAATTATGTTGCCTTAGTGTATAGGGTTATAAACATGAAGATTAAATTAGAAATTCTATTAACTAACACAACGTAATCAAGTGCGGTGTGGACAGTATCCAAATCACAAATCTCTCTGCCATAAGTGTGCCAATCTTTACACAAAACCTAGGTTTGAGAAAGTGACAGAATTTATGAACCGTGAAACGTTTTCTTCTTCGTCTACATTTAACATAACATAACATAACATAACATAACCTAAACTCACGCCTGTATCCCCGAAGGGGTAAGCAGAGGTGCTAGCACCCACATTTCGCCAGTTTATGCTTAGGTCCCAATGTAATAGGTGGCGAGCCTATTGCCACTAGCCGGGCACTTATAAACCTGCGATAAATATACACATAACTTCGAAAATCATCGAAAAGTCATTGGTGTGTGCCATGGTAAATCTGGGATCGAACCCGAGACCTCGTCTCAGCAGTCCATTACCCATACCACTAGGCTACCGCGGTACATTTACTTACGTGATTTTCTTTAAATTAATCAATATCGTAATTGCCATTTATAGAATTGTATAATATACACCTATTACATTAGGACCTAAACATAAACTGGCGAAATGTGGATGCTAGCACCTCTGCCTACCCCTTCGGGGATACAGGCGTGAGTTTATATATAAAAAAAGAAAAAATCTACATGACTCAAGAATTTCCAAGAGAAAAACATTGACGAAATATTTTTAATTAGTTAACGGATGTTAGGAAGCGCGGTGCTCACTGACCCGTAAAAACAGTCTGGTAGTCTGTTAGCTGGGCTCGGAGGAGTGGAAGTAATGGTGCTATCCTCTTAAAACGCTTCAAAAACAATGTGCCTACGCGTTTTACTAATAATAACTTTTATTGAGGTGTTTTTGGGCAAGTAGAGTCATAAATAATCAACAATCAATAACACTCTGAATAAAGTCAAAATTGTTTAGCAGATAGACCATCGCATCGGTTCGAAATACGACATCGACCCGAGAAAATTCTGGCAAGAAACTTATCACGCTTTTAAGAAAAGATTAATGAATGAATGAGTATGAACGAACGAGTGATGAGCAATAAGTTATAAACGAATGTACTACACATTCGTTTACGTCGTTCGAAGAAATGAGTAATTGACGAAAGTAATGAACGACTGCGTAATGAACGAATGACAAATTAAGTTTTACATTATATATACATAAGCTTACACCTATTTTCTTGCGAGGTAGACAGAGCTGAATTAACATCCACATTTCTCCAATAATTGTATTTAATCAAACGTAATAAGGGTTGAGTCTATTACTTATTAAGTTTAAAAATATTAGTAAAAATATATGCGAAGGTTCCGATAACTATGAAAAGTTGTTTTATGGTTTTGGTTCGATTCAGACATAGTCACTTCAATAAACTTCGGTAAGATGGTACCCCTGAGATATTTACAGGTCAATATACATATAACATCGTAATATTTCCGTAGAGAACTACAATATACCATTTAATGCAAAGAGCTAGACCTCAGTGATTCATTCCAAACACGCATGTGATACTTAGGTCATAAAGAATAGATTGATTTTAATGGAATGTAAACCTTAATGCCTATAGCAGTAAGTCTATATCAGAATAAATGAACTTTCCTACCTATTAAATAACTAAAACGGTCCGAATCAAGACCAAGAAGGTCAAAACTGAGACGGAAATTCGACAAACGTATCTTTATTGCCACAGTACGAAGATTGAATGCAGACGGGTTGCATTGAGGGGATGAAACAACCCTCACTAAGTCCAAATACTGCTCAGTCTTCGCCAGTCCGTGAGACCGGCCGGACGATTCTCGCGCGCGGTTAAATTTTCCGAACTTTCCATTTCCAGAATTCAAAGCCAGTGTTTTTATGTCTACTTTTGGTTAGAGAACGTGATTGGCTGTTTGATTCAAGTAAGTGAACTTAAATATTCATTGTTCTATATTTAAAACGCGTTCGTTACAGTTTCGAACGATTTTTTTTCTTGTTTTACGACTCAACTTGGCTAGTTAATCCAGGGGTTTTCCGTTGGGAGAGATTATTAAAAAAGTTTAAGTTTAGGCTGTGTATTTAAAAAGTCATTGGAGAGTATTTAAAGCGGTTTAAGGTCTGACGAATTTTTGATTTTACGACTTGGCTGTGTATAAAATTTAAGTGATGTAATTTGTCTGTGGTAATGTTTTACTTCTCGGAATTAGGGGGAGATTAATGAGCCATTTATATGTCTTGTCGGACATTGTTTTATGGGTAGCAATAAAAATTTGAGACTTATAATATTTTAGACTGTAAAAATATATCATACAAAATATTTTTTAAAGGTGTAGGTAATAAGTTAGTCAGAAATTATCCTTTAAAGGTAGTAGAATGCGACGGTATCTTCCGTCCCAATTGAACAGTCTGACTAGGGAAATACCACAATACACAATACAGATTGTTGCAGGCATCGGTGAGTAGGGTAGCCCTGGGTCTGCAGACGTGCGAGATATATTATGTTGGCACTTACACAAAGACGGCATACCTTTTAGTCGGTTCCAGTTCGACACAACACAACAGAAGTAGCCGTCGATTTTTCGTACGATAAAAAAGGGTAGCCAGAGAATCTCTTTTAGCATTCTCTCCCACCTCTTCAAGAAGGACATCTATAGGGTCAGCAGCACTAGTGTGACGCCCCTGGTGTTGTAAACGTCCATAGGCCACGGTAACCACTTTCCATCAGGTGGGCCGTGTACTTATCTATCCACATGGGTTTAAAAATCATTTATAAAAAAGGCCTGGACAAAAATTAGTACAAACTAATATGAGAATCATAATGTTCACAGATTAAAGGTACCAGGCTCACATGAATTCTAAAGATATTTATAAGTATAGCTATATATGAGTACTTTACTTTGGTGAGACAGAATAGAGGGTGGAGTAAATGATCAATTCCTATCGTATATAAGTTTCAATTAGTTGTTCTAAATTATTTGATTAATTAATAATTGTATCAAACAGTTTCGATGTCTAATACTTCATATTAATATTACCACGCACCTTATTAGTAATGAATACAATGTTAGAATATATAATGACACAAATATCTCATTAGAACGCAAAGCCCGTAGGTATACCTATCGGCACGGGTCTTGGACCTAACTCGTGAGAGAGAAACGAGGATTGTTTTGATTATAAGGTTCGATTGGTGGATTTGATTTCGTCTACCACCGTTGCATCCCGTGCTATCATTTTGCGAGTTTTGAGCATATTTTGGGTCTATAACTCGTGCCTATACTTATACTTGGGAGTGGTCTGTCATACCACGCAACCTGTCTTTCAGCAACCTCATAAAGAAGGAAGGATTGCAAATTAAAGTATTTAGTAGTAAAGTATTTAGTAAAAAGTATTTGTAATTTTATTACCTATCAAACCAAGAAATTAATTAAACAGGTAATTCTGCAGTTCTCCCTTTTGAGTTAGGGCTATGTTAAAAGTTTATTCATTACGTTAGGTTTTCTTCGAGCAACTGCCGCCTGACTGCCGAACCCTGATGGAGAAATCATATACTGAGAGTGACTGCCATATGACCTCCCAGCTTGAGTCACGGTTGATATCCAACCACTAACAGAGTAGATCAAGTCGTTAATCCAAAAATCTCCTACAAAAAGCAAAAAATACTTTTTTTAGATTACAACTCGAACTTGACCCAATATCATTCAGAATGGCTGCACAAAGGAAATTACTTATTTCGTAGATTTGATTCTCATCCTCATGGGAAATATTATAAATCAAACAATTTCTTTTAGAGAAGCATAATAATATACCTATGATTGAAAAATAATATTAGTAAATTGGGTTCTGGATTTTTACTGTTATGAACTAAATATGTTTTTAAATTATGTACTCACTATAAAATAATGGAGGCAAGATATATCTGAGGCAGAGGTGAATTAAACACCCACATTTCGCCATCTATGATTTTCGGTCCCACCGGGGTGAGCATATTGCAACCAATCGGGCACTTTGAAAAAAAAATTAACCTACAATGTTGCAGCTAAATAAATTAGGAAATTTTTTTGACCCGATTTTTTGATGATCTTAGCCTATCATAGTCCACTGCTGATAGGCCTCTCTCAATGTGAGCATTTGTTCTGATCTTCCACCTTCTGCATCCCAGTCACCCTTTTCAGGTCATCAGTCCATCTGTCGGAGGGGGGGGGGGGTTCCGTCTGCCGCGTTCCTTATGCCTTCTCCCATCAGTCCTTCGACAGATGTGGCCATGCAACTGTGTCACTTAGGCTTACTTATTCTCCGAGCTATGTTACGAATACGAATCTCGTTACGAATTCTATCCTTCATTGCTCTTAAGTGCTTGAAAAGAAAAAATATTTGTGTAAGAGGTAGGAAGATACTATTTGAATTTTTATTATCACTTACCAAGAGGTGTCTACAGTTTCAGTTTTATTTTTCTATCATATTTATAAAATTACTAGGTTACGCACGCGGCTTCGCCCGCGTCTATGTTGGTTATCACGATTTTAACCTTCGTTCTTTGTTTATTATTCAATCAATTGCGAACTAAAAAACTTAGATTCTACGTCTGAAAAAAAAACACATTCAAATTCGTTCTGCACTTTTGGCGTCCTTCACTGACAAATATACAAGAAATGATAAAAAGTATCAAACCCATAATTTTTTTCTTAGAGGAACAACGCATGAGAAAGTGACAAAATATTTGACCTATGAAACGTTTTTTGTTAAAATTTATTACAACGTTGACAGAAATAGTAAAATACTAAAAATCACAAGCACTGTTACTGAAATTTTAAATTCAGTAACGTTTTGTAGGTGATTGGGTCTCTATTTACTCTAATTATAATCATTTTATGTTCAAAACCCAAATATTTTCATAAATATCTCCAATTAAGACAACCTTTTTACAATTATTTAAATTTAATACAAATATCAACTCAACGAGCTGATTGAGAAAACATTTCACATTATATATTACACATTTAAAGCTAACTAAACGCAAAAAAATGTCTGAAATTAGGCAACGTTCCAATAACCAACGCTTACTCCAGCCAAGCAGTGGTAAACCAGTTATTTCCAGTCTATTCCAGATCGTACTGCCAAGGACTGCGTCTCATAAGATTTTGAGGTCGATTAATTTTCGTCAAAGGATCTCGTAAAGGCTGCTGAAGAGAAAGGAATTATTACCGCTTATTACTGACAAAAGCTAGACGGTTTGCTGAATAAAGAATTATATTTTGAACACAATTTACAAACGTAAGTCATGGAAAATGTAATGAAATTTTGAAAGATTTAGTATTGGAGTTATTTAAATCGATTTACATGTTTTTACTAGAACACGTCAATTAGAATTTACATCGCCTGATGATAAGCTGGAGGTGAAGTCTCAGGAAAGAGGGTCACCATTACAAACACAGTGCTACAAAGGTGACGGCCTTATCAGATGCTTTGTGCCCTGTTTAAACGACCCAGAACTGTAGGAAGGACTTTCGCACACTTAAGTTTTGTGTAAATATGAGTAAGTACGTATGTTACTCGAACATTTTGTTTCTTCTAAGGGTAATTTGATTAATGAAACACTTTCACATTTATTTTAGTTAGGAAGTTAATAGGATCTTCGCGTATCGCCAGGAGTAGGTACTAGGAAGGCAGAGGTGTAAGAAGTCAACGTTCTAACGGTCAAACCTTATTTCATAAACATTAGCGATGGAGCTAGCAAATGAAATTTATACTCAGAGAAGCTTAATTAAAACTCTTGCGAAGGTACCCTTACTGTAAATAATATGAATCGAGAAATATAATTTAATTTGCCTCACCATTTTCGTAATATTAAGTTCTAATAAATATAATGGAGATGTTTTTTGTGAACAATTTGAAATAGGTTTTGATATAAAATAAGATATTTCTAAGGATTCTATGATAGACACAGGTAACTGTATCGTTTATATATATATATATATATATATATATATATATATATATATATATATATATATATATATATATATATATATATATATGTGAGATAGTAAAAATAACCGCGGTAGCCTAGTGGTATGGGTAATGGACTGCTGAGACGAGGTCTCGAGTTCGATCCCAGGTTTACCATGGCACACACCAATGACTTTTCGATGCTTTTCGAAGTTTTGTGTGTATTTATCGCAGGTTTATAAGTGCCTCGGAGAGCACGTTAAGCCGTCGGTCCCGGTTGCCATACAAACATCTATGGCAGTCGTTACGGGTAGTTGGAGCCCTCAAAAGTCCAACCAGCCTAACTTGGAACTTCGATATCGCCATTGGTCACTAGACCATTGGTTGTGGAGGGCAGATGGCAGTCGCTTCACGGAAAATATCGAAGTTCAGCCGCATCACAGTTAGACTGGAGAGCCGACCCCAACTGAGTTAGGATAAAGGTTCAGGGAATGATGATGATGTGAGATAGTAAACAATATTCCCTTACACCTCAACCAACCCAGGATTATCTCGTTCGAGATGGCCCCCTTCGGGTGTCCACGGTGTCCCCATCTAGCCCCGGGCGGCGGCGGTGCGCCTCCCCGGCTGCTTCTGCTATCTCCGTTGCGTTAACACGTATATTATTCATAATAAAAGTAATTTGAAATTCAAAAATGGTATAACCGAATAAATTTTTGATACCCACCCACGTGGACCGTGTGTTTGTTTGCCACCTAAGTGTTATAAAAAAACAGGACAGCCATACATAACGCAAATCGGCATAATTATTATATTCAATGTGAGTTAAACCCGCGAACTCCGGCGTAGCCATCGGGCGCTCCGTTAATCGCACAGAGTTAAAACATTCTATTGTCATCTAGAACTGTACTAACGCCATCTGTATTTCAACTCTGCAACAAATTAGCGTTGACATGAAAGGTGATCTTGCTCTCAATTTATCGTCACAATGGGAAGTGGGAAGTGGGAAGTGTTGGAGGCTGTATTTTTGGCACGTGTTGTAGGCATGTTTATGGTAATAAATGAGTCGCTCGGTTGTTTAGAGTAACTGAATTATTCTACGGACCTTTTCCTTGTGAACGCGGCAGGTGTTCGTGTGTTTGTTGGTACTTAGCAGCCATTATTAGTGCCTGAGAAGTTTTATAGATTGTTCTAGATGGTTAGCTATAGATTATACGAAATAGAAATTAGTAGGTTTCGACTTTAGACTAGTTGAGTATACCTTTTGACACTTCTCAATTCTACATATTATTTAATTACCTACCTATATTGATATTGTAGACCCATCAGTAGGATGATAACTGATAGGTTTAGATAGGAAAAAGTGAATTTTCAGACGGAGACTTAAACCAATGACCAGTCACTTACAGGGGAAACCCCTGTTAGTACAGCCTAAAAAGTATTTAATAGTAAAATTAGTGACAAAATAAAAATGTCAGTAAAAAGATTTGTGAGAATATAATGTGCGACTAAATATAAATCTTACAAAATCTGCAACAAAACATTCAATTTTTATTACTCTACCGAATGAAGATTACTTCTAATAGTTCACACATCTACCAGGGTAGCAGATGATATCAGATGGTTATTTAGCAAGCTCATAACAATAGTGATAAGGGTTTGGCACATATGGTCGAAGCTCGGCACTTAACGTCTCTGGATCTTGCGATATATGTATTTACCCTAAGAAGGTAAGAAGGGTTGCTGTGATTTTAGACACCCGATTCTAAATTTATATAAAGGTATATGTAACCGGTAGGATAAAAATATATACTGTATCTTGTACAAATATATCCACGTCTGTTTAAGCCTAAAGGAGTAGGTAGAAACGGAGGTCCATGAGATAAAATAATGTTAATGGGAATGAAATTAACTAATTAAAAGAAGACCGCGGTAGCCTAGTGGTATGGGTAATGGACTACTGAAACGAGGTCTCGAGTTCGATCCCAGGTTTTACCATGGCACACACCAATGACTTTTCGATGCTTTTCGAAGTTATGTGTGTATTTATCGCAGGTTTATAAGTGCCCGGTTAATGGCAATAGCTGGCCACCTATTACATTGGGGCCTCAACATAAACTGGCGAAATGTGGGTGCTAGCACCTCTGTCTACCCCTTCGGGGATACATGCGTGAGTTTATGTTATATTAAGTTAAATTAATTCAGTAGTTAGTCACACAGTTGGGCTAGACTGGATCTTTTTAACTAAACGTGTTATCGATAAAAACTATCGACCTTTCATTGTCAACACTATTTTAGTCGATCTTACTTAAACAGCGAATCTCTCTAAGGTCATCACTTGAAGGCATCTCAAGCGTATCAGAGTGGAATGTGGAGAGCAATACGTTTCTGATATATCAGTGAGATTAAGTTCCCTTCTCTGGAGCTTAAGTAAATTGATCGTATTGATATTTGAATTTTGGAAGGTTATCACGTAGTAAACTGTAGATACTTATAGATACTTACTGTAGATTTACGGGAGGGGCAGTAGTAGGCCTTTCCGAAGAGAAAACCTATCCTCAGACTATCTGTATCTAGCGGTGCTGCGGTGAAACACATTATGTCACGATGGCAACTCAAAAATGCCGTCGATTCGACAGGAGAAGAACTGATTTAAGGTATCTTTTTGGATTGTTCACCGGTCATCAAGGATAGTTATGTTTACCTATGGCTTTAGACAAAGTAACATTCTATGTGCAAAATCGCTTAGTAAAGTATAGGATTGACATAAATAATATGACTACATTTGTGACTATATTTGTGACTTGAAAAATTTCAATTCACACATTTTTATAATTGAAACCACTACAGTATCAATAATCCATTGATAGTAAATTGAACACGGTTTGTATCGGCGCGATTCCATCAGTAGAATATCATTTTTTCTAAAGACCATGGATCGACGGCGGGATTGTTATCCTTACATCCACATTCAGTGACGTGATAGAGCTCTAACTACACTTGTTGCATTTAAATCATATTACTTCTTATGTGTATGTATTTAGAACTGATGGCGGTTTAAAAATCTCTCTCAGGGAGACTTGGCCAATTGCCAAGGCGGAGATGGCGAAGCCCATTTCTGAGAATAATTGTGTGATTTAGACAATTGTTATTAGCCATTATTATAATGGTAGAGAATCCCATGGACCCTTTATTTTAAAAGCTCGGTAAACTTAATTTAATTTGAGAGGTCTATGTACCTACGCGAAAGATATCTATTTTTAGGTAGGCCATTTCAATATTTTTCCTAGTCTGATGTTAAACGAAGGTCTCTCAAAAATAAATTATTTAAAACCTCTAAAACTCGATTGCAAACAATTTGGCTTCTTTGCGTGCTAGTTGGGTACAGGGGGTCTAGACAAGTGGCAATTAGTTGGTAATCGTTCTGTAGAATAGAATAGGATATAAAGTTCAATGTATGGGAGTGAATACGCAGACAGAGGACAGAAGGAAACTCGAAATAAAACCCTGTACCAGCCCATCAAGCCAGCGTGGAAACAGTTGGCCAAAGTTTCTTTTTTTATGTTACTTAAACAGTGAATCTCTTTGTCAATTGCCTAAATCACACAATCAGCTTCCCAATATTGGGAGAGGCCTGTGTCCAGCATAGAACTGCGATCACTGCTGGACACAGGCCAAATCGGTACCTGCATTATCGGTACTGCCAATAAATGGAACACCCTGCCTGACACCGAGTTTCTGGGAAACTTTAACCCGGGGTCTCCAAGTTCTACAGTTCTAGATTACTTCTAGGAAGCGTACTCCAGTTTCGACCACATCATCACCTTCCATCAGATGTAATAATGTTCAAAGACGAGCCTATTCATCGCCACCCTTGCGTTTATTCCGGTCACATCCGAAGCCATCACCTTGAAGTCCGGGATCCGCTTTTTTCCAGTTTTACTATGTTGTGGCTGAAATTCCATATTTTCCGTGCAGCGATTGCCATTAGGCTTCCACAACGTATAGGTATAGGTGATATCGAAGTATTACAGTTAGGTCAAGTACTCGTAACGACTGCTATAGATGTTTGTATGACAACCATGACCGACGCCAATGACTTCGGAGAACACGACTAACGCAAATAGCTATACTCATGCATACAAACCGATGCTTAACGTGCTCTCCGAGGCACGACTAATGCAAATAGCCATATTCATGCATACAAACCGATGATTAACGTGCTCTCCGAGGCACGACTAATGCAAATAGCCATATTCATGCATACAAACCGATGCTTAACGTGCTCTCCGATGCACGACTAATGCAAATAGTCAAATTCATGCCTACAAAATATTTGCATTGAGCGGTGATCGAATCCGCGCCTTCATCGAATCATGCCACAGATGCTATCAAAAACGAGCCTATTACTTATGAAAAAAAAGAAGTCTCAAAAGTATAGAACCGTAAGAATTATTTACTGCTCCTCATTAGTCTGCGAGCCTGGTAATGACCGCGATGTCCTGTACAGTCTGCTCGCTCGTTATCTCATTGCCGTTGGTCATTTGTTCATTACTGTGAACGTCATTTGACCTCTGTCGAGACAGATTTTACTCCGTTTAACGAAACGTTTTTGTAAAAACCCTTTAAAAAGTAGACATTTTTTGCGATAAATAGTCATTTTACTTTTAAAAATTCATATATTTCCATTGATACACAATTGCCATATTGTTCACGAGTATGACAGGCCTATTAATTGAATTTCGTAACTAATGAATTTACTGCGAGAACGGTATGTGGACGAAATTAATATTAATTTGTCACAATTATATTCAATTAGTCAGAATACAACGTCAAAGTCAAATTAAAAGTGGTATTTTGTCTGTGCTATATATATCGAGTGCCTTTCAACAATACCTACACCATTATAATGAGTCATGCTTGACAACGTAAATTGTAATATAATTAGTCATAAATGATTATTATTCATCATGCTCGTGAACACATATTATTTATGATAATTTTCAAAATAACATACAAAACATAAACTCACGCCTATTTCCCCGAAGAGGTAGGAAGAAGTGCTAGCATCCACATTTCACCAGTTTATGTTTAGGTCCCAATGTAATAGGTGGCGAGCCTATTGCCATTAAAAGGCACTTATAAACCTACACACATAACTTCGAAAAGCATCGAAAAGTCATTGGTGTGTGCCAAGGTAAAACCTGGGATAGAACCCGAAACCTCGTTTCAGCAGTCCATAACCCATACCACTAGGGTCTTTACACAACGGTCTTTTTACAAAATAGGTTATTCAAAATTAAATAACTATTTCGTATGCTTGAAATGAAAACATACGGAGCTCTGCTTACACTCAAAGTAAATTGCATTGGAGCGTTAAACTGTTTGATGCTTTCCACAGCCTCGCTTTAACGCAAGAAAATATTTTTCACAAAACGCTCAAACTGTCTTTTTTCACAGAATCTTTTAAGAGATGAATAGAATTTCCTTTGAATGTTTACGAGATACGGCTGCGAAACTGTTTGACAAACTAGTTTTATTTGCGACTTTGCTCGTGCGTACACTCGACTTGTGAGTACACAATATCATTTGGAATGCTGTTATTGAAACAGAAAAGGTAGTAATTAAGAAGTAAATACGATGCGGTTAATAATATGGGGACAGAAAAATAGTTCTGTACATAATATTGTGTTTCTTTAGAGATTATCCAGGGTTGGTCGGGGTGCGAGGGATATGTTACCTATAATCCATTTGTTTAGGTAATTAAAAAACGTAAACAATCTTGGTATGTCTTTTAAATGAGTTTTGTTCAAAAACACAGTATAAAAATACTTTTCTGCTTAGAAACGTATTATAAAGACTAAATATCGGTATCGAACCACTAGTTAGTCAGTTAGTTAGTTTAGTTTATTTGTTTAACATGTGTTTTTATAAAAAATTGCCACAACATTGTTTACCTTTTTTTAAGTACCTAACCAAATGGAGTATACTATCTCACTTCCGGCAACCGAAAACCCAAAGATGGGGTGCGTTTTAGTCGGTTTGAGTCCGACATAAACATTCTCACCGGCCCTGGTGCGGGTGTTATCCGTGGGTATTTACGCTTTGAAAATATCTTATCATATCTCCAATCTATAGAAATATAGGTTAAAGTTTAATTCACTAGACAACATTTGATACGCAACATGTGTCTCTCAACATGTTTGGAAACGTTGCGTAATTCGAGTGATATTCGCACGGCTTGTTTGTTCTTGATCATGCGTGAACAGTCTTCCTGCGCGTCTTTTGCTATGTTGTTCAACATTGGTGCACAACAATGTTGCCTAGTGGATCTTAGGTTTTGAAAAAGTGTTTTAAAGACTAGCAACTAAAATAACGTAAACACTTCAACTGACACTGTGTAAGGAATAAGTTCGCTAAATTTCATTTAGATTGAATAAAGTTTGGGCGAAGAAGGTATAATATATAATAACTTACTATGCTATGCAACATTGGAACTCCAAAAACTTCATTTTTCCGTCCCTCACGTGTTAAGTACAATCTATGTAAGAGATCGTGCAAAATAATATTTTGATAACAAACACACAGCCTTTTGTGCGAAGGATGTACTAGTATTTATTAATCTGTGGTACTAGTTTAGATTCAGAGTGGGAAAATAGTAGGACTGCATTGTAAATACCTCTCTGTGTGTTATACAGTCCATAATTTACACATGTTCTGCGTTTTTCGCAACTTTTTAATGTTTGACACTTTTAGGTTGAGTGGAAAGAGATATACAAGAGACTCAATCTAAAATCTTAATATTATTTAAAAATGTAACTCGAGAACGGCTGGACCGATTTAGCTAATTTGGTCTTGAATTATTCGTGGAAGTCCAGACAAGGTTTAAAAGGTGAACAAATATGAAAATGCTCAGAGTGGAGCAGCGGGAACGGGATCAGAAGTCCACGCGGGTGGAACTGCAAGCAACAGCTAGTTTTAAATATAAATTTGAACGACTGCGTGTGGCTCCAGGCATCCCTATCGGTTCGTCTCAGCGGTTTCGACGTTCGCGAAATTGCAGATGGAAGTATGCCGGCGTTTTTATCTTCGGTCTAAGGCACTGAAGAATTAGTCAGGAAAATCTCATTCCCTGATTAATTTAACCTAATCGTAATAAGCGTCGGTAGTTCAGTGGTGCTTGGTTTTGCGATTGAGATGTCTCCGGTTCAAATAATTTGGTTTAGTTGGATGGTTACTACTAGAGTGAGAGAGGTGAGAGAATAAAAATATTTTTATTATTATTTATTACTAGCTGACCTGCGCGACATTGTCTGCGTCACCCCGTTTTTGCAACATTTTTCATTCCTGCTCCGCACCTGTTAATTGTAGCATGATGTTATATACATATAAACCTTCCTTTTTAACCATTCTATCTATTGAAACAAACCGCATCAAAATCCGTTGGGTAGTTCTAAAGATTTAAGCATACAAAGGGACAAGAAAAATAGGGACAGAAAACGCGACTTTATTTTATACTATGTAGTGATAGTGATGATTATATATTATTCTAGGAGGAAATAATACAACTGTCCAGGTTCCGCTTTCAAACCTTTCCTTGCTATGATTCGATTTATTTTAGCTTTAATTGTTCTTCAATAAAGAATCAATCAGCCGAGGTTGAGTAATTAATTCTTTGATTCTTCGTAAGTCCACTTTTCCAACTAATTGCGTTGCGACTGAACTGCTATTTTTCCTTGGAACGACTGCCATCTAGCCTCCACAACCTATAGGTATAAGGTATAATATTGAAGTACTGCAGCAAGACCAGTACCTGCACTTTTTAGGGCTCCAACTACCCGTAACGTATGCCATAGATGTTCGTATGCGAACCGGGATCGACGGATTAACGTGCTCTAAGAGCAGACCAGTGCAAATAGCCATATTTATACATACCTATGTATTCGATTTTCGCTCGCTTTACACGGGTTCGATTTTCGCTCAGTGTAAATATTGGTAGGTACCTAGGTAGGTAGGTAAATAATAAATAGTGATAGGTACGTGTCATCTGTCTATTTTCTACACTTGTATCCTCCGTGAAGTTTGTTGGGTAGCTAAACCAATGAGGATAAAAGGGTTGTATGAATGTGTATGATTAAACCGACAAAACATCTTTACATCATTGTCGGTAGCAAAGCCTAGGACCTCGTACGTCAATCAGCTGACTTACCGCCTTGCAGTTGAAGTGAGCCCTAAAAGATATAAGCGAACCCCATAATAAATCTATAAAAAATCACATAATTTTCACAGGACTCAATAAATTCGAGAAAGAACTACAGCGGACTCAGAGGTGAAAAAAACAAAACAAGCCAATTTAGTTTTATAATAAGAATCCATAAAATTTAAAGTACCAGGAGACCAAAAAACAAAGAAGCCATCTAAAATTCACTTAAAGTAATAAACCGATACTACAACACAATAACTATCGCACTTTCTTGTGGAGGGTTTGAGTTGCCAACATTTCGATAACACTATAAAACGCTCTATCGTATCCTCTATTATCTTATAATGTTTTGGGCGTTACTTTATATCTACGAACTAGAGACGTGCTCAATACCGATATATCCCTAGTATTATTACTTTACTATGATTCCGTAAAATGAAGTTAGAATATCATAATAATACAGGGAGTCATAAATTCGCACAGACCGAACGAAATGAGGCATTACTATCGAATTTCTAGGACATACTATTACACAGCGCCCTTAGTGATTCATATTAAATTTATAACCTTTAAGAACCAAAATACGAGTTAATTTATACCTAGGCATATAAATTATAAGGGGCGAGCGAAGTGAAACTTAACACTATTCTATAATCTGGGCATAGACTGAACATTTACTGAAAAACTAAAACATACTTTTAACATTGTAATAATTATCTTCAAAATTTACAAATCAACGTAATCAAAGAATATTTACCATAATTTGACATTATTGACTGGAATGGGGACGTCTTCCGTACTCGCAAAGCTCAGTTTTTCACTTATAAAGTTATTATTACTAGCGCAAATGAGGCAGTATTATTACTAGCGCGCTATCATTGCTATATTATTGAATTAGTAATAACAACTAGTAGTACTAGAAGTACATATAGCTAGCTATTACTAATAATGTTGTTTTATTTTGTACAATCGATATGTGATAAAGAAAACATTTCATCCATCTCTATTACGATACCAGGAAAATATAAGTGGAAGGAGAAAATCCGATAATGTCGAGGCGCGTATTGTCTGCCGCTTATTGTCTTTTAAAGCTCATTCGAGCTTTTGTCTTATTTATGTCGATCTTTCTCTCTCTTTTCTCGGTAACATTAATCAGCATTTTTTAAGATTATAATAATTTCATTAGGCAAGCAAGATGTTTGTCAAATAAAATGAGTTTTCAGTGTTTATATAACAAAATATACACGGGTGACGTGATATTATTTGAAAAGATTTATTTCTTTACTTTGTCACCCAAAACAAATAACTTTTTACACATCATTATGGGCTCACATGTGCAGAGGCTTTGTGAAATGCTGTGTTATTTGTCAGAGAGGAGTGAACAGGCACTTTGTCAAAAATAAAAAAGTGAAGTATCAACGGTATGTATGGCCGTATGAATGAATAATCACACAGCTGGAACATTTAACACTCAATGTACTAGGCGCGCATATTTTCAAAGGTATTTTTCATGTAAACGAGAGGCTGTATAAAGGTGCTCCTATATTTTATGCGGGCCGCGTTTGTTGTACTCTCGGGACAATAGTGTAAAAAGATAAAACATGAACGACCAGCACATGTTTATGTGTTAAAAGCTTCTTTTTTAATTTATAGTACCGTGCGCGTGTTTCGGGGTTTTGTCCTTTTACATAATAAGTTATTTTTCTGCGTTTTTTTAATAAAGCATGTTTTGTTTGTAGCATAATATATGTTTGATGGGAGTTTTCTTCTACTCCTGTTTGCAACATATTATGGCTTACTGTGTGTGTATACCTGTACAATGTTATAGTATTCAAAAGGATTGTTCAGCATGATACCCACGCCTACTTTCTATCATCGCACTGCTCGTTACTGGCAGGGCATCCTCACAAATTACGGCCGGAAACGGTGCGCTCTATGCGGTATGACAGATAGCTGTGGAATGAACTCCCTGCTGTTTTTGCAAGCGACTACAATATGGGCTTCTACAAGAAGGGTATTAAAAGGTTTCTACAGGGTCGCCAGGGCTTTTATTTTTTAACAAACAGACAATATATAATATATCTTCCAGGTTTTATTGCTCAAATATTTAAGATTACCGCGGCAGCCTAGTGCTATGGGTAATGGATTGCTGAGACGAGGTCTCGGGTTCGATGCCAGGTTAACCATGGCACACACCAATGACCTTTCGATGCTTTTCGAAGTTATGTGTGTATTTATTGCAGGTTTATAAGTGCCCGGTTAATGGCAATAGACTCGTCACCTATTACATTGGTACCTAAACATAAACTGGCGAAATGTGGGTGCTAGCACCTCTGGCTACCTCTTCGGGGATATAGGTGTGAGTTTATGTTATGATATTTAAGACAAATTCCATCATGGCGGACTTCAAACTTAAAATTTCTCATTGTAAACGTTTCCGTTTCTCCCATAAATTTCAGTTATGTTACACGTTCGTAACTGGTAACAAAAAAGCAGGGGATTTTAATGTGGTACTCATATATCGTGTAGAATGAGGTTACAAATGTTCATATTTAATACGCCGGGTCCCGTGCGGCCGACTGGCTTAACAACTGCGGTATTTTTTCGGAGATCATTTCAAAGGAATCTGATTTAAATTTAATGGTTTTTCGCTTTTTTTATTTGCTGTAGATAAAAGCACGGAATTTATAAATATACTTATGAATTACAATGAATTACATACACCTTTTAATTAATTACTCGTATTTTGTGGAAAAGTAAATGTCTAGACGGGAATTGAAACCGCGGTCAGTGTTTTATATACGTTCTGACTACGTGAGATTACTACACTAGCAAAACGTTAAGTAGAGTTTCGAATGGTCTAGCATGGTTTTTTTAATTACACTTAGGTGACAGACAAGCTCACGGTCCACCTGCTGGAAAGTTCTTACCGTGACATAGACGTTTGCAACACCAGGCGCTGTCGACCCAATAAAGTAAAGTGGCCAGAGCAGTGGCCCCTTTTTTTAACAGAACTGGTTGGGGAAGCTATGTCGGACTCGAACCAACTTCGCAACTTCACCCAGTCTTTGGGTCCTTGGTTGCCGGAGGTGAGATAGTAACCAACATATCCCTCGCACCCCGGCGGACCCCGACAATCTCTTACGAGATAACCACCTTCAGGTTTAAGAACGGTGTCCCAGTCTAAACCCCGAAATTGGTGAGGCGCACTTTAGCGCCGCCACCGCGGCCTGCTTCTGCTAGAGGACAGTTAGCCACCCGTCACCCCCAGGCCCGCGCTCATGGAGGATGGAGGTCATTTTGCGACCTCCGACGCCCGAGTCGCCTTCGCTCATCGCGGGCCGCACAAGCTCGAAGTCTTCTCCGAACCCGTTCCGCAGATAGAGTAGTGGCCTTGTAAAAGACTAGTCGAAATCCCGTCTAGACATTCACTTTATCCAAATTTAAATCTATTTAAAAAGTTAGCAACCGCCTTAAAATTTCGTTTCGTATCTTGTAATCTAATTTAAAGTAATGTTCGAAATAAGAGTACTAAAAGTTTAGTCTAAAAAATTTCGCTTGGAAACTTCCCCGTAGGGAGTAGCAATAAATCCTCTTTTTACTTTCATTAGGAAATTCATGCAACATTATATTATTTATTCAAATATTTATAAAACTACAAAGGCAACACTGCCGCAATATAAAATCACTCCTAACTTTGGCAATATTAGCTACCTACCTGATGGAGTTAGAGTGAATACTAAGTAATCGGTGAATTCTACACTTTAAAAAAATGTATATCATCGTATGAAATCGGCCTTAAGATCGAGAAGTCCTAGGGTTGAATTCTGGTCATTACAAGCCGTTGTGCCTAGCAGGAGGACTTAAAGGGAATATTAGTAATTTCGGACGCTAATATCCTTTAAAAAATACAAAACTAAAAAAAAACAACAAAAGGAAATAAAAAAAGGAGAGCAGCAAACCGTTTTTCCACAAAAGTCGGTCTGATACCGTAAAGTTTGAACACCATGAATAAATATTTTATGACCGCGAATCTCGAATTTTCAAGTCATATAAAATATAATTTATAGTACCTTAGCGTGACTAGCTATTAAACCAATTTATGGCACGTGGCTATGAAAACGATCTTTCTGGAAGTAATCTTGATGCACAAGTACTAGGATAGCAGAGGTACAGTAGAGGTGCTAAAATATTTATAAAAGCTATATAAAAAATAATGATTATTTTTAATGAACCACAGACAAAGTATGACGTCATACGTTGTTATTTCATAAAATTTAAAACTGTTTTGACTTCATGGTTAGCTACTGTATAATAGTAATGTACTCATAATTTGTTCTACATAGGTAACTCTATGATTGATTAATATTAACAATGTAATAATAAATTGATTACCAAGATTAACAAGGGTAACGTTAGATGTATTCAGTTTATCGATGAATAATTGAACAATTATAATTAAATATTTAGAGTGAAAGCTCTCAAAGGCTATCCAAATTAACAATTGTATGTATAACCTTCGTCAGAACTGTGGCTGACGTGATTCCTCGGATATAAGTTAAAAAAGTTCAGTATAGTGGGCCCCTGAAGCTCGTGGACAATTTGAAAATAAATTTGTATGAAGAGACGCCGAGTGTTAAGGTTAATACGTATAGTTCATACGTATAGTTCACACGTACAGTTAACACGTACAGCTAATACGTACAGTTAATACGTTCAATTAATACGTACAGTTAATACTATGTTAATACTTATATTTTATACGTACAGTTAATACGTACAGTTAATGCGTACAGTTAAGGCTTACAGTTAATACTTAAATTTACTCAGTACTTACATTTATTTTATTAAACATTACTTTAGACTTAATTTATCAAAGCATCATAGACCTTAAGGTATTCAGGCACTTGTGAGGTTCACTGTAAGGTCACACACTTCAAAAAAACTATCTTTGATTGTACTTAATACGTCGAGCCTATAACAAGTAGGAACAGCTGTAATTTTTAACACACATTCAGTCGTAGAAAATACATATCGCTGTTACAACTGTCTTTACACTCATGTAACCCTGGTACATCTTCGTTAATTTTCTTCCAACATTCTTGCTATATGTCCGCCTGACATGTCCTTTTCGCATTACGGCGTGACCTTTTCTTTCGGTTGGGCGTAACTTTGGACATATTTCGGCGTGTTTCGCATTACCAATGTGTTAATTTCTTTCTGTCATACCCCCGTCTAGTAAACTGTGTGGGAATCTTGACCCTGGGTGACAGGAAGCCTAATTTCTATGTTATTATCATAATCTACCTAATTGGCTTTCTATGTATGTATACCACCTACACTAGATTAGATAATTGGAAGAAAAAAATTAGGTATATCGATTTGAGACCACTACTTGTCTAGCAATATTGGCGCAAGTTTTGCTTGCTGACATTAAAATAAGGCGCACTTTGTTGGTAGTTGTCAAAATTAATTAATACATAACTTGTTTAGTTTTTGCGTCTCGTTTCAAATTTTATAACCACATTCTTTTTTTATAATACTTAGGTGACAGATAAGCACGCGGCATGCCTGTTGGAAAGTGGTCACCGTGGTCTATGGATGATTGTAACACCAGAGGTGTCACACTAGACTTTCCGACCCTGTTGTAACCTCTTCAAAATAACCTCATATAGCGCATAAGCTACTACATCGCTTGAAAATACCACAGCAAGGAGTTTATTCCACAACTTGATGAAGTTCCTTTCATACCACACAGTGTGCGCCATTTCCGGGCGTAATGTGTGGGGATGAACTCCCTGAATATGGCGAGCGGTGCAATGAGAGAAAATGGACGTGGGCGTAATGTGAACTATTCTTCTGAACATAAATCTTTGCACATTCTAAGTCTCTTTTGAGATTGAGATGATGTTACCCAGCAATGACAAAATCTCAGTTCTGAACAAGCTGTTCAAAATCAATACAAAATGAAGTACATAGAAGTTATCAGGAACGATAGAGTCATTAGTACACACCCCATACTTAATACCACTAGTCTGGCAAGTCCAGAAAATATGCTAAGTCTCTTTAAATATTATTCTATGTCTGGCGCCCGAACAATATTCGCCGGCATAGCACCTAGTATCCTAAACACTCTAAAATTTCGTCGGACGAAAAAAAACAACTTGCGTCAGACAAAGTTACCCGCCCTATGGCATTAAAATTCAAGTATTCATTGTGTGGTGGAAAGCAAATCGAGCGTAAAATTGTTTAGGCGAATTTATTAGCTATTGGCACAACGTACGCACGCCAATTTTATTGTAAAATTGGTATACTTATTGGGAAAATTTTCCGCCTGGCAATACTTCCACACCATTTGTGTTAACTTTATTTACCTACCTACTTACTGTTGATCTAGCAATGTTTTTTCACTTCGATTTTTAAATTAAACCGTTAAATTAATGAATATTAATTATAAACTTTTTATAAAAGAATATCGGAGTCGTTACGTAACCGTGAGGTCAAAAATAGCAAAACAACTGTTACGGGAAGCGGGTTTCGGGATTGGAAGTAAACTAACTCAAGCGATTTTACACTTTATTCAAGCCTTACACACAACAGTCTTTAGCGTATACACAGTCTATTGTCCGAGGCACTCGTACACACTTAGAGGACTGTACTGCAACGCACTGTCTTTACACACAGTCTCTAGAACGTCCACGTTCACTGAGCGTTTTTTTTAGTTCACAGCACATGCAGAATTGCACATGCACCACTAGCACTTTCACTTGTACTTTTCACTTTACTTCTTCTTCTTGTTTCCACTTCAACCACTGAGACTGAACTGCCCTTTTGGCGCTCCTGGTGCTGTTTATATACCATGCAGAATCTTCTGGAAATCCTAATTTCGCTAGTCTTTTCGTTCGTCATTACGATCGTAATTTCGATTCTCTTTATTTACAATTATTCTAGTTGAAATTGTCAAACGCTTCAATCATTGACGGCTTACGTCATGAGTGGTGACATTCGTAACACTGCCCCCTCCTAAGACATGCTCGTCCCGAGCATCGTTAGAACCGTAGTAACGAGCCAGTCTGTCGACGTGAACCACTTTAGCGGAGCTTCTTGGCGTCTTTTGGATTCTATAAGTGACATCATTAATTCTTGTTATCACTTTGTAAGGTCCTTCCCAACTTGGCTGAAGTTTCGGTGATAATCCTTGCTTCCGTACCGGGTTATGAAGCCATACTGACGACCCTTCCTCAAAACACCTTAAATTGGCACTTCTGTCATAACGTGTTTTCATTCGTTCACTGGCTTGTAAATTTGCTTCTCTCATATATCTGTGAACTTTATCCATTTTTCTCCTTAACTCATCAGCGTAATCTGTTATTGAGTTAGGTGAATCAGGAGGGCACCCCGTGAGGAGTTCTGCCGGTAGCCGAAGTTCTCCGCCAAAATTTGCATGAGCTGGATTTATACAAGTGCTTTCGTGAACCGCTGTACGATACGACAACAGAAATAGTGGAAGATACTCGTCCCAATTCCTCTGATGCGAATCGACTATCTTCGCCAAATGCTGCTCCAAAGTTCTATTAAAGCGTTCCACCATACCATCTGACTGCGGCCGATAAGGTGTCGTCCGCGTCTTATGAATTTTCAACATTTTGCAAACTTCTTGAAATACTTGCGATTCAAAGTTTCGTCCTTGATCACTGTGAATTTCAAGGGGTAATCCGAATCGACAAAAGACCTCATTCACCAGTATTGTCGCAACCGTAAGAGCTTCTTGATTCGGTATTGCGAACACCTCCGGCCACTTAGTGAAGTAATCCATCACTACCAATATGTAACGATTGCCATTCATTGATATAGGAAAAGGTCCGGCTATGTCTAAAGCTATCCTTTCCCAGGGAGCTCCGACATTATACAATTGCATCCTAGCTCGACTTCGTGTTTGTGGACCTTTAACAGATGAACATGGTACACATTTTCTACACCAATCTTGAACGTCTTCCTTACAGTGTAACCAATAAAAATGTTCTCGTATTTTTAATAAAGTTTTTCTAACGCCAAGATGTCCACCTGACACTCCATCATGAAAAGCTCTAAGTATTTCCGTCACTTTTGCTTTTGGTACAATAATTTGTATATGTGTACCATTTCCAGACACGCTCTCCCATTTTCGGCATAGTAAGCCATCACGAAGTATCAAGCTATTCCATAAAGCCCAATAACTTTTAGTTGCAGAGCTCAAACCAGCAACTTCATTCCAAGCTGGACGAGGAGAGGAACTCGTTAACCATTCCAGAATCGGCTTTAAGTCGTTATCTTCCGCTTGTGAATTTCGCATGGCGTCATTATCCCAGCTTTCATTAAGAGAATCTGTTCTTATGACTCGTATAATTGTGTCTTCTTTTCCCTCTTGTCTTTCACAATGTTTACAGTCATCGGCACAAGGTCGGCGAGACAAAGCATCAGCATTTTTATGTGAGCCACCACTTCGATGTTCTATTTCAAAGTCGAACTCTTGTAATTGTTCGATCCACCGTGCGACTTGTCCTTCAGGATTTTTGAACTGTAGAAGCCACCTCAACGCCGAATGGTCCGTCCTAATAAGAAATTTGCGTCCTAGTAGGTATTTCTTGAAATGTTGTAACGTTTTTACTACGGCCAGAAGCTCCCTCCGCGTTACACAATAGTTTCGTTCAGGTTTTGATAGCGTTTTACTGAAGTAAGCTATAACAACCTCTTGATTTTCCTTCCTCTGTGACAGTGTTCCACCGATGCCTAGGTTACTGGCGTCCGTATCTACAACAAACTCGTTTCTTCCGTCAGGATAACCCAATATAGGTGCTTCACAAAGGCGTTCCTTAAGTTTTTCAAAAGCTTTCTCACATTCTTGATCCCAAACGAAAGTTCGCTTCTCTTCTGTTAGTCTGTGTAGTGGCTTCGCGATATCGGAAAAGTTCTTCACAAAACGACGATAATAAGAGCAGAGCCCCATAAAGGCTCGCACCTGTGTTTTGTCCTTCGGCGCCGGCCACTCTTTTACGGCAGAGACTTTGGCAGGGTCTGTTTCTACTCCATTTTCAGAGATGACGTGTCCCAAATAATTGACTTGCCTCTTGAAAAAGCTGCATTTTTTTAAATTCAGTTTTAAGCCTGCTCCCTTAATTTTGCTGAGCACGCTTTCCAACTTCTTAAGATGATCATCGAAATCTCGCCCCACTATGATAACATCATCAAGATACACCAGACATGCTTCTCCTATTAATCCAGCAAGAACTCGCTCCATCAGCCTTTCGAAGGTCGCAGGTGCGTTGCATAAACCAAAGGCCATAACCTTGAACTGCCAGAGTCCTTTCCCAGTAGAGAATGCAGTCTTCTCTTTATCCTTGGAATCCATTTCCACCTGCCAGTATCCACTTTTCAGGTCCAATGTAGAAAACCATTTCATTCCACTCAGGGTGTCTAGTGTGTCGTCTATTCTCGGTAACGGATAACAGTCCTTCTTCGTAATGTCATTCAGTCGGCGATAATCGATGCAAAACCTGGTTGTACCGTCCTTTTTCTTAACTAAGACAACTGGAGAGCACCAAGGGCTAGAAGAAGGTTCTATTACTCCATTTTCTTCCATTTCTTTTATCAGACCTTGAACTTCTTCTTCTTTGGCAAACGGTATTCGTCGAGGGCGTTGGCGGATTGGTTGTGCATCTCCAGTATTTATTTGGTGTTTTACTAACCCAGTCTTTCCGATGTCTTTGTCACCCTCAGAGAATATGTCACTGAAATGTCTCAACAAATTCTTTGCCTTGACTAACTGTATAGCACTCATATCTTCCTTACAGTCGACAAGGATTTTACCGAGATCTATTTTTCCTTCAGAGACCTTCGTCTTCCCTTGGCAACTTCTTAACCACTCTATTTCTTCACCTACTCCAATAAGGGTACCTCTTTTTAAGATCTGCGTATCACTGCTCAAATTAAGCACTGGTACCAACATGTTTTTAGACATCCCGACTACCGTTCTAGCTGGTATCCATGAGTTATCTCCTTCTATCTTTTCAATAACTAAACAACGTCGGCAACTTTTTCGTGGATCTTTATTCATTGTAACTGGTACAAGTGACTGAGTTCTTGGTGGTAGTTCGGTATCTCGAAGACAGTAGATTTTACCTCCAACACCTCCCTTCATAGGCACCTCTGTTGTTCCACATTTAATGACTCCGTTTACGATATCAATTTTGCACTGATGATTTTTCATAAAGTCCAAACCGATTATGCAGTCATCTACTATATCAGCTACTACAACTTCTTGCCAAAAGAGTTTATCGCCCATCTTAATTGCCACTACCCGTTCTCCTTTAACAGGTATACGTTGACCAGTAGCTGTAGTTAAATGTATAGTTTCTGTCTGGTTCTTTATCTTTCCACAGTCCTTCAAAATCCGTAACCCAACTACCGTACGCGATGCTCCAGTATCCAAAGTTAATTGACATGCAATTCCGTTTATTCTTCCACTGACAGTTAGACTATTTCCATCCGTGCTTTGATAAATCTTGACTTTTGGGGCTTCACAACTACCGGCCAACGTCCACCCCTTAAACTTGGCCGGAATTAGTTTTCCGCCGTCTCCGATGCTTGTATTCCTGCGTCGGTCCTCAGCGTCGTACGGTTCAGGCAAGCATTCCTGAGATGACCTCTTTCCCCACATTGATAACAGCGGGGAGCGAAGTTTTGCCGTCCATTTTCTTGCTCGGATGTCACTACTCTTCGCAGGCGTCCACTCCCATTTTCACCACGAACGGCTTCTACTTCAAGTGCGTGTGCCACAGCTTCTTTGACTTCCGGATGATGGGCCAAACGTACTGCGGCTCTTACTTCCTTATCACGTATTCCATCGACGAAGGTTTGTAGCAGCATCCTCTCAATGAACGTCGCAGGAGAGGACTGATATGCCTTCCTCACAAGCTTCTCTACTTCTAAAGCCCATTGTTGCAATGTCTCTGTAGGCTTTTGTACCCTGTCCCGAAGCTGTGCTCGGAATACATGTTCCAGATGTGCATCGCCGTACCTTGACTCTAAGGCGTCAAGGAGCTCTTGATAAGAAGCCTCAGTCTCTATGGCCTCTAACACCGTTGCTGCTTGGTCTCTCAGGGCTAAGGTGAGTCCAGTCCTCGCTTGTTCTTCATTCCAGCCGTTTAGCTGAACTACAGCTTGAAACTGTCGCTTATATGCATTCCAGGACGATGTTCCGTCGTATGGAGGCACCTTGAAGCTTCCTCCCGAAGACTATTAAATTCATCGGGATATTTACCATGTTTGTCTATTTTGTTGAATAACCGATATTTCGGCGCTGTTGCAAGCGCCATGATCACGGTGTACTGATGACCGCCGAGCTAGTTGTTATTGAGGCCAACCGTATCGGTCTACCCTCTTTCTTACTCGTTTACTACGCGCGTCACCACTACCACTGTCCGCGTTCTCACATTGCACTCGATCACGACACACAACACTCACTGTATCGGCTCGCACGGTTTTTGGAGATGGCGTTTGTTTGCGTTTTGTGAACTTACGAATCACCGGGTGCCAGACACTCGCCAGTTGAAAACCATCTTCCCGGTTGAAGTTTTTGTGCTTTTTTATTTCAATAGCTTCCTTCACCATTCTGGGTATATAGTGGCGTTCAGTCGACAGAATCTGTGGGTTATGCAACTCGATCCAGTGATTCGTCCCTTCCTCCAATAGGTGTTGTGCGATAGCCGATTTCTGTGGCTCGTTGTTTTTGACCGCCCTGATGTGCTCCTTAATCCGGCTTGACACTGTCCGTTTGGTCTGGCCTATATAGGAGCTCCCACAGCTGCAGTCAACCTTGTAAACACCTGGATGTTCCAGTGGAAACCTGTCTTTGGGTGTGCGTAGGTACTGTGACAGCTTTTTGAAAGGAGTGAAGATAGTTTTTACTGCGAATTTGTTTAAAATATTTGCAACCTTATCTGTCACTCCCTTCATGTATGGTAAATACGCGGGTTGTCTTTCAACCTTATAATCCAGGCGTTTAGGTGATGGTGTGCTTCTCGGTGGTATGATCCGCTCCTTGTAACCGTTTCGCCGCAGAACGCCCCTTAAATGTGCAATTTCAGTACCTAAGTGTTCCTCGTCGCATAGACTGTATGCGCGGTTAGTAAGTGACGTCACTACAGAGTTCAGCTGACGCGGATGGTGATGCGAGTCAGCGTGCAAGTATCGGTCAGTGTGAGTGGGCTTTCTATACACCGTATGCCCCAGAGAACCATCTTCTCTAACCTCAACCTTCACATCCAGAAACGCCAACGTTCTTTCCCTTTCCATCTCATAGGTGAACCGGATCTTCCCGTGAATGCTGTTGAGATGTGCCAGGTACTCCTTTACAACACTCTCGTCACCCTCCATTATACAAAACACGTCATCCACGTACCTCTTCCATAGTTTAACCTCCCGAGGGGCAGTGGCAATTGCACGGCTTTCAAAGTGTTCCATCCAAATGTTGGCTACTACTGGAGCCACTGGGCTGCCCATTGCCACACCGTCTATTTGAAGGTAGTATTCGCCCTGGTATACGAAGTAATTCGTGACTATGCAGTGCTGTACAAGGTCGGCATATTCCATAGGGATGTTGTTATCCCTGATAACACCTCTAATGACGTCCATGCAATCCGCTACAGGCACATTTGTAAACAGTGATTCTACGTCAAAACTCACCATCACTTCATTGTCCTTCACATTGTTTACACGTAGAATTTCGACGAAATGACGGGAGTCTTTTACAAAGGATCTTGATTTTCCTATCACTGTCTGCAGTACAGCCGCCACATGTCTTGCCAGATGGTACGTGGGTGAGTCAATTTGACTCACGATTGGACGTAACGGGACGTTTTCCTTGTGAACCTTAGGCAATCCATACAGTCTGGGAGGCTGACAAGTTCGTGGTCTCAATAGGTATGCCGTCATGTCTACGCCAATTGCGTCTCTGCATTTCTCGATCAGGGTCAGTGTGCTACGATTCGTCCGAGCCGTCGGGTTGTACTTCACTTTTTTGTAGGTATTCACATCACTCAATAAATCTCGAACTTTTTGATCGTATTCGGTGACATTCATGACCACTGTCGCATTTCCTTTGTCGGCTTTCAATACCAGAACACTTTCGTCATCTCGGAGATCCCGTAATGCGGCAAGTTCGGTGGCTGATATGTTCGGCGGTGGTGGTTTCGAATGACGTAAGGTGATAGCGACGTCTTGCCTCAATACCTCCGCCTCAGCAGCCGGAATTTTATTTTGTCGCACTACTTCCTCCACTGTTCCGATTATTTTATCGTAAGGAATATGCTTAGGAGTTGGAGCGAAATTCAACCCTTTCTCTAACACACCCAGCGCCGACTCCGTTAACACTTTGTGAGACAGATTGACCACTGTACCTTTGTTTCCTGTGTTATCACAGCAGAGGGTAGCTGGTTTTTGTTTTTCAATAAGTGCGTTAAATTTTTGCTGTTGTTTCAAAGCACTCAATTCTCGCGAACGTTGTGCTTGTAAGTAAGTAATACGATCACACTTATCGAAATCACTCCGTGTTAACACTGCACTGCACCGCTGATGTACCCGATACAAGTCACACTGAGTTTTATCTAGGCGGTATCTGGTGTTACTGATCGACTTGCGCAATAATTTTACACTCGCGTTTCGAAGAATACGCGCGGAACCGTGAATATCGTTACGAGGTTTTATTCTACAGCAAACGGGTATAATGTCTGCATCCCGGCACTTCACCAAAAATATTAGTGATTCACTTAGACACTCACTCTTTTTCCGCGCGCGTTCTAGATGTTTAATTAGTTTGACACATTCCGGCCCGTACCGGTGCACAATGTATGATTTTAGATTGACATGGTCATTTACACATTCACTATTAAATTCATCGGGATATTTACCATGTTTGTCTATTTTGTTGAATAACCGATATTTCGGCGCTGTTGCAAGCGCCATGATCACGGTGTACTGATGACCGCCGAGCTAGTTGTTATTGAGGCCAACCGTATCGGTCTACCCTCTTTCTTACTCGTTTACTACGCGCGTCACCACTACCACTGTCCGCGTTCTCACATTGCACTCGATCACGACACACAACACTCACTGTATCGGCTCGCACGGTTTTTGGAGATGGCGTTTGTTTGGGTTTTGTGAACTTACGAATCACCGGGTGCCAGACACTCGCCAGTTGAAAACCATCTTCCCGGTTGAAGTTTTTGTGCTTTTTTATTTCAATAGCTTCCTTCACCATTCTGGGTATATAGTGGCGTTCAGTCGACAGAATCTGTGGGTTATGCAACTCGATCCAGTGATTCGTCCCTTCCTCCAATAGGTGTTGTGCGATAGCCGATTTCTGTGGCTCGTTGTTTTTGACCGCCCTGATGTGCTCCTTAATCCGGCTTGACACTGTCCGTTTGGTCTGGCCTATATAGGAGCTCCCACAGCTGCAGTCAACCTTGTAAACACCTGGATGTTCCAGTGGAAACCTGTCTTTGGGTGTGCGTAGGTACTGTGACAGCTTTTTGAAAGGAGTGAAGATAGTTTTTACTGCGAATTTGTTTAAAATATTTGCAACCTTATCTGTCACTCCCTTCACGTATGGTAAATACGCGGGTTGTCTTTCAACCTTATAATCCAGGCGTTTAGGTGATGGTGTGCTTCTCGGTGGTATGATCCGCTCCTTGTAACCGTTTCGCCGCAGAACGCCCCTTAAATGTGCAATTTCAGTACCTAAGTGTTCCTCGTCGCATAGACTGTATGCGCGGTTAGTAAGTGACGTCACTACAGAGTTCAGCTGACGCGGATGGTGATGCGAGTCAGCGTGCAAGTATCGGTCAGTGTGAGTGGGCTTTCTATACACCGTATGCCCCAGAGAACCATCTTCTCTAACCTCAACCTTCACATCCAGAAACGCCAACGTTCTTTCCCTTTCCATCTCATAGGTGAACCGGATCTTCCCGTGAATGCTGTTGAGATGTGCCAGGTACTCCTTTACAACACTCTCGTCACCCTCCATTATACAAAACACGTCATCCACGTACCTCTTCCATAGTTTAACCTCCCGAGGGGCAGTGGCAATTGCACGGCTTTCAAAGTGTTCCATCCAAATGTTGGCTACTACTGGAGCCACTGGGCTGCCCATTGCCACACCGTCTATTTGAAGGTAGTATTCGCCCTGGTATACGAAGTAATTCGTGACTATGCAGTGCTGTACAAGGTCGGCATATTCCATAGGGATGTTGTTATCCCTGATAACACCTCTAATGACGTCCATGCAATCCGCTACAGGCACATTTGTAAACAGTGATTCTACGTCAAAACTCACCATCACTTCATTGTCCTTCACATTGTTTACACGTAGAATTTCGACGAAATGACGGGAGTCTTTTACAAAGGATCTTGATTTTCCTATCACTGTCTGCAGTACAGCCGCCACATGTCTTGCCAGATGGTACGTGGGTGAGTCAATTTGACTCACGATTGGACGTAACGGGACGTTTTCCTTGTGAACCTTAGGCAATCCATACAGTCTGGGAGGCTGACAAGTTCGTGGTCTCAATAGGTATGCCGTCATGTCTACGCCAATTGCGTCTCTGCATTTCTCGATCAGGGTCAGTGTGCTACGATTCGTCCGAGCCGTCGGGTTGTACTTCACTTTTTTGTAGGTATTCACATCACTCAATAAATCTCGAACTTTTTGATCGTATTCGGTGACATTCATGACCACTGTCGCATTTCCTTTGTCGGCTTTCAATACCAGAACACTTTCGTCATCTCGGAGATCCCGTAATGCGGCAAGTTCGGTGGCTGATATGTTCGGCGGTGGTGGTTTCGAATGACGTAAGGTGATAGCGACGTCTTGCCTCAATACCTCCGCCTCAGCAGCCGGAATTTTATTTTGTCGCACTACTTCCTCCACTGTTCCGATTATTTTATCGTAAGGAATATGCTTAGGAGTTGGAGCGAAATTCAACCCTTTCTCTAACACACCCAGCGCCGACTCCGTTAACACTTTGTGAGACAGATTGACCACTGTACCTTTGTTTCCTGTGTTATCACAGCAGAGGGTAGCTGGTTTTTGTTTTTCAATAAGTGCGTTAAATTTTTGCTGTTGTTTCAAAGCACTCAATTCTCGCGAACGTTGTGCTTGTAAGTAAGTAATACGATCACACTTATCGAAATCACTCCGTGTTAACACTGCACTGCACCGCTGATGTACCCGATACAAGTCACACTGAGTTTTATCTAGGCGGTATCTGGTGTTACTGATCGACTTGCGCAATAATTTTACACTCGCGTTTCGAAGAATACGCGCGGAACCGTGAATATCGTTACGAGGTTTTATTCTACAGCAAACGGGTATAATGTCTGCATCCCGGCACTTCACCAAAAATATTAGTGATTCACTTAGACACTCACTCTTTTTCCGCGCGCGTTCTAGATGTTTAATTAGTTTGACACATTCCGGCCCGTACCGGTGCACAATGTATGATTTTAGATTGACATGGTCATTTACACATTCACTATTAAATTCATCGGGATATTTACCATGTTTGTCTATTTTGTTGAATAACCGATATTTCGGCGCTGTTGCAAGCGCCATGATCACGGTGTACTGATGACCGCCGAGCTAGTTGTTATTGAGGCCAACCGTATCGGTCTACCCTCTTTCTTACTCGTTTACTACGCGCGTCACCACTACCACTGTCCGCGTTCTCACATTGCACTCGATCACGACACACAACACTCACTGTATCGGCTCGCACGGTTTTTGGAGATGGCGTTTGTTTGGGTTTTGTGAACTTACGAATCACCGGGTGCCAGACACTCGCCAGTTGAAAACCATCTTCCCGGTTGAAGTTTTTGTGCTTTTTTATTTCAATAGCTTCCTTCACCATTCTGGGTATATAGTGGCGTTCAGTCGACAGAATCTGTGGGTTATGCAACTCGATCCAGTGATTCGTCCCTTCCTCCAATAGGTGTTGTGCGATAGCCGATTTCTGTGGCTCGTTGTTTTTGACCGCCCTGATGTGCTCCTTAATCCGGCTTGACACTGTCCGTTTGGTCTGGCCTATATAGGAGCTCCCACAGCTGCAGTCAACCTTGTAAACACCTGGATGTTCCAGTGGAAACCTGTCTTTGGGTGTGCGTAGGTACTGTGACAGCTTTTTGAAAGGAGTGAAGATAGTTTTTACTGCGAATTTGTTTAAAATATTTGCAACCTTATCTGTCACTCCCTTCACGTATGGTAAATACGCGGGTTGTCTTTCAACCTTATAATCCAGGCGTTTAGGTGATGGTGTGCTTCTCGGTGGTATGATCCGCTCCTTGTAACCGTTTCGCCGCAGAACGCCCCTTAAATGTGCAATTTCAGTACCTAAGTGTTCCTCGTCGCATAGACTGTATGCGCGGTTAGTAAGTGACGTCACTACAGAGTTCAGCTGACGCGGATGGTGATGCGAGTCAGCGTGCAAGTATCGGTCAGTGTGAGTGGGCTTTCTATACACCGTATGCCCCAGAGAACCATCTTCTCTAACCTCAACCTTCACATCCAGAAACGCCAACGTTCTTTCCCTTTCCATCTCATAGGTGAACCGGATCTTCCCGTGAATGCTGTTGAGATGTGCCAGGTACTCCTTTACAACACTCTCGTCACCCTCCATTATACAAAACACGTCATCCACGTACCTCTTCCATAGTTTAACCTCCCGAGGGGCAGTGGCAATTGCACGGCTTTCAAAGTGTTCCATCCAAATGTTGGCTACTACTGGAGCCACTGGGCTGCCCATTGCCACACCGTCTATTTGAAGGTAGTATTCGCCCTGGTATACGAAGTAATTCGTGACTATGCAGTGCTGTACAAGGTCGGCATATTCCATAGGGATGTTGTTATCCCTGATAACACCTCTAATGACGTCCATGCAATCCGCTACAGGCACATTTGTAAACAGTGATTCTACGTCAAAACTCACCATCACTTCATTGTCCTTCACATTGTTTACACGTAGAATTTCGACGAAATGACGGGAGTCTTTTACAAAGGATCTTGATTTTCCTATCACTGTCTGCAGTACAGCCGCCACATGTCTTGCCAGATGGTACGTGGGTGAGTCAATTTGACTCACGATTGGACGTAACGGGACGTTTTCCTTGTGAACCTTAGGCAATCCATACAGTCTGGGAGGCTGACAAGTTCGTGGTCTCAATAGGTATGCCGTCATGTCTACGCCAATTGCGTCTCTGCATTTCTCGATCAGGGTCAGTGTGCTACGATTCGTCCGAGCCGTCGGGTTGTACTTCACTTTTTTGTAGGTATTCACATCACTCAATAAATCTCGAACTTTTTGATCGTATTCGGTGACATTCATGACCACTGTCGCATTTCCTTTGTCGGCTTTCAATACCAGAACACTTTCGTCATCTCGGAGATCCCGTAATGCGGCAAGTTCGGTGGCTGATATGTTCGGCGGTGGTGGTTTCGAATGACGTAAGGTGATAGCGACGTCTTGCCTCAATACCTCCGCCTCAGCAGCCGGAATTTTATTTTGTCGCACTACTTCCTCCACTGTTCCGATTATTTTATCGTAAGGAATATGCTTAGGAGTTGGAGCGAAATTCAACCCTTTCTCTAACACACCCAGCGCCGACTCCGTTAACACTTTGTGAGACAGATTGACCACTGTACCTTTGTTTCCTGTGTTATCACAGCAGAGGGTAGCTGGTTTTTGTTTTTCAATAAGTGCGTTAAATTTTTGCTGTTGTTTCAAAGCACTCAATTCTCGCGAACGTTGTGCTTGTAAGTAAGTAATACGATCACACTTATCGAAATCACTCCGTGTTAACACTGCACTGCACCGCTGATGTACCCGATACAAGTCACACTGAGTTTTATCTAGGCGGTATCTGGTGTTACTGATCGACTTGCGCAATAATTTTACACTCGCGTTTCGAAGAATACGCGCGGAACCGTGAATATCGTTACGAGGTTTTATTCTACAGCAAACGGGTATAATGTCTGCATCCCGGCACTTCACCAAAAATATTAGTGATTCACTTAGACACTCACTCTTTTTCCGCGCGCGTTCTAGATGTTTAATTAGTTTGACACATTCCGGCCCGTACCGGTGCACAATGTATGATTTTAGATTGACATGGTCATTTACACATTCACTATTAAATTCATCGGGATATTTACCATGTTTGTCTATTTTGTTGAATAACCGATAGTGAATGTGTAAATGACCATGTCAATCTAAAATCATACATTCCTCCCGAAGAGACTACGGCAACTAACCGTGAGGTCAAAAATAGCAAAACAACTGTTACGGGAAGCGGGTTTCGGGATTGGAAGTAAACTAACTCAAGCGATTTTACACTTTATTCAAGCCTTACACACAACAGTCTTTAGCGTATACACAGTCTATTGTCCGAGGCACTCGTACACACTTAGAGGACTGTACTGCAACGCACTGTCTTTACACACAGTCTCTAGAACGTCCACGTTCACTGAGCGTTTTTTTTAGTTCACAGCACATGCAGAATTGCACATGCACCACTAGCACTTTCACTTGTACTTTTCACTTTACTTCTTCTTCTTGTTTCCACTTCAACCACTGAGACTGAACTGCCCTTTTGGCGCTCCTGGTGCTGTTTATATACCATGCAGAATCTTCTGGAAATCCTAATTTCGCTAGTCTTTTCGTTCGTCATTACGATCGTAATTTCGATTCTCTTTATTTACAATTATTCTAGTTGAAATTGTCAAACGCTTCAATCATTGACGGCTTACGTCATGAGTGGTGACATTCGTAACACAACTAAAAACAATATAAGTCGAATGCGCCACGGAGAGAGTGTAGCTCTTATATTTAATGATGAGTCATAGTCTGCAACTGTGCGCACCATTCGCGACATTTAATTGCAAGTTCTGATTTATTTGCATTCTCGTTATTTTTTCGTATAGTAGTCCTTTCCGCTAAGGAGTTCTCGGCTAAGGTGATAAACAAGTATCAATCCTGTAGCCTATTTCAGTTTATTATAGATATAAGGTTGAGAGGCTTTTGCCTAATATTTCTACAGGCTGGTACAGGGTTTTTTATATCGAGGTTGTTCGTTCTCTCGCTGTGATATCGTCTGCATATTATGTTTCCATTGGTCGCCTCTTACGACACCCTTCGGATCAGATGAAGTGATGAGTATACTTTCTCAGTTATCACTATGGATCACAAAATATATGTGTACAGTGTGACAGGCGACACTAGGCTTGAACAAGGAACGGTGTAGCGTGAAACATCCTTTTAGGTATGATTATATACCAGCGTACCGTGATAAGAATATGAATGTGATAACATTATTAATTGTTTTAATTCCTTGCTGCTTCGGAATGAGGATGATTTTTGATATCAAGGTTTAGCAAGCAATGCATGTGAAAAAATGTAAATGACTAGATTTAGACAAATTAACGGATTGCGGGACACGTTCATTCATTTAATTTTCTATCAATGTACAATTATGTGCGGTCGAATGACGTGTAGTGCATTACTTGTTAAACTTTGATATGAATAAACGATACCATTGAGAAGCCGCAATGAATTAAAACAATAAACAATATCATCACATTCATATCTAGGTATACCATAGTAAGCTGACATGTGCTGCTGCGGTATGCGGTCCACTACGGAATCATAGCTTTATCATGCAATTAACTTCATAACCAAAAACTTCTAGCTCTTCTTCTTGCTTTTTAAAATGGCTTTTGCTGCAGACGCAGTGCAGTTTGCCAGTGTTAATTAAAGATATGGTCTTGTATAAGACATAATCACCACTTCGGTGGGAGGTGGAAATCTGAGGGGATTTTGCGCACGATAAAAAAGTGTTAATTACCTAAATATGATAAATGTAACATAAAATTTTGGTGAGACACCAATGTCGAGTTTTATCAGGAAGTGTTCCAGAGTCACCCAATTTTGTTTCCGTGTGTACGCCCCTTACAAGAGCAGGTAGTGAACTTGTAGTTATTTCGTAACGGTCTGCGCTCCATCCGATGTGACAAATGTAAGGCACTAATGAAACGTCACCCATCTGTCAAGATTATCCAATATAGCTTTTGTTATTGCGTGCACTGCACTAACTAATAGCAGTAGAATGTTACTGTTTTATTGTGTACATTTGTCATAAGCATAATAAATTGTGTTTGGTAATCATGCTTGGTAGGATTGTGTACCAGGAGAACATCGCTGTTAAGAAATGTATTATGATTATTTTTAAGATAGCAAAAATAATGAAAGGAGAGTGAATGACTTGCGTAATTATATTCAACGGGAACAGTTGCCCTGTAGGCCTAAGTTCCTATTGGTAATATGCCTGTATATTTGGGCTATCGAATGGTAATAGAACTGGAATTTGTTCCGTATTATTTTCCGAAACCAAACCTCCAGCCAGCGGGATTTTTTTTTGTTATGAATTTAATCACGCTGAAATGTAGTTCTACAATTAGGGCTATGCTATGTGAACACATAAAAATCAAAACAGACATGGGTTTCATTCATGAAATACAGAAGAAACACGTTAAGAAAAAATCTCCATTCAGCGGATTTTTTTTTATTTAAGTCGAAAACAATATTGAAATGCAAATCAATAATTCACTTTTTATGTTTTGAATTACTATTATAACGTAATAAGGTTTTATAATATAAGAAACTAATGATTGAAATTTGTTCGACAATATATACTGTATCAAATTATGTGTATAATACAAAAAATGAATCGTAATTTTAGGTAAAATAACAACAAGCGCGTTTAGGTATAAAATGATCACTTCGAAAGTATGAAAAGTTTTTCACCAACTTATTTCTTGTATTATGCTTCAATTACACTTTACATATATAAGTACTACAGTTACTTGTCAGTAATTATGTTATATAATAACATGAAACACTAACCTAGATCTTCTGTTTTACATCTTATTCCTAAGGAGTACGCACAGCGTCCGTATACAAAAACCGCGGGCATTGAATGAATTCACACTCTTGACAGATTTCATTTTATTTAGTTGCCTACAGTGGTATAGTGATGTTAATTTTTTTTTTAAGGGATTTTATGACATGGTAACTAGGACCTTTATGTCAAGTCTTATTTTATTTTATAACACTTTATTCACTAATCTAGTTGGAATGATTCTTGATGATGGTGATGACGATGACGGATGATAGTTGCCCCAGTAAAGTAGTGGAGACTTTACTAGAAGCTTTCCTAAGGGAGATTTGACACCAACACGAAAAATCACAATTCACTACAATATTCCACTTTCGTACACTTGTGCACTTTGTCTAAGCCGTTATGTCTAAAATTCCACCATTTTTACACATAAAAACTCGAATTTACACCAACGTTAGAAAATGAAACACAGGAGCGTTGTGACACTTTTCGCGTTCCCGCCTAAAACCTTCATTTTATTTAGTTGCCTACAGTGGTATAGTGATGTTAAAAACCATTGAAATCCACATATTATTTATTGAACTAATTGATAATAGTCGATTTATTATATATAATACACATAAGCAATTTTAGAAAGTACTAGGACAGCAAAGAATTGTAGGAGTAATCTCAGTACTAATAAACCGTATGAATCATGGACACTCAAGGCAATTTTGTACTATGGTGCACCGTATGAACCACGGACGTTTCACGGGATAAAATACACATAAGCAATTTTAGAAAGTACTAGGACAGCAAAGAATTGTAGGAGTAATCTCAGTACTAATAAATATAAGTTAAATATTCCTGTATCAAGAAACAAACCAACCACTCATTTGAGAGGATCAAAGTAATTAGCTATATAGAATACACATACGTAATTTTAGAAAGTACTAGGACAGCAAAGAATTGTAGGAGTAATCTCAGTACTAACAAATATAAGTTAATATTCCTGTATCAAGAAACAAACCAACCACTCATTTGAGAGGATCAAAGTAATTAGCAATATAGAATACACATACGTAATTTTAGAAAGTACTAGGACAGCAAAGAATTGTAGGAGAAATCTCAGTACTAACAAATTATAAGTTAATATTCTGGAATCACTGCTTTTGTTGGTACGGGCTATCACTAATGTTTAATACCAACCAACCTTCAAAGTTTATTTTCTGTTAAAATAATGTACAAAACTTTCTATCCAACATTATTTTGATGCCGAAAGATATAATCTTGTAATATCTAGCTCGGCCTTCGAATTAAAGTATAAGGGTGCTTCTCTACTAGATGCTATGGATGCGCTAGATAGCACCAGATCATTTTCTCTCGCTGTCGAAAAATTGACAATGTTCCTTGTTCTTAATATTTCACGAGAAAAATTTAGTAAATATAAGTGCCCGGTTAATGGCAATAGGCTCGCCACCTATTACATTGGGACCTAAATATAAACTGGCGAAATGTGGGTGCAAGCACCTCTGCCTACCCCTTCGGGGATATAGACGTGACATAATAAAAAAAAATATAAGGCGAGGCATGAAAAAGCATCTGATACGTCCGTCAATCTTAGGGCTACTAGTCCCTCTTTCCTAAGACTTTACCTTCCGTTTCCCATTAGGCGAGGTGAAGTCGTGTAATCTACTACAATGTATTAAAGAACAGTTTATTACAAATTCTTCTGTGTCTAAAACTTCCAGTGAATAAGGGGAAAAAATCATATTTTATGTTACTGGAGTATGCGCTTAGCAACTTCCATTTTTATTAAATAGAAAATTATAAATCGTAGTATTAGTTTATTCTATCTTAATTAAAAGCGGGTTTTCTTATCTTATACTTATATATCATTATCATCATTCTATGAGCCAATTCCCAACTCAGTTGGGGTCGACTTTCTAGTATACCTAAGATGCGACTGAACTTCAATATTTTCCGACAATAAAATATTGATGTGAACTAACGTGCTATTAGTGCAAATAGCCATATTAATGCCTACAAATATTTGCACTAAGCGGGGATCGAACCCGCGCCTTCTTAATTAAATAAGGTTTTGTTTTTACTAGACTTAATGCGTGCTATGAATTTGTGCCATGAAAGCGTGATATAGATCTATAGATGCGTAATATATCTAGCGTCTAGTGCTTCGCGTGGTTGGTGCTACGCTCTGCTACATTCTCGTAGCTTATTATCTGTAGAAAGGCTACGTAGGTGCGTAGCTCTACTTTTACTTTCCTTTTCATCTGAGTTCGTAGCACGAAAAACTATCGAATTCGTAATGTGCTTAACTCAATATGGATTAAATTCCCATTCAGTGCAAATATTTGTATGCATAAATATGTATCTGCGTATAGAATGTTTATCTGCATTGTAGAACCCATAATTTTGTGTTAAGCTAGTAGTTAAGCTATGTTTACCATGTGTCTTGATAGTGCTGTGTAAAGTACCCTAGAATGATTAGCATTTTAGGTAATACTAATAATACCTCCCGAGTTAACATCCAGCTATACAACTCGCCTGCGGGCCTGGGGGTGACGGGGGGAGCCGCTTGTCACCCTAGCAGAAGCAGGCAGCGGTGGCAGCGTAAAGTGAGTCGCTCCATATCGAGGGGCTAGATATGACACTAGGGACAACCCTAGGCTCGCGCTCTTGGAGGACGGCAGCCATTCTGCAACCTCCGACGCCCAAGTCTTCTCCGAACTCGTTCCACCGTCTCCTTCTCGAGCATAACTTGCTCGCAGAAGGAGGCGCCGGCAGTCCAATCATTCGCGCATCGTACCATCGTCGTAAGCAATGCTGCGAGCGACAGAACCTTCACTTCAAGGGCCGCCGCTAGGACTCGCCTCGACATCTCCCACGCCGGACACCCGGTCAGCGTATGCAGCCCCAAGCCCTCGCTCGCATCACAGTGATGGCACTCTGACGTTGGTTCCTTCTGGAACCGATGCAGGTAATCCTCAGAGCACCCATACTCGTGATCACCTGCGTCAGCCGGTACGAGAGGCCACCGTGTGGCCTCTCTAGCCAGTCCCCCATGATGGGTCTTACCACCGTTACTATGACGTGTCATGCGCTTGGTTGCCCCAGTCGTCGCTCCCACTCAGCTACCATGTGGAGTGGAGCTGGGTCCTCAAGGCCCGGATCTCTACCAGGCTCGGGTTCATGTTGTAGAACTTTTGTGTTCCGCACACGGTCCGATCAGAGCATGTTCATAATAAGAATTTTAGGCAAGCAAGCACATGATGGCTGTATAACACCTCTCTTCTCTAGTGTACACGTAGCCTAAAACAGACAATCGTTTAATCTCAGCCCCAAATAACTTACCAGTAGGCGGCTTTAAGGATTAATAAAAAAAGTAAATATACAGTCTATTTCAATTTCGTTAAACGAAGTCGGAGCCGGTGGATTGAGATAACAAGATTCTGAAGAAATAGTTTCAAGTGAAAACCGTACTTATTTTAATAAGAGATCTCGTTTAATTAAAAGCGGTTGGGATACGATTTTGATAACATTTTTTGTTGTTGTTGATATTGCTATAATAAAATTGAGATTGTTTTATTAAGTTATTATTCTTTTAGATTAAATAAAATAATTGATAGTTTTTTGAACATCTTATCGATTTTTTTTATAAATATTAGTATAATATGTCGTCATCATCATCTCTCTACCTCCATACATTCTTCATCTATCGAATGCTTGGAACCCTAAAGGGCGTGGCCTTAAACGTCATTAATGATGCACCTTTTTTATTTAGGACACGCCAATTTGACTTCACCCCGCATGATGGAAAGCTGTAGGCAAGGTCTAAAGAAAGAGGGTCACTATTACAAACACGTAGATGCTTATTCACGAACCGCTTAAAGGTCCCTTAACTGTAGGAAGAGGAAAATACGTGAGCTGGTAAGGAATTCCAAGACTTAATGGAGCTGATTGACAAACGAGGACATTTGTTCAGCTGACATTGTTGAGTTCAGACAGCAGGCACTTAAATGTTAGATTTTATTTCTAATCTTTTTTGTTTTCTTAACCTATAATATTTTATGGCCACTGGCTACACATACATGTGCACAAACAGATGCAATTGATACACCATAACGTATGTACCATCGATGGCAGGTTTAACATTCTAGAATCTACATAATAATATGCATATATCGCGTCCACACTGTTCACACGAACAATTAGATTTACGATCTTCTGCATTGGCCCCTATATAGATACTATCAACTATAGACGCAGGTTAACGACCTTTGTACACATAATACTACGCTATTTTACACCCGCAGGGATGGGTAAACTTTACCTTACCCTGGGTGAGGTATGAATAAACGTTTTGAAATGAATTAAGGTTTGGCATCATATTTTGGGGTAACTGTAGCCAGAGAGAAACCATATTTAAATGTCAAAAGCGTTGCATTAGATCAATGTTTAACTTGAAAACTACCGACAGTTGTGTGCCAGTCTTCAAGGCTTATGGTTTGTTGACTCTTCCATGCCTGTATATTATGGAAATATCTCTTTTCGTTAAAAGCATCCCTGAACTATTTAAGACAGTCAATGAAACTAGATTAAGATCTGTACCTTTGAGAGCTCAATACCAAAATCGACTTTGCACTGTAGGCTTTAATACTACTTTACTTCAAAAAAGTGTTTTTGGGATGGCACCTGTTATTTATAACAAGATACCTAGCATTATAAGAGAGCAGCCCTTAAGAATGTTTAAAAAGAATTTAACTCTAATGCTACTAGACAAGTGCTATTACTCGGTATCGGACTTTTTAGCTGACAAGTTTATAACTAACTAAAACTGTGCAATGTATAATGACTAAATCCTATATGACATGATGTAATTGTAATACGTATTTTGACCTGAAATTGACTAAATTATTATGATTGATTAACTTGCTTCTTCAATATTTGCATGCCTAATTGGTAGAATGTATAAGGATCCTTTTGTTTAAATTGTTGTACACCTCATTGCAATACCTGCATTCAAAGCAAATAAATGAATATTATTATTATAAAAAAAAACCTTAACACCTACATGTTCTTATTATAAAAAATATTTTTCTGTAGTACGAGTATATAGTTATTGCTGAGAGGGCCTTCGCTAGCCCTGAGTTATGAGGGGCGTGAGGAATATGCCAGAGGCTACCTCACCCTTGGCAATTGAAGGCTTAATATGGTCGTGCAGTTTTGGTCGGTTTGAGTCCGACATTACCACCCTCGTTTACTTCGGTGGGGATTTTTGCGCGGGTTAAAAGTATATAGTTATTAGAGATATATTTAATTCAAGGAATTATTCAGGGAATTACTTCCCGCACATGTTCAAGCTGTGGAATGAACTGCTGTGGTTTTTCGAAGGCGACTATAATATTATATTCTTCAAAAAGGGTATTGGAAGGATTCTATAGCCCCTGGTATTGCATACGTCCATAGGCCACGGTAGCCACTTTCTATCAGGTGGGCTGTGTGCTTATCTACTCATATGGTATAAAAAGCGAGGAGATTTTGTGGTGTACCGCTTTTTTGGTTATTATCGCAAAGCATATTGAAAATCCCACGCTCAATGATGAGCATAATAACAGTACGGGAAAGAAAAATGTATTCACAACTTTAAATAGGTACTAAAACATAAATTTTTGAAGGAACAACACATTTTTGAAGGAATTTGGGTAATCAGATGAAATACTTGTGTGAAAATTTTATTATTTTATTGTAACAATTTAAACTAGATAAAAAAATTATAATTTAAGAACAATAGAAATATTGACATGTACTAGGCATGCAATAAAGTTCAGGAGATATTAATGGAGTAATAACAGTGTAATGGCCGAGGTCGGTCACCGATCACCGTGCGCTGGCCACGCTTCAATTGTTTAAGACCCCCTGTCTTCCGTCTTTACTGTTATGCACTCCTAGTAATTACGATAATTTAGCAGATTTGTTTGCTATTATTTATTATTTACTGTTCAGCAGAGTCATGCTAGTGTTGCCCCAGTCGTTTGCATTGGTTTGAAATAATAATTGAGTCATTATCGATTTGAATCAAATCAACGAAAGAAATATGACTACTATTAACTTGAAGTGGATCGTTTGAAACGACCAAGATTTTAGCCGCACCAATCGTCATTGTCAATGGTTTTATCTACAATGTTAAACCAAGTTTTAGTATGCAATAATTTGAATCCTAATTCGCACTTGACAAGATTTTATTATGGTAACATCGTAAATTTTGGATCAGGGGTCTTACCATAACCTTTTAAATGTAATATTATCTCAATCTAACTTTACGTTCATATGATTGGGACTTCAAGCGTCTGTCAGGATATTTTTTTATCGTGCGAAACATCCCCACCAATGAAAACGTCATGAATTAAAAGCTAATTGACTTATTTGGAGCATACAACAGTTTTATTTGGCAGTAAAATGGGCTGTATACGGAGTAAGCAAATAAATTCTAAGAAGAGAGACAGCTTCATTTGGCAAAGACTCATTATGCTTGAGACATGCAAAAGGTCGGCCGTTATAACAATCTTTTCTTGGCGCTTTTATTTAAAACGTTTCTTAATGTTTATGTAACCTTAGTACCTCTTTTTAAAAACGGTTCAGTATCAATGATGAGTTTATACTTTTTAATTATTTATTATTTATCGTTTTGTTATATTACCGATTAGTAAATACTTGTCAGTGACTTGGGCCCTTTAAAACATAACCGGTTATTTCAAATATGTGGGATATTTTAGACAGTTTTCAAGATAGAAGAAGTCTAACTAATCGTGTCCATAATTGTTTTACTAAATCATTCATTACAACTAATACCGCCCTCCAATTTTTAGGCTGCTGCTGACCCTGGGTGACTCTCGTCGGACCTCTCAACCTGAGCTGTGTTTAGTGTACAAAATGAGAGTTTCAAACATCGCCTCTTATTCGGTTAAAGACTAAACACGGACGTGCAATCTACCTCATTATTATACAAAGGTTTTCACAAATTTCTTATATCAAATATACGTTACTTTATCACACTGCCAGAAGAACAGCGCCATGTTGAAAGTTTATAATAAACACAAAACAGAACTTAGTCGATGCTTCTTTAGGAAGCGGATATTGCGCTCTCTAGCGGCAGACATCCGGTTCGGTGCCGGTATACCACTTCCACCGACACTTTGAACTTCCATAATTTGCAACCGGGAGAAATTCCATTATGAAATATTGAGCTCTACCGTGATTTTGTAGTCGTTTTGGACCCGAAAGGGGGTTATTCGGAATAATGCATGGTACCTTTTTGTGAGGTCCCAATTACTGTACTGGTTATAATAAAAACGTTGACATTAATGTAATCTTTGTCACTTGTCCCAGTTGAAAAGTTAGTAGCGCTCCGATAATTCATTGACAATTTTGAATGAATGTAATGTAGCGCGCGTATTTCGACTCGTGAATTGATGCCGCGCGCTCGCCGCGCCCCGTCCGCCGCGCGCCGGCGCCCCGAACTTCGCGAAACCATGACGAAACATGTGACTTGCTTGATAAGGGAACACTGACCGCAGAGAATTAAACTATGAAACTCATCTACTTTGAAATCAAGTACTCCAATTTTTCCTTCATTCTTTATACGGGCTCAGGACCGTATTTCATTAGAATATTAAGTAGGTATTCGACGATTAAACTTTAAAATACTTAAACACAGTAACAACGGACTGCGAGTAGGTAGGTATTTCAGGCGTATTTAAAAAATTGGAGCTACATACGAGTATTTACAAAATAATCAACTTACATAGGTACCTATTTATAGTTTATTTACGTATCCCTGAGCCGAAGTAACTGCTCGATATGGAGTCCATTGCTTTCGATACACAAAACGTTTTAAGCTATTGTCTCTCAGTTTATTTTATGATGTGTCTCCGTCACTTTTCACTGTTCCGAAAGCGTCCACTATCGCACTACGTAAGTCATCACGAGATTCATATTCCTAGGTGTAAAGTAGTCGTTTTATTTCTAACCACAAATAAAAATTCCTCGGTGGCCAAGACACGGGGCCACCAAGACCTATTCAGCGTTCACCAAACTCTTGTCTAAATAGGTAATCACGCACTGCTCGAGCATAATGAGTCGACATCCATCGTGGTGGTAGGTAGGTACGCTGACGGCACATTCTCCAGTAATTCCGATTTCACTGTACGTATGATATTCCATTACGAGATACGAACTTCCAGTTAAGATGGCCGGGTCCAGTTTACTTGGGAATCATTAGTACCGCGTTGCCGTAATCCAACCAGGTGCTCCGACTGGGATTATAACCGCCTAGCCTTTTCTGAATTGAAGCCAGCAACGGCTGTACAGCTGTACAGCTGCACCATTGCCAAGTACTTCCACATTAGAATATTTACGATAACGATACATTTTTGCAACTTGTCGCGTGCAAGTCTTTGACGTAATGGGCGTTCGTTGACCCGCGTTGGCGCCGTGCGGGCGCGCAACTACGGCGGTGCGGCGGCGGCGGCGGCGCGCGGCGGCGTCGCGCTAGCTCGGTCTCCCTCGCTGAGAGGCATCTGATTGGCGGAGAATCGTGGCCGCGCGAGATGCTTTCTGATTGGTGGATGCTGTACCATCGCGCAGGCGCAGACGTCTCGTCTTTTGTTTACATACCGCATTCGTAAAATCGTGAATGAAATCATAGTAGTAAAACGTAATTAGTGTATTACGTCAAAGTTAAGGGAGTTACCACGAGTTCTTATTTGCTGTCTACTGACGTCATCAATCTCGTCGTTTCTATGAAAAAAATATGTTTTGTTTTCCAAATTAGTACTTCCAGTCCATTATGTTATCGTAACTATACCCAAATTTCTTTTTTCCAAAACCACTACAAACTCACGTTGTATATCTTATGAATGCCTGGTACTCTATTAGAAGTTTCGAAGTAGGTAGTATTAATCTCCAACATACTATTATTATGTACTTCGTTTTAGGTTTATAGGACCAAGATCTTCAGAGTCATACCAACTTCACCTGCAAACCGGTATATCTATCTACTCTATATACGAAGATGATGGTCTGACACAGACATGCCTTTGTTAAAAAAATCAACTGAGTAGAATAACGATAGTTTTTTTAAAAGGTTAGGTAAGTAGGTATAAAACGATAAAGTTGTTATTACCGTATATACAGCAAAAGTCTCATTACCGCTTTACCGAATTAAAAACGTTCCAAGGTTCATACATTCTGTCACTTTCGCACACCTAGGTTATATGTAAAGATGTTTTGCCGTGGTACCAATAGATTACTCCTTTAATGGATGTGCCACATGCACACTATTTTCCTCTCACTATGGCCTCTATGTGCCATTTATTAGCCTCAGTAGGTGTAGTATGTGCCGGCTGTGCACGAGGTACTGGGTTCGATCCCCACACAGGCCAAAGATTGTGTGATCCAAAAATACTTGTTCTAAGTCTGGATGTACTTTGTGTTCGTTAGTTGTATGTTTGTAAAGTCCCTCGCGATACAGGGCTTGTTCCCTAGTGGAAGAGTTATACTAGTAAGTTTATGTATAAAACTCGCATGGGATGTCATCATAATTTTTCTTACGTTTTTAGATTTCTTATGCTGTTATGTTTTGATCGTAAAATGATGTCAATAAAACGTAAAACAGAGAAAATAATCCTGCATAGACTGACATAGTTTTCAGCGGTTTCGAAGCTTAGTATAATACCAAACGATTTGAATATTAAATGCTTCCAGGAATACAAGGTGATGGTTATGGAAATCCTGCTTCAGTAGGGAATTTTAATTAGGTAGCTATTAACTAACTATAAGGTAAGATATTACATCATCATCGTCATCATCATTTCAGCCATAGGACGTCCAGTACTGAGCATAGGCCTCCAATACTGAGCATAGAGTTAGAGGTGGGAGAGTTTGGTCCGTGTCCCCTCCACGCTGGTCCTATGCGAGTTGGCGGGTAGCCAGGTTAGCCAAATATAAATATTAGATTTTCAGAAATGTATGTAGTTCTGAAAATCTAACTAAAAATCTTATCTATTTGGATTTAACCAATAAAATTCATCATGCAATACGTGGTATTAATCTCGTTTATATATTTTTGATGGAAATCTGGTTCCCCACTTATTTTTTTATGTAACTACCAGGTTACCAGCATCTTTAAGAACTAAATTACTAATAGCGATCATGACCATTTAATATTTGATGAAAATCTAGTTCCTCACTCATTAGTGTACGTAAGTACCAGGATAACAGCATCTTAAAGAACTAAATTACCAACAGCGATCAAATACTTCTCGAAGGCGAAATCATTACTCAAGTGAGATCGACAAGACAAATGACTTTAGGTTCGGTTGACCATCTATTTGTACTGACGTCAGATCAACCGACAGCCGCGATTGGTTAATCTTGTGTTTATTTACTTCACCGGTATTGATTCATTGGAGAATTTGGTGGTTATCCATGGAATGTAACTTAAAGGGAATATTGACCATTTCGAAGTTCTGTAGTTAGACCATGTATTTGAATGTTTTTAGACTCCCAACTTCCCAGCTTAACGTGCTCTCCAAGATATAAAGTGGTCTCGAGTAATTAAGAATGGTCACTTGCAATTAAAAAGAGCTCGTGGCGTAGTGTTAGTAAACGAGTGACAGCTATGCAGGACACGGGAATTCGATTCCTGCTCAATTCAAATATTTGTGTGCATTTGTCTAGGTGATCATATACATATTTACAATAAAATATATGTATCTAATAATGTTTATCTGCATTCGGAGCTTAATAATATGTATATATTTACAAAGAAAAGTATGTTTATCCCCATTTACCCATAACACAAGTTAGTTAAGCTATGTTTACAATGGGTCTAGGTAACGTTGTATCTAACTGCTCGCCCCCCCCCCCAGGGACTACCTCTTGTCAGTCGGATTGGATAGGGGAAGAAACCTATGTTCAGCAGTGGAGATCCTATGGCTAAAATGATGTTCATGCAATTATCTTACCTTATGTTTAGTAAATAGCTACTACTTAATTTTCTCTACTGAAGCTGGATTTCTATAACCATCGCCTTGTATTTTCTCTCTAAGGTGTCCTACCCTTTCTCTCTAAGGTCCTTGAACGACTTGTTCACACGCAACTTAATACTTTCCTCTCTAAAAATTCATTGTTGAATCCACTACAGTCTGGATTTCGTTCTGGCCACAGCACTACTACTACATTGGTTCATATTACGGAAGATATCAGATCGGGTATGGAGGAGGGTGAACTGACGGTGCTAACTCTGTTAGACTTCAGTAATGCCTTCAATACCGTTGATTTCGACGTTTTACTTGGCATACTGAGCTCTCTTAACATATCTCCAACTGTGGTTGACTGGTTTCATAGTTACCTGTATGGTCGCCGACAGCGTATCTGTATCAAGGAGACTACTTCCTCTTGGTGTGAAACGACTGCTGGCGTACCGCAGGGCGGCGTTCTGTCTCCCTTACTCTTCTCAGTTTTCATAAACTCAATCACCAACGAACTATCTTCATCCTACCATCTCTACGCAGATGATCTACAGATATATTCTCGGGCCCCACCCGACCGACTGAGGGAAGCTGTTAACACGATTAATGCTGACCTCGCAGTGATATGCAACTGGAGTGCCTCGTACGGTCTTGCGGTCAACCCATGTAAGACGAAGGTCATTCTGGTCGGTAGCCCTAGGATGATAACCAAGGTAGATTGGTCACTTCTACCACAAGTAATTTGTAATGGGATAAGTGTCCCTTATAGTGACAGGGTTAAAAACCTGGGGATACTGATGGACAATTGTTTATCTTGGGGTCCACAGATACAAGAATTAAGACGCAAAATTTTTGCTGCATCGGGGTCCCTGCGCAGACTCCAAAATTTTTTACCCACTGCCACGAAGATTGCGCTTGCACAAACTCTTCTTTTCCCTATCCTCGACTATGCTGATGTCAGCTATCTAGATCTCACTGAAGACCAACTTAACAAGCTTGAGAGACTCCAAAATCTTTGTATACGTTTCATATTTGGTCTACGCAAATATGATCATGTTTCTGAATTTCGACAAAAGCTCAAGTGGTTACCTATACGCTTTCGCCGGAATGCTCATATTCTTTCCTTGTTGTATAATATCTTATTTAATCCCCTAACTCCTTCATATCTCAAACAACGATTTGAATTCCTGCACAACACGCACTCTAGGGTTTTGAGATCATCGGAGAATCTGAGGTTGAAAATACCGAGCCATTGCACCAACTTTGCCGACAAGTCCTTTTCGGTTCAAGCAGCTCGGCTGTGGAATGCTCTGCCGGTGACTATCAGGCGTGCTCAGTCCCTGCCTGTATTCAAAAGGCTGGTCAAGGAGTACTATGTATCTCTCTCGGTATAGTATCTCTCGGACAAAAGTGGAAAACTGCAAGGTCTATTATATCGTGCATGTAGTAGTATTATAAAGATTGGTACTTGCTGATCTATTAGTGCCTATGTCTATATGTATGTGTATGTATATGTATGTTTATGTATGTATATATGTATATGTGTATGTATGTGTATATGTATGTATATGTATGTATTTGTGTAAATGTATGTGTATGGGAGTGTATATGTATATGTTGTATATTAGGTAGCTGTTGTGTCCATGTGTTTGACTTACTCTATTATTGTAAGTCTGTTCGTACAATATTGTCGTACACCAAACTGCCCAGAAATATTTTGCTCCTACTAAATCACTCCATCCTAAGGTTGCCTGTAAGAGATTGCCGCAGAGCGATAAGGCCGCCAATTGTATTTACCATGTGCAAACATCTCTATGTGCTGTATAATTTAATCCTTGGTGTACAATAAAGACATGTATTATTATTATTTCCTTTATTTATTTTTAACACATATAATTTACATTTTTAAATACATTTATAAAAAAAAAATCTAAGTATATTTACAAATATAAAAAATAGTAGCCCACCGGCATCGGGTACAGGGACCAAGCTACCGGTGGTTAGGGCTCCAAAGAAAGGAACTTCCTCACAATGCGTGCCGTGTCGAGGAGTACCGCCTTTTGCATCAGGCCCTTGACCCAGCTGCCTAACGAGAGCCTCTTAAGGTGTTGGTCGAGGCTCTTGGCTATCAGCCCATGGGCTGATACGACTATCGGAACAATGATTGCCGAATCAACATTCCACATGTCAACAACCTCATGAGCCAGATCCAAATATTTTATTTGTTTATCTTTTTCGGCTTTCATGAGGTTTTCGTCATGAGGAATGGTGACATCAACAATCATTGCAAGGCGCTCTAATCGATCTATTACCACTATATCGGGCTTATTGGCGACTATAGTCCTGTCAGTGATAATAGATCGATCCCAGTATAAAGTGGCACGACCATTTTCGAGAACTGGGTCGGGCACATACCTGTAGTATGGCACCTCTGAAGTCACAAGATTGTATTTGAGGGCGAGTTGCTGATGTACTATCTTGGCCACTTGGTTATGTCTGTGCAAATACTCGCCGTTGGCAAGACGAGAACAACCGGAAATAATGTGCCTGAGTGATTCTCCGGGGCGGTGGCATGCCCGACAGATGTCCACCGTACCGTCCTTCAGAATATACTTCCGGTAATTGTTCGTCATAACAACTTCGTCCGTAATTGCAAAGACAAAACCTTCGGTTTCTCCGAAAAGATCACCGAACCGTAGCCAAGATACGGACGCTTTTAAGTCTATATCGGGCCCATATAAGGCCCGATAAAACCGTCCGTGTAGCTCTTTGCCCATCCATACCTCCCTGCGATCTGCAGTACTAAGTACTACAGGTTTGCGCCAGTTCTCTTTAGCCAATGCAAGAGGGGTTAAACCATTGTCCACTGCAACCACATCACGGTGCATATCCGTGTTGGTATGTAAAAAATATTCTCTGAGGTTGTATATCTCACGGTTATGGAGGGTCTTGACATTCAGAAAGCCACGTCCCCCCAATTTCCGTGGGATATACAATCTCATTACGGAAGATCTGGGGTGATGCATCCGAAATGTGGTTAACAGAAAATTATTATTATTATTTCCTTTATTTATTTTTAACACATATAGATTACATTTTTAAATACATTTATAAAAAAAAAATCTAAATATATTTAAAAATATAAAAAATAGTAGCCCACCGGCATCGGGTACAGGGACCAAGCTACCGGTGGTTAGGGCTCCAAAGAAAGGAACTTCCTCACAATGCGTGCCGTGTCGAGGAGTACCGCCTTTATTATTATTATTATTATTATTTCTCAAAGCATTTAGCCATTTGATGTCGAGACCGCTGAAAACTATAATATACCTGCTTAGTAATTACTCTAAATATACAACTCCTGTATTTGTAACATAAGCCTTTCCAGTTTCGTATATCATAATAAACTTGCTCATACAAAATAAGCGGAGCGTCGAGCTAGCTATTGCCAGCGGTTACGCCTGCGTGGATGTCGATTATCGCGTAGTATGACTCTACTCTATTCTCTACTTGCCTCCCTATACTACTTCTCCTTGCTGTCATGACAACGGAAATAGTTAGCGATATTAGCGCCAATATATAGAAATCTACCGGATCTATTGAGATTTATGATTATTGCTCCGCTCCTTTGGATAGTAGCGTGATGATATATAGCCTATGTAACCCAGGTATTGTAGCTTTTTAAAGGTGTAACAATTATTAAAATCGGCTCAGTAATTTCGGAGCCTATTCGTTACAAACAAATAAACAAAAAAATAACAAATCTTTCCTCTTTATATATATAATATAATATTAGTATAGATTTAAATAAACATCTTTACGCGTCACGGGTGAATGTGAGAAATTATAGCTCTTACCACTCTTTCCTATATATATTATAAATAAATTTTCAGCACATAGAGGTAAGACATGACGGATCTCCCGTCCTAATTGAGCAGTCCGACTCCTCCTTACCTACGAAGTACCTCTGCCCTACAGAATACCTCGGTTAATAATAACCTTGTGTTGTGTTTCCGACGGAAACCGAGAATCCCTTATTTGTCTTCTGCATTGACAGCACAAAGACTCTCTTAACCTTCTCTCCTTCCCCATTCCCCTCACCCTCTCACCTCTATATAGTGTTGCAAACATCCATAGGCACGTTAACACATAAAACATACAAACCCAGTCTACCACGTCACATCTGCTTCCAATTTGCGGTCTTCAACTAAATATTTATTTTGTGTTATGGCAACAATTTCAAATTAATTGTTATTAATTACTTAACGTATAATATCAGCTTTCATTGTGTAATTATTATTAATGCATTCACATTGCAACATTAATTTATTATACAACCGCGTATTTTGATAGCGTCAATATTGTTATAAGTGTATGTCTGCGTATATATTGGGCTCTAAAAGTTCTAGAACAATTTGAAACTAAAATTGTATGAAATGATGCCACTACACAACTCTAGTCTTAGAAGCTACTGGATAATAGACCTACTTTTTAATGTAATTAAGTTTAGGATTCGACTTGCATGGGGATAACGGGTAGAGCCGCCTGTCACCCTAGCAGAAGCAGGCCGCGGCGACCCGGGGACTAGACGGGGGACACCGTGGTCCCTACACCCGACGGAGGTCATCTTGAAAGAGACGGCACCTGGTCTGCCGGGGTGCGAGGGATATGTTGACTACTATCTCACCTTCGGCAACTAAAGACCCAAAGATGGCGTGCGTTTTGGTCGGTTCGAGTCCGACATAACCTCTCCAACTGCCCTCGGCGGAGAAGGGGGGTATCCGTGGGGATTTTTGCACCAAAAAAAAGGGTACATGGTATAGCCACTCACTAACAGGGCGCAACTCGCAAGTGTGGGAAGTATATGACGTGCTTGTGTTAACGTAGTCGGCAATCCGCGCTCACCAGGGCCAAGATATGTGCCACGAGGTGTACATACAATACATACATCTATTAATATCTCTAAGAACTCTCGTATAAAGCGATTTATCGTCATGTTAATCGAAACGCGGTGGAGTCAAACACAGTGTACGAAACCGAAATCAATTAATACCGCGGTTATTCCACACGAAATAATATTAAGATTATTTGCACACGACTATAATTATGAAAATTGAATGCGGGTTACTGTCAATGAATTAACCAATATGATCAGTTATTTAATGAAAATTCATATGTATTCACGACTGTAGGATTTGCGAAGGGATAAACCTTATAGTATACATAAGAAACTAATATATACTCTAAGGGTTAAACATTGTCTGTAGTACGAAAAACTATCGATTTCATATGTAACGTTATCAAGAGAGCGTAGCATTACAATTGGCGGGCTTAGCGCAAATACAGGTTCACAGTAGGCAGGCTGCCTATCGTAATGCTCCGCTCTCTCGTAATGATACCTTTACGAATTCGTCTCCTGGATAGCAGTCCCCACAGAAGCTGATATCGATTCGGAAAAAGGAAAAAGCGCGTTTAGAATTCAGAGAATCTGGATAAAAAACCCGTACCAATTCAATTTATCATTTCATGCATTAAAATATTTGCACTGAGTAGGAATCGAACCCACGACCTCTGACTTGCTTAGTCAAACGTTTTTACCGTAATACCTCGGCAGTAAAACAAAATATCCCGTTAATACTATTCTAGAGACGCTTCCACAGACCTTTTCTCACATGTCTCTAAAACACAGGGTTTCAATAATTACTTAGGGGTTGTCTTCGGGCGAGGTCAAAATGTAGACCCTTTAATCAGACCCAGTAACCGAATATAAACTAACTTTATCATAGCATAACGTTTAATTTAGTTTAGTGTGTATTATAATAAACATGATTTATGAATAGAGTCAACGGGCGGAGGATCGATAAGGGTACCTAGGGCTCATTGTAAGGGGCCTATGTCTAGCAGTTGACTAGAATAGGCTAGATAGATAGGTAGATAGTTACACTTTATTTGTACATTCAACATTTACAGTTAATATAGATTAGAACAGCACTGTTATTGATAAATATGTACCAAAGGGCGGCCTTATCGCTTAACCCGATTTCTTCTATTCAACCTTAGGATGGATTGGAAAAATGAATAAAAATAAAACCATGTGACAAGATAAATAACTCTTTATTGTACACCAACATCACTTCTATGTATAATATGTATGTATTTACAAAAACAAGTATCTAAGTACGTTTATCCGCATTCTAAAAGCCATAACACAAGCTAGTTAAACTATGTTTACCATGGGTCTAGGTGGCGTTGTGTAGATGGTCAAAAAAGCATAGATTAAAAATACATTGTTACAAATATTGATACTTCTCCATGATATTTACTTAAAGTACTAAAAAACAGATTACAATAATACTATAGTTAAATGTTCAAATATGTGTATAGGAATATTGACTTTTCAAAAATCCATGTATAAAATTTTCAACTTCACTTTACTTCTTTGAATCTCAGGCCTAATTTCGGAGATGACCATCCAGGCCCACTTAAATAATTCAAGCTGTATACAGCCCATGCTCAGTTTGATATACATGGCCCAATAGTATCCGCAATACGGCAATAGGCTCACCTCCTACAACGTGGGACCGAATACAACGGTTAGTAAAATGTGAATGTTAATACATCTCAGCCTACACCGAAGAAAAATAAGCAAGATTATATGTATTTATACCATCCAGGAATATACGAATGAACTCCAAACCGTCCACAAAACAGAATTACACATTCCAACAATATCCACATAGGAACGTAACCACCGCTGGAATTTCAAGCGTTTAAATTAAAAAACCACCGCAAACATGCACAAAATATTACCTCATAAGCACACTATTCATGAGATTAACCATTTATCTGACCCCCGGGCATGTCAGTTAGTCTCCGCTACTAATTATGCATCAACAAAATCATCACAGGAATCTGAACTTTAGTGAATAGGAAATAAAGTTAAAATTTCCATTTTAGGGTGGTTTTCCAAAACAGTAGACTGCGAATCTTATCTTAATTCCATCTTATTTAGTATTTAAACGTTACCTTGATGGATAACGTTAATTGACATAGGGACGGTTACGTGTGCGGGTATGGAGTGAGAATTCGTGTAAATAATATATGTTATTAACATCAGTGTATAAATTTAGAAGCTTCCATAGTTTACTAACAGGTATGTGTCTTACTGCACGTAGGCAACGGTTTACACGATTAAAAATTAACAGCAATGTTGCAGTGTATCGCAAATAATTTATAAAATTCTTTAGATAAAATGCGAATTCGCAAAACAGTTTTTTTATACGTGTAGAATTACCGGTCTAACTTCAGTACTTTGATATCACCTTTACCTATAGGTTGTGGAGGCCAGATGGCAGTCGTTTCATACGTCTCTAAATGATACAAAAAAAAATTATAATGAACTTACGTGACACATATTGAGAACTCACTTGTACTTTTCCACAGTATTTTTATTGTTTAATAGACCTGACCGGTTTCGCCTTACGGCATCCTCAAAGGTTTACGATGACATACAAGTCCATTCCCTTATAAACATTGCGGCAGTCAGTCACACTTATATGTGGGTAGTTTTAAAATCATGTATACCAGTATACATTTTTTTCCCAAAATTTGGGGAAATAATATATAAATGGTCCCAAAGATATTTTAAGAACAATTACTATTATGTATTCAAATTACAATGTCAAAGGAATAATTATACTATAACTTGTAAAATAATGTCAGATGAAAAATTAATAATGTGAAACACAAAGAATAATGTCAGATGAAAATTATTGTCCTTTGACATTGTAATTTGAATACATAATAGTAATTGTTCTTAAAATATCTTTGGGACCATTTATATATTATTTCCCCAAATTTTGGGAAAAAAATGTATACTGGTATACATGATTTTAAAACTACCCACATATAAGTGTGACTGACTGCCGCAATGTTTATAAGGGAATGGACTTGTATGTCATCGTAAACCTTTGAGGATGCCGTAAGGCGAAACCGGTCAGGTCTATTAAACAATAAAAATACTGTGGAAAAGTACAAGTGAGTTCTCAATATGTGTAACAACAAATTCCACCAAGTGCCATCAATCAACAGTATAAATAGAACTTACGTGAATTCAGCCGATTCAAAAGCTCAATCTCATCATAATGGAGAAATGATCACAAGAGCTGCAAAATGACCAGGCGAACAGGGCGTGAATGGGAGCGTGTATACTAAAGTAAGCGGTTCAACGCTACTTTGGCGGGATTAGACCTTAATCTGAGCGAAAATAAAACACAGTCCGAATGCCGAGTTAAGCTCACGAGTAAATACGCGGCGAACGGGTTGAACTTTTTTCAGTTTATGATGTCCTGGTAGCTAGGTTTTATTTGAGAACTAGATTGGAATAGACTAGTTAGGACATGTATTCTGGAACGGTACATACTCAGTTTTTTTATTTGGGTCACGGCAATTTGACTTCACCCCGCCTGATGGTAAGCTGAAGGCATGCAGCTGGGCTACCATTATGACCAAGAATTTCGAATGAGGATAGATTTTACTGTCCATTTAAATATACCTGAGGACAGACTGTATTAAAAATTTGAGAATCTGTCGAATCTGTCAATTTTTTTTTTTTTTTTTTTTTTTATACTACGTAGGTGGTAGACAAGCGCACGGCCCACCTGATGGAAAGCGGCTACCGTGGCCTATGAACGTGTGCAACACTAAGGGTGTCACACACGCGCTGCCCACCCTGAAGGGAAAGGGGGAGAGCTGGGAAGGGGTGGGGAGGCTAGGAAGGGGAGGGGAAGGAGGGGTATAGTGAGCTCTGGCTACCCTACTTACCGGCGGGAACACAACACACATTTACATTTACAATTACATTTACATTTACAACGAGAACAGAACTGAGTACCGTTCTAAAATATCGGCCTAAAGTATTAGTGTGCCCTATACCTTCAGAGTATAGAGTAAAACTCCTCAACTATGCAAAGTACACCTAAAGTAACTAGGCCTTGACTCGCGCGAATTGTTTTGATATGATTGATATTTGTTTGGGTAGAGCTCATCTACCACCGTTCTACCCCGTATTATCCTCAAAAGACAGCCCAAAAATGCGTACTCCACGTGTAGAACCTATTATGAACACTAATGTGCCTATCGGATGCCTTCCCACCTTATTCCATACATTTGCTGACTGACGAACGTAAAAATGGTGCAAGCTTTCCGTGATGAGGTTTCAAAATTCATTCTCGCTATAATATTTTAATGTTTTTAGATGTTTCTGTTACGACACAAATCCTTCCGGCATCCTTCTACAATTTATTTTTCATATTATATTCATAGGTATCTTAACAACGATTTACTTAAAAATTTAGCTTCAAGATACCTTCATTTTGTAAGTTAATAATTAGGTTCGTTTACAAAAGGATTTCTTTTTGTTTCAAAGTATCATTAGTATTAACTGATCTTAAAAGTAGATACTTACAGATTAACAGTAGGGCTACCATTATAACCCCGTTAATTTATACTCTCCTAGTATCACTGCTTGTTCAATTATAAACGTAGATACCTACTAATTGAGTCCATTGCGCTGGACATAGGCCTCCTCCAATGTTAGGAGGCGTTGGCCTACTATTTCCACAAGATGGCCATAGGGTTTTCTTTCGAGGTTTCCTACTCTCGCAGTAATATCGTCTGCATATTTTCCGTTAGTCTCCGGATGAAATGGAGTGGTGATATTCTTCCTTCCAAGTCACCAAATTTGTATAGTATCCACTCACAAATGGAAGTTTCCTATAGTAAAATTGGTTCAGTGAGGTGATTAATTAAAGAAACATAACATGGCAGTAAAATTACGTTCGTTATTATTTTATTGTTTCTATTCATTCAATCAACCATTAATAGTAATTATAGGACTATAACAATAAACTTATTACACTGGCATAAAGTATATTAGGTTTATGACTAACTATATAATGACGTTTATTGCTTCACGGAACTTACCGTTTCGGCATTTGATAATATATACAGATTGTATTACTGATCTCAAAAAGTGGCAATAGGGATGATGATTACTAATTTTTTCACTACAAGCCTCTAAATCACAAGTGGCAAACAAGCAGACAAGCAGGTATCTATATAAAAAAATTCTATGTGCATACTAACTTCATTTTTTAAGTCTTTACTGGCAAAATGGATCACTGTAATGTGAAAATAGATGATTTGAATTAAAAATAAATGATTCATTGTTCCTCATAACAAAAAAAAACAGCCGAATTTATTGCATCACTTTCATTTGTTCCCTGACATTTTACCGTTTCAAAGCACCGCTCAAAATGACTCAAAAAGAGACAGTTTTCTTTTTGTCTGTTGGTTCATAATGAAGTTATCGTCGGGCCATGCAGCCGGCGTTTAGTCCGGTAAGCGGTTTAACACTGCTTCTGTGGATTAGCTGTTTATCTCGCTTGAGACTGCGCCATTGTCCACTGTGCAGATACGTATAGTCCAATTGTGGAGCTTAAGCGGGAGCGGACTGGTTTCTGTTAGAGAATAGAATAGAATAGAGAAGAAGAAATAGAATTTTAATATTGTAGGACATCACTATACAGTACTGGTTAGATACTTCTAAGCATATTATATCATATCATATAGCGTATCTCGTTTCTTTGACAATAAGTAAAGTGTATTTTGGCAGTATTCCTGTTATATTCTTATACTATTTTTTTTCTCGGCCTTATTTTTGGGGTTTTGAAAATTGTCTACCGTGTACTAATTTTTTTAAACCAATGTTTATCTGTGAATACTTTAAATTGGCCATCTCCGTTTGTTCATCAATATGTTTGGGAAATAAAGCAACTTTTGTAGTTAGTCGAAAAGTCATTTATTTTGTATAGAACGCTAAACGGCACTTAAAAAATGTCAATATCAACAATATTTTATAAATTAGTGAACAAATACCACCCGTTCAAAACGTGCCCCGGCCTGAGTATTCTCCGGCAAAAAATTACTTAAAAACTATCATATTCATTAAATTAGTCACTGGACGTAGGGGTCTCCAAATAGTGGAATGCATTGGTCTAATGTTTACACCCTGATCAGGCAGGTTGGTACAGTTTCATTTCAAGTCTTCCTTCCTTTCTCTATCTTATTAAATTATCCATTCATGTCGAATTATGTCTACTTTTCAAGTAGATTCAAATCGCTGTATCTTATAACTTGTAGCATTTTCAGTCGCCTACAGGGAGTCTTAGTTACGGCTGTCATGGCGTTGTGAAATTATACGCGATATACTGTTCATTTGCTCCCTGTTCTGCTCGAATATTATGTAAAGTAACTTATTTGCTACTTAGCTTATAACTTTTGTCTGTCCTGTATAGCCTGGAGGAAGGTTTCGGAACGAATATTCGAGAAATATGATTTAGACATATTGATATTCAATAAGGTTACTTCTGTTACGTTTTACGTGAATATTAATGGCATGTTACATAGAGGGTGTCAGGAATAAGCTCCCGAAGCCGAAGGCACCTGCCTAGCTAGTAGCTACTCCGGGTACACTACATACTGGCATAAAAAAATTACCGTTTAATTAACATTATTGACTCTCCACCGTATCAGTAAAGCTAAATGAAATAATAATTACATAAATACATCATTATAAAGAAGCAAGTAGCGCCATAATGCATGGTTTTATTGAATAAGCAAACAACATCACAGTAGTAAATACTTAGGGTTATAACATAGTGATGATTGTGACATCCACGGCGTTTACCATAGGTATCATAAGTACATAATAATCTTAAATGTTAAGAGTAATACAACTGTTTTACAAATTAATAAATACTAGACAATAATACGTTAGATCAGCTTGGATGGGATCGTATCGGATCGAAATATGTATATTGTCCGGTGTATTGTCACCAAATATTTTAGTGACAAATTTGCAATTTTGATTATAAATTTTGGTGGCAGACTAAATCTAATCCAAGTGAAATCTGTATGGGTTTGATTAAAAATTAGTTACATAAAACTTAAAGAATTACATAAGAATTTAATGATAAAATAGACTCGTCGTAAGAATATTGAGTTAAAACTACAATTCGTGATAATCTAACTAAAACAGCTGTGCCCTTGTCTCAAAGGCACTATCACAGACTTATATAATCACTAAACTTATCCTGCAGGCACAAAGATAGCTGAAGTGGTCTCGGGGCAACCCTAACCGTTTCTTTCAAACTCTATAAAGTTCTATAATTAAAAAAGCCATTTGAAAACGGAGACAAAACGGTTCATTTGAATTCAGAACGTTTGAATGTTCTGGCGGGAAATGATAACCGTCTCAGACGTTGCGACCCAAACTTTTTTAATTTTATCTTTTTTTTTAAAGGATGACTCGCGCCACACCGTACAGTGCCCCATCCATGGTAAACTAATTATTACATAGGTATATTTTGTATGGCCACACTCACGCTCCACCAGAGGCGAAGGATGGAAGTTTACAAAATGGAAGCCGGTGGAAAAAATCTTACCTCTTATAGAACGACCACAGCAATTTCGTATGGAATTCTGGGTGTTCTGATTTCAGATACAGTATTTCATATTTCAGTATTAGATAGGTATTATTTATTGTATTTAGAGTATAAATTAAATATCTTCATCACGCTCTCTCTTTGCAGAGAAAGCTGGTAGGAACCCGGTTATAGGGACCCCTCGCCACACACGAGATACACCACACTTACCCGAGGCACGCTGAAACTACTGATGCTCGGCTCTTACTAACAGTGTAGCGTGAATCATCATTTAATTTAACCATATATTTATATCAAATATAAAATTGTGACTTTAAACAGAACATGTTTATGTAACATACATACATACACACATAATATGCTTACTCCCGTAATCCCCGCAGGGTAGGCAGAGGTGTATTTAACACCCACATTTCGCCAACTATGATTTTATGGTCCCACGTAATAGGGGGCGAGCCTATTACCACCAATCGGGCACTTTGATGGGTATATCGAAAATAAATTCCTTACTGAAAATGTTACGGAAGTACCAAACCTCATTGTATTCTTTCAAGTTCTTCTATTCTAACTGATGGTCGCTGCTTTACATTCCGTTCCCGCAATTCACATATACCTTTATAATAGGTCTATATGTTATAACATATCATAACATAAACTCACACCTATATCACCGAAGGGGCAGGCAGAGGTGCTAGCACCCACATTTCGCCAGTTTATGTTTAGGTCCCAATGTAATACGTGGCGAGCCTATTCCCATTAATCGGGCACTTATAAACCAGCGATAAATACAAACATAACTTCGAAAAGTATCGAAAAGTCATTGGTATGTGACATGGTTAAACCTGGGATCGAAACCGAGACCTCGTCTCAGCAGTCCATTACCTATACCACTACGCTACCGCGTTATTCCTACCTGTTATTCCTAGCTCTAATCTATCCCTATACCGTATTTCAATCAGATCCGTTCAGTTAATAAAGCGTGATTGAATATCAAACAAACAAATATCTTCACAAACTTTCACAATTTGGATAGTAGAATATTAGCAGGATTAGAACATAATCATAGCTACTAGCTGCACCACACAAAGCTATTATGAGTTAACCGCGATGTCGCATCCATTTCAAATTAAAATTCTCATAGGACTAAGGTATATTGGACCCATGTCTTCTTGTAACTCCAAAGAGGACCGCCCTCACAAATATAAAGGTTGTATTTAGGACTGTAGAAAAGCCGCGGTAGGCTAGTGGTATGGGTAATGGACTGCTGAGACGAGGTCTCGAGTTCGATCCCAGGTTACCATGGCACACATCAATGACTTTTCGATGCTTTTCGAAGTTATGTGTGTATTTATCGCAGGTTTATAAGTGCCTCGGAGAGCACGTTAAGCCGTCGGTCCCGGTTGCCATACAAACATCTATGGCAGTCGTTACGGGTAGTTGGAGCCCTCAAAAGTCCAACCAGCCTAACTTGGAACTTCGATATCGCCATTGGTCATTAGACCATTGGTTGTGGAGGTCAGATGGCAGTCGCTTCACGGAAAATATCGAAGTTCAGCCGCATCACAATTAGACTGGAAAGCCGACCCCAACTGAGTTGGGAAAAAGGTTCAGGGAATGATTTAGGACTGTAGACAGGCAACAATGTGTGTTCAGTGGGTTTCAAATGTTCCTGGATGCCTTAAGATCTATAATCCTTTGACAGCCTGAATCTAATTTTACCAAAAGTATCATATATAAATTTAATAAGGTAAACTAGATCGATGGCTTGTTTCTTTATAAGAGAACTAGCTGTTGCCCGCGGCTCCGCCCGCGTGGGTGTCGATTATCGCGTTGTACGACTCTACTCGATTCACTACTTGCCGCTCTATACTACTTTTCCTTGCTGTCATGACAACGGAAATTGTTAGCGATATTAGCGCCAATTTAATGTATAGAAATTTACCGGATCAATTGAGATTTATGATTATTACTCCGCTCCCTTGTATGGTAGCGTCATGATATCATCATATATAGCCTATGTTACTCTTAGATATTATAGCCTTTTAGAAGTGAAAAAATTGTTTAAATCGGCCCAGTACTTTTTGAGCCTATTCATTACAAACATACAAACATACAAAAATAGGTACAAATCTTTCCTCTTTATAATATTAGTATAGATATAGATAAGTAAACTGCAAGTAGTATCCCAACTTCTAAGAATAGTAGTTGTGTAGTGGCATCACTTGTCGTTGGAGAAGCCCGAGTCCCCTCCACTATTCGCGGGCTGTGCGGACCAGATAGATAGATAGATAGATTGTGTTATGGGATCTAGAATGCGCATAAAGATACTTAAAGATATATAGATATATTTTTTTTGTAAATATATACTTTTAAATACGTACTAAATATGCATAAATATGTATATTTGCAAGGACTTGCACTAAGAATCGAACTTGCACCCCCTGTGTAGCAATCGAACGCTCTACCATTATACTTATAGGTACTACTCAACATTTATAAATCAAAGACGCTTTTCATTTAAACATATACTCATAGAAGATTCTGGAATTCTCGTATTGAATAGAATGACGTAAAAGCAGGCAGGTGAGGTCTGACAAGCGCACATTTCGTTCAAGTTCGACTGTTTATTGTATGCGATCTATTGTTTAAACCTCTTGAGGCATACACACGTGTCTACGAACCTCTTTACGTAGCAAGTACCGTACGCAGAAAAAGTAATGAGAAATCTTGTTAATAATTACATTATATAGTAACTTTTTTTTGGAGTAATGTAATATCTAAAATCTCTTGATAACCATATTTTTTGGAAGTAATGAAATTTCTAAAAACTCTTGATAAAAACCATCTACGATAAAACGACAGTGGAAAAGTATGAAATAGGATTTTTAGGTCAATGGATTGAATAAAGTTACCGAAGAAGCCGTCGATTATGTGTCGATTATGTCGACACATAGACTCTTATTCATAATATATACATATTCTAATTTAAAAAGCCGAAGTCAGGCGTTGTCCGATATATTTGTGTGTGGTTAAATATCTGTAGGTAATATTAATAACCATGACCATTAAATATATACCCACCACTCTCCCACGGTTTAATAATCCCAACGATAGCAATAGTAAAATATTAGTAATTGTCATAGAAAGGAATGTCAAACCACACCCCTCAAAGCAAGTAAGAAGACTTCTTACCCGAGGAGATATTATGACGTCGTATGTGCAATTTTCCGCAAGTGTGAAAAACAAACGTCGCCATCTTCAGGAGCACTACAAACCGAATTCACACGACTGAATTTTCGTTTGATTTATTTGACGTAGAAAAAGCCCTAGTAGTGACATGACAAATTGATTGATTTGATGATTGATGTAGTGATAAATTCCTGCCGGACCACCAGTACCATTAGACTGTACCATTGATGGTACAAATGGTACTGAAGTATCCCACTAGTACCATTGATGCTACAAATGATACCAAAATATGTCGCAGGACCACCTGTACCATTACCCAGTATCTTTGATGGTACAAGTGGCACTGATTTATCCCACTAGTACAATTGTAAAACAATTTCTCATCATCCTCAAAAAGAAGAAGTATCCTGATTGATTCATTTAAAAATTTTAGCGCTGTAGCGATTTTGTTGATTTAGAAGATACATTTTCCTTATTGTACGCAGTAGCTAGTACGTTTTTATTCCCTGTCTACAATGAAATCAGAAATTCACAAATTTGCATAATTCGATGAAAGATCCTGGAAACAGCATTGACCTTTTGCCTTCTGTTTTCGGTATGGCCCCGTTGCTTCACTGTGCCATCTTTTCGGTTATACAAAAGTCTAGGAGTTTTATAACTGTAATGACAAGTGTTCATGCAATCTACATTCTAGTTTAATTCTAGAATACAACCTGTATCAAAGAATCAAGAATCGAAGAATTAATTCAGTTTAGGCACATAAAGAGCACTTATGAACGTCGAAGTTTTACAATTATATTTGTCAAAAATACTGCAATTTATCTATACAATTATATAATTGTAAAAAGTTTATGTTTGTCCGCGATGGACCCAAAAAGTACTGAACGGATTCTGATACGGTTTTTTTTGGTTGAACGGTTTTGGTCCAACATAAAATCTTAAGTTTGTTTGATGCAATCGGTTAAGTAAAACCAGAATTATGATTAGTAACATAGAATTTAAGTTGCACAGATGGCGCTTACCGACAGCCACTCGGGCGGAGAAGCGGGCATAGGCTAGTAGTGAATAAAATAGTAGTTAAATAAATCATCTGAAAATGATTTTTTCCCTAGTTCGGTAGTTAGATCTACTGAGAAGAAACCAGCAATATAGTTTCTTTTCGTTTGTTTTTTAATATATAGTTTCATTTAGTTTTGTACTAAGGACTAGTATCAAATATTCAAGCTTTACTTGAGGAGATACTGAACTTAAAATCTTCATGTATTGTATAACATATTATGTAGTTCAACGGTACACACGTAGTACCTTACAGCCACAAAGACTAGCTTAACTCAAGAAAATATATTGGTACCTACCCACATAGAAAGAAAGTAGGCTGCGCGTGTGTGACACCTCTTGTGTTGCAAACGTCCATAGGCCACGGTGACCGCTTCCCATCAGGTGGGCCGTGTGCTTGTCTGCGACCTAAGTGGAATTAAAAAAAATGCAAAACCTCACTCCTCAAAGAGAGTAAAAATACTTCTTACCAAAGAAGATTTCATTTCGTATGTTACAAATGTTAATATTAGAAATGCTTTTCGCTTCTTCACGAACCATTTTTAGGGCCACTACAGAGCGATCCTCGCTCTCTTAGAGGTCCTGAAGATAAAACGACACTTTCGAAACGTCAAAATCAAAAATATGCAATAGTTAGTTTAGCGAATGAAGCACAGCATCTAAACAAGGAAGTTGACCAATAGCCACCATTAGTTCCCAGAACCAATAGCGGTCAACGATCCTTCTGCACCCAAGTTATTACGAAGCAACCGCTCAAATTGCCCACGTCCACAATATTTCCACCGCTGCCGTTCCGATACCCTACTCATTAGGTCACCATTGTTAGAAAAATAAACTACCCCAGCAATAATAACAATTTCTGAACTTTAGGGGTTAAATTAGTTTATTTAATTTATTTTATTACAGTCCCTTCGAGATAATTGAATATGATTCTGTTGGCATATTCGTGGTAGGTACTGAAGTCCGGATCTCGGCAAAAAGGATTCATTTGCATAAAATTCTTTGTGGGTACGTGCGTAATAAGGGTGGCAATATTGATTTTACGGTGTAGGTTACCACCCTTTTAACTCATGCAGTAGGATTAATAATTTACGTGTAATGGTTCGGTATAATTGCAGTTTGAAATTGACTTTTTGATAAGTTCAAATTATTTACGGATGGTAGGACGAACGGCCTGAAAAAGGTGTCTGGGATGGATAAGGTAACATAGGGTCCTATGGTGCACGACGAGACCTATGTTCAGCTTTGACTGAACTGACTGCTGCCGCAGTCTCCTTCTACGAAAAAGTAATACTCGAGAAGGAGGCGGTGGAGAGGATCCGGAGAAGACTCCGGACACGGACTCAACGGAGGTAGGACACGACGGTATCTCCCGTCCGAAATGAGCTGTCCAACTGGGGAAGTACCTCCGACCTACAGAAGACCGCGGTCATAATAACCATCGTGTTGTGTTCCCGCCGGTAAGTAGGGTAGCCAGAGCTCACTATACCCCTCCTTCCCCTCTCCTTCCTAGCCTCCCCACCCCTTCCCAGCTCTCCCCCTTTCCCTTCAGGGTGGGCAGCGCGTGTGTGACACCCTTAGTGTTGCACACGTTCATAGGCCACGGTGGCCGCTTTCCATCAGGTGGGCCGTGTGCTTGTCTGCCACCTACGTAGTATAAAAAAAAAAACAGTCCACGACGAGTGAAGGTGACTCGGGCGTTGGTAACCATAAAATGATTTCCGTCCTCCATGACCACGTGCCTGCGCGTGGCAGGTGACCTCGCCTGCCACCCTGCAGCATGATGCGCGCTCGTCCCTATGTTTAGAAAGATGTGGACACCATAGTCCTACATCCGAAAGGGCTTTCGATGCCCCTAGGTCAGCCGGGGCGTGAGGGCCGTATCTGACTCCCGGCAACTGCTGACCCAGGACAATCGTAGGGTTTTGGTGGATTCGTGTACGATATAACCACCCTCGCCGATTTTCGAGGGGGTTTCCATGGGGATTTCCGCACGAGGAAATAGAGCTTCGACTACGATATCTTAATTGACTGATTTATTCAATTTACGGACTTATTAGCTGTCTACACAGTTTTAAAGCTGGAGGAACAAAATCGGATTGCTGCTATAATCTATCAAAAGCGTCTAATGAATACCAATCAGAACCATTCCAAAAAGTAGAACATTGTGATTCAATATTACAAAATCAGCGGTAGGACAAAATTATTCCATATTTTTTCTTTTTTCTCCTAACGCTACCTGTTAAGTCACCCCATGAATGCATAAGTCGCTGGCATTGTGCCAGGTACTCCGTATCTCTGATTCACTAATAGATAATTCGCTACTGCGTCTGTCGGTTGCATATTGTACATAGAATATACCGTACACCGTAAGCAGTGTTGTCTCTAGGGAATTTCGTTTGTTTCCACTCGCTTTCATGCTCACTGTTTGAAGTTTGAACTGTTTCTTTATTGGAGCTCTTGAGTGATATGTTTGCCTGGTACTTGTCTATACGACGAGGTTCTGAAATGTTTTGTATAACCTACCTACGTCAAAATCCATACTAAAAGCGAAAGTAACTTTGTCTGTCTGTCACGCTTTTCGTCTGAATTGGGGTATTGTTTGTGATGTTTGGTACAGAGATGGACGGGGGCTCTGAAAGTTTAGAATGTGACTGAGACTTAACGGAATAAATAATATGATATCATATATTACATTTACTACTACTTCTAGTGGGGACGACGTGAACCGGACGGGTGATCAACCCTTCGGTATGGACCATTTCACCCATTTCCTCATGTAACGACTGACATATACGTTCCTATGTCAACCAAGACCGACAGGTTAACGTGCTCTCCGGGGCACGACTAGACTAGTGCAAAGCTATATTCATGCATACAAATATTTGCACTGAGCGTGGATCGAACCTCCTTCTTCTGCGTAGCAGTCTCGTTCACTACCACCACGCGACAGAGGCTGTACCTATTACATTTAAGTATTAGTCCCAACATCACTTGGTAATATGCTTTGGGATCCATCATACTCCCCGTGCCATGGCAGCTGAGCTGGGTGGGTCCAAAATGGTTAAAAATACAGAAACTTTTGCACGAGCCTCCGTTAGTGTGGAGTTCTATTTCGTTCCGGGCAACTATGTAAACCTATTTCAGAAATAAAAAGTAATCAACGTATTATTAAAACCTATAAAAATTGTCCATTTAAGTTACACCAGCTATTGCCACACGACTTTATTCATCATTCCAGTCCATCCTAAAGTTACCTGGAAAAAATCGCGTTAAGCGATAAGGCCGCCATTTGTAAGATCAATTCATCTATCAATAATATTGTAAGATAAAAGTGAACTCCAAGAATTCCAGGACTCCTTAAGATCTATAATACTTTGACAGCCTAGGTATAATTTAAGGAAAAATAACATAGATACCGTTAATAAAATAAACTATCGATGTCTTGATTTTTTATAAGAAAATAAGTAAACTCAAGTAATATCCTTAACTGAATTACATTATTAACTAGATCTATTATCCAGTAGCTTTTAAGACTAGTAATAGTGTAGTGGCATCAGTTCATACATTTTTTATTTCAAATTGTCTAGGAACTCTTGTAGCCCACTGCACAAATAAACTGTATTTACCTACCTATCTAAAATCTATCGCTGAACTAAATTTTAGCCAGATTCATTAATCCCTTTGAGTTGTGGTTGAGTAACAGATTTATTCACATTTTTAATATTATCAGTATAACTTACTTTTGTATATACATTAGGGTAAAATCTCTAAGGGTATAAATCACTACAGATGCAAGCAATACGGTTAAACTTATTCTAACTTTTAGTACACAACATCCCTGTATTGTAGACGGCTTATGTACCTGTTGCGGCTATACCCGAATTATGTGGAATGAAGGGTACAACGCCGGAACACCGCAACCATTTAGCTTTGAAGGTAGACCAAGTAAATAAGATTAGTCGAAAAGGAAAGGGTATGGTGTTGACTGATTTATGATGTCATACAATTGTCTCGGCCCCACAGCTGGACAGTTACGAAACCTGTATCATTATAAGGCAGATATACCTTTAGCCTTAGCACGAAATACTATCGAATTCGTAATCTAAAGGTATCGACAGAACGGAGCATTGTAATTCGCGGGCTACACACGCACACACGTTCACAAGAAGCAGACTGCCAATCACAATGCTCTGTTCTCTCGATACCTTTAAACTACGAATTCGATAGGAGTTCATGCTAGTGCTACAGGTCGGACTGGGGAAGTACCTCCACCCTACAGAATACCGCGGTTAATAATAACCTTTTGTTGCGTTTCCGGCGGATAAGAAGTCATTTCTTATAATATATTGAAGTAGGCGTTAAATGACGAAAATCCATGACTAAGTACAAAATATATTGGGGAGGGCAGGGGAACACACTACTCACCCACTGGTTAATTATCCCAACGATAGCAATTGCAAAATATCACTAATTTGTTATAGAAAGGAATGCCAAATCGCATATAGCGATATCCCCACGAACACCAATCCCACTGGAGCTGGTGAGGTTATGTCGGACTCAAAACGACTAAAACGCACGCCATCTTTGGGTCTTTAATTGCTGGAGGTGAGATAGTAGCGAACATATGCCTCGCACTACGGTCGACCCGGGGCCCTCTCTTTCGAGATGGCCTCCTTCGGATTTGTAATCTAGACTGGTGATTGCGGACCCCAGACTACGAGGAGAAATTTTCAGATGAAACTGGAATTAACACTAAGTTATAGAAGTTTTTTTGTGATCTAGATAAAATTAAGATTCACTACAAAGTATAAAACAAAGTTGCTTTCCCCGTCCCTATATCCCTATGTATTCTTAAATCTTTAAAACTGCGCAACGGATTTTTTTAACAACTCCACTATTTTTACACATAAAACTCGAATTTACACCAAATTTAGAAAATGAAACTCACCAGCGTCTTTTATCGTCTTTTTCACGTTCCCGCCAAAACTCTATCAATAAAAATTTTGTATCCAGTGCTCTAGTGACGACCATTTTACCGATGGCAGAAATGTGAAAGAAATTCTTTGTGTCATTCTCGTTCGAGCAATTCCAATCTCACTTGTGTTTTTTTTTCAGTTCAGAATTTACTCCCAGAATACATTTGATGTTTCTACGTCCATTACCTGTCGATTTACTTGGCAGATTTAAATCGTTCCCGGGGCTAGGCGAGGCTTTTAAAACACTCTTTTACGAGGCACGGAACGACCACATTTCGGGAGACGAGTATCAAATGTAATTTATTATACCAGACATTGTATGCTACATAATACACCATTTCAGAGTGCTGTTTTGAATGTATATATTATAGACATAATAAAATATAACGAGGAAATAATTCTTCATTGAATATTGAAAAGAAATACGTGTATGTTTGTGTGTGCGTGCGTGCGTGTGTATGTGTGTGTGTGTGTGTATTGTGTGTAAGTTTTTGTCCGTAAGTATATGTGTTCGTTCGACCAATACCAGTTATGACCTACAGTGCCAAAATGTGGACACTGACGGTGGAATTTGTCCACGAATTTAAAGTTGCGTATTACCAAGGGTCTAGGTAGCGAAGTGTGAATTGTCCCAGAATATTTATTTTATTATTTCGTGAAGTATCTCAAAATCTGAGAAGATTTTCCTTATTATAGTAAATGAAAGAATCGTAGATTATTGTAAGAATTTGAATAGAAAATATAAAAAACATTTCATGATTCTTTTGTTTTAAAATAAATAGCTAACTTTTTAATTTAAATCTAGCCTTTGTTGAGGTGTATATTACATGAACATAGAGGAAAACTATAACAATTTTACAAAGCTGTTGCTCTTCAAAGTTCAACAATTTGGTAATGTTTGAAGCAGCAATGTACTACATTATCTATTATTATATTCGTTCAACAACAATGCACCTCGACTCGACAATGACTGACCTCATTCCACTGCCGCTAAAATATGCTAAAAGCATAGAGTGCAAAGTAACTACAGGCAAAGTTGGACATCATAAAAAGAAATATTATACTGCGCCATGCATACGGTGATAACACTGTTATATTAAATATATCTACAATAAAATTATTGCACATTAAAAATTTTTGCCAGCCGCAGTAGCCTAGTGGGTAATGGACTGCTGAGACAAGATCTCGGGTTCGATCCCAGGTTTTACCATGGCACACACCAATAACTTTTCGATACTTCTCGAAGTTATGTGTGCATTTATCGCAGGTTTATAAGTGCCCGGTTAATGGCAATAGGCTCGCCACCTATTACATTGGGATCTAAAAAATCATTATTTGGGAGCACAGTAAGTTCTCTACCAAGTCGCTACTGTCTCACATCCGACAACTAAAGACTCAAAGACGGCGTGCATTTTTAGTCGGTTCGAGTCCGATATAACCTTCCCAACCGGAACCGGCGGAACACATAGTTAGATATTATGTGTTGTGTAATTTAACGAGTGAAATAACTCCAGTAACCCTCCACACGACGCTCATATTTCATAAGAACGCCAAATCAAAACGTGTCGCGTTAGCTCTACAGGGTTATTAAAAAAACATAGCTTTTGACACCATTGTTCTCTCGATGCCGTAGTAGAAGTACATATAAATATGCATGGCAATTTGTTTTTATGAATATAGTTGGGAATAACAGTTGATAAAATACTGTCATATTTAGGTACTTCGAGGTTTACAGAGCTTTACTGGCTTTACTGGCGTGGCTAACGTGGCTCTGGAAGATTTTCTTGAAAAACTTGACATTATGGCGTCTTGTCATTAGCAATTTTGTATTACATTGATTTGACATTGGCGAAATTGCGGAGAATCTGCGTGCAAAAGAAGCCATCTTTAGAGGATAATATTTATGTTAATTGGACAACTTACAATGTGGAATAGCATGAATGCAGCCAGATATTGTGCTGAAGTCGGGAAGGAGACAGATGATGTATGCAAATATCCAATCACAACAAAAATTTTTTTTTTTTCATTAATATTACAAGCTTCACGCTGAAAGTACCAGTAGACCATAAAGTATAAAGACGTTATAATATTGTTAGTGCCTTTTGAACAAATCAGTGTATATACCCTTCAAAACGTAAGTATTTAAAAAAGTTTTGAAATTAACTACGTTAGTGTAAATTTTTTTGTTAAATATTTAGAGTTTTTCGTGTGAATTGCCATTATTTTGCACATGGAAAGCTTTGAATTCTGATTTAGCATTCATACTCTCGCGCTCGAATGACGAGGGTAGATCGGTATAATTTTGGTCGCCAAATAATATTCATTGTTATGCAAAATTTAATAAATGTTCTTTGAACAGACGAGGCACAAATAAATAGGTTCTCATTTTAAGGCGTATCTAAATTTTTTTTGTAACGACAGTTTTTTTGTAAGGCATGGCAATTTAGCAATTAATTTTTATTGTAAATTTAGGTATTAGGGCCACACTAACCGATTGATGACGAAGAAAGGGTATCACCACCCCATCCTATCCGAAGTGCATCGTATAAGGCGACAAACGGAAAAATACGCAGACATTATCACTGCGAGAGAAGGAAAACTCGAAATAAAACCCTGTACCAACCCATTTGGCCATCGTGGAAACATTAGGTCAACGCCTCCCAACATTGGGAGAACTTTATGTCCAGCTGTGGACTGCGAATAGATATAGAGTAAGATCCCGGTGCCCCCAGACGTTACTTATTTTCTCATAAGAAATATAAATGGGATAAAGTAGTGTTAGTACGTACTTTGAGTGTGTGCATACCTGCTACCTTGGGTCGACGGCCAATTCATAGGTACCAGGTGCTAAAGGTAGATAAATACAGTACTGATTTTTCTTAAATTCTCAGTGCTGGTTTTTACATATGTTTTAGATATTGTTGTTAAAAATTAATAATCATTATTGCCAGACACTTTCCATCGGCGCTTACCCTTACCAGACGCTTTAAAGCTTCAAAAAAAATAACATATTCTTACTTATAATCTCACTCTTGATTTTTATGTATGATACTTGGGGAACTATTTGAACACCCCTGGTCAGCAGCCAGACCAATTGGAGGGGTCAAACATCCCCCCAGACACACATAAAGTGTCGCTATGTGTATAAGCGCGAGGTCATTATTTGTACGCTTGAGTGTGAGAGAGATATCTATTTATGGATATCTTTCTTATACTTATTGACGTCTCTAGGCTACTCTATTCAGTGCTACTTGATTCAGTGCATCTCAAAGAGAATACAATACTACGTAAGAAGAGTCGGGACTTCCATAGTACAAAATAATCTTACGAAATGTCAAATCATGGCTAATTGAACAACCAACCTATCAACTGTAATACATACAGAGTTGCCAACATATAGGAAAAATAGAGATGTGCCACTTAATATTATTTTATTTATCGATATCGATAAATGCAGGGGGGTGTGCTTTTTAAAAATACTTTTATATTTTCACAGGGATGCTATACTCCATTTTTCAACTAAAGTACTGCGTCATACAAGTTACATGTTGAAAATGAATAAGCGTTCAATTTCCCAGAGGCAGTACATTTAATTAAAAAACCAGAGTATAGGCTCAGTTTGGGTTTTCAAATGAAAAGTTCATAAAATTAAACATTTTTTATATAAAAGATATATAATTAGTTTGTAATCTGATCATGTACTATTTTTTTAATTTTTAATTTATTTTTCAACTAGTGTGGCTTTAAACCAACCTTATTGATGGAACAACAAACTTTAACTGCGTCCTTTTTTTCTTTAAATCTTTTTCAGTAAAATGTTTACCGCAAACAAATTTTAATTCGTGGAGTTTCTCTATGGGTATATATGCTAGATCTTCATTTCCTGTTATCTTCACCCATTCCTTACAACTAAAAATAAAACATCGATATATAATTCCGAACATACTAGGTACCACACTATTCTCCTACCAGTTAATGTATAAAATTATAATTTTCGTTGTTTTATCCCATAAAATCTATGAAACATTGAAATATTGAATAATACACTACTCACCAAAGCTCATCAATAGGAAATCTGGCCATGAAAAACCGTTTTCTGCCGTCCTTTCTTCCAGATTTTAATCCACATATTTCACACTTTCTATACGACATATTCCACTTTAATAAACAATGCCTTTTCTAGAGATTTTTTTCTTTTTAATAAAAGTCCCGACTCTTCTTACGTAGTATTGTATTCTCTTTGAGATGCACTGAATCAAGTAGCACTGAATAGAGTAGCCTAGAGACGTCAATAAGTATAAGAAAGATATCCATAAATAGATATCTCTCTCACACTCAAGCGTACAAATAATGACCTCGCGCTTATACACATAGCGACACTTTATGTGTGTCTGGGGGGATGTTTGACCCCTCCAATTGGTCTGGCTGCTGACCAGGGGTGTTCAAATAGTTCCCCAAGTATCATACATAAAAATCAAGAGTGAGATTATAAGTAAGAATATGTTATTTTTTTTGAAGCTTTAAAGCGTCTGGTAAGGGTAAGCGCCGATGGAAAGTGTCTGGCAATAATGATTATTAATTTTTAACAACAATATCTAAAACATATGTAAAAACCAGCACTGAGAATTTAAGAAAAATCAGTACTGTATTTATCTACCTTTAGCACCTGGTACCTATGAATTGGCCGTCGACCCAAGGTAGCAGGTATGCACACACTCAAAGTACGTACTAACACTACTTTATCCCATTTATATTTCTTATGAGAAAATAAGTAACGTCTGGGGGCACCGGGATCTTGGACTAATAGATTGATTAATCCTTTAGTACCCAAAAATTATACTACATTCGAGGCGCTTCCAAAAATTCGACATACCAAAAAAAAACAATTTTCGGACCTCGGAACTCTAATTGTGAACGTTTTAATATCTTTAACTGTACGAGTACATTTAGTGGAATTCCTACAAGTGACAATACATTGTCCGAACGAACGAACTAGCTTTTAAGTAATAGGTAGTCAGCAATTTTAGTAATAGTTATATAGCAATCTAGGTACTACATCTAACAATGTAGTAGATTGAATGTAGTCTGTAAGAAAAATGTATGCCATGAAAAATAAATAAAAACTCAAGAGGCAGCTAGGAAATCGTTATAGGAATGATGACGATTCACGTTCCGACTAGAGCGTTGGAGAGGTCATCAACTTTAACGAGCAGTGTACTAGGACATCATAACATCATGACTGCAGAATCACATCATTAAAAACGCCAGTGCGGCCGGCTGTTGTCCAAACGGAACAGTGTTATCAATATTTATTGCGGCGCGCGCGTGTGACGTCATTAATTGAGCACACGATATACATACTAACCGGCAGAGCGACCAACTTTGAATTGAGATCGGTGAAGTTCTAGGATATCACACTTAAGTAGTTTACATATTTGCTCACTGTTTGACTTTGCATTATATCGTAATAAATTAAATGTTAAAACATATATCATATGTACCGTGTTATTGCTAAAAAATACAGAGTATATTATACAGCTTAGCAGGTCAAAACTTTTACTCATTTTTAAATGTACATATCCTGTATATTTTTATTAGTAAAGGCGAATAAAGTTCCTAAAGCTGAGAATTATTATCATCATCATTACAGCCATAAGACGTCCACTATCCACTGCTGAACATAGGCCTCCCTCATCGACCTTCAATCCGACCGGTTGGAGGCTGTCTGCATCCCGGTAGCTGAATTAATTTTCCAGTTTTAGTATATATCTGTTGCTAATATAATGTAATGGAAGTTATTAAATGCTCTATGTACGTGTATTTTTCACTGCTTATACAAGCTTATAAACTCAATAAGATCGATCAAAAGCATTCTGTTATTTACCTTAAATTACTTGTAAGAAAAGGCAAAAAAATATTTGTTGTTACTGAATGCAATCTAGGCACTACAAAATAATATCGTATCGACGTAGCATTTGTAATAGAAGGCTTTATTTATTTTTCATTCCAGTAACTGCTTTGAATTAACAATGAGGTTCAAAGGTAGTTACATACTATAGAATAGTGCTATTAGAATTATTGCCTATCAGACTAATGCAGAAAATGTACTACTGAGAGTACAATGCTAACTTTCACTTGAATTGAAATTGAATGAAATTCGGTCTTGAGCTTTAATTTCTTTTTGTAAACTGTTGATAGAAGTCGTACATTGGATAGAATTTTACTTTTAGAGTTATAGTTTCAACGGAGGTAGGACATGACGGTATCTCTGCACTGACAGCACAGGAACTCTCTTAACCTTTTCCCTCTTCCCTTCCCCCCATAAACCATCCATATGATCGACTGCTCGAATAAGACTGTAGCCGCTTTCCAACAGGTTGGCCGCGTGCTTGTCTGCCAAGTCAAATATCCCTAGCAAGGAATCTCCTAAGGAAATTACAAAAGAATGACACACAAAATTGTGAAGCATTCCACGTTTTTACACATTGGTGGTGTCGATGCATCCTGGTTGGGTAAAAACTGAAGTGGGCTGTGCTAACGCCCCACAGACGGGCGGTTGAAATTATTGATAGATATTAATGGAATATTTGATGCCATATCCAAACTGGGAGGGGTGGATACTGGTAAATTCGTGCAATATGATGGCACTGAGTTACCATGGTAGGTAAACTTAGTAGCAAAAGTAAAGATCTCATTAAATTTTAATACAATTTCTAAAACTTGACAAAACAATAAATTCCTAACCGGAAATGTAGCAGCTAAATAATTATATTTAGCTGCTATACCTATTTTTTTCACAAAGTGCTCGATTGGCGGCAATAGGCTCGCCCCCTATTCCGTGGGTCCGAAAATCATAGATGGCGGAGTAGTGGGTAGGTAATGTAGTAATGTGGGTAGGTACTCAATACACTTCTGCCTTCCCCTTCAGGAATTTCGGGCGTGAGCATATGTAATTTTCAGATTTACTACAGTGTGCAAAAATATCAGAAACTCCAACCAACACAATATTGTAAATATTCGAATAACTCTAACAGTAATACGGTAATAAATATTGTTCGCAAGGCTACCAATCAGTGTGTCACATACGTAACACGTGTGAGCTAGCCAAACTGAACGAGCATGTTCCAGCATAATTCATATTTTATAGCCTCTGCTAACTTTTCTAGAATGATCAAAACCGTTTCGTAATATATTCATTTTATTTTTTATTTTATATAGCTTATGTCTATTAAACTTCACCTCGCCTGGTGGTGAACTAAGAGTAAAGTCTCAGGAAAGAGGGTCACCATTACAATTTTTTGTTTTTGATGTTTCACATCTTCAGTTCTCTCGAAACCATGGACGTGACGTCACATCCGATACGTCCGTCGGGTTAAATACAAATATTTTACAAAATAGTCCCGTTCTGTCTAATGTGTGAATATCGTTTAAATTAAAATTAATGTAACTTACACCACTAGTCCGCAATGCAGGGCTGGACATCGCTATCAATGTCATCAATTGCGTGCACTCAACCAAATCATTGCATATGCGGGGGACGTATGGAATCTGTAGATTAGTTCTCATCAAGTAAATTTAATACCAGGGTATAATAATGTAATAAGAGATTGACGAAACCAACATCAAGGAATAACATTAAATAAAGCACGCGTATAATTCGATCTATACATTTCCGAATACAATGAATCATGAACAGAATGCAGTAATATTTTACATTTGAGGTTGAAAATTGAAAACGTGTTGAAATTGTATTTAATGCTCTATGGCAGAATGTATTGTAGAATTTGAGGGTTAATTTACGAATGGCGCTCGGGGATTTAAAGCTCGCGTCCTGTTAATCCACAACGCAGTGTGAGATTAATTGTGCGTTCGTATGTTGGCCTAGTACTTTTACACCTGCTTGGTCTTTTTTTTATACAACTTAGGTCGCAGACAAGCACGCGGCCCACCTGATGGTAAGTGGTTACCGTGGCCTATGGGCGAGTGTAACACCAGAGGAATAACACTCGTGCCGCAACCCCTGTAAGAACAGAGACATTCTGTGTCGTCAGCTCAAAAGATGTAGGATAAGCCTTTGGTTTTCCCACGGACAACACAAAACCTCTCTAGTGAGCTTGGTAAATGTTCTTGATCCTATTATTCTAAAACTTTCTGAGGACAATGTTATTCCTTTGTTGAATGATTGTTATTCAATCATACAAAAGTGCCGAACACATTTTAATGAAGTTTAACTTAACTCATAGAATACTTTGAATCGTAAATCATCATATAGGAGGCCTTTATGTTGGACGATTAGACCGGCTTTACAATACAGTGGCAGTTTGAAACAGTTTATCCTTACATGCCGGAAGACTAGAAGAAGCTAAATATGAAAATTGTGAACTTCTTCATAGGAAAACAACGACTCGTTCTTGACCAAAGAACAATAGCAATAAATTGTCTGATAATTTAAAAACGCCCAAAAATATTACTTATGGCAAAGTAATTTATTGTTTATTTTGCGACTTACTAGTATATAAATGTTCCATTAAAAACCGGCGTTAAATCTACGTTTTAAAAGATTTTCAACGATTATTTACAGCCGTGAGACACGAGAGCCAGCCAATCACAGCGAATGAATGCTTGTCACTTTGACAGATCACAGAATACTGTGCCTATAACAGTTTTGACATATCAGTATGACCACCGAGAAACACTCGAGTGGGTTATTTAATGCTGTATTCACCTTAGAGTTTGAACATATAGATAGATATGGTGAGACTAAATACGACAACATAACATAGCAATAAAAACACAATATCTTTATTTTCCGGCTTTCACTATGGAAAATGAATTCACTTATGAAACCTTTTTTGAACCTGAATTTGATTATATGGTTCGACATATTTTTCATTTACGTGCGCTCATCTTTTGTGTCATACAATTACTAGTAAAGGAAACTGTCATTGTTCTTTACAAGTATAAGCGAAACATTTATCGTGATAAAAGAAATTTTTCTTATATCTTTTGTCTTTTATATGTCCTAGAACTGACCATTGTACTAACATTATATTTCTCTACACTCCAATTTGCCTCAATGAGTCCCCTAAGGCGTAACCTCCTATACACGGTCTAGAAAAACAAACAACTTAAATTCGTACTACGGTTTAACCTTCTAGAAATAAAATGGCTGCCGTGTAAAGACCAATATAGACGAGAATCAAGACAAAAATATAACTTAAGGGTTGTTATATAAGTGCGTACGGCTTATAAATGTTTTTTTCTTTTTATTTTCAGAAAATTAACCTGTCGAGGAGGCTACGTTTTGGTAAGTAATTCACCTTTTACCTGTGTCGTAGAGACCCTTATTACATTTTATCGTACACACACGGTCACAAACTTTACCACAAAAGAGCTTTGGTACTTTTGTGCCACAAAAATTAATTTCGGTGGCATAATTACGAAAATATATGAGGACGGCTTTCGGTGAAATTAAAATTATATTGCAATATCGTAAATTTATAAAAGGAATTGTGTACCAGGGGAATATGAAATTGTCGAGATATTTTGACGTTTATTGCACATCTACTTTGACTTACTAGCGAAAAACTACGTATGGACGTTTCCAAAAGTGTATCAAAATAGCACATACAATAATTTTTTACAACTTTACCTCGCCTGATGGTAACCTGAAAGCGAAGTCTCAGGAAAGAGGGTCACCATTACAAGCTCGTGTAAACATTACATTGGTGGTGCTCAGGCGCTCAGTTTTTCACGCCCCGTTTAAAGAATCCGAGACTGTAAGATGAAGGAAACCCGTGAGCGGGTAAGGAATTCCAGGACTTAGTGGTACGGCATGGAAACTTTCACACACACGTCTCCCTCTTTCTCTCCCCTCTCTCCCTTCCTTCTACAGGGTCGACAGCACGATTGTGACACCCCTGGTGGTGCAAACGTCTATAAGCCACGGTAATCGCTTTCCATCAGGTGGGCCGTGTTATATATACTTATTATTTCACATCTGCCTACACCGAAAGGAAAAATGCGTGAGCATACATGTGTAGTGTATACGACATGTATGTTCAATAAAGACAGCTTTTTATGACAATCTATTCACAATAGTTACACGCTTAATGCTACTTTACGATGCTATGTAAATACAGACAGTATTAGGCCGGTACGATTCACATTCGTTTATTGTTAAAATAGACGCCATCTTACATATCTCGCCTTATGTGTTATCTTCTTTTAGAGCTCATAAAAAATATATTGTATGAAAATTTAGCTACAGCCTCTGTGGCGTGGCGGTACGCAGGAGGTGCGGGTTCAATCTCTTTTTTTATGGCACGTCAGTTTGAATTCACCTCGTCTGATGTTAAGCTAAAAGCAAAATCTCATAAAAGAAGGTCACCATTGCAAACACCTGCCCAGAAACAAAAATCGTTAGCATGAATATGGTTTATTGCACTGGTCTGGTTGCCATACGAACATCTATGGCAGTTGTTTCGGGTATCTCTCAAAAGTCCGACTAGCCTAATTACAGAGCTTCGATATCGCCAATTTGGTTGTAGATGTCCGATGGCAGTCACTTCACAGAAGATATCGAAATTCGGCCGTATCTTAGTTGGACTAGAAAACCAACACCAACTGAGTTGGAAATAGGCTCAGGGAATGATGATTGTATCAAGATTCATGACTTTGCAGACTCTTCTCATATTTTTTTATTTTTATGAACTCACATTTGTATATTTTACGCGGTAATTTTCAAAAATCCATTATTATTGTTGTATTAATTGCAGTCGCATCAGAATCTGTAACCTTCAGAGATCAGGGTACACATTTAACCAGAAGATCCAATAACTACAATGCAGGGTTGTTTGTGGTTTGTGCTACTAACCTGTGTGATGCCCTTTTTTTAGCTCCGTGCGGAAATCCCTTACTCTACTAATGGTTAATGATTGTCAAACCAGTGAGATTAAATTTGATTAAAAGTGCCATTGAATTTAGATCTTAAGTGCTACTGCTGATTAAGTCTATAATCAAATGGCTGCTTGTCAAATGAATGAGATAATACAATGAACATTTTTTAAATTAATTTTGCACTTCAAGCTTATAAATTATAAAGTTTATAATTCGATGTTATTTTTTAAAAATCTCAGTGGTTTGACAATGGTTAACAATTAGTGAAATCTAGGTTCTGTTTTCCACTGCTTTCCATTCGATTGCCCAAATTAAGTGATTGATTAATTCCATTAAATGCACCCTAGATGGCATTGCAAAAGAACCAAACCATTCGCAATCATGGCCATAATAGAACATTCCAAACACCAACCCGACAGCAATACAGGCGAATTGTGTTAGTGGTCGAATTTCAACAACAAATAATCTGATTTAGTAACGAACTGCAGTGTTTACTAGTTACTTGTACAACCCTAAACTTTACAATTACGTTTTAGACTGTGGCTCCTCTGTTTTTAAATGATACAAGATAATAATATAATTGGACCTCTATTTTGGGTTTTTGTATTGCTTGAAGTAAAAGTTCGTGTGGTTAGCGAAACCTGGGTATTAACGCGATCATATGGTAAATACAATAATTTACCTTTTTTATTTGCGTGACGTTTCGGCCAGGCTGCACTAGCCGTGGTCACAAGCTGGTCAGTTTTCGCTAACCACATATCAAGCAAAGCAAAATTTAAAAGTGAATATTGTAAAAGGTCATGTTTTATCATCCATATTAATTATTTTAATTGACGGTACTTTTGACAAATAAAATTGTAAAACATTGACATTTATATGTGCTCTTTATGTGCCAAAACTGAATAAACGAAATTGATTCTTTGTAGAAATAATAATAATAATAATATTAATAAATAAATAATAATATTAAATATTCTTTGAGTAGTGCGACGACGGCGGCGTCCTCCTACTTGGAAATCTAAATTTCTTTTTTTTTTTCACTGAAACACTTTGAACTTACTTAACATAATTATTTCTCATGAATATAAATTACACTTGACAAGTGACAGGTAACAATTTTCGTGGGAAACTGATCACTTTTCCTTGATTGAACACAAAAGTGACAGGTCTTATTTATAGAAAAAAATTGGTTGCCTGTAAAGTCGGTATACGGGCGAAAGTTTTACGTGACAACGACTTTGAGTGGTATACCATTTTAATGTGAATATTCATTCGTCGAGTGGAAGGGACGCGTGCCTTTCACTTTTTATGTCTGTCTCTCTCGCTCTTAGGCGGGCTAACCATGCCCGAGTGGAAGGGACGCGTGCCTCTCACTCGCTCTCATTGTGAGCGCATAACGTGAGCGGAGCGTAACGCAGTTTCTTGAAGTGTCACCCGGCAAGCCAATTTATAAGACGTTGTCACGTCAAAAAGATTTATTTATAGAATTGTCATCATTGAACGTGACCCAAAAGTCATTTTTAGTAACACTTAGAGGAGTTTTGGCGGGAACGCGAAAAGTGTCATAACGCTCCTGTGTTGCATTTTCTATATTTGGTGTAAATAAGAGTTTTTATGTATAAAAATGGTGGAGTTTTAGACATAACAGCTTAGATAAGCCGCACAAGTGTAGGAAAGTGGAATATTGTAGTGAATTGTGATTTTTCGTGTTGGTGTCAAAATCTCCTTTGGAAGAGCTTCTAGTAAAGTCTCCACCGCTTTACTGGGGCAACTATCATCCGTCATCGTCATCTATCATCATCAACAATCATTCCAACTGGATAAGTGGATAAAATGTTATAAAACAAAATAAGACTTGACATAAAGGTCCTAGTTACCGTGTCATAAAATCCCTTAAAAAAGTAACACTTAGAGGGTCAAAGTGTGCGAGTGATATACATGTATATCGTTACACAAAACTTAAGTGACACAGTATATGAACCGTGAAATCGTTATTTTATAAAGCTATCGGCTTGTCACATATATAAGATTTAGGCTTGGTTGCACCAACTACCTGTTAAAATTCAGTTTTCCGTCTTTAACAGTAACAGACCGTCGAATCTATAGCCTTAACCTCGATGATCGGGGTCCGCTTTTAACCAAAAGGTCCAATAACTATAATGTGGGGTTCTCTAAGAAGGGCTTCGTTTGTGACTTGCACTACTATCCTAAAGTGTGATGCCCTTTTTTAACAGTAACATTGATTCTAATGGTTTGGCTAAATGTGTTGCACCAGAGTATTTAGTAGCTCGGTTAAAGTTATCTTTTTGATAGAGTTCGACGTTTGAGCGTAGCCGGTTACAGTTTGCGTCAAGTTATGACGTCGTTTTAACAATTGTTAAATAATGCAACCTGTTTTATACCTGACCGGTATTTTAACTGCACTGTTAATGTTAAAGTAAGATCGTGCAACCCAAGCATAGATTTAGGCGTCACATTGTGCAAATCCATTATAGAGCGTTCCTCCTGTAAGGAAAAGATCGCGGGTTCGAATCCTATTCACTTTTTCCGATCTAAATTTGATTTGAACAGTCAGCATACTAATTGCTTCAGAAAAATTTCACAACAACTATAAATTATTCTGGAATGCGTATTTTTATACAGGCGGGAATCATCTGTAAATCCCAGTGGTAAGCAGAGGTGTTTTAACACACAGATTATTTTCACATACGGATATCCCCACGGTTGATATAATGGTTACTCTGTTTCCTGAAACTTTCCGTTCAGCTTACCATCAACCGAGGTGAAGTAAAATTAACATATCCTTCATAAAAAAGATGATTACATTATTATTTGTTACGGTGAAATTCAATCTTAATCTCATATCCAAGATACATTAGGACACGGGCGTGCTATCCCCGACCCTTCCGAAATTACCAAGCCTGTTTGCTAGATACCTTTTTACCGGGGTTTTATTAGCTCGCTTGGGGAAATCCCTGTTCGTTTGGAATTTTGTGATTAATTTTAACGAACTTTCTGATGGTTTAGAGACTTGAAGTTTTTACCCGAGTGTGGTGAAACATTAAAGAAGGGTTGTTTGAGTACTTGAATAAATTTCCCGATTAAATGACGGGGTAAATTGTTTTTCCGTCAATTCAATTTAATGAAATTTTATAGCAATTAGTGTGTTAACTATTCAAATCGATAGGTTTTAAAAAAGTGAATGTCCGATACAGGATTTGAACCTGCGTCCAGTCCAGTCCAAGTATATAATATAACACACATCAACGAGAATTCAAAATTCTTCTATAGAACCCTCTTGGGGCGATGGTGGATCCATCAACCGATATTTTATAATCGTTCGGTTATAATAGACGCTAATTACTTTAAAATTTTAAACTCCAAGAACATCTTCGTAATCCACATTGACATTGACTGTTTCCTCTAGAGGTTGGGAGGTCCAATGGCAGTCACTGCCGTAATAATCAAGATAAATCAAATCAGGAGAATGAGTAGGAAAGTGAATCTCAGGCTTTAAAAGTGCCTGAACTGATAGAAAAAGGAAATTAATAAATGTATATTTTACTGCAAAGCTACGACGTATGTACATAACATAGATTTGAAACTATTCCTGACAAATCAAATTAAGAACTTTACAATCTAATTCACCTTTTACGATGTTACCAGCTTAGAAAATGATGATTAATGTTGCAGCGTTAAAACGTGCATGCATTTTCCAAGCTGGCAACCGTTATTTATGTAATGTACGGTACACACGGAAGAATATTTTACGGTTATTAAATGCTCAGGACGGTCCCCATTTTAAGTTATAATACTTCTTACTGAGAAAGTTTTATTTTTAAACTTTCCGGTTCCATTTTATATGGAGAGCCATTTGCCTGGGCCTTATTAATGTTTGTCTTTACTTACAAATTACGATAGCGTAGGTGCATAAATAATGCTGAATAAACTTTGAGGAAGTTTTCATTTAATAACGCATTTATTGTCCGACTGTGGTGTAGGCAAAAATAGGGTTATGTATTTAAACTGTATACCTGTTTAAGTACCTTATGTGATATGTATGAAGTATGGATGAGCTCCTGCTACTTTGCCCGCGTGGAAGATCATCCATCAATGAAAGTCCCGTCGATATCGGAACAGCCGTATAATAACATACTTTTTCTGTTTAATCATTACATACGAATTAAAAATAAATATTTCAATATTAGGTACAAACAATCTTCTTATTCTCTCGTGTCAACGATCCAGCTATGCTTAGACTATTCAAGAATAAAAGCTTGTCATATCGACCGCATTGTCAGTGGGTTTGCCGAATAATGACTACATGACTGCAAGAGATGTCTGCAAGACTTTGCTGATTAGAAAGTTGTGTCTATAAGCAAAATTAAGAACATTACGCAGGTATTTTTCCCAATTAATTCAACATATAGTATCAATGTACATGTAAAAGGCAACATTATAGTATTAAATATTTTTTACAGTAGCAACATTTATCATAAAAGATTCGAAACACACGGTCGGTTTATGTTCGGATATAAATCACAACAGCCAGTAATACTTTATACCTTCTCATAAAATCCATTCCATTTTCGAATACAAAAAAAAATACTCATCAAAATGGCGGACCCGCCATTGTCCTGCAGTGAATTGTCATACCTGTCAGTCCTGTTATTGCATTCAGTACATGCGCGCATAAAAAAGTTACTAGTCTAGTCTCCACTGGGCTACAGCGATCGATGGCAAAGACCACACGTTTTGATCCCCTAACTGGCCATAAATTTGTGATTGAATTTTTGTATTTTAGATTGCGATTCATTGATTATTTTGGTTATTCAAATGCAGTGTTTAGCGCATAGACTTCTATACAGGGTGTAGGGGAAATACTCCCGAAGCCAAAGGCCCCTAGTAGTGTTCACGGTACACTAAATTTTAAAATCTGAATTCCATTTTCTAAAAGAACTGTAATTATGTATACGGAACAATAAATTTAAGAAGATTCAAACAAACTTATCGTTATATTAAAATAAAATATAATAAACCAACACTTGTGAAACAATTCCAGCGTAAATTAGCAGGTAGAAGTACCAGGGCGCCACAATACTAAAGAGCTTTAAAAACAACTCATTAGCATTGCCACAGAATAAATTTTTGCAACAACCAAGCTGTTTGCCAAGTGCCCCTTAATATCCTACCAGTGGTCGAGTTAATCTATTCTTTAGGTTTCTGCTAGGACTTATACTGAATTTATTTAAATATTAAACCAGGTCCTCTTTAAAATTGGCAGAATATTTAAGCTTAACTTTAAATTTTAATCTATTCATTGAACTATTTATCTTCTTCTTATATTATCCTATACCAAATAGTGACTAAACAAACAAAGATGACTAAGTTTAGAATATCGTATATCTATTAGATACGCTCGTACCAGGCTCACATAACGTTTCAGATCATTTGTTAACACAAAGGGAATATTTGCCGTCTCCTCACTTTAATTGGATTTTGGCCCGTGTGCCTTCAGTTGAATGTTGACTTTAGTAGAAGTGGGTAAAAAATTACAATTACAAAATACATAATATTATTAACTATCTATGCTATTCTTATCAAAAATTTAAACCGATAAATAAATCTGGTCAGTAACATCTATACGACCACTCAAATGTTTGAAAATAAACTCCTTTTACTTTCTGTTCTCCTGGTACCTCACACTGAACAGATTTTTACTTGCATGACTTTAGAAAAATAACTGGCCTGATACATTTACAAAATGAGTGAATTCAATTCGATTAGACAAGAAAACGTAAAAACTTTGGTATTATATGATCTGTTAAGACAATACCTGTCTACTTCTTGTGAGTAATCACCAAGAAACGTAATCCTACTGAATCGGGCCACAGCCCTTTAAAACATAATGACATTACTAACTAATTGTAACTCAAATATGAGAATTTAATTCAGTTAGCGGATGTCGACCACTCTAAATGAATTGAAACATGAGCCGCTTTTAATGCTAATAATAGTTCAGTTAATAAAAGTCGGTAGTTGACCGCAATAGTAATTTACATTAGCTGTTAATTTCATTTGCGAGCCAAATATGTTTGTCAAATACAACTTTGCCAAACAAAGAGCCTTAATTTGGATAATCAAAAGTTTAAGCTAATATACGGGTAGATATTGTAGTAGGCATTATAATATGGTGGATTCATTACAAGACAATATATTGGGGGAGGAAGGAGAACCCACAACTCACAAATAGTTTAACAATTTCAACGATAACAATAGCAAAATTTCATTTGAATTGTCATAGAAAGGAATATGAGCAATATGAAAAAAACAAATTTATTTGTTAAATTTTACTGATATTTTCTTCCCGGGTATAATAAATTTCTCACTTAGATGCTGATAGGTTATAATGTGTTGGATATTGGAACTACACTTGCCTAGAAGCTATGCCTGAGTTTAAATCTTCATCTTGTATGACGCAATCGTTATAATACGGGTACGTATCAGATATAAGTTATGTAACGTTCTCAAACTATCTTTATTTGGTTTAGTAGTGTATGAACACATTCAAACCTTAAATAAGTATATTAAGAACAGTAAAAGGGATTGTGAATATGACGTTTTGTAAGTTCCGTTATAATGTTAAACTTATGCAAAATAAATAAATATTTTGATACAAAATAATTGATTTAAGACAGCAAGAATATTTACATTAAAAATAATGATTGTTATAAATAATAAAAGTACTAGGATCGTATTAGCCTGAAGCAATATACCAAAAAATCAAAAACTTTAAAGGCCACGCAACGCAGACTACGGAATATTTAGATAGGCACTCTCAACATCTGCCGGTGACAGTCGAACGCGAACAGCTCTCGGAAATTGCACGCCTGTCGGCACAAATCGTTGGCAAAAGGCTATTTCACGTAGACTTCTATTATGAAAGAAAAATCACAACTAATTTTGATGAATTCGTGAGAGCATGTGTGTTTTGGGGAAATAAGGGTTAAATCGACCAGCGAAGCCAGGTGGTATCATGTACTTGTATGACTTACCGGCTAACAATAATAGCTATAATAACTCTCGCTTCCAAGTCTCATATTATTACAATTTTGGCTCTAAAGCTTGCCTTACAACAGGATAACGTGTGGTTACTTTGAATTCTAATCTTAAAAAGCTACAAGGAATGTCTAAAAATAGGTTATTTATGGTGTCAGTAATGTCGTCTAAAACAAGCTAACCTCACCTTCAAGAGAGAGAGCTTGTACAATCACTTACAAAAACCTTTACAGAATAAAACCTTCTGGCAGTAGGGCTCCTGAACGTGTCGATCCATCATTCAGTCTCTGAGCCTATTCTCAACTAATATGGGGTCGGCTTTTTTGTCTAACTAAGTTTTAACTTCCTTGAAGCGACTGCCATCGGACCTCCACAACCAAATTGGGGATGTCGAAGCTCTGTGGTTAGGCTAGTCGGTCTTTTGAGGGCTCCAATTAGCGTAACTACTGCCATAGATGTTCGTATGGCAACCGGGACCGACGGCTAAACTTACTCTTCGTGGCACGACCAGACCTGTGCAAATAGCCATATTCATGCATACAAATATTCGCACTGAGCGGGAATCGAACCCGCGCCTCCTGCGTAGCAGTCGCGTCCACTACCACCACACACGTGTAACCAATATCAATTAATAACAAGATAGGCTGTACAGCACGTTGTTCGTGCAAATTCGGATAGATTATTGGCAATCAACGAACGGTATGAAACGTATTTAAATTTATCTTTAGGCTGAAATACGGCTATGGGTAACAGTAAATATCGTACCAACAGTCAAAGTGAAATATTTATTTGTTTTTCCAATAAAGGAGATTAAATAGAGCATGGAAAAAACTATTTTTGATAAGATTTTTGTTTTCGAACATACCTTATGACAGGTTAATGAATATTAATTACGAGTATTCTATATCCACCTTCTAAATTATTATATTTTTGTTGTCACGTCAAAGATGGCAATGTGTAAGGAAAGAGGGACACCATTACAAACACGTATAGTATTACAATGGTGGTGCTCAGCTTTCGGCCTCATCAGATACTTTTTCACGCCCCGTTTAAAGTGGCCGGGACTGAAAGAGGAAGGAAACACGTTAGAAACAAAAGCATCAAATTTTGTAGCAAATTTTATAAGAGATTATTATTACACACTCAATTAAATCGTATGGAAATAGACTTACGCAATTTTTGTGGGAAACTCTCTCTCTCTTTCTCTCTAAACTTGAAGGCTGCGTTCTTGTTGCTGAAGTAATCGCCACTCTTTCCTATCCCCCGCCAACCCCTTGACCTCCTGATACGACGCAACTTGTATTTTTCTTATATCTATGCCAAAAACGTTCCGAACGACCTCTTCCACTCTATCTTTCTATCTTTCTACCTTCCCTTTAATAATATTTATTAAAAGTTTCATATCAGACCCATCATCTTTCCTCTACGGATTACGATTATTTCCAATATTGATCTTTTCTCCTGTACCTTGTTTAGTACTGTTACGTTTGTCATTCTTTCCGTCCAGCTTATCCATCCATCAAGAAACATTACACTGTACAGTACAGTAAAACAATATGTAGGATAATACTACATCTGGTGTACATACGTTTTATAAGCCAAAACATATGTACGTGTTTTTTTTAAATATTAGCGGCCGATATTCCTAAGGCTGACTGTTGGCAAATTATGGTTTTATCCTAGAGTGAACTCTGACTAAAGCACTTCCTCATAAAATCCATCGCAATAAAATGCTAAGTTTTCGCAGCAAGAAGGATAAACTTCATCATGCATACTTCATCCGCTTTCAGTAATAAATTCAAGTTCCTTGAAGTTTGATTGATATTTGTTTGTATATTTTTCGACTTTGGATACATTAAGGTTGCTCAATGAAAAATTTACGACCTGGCCACCATTTTTATTTATGGTATATAGTCGTAAAGATATTCAATTTTATTACAACATCAGCACAAGCTAAAAATAAATTGAATGTTTGTGAAAATGATTCATCACCTACTTTAATGTAAAGACAATATTAATTGATGGATTTGAAATTCGAGTCTCACGTTTCGTGTTTTGTTTACTGCGCCTCTTGTATCTAATATAATATTGGCAGGAGGTGCTGGTAATTTTAAGTAAAAAAATTGGTTGCCTGTAAAGTCGGTATACGGGCGAAAGTTTTACGTGACAACGACTTTGAGTGGTAAAATATCTCTCTCGCTCTGTCTCTCTCGCTCTTAGGCGGGCTAACTGTGCTCGAGTGGAAGGGACGCGTGCCTTTCACTTTTTATGTCTGTCTCTCTCGCTCTTAGGCGGGCTAACCATGCCCGAGTGGAAGGGACGCGTGCCTCTCACTCGCTCTCATTGTGAGCGCATAACGTGAGCGGAGCGTAACGCAGTTTCTTGAAGTGTCACCCGGCAAGCCAATTTATAAGACGTTGTCACGTCAAAAACGAAAGGAGGAGTCTGGAAAGACATCGCGGTATCTACCGTCCTAATTGAGAAGTGGGAAGTACCTCCGAAGTAATAACTTTGTGTTGTGTTTTCGGCATTGAGAAGGGCAGCCAGAGCTGACTGAATAGGTTTTGTATTATCAGTGGGAAGAACGAGGGCTTAAGTTGACTCTGCTGTATGATGGTATAAAACGGTGCTTTGTCTTCTGAATTGACAACACAAACACTCTTAACCTTCAACCCTTCCCTCCTCCCTCCTGATTTTTTTTTAATTCGTTTGATATTTTAATTTTGTTAACGCGCGGTGATGAGAAGTTGGTCTATTTTCACTAGTAATAATACTTAATGATTTAGATACGTTTTGGAATTCTGGCTGGAATTCAAACTTTCGAACTTATAATCGTAGTAAGAGTTTCTAAATAAACTAAAAACTTTGTGACACAACCAGAGACAACAATACGAACATGGTAACTGTTGCTTTTTTTTCTTTGTAAAACATTTATTTCACTGTCTGACATTTTTAAAAGTTTAAAAACTACAATTTGTGCAGCTTTTAAATTTAGAATGGAGATGTAAGTTTGAAGGTTGACGTTTTCTTTTTCTTTTTGCGGCAATGAGGTTGAATTAAAGTTGGACAGTTTGTATTTTTATTTAAGTTGATACTTTTCTAGACTAGTATACATTATTTTTATATTTTTGACCACATAATATTTTCCACATTAGTGGTAAAAATAAAGAGCTTCGCTCTACCTACATCGATACTGTCTGTTACTTGTATTACTTACTATTTTTTGACGTCCTCTGTGGCGTAGCGGCACAGCGTTCAAATGCTACAAAGGGACGCAAATTCGTTTCCCGTTCAAATATTTGAATGCATGAATATGTATACTCGTATTGATCAGAATGTTTCCATTATATATGTATTTACAAAAATAAATATATATTTTTATCCGCATTCTAGATCCCATGACACAGCTATTTTTGGTATTAAGTTCAGATAGCACTATGTAAAATATAGTAGAATATTTATATTTTCTTTGAATAATTTGAAAGTACTTTGACTTCAAACATCTTGGTACACGTAGGGTGCTTAAATTTTGCACTAACTTGTACCATTATTTCGGTATCTACCGTAAGTGTAATAGGAGTTGCCAGCCTATTCAGTCCAGTACAACGATAATTACGGTAAGTTTGACAAACTGCTACAATTATGACGACGATACGGGTGATCTATTGTTGATAATATTATCTGGTCCTTACTGACATCTTAACAATGAATAACTTTCTTGTACTGTGAGGAACTTCTGGAAACATAAGGCAAGCTCATCAAAACTTTGAAAATTATTTGCTACTATTTGAATTCTCAAAGTATGGACGGTATAGTCAAAGTCGCGGGTATCCATTGGATGCAAACCGCCTCCAACCAGTCAGATTGAAGATCGATAGGGAAGGCCTATGTTCAGCAGTGGACGTCCTATTGCTGAAATGATGATGATGATGATAATGATTTGGATTCTACTTATCAATCAAGCACATTCACAATAGTGTAATGTCATTATCATCCTGCGTCCCCTTTACCCAGTCTAACTGCGTTGCGCCATCTGGCCTCCACGACCTATAGGTATTTAGGTGATATTGAAGTACTGCCGTTAGACCAGTTTTTGGACTTTTTAAGACTCCAACTACCCGTAACGACTGCCATAGATGTTCGTATGACAACCGGGACCGACGGCCTAACGTGCTCTCAGAGGCACGACCAAGCCTGTGCAAATAGTGACTATCAGGTGAACCGTGAGCTCGTCTGCCACCAAAGTGGTATAACAAAAATAGCCATATTCATGCATACAAATAGTGGGGCAACAAAGGCTTTTTTCAGTCAGGCAACACAAATATATATTTGGAATATCTATTTATCCAAAATCCCGCCATTGGCAATAGAAGCGTTGAAAGCATTTGAACACTTATTTTTATGCACCCCTGGTAGCGGCGAGCGACCTTTTTCCTAATACGGCCGCGACCATACTCGTACACATGTGAGCTATATTGGGAGAACACCTGTGCCAATATGTGACCCTGGTATCGGTCACTGGATTTATATGCTCTTTGAGTGTTGTGCTTTATAAGGTTTTGTATATTTCTGAATATTGAGCGAGAATGTGAGCAATAAATCTGATTTATTAATATTTTTATGTATATATGTTGTCATATGAGCGCCAAGGCTAAAAGTTGTCAATTTTAAGAAGGCATTAAGTCAATACATTGGTGATATCGAAGCATTGCTGTTTGACCAGTTGTTATAGGACTATAACTACCGGTAACGTCTGCCATTTCATTATTTTTAAGTTTTTCTTCCAATTAAGCTATTTCATAGTATTGAATGTTACGAAAACGTAACCCTTTGGCTACTATACTTTGTCAAATATAGGATGATAATTTTGACAGGTCTAAGTAGGGTACCCCATACAGTACAATCGTAAATGAATCTATTCGATGTTCGATTATCGTTCCCTTAGAATATGGTATCGATGTTACATAAATAGTAAAACATTTATTTCTTATTATTTTATGTACTTAGGGTATTATAATTTTATAAATATTTGTTTACTTAAGGTGACACTTCATTAGAGCGGCGGCGCGGCATTACCTAATCGCACTGTACTGCAAATATAGATTGATAATTGCTACAGTTACTGCCATTTATAGTATAATATTTATGTTTTATATTATATCTAGTTAATTCTATTACTAAAATTATTTTTATAAATTAATAGATTATGTTCGATTTATTCGATTCGTTTTTCTACAGTCAATTATGCTGTATTCTTGCAAGGCACTACTCTACCATAAGTGGGCGGTACTTGTCTATGAATTACGATAATTCTAGAGGTTTTAATTTGTTTAAAAAAATACGTTACTTCATAGACGTGAACTGTCAAAATTATCATCCTAAATTAGACAGAGTATAAAGTTGGAAAAACTAAGTCAATTAAGAATGAGAAAAATAATATAGGTAATATTTGAATTCTTTATTATACTCTAATAAAAAAGAAACTAAAACAAACAAAGACACCGAAATGTTATACTTAATAATGCACAATAGGCAACCTATTTAAATAACAATCTCTTTCAAGCGCCTAATAACTCTCACGAACAAAATTTTCTCAATTAAACCAAATCAAAAAAACCAAACCGGTAAAGATTTGAACGTCTTCGAAGCTGAATGTCCTTTGAATAAGAACTCCGTTTACCCTACGTACTTTGTTCAGTAAACAACTACCTATGCAATAGTTATGTTTAGCAGTTTTTGAACTTACTCGTCGCTCGTAATGACAACAAAATCAATAACCACTAATTTTGTTAGTATGTAATATATTGTGTAAATTCCTACGCAGTTAGGTTAAAAATAACTGGGGTAACTATAACGGTGTTCGCTCACCGGGCGTTTATAACGCATGAGCGCTGATCAAACGCGATTATCTGGCGAAGCGTGCGCGAGACACCTCACCGAGCATTCGCTACCATCGCCTTTTAATGTGCACACGCCTTTAATTTGCATTTTTTAATTTTCGAAGTACACAGAGACTGTGTAAACTGTTTACAGTGCCGATAGTTTGAACATTATTAAAAAAGTTAGCTTTTCGAATTTATATGTAGTTCTTTTGGCGCCTAAGGAGTTTTCCCGAACACGGCAAAAGAAGTTTTTTTTTTATACTACGTAGGTGGCAGACAAGCACACGGCCCACCTGATGGAAAGCGGCCACCGTGGCCTATGAACGTGTGCAACACTAAGGGTGTCACACACGCGCTGCCCACCCTGAAGGGAAAGGGGGAGAGCTGGGAAGGGGTGGAGAGGCTAGGAAGGGGAGGGGAAGGAGGGGTATAGTGAGCTCTATTGACACCGTGCCAGTATTTTTTTAATTTGTGCGCGCTCACCGTCACCCTAAAGTTAGTTACTGTTACGGTGAAATATATATTGCATATAAATCTAAAACCAATTTAGCACTAGCATGGACATTTTTTTATCGTGCGAAATATCCCTACAGATACCCCACCACCGGATTGGTAGGTTATGTCGGTCTCGAACCGACTAAAACGCACCCCGTCTTTGGGTCTTCAGTTGCCGGAGGTGAGGTAGTAGTCAACATATCCCACGCACCCCGGCAGACCCGGAGCCTTCTCTTCGAGATGACCTCCGCCGGGTGTAGGGACCACGGTGTCCCCATCTAGCCCCCGGGTATGGGGTGGCGAACATTACGCCGCCGCCGGCGCGGCCTGCTTCTGCTTGAGTGACAGGTGGCTCCATCCATCACCCCCAGGCCCGCACTCATGGAAGACGGAGGTTATTCTGCGACCTCCGACGTCCGAGTCGCCTCATGCGCCGTCATCGCGGGCTGTGTGGGTCCGGAGTCTTCTGCTATCTCGTTCTGCCGTCTTCTTCTCGAGCATTACTTGCTCGCAGAAGAAGGCGTCCACAGCCCAAACGTTTGCGCATCGTACCATCGCCAGCATGACCTTGACGAAAGTCTGAGTAAATATCTGAGTTAAAACAGTCAGTTAAAAAGTCCACAACTTGTGCCTATACCTATACGTAAATAGTTATGGAGTTTCTATAGCAAGCATTATATATAAAGCATAAATTGAAACCACTATGATAATTCACAAAACAATGAAACTGTATTACCAGACTCATTATCTGCATCGAAACGTTAAAACATTGTGTCGCAATTCAATACTTAATTTAATTGAATTCAATTTTACATAAACCCGCACAAGAGATGTCTATTTTAATTTAAATGAACTCATTTTATGTGTCATTTCATTCAACCGGCCAGTATCCTTTTCACTTAATTGAAGGTAGCTCGTCGTTGAAATTGACAGTTTCATTTCGTTTGTACAGTGGGCTCCAAAAGTTCTTCGACAATTTGAAACAAAAATTATACGAATTGACACAACTACTAGTCTAAGAAGCTACTGGATAATAGATCTACTTATTAATACATACATACATACATAAATACATTGGCTCACCCCCGTAATCTTCGAAGGTATATTCAACATCACATTTCGCCAACTAGGATTTTCGGTCCCACGTAATAGGGAGCGTGCATATTGCCGCCAATCGGGCACTTAGTAAAAAAAATTGATATCCCGAAAATAACTTACAAAGCGGAAATATGGCAGCTAAATAAATTTGAAAAGAAAATTGACCCGATTCCTTGCTATGCGGTGTAATTAATTTCCTTGCTTAGCCGCACAAGCACTACCAATTAACGTCTTGGAGAGTATCAGACTTGCAGACTACTTATAGAATACGACTTACAAGAGTTTATTTTATGCTCTAAAGAAACAATTAAGACGTCGATCTTGTATGACATCGAGTTTATTTTACTATCTCTATCTATGTTATTTTTGGTTGATGTAGATTTAGGCTTTTAAGGAATCATAGCAAATTAGGTCCGAGATATGTGCCCCGTAGTATACATCGGTATACATCACAAATATGACACTATAGAGATATGCAGTCTACTTCATAAACAAATTATTAACACTTGGAGCGACAAAATGTATGAGTGACGTAGTATACAACAGTGAAACATTTATTTATAAACCTAACAACTTTTCAGAAATAGCAAGCTAACTTAAAAGAGCATATTAAAATTTCTTTGACATTTTAAATTCGGTACGAGATAAGACTGTTGCTCTATCTTTATATAGGTACGCTAGTAATAATAACTTTATGTTTGCTTCCAAGTCTAGATACATTATGTTAATAGTGAGTTGCCGTGCACTTCTCGTATCATCCTGAGAGCTTATTTGTGTATACTAGTGAATTTCTACGTCTCTGTCTTATAATAACACAGTTTATATCTTATTCAACTATTCAGTACGTAATCCAAAATTTCGTATCCTACGTGAATAGGAAATAGCAATGATTTATTTCTGTTATTACTACTACTAAATTTATTTTATTCTATTTTCAAATACTCGTAGGTTGGGCTTGGGTGAAATTTCGTTGGTTAAATTCTACCCAACATAGTTTGGTCTTCTTTTGGGCCAACATTTGGCTTTCTACTTATGTAATGCTTTAAAACAAAAGTTTTCGACCAGTGCATCCCGGCATTTATTACTTACTTGAACGAGTCTACGAATTGAAAGTTTCATAACGAGGTCATCTGACAAAATACTGAAGTTACTGATATAGCTCGCAGAATAAGTAAGCTCTAGTGACAGTGGACTGGTCACTTTGTCGACTGTCGAAGAAACGATGGCCGTTGAAGCCGACGACGAAACTTTACCTGGGTTGCACGATCTTACTTTAACATTAACAGTGCAGTTAAAGTACTGGTCAGGTATAAAACAGGTTGCACCATTTGACTATTGTTGACTTGTTTGACTATTGTAACCGGCCACGCCCAAACGTCAAATTCTATCAAAAAGATAATCAGCCAGGTGGACTGAGAACCTAAAAAGGGTACCTGGAATGGAATGGATACCGAAGGCGGAAGTTAAGGAGTAATGACACACATTGGGAGAGGCCTGGGTCTAGCAGTGGGCTGCGATAAGTTAAGGCATTGATTTTATTTTCACTCATGAGATACAAGTCTGGATACGGACAGGCAAACGACAGTTTAGTCCGCAGTTCCGTTTTAATTATTTAAGCACGGATCCCTAAAAAGAGATACACAGATGTCTCCGGGTCTACCGGAGTGCGAAAGATATACCGGCAATCAAAGACCCATAGATGGCGTGCGTTTTAGTCGATTTGAGTCCGACATAATCACCTCCACCGACTTTAGAAGGAAGGAATATATTTGTACAAATTATATTTTATATAATTATAAGTATATTTGTAGGTACAGAGCGCGAATTTGTATAAGCGACCGAAGTCACAAGACACAAAATCTGACAGCGAAACTGGATGGAGTTCAACTCCATTTTGACGTCTCAATATCCAATTCTGCTGATGCTTCGAAATTCAATTTGCACAAGTAATTGAGAACACTAATGTCGCAATTTATGAAAAACTAGTTAACCCACGCAACTTCGTCTGCGTCACCCCGTTTTTGCAACATTTTTCACTTCTGCTCCGCACCCAGTTAGTTGTAGCATGATGTTACATACATATAAAACTGTCTCTTCAATTACTCTATCTATTAAAAAAACCGCATCAAAATTCGTTGCGTAGTTTTAAAGATACATAGGGATATAGGGACAGAGAAAGAGATTTTGTTTTATACTATGTAGTGATTAAGTTGAGCTTTTTTCCCGTTGCCCAATGTAAAAAGGGCCTTATAGTAAAACTCATTTAAAATACAACTTAAATATTGGTTGTGTCCCGATACCCGCCTCGGGATGGCTGTTCCCTAGGGATATTTCCAATTTACCGTCACCTATAAAATTCCACCGTTCGGTTACACGAACGTAAAACGGCTTACAACCGATAAAACAAAAGACTATTTACATGCGTAGAACGTAACGTTTATTTGTTATCTTTGGTTATTACACACTTTATTGGGTATAACGATAATTATTATGGAATAGGATAATCGTGGTTTTGATAACAGAGGTAGATAGTCATTTAAATTGTACTTTTCAAAGATTCTAGCTAATGTAATTTTGAAAAGTAATTATTATGGTGACTGTTCAAATCAAAATTAGATAAAAAAGGGAATGTTTGGAAGGGATTTGAACCCGCGATTCGAGCCACAAAGCCTCGTCTTCTTTCAACCATCTTAGGGGTGATGGTGGGAGCCATCTACCGTCCATCGCGGGTTTGAATCACGTCGCATTCACTTTTTTCTATCTAAATTTGATAATAACTATTACATAAGATAATTAATTACGAAAGCGCTCCTAAAGGTGCCTCGTGTAGAAGCGAAAGACGTGTCGAGGTTAGTTCTTCGCACTTGCGGAATATTGCACATACGACATCAATTTTTTTTATTACATTCCTTTTAATGGCAATTAGTGATATTTTGCTATTTCTATCGTTAGGATAGTTCAATCGTGGGTAAGTGGGGAGTTCCCCTCCAGGCCTCAATATATTTTCATGATACGCTCTATTCCATATAGATTCTTAAAATGTTTGCAAAAAAACGACATGCTAGCCTTCAGGCAACGTTATTTCGTAGCCTCGTAGCATTACGTAGCTTCGTAGCATGACGACACGAGACTGCTACGAGCGTAGCAAGTAAAACAACTCCGTCATATTCTCAATCCTACCTTCTGAAAAAGGCCGATAAAAAGTTGGAATCGGCAGATTTTTCGCGGTAAATACATGAATTTATCACGTCTGGTAACATTGGCATCGCCGCGCGATTTCCGAACCAGTGGCCGTGAAAACGATAACGTTTTTATAATTTGCTGATTTTTCACACGAACACATTATTTTTTTACTGAGTTGCTATTAAATACGTAGTGGCTTTTTTGCTGATAACCGATCAATAGTTGGTAGTTAATCAACGAATTTAAGTTAAGGAACCGAGAGAGAGAATGAGGTGTAATTTTTTATCAATGACCGTTATCATAACGAATCTCAATACAAAATATATATTGTTTTAGCTTTATACCACTTAAGGTAGGTTGAGGTGCTAACACCTACATTTCGCCAGTTTATGTTTGGGTCCCAATGAACTAGGTGGCGAGCCTATTGCCATTAACCGGGCACTAATAAGCCTGCGATAAATACACACATAACTTCGAAAAGCATCGAAACGTCATTGGTGTGTGCCATGGTACAACCCCACATTACTCTCATCTCATCACGTACACACAACAACTCCATATAATCACACCCATTAAAATAAAATTCCTTATTAAACATGTCTGCCTTCAAACAAATAATATTACCCATCGCTTTAATTACCGCTTAAGTAATCAGAACCTTCCTCTACCATTTTAAAAGGCCCGTGCCTTATTTGTCTTTGGGACAGAAAAAATATAATTTAGTAAATGGTACAAAGGCTAATGTTTGTTTTTTCAAATTGTCAACAAAATTGTGGCGACGGAAAGGCGTAAATGAAACTGGCAAGAGAGAAAAGGTGTATTTTTTTTTTGTTATCATTGTTATGTAGAACAAATTTAAATAAAACAGAGACTACATAAATTTTAATTACGATACACAAAAGTTTATAATGTGTAGCTAAAAGACCTATGTTCATAATGAAAAGTTTGTACAATGTAAATTTTCAAAAACATATCTCATAACAAATTTTAAATTTAGAATTCGCTCTATTATTTGATATGTGAAGTTTTTTTTCACATCACTCAGGCAGCAGACAAGCACCCGGGCCACCTAATGGAAAGAAGTTACCATGGCCTATTTACGTTTGCAACACCAGGGGTCAAAGTAGGGTATCTCCGTCTTCCCACTCACAACACAAAATAGGGTTATTATTAGCTACAGTATTTTGTAGGGCGGGGTTACTTCCCCAGTCGGACTGCTTAATTGGGATGAGAAATACTTTCATGTCCTACTACGGGACGCAACCATTTGAAGTGGCCTGGACGTGCCTTGCAGAGCACGTTAAGCCATCAGTCCCGGTTGTCATACATACATATCTACAGCAGTCGTTACGAGTAGTTGGAGCCCCAAAACCGTCCAAGAACTGATCTAACTACAATGCGAGTTTTGATTTTTTGATTTGATTTTGAATGCGAAAATAATTAACACAAGATGAATAGTAAAAACGGCGACAAATCCACTCATCCCCAATCAAAATCAATGTGTTTGTTCATCTTATAGCTTATTATGGCTTGAAGAATTACAATATAATATTTCTTGACATTTCTTATTCGTTGAAATCTCATTGGCAAATAGCACTAAAGGATAATTCGGTTCACAAAATTCACTTAACCATAACAGATATCGAGAAATGCTATTGTATTCTACGAAACCATCTCCATAAAAATATGTTCTCCTGGTATATTCAACTCGTAATATTCAAAGATATAAATAAAGTTGTTCCATCTGTGCGCTCATTAATCACGCAGAGTGCCTCTCTCAGTACTCTACAAGACAAATGCGTACATTTTTCTCAAGTGGACAAGTAGTTGGCTTTGTATTGTTTCCTTCACTACAACCGCAATTAATTCTCTTAATGCCATGTTGCCTTGGTACGACAATGTTGGCTGACATAAAAATTTACTTGAAATATTTTTTTTAATTGATAATAATTGTAATACTTTATTATAAATTATTGTTACAGATGCCGTTAGTATTTTTCAATTGTTAAAAATATGTCACACACAAGTTTAATAGTATTTCTGTGCCTCTGAGAGCACGTTAAGCCGTCGTTCTTAGTTGTAATATGAACATTGGCAGTCGGTACGAGTAGTTGAATCCCTAAAAAAGTCCGACTAATCTAACTACAATATTGAAGTATAGGTTATTCGCTGGGTGCAAAGCGGGGAGTAGGGACAGACGAATCGATCGCAGCGCCCGCCGTGGCTAAAAAAGGAACTCGCGGCGGATGTCATCCTTGCGTATTGTTGTTTATTGTATTTCGTTAAAAATAAAGAAATATGGGTCACGATACCTGCTGTGTTGATAACTGTAAAAACACTGGCGTAAACAGTGCTTGTAAATTCTACAAATTTCCACAAGCACGTTGGAAACAAGAACAACGAATGAAATGTATAACAGCCGTCAAGAAGAAAAAGTAAGTTTACCTATAAAATAACACTTTTATTGTTTAATTATCCATGTAGTATACATTTACATGTTTTTAGTTTTACAATAAACGATTTTTAATACGACGTTTCATTGAAAATATTTCCTTGTTTATTTTACTATTCGTAATGACAACTCACCATTTGACACTTCAGAGTCCGCCTAAAGTTCATCCGCTAGTTGGCGCTGCCGTCGCGCACCCAGCGAATAGGTACGAATTGTGGACATGTGCTCAAATGTGCTCAAAATGCGCTTTAGGCAGTTTTATAGCTGGTGTTGCAACGGTGGGGCACGAGCTCAAATCTACCATTCATAGATTATAAATTTATAACAAAATCGGCGCGCGCTAGGGATCATGAGACCGTCAAGCTTAACGCCACCATTGTAACACTGTACGTGTTTGTAATGATGACCCTCTTTCCTGTGACTTTATCTTTAGCTTACCATCAGGCGAGGTGAAGTCAAATTGAAATATCCTAGTTCTTCTTGACGCAAGACTCATTGACAGATAAGATTGATGCAAACTCTCTTATGGGGGTTGGGAGATCAGCCGCTTTACGATCAATACGTCTAAATAACAAACCATCTTTCGCTAAGCTATAAATACAAATTTAAGCAAAGATTTTATAAAAAAAAAATAACAAAATGTTGCCAGTTTTTATGCATGTTTTTCTACCACCCGTCTGGCTGCTATTGAAAGGGTGTCTAACCGCGACAACACCACCGATTTCATTTCCGTCGACAAATGCGAGGAATTTTTGTGTATCTCTTTATGTGTTACGCGAAAATAACATTCAGTGAAATTATTTCAAGTGATCTTTTTATACTCGACCGCAAAAAGTTAAGTTATGTGTTTAAATATGTGAATCTTTCATTAATATTTAATAATTTTTCACGTAAAAACGGTTAGAACGGATCTGAATATATTTTGCAGATTTATACTGGGTGTTAGGGGAATTGTGTGTGTGACTATATTAAAGTCATTTAAATTTAGGCAACATCGTCATCATCATCATTTCAGCCATAGGACGTCCACTGCTGAACATAGGACTCCCTCATTGATCTCCAATCCGACCGGTTTTAGGCGGTCTAATGAGTACCGACTATGACTTTGTCGTCCGTCCACCTCGCCAAAGGCCGTCCCACGCTTTGTCTACCGGTACGCGGTCTCCATTCAAGAACCTTTCGGCACGACAACTTATAAACAAAGGCAACATAAAAATACATATTATTGATTTTCACCTCTGTGTGCCATTACCACAAAAGTCATTGTTGCACAAACAACATTACAAAGACTCCTTTTAGGATACATATCAATGAGGTACATCATTAGGTGCTAACGGTCTTTAGGCCGTAATAGACCTTTCAGGCGTCATCAAACTGATGTAGGGGAAGCGAAGTACTCGCTTTATGACGTCACTGTTACCCGTCAATGGCCCCATCAAACAAATGCTACCAGGAACACAGAATGTTACAAATGTATAGTCAATGAGAAATGTAACTTCAGAAATTCAAATGTTATTTGATTTATCGTGAAACGGAGTTACTAGAAATCCAGCGGCGGATTTAAATAAAATGACCAATTATGGAATATTTTAAATATTTTGTTTTACAAAATTTTAATTAAGACCAATACCAGATATTTCATGATTCTGTTCTTACAATGAACTAGTCCAAATTTTCGCTTGGAAGAAAATAACTACAGAACTTACCTGACCATTTTATTTCTATTCATTTATCGGGCTCTATTCACCCGGTTTTAACTGCTACTTAGACAAAGAAGACTTTCTAAATAATTCAAATATATTAAATTACTCTTCACTATCACTACATAGTATAAAATAAAGTCGCGTTCTCTGTCCCTATTTTTCTTGTCCCTTTGTATGCTTAAATCTTCAAAACTATGCAACGGATTTTGATGCGGTTTGTTTTAATAGATAGAATGGTTGAAGAGGAAGGTTTATATGTATATAACATCATGCTACGATCAACAGATGCGGAGCAGGAATGAAAAATGTTGCAAAAACGGGGTGACGCAGACGAAGTTGCGCGGGTCAGCTAGATGGATTATAAAACTACTTGATATCAATTAATTTATACATAAATACTCTAACATAATTTACACAGCACCACCTAGACCCATGGTAAGCATAGCTTAACTAGCTGGAGTTATGGGTTCTAGAACGCAGATGAACATACTTTGATACTTTTTTTCTGTGTCCAGGTGTCCAGGTACTTTTGGATTTTACGTGTTAATATATTAAAAAACAAAATTATCAAGAACAAACTACCGCAATATTTTTTGGAGCACGGTTCGTATGCAAAATCATTGCCCATAGATTTACATAGGCAGCAGCTATTCTCTGCTGCAACATTTTACCGCCATAACGACTGTCGTTACCATTGTACTGCAACTCAATAGTTTCTCACTTAGCATCGAGTTTTATTATTTGACAAGTTGTTATGCAAATTGTTAGAGAAACGCTTCCGAAGCCGATAATACGTGGTAATATTCCGGTTACACTATATATTGGCATAAAAACTACGATTTGGTAATGTTTCGGAAGTGTTTCCCCTACACCCTGTACACCTACTCGCATTTTTATGTCCAAGTAAATAGTCTTGCATTTTATTTGACTACTAGTGGTTGCCCGTGACTTCTGCTCCATTAAAACCTTCTTTAGAGTTCAAGGAATATATAAAACTCGAATTGGTCCAGCCGTCTTCGAGTTATGCGCCTAGCAACATATTTCGCGATTCCTTTTTATTTAGATAGACAAAAGGAACGACTGCATCGAATTAGATAACAATTTAATAATCGAATAGTTTCAAGCATTAACCGTTTATCATCGCGAAATAAGCGTAACCACTGTACGTGCAGCTAGCGAGACCACCAGCGATATGATAATAAGCTTTTCGAAATTCGAACGGTGCGATGGCACGTAACCAAACCGTTAGGTATTAACAATAGAAGTAAAATCGCATCGATTTTCTAAGTTATTGCAGTTCTAAACCTGAAAGAATTATTCCAGTAGAATAAATAATTCTTACGGAATAATGCTTACCTGGAAGAGTAATAAGTTTACATCGTGTACATGTAGAAGCGATACTGCTGTACGCGTCGCTAGCGAGACCACTTGTCGCAATTCGAGTTATAGTACGTAACCAACCCGTTAGGTATTAGCAATAGTATCAACATTTCATCGCTTATCTTAACTATCGCTATTCTAGAGTTGAAAGAGATATTAATGTACTCTTTGTATATAAAGTAAACGTTGAATTTAGTTTTCTTTTTACTTGTTTTGTACACACTTTGTGATTTCTTAACTAACTACTTTTTGGTACCTGGGTATTAACGGGGTATTACTATGGCTAGTGCCTGGCCGAAACGTCAAACAAATCAAAAGGTAATTTTTTGTATTTACCATATGATCGCGTTAATACCCGGGTGTCGACCATATATCATGCAACGCGATAGTTAGATTTATAAGTAAATATTACTACTTTTTGAAGTATAGGTCAGTCAGTATATAAAATGGAGGGGGAAGGGGGGGGGGGATACTAACAACTTCGAGGCGCAATTCAACCTTACTGCATGTTGGTACACTTGCTAAACAACGGATTAGATTATCAGGGTTGGGAGGAAAGACGGTAGTCACTATTTGTTGTAAGAGCAACAAACCAATTAAAAGTACGAGTAAAAAGCGGACAAACAAAGTGTGCGTGTATACTTAGTATCAGTTGTCTAAATAACATAAATAGATAGAAGAAATCAATCACAATAATTCTCAATAAGATTTCAATTATATCGTTACAGCGGTTTCCGAGATAATAACGTATAAATATCATACAATAATTATTCTTTAAACATTATACATTTTTGTGAAACATTGTAAATTCAATAAACGCGTAAAACAATGGCCTTTTCGTGTAACTTCAGCCAACAGCAGTACTCAACGAATTTTGACAACAAACGAACGAGTAATTTCATGAACTTAAGAATTTTACACAATTTTGCACTCTATGTATTAAGAATTTAAGATAACAGGAAAAAGTGCTTAACAGGGTAAAGCAGTACTTCACTGCAGGACAAAAACTCCTTCTCTATAAGGCCTATAAGGCACAGATTCAGCTTCACATGGAATACTTTTTTGGCGGGGCGTCTGCATACCAGCTTGACCCCTTCGACTGGGTACAAAGACGGGCATCGTCAATAATCCTGTACTCACTAACTCTACTCAAAGATACAAATGGAAATTATTCAATAAACTTTTCCTATACATATATTTAGATTCCTTAAGACCCCAAGATAAATGTATAAGAGAGTTTCGACCATCCAAGACGTGTTCATGAATCTAAGCTAGTTAGAGTATTCCTTATATAAGTGAATGGTCAAATCCCGTCCTGGATGTCCACTATTTCCGACATCAAACTAAACGTATATGGACCTCCATTACAGATGTTTTCCCTAGAATTGCGATCCCTACTTTTATTCACAATTCTCACAAGAATGTAACGAGTTCGCTCAACGCTAGTATACCTCCTGAATCTATGTCGAGTGGGCATCCACTCCTGCGGCCCTCAGCCGCTCTCGTGCAACGATACTATTCGAATGGCCGACCAAAGAGGAGTGCGCAGCTTTGTTCTGCTTTTTTTAGAACGAACAGTTTCATTTCTATATTTTTGAATTGTGAATTTCAGAACGCGTAGAACGCTGACCTGTATCATTTTGAATGCGAATTTCTTTATTTTATGTTATCCTGGTACTTATTTTAGAAAGTGACCGTTACAGAGAAAATTTTCTTTTATCATAAAATTTTTCATTTTTGTCGTACTTCGCACGTATATTATTTATTCTTGACTCCTACTAAACGGCTGAACCGATTTAGATGAAAATTTTGTGTAGATATGACAAAAGGCTCCTACATAGTTTGAAAACGCAATTGGACTCAAGGTTTGTACACTGCTTTTTTTGGGTAGGACGACGTGTCAGTATTTAATAAATAGGTACTTTGAGTTGGTTTGTGCATGGTTCAAAACGTTATACAACTTCCTTCAGAATTGTTTCTTAGCTATTTTGCTTTGGTAGGTGTTGCGACAATCGGTAGATTGGTTTGTGATAAATATAAATTGTACAATAAAACTTCAACCGCAATAGTTTCATCGAAGCACACGGCTCTCGTGTCTGTCCGGTGCTTCCCCGGACATTGCTCTCTACGGGCCTACTGAAAATACAGCTCTCAGACTAACATTGAGCCCGGAAATTGCACTTCTGCAATAACTCTACTGTCGTTCTATATAGGATACCTATTGTACAGTCACGGACATTAAAATGTTACTCCTTAAGTTATATTTATCAAGTTATTATTACTTTAAGCGGGGCGTGAAAAAGCATCTGATGAGGCCGTCAAGCTGAGCGCCACCATTGTAGCACTGAACGTGTTTGCAATGGTGACTCTCTTTCATGGGACTTTGCCTTCAGCTTAACATCAGGCGAGGTGAAGTCAAATTGACGTGCCATAGATAAAAAAAAAAAAAAAAAAAAAAAAAAACTACTGTAAATAGAAGAACAGTCTCCTCTGTAAAATGTCACATTCTTTTTATACCACTTAGGTGACAGACAAGCACACGGCCTACCTGATGGGAAACGGTCACTATGGCCTAAAGCAAGAATTTATATTTGCACTTCTTAAGACAGCCAGCCAGATCTGACAAGTTGATAGGTTTATAAAAAAACGTTTCACGGTATATATGCTGTCACTTTCTCACAACTAGGTTTTGTGAATACAATGCTTTTTTATATTCTTTTCGGTTTATTTGCGATGGATGTAAAAACTACTGAATGAATTTTTCTGTCCTTATTCCAATTAATTGGGTTCCCGCATCGAAATCCGTTCAGTAGTTTTTGCGTCCATCGCGGCGTATAGATAGATAGATAGAAGATGTATATGCTATGTAGCACAGCTAAATAACTAAAGATAACGTAAGATTGTTTTTACAAATGTAGAGCTCATTTATAATATATATGTATTAATACATAATATATCTAAGATAGTATGCACTAAGTATAAAAAAATAGCAATAGATAGATTAAGAAATTATGTAAAAAATACCATTGAATTAATGAAAATGAATTATTATTATATTATATTATTATATATTTTTCATTCAGATATTCCCTCATAACTGCAAAGGCATAACCTCTAAATGTATCTTAGAGGGATGTATAGAGGTATAATGTAACATCCTGTACCGGATAATTATGAATAGTAGACATGCGAGACTGAATAGTAGAATGCGTTTAGTTGTACAAAGGGACATGAGATCCTTCCCTCACTGGATCAAGTATAATGAACAAATCACCATGGCATGACTGTTCATGGTATTTGGTTTTGACTTGCTACGGAACTAAAATTGAGGGTTGCAATGGTGAAAATTTTATTTTATTGATTTTTTTATAACATAACATAAACCCGTAATTTAATTAGAATATAATGAAATATAGAATTTAACGTGTATACAAGTCATCAAATATTTGCTCATTCTTATTTAAATTTCATAAATATATTCACATCTGTAAATCCTCCGAAGGGTGAGCAGAGATGTATTAAATGATGACTACATTTCGCCAACTCTACTATTTGTTTCCTCGTTATAGGATGTGGCCTATTGCCGTCAAGCGGGCTTTTTGTCTGATATCCCTTAGTTACCTTCTACGCCACCCACGAGAAGAAATAGGGGCCATACTCTTCTTCACCGAAACCTATTATAGGTTCTTATTGTTTTGTCGTGTCTGTCCTTGAAACAATTTCTACCAGGCACCCATAAAATGATAAGTTGATATAAATAGAAGGATAGAATCTTTTAAAGACTAAGCCTGGGTTGCACGATCCCACTTTAACATTAACAGTGCAGTTAAAGTACCGGTCAGGTATAAAACAGGTTGCACCATTTGACAATTGTTAAAATGACGTCATAACTTGACGCTAACTGTAACCGACCACGCTTATACGTCAAATTCCATCAAAAAGATAACTTTAACCGAGCTACTAAATACGCTGGTGCAACATATTTAACCAAACCATAAGAATCAATATTACTGTTACTGTTAAATTTGACGGAAACCTTAATTTTAATAGGTAGATGGTGCAAATAAGCCTTATTTTACAGAATATTCAAGTGAACACCTAACCAGTACAATACTTAAAGGTCAACCAACACTAGCACAAACACTCAATTAATCGACTAACTACTCACTTCATTGTTTCAATTCGAGTGTGGCAACACTGCTCAAGTTTCCAACTAGAGTATGGGCACTAATTCTGAGAATTGTTTGACATGATTGGGTTCTGTTTACTTAGGCGTCAGGTACACACCCCTAATTTCAAGTTTGTAAATTTATATCACAGAATATAAAATCTAGAGAGGAGAGCATATTGAAGTAGACATTAGAAGAATATATCTGTATTTTCTGAAGATATATATAACATGTGTCCATTTCTGTTCTTCACACTTGTGGAACATTGCACATACGATATTATACCTCCTCTTTTTTATTTGGAACACGTCAATTCGACTACACCTCGCCTGATGGTAAACTGAAGGTACAGTCTCAGGAAAAAAGTGGCGTTCAGCTTGACGGCCTCATCAGAAGAGGTGGTAAGGAATTCCAATGCATAATGGTGTAGCAAAGGAAGACTCCTCGGGTAAGAAGTCTAATTACTTACTCACCTTAAAACTTTCACGTTGCATGATATATGGTTAGCGATAGCCCGGGTATCTACTATATAAAAATAAGTCGGGTTTTCCTTCCTGACGCTATAACTCCAGAACGCACGAACCGATTTCCACGTTTTAGCATTCGTTGGAAAAGTCTCGGGCTCCGTGAGGTTTATACGAAAGAAAATTCTGGAAAAATTTTAACAGAAAAGCGGGAAAATCATTTTTCACATAGCGAAACGAAGTTCGCGGAGTTTGCTAGTCGTATATATAATTAACATGATCATATCCAATATTAACCTTTTGATTTGCTCGTTTCGTTTCGACCAGTTTGCGCTAGCCGTGGGCACAAGCTGACTGAGCATTTATGATCGTGTTAATACTCGGGTTTCGCTAACCATTATGTAATTTTACTTGCTTTGAGGTATGCAGTGACAATTAGTAACATTTTACTATTGCTATCCCCACTAGTGTGCCTCCCCCCAAAATACAAACATATTAATAATAACCGCGATAGCCTAGTGGTATGGGTAATGGAGTGCTGAGACGAGATCTCGGGTTCGATCCCAGGCTTTACCATGGCACACACCAATGACTTTTCTATGGTTTTTTAAGTTATGTGTGTATTTATCGCAGGTTTATGAGTGCCCGGTTAATGACAATAGGCTCCTAGCTAGCACTACTGACTACCCCTTGGGGGATATAGGGGTGAGTTTGTGTTATGTTATATAATATTTATTTGGCAAACATTTTAAGAACTACATTTGGTACCAAAGCTCGACCTAATTAAAAACGTTCCAGTTTTTAGATCCGTAACCAAAACTCTACGGAATATTTGCCCGGTACTTCTAAGTCGTACTAAATAATAAATCTATAATCTAGGCCCCATCGCTATAATAGAGTTTTTGATAGATTTTACCAATACCACGGTTTCAGACAGTGCAGACCCACCATACCACTAGCCCTACCCCTGGTGGTAGGGCGGGTCCCAAACCATACCAACAACATACCATCAATTGATAGTGTTGTGGCACAATGTTAAATCAAAAGTTTTGTCAAATACATACTATTAGAGATTACTTCGTAATAATTAATTTAACCATAAAAACCCTTTTGCACTTCAAATATCCGTTAGCTAATACTCAAACATATTGAAGATAACCTAACAACTAAAACATCAGTGATACAGGCATAAATCATTTGATTCCTTCGCATAAACCTCACTCTATAAATAGAATATGTATTATGGAATGGGGTGTCGATAAATTGGAAATTTAGCCCGATCGACATACACCAATAGCTCGATGTAGTCGAGCCCAAAATACACCTAGTCGATTCATAATCGAATATCGATTTCCTGTTCCATATTTCACCAGCTTCACGATGACTTTTACCGAGCTGCCTTTGCCTTGCATTAAAATTAAGAGAGCAATTTATTGTTTATGGTATAATTTAAATATCTTCTTGTTTAAAACATTTTCAGTAAAATAAATTAATGTAAGAAGTTATTTTGTTGGTACGTCGTATTATGAGCTGACAACAAGAAATAATATTTAAATTGAATACATAGTCCAAGCTCTTATACATTATGGAAATCCTTTCATTTTCAGCTTGCTCTGTTGTTCTTATTTTGAAATTAAAGATTATATCAAACAGTTTCTTTGTATTTTGTTTTTTTTTCTACGTTCAGAAAGTGGAGTTTAACCACCATTACTTGGCAGATTCACCCTGTGGGTATTACGTCGACGATACTTTTTTCACTTTATTTTGAAACGGTATCGGTGCTGCTAGCCTTTCAGTATAATTTTATATTTTTATTAATGGCTTCTTAGGCTCCTAGCTTCATGGAGAAATAGACTTTTAAATGTTTATTTTATTTATGTTATGTATGTGATGTAATTTTTACATTAAATAAAATAATTATGTTTACATTTATGCCAAAAAAACGTGGCACAAATTATGCAGTAAACGGCTTGTTATTTCCTAAAAGGGTTTTATGGCCAGGTTAAGAAATAAAAAAGTAGAAAAGTACAAATGTAAATTTTTTTATTTAGGACACGTCAATCTGCGTTCACCCCGCCTGATGGTAAGCTGAAGGTGAAGTCTCAGAAAAGAGTGTTACCATTACACACACGTTTAATGTTACAATGGTGGCGCTCAGATTGACGGCCTCATCAGATGCTTTTTCACGATACGCTTAAAGGACCCTTTTTTTATCGTGCGCAAAATCACCACGGATACCACTTCCACCAAAACCGATGGAGGTGATTATGTCGGACTCGAACCGACCAAAACGCACGCCGACCATGGGTCCTTGATTGCCGGAGGTGAGATTATACAAGACATATCCCTCGCACCCCGGCAGACCCGGGAACATCTCTGTTGAGATGACCCACTTCCCCCAATGTGCGCTTAAAGGATCCTGATCTGTGGTTAGAAGAAAACATGTGAGCTGATAAGGAATTCCAAGACTTAATGGTGCGACAGAGGACAGACTCACCGCACCGCTTGGTTCTTTATGGATAGCAAGTTCCACCAGGTACCAGTACCATCTATCTATAATAGTATAAAAATATCTATAGATATTTGCCTATAATTTATTATGTCTACGATAAATACTATTGAATGTTTTAAATGCATTTTGTCAAAATATTATCTCCTATTTGAAAATATTCGAAAATAATATTCCCAGACAGAAATCTACATGTAACGTTATATTTTCATATCTCATGCTAATACATATTTGATATTGCGAATACAGCTCTTATTCTCTCTATAAAACTTGTTGAAAATATTTGTAAAATAAAATAACATTTTCACACTTTGAATAATATTGTGGCGAATGCATTAGCCAACAAGCTTTGGCGAACGTACCGTAAAGTAGGTGTTTCTATTTCTGCCATGCATGATGTATGGCGGGAAGAGGAAGGGGGTTTGACAGGAACCCCGATTCTACTAATTTTGAACCATAGTCACACGACTGAGATCACAAAAACTGCCACGGCATTTTCGACTTTATTCACATTGAGGTAAAGTTCAAATAAAATGAAAAAGAGTCTATTACATCGTTTTAATCACTTTACACAATAAATACCATTTAATTTTGAACTTTAACTGTGTAAGGGTGGGTTCAAAATTAAATGACATTTTTTGTAATCTCGGTACCTTGATAATAGTTGACAATTAGTAGAATCGAGGTCAGGGTGAGTTGATGAACAATGTCGCGAATGCGTTATTTAACTCACCCTGGGCCACATTTACACAGTTATAGTTCAAAATTGGCGACAGTGTTCGCTAACGTGTAGAGCTGATATTACAAACTCTACTTATGATATCGGCTCTAATGATTTGGGAAAGATAATCTCAAACTTGCAGAAGATCATAACTTTAACAATATCTCCTATCAAATCATATCAGTCATCTATGTATAGCATCAGATCCAATGACTTCTGGTAAAACTACAAGACAGCACAAAAAGGAAGGTTATGAAATACAATGTTTACCTAGTTCTAAATTCAATTCAATTCATTTCTGCTTCACCGTGACACAATTTTTGTTACAAACTTACACAACTTCTACAGTAGATTTCATCAAAATCAATAACAGTTATAAATTAATAAATTAAATCAACCAAAAGCAAATACAGAATAAATTACATTGGTATATAATATTTCATCGCTCTTTCAAACTCAAACACAATCTTTTATATCTACAGATCAATGTACTATTATTATTAAATGTATTCTATTGAAAATCTGCGCCGCCATTTTTATTTCTCTACCGCTCTTTCAATAGAAGTATCAACACATACAGAATGGCGCGAATTTTTTTAATATCGGTCTTATTTGTCGAATACGTTGATTGATCTGCCTACAGATTCTTTATAATATAATCGGTCATGGTGGAATGATCCTTTTGGATTGGTAATGAAAAGATATTTTAGGAGCCTCATTTTATTCCTTTTTTTATTTATTATGGCAATATTATTTGAACTTGTTTTGTATTGAAGAAAATACGGTGACATGATTTAATATTTCGGTTTTATTTTGAATGAGTTTCTTTTAAACTAAGAAAACATGCAAACTAAGTAAGGAAACATATTCTTTAGAATATACTGTTTACATTTTACTGTTTAGAAATTCACATTTGTAAATAAAATAAATGAAAACTAAAAAAAAATATTTTTAATTAGCACCTATTCATATTTTTTGGTGCTGTCATAATGATGACATTGCAAAAGGTCATTATAATGTCAAAATTCATTAAATTTATTCATTCCCGCCTCACCCAGGGCACGTTCGCAATTTTTATTCTGTTTAGGGTTTTCATTAGTGCCCGAGTTTTGGTCAACTAAATTGGATGAAAACTGTTTGGTTGTCACGTATCACGACGGTTACTTCCAATTCGCTCAGTCAGCGAGACAAAAAGTCACTAATGCACGCATGCTCTCAAAGCAGCCCTGTTTAGCTAGTCTTGAAGTAGGTAAGTATAAACGGTAGGTAGTTTATAGTCTAATAGTTCTTACATACATAATTTCAAAATACCTAAATAGTATTTCAAGTTCCCAAATCTTCTCTTGTATATGTTTTAAGTAGGATCTCGGTTTAAATAGACGTGGTCTTGTGCTCGAGAACTCGCTTTGTCCACTGGGAACTTATAACAAAAGCGCTTAATTGTTTGTTTGCGTGACCACGCTTAGGTTCATGGGATGTTATTGCCAGTTCGCTTAAATATTGTCAGTTTTGATAATGATACAGAGAAATTATACGACGACGTTTTCTTTTTATTTCTCATCTCGTTCTCATAATAGTTATTATTTTCTACTCCAAAAAAAACCGGCCAAGTACGAGTCCACTTTGCGCTCAAGAAGCTCCATACCATTAATTATACATTAGGAGCTATAAGTATTACAACCTTTTTTTATTTCACCACATTAACCGAGGACCCTTATAGTACTTTTTTATTATTTATTTTACTATTTTTATTAAAAGCTTCCTCTAAACTAATCTCCTAAACTGAAAATGATCAATCACTTTTGACACTGACTGTAGAATAAAACGAACAATCAATAAATTAATTATTCTATTGCATGTATGTTGTCGTTACATGGATAGTTTGACATTACAAATCATTATTACATTCATTAGGTAGGCACGTGTTCTGTTTTACAATGAAAATGCAAAACACTAGGCTCGATATAGAGTCTATAAAATCTGTTATCGTCTGTACACGTATTGAATATTATGTTTGTCTATGGTGGTAGTATTTTACCGCGTAACCGAATTTTAAATGTCAGAGGTAGTGACTTGTGACTTTTAGTGTACAAAATTGATACTGCAAATATATTTTTATCAAAGTTGTATGCATGAATATGGCTATTCAAATTGGTCTAGTCGTACCTCAGACAGCACGTTAAGCCGTCAGTTCCAGCTGTCATACGAACATCACTGACAGTCATTATGAGTAGTTGGAACCCTCAAAAGTCCAATAACTGGTATAACTGCAATACTTCAATATCTCTTTCGGAGATCAGATGGCAGTAACCAAAAACGCGCAGTTATACTGAAAAATGCGGACGCCGAACTCCGAGGTGAAAACTTCAGATATGGCAAGAAGGATTATTACCTATACTAGGTAAATAAGTTTAAATATTACCTATCCTAGGTAAATAAGTTTAAATGTTACCTATCCTAGGTAAATAAGTTTAAATGTTACCTATTCTAGGTAAATAAGTTTAAATGTTATCTATACAAAGTAAATATAAAATGTTAATTTATTGTTTAACATTATGATAACTCGCACTTTGCAAAAAATGATAAATTTTCACACTAACAGATAACAAATAAAATTTAAAATGAAATTGGAAAAACATTGCTATTATAAAATACCTGAAAATAGATTCATTTTTATATATTTACAATTACAAAAATATTATATTCAATCCGAAATTGCCCTCTCACTGAAATAAAACAGATAAATATCATTAATATCTCGTGAGAATCCATCACGTTAGCACAGATTGCAGTCAGAGGCAAGGCCAACTCCAAATGATCGATGTCCCAATAACTATCGCGATCTGCGTCATTACTTACAATTTTATCTTAATCAATCACTGCAGATCAGAAGGATGTAACTGGACTACTGGTATACATTTAAGATTTCGTCAAGGACTTTTAAGAAATTCCACGGAATTGCAGCACTATAAATTACCTTCTCGACTTTTATATTCCGTTATATAATCGTCACAAATAGACGTTATTTATTCGAAATTAGAAAAAGTGAATGTCCAGATGAGATTTGAACCCGCTACCGGTCTCTTATCGGGTGAATGCTCTGAATTTGGGTGTGAGGATGCGCACTTTGCGCCGCCACCGCTGCGGACTGCTTCTGCTAGGGTGGAGGCAGGCGCTCATTGAAGACGGAGGTCATTATGCGACCTCCGACGCCCGAGTCACCTCCAATCATTACAGGCTGTGCAGCCCCAAGGTATTCTCCGGAACCGCCGCCTTCACTAGCATTTTTTGTTCAAATGTCTCAAAATTTAAAAAAAAAGGCGCTATTTATTTGAGACTTCGAGAATATAATCCAAAGATCGTTAGAAAGTAGCTCAAGAGAATTAAACTGTATTTATAATATTATTATCCTTGCAGTCGTAGCTGTATCAAGAACATGAAAAATGAACACAGGGGAGAGAAAAGTGATGAAAGGTTGGATTATCCGGAAATTATGAACTGAGTGGTCGTTTGTTTACGAAATGCGTTAGGATTATATAAATATACACATAGGTACTTTCTTTTTTACTCAAGTTATACTGACAGCAAAACGTTTGGTTTGAAAATCTAGTCATCACATTCACTGTTTAAAAAAATGTTTTCGAATGCGGACAAAAAGTATTTTACAAAGTAGGTATGTACACACTAAATTTAAAAATGGAATATTTTTTTTATATTTCAGAACCCGAATTACTCGGGCCACGATTGATATTATGATTAGGCTTGGCAACGACTATTGCAATAGAGAGAAAGTCTTCCGCACATTCATGAAATCTGTACATAATTCAAATATTTTTTAAACGTTTTTTGAAGTGGCTATATTTGTATTATTTTACTAGTTTGGGCGAATCAAGGAATCAAACAGAAAAGTTCATAATGTTTTTTTAATATCACCTATGCACAAATATCTGCAAATACCTAATTTACAACTTTACATAATATTTACTTTCTAAAAGAGAAATACTATAAGTAGTAGACAGATACGACAGTTAAATACCCAGAATAGGTTCGACATAAATTTTAGTACTAGGTACTAGGGGATAATAAATAACTAGAAGGTAACGAACATTAATAAAATTATAAGACGTATAATGAAATGAAAGTTAACATAATAAGCATGTGAACTCGACAGGTGGGGCGAACGTGTGTATAGATATATTTTGTAGCTTATAGGGTAATAAGTATCAAACAAAAGGGGTGTAGGAAAAAATATACGATATATTCCAACGTGTCTGAGGGAATAAACTTTTAATGGAGTTGTGTGCAAAGTTATGATGACGTTTTTGTTTCACGAGAATCTGATAGCTTACTTGAGACAACTTAATATTTATTTAGTTCACCCCGTTTTGTTTGAGTTCTACGTCATTCTGGTTTGTTTAACCTGTAACAGAATAAACGCAAGGATACCTATTCAGTGGCATTATTCTACTTAACAATGAGTGTCGTAACGTGAGTAAACAATGTATACATAATATATTCATTATAGCTTTGATCACCTTATTTCAAAATAAATAAAAATTAAAGTGCCAAATAAACGCAAAACTCGAAGACGGCTGGACCAATTCGAGTAATTTTTTTGTTAGTTCCTTGAACTCTAAGGAGGGTTTTTATGCAGCAGCGGGAACGGGATCAGAAACACGCAAGCGGAGCCGCGGGCAGTAGCTAGTATTTATAAAAATAATACAACTGCCCGATGTGCAAATGTTTCTCAAACCAAGCAATACATAAAAAAATTAAACTAGATACCAGGAGAACAAAATCACCAAGGAGCTCACCGACACAGTAAGCTTTTCTTCGTAAACTCATCGTAGAGTCAAACACATCAATTAAATTATATCGATGCGACCAGACTTCGTCAAGTTGATTGGAAATTGGAAGGTAATACAATATAGAACGAGGGCCTGACTACATTATGTATGAAGAAATTGATAATAGGATCGATCTTCGTTTCGTTGTACTGAAGATGAACAACGACTATAACATTTTTCAGTATGTGACATAACATAAACTCACGCCTTTATCCCCGAAGGGGTAGGCAGAGGTGTTAGCACCCACATTTCTCCAGTTTATGTTTAGGTTCCAATGTAATAGGTGGCGAGCCTATTGGCATTAACCGGGCACTTATAAACTTGCGATAAATACACACATAACTTCGAAAAGCAACAAAAGTCATTGGTGTGTGCCATAGTAAACCTGGGATCGAACCCGAGACCTCGTGTCAGCAGTCCATTACCCATACCACTAGTCTACCGCGGTTCTTTTTCTTCTTTTTCAGTATGTATTCGTGTTAAACACTAGTTTACCTACACTTAGGCGGCAGACAAGCACACGGACCACCTGACGGAAAGTGGCTAACGTGGCCTATGGGCGTTTGTTACGCCCGGGGTGACATATTTGTGCTTGAAGAACCACGCTCTTGTACCGTATAGCTGTGATTACGTGAACATGCTTTAACGTCTTTACAATAGGTAACTTATGCTAAGGTTACAGGCAAATTTTGACGCTAGAATGGGGTTATAGTACTCGTAATGTCAACTTGGTACATATAAACTTCGTGAAGTACATAAACAGTTCAATTTAGTAGAGCACCCAGCCACACTTACGCGAATAGCACCTAGTCTACTATATAGCCTACCAGGATTTCATAAACAACAAAGAGTTCTAAAAATAAAACTCAAAGAACACTATGTCCATTCCTTATCGATAAACATGAGGTTCTATTGCGATACCTATCCTCTAACCAGCTGAGATCCAACACAATACGGTACAAAAGATTTTTTCACAATATTTTTTCGCAAAACACCACAAGCTTATCTCGATATATTTTTTTCTTTCCTCGCGATAAGCGCTCTAAAGTGCCGCCCTTGTTTGCGTATCAAAATTGGAAGACATTTTGTACACACATGTAATATAAACAACTATATGTTAGGCATATTGTATTAAGACATACGTAATATAAGTATATAGAATTTAAAGTGTGAGATTATCTCCCTAACTAGCGACTGTCGGTTCTGTGGATCATTCTAATTCTATTGTCCTATTATAAAGACCTATTGTCATAATTCTTAAATATTCGCAGGGAGTTTGAAAATTATTAATATACTAGCTACTGGTCGCGGCTCTGCTCGCGTGGACTTCTGATCCCGTTCCAGCTTCCTTAGAGTTAAAGGAATATATTAAAAAAAAATAGTCGAATTGGTCCAGGCGTCTTAAAAACTTGTTGCTTACTTATATAAATTTTTAGAGGTACATCTTGCCAATATCTTATTTGACTTCTCCTTGAGAAGTATCAAAAGCCTAGTTTATAATATTCAGGCTGCAAGATCTTAGATAATATTTTGTTCAAAATACTGCCAATAACGACGAACTATTTCACACCGAGTCCGATGCATTTGCAGCCATGACAAGCCGATTTCCAATAAATCACACGACAGCTATATACCAGGCGCACATAAAAATGAACGAGCAAACTTCGAGATAGACAAAATCACGATATTTTAGTTTTGTTCGTCATGCTTGTTTACTTCAGTTATGAACCAACAGTGAACCAGTTAGGACAGTAGATAATTTTTAGATTACTTGACTGCACCTACAGGTGTATGAGGTCCTAGTACATTTAGAAGTAATCTACGGAACAAAAGTCAATCTATAAATGAATATCTTAACAAAATGTATAGAATTCTCTTTTTGTTTTTTAGGGTTTGAACCTAATAACTCACGACTGTACTCCACTGAAGTTAATGTCGAAGTTTAGAAGGTATTTGGGGTTCGATAAGTGAAACGACGACTTACTGTACTGGTGGTTTTATTGCGACTGAATATAAAATGTGGAGCTCGGGCGCAGCCCGCACGTAACTTATTGTCTACGTTGCGATAATACAATTTGCTGTGTCCCCACAGTAGCCCCCCTTTTATAAAAAAAAATAATATTTATATTTATTTTTTAAAAATTACAATGTTGAACATATACAAAATAAAAAAAAATAACACTGTTTTATTTCCTACTTAACTAACCCTGATGCATTGTTACTTAGCGTTCGTCAACGGCTAATATCCGCGTGAGTCGTAACTTGCGCCGGTGCTGGTTGAATGGTGTGTACCTTTACCACTGGTGGTGGCGCTAACCCAACTACAGCTGCTTCTTTGCGTAGCCACGTCCGCGTCCGCACTCGTCTCCTGCATTGATTTCTGGCGGCCCAAATCACCATTAATCCGAAAAACACCATAATTATCATTAGTGTAATTTCGACGGTGCTGATCCTTTGACCTACTTCTGTAGTCACTGATTGGGCCAGTGCTACGTTGTTTTGTGATGGTTTACTCGTCGAGCTACCCATTATAAAACTTATTATTGAAAATGCAGAGTAAAAGAATGTTCCGTTATGACTGCCGATCAATGTAACAATGCATTGGTTATTACAATAATGTTGTAAGCAAAACGCTGGTTCGTTGACCTATGTTCTGATTTGCATAAGCGTCTATTTTGCATCGTCGTACAACTACGTATCAAAATAATGTTACGCAAACAAAAAAATTGAGAACATAATAAAAACATTTTACACTGTATACATGAAATATTAAAAAAATTACACATGCCATAAACAATATACATGTGCCCCTGAATACAGGAACACCAAGACAAAATAAACTGCAAAGTGTATATATAAAAATTTATGTGAACCCGTAACTGAGTCCTGTCCTGCCAGCGCATTAACCGCTGAGCTATAAGTATATAGGTTATCTGGAATGACTCATAAGAACCTTATCGGGCGTTTCGTCACTCTCCCGCTACTTGTGGTTCGAATAATAGGCTTGGTGCACACATTGCTATTTTTATTAGCCTCGTTTGGATTCTTATCACTAGTTATCGTACATGGGTTTTCTTGTGTTTTGAGTGGAATGTCATCCTCGTTGATTACGTAAGCTGGTTTTAACCTATCGATTGACACGTTAACTTGTCTTCCGTTCAGTTGCACCAGAAAATACTTGTCACTTCTTTTCAAAACTTTATAAGGCCCCTCGTAAGGAGGTTGTAATGATTTCTTTACCAAATCGGTCCTGATAAAGACGTGTGAACACGTACGTAATTCCGCGTGTATGAAAATACTGCGAGTGTCCCGTTGCCGTGTTTCAGCTGGTACTAGTTTCCTAATCGTCTCCCTGATTTGTTGTACATACTCAGATCACGTCGGGGTCACCAATTTAGGGTTTGAACCTAATAACTCACGACTGTACTCCACTGAAGTTAATGTCGAAGTTTAGAAGGTATTTGGGGTTCGATAAGTGAAACGACGACTTACTGTACTGGTGGTTTTATTGCGACTGAATATAAAATGTGGAGCTCGGGCGCAGCCCGCACGTAACTTATTGTCTACGTTGCGATAATACAATTTGCTGTGTCCCCACAGTTTTTTGGACTTTCACTAATGTTTGAGTAAAACAAATCATCAAACCTAATTAATGTAAACTATGGATTTAAGAAAAAGATTGGTAAGCAACTTTTTACTCTTTACTAATCGAAAAGAACATTGTAATTATAGATTAAATAAATGTTTGTAAATAGTCACACACAGTTAAAATCAGTTTCTGTTGCGGGAGTATTCTCAGGACATAGACATGTTTTATGTCGAAAACATAACATTAATTACAAAAAAATATAATAAAATAGTTTTCAATGTAAATGTTGTTATATTTGAATCCCAGACATTATAAAGTCCACTATGGAGAATATTTCCAAGACAGCTCTGGAGATCTCCCTAGTTTTATTACAAAATTTATAAACTGGCAATAAAAAAACTATTGCTCTTCCTCTCGTATACGCTGATAGCGTGTCTATCTACTTATTCTTTGTCTATGGTTGATATACTTTGTCACTTTCTCACAACTAGGTCTTATGTAAAGAGGTCTTGTTCCTCTAAGCATAACTATAAGAGGAGACTATTGCTCTATTTACGCCATTGCTTATAAGTATAAGCAATAGCGTAAATAAGTATGCACGTATATATACCTCAGTTTCCATTCCAATCTCTTTATAAAACCTTGAAACCTTAATGAAATAGCGACCGCCTCCAAATTCAAACTGCTACAAAACATTTATTTTAGAATCTATTGGAAACCAACCCCGAATGTACGGTTAGCAGAGAAATAGTGAATGCGCCACTTTAACATGATAAATAAATTCTTGTAGCGTCAGCAGCAAACTGACTTGTACTTTCTAAATGGGTACACCGAAAAATTCCGAAATATTGAATTCCGAATTTCATACTCCGGTTTTCATAATTTCAAGTAGTTATTATATTTTCTAAAAAACAACCTATGACTATTCATAAACACGATATTAATTTATCCGACAGTCGTAAATACGAATTCTTCTTGCCTACATTCTTACGAATTTCATTAGTACAAATAATTAAATATCAGTAGTGTTTTTAGTTCGAAAAACTTTTTACGAAATTTTCCGAAAATTCATTGTTAAAGCAGAAAATTTGTATCAAAAATAGGTAAAAGTTAAGTTATTGATAAAATATACTGTAACAGTCGCAGTTTAATTTCAATATATTACTCTATATCTAGTCTATTCTAGTCTTATAGTAGTTCCCATCGTTACAGCTCTTTGGAAGTCAGTACTCTAGTCAGACTCAGTCGATATGTAATTTAGTGGATGGAGTACAGATAGCAGCAAAGATTTACGTTCTATTTTCTTTAATTTAATGATTTTAGAAAAGTTCACGTTCAAAGTCTGGACTTCGATACGTGATGCTGCATCTTATCTTATCTTTCATTTATACACTGTCGGACTCATAAACTGCATCAAAGTTCAGGTTTACTCTAAAAGGATTTTTTATAATAAGTATGCAAACTTTTTAGATTAAATTATATAAATATGGAAAGACTGGCTCTTAATCTTAAAAAAAAATTAAATTTAAAAATAGAACTGCAGTAAAACAAATGAATATAGCCGGGAAAAGAAAATTTACTTGTAGTATCAGATTTGCGTGTTATTTATAGCAAAGTTTTAAATTGATTCTCATTGATTTTTTTTGTTTTGTCAATTGAATTATTGTTACCAGCATAATTGTTGGGTTAGTTTTTTAACACATCGAGAGTTTTTGAACCATAATATGGATACTTCGTCCGAACAAGCGGCACAAATTGTAGCATTGGTGCGGGAGGGCTTGGATCAACGAACGATTGGTAGAATTTTAAATTTAAACCAGTCTACGGTTTCTAGAATATACAGAAGGTTTGTAGAGACAGGTTCTTACAGGAGGAGACGTGGTACAGGCAGAACTCGAGCAACCACAGGTCGTGATGACCGATTTATTGTTATAACTTCCCTGCGAAATCGTTTCCTCACGTCAGTTAACATCAAAACCGAGCTTAATGAAGTGCGTGGAGTAAACGTGTGTGCACAAACAATAAGAAGAAGGTTAAAGGAAGCGGATATCACCCCTTTTAGACCAGCAAATGGTCCAAAGTTGTCTACAGCTCACAGACAAGCTCACTTAAGATTTGCGCGTCATCACCTGAATTGGACAGAAGAGCAGTGGGCCTCTGTATTGTTCACGGACGAGTGTAGGACATGTTTATATGGTGCAGATGGTCGCAGAAGAGTCTATCGTCGACGTGGGGAGCGATATGCTCAAAGTTGCATTGAGGAGCGTGTTCCTTTTGGAGGCGGTTCATGTATGGTCTGGGGTGGCATATCGATGAACGGGCGAACAGAACTTGTGTTCATAGACATGGTCCGTCAAAACGGTAATAGAGGGGGTTTGACAGCACATCGCTACATAACAGAGATATTAGAAGATCACGTGGTGCCTTACATGGGATTCATAGGCGAAAATTTTACTTTAATGCAGGATAATGCCCGGCCGCATGCAGCTGCACAAGTTCAACATTATTGCGAAGAGGTTGGGATACATACAATGAATTGGCCAGCACGCAGCCCGGATCTTAATCCCATCGAGCATGTTTGGGACAATTTAAAAAGAGCTGTATATGCGAGAAACCCTTCGCCCACGACAGTGGCAGCACTAAGAACAGCACTTTCAGAAGAATGGGACAATATTCCGCAAGATCTTTTAAAAACCCTTATAAAATCTATGCGGAACCGATTAGAATCCGTAATAAGGGCACGTGGGGGTAATACACCTTATTAAAACACAAATAAACCCTTGCATAAAGTTTGTGTCTATTGTTAAAACCAATTTTTTAATTAAACCAATTTTTCTTAAATTTCTGTTTTTTCTTCAAAAAAGTCTTAAGGTCCTTTCCAGTACATAAACTTAAACTTAAAGATATGACCCTACACTGTTTTAAAGTTCACGAACCAATCTAGAGGTTTCAATTTAAATCTGTATAGAAAGTATGCATACTTAGTTAAAATATTTATTTCAAAGTCGTCTATTACTTTGATGCAGTTTATGAGTCCGTCAGTGTACTTATTACCAGAGGGAGGGGGGGGTATCCTTGGGGATGTTTCGCCCGTAAAAATAAATAAATACAATAATTTTGTCCATACGTTGAATATTGTATTCTTGACGACTATCTCGTTAATCACACATAACATTCATTTAAGTGGTTTTAATATACATTACATATTCAATATTCATAGTATTACGTATTATCTAAGTAATAACTGATTGTACAATGTACAAATTGATAGTTATGTTGTATTATAAAAATTGTACCCGATATTACAAAGAATATAAGAAACTGAACAGTAATATAATTTCACAATCTGATTTATTTGAGGCCTATGGTTGAAAGTAGATATTAAATTCTCTTTGAAGTGACAGGACAAAGCCCCATATTCCTTAAACGTGACCGTCACCATGTAAAAAGGCTACGCGAATAATTCGGTAAAGCACTTTTACCGCCGCGGCAAAAATTGGTTCACCCCACTGTGTGTTTGAGAGCGGCAATGTTTGATTTAACAACCTGGGCGTGGCAACCTTTTTAAAAGATTTGCCACTCATCTCAATACCCCATGTGTATTGTAGAAAATATTTCGATATAGAAGGTACTTTAGTACCGGTTTTAGATGTGAAATTTTCAAACGCGCTGTGCACTTCTTATAGAATTATTTCAAAAATAATACTTTTTATATAATAATATAAACGAATAATATAAACGGCACTGAATATTGAAGTTACCTGAAAAGATAAGATTCGAAATTATCTATCAATCGTGTAAAATGTTTTGAAATGTGGAAGTTAAGATGGTGGAAGTTAGGATGGAGTTTTTATATTGAAAACTTTTTTTGGTTTATTGTGCAGGTTTAGTTCAGTGCCGCATTTTTTTAGTAGACTGAAATCTCTGGGGTGATAATTTTCGCTCACTAGTATTCGTGGTAAAGTTATTATGACATAAATTTATAATCAAAGTAATACTTCAAAATAGCGTTCTTCCCTGTTGCAACTGGGGCAATTTTAATTTTGATATGGTATTACAAAGTTATTTTTGTAATTGGCTGTATGACAGCTATTCAATTATTTATTGATCTGTTTTAAGAATTGGTATGGTAAACCTGCTATTTTAAGAGTTTATAGGACGCTACCTAGATGGGACCCAAATATTATAGTTTTATGAAATTAATTCGTGTTTGTTTTGTTGTCCGTATCAAATTGGCTCACTGCCCGTGCGAATGATCTGTTTGAATTGTTCACGTCCGATGGTTGGACGTTAAGGGCCCAGATTGCCCAGACGCAACATCGATTTCGCGCGACCGCAGCGCTACTGTTTACTGAAACAACCGACCGGGGCGGGTGAATGACCCAGAGAGAGCCACCTTTTTGTATTCTACTTACCTAAAATTCCAACTATGTATTTATTTGTAATTTTACTACCACAGTTTATTCTTATTTCGTAAAATATTCATTCAATAACATAATTGCAAATTCAGTAGCAAGTACGGTCGAAATAACATCGAGCCTTTCCTCGCTACTGTTTATCTATACGCAAGGATATGTGCCTATTGGATAAACTCAAATAATTACTTACTATTTGTTTACGATCACCTTGATATCTTAAAAATCTCCTAGGGTTTTACAAAAAAATATCAATAAATGAAACACAAGTATAAAAATGATTCATATAATTTAAAAGTAGGTAAACAATAACAAATATGAGTCGCCAAGCGTGCTAGGGTTGTGCAAAAATTTGTAAAACAAGTTTATAAATTATTAATATACAAATTAAAAGTAAGTAAACAATAACAAAATTTGAGTTCAAAATTCTAATGTTTAAAGTTGTTTAAATAAATTACTGAATAAATTCTGATTTCTGCTAATTTGATTATAAAATCAATTGCTATTGCAAAACCTATCAGAATGAAAATGTTACCAGATGCCCGATTCACGTAATAAAAACCGTAGCGTGGTGACTTCAAAATGTCACTTTGTTTTTTTGCAAACAAACCCTTTTAACCGACTTAAAAAAAGAGGAAGATTCTTAATTCGCTGTATTTTTAAACCGATTTTGATGATTCTTTACACCAGGTAACTCTTCAAAATTGTATAAGAATTGTACAGTAATTGATTTATGACAATCCAAGACTAGATAAGTAAGTGCGTTTAAAACAGAAAACCATAAGGCGATTTCTAAGTTAAAACAACTTTTGGATGCACGTGAATCGACCGGCTGGGTAGTTAAGTTACCTCAGTCTATTTCAAAATCCTTAGGCGTCCTTCTCTTTCAAAACACGTAAAGTTCTTTCTTTCCTCTCTTTCGTAGCCTCTATGATACTGGAACTGGGCGCGTCACGAATTCGCTTCGTGACTGCCGAGGATCAACTAATTCTGGAAGTAGTCAATCGTAATAAAACCAAACTAATTTCATCTCCATTTGCTCCTTCCAAAATTTGACACTGACACTGCTTACTCTGCTTCTTCCTTGACAGCTTCTGCCATGGATTGTGCTCCTGTCTTTTCCCATCAATCGCAAACCGTATTATAAATTTCATTATATAATGAAGGTGACATAATTGGTAGGGCAGTTAATGTTTTTAACTGAAAGTAGCTCCCACCAGATGATATGATACCAGATACAATTTGATGATTCACTTCCATGCTATCTTCTTCCTTTCAACCAAACACACAGTAAATTTCATATTACACATACTAATTACACATACATTTCATGATGAGTTTTGAGTCCCGACCAACTTTTACTTCACCTATTATACTGAGGATACAATCCATTGGACCGCGGTCCCCTATGGCCTGAACAGCTTTAAAAAAAAAAGAAATATCTGCTACTCTACGCCCAACTTCCACTTCAACCACCTTTCCTTCTTGACGGTTTTCAATTACTAGTTCCTGTAAAGAAAGATAATGGCTTGATTGTTTTTTTATAAAAAATAATAAATAAAGAATGGGCCAAATTTCTTCAAACATAGCTAAGAAGTCCCTTAGAATACATCTTTGAAACATATAGATCAAAAACATAAACGTTTTGTATAAAATGTAAAGTCGGTTTAGGATAATAATTTTACGGGATAACATTATAATATTATTCTCCATCGCTTGTTCCATGCTCTTGCTTGACCCTAACGTGACATAATGTGACACTTTTTCGTGCATGTTGCCTTTGTTCATCGATTTATAAGACATTATCACGTCAAAAAATAAATAAATCTGACTACATATATTATAAATTTCCTTTACGCTATAGGTGTTGGTTTTTTATGACGTCACCTACTCTATGTCACTCGGGCTTAGAAGACAATTCTAATGATTCTAAAATCATCAAAATCGGTTAAATAAATATTATTTATTATACCTACATACATAAAATATGGGATTTTAACGAGAATTTTCTTTTGAGAAAGCAATTGAGAACTATTTAGGTACTAATGTGTTTGTCACCCAATGAAAATAATAAATATTGCAAGAAAAAAATCTATAGGTACTGGGATTTTGTCTTCGCCCATCACTAACTAGGTAGTTCGTTTGTGTCTCCCAATGAAAATAGTAAATATTGCAAGAAAAAAATCTATAGGTACTGAGATTTTGTCTTCGCCCATCACTAACTAGGTAGTTCGTTTGTGTCTCCCAATGAAAATAATAAATATTGCAAGAAAAAAATCTATAGGTACTGAGATTTTGTCTTCGCCCATCACTAACTAGGTAGTTCGTTTGTGTCTCCCAATGAAAATAATAAATATTGCAAGAAAAAAATCTATAGGTACTGAGATTTTGTCTTCGCCCATCACTAACTAGGTAGTTCGTTTGTGTCTCCCAATGAAAATAATAAATATTGCAAGAAAAAAATCTATAGGTACTGAGATTTTGTCTTCGCCCATCACTAACTAGGTAGTTCGTTTGTGTCTCCCAATGAAAATAATAAATATTGCAAGAAAAAAATCTATAGGTACTGAGATTTTGTCTTCGCCCATCACTAACTAGGTAGTTCGTTTGTGTCTCCCAATGAAAATAGTAAATATTGCAAGAAAAAAATCTATAGGTACTGAGATTTTGTCTTCGCCCATCACTAACTAGGTAGTTCGTTTGTGTCTCCCAATGAAAATAATAAATATTGCAAGAAAAAAATCTATAGGTACTGAGATTTTGTCTTCGCCCATCACTAACTAGGTAGTTCGTTTGTGTCTCCCAATGAAAATAATAAATATTGCAAGAAAAAAATCTATAGGTACTGAGATTTTGTCTTCGCCCATCACTAACTAGGTAGTTCGTTTGTGTCTCCCAATGAAAATAATAAATATTGCAAGAAAAAAATGTATAGGTACTGAGATTTTGTCTTCGCCCATCACTAACTAAGTAGTTGGTTTGTTTGTTTATGTAACAAGTCTAATTACGTATAACAACTTACCTCTATACAGCGCGTAGCAGTGTTGCTCGGAGTCTCGGCCTGAAGGTTTTCTTTATTTTCAATACTGGAAATATTAATCATCAATAGTATCCACTTTTATTTATTTTGTAATTTTTGTACAACCCTAACCCTAACCAGACTCTAGGCGCGGTGCGCCGCGCGCGTCTTTGACGGCAGCGAAGTATGTACGCCCATGCTATTTCAGATAGGAAACATACCTACTTCCACAATCTGATATTTAGACAATATGATGAACATGAAAACGAATATTTAACTATATTATGTAATAAAATTAATTATTATGAGAATATTCCTATAGAAATCGACTTTATTACTTATAATACAAACCAATATTTACATGCAACAACAACAACAAATGCGAATATATTATTATTAGTACTTAGACATGATAAAGCACTCAAATAAAACTGGAATTTTTACATGACACTTTCACACAAATCTCGTAATTTTTTTCCTCGGTATTTATACCTACTTTACAAGGTTCATAAAATAACCTCCTCAACAAACTACGTACCTATCTAAATAATTTTGTATTTTTTACGATTTATATCTAGTTCCATCATGGTTTTCTTCCAGACATTCATTATATCGGTACTTCCTACTTACTAAAAGTGAATTAGTTATAAAAATGTTATACTTACAGTTTTTCACAAAAAACACAAATTCACAACACGTAATATTGCTGGCGCATCCGACACGCGTGGTGTCACCTTGAACCATAAAAACGTACTGCCGATCAGTAGCGATGCGGGTTACTAAATCATAATATCGGGATGCGCGTGATTTTTCATACATTTTTCTATGGAGAATTTACGTAGAACATATCTAGATTTTAGGGCTTTAAAAGAGGAAGTCTTTGTTTGTAAAGGTACAAAAAAAAGTACATAGGTTTAAGTATTGGTTTCTTCAGTGTTCAAAAAGTGTTTCTTTTTATCAATTTGTGTTGATTTATTGGGTAATATTTGAAGAATACGAAGGCATGTTTTTGCATTTTTGTCAAATTTTGTGCGTTTGTTGACGTTTATTATATAGCAATTATTAGGTTTTAAGGATTTAATATAAGACTAACATATATTTTGGTCTTTGATTGTAATATATACAAATTATCATTGATATCAATCATATCTAAATAAGTTAAATATGAAAAATCGTAACACTCTTTTCGGTGATTTTCACGATCTGGGCCCTTAAGCGTGGACTTGCAGGACGTTGTTGGATATCTATCCATCTATCCACTTATCTACCTATCTGTAAGTACATGACACTGAGTGACGTGTTCACTTAGCATTTACATTTCAATAGACGTTTGATCTAACTTGTAGCTATATTGATTACATATTCTTTAAAAAATAGCATCATGTAATGTTCAATTTCTGGATATATGAATAGATCTCTATACCAAATATGTCTAGATTTATTCAACTGTAATAATGGGATTTAGTAATAAAAAGAAATTGAGCCACTGCGGTAGAGTAGAGTAGAGAGAGTAGAGAAGTGAGTACAGTCAGTAGAATATATATAGTTTACTTTTAACAAAAAAAAAATACCGGCTTCTAGTATAACAATGCTCGGAAAAGTAAAAAATAAATTAATTACAGAGTTACGTTAAGGATGAGAATGTGTGATTTCCTGGTATTTGTTGAAGAGTTCTGTGGTCTGCCTCTAAAACCCCTGAAAAAATCTTTAAAAAAATTATATGGTATTTCCATTTCCATTTTATTTGTTTACGAAATGTGATTTTTAAACAATAAATAATTTAGCAAATTAGTACACGCCTAGCTCCTTGTGGGCCCAGGTAACAGAGCGTGTGAATTGTCACTATTATTCCATTTGTGATAACCCTACTGGTTATATACCCGTTATATAGACCGTATCTCTTTGAACGACGATCTATCGGAGCGTAATATGAGTTCTAATACTTTGCTCATTCAAAATTTTTCTATGAAAACTACTCACCGCCTAAAGAAATATGCGTTTTAAAAGCTCATCCATCTATCTATCCATCTTTATCTTCATCACATTTCCAAAACATATTCTCGTATTTATCAGAAAATCCACAAAATAATACCCATCCAGAATCTAAACACACTCAAACTTAAAACTAAAGTTACAGAGTGGTTACTGCAACAAGACTATGCTCAGACAGAGTCCCTTCTAAACTAGCACTAGCACTAAACTACAACTAGCAAGTTTCACACATACAGACACACAAACACACACACACACACACACACACACACACACACACATTCACACACAACTTATTTCTTTATTTTATTTTGTTTTTTTCTTTCGTTATTTTCTTTATCATAGTTATAATTAAATAAAAATAGACATAAATTTTTGAATTATAAACCGACGCACGCTACTATATCTGTATAATATTATGCTACGTTCTTACCTCACGGCTGGACACTGTCTCTCAAGATACAGGATACCCTAGTTTGAGAGGCAGGGTTAAGATTATTGTACACTTGAAACCACAAACAATGATACTCGTTGTAAATCTATGTCTTTATACATACTGTACCTCTTTTCTGGTTTGGTTAATAAATTATTATTATTATTATTATATTAACAAGAATGATATATAATTTCAAATATTAATTTTCAAGGTGAATTCTGTTATCTTCGTAATAATTTTCGATAGCAAATATATAAAAGCAAATATAATACACAACCTGCTCACCAGGGAATCAGCGGAGACAGGAGATAGCCAATCTTCATTAAAGGTGTCGCTTCGAGCCCAAAAGGCGTCGCGGATCGGCGCCATGTCGCACGCTCGCTATTTCCCTCGGGCGAAACGCTGCACGATATATATATTTTCTGCGTGATATTAAGGACTTAATTAAACAAGAAATTAAGGACATGGGAAGGTTTATGATAGATTTTACCTTTTAGAAGTGAAAATTCTTCAGTCACGTTTGACAAAAAGCTATATACAGGGAAAAATCTTGGGGAAAAACTGCGAGAGAGAGAAATAGATAGAGAATACGAAATACGTCTATTTAAACGGAAATTAGATTCTTGTGGCTTGTGACGAAATATATTTTCATTTTATACGGCCAGTTGTACCTACGAGTACCTATTTGACAAATCACTTTTTACTCTTAAAAAGATTACTTCTAATTTATTATACCTCTATCGACAGTCCTCAAATAGTAATAACTGATTTTTTTGTTCATAGAACTGACATAAGAAATAATTACTACTAATACTAGGAAATGGTTCCGTTTATAGTCAGGGTAATAGTCAAAATTGGAACCAGGAACTTCCCGTACGTAAGATCGTATTCTTACCCACAAAGCCGCGCTTATAATGTATAGGTACTAGTAATGACTCTACCAATGAAACTAGTGAGTTCCATAGTAATATATTGCATCTCAGTACACACAATAAATTCACTTAAGTTCATTTAATCACGTACATCCTAATGACATTTACTTCTTGTTGTCATATATTATCAGTAATTTTGAGTTCCGTGTTTGTTTTGCTCATCCAAGCTTAGTTATATCTAGTTTATTTTGATCTGTGTAATGTATAGTTTAATAAGTTATAAATCGATAGGACTCATGTTAATATTTTTGTGATTATGCCTGTTATAAATAAATAATATGACGTCAGTAAAAAAATATGTGACACTGCGGCAGTGTCAGCCGAATTGAAAATAATCTGTAGTTTCGAGGTTCGTACCCAAGATATACTAACCCTATACCGGTAGGTACGTCTGCTCACTTGGAAACTTAGGCCAAAACTATAATACAAGACGGTAACCTATTGAAATATCGAATTTCTGTTACCCGAATCTTAAAACCCCGAAAACGGTTGGTAGAACTTTTAAAAGACAGATGTAATGAATGACAACTTTCTATAATTCCGTTTTTCATTTCCCAGATGAATCAATTTCCAGGTGCACTAAAACCAAATTTTCAAATAGTATTTTTTTGTTTTCCATAGTGTCATAATCCAAATATAGTTATACCAGATTCTCAGAATATTTTTTTTTGTTTCCCATCGTACCATTTTCCAAATAAACTATTACCAAATTTTCAAAATCTTTTTATTTGGTTCCCATACAATCGTTTTCCATCTAAACTATATACAGGTATAGTAAAAGTCAGTAAATTTATACGATTCATTTATTAGGTAGGTACCTACAGCAAGTAATTTAGAAATATTAGTTGCCTATTACAGATAGGTTTGAGTGTCAAATTCGACTCAGCAGGTTAGGTTAGGTTAGAACTGCGACCCCCGCACGAGCCGAGCGAGCGAAGCGAGCGTGCCGCGGCAGCGGCCGGCGAGTGCTAACTACCTTCTAATTTTTCCATAGGATTCATTTTTAAAAATCTGGATATTGTTTGTCTGGATATCAATAAACTGCATTTCAAAAATTTGTGTTTTAAAAATTCGGCTTTCGTGCATATGGATTACGGTCATCTGGATTTTGTGCATTTAGATTTCGTGTGTCTGGAATTCGTTCGTCTGGATTATAAAACGTCGTACAAATGAATAAATAGGAAAATGAAATTCGGAGTTGCGATTATGTGGCAAATAAAACTTCGGAATTTGGAAAACCGGGATTATGAATAAATGGCCAAACGTTTTCTGGATTATGATATTCGGAATATTAAAATTCGGGATTAAGATAGGTAACCATACAAGACATATCTCTCGCACCACGGCAGACCCAGGGACATCTTCCTTCCCCTAATGTGGGAGCCATGGTGTCCCCTAAGGAGACGCACTTTGCGCTGCCGCCGCGGCCAACTTAATGAACACTGGATTGATTAGCTACTTATTTATTTATTTTTTTTTATTTTATTCTTCATGTACACAATTATATTATATTTATACAAGATAGTGAGACGAGATGTACAAAGGCGAGCTTAACTCAAAGTTGAGTTTTCTTCCAGCAAACCTGGGAGTGCACAGAGGAATTGCTATATGAGTGGTTAAGTCTAATGTACATAAAGCATCGAATTTGATGTAGAAGGTATACGAAGCGTATACCCCAGGTACAAGGCATAGATATACATAGATAGGACATATACATACTTACAACATGCATGCCGTTCCGTCGCGAATGGTCAAATTCGCAATCGGTCAAGTGACTGAGAAACCGTCAAAATCGCATTCGGTCAAATTAGCGATTGGTCCATATCTCGATCTGTCAAAATCGCAATTGGTCCATATCGCGAATGGTCAAGTTCGCAAACAGTCAAAATCGCAAACGGTCAAATTCGCAAATAGTCAAGATCGCAATCGGTCGAATATTTTACTTCACAAGTAGCTCGAAGAATAATATGTTTACCTACCAATCAGTCGCCTCATATATTACTACTGAACTATTACGGGCAAATACAAAAAATAGTCAAGATTAAAAATAAAATTAAGTTTCAATATTATTTATTAATGATCACCACGAAAAACTTTATATATACAGATATTTAATATATAGTTATATTTTGTGGCATATTGTAACCCGGGAAATGTCCCCAGCTACTCCACCGGCTAACCCAGGCAAGAGCTTACGAAAGAGACTCTTGGGCGCCTTTTATCTCAGAGTGGAGATAGTGGGTGCGTGCTCCAGATACCCCTAATGAAACAACACTAAGATTTTATACATGCATATATTCAATAGGGTACACAGTTGTACATACAGTAGAATTATCACAGGCACAGAGATATAGAAATATAAATATAGTATGAGATGCTTGTGCGCCTCCCTCGTAGCACACAGCTGATCTCGTAATTACAATTCAAGGTAGCGGGTATATGAGGTTACAGTTATTGTACAAGTTAAGATTACGTGACCTTTTCGGAACTCCTCTTCAGAAACCCCTGGCGTCGGTTATCGGCTTGCGTAGGCACCTGCCTGCTGCTGCAACCACCCGCACTGCCGCGAGCCAAACGAAGGGACAGCTGTTCCGAACAGGGACTCAAACAACGGAATCTCAACTCGCTGTAGATAGGTCACTAATATTGTCCGCTAAACCTTGGGACCCTGCATCAAGAATACCAAAAAGACCTAAGTCTATCATTGACGCAAACGAAAGACACAGATATAAAGACTAAGAACAGAGAGATAAATTAAGAAATCTTACCAGAGAAGTCCGGGAAAGATGCACAGAATCTAAGATACTTAATTTATATGTAGGTAGGTACATATAATTCAGAGTTCCAACTTATCAGAAAAATCAATGAAATACGAACAGAGTTTCGTGCTTAATCTTCAGAGTAATTATCAGAGGTGTTCGCATTCACCGGGAGGGGTGTATTTATATCCTTTTTCATGGAATATTCTAGTAAATTAATCTGATATCACGAATTATTCGTTCACCTGATCGAATCGCGGAACAAATAAAAAAATATACCACAGATCATACAGAACTACAAGCATAAACTATCGACATTCCTGCCGTGATTAATTAATTTGGGCAACTAGGAATTTAGATTATGACAATTTGAAATTAAAGACATTAAGTTATATGATTGAATAAAATATCACAAATAATTTAACCTATCACGATATTATAATTCTATTTGAAATAGGTAAACATACTAGCGACATCTGTTGTCAGATTGGGAAACCATTCATCAATACCGAATTGGTGATCGATGAAAAGTTCCCCCCAAACCCTACAGATGTCGTCATAGGTACAACGTATTGTTTACCGAAATCAAATTTTAACGCCACTAACAATTTTGCGTTACACAATCCCCCCCCTTGAAAGTATTACTTGTGTGGACAGACAAGTAACGCAAGGAATACACAACAGAATAAAACAAGTCAAAAGTCTAACAAGTTAAATATAGAACGAATAAAAAAGAGAACAAATCAAAGAACAAAACAGAACTACTAAGAACTAACTAGAGGCAAATATTGACACAGACTCTTTTACTTTAAGTCTAAATGCCCTAAACCACTAGAAAGAAAGCTCTCCCTAACCGCTATAGTCAAATGGTTGCATATGCAACACAACTACAGAGAAAAGGAGGATGAGAAACGAAAACTCGATGAGGTGTACCTAACAAATAATATGTCCCATACGAGGACACCCAAGCTACAGCAACAAGGTCATACTTCATCGAGTCGCGGTAAAGTAAGTATAAATCGACAGTGCTACGGAACTGAAATAGCGCTGACGCTAGGCAGAGAAGGTACCGCAGATTGATTCTCATCAGTGTATTTTAAGATGTCCTTGATGTGATACTCGCCTAAGTCCTTACCATCCAAATCTGCTAACCTATACACTAAAGAGGAACGTTTAGCAGACACTACACACTTAGTAAACTTAGGAGCGAGTTTAGAGGTAAAATGTTTAGCTTTATTAGATAAATAATGAGTCCGTTTGTAAACAATTTGACCAACTTTCAGCTCGACATGCCTTTTCCTGAAATTATAATACTTCTCATTACGCTGGTGAGCCGAAATCAAATGTTTCCTCACCTGATCGTAAATGTGTTGCATTTCTTTCAGTTTGGCACCGAAGGCTGAGGGCTCATCAATGGAGACTAAGTCCGGATGACAGGTTATGTCAGACTGTCTATATAGAACTCCATCACCTATAAATTCCCTACCGTGTACCAAGAAATAGGGAGAGAATCGAGTGGCCTCGTTTACTGCAGTGTTTAGAGCGCACTGCAGCTCAACAAGATGTTCATCCCACTTTTTGTGCTGAGTCTTCACATAACATGAGATGGCTTGAACAACATTTCGAATCGCTCGTTCAGCTTGATTAGTTTGAGCGTGGTAACGCGGGCTATAGTATACGTTTGGAACATTATATTTAGCTAACATATCTTTAAATTGCTTGCTCACATACTGAGGACCGTTATCAATATAGATAGTCTTGCAAACTCCATGAACTAGAAACACATTCTTCTCGATGAATCTCGCTACTGCAGCGCCTGTTGCAATCCTTATAGGACACAGCATGACATACTTGCTAAAGTAGTCCGAAACAACGATCAGATGAATATTTCTGTTGCTTGACACTGGAAAAGGTCCAAGTAAATCACACGAAATAGCTTCAAAAGGTTTAGATACACGCTTCGCACTTCCCATTAGACCAGGACGCGAAGTGTTTACGGGTTTATACATCTTACAAACCTCACAATTTCCCACGTAGTCTTTGACACTATTGTACATCTTTGGCCAGTAGTAATTCAAAGACAACCTCTTATGTGTTTTCCAAACACCACCATGGGCACTAAGCGTGTCATCGTGGTATTTGGTGAGGAGTGCTAGCCTGTCCTCTTGAGGTACCACTAACTTCCAATCAAAATCTGAAGTCAAAGAATATTTATTTTTAGAAAATCGATATAACAAATTTTCACGAATATTAAAGTTAGGGTAATGCCTTGGGTTCCTACGCACGCACTCCATGGTGTGAAGATACCACGGGTCATTGGTGGAGCTCGCATCGATGGAGTCAATCTTTATGCGAGATAGAGCGTCAGGTACTACATGATCTTTTCCCTTACGGTGCTCTATGTCGAAGTCAAACTGACTGAGTCGCATACTCCAACGTGCTAAACGACCTGTAGGATTTTTGAGCTTGTGAAACCACAGTAGTGAGGCATGATCAGTGACAACAGTGCACTTCTGTCCCTCCACATACTGTCTGAACTGTTCCAGCGCAAAAATCACGGCCAGAAGCTCTCGCTCGGTTGTGCTGTAGTTCACCTCGTTCTTATTAAGAGAACGACTGCAATAGGCGATGGGGTGTTCCACACCATCGTGTGTTTGGGTCAGAACAGCAGCAACTGAGTAAGCTGACGCGTCACTTAGTATACGGAACGGTAAAGAGTAGTTAGGCATTTTCAATATAGGAGCAGAGACCAAAGCTGACTTGAGAAGGTTAAAAGCCTCCTCAGCTTCAGATGTCCAAATAAAATTTACATTTTTAGAGGTGAGTTTACAAAGAGGTTTACTAATTTTAGAAAAGTTATTAATGAAACGACGATACCAGCCGGCCATACCTAGGAAACGTTTGACATCCTTCGAGTTAGAAGGTGTGGGATAGTTGAGGATGACCTCGACTTTACCGGGGTCAGTACGTAGTCCATGCCTATCCACATAGTAACCAAGGTACTTTAATTCACTTCGACAAAAGTGTGATTTCTTCATATTAATCGTTAGGCCCGCATCCTTGAGTCGCTGATAGATTCTATTTAAGAGATCCACATGCTCCTCGAAGGTGTTGGCCACACAGATTATGTCGTCTTGGAAGCAAAACACTCTGTTGTCGAATTCCGGGCCGAATAAGCGGTCCATCAGTCGTTGCATCGTACTTGAAGCTCCGACAAGACCAAAACACATTACATTATACTGGAACAAACCCCGCCTCGGCACCGTGAACGCAGTCTTCTCAGCAGACTGGGCAGAGTCGAACGGGATTTGCCAATACGCTGCACTTAAATCAATAGAGGACAAATATTTAGCATTATTAAGATGGTCTAAAATTTGATTGATGTACGGTAAGGGATAAGCATCACTTTTGGAAACAGCATTAAGCTTACGTGAATCTAAGCACAGCCTTAGATCACCGTTCGCCTTTTCCACCATAACCACGGGTGAGTTCCACGCGGATTGTGATGGTGACACCACTCCCATCTCCAACATCCGGTCCAACTCCGTCTCCAGAGCCTTCTGTTTGAGAGGTGAGAGAGGGTAATACCGCTGCTTGATCGGCTTGCTGTCACCCGTGTCTATGACGTGATGCACAAGCGTAGTTCGACCTAAGCCCACCTTATCTGTATTTATTGAATCAAATTTTTCAATGATCCCGTTCATTACACACCTCTGATCCTCGGTCAGGTTGTTGTAATCCTCGAGACCACTGTGAAGAGACAAAGACTCAATAGGACAGCTATCACTAAAATTATTCATATTAATTTTTTGAGAAATTAATCTATCACCTAATTGAAATTGTTGCCAGAAGTCTACTCCAAATATCATTGAGGTAGTTATTTCTGGTACAACATAAAACTTAAGTACCCTGATAACAGAGTTGTATTCTAAGGGTAAGGACATAGAACCCAGACATTTCAAATGTGAACTGTCTGCAGTTGTAATTTTAAAATTTGGGTTGACACTTTCTAGTTCAAACCCTAAATCTAAGAAGCTACGGTGCGCACCTTTTCCTAGCACGGAGCAGGAGGCACCGGAATCAAGAAGACCAAGAACATTTAAATTTAAAACCCTAACAACTAAGTACGGTCTAACATCGTTATCCCGTTTAGTAAACAGGACCTTATCAGAAGAAGACTCAGACACAGAGCTTGAGAATGTCTTAATAAGGCCCTGGCCTACGCGTTTTTTTGACTTCGACGTACATTTGGGGCAGTCAGGTGACTTGACTCCTTTGAGACCACATCGGAAACACACCAACTCCCTTGATTGTGAGCAGTTATTAGCAGTGTGATCGCTGCCGCCGCAACGAAAGCATTTGCGTTCGTGCGAGGCTGCCGAGCTGTCCACCGCAGAGACCTGCTTGGTAGCTTTTGGTGTGCACTTTGCTTTCTGTGAATGTAAGTCAGAGGAGATCTCAAATTTGTCCAAGACTGGCTCGTGGAACGCCTCAGCCCTAGCACGCGCAAGTTCCAAACGCTTTCCTAACCTTCTTAGATCATCAATAGTGTTGACTTCATGAAGGGCTAGTTCCTTCATGTAGTCAGGTCTAATGTTATGCATAAGAATGTCCAGTTGTTCTTCACTGGGCATTTTACAAGTTAGTCTAGAGAACATGGCCTGCATTGTGGAGATGTAGTTCACCAAGGACTCGGTACGGGCTTGGGTACGTTGCCTAATCTCATTCCGTAAACGATAATCGTAATCGGGAATATCAAAGGTGTCTCTTAATTCATTTAGTAAGTCTTCATAAGACATAAAGTTGGCTTTATTGGTGCGGAACCAAGACAAAGCTGGTCCGTCCAATAGGTCAGAGAAAGCCAGGAGAACCTTTGATTTGGAGACTTCCCTAGCACACCGGAGTTCCTCCAGTCTCTCAATGAAGACACGCACACAAGTAGATCCATCATATTTTAAATTAAAACTATTCAAATTAATAGGGCGTTCCCTATAAATAAAATTATCATTATTTAAGTTAATGTTTTGCGAGCTACCCCGCATCGAGCGTTCATTTCTCATCGCAGGTGAAGTATATTCAACTCGGACACGAGAAGCGCGATCATCATTATCTGACACCTCAGATTCTGAGTCACTATTCGATTCAGCTACTGACACAATCTTAACTAATCTGTTGCGAATACTAACAAGTTCAGAACAATCTAACCCACAACGAGCTAGCCTAGTCAAAAGATAATTAGCCCTAACAGCAGCCCTAGTGCGACTATTTTTATCGGCATCAAAGTCACCTGACGATAGCAAATCCTCGAGTTCCTTCACTTTTGGCTCGCAGACAGTGCGTTCAGTTGCAGCATCAGTGGACTTCGTGGTGTTAGGCTTCAGACTTCCACGGCGAACTAGCCGATATGCCGTCCTCAATTCGTTACGCAAGCTGACAACCGTAGCCTCAGGATCCGCTGAAATGCCCATGTAAGACAACTCATTAGACAGCTCATCTTTTCTTAAATAGTTTACATACTGGTGCATTTTTGCCATCTTATAAGAAATGAACTTTAAGTGAATAGAATATAAAAATAAAATTTAACTAACAATTCCGTTATTTAACGAAAGTTTAAATGGATATAAATCCAAGAGGGTATTCAATTGAACGGACAGTATGTAAATGTACCCTTCTATGTTAATAATATAGGTATAAAAAAATTCAGCATAAAACAATTTTCATTAGCGGGTAGGTAACTAAAATGTACCGCCCTGCAGACAATTCCTAATAATATAATTATTTAAAAATTTCCAATTGAGAATAATTCTCCAATAGCGGGTAGGTACCCGAGATGTACCGCCCTGCAGACAATTACTAAAATATTGAAAAAATATACACAAAAAAAATTGTACCGTACGTATAGGTACAAATGAAATTACAAAAAATTAAAAAACAGTTAAAAGGCTAAGAGCAAAATGTACGGTAGCAAGTATAAGTACCGGCTACTATACTGATCCAAGGTTAAAAAGAAAAAAAATGGTAATTCCGAATGGAAACCACCTTACACAGAGTTATGTATATCGGCACTTATAGAAAATGTCGATAACAATTAAAAGTTAAATTCAGAAAAAACACAAAGTTAAACATATGCATGTATATTAATTTTATTTAAAATTCGGGACCAACTACTGAGATGATATATATCCAACCCAACCAGCAACCAGTAAAAAAAAGAAAAAAGAAAAAAAAGAAAAAAATACGAAGGTATGCCGAAATATGAATTTTACCGAAAATGTAGCAGCTATTTATAATTTAGAAAAAAAATTTTGACCCGTTTCCTTGCTATTCGGTGTAAATTGCAAGGAAATTAATTACGTGCTTAGCCGCACAAGCACAACCAATTAACGTCTTGGAGAGTATCAGACGGATAGTAGGTTTGAATTCATTAAAGGCGTCTTTCACACACACACACAGAACCAAGAGAAATCCAGTGGGTACTGGAATTCTTGAACTGCCCGTACGTTGGCCGCGCCACTGTGTAACCCGGGAAATGTCCCCAGCTACTCCACCGGCTAACCCAGGCAAGAGCTTACGAAAGAGACTCTTGGGCGCCTTTTATCTCAGAGTGGAGATAGTGGGTGCGTGCTCCAGATACCCCTAATGAAACAACACTAAGATTTTATACATGCATATATTCAATAGGGTACACAGTTGTACATACAGTAGAATTATCACAGGCACAGAGATATAGAAATATAAATATAGTATGAGATGCTTGTGCGCCTCCCTCGTAGCACACAGCTGATCTCGTAATTACAATTCAAGGTAGCGGGTATATGAGGTTACAGTTATTGTACAAGTTAAGATTACGTGACCTTTTCGGAACTCCTCTTCAGAAACCCCTGGCGTCGGTTATCGGCTTGCGTAGGCACCTGCCTGCTGCTGCAACCACCCGCACTGCCGCGAGCCAAACGAAGGGACAGCTGTTCCGAACAGGGACTCAAACAACGGAATCTCAACTCGCTGTAGATAGGTCACTAATATTGTCCGCTAAACCTTGGGACCCTGCATCAAGAATACCAAAAAGACCTAAGTCTATCATTGACGCAAACGAAAGACACAGATATAAAGACTAAGAACAGAGAGATAAATTAAGAAATCTTACCAGAGAAGTCCGGGAAAGATGCACAGAATCTAAGATACTTAATTTATATGTAGGTAGGTACATATAATTCAGAGTTCCAACTTATCAGAAAAATCAATGAAATACGAACAGAGTTTCGTGCTTAATCTTCAGAGTAATTATCAGAGGTGTTCGCATTCACCGGGAGGGGTGTATTTATATCCTTTTTCATGGAATATTCTAGTAAATTAATCTGATATCACGAATTATTCGTTCACCTGATCGAATCGCGGAACAAATAAAAAAATATACCACAGATCATACAGAACTACAAGCATAAACTATCGACATTCCTGCCGTGATTAATTAATTTGGGCAACTAGGAATTTAGATTATGACAATTTGAAATTAAAGACATTAAGTTATATGATTGAATAAAATATCACAAATAATTTAACCTATCACGATATTATAATTCTATTTGAAATAGGTAAACATACTAGCGACATCTGTTGTCAGATTGGGAAACCATTCATCAATACCGAATTGGTGATCGATGAAAAGTTCCCCCCAAACCCTACAGATGTCGTCATAGGTACAACGTATTGTTTACCGAAATCAAATTTTAACGCCACTAACAATTTTGCGTTACAATATATATATATAATTATGTCTTTATGTATTATTTAAGGGTGTTATGATAACTGTTTAACACAAATAAACCGCAGGCGGAGGCTAGTAATTAATGATTTAGGTAAGTATATATTGTGGCTTGTACGTTAACATTGACTTGAGGCCCAGTATCTATGAAAATAGTATGAAATCTATGAATACGTGTTATATGGTAGGGATAAATTTAATGAATTTTCTTATGTAGTTCATTCAATTGTTGTCATTTATAATTCTTTCTTAGTCAATGAAAATTCTCAATTAGTTTCTGCGGCTTTCTATAAAATACATGTTATGTGAAAAAACATAGAAAAATTATAAGACTACTTTTATTAAAAACCTATTTCTAGCCATTAACATTTTTACCTGGTAATATTTTGCCTTTATTATACTTAAAGTAGATTGCGATCTTGACTGTTTGCGAATTTGACCGTTTGCGATTTTGACTGTTTGCGAACTTGACCATTCGCGATATGGACCAATTGCGATTTTGACAGATCGAGATATGGACCAATCGCTAATTTGACCGAATGCGATTTTGACGGTTTCTCAGTCACTTGACCGATTGCGAATTTGACCATTCGCGACGGAACGCATGCATGCATATATGTACATATACATACATAAATACATACCTACATACATACATATATACATACATACATACATACATACATACATACATACATAAATACATAAATAAATACATACATACTTTATGTCTGCTATAGTTGCGAGAGAAAGTAGTCTCTTGTTCGTTTTTTAAAAATGTGCGAAGATGGACTATCGCGTATGGTATGAGGAAGAGAGTTCCAAAGACGCACTGCAGAAATTGTAAAAGAATTGTCGTAACAGGAAGAACTATGACAAGGAGTTCGAAGTAGAAGAGAGGAGGAAGTACGACAGGGTTTACCCCTGGGCACAAGGAATTCAAAGCGCTCACGAAGATACGAAGGAGAATGAGGATTATGAAGAATAGAGAAGAGAAGGGAAAGAATATGTACATCTCGACGCCGCCGAATTGGTAACCACTTTAGTTGCTTTCGGAACTCGGAAACATGATCGTATTTGCGGAGACCGAAAATAAAACGAATACACAAATTTTGCAGTCGCTCCATCTTGTTCCAGAGTTCTTCAGTTGCATCCAAAAAAGTGACGTCGGCATAGTCTAGAAGAGGAAGGAGAAGAGATTGAGCAAGACAGACTCTGGTCTTAAAAGGAAGGAAATTCTGAAGAAGCTTAAGTGAGTGAAAAGTGCTAAAAACCCGCCTGCTTACCTCGTTGACATTATATAATATTTAATACGCTTATATAATATTTAATACATACGCCGCGGTAGCCTAGTGGTATGGGTAATGGACTGCTGAGACAAGGTCTCGAGTTCGATCCCAGGTTACCATGGCACACACCAATGACTTTTCGATGCTTTTCGAAGTTATGTGTGTATTTATCGCAGGTTTAAAAGTGCCTCGGAGAGCACGTTAAGCCGTCGGTCCCGGTTGCCATACAAACATCTATGGCAGTCGTTACGGGTAGTTGGAGCCCTCAAAAGTCCAACCAGCCTAACTTGGAACTTCGATATCGCCATTGGTCATTAGACCATTGGTTGTGGAGGTCAGATGGCAGTCGCTTCACGGAAAATATCGAAGTTCAGCCGCATCACAGTTAGACTGGAAAGCCGACCCCAACTGAGTTGGGAAAAAGGTTCAGGGAATGATGATAATATTTAATACATTATCATAATTTGTAAAGTCTTTTACGATGTTTGATAACAATAGAAACACCTTTTGTGGTCATATCATAAATTCCACCCAAAGTACGGCGCAAATTTTTATATTCCTTTACGACAAGCTACCAGGGAGTCATAAGAAGGTAAGAGTTTCAAAATTTTCCTGTTATACTTTTTTATCACATTCGTAAGTAGCTTTCAAGAAAATATGGAAAAGTATAGGTCTACTGCAAATTTATTAGCATAATAATGTATAGTACAATGGTACGGTGTGAAGTAAAAATGTAAATTGTCCCTCGCAGTTGAAAGCTCAGCGGTGGATGCTCTATGCATATTTTACATACCATATCACGTGTCGATAAACTAATTTGCATCTTTAACGTGTGGAAAGAGATCCGTTCGTTTATGATAGCCTGGTACAATTTAGAGACATTTGTGCCGTGAACAAATTTGAGTTTATTTGCACGGAGGACAAAACATAAAGTTATAACGTGGTAATGAAGGAGTCTGTGGATCTATTCACACTAGTGATAATAAATTCTATGAGTTAGAATATGTTCAATTGATCATACTGCATTACTTCATGTTTGATTGCCTTGAAATATTCAATAGCATATAAAAATCGTATAATTCTATCACACGAGTATCAAATACTCACACCTACTCACTTCCGGGGTAGACAGAGGAGAATGAACGAATGGGGAAAAAGATGTCGTTGGATCAAATTCTACTATGCCGGGAACTTCCTAGAAGTAGTACAAAGAAAGTATTAATTAAAGATTCAATACATTGATTGAGTGCATCATTTGCGCTGAACGAGAATCGAAACCGAGACCTCTCTACAGCTACGCCATAAAGGAAAAATAAATAAACAATTCCTTATCCATAAACTCTATAAAACTTTACCTAAACCGGGAACTAAACTGTGAATTCACATAGTAGTCTCACTCTGCGCTACTAAGTTATTGTTCATCGGGTCAAAGTTTCGTTTGTTATAAAAGCTCTTCAGAAAAGCAAAGTTCGCTTCTTAAGCAGTTCGAGAAGTTCTCAACTCCTACTTAGCTTATAAGCAAAGGTGGAGTAAATGGTTTAAGTTTAATAGCTATTATATTATCAGCTCCCTTTGATGTGAGGATATAATATCAAAAGTTTGCACTTCAGATGTGCTACGGAGGTGCTACGCCGTAGTCCTCTACGAGATAAATACTTTACGGCGTCTACGGCGTAGATCCTTAACACTACTACTGCAAGTTCATTTAATTTTAGTTTTTGGGTGAATATTTGACGCGTTCATATTCTTGAAGTAGTATCGCATACTTACTTGAAAATGGCTTTTATGCGCACCCTCCATTTTTGTGAAAAAGCATCAGTGTTTATTCGTATAATAGTGACCTTCTTTCCTGAGACTTTGCCTACAGCTTACCATCAGGCGAGGTGAAGTCTAATTGACGTGCCATAAATTCAAAAAAGTCACATCATAATCTAAATCTAAAATATCAAGTTTAAACTTCGGTGAGATTTAAATACGCGGGGAATTCACGCACGGAAAATAAACTCTCTGAACCATTCATGCATCAGCAGATATGTCGACTTCCAGGTGAGGAAGGAGACCGAAAATTTTGGTGGGGCCCCATACATATACTTAGTATTTCATTGAGTTAACAACTAACACATACTGTGACATGCGCGCCAATGGACTTACCATCATGGATGTGAAGTCGAAGAATAAAAGCCGAAAAGTGAACCTAAGGCTCCAAGGTGAAAACTTCGCATGCGACCGGGGCTAACACAAGGATGATGATAATAAACGTTCTGCACACTTTCACTCTTAACAGAGTAGATACTAATAAAATATTCAACATCGACGCGATACCTTATAGGTCTAAAGTATCTAGGCAAAGTAGGATATAGGTAATATATCAGATTTGTACGAAATTTCCCTCGAGATACGAAGATTCACAAGTCAATATCCAATTCTAACACAAGAAGAACTAACACCTTCTAATAATAAAATTGTAGTCGATTTTTCTCGACTCTAATGGCAGAAAATCACCGAGCATGAAATTAAGTGTGATGTACAAATATAGTAGGTAAATGTTTGCAGCGTATTTACACGGCCGGCTGCGCAGACGCCTGCCCAATTAACGCACCAGACGGAAAATTAGCTCTCGTCACCTAAATGCACACCTGGCGCACTTATGCGCGACTAACCGAAATAAACAACTTTTAGCCTCAACAGACGGGCTACATTCGTGCAACATACAGTTGAAAGCTAAATTTGAAATGAGAACTGTTGAAAGAAGGGAACCTAATATGTTTTCACAGAATATATTACACCTATAACTACAGAATAACACCTTATTTACTTCTAATCTTGCCCTTAAATAAAGTATATGCTAACATTTCATTTATTGCCTGAAGAGAGAAAAGCGTTAGCTGTATTGGAGGAGGTCTGTGTCATATGCTACTCAGAAAGGATCTGTCTGAGGGTCTGAGGAAATTTGTTCATTAAAAGAAAATGCAAACAAAAATAATGACTCAAGACATAAGCACTTTTGACCCGACAGAACTTTTGCCGCCGTTTGGTATACTAGAATTCAATTTACAGGATATACTAAAAGAAAGTTGCCCAGTCCAGCAACACTTGAATTGCTATCTTGTAGCCCGTCTGTAACCTACCTTACGTGTAAAGACGTAGAAGTACCTTAGTTTCCTCGTAAAAAAATGAGAGCCTCATTTAGAAGGTTCTAAAGAAAAATGTATATGTGAGAATAAAATAGCTAGACCAAGTTCTACGCTAACTACGTCATAAATCTAAAGTGCTAATTACTCATTTTATAGGCTGGGTACACAATAAATGTATGACGAATGAACACTAACAAGTTTGACTTGCGAGTAATATTATGATTACCGTACCGTACCGTTAAGTTTTATTGAAATATTTAATTCAGTTTCTTAAATGTAAATAATGATAAAGTATCAATTACGTATCGCTTTTTTGAGCCTCTCATTTGACTTGAAAGTTCAGTAATCATTACTTTCATAATTTTAGTAAAATGGCATCTATCATATTTGATGCAAACAGTATTTCAAACACTTAATTTCAACTACTTAAAACTGCCTACGATGTTCGTAACATCAGGCAATAGAGATTAGGGTAGACGGGGTCCATACTTCATGTTGTCGAGTAAGTACTAGGGGTGCAGCACACCTCAAGAGGACTATCAATCACACGTCAGATCCTGATGCGCATCGTTGCACTCGAATGACGAATATCTCTGTAGCATAATGTTTAAGAACCTGAAAGGTACCTATAATTCAATATGTTCATGATATCTTGGTGATAGTTTCATTTATATACATAAAAATTAATCGCGAAATATGTTGGTAAGCGCATAACTCGAAGACGGCTGGACCAGTTCGAGTAATTCTTTTTTTACTTGTTCCTTGAACTCTACGGAAGGTTTTTATGTAGCAGCGGGAACGGGATCAGAAGTCCAAGCAGCGGTAACGGGATCAGAAGTCCATGCGGGCGGAGCCGCTAGCAACAGCTAGTAATAAATAAAAAAGTAAATTCTTGTCCTATGGGGCCAATCAACTTCACCTGCAAACCGATACACCTACTGACAGACTTTCTGACACTGATTTTCTGACAGGCTTTCTTCTTGGGTTCAGGAGGTCTGACGGCAGTCGCGCCCATAATAGCCGCGTGTAGCCCTGACTGAAATTGAACCCCTACCTCGGTACTCGGTACGCAACCGAGAACAACGTTAAGATATATTAAAAAACACTTTAGCTCTTCAAGTGCTCATCATAAAATCAATTACAGACCACCGCTTCGTAAACAGCCCCACGTAAAATCTTATTTAAATGAAAGAGCGAGAACTGCTCTAAATTTATTCATTAACAATTCGGCAGAGTTTATTGCGGAACTGCCTCAAGGGAGGCTATCCAATAATCTCAACGGTTGGCAAGTGAATTGATGATCTGAAAATACCCAGGTGGACGTTCGTTTTTTCCTCAATAGTATGCGCGCCTAGTACCTGCAATGCTACAAGGAAAATATCCTGCATTATTATTTGTATTTGTATGAAATGAAAATGTATTTTTCATTCGTTCTTATAAATAAGACATACATTCAGACATGTTTAACAGTAATCACATTAAAAACTAAAATGAAAATAAAAGTAAAACTTCGATATTTACAACGGTTTTAATCTGTTCTAAAATACAAAGCACACTTAAATCATATTTTGTTCTGAGAGATCACAGTGCGTGACGTCATGAATGAGCAAACATGAGTCCCTGTGAGTAATATTATTTTCAATTAGAAACGAGTACCTACGCGGGAAGTGGTACCTAAAAGGTTATAAATAAATAAAGTTTTACTTTTTATGGGAATAATATCAATAAAGATCAAATTAAAATATTTTCTGAAAATGTCTGATGGAATGTTTTGCAGCAGCAAAGTTCTGTGATATATTTTCTGCACTCATGTATGTTTCATTAATTTATTTTGGCACACCCGCAAAACTAAACAATTCTATCAATTACCGTCTCAATGTTATATTTTACGATCAATTTTCGCATCTCTACGTCACGGTGCGGTTTTTTTAATTTACTAATCAAGCCCACTCAAGAAATAATATACCATCACTGCACGGCGAGTACTAGGCGAGCATGAACCGATGTATATATACGTCGTTACCAAACAAAGTCAACCGTATGAGCACGAACATCGTTTGCAACAAGTAAACGCGCGTGTTCATACATATTCAGTAAATTCACGCTTACGATAAGAGCGTAGGAAAAAGTCCCAACACTATATCTTAGCTGTTATCTTATGTGTTTACTGACATGTACTACCAATAAAAAGTAAAAAATATCGCTTTGGAATGTACCGACGATGTTTATAAAAGAGAATGCAGATTTGTGAATAAATATTTTGATCGTGTTCATGTGTAAAAGGAAAAATACAAATGGTAGGCTGTTGTATATGTCTATCCGAGGCAAAAAGGATCAGAAAAGACATGTTAATTACAGCGGCTTAGTAGGAAGGATTTTATTCAAGACTAGCTGTTGCCCGCGGCTCCGCCCGCATGGACTTCTGATCCCGTTTCCGCTGCACCATTCCGAGACCTTTTAAACCTTGTCTGGACTTTCACGAATAATTCAAGACCAAAATTAGCCAAATCGGTCCAGCCGTTCTCGAGTTTTAGCGAGACTAACGAACAGCAATTCATTTTTATATATACATAGATAGATATTGCCAATACTTTTGTCTTATTTGACACTAGCTTATGCCCGCGGCTCCGCTCTGCAGTCCTTGGGCCAACCTCGTTCCCGGTGTAAGAAGTACTACTCCAAACTGCAATCTATCCTTGTGCCATTGGCGTTAGAGCGTGATTAAGTAACAAACAAAGAAACATCTGCACGAACTTACACACCTACATTTATTAATAGGATTTATATTGTTCATAGGATGAGATGATGTACTAAGATTTTTAGAAGCTATAGCCCACTTAATATCAGTTATAAAGGTAAATGACGAATCCTTTATCAAAATATTATGTTTACTTGCCCGAACCGATGACAGGGGCAGACATCTGTATCTATTGATTTTATATTATCTTTGTACAAAATAAGCTTTGTACCAGGGGAGAATAAATCATGCAGAGAATAATTTGTTAAAATGTACGCGCTCCAGCGGGAAATATTGCGCGGTCATTCTCGACTGTTTTACCTCGATATTTTTGTATTGGTTGGTCGGGGCTAAAAGCAATGTATACCTCGGGGCATATATATAAAGAACCTCAAATGTGGTCAAACATAGACATTTATATTACGTGCGTAAATAGGCTCCTTCATTACCGCGTTACCAAATTTTAAATGTCAGTGACCTGCGACTTTTAGTGTAGATACATTGACGTCACGGTAATACCTATTTCTGTGAAAGTTGATAAAGGTTTATAAAAAATGTTTCACGGTTCAAATACTCTGTCACTTTCTCACGCATAGGTTTTGTTTTAAGACACGTATGTCACTCGCACACTTTGATCCTCTAAGGATAACACCCAATGTATACTTTATGTAGGTGAGTTTCAAAATAACCTTACAACGATTCATGCTCGCCTAGTACTTTGTACTCTTACTAATACCGTCTCATATATTCCCTAACATGTAATTTGATTTTACAGGTACAGATATCAATAATGTGTGACATATAATTTATTTCTCAACTTATTTGCTCGTAAAATGGCTCTTATTTCACAGCTTTAGGTTAACTGAGTCTCTATACTGTCAGTGCAAAAGACAAAAGAGGGTTTCTCGGTCTTCCCACTGACAACACAAAACCTCTGGCTGCCCTACTTACCGCTGGATACACAACACAAAGTTATCATTAGTCTCGGTATTCGGTAGAGCGGAGGTATTTCCCCATTCGGTCTGCTCAATTAGGACGTGCCATAAATAAAAGAATTAAATTCTTATTATTGTACATTGGCTTTGGACATTTTTCCTTTTGGACATAACTCGTGCAAATCAAAAAAATTAGCTACGTGTTATAGCAAATTTTTTTTTCGGTTAGAAACTTATATTTAGCATACTCATTTTTTTACAAAGTGCCCGATGGGCGGCAATAGGATCGCCCCCTATTACGTGGGACCGAAAACCATAGTTGGCGAAATGTGGGAGTATAATACACCTCTGCCTACTTCGAGGATTACGGGCATAAGTATGTATGTATGTATCCTTTGAACTATAAATACTATTATTCAAAAGCTTTTCGAAACCAGATGCTCACGTATTACGACCATAAATTTTCATTCTCGCTATGAATGAAATAAGTGGAAGGAGAATAAAGTTATGCATATCATCTCGCGGGAGTTCGGCGTAAGATCGATCGAGATTCGAGACGCAATTTTAGCTTCATAAACATTAAAATATTCTGTCTAGCGGAATATTGAGATATAATAGAAGCTACTTAATGCCTATAAATATAAAACGTGATGGCACTTTAAAGCACCAATGAAATATTTACTTTATAGGTAATGTTTTTTTTGGGATCGAATCCCTACGAAACCACTGAAGCCAGTCTTAATTCTCTGAACCTTTTCCTTACTCAGTTGGGGTCGACTTTACAGTCTAACTGTGATGTGGCTGAGGATCAATATTTTCCGCAAAGCGACTGCCATCTGACCTCTACAACCTATAGTCCAATGACCAATGGCGAACATTCGAAACGGATTCGAACCCCGGACTTCTCGATCGTAAGACCGACTCCGCTACCAATACCTATGCACTATTTTGCTATAAAATTCAAAAACTATGTGAATAGGTGCGATTCTGATACTGCCGGTCGTTTACAAACGTATATCACTCATTAAATGTTTTAACGTTTATCTTAGACTACAAGAATAACAGACGAAACGTATAGAACTATATAATAAACGTATAGAAGCCATTAAAAGTAATACAAATGTAGCGCTATTTCACTCATTGTCTTCACCGCACGCTTTGCTCGAGTGCGAACGAAATGGTACTACTTTATTATTAATTTAGACGGCTTCTCTTGCTAGTTCTATGCGTTCCGTCAAATATTTAAAAAAACTTTTGATGATTGAATACATTAATCTGGTTTGGACACTATGCCTGGGTTGCACGATCGTACTTTAACATTAAAAGTGCAGTTAAAGTACCGGTCAGGTATATATATAACAGGTTGCACCATTTGACAATTGTTAAAATCATGTCATAACTTGACGCTAACTGTAACCGGCCACGCTTAAACGCCAAATTCTATCAAAAATATAACAGAGCTACGAAATACACTGGTGCAACGCATTTATCCAAACCATTAGAATCAATGTTACTGTTACTGTTACTGTAATTTGACGGAAACCTTAACTTTAACAGGTAGTTGGAGCAACTAAGCCTAAGTAGGTGCTACTTATCTAGCAGATTTTCATCATAGCCATTTCAAGAATGAACCGTTTGAACATATAACGTGGTAGCCATGATCGGGTTCGTGTCATATCACCGTCACGCAAGAAAATCTAAAGTACCCGCGAGTCAATGGCTACACTCCAAATTTACTTACATAGACCGCTATATATAATGTGATGACTACGATAAAATTATACGCCATCTTGCCATAAACAAGATATAAACCTGACTGGTTTTTGTTACTATTATTGTCTATTATAATGTACATACTCTATTGTTGAAATCAAGAATATTAAATAAATTATGCTATAAACAAAATATACAACTATATACGAAATATATAGCTAGGTACAAAACCTACACTAATTATAATATTCACAAGAAGTGGAGAGACTGAAACTTTAGGCATCTAAGTATTCCTCCCCATCGATCTCTACCGGAACCGTGCCCAGAAGGGTGGCGGCATTACCACGCTGAATGGCTTTGAGCAAGATAAAGGTGAGCTCTATGGTAAGGAGAAGTATCTAAGTATGTTTATCCGCATTCTAGAACCCATAACACTAGCTAGTTAAACTATGCTTACCGTGGGTCTAGGTAGCGTTGTGTAGATTATCCTAGAATATTTATTCTCATATTTATTATTTATCTAATAACTATCTGACCCGCGCGACTTCGTCAGCGTCACCCCATTTTTGCAACATTTTTCATTCCTGCTCCTGACCTGTTAGTCGTAGCATGATGTTATATACATATAAACTGTCCTGTTTAACCATTCTATCTATTGAAACAAACCGCATCAAAATCCGTTGCGTAGTTCTGAAGATTTAAGCATACAAAGGGACAAGAAAAATAGGAACAGAGAACGCGACTTTATTTTATACTATGTAGTGATAGTGATGATAGTGAAACATGTTACAAAACAAGTTTTATAAAATTGTATCGATATCATTCAATACGATTCGATCGGTTCATGTCTAAAAAAGACCCAAGAACATCATGAATAATGTTACGGTACTACTTGAGTAATTATGTTCACGGAGTGTACCGCACCCGGGTTGGGTCACCGCCGGGTTTTACATTATAGGGTTCATAGGACGATCGTTGAAAGAACCACCATGTTGTGACCGTCATTATTTAAAATTTGGTCTACACTTACCCACTTATTTGTAATGCAACGTTTTTTGCGCCCCTGGTGTATAAATAAATCGCATATTCATAGTAAATGCACACTTCTTTTGAAGAAAAACTAAAATATATCTATTTACCCCCATATCCAGTAGAATTCAGAATAATAGCCTTCTTCAAAAACGAGAGATGGTGTTATTTGTAATGCCAATGGCGGACCACGAAAATATTTTGAAAATGATGTTATAACTGTGCATTGAAGAGCATAGCATTTGCCCGCTAAATTTCTCCTGGGTAAAGTTTGAAGGAAGTTGATCCTTACTGAATATTTTCAAAGGACCGTGTCGTCTTTACCTCTTTTAGTGTTTGAAATAAATTCTACCATTAAACTTTTACTAGTAATACTACTGCAATAGGAGAATGTACAGTCAGCTTCAAATATTTCTAAACACCTTAAGATCTATAATCCTTTGACAGCTTAACCAAAAGTAACATAGATAGCGTTAATAAACTAAACTAGATCGATATCTTGTTTCTTTATAAGAAAATAAAATACTCATGCATCGTGAGTATGTGTGTGTGTTCCAGATACCTTTAATGAAACTACCTTAGAATTTATACATGTATATTTAAAAGGGTTACACAGTTACACATAAATTGTCACAAGCACAGAGACATAGAAAAAAATCCGTTCACATGAAGTATGTACTTTTTTACAGTGGAGAACCGTAAGCTTTAAAATTTTTGATATCTCGGCAGTCCAGTATTAAGTTTAGATTACTATCTCATCTCCGGCAACCGAAGACCCGATATAACATTGCAGTTTTGACTTAACCACATAACCGCTCTGCGGTGAGATTGGTATCCATGGATATCTTGCGTACAGAATTAGAAAATGAGTTTAGGTGTATGAAAAAATATAGAATAACAAACCAGCTACAGGTTCCATTTTCAAATACATGCTTAACATAATCACTCAGCTACTCGTAATTACTATTTTGAGCAATTTTTTTTTATCTGTTTTAAATATAATATTTTCTCTCGTTTATAACTCCGAACTGCGGCGCACGAGAATATTTCACAAAAACGTCAGCATCGACATGTTCAGACCACAATACATGTTTTATTATGCCCTGGTACAGTCATTGACAGAAGTTAGTGAACTCCACAATAAATAAACCTGTACATTACGTCATTATGAGAGGTCTACCCGCGGAATATTCTTATACCATTCCCGTAATCATTACATGTCGTGAACGGAAATAAAATTGGGATAAAAATAGCCTGACTATAGATTATTGTTATTCCAGATAATATCAATTTGACTTCACCTCACCTGATGGTAAGGCAAGTCATGCTTGTCTGCTACCTAAGTGGTATACAAGAAAATAGATTTTGTTCAACTACTTTTGTCGCACACTGTACCTATACGTACTCGCTCCACGTTCCCTCGTTTATCCGCAAAGTGCGGACGAGACAGTGCAAATATTATTTTACTCAAGACCGACTATGTTCGATTGAATTCTATCCGGCTCATTCCTTTTATTTGTGTTAATAATAACATAGAATGAGTTCTTATACAACATATGTACATACCGCGTACCTTTTCAATTATAGAAATGACTTCCGAGCAGGAAATGCGCTTATATAAACATACCAACATTTGTACTGTGGTATTTCCTTTACAAAGATATAGAGACAATGGCTTACTACTTCTTTATCTGCTTTCCTTTTGAAAATGTTCACCCGCACTTCGCAACTCCCTATACCCGAGGGCTAGGTGGGGACACTATGGTCCCTAAATTCGACGGAGGTCATCTCGAAAGAGAGGGCTTCGGGTGTACCGGAGTGCGAGGGATAAGTTGGCTACTATCTCACCTCAACTCCGGCAACTAAAGACCCAAAGACGGTGTGCGTTTTAGTCGGTTCAAGTCCGACATAACCACCCCAACCGGCTCTGGAATCCGTGGGTATGATGGTGTGGTAATGTATGACCATTGGCACACATATAACCCCCTACGACGTTAAACCAGCACTTCTACCCCTTCTGACGTCATGACGTCGTCCTGTCGAGGCATAGTCCCATCTAAGGCGGTGACTTTTTACAATCCAATTGACAAGATATTTTGTTTTGTTACAGATCTTCACCATGGGCCAGTGTTACTTAATAATCCTATGTGCTTTGAGCGTCTTTGCGGCCGTCTACTGCCAAACTGGTAAGAAATATGATCATTTGCTACTGAGATACGTTGTGTGGAGGCGTTTGTTGATGGTTTATCGTGCATGACTGATGACTAAAGTTATGGTTCCGTAAAAATTGGTAACCAGTGTAGTGTTTAGGAATTAGAATGCTCATAACTATCAATGTAAACCTTTGAGAATGCCACAAGGCGAAAACGGTTAGGTACAATAATAAATACAGTGCAGAAGTACAAGTGTGTTATTAATAATGTATAAGAATAAGTACCACCAAGTACGGAGGTAGGACACGACGGTATCTCCCGTCCGAAATGAGCTGTCAAACTGGGTAAGTACCTCCACCCTACAGAAGACCGCGGTCACAATAACCATCGTGTTGTGTTCCCACCGGTAAGTAGGGTAGCCAGAGCTCACTATACCCCTCCTTCCCCACCCCTTCCCAGCTCTCCCCCTTTCCCTTCAGGTAGGGCAGTGCGTGTGTGACACCCTTAGTGTTGCACACGTTCATAGGCCACGGTGGCCGCTTTCTATCAGGTGGGCCGTGTGCTTGTCTGCCACCTACGTAGTATGAAAAAAAAGAAGTTCTATCAATCCACAGTATATATGATACTAAATAGATAATACATTACCATTCGCAGAGACCGTTCAGCATTAACCTCCTCTTAACATTCTAACATAACACATTTTCCGGTTCATCTCTTCCAGAAGTGGAGCCACCAACAACTACCAGCACCAAACCACCTCCCACCACTACGGTCATTACCTCCACTACAACCACTTGGGAGACGGAGACGCTGAACGAGGGCCAGGCCATTCAGAAGGCGCTGCAGTACCTGCTTCAGCATCGCCAGCCCGACTGGGGCTGGGGGAACGATACTCACCATGTTATGTTGACTTTGCAGGTAGCTATCGTTTCCCTTAATACCGGTATATATCTTGATTGTGCCGCGGTAGCCTAGTGGTATGGGTAATGGATTGCTAAGACGAGGTCTCAGGTTCGATCCCAGGTTTACCATGGCACACACCAATTACTTTTCGAAGCTTTTCGTGTGATGTGTGATTTTATCGCAGGTTTATAAATGCCCGGTAAATGGCATTTACATAAACTGGCGAAATGTGGGTGCTAGCACCTCTGCCTACCCCTTCGGGGATATAGGCGTGAGTTTATGTTACGTTATCTTGATTGTCACGTCACAAAATGTAAGTACGTTTTACAGGTGTCCAAACGTGCTTAACGTGCTCTCCAAAGCACGACGAGACCAGTGCAACAAGTCATATTCCTACATACAAATATTTGCACTGAGCGGGGATCGAACCCACGCCTCCTGTGTAGCAGTCGCGTTCACTACCGCCACGCCACAGAGGATCACCAATCATATATTATAAACCAATCCGCACGCGCCAGTGTCTCATTTCTCTTGTGACTAGGAGTCCAGATATTGCAGAAAACTATACTAATTTCTCCTCCACTGTGATATGGCGTCACCCAGCTGGTAAGAAGTTGTAAGTGAAATCTACAAAATGTGAGATATCTATGTCAGCAATGAATACAACGCCTGAATGCGACGGTATTTCCCGTAGGTACCTATTGTTTCCACCAGGTGAATTACCACCATCCTATACCATGTGTTGTATTTCTGGCGGAGAGTAGGCTAGCCAAGGTTCACAGGAGAGATTTTGTGCTGTCATTGGAAAGCCAAATATGTCTCCACCTCTGGTGACACAGAAGCTCTCTTACCTTTCATGGATTTTGAAATACAGCTTATGGATTAATCAAAATGATCATTATTTGTTTTCAGTTGGCAAATAATACGGGTAAAGAAATCGAGCAGCAAGGGCTCGAAATGCAGCTGTCGGCCAAACAGATGGAAATTGAGATACTGCTTATGATGTCTAAGTAAGTACCGATAAACAGCAACAGCAAAGTTTTACAGCAAAAATTGTGTCAAAGCTTGGCGCGTGAGATCACTGCTCTCCTAAAATTTGTCCACCCAAATATTCGAAGAGAGTGTACCCAGGGTATGAATTTTATGGGAGAAGTGGCTCTTTATCCCAAGTTTGGGAGCGTAGGAGGGTGTAGAGACACGAAACTAGTTGAGGCATATGCAGGAATTAAATCATTATTATCTAGCCTTTTTCCCCAACTTGGTTTGGGTTACGTAGTAACTATTTATTAATCTGAGGTTTGGGTCAGTTTTCTAGTTTAACTAAGATGTGGCTGAAGTTAGATCCCACAGTCCCGGGTCCTTTAAGCGGGGCGTGAAAAAGCATCTGATGAGGCCGTCAAGCTGAGCGCCACCATTGTAGCACTGAACATGTTTGCAATGGTGACCCTCTTTCTTCTTTTGCCTTCAGCTTAACATCAGGCGAGGTGAAGTCAAATTGAAGTGCCATAGATAAAAAAAAAGATATTTTCCGTGAAATGAAAACACTACCTTGACTTCACTACCATACAATATCGACTACCTTGACGAAACAAAAGGAAAAACGACTGTTCTCGAAAATTGTTTTCACTCAAACAGCCTTTAAAGTTCTAAATTGACTTTAACGCTATGGTGTAAAATGTAAAATGCAGTTCCATACCCTGTACACTGCAATATACAGTCAATTTTATTACCCACTGTACTTTGAGGCACATTGAATTTCTGATATAATCTTCGCATCCCGTTTATCGAATTAGTTTCATGCTGGCTCTTCTGATGAAAGCTGCCCGATAGCCCGATATAGCTTTACATATTGAATTAGTTGTTTTAATTAGATTGGTGGTTGCCGTTATGTAGAATGGAATCATCAATGTACTGACCAAGTGTAATGACCAACGTAAATGAGTTACAATCCTATACATTTAGCAGCTTCAACTTCAATATCTTTTCAAAATGGCTTCTGCAACCGAGCCGCCGCAATTTCGTCAATCACTACATAGTATAAAATAAAGTCGTGTTCTCTGGCCCTATGTCCCTTTGTATGCTTAAATCTTTAAAAAACTACACAGCGGATATCGATGCGGTTTCTTTTATTAGATAGAGTGATTATATAGGAAGGTTTATATGCATATAACATCATGCTACTTTTAATGTAAAATTAATAATGACTAGACTCCAATGTCAAGTTTTCCAAATATAATTTCACCAGAGCCATGTTACCCACGGCAGTAAATTTGTTCCCCCCCCCCCCCCCCCCTCCCACAAGATCACGTAGTCGATCAGGACGAGTAGTTGAATTTTAAATGGCCACATTAATCAGTTTATTCTAAAAACTTATTGCCACAGGGTGTAAATTGATTGAAACATCAGAATATCGAAGTAATTTCTTTCAGCCAACGCCAAAAAAATAAAGAATGGATTTCTTTATTTTTTTAATCGCTTTTATAAGCATGCTGCAGCAAAACAACATTTAAAATTTGAGTTAAATCCATCATTCATTTTAAATACACGTACAGGCTGTAATAATGTATTATTTAACTTATAGATACTCAGGTAAAGTTCAAACAAATAGCAGAGCGCGAACAAAATTCGACAATAAGCATTTTTGATTGTAAAACGTCTTTCGTAAACCAGGCATCACGAGTCTCCTCCTCCTCTGGGACGTCTTGCTGCCTACACCCTGGCCTTGGGCGCTCTCTGTAAGGACCCTCGGTCTTTCCATGGTCGGGACCTGGTGACGGCCCTACTCCATCGAGAACCACCGCACGACCTGGAGTTCGCGTATGCCACACTCGCAGCGTGTTCTTCAGCTGCACATGTGCGACGCCGACATATCAGGAGACTGCTTGATATTGCGAATGCCGCGTCTGATCATAGTCTTGGTAAGTTTTTTTTTAATTTTATTGTTTTGAGTAGATACCGTCCTATTTCTACATAGATCAGAAATTCATAAAATAAGCTATAATTAAAGATAGGCGGGCCGATTTTGCTATTATCACTATTTAAGCGCCAACCCAGGACCCCGATTCTGCTAATTGTTAAACATTGTATAATCACTGAGAATACAGAAAAATGCTAATGAATTTTCGAATCCATTAAAAACATGAAAAAGACAAAATGAAATGAAAAAGGCTTTTAAACTTTCACGCTGCATGATATATAGCGAAACCTGGGTGTCGCTAACCATATATCATGCATTTATGAGACATGACATCATCATATTTATGAGACATAGACACAGACAATACAATAATTTACCTTTTGATTTGCTTAATTCATTCGCACCTTCAATCTGGAAGCGGGCTTCAAACTATCTGCGACACGGAATCTGGTGATTCCAAAAACTATGTCTAATGTTGTTTCGCAGTCCGTAGTGATGCAGTAAAAAAAAGTCAGCAAATGTAAATAAGACTTGCGTGTGCGATTAGCTTGCGCACACAAAGTAACAAGGGCAACGAAATGACGTAATGTTGTAAAAATAGAAGCTATAAGATGCGTACTATTTCCTACCTTCCAGACACGATCTCTATGGTGATCCTCGCCCTGAGATGCGTAGTCCAAGACCACAGGCACCGCAGCCTCATCCATTTCGTGCGCCGGCCCATGGCTGGACTGGCCCGCCAACAGCATACCGATGGCAGCTTCGGAAGTCTCACCACTACTGCACTGGCTATACAGGTGCGTGAATGCTGATGATATATTTCTGTGCTAGTGGGCTAAGTCACAGTCCACAGGCTTCCATGTTGTACGTTCGTGAGGCCGTTTTACACAAGACTAATTTGTCTTAATATTCCTAGGGTTCGATCCCAGGCACACAACAATGAGTTTTCGATGCTTTTCGAAGTTATGTGTGTATTCATCGCAGGTTTGTAAGTGCCCGGATAATGGCAATAGGCTATACATTGGGCCTATTACATTGGGACCTAAACATAAGTTGGCGAAATGGGCAATGGAAATGGAATAAACTGGGTGCTAGCACCTCTGCCTACCCCTTCAGGGATATAGGCGTGAGTTTATGTTATGAATTAAATCTGAATTATTGGTAGTGACCCATGAGAACACTGAGTAACTATGATACTTTAAAAACTGTCTTGGGTTAAGATAGTATAATCGGTTGCAGCTTCACCAATCCAGAAGTGTCGGTAGCTTAGTGGTCAAAGAGTCGGCCTTACGATCAACAGGTCCCAGGTTTGAATCCGACACTACCGACATGAGCCCACTCCTAACACAAGTAATTGAGCTTAACTGGATGGCAATTAGTAGTTTCGGTGGCTAATATTCTGTACAAATTCCAGTTGCCGCCAAAGCTTCACTTCATACTTCCACAATTCGGTTTATTTTGACTTTTGTTTACGTTAGTCGTATAATATCACCACTGTACCCACCGCCAATTTTAGTATACCTGACCCTGAGGAGCTCTATCAAGAAAATTCTATATAAATTTCTTACCAAAACACGTTTCCACTGTAAAATTTCATAGGCTCTCGAAGACTCCGACAGCGGTCCCGGCGCCCATCAACATTGGAGCTTCCCTGCAGCTCGCAAATGGCTTTTGGAGAGGCAGAACGCTGACGGTGGATGGGGTGACGTGGCGAAGACAGCTGCCGCAGTCGCCGCGTTGACCCCAGCGTCGCTGGCTGCCGTCAGACCCCCGCACTGCAGTGATAAGCTCCTGGATAGCCGGCATGAACCTTTGGGTAAGTTTCTCCACATTATTTATATTATAGTACATAGAATATTGGATGGCTAATATCAAATAAAGGCCAAAATAATTTAGATATGATATGATTTCGTTAGTTTGTGTGCCTACTCTGCGTTAAGTGAAATATAGTAGGTACATTGGCAATCAAAAGTAAAGTAAGTACCTATCTGTTTTTTAAAACACAGTTAAAATTTATTTTCGGCATACCCATTTTTACCAAGTGCCTGATTGGAGGCAATAGGCTCGCCCCCTATTACGTGGGACCGAAAATCATAGTTGGCGAAATGTGGTTGTTCCCCGTGGGTGCTCACACCCGTAATCCCCGAATCATACCCGTCAACCCAGAGGGAATTACGTATGTGAGCATGGGGAACACCCTCATGTGCATGAGCATGTATGTTTAAATACAGGGCGCTTATGTTGACGGATGTAAAATGCGTAGTAGATACTTATTTAACGAGTTATTCGATCCAAATTTTAACCAAAAAGGTGTGAGAAGTGATACTAGAAAGCAGATATAACCTCACCTGATCATCTCTCAACTACCTTCAGTATACGTGCTACTGTTGCCAACTGCATGCGTACCACACGGGTTCTGTTTAAATCAAGCTTACTACACTACTAAACCTCTATAGTCTGGCAAGCTCGTTCGTGACACTCCCATGGTCTGCGGGCGCGGGGGACGAAAGACAGCGGGGGGAGTGAGAGACGAGCGCGGGGTGGAGGCTGGCTCTCAGAGCCGTCATTCAGTTGCGCGTCGTCGCTGTTGACGTCTATCTATGTCTTCGATAATTATGTCCCCCACCACCCGCGCGGTCCATGGGAGTATCACCAACGAATTTGTCAGGCTATAATGCTGCACAGGTTACAGATCTCTTGGTCTCTCTCTTGGTTACAGATAGCAACGGTGGAGACGGTACCCTGAAGCTGGCGTACCAGTCAGGCAGTACAAGCAACGACTCCGAGGCGCGCAACGTGTCCTTCACGTACACGCTGTGGCTTGGCACCAACGTCACTGACAACTACACTCTGCATATGGTGGCTCCTAGGTAATGGGTTCTTTAATTGAAATTATCAATTAAAAAGTTGATTTATTTTATGATCTGATGATTTTCTTAATATCAAATATTGGGATAGCGTTTGACTGTTACGCTGAAATCTCCGCCTAGAGCAAATATTAGGCATGAATATGTTAATTTGCGTTAGTCTAATTAAGTAAAAGTTAGTCTAAACTAATTGATACATGTTTTGTTTTTGTCTGGCGTTGTTGTTAATCCCAGAAAATGCCTGTTGGCGAAAGAATCTGCCAAAAAAAAACATTGTCCACCTATCATTTCTTTTTACTCATCATTGTCTGAACGTATTCCCAACTCAGTTTTGGACGGCCTTCTAGTTTAACTAATATGTGACTGAATTTCGATATTTTCCATGAAGCGACTGCCATCGGACCTCCACATTCAAATTAGCGTTATTGAAGTTCTTTAGCTAGGCTAGTCGGACTTTTGAGGGCTCCAACTCGTAACGATTGCCATAGTTGTTCGTATGGCAACCGAGACCGACGGCTTAACAGGCTCTCCGAGGCACGACGAGACCAGTGCAAATTGCTATATTCTTGCATACACATATTTGCACAGAGCGGAGATCAAACCGGCGGCGCCTCCTGCGTAGCAGTCGCATTCAGTACCGCCACGCCACAAAGGCTATCATTTCTTGTTACTAAAGTGAGAAACGTTCTTCCTGGATTGCCGTGTAATGAAATATAACCTTTTTGAATTACAGGAACGTATCCTTCTACCACATCATGCAAATGGCCGCGGAGCATAATCCCAAGTTCAAGTTCGAGGCCAGCGAGTGGCCTAACGGTCACTACGTGCACACGCTGGCCGGGCACAAGGAGGAGCCCATGGGCTACCACTACTGGCTGCTGTACCGCCTGCCGGAGATACCGGACCCCGCCAGCCCTCCCGGCAACCAGCTCGTTGCTCCCGTTGGTAAGATTCCTTGAATCCTTCTTCCTACAGTCCGGGGTCCTTCAAGCGGGGCGTGAAAAAGCATCTGATGAGGCCGTCAAGCAGATATTTAGACAGATTTCTGGTTGAATAAGGAGTTTAGGGGCTCTACAATACGAGTTATAGGTACCCATGGGATCCAATCTCACCAACAGGCCAGTTTTTACCAGCTAGCGGTACAACTGAACCCCGATTGTACTAATTGTTAATCATTGTGAAACTACTGAGATTACAACAATAATAATCTCTGTGGTGTAACTATGTGGGCCCGCACAGCATGTGATGATGGATCACAGAATGACCTACATCCTGGCCTGGGTCTAGCGGAGACGTCTGTCGCCATAGGAGAAGCAAGCCACGACAGCGGCACAAAGTGCTCCTCCTCATACCCAAGGGCTAGATAGGCACACCGTGGTTTCCCACACCAGGGGAAGTAGGTCATCTTGAAAAGGTTCATCGTTTGCTACACGCGTTTGCAGTTCTTGTATGTTGTTGTATGTGTCGATAGAACACAACGATACATGGTCTGCTGCATGTGTCTGCAGGCAGTGGTCGTATGAGGCTATGGAATCTACGAAAACTAACTTTTTACTTTTTATTTTGCAGGTGTCGACGATTTATTAGTAGAGGACGGTGAACATTACCTCTTCTGGTACAAAAAGCTGTAATTCTACAAACATCGTGCAACAATATCTGCTGAATTGGTTTTACCTTTTACTTTGTGAACGAAACATGCTAACATTAATTCTTTTACAATTTCAGTGCCATTTGTCGGCAACGCCTATGAATTATTGAAATTGCACCTGATTAAGTAACTTCCTAGCGATTCGTTCAACATGTCTATAGGTAAAAAGTTATTAAACACACTCAAACTACTACAATATGATCAAAATTTAATTTTAGTAGGTACCTGTCAAATTTATTACCTACTCAGCCGTATAGCTTGCAATTTACTGCCTAGATTTTTTCAGTGTCTAGACATGTCTGTAAACAAGTTCATTCTATGGGTCTCGCCTTTCGAGCCTTTCAATTCCCATCTCCTCGTTTTGACATTCTTTTGTATAACAATTAGTAATATTTTACTATTGCTACCCGCTGCATTGATAAATCGTTGGCGAGTGGTATGTTCCCCTCTCTTCCCCAATATATTTTCTTGGAATTTCCACTGCGTAACGCCAAGATATTGAACCTTTCACGCTGTCTGCACTCTGCAGTTTCAAGAATAATGAATAATGGTGTGATGAAGTCTGTTTCACACTTTTATTCTCTCTTTACGAGTGAATTCAAAGCAAACAACGCGTTGGCAAGCGGTCTTCAACTCCCTATATACCGATCCTGCCAGCTTGCTCTAAAAAGGAAAGCCGTGGTAGATATCCTATACCCGTTCTATAAAAGGTAAAATTATTTTCCTCTAGCTTGCCTTTTCTTCTCACCCTCCGCCACTGCAACGCGAGCATATTATTGCATTATTTTTTTTGTGATTGCTAAAAAAATTTCATCTCGCCTGATGGTGCTGAAGGCAAGTCTCAGGAAAGAGGGTCACATTACAAACCCGTAAACCTAACGTTTCCTTGTCTTTGTACTTCAATAGAAACGTAATATGTATTAGATATGTATCTATCAAAATTTAATATAAGAACTTGGATTGTTTGTAGTATAAGGTTTTAGCTGTGAAGATGAATAGTTTGACGTCAAAACTTTAAACCACCTATTTATTTGTACCTGATGGAAGCACAATTGCTGTAATTACTCCATTTATGTATTCATTCTTACGTACCTACTTAATACTACATAATACTAATTATGGATAGTATAGAAGCCAACCACCCAGATACAACTAATTTTTTGGTTTATTTATACTGTTGATTGATGGCATGGCATGTTGGGATGGCAACTGTCAATGAAAAGCCGCAAGGTTACCGGTAACCGGTTAGGTACAAAAATAAATACAGTGGAGAAGTACAAGTGCGCAATCAAATTTGTTCAAAATTAAGTTTGGTTTTTAGCTTGCTTTTAAATAACTGGCAAAAACGAATTATGATAATTAGTCCTATGATAAGAAATACGGACTTATTCGTCTAGCTGCTATACTATCCAAATATATTTCATTGTGTTAGCATATAATACAGATAGTATTACAAGCATTTTTGAAATTTTAACACTGTATCGAGAGTTAAATGGTCGTGTTTCAAGCAAGACCACACTCGTCTCTTTTAGATGTGAAAAATGAACTTATACAAAATGAGGTAACTGTGTTGTCTCCGGGCCCGCACAGTCCATGATGACTCGGATTTCGGAGGTCGCAGAATGACCTCCTCCATGAGCGAAGGCGTGAGGGTTACAGGTGGAGCCACCTGTCACCCTAGCAGAAGGAGACCGCAGTGGCAGCGTGATGCGCGCTCCTCCCTATCCGGACTATAGGTCAGCCAGGTTATTCGATGGCCCTGGGTCCGCTGGGGCATGAGGAATATGCCGAAGGCAACTGAAGGCCGCGAAATGGCGGCGCCGTTTTGATAGGTTCGAGTCCGTGAGGAACAATTAATTCAGTGTTTACTTAAAATACATTATAATATTAAAAAACTACGATAATTCATACATATAGGTAACACGGTCAGTAATATCGTCAGAAAATGTAATACTATTGATATTATTTTAATTTCTGGCAATAATAGTGACATTATTTTTATCTGCAATACCTTGTATGCGTTAGTTGGAAGCATGTAATATATGCTGTTAGATCAATGTTTAAGATTCGTATTAAAGTAAGCAATTCTCAATTTGACATTTTAATACTAACACCGGAGTCAGTGGCAAAGACTTAAAATAACTCTTACCAGAAAACCAGACTCATCTGAAAGTTCATCAAATTCTGTATTTAAAAATCACTGCTGCCGTTCCAAAACACTGAAAAGGGTGGCAATAATTTTTTGTGCTTTTTATTTATAAAGTGGTGTTGCTACTTTAAAAATGTAACTTTTTTAGAGGTCGCAGAGTATATGAACCGTCAAGTTGTCAGATGTCATAGAAAATTGATAAATTCATTTGCCATTATAAATCAATTAACGTGGTAAGGACGAGACTGTTGTTCTATTTTCGCAAGTATTAATAACTTTATGTGTTATACAGACGAGATTTCCCCGCATAAAACGAAACAGGACAACATTAGGTACCTCTCCCTGTTAAAAAGATGAGTTATTTTAAGGTTTAAAGGACTGTTATCCTTGCCATTGACTCGGTGTGATGTGTTCTAGTAATAATAAAGTGTAATCTCAAATCATAGATTTTAAAACTAATCATTTTAGACGAGACTGAACGCAAGAGTTATCTGATTTAATGCGTTAGAATAACATTTTTATTGTACCTATTGAATGGTTCTTAATAAAGTATTAAAAAAATATTACCTGTTTTATTTTATAACTTACCTACTTATGAACTCCTACGTTATAGAGTAGACTGTCCTCTTAACTGAGACATGGCTTGCGGGGTGCACTAGGACGTTAACGGGGATCGCATGATGTGCGGGCGGAGGACGGAGGACGGGTGAGGTGCGGGTAGCGGGTAAGCTACCCACCGCCCGCACCTCATACGATCCCCGTTCTCGTCCTACCTAACCGTAGTGAATTTACAGGCGTGGATGTTTGTATAAAATTCTGTAATATCATTTTTGAAAGATTTCTAATGACTATTACAAATCTTGATCGCTGTTCGTTCCATTTTACGGTAAAATATAATGAAATTGAATTGTTTATTGTCTCAAAAACAAATTGTCTATTATCCTCACATAAATATATTTTTTATAATAATGAAACAACGTTTATAAGATCCAACATTTATTAAATTTGTACAATTTACATATAACACCAATTTCACCAGGTCGCCGGTCGCCGGTCGCCGGCGGTCGGCTAGGTACTTAATACCTAAATAGTGCACAGGAAGCTACAAAACTTCATATATTGCATAGAAAATGGAAAACAATAGTTCATCATAAAAATAGCGTTTGAATATATTTTGGAAAAGAGCTTATCATAAGTCCTTAATGATACTCAATTACTGAATAAACTAAATTCGCATACAACCTTTTCATTGAACTAAGAAAAAAACAAAAGTAGGTATATCTCAAGAACTTAACAAAAAAAACTTTAATCTCTGTAATTCCCGCCATATAATATCTTGCCCCCATTCCGGAAAAAATCTATGATTAGTAGATTTAAGTTACTACACCGCCGTGGTACTCTGTGCTGTCCTCAAAAGACACCCAAAAAAGCGTAGGTAGATACTACAGATTTGTCAGTAGGTACATGGCGTGTTTAGGGTCAAGATATATGCCGGCAACTATATGTAGTCCGGGCCTCGATTCTACTAATTGTCAACTATTGTCAAACCTTTCTGAAGAGCGAAACCTATGCTCGGGCCCTCTTCGTGAGTAGCTGCGCTGCCGTGAAACTAATTACTACACCTCGATAGAACAATTCTACAGAAGAATTGACGTTATAGAAAATGCCAGTAAATTTTAGACCTTACTGCTTTGCTGTTAAAGTTCAAAACATGAAATGACTTCGTGTAGCGTAATTCTTTTTCATTTAATTTTAATCTTCAAGTCTATGTCAATAAAACAGAAAATTCAATGGCAGCTTTTGTAATCTCAGTGAATTGACAATGGTTAACAAATTGATAGAATCGAGGTTCTGGTTGAAATATGATCTCCAAAAAAGATGAAATAATAACCTAATATCCCTGGTTCCGAAACTGTAAAATGGCCTAAAATGTAGTTTCTCCACTACAGGCCGTATTAACTAATACTATTGTACAGTCGCCATCGATATTGGCTGAACACAAGTCACGTTATCTCAGTTGCTAAAACTTTACATAAAATAATAATTTTTCCTCTGAATTAGACTGTAAAAGTTTTGAAACTTGATAGTGTTCAGCAACTTCTGAGGGCGACAGTACATGGCACACAACCATTCCAAATTCTTTTAACATAGACCAAAGGAAAGTGACAACCGAAATTCATGAATATTCCTCTATAAAATATTAGAAGTAACTTGCTTCCAGAGGATCCAGAATTTAGAAACGCAGTTACTTATATCAGTAAGTATTGTAATTTCAACAGTGTGATTTAGCATAGTAGTACAACGCCATCTATTGGCGCTAAGGACTTAGTTTTGTTCAAAATACCAGATAAAAACTATTTTTTATCAACAATACAACCTTTCTTCTGGTTTTACTACTTCTTGACACTTCTTAAATGCGTCTTTTTCTTCTCGATTGAAGTTTCTTATGATCGATTTATGTTTCGCACGGGAAAAACAGATTAACTGCCATCCGGCGTTTACGACATTTCTTATAATTTTTTGGAGTCTACTTACAAAATGTTTATGGCAATTGTTGTCTTTCCCTTTGGTTGTTAAAAACTATTTGTAAGAGGTACAAAACGTCGGTAAAAACATTCCATTTCGACTCATACAAAATACATTGCCATATAATCTCGATGTATGACAACACAAAATTATTGCCAGTGTAAAAATTACACTATACCTTAACAAAATTATATTATTCTAGTTTAAATACCTTGTCCACACTCAACGGTTTTAAAGATATGTTTATTTTATTGCATTGTATGGCATGAAATTATGAATGACGAGGTAATGTATTGCAAGTTACACATCACACCAAATGTGGATCTGTAAGGGCAATTCTCCGTATTTAAATAATAGTTTCAACCAATTATAAACGCTATAATTAAAATTTAAAAATATATATAACAGATGTAGTCTAAAAATGCGTGAATATGCTTATGTAAGAGTGTGGACCAGCCGTAAAAAAGAACTAAAACATTATTCGACATTGTAAAATTTGCATTATTTTGAATAAATACAGTTTTAAATAGTTACGTAGTAATTAAATAATAATAATTAATAAATAATTGTGCATATATTTGTAAATAATTGTGTCATTAATATAAGATATTACGTGCAAACACAGCTTATGTACCAGTTACGAGTATGTCTACAGTGCCATTATATAAGGAAATATTTTTTAACGATAGCAACACTTATTCCAATTCCAATTCTCCATTTGAAGACGTGTGGAACCAATTCAATTAATTCTTTTTTTTTATTTATTCCTTGAACTCTAAGGAAGATTTTTATGAAGCAGCGGGAAGGGGATCATAAGTCCACGCGGGCATAGAAACAGCTAGTCATAAAATAAAAGAAAATATTTTATGAAAAAATAAAATCTGTGAACTTGTGGAGTATAGACAAATATAATATTTTTATAAGCAACTGATTGCTACTGCATACGAATTGTTTCTGGCTGTTGTGTTTTTATAATCAATTGGATCTACATTTTTTTATGAATGTTGCAAGTAGAGTAGAAAATCGTCTTCAAATCTAAGGGTTGTACCAAAAAATATAAAATACAATGTGTATTGAACCTAATTAATCAGTGTACATTAAAAAAAAATGGTTTCAGAGCCCGTTTCAAACAAACTTACTGTCAGTAAGTTTCGGCTTCCCTCTCCCTCACATGTTGTATATCAGTAACTTACTGATATACAACATGTGAGGGAGACAGTACCGAAGCCGAAGCCACCTGATACTAATCCGGTTATAATACCAGTGCCCTTAGCACGAACAACTAAAGGGCACAGGCTGGCATACAAAAATTACTATTTGGTTTTTTCTATTTTTGTTTTGGATGCAAACGAAATTGAAGCTCGGATGGAAAAAGAGATTTTTAAATCACAACATTCCTTAGATTCAATACACAATTGCGCGTCACCCATCACTTAAATTCGAACAGTTTTCTAATTGGCAACTATAAAATTACTCGTTATAAATTAATGGAACTATTTTAATGTGTGCTGAACTATTGACTTAAATAGTTTAAATATATATTATATAATCAGCTTTTAGCAAATATTATTCACAAATAGTTGAATAGACAGAATAAATTCATCGTTTCTGTTATAGTTTAGAGTCACGACCTTCTGAGGAAATAAAAAGGTTACTGATAAAATCTCGTAGACGACATAGTGTCGCTGTAATAAATGAATTAGCTTTTCTAATCTAATGGCTTTTATAAACTTGCAATACAGAACTTTAGGTCAAATCATATTTGTGTTAAACACCAATAAAATTGGAGACTTCAGTATAGGCTTGTGAGGAGTTTTGGAACCAACACAAAAAATATCTTTTACCTACTATAGACATAGCCACAGGAAATTGTGTCACTATTTGACAGTTATAAACTAATCAATTTTGAATAGGATGAAGTGATGTCCAGACCCGACTTGACCTCTGAACTACCGGACCACCTCTAAAGCCTTCAAAATTTTCCTTTATGTCTTTCTTTATGCTCCGTTGGCGCCATCTACCGACAATCCTATGTGCTATCGGAAACATTGACCGATATTTCAATAATTTTTAATCACTGTTGATAGATAAGGCCACGCAATCAATTATTTTTAATTATTTTTTTCTTGAAAAAAAACGGACTGGACTGGACTTGAACCAAAAATTAAAATGAAATCAAATTTCAGAAAATAAAATAATATCGCGATGCACCCATTTGTACGTTGGCATCGAAACTCATGATACATTAACGAAAAAAATCCCCAAATGACGACAGTAAAAAAGTTTAGAAAAAAAAATCAGCATATTGTATTAATACTTTTTTTTAATTATTTTTTTTTGCTAACTTTATAAAGAAAAATTTAAAACGTTAAAAGGTCTTTCGGTAGGTCGTGACTATAAATATAGAAACCATGTCATAAATAGAAATACTATGATACATATTACTTATATCACATACAGTGTACCGTAGAGGTAATTGTTTCAGCTCAAATCACTTTAAAAAAAAAAGAATAGTGTGAATTGTGGAATTCGATATCACAAAAGTGACGTTTAAATATAATTCACAACATAATTAACCCCAGTGGCACGAACTAAATACAACCAATATAATATACTATCGTATCTTGTATAAACATGTGTATAATACAATATTTATGTATTAAATTCTATGGTTATCTATATTATTTTACAAAAAGTGGGTAATCTTAGGATCGACTGAACCGATTTTGAATATCCTTTCACCTATGAAAAGCCACATTATCTGTGAGTGTCATAGGTTATAATATATTATCACGCTATCGGGGAGGGTCAGCAGCGGGAGCGGTATCAAAAGTTCACGCGTGCTGAGCAGCGGGCGATTGCGATTCAGATTATAATACTGTTATTTACGTTTTGATAACCATATGGAATTGCCATGTATTTCTCACAATCATCAACATTGGTTATTCCACTTAACAAGTAGAATTCTCAATTCCACTTAACAATTGTCGACCCAATTCCACTTTACAAATCATTCAATCATCATTTTTGTGACACAGTAATAGTTTTAAGGTAGTTTAATCTCTAGTATGTGTAGTAAAATTGTTATTTTTATGAACTCAAATTAATCAATCTCACATGGATATTAACTATTGCGATATATTTTAAAAACATAGTATCAGATAAACAATTATTATACACACGTGTGTACATTTTTAATTAAAAACTTAATAGCCACAGATTATACAATATAGTATAAACTAATATTCCACATTCCACACTATGCCCTAGGTCACACAGCACAGTCGCGAGTGGCAGCGTCCATATAGCGCGTGACGTCACTCATGGGTGTGACGTCACTCCCGGGTGTGACGTGGCGTCGGCTCTAAAGCTCCGCCGCCGCTAGTTTGTTCATGACGCTGGTGTACGCCAAGCCTAACGCCCACGACACTTCGTGGCCATTCACTTTCTTGAATAGCTGTGAATTTTGAAATAATTTATTAATAAAATACAAGTAGATAGATAGATAGATAACTCTTTATTGTACACCAAAAACAAAACAAAAAATAAATACAAAGAACAAGTAGTGATAATTACAGTTGTTCTAATGTACAACTAACATAATTCGATTTCGATACCCGCTTAATGCAAATATTTGTCAAAGTCAAAGTAATGGGACGGTACAAACATATATTTATTATATGTTTGTATATATTTATATTTTATTGTTTTATGCGAAATGTGGGTGGTAGCACCTCTGCCTAACCCTTCGGGGATATAGACGTGAGTTTATACAGGGATATGTTATGTTATGTTATATTTTATATTTATTATTGTATAGATGCGCTGTATTATAATCTCTTCGATGTGTGCAAATATCGTAATAGTAATATCAAAATTAATCAAGTCAAAATAAACAATGTCATATTAAATAATGTAGAAGAATTAACATGTCAGAATCAATAATGTAATGTCAAAATCAATAAATAATATCAAAATCAATAAGTAATGTCAAAATCAATAAATTATGTCAATTTCAATAAATAATGTCAAAATCAATAAATAATGTCAATTTCAATAAATAATGTCAAATCAATAAATAATGTCAAAATCAATAAATAATGTCAAAATCACTAAATAATGTCAATTTCAATAAATAATATCAAAATCAATAAATAATGTCAATTTCAATAAATAATGTCAAAATCAATAAGTAATGTCAAAATCAATAAATTAAATTTTTCGATATGGCCTATACCTGTAGGTAGTGGAGGCCAGGTGGGAATCGCTTCATGGAAGACTTCCAGCTTTGAATGCGACCGGGGTTAAGTACCATCAGGGTACCTTGCATACCGGTAGTTTTATTTTAGTGTTTGTTACGCGCCAATTATGAATGGATTTTTATGATTCATGTTTTGGTAGAAAGAGGATACTTTAAGCGTGGTGTAACGTCCAGAGAGTTAGGATTAGACGATGGTATCATGGTGATGGCTCACCGAGACGGGCTCGTTGTCGGTGATCTTGTAGGCGTCCTGCAGCAGCGCCACGATGTACACGAGGTCGAGGCAGGCCCACGGCTGCTCCACGTTGGCGGCCGAGCACGCGCGCACCGCGCCCGACCGGAACGCGCCCACCGTCGCCACGCCGCCCGTCATCACGTCTGGGGGAAAGAAAGAAAGAAAGAAATAAAGAAAGAAAGAAAGAAAGAAAGAAATGAAGAAAGAAAGAAAGAAAGAAAGAAAGAAAGAAAAAAGAAAACTCATTTACAACAACCTTGTAACGGCGGACACCAAATAATATATTTTATGCAAGATCGTACTTTAATATTAACAGTGCAGTTAAAGTACCGGTCAGGTATAAAACAGGTTGCACCATTTGACAATAATTGTTATAATCACGTCATAACTGATGCTAACTGTAAATGGCCACGCTCAAACGTCAAAATTCTATAAGCAATTTGCTAAGAATACATGAGTGAATGATATGGATGGATGGATGGATGCATGAATGGAGGGATGGATGGATGGATGGATGGATGGATGGATGGATGGATGGATGGATGGATGGATGGATGGATGGATGGATGGATGGATAGATAGATGGATGGATGGATGGATGGATGTATGGATGGATGGATGGATGTTTACAATTCTTCCACATAAAAAGTAGTAAATCGATTTTAATAAAACTTTACCTACACACCAGAACAACATATAGGCTACAATTTACAAAGATATGTGAATTTTTAAAAATATGACTAGCACGCGGTCGGGACCGCGGGTCACAGCTAGTGACAGCGTACGTACCGATGATGCCGGCGTCGGCGGCCACCTCGTAGAAGTAGCTCATGGCGGCCTTGACGCCGGGCGAGGCGCGCTGCGGCTCCCAGTCCAGCGTGGCCAGCACGTAGCGCTTCACCAGCGCGTGGCACGCAAAGTACACCGCCATGCGCTTCATGTTGTTCGCACGCTTAGCGCCGCTGGGGACAACCATACCGATCTTAGGAGATGCAGGTTATAGCCATTAAGTTATGCTAAAGGTGCGTCCAGACTTGTGGCATGAACAGTGTGGCATCGAGACGTGACGTTGAGTGTGGACGTAACAATTTGTGGTACCAGGGGGGCTAAACAAAGTGCATTTCTATGGGCGAAGAAAGGTCGAAAGGAAGGTTAAATCTGGCTACAGTCAGAGCCTCTAGCACGAATCACTATCGAATGTGAAGGTATCGAGGCCTCGATTCGATAATGGAGTAATACGTTAGATGGTAGCATTAAGTCAATGATTTTTTTTTTTTTTTTATCTATGGCACCTCAATTTGACTTCACCTCGCCTGATGTTAGGCTGAAGGCAAAGTCCCATGAAAGAGGGTCACCATTGCAAACACGTTCAGTGCTACAATGGTGGCGCTCAGCTTGACGGCCTCATCAGATGCTTTTTCACGCCCCGCTTAAAGGACCCGGGACTGTAGGGAATGATCCTAGTTTTCGGGAACACGCAGGTAATTAGATAGAGACATCATCCTAACGTAAATGCATACTTGCTATTGAATTCGACACGAATACTTTCTCGTAAGTGGTTCGTGCTAGAGGCACAGAGTGGTGGCGAATGTAGCTGTGGATTCGTTTCGCAGCGAATGCATTTTGTCTAGACCCCATGGGCACATAAACTAGTTTTGCTGACACGGCCACCAGTCGATCGATAGTTTTATTTAAGCATCACGCAGCTGAATACGAAACGGACACGCACTTCTGCCACGGTCACGGTAAAAGTTACATAAATGTAGACGCAGCATTAGAGGAACTAAGTGAACGAGTGACATACTAATGCCTTGTTCACACGAACCGAGTGGAATGGCGAGACAGTGCACTTGGTCGAGTGCTTGGCACTTGTGAACATAGCGCAGAATACTGAGTCATGTTCGGCTGAGTAATACGGCCATAGACTAGCATATTACTATATACCCATAGACTAAATTAATAGAGAGAAACGGAGCCCTAGGGCTCGCGAATTTTTTGATATAATCTATGATTGGTAGATGCATGCTATCTACAAAGCACAGTCCAAAAACGCGCGCGCATATAGCGTATTTTGAGCATATTTATGGGTCCACACTTCATGCCTATACGTATCTTTACTCGTGACCTGCTTATATTAGTACCTATCATATACATTCTGCGCCCCGATTGAAACGGGAAGTTATTCCTTTTTTTTATACAACTTAGGTCGCAGACAGGCACGCGGCCCACCTGATGGTAAGTGGTTACCGTGGCCTATGGGCGAGTGTAACGCCAGAGGAATAACACTCGGGCCGCAACCCCTGTAAGAACAGAGACATTCTGTGTCGTCTTAGGATAAGCCTTTGGTTTTCCTACTGACAACACAAAATCTCTCTAGTGAGCTCTGGCTACCCTACTCACCACCGAAAACACAACACAAGGTTATTAAACGGCGATATTCTGTTGGGTGGAGGTACTTCCCCAATCGGACAGCTCGATTGGGACGAATATACCGTCGTGTCCTACCTCCTCTAATCCCTCGGGTTAGGATCCACATTTCCTTCTGCACTTCACGCGGTTTGAGAGGTTAATACTTGAGTAACAAGTGAGTGAGAGAGAGAGAAACAGTAAGAACAGTGAGAGTAAAAGAGATAATAAACATACCTGATGGTATACTGTTTGTTGCCGTAAGTCCAAGACTCGTTCTGCACGATGGGGTCCACGCAGATGGAAGAGAACTCATTCGTAGTGTTGTCCTGTGCCTCGAGGCGGAACACGCCGTACCTCGCCGCTAAAAGGCCCAGGTTCAGATAGCTGGAACATGTAGAACTTGATTTACAACCTCTGTGGCGTGGCGGTAGTGACCGCGACTGCTACGTAGGAGGCGTGGGTTCGATCCCCGCACAGCATAAACATTTGTATGTATGAATATGGCTATTTTGCACTATTCTGGGCGGAGGAGACGAGAGAAACCGTTATGCCCCAACTCCGCCAATTAGGTCGTATATACACGGTGATTTTATAGTGGTTTCGGAAAAAGAATATTTTGTTTCACACACAGTTTCGGTAGCAAAATCGACTGGAAGTTTTAATTTTGAAAAAAGAAATACTTTAGGTATGGCAATAATGTGCAGGTGAACAGAAAAATGTATGGGACGTGTAAAAAAAAAAAATTTTTCGCCAATTAGGACTTCCTTACGATTTAATCAACCGGTCCTATAAAATCAACCGGTATATGTATATTACTCACCTGTGAGTATACAAAGTTATATTTGTCCCAGCGGCCACGACGTACTGATCGGAGGCTGGGTACAACCCTGCGTCCTGCTCGTTCAGCTGATACGTGATCTGTGTGGAACCTCCGCCTAGATCTAGAGCAGCCATTGTGTTACCATCCATTAAACCTGAAAAAATAAATGCGAATAAAATATACTTCTATCTGTACTATTTTGTACATACATGTGGTGCTACCTAGCGAAACATCACCGAACTATTATAAAGGCAAGTGATTCTGCATCGCGATATTGACATTCTCACGCTGAAGAAGATGGCTACGAGTCTGCGAGGGATATGTTGGCTTTCTCGCCTGCTGCAATTCAAGACCCAAAGACGGAGTGCGTTTTAGTTGGTTCGAGTGCGATATTACCTTCCCAACCGACTCTCGCGGGGGGTGGTCCGTGGGGATTTTTCGCACGAAAAACAAAGTGTTCCTATGCGGCCTTCTCGCTTTAATAATAAGTAAATATTCTAAAGCATTTAAACCAGTAGACCCAAAGCTTGTGGTAATAACTTCTAATACACTGGCTGCAACCGAGCTCTTCGTGCAAGCAAATTCTGGAAGGTTCCATGCCCGAACATGGGTTCTGTGGTATCCGTACAGATAGAGAAATATACTCCTATGAAAATATTACTCACTGTGTAATAAGTTGACCGTGTACCAAATGAAGATCCCTTCGTCTGAACCATCCATGATCTTCACACTGTCGGGGCCGACGTCATAGCCCAATCTGAGAACAATCATTTATTATAAGATAAAATATTGAAGTGGGTGTTACATGGCGGAAATACATTACAAGAACAAGAAAGCATATTATGCCCCCTCTTCTGCCCCGATTCTGTATTTTTTCTTTTTATAATGCGTTTTTTTTGCTATTTTTAATTCTTTAATTTCGGATGTTATTTATATTTTGTATTGATTATAATTGTATTGACTGTGTGTGATTTCAAATATAATGTAAATTGTTCTTGAATCAATAAACAAACAAACAAACATACAAACAGACAAACAAACAAACATACAAACAGACAAACAGACAAAGAAAGAAACAAAGAAACAAACAAACAAACAAACAAACAAACAAACAAACAAACAAACAAACAAATAAACAAAAAAACAAACAAACCTCCCCGGTGTTCGAAATTGTGTTTGTTCATTCTTGTTCTACATTCTTTGTACCACACGTGAAACACTTTCCTGAGTCATTGCCTTCAATTACCGCGATTTAGTTCAGATGAGGTGGAGTAAAATTCTATTTATTTGGATATTTTTTTAAATTGACGTGTCCAATATTAAAAAAATGTATATCTTGTATACTTACTTAGATATAGCTGTGTACACAGCTGTGATGAGTTGCTGCGCTTTCCCTGCAGGTAGTAGCCTCAGGCCGGCCGTCGCCCTCACTATGAGCATGGTGTCCCGGCGCTTCTCGGGCGGCGTGAGGAACTCCGCCTTCTTTATCAGCTGCACTATAGTGTCTGCGCCCTGAGGACAATAAACAAATAAAAGAATTAGGGCGGAGGTACTTCCCCAGTCGGACTGCTCAATTAGACTGCTGAAGAAGAAATAAGAATTAAGACGGGAAATACCGTCATGTCAAGAAGGCGGATAATCGGAATTAATGACGCATATTGAGAGAGGCCTATATCTGATAGGATAATTGATTAATTTAGTTTTATTATAAAATAACTAATTACCTTTTCTGGATCATCAGCGTACGACGACAAGCCTGGCTTCGACTGTTCGAAATATTCATCAACTAAGTCCAAATTCGCTCGACCAAAGACTGGAACGAAACAATACACAATGAATAGAATAGAATAGATATAGTAAGAGATTATAGACATAGGGTAGAAGAATCTAATAGAAAATATGTTTACAACAAACTTATTAAAGAGTCCAAAGGTGGTTTTATACCGCTTAGCTCAGCTGGAAGGGTCATAGGAAATGTTTATTGAATAAGTATAATTTTTATTTTATTGTCTTCGTAAACGATGTTTCTGTTTTATGACCCTAATCATCATTATCTGAACCTTTTCCCAAATCAGTTGGGGTTGGCTTTCCAGTCCAACTGTGATGCGGCTGAACTTCGATATTTTTCGTGAAGCGACTGCCATCTGCCCTCCACAACCAATGGTCCAATGACCAATGGCGATATCGAAGTTCCACGTTCGACTGGTTGGACTTTTGAGGGCTCCAACTACCCGCAACGACTGTCATAGATGTTTGTATGGCAACCGGGACCGACGGCTTAACGTGCTCTCGGAGGCACGACCAGATCAGTGCAAACAGCCATATTCATGCATACAACTTATTGCACTGAGCGGGGATCGAACCCGCGCCCCGTGCGTAGCAGTTGCGTGCACTACCGCCACGCCACGGAGGCTGTCTTTTTAATTAAAGAATAATTAGATAATTAGAAAAATAAGAAAAGGAAACTCTATTTTATTCAGGTTCAAGGTATTAGTCGTAGAAATATTAGGTACTAAATTAAAATACATCAGAATAATGTACACTACTTTTTAAGTATCTAAATAAACTACACTAACCCATTAAAATAATCACTTACTGCCTTTATTTATTTTTAAGCCTGAAAATGTTATAATCATGTATTTATGCATGCAGTATCTAATTTTTTTTTTCTACTGACATCCTACAACTTACTTAGTGCTAAACTATATTCAAAGTATACAGTACATAACGACCCATGATCTGCGGCGGTAAACCAACATTATTATGCTGTAAGTAATGACGAAGGCTTGAAGTGCCCGTTTGCCAATGATATAGGGCACCAACATCCGTGGCGCATGATTGGCAATCGGAATATTGTCGGATTCCATGTTGATGCAGTACTTTTTGAATAGTGAACACCTACAGGATTATGGCCTACAGTCATTCCCATCATAGATCATCATTGACCTCAGCCAGGCATGAGGAATATAGCAGAGAGTAAACCTCGCTGCCGGCAAGTGGTGAGAATATTCGTACTTTAAAAGAAAGCACATCATAGACCACTGTCATTCTCTGAACCTTTTCCAAACTCAGTTGGGGTCGGATTTCCAGTCTAACTGTGATGCAGCTGAACTTCGATATTTTCCGTGGAGCGACTGCCACTGACCTCCACAACCAATGGTCCAATGACCAATGGCGATATCGAAGTTCCAAGTTAGACTGGTTGGACTTTTGGTGCTCCAACTACCCATAACGACTGCCATAGATGTTTGTAAGGCCACCGGCACCAACGGCTTAACGTGCTCTCCGAGGCACGACAAGACCAGTGCAAACAGCCATATTCATGCATACAACTTTTTGCACTGAGCGGGGATCGAACCCGCGCTCCGTGCGTAGCAGTCGCGTGCACTACCGCTACGCCACGGAGGCCACGGATGCACATAGACCACTGTGTACTGAGGATATTTATAAAAGCAAAATCTATATAAACAAAAATGAATCTGGTAATAGTTACTAAGCTCAAAACTCAAAGACGGCTAGACCAATTCGATTAATTTCTTTTTCATTTATTTTAAGAGTCTACGGAAGGTTTTATTGAGCAGCAGGAACGGGATCAAAAGTCAACATCTAGTAGTATAATACAAATGAACTAACCTGTAAAAGGTACTCGAAATTTGTAAGAAAGCACCCTGGAACCCGATGAGCCGGCATCGATGATAACCGCGTGGTGATACACGCTCTCGTAGCCGAAGGTCTTCGCAAGACCGTCCAACCATTGTGACTGGCCAGCGAATAACCCTAGAATATTAAAAAAAAAACAAATATAAACCTAAAAACACCGTGGGCAAATGCGGTTACAAAAAAAAAGTAATTTGACGTTTCTACATTTGTAATGAATGAATACTGGTTCTTTTATCAAAACCCTTCATGGTTGACTAAGTACACAGCTAATGCAAATTGAATATTGGTAATACATGTAGGTAACTACATACTACCTACTTTTTTGTTTACAAGTAGTTTATGTTTTAATAATACATTGAAGTCACAACATTATTTTGTACTAATCGCGGTCGACATTTTGGACAGTTGGGGATCGGAGGCATAGAAGTTGATCACAGAAATTCAATGGTGACTCCCGCCCCGGTTCCTTCATGAGTCGAAAGATGGTGTGAGGTAACTCTACCAGCACCTCGGTCACCTTTGCACTGGCACCGGGAACGATACAGGGACGATTATTCGAAATTAGATTGTTTTTTTTTTATTTATAACAGTAGTTCACTGAAGAAAAGAAGAAAAAAGTTTCTTGTAGAATATTTATTATTCCTTTTGCAAATACTTGCGGCGAAATAAAAGTTATTGCGTGATTCAGAAAACTGACCAGACATAGTCATAACCGAATAAGATGAGACCAGTGAAGAAAAAAAAAACTATTTCATCCCCTGCCTTATGCGTATGCACGCAGCCGATAACTATACAACTATTTCGTGCAAAGTATACATACACCCCTTTGTGTATTTGCACGAAACATTGCGGACGCCCGCATGTGACGTATAGGCAGCAGGTACTGTCGACCTAGTAACATCGAAATAGCGCTGATATGGCACTTACATCTTGGAAAGACCTAGGAATGTTTTGACGTATAGCGCCTACCTGACAGGCAATAAGTCCGTAGCCAGTAGAACGACGTAGGTTATCTGTTCCTACTATATTATAGTATTCATTTTTGGTTGTCAATAGTTGAAACCAAACTAACTATTTAAAACTAAAGTAGAATTAATAAATATTTTATACCCACGTACAAAAAAGCGCTTTCGCCACACCACAGATCAAACAAATTAAAAAAATTATCATGTTTCCAGAGTATCACTAATCGATTATATACAGGGTGGAATTTTGTAATGCCACCTGAAGGGAAAGTACTCTTAATACTGCAGATAGAAAATTTTGTAGAAATTTTGAATGCAGTATTGTTTCTTTTCAAAAATAAAGGAATGTTTCCTTTGAGTAAAATTTTCTATCTGCAGTATTAAGAGTACTTTCCCTTCAGGTGGCATTACAAAATTCCACCCTGTATATGGCGCCAAAAATATTCCACCAACAAAACTCCTTCGAATATATATTTTTTGTAATCGACAGTTGCTGACAACTCGTCAAAATGTCATTGGAAAGGTAACATGAAATTACGTTTCCTCAATTATTTTTGTAAGTATATGAAGTTATTGTAAAACCTACAACCAAAACTATTACAATTTGACACAAAACCAGAGTTCAAATAAAAAACGGAGACCACGGGCCAGTCATAGCCGTCACGAATCATAAACAATTTTTAATATTAAGGTTGACTCACGCTAGACCGTGCCGTGCCTCGGTCAACGGTCGGCTGTCACACGGTCAACTAATATTACATATATTTTGTACGGGCACACTCACTCTTTACCACATACGTTATTCCGCTATACATATACACTCAGAGCTGCAGTCGTGTCTTATACGAGCAACGGAGTGACGTTCCGACAAAGAAAAACCGCAGTACTGCTACCGAGCAGTCTTATAGTGCTTGATACGAGAACATGTCATGTCATCACTATGCTCGGACGCTGCTCAGACAGCGCACAGACAACAGCGGCGCACGGCCGACGCTCGGCTCGGACCCGACTCGGTATAGCGTGAGTCATCATTTATTCTATTTACTGAACCGCCACCTCCAACGATAACTAAACGCACTTTTCATTTCCATTTCGCCTATAAACCGGATATCGCAGTACTGGGTGTACCTAATAAGAACATTAAGTCCCTTTTCGATACTTTCGGAGAAGACCGGCACACAAGGAACCCAAACCCGTAATATAGAGTGAGTGAATTGCCCAGTAGTGGGGCAATATATAATAATAAAAAGTTTTGAAGACTACAAACCTTGTTAGGATACGCTGATTAAGTTTCTAATTTTAATATCAAACTAGCCTAAGTACATCATGTGTGTCTACTCTATACAGAACACAACGTTACGGTTTACTTATGACATACGGTCTATGCGTCACAGTACCACAGCTCTATCCCAGAAGACCATCATTAAATTGCATCAGTTTGCCTTCTCGAGTCACCCGAACAACAAACCAAAGAATTCATTTTCTTGGCAGTACCACTCCTTGATTTGATTTGACTGATCAAAGCTGGATTTCACGGATGAATATAAACACGCTTTTCTCGTTAAACTTTGATATGGGCGAATGGCATCTTTGAGAAGTAACATTGAATTAAAACAATTAAAACAAAATTATCACATTCATATCTATATCACGGTACGCTGTATCTGCTTCTGCGGTGTGCATTCGTTTATGGAATCATTTTATTGTTTATTACATTATGTATTAGGAGTTTAGGACGCGACTACGAAGACACACTGTTGCTATTCTTCTGTTAAATCGACGGCATGTTTGAGTTGCCATCGTGGTGAAGTAATTTCACGGCAGCGCCGCTACTCACGCGGAGTACCCGACCATAGATTTCGCTCTACGAGAAGGCTTACTAGGTCCCCTTTGCGTAAAGGGGTCGCGATTACAATGCAGTTAAGTTGTGTGTGCAAAACGCATGGCAATAACGCGTGTTTCTTTCTTATTTATGGCACGTCAATTTGACTTCACCTCGCCTGATAGGTAAGCTGAAGGCAAAGTCTCAGGAAAGAGGGTCACCATTACAAACACGTATATTATTATAATGGTGGCGCTCATATTTATACAATGGTAGTATGATAGTTCAATTATTAACCTGTTCTAAGATTATATGGTAGGCCTCTACAAGGGAGTGGAATAAAGTTGTGGTACTTCGAACAACAAACCAATACACTTCACTAACAATATAATAACTACAAACAAAATATACCTGCCACAAGAATAGGTAATGTACGCACTAACGTCACTGTTCCATTTTCCATTTCTCACTGAAATATCACTGGCATATTCCAAAATATATCTGTCTGTAAAAGTAAATAGCAAAACATACAACAATGTAACACTGTTAAACTGTAACCACGTTATATATTGGAACTGTGGACCAGACAAATATATACTCGTTTACAAAAGCTAATTCGTTTCAGCTGTAGAAGGTTATTTGAAATGGTTGCACATTCACAAAATCTATTTAATTTCACGGCTTGTATACTCTTAAGTCGTTGATTCGCCACGGTACTCAGATTGGTAAGTCCTAGTACATCAGAGTTAAATCACGTACTGAATCCTTAGTTTATTCTCGGTATATTAATCGGACAAAACTGAATTATTTTGCATAATTCAATCGTTTTTATGATTAGCCGTCGTAGATACTGGTTTAAAAGTTATAAATATTAACTTCCCTATAACCAAAAAAATAACATTCTTGATAACTAAATATTCAAAACTATCTGTTTAATGAATTTTATCTACTCCAATTTATTTATTTTCTGCAAATTAAATAATATATCATCATCATCCTTGCGTTAGTCGCGGTAACATTTTCGGCTTTCACCTCCAAGTCCAAGGTCCGCTTTTCATACGTTGTGAGTTGTGGGTAGTGAGGACCAACCACGAATTGCTGTGTGAGTGTGTGAGTAAGTGTGTGCGTGCGTGGGTGCGTGCATTTGCGTGCATGCGTTTGTACATGGGGACATGCGAGGGACCGTGAGTGCGGGCATGCTTGCGGGTGAGCGTTTTGAAATAGGTTTGTCACAAATTATTTTAGCTATAAGTACTAAATGAAAATCGCTTGAATTGTTTGGTTTTTACTTTCGTATTTTTTGTTTTGGGTTTTTTTTATATTTCTGATGTAGGTATTATGACTTTGCCCTCATATACGTTATACATAACGCCAACTAGTACACCCGTGCAGGTGTATGTAATTAATACTGTACGTCGTAAATGTTTTATGATGCTGACGTCCATACTATGAGTTTTTGTTCGTATTTCATTGAATTAATTTATACTTTCAAAGGCTAAAACTTTGGGTGTCATTATTTTTTTTACAATTATTAAGTGTATTTTAATTTATATATTATATTATTTATGTACACTCTATAAAAACGTCAGTAGCTTACTGGTTAAGGAGTCAGCCATACGATCGAGAGAACCCAGGTTCGAATCCTGGTCATTACACTACCGACGTGAACACATTGACTAAAGACATGTCATACTACATTTAGGGCGCCTCCTCTTTATATACCTACCTACTATATAATATGTGGGTTTTTGGTACACGGATTGAAAAATGCATTTCAAAATATGGTTTCACAATTAGATGGCGTAATTAATATAGGTACCTATAATATAATTACTATATTTATATCTAATTGTATACTGAAAACATCTTTGATTTTCCTGGACTTGTCTCCTCTTTGTAGGTATTATTCCCTGTTATTAACAAACTGTACCTATCCATAAACATACATTAGTCACGCTTATTTACTTTGTATTTGTTATATATTTGTTTTTATCGTGCTAAAAATCCCACGGATGAGCCGGAGCCCGTTGGAGAGTGTTATGTCAGACTCGAACCGACTAAAACGCACACCGTTTTTAAGTCTTTAGTTGACGGAGTTGAGATAGTAGCCAACATATCGCTCGTACCCCCGTGTCGCTCTATTTCGAATTGACATTCTTCGGGTGTAGCGACCACGGTGAAATTGACAAATATCCGGTCAATATTCCAAATTTGAAAATTATATGAGTGATTTGACCGATTTCAGTCATTTTCATAGTATATTAAACACTCGCTGGTATAATCAAAAAAACCTGTATAATACCCGGAACCCTTCACGTATGAATCCGACTCGCACTTACCCGGTTATTTTCTATTATCGTTTAGTATAACTCCATTTACAAACAATGTTATCGTGATAATTTAATAAAATTTATGTCCTTAAGCTTATCTTTGTTATCGTATACGTAACTAACAACTAAAGTTAATTTATAAGATTTTTTTAATTTCTGCCGTTTTGTGAAATAACTGTTGGCCGTAACTGAATGATATAATATTTTACTCCTGTATTAATAATTTATTAGTTTTGTGTGAATCAATGTTTTATACAAATTTTTATATTTTATACAAAATGAACAATGGGTAAATTATGAAATTGCCGTGGCATACTAATAGGTATTTTGAATAATACGTGATTTGAAAACATTCGAGGTTCTACTTTTGAAAATATTAGCAACTTTCGAAATATTTCAGTACCAATCATGATTCATTAAGCTGTTTTTCTTTCGGAATCCCCACGGACTTGAGCCCGACATAGCTAGCCCATATCATCATTCTCTGAACGTTTTCCCAACTCAGTTGGGGTCGGCTTTCCAGTCTAACTGTGATGCGGCTGAACTTCGATATTTTCCGTGAAGCGACTGCCATATGACCTCCACAACCATAGCCAGCCCATACATATATAAAAAATGAAGCATATCTCACAACGCGTTTTGCGCCCGCAGTGTGCACGGTTGTTTCTCGGGTCCGTCTTGCATTTTTAGGTATTTACAGCTATACTTAAATGATTCTCTATACAAAATTGCAAACATATATGGAACAATGGAACCGTAGCAAACATCTTTGATTTTTTGATAAACAAAGGAGGTACGAAACGAATACTTGGAATTAACAAAGCGAAATATTGTTTCAAGTCTCCGTAAGTATTGTTGACGATTCTGTTGGTACAAACTAGCTTAACGGTACTGATCCCCATCTCCATCCATCGATCAATATATTACAACAATAAGTATCTATTAGATAGGTATATCTAACGTATACTATTATATAATTGTAAAAATGTTATGTTAGTCCGCGATGGACGCAAAAACTACTGAACGGATTTCGATGCGGTTTTTTTTTTGTTTGAACAGGTTTGGTCCAACTTAACATGCTATGGCGCTTAGGTCACGATAACCGACAGTCACGCGGGCGGAGTCGCGGGCATAGGCTAGTAGGTATATAATATGTGTATTCATTTGCAATATCTTATACTTATTATTAGTACTTATTATGTTTTAATATAATGATACCTATATAGGAATTTATTATGTTTATATGTATATCTTCTCGTTAACTTATAGAAGAATTAACGGATTCTACTTCAAGTAGGTAGATATTAAAAAAACGTAGGATATGAAACGCCTTGTAATTCAGTTACATTGTTATTATCACCTAACTAATAGTACTTAACAAACAAAAGGCATTAACGTGTTATAGATTATTACACTGATTGTGCATACCTGCACAATTTCAAGGCTGGACATTTCTGTTCAATTCCCTCCGGTAAGTAATATCAGTATCTCGGAAGAGAGGACCCGGGTCTGCCAGGGTACGAGGGATATGTTGGCTACTATCTCACCTCCGGCAACCAAATACCCAAAGACGGAGTGCGTTTTGGTCGACTCGAGACCGACATAACCTACCTAATCGCCTGGGATTTTTCGCACGATTAAATCTATTTTCCTGATCCATCCACTCCGCCATGGGTCAACATTTTCAATTGGTCTACTTTCCTCATTGGTCTACTTCCCTATGTCTTTATTTGCCCATCGGTCTAGAAACGGGTCCGTTCTTAAATGCCTACAATGGACGAAACAAAAAGTGGACTCTTTTGGAAATGGCCAGATCAGAAAATTGAACACATTGGGAAGTGAACCAGTAATATAAGAGGATAGAGAGATCAAATTCTGATTAGTGGACGGATCAGTGGCCTCATCAGTTGCTTAAGGGTGAGGTAGCCTCCGGCATATTCCTCACGCCTCGACCGAGTAGTTGCTACTCTTTACCCGACCGCGCGACGCAAAGGAGGGTAATTATAGGGTGGGTCGTCTGACTGTCTGCCACCTACATAAGTGATGTATAAAAAAAATCACTTACCCAAAAAGTATGTAACGAATATTGCCAAGATTATGAGAAATATAAAGACTTTCTTCAATCTTCTAGGATTCTTTATGGTTCTACTTCTAGTGCTGATATGTGGCGCCGCTGACGAATCATCTTTTAACTGAAAATAAATCATTATTTTAAATAATACAAAAAAAAATTGTACAGTGGCTACTTTTCAGCAGCTATGGCCGCGGGTTAACTAATAATAATGACTGCACACATTATGTAATTTGCAACGCATTTAGACTTGTTATTTGATAACTTTAAGCCTAGTATCCACTAGGCGATATTGTTGCGCGCCATGTTGCGCAACATTATTGCATAACATTGAACAATGTTCGTTATGACATGGCGTTGTTGAACAAACAACAACAACACCGAACAAATCGCGGGTCATGTTGCGCGTCGTCTAGCAACATTGTGTGACACGATATGATGTTATTCATGTCAAACGAAAGACTGGTAACTCCAAGAATGCGCGCAACACTTTTAGGCGATTATTAAAAATAGCAAGATATGTCCATCCCCTTTCATCTACACCGTGGTCATGATATCTCATGGCCTACGATAAACACTCACCACAGTCACCACCAATTCCATAATTACACTTATTTACTACCTTAGCAGTATAAAAATTATCACGACGAAAACTGAACTGAGAAAACCTATCATATTTTCAAATAACACAAATACAGTGAATAGTACAACCCGCTTTTAGTAACTACCCACAAGTAATTTGCAATATGCAGTTTCGATAACGATTTACTACCAAACAAATCGTATCCACAGAGTACTTAAGTAAAATTCTATCCTACTGATATTATAAGTGAAAGTTTGTGAAGATGTTTGTACGTTTGTTACTCAATCATGATTTAACAGCTGACCGTATCTGTTGATTTAAACTTAGGGGGCGTCCATAAATTACGTGAGGTGTTTTTTTTATAAGTTCCTGTACCTCCCCCTCCCCAAATGTCGTAAGATTTTATTTAACCCACTCCCCTAATCTCACATGATCACTCAGATTAAATTGACCTATTTGGTAATTCCATTCCACCGTGAGCCTAAGACGTCACCTCTCTTGCGATTTCATTGGTCGCAGTCGAACTGCAATCGGTTCTCAATCATCTAAAATGTTACGGTAATGTGGTAATGTGTCTTTGGGGATAGATGAGAGACGGGAATAACATATACTTTGGCTACTTTTAATCAGGGGAACAATTTAAAGTACTATATTAGTACTTCAAAAATATTAAAGTACTACAGCACCAAAATTCCACGCGGGTGAAGCAGCTGGCATCAGCTAGTGTTAAATAAAAGTAGAAGTACTCTATAACATGTGGGAAATTACGATTGCAGTTTAAAATATTGTTCGCAAAATTTTACGTATTTGTGTTATTCCTTGTAGCGTATAAAAAAGGGGAAGCCGATTGTGGCGTATAAAAGGGGTATAAGTACTCTTGGAGTTGAAAGAATATAAAAGTTTACAAGTAAGCTACAATGAATCTAAGTTTTAAAATAGTGCTATCGGATAGTACTCTCGGTAGGTCAGCACTGAACCATTGGTTCAAGGACCTCTTAGAAGTTTGTAAGTATAATCTGACCATGGGTACCTCGGGAATGTTAATGAAAGATATCACTGACAAGTATATATAGTTTATATTATTAAACGAATACTGTTAACAATGGTGGACCTTATGTCTAGTTAATCTATATATTGTCCATCTCATCGGGGATGCACAGCACTCACGAAATATAGCCTCGGTGGCAAACGAACACACGCAACGCGGACGAATGGCCATGTAATAAGGAAACTTGGTGGTGAAATACCTCGTATCACGAACGATCGTGATCTGATGCCTGTCCAGCAACGCATCGCGCGCCGCTCGCCGTCTTCACTGCCTCCGTCGCTCTGCAACCAGCGGCTGCTCCCGGACCGTAGTGTAAGGAGCGTTATGGGCCAGGTGTCTCCTTGGCGTCACTGCACCCTTGCCGTAAAGGTGCAGCACTGACACAGCCACGTGCCAGTCCTTCGGAGGACACGTCGACTCGCGGATAGCCACGCCGTCGCAGAAATAAGCGCGCCACAGCACGCCAGCAATCGTCGGGGTACGTCGCTGCGCCTACCACGTCACGATGAGGGATGATGGCCGGGAAACTCCGCGATTCATCGCGTTCAGAGTTCCCGTGATTCACTTAGCCATCTTGATTCTTGGTGATGCTTCAAGAGCCGGCACAAAACCATGCCTCTCGCTCGAAGTGTAAATCGTGAATCTCGTTCCAGTGTCATGCCAATTGACAGCTCGATGCCGGTATGGAACCTTGGCTTTTGAGCATTTTAACTATGCTAATAAATTATTCTAATACAATGGTTGTACTTAATTATCAAATATGACACCAGAAACGCAACCAAACTTGACAATGTTTAATTAAACAATGTAACGAAATAATACTTTAATTACATGCTAGGAGAGAACTAATTTGTAACTATGTGCATTTACGAAACGTGTTACGTTGGATAACAATTTATATGCGTTTAATTATAGCATGCAGATAAAAAATATTAGTAGTGGTTTTACACCACTACAATACCCCCCTCCGGAGTAAAGAGGATAACCCCTTATCCGAAGCAGCCGGGGTAACCGGAAAAAAAAACTTTGAAAGTCAATGAAAAGTTTTTTTTTTTTTTTTTTTTTTTTTTTTTTTTTTTTTAGCTTACCAAGCCATGATCAAAGGTATAATAAAAAAAAATCTAAGTTGAAAAGTGTTAAAGATTAGCTTAACAATTTAACTTGACTAAAGCAATTACCTAATCTAAGAATTAAGTACTAAACAACAACAACAACAACAACAACAACAACAACACTGGGTAGCTAATCCAGTGAGTGAAGTATGGAATATACTAAAACTAAACTTATATGTAAAAGTCCACAACAGGTCCGGAATCTGTTGAGATATACTACAAGCAGACTATCCGAAGTCTAGAACTGCTTGATATCAGAAGGAGTTAATCATATCAGAGCGAGACTGATATGAAGAACAAGGAAACAAGTTTCTATAGACTGAGTCTAAGAAACTGTACTGGGAAAAACAAACTTATATTGAATTGAACCTGTAATGGTTGAAAAGCTATCAAACAAGTGTTGTCAGACCATATGATTAGTCCGAGTACAAAATCTATAAAGAAATTGTTAGAAATAACTATATTTAAGTGATAAGAATCACATAAATAATTTTAAGACTGAGTCTTAAAAATTCCAAGCAAGAAGAACTTATCATTCATTGTTTTGAAACCTAGAATGGTAAAAAACTAAGATAAGTAAATCCTGAGAAGTCCTAATGTATGGAGTGCACTTCCATAACATAAAATCTTATACAAGTAGTACAAGTAAGTGTGATATCACAAAGAAATTGAAACTTAATTTCAATTGTTTTGGCCAAAGTACTGATCTAAAAATGATCAAAAAAGCAGATCTAGGATCTGTGACTAGTGTATTTACACAAGCAAATACCAAAAAGTCAAAAATGAAAATTAAAAATTTTCATGTCTGAAAAAATTTCTATCTTTGAAACTTCATTTAAATTACTGAGAAAAGAGTTAAAGACAGACAAACAAAAACACATTGCTGATGCGAAGCTATACATATGCAGGTACCAACAGTAAAATGACATTGACAAAAAGGTCAACATTGTTTAGGCAAAAATAGATACAAACATACCAACACATGTACAGTCTCACACACTAGTGTTACACACCTCCTGGCGTTTTAATTATGTCCTTGACATGATATTTCCCTACAATCCCCGTGCTGAGGTCTTCTAAATGGTAAACCACATCGGATGGTTTGCCAACAACTTTACATTTGACAAACCTCGGTGCTAGCTTAGCCGAAAAGAACTTGGCTGCGTTTGACTGTACAAAATTTCGCCTCCACACAATATCACCTACGCTTAACCGGAGCTCTCGGCGGCGCAGATTGTCCCTGTTCGGGCGCCAATTGTAGCGTATAAAAAAGGGGAAGCCGATTGTGGCGTATAAAAGGGGTATAAGTACTCTTGGAGTTGAAAGAATATAAAAGTTTACAAGTAAGCTACAATGAATCTAAGTTTTAAAATAGTGCTATCGGATAGTACTCTCGGTAGGTCAGCACTGAACCATTGGTTCAAGGACCTCTTAGAAGTTTGTAAGTATAATCTGACCATGGGTACCTCGGGAATGTTAATGAAAGATATCACTGACAAGTATATATAGTTTATATTATTAAACGAATACTGTTAACAATGGTGGACCTTATGTCTAGTTAATCTATATATTGTCCATCTCATCGGGGATGCACAGCACTCACGAAATATAGCCTCGGTGGCAAACGAACACACGCAACGCGGACGAATGGCCATGTAATAAGGAAACTTGGTGGTGAAATACCTCGTATCACGAACGATCGTGATCTGATGCCTGTCCAGCAACGCATCGCGCGCCGCTCGCCGTCTTCACTGCCTCCGTCGCTCTGCAACCAGCGGCTGCTCCCGGACCGTAGTGTAAGGAGCGTTATGGGCCAGGTGTCTCCTTGGCGTCACTGCACCCTTGCCGTAAAGGTGCAGCACTGACACAGCCACGTGCCAGTCCTTCGGAGGACACGTCGACTCGCGGATAGCCACGCCGTCGCAGAAATAAGCGCGCCACAGCACGCCAGCAATCGTCGGGGTACGTCGCTGCGCCTACCACGTCACGATGAGGGATGATGGCCGGGAAACTCCGCGATTCATCGCGTTCAGAGTTCCCGTGATTCACTTAGCCATCTTGATTCTTGGTGATGCTTCAAGAGCCGGCACAAAACCATGCCTCTCGCTCGAAGTGTAAATCGTGAATCTCGTTCCAGTGTCATGCCAATTGACAGCTCGATGCCGGTATGGAACCTTGGCTTTTGAGCATTTTAACTATGCTAATAAATTATTCTAATACAATGGTTGTACTTAATTATCAAATATGACACCAGAAACGCAACCAAACTTGACAATGTTTAATTAAACAATGTAACGAAATAATACTTTAATTACATGCTAGGAGAGAACTAATTTGTAACTATGTGCATTTACGAAACGTGTTACGTTGGATAACAATTTATATGCGTTTAATTATAGCATGCAGATAAAAAATATTAGTAGTGGTTTTACACCACTACATCCTTTGATACGACTTTAAAAAATGCCCTAAATTAGGTATACGGGAAAACAATACAACAAAAGTAGCTAAATATCGATGTTTAAATAGATAGTGTGTTGCGTACATAAAAAAATAATTTTGTACTATAAATTAATTGTGATACGAATTACAGAGATTTTAGTGGTCAACTTTGATGACAAATTATTTATTTCATTTTTGACCACCCATCTGTCCTTCTGTTTGTTTGTTTGTTCCGACTAATCTACTTACAGATAGGTGATATTATAAAGTGTGAATAACTTCGGCTGATTTCATTGAAAGAAATAAATTCAATCTTCTGAGAACCTAGTTTTAATAAAAATCAGTAAGTATAACATTTGGAAATAATTCTTATTATTTAATTATTTTTTACCTATTACAGTGCTACCTAGATATGGTCTTCTTCTATTGTTAATACTGGCCAAAGTACAAAAATAGACCCGGACTCCAAGGTGAGGGCTTCGGATGAAACCGGGAGTAATGAAGATGAAGATGAAGATGATGATGATGATGATGATGATGATAATTACGTTACGCGAAGAAATCAACAAACAAGATAAATATCCCGATCGATTTAACAATGAATATGTAAATGACCATGTCAATCTAAAATCATACACTCTGTAAGCAACCTCTCTATTATGTCTGTGCTTTGCATAGTGTATCTGTACCACCTTTCACACTTCACCATGGTATTGTATATAATTTGCATAATATCTCTATACAACTTCAACGATGTCTGTCCAATGCGTTGTCCTACTTAAACAATAATAATTCTCACATTCGTTCCAAACTCATTGATTTCTATGTCCTCAGAGCAGACTTCGCTTTTCGAGACAAAGGCTGGATTTCATGTGTCACATATATGTTACAATTTACGAATACAGTATTATAATTGTAACTAGAACTAGAAAGTTGAAATGGAGATGGGTGGTAGGTACCTGCTCAGAGGACCGCCAGAATAGTCTAGGAAAGAATGGGCACCCAGCCAAGGCAGAAAGTAAACCTGGTGGTGAGAAGACCTGAGAAAGGTCACTTGCTCTATGGCGAAAAGCATGGAGGGTTGAAAGTTACTGGGGTAGGCCATTGTATCGCAGGGGCAGATCAAGTGAGAGGGCAGATTCAATTAATGAAAGGCTTGACTTCAAATTTGTGATCCAACATTACGGGTACAATGACATTTGCACAATAATATGGTGCCAAAAACATCAATGCCATAGAAATTAGATAGACCATCACCATAATCTCCGCATTAGTCCTAGGAGCCTTGTCACTTGGATACATGTCTAGAGTGGCAATCGTTTTGTAAAATGGAATAGAATAGATTGATCAATGTATGTGATCAATGGGATTAACATTTGTTCACACCTGTAATAAATGTCGAAAAGTACATGTTAATCCCATATATCGAACATTTATCCTATTTCATTCTGCAAAGTACCAATGAATTGCCACTTGTCTAGGGCCCCTGCGCCTCTAGGCAAAGTGACTGTCTACTGATGGAAACGCTTCAAAGTGAACTATTTTCAATTTACTATTAATGCATTACTTGACACTGCTAAGATTTCAATAATAAAAGTATGTGAAATGAAATATTTTGCGTCACAATGGTTATCAAAAGTTTACGAGAATAATAAAAATGGTTTTATTTCAATGTGTTGTATTCATATGAACATTAGTGGATTTAATCATGTTTTATTTGGTATTGTTTACACTGAGACTATTGTTTAAGATGGAGATTCTCATGACAATGGCTGATGGTTATTAAAATAATACCAAACACATACTTATCAATATATATTAATTTTAAAGTTATTTAAACTATTATGGTTATTAACATTATTACTAGAGATATCACGATATTGCCCATGAATTTTTTAAGTGTCTGATACTTGCTGTTGCAAGTAGCATGATCAAAGAGTTCCTCCGTATCATGGCACTTGCAAAGTTAGGTTTAGAAATTATTTTAAAGATGGCGATTTTCACTATTATTTATATTAATGTAGTATATTTATTTACTTCATATAGCTTTTGGCTCAATAAGGTTGTATGAATGCATAAATCAGGAGTAGAAAATAGTCAATTAAACTGCTTTTCCAACGAATTAATAGAGTTCCCAATATTCGATAAAAAAACAAACAACACAGCTACTCGAATAACAATAACACCCAAGGTACAATATTAATATGTATTGTAAGGAGTGGAGCTTTTTGCAGTAGGGTAGCAGTGTTTCATTTTCTAAAATTGGTGTTAATTTGAAGTTTTATGTGTAAACACAGTGGATTTTTGGTCATATCAATGCGTACAATATTAGGAGAGTGGCATATTGCTGTGTTAATAGTGATTTTCTTGTGATGGTTCCAGGACTCCTATAGAAACCTCTAGTAAATTCTCCACCACTTTACTGGGGTATGACTATGACTGACTTGACTTTGAATGCAACTAAATAACGAAAACGCTGCAGAATATTATATATATTATTAACATATCAAATTACATGACACTAGCAAATACTCAAATAGTGAGCCATATCGAAGAAAAAAAGCCGTAAGGAGTAAATATAAATGGTAAAAAAAAAATTCTTAATCAAAACCATCAGGTTTAAAATAATAAATTACAATGTGATAATTAACCTGAAGGAAAAAACATTTCATTATGTACGAATAATGAAAAATATTTTAAATATATGTAGCCTTGAATAAGAAGGTAATCATTGTTTTGAATAATATTTACATCATAAAATACACACCTCTAAATACCTGTACGTACTGAATTTTCCCATGGCGCAATAAAAAAAACATCACAGGCACTAATATCATCAATATACGTTATACTATTTTTTACAGTAATATATAAAACGGTACGTTTTAAACATTTTTTTAATTAATTTATTAAAGTAATACTGCCTCAAAAATTATTCAATTCTTTGACAGCTTCGCAGGCACTAATATTTTTTAGAAAATGTCACATTCATTTCATTACATTTTAGTGATAAACTTATATCGATAAAACACGCTCTGTGCAAGTTTATGGTCAGTTGATTCATTGACTAAAAGTATTAAAGTATTCGTAGTCGATTCTACATAGCTCCACCACAGTGTCTTCAGTAAACTGAATACTACAATATTTTACTTCAATTTCCTTTTACTATTTGTAAAGGTGAAAGTTTGTGAACATTTTTGGATGTAAGTACTCAATTGCGCTTTAACGGCTGAACTGATCTGGTTTAGTGAAGCAATATATTAGAGCCTTTTTTTAACGTGTGAAAAATCGCGACGTACAATCGCCCCCGGGCTTCTTTCAAAAACGCACGGCTGCTGAAGGTGAAATAGTAGCCAACATATTCTCGCACCCCGGCAGACTCGGGCCCCGGCCCTCATTATGGCCTCTATGGGGTGTGGGAACCACAGTGTCCCCATCTAGCCATCGGGTATGGGAAGGTGCACTTTGCGCCGCCACTGCGGTCTGGTTTTACTAGGAGGGTGACAGGCGGCTCCACCTGTAACCTCCAGGCCCGCGTTTATGAATGCGACCTCGGACGCCCTAGTCGCCTCCGCTCGATATATTAATTTTTAATTCGGGATAGGGTTCCAAAGGGTTGGGAAACGGGGCCAAATATTCACGCGGGCCGTTAGTTGTAAAGTCTCCACAATAGTAACAAAAAAGCGCAGCAAAACCTCGTTGCTATTTACATCTCGTACCTATCCACGATGTGAATTTAACAGTTGAATTTTGATTTACAATCATTTTTTTTTCTCTTATCCTAGTTTTATAATTTTGTGATAATACAAGTATAGGTTTTGCTACCGTTACGCCACATGGGGCTCCTTAGAGTCCACCATAGAGTATTAAAGCGTAGTGGTTAAGGAGTCGGCCTTACGATCGAGTGGTCCCGCGTTTGAATCCTGGTTATTGCATTATCGACGTGAACCCACTTCTAACACAAGCAATTGACTTAGCTGGAGAGGTTAGAAGGAATATTACTAATCCCAGTTGCTATTTTTTTCTTTATAAACAAATATAAATAGTTTAGTGATATTGTATCGCCAAGTAATGTACGCTATTGTTACGTTCATGTTTTAACAATATGATAATAAGCTATTGCGCAGCGTTATCCTTATCTCTATGCCAAAATTGTAATTCGTATAGTCTATGCTCCACATAAAAGTCAAAACAAAACCTCTTCCTTTTATGCAGTCGGTTAAAAATACAAATACGGAAATAAAGTTGTTCAAGGTAAGAGTTATGTAATCATTGTTCTTTGACCCTCGCGGACATAGATTATCATTTTTTATCTGTTGCATCATAATTATTAACCTAAATTATATTATAACCTAAATATCGCATATATTTGTAATAAAACATGTAAAACTTACCTTTCTTTGGCGTACAGCATTCATTTTATGTTATTGTATGATTTTAACAACTTTTAAGTTCAACTTAATTAAGTTATTCCGGTGTACAACAATTTCCTAAGTATGTAATTAACAAGTTTGTTTATAATTTTTATTGAATACTAATGAACTTTAATAATTAAACTTCATAGTATTGTATTACACTAACTCGTGTTAATATTACTTTAACGCAAGTAGCAGTTAAATAAGTTCAATAAACACACATATATAATAATAGAGGTACGTATATAATATTATAAAATATATAGTAGGTACGTTTATTATATAGCTATATAACCACAGACTATCTCACTAGACAGTAGACTACTGTACTACTAAAACATGTTACGATGACTGAGTAACATTATTTTACAGCAAGTCACGACAGACGTACATATCGAAGATTATCGCGCATTGTTGAGTGAGAATTGATAGTGCCTCATTATGGGCAATCTGTGAACAGATTCAATTACCTACCTACATAAGTAATTCATTAATGATATCGCTGTTAGTTATTCTCCTGGCAACAGGCAAAACTTCCGTATCAGACCAAACGTGTAAATAGGTAGGTGGCTCAGACTAAATGAATAGACAACGCATTTTAAGAACTCGCGCGTGAAGCCACTCAAGTAATACTAGTGGTAATAAGTAGTGCCAGTTCGCTCGCACTTGTGTGAATCGTGCAGCGAAAACAGAGTGTGAGAGAAACAGTACTACTTTAGTATTACTTTAGGCGGCTTCACGTATGAGTTCTATGCATTCTGTCTATACCTACTATCCTTTTAATTCGAAGTATTTTTTTTCTGTGCGCGAAAATCCAACGGATTTCAATCTCACCGGAGCCGATGAGAGAGGTTACGTGGGTACTCAAACCGACTAAAACGCACGCCGTCTTGGGGTCTTGAGTTGTCGGATGTGAGATAGTAGCAAACATATCCCTCGCACTCCGGCAAACCCGGGACTTTCTCTTTCGAGATGACCCACTTCTGGTGTAGGACCCACAGTGTCCCCGTCTCTAGCCCTCGTCTAATTTGACGTACCTACAGTAAGATTCAGAGAAAAGGAACCCCCCTTCTAATGATTATTGACAAGAAAAGGGGTTTCTTTTCTCTGAAGCTTACTGTACCTAAAATAAATAAATACCAGCCCTCATTTCCTGTTGTCTTTTTTGTGAAATAATTAGTTACAAAAAGTGTAGGTAGATATACCTAACTCCGAATAAGAAAAGGTGTCTAGTTAGGCATCAAACTCATGTGCCTCTGGATTGAGTGACCCTTTCTCAGATTTCAACAAAACCAAAACATGTATTTAGTCAAAAATTGTCAAAACTCATGAGCGAAATCAAAAAAGTCATTCGCAAGTGATCGAAGATATTGCCCAAAACGTGGATCACTCTCCACTTTAGCAGCAAACGCATTGAAGGTCACATTAATTGATAAGAGGTCAATTTCATAGCACATAAAAACGTCATCCAGGCAGGATTGCGCGTGAGGGAGGCGCGTCGGCGGAAGGCGGCGTGGCATACCCACTACCCAGTCACATGCTTGCGAGTTACTTTACAACTTGTCATAGATTAATATACCTATATAGTAGCAACTCGTAACTAATTTTTATGTATTAATTAATTTGAATTTTGAGTTTAGACCGTTAAGATAAGATTAAGAGATGTTGCACGATGTAAATGTTTTTATATTATTTTTTTTAATTATTTTTGTAGGTAACACGTAAAAAGCGAGCACTCGTACAGTAGTACCCAAGGTACTTAAGTTTCTTATCAATCTACAAAACTACAACTGGCTAGTCTTATTATCATTTAATTTGTTTATTTTGCGGTGTGCCAATTAACTGTAGTAGTAGCATCAGCACTACTATAGTGTAAATACTATTCTTTGTATTTGTATTTATTTATTTCTTGAACAATATTACATTGTATTGAAATTCATATTCATTATATAAACAATATTATGTACTTATAATGGCAGAAGAGACAAACCCGCTCATTCAATTACTATAACATTTTGTCAACTTATAGCTTACATTTACAAGAAAACTATATGCGTAGTTGGACCCAGGGCGTACTGCAATCGGGTAGGTCGGTATCTAAAACAATTTTTTACAAAATTTGCTTGTGCGTGCTTAGATGTGTCGGCAAGTCGGCAAATTGCATATAGATACAACCTACTTTTACAGGGCGATCAAATGGTTACGATAACGATTACCAGAATTACCCTGATACGCGACAAGTAATTTTATATGTATTAGATAATTGTCATAATATAATACCTACCATATAATGTTTATGCCGTTAAGTACATAATAATCGTGTTATCAATTACATATTTGAATATTTTGACCTTACCTTTTCGATAACAAGCGTTCCCCGATAAGATGCATAATGTACCTATCTGACAACATTGAATAGATAAACGATGTACCTAATGTTTGAAGTTTTCATGTTTAACCTCATACTCATAACCTGCCGGTATAAAAATAACGCATTGGTAAAGGTCGTTTGGTGATTCCAAATTTTTCGGTACAAGAAATGAGGAAGGACTCCATTCTAGTAACTACCTATATCTTCCAAGCAAACCAAGCCTTTTCACGCCTTGTTTGGGGTATGCGGTTTGCTTTCAATCTAACTACCAGGCGGCTTAAATTAGATATTTTCCTTAGAGCGACTGCCATCTGAGCTCCACAACGACCGCACTACGAACGAAATCAAAGCTCTGTATAATCCATGGCTCAAATCGAAGTTCTGTAATAGTTTGACCAGTTATTGTCGGGACTTAGCGTGCTCTCAGAGGCACAGATTCGATTCCAGTTCTTCTTAAATACTTTGGCGTTACAGCGGTAATTTGTAATTGCATTTTTTTTCAGAATGGAAATCGGCCAAACTTTGTTAGAGAAACTCCAAACGTACGGCACAGGGCGACGAAAGCTTGATGACGTACTGTTCATTAATGATAAACCCCCGCCAAGACTCGGAGTGTATGACTTTGATGAAGAGAATCTTTGTCATGAAGTGTAAGTAAGACCTACCTCACCATCTTTGTCAATATCACATTGGGTGTAGGTATGATTATTTCATATATAGGTACATACATACATATGCTCACGCCGGTCTGCCCCGAAGGGATAGGCAGAGGTGTATTAAAACTCACATTTCGCCAACTACGATTTTCGATGGCACGTATTAGGGGGGCGAGCCTAATGCCGCCAATCGGGCACTTGAAAAAAAAATGGGTATTCCAAAATCCGAAAAAAGAAACTAAAATTTTATGGCGTTCCAAAATGTCTTTTTACAAACAGAAAGTAAGTTAATAAACTTGATTTTAGAGCCTGCGCTGCCTCATAACCGCATCTATGCCGTGCCTTTTTCGTGCAAATAATACGGAGTTAAATAATGTTGTGCAGATATTTTACACACAATTGTGTAGAACAATCCATTCACTTTACACTATGTCATAGTGCCTATGGAGCTGCGGTAGCAGTTCAATCAATCAATTGGCCTATCGCAATCCACTGTTGGACATAGGCCTCTCCCAATGTACCTAGGATTTGGCATACCTACTGTTTCCACGCTGGTCAGACGGGTTGGTACAGGGTTTTTCTCGAATTTTCCTTCTCTGTCAGTGATATCGTTTGCGCATTTTCCCTCTTGTCGCCTTCGATTGAGATAGGGTGGGGATATTCTTCCTCCACCACTATATGGAAAACTAAACGGTGGCGGTTATGTTGCAAAAATGAACTTTAGTATTGGCTTAACTGTTTGTTTTATTATCATGGCAGTAATGGTGGTCGTACTACATTAATAACGATTGACGTAGGTCCAAGCTACTAATTTTACTTTTTTTATTTTAGTATAAAATCTACATGCAATGTCCCCGGATGCACATTCACGACAGAATCCTTACTGGAATTCGAGAACCACTATAATGCATCACATAGGTATGTTTGTGGACAATGCAAGAAGAGTTTGCTTTCGCCACATCTACTGGACTTGCACATACAAGAAGCTCACGATTCATTTTTCGCAGTAATGGCTCAGAGGAAACCGTCGGTAAGTAGCTATATAATCCTGCAAATAGATTGACCAACTATCATCTTCTTCCTGCCCTTGGGGTCGGCCGTCGTCGCAACATTGACCAACTATCTTGGCAGTAAAAAATTAAACCTACTCACATGGCGGAATCACATTTCGTTGTTATTTGCGTTATTCGAGTTCAGCTTCATTAAGCTTCATTCGTCTACAATTGCTTTACTTGGATGGCATATGTAGTGCTTTGAAAGGTTCGGAATATGGATGACCTGTATGTTGTTTGCACATATTTATATTTTTAATCTATGGTATAAGGTTGCAATTTACCTACTGCATAAATACTGCTTGAACATTTTCTCTTTATTGGAGTGATTCAACCATTGCACATACTTTTCGTGTTGGTGGGAATTTAAAATGGCTTCACTTGGTTATAGGGTCAACTTCAGTTACGTCATACTGGCGTTGGTACAGCAGCGGTATGAATTATGGTAATGAACAATTTGTAGATTTGAATTTTATGTTTCAGTACTGCTGTTACATAGAAGAATGTAAAGAAAAATTCAAGGATGGCGAGGAACGATTACAACATTGTGTTAAAGAACACAAGTTACCAAAAGATTTCAGATTTGAACCAAAAACTAAAAGTAAATATAGTAAAAAAACAAAAATATATAAAAATCAAAATGAAGTGTCTATGGATTTAGACCATGAAAGCACTAGTGAAGCAAAAAATAAAAATAAATTTGTCTTAAATAATAGTAAACACAAAACTTTTGCTAAATACACTGGTAAAAAATTTACTAAAAGTACAAATGACAAAGCAGGAAAAGATACAAATATAGATGAGTTAATGGTAGATTTAAAAGAAAGCTTGCCAGAATAAAAAAAGGTTTAAATTTATTCGTTTTATTTATATTATAATTCTTCATAAATAGATTATGTTTATAGTAACAACATAATGGTATGTGTTGGCATACATCCAACAAAACAAAATCTCTCGTCAGTTATTTTCAAAATGAATCTGAACTATGCTAACAATTCATTTTCACACATTACACTTAGGCGCAAGTCGCAGAACAATCTTGAAACAATTACATTATTTCTAGAACGTTAAATTCTAAACAACACAAGCTACATCAGTAAACATGACTAGCATAGCTTCTAATTTACTTTGCCTTGCCTTGTGCTGCAACTGCAGCCATTGCCTTTTTAACGGTTTCTTCATCTCCGAGAAAGACCATTGAATCCACTGGTTTCATATTTTCATCCAATTCATACACAAATGGAATTCCAGTTGGCAGGTTCAAGCTCATGATGGCTTCATCACTGAGACCTGTAAACAACGGAATAGACCATTAAAAAGATATTCAGAGTTGTAGATATATTTGAGTGGAGATATTTTGAAAGCATGTAGGGGTTGTAATTGGGTAAAATAAAATTTGGGGCCGGGGTATACGTTTTCCTCTTGGGGTTGGGAGGTTAGACAACAGTTTAGCTTCTTATTAGTTTATAGGCATAAATTGATAAGCAGACAAAATTTTAGTATTTCTGGAATTGCTAATGTCATCAGTCTCTAAAATTAATACACACCATCTAAATGCTTGACAATACCCCTAAGGCTGTTGCCATGAGCAGCAATAATTATTCTCTTGCCTTCTTTAATCTGAAAAAAAAAAGAAAAAATAAATTTTTTCACATTAAATGTACCAGATATGTCAGATGATATTTAAATCCTCTAGTAGACCAAAACCGTAAGACCATTTTTATGGTGTGAAAAATACCCATTGGTAACTACCCATTTGCTTAAGTCGTTTGGGGAGGTTATGTCAGCTTGAAACCCATTACCATACATGCCATCTTTGAGTCTTAAGTTGCCAGAGGTGAGATAGTAGCTAACACATCACACAGTAGCACCCCAGCAGACTTCAGGGCTTGCTTTTAAGATGACTTCCTTTGGGTGTAGTAACCATGGTATAGTGCAACACTGTACATTCAAATATGAACACTATGTTAATGGAGTTAAAGACAAAGACTTCACTTAGCATATGTCTTCTAGAAGCCATGGAGTTTTATCTTCTATAAATTAGCATACCTGTGGCACAATGACATTATTCCAATAAGGTAAAGTCCTTTCGATGGTCAGTTTCAAGCTCTCAAACATGGGAAACTCTTCTGGCTTTGGGTCGCCAGCATAACGGGCATCATTTACAATAGTATCATAATAGGGATGTTCTTTTTCCATTGGTGGTGGGGGAATGTCGAAACTACGGCGCCAAATTTGAACCTATAACAAAAAATAAAACAATATACTGTACCTACAAAGGAACACAGAGTCATAATTATCATCAAGTAACAGCTTGTCCATTGAACCGTTATAATAAAAATAATATCCAATAGCAGTGAGATACTAATTCTATGTTATTAAAGGTATTTTTTTAAATAATTTTAATTAAAAAGGTAATGTTTAATTTTTACAAAATAAATAAAGAGGACGTAATATATGTATGTAAAGGGGATTTACTTGAGCTTCACCATATTTTGCAGCTGTCTCAGCCTTATTGAGACCAGTAAGACCTCCATAGTGCCTTTCATTCAAACGCCAGCTTTTTTCAACTGGGAGTTCAGTTTGACCGAGCTCGTTTAGGATGGAATTTAAAGTAATTTGAGCTCGTTTTAAGACCGAAGTGTGAGCCACATCGAATTCATAACCTTCAGCTTTCAAGTTCTTGCCGGCAATCACAGCTTCTTCACGACCTGAGTAATTGTAAAGAAATTATCATTTTGTAAGAAACCTACATTATTTTTGGACTTGGTATGTCTTAGGTACAGTTGCAATAAAATTGATACCTAGCACTCACCTTTTTGGCTAAGGTCAGCATCGAACCAGCCACAGAATAGATTCTTTTCGTTCCATTCACTTTCACCATGACGGATCATAACAATTTTATACTTTGCAGCCATTTCGCCTTTTAGTAAGTAGTAGCGCAGAACTATACCCGGTGTAAATAATTTTTCGATCCGTCCCTATCCCTATTTAGCTTTGACATAAATAACCCGTTTGACCTCTACAGCTGCAGTCAATAATTTCTGTCAAATTCTGACACAGGGGTAGATGAAATAATGAAATATGAAAAATACAGAATTACTCTATGGTTTATTACTTCGTTTGATTTGCCTCTTTGTAACTTGGTAAAGTGCCATGTCTTGTTAATCATTGATATAAAAATAGCAATGAGGATTAGCAAGGCTTGCTAAATACTTTAGTACTCATCGTTTACGAAAATAGTGATCAAGTGGTCAATAATCGCCTAAATGAACTTTCGATATTTTAACACGAATGGAAGTACAACATCACTAATCTTAAAAAACTAATATTCTTTCTTCCGCAGTTGATAGAAAATAATAACCTTCACTTTTGTTTGGAATTTAATTTTACGGGCTTTGAAAGTTGAACTTGTGTATGAAAACGTAATTATATTCTAGAGTAACATTATAGAATGTCTGTGAGGTAATCTTGAAGAAGATCATCTGCGCAGAACTGACTTGTGCCTAAAAAAATGGCACCGAAGAAAAATGTTAAAGTTACAGCATCCGAAACTTCAGTTCAAGCAGTTCCGAAAAATCTTCCAGGGAAGCGTGTTAAGAATACACGAGTTTTGAAAGTCCCCAGTACCACAACAATTACTATTCCTAATAATAAAAGTAATTTAGGTAAGTTCACAAACATGCTTACTGTGTAAAATTACTTAGGAATGTACTCTTAGGGTTCTCAAATTTCTGCTGAATTTCTTTTTCCTGATACAAAAACTTAGGAACCGTTGTAACTTGCTTTTGTGATACATGATACTCTACTAAATGTGTCAAATATGTTCTTATGATCTCCTAACATACTTTTTTCTAAACAATTAGCTTTTTATTCCACACACATCACAAGCTATTGCCGAATATTTTTATACAATACATTACATATCAATTAGTCACTTGATGTATACTGAAAAGTGTAAGCATAATAATTTTGTGCTTAACAATAACTAGGCCAGGCCAAAAGCCCGCAAGCCTGTGACAGATTCACATGATCAATCTTTTTATCTATCTTCTCATACAATGATTAGAAAACATGTTGAGTGTTTAATAATGTGCGGAACTAGACAATGGTACCACTGGGATATGGCCAGTTTAGTAGAATTACTGATAAAATACATCCCAATAGTTCCATAATGGAATTAGAGCATGGAACTACTAACATATTGGATTATCTAAATTTTGTCCACTTGGAAGAAATGACAGACTTTTTTGCCTGTTTAAGTAGTCATGTGCAACTATAGAGAGGCAACTTGCTAAACAATTGTAAAAATAATTGCCTCGAAAGGAAGTCATAGACCAAAATTATCTTGGCTCGGGCACTAATATTAAAAAGAATGTGTAAGTAAACAGAGTCAAAGAGATGTGTCTAAATGTTGGTATCTGTCTACCTCAATGAGAAAAAAGCATGACTGTAAATATAATAACTATATAAATAAATATAACAATCCATTTATAGGTCACAACGAAATGTATTTGACAGTCAGATTGCTATCTTATGTAGGGTTAAAAGAAAAAAAACTAGGTACATGGATTGTTTTATTTCTCTTCATTCATTAGATTTTATCAAGTATCATCGATATGAAGTCAACTTTGTTACTAAATAGGCAATCACAGAATGAATTGCTTAATAAATCATTTCTTCTAATAAAAACATGTATTATTTTACTTAATGTAATCAGTATGGGTTTAAATTAGTATTATTTAAACACAAAGAGAAAATGTTGCAACCCGGTATTTTATTTTGATGCCCTGGTGCCGGGTCATAAATCAGCATTTGGGAAACACTGTCCTACGGCCGAACCATATATACGATCCGTGTTTTAAGATTCCATTCAAACCAAGATAGTACACGATCTTCAGATCGATCTTCGATCTGCGTCCATATATACATTTGCCACGTTCGGAATCCAGATTGCACGACGGATTCGAGTCAATCTTTTCCCTCCCTGCCGTTCCGTTATAGGCATACTTTTGTGCGCGGACTTATTGCACTTGTAATTGATAACACAATATAAGTCACAACTGTGAACTAGAATATGTTTATATACCTTACATGATGATTTTTAAGGTACATAAAATCTCCGTTTCAACTTAATTTCATTATAGAAAAATAATTTTAAACATCGGCAGTGTAAAATTCTGCCGAGTACGAAACGTTTACCGCTTTTTCTAATGTCACATCTGTGTGGATGTCTTTGTTTGAAAACAGTTAACACAAACACTGTTAACAGTTTAGTTTCAAATTGTCTTTGTCTTGGAAGTTTGAACATTTTTTTAATTTGAACATTTTTATGAAACATAATATTAATTATATATATTACGAAGCTGTGTGTTAAAGAAAAACCATGAACGCCGAAAAGGTAAGCGTTTAAACAACTTCATTCTGCTACATATTTTACTAATTTGCTAACACATTGTAATATAGCACATTTCGCGCTTAAACAAATCTTTTTACTTTTTTTAGGTTACAATTAGACCATTGTCTAGGGATGAGACGAAATTTCTATTATCGTTAATAGAATCTAGTAAAATTATTAATAATAAGACCACCAACGCCACTTCTAACAAAATGAAAAATGAAGAATGGGTTCGCATATCCGAAAGCTTCAACGCCACCGCGTTATGTCGCCGCACTCCACAACAACTCCGTTTAAAGTGGGAAAACCTAAAGAAGAATTCTCGCAAACGGAGTACTGCTATAAGGATGAACAGCTTAAAGGTGAGTATTCTAAAATGATGGAATAATAACTGGGCAAAACGCTGTGGCCACTCTTATAAAGTGTGAATAGATAATAACAGTATTGGTATAACCTATTGATGAATATAGAAGTTGGAGGAGGATTAAACGAAGTAATGGATACATACTTTTATAATTGTAACATAAGTATGAGTTACTGTGTTCTTAAAGTACCTTGCTGGTTATTATGTGCTTCATATCAAAGCATAGTAAGGTAAAATAAGTCAGTAGTGTAAAACACAATGTGTTTTGTTTCAGACCGGTGGTGGTCCTCCAGAGTACATACCTCCTGACGAAATCCTAGATCGGGTATCTACTTTGTTAGGTAGTACTGTGGATGGATTTGTTGTTGAAGTGGGAGGTGATGCAGAACCCAGTGACATCATAATTTTCGGTGGTGATGGTGGTGACGGTGGTGATGGTGGTGTAATAGGTGGTGCTGGTATTTTGGTGGATTGTCATACAGAAAAAATTGAGCTTCTGGGCCAGGAAATCATCCAGGAAGCCAGCGCTAGCAGTGTAACAACTCCAGTGGCTAGGCTGGCAGATGAAAAGAAACTTATGAACACTCCTAGAGCTAGTGGTAATTTCATTGAATTTTTATAATGATTGCATCATTACTCAGTATTCAGTATTGAGCTAAAATACCTACTGAAACATAACATTGGGTCCTAAGGATGTAGTTAATTCCGTGGACCACACTGTCACAAAAACTAACATATTATATCTTAACTAAACCCGTACCATGAACTAAGTTTTAACTGCAGTTAGTAGTATAACAGCCATTTAATTAAGTTCATGGTAGGCTTGCTACTCTACTGTTACAATACATCTATTAAATAGGAGATTACATTTCACAGGTTTCAAACGCAAATTGGTGAAGGTAGATGACGGACGAGCAGCCAGAAATTCTGCAATAGCTGAATACTACCAGAAGAAATGTAAACTTTTTGATGCCAAGTCGGAGAACATTTTATTAGTAAATGAAAACCTTAGAATAGAAAATGAAAAACTTAAAATAGAAATTGAAAAATTAAAAGTAAATACCTAGTAAACTATGAAAGTTATTTTATTTACTTTCCTCATATCAAAACTCTCATTATTTGTATCTTAATCCTCACATTAAATATTACACTAAGGCCACAAGGGTAGATAGAAACCAGACACTTTCATATAAAATATTGATTTATTAATTCTGCTCTCTGCCTAATGTCTTGTAATTCATTTGGAGCACCTGGGTCAACATTGTTTACTGTAGGTAACTCCACTTCTGGTGGAATGTCCTCTAAATTATAATTTCTACAGATGTTGTGTAGAACTGCAGTGGCTATTATAACTGTTTGAGAATTCTGTAGTGACAGGCGTAATGTGAGTGCTATAACAGGAAACCGACGTTTCCAAACTCCAAATGTCCTGAAAATAAGATATAATATTTTTGATGAGTTTTGAAAGTGTTATTAATAGACAAAAATGGGCACAGGTTCACATGGTTTAGGTTTCTTGTTCCAGCATGTTAGTAATAGATGAATAGTATGCAAACCATAAAAGATGTGCACAAAACAGAGGTAAGAGGTAATGCGGTGCAATTACTTTTTTATCAATTTAGATATTACTTACCGTTCAATAGTATTTCTTGTTTTAATGTGTGCCTCATTATATCTATGTTGACTTGGTAATGTAGGATTTAACATTGGTGTCAACAAGTATGTTCTGTTTGGATATGCACTGTCACCAAGCAGCCATAAGTTACCAAAAGTTCCATTATCACACTGAGCTAAAATAAAAAAATGGATTCAAATATAATATACCAATACCATATATTAAGACAGTTTATTATGACAAGCTCTACCTACCTCTTAAAATGGAATTATTAAAAATGGTGGCATCATGTGCAGAGCCAGGCCATCGTGCTACAACATTCATAAGTTTCAAGTCGGCATCACAAACTGCTTGAACATTTAGAGAGAAATAGCCCTTCCTATTTCTAAGTTCTTCCCCAAATAAGTTACCTGAAAAGATTTAGGTCATGTATAAAGTAACTCATAACATCAAAATATCTATTACTTCAATGGATGAACTATAATAAATAAATTCATACATACATGGAGACTGTATCCTTACATGTGTACAGTCAATACAACCGAGCACACGAGGAAATTGTGCTATTCTGTAGAACTTTTCTACACTATTTTGGTGCATAACAACATATTTATTATAAAGCCTAGCAATTGCTAAGGAAATATCTCTCACTATGTTGCTGGCTGAAGACTTTGATACCCCAATGAAATCAGCTACTGAAATTAGCATTGTTCCCAGGGCATAAAACCGCAGTGTCAATAATAACTGATGCAGAGGTGAAATACCATTATTTCTGTAAAAAAATTAAAACATTTTTGTAGTTGTTGTGTATAGGTATAGAGCCTAACATTAACATTATTTACTATTGATCTCACCGTTTTGAGGTTACTTTTATAAAGGGCATTAATTCCGTCAACAATACCTCCACTGCCGCTTTATTAATCCTAAATCTAAAAGTAAACTCAGCGTCATTGAGGCACTCTGTGTGCATGTAATTAACTCTATTGTACTTTCGTGTTGCTCCTCTTCGATGATTTCGCTCTTCGTCACTTTCGGAATCATTTATTATCTCCATTAATACTTCCATATCACTGTCACTATCACTTGAAAATATTGCATTAGCCATATTAAACCACCAAATTCGCAAAAAAATTACTACAAAAATGCAAACTCTTTCTGGTAATCCAACGAATTCGGGGGATTGTAAAAACAGTTTAACAACAAGCCAAAATTAAATGTCAAAATGAAAAGATCGATTATGTGGACCGAACAACTGTCACTTCTGAACAATTTCAATCTCAAAATCACGGATTGACCCTCCCACGGATAGATTGTGAAAAAGGATTGCCAGTGCAATCCATCGATTGAATATATGGACGCTATAAGCAACGAATCGATCGAAATTCGAGTTTCAGATTGTCATATTTGGATTGAGATCGCATATTAGGATCGGCCGTATATCATCAACAGCTGTATGTGCACTGCAATATCCATAAATTGTGCTTGGCGAATAAAAATTTGTTTGAATTGCTTCTATTACTTATATGATTTTATATGTAGCTAACACTCCTACCAGCAATATTGGAAAATGTGACAGATCATCGAGACTCGAAGAGAAGGCCCCGGATTGTGGTGCAAGGGAAATGTTGACTCATCTCCGGCAACTGAAGACCCAATGACGGAGTGCGTTTTAGTCGGTTCGAATTCGACATAACCTACCCAACGGGCTCCGGTGAAGGGAACCGTGGGGATTTTTCATTAAATTTTTTTGATTTTTTTTTTAAAAAAAATCATCAAGATTAGGCAGATGAAATTAAAGTGTTAGCAGGCAATCCAATGACCACAGCTCAGCTAGTAATAGACAGCCTTTGTCAAAGGGCATACAGATATTAATATTTATTAATACCTACCTGTGCAAAAGTAAATCTATGCGAAGTTTATAATTTCTGAATAAGATTCTGTCATCACGTAATTGTTACATATTGAAAATGGAAAGTGAAAATGTAGTCTTCCAAAAAATGATTTTTTGCACGAAGCTCTTTTTTTCAACCTATTTAAAAAATACCATTTAGGTGGCAGACAAGCACACGGCCCACCTGATGGTGGTTACCATGTCCTATGGACTTTACAACACCAAGGGCTTAACACACCCTTACCTTTGTTTGTTAATTTCATAACATCTTAAGCAGTATTTCTTTAAATACATACATGTAATGTTTTTCTGATTCGAATGGTGCAATAAAAAATGTGAACATTGTGAACTATAATAACACTTTCCATTACAATACTAATAAGTCAACAAGTCCATTTGGTTAGGTACTTAAATAAATGTAAACAATCTTGGTGATGCCTAGTCACAAGATTGTTTACCTTTATTTAAGTACCTAAACAAATGAAGTATATTAAAAGAATTAACATGATATGTTCCGCTACTTTTCACCACAACATTATTTACAGATGTGCCTGATACATTGAGAAGAGTGGATATAAAAACAAAAATAGCTTTAGCTAACGAAGGTAATTCTTTATTTGTTCTGCATGGTTGTTCACTCTGCTAGTGTATGTACTGTATGTAGGCAATATACCGGTTTTTATAGTGGTTTCGGAAAAAAAGATTTTGGCCACAATTTCGATAGTAAAAGGAAGTCCTATGGTCGAAAAAAAAAATTTTTTACATGTCCCATACATTTTTCTGTTCAGCTGCACATGCACATTATATAAAATTAAAACTTCCAGTCGATTTTGCTACCGAAACTGTGGGAAACAAAATATTCTTTTTTCGAAACCACTGTAAAATCACCGTGTATATGCCTAATGGCAAAGTCAGCAAAGTCTGGCTCACATGATAGTGGTTTGTCGACATTAGACTTAGCTTAGGATGTTGTGATAATTTATTATTTATTTAAATATCTATGCTACTCCATTCATTCTTCATCACATAAAAAAACTAAAATCCCCTCCGGCCGCGTACACAACTGTAGGTTCGTAACCAGTTACGGTAGAAGAAAAAAACATGTTCATATGATACCAGTTACGTAGGAATACGTTTTTTTCTTTACACGATACTGAGTTTCGACAAAACTTACTGATGATTACGAGAAAATACTTTCTATTCTTCCTAAGTAACTCAATTTTAAAATTCTGTATTAAGTATGTGTCTGTGCAGCTGTGTAATCTGTGTTTTTGTTACCAATTCGTTGATGCATTAATATTTATTATATTTCAGTCGCCAGGTCACAAATATTGAAAGAACCTGTTGAAATTAGAACAGAGCCACCTAAAAAGAGAGGACGGAAGAAAGTTGTAATTTCAGAATTATTCACTCCTGATACCATAAAGGCGGAGCCAGGTTAGTTTAAACTTATGTATGCTTATTAACAAGTAGAAGTCTCAAAATATAAATATTGACCTTTCGTCTGCCATCCTGCCATCGTCTCAGCAGTCTATTACCCATACCACTAGGCTACCGCGGTTAATATTATAACATATATTTCATGATATGAAAATAATCAGACGAATCTATGGCAGTCGTTATGTAATGGAAATGGGTAAGCAAAGAGCTGATCACACGTCTGGTCAACAGCGTCCCTACTGGAAGTACTAGTAGTAACTTAAATATATTGGTGCTAATGCCTTATGGTTCTCAAATGGAGACCGCGTACCGGTAGACGAAGCGTGGGACGGACAACATAGTCAAAGTCGCGGATACCCATTGGATGTCGATGGGGGAGGCCTCGGATGTTCAGCAGTGGACGTCCTGTGGCTGAAATGATGAATGCCATGTGTACTGAAAATTTTTGAAAAGCAATTAGTATGCTGACTGTTCAAATCAAATTTAGATAGGCTAGTAGTTCGTATGATTGTCGGTAGAGGGCTCCCACCATCGCCCCAAAGATGGTTGTATAGGAGAGTTTCGAATGATTCACACGAGGTTTCGTGAGATAGCGGTCACAGCGTTCCGCCTGTATGAAAATGATCGCGGGTTCGAACCCCGTCGAAGCATTCACTTTTTCCTATCTAAATTTGACTTAAACTAATGCCATATCTTTAGAATTAGATATCGAAAGATTGAGATAGATAAGTGAGGTCATAGTGAGACTTAAAAATGATACATTTCTTCATTTTCTATTGTTAAAGGTGAAGCAATTCCAACACAAAATGAGGACAAACAAGAAGAAAAGGGTGAAACGAATGGTAAAAAGGTTAATAAAAAATCACCTGTTAAGAAACCACCACCTAAAAAAGTTGGTAAGTATATTGTACAGTTTTAACTGCTTATACTAAAGCTAGCGATTGTTAATACTGTATTTTAAAAATTTGCCACGTTCTATGCCGTTTTTTTAATCTTGCGAAATATTCCCACGGATACCTCCCCGCCTGTCCCCCACTTGAGCCGGTTGGATAGGTTATGGCGGACTCGAACCGAGTAAAACGCACCCGTTTTTTGGGTCTTTCGTTGCCGGAGGTGAGATAGTATGATATTATATCTTTCGCACCCCGGCAGACCCGGGACCCTCTCTTCCAAGATGACCCCTGGCTGCCATGTTCTATGCAACAAGCATTCAAATCAAATCTCTGCATACTTCATAGGTGACGTACCAGTGTCGTAACACTCTCTTTATCCAATCTAAATTGATATTAAGAATGCATCGGAGTTTTTTGGTGTTTCTATGTATAATAATATGTATGTATTCACAAAAAAAATGTATCTAAGTATGTTCATCCGCTTTCTAGAACCCGTAACACAAGCTAGTTAAGCTATGCTTACCATGGGTCTAGATGGCGTTGTGTAGATAGTCCTAGAATATTTATATATTTATTTATTTTTATGCATAGGAGTTAACACAATACATCTTCCCTTCATATTTTGCTTTATGTCTATTTTAGTCAGAACCAGGAAGAGAGTAGCCGATTCCACTGTAAAGAAACCTAAAATAAAACGCCAAAGACTTATTCCCAAACCACAAGAAACTACAGCACAAAAAATTGATTCTAATACAGATACAAATAAACAAAGTACACCCTCAATCGTGAATCTGAAGGAACCAAACGTATCGCTAAACGATAGTAGAGTGTCTGAAAAGATCATAGATAGAAAACCAAATTTAGATTGCAATCTATCTGGCCCACCTATCGCTGTTACGACTAAAGTAAAGAAAAGTTTACCTAGAGGTAAGAAAGCTAAAATTGTGCCTCCAGAAAAAATATTAGAACCTATATTAGAATTATCATGTTTAAAATTACCATTGATGCCCCCTATTGAATCTGTAAAGCAAGAAACTCCAAATAATAAATCAACTAAACCGCAGTATGTACCGAAAAAGACGCAGTCTGTACCGAAAAAGCCGTCTAAAAATAGAATACAGGCACTACGAGTCAGGGCAACTAAACCACGATGTCCAAGACCTGCTAGAAAGAAACCTGACGCGTCAGAAGCAAATAATGCTATCCCTGTCAAAAAGCGCCAGAATTCTACAAGTAGTATTTCAAATCTGTCTTGGACTCGAGATATTTCAAGTTCAAGTACTACCACATGTATCACAGTATCGTCAAACGATGTTGTGTGCATAGATAATAAATTACCGTTCATCAAACTGACTAACATTGATAGTGAAGTAGATAAATATAAACCCATACCTACTGTTTGTGATGAAGATAGTAGCAGTGATGATTCGTCATCGTCCGATTCTGATACTAGTAGTGAAGACCAGTCATCAGACTCAAGACACACACCATCATGTTTTACTAGCCCTGTTCAAGTAAACTCGTTAAATTTAAGTTCCTCGTCTCGTAATAGTATTGAAGATCAATATAAAGATAAACAGTTCAATAAACCAAATTATGAAAAAGCGGCAGAAAAACTTTTGCACGCGTTAAAAAAAATTGACATGGAATTCGTAAACTGGGTCCATGATACGGAGTGTGTTGCTTCAGATCTTAATAAGATTAAGGATAACTTGTTTACCATCTTGAAGAATGAATTTTCTGCACTTAAACATTGTCAAAATTTGCAAGAAATGTCCAATGCTGGTAAAATAGAGAGTCCTAAGATTGAACGTGAAATTGTGGAAAGCGGCAGTTTAACGAATGAAAAAATGGAGAATAAAAATGTTGAAATTGCAGTCAAAAGTAACCCAATTGAAACAAACGAAAGAGAACATAATCACGTTGAATCTGCAACAGTTGATAGCAATCTAGTCATTAGTAAGGAAGCTGATAATATGCAAATAACTAAAGAAGTTACAACTGGTAACAACACTGAACGTGACAATGTAGGAGATACACTGTTTAAAAGTAATCATCTTACAAAATGTAATAGTGAAATCCGCTCATGGAAAAGTAACAGAGATGAAAGTAACATTGTTACAAATAGCACTGAAGCTGATCGTTCTAATCTAGTCGAAAGAAAACCTGAAGATATTTTTATAAAACCGGGCACGAGTGGTTATGGTTTTAACAACATTAAAACACGACCACGCCGAGCGTCTGAATCAGATGAAAGCGTTTCAGAAAACGAAGATTATAGAAACATGTTAACAAATGTTCATGACGATGATGACGCTCTGTCACTATTTGCCGAAAGCATAACAGGCATAGAATCTTCCAGATATAATACATCAGTCCTATCTGCACCCGCCGAAAAACAATTTGAGGAATATATTCCTAAACCTATACAAAATAAATTCATATCACCACCAAATTATTCCTATAATCCGACTAAAATAGCCGACCAAGGTAAAAATGGGATCGTCAAGACAGTTTGCGAAAAACAAAACGCTGACTCTACTTCTATATATAAAGATTCCAATATCCTACCATCTGAGTCCGCAAGCCAACAAGGCAGTGTTGAAAACAACCAAGATGATATTGAAAAATCGAATACTGTCGACGAAAATACAGCTCATAATCCGAACACGCCTCGTTTAATCGGAGATTTGTATACAATCACGCGTAATGACATGATGGCGATAATGAAAGGACATTGTTACTACAATATAATTGACAAATGCTCGGCGACAGCAAATTATCGCCGATGTCGATTTTCTCATACATTACCTTCCGACAAGAAAGTGGCTGATATACTAGCCAGATTGACTGACGCTTTCCTTATAAAAGAGTACATGATAATTAGAAGAAATAATTATGTATTGCGAAGATATGGTATGTGTGTCCTCTTTGAATGTGTGAGGCGGCAGCTAACGAGGGTAGTTGTTGAAATTGCCTACGATTTCACCATAAAGTGTGACAAGGGTTTACAGGTATACGAGACGAAAGTAGCGGCTATAGAAGTAGCTTTGCTGCATTTAAATAACGTTGATTTAAGTGTTTGTGAGGATTTGTTGAAGCTCGAAGTATCAGAAACATCCCTGCTGTGTGAAGTTTTCATGGAAACAATGGCGAATACTCAAAATTTTTCGCGATTCAAATCTGTATTCTTAAGTCTCACTTACTTTATGGTGAATAATGATAGGACTTTCAGTCTTGAGGTCGCCGAGCACTTATTAGAGCGCGTGTGTATTTTACCGTTCGATGAGGCGGTGGTTCGAGCTTTGATACAGATAATGCGTCTGACTAACACAAAGATATTCCTGAATTCAAGGATAAGCCACTTTGAGAAAATAATAAAGCCGAACGCTGAGGTTTACGGCGAATATATCTCAGTCAAGGGTGAGGTTAATATCGAGATATTGGCTAGACATGAGGCAGAGAAGCGTACCTCAGCGCTAGTAGTCGATCAGCCGGTGTTGACGCAACCAGTGGACCAGCCGCTGTTGCTGCAACCGACGAGTCAATCGCTGTTAATGCAACCAGCTCCCCCGCCATTCATGCTACATCCGTTACCGAAGCCATTGTTACACCAGGCAGTGGATAAACCATTGATCGTACGATCCGAGATGATAGAGCGAGTGCCACTCCCACCGTCCCCAGACACAACTCATCTCGATAATATGGTGAGTGCATTTTAAATATTTATTCTTACTGCAGAGCTTGCAGCGTTTTAACATCTTTCGATTTAACTAACCGTTGCTCGCTCCTTCCGCGTGGAATGGTGAATCCTATTGTTAGAATAAGTCGCGCGATAGTAGGACGCTGCACGCACTACAAAGTAAAATATCAATTGTTTATTTACTTGTAAAATAATTTAAAACCCTAATAATCTGTGTGCTTGATGCCGCACAGTCACGCAGTTTTCGACTCTCAGATAGCAAGCGGAAGGTATATTTCTGCTTGCATAGCTGCTACTGTCATGAAAGTTATTATCGCACGCTAAAGCAGCAGCACCAGTGCATCACTAACATTCAAAGTAAATTACAAACGTTCTCTTTTCCCTCCAGGGTAGACAGACATAATATGAGAAATGACCGATGTCTAGTGTAGTGCTATTCACCACATACGTATTATAGTAGCCATTCACATTTAAGAATAACTGCGCAAGTCTAGGCTTGTGCAAATAAACGTTTATGAAACTTGCACAAATATCATACAATACCCAGTACGATATATTTGTGCAAGTCTAAATTTGCGCAAGTATTTTTAATGTAACTATTTTATTATTAACTATTAGCTCAGACGGGGTCAGACTACGACTGACAACTGCTACTTAGTGTACTTAATGATTGAGAAATGTCAAAATTAAACATTTATTTTGACAACAAGAAGAAAGAAATTGTTTATTGAAATAAAATTATTTTTAACAAATTACATAGCGATTTATTTGCTATTATTTTATTATTTACTCTGAGCCCGACGTTTTGGTTGATTTTCAGCTGCCTTGGTCACAGGGTGACTAAATATGGTAGTTATCATATAGTTGAAGTGTAAGTTTTCTGAAAGTATTCGGACTATGATGATGTTTGATGTTATTATTTGTGCAGAATGAGCTCAGTGTCATTTAGTTGTATTTTTTTTTCTTTATTTTGATTGCGTTAAGTTAATGCTGCCCTTCTTTCTCTATTAGGATGTTTTTTTTTATTTCAATAGCCACGTGGTTCATTCTGGGTAGGAATCTATATTTTCAAAAAAGAAACGATTCTTATCTAAGATGTTAAGAAGTTCTCGGGATCGATTCCCATTCAGTGGAATTATTTGTTTGCATGTTGTTGTTTTTTTTTAATTACTGAACTAATTGTTTCGATGTATTATTTGATAATTCAAAAACAACGTACAGATGAGTTGATAACTGTCACATTGAATTTTTGATTTGCGTTGCTAACTTCAGTTTTATTATATTAAGGAAAACTATTATTATAATTACTAAAAAAATATGTTATGTTTACAATGAAAAGAAAATAAACATTATGTTGTTTTCACTCGTTGTTACTAACACATATTTACCTCCGAGATGGATTTTTTTTGTTATCTGTGGGGGAAACTGGGGACACTTGATCCCTATGGGAGACAAGGTTCACCAATATTTTTGGAATTACTAAGCGTATAGACTATTTTTAATGTGGTAACACTAAGTGTAATAATGTTTACTTAGGGTTGCCACACTAAAAATACTCTAATACACTTAGTAATTTAAAAAATATTGGTGTACCTTGTCTCCCATAGGGATCATCAAGTGTCCCCTACTATTTTGACGTGTACGGAGTGAAGTTGCCGCGATCGCAATTATCTTCTCATTTGAAACGCATAGTATAAGCATGTTTATCAGCATTCTAGAACACGTATATTAGTAATCAAGCTACGCTTATTTTTTGTCTAAATATCGCTGTGTAGAATACCCAAATTATTAATAAAAATAAATATTATTTCATTACCATAACATATTTTTTTCAGCAGAATAAAATGGCCGAGGATACAGTGGTACCCAAAATAACGAGAACCATCCAAGGCTTCTCTTTCCAAAGTCCCCATAGGGCTGGCACTAGCCCTAGTACTTCTAACAACGAAGAGATCGTTCAAACTCCTAACTACCACCAATGGCGCCATAGAAGCATATTTACGCAAATTGGTAGAGGTAACTTCTCATCACCTAGACCCAATATGCGGTACAGGGGACGGTTGTCAAGACCACACGGCCTGATGAGGAACCGGCAGTTTAACCATCGGCTGGTCACGCTTGGAGAGAGCTCTATTGTATGTATGACTTGACTAGATGTAGCCCGTGGATGCGCCCCCGAGATATTCTAATTCCGTGCTCCCATGGAAACTTATTTCAGGGATAAGACGTCTGTATTGTTGCAGACTATAATTTTTCCTGGTTTTGGAAACCAGATCCATTCGACGAGCGATATTAAGAATGTATAATATTGTCACTGAGATTACGAAAAGTGCCCTTCAGTTTTAGAGTTTACCTTAACAGAGTTAAAGTTCAAAATTAATTGGCATTGTATATAGAGTGAATGAAACGTTGTAATAAATTCATTTTTCATTTAATTTTGAACTTTAGGCTTATCCAAATAGCCGATAACTCAATGGCAGTTTGTGTAGGCAATGTCAGTGGTTTTACTATGGTTAATAATTAGTAGAATCGGCGTACCGGTGTCTAAGTAGGGTGAAGATTCGAAACGTTCACTAGTGTTTCAGGACCTATACAAGGTGATAATATTGTAGAAATGTTATTGGTAATTTGAAAAATCCGCTGGCGGCAAATTTTGAATAACCCAAATGCCCACAAATTTGAATAGCGTACTGCCGGTAAAATGGAATAGTCTACTGCTGTACAAATTGAATAGTCTGCAGGCGGCAAAACTAAATTGGCTACACTGCCGGTAACATTAGAATAGTTAACTCAATAAGGATAAAATTTGAATAGCCTACTGCTAAGAAATAAATTCGCCGCTGTCTTGCTTTATAGAATTGAATATACCTACTATTCGGGTCACACACAGAAACGCCACGTAACTAATTTCAGTAACTGATGTAATTGATTTTTATGTTACATTTTGGAGCCGAAGTGTGATGTTTTAGATTGACATGTTCATTTAAATTTACTAATTACACCGTATAGCAAGGAATTGGGTCAAATTTATGTGTGATTTGTGAATTGGAATTTCTAACTTTTCCATAATACAATCACCAATGACAAAAGTTTTAAAGCTAACATTCATATATTTTACTTTTTTTTTCAGATGTACCCGCCTCCTGGGCCAGAATTCTAGCGCACGATGTAGATAACTACTATATAAGTAAGATATTTAGTTATTAAGTTAAATTCGAGTAGGTATGTCAGATATCTGTAGATCTATAAAGATGTTGTTGACTTTATAAGTTCCAGGGTGCTTAGGGCGTCTACTTTTGTTTTTAAATTGGCTGGTTCACGAATTAGCATTTATGTCAAAGTACAATTGTGAGCCACGTGAAATATATGCCACTGGAATTGTGATAAAAATAATTTAAGATTTCTTAAAGTTAAGAAAATTATTTCACGTTATTAGGGTTATCATTTAAATATCGTATTTACTGAACTTTGGTACGGTGATTCAATCGAGAAAAGTATTGTTTCTGCATCAATATTTACGAATGTCCTACACACCACACAGGGTGACACCCTGTATAATACTATAAATTACTAACAATTGACGACGCCTGTGGCGTAGCAGTAAACACGACTGCTACGCAAGAGGCGCGGGTTTGGTTCCCGCTCAGTGCAAATATTTATGTATATAAGTATAAATATTTGCTTTGATCTGGGTGTTGCTATTTATAATATGTATGTATTTACAAAAAGTTGAACTATGCTTACCATGTCTCTAAGTGGCGTTGTGTAGATTGTCCTAGAATATTTATATATTTATTCATTATCAAATGAATAATATATAAACGCATGTCTTGGAATGAAATTTAAGGTATTTTATCGGTAGGCAGCTATTTGTAAATTTGATTATATTATTCAGCGACTGAACTGTGTTCTCTTTGAGGAAGGCAATGGCATATTTCTAGAGGCCTTAGCTGCCCTGAACGGGAGAGACAAAGCCCCTCAATTTATTTAATAATTTTATGGTGATCTTCGAGCTTCAAAATGTTAGTGGTAATAATAATTCATTCATAATAACAGTTATTATTAGTAGTAACTGTTAATAACTTTATATTAAATAATTAATATAATCAAATGAAAGTTCAGGGGTCTCACATTTTCAAGCACAATGGCGATAATCTACCAATTTAATGGCGATAATCAATAAATGAAGGGCATTTATCTTTCCCGTCCTATACGAGCATTTCCTCACCCTGCCCTAGACGACCCCGTTGCTATGTATTTAGCTACTTTTATTGTTGACTGTACCAATATTGATTTAATCTGACATGCTAATGGTAGCCATACACGTTTGTACACACAACTTGTGTAAATACACGTTAATGTAATTTTCATAAACATCTTCCAACACATGTTACAATAAATTTGTGCAAGCCTAAGTTTGCGCAAGTATATCGTAACGTGTGTCTACCATAAGAGTTGATTTTGCTTAAGTATCACTTTTGTAAACTACCTCAATATTGAAATAAAAACTATGATAAGTCAAACTATATAATTGATATAAATCGGTCACGGCTCATTCGATCACTATTTTTTTTTATTTTGACCAAATTGAAAAATCTTTAAAACTATTTTCTTACTCACAGTGTAAGTAATTGTAACTGTACATATAAAGCTAGTGTTATTTTCGTTTTTATCTATTGTTTAATTCATCTCTTCGTATCGGCAATATTCCGCCTTTAGAAAATAGATGATTTTATATCATTTACTTGTACAATTTGTACATATTACGTATTATTTAATATAACTGCCATTTTATTACTAGTTACAAGAAATTACAGAATAATCCAGTATCGAATTGTATAAATTCCATAAGATCAAATGACTCAAGGTCAAGATAGGCAGACAGAATCTTGTAGATTGGGTTATAGCAAGCATTAAAGTGCTCCGCCGAAGTATCATATCTCGAGTCATTTCCACTAATGAAGTTGCTGAAAAGTCACGTGATCAAAATTACAGATTTTCATTGGTGGAGGAGACTCGAGACATCTTTTCTAGAAATTGAAATAAAACTATTTTTGACGGATTTAGGCGATTTATTTCACGGATAGATCTGCAGATCTATCATCAAGGGGTCCTATATAAGTTGCAATTCGTTGGTAGTCGTTTTGTAGAATAGAATAGAATATAATGTTCGGTATGAAATTGACAAGTATTTTGACGTTAGTGACATTAATGACAGGCGTGAACGAATGTCAATCATGTTGATCAATCTTTTCTATTCCATTCCACATAATGATTGCCACTTTGTCTAGGACAAAGAACGCTAAAAAGCAATCGAAACGTCGGGCTCACTAAGTAATAAAATAACACCAAATAAACTGAAAAAAATAGTTTTATTTTAATGTACAACCGCGTAGTCTCTTCCGATAGTATCTTGAAATTGTACCTACTAAAGTGAAGTGCCTTGTTCTATGTATCTGCGATTTTTTTCTAGTTTTGTAAGTTTATAGTTGTTAGGTTGAAACTTAATTGATTTAAAGGTGATTTTAAGTCTTGTAGGTTTAATAAATTACAGGACTTAAAATTGCACCTGGGCCTCTATGTTGAGCAACACGTGCGATATGAAACGCAGCTTGTTTGTCCGACAATTGATCATGTGTGGACAGAAAACATTGTTCCTCGTTGTTGCATAATGTTGTGCAACATGGCGTGTAACAATGTTACCTAGTGGATACTAGACTTAAGTCTTAATAAGTTTTATGGTTACCTTGGAGTATAAATCTCGTTGGATGTCTAAAAATCGCCAAAAAAAGATTAGTTAGGGGCAAACTGTTCTCGACTGGCTTTTATTGTGAAATCGTTCGATTCAATAGTAGCGCATGGCAGTGTTTAAAAACAACATATTGCTATAAAACTGCTGAAAAACAAACCACGCCATTTTTGCATTGGAATATCAATAATAATATTAATAGATTTATAAGTATTTTTGTAATAATTCATGTTGTTTGTTTAAAATTTTATAGATCGTAGAGTTAAGGCTATCTATAGGTAAAAAAAAACTGATATTGTTAAGCTACTTTTGTCACTGACCGTACATTTTAAGCAACAGACTTAAATATTTTTACATAACGTTAAGTATTTGTGCTTTTCCTGTATACAAGAAATGCGTGGGTCTTTTTCAACTATGTGCAACTATTGAATCTAATGATTTAATAAAAAAATTGCCTATTTTTTATCTAAAATTGTTTTTGTTAGTGCCAAATTTAAGTTTGACTCTTTTGTTGATAAAAAATACTAAACTAATCTACCACTTAAGAGAAACATGTGATAGTGTTATCAAGAAATAAAATTTCACTTGAGTACTTAGTTTTATGATTTAATAGCTGTTGCAACATCTGATCCCGTTCCCTCTGCTTCATAAAAACCTTCCTTTGGATGTCTTCCTAAGGCGTGACACTAACTCAACCCCCTCAATCTTAAAAAAATTGCTATTTTGAGTTAGTGCAGTATTGATAGGGTGTGCGAATTTTGGTCCACAACACAAAAGTTCTTTCTTCCTCTTATATAAGTAAATAACTTCTTAACGTAGATTCTTTCACATAACATCGATTTCGTCCACATAAACTTGGTAAAATGAAAACAATCATTTCGTAGAAAACCAAATGTAATTACACGATAGCATCATAGCCAATGTGAAAATAAAATACATTTTGAGTAAAATAATACACACCAGTGATGAAATAATACTAAAATTATAATGATATGAATAATTAAGACGATCAGTCTTTTAAAAGTACAGTCAACGTCACCATAAGCATATGAAATTACATTCAATCATAAAAAGATTGGATACATTTTCGATGTTATATTTTTAAAAAGTGGTTTAATTCGGATCATAACTCTAGTAATACATTTATGTTTTTTTTTTTAGAGTTGTAGGATAAAATCTGTAGGACTTTGCTTTTACCCTAGCTGGTAAAAATGGTGTAAGGACAAAGTTGCCATTCAATAGATTCGGAGGTAGGCCAATTATTTCTTATAAATAGATACAGTGAGCTCCAAAAATTCCTAATTCAACCAAAAGTAACATTGATAGCGTACATAAAATAAACTAGATTGATGTCTTGTTTCCTTATAAGAAAATAAGTAAACTCATGCAAGTAGTATCCTAAAATTAATTACATTAATAAGTAGATCTATTGTCCAGTAGCTTCTAAGACTAGCAGTTGTGAAGTGGCATCACTTCATGCAATTGTTTCAAACATAGTCTAGGAACTTTTGGAGCCCACTGTACATAACCGACCTTTGACGATTCTGCATATTCCAGGATCGAGGATTAAAGTGGACATAAAAGTGTAAAAAGATCCATCAATGGATTTTTGTAATGGATCTTAGTGGACATGGTGATATAGTTCATAGTTTTTGATACATATCAGAGAATCTGACAATTCTGCTTATATTCACCCTTTTAACTTATTTTCACAGATTTCTTTACGAGTAGAAAGAATACAATGTGAGTAAAAAAAAAGAATTGTACCTATAATTTTTTCTCGCAATGTATTTTTTTATTCTGTGATACATTCACACGTGGAGTGAGATTCTGACAAGTGACGTCGACTGTAAGCCGCCTATAAAGAACATAATACGAGATTCCAGAACGAAAAATAATTCAACCTTATTCTAGATATAAATTAGCTGACTACGATATTGTCACAGCGAAGCGTATTGTAATGTAAAAAATCTTATATATTATGTGTTATGTTTATATAACTTTGGACCAAGTTGTAATAGCATAACATTTGCGCAAGTTTCAAACCTTTCGATTTTTTTTTCAGTATGACACGATCTTTACTTATTCTTGACGTTCCAAACTAAGGCACATTCGCCAACTACCTACTTGATTTAAAAAAAAAACTATTAATGTTGGATGCAGACCGCTTCCAACCGGGCGTATTGGAGGTCAATGGGGGAGGTCTATACTCAGCAGAGGACGTAGTATGGAAATAATGAATGATGATGTTGATGATATGAAATAGCCCTGGTCGATGTTAAGCCCACTCAGATGTTGGTTTTCTCATTTAATAGTACGGGAGGCCAGGATATTAAATTTGTAGTTACTCATGCATCGCTACTGTAAGACTCCCCTACTATAAGTAACTGTTTAGTACTAGGTCTTACAACCTGTTTTTTTAGTATATCTTTGTTAAAAATCTGATACACATTCAAATCTATTTAAATTTTTTTAGAATGTTGTAATCTATCAGGAATTACAGCACCTTTCGTTTTAAACTAAATAATATTTATAAAATGTACATTGACGGCAGAAATAGCACTTTTTCAAATTCACCCTATACAATTCCATACCGAAATTATTGCATATACTATCTACATTAACAACAATTTTCAAATTATTTTAATGCTATTATTAAAATGTCAAAAATTATCAAATGTAGCCATTTCTCTAGGAATTGCTCCTTAAACTAACCACATACTCTCAATAATATTGACAATAAAATACTATCAAGAATAATGTACGTATATCACTCAATAAGGCCGCACTTACACAATATTATTGACAATTTTTATTTTATTGTCAATATTACGGGTGTGTGGTATCCATTATAACCCAATATGTTATGCTATACAACTTCTCCATATAATACTTATACAATTTGTACTCAAGCTAATACAGTTTGGCGTTATAATACTGGATATGCGATATTATCATCATGATTTTTCATTATACATTTTTGAATAACTACACATAAATAAAAGCTACCTACAAAAATTCAAACAACGCTTAGGAGTGAATATCATATCAAATAAATGCATTAGGGCTCTATAGTCCATTTGATTAGGTACTTAAAAAACGTAATCAACCTTAGTGTGTCTTTTTAATACAGTATAAAAACAATTTTCTGTTTAGTAACAAATTTTGAAGACTAAAAACCTGTACCGAATCATTAGTTAGTCAGTTAGTTAGCCTAGTTTATTTGTTTAACATGTATTTTTATAAAAAGTTGCCACAACATTGTTTACCTTTTTTAACTACCTAAACAAATGGAGTATAGTGTGTCTTGTGCAAGAGTTAAAACATTTTTAATGCAGTCCTCTCGTAGAACATTAAAGTTTATTTGTGGCTGTGAGCGCAGGACGGTTAACTGGTATTAAAATCCGTTCAGTAAGGCCATCTGAAAACAACTGAATCTGCTAATTGTTAGCCATTCTCAAATCCAGCTTAGTCAGCTTGTGACCACGGCTAGTGCAACCTGTGCGAAACGTCAAGCAAATCAAAAGGTAAATTATTGTATTTACAATAATAATATGATCGTGTCAATACCCGGGTTTCGATAACCATATAATGCAACTGCGAAATTTAAAATCATAGCGATTATAAAAACTGCCATTGAACTTTCTGTTTTATCAATATAGACATAAAACTTCTGTTTTTCTCTTAGTTCACAACGGACACAAAAACTATAGAACGGATTTTAATGTGGTTTTCTATTTGAAAGGTTTTTAGTCATACTTAAAACCTGACGTTTGTTTAATGCGGAGATATGAGCCGCAGAGATAACCTAGTTATATAAATATGTTAATGAACATTAACATGTCCTTACGCTCACGACCAGCTTCGCACATTAGGCAACTCAAACGAAACTCGAACGCAACTGAAGTTTGACGTCTCACCAACCAATAAACAATTCTCACAAATTATCAACAAGATGGCGGATTACGAAGCTTGGTCGAAATTCTAACTAAGATATCACGAAAATTACATTACAATAAAATATATTGGTATCCCATCACGCACGATTCAACAATGTCAACGATAGCAATAGTATAACTTGGTTCAATAAAGAAAGGTTTTATAAATGGCGGACGTTATCACTTCCTCTCGCTCGCACACTAGTACTGTCTATACTCACTCACGCGCGTACCGTCAACACAAAAAAAATATTGATCTTTATTTTCTTCCACGCTCTGTGCTCCTGACGCGATGCATAAAAGAAAGGATTCTTAAATGTCGTCTTGTACTTGCGTTGACAGCTAGTACACCTAGCATACAAAATTTCATATTTTTTTTCAGTTCAAAAAAATATAAACAAGACCGTTGTTCATAATAATGTTAGTTCTTTATTTAACCAACATCATGATCTTCCATGATCCTCCTTATAGAATTGATATACGTTCCTTTTTCAGGATGAAAGGACGCAATGTGCGTTTAAAAGGACTCTATGTGTAAAAGTAGGTACTGTTTCCGATGAAAACAAAAATAGATGCCGTCACGTGTCGTGGGCGAAGCCACCGGCCTCAGCTAGTTAGAAATTATTACGACCCGGTCTTGCTTTTATTATTTTTCATATGAAAAAAAAAATCTTTGAAATTTTATATGCTAGCTGTACTATCTGCCAACGCAAGTACAAGCCGCCATTTATAAAACCTTTCTTTAATGCACCAGCTTATACAATAATAATTGTCATAGAATGGAATGCCAAACCGCACTCCTCAAAGCAAGTAAAAAGACTTCTTACACGAGGAGATATATTCCCCCACCCCCTCCCTTTCCCAATATGTTTCCTTGAAATTCTAGCTGATGGAACTCGAGTTTCCTTTCAGTTGTCTAATGGAAGAACAGGCTAACAGTGCATATCCTGTAGTTCTAGAAATAACTGCTATGCAAATATAAACTAATTTGTACCGTTTTTAAGCGCCAGTGATATCTTTTTAAATATAAGGTGACAACACTCAATGATAAAAGCTATATATGAAAAATAAATTATCACGCCCTTTGGTTCAAAAGCTTCACATATTTCAATAGCTGCAATGTCCAGTACACAAATTGTTTATACTATGGATCAGCTTGATAAGCTGTCTACTACCAGAGATGTATGATATTAAACATCGATAAGTGATTGAAAATCATTAGGCCGGGTCCACATTTCCAGCCAGAATAGACGTGAGGGATAGGCAACTGGTGAGCTAAGACGGCCGTGCAGTTTTGGTTGTACTGAGCTTTTAAATAAAACATGTTAATTTAAAAAAAACCACTAAGATTGTTTTCATTTAGTTAACAAAACAAATGAACTATAATACCCCTGCTCATTTACAAATGAAACAGACCGTCCTCACAGGGTTTGGGGGTCAAGCGGATATCACTCCTCCGCTTATAAATATCTCACACATTTCTGGTGGTAAGACAACCTTGAACTTAAGGTAACAAGCTAATCGCAACTGTGTCAAACATTAAGGAAATACTATAAGTATAGCACCAATTGCATACGAAATATCGACAATACCTACTGACACTAACGGACTGATAATTGCATTTATTTTGTCTCGACTGCAAAGTAATTAGTAATTTTATATAGCCACCAGGGCTTCATAAGCCACGAACCAAGCGAAATGCCCGCTGAGTTTCTTGCCGGAGTCTTCTCAGACCGGGGCCGCATTTCGAACTGGTGCGTAGATCAATTTGCTCAGATTTATAAATATTGTTAATATTGACTTTTTGTAAGTGACGTTTAATGGTTGTATAGACCATTAAACGTCAGTTACAAAACGGCAAAAAAAAATATTTTTGAATTTTGAAACGATAGCAACTGCTAGTTGATTTTTTCATAACAATTAGGTGGCAGACAAGCACATGGCTAACCTGATGGAAAGTGGTCATCATTGCCTATGGACGTTTGCTACTATACACTACACCAGAAGCATCACACTCGTGCCACCGACTCTGTAGAAACCTTCTAATGCCTTTTTTCAAGAACCCCATATAATAGTCGCCTGGAAAACCCATACGCAGTTCATATAGAATACAGTGCGCAATGTTTCCAGTACATTTAATTTGATAAATACATTTTACTGTACAGATACTATTTTTTTTCAATGTTTTGGGGAAAAATAAGTTACTCGTTCTGGCAAGCAGAAAAAGCGTACATCTCTCCACATATCCCTCTGATTAGCAGAGGGTATAATGGAGAAACTTTCTACTTTTAGTCAAGTCATATCTGACAGACATCAACTTCAACCCCAAGAGAAGAAAACTTAATTGATTTCAATCAATGGAAATGAACTATTAACTTAAAAATTCCTACTTGACGTTGATTCCTACTTAATGATCACTATACATTGGCTGTCTTATAAAAATATTTTTAGCAACCAAGCATTTGCATTTCAAGGCAAATGAACCCAGCAGATGCCATAAAAAACTGTGTCCTTGACCTTCAATATACAAGTTAGTTAAGTCATCATCATCCTTACGTAAATTACAGTCACATCCGAATCTCTTCCGCCTTTTTCCAGTCAAACTGCGTCGTCAACTGGAAATATTTTCCATGTAGCGACTGCCATCTGGCCTTCACAACCTACAGGTTTAGACGATATCGAAGTACTGTAGTTAGACTAGTTGTTGAGATTTTAGGACTCCCAACTACCCGTAACGACTGCTAAAGATGTCGTCTCAGAGGTATGATGAGAAAGATCGAACCCGCGTCACCTGCATAGCAGTCGCGTTCACTAATGCCCCGAAACAGAGGCCGCCAATCACAAGTTAGTTAAGTACTTACGTATACTATGAGAGTCTCATCTGCAATTTTCAGTCCGTTCATGTCTAAAAAGCTAGTCTTACTTTAAGCGGTGGGTTATATAGTTTGTGCGTTGATTTATTACGTTTAGTAATATAATAAGCATCAGTGGAAGAGCGCCCTTGGTCTCTTCTTGGCGAGGATATGCCACGAATGAGTGACGCCTTTGCGCCGCTTCGGTGAAAGGCTGAAAAAGAAATTTTAAATTGAAGTCATCTGTCACTCATCTCGGAGAAGTGATCTCTCGATGAAGGCATGCTTAAAAATTTGTCCTGCATGCCATGCCCTAAGCTTTGCGATCCTTGTATACATTTTGTCCCAAATTCTGAAGAACTCTTGAAATGAAACATAGCTTTTACAACTTTATACTGACTTGTGTATGTTATGTAGTTTGTTAATTATGTTATGAGTTATTAATATGCCATCTTCACGCGGTCTCGGGTTTGATCCCAGGTTTTACCATGGCACACACCAATGACTTTTCGATGCTTTTCGAAGTTATGTGTGTATCTATCGCAGGTTTATAAGTGCCCTGTTAATGGCAATAGGCTCGCCACCTATTACATTGGGACCTAAACATAAACTGGCGAAATGTGGGTGCTAGCACCTCTGCCTACCCCTTCGGGGATAAAGGCGTGAGTTTATGTTATGTTATGTTCACTTATATACGAGTGTGGTTGATTCCCACAAGCTCTCTGCACCCTCAAGCCGCAATGATGGCTAATAATTATGGACTTCCTTTAGGCGACTCGTGTATAATTATAGTGTTTAAAAAAATGAGTTTATGTTATGTTATGTTCACTTATATACGAGTGTGGTTGATTCCCACAAGCTCTCTGCACCCTCAATTCGCAATGATAGCTTGTTGTTGTTGTTTGTACTGGGGTTTTCCGCACTTAGCCTCTTGATTGGGCCATTGTGCGTGCAATGATAGCTTATTATGGACTTCCTTTAGGCTACTCGTGTATAATTATAGTGTTTAAAAAAATTGTAACAGTATTGAATATTTAAATGTAAACCTACCCATGTTCAGGTGTGTCAGGCATGTATGGTGTCATTCTGAAGTCTCGGCTATGAGGTGTTTCTATGCCAAACGGACTGTACAGCTTTGTGGGGCTTCTGCCTAATAGCTGCAAGAGATATTAATGGTCATGATGAAATAATATCAAACTAAAAAAACTGAGGTTTTAAAAGATAGTGACATATTTGCATTTAATAGAATTAGATCTCATGCTGCATTTAACTATATGGGCTAATATCGTACAGCACAAAATGTACTTTATATACACACGATGCGTTTTTGCTTGTCTTTTGAAGATAGCAAAGGGTGCTATGGCTGCTAAGGAGCTCAACCCACTAACATGGCTCATGCTTGATTGTCACTTAAGTGTTATAAAAATATATCAAACCAATCTGCGGATACCAACGGCCCCATTTGTCTTGCGACTTGGGTTCAAGATATATGCCGATAGCAAGCAAATAAAGGTGAACAAGGGCTCACAAATCAACATGAATGTTCTTTCACATAGTATTACTCCAAGGCTAAGAAATAAAGCCAACATAGATAGAGTTAAAAAAAAAAGAAATTGTTGCCCTCTGCTTTTTATAAAAAATGGAGACTGAATATTGAATAGACCTATGTTACAAGAAATGGCACTCAGATCATTCACTAGTAGAGTGTACTATGCGTTTAAAATGAGATTATAATTGCAATCATAGTACTTCACTCTGTGTAGTCATCAAAATTGTACAGCTAATAAAAAAAAATCCATGTCGGATAGGTTCATACCATGGTCACAAGTGACAACGACTTAATGTTTATATTCTTTTAAAGTCCACTACATATTTTTTAGTAACTGTATACATACATAGTTAAATAGAACTCATTTGAAACACATATTTAGTACAAAAAATAATATCAAGTAACAATGAGAATGAGTAGGTAACTGCTATGGTAAGAATAACTAATCTCACAACCTTAGATACCTGTTTCTTCTTCATCACAGGGGTTGATGGTGTTCGGCAAGGAGAAGTTGCCTCCGCAAGCCGGTGACGGCGCCTACCTCCAAGCCTGAAGTGCTGTAAAATAAAATTGCCTATATTTTAAACTATGTCAATAAAAATGCCCTGTGTCTCTGTCAACATTCTTGCATTAATGCCTGTCGCATTCAAAGCTTTCATTTCGAAGCAGACTACTTTCTTCTGGATTTTCCAGTCTGAGTATTTTGCTGTACATTCATTTTTTATGACCTATGATATTTATTATCCTGTGTAAACAATACTAAATCACATTAAAACTATTAGTTTTATAAAAAAAGTACTGAAATCCTTTAATTTCAAGTATCAAATTGGCATAGACTGCCATTCAACCAACATAACAATTTCTGAAACAATAAATATCTTACAACTATAATCAATAAATCATATGACTGTAGTGTTTTATAGATTATTAGTTTAGTTGGTATACAGCTGTTGCAGTGAAATAAAAATTAACACAGCCAAATTTAAATACGGATCCGAAATGACTCGTGGTTGCCATGGCATCCAACCGTGTGGGTCATTTTAGGTGTCGACAAATTACTGCAATAAATAGACGATTACTTAATATACAATGGACCGCAATTTACAGGAAATACTTTTAGCTATCTCTTTGGAACTTCACGTTTTAAGTTTATTTGTACAAACGCTAAATATAAGTAAAAACATTCGAACAATGAATACATACCTGAGACAAATTCCCGAAGGTGTTTCTCACACTGCGCAAGGTTCTTGTGATCTTGTCGGCACCAGATTGTAATGCACGACGAGAATTCGCAAAGGAATTATTCTTGAATATGTTCTTATTGTAACATCCATCCACATTTCTTAAGCTTTCTTTCGTCGGCGAATCGATAACACAATCCTTAACAAAAGGATCCTTCATTTTGAATGATTTGTACGTCGCACTTAGCAAATAAATACACTAACAAACTACAAATATTCTTTTCTTCTTACAAATTTGTATAAAGTTATATTTAAATAGACATGTTCGATATTATCACTAAAAATCAATCACGAAACAGCAATGCTCGTTCCGTCCGTTGCATTTGTTGATTTTTTTAACGGAAAGGTAAATTTTCTTTTGAAGGGCAACATTTGGATATGAGTCTTTATGCTTCCAGACGCGTTCCTATTTCGTCAAGTATACATCATGAAAATATAGTTCTGTTTGTGGATTTATATTACCCCTTGCCAACTGTTGCCTGCCTGATATGGTATATAATCTGATATTATTCACTTTGATGCTTTAAGTGGAATCAAATTATTGTTAGGTATGAGTGGAATTACGAGGAGGCGTGCGCGGTCGTGTCAGTCGTGTGCGAATGTGCGATGCGTGTAGGTCGCGAGCTTGCCAAAGAGATTTTGTGAATATTTTGCATAATTTAGTCTCTCCATTTTCGTTATAGATATAACGTACATATTACTGAATATCCATGAACATCAGCCTGCTTATTTCGAAACTGCAAAATAGCAGCGCCTCTCGCGGGTTGCGCCCGCGACGGATGACGCGCGTGTCAAACAACCGTCGTGACTTTGTCTATGATTGATTGGTATGTCGACTTTTTCAGGAGTGACTGCCGCCGACTGATTTCATAAATTCTTTTATAACCTCCTAGAATAAAACTAAATATTGGCAATCACACCCGTGCTGTGCGCAAAATCCCCACGGATACCACCTCCACTAAAACCGATGGAGGTGATTATGTCGGACTCGAACCGACCAAAACGCACGCCGTCCATGGGTCCTTGATTGCCGGTGGTGAGATTATACAAGACATATCACTCGCACCCCGGCAGACCCGGGGACATCTCTGTTGAGATGACCCTCTTCCCCCAATGTGGGGACCATGTTGTCCCCATCTAGCCCCTGGGTATGGGGTGGCATTTGCGCCATCGCCGTGGCCTGCTACTGCTAGGGTGACCGGCGGCTCCACCCGTCACCCCCAGGCCCGCGCTCATGGGGGATGGAGGTGGTGCTACACTAATTCTCAATTATGTAAGGAAAAAAAAAAGGAAATAAAAATAATTGTAACATCTATCACATTTATTATATAAATTAATCTATTTAAAACAAAATTATGAGCCACGTTGATGCATATAATAGTCAATTACTGTGGAAAATGCTGCAAAGCCTGCTGCACCAAATATACCTGCTCTCAAACCACCTATAACAAAAAAATAACTTAATTGATCTGGAAGCGAAATTTAATGATTTTCATTGTTAATTAGCTGTTGCCCGCAGATCCGCTCGCGTGGACTTCTGATCCCATTCCCGCTGCTCCATTCTGAGCATTTTCATATGTGTTCACCTTTTAAACCTTGTCTGGACTTCCACGAATAATTCAAGACCAAAATTAGCCAAATCGGACCAACCGCCATTCTCGAGTTTTAGCGAGACTAACAAACAGCAATTCATTTTTATATCATTGTTAATTACACCCCTTACTTTTCTGTAGAAGTTTTGAAATAATTTAAAAAAATAACAATTTACCTCTTAACCCTATGAGTCCACCTGTGACACCTCCAGCATATGTGCCATTCTTCCAGTCAGATCGGCCTCTAGCAGTTTCAATACAACATTCAACGCCTGAGAAAACAGCACCCAGAATAGCAAAATTCTTTGCGTAGCTCAGCATAGAGTTTTTCATTTCTCTCAATATTTCTCTCGCAGTTTGATTCTGTTGAGCCATTGGATCTGTTACATTTGGCATTAATGATGATGTAAATAGACCTACTACTGCTCCAAGACCATAACCTGAAATTAGAAATCGTGCATTAACACTCAAAGTTCAGTTAAGAGAAATATTCTAGGAAAATTACACAACACCACCTAGAAACTATGGTAACACAGTATCACTAGCTTGTGTTATGGGTTTTAGAATGCGGATAAACATACTTAGATATTTTTTTAGGAACTACATACATATTATACATAGAAATATCCAGATCAATGCAAATATTCAAATTCATGCACACAAATATTTGCACTGAGCGGAAATCAACCGGTGCCTCCTGCGTAGCAATCACATTCTCTGCACCACAGAGGTCACGCTGCACCACAGAGGTCTTCATAGAAATAAAGAAAGGTAATCTATATACATGACAGTTCTGTCAGTTTTATAAGGATATTTACCATGAGCATGGCACAACATAACATAAACTTACGCAGTTACGCCTATATTCCCGAAGGGGTAGGTAGAGGTGCTAACACCCACATTTCGTCAGTTTATGTTTAGGTCCCAATGTAATAGGTGGCGAGCCTATTGCCACTAACCAGGCACTTATAAACCTACCATTAATACATAACTTTGAAAAGTATCGAAAAAAGTCATTGGTGTGTGCCGTGGTAAAACCTGGGATCGAACCTGACACTTCATTTCAGCAGTCCATTACCCATACCACTAGGCGACTACTGTTACCGCGGCATAGTTATCAGTAAAATGAAGAAAGATAAATTAAATAATACCTTTTGGTACAAATAAACATGATGACTTCAAATAACCTTTAATTGAGGCCTAGTCTTTCAATCTAGCTCATTGATCAGAGCAGCTGTGGTTTCTTTAGAAAAGAACAACTATATCTTACAATACTGTTTGTACAAACTGGTACTCACCAATGACACAACTGGTCACAGACTTAAATGGACAGCTCTCAACAGTGGCTTCAATCATTTTTTCTTCGTTGGTTTTAATGACAATAGGGCCCAAAATTCTTGGTATTATGATATTTTCACGGAAACGTAGATTATTACCAACGAGATACTTCGCCAAAGAATCGTAGTCATTGTTTTGTGAAAATTTGAGTAAATTAGGATCGGTCGGTGGTCTGTATTCTGTCATGATTTATGATGAATATCTGCACTTAGTACCCATACACAAGCGCTTTACGTGTACTTTTCTTTTAATATTAATAGATTTTTGATATTGATAGTAGGCTTCTAACCTACAATTTTAAAAGGGACAAGAAGACAAGACAATCTGACAAAGGGCAAAGCATTGGGGCAAAGGGCTACACAAAAATATGACATGCGACAGCTGATATTGATTATACAATTCGACTTTGACAGCATTGAATGACCAAATTGAAGCCAGCTTCTTGAACATCCCCTTCCTTAGACGTCATTATTTCAAACTAAAAAAAAACAATATAATAGGATTTATAGGATTGTAGCATACTTTATGAACAAAAGTAAACAAAAAAAAGTCGTGCTGCACTATTTGAGTTGTCAAGGGGCCGCGTTTTGTTATTTAATACTCTCACTAACGTAGTATTGTATTCTCTTTGTTTAATACCAAGAAAATGTCTGATTCTTCAGATGATGAAGATCTCTCACGTTTTAGGGAAGTTGTAGACACATCTTTCACAAAACTGATACAGGAATCAAGGGGTGAAATAACGAAAGAAATATCTCATGAAAGTAAGTTATAAAGGTTATAATAAAAATATTTATTCATCTAATTTCGAAATAGGTATTTGACATACTTGATAGTAAACATAACTTTGTTATCATTTACCCCCGCACCCAATTTTGAATGAAGGGCTTTAGCATTTAACTTCAACCTTACGGTATAGCTAAAATAATAATTTCTCGGTAGTTTTACATACATATGCTCACGCCTATTACCCTCAGGGAAACTGCCCGCCATTTTGCTCTATCCCTACATTGTGACCACTGTCTGAAGCCTTTCATACAAGCTCACTGATTTCAAATATTCCTGACCTGCCCAATTTATACAACACTAGCTGTTGCCCGCGGCTCCGTCCGCGTGGACTTCTGATCCCGTTCCCGCTGCTCCATGAGCATTTAGGGGTATGAAAAATAGATGTTGGCCGATTCTCAGACCTACTCAATATATGCTCACAAAATTTCATGAGAAACGGTCAAGCCGTTTCAGAGGAGTATGGCAACGAAAACTGTGACACGAGAATTTTAATATATTAGATTTATAATAAAATAATAAAAAAATATTTATGTATTTTATTACCTTGCAGATGCAAAAATTCCCAAGTCGGAAAGGTATTTAGAGGAAGCTTCACATTATAATGATGTGAAAGTACCAGCGGAAATGCAGACCCGTATCTGGGCTAAAGTATCCAATATTATAAATAAAAATATTGTCTTTGTAGATACAAACAATGGAGTTAAGTAAGTTTATGAAATAGCAACATTCTTTTAGCTATATTATTTCATTTTGTTTACTCCTTCCTCTCATTTCACTATGACTTTTATGGGAGCAAGAGTTCAATCAACAGGTAGATAAGGATGAGTTGGATCCACTGATCTAGGTGTGGCAAGCACATTTATTATTTTATTAAATGACTAGCTGACAAGCAAACTTCTTTGTACTATATTTTTCGCTCGCATGGAATTCAGATCTTGTTTCCTCTGCACCATATATTTAAATTTCTATGTGTATTACCTACTCATAAGATGGCATACTCTACTTGTAACCTCCTATCACTTGGTTCATATTAATATTTCCACGAAGAAACATCAATTTTATTGCTAAGTTTTTATGTAATTTTTTTATTGGTATTCCACATATTTAACTCATGTGAAAACAAACTCCAAAATAAAATTCACCAAATTCAGTCCAGCCATTCTTGATGTATAAATGATGTTACTAACAGAATTTTCAACTTTCTTTTATATACAAATATTTTTATATAGATATACCCAAGCCCAACTCCCCTAAAACATTCCCCATTCTCACATAAGCTTCTGCTAGGGTAAAAAAGTTATCTGTGTATGTGTAATCCCAGACTATACTCTTTCTATACAAAATTTTAGTTCAATCCATTCAGCTGATAATCTATAATTGAGTAACTCACAAAGATTTTCACAAACTTTAATAGGATTAGATTAAATGATTAATTCGTTCAGTATTATTCAAAAAGTTTAATCGTCTTTCAGAAAACGAAAAATTAAAGGCGGAGTGAAATTGTTTAGGTGTTCAGAAGGATTCTTGTCTTGTGAAGTGGCAAAGGACACTTACACTGAGAATCACAATAAAGTGTCAAAAAAGATTAATAAAATAAAAAGGAGACACGTTGACAGCGATGATATTAATCTTAACGAAGATGGTGAGTTGGTAAAGTTTTTATTTCCCATTTAGGTGGCAGACAATCACACGGCACGGAACAGAAGGGAAAGTGGTTACCGTAGCCTGTGGACGGTTGCAAGGGAGTTCACAGCCGGTTGGGAAGGTTATGTCGGACTCGAACCGACTAAAACGGCCGCGGTCTTTAGGTCCTTACTTGCCGTAGGTGAGATAGTAACCAACATATCCCTCGGACCCCGACAGATCCGGGGCTATCTCTTCCGAGATGATCCCCTTTGGGTATAGGGACCACAGTGTCCCCGTTTAGCCCCCGGGTATAGCCCCCGGGTATAGCCCCCCTTGCGGCCTGCTTCTGCAAACTCATGTCAAGACTGACCTGGCCAGTGTCGCTTAATCTTGCGATGTTCAAGCCCCCTATTAAATGGTGTTATATTTTATTGAGTCTTAATTTTCTTTTTTATAGATAAAATTGCAGCGACAGCAATAAGTGGAGCATCCATTTTATCCAAAGAGGACACAAAATATTGGAAGTCACGACGAAAAGAGAAGTTATTCAAATATGAAGGAAAAAAGAAAAGCAAAGTTTTAACACTCGTAGAATAAGCAAGTTACATGTCTATACAAAAATGCCTATTATTATCAGCCATTCATTCTCTGAACCTTTTCTCAACCCACTTGTGGTTGGCTTTCCAGTCTAACCGTGATGCGGCTGAACTCCGATATTTTCCGTAAAGCGACTGCCATGTGGCCTCCACAACCAAGTTACACTGGTTGGACTTTTGAGGGCTCCAACTACTCGTAACGACTGCCATAGAAGTCTCTATGGCAACCGCAGCCGACGGCTTAACGTGCTCTCCGAGGCACGACCAGTGCAAACAGCCATATTCATGCATACAACTTTTTGCACTGAGCGGGGATAGAGCCCGCACTCCGTGCGTAGCAGTCGCGTGCACTTCCGCCACGCTGTCTTTTAATAAATCGTCGAATTTAATAAAAGCCATATAAAACATCAAACATTTTATTTACAATACTTGTTTTAAGGAACAAATATGTACAGAAGATTTGTATCATATTAATAACGGTATATAATTATATTGTGATTATTGTAACGGAGTCCGGAAAAACGAAAGCAGGTACGATGTAGAAATGTTAATAAGTACTTGGTATGTGGACAAATCGCCATAGATAATATTCATCCTAATCGCCAAATCACTTATCCACTTTATTTGAGTAGAGTGGATTGATATCCACCAACTTCAACTGATGTTTTCCAAGCATTTATTTTATACCCAACATATTTATATATCAAGTATAGGTGATCTTACATCTCTTACTTATTCATTTATTATATATAATTTATTAAAATGAGACATACTGCGGTAATTTGTAGTAGGTACGTATGCACCTATTTATAAAAAATAAATAGAATATTTAACAGAGAGACAATGAAGTTACATTAACTTAAATATTATTAAAATATCTTATTCTAATCTTAACTATTCAGACATACTCTATTGGTACAAACAAACGATGACAAAACATTATTTCCCTAGACACCTAGGCCTCGATTCTACTAATTATCGAACATTGTCAAGGACCTGAGATTACAAAAAATGTCATTTAATTTTGGACTTTACGATTACACTGTTAAAGTTCAAAATTAAATGACATTGTGTAGAGTGAATGATACGATAGAATAAATAACTGTTTCATTTCATTTTAATCATCAACGCAATGTAAATGAAGCCGAAAATGCCATTTCAGTTATTGTGATTTCAGTCGTGTGACTATGGTTAAAAATTAGTAGAATCGGGGCCCTGTGTTCCTTTCAAGTACCTAGTAAAAAATCTGTAGTTGGTTATGTAAAGAAAAAAAAATATGTAAGTAGTCTTTCAATATTTCTAAAGTAGCATTTTTAAGTAGCACGATACTTGAGCTCGAATCTCAAGGGCCCCTGGACCTCTAGATTTGTCTAGACATTCTATTGATGTAATCACATCCTAGTGAGCCATTTTCAATTTGCTATCAATAGATTACTTGACTTTAATAATACAAATTAAGGAAATAAAACATTGCGAGTCACAAAGATTAAAATTTAATTTAATTTTTGTAGTCCTATTACAGATTTGTGTCACTCTCATACTTTACTGGGCGATTTCACTGTCGTTTTCGTCAATAGAATGTCACTTTGTCTAGAGCCCTTAGGATATAAGGGCTCTGCGAGTCCTTACTCCGAGTGCATCAAGCTGGTTCATTAAGTTTATTACGCTGCCCTTCATATTAGTGTATTCGCCTTCATAAGATATGATGGAGTAAATTCTGTGGGAGCACGTGAACTCAAATTTAGATCAATATTGTACTGCTTACTATCTAGGTATACATTTACGAATTAGGTACGAATACATTTTAATTTTATTTATTATGTCACAGCCTCTTTGTTTCTGTTATCATTGTACATAATCATAATTTACTGATATGTGAGTAAAATCAATAGGAAAATATATCCAGAAAAAAATAATGCGGACAATGTTTGTTCAGAGCACGAAATCGTGCTCGCTTTCAGATGTCAAAACAATATTTTAAATTAAAAACAGTAAAAAGTGGCCTAAACAAAAATAGTAACATATTCAAACTTAATATAACTGATGAAACCGATTCATAATACGCAATACCAACCCACCCATTATGGTCCCTGTAAAGTTCCTTAATTTGTACACCCCTAAAACGGTAATGATAGCTCTGGACTGATTATGACGACATGAAACATCGCCTTTGGTGTATTACCGTCCATATAAAGTCATGTTGGGCTCTTTCCTTCCATAATTTTAATCAGATTCTTTAAAGAGGTACCTATTAAAGTCTTTCGCAAGGTGTGTTTGGCAAGGTTCTGTTGGCTTGCTCATCTTGGGTGAACGCTCTGTTATCCAAGCCAGTCCGTTTGGTCTCGGGTTCCCGCGTTGCAGCACTTTCGGGCTTCTCCACAGGTCCATCCATCAGGAACATTGTAAGGAAGAACATGATGCTACCTGTTGAGGATAAACATATTTTGGCTTAAAATTAAGCATTTATATTGATGAACTGTGTTTAAATAGATATAACTGTTTTGGTTATTTTATTATATTTACAGAACGTAGAACTACAATTCTAACATTGTCCATTTTTTATTTAAGAAATATGATGCTTATAGATAGTACACATATATTGACCTTATTGGCCTATATTACAGCTAACTTAAATACATATAATCTAACTCAAAATAGATCCACCCAAGTCATTTATAATTTTAACCACCCAACTCAAAATATTTTCTGTTCACATATCCACCAAACTCAAAGTTATTTGATAATTCTAATAATTCTATTGACCATGTGTTCAAATATCCAACTTACTTAAGCCATAAAATCCTGCGTAGAAGATCATGATAGCTTCCAATTTAAATACATAAATAATCTAACTCAAAGTATATCCACCCAAGTCACTTATAATTTTAACCACCCAACTCAAAATATTTTCTGTTCACATACTTATCCACCAAACTCAAAGTTTTTTGATAATTCTAATAATTGTATTGACCATGTTCATATCCAACTTACTTAAGCCATAAAATCCTGCGTAGAAGATCATGATAGCTTCCCTATAGCCGATGGCCTTAGAGACAGGGTCGACCAGGATTGGCAGGTTGCCTCCGACGTTGTTCATGACAAAGAGGAACACTCCCACAGTTGTGGAGCGGACGGACAGCGGCACAATCTCGACGAGAATAGCGAACACGATGCCGAACCACATCTCAGCTAGAATGCAAATTGGAAATCAGTGAGATGTAATTTTAAAACTGTGTAGGTATCATCATTCCCTGAACCTTTTGTCCCAACTCAGTTGGGGTCGGCTTTCCAGTCTAACTGTGATGCGGCTGAACTCTGATATTTTCTTTGAACCGACTGCCATCTGACCTCCACAACCAATGGTCTAATGACCAATGGCGATATCGAAGTTCCAAGTTAGGCTGGTTGGACTTTTGAGGGCTCCAACTACCCGTAACGACTGCCATAGATGTTTGTATGGCAACCGGGACCGACGGCTTAACGTGCTCTCCGAGGCACTTATAAACCTGCGATAAATACACACATAACTTCGAAAAGCATCATCATAAGTCATTGGTGTGTGCCATGGTAAACCTGGGATCGAACTCGAGACCTCGTCTCAGCAGTCCATTACCCATACCACTAGGCTACCGCGGCTATAAAACTGTGTAGGTATATGGCTACTAAAAATTTCAGGGTGGGCCAAGTGAATCTCACATATTGACTAACGTACCAGGATCTAGTTCTGTCACTGGCTTGCCTTCTCGGGTTAGGAGGTCCGACCGGACGTCTGACCAGGCGCATGACGTTTTGCTTCGACCCTAATTCCACAAATACCCACGCTTACTATTTCTATCATCGCTATAGAATGAGAGTTCATCCTCACAAACTACGACCTAAACGGTGCGCACTGTATGGTATGAAAGGAGTTTCATCCCGCGCACGCTCAAGCTGTGGAATGAGCTCCCTGTCGTGGTTTTCTCAAGCGAATACAATATGTCTGGGGTTATTCAAGGAAGGTATTAGAAGGGTTCTACAGGGTAGGCAGCACGCGTGTGGCGCCCCTGGTGTTGCAAACGTCCTTAGGTCACGGTAACCGCTTCCATCAGGTAAACCGTGTGCTTGTCTGCTACCTAAGTGGTATAAAAAAAGGGCAGGTAAATAATGCTGGCCGCGCCTGGGACAAGAAGAGGGGTTAACTAAAGAAAAAAAAAGAATAATCTAGTAGATTTTTGGACGGGGCCTTGTCCCCTATGACAAAAGAAGTAAGTAAGCCGAGAAGGTACTTACCAAAGAAGTAAGAAATAGCAAGAGTGATCATAGCCCACAGCGGGCCGAACACGACGGAGCCGAAGGCGGGAAGGGTCGCGATGAGCTGCGACAGTGCCAACACCATCACCCTGGACCGGACACCCATCTTCTCCACGTACCTAGCGAACAGAACATCACCCAGTCTTACTATTAGGTCCATACATATGACATCCAATAATTGGGTAATTTCACGCATGCCTCATTTTTTGCTAATTTCGGTGGTATTTTTCAATCATAGGTTTACCGATGAAAAAATTTAATGGCGTTCTTTTAGAACACATTAGTATTCTAGATATTTAGAAAGAAACAAATAACTGCATTTGTTATAAAAATAGAACAACCACCGAAATTGTCAACCCACCGAAATTGCAAGATCACACCGAAATTATAAATTGTGATATATTTATCTAAACAATATGTACTAACGGCTTGGATGCATGATGCAGATGCTACATCATGCTGCCAAAGGCAATTTTGCTTTTGTCGTCCGTCCATCTCGCAGGAGGCCGTCCCACGCTTCGTCTACCGGTACGCGGTCTCCATTCAAGAACCTTTCAGCTCCAATGGCCATCTGTTCTTATTGCTACGTGCCCCGCCCACTGCCACTTCAGCTTACTAACCCTGTAGGCTATGTCGACCACTTTCGTTCGTCTGCGTATCTCCTCATTTCTGATTCGATCCAGCAGAGAGATTCCGAGCCTAGCCTAGATTATAGCCCTTTCCATAGCTCGCTGTGCGACCTTGAGCTTTCTTATGAGGCCCATAGTGAGGGTCCACGTCTCGGCGCCATAGGTCATCACGGGCAACACGCACTGATTAACAAGACTTTTGTCTTTAAGCACTGAGGTATTTTGGACGAGAAGACGTTGTGTAACTTCCCGAACACTGCCCAGCCGAGTTGGATTCGACGATTGACCTCCGCCTCGAAGTTTGATCCGTCTAATCGGACCATCTGTCCAAGGTAGACGTACTTGTCTACAACTTCGAGGGTCGAGCCTTCAACTGACACTGGGAGGGCCTTAGAATATGAGCATTCGCCATAACCTGGGTCTTGTCCATATTCATCTTGAGGCCCACCTGTTGAGAGACTCGGTTGAGGTCGTCGAGCATTGTGTTAAGATCCTCCAGCGATCCTGCCCTGAGCACGATATCGTCGGCAAAACGAAGGTGAGTGATGTATTCGCCATTAACATTAATGCCAAGACCTTTCCATTCCAGTAGCTTAAAGGCATCCTCCATTGCATTGGTGAAGAGCTTCGGGGATATTACATCTCCTTGTCTCACTCCCCTCTGCAACAGTATCGCCGCTGTGCTCTGATCTTGTACTCGGACTGACATAGTGGCGTTTTTATACAAACACTTCAGCACTTCGATGTACCGGTAGTCTATATGACACCGCTGGAGAGATTGTAGCACTGCCCATGTCTCGATCGAATCAAAGGCTTTCTCGTAGTCCACAAACGCTAGACATAGTGGCAAGTTATACTCTTAAGTCTTCTGTATGACTTGCCGCAGCGTATGAATGTGGTCTACGGTACTATAACCTTTTCGGAAACCAGCTTGTTCGAGCGGCTGGAAGTCATCAAACCTGCGTTCGAGACGATTCGTGATAACCCTCGAAAACAGCTTATAAACATGGCTCAGAAGCGAGATGGGTCTGTAGTTCTTAAGAGAGGCTTTGTCACCCTTCTTGAAGAACAAGACTTCTACGCTTCTGTTTCATGCTTCCGGCGTAGTACCTTCGAATAAGACGGAGTTGAAGAGCTTCTGAAGGACTTTAAGTATCGGTGTTCCACCCGCTTTCAGAAGTTCCGAAGTGATTCCGTCTTCTCCTGGTGCCTTGTTATTTTTAAGCTGCTTGAGGGCCACCCTAATCTCGTACAGGCTGATGTCCGGGATATCCTCGGTGTAGTGTCGGGTTAGCTTGGCTCTTGAATCTTTAACCGTATCAGTAGCAGGCTTAGTGACTGAGGTATAAAGCTGTCCATAAAACCCCTCGATCCCCCTCAAAACATCTCCCTTAGTCGACACGACATTGCCGTCCTTCCTCTTCAGTTTTGTCAACTGGCTCTGCCCAATAGACAAGTCTCTTGCGATCACTTTGGAGCCTTTATTTCGCTCAATCGTTTCTTTAATACATTGAGTATTAAAGGCACGGATGTCGTGTCGCAAAGACTGCTGGATACGTCTATTGAGCTGCCGATGTGCTTCAGCGTCATTGGTAGACTGCAGCCTCATAGAGCGTCGTTCGGCCATGAGTTTGAGGGTGTGATCGGTGAGCTTTTGTGGTCTATCTCTTCGACGGGGCCTGAAGAATTTGGAGCCCACTGAATGGACAGCTTCAACCGACCTGTTATTTATCTCGTCCACTGTACTGCATTCTTCTAGGCAAGAGAAGCGATTCGAAAGTTCGAGTTGAAAGCTCTCGGGGTACTGTATATGGGAAGCTCTAGGTCGGAGCGTAGACCTCATCAGACGGGATCTCTCCAGTTTAACATTAATATTCAATGTGCCTCTAACCATTAGGTGATCACTTCCGGTTTTCACCCCATGATCACTGAGACATCATTGAACATCCGTCTATGCGTCGTCATGATGAAGTCAATCTCATTTTTGGTACGACCACCGGGGCCCATCCAGGTCCATTTCCTGTGGGGCGGTTTTTGAAGAAAGAGTTCATCATAAAGAGTCGCTCTTTCTCAAGAAAGTCGGCCAGCCTCCAACCCCTTCGGTTACGCCTCCCATACCCATATTGCCCCACTCTCAGTAGTAATAGTAAATACGTTAATTATAACAAAAAAATGAGTAATTTTATTATTTATTACCTTGTGAGTAAATATCTTACCAAAGATATGGAAACTTATAGCCATTTTAGTATTGATGCAATATAGGTGGCAATAAATCTACCACCGAAACCACCGATATTGCACCACCGAAGTTAGAAACATCAAGAAAAAATGAAATTAAACAAAACTCAGTGATGCATTCGTCACGTGAAATGTATGATTGCTGAGGGTACCTAACAACACACAACATACTCGCAAATCGTAATGTTAAAACCAAATATTCATTCATACAGTAACCCACCGAGATTGTAAAATTTCGTACTCCCTCTTAGAAATAAGAAGGTACTTACGTATTAGCGGGAAAACTGGGCAGAATCGGACATGCCATTACTGCGTAAACGCAAGAGCATGACTGGAACTCCGCGTGCGTAAGAAGATAGATCGTTTAAATTGACGTGTATACGTTGTATAAGGGTTTAAAAAAAACACACCGAAATTGCACTTTAGGCGCGGACGTTCCTTATCGACATTGTCACGATGTCTGCGTTATAATAGAAGTAATGAAAGCAGTAAATATGGTTGCTTCATATATTAATTAACATAATAATCTTAATTTAAGTACTAAATTTGCAATCATAGCGGACTTAAAGAGGTAAATGCGCTTAAAGGTGCATCGCGGACACGCCACCGTTATTGGAATCTAGCATATTTTAATTTTTTTTAAATTTTATGTTTAAGAGAAATGTATTTTCAGTAGTGACTTCATATAAGCTAGTGTTCGTATTACATGAAAAAAAATAGAGTGGTCATAGATAAACGTTTTACATAGTGATTTCATGCGAAGAAACTCTAAAAATGCGGTCGGTGAAATTACCCAATTGTAAGGTCCACGAATTGTCAAGACAGGAACGTGAATACCATAATATTTTGTGATTGTTTACGAAATATATACAGATCATCATTCTCTGAACCTTTTTCCCAACTTCAGTTGGGGTCGGCTTTCCAGTCTAACTGTGCGGCTGACCTTCAATATTTTACGTGAAGCGACTGCCATCTGACCTCCACAACCTATGGTCCAATAACCAATGGCGATGTCGAAGTTCCAAGTTAGACTGGTTGGACTTTTGAGGGCTCCAACTACCCGTAACGACTGCCATAGATGTTTGTATGGCAACCGGGACCGACGGCTTAACGTGCTCTCCGAGGCACGACCAGACCAGTGCAAACAGCCATATTCATGCATACAACTTTTTGCACTGAGCGGGGATCGAACCCGCGCCCCTTGCGTAGCAGTCGCGTGCGCTACCGCTACGCCATGGAGGCAAATATATACAGATATGTATTTTAAATTCTTTATGACATTGGCGTCTCGCCATTATTAATTTTGAAATACATTTACCACTTACATATATAGGTATATTTATGTATATTCCATCAAGAACTAAGCGGTACGGTGAGTCTTTTCCCTACCTCATCATTAAGTCTTGGATTTCCTTCTTCCTACATTCCCGGGTCCTTTAGCGCGACGTGAAAAAGTATCTGATGAGGCCGTCAAGCTGAGCGCCACCATTATACCTAACACTCTACGAGTTTGTAATGGTGATCATATTTCCTGGTACTTTGCCTACCATCAGGCGAGGAGAAGTCAAATTGATGTGCCAAAAATAAAAAAAAAACATTGACGGTATTGCAGCGAAGAAGTTGAAGTAGATTTAGTGATTATGTAATCCCTGTCTATGCATTTTTTAATCACTAGAGGACAAGATTACAATCATTATTATCTCATGAAAAGTTTTACAAAATTTTAGTAAACAAATATGGGTTCAACTACTTTTGTTGTCGACTGTACTCACTTGTCGGAAATAACTCCTCCGGCGACGACGCCCACGGAGCCGATGCCTACGGTCACGGCGAACAGCCACCAGCCCAGGTCCACGTCGGGGAAATAATCGCGGTAGTACAGATCGGCGTTGTACGCGAAGCACATACCACCTGGAAACATAAGGTTAAGATAGATAGATAGATAGATAAAGATAAGTAGCAACATTCTTTAAACTGTGAAACGTCCGTGGTTCATACGTGTGAACCATAGTACAAAAGTGCCTTGAGTGTCCATGGTTCATACGGTGCACCATTGTTTCCCGCGATGTTTAGATACGAAACTTTTTATATTCTATTTGTCTATGCACAATAAATCGACTACCATCAATTAGTTCAATAAATAATCTGTGGAATGGAATAATGTTAGACAATGCAATCTTTATATACTCGGGGTACGGGCCCAGGGCCCACCACTTTCTGGGGGGCCCCCCGAAAGCCGATAAAAAGTAGCCCAATTTTGTTGAACTGGTAAATAAATAAATATTCTAGGACAATCTACACAACGTCACCTAGACCCATGGTAAGCATAGTTTAACTAGCTTGTGTTACGGGTTCTAGAATGCGGATAAACATACCTAGATACATTTTTTTTGTAAATACATACATAATATAGAAACACCCAGACCAATACAAATATTCATACTCAAGCACACAAATATTTGCACTGAATCGAACCCGCGCCACCTGCGTAGCAGTCGCGTTCACTACCGCCACGCCACGGAGGTCGTCGTAAATAGTAGGTAATGTTTTCGTGGGGTTTGGGAGCGTTCCCCTAAGACTCTGTATGGGTATCGTGATTTATTAGACACTTCTTGGCTACCAACCTACGAATAATAATTGTTGGTAGCTACCACCACACCAATAAATGTTGAGCAGCAAAAATATTATAATTTGATTTATAGTTAGTTAATTTGTTTATTCGCTAAAGTTTCCAGACGGCTAGCGTAGGTACTAACATATCTGTGTACCCACTCACGACTTTGAGCTCAATGTAGTGGAAGTAAATGGTTTCAACCCTGATCCTTTTGTACACACTGTTAATTCTAGAATGCTTAGTGGAGTCTCGAATCTGATATACCTAGTTAGATACTGAGTTAGGGCAAGGACATAGAGCTGTATCCAATGATATTTATAAGAAAGATTTATTATGACACACCGCGGTAGCCTAGTGGTATGGGTAATGCTGAGACGAGGTTTAGAGTTCGATCCCAGGTTTAACATGGCACCCACCAATGAATTTTCGATGATTTACGAAGTTATGTGTGTTTTTATCGCAGATTTATAAGTGCCCGGTTAATGGCAATATGCTCGCCACCTATTACATTGGGACCTAAAACATAAATGGCGAAATGTGGGTGTTAGCACCTCTGCCTACCCCTTCGGGGATATAGGCGTGATTTTATAAAAAAAAATACATTGTAGGTCTATCTAATAAACTTATTCTCCTGCAAGCTAAGTACTTACCTATCTATTGCGTCAACTCTACCTTTTATTACTTTTTAATTTATTTATATGCATGTAGATAAATAAAACCTGTTTATTATACCTATGCATAATGTTGCAATAACTCGTCTAGATTTATTCGTGAGAATAGAAATACCTATTTGTTTTGTTATACAGATAAATAACTACATGACTAAAGCTCAAGGTGTTTAGCATTTAATTTATAATTAATTCGGAATAGTTTGTTTTCTAATCTTACAGATATTATAATGAAGTTTTTCCAATAGAACTTAAATATTGTATAAAATTATACATTTAAGTGTAGGTACAAGGTATGTCGCTGCCACCTACGGCAAATACCTTATAGGGCTTTCTACTATTCCATCTGACCAGTAGGTGAGTTATGAGTTTCGATGGATGCACCGGGCTTCCTACACCCGAAAGGAGGTCATCTCTAAAGAGATGGCTCCGTTTTTACCGGGGTAAGGGAATATGTTGGCTACCATCTCACCTCCGGCAACTAAGGACGCAAAGACGGCGTACGTGTTATCCGGTTAGAGTCCGACATAACTTCCTCAACCAGCACTGGCAAAGGGTATTCGTGAAGATTTCTTGCACGAAAAGAAAAAAGGTAAGTTATACTCTTATTTAAGGATTTTGTTTTGTTTCCCAAATTAATTCTCCCGTTTCCCAAAGAATAGGTAAAATGTTCAAGTTTCTAGGTCAGGCGATAACCGCAACTCCAGGAAGTGCGATAATTACAACTCCAATTTTATGTAAATTCAAAATAATGAAGAGAGTCGCTTCGCTATTAGGTAGCGTTCATAAACTACGTGGTTACGTTTTCGCTTCTCTTGATGATTTTCAGACAATATGACGCGGTGCTAGGTAACCGGGTAATGAAACGCGATTACGCGGATCGCGCCAATTCTGTTACTACGAACGCATGATTAATTAAGAATTTCGAATACGTGTCCTAATTGACATTCGCGCGACTATATTTGAATTGGATTCGCGCGTCTTTCTTTCGCGCGATGATCACGTTCAGTGCCTCAGAGTCTGCTTGGTAAAAGTAATAGAGAAATAATCATCATCATCTTAGTGATATTCCAGTAGTCCCCAAAGTTTTCACTTTGGACTCCGATGTTTTACTTATCCTCTGAACTGTGGACAGACTGACTTTAGGTACTATATTATATTCATCTACCTCACAGTTATTGTTACTTATTGTTTTTGATTGGTACACATAAGACGACGTTTCGAGAGAGACTGCCGTTTGAGTTTTTACCCTCAAAAAAACCTGCAGTTTGGATTGAGTCTCAAGGATATTGTCAGGGGCCTTTGCTTCGTTGATACTATAGTTTGACTACAAACGCTGTTCCGCTCCTATGGTGCACTCGTTGTAGCGAGGGGAGAGGCAAAGAAAGAGAGTATGATATGCAAGCGAGCCAAATAGCGCAGTGAGCGTTGGTCGAACTGACCAAATCTGACAAGGTACTGCATAGTCAAACTGTAGTTATAAATTATGGGATCAAACGGGAAATAGTTAACATAATGGTGACGATGATCAAAATTTGTACGTAACTTATGAATGCTCCCTCACTATTGAAATAAGGGCAAACAGAAGATTATTTGACATCAAGTTGTAACACTAATATACAAAGACGTTTTGAAAGGATCGACGTGACAGTCTCCATTATTACGTAAACACTGTTGCTTCCCCTAATACAGCCGTTTAATGTATTTAAGTTTTGGATATTTCATTAACCGTATTTGCGAATTTAATAAATATTAACTCTAACGAGCCTAAACGAATTATATGTCAACATTTGCGAGAAACAGCTATGAAGTTATTTAATGAACTGAAAGTTTGTGTGATTCTTTGGACAAGTGGCAATACGATTGTAAAATAGAATAGATGAATTAATGACTATATGGGATTGACATAGGTTTATGACAGTCATTAACATAGAAATATGGTCTCAATCCATAAATCCAGAGCAAGGTATCGGGTCAAACAAAAATTCAAATTTATTTAGCTGCAACATTCTCGGTTAAAAATTTATTTTCGACGAACCCATTTTTATTGACAAAAGGCCAAAAGGCTCGCCCTCTATTACGTGGCATCGAAAATAATAGTTGGCGAAATGTGGGTGTTTACAACACCTCTGCCTACCCTTTCGGGGATTACGGGCGTGAGTATATGTATGTATGTATTATATTATAAATATTACTATAAGGAAAGTAGTATAATGTGATTCAAGTCAATTAAGGTTGAATTTAGACGGAACTCGTACCCGCGATCTTTCCCTAGAATGTCCTAACCACTGAGCCATGGATCAACGTCTTGATTTTAATTGATTCGAAACAGTTAGCACAGTATTTGATTTAAAATTTCATTACAATGTTTGTAATTTGTGGGATTGTAGGGGGTAATCACTGGGATCTACTGATCCGAATTTGATCATAATTTCACCAATAGAAATAATATAAAATAAAGGAGAGTGGTAGCAGCGGGAACGGGATCATAAGTCCAAGTGGGCCACAGTACTACCTATTATAATAAGGCTAATAATAAGACGGGCGGAGCCGCAGGCAACAGCTACATATTATCTTAAGTACAAAGAACTGTTTAAGTACCTGTTTTCATAACTTTCAGCACGTAAAACGTAAAGTTCTGTTGGTAATGGCGATGAACTCCAGGGAAGTATTAATTCATTTTAATTACGTTGTTAATTTTTCATTAATGCAAAGAACAAGAATGGCTCTAGTGTACAGTGTAACTGCTAATGCTTTTAGGAACCTCACGCACTCTACTACCTGACTAGATTCACTAGCACCTCAGTCATAGTATACTGAATCGTAAGCCTTTGGTGTTGCAAACGTCCATAGGCCACGGTGACCGCTTCCCATCAGGTGGGCCGTGTGCTTGTCTGCCATCAAAGTGGTATAAAAAAGCAGATAATGATTGTTTCGACGTTATCCGAAGGGTTTCGCAAAAAAGGTTACTAACGGAAAACGCAGGCGGCGAGAGAAGGCCATGAGTGCGGGTCTGGGGATGACGGGGGGAGTCGCTTGTCATCGTAGCAGAAGCAGGTCGCAGCACAGAGCAAAGTTCGCCACCCCATACCCGGGAGTTACTTAGACGGGGACACTGTGTTTCCTAATGCCGTAAGGGCATCATTTCGAAAGAGTTGGCCCCGGTTCTGCCGGGGTCCGAGAGATATAATCGTTATTTTTTCACCTCGTGCAACTAAAGACCCAAAGACGGCGTGCGTTTTAGTCCGACATAACCTCTCTGACATTAGAACAAACTGTAACTCACTACTTGTCCTTGGTGTTTTCTTGTATTTATTTTTTTGTTTTGTTTTTTTGGTGTACAATAAAGAGTAATCTATCTATCTATCTCTCTCACCGGCTCCGGAGGGATTAGTATCCGTAAAAAAAAAGACTGCGAGATACGGAAAACTCTAAATAAATAAAAAACGTCTGACTAGCGTGTAAACATTAGGCCAAAGTCAACTTTCGATATTACGTGAGTTCTATGAACAGCAGTTCTATGAACTACGATAGGCCAACTGATTGTTATGACTTTTTTCTTACCTACACTTACCTTACTTATATAAATTCGAGCCCATAATGTGAGCGTTGGCCACTAGACTAGACTAGATCCCCCAGTCAAACCATCTACTCGGTTTTGGGGGACAAAGAATGTACTGTTATGTATAATTAATAAATAAATTAAAAAACTATGGGCTTAAGCCACAATCCCTATATAATATATAATAATCTATGGCTGGACCCAGCTGGATCACATTTTCCTCTAGCTCCTCGTGGGAACGTAAAAATGTTATCTAATTTTAAAAATGACGTTGACGCATTTTCATTCGCTACTTGTAGCGTTTCATTCCCAGGGGGACGAAATATGGGTCACGGTTAGCCACAATTTACGGTTACAAATATAGTTATACGCACGAGTTATGGACCCAAAATTAAATATAAATAAATATGAACCAGAAAATCTGTATGATTTTGGGATAGCATGGGTGCTGGTGGACGAGCTCAAATCTACCAAAGATAATATTGGCCTCGTATCTCTCGCGGTTTAGGCCCAAGGTCTGTGCCGATATGTATAATGACACGTCAGTTGCTACACAAGCCATCGGGCCTGACAATTACATGTTTCTCGAAGTTTATTTATTTAAATGTTATAATTATAAGACTCAACGGCGTAAATATCACTCACAATAGGTGCATTTCGACTAAAAAACAATGAATTATAGCACGCAGCTTATAGGTAAGTTGCATCCTACGTAACGCATCTTCATTTGTTGTTTAGTGGAATCTTCCCAAGTTTAATTAGAAGACGTCTCGAAGTGGTTACATCTGCGCCATTGTTTTATCGTCTAGCTCATTGCTACGCCACGATGGCCTGGCTATCATACGCCAAGTTATACCATTATTGCCTGTGCTGTACACAATGGCTTGTCGTGGTTTATCATTGTTGCCATTGTGTACTGAAGGCTTAAGGCCGAGTCGACATGGGCCTAGAATAGTCAGACATGTGTCATGGTAGTTGAACGTTTGACTGCAAATGCGCCTACAACATGTGCAAGCTTCCCTTTAGTTATGACTGCGCATGGAAGTTCATAGTTTGAATCGAACAAGCTTGAATATTTTGGAAAATGCTTAGACGTAAGTCAGTGATTTTTAAGAAAGTCATTTAAAACGTTACCTTCTTACAACAAGGTTCATATTGTCAAATTAGTCCTTCGTTGCGTAAAAACGCACAACAATGACACGTTCACCCCGCCTACTTTACACTTCGTCTTATTTTTGTTTTCCACGAGTTCACTTCTGAACTTAATATTTAATTATTGAATCTTTTATATCTCTATTAATAGATATCTCATTAATATAGAGGTTGTATTTATAGGTAATAAAAAAGACATAACAATTATACTATTTATGCATATAGGTAGGTAGCGTGTAGGTATAGGTAGGTACTACCGAAGGTCGGCGGATCACCGCCGGCTGCGTAGTTCGCAGGACTCCTTAGTAAAAGTGTGTGGCCTTGAATTTTGTATGACAACCTTACTTACCGTAGCATGGTGGAACACTCAAGTTAAAAACTTAATTAATTTACTCTTAATGCTGCGTAATTGTTTATACGAAGCAACGTAACTCAAAATACAACAATAATTAATTCTGTGTAGACCATTAAATGGCACTGAAGTCAACAATAACAATTTATTATGGGTAAGTTTAGCAAATGGATTAGCAAATGTAACCGGGACTGAAGCTTGGTTAACAGAGCGTTGAGTCTATCTTATCCTAAAAACCTTTGAGGCATGGCGGCAGTGAATACAAGAGGCACGATAATATGGCTATTTGCTCTGTTTGTGTCTCGAAGGGCACGTTAAGCCGATTGTCATGGCAGTCGTTACGGGTAGTTGGAATGTTAAAAGTCCATCAAGTAGTATATATAAGAATAATATTACTTACCACAATGCCTGATAGAAGCAGCGAGACACAGCAAGATGATCCTTGGCTGGGCGATGACGTGCCAGATGGTCACTTGAGGCATCTTCTTAGCTGTTTCAACTGTAGCGCCGTTGGACTTCGCGGGGCCAGTACCTGGTCAATTGAGCAGATGTTGAATAGGGTCAGGTGGCAGACAAGCATACAGCCCACCTAGTGGGAAGTGATACTCGGGGCTATGAACGAGTAGAACATCAGGAAATAAACCTTTTAATGCCCCTTCTCAAAGAAACCCATATTATAGTCACTTGGGAAAACCACAAGCTGAGCGCCACCATTGTAGCACTGTACGTGTTTGCAATGGTGACCCTCTTTTAAGAGACTTTGCTTTTAGCTTAACATCAGGTAAGATGAATAAATTATAAAAAAACGTTTTCAATGCCAGGGGCGTTTACACTCGTGCGCCCTGTAGAAACCTTATACTGCCCTTCGTCTAGAACCTCATATACACTGTCTGCCTGCTGCGTAACTGCCTCTCTGCTGTGGTTTTTCCAAGGGACTGCCAATTGGAAAAACACAGCAAGGAGTTCATTCCTCAACTTGAGCGTGCGCGAAATGAAGTTCCATTTGTCTAAGCCATGAGTTAGAGTCTCGCATTGGTGCTCATGTAACTTACCCTCTTCACCGATGGTAGTTCTAGGCGGCTCCCTCAATGTGAGGAAGGTGAAGAAAGCGATGATCAAACCGATGACACCCGCAGCGTAGTAGCATAAACGCCAGTTCTGTTCAGAGTTAAAACATTTAATGAGAAAATTATGTTCTAAAACCATTGGAGTTCACATCACCACGCCAGATCATCCCTTCTCCATGGAAAAGACTTATTTGTTACAATAGTCTTAAAAATACTCACCAATCCCCAAGCATTAAGCGGAGGGATATATCTTCCAACCGGGAAGGCAATACCATATCCTCCATAAATGCCCCAGTTGAAGATGGACAGTGCCAAAGCTCTTTGATGTTCAGGAAATATGTCAGTCAGGATTCCAGTGGCTAGGGGATTGCATCCGGATTCTCCTGCGGCCAAGATCATACGGAGAAGGACAAGGTGCCAGTATTCTGTTACGCTGCCCATTAAGAGAATAGCAATCACGAAGACCAGAGTGCAGACTGAGAGGATACGGGCTCTGTTGTATCTGTGGGGACAAATTACAGGATATTATTTATGTAATTATTCTCACAAATATAGCTAAATAGTTAGAACAGTTAGCCCACTAATTGCTAAGAAAGAAAGAGAGAAAGAATTTATTTGCTCATAAATATGGTAGAATACAGATCTTCACTACATAATATGAAACAAAGTCGCGTTCTCCGTCCCTATATCCTTATGTCCCTTTGTTTGCCTAAATCTTAAATTACGCAACGGATTTTAATGCGGGTTTTTTTTAATAGATAGAGTGATTGAAGAGGAAGCTTTATATGTATGTAACATCATGCTAAAACAAACTGGTGCGGAGCAGAAGTGAAGAATGTTGTTGTTGTATATTATGGGAGTCATGCAAAACATGCTTTTAATGCTGTGGATATACTCCTACTTTTCAACTTCTCGTACATATGACTTTTTTACGAATACAACATTTAACAAAATATAATCACATGATTTGAACTTGTGAATACAATATCTGGATGAGAAATCTGTGGGTACAATGAAATCGATCGCCACACTCATCATTATCCTTGCATTAATCCCAGTTGCATCTGACGCCTTGCTTCGAAGTTCGGGGGGTCCTTGAGACTTCTAGGTTCTAAGATTTTAGGTAACGTAAATCTGTTTGCTTACTTGTCAGCCACCACGCCGAGGATGACCCCGACCACAGTGAACACCGCCATGAAGGCAGGTCCTGCGAGCACCTGGTAGTCGATGCCCAGACCATTGTAGCCCCATTCGCAGTACCGAGTGCCATTCAAAGTTAAGGTCTCGCATCTGTCGACAAAGAAATTTCAACATTATTTCTGTTATAATCATTTCGGTAGTTAGTTTTTCGTTTCCATATTAAAGGGTTAGGGAATATGGAATATCAATTAGTAGGTAACCTTATATCATAAGAATATTCAGCTAGGTCATTTTCATTTAATGGAATGAAACTATGATTGATTCTGTAGGTCATCTTACGAAAACGTAGATTTTATTTCAGACATTCAGAATACTCGGGGGTGACGGGTGCGGCTGCCTGTTACCCTAGCAGAAGCAGGCTGCGACGGCAGCGCAAAGTGCGTGTCCCCATATCCGGGGGCTAAAGGGGACACCATGGTTGAAATCATTAGGGGAATCTCAAAAGAGATCTCCCCGGGTCTGCCGGGATGCGAGAGATATGTCTTGTATAATCTCACCTTCGGCAATCAAGGACCCATAGACGGCGTGCGTTTTGGTCGGTTCGAGTTCGACATAATCACTCCATCGGTTTCGGCGGGAGGTGGTATCCGTGGGGATTTTGCGCACGATAAAAAGAAGACATACAGAATACCATTTTTCTTCCTAATCGAATTAAAATCACCCGTTATGTTATTGTACTGGGCTGCCAGGACTTAACGAAGTTCAGGGGAATCACTCTACCAGTGTTCCCCTGGATCTATCTTACACACTCCTTAAAACTTATAATGAACAGCATAGTGCAAAATGTATGGTGTATGCAGACAATTTTAAAGAATAGGTTACACGGGACGAGCAGCAGTGTGACAGTAGACAGCTACTGTGTCTGTGTACTCGCTGACAGTAGCTGGACTCGCTTCGCTCGGTTATACTATGTAAAATTAGCTTGCGAGTTTACGAGCTTGTGGCGTGGTGCGGAAGGCGAGTGGCGAGTAAAAATAAAAAATGTTTTAGTAAAATTGACCCGAACAGTTGTGCCTTTTTATTTTATTATAGGTTATAAAAAAAATAAGATGGCAGTACAATTAGCATAAAAAACCACAGCGCTGTGTCCTTATGCTGATTATAATTAACTGGTATGATAGGGTCCCTGATGGTGTGGTTTCATATACACCAATGCCAGCACGATCAATAGTGCAAATGTAACTAATATTTATCGTTTACACCACCAATGGTGCAGACGGTACATTTTGGTTTCATTTGCACTACTAATTTAAGGTCTCTAATTGTTTGTCCATTTAACACCGCACTTGCCATTAGGGTGTCAGCTCGCATGCCAACTCACACTGTGTAACCTATTCTTTAACTTGTATGACTAGTAGAGCTGTGAGTAAGTTATCAAGCCAACATGAATATTGTATACCACTCACCGGAGGACCGAGCAGTAATCACAGTGTAACTAGTTTAGTTTAGCTTGTTACTATGCTAACGGCGTTTGTACAATCAACGACAGAAGCTGTTTGTCATTAAAATGCAAAAAATAACAACCCTTTTTATTAGCTTCGAGTATACAATATGCAGCGATAAAAAATAGTATGCGGTAAAACCGCGGTAGCCTAGTGGTATGGGTAATTGACTGCTGAGACAAGGTCTCGGGTTCGATCCCAGGTTTACCATGGCACACACCAATCACTGCGATGCTTTTCGAAGTCATGTGTGTATTTATCGCAGGTTTATAAGTGCCCGGTTAAGGGCAATAGGCTCGCCACCTATTACATTGGGACCTAAATATAAACTGGCGAAATGTGGGTGCTAGTACCTCTGCCTACCCCTTCGGGGATATAGGCGTGATATTATAAAAGAAAAATAGTTTTATGATCCTTTGAAGACAATATTTAAGAACTTGTCGGTCTAATTGCGTTGCGGGTGAACTACGATATATTCTGTGAATTGACTGCACGGAGGACAGAACTATATAGATAGTGACTGTCATTAGTTGTACACAACCTTTAGGTATAGGCGATATCAAAGTAGGTACTGCAGTAGACTTTTTAGGTTATAACTACCCGTAACGATTATCATAGATGTTCGTATGGCAACCGGGACCGACGGCTTTACGTCTGTGTTTACGTGCTCTTCGCAGACCAATAGCCATACCTATTCATGGATACAAATATTAGCACTTATATTTAAGGATATCTAGGGATCGAACCCGCGCATCCTGCGTAGTATTTGTGTTAATTACCGCCAAGTAACGAACAGTCTACAAATTACCACGTTATGCAAGAACACGAAACAGTGATTACGTTTTCTCGTGACAAAACTATATCTCCAAGATATCTCCACTGAAATACCGAGAAAGAGACAATAATATAAAAATATTGATAATTCTATACCAAGTAAATAAAAGTCGATGAATTCTTGTAACTAGTGACCGCCCAAGAAACTGGTCTGGATAATAATATCACATATAAAAAGAAAAAACTGAGATTGGATTAAGATCAAACGACAAACAGCTCTTTGTCACATCAACATAGATAGGTACAATAAGATTAAATATTATGCTCTGGTATAATAACGTTTTTGTATCGACTTCCGCGTGGCAGCAAAAAACGTGTACTTACGAAGTCAGTGTCTACATAAATTATATTAGTTCCTTTGTCGCAAATACTTGATAAGGACCTAGATTGTGTGTGACCTTGCTTTTGCGACCGGGTGTTGAGTACTATGTAGGCACTGCTGGTATTAAATTATTAAAGGTGTCCGCGGCCATATTTCGTAAGATTAAAGGTTTTATCATGTAAGGTACAGTTGCAAAACAAAAGCAGCTTGTACTATAGTCATCGATGTGAAAATATCATAGAAAATGAATTAAGTCGAAAGAGTTAACCATAGAGTAACCGAACTTTTCACATCACTCTTTCGCGAGAGATTCTATTGCGGGTGGAGCGCTTACGAGAGTCAATTTCTAGAAAAATAATATCGCAACATCCGATAATATAATTTAATATCAATAAGCTATACCTATTTTGGCAAAACTGTGACTATATCATAAAAATATTATACCCAATGTCACTTTGCATAGGATGCTGTGATAATATGTATTCACAATATACCCCATACATCCAAATCTGTTCAAGTTTTCCGCCTTTTGAGTTCAAACCGAACTCTCTACAGTCTCCGCTCTCAGTGTTCAGACATTTCGAATAAACACAGAACTAATTGATTCACTTTCAACGTTTACACATCTTCAGATACACTCACTACCAAATCACTATAGTCCACTAAATGTTTTTATAACTACAACCAGTCACCGCCACACATGCTTAGTAGGGTTTAAGAATTAGGCTAGGGCACATATTTCCTATCATTGAGGAAGTATCAATTTATATAAATGCTTCCTAAATTATTTTCACGAATAAACCCTTAAAAACTACACTTTTTTTAGGGTGTTCGTGTCAAAATTATTAGTGCATTTTGTCACTACCAAAAGGATTACGTGCTTAGTCACTCCCTCGCCTATAAAAAATAGAGTGATTACATAGGCAGTTTTATTTCCGTATCTAATAATAATACGTAATGCGTGTCACTAACGGCTAATCTCAATTATTTAATAACTTGTATTAATAACTAAGTACTTACTTATAATAATTTCCTGATTAGGTATATTATCTTAATTAAAAGTAACTACCAGTGTCCAGTAGTTAAAATTTTGGGTTCTGTCGGTTTCTGTACGACGGCCTGCACGTAAACCTTACCGCCGAAACAGACTACCTGGTTGGAATCTGGTGTGTATTTTTTTTTACAACGGTTTACCTTTGAACGTCTGGGTGGACCGTAATAATACCGCGGCGGCCCCCATATCCGGGGGCTAGATAGGAACACCATAGTTCCCACATTAGGAGAAGGGGGTCATCTTAAAGAGATGTCTCCGGGTCTGCTGGGGGTGCAAGAGATATGTCTTTTATAACCTTAGGCAATCAAAGACCCACACGGCCCGACGACCCATAATACGCTTGTCTAGAAGTAACCTATTCACTCTAGTCTTCAAGACTGGAAGCTATAGCTATCCGGTAACACAGATTCAGACATACTCAAGTTGAAATGACATCGTAATGTCGAGCTGAATAACTGACTGATTCCCGCGGTACCGAGGAACACGTGTCACGGTTTATAATTACTATCAATCTTCTTGTTTATTGGATCCAATTGACTTTAATAAGTATAGGTACAATATGTTTCATGAAGTCTACTTTAGGATTTTTTAACCCTTCCAGCTGAAGCTCTTCCATTTAAACTAAATAACCTATTTGTGTCGGATAATTTTTTGTAAAGAATATTGCTCTAACCTCTCTAGCTAAGCTCAATGGCTTGTGTTAAGAGTAGGTTCACGTCGGCAGTGGTTTGGCCAGGATTCGAAACCGGGACCTCATGATCTCAAGGCCGACTCTCTAATCATTAAGCTGCCCTACGCTTAAACTAAATAAACCTAACCTTTCAATTCGATTCAAAAATATATATGTTACGTTTAGTTAGGTCCTAATAAATCATATTTCAAGATTTTGAAGTTAAAAAGAAGGGATTTTGTTAATTCATTGTGATTTGACTTATGTATGTGTAGATTGACTAAGAGAGTCTCTGTGCTGTCAATGCAGAAGACGAAGAAGGGTTTCTTGGTCTTCTCACTGGCTACACAGAATCTCTCTAGTGAGTTCTGGCTACCCTACTCACCACCAAAAACACAACACAAGGTTATTATCAGTTTGAAGGGCGGAGGTACTTCGCCAGTCGAACTGCTCAATTAGGACAGGAGATACCGTATGTTCTACCTCCGTCAATATAAATATCCCATAGTATTTCTGTCTCTCTCTAAACTTAAGAGCTATGCTCTTGTCGGTGGAGTAATCGCCAATCCTCTCTGTCTCCCACCAACCCCTTGACCTCCTGATACGACACAACTTGTATATTATTTTCCTTTATTTGTGCCATAAATGTTCCTCTTGGCCTACCTCTTCCTCTCTTTGCTTCTACTTTTCCTTCTATGATCTTTGTTAGAAACAAGTCGTGTCTCATCAGGTGACCCATCATCCATAATTTCCAATATAGACCTTCTCTCCTGTACCTTGTTTAGTACCTGTAGGTACGTTTGTCATCCTTTCCGTCCAGCTTATCCCCTCCATCCTTCTCTAGCACCAAATTTCGAGCGCCTCCAGCCTATCTCTATCCCTCTGTGTCATAATCCACGTTTCACATCCATAGAGAGCAATGCTCCAAAATTTAAAAGCAGTAGTATTTAAAAGCAGTAGTATTTAAAAGTGAATATATTTTTTATCGTTTATAAACTGATTTTGTGTACACTCATTTAAGTAATAGGTAATTTTGATACTTTGTGAGTAAAATAGCTTTCGTATCAAGCTTCCCGTCCCATGGCGATAGCACGAACAGTACGACATGTGAACCATCAGTGTTGATTAATGCGGATATTCTTGTTGATGGTCGCTACAACCCTGTACCACAAAACATTCGCAATGTCATCTACATTGTGAAGGCATGTCTCCTCCCATCACGGCATTCAGGCACTTCTTAGTAGCTATACTTATTTATACCTACTTAATTACTTACTTAATGTATTGGTGTACAAAATTTTTCATCATTAATAAACTTACTTACTTGCTATTTTTAACCCCCGACGTATAAACGACGGGGTGTTGTAAGTTTCACGTGTCTGTGTGTGTGTCTGTCTGTCTGTGGCATCATAGCTCCCAAACGGCTCAACCGATTTCGAAGTAGTTTTTTTGTTTGAAAGCTGAATTAGTCGGGAGAGTTCTTAGCTAAGTTTGATAAAAATCGATCCAAGATGGTCGCCGTCACAAGATGGCGGACCACATATTTTTTGAACAAGTAGCTCAATATGGATGTCAAATGACGGGGTGTGAGAGATGTGTCTTGTATAATCTCACCTCCGGCAATCAAGGACCCATGGACGGCGTGCGTTTTGATCGGTTCAAATCCGACATAATCACCTCCACCGGTTTTGGTGAAGGTGGTATCCGTGGGGAATCATAAAATTGATTTATGTGGGGAATCATGAAATTGAAAAAGGATCATAAAATTGAACACTTCCTGACTCATTGTTAATTTACTTGATCTACAAACATAAATATTTTTACATGGTTTGCTTGACATCAGTTTTGTTTGTTTTAACTTTGAAGATGCGCATGTTGTTTGGTGTGGTCACACTTCAATCCTTTTCTAGACTGGAGCATTTAGGACTACGGGTCTGCTCTTTTTGTACCTCTTAGGTGGCAGATAAGCTCACAGCCCACCGGAAAGTGGTTACTGTGGCCCATGGACGCGTGTAACATCAGGGTCGTAACACTCGTGCTGCCGACCAAGTAAGAATCTAATGATGCCTTTTTTAAAGAACCCCAATATCTAGTTGTCGCATAGAAAATCACATCAAGTAGTTCATTCCACAGCTGAAACTTGGATCCCTTTCCTGTCGCAATTTGTGAAAATGAATTCCCTGCCAAGCGGTGCGATAATAGAATATAGCCGTGGGCATAATTTCGAACACTTTCTCGGAATGCAGACCAATGTACAGGTGCTCAAAGATGAAGATAAGATGTCTTCGTTTCCATATTTTGGCATAAATTCTGAAGGGAACCCTAGTGAGATACAGCGCCTTCTTTGTCCCGTGCACGAAATCCTCACAGATACCAATCCCACCGCAGCCCATGAGAGGGGTTATACCGGACTCGAACCGACTAAAATGCACGCACGCGGGTATTTAGTTGTCGGAGGTGAGATAGTAGCGAACATATCCCTCGCACTCTGGCAGACCCAGAGCCCTCTCTTTCGTGATGACCCCATTTTGGTATAGGGACCACGTCTAGCCCCCGGGTATGGGGTGGTCTACTTGTGGTTTACAAATGTCTTATTATAAAATTTGCCTTAATGTTTCACATAATACACACTTGGAAACTTCTACGGCCCTAAGTGCATACACCTGCGAGTTTATCAAACACAACTTAAGTAATAAATATTAAAAGTTATAGTAAGTAGTCACGTACGGAATGAACGACATCAAATAGCACTGAAATGTCACTAGTAAAACGCCTAAGTATATAAATAGAGCAAGTTTGCAGGTACGTGTTTAGCTAAGTACTCAATTAAAATAATATAGAGTAGTTTAGGCGTCCAATTAGATAGATAGATAACTCTATAATGTACACCAAAAACCAAACAAAAAATAGATACAAGAAAACACCAAGGACAAGTAGTGAGAGTTACAGTTGTTCTAATGTAGGTACAATGGGCGGCCGTATCGCTGGAAGCGATCTCTTCCAGGCAACCTTTTAGCTCACCAGTTTAACCAAATAGCTGTGACCGTTACATTGCGCCACCGCCGTATTGTATAGACCAGTTATCATCATTCTAGTGATTCCCCAATTGCAGTCTACATTTTGTACTTTGAAGCTCGAGGTCCTCTAAGTGTTTGTGATTGGTATGACGGCTTTTGCGGGAGTGATTGTCATCTAACCTCATAACCCTGAGATAAAAGTATCCAGACCAGAGCCTCGTTGGTTGATTTGTTGATGTTGGTAAGGCCCTGTACACCAAACTTGCTTAAGCTAATGATAGTGACATTTTTGCAGCGTAATATCAGACAGGACGGTTAGTTATCAATGTTATCATTCTCTCTGCGTTAATCTTGGTAGTATCGGAGGCCTTAACCTCCGAGTCCAGGGTCTGCGTTCCAGACCCTTTCGAAACCGTGGTACACCTAGTAGTACCACTGGTGGAACCACAGTTATAAAAAAATAACCGTAGTACCACTGATGGTACCACAGTTATAGAAAAATAACCGTAGAACCTCTGGTGGTACCACAGTTATAAAAAGAATACCGTAGTACCTCTGGTGGTAAAGTACCGTATTACCACTCAGTTTTACTCTTACTGTACATACATTGATTGAATTTATAAGTGTTTTTGGTCTTAAAAACCGAACCAATAATGTCTTGGAAGGTTGGTCATCGGTCAACATCGGTCAGTAAGCAACATTAAAGAACTGGAAATTGGACAGGTCGCTGTTTCAAGAGACGTTGTGAATGTTCCTGAGCAGACATTTACAAAACTTACATTTCGCTGGAGTTGACCTTCTCGCACACGACGGGCAGTTGGCTGAGCGAGACGTCTGTTAAGTTCAACATACACGACTTGTCACCGTAGTGCAGGTCGTCTGCTGTCACTTTTGACGTTGTACCTGGTGACAAAGAGATAAACTAAATGAATATCTTATGCTTAAATCTGAATTCGGAGATTAGAACCTTGACATGGTTTACCTACAATTTATACTGTTAATTGACGGCACTTGGTGGAACTCACTGTTATACATAATTGATTGTCACTGTCTTTGAAAGACAGTGAAAAATTGTGTGAAACTGTATAATTTCACTTGTCGGTAGTACCAGTAGTACCTACTTCCCACATGTGAAAAATTGTTAATTAGTGTAATGTTTGGGAATTGGATTTTTTTATATAAACTCACGCCTTTATCCCCGAAGGGGTAGGCAGAGGTGCAAGCACCCACATCAATCATGTAGGTTTACAATAAGACTGAATTTTACTAAAGACAGTAGGAGGGGAAGTAGTAAGCCTCTCCGAAGAGTGAAACGTGTACACGGGCCCTCTCGGTGAGTAGCGGTGCTAAACTTATGCTCAAATGAGCTGCTGGCCTCCGTTTCCTGATTCACAGGAGCCTTTTACATATACATTTGGTATTTTAGATTATAATCTACAATTGTGCAAAGTTTTTTTAGGCGGTGAGTAGGGTAGCTCGAGCTTACTGGAGAGGTTTTGTGTTGTCGGTGGGAAGACCCTTTTAATGTGGATATGTCTTATGCACTGACAGCACAGAAACTCTCTTAACTTTCACCCTTCACCCTTCCTCTCATCTCCTCCCCTCTACATGGTCAGCAACCATTTTCCATTAGGTAGGTCGTGTGCTTATCTGCCACCAAAGAGGCATAAAAAAGATCCATTCTGTAGTTTTCGGTTGCAGGAGTAATAAACATTCACGTTATACACACATACACATTTGTAGAACAGGGAATAGAATTTTTCAGCGATTTATTAGTAAATTAAACAAGGCAGTCCTCAGAATACAATTCACTTCATAAACTGATAAAGCATGACCATAGTTAATTGCTATAAAATGCTGACCACTTATGAAATAGTTACGTTTCTGTTGGCTTTGGTCATGACATTGAACGACCTCGATAATGACTTGGAATTAATTTGCTCTTGAAATCCGATTCGAAACGGATTTTTTCTTCGAATGCTAATAGTAGTATCGATAATTTATAGGAAATGGATCGTTATTTACGTAATTATTAGACTGATAAATTACTTAATTGTAAACTACATACTTACTGTCAAGTAAGATTAGTTTTTTTTATGCATTTGTGTATTATTGTTTGTAAGTGAAGATTTATTAGGTAAAGAAATAACCGCGGTAGCCTAGTGGTAGTGACTGCTGAGACGAGATCTCGGGTTCGATCCCAGGTTATACCATGTCTCACACCAATGACTTTTCGATGCTTTTCGAAGTTATGTCTGTATTTATCGCAGGTTTATAAGTGCCCGGTAAAAAGCAACAGGCTCGCCACTTGTTACATTGGGACCTAAACATAAACTGGCAAAATGTGGGTGCTAGCACCTCTGCCTACCCCTCTAGGCGTGAGTTTATGTTATGTTATGTAAGTAAAGATTTCAATGTTCGATCGAAAATTGTGTACCTGACAAGAATAGGTACTGTTTTTAACAATTGTAGTAATTTGAGGGGGCCTCAGTTTAACAATGGTTTAACAATTCCATCGGTAGCAATAATAAAATATTTCCTATTTGATTCTACTTGACCTACAGCCAATATTTTCATCTGAAAACATACCTTATTCCATCTCCTAATATATTTTCTTGTAATGGATTCCCACCATATAACGCCTACTTCTACATTCATTCTCTGAGCCTATTCCCAACTCAGTTGGGATCAGCTTTCTAGTCTAATTCAGATGCGGCTGAACTTCAATATTTTGAGTGAAGCGACTGTCCACAACCAAATTGGCGATATTGGAGTTCTGTAGTTAGAATAGTCGGACTTTTGAGGGTTCCAACTACCCGTAACGATTGCCATGAATGTTCGTATGGCAACGACGGTTTAATGTACTCTCTGAGGCATGACCAGACCAGTGCAAATAGCTATATTCAAGCATACATATATTTGCACTGAGCGGGGATCGAACCCGTGCCTGCGGCGTAGCAGTTGCGTTCACTACCGCCACGCCACAGAGGCTGTCTCGCCTACTTCAATATCTTATTTTATTACGAGAACTGACCCTCACTCAGGTCCTGTATAATTTAAGAGATAGGATTTAATTATCTTGTACAATTTGTACAACTTTTTGTATACATTATGGGAGTACATAATTAAAGTAAGTAACGTAAACATTGAATACTTTATTGCATAAGTAATAAAGATTATTATAAAATTAACGGTTTTATAACTTAAAAAATACCATGTTTAGTGCCTATTGTTCTGAAGCAGTAAGTGATAATTAGCAGTACCTAACCAACGTATAATTAAGACAATAATTTATTCAATGTTAACAAAGTTAATGTCTTTGTAAGATTTATTCTTTTTGCATCATCTTATGTGATACTTAGAGTGTTCGACTACTAAATCAGAGGTCGGGTTCGATTCTCACTCAGTTTAAATATTTATAACTGAGTTGCATTGATTGTCTGGGTGTTTCCATATATGTATGTATTTTAAAAAGATCTACCTAGTATGTCTATCACAGAACAGAATTTATATACGAACACTATTTAAATACTACCTGAGTTTCTTGATGGAGTCTTCACAGGTCGGGGCCGCGTTTCGAACCGGTGCGGTGGTCCATTTGTATTTGATAAAATGTTGTTAATATTGACGTTTTGTAAGTTCCGTTTACTGGTCTATGCAGAATAAATGATTTTTGATTTGATTTGATTTGATTTGACCTTTAATGTCATATTAGCTCAAATCATACGTACTACAAAACGAAAACACACTACCCTTTTAAAGTAGTGGTAAATATATTGCCACCACTTTTTTCTTAACTGTTCAAAGTAGCGCTTATCTGGTCTCCACAACCTGTTGGCGATATCGAAGTATTACAGTTAGACCAGTTGTTGGAGTTTTTGAGCGCTTCAACTATTCGTAACGACTGCAATAAATGTTCGTATACAACCGGGAGCGCTGGTTCAACGTGCTCTCCGAGGCACGACCAGACGAGTACAAATAGCCACTGAATATGTTGATATGCGCATAATTTGAAGACGGCGCGACCAATTCGTGTAATTTTTTTTATACATCCCTTGAACTCTGAAGGTTTATATGGAGCCGCGAGAACAGATTCAGAAGTCCACACGAGCGGTGCGCGGTTAACAGCTAGTCCTAGAATAGTTATTATTTGAGATATCCTATCTGAAACTTGAATACTAACTGGATTCAATGCATAAATTTTCGAGGAATATTTCGTATTCATACATACAAATCCTCGCTCAACTGTTTACCATTTGGTTGGAGCTATGCCTGAGAGCTATGTACACTTAAATTGGTTTCAACGTTCCTTGTATGATAATGCTATTCAAATTGATATGTGTTTATTTGTGTGTTCTATTTGCACGAATACGAATCCATCATTCATAAGCGCGTGTGAAGAACTTTCTGAAATGGATTCAGATGTAATTTATATTCCGAATGCCTGCTTAGAATTCGGGTTTGAAGAGATATGTTTAAAAAGAGTTTTGAACGTTTTTATCACAAATGTCTTTTTTTCTTTTTATATTGAATGTATTTATGAAAAGATACGGGGGTATAGACCCTCTCTAAGACTTACGGGGCCACGATCAAGCCAATATCACTACCATTTCTAGTCCCGGGTCCTTTAAGCGAGGCGTGAAAAAGCATCTGATGAGGCCGTAAAGCTTGGACCCACCATTGTAATACTGTACGTGTTTTTAATGGTGGGTCACCATCTTTTCTGATACTTTGCCTTCAGCTTACCATCGGGCGAGATGAAGTCAAAGAGACGTGCCATAAACAAATTAACATCATAATGCTACCAGAAATAGCCTGATCAACGTACTTAACTTGTGAAAGATTCGTCATCTCCAAACTTAGAAGCATTATTATGCTGCAGCCATTATTAAGCTTATATAACAATGACTTACCAATAAGATAATGTCCCAGCTCTCCCAGGATGTAGCCGATGGACACCAGACCCAACACATACCACTTGTAGAACCCTTGCAGTTTACCCAAAATACCTCCTTGAAACATCTTGTTTTATTGTATTTTCTGTGAACAAAAAGAAAATTGTGTTACTGAGTGGTTTGATGATTTAAATAATCTGTATAAAAAGGAATATTTTGTCGGCGAATTAGGGCGCAGGTTACGGTATAAATCTGTAGCCTTAGCACGAAATACTATCGAATTCGTAATGTAAAGGTATCGACAGAACGGAGCATTGCGATTGGCGGGCTACACACTCTTAAAGTAATTCTACTCGATATAAAAACGGTAATTTTTATTTAACATCTACTTTGCTATTAAGTACCTAACGGTTATATTATGAAGCAATAAATTTCCTCACCGGATGATATCAATAACGTGTAAAAACGAATAGTTTGAATACCAGCTCTTATATGACCTCAGCTTATGACTCATTAGGCCTTAAGAGGTCTAAATTGTAATGATTGTGACATAGTTTTTATAGCTATATTGATAAAAAGCCCTGGGGCTCTAGCCAAGATGCATTCGTTCCGAATCTATATTCGTCATCGCTCTGAAAATGTATACATTTGTTGTTGAATGTCATGTGATCCGATTCCGACAACAAATGTCACTGCCATACATTTTCAGAGCGATGACGAATGTAGATTTGGAACGGAATTTTCTATAGGTATACCAGTGCCCTTAGTACGAAATACTATCGAGTTTGTAACGTAAAGGCATCGACAGACAGACAGACAATGCTCCGTATTGCGATTGGCGGGCTACACATGCACACGGGTGGCAGACTGCCAATCGCAATGCTCTGTTCTTTCGATACCTTTACTTTACGAATTTGATAGTTCTTCGTGCTAAGGGCACTGAGACTGTGTTTTACATAATTACAAATTTTAATACACATTGTCAATCATAAATCCTTCGTCCTAGCATTAGTCTCAGTCGCATCCAAAGCTTTGAACTTCGGAGTCTAAGGTCCGCTTTTACCATTGCGAATTTGCCTGAAATAAGATATTTTTCGTGTCTACTTACACAATACGTGTCTTGTTGTAAACGAGGGGTAAGAAAGACCAATTAGACTCAACTTACATCAATTACATTGTGTTAATTAGCAATCAACATTAAATCTCAAATCACTCTTACGTACATACTTACGTTACGTCTATAAAATGTGTATAACTTCTCAGAAATCACATTAAATAGTGTAATAAACCGACGGAAATACACATTTAAGTTATGAGACGTGTTAAGGATATAGGTGACGTATGGAGGTCAAGAAATTATAGACATACGTGTAATATTAGCTTTTTTGAGGGCCTTGTTCTACGATATTGGACGTAGCACTGAAGGGGATTTGTACATATTACAAGGTTAAGCAATACTAAGTACGTCAGCCTTAGGGCTGGTGATAATTTATTTTATACCACTTAGGTGGCAGAAAATCGCGTGGCCTATGGACGTTTGTATTTTGCAACACCAGGGACGTCATATTCGTGCTGCCGTCCAAGTAGAGTGAAGTGAGGAGGAGTGTAGGCTCAGATATTGTCTGTGCTGTCAGTGTAGAAGAGAAAACAGAGTTTCTTGGTCTTCGCACTGACAGTACAAAACGTCTCCAGTGAGCTCTGGCTTCGGTTATCATTTGTCGCGATATTCTGTAGGGCGGTGGTACTTTTCCAATCGGACTGCCCAATTATGATTCGAAATCGCCTGAACCTTGACTAATACGACAACCATAGCATTTATATGAAAAATATTAGATACTAATAGAGACTAAAAATTCAATCACCTGGGTTAGGGAGAGAGAGAGACTCAGAGGTAGATGATATTGTGAAAGTTCCATAAGTACTTCCTCAAAGATTCTTCTTAATATTAATTTAGTGAGTCAAACAAAGTTAAATAGAGAATATCTCAAGTCTAATAATAAACATTGGTTTTGAGAAAGGGCCTCTTATTTTATACCTAAGTTTCTATAAAAGATTTAAATAAATCCCCCTCAGGGGTTAAAACCCAAATTCTCTCATACGCATTCGGGACAGACTTCTAATAAATAATAATGTTATACCAACAATAACCACCAAAATTATTGCCGCCATTAATCTGTCACGGGGACCTTTTATAGAAAAAAATATAACAATGACCCAGAATGATAACAATGAGTGACGTAATTAAGTGCATTTGGCGTCGCGTGTCTCCATTGTGTTGTATAACACGACATCTCGTAAATCTGACGGACACGTAATAAATACGTGGAAAATTAATAATGCAACATCTTTTTGAAGAACAAGCCAATGGTCTAGTGGGCACAGAGGTTAGAAACAATTGCGTGAATGTAATTCGTACGTGACTCTTCCATGGTACACGCGGATGGGGGGGACGCAACATCTCATGACGTTTTGCATATCACTATACATTGTACAAACTACGGAACGAATTAGTAAAATCGATGAAGACTTAATTTTAAACTGTTGTATCTATTGAATGTAACTAAATAAATTCATACATAACATAAACTCACGCCTATATCCCCGAACACCGAACACGGCAGAACATGACGTTCTTATATCTTGTTTCACAAGATCTAATGTATACCATATTCCATGAAATAAAGTTTGATATGATTTGATTTGAAGGGGTAGGCAAAGGTGCTAGCAGCCACATTCCGCCAGTTTATGTTTAGGTCTCAATGGGTACTTATAAATCTGCGTTAAATACACGCATAACTTCGAAAAGCATCGAAAAGTTATTGGTGCGTGCCATGGTAAACCTGGGATCGAACCCGAAACCTTGTCTCAGCAGCCGATTACCCATACCACTAGGCTAGCGCGGTTAAATAAATACTTATTTGTTAATTAGTTGTTACTAATATACACATTATAATAATGTATAATACATGTTCACGTATCAAGTACGAATTTGTCCTCCTACAGGGTTACTGGTAACTTCAAATGTTTTGGGCAGGTATAGGAAGTTGTCTAAAATACTAAAATATTTCCCCAGATGAATAGGTGAAAATGAATAGTTTTCGAAATAATTGTCAATAAGTTTTTTTTTCCGTATTTTCATTTCTCTGTATGTACCCACGAATTTGGTCTTCAACTGCCAATCCAATAGGTTAAGCGATGGCAAGGATTTTACATAATAAATATTTAAAAAAAGTGTTATTGCAGAAAAAATACGTTCATTGATAATTTCGCTCATTATTTTTTTTTTCTCACTAGCATCAATCAATACTCTAGATTTTATTAAAGTCGTTACAGTCGATTCCGAGTAAACGATATAAAATATATGAAATAATAAATATTAAAATGCTATAAATATAAATATATTACTTATACAGATTATATGTTAATATTCAACCACGAGTCACGACATGGATACAATTATTAATGAATCCTAAAGTACTATTTTACCAAGGATTTTCAGCTAAAATCCGTTTGCTTCTGCGTTTTAGAGCATTGTCTACTGTCGTACTAGCTGAACCGCATAACTTCGTCTGCGTCACCCCGTTTTAGCAACATTTTTCACTTCTTCTCCGCACCAGTTGGTTGTAGCATGATGTTATATACATATACTAGCTGATCCGCGCAACTTCGTCTGCGTCACCCCGTTTTCATTCCTGCTCCGTACCTGTTGGTCGCAGCATGATGTTATATACATATAAACCTTCCCCTTTAATCATTCTATCTATTAAAACAAACCGCATCAAAATCCGTTGCGTGGTTTTAAAGATTTAAGCGTACAAAGGGACAAGAAAAATAGGGACAGAGAACGCGACTTTATTTTATACTATGTAGTGAAACCTTCCTCTACAATCACTCTATCTATTAAAAAAACCGCATCAAAATCCATTTCGAAGTTTCAAAGATTCAGAAAGAAGGACAGAGAACGCAACTTTGTTTTATGCTATGTAGTGATATTAATTCGATCGTTTTTTTTCCTTTTATAGTAGTTAAAACTGTTTCTTTTAATACAACATTAAAACAATAATATGAAACTCGATTTTAATTACTCTAAATTGATATGAAACTATAAATATGCTTACTTATATCTAGCCTAGGCCAAAATCTTCTGCTAATTAATGTACCTGCTTAATACCAGACGAAGCTACGAAATATCTTTCCCGGGAAAGTTGGCATAACAATGTCTAAAATATTGAGCGGATTCCGGCTTCCAATGGTCAAACATTGATTTGAATACAATTCAAAAATCATTCAAAAACAGAAACGTCAACGTCAATTTGACTTCATCTCGCCTGATAGTAACCTGAAGGAAAAGTCTCAGAAAGAGGGCAATAAAAATATCTACAATGTTACAATCACAGAACAATGAATACGTGTATAATGATTCGTGTTACAATGGTGTCCCTTAGCTCGACGGCCTCATCAGATTCACGTCGCTTCAAGGACAAGGGACTGTAGGAAGAAGGAAACATAACAGTATCTTAACTAAACTATCATTCTTATTCACAATGTGCCACAAAAAACAGAATATTGTTCATCACTGCATGCCTCCATAAACGCACGTAACTGCTGTTACGATGAACGTAATTCTGATGGCAAGTTCAAGGCTACTGTTGCAGCTCAACGGCCATGACGGGCAAAAAACTGTTCAATACAACTTTCACTATTCATTGAGGAGTAACAGTACAGTCAGTAGGGTAGACTGGGTACGGTTGAAACAATTTTCATTTAATTGTACATAACATTGGAATTATTTGACGGAGTTTATTAATGTTTAATTATTTTGAAAGAAAATATATCTGTACTTCAATCAGGACATGCATTGTGGTTTCTGGTGCAATAATTTTGCCTCAAGGTTAGTTTTTATACAAAGTGAGAAATTGTTACAACCGACCACATGGCAAGGGCGGTTATAACAGGGAATGGGGTAAATTATAACACGAACCGTTTGAGTAATTTAATGGGCTTTTTATAACAATCAATAGTTTTATGCCTTTCAGGCTAAAGACACCGCCTTTTTAAATTGAATTAGTACTTTCAGGTTCATTATAATTAAGTAACAAGTATAAAAATTATCAAAATGAAACAAAACAAATCTTCTTAGGAAACTAATACCACATTTTTTCATAAAACTAATCAATCTTGTGAGATCAATGTTTTGAAACAGTATGTAATTATATTCTTAGTGATCATATTTATATAATATAGAAAAATTGCCATAAAGAAAAATTTACTTAGTTTGGCAGTTATGGCAAATGTAGGGCATACCACCTGCAGTGCATTCCTCGTGTGCCCAGAGCGGACAACACCATCCATTGTTCCCTGGACCTGCTTTCTGAATATAGTGACAGACATACGAGGCAATCGGGTATACACATTTTGTTACAACTGTACCCATTCGGTTTGCTATAACCGTCCCCACCGGCCATTTGGGCAGAATACGACATATAATAACGCAATGCATGGTTCAAGATAAAAACAAAATAGTTTTTCTTTTTTGTAATAAAAGGCAAATCAATATAATAAAGCGCTAAAATCAAAATATTGAACTATAAACATAAAAATGGAAAGAAACTGCAGGCAAAAATACCTACTTTAGGTCGTCAAAAAGTAATAGAGTCTCCTGTGGACAAGCACAGCGCGCCGCGACTGACGCAACATTGTGAATCATGTTCATTCGTGTCGTCTGCTTCTTTTCCCCCTTGCACCCCTACCTCCTATGCCGCTGGTTCGGGAGATATTTACGTTGTTATAACCGTCCTTTGTTACAACCGTACCCAGTCTACCCTAATATATACTAACCGGTCAGGGGTGTCAAGTAATTGTGGTGATGCTCCCATAAAAGCTTTAAAACCAAACTAAGAGAACGAGTGGGAAGCAGACCCTTGGCTTCGAAGTAAGCACCTTAGGATCTGGGAGAAATGTTAAGAAGTTGATGATAAATATTTGTAGTCCTTTCGTATTGGAGGAAATTGGTTAAATCTTGAGGTACGTATGTTCCGTACCTACTCATTATCATGTAAACGTGTTTTCCCTGATTGCATTCGAGGCTATGTGAACTTGGAGCTCAAGGTCCACCTTCCTACTTTTCCATGTTAGTGAGACCATTGGCACGCATATCATCCTCCAGGACGACGTAAAGCCAGGGCTTCTTGAGTGTACCCCTCCTGCTGGAACCCGGTGTACGAGTATGTTAGGTACGAGTATCAATCAATCCATCTGCTGTCACTGCTCGTGGCTGCAAAGTTGGTAGGGTTTGGTCTACTGTTTCCACATTGACCTGTTTGGTTGGTAGGGTTTTATTTCAAGTATCGGGTTGGTACAGGGTTTAAGTATGATGTATACCGGTATTGATAAGACGTATACCGGATAAATCTTGACCATAATCGGCCTTGGCGCGCGCCAAATCAATCAAACATAGACTATGTTTGTTTGATTTGAGCTTCTCCTCAGTCGTTATATCTCATGCTATCCTCAACGACTACGCATATCATAGATAGTACATTATATGACGTGATTGGGCTCAAGATATATGCCAGTAACCAATCTGATTTATGAATCATACAACAAACTATAAAAAATGTTTACTAGCGATAATATGTATTATGTTTGCTACGGTTTCGGTTAATTATCATAATTAGCCTTCATCGAAGTCGTTAACTTTTACGGCCAGTAAATCAGCTTATGTTTGTTTGAACAATGCAGTTGTTACGAATATTATGCAGCTACTGTCTATACATATTTTGAATCAGCATAATTAGGTACATACCTACATGGTACGGACTTTCTTATTCTTTTCACTATTCTTGCGAGGGGGACGTAGTAAGCCTTCCCGTATGGAGAAACCTATGCTCGGGCAATCTCCGTGAGTAGCTGCTCGCCATGAAACAAAATCGCCAGAAATTCCGTCGATTCGACAAAAGAAGAACTTGCAGAAATCCATGGGATACCCCACACCAGAGCCTGCAGGGATGGTTATGTCAGATTCGAACCAACCAAAACCGCACGTCCGTCTCGGGTCATCAGTTGAGGATGAAGTAGTCTCTGGCATATCCCTAACGCCTCGGCTAACCCTGTGCCATCGGAGGCCCCCTTCGGATGGGGCTAATAGAAATTACGATTAGTTCCTATTTGAGTCATTTAACGGTTTCGTTTTGACAGTGTTCTTTCTAATCGAATTGAAATCACGCGTTTTAAAAACTTGAGTTGAAAATGGACAGAATTACGATAAACATATATTTAATAGCGATCCTATATACTATTACTTCTAAGTATTAATAGGTTTCATTCATGTTATAATTAATGACACTTATACACGCATGATAGTTATAATATGACATGTACATGTTTATTACATGGGCATGTATTATTATTACGTTGATTAATGTCATCATTATATTACTGTTATACTCTAATTACATAATATGAATATGACATAGTTTATGGGCGAATTTATGTTTGATGGGCGAGTTTCAGATGAAGTATTAACGTTTGCGAGAGAGCCTCAGTTTCACCGCTAAATCATAATTACAAAATTAATAATATGAGATATCAATTACCATATAATGAAATAAGCGTAGCTGAAAGACGATTATTTACTTTTTAAAGACCCATAATATGCGGACGGTACTCGACTCCGTATAAGCGTCACCCTTTCCGAGATTATCATCCAGCCGAGACCTGGGACAGGTAGGACCAATGCGTGCCAATGTTCTCACCACCCAAGACCATGTGAAGTTGAGGAGATAAAGTCGGAAGGCACATGCTGATCCCGTTTCGAATCTTGGCCTTTACACTAGCGCCGTGCGCCCACTTCTAACACAAGCCATTGAGCTTAGCTGGAGGGGTTAGAGTGGATATTAGTAATTGCAGTAGCTAATATTCTTTGTGAAAAAAAATAGTATTCACGTCCATGAACTAATTACTTCTATGTATAAATCCCGTCGAGCCGAGTCATCAAGTTTAAAGTTTTTTTAAAGTTCCAATTCTGTTAATAAAGCGGCAATGTCGCATTTCTGGCAGAAAACATAATTCTATATCTTATTGTCATTAGTTCGGTGATGATATTCTTTGTTTATTGCAGGAAATAACATAACATAATATAAGCTCACGCCTATATCCCCGAAGGAGTAGGCAGAGGTGCTAGTACCTACATTTCGCCAGTTTATGTTTAGGTCCCAATGTAAGGTGGCGAGCATATTGCCATTAACCGGGCACTTATAAACATGTATGAGGAAATAATATTAGTGTCTGTAAATGATTGTAATCAAAGCTATTAGAACGGCGATTTGTGATTAGCATAGCATACATATTCCGAAGTAATTTTTTTATCGATTAGTCGATTTATAAACAAAGAAATAACATTTTAGTCACGAAGAATAATTAATTATGCAAATATTGTTATGTCAACATTGCATATAACTTGTTCTACTTGGTTGGTTGTAGTTGTAGTGCAGAACTGATGGTTGACTGATAGAGATTTCTTTTGTTTAACAATTTATGTATTTAACAAAATACAGTAATTGGGTAAGTACTTGAGTAAAGTGAAGTTAAGTTTTTTAGAGTAAGTTCTATGGAAACTAGTCACTACATAGTATAAAACAAAGTCGCGTTCTCTGTCCCTATTTCCCTTTGTATGCTTGAATCTCTAAAACTAAGCAACGGATTTTGATGCGGTTTTTAATACATAGAATGGTTAAAGAGGAAGGTTTATATGTATATAACATTATGCTACGACCAACAGGTGCGGAGCAGGAATGAAAAATGTTGCAAAAATGGGGTGACGCAGACGAAGTTGCGCGGGTCAGCTAGTATTAAATAAACAATTCGTAAATTGATGATTTGGTAATTTATACAACTCTTATATTACTCTTCCTATTATATTATATAAATAAATTAACAAATCATACATAAAATCAGGGTAGGTAGTTTTAGTCGGTAACTTCAAATGTTTTGGGCAGGTATAGGAAGTTGTCTAAAATACTAAAATATTTCCCCAGATGAATAGGTGAAAATGAATAGTTTTCGAAATAATTGTCAATAAGTTTTTTTTTCCGTATTTTCATTTCTCTGTATGTACCCACGAATTTGGTCTTCAACTGCCAATCCAATAGGTTAAGCGATGGCAAGGATTTTACATAATAAATATTTAAAAAAAGTGTTATTGCAGAAAAAATACGTTCATTGATAATTTCGCTCATTATTTTTTTTTTCTCACTAGCATCAATCAATACTCTAGATTTTATTAAAGTCGTTACAGTCGATTCCGAGTAAACGATATAAAATATATGAAATAATAAATATTAAAATGCTATAAATATAAATATATTACTTATACAGATTATATGTTAATATTCAACCACGAGTCACGACATGGATACAATTATTAATGAATCCTAAAGTACTATTTTACCAAGGATTTTCAGCTAAAATCCGTTTGCTTCTGCGTTTTAGAGCATTGTCTACTGTCGTACTAGCTGAACCGCATAACTTCGTCTGCGTCACCCCGTTTTAGCAACATTTTTCACTTCTTCTCCGCACCAGTTGGTTGTAGCATGATGTTATATACATATACTAGCTGATCCGCGCAACTTCGTCTGCGTCACCCCGTTTTCATTCCTGCTCCGTACCTGTTGGTCGCAGCATGATGTTATATACATATAAACCTTCCCCTTTAATCATTCTATCTATTAAAACAAACCGCATCAAAATCCGTTGCGTGGTTTTAAAGATTTAAGCGTACAAAGGGACAAGAAAAATAGGGACAGAGAACGCGACTTTATTTTATACTATGTAGTGAAACCTTCCTCTACAATCACTCTATCTATTAAAAAAACCGCATCAAAATCCATTTCGAAGTTTCAAAGATTCAGAAAGAAGGACAGAGAACGCAACTTTGTTTTATGCTATGTAGTGATATTAATTCGATCGTTTTTTTTCCTTTTATAGTAGTTAAAACTGTTTCTTTTAATACAACATTAAAACAATAATATGAAACTCGATTTTAATTACTCTAAATTGATATGAAACTATAAATATGCTTACTTATATCTAGCCTAGGCCAAAATCTTCTGCTAATTAATGTACCTGCTTAATACCAGACGAAGCTACGAAATATCTTTCCCGGGAAAGTTGGCATAACAATGTCTAAAATATTGAGCGGATTCCGGCTTCCAATGGTCAAACATTGATTTGAATACAATTCAAAAATCATTCAAAAACAGAAACGTCAACGTCAATTTGACTTCATCTCGCCTGATAGTAACCTGAAGGAAAAGTCTCAGAAAGAGGGCAATAAAAATATCTACAATGTTACAATCACAGAACAATGAATACGTGTATAATGATTCGTGTTACAATGGTGTCCCTTAGCTCGACGGCCTCATCAGATTCACGTCGCTTCAAGGACAAGGGACTGTAGGAAGAAGGAAACATAACAGTATCTTAACTAAACTATCATTCTTATTCACAATGTGCCACAAAAAACAGAATATTGTTCATCACTGCATGCCTCCATAAACGCACGTAACTGCTGTTACGATGAACGTAATTCTGATGGCAAGTTCAAGGCTACTGTTGCAGCTCAACGGCCATGACGGGCAAAAAACTGTTCAATACAACTTTCACTATTCATTGAGGAGTAACAGTACAGTCAGTAGGGTAGACTGGGTACGGTTGAAACAATTTTCATTTAATTGTACATAACATTGGAATTATTTGACGGAGTTTATTAATGTTTAATTATTTTGAAAGAAAATATATCTGTACTTCAATCAGGACATGCATTGTGGTTTCTGGTGCAATAATTTTGCCTCAAGGTTAGTTTTTATACAAAGTGAGAAATTGTTACAACCGACCACATGGCAAGGGCGGTTATAACAGGGAATGGGGTAAATTATAACACGAACCGTTTGAGTAATTTAATGGGCTTTTTATAACAATCAATAGTTTTATGCCTTTCAGGCTAAAGACACCGCCTTTTTAAATTGAATTAGTACTTTCAGGTTCATTATAATTAAGTAACAAGTATAAAAATTATCAAAATGAAACAAAACAAATCTTCTTAGGAAACTAATACCACATTTTTTCATAAAACTAATCAATCTTGTGAGATCAATGTTTTGAAACAGTATGTAATTATATTCTTAGTGATCATATTTATATAATATAGAAAAATTGCCATAAAGAAAAATTTACTTAGTTTGGCAGTTATGGCAAATGTAGGGCATACCACCTGCAGTGCATTCCTCGTGTGCCCAGAGCGGACAACACCATCCATTGTTCCCTGGACCTGCTTTCTGAATATAGTGACAGACATACGAGGCAATCGGGTATACACATTTTGTTACAACTGTACCCATTCGGTTTGCTATAACCGTCCCCACCGGCCATTTGGGCAGAATACGACATATAATAACGCAATGCATGGTTCAAGATAAAAACAAAATAGTTTTTCTTTTTTGTAATAAAAGGCAAATCAATATAATAAAGCGCTAAAATCAAAATATTGAACTATAAACATAAAAATGGAAAGAAACTGCAGGCAAAAATACCTACTTTAGGTCGTCAAAAAGTAATAGAGTCTCCTGTGGACAAGCACAGCGCGCCGCGACTGACGCAACATTGTGAATCATGTTCATTCGTGTCGTCTGCTTCTTTTCCCCCTTGCACCCCTACCTCCTATGCCGCTGGTTCGGGAGATATTTACGTTGTTATAACCGTCCTTTGTTACAACCGTACCCAGTCTACCCTAATATATACTAACCGGTCAGGGGTGTCAAGTAATTGTGGTGATGCTCCCATAAAAGCTTTAAAACCAAACTAAGAGAACGAGTGGGAAGCAGACCCTTGGCTTCGAAGTAAGCACCTTAGGATCTGGGAGAAATGTTAAGAAGTTGATGATAAATATTTGTAGTCCTTTCGTATTGGAGGAAATTGGTTAAATCTTGAGGTACGTATGTTCCGTACCTACTCATTATCATGTAAACGTGTTTTCCCTGATTGCATTCGAGGCTATGTGAACTTGGAGCTCAAGGTCCACCTTCCTACTTTTCCATGTTAGTGAGACCATTGGCACGCATATCATCCTCCAGGACGACGTAAAGCCAGGGCTTCTTGAGTGTACCCCTCCTGCTGGAACCCGGTGTACGAGTATGTTAGGTACGAGTATCAATCAATCCATCTGCTGTCACTGCTCGTGGCTGCAAAGTTGGTAGGGTTTGGTCTACTGTTTCCACATTGACCTGTTTGGTTGGTAGGGTTTTATTTCAAGTATCGGGTTGGTACAGGGTTTAAGTATGATGTATACCGGTATTGATAAGACGTATACCGGATAAATCTTGACCATAATCGGCCTTGGCGCGCGCCAAATCAATCAAACATAGACTATGTTTGTTTGATTTGAGCTTCTCCTCAGTCGTTATATCTCATGCTATCCTCAACGACTACGCATATCATAGATAGTACATTATATGACGTGATTGGGCTCAAGATATATGCCAGTAACCAATCTGATTTATGAATCATACAACAAACTATAAAAAATGTTTACTAGCGATAATATGTATTATGTTTGCTACGGTTTCGGTTAATTATCATAATTAGCCTTCATCGAAGTCGTTAACTTTTACGGCCAGTAAATCAGCTTATGTTTGTTTGAACAATGCAGTTGTTACGAATATTATGCAGCTACTGTCTATACATATTTTGAATCAGCATAATTAGGTACATACCTACATGGTACGGACTTTCTTATTCTTTTCACTATTCTTGCGAGGGGGACGTAGTAAGCCTTCCCGTATGGAGAAACCTATGCTCGGGCAATCTCCGTGAGTAGCTGCTCGCCATGAAACAAAATCGCCAGAAATTCCGTCGATTCGACAAAAGAAGAACTTGCAGAAATCCATGGGATACCCCACACCAGAGCCTGCAGGGATGGTTATGTCAGATTCGAACCAACCAAAACCGCACGTCCGTCTCGGGTCATCAGTTGAGGATGAAGTAGTCTCTGGCTTATCCCTAACGCCTCGGCTAACCCTGTGCCATCGGAGGCCCCCTTCGGATGGGGCTAATAGAAATTACGATTAGTTCCTATTTGAGTCATTTAACGGTTTCGTTTTGACAGTGTTCTTTCTAATCGAATTGAAATCACGCGTTTTAAAAACTTGAGTTGAAAATGGACAGAATTACGATAAACATATATTTAATAGCGATCCTATATACTATTACTTCTAAGTATTAATAGGTTTCATTCATGTTATAATTAATGACACTTATACACGCATGATAGTTATAATATGACATGTACATGTTTATTACATGGGCATGTACTGGGTGGCGCAAAAGTAAAGACCCTATTTGGTTCGGCTATAACATTTTTTCTAAATTAGAAAACTAGATTTAGGTTTTTTTAAATGTATATTTGTACCATTAAATTTCGTACCATTAGGATTTAAAGATGATGTCTTTTAAATGGTGACCTCCAGAGTTGATACACATTTGAGCCCTATTTATGACATTTTGCATAACTTGCCGTAACACTTCCTGCGATATGTTCGTTATTTCTTGACGAATGTTTTCTTTTAGAGCTGCGAGAGTCTGTGGCTTGTTCACATACACCCGAGATTTCAAAAAACCCCAAAGAAAGAAGTCTGGACTGGTCAGATCGGGTGATCTTGCAGGCCAAGGCAAATCGCCAAAACGAGAGATAACTCGGCCTGGGAAAGCGTCCCTCACTAAGTCCATAGTGTCGCGCGCTGTGTGTGCCGTAGCGCCGTCTTGTTGAAACCAGATGTGCTCCAGCCCCAATTCGTCCAAACTGGGTATCAAAAACTCACGTAACATGGTTCTGTAGCGTTCTCCAGTGACAGTTATCGCATTGCCTCCAGCGTCTTCGAAAAAATAGGGTCCGATCACTCTGTCAACACAGATGCCACACCATACAGTAACTTTTAGTGGGTGTAGAGGTGTTTCTTGAATAATGCGCGGATTATCAGTGCCCCAGAACCGAGTATTCTGCTTATTGACATGCCCTGAGAGATGGAAATGCGCTTCGTCACTCATAACCAATTTTGAAGGAAAATCATCCTCTTCAAGGTTGAGGTTTATGACGCGCTGGCAGTAATCTAGACGAGCTCGGTGGTCAGCAGGCAGCAGCTGATGAGTCATTTGAGTTTTATACGGGAACATCTTTAAGTCTTTCACCAAAATACGCTGCAGGGTCCGTCTGGAAATGCCCAATTGCGTGGCACGTCGCCTCGTTGATGTTTCTGGACACTCTTCCACATCTTCGCGCACAGCATCGATATTTTCAGCTGAACGGCCTGTTCTTGGTCTCCCAGACTTAGGTCTATCCAATGTTGAGCCAGTTGCTTCAAGGCGTGTGGCAAAGCGTCGAATTGTGCGACCAATCGGTGCCGGACGGTGGGGAAATCGTCGACGAAATGCACGTTGTGTTCTTATCACTGATGAATTATTCCGTAAGAACATTGACACAATTATTCCACGTTCTTGGGGAGTAAAACGGTCCATGTTTATTTTCAGTGTATTTTACATTTGTTCACTACACAATTTTCAACAACAGAATGACAGAAAATGTCATATAAAAAAAATAAAGGTATTTTCTTTAGTGCCAGTACTTTTGCGCCACCCTGTATTATTATTACGTTGATTAATGTCATCATTATATTACTGTTATACTCTAATTACATAATATGAATATGACATAGTTTATGGGCGAATTTATGTTTGATGGGCGAGTTTCAGATGAAGTATTAACGTTTGCGAGAGAGCCTCAGTTTCACCGCTAAATCATAATTACAAAATTAATAATATGAGATATCAATTACCATATAATGAAATAAGCGTAGCTGAAAGACGATTATTTACTTTTTAAAGACCCATAATATGCGGACGGTACTCGACTCCGTATAAGCGTCACCCTTTCCGAGATTATCATCCAGCCGAGACCTGGGACAGGTAGGACCAATGCGTGCCAATGTTCTCACCACCCAAGACCATGTGAAGTTGAGGAGATAAAGTCGGAAGGCACATGCTGATCCCGTTTCGAATCTTGGCCTTTACACTAGCGCCGTGCGCCCACTTCTAACACAAGCCATTGAGCTTAGCTGGAGGGGTTAGAGTGGATATTAGTAATTGCAGTAGCTAATATTCTTTGTGAAAAAAAATAGTATTCACGTCCATGAACTAATTACTTCTATGTATAAATCCCGTCGAGCCGAGTCATCAAGTTTAAAGTTTTTTTAAAGTTCCAATTCTGTTAATAAAGCGGCAATGTCGCATTTCTGGCAGAAAACATAATTCTATATCTTATTGTCATTAGTTCGGTGATGATATTCTTTGTTTATTGCAGGAAATAACATAACATAATATAAGCTCACGCCTATATCCCCGAAGGAGTAGGCAGAGGTGCTAGTACCTACATTTCGCCAGTTTATGTTTAGGTCCCAATGTAAGGTGGCGAGCATATTGCCATTAACCGGGCACTTATAAACATGTATGAGGAAATAATATTAGTGTCTGTAAATGATTGTAATCAAAGCTATTAGAACGGCGATTTGTGATTAGCATAGCATACATATTCCGAAGTAATTTTTTTATCGATTAGTCGATTTATAAACAAAGAAATAACATTTTAGTCACGAAGAATAATTAATTATGCAAATATTGTTATGTCAACATTGCATATAACTTGTTCTACTTGGTTGGTTGTAGTTGTAGTGCAGAACTGATGGTTGACTGATAGAGATTTCTTTTGTTTAACAATTTATGTATTTAACAAAATACAGTAATTGGGTAAGTACTTGAGTAAAGTGAAGTTAAGTTTTTTAGAGTAAGTTCTATGGAAACTAGTCACTACATAGTATAAAACAAAGTCGCGTTCTCTGTCCCTATTTCCCTTTGTATGCTTGAATCTCTAAAACTAAGCAACGGATTTTGATGCGGTTTTTAATACATAGAATGGTTAAAGAGGAAGGTTTATATGTATATAACATTATGCTACGACCAACAGGTGCGGAGCAGGAATGAAAAATGTTGCAAAAATGGGGTGACGCAGACGAAGTTGCGCGGGTCAGCTAGTATTAAATAAACAATTCGTAAATTGATGATTTGGTAATTTATACAACTCTTATATTACTCTTCCTATTATATTATATAAATAAATTAACAAATCATACATAAAATCAGGGTAGGTAGTTTTAGTCGGTATGTCTGTGCAAGTGCATGAAGTGTAAATTTTACGATTAACGAAGAAAATAGTCACTATTGTAGCACTGAACGTGTTTGCAATCCTAATCCTCTTTCATGAGACTTTGCCTTCAGCTTACCATCAGGTGAGATGAAGTCAAATTGACGTGCCTCAAATAAAATATTTGTTTTTTTGCAAAAACTTCTTTCAGTTCAAAATGCTGTGCAAAATGGTTATGAAATCTTTCGAGAATCATTGTCAAACCTATATCGCTGCTATGTGGCTACCAAAATCAAATGAAATCAATGTAATCGTAGAAATACGAACGTAGAATGAGTAAAGGAATTACTTACTTATTTTAACCATCTAAATCTAGGTTACATTTAAAATTACTTGTCACTACACTATCGATGGACTGATTAATCAACGTTGAACTTAAGCCTAGCTAGACTTAAAAAATTGAAATTTTGGCCGGTGATGCCATTTATAGTGTTATCATCCACTAAGAGAAAATTTTGAAACATTCGATACTAAAATGTTACCCTACCCTCCTTCCACTTGAATTCACAATCTCGATTCACATGTGGATCTGGGGATACTTATTTTTCCACTTGAATCCACCGGTAGATTCATGAATACTTTTAATTCCTCTTGAATACACCATCAAGTGGGTCGAATAATACACACAATTATTATAGCCTCTTCGACCTACAAGCGAGGGGATCTAAAATACTAATATTTTTTCTGTGCCACTTGAATCCACAATTTGCTGACCATCAAAACCTTCAGAGAAGATCTTTCAACTATTTCCATGCGTCTGTGTCATCTAAATAATAAATAGGTTTGAATGGAAAGTTCAATAGGATTTTTCTATGAATTAATTCCCGGACGAAGCAGGCGAGCTAGTAGTCTATCTACATGTCTTTTGTTACTATTCCTTTGTGTACAGAGAAATGTACACAAAGAAGTCATGTACAATAGATCCATTTAGGTTGATATAGGATGCCGAACTAATATACCTACCTCCTTTCAAATATAATACAATGAACCCTTCACATGATGCGTTGACTATTATAGACATGTTATAGAAATGTATTGTATGTGTAGGCTATATTATATACTAGGTGCTGTCCGCGGCTACACCCTCCTTTTTCTGCTACCCATGGCAGTCTATTCCAGAGATAAAAATGTGTCGTCCAAATAGTGCACCCAGCCGAATAGCACTTGAGCAAAAAGCACCTAGAGATGGCCGGTGTCTGCCGAGGTACGAGGAATATGTTGGTTACCATCTCACCTCCGGCAACTAAGGACCAAAAGACGGCGTGCGTTTTAGTCGTTTCGAGTCCGACATAACCTCCCCGACCGGTTCTGGTGAGAGGTTTTCGCACTATAAAAAAAGTATAGAGAGGCAAGCAGAGAATCGAGTAGAGTCGTACAACGCGATAATCGTCATCCACGCGGGATACCTACTTTGGAATATAACTAACTGATGATAATTATTGATAAGTTAAGGGGTTACAACTGTTAATGCTTTTTATAAATATTATCAGTCTTGACATACTAATTATTTCAGTACTACGCAAATATGTCACAGATAATATTAATAATAGTATGACCTTATTTTTTAAACGATTATTCTAAAATTCTATAACTAAACAATGCATGGTTAGTTAGAACCTTTTATATTAATTCATGGTTGAACGTCCGTCACGGGATTCTGAGCAAAATGTAGCAAGCAAATATTTAGTGTTTTTTTTTATTTTTTAATACTACCTTGTTCTTGCAATTTTTTTAGTGAACATTGTCAAGGTTTTCAATACGATACGAGAATTAGGAGGGCACTCGTATTAGTCATTGCCTTTGCCTAAAAACTACCGTTATAGTAAAAACCATATTAAATAGGTATCTGGAAGTGTGAATCGATTTTGATTTCGAAGGTCAGTACATTATGACTATATACTTGCATATTAGCAACGAACATTCATAGGACATTGTGTTAGATATATGTATAAGAATGTAATAACTGTTTCTAAGAAACTTAGTTGAGGTAGAGGGTTTTATTAACAACCACTGATCCACAAACCTAAGTACATACAGTTATTATTCTTTTGTGTTATATACTTTATATATTACTTATTTATAGCAAAATATTACACAGGTATTATTATATAAAATAATTATGAAATAAAACTAAAAATAAAATAACAATTAAACAAAACAAAGACTTAAATTAACACGTGTCGTGGAATTCCTTTCCATTGCTCGGCTCTCGTGGTAACTTAAAAACATAACATAAATGTACACGTATATATATGAGTATGAGTTGATCAAATTATATTTCGTTTTACCACTTAGGTGGCAGGACACGGCCCACCTGATGAAAAGTGATCACCGTGGCCTATGGACGTTTTTAATACCAGAGATGTCACACTATTATAGTTCTGTGACCCTTTAGAAACCTTAATGAGAGTTAGAAACATTAATGCCTTAAAACTCACAATATTCGGGTCTGCATGTAACAGAAAATGTAATTAATGCAAACTTTTTCATTTTTAAAGCCTCTTTTGAAGTAATTATAAAGGATTAAGAACTTTTAATAAGGTAGCCTGTTTTACTTTTAATTTGCGAATATTAGGTCCGTCCTCTTTTATTTTAGGAATTTTTAATTAAAAAACGAACGAATGGCGTTAGCTGTAAAGCGTTCAACTGCTACGTCGGAGGTCGTGGATTCAATTTCCGCCCTGTGAAGATATTTGTATACTTGAATAGTAAATACCTAATCTGCCTGCAATAATATTACAGGTAAATAAAAAACACATAATATTACAGGTTGTGAATTGCTTGTAAATACGAGATGGAATGCCACTGAACGACAACAGGATAACAGGAGCTTTCTACTACTGACAAGTATACCAAATTGGGCGACTTTTTTGAATACCATACATTTTTTTGGTAAGTAACATGATTTTGAAACCCTTCAAATAGTATTATTGCATAAATTATACTAATAAAAGGGTTTAAAAAACCTACTATAAAGCACTGCGATAAAAAAGTAGCCCAATTTTATTAAAATCAAGTCAATAGTTTTCGTTTTCGAGAGCATTCCCCTATCTCCCTTTATATCGGTGTATTTTCAATTTTGATGGTGAAATAATCATAAACTAATATACCTATTACAATGTAGGCGTTTAAGTAACTACTTGTAGCAGAGGTTCCGATGAAAAACGCTTGTACCATAGACCTTGCTCTACATTAGATAACTATCTTGATTCTCATAAAGCATTCTTCCATGCACGTGGGTGTATTTTGATCAAGGCATATTATCTAATTGCACGAGGTGACTGCCATATATGTCTGATTCAAGACAGAATATTTATCAAATATATAATAGACAAATTCATAATCGTATATACTCACTGACAAGTAGGTAGGTATATAATATTTGACCACTGTGTCGCTTCACACCCTTCTTTCTTATCTTATGTTGTTGGGGTGCGTGTTCAGGAGCTTTCGCGGACACTTCGACCCTATTGGATCCTTTGTGTCGCCATCCTGGCTCCTAGATTAGAGGAGGGATAGCCCTCTCTATCAGGGTGGCTACTCCTCTCAATCGCAGGTGCATGTAATCCTCTGGTTTGGGGTATCCCCTCCCGAGTAGATCCATTCGATGTCTTCCTAAGGTGTGGCACTCGCACAGTATGTGCTTCATCGTTTCCACGTCCTCCTTGCAGTGTCTGCATGTTTCTTCATTCATGATACCAATCTTGCTCAAGGTGTATTTTGTGCAGTAGTGGCCAGTAAACGCTCCTATTATTTTCCGAATTCTGTCCCTGCTGAGATTGATTTTTTTCTCGCTCAGCCTTCCCAATTCATTGCTTAAAAATTCCTTCGAATGTGTGCTTCACACCCTTACATTTACATATTCATCGTCATTTCGGAGGATTGGTGACACAGATCTCATTTAATGGGCTAAGATCGTCTTTTTAAATCATCATCATCATTATTTCAGCCATAGGACATTCACTGGTAAACATAGGCCTCCCCCATCAACCTCCAATCCGACTGGTTGGTAGTCTGCATCCAATATCACATAAACTAATAAATAAAACAGCTTCATATAAATATTCTGAGCACGATTCTCGTGTTGATAATATCGTCCGCTTGAGTCGCGATATTAAAAATAGTGAAAAGGATACTAAATATTTGGGCCCTGTATAAGGAATATAAGGAAGATATAGATTGAGGAAAACCCGGACTATGAGAGTAATAACGACGTTCTGAGTCGTTTATGAATATTGTAATCAGTGGAAAAGGTTTAGGTACTTGAGAAAATGAGGGTGGAAATTATTTACTCCATTAACTTTTACCATTATAATGGAGTTTTTACAATTTAAATTACCCCTAAACTGAAGTCGCTGTGGTGTGACAACCGAAATTAGGAATAAGAATATTCGAATGTATGTATGTATTTACAAAAAAAAAGTATCTAAGTATGTTTATCCGCATTCCAGAACCCATAATGCAAGCTAGTTAAACTATGCTTACCATGGGTCTAGGTGGCGTTGTGTAGATTGTCCTAGAATATTTATTTATTTTTTATTTTTAATGTTTATTTGCGATATATGTATACGAATAAATTGCTAAAAAAGTATAATGTTTGATAGCGCTCCTGAAGATGCCTCGTGTAGAGGTGAAACACGTGCGAGGTTGATCTTCGCACTTGCAGAATATTGCACATATACACCTCTCCTCTGGTAAGAAGTATTTTTTCTTGCATTGAGGGGTGTAGTTTGACATTCCTTTCTATGAGAACTAGTAATAATTTGCTTTTGTTATCGTTAAAATTGTTAAACCGTGAGTTAACGATGGGTTCCCCTCTCTCCTCTATATACATTTTTTTATAATTGCTCAGTCTTTCTCGCTGTGTTTCATGAAAATAATGAAATAAACAAGCCTGAAAATGAGCTATTCACTCAACTTGTACTCAAGCAAATTTCTGTATCTACACTATGGTACCTCCTAATGATTGTAAATAGACCAAAGAAAAAAAGAAAAGCCCGCTGAGTTTCCTGCTGGAGGAACCGGTGCGGGCGGTGGTCCATTTGCTCACTAATTAATAAAATATTATTGATATTGACGTTTTGTAAGTGCCGTTTAATGGTCAATACAGAATAAACGAATTTTGATTTGATTTGATAACTTAATACAATACTTGATGAATCGATACTGCAATAGTAAACTTGGCAACATTTATGTAGTACCTAGGTAGGTAAATAATGAATTTTAACGACACTTTTTGTCGCACACAACTTAGATTTAAAGAGTTTAATTTGCGTTTTTTGTCTATTATCGCTAAAAGCGAAAGTCATCGCGTAAACAATTATTGTTCACAGGCCTTGACTCCGCGGAGGTTGGCGAATTCGTCACATAGAATCGTAAGCTATTTTGGTAACTATTCAAGATTCAATCTACGCTTCCTTTTATTCGGCTACTAGCTGTTCGTAATCGTCGATACTTAGGGTTTTTCATTCGTCATTTCCAGTGGATTTTCTATATTTTTCTTCTACACTAATATCATAAAGAGGATGATTTGTTGTGTGTTTGTTTGTAACAAATAGGCTCCGAAACTACTGGACCGATTCCAATAATTCTTTCATTAATCTAAAGCTACAATATCTAGGAGTATCAAGCTAGCATTTTTGGGAGCGAAGCAATTTCCGTTTTTACGTCAACAATTGGGTAGGATGTACTAGAGAGAGACAACACAAAAAATGACGGACGGAAAATGTATGGAAAAATGGGGAAGTAAGCGAAATTGGAAAGTGGGGAGATTGAGAAATGATAAAATAGGGAAAAAATGGGAAATAGAGAATTGAAGAAGTAGTATAGAGAGGCCATAAGAGAATCGAGTAGAGTCGTACAACGCGATTATCGACATCCACGCGGGCGGAGCCGCGGGCAACAGCTAGTTTATAATATGAACCTCGTTCGGTCATTGATGAACACAAACACAAAATAAATAATCCGAATCGGTAGAGCCGTTTGCAAGTTTGGATTTTAGCAATCAATTTATTGATTTGTTTTTATTTTTTTATAATCTTGCAATGCAATGGGATATAATGGGCACTATTAATCTTAATATCTTCGGGGTATCCCCAAGCCATTTTATCATCTAGAGAAATAATCTATGATCTAATTTTCGATGCTTTTCGAAGTTATGTGTGTATTTATCGCAGGTTTATAAGTGCCCGGTTAATGGCAATAGGCTCGCCACCTGTTACTTTGGGACCTAAACATAAACTGGCGAAATGTGGGTGCTAGCACCTCTGCCTACCCCTTCGGGGATAAAGGAGTGAGTTTTATGAGAAATAATCTTGGATTTTATAACAGCCTTTTTGCCATACTTTACTTTTAATAACATTTTATAATTGATTTGCAGGTAAATCGCTAATGAGCTCGTTGAAATAGCATATAAAGTTACCCTGGAAAGAATTATAAATTTTAGAAGTCTACTACCACAGACTCAAGATTGTTTTCGTGTCTGGTATAGGTATGTTATGCCTGACACAAAATTGAAAATACGTACTGCTCAACGAGTCGCTAGATCGTCATAAATTCATTCAATTATTATTAGAGTGTACTTAATGAATAATTTGTTAACCAAAGGTATTATTCATAAATCAACCGGCATTCAGACAAGGACTTAGTGACGTGGTATTTCTGTTGTAATTTGTGGCTACGGACTTAAGATTATTGCCTAGGTAAACTGTCGTTAGGTTATGAATCACAATTATGTATTCAATTAGTCATTCAATATTACTCAACGCATATATTACGTTAATTTGTTGTAGTGTTAAAAGTTAATTCAAGGTTGCATAATAGGTTTTGACATATTGTAACGGATTCTATAAGATGAGTCATATTCATCTTACAGAATCCGTCCAACCAGGAGGTCTCCATTTCTACTAATTGTTAACCATTGCCAGACCACTGAGATTACAGAAACTGCCATTGAATTTGCGGCTTTATAAAATACACTTAAAGTTCAAATCTATAATATGCAGGCTGTTTTTCTTGCATGCCTCTAGACTCTAGAGTTCCTCTAGCTCCTCTTAAGCTCGTCTTTGGTTCATCTTAAGTTCTCATCACTACATAGTATAAAATAAAGTCGCGTTTTCTGTCCCTATTTTTCTTGTCCCTTTGTTTGCTTAAATCTTTAGAACTATGCAACGGATTTTGATTTGTTTCAATAGATAGAATGATTAAAGAGGAAGGTTTATATGTAAGTATATAACATCATGCTACGACTAACAGGTGCGGAGCAGGAATGAAAAATGTTGCAAAAACGGGGTGACGCAGACGAAGTCGCGCGGGTCAGCTAGTTTTCTATATAATTCAAGGCTATATAAAAAAAAAATAGACATTGTGAAACGGTAATTATGTCTTCTGAGTCTATTCATCTATTTCAATATTAAGATCATTTGCCATTTTATCAACGTTTAGTAATTTCTTAAAGATACTCGTATGTCTTGTTTAATCTCATTTCCGGCAATCAAAGACATATAGACGACGTGCGTTTCAGTCGGTTTGAGTCCGACATAATCACCTCCACCGGCTTCAGCGAAGGTGACCTCGGTAGTGATTTTACGCACGAAAAAAAAAGAGCGACTGTGCTTAGTAACACAGTATTACTATCTATTTAGCTATGTAGTACCATATGTGTAATATATTTATTACACCTATATAAATCCTAGTCACTTTAAAACACCTTATAAAGAAACAATAAAATTGTGATCCATATATGAAATTTAATATATCGTTGAATAAGCTCGAATGACTAAATCGGTCAGTGCGCACAAGGAATGTAATAAGATCGAAGTTGATATTGCCATTCCTTCTTACCGTCAATTGGCTCGATTAATATCAATAATCATTCTTTGGCCAAGTAAGTATGTGGAATTTTAATGATTTCTAGGTCGGATAACACGTTGACGAAGTTTTTTAATAGAATATGCCGAGTAGCAACACTGTCATTTTTTTATCGTGCGAAAAATCCCCACGGATTTTTCCTACCGGAGCCGGTTGGGTAGGTTTTGTCGGACTCGAACCGACTAAAACGCACACCGTCTTCGGGTCTTCAGTTGCCGGAGGTGAGTTAGTAGCCAACATATCCCTCGCACCCCGGCAGACCCGGGGCCTTCTCTTCGAGATGACCCCCGTCGGGAGTAGCAACACTGTCTGGAAAAATGTTCAGAATATCCCAAATGTTTTTAGCGGAACATTTTGGGAATATACGATTAATTTTTGGTGTTTCTAATTCATTAATCTATCTAGGTATCCTCTAATAAGGTAGTTCTATAATTTAATTGTTTCGTAAGAAAAACTTAGTTGGTTGTCGAGTAATAAGGAAGTTATTAGAATCCATAAAGAGTCAAAAGGTTAAAATATGTAATCGATAGATCTAATACATCAGTAAAACCTCAGTCACTTTACGGATAGGAAATATTCTGTGATTTTGGTTATATTTGAAAATTATCTTCTGGATATTTAAGAACCGCAATATTGTGGGAATGTAGGTAGTTAACTGACATATGAATTCTACTATAAGAGGCCTATATGTTATATATCCTATATTATATATATATCCTTTTTATATATCCCTAAACAATCCCTGTATCAAACAACGAGATCCATTCAGCGGCCCGAGCGAGATTTAGTAACAAACATCCAAACATATTCACAAACTTTAATTAATAATATTAGTGCAGTAATCAAATCAAATCAAATCAAAAATCATTTATTCTGTAAATACCATTAAACGGAACTTACAAAACGTCAATATCAACAATATTTTATAAATTAGTGAGAAAATGAACCACCGGCACCGGTTCGAAACGCCCCGGCCGGAGAAGACTCCGGCAAGAAACTCAGCGGGCTTTTTTTGGTCTATTTACAATCATTACCTACCTTAGTCTAGATACAGAAATTTGCTTGAGTAGCAAGTTAAGCAATTACTTTCATATAATATTATCGAACGCTGGTTTTCACTCAATACTTCTGTATTTTTCTTTAACAATGTACTTAACGTTTAACCGTTTAATATCCAATAAATAAATAAATACAACTATTTGATGTGATACAAGGATCTGAGGTCAGGAAATTATATTGGGGCAGTTGAAATTCTCATGCCATAATCGAATTTAATAACGAACCGGTAAACATTCTTCACGGACCCGGACTTAACCTTAAATGTTTCGTATTTTTCCCGAAAACAGAAAACATCGTTGACGGATTTTCGGGCTGATGCTGATTAGAGACGTGCCGCTGGAAGATTTTGTACGAAATAAGAATCCACGATGCGTTGATCCTTTCCTAAGGGGAATACCCTCTAAGATATCGCTAAAAGGTGTATGTAAACGGAATTTCAGGTTCCCAGTACAGGTACAGGGCTCTCTAGACAATGTGATATTCTATTAACAAATCCTGTCGAAGCAAATCGTTTTCAATTTGCTATTAATGCATTACTTACACTGCGGTGGTTTTAGTAATAAAAATATGTGAAGCAAAATATTTTGATTCACAAATATTTAAATCTCAATACATTATCTATAGAAATGTGATAATCACATGCTTTACTAATATTATATATTCTACTGGCGTTTTCGCCTATAGAATGTCACTTGGTCTAGAGCCCCAGGTAACTAAGTTTTGGCAAGATATTTTATTCTAGAAAGAGTTGTGAAATTAAATCGATTGACATAACTGATACAAGAATAAACATTAAAAACTAATACATATTGTTATTATTTCTGTAAATTCAAATTTATTCTCATTGCTATAAGGTCTATTTCAATTCGATACATAAAAAACATATTTTCCCGCTTCCCGTTTGCCACCAGTCAGCGAAGGCCCTAACGCAACCGTAAATATAAATTCTTCGGAGCAAGAAATTTAATTTATTTCAGGATATTGGGAAGCTAATAAAATGTAATAAGTATATTGAAGTTGGAGATATTAAAAAGAACAAAAATAAGTTTAATTGAATTTCATACAGGGAAACCATTGCACGCCCTGTTGTGGAAAAGTAAGTTGGTTCTACAGTGGAACCAGATACGTTTCTTGAAATTGGAACAAAGTTTAATATTATGTGAGTAACCATGTATTAGGGCGGGTAAACAAAAATACACCTACTATTTAAAAAGAATACAGGTTAGTACCTATGTATGTAGGTACTAAACCATTACATTTTTAATATTACCTGAATGTCGAAATGTAACTTAATATTAAAATGATTACTTATATTTTAATTTGTTGTAATTGTATCCATGATATAAAATCATAACCCACCTTTTGCTTCGCCGTGGACGGGTAAAAATCAAACTTTAATAAAATGTATTTTATCATACTTGTCGGATAAGAAAAAAAAATAGAATATAATTAATTAAATACTAACTAACTATATTTTAACTAGGTATATTTGTATTTAGACAAATGAAACAAATAAACTGAGTTTTAAAACATAGCATAAATATTATTATTATTATTTTTTTTTTTTTTTTATGTCTATGTATGTTTGTTTGTTTGTTTGTTTTTTTTTTTTTTTATGTCTATGTATGTATGTTTGAGGATACCGTAAGGCGAAACCGGTCAGGTCTATTAAAAAATAAAAATACTGTGGAAAAGTACAAGTGACTTCTCAATATGCATAAATATTTTAATGATCGATATAAGAAAAGGTTTGTATTCGTACATTGTGTATGTAGATATACTGATGTATTAATATTATTTCATGTACCTATTCAAAGCTTTTAATTATGATTTCTTGAAAGCTATTAAAACTCTTTATTGGAATGCGTTAAGCTATTTTTGTTGTGAGCCTACTTGGAGCCTAATACATATCTACTCTACATTCTAAATGTCATAGGTACTCTATTTCTATCCTGAGCAATGGGCAAGAGCAATAATTAATATTTACACACACAATATCTTTTATCAATCTACCCACGGTACACGAAGTCAATACCACTTGTAACCTAACCTAACTCTCATCGATTATCAGCAGAAAACAAACACGAGGTTATAATAACTATTGTATTATAATTAATCACATAATAAAACTAGAAATTCTATGACTTAACACACGAAGCGTTATTACCTACATAATATTATCGTCTGATAACTGTGTCAAGGACGATTGAGTTGGTAATGACCGCGGCCGCCATCTTGTGACCTTCAAACAATGCAATGGATATAGACAATTGGCGGGTAGAAAATATTATTAGGTTATGTTGTTATTACTTATGTGATAATTTACTATAATGTCATCACATCACTTTAGGTACAGTGTGCTCCAAAAGTTTCTGGATAAATTGAAAGTAATTACTAATCTCATACTAAATGTATGGGAGTGTTTAATGTCAAAATGTTAGATACCTCTTGTTTGATTTTTAAAAAGTTATTCTCTCTGATTTTTATATATTATGTTATTTTACTCGTCATGTAACGTACTTTCGATATCAGTTCAAAGTTTTTTGATATCTGTAATACCTAGTTACGGAATAATCGCCTGGATACACTTAAAGATTACAGCCTGTATAATAGATCTACTTATTAATAATGATCTCTACTTATTAATAGACATTTTTTTTATTTCACTCATTGTAATTTTTAGTATAGCTTGTAGTAAACCAAAAGGATGTAAACTGAAAGAAATAATACTTTATTATCTATGTCGACGTAGACACTTACTAACACATTTTTTCGGATATATATTGAAAGTATAAGTAAGTATTGTTTTTTAAGATTTTTTACGGTTAAGCGCATCAGTAATTTGTCTATAGGAAAATACATTCATAGCTGACTGTACCTACATTGAAATATGCATTCTAAAGAACCTTGTGAGACTAGTACCTACATTATTTATTCAGCAAAAATAGCTTGCAGGCTGCAGCTTATTCGACCGTGTCCCGTCACGAAGTCGTCGGCACAAACTCGCTTAGCCGTGATGTAGTTAGACATGACGTTATGTCATAAACAATATTAAATATGCCTATACCTATACTACATATATATACTTGGGCTAGTCACGCATAAGGCCGTGTCCTCGTGAGGGGCGATGGCCTTACACCGTTTTACACAAAAAGATCGCAGCGATAACGCCCCGTCTGTGCTGCAAAGAATATGGCCTCGTAAAGTTTTTCATATTTACTTCCAGTAGTATCCAACCATCCCGGGATTCGGAAGGCTGAAGGTCGGGAGCAGTGGTGCACATTGGGATAGGCCTATGTCCAGCAGTGGACTGCAATAGGCTAATTGATTGATTTATTGATTGTATAAAACTTTTTAAAATATTGTAATTTTTTTTATATAATTGTTTTTCGACCAGTAAAAAGAGATTCTATAAGTATTCTTATGGACGCTCTTTTCACTGCTGAAATGCCCTCAATTTTGAATTTACCAACAATCATAGGACCCAGTTATTACATATAGCTTAGTGCTTTCGATAGATGGGGCCCGTGTGACGGTCGATCCTAAATTAGGGCGTTAAATCCTATTACTTATGCCGTTCCTCATTAAAATTTGTCGTTACAGCACCCTCGGTAATACCAATTTATGTTTCTACAGCCAGTTAGGTATGCTTGAATTTTATCTAGCTGTATCTATTTGGTTAGTGTTGTAGGTACTGATATGTAAACTATCTTAGAACTAAGTGTTTACATATTCAGTAAATTAGACACACTAAGCTATATTAGTTTTCAATCTATCGAGCAAATTATGGTGTTCGGCAAGTGGATATTGTTACCAGCGCCTCTTAAAAGTAATATTGGAACAACTTACTTTACTTTCATGGCTTGATTCGGACCCATTGTTTACCGTGTCATTGTCGTCCATCGATATTTGTGCAAGTTTTGGATACAAACGGAATAGACGTCCGTGCGTTTTGTTTTCGACCCAAACGGTTGGAAAAGAAATCGCACGAAAATACGCTAATCTGTTACTGTACAAATAACCCTTACGGAAATTAATACATTTACATAGGTAGGTAGGTATTAAAGTACAATGCAATCGTGTTGAAACAATATCTATACTTAAGTACTATTTCACCATCAATGCTTCCGTACATGACAACCGGTGGCGGTTGACCTCGATAGTGAACTCTTAACGAATCGCTAATCATCGTACCTATAAGCTATTATCATACCTAATATCCGCGGAATATTAGTTAGTGTCGGCGTTACGTGGAGGTGTCAAGGATATTGGAATGTTTGTTTATTAATTAGTATTGCAATGTACAAGCCGCATAACTGCGCGAACTACCGCAACCTCCGTTTATTGCGAAGTTGCGGAAATGGTTTCTCCAACAGTGATAATATTCAGGGTGTAAGGGGAACGCTCGCGAAACCGATGGCCCCTGGTAGTACTCATGATACACAACATATTTTTTTATTTTTTATTGTTTTTAAGCCATTTAACTTGCGTTCACTCTCGATCGTGTTAGTTATTGAAGCTGATTAAAATAAAAAATTCATGAAAAGACATGAACTCGCAAGATGGCGCTACTTGTTCTTTTTTGCAGTGAGGTTTTTTATGAAATTTTCGTTTAATTTAGCTTTACTGATATGACGGAGAGTAAACAGTGCGAAAAAAAAGAAAAAATAAAGTAAAAAAAAAATTCTACAAAAAAAATTGCTTTGCCGTAATTTTTTTCATGACAATATCTTGTGTACCATGAGTACTACCAAAGGCCTTCGATATCGGGAGCGTTTCCCTTACACCCTGTAAAAACATGTATTTAATAACATAAAAAATAGTAGTACACCGGTATCGAGTACAGGGACCAAGCTACCGGTGGTTAGAGCTCCAGGGAGAAGAACTTCCTAACTATACGTGCTGTGCCGAAGTTGGGAAAAAAATTGACCCGATTCCTTACTAAGCGGTGTAATCGCAAGGCAATTAATTACGTGCTGCCGCACAAGCACTACCAATTAACGTCTTGGAGAGTATCCCACGAGATTCTATATATTGCTTATAAATAGAATCTTTATACTCTACTTAGCACTTATAAAATCCTTTGTGAAGTCTATTCCCTTGGTGAACAATTAGAACTGTTGACTATTCATGATGCTAAATTGTATTGATTACGTTGTAACATTCAAGGACTGTTTCGTAGTTCAATGTTATAGGTTTTGAGACATGCAGCAAAGAATATTGCTACTGATAGTACTGATTCTGTTGCGCATCTCACGAAATTAATATTTAAATTTCAAAATATCAAACTCTTTGAGTAGTTTTGAAATGAAACCACTTTTTAAGGGGTCTATCGCGTTATACAGGGTGTTAGGGAAACACTCCCGAAGCCGAAGGCCCCTGGTAGTATTCCTGATAGACAACATATTGGCATGAAAAAAATTACGGCAAAGCAATTTTTCTTAATATAAATATTTATTCTTCTAAAGATGGCTTCTTTTGCTGGCAGATTCGCCGCAATTTCGCCAATGTCTAGGTAAATGTAATACAAAATTAATAATGGTGAGACACCAATGTCAAGGTTTTCCAGAAAATCTCCCAGAGAGTTAGCCACGCTTGTAAATTTGTTTCCATGTATCCACCCTCCACGAGATCAGGTAGTCGATGAGGACGTATGGTTGAATTTTAAGGGACATTTATTTTTTACGTAGGCCCTAACATTTCTAAATCGCTAACATTTACCGTTGTCATGGTATCAATATTGGTGTCATGACAAGTAGTGAGGAAAATGGTAGCTAATTCTATATCAACAATTTTTTTAAATGTTATGACGTCAAATTATTAATTTATTCGCATGCGGAACTTATATCATTAAATCCGGATATACGAATAGATTTTTTTAGAATTCATTTACATGTTGATTAAATAATATCTCAGCACCGTGTTGCTTTTTCCGTGAAAAGTGAGTCTTATTAAAGGTAAACCATGGGAAGAAATAATTGTATGTGGACAATGTAGGTGGACTGAGTAGGTGGATCACGGTCTATAAACAAATTAGACTACTAAAATTTCATGTCAAAATTATCACGATTTTTTTGAAAATTGTGTCAAGAGAATACCGTTTTTGATGGATTTAGAGACATTTGGGAGATTGAGATCAGATCGAAATTGAACTTTAAACAAATTTTCATTACAATAATTGACGCTCAAGGTCGAAATTTAAATAGGATTATAAATAGCAAATTATCGTTATACCTACTTAACGTTCTGTAACTAAATAACTGACACAATAATTATCACTTAAAATATGTAAATTAAGTTTAACTGTCATTACGTGTACCTACCAAAATACAGACGTACTTATATAATTTTATTCCGCATTCCATATTTGATTTCCTAAACCATATAATTGTAAACAAAACATTTATAGACTAGCAGTTTACATGTTATAGAATTAGCCGTTGTCGACTGCCACACATTACTGTATCCTAGAGAAAAGAAAAAGCTAGGAGAAATGTGGCACGACATATTCAACGTAGGTATATCTTTAATGCCAAATCAGCTCAAATCATACGTACTACAAAACGAAAACACATCTTAACCGTTCAAAATAGAGATTATTTTACATAACATAACATAAACTCACGTCTATATCCCCGAAGGGGTAGGCAGAGATGCTAGCACCCACATTCCGCCAGTTTATGTTTAGGTCCCAATGTAAGGTGGCGAGCCTATTACCATTAACCGGGCACTTATAAACCTGCGATAAATACACACATAACTTCAAATCAATCAAAAAGTCATTGGTGTGTGCCATGGTAACCTGGGATCGAACCCGAGACCTCTCAGCAGTCCATTACCCATACCACTAGGCTACCGCGGTTTGTATATATTTATTGTCAATATTACACTATTCGTAAAATTACTAACGCAACATTTCGAATGATCTATCTTCATTGTCACGTAAACTATACATAAATATACAATATAAATGCTTTATGGAGATTGATCTTGTACCGTCCCGGATCTGTGCAAACGTGCCTCGATTCACTAATATAGAGATACAGTCTTACAGCGTAACCCAACCATAGATTTGGTAGAGTCTAGATGTGAAGTAGCTACAAACTACAGTATTTATAAAAGACGATTAGGAGCTTGGTTGTCTTGTGATTAAGGAGTCAGCTTTACGAATGAAAGGTCCCGGGCTCGAATTCTGGCCATTACACTACCGAGTGAACTTCTAAAACAAGTCCTTCGTGTTAAGTGGAGAGGTTTAGGCACAATATTAGTAATTTGGTTGATTAGTAGGAGTTAAAAATAAGTACAGAATAAGTAATACGACGTCATGGCAATCAGTAGCCTTAACACGAAATACTATCGAATTCGTAATGTAAAAGTATCGACAGAACGGAGCATTACGATTGGCGGGCTGCACACGCACACAGGTTCACAAAAACAGACTGCCAATCACAATGCTCCGTTCTCTCGAAACCTTCACATTACGAATGCGATAGGAGTTCATGCTAGTGCTACAGTAAAATTTCACGTTATAAACTGGGCATGTTTCGAGAATTAGAAGTTTAGCAAATTACTACTATAAATCTTGTTAGAATATTTTATTTGTGAACAAAATTATACACTTGATTAATAATGCAATACAAACTTAGCTCATTTTGATCAACCTTCCTTTAGTCACTGTCGTATCCGAGGCCTTCAACTTGGAGGCCGAGGTCTGCTGAAATAGGTTTAAATGTGATCTAGTATTCCTCGACTATATTGGAAGCGACTGCCGTCTGACCTCCTAGCCTGAGTTGTTTTTAGAGGCCAACCACTGACAGTTTTTCACATTATAGGTAATAAGTACCTTTGTCTTGACCTAACGGCTATTGAGTGCCGGAACCGGACAGCTTGGAGAATGTTCTCCGAAGTAAGGAAGTGCTCAGATAAAATGTTACTAAGCGGTCACCCATCCAAAAAGCTATTATGATTAAGTTTAACCCACTGATCATTTTTGGAACAGAAAAGATAGAGTGCCCTGGCCACGAACGCTTCACATATTCTATTTTTATTTTTTATTTATTTATTTTATTTATTTAGGAAACAAACAGTCACATATAATTTTTACATTCAATAGTTCAATAGGTACTTATAGACTTAGAGTTCCTTTACATACAATTATAATATAAAATACCGCGGTAGCCTAGTGGTATGGATAATGGACTGCTGAGACGAGGTCTCGGGTTCGATCCCAGGTTAACCATGGCACACACCAATGACTTTTCGATGATTGTCGAAGTTCTGTGTGTATTTATCGCAGGTTTATAAGTGCCTGGTTAATGGCAATAGGCACGCCACCTATTACATTGGGACCTAAACATAAACTGGCGAAATGTGGGTGCTAGCACATCTGCCTACCCCTTCGGGGATACAGGCGTGAGTTTATGTTATGTTATGTTATGTTATAATATAAATATTCATCACAATATAATATACATAATAAACAAATAATCAGAAAAAAGGAGAAATTCTTCATCTATCTTAAAATATATCTATGCATGTAACATGTACCACACATCAATAAAACCTCAATCCCTCCAATTTTTATCCCTCAGCTACTTATAAAGCTTAGCACACGTTCAGGGGTGGTTAAGGTGTGTTTTTTTAGAATACTAGGATAGCAAAGAAGTGTATGGTGAACGTTTGCCGAAGGTGAAACAATGGTGAATGAATGGGAAGAAAAGAGTAGAAAGAGAATCCTATCAAAATACGGCATACTGCCAATTAACTGAGATAGATTCATATTAAGTGAGATGCGTGGGTTCCATTCCTCAGTGTAAATATTTGTAGGAATGCATGAATATGGCTATTTGCTATGGTCTGGTCGTGCCTCGGAGAGCACATTTTTTATGGCACGTCAATTTAACTTCACCTCGCCTGATTAAGCTGAAGGCAAAGTCTCATTATTATATTTTTTTTATTATTATTTAAATTAAGTACATAATTGAAATAAAATAAATAAAATTAAGACACATTAAGCCGTCACACATCGCCGTCGGTCCCGATTGTCATACGAACATCTATGGCAGTCGTTACGGGTAGTTGGAGCCCTAAAAAGTTCAACCACTGGTCTAGCTGTAATTCTTCAATACCGGCTATACCTAAAGGTTGCAGAAGAGATATGGCAATCTTTTCACGGAAACAAAAGCGGACCCCAGATTCCGAGGAGATAGTTTAAAGTCTAAACTATCATAGTTTCGAACGCACTGTCTAAAGTTTAGACAGTGCATTCGAAACTATCACCTCAGTGATGATGAGATGCATATTAAGGTAAATATAGGTATATAATATTACCATACTAGCAGTACGCATACAAACACGCACTAGCAAAAAAAGGTATAAACCACTCGGGCAAATAGAACAATGTGAATGTCACCTTGAACTTCAAGCAAACTAGCCCAATGCAGTGAAAGGGATTTTGGACAGGTTTATGCACAATGCTTCAGTCTCGATAAATTCTATTTTAGGTATGGGGATGTTGTTTATCAAAGACAGTACTATAATATTGTTGCAACGAAGAATCGAGGTCTATATGTATAAAATTAATACAGGAACATAGTTCAGCAGCTGTTTCCTTATTTTGTAATCTTAATCTCAATTTTCGGTTTGTTTTCTATTTTGAAAATATTTTTACTTTAGTGCTTTCCATAAATTATTAATGACGATAATTTTTAAATAAATAATATGTAAATTTCTTCTTATTCTGTCGAATCGATGGCATTTTTGAGTTGCCATCGTGGAATAACTACTTTTTGTGTCACAGCAGCGCCGCTACTCACGGAGAGGGCCCAAGCATAGGTTTCGGTCTACAGGAAGGCTTACTACGTCCCCTCCTATGTATATAGACTTATTAGTCTTAGTAAAATTCAATGTACGTAAATATTTGTAAATTTACATCTTTACATAATATATAAATAATTGTATATTTAGATGTACTCCCTTTTTTATAACTCTGTAATTACGAAACTACATGATAATTTTATCTAGGTATCTTGTTAAGACGTCTTTTTAGGTTAAGGCTTAAAGCAATGTGCCTACATAATTAGTAATAATAATGCTGAGGATAAGATTCAAGTCAGATGTGAGATATGACTAATATTTTTTTAATGAGCGTAATATTTTAAAAGGCTAATTATTAACGATTCCAAGAAATTAGCTTAACCTAACGTAATCTTAGATACAATAGTTTCGGCCTAGACCAGCTAGGTCTAGGCTGAAATAGTACGTAATCATAATGATTGATAGGTCTTCTGTGGAAATCACATTATCTTTTTCGCATGATTCTATGAATTTATAGGTTTCAAACACGTAATACAATAGACCTAGCTGAAAATCGGAGCAATCATTGTAATTGCTAGGCCCATTGTAAAATTATCGTTCCTTTTTTGCATTTAGTTGCATTATTTAGAACCATTTTCCTGAAGAGAACACGCTCTATTTTGCGAAACAAATTATTTGTAATTACAAATTTGCATTCAATCAATAATCATAAGGTCGTATGTATCAGGGATAAAACAATTGAAGTTATATCATTACAGGGTTTTCTTACTTCCTATAATAATTTGTTTTTAAGCTAACTACTTGTTCTGAAGCATTAGAAGTATGGATAGGATATCATTTTCGTTAATTGAAAAGCAAACTGGCTCATATCCGCGGCACTATTGTCTATTAGCTATATTGGAGATATGGACATGAATAAAAAAAAATTGACTTCGAAATGTATTCAGTATTTTTTCATTAACAATTTTTACATTTTTCATTACCAATATTTACATTATGTTTGAACATTTATAAGAATAGGTTATAACAAATTAACAAAGTGTTCAAAACATGACACTAGGGATATTAGTAAATATTTCTGATGGCTCCAAATACTCGTAGTTCAAAGGTTTCAGACGTGGCTTATCGTTCAGAGTGTTCCTCCTGTAAAGGCTAGATAGCAGGTTTGAATCCCGTCAAAGCATTAACTTTATCCGATCTAAATTTAATTTGCATACTAATTGCTACATAATATTTTCAGGCAAGCCATAGATTTAGATATATTTCTTGGTTACTCGAGTGTACGTTCGCGTTGACGTTTGTGCATATTTTTCATTTTATTACTATTTTAATGAACAATTAGCAACTGAGGCGGAAGTTTTTAAAATTTGTTTATATAGGGTAATCCATCCAATCGTTGGCACTACTCCAATTATTGGCACTTTAGAGTTTAGTACAAAAAAATAAGGAAACCATAGATTATTCAAGTTAAAAAATAAAATAGTATTATTGATATCTTCTGTGCCAATAATAGGATTTTCTATAGTCTTTCGGATTTAAGTATAAAATTGTTATTTAATACTATTCAATCACATAAAAATGACTATAAAAACAAAGATTAAAGCATTTTCTTTAATTCTATGATATGTTTTGTCTAGTAGCTTTTGTAAATAAGATTTTATGGTAGTTTCATTTTAGACCGACACGAAGTTTACCCTTAAAGTGCCAACAATTGGGTGGTTTACCCTATATAAACTTTTAATATTAATGCTCAATTGTTCATTTGCGTTCAAAGTAAGAAAAATAAATATGTTTTGTGGTTATGCGGAAACTGTTAACGTGTCGTTGTCTTGTTATATAGATGATATCATTTAATTATATTTTATTACTTTATCTCTATTTGTTCGAAATTGAACCGTTTAATTTATGAAACATGGTTCTAAAAAATTACTCGAGTTCTGTTTTATTACTACCTACTATAAAGCTCAATTTAAAATAATATAAATAAGACAGATATTAATTTGAAAAAAATGGGAATTTAACCGAGAAGTCGTTAGTTCTTTGCACATTAAGATTAGTCTCATTGTTATCAACTAGTTTTATAAACTTATATTAAAATTGGAAGACCCCAGGTCAGTTAATCTGATATTGAGAATTGGTATATTACCACCCGACCTGGGGTCTTACCACCACCTTTTAAATGTAATATTATTTTAAAGTTACTTACATTATTTTCACAGGATTGTCCTACCTAGTTGAGAAGTCCGACTGAGTAGTCAAAGCTCACTGCTGAGGTTGTGTCTTGGGAAGACCGAGAAACCTTTCTTTGTCTTCGGCACAGACAGCACAGAGATAGCTCTCTTAACCTTCTCCCCTCCCCCTTCCTCTAAACCCTTCTTCTCTATATGGTCGGCAGTACGAATGTGACTCCCCTGGTATTACAAACGTCCATAGGCCACAATAACCACTTTCTATCAGGTGGGACGCGTGCATATCTGCCACCTAAGTGGTATAAAAAAGGATGATTCGGACTCGGACCGTTGTCATCCGTCGATTTTTGTGTTCTGTATGTTGTAAGACAAGTGTAAATTCAAACCAATTAAACAAATAAATGTATCTACTACAGTAAGAGATACTGTTTGTCCCTTTGTAACCATATAACACTAGTATCCTGTGAATCCTGACGTAGGCTGACGGTCTGAATCACAATATGAAAGTAAAGTAAGATTGATATATTATTTAAGAGGTGGTGGGGTCTCCGAAAATAAATAAAATATTTTGCCTAGTATATATACTCAGTCGGTTGCTTCAAGACAGCGAATACTATTGATAAATGAACTAGAACTGTGTAGGACTTTTACAAATTTCACACATTTAATGAAAAAGATAACGGCCAAGGGCTAATGGATAAAAGGTTATAAACTTGGTGCAATTAAGGAAGGCCTATATGGCAACAATATCAACTATCAGATATTGAGATATTTACAATTGATATATAATTACAAATTAATTATATTTGCAATTTCATTTCAGCCATTTATGAAAAAAAAGGCCAAGGACTAATGTATAAAATGCGGAAGGTCTGGAATCTGGTGCAATTAAGAAATCCCCATATGGTAGCAATATCAACTTTTAGACATTGAGATATACATATTTAAATTAATTAATATAATTAATGCTCGATCTAATAAACTGTCATGGATAATTGATAACGCCTCCATAGGCTCTCTATTGACCTTGTTTCAGCAATGTTATATTTTTTTAAATACCTATAATGTATCTATGAATGAATTTGTGATTTATAACATTATAAGGCGGGCTTGCGAAAAAACCAAATTTTAATTTTTAGAGTTGCCAGTAACAAAAACCAAATCATAACGAGGCGTAAAAATTTTATGAAAAGTAAAAAATTAAAACCTATAATTAATGAAGTTTTAGTGCAGATAGAGGTAAAATAAATAAAAACAGGTTTAAATGAAAATAATATATTTTGCAGTGAATTTTGAAAAGATATATAAAAGGCTGAAGTGTGATACGGGGTTTCGAAGTATGCCCCGACTGAAGCCGAGGAGGGGGAGGGTAAGATTGGTTAGTACGTAATAACAATAGGTATAGATTAAATTTTAATTTAGTTGTTGCTCACATCATACATAATGCTAGCCATTCTGTGCGTATTACGAATATTGCCCTGCACTACAACTGGTTTTAAACAATAGTTATAACATATATGATTATAATTAGTAAATTATATAAAATGAGACTCTAATACTTATAACATAAATGTGAAAGTTAAGACGGATGTAAGGACCTATATGTACTACCTCGACAAATATCTCTATTACTTTGATGTTGAATGGTAGAAATTATTGGGTATTTGTGCAAAAAAATTAAATAAATAAAAGGAATATATATGTAGGCATATGTGAATTGCATTTTTGTAACATTTTCATAGAAAATGAATCGGGCTTTTAAAATGACAGGTAGAGCTTTCTTATACCACTTAGGTGTTAAACAAGCACACGACCCACCTGACGGAAAGTACCCACCGTGGCCTATGGACGCTTGCAACACCAGAGGCGTCACACTCGTGCTGCCAATCCTATAGAAAACTTCTCATACCCTTTTTAAAGCGGTCGTGGTGAGGGTTAAAAGAACTTCTGTCCCTTCATGGCAGGAGACACCACGTTTTGAAAGCGTTACCCTATGTTTCCAACAGTGTAGCATTTTGAGCGCTAGGCATTGGGCATAAGGTCTAAGTTTCAATAGACTAAGGTTTATTAAGGTGACGTTTTCAGGGCTCGACGACGTTTTCACCTGTGCATATGTGCTTAACAATTTCGCTAAATTATCACCCAATTAGCGTTGTTGGCATTTATTTTCGAAGCCTTAGGCGATCCGGGGTCGACCGTCACCTACTTCTGTTGGATTCCCTTGATTTGGTCTGATCCGAAGCCAATGTAAACTGGGAGGTCAGGGTCCACCTTACTACTTTTCTCCCTCCACTTCACATACAATTTTGAACGTCCATGGTAATGACACCATTTCCACAAAAATCACCCTCCACGCCATCAAGCTAGGACTCCTTAGGAGGACTCACTCATATATGCCACGCTAATGCAAATGTGTAGTCAAATTCATGACTGAAGAGTATTTACACTTAACTGGAATAGAACCCTTGACCTCCTCTGACGTAGTAGTCGAAATATCGTCGAAAAGTATGATTATAAAAACTACAAACTCTTTATTGTTTAGAATTATGTAAAAATAATGCGTCCGAATTGGTTAGCGAATGCATATTGGCTGAATGTGTGAACGACCTTTGCGTATGTACTTACGAAACAAAATACTCGTAGAAGTTCTTTATCATAAAAAAAATGTTACGTTTGCTAGTATTATGAGTATAATAAAAAAAAACACATTGTCTTTTCATATTGGTTTTCATGGCTATAGATGGCAATCAACGAAATATGGTGTCTTTGGAGCCTCATCAAGATTTTTAGAGGGCAAGGCAATCTCACATTCAAAGTCGGTACACCTGCTGAATTGTGGTCAAGAATCAAGAATCAATTTCGTTTATTCAGTTTAAACACATAAAGAGCAATGAATGACAAAGTTTTACAAAAATATTTCTCAAAACTATTATAATTTATTATGAGTAAAATAGTAAATAAATCATTGGAAAATTATTTTTTCGCTGGTTCGATAGTTACTTCTACTGAGAAGAGACCAACAAGAAACTCAGGTAGATTATCGTTATCGTTATCGTCAGACGTCAGATGTCAGACGTCAGGTGTCGTGATTGACAGATGCTTTGGCACAGCTGCAGTGCCAAAACTCAGGCTTCATAAAATCGGTAATTCGTTTGTGGACAAATGTATAAACATCCTGAGTAATTAATAAAGTTCCTCAGGATTTTGCTGATCTGCCACTTAAAATAGAAGTAAAAAGATGTTTAATGGAAAAAGGTTATTATGAGGTAGACGAATATTTTAATGATAAAAATGAATGGTCATCCTAATCTCTTGCTCTTGTACCTATTTATTATAAATAAACAAACTATATATTAAACAAGTAAAGGATAACGATAATCTACCTGAGTTTCTTGCTAGTCTCTTTTCAGTAGAGCTAACTACGAAAGAACCATTTTCAAATGATTCGTTTAGTAATTTATTTATTACAAATTATAATATTTTTGACGAATATAATTGTACAACTTGTTGCATTCATATGTGCCCTTTATGTGCCTAAACTGAATAAGTAAATGAAATTGATTCTTTGATTCTTGCTTAATTGTTTGTAAATATTATCAATTATTACCTCAAATTATGCGTTTACATTTCCTGCTAATGCATTCTAGCTGCTGTTACAAAATAGTGGCAAACAACAAACACACAATGCAAATATACGCAAGATTTGTTCATAGATACAGTGGCAAAGAGGTCCCGGGCTATATATTTGATTTGGGTGAAATATTGTTGGTTTTATCTTTACGATTATTTTACTTACAATAAATCTACCCCAATGGGTAACTAAAACTGGTATTGCGCAGGCGTCTACACTATCTCTACGAGTACCTATATCTACTAGTAAAAGCGGTAAACGCTCTGTTGAAATGTAGGTACCGGTATAACGGGGTGAATAGGGATGCAAGGGTGAATAGGGACAAAATGGTCAATGGAATATTTTACATAATTTCTTTTACTAGATCTCAAATAAGCCTGTTATCAGATATTTGATGATTCTGTTATTACAATGAACTAGTCCAAAATTACGGTTGAAAGAAAATAAGTACAGAATTTAGCTGACCATTTAATCCCTATTCACCCTTGGATCCCTATTCACCCCGTTTTACTATATTTAAATAAATTTTCACCATTGTTTAAACAATACAGCGTATTTTGTTTATTTAATTTTTAGCGACTATGATATTTTTAAATAAATCAAAAAGACAACGTTCCTTATTCTCTAATAAATATAACTCTGATAATACAAAATATTATTAATAACTCACCCCACAATAACTGCAAACCACTCGATAAACACCTTTTTAAAACAAGCAACACATGAAACTTCGGTCGCGAAAAGAGCGCGTAAATAAAAAAAATATGTCAAACGCGTCGCTTCGAATTTTAAATTTCGAACTCAATAGCTGACTATTTTTTTTTTCTTTAATGTTCCTATACAACCTCTATGTATACATAATAGGCCGTAACGGTAACATTCGCGCGTGCGCTGTGGTATGGTGCGCGTCGGCTACTAATCTTGCTGGTCTCCTTACGAACCTTGAAAGCTACTGAAAGCCCGGCTCGCCTGTCGCATTCTTAGTAAGAATTTAATTAGAACAATGTTTTAGAAGTCCTGCGTGTTTCTTTGTCGCCAGGCCATTAAAAAACTGGGCCATCAGTAAGATACAGACGCCGCTAGCCATAATTAAATCGATATAATTTCAACATCAAGGCTGTAACCATAGATTTGAGACTAAATAAAAAAAATGCTACATCTAGTATTAAAAAATGGTACACGTGAACCATTAATCGTCAGTTACCGGGGGTGTCGGACTCGGACCTCCCTGGACCCAAGAAAAATAGTTTTCCCGCATCCTGGTTGACCTTCTCAAAGGGGGTGATACACTGGCGAGGGTGAAGGGATGCCACGCGACTACACCTGTTGTTCTGTTAGAATAGTAAGCATAGCCAAACCAAAAGAAAGGAAGAGAAGGAATAAACGGACCTTGGGCTCGGATGTGACCCCAAACAATTTTGTGGAAGTTTTGGTGGCGCATTTTCTAAGATTTCCGGAGAAAAGTGCCTGTGACATACGGACGGACAGACAGACATGACGAATCTATAACGGTTCCGTTTTTTGTCATTTGGCTACGGAACCCAAAGGTAAAAAAATAATGCCAAGTCGTAATTTTTGATATTTATGCCGAAATGTAGTAGGTATACTAGGACTACTACCAGTTGTCTTCGACTTCGGGAGTGTTTCCCTTACCCATTATAATTAGTTGAAACCTCAACGTCTCTAACATCGCTAAATTCAAAAAGGAAATAAGAAACCTCCTCATAGAAATGTATATTTTATTTAATATTTGACAATAAATACTCTTACATATAAAATTCTCGTGTCACAATGTTCGTTGCCATACTCCTCCGAAACGGCTTGACCGATTCTCATGAAATTTTGTGAGCATATTGCGTAGGTCTGAGAATCGGCCAACATTAAACGGCAGAACGGAATTCGGTTGTCATACAGAACGTTTATGGCTGTCGTTACGGGTAGTTGGAGCCTTGGAAGTCCAACAACTGGTCTAAATGCAGTACTTCGATATCGCCTTTGCCTATAGGTTGTGGAGACCATATGGCAGTTGCTTCATGGAAAATATAACACATAACATAACATAAACTCACGTCTATATGCCACATTTCGCCAGTTTTTATTTAGGTCCCAATGTAGGTAGCGAGCCTATTGCCATTAACTGGGCACTTATAAAGCTGCGATAAATACACACATAACTTCGAAAAGCATCGCAGTCATTGGTGTGTGCCATGGTAAACCTGGGATCGAACCCGAGACCTCGTCTCAGCAGTCCATTACCAATACCACTAGGCTACCGCGGTATTATCATATTATATATATGTATTATATTATATGTTTCTGTAAAACTATGTGTCTATGCATAATATTTAATATTTGTACGCCACTATATGAGGCAAAACATGACTGGATTATAATGTATTCACTTACCTAATTGCATGCTTTTTGTATATACATGTAGACAAATAAAGTGATTCTATTCTATTCTATGAAAATAGGATGTATGTATGCACAAGCTTGGTAAGAAAACATTTGTGGTGATTAAAAATATACATAAATTCACAAATATTATAATATAATTTAAATAAACCTATTATTATTTCAGCTTATATTCGGTATAAGAGCATTGTGTGAGGCAACGAAGATAAATTCATCACAATTAGTTTGACAGAGTTCAACTGTACTTTGACTTTATAATTAATTATATAGCGCTGTGTTGTTGTATGTAGAATATTTATTATTTTTATATTTAAATTTATTTTCATAATATTTACACTAGACTCAGACTCCGTTAAAGTATTTATGATCATTTTATAAATAAATAAATAAATATTCTAGCACAATCTACACAACGACATAGTTTAACTAGCTTGTGTTATGGGTTCTAGAATGCGAATAAACATACTTAAATACTTTTTTTTTGTAAATATATACATATTATACATAGAAACACCCTGACCAATGCAAATATTCATATTCATGCACACAAATATTTGCATTGAGCGGGAATCGACTCCCACGCCTCCCGCATGATTTTTTTTCATCCTGTGTAAAATCGCCACGTATATGAACTCCATCAAAGCCGGTGGAGGTAATTATGTCAGACACGAATTGACTAAAACGCAAACCGTCTTAAGGTCCACAACCTTTCATTTCTCATAACCCGGGCGTAATTAAATCTACCAAAAAAATCTCCAAAGAAATTACACAACGATGGTCTTGAAGCCCAAAGAAGGTTATTAGTTGTTATATAAATATTGATATATATGTATATATATTTTACCGCAATATTACTTCTAAACTTGATAGATAACATCACGAATAACCTTTTAGACACTTAAATGTACATTAATATTATACAGAGGCAAAATTTGTATTTTTATCTATGTGTATGTTTGTAATGTATAAACTCAAAAACTACTGTACCGATTTCAAAAATTCTTTCACCATTGGAAAGCTACATTCACCCTAAGTAACATAAGCTATATTTATAGCTAGAAAACGTAACCCAGGGTATAAAACAAGTGCCCTAAAACGTCTTTCGTTACATGCGTTGTGGAAACTATTGATGATAGATCGAAAGTATGTTCTACGTAATAGCCGATATCCACGCGGAGCCGCGGCCAACAGCTAGTGATATATAAATGATAGCACCAAGCTGTTGAGGTTGACATGTATATAAATAATATTCTAATTAATTAACTAAATTTAAAAATTAAAAAGCTTATCACAAAACAATATCTTCATTGACTAGTTTAAACTATAATTCCAAGGTGTACTACATCTAAATACTTATATACTAATGTTATTAGCAATAAAAATATTTTCCTTGAGAGGAAAATGTAGTTTATTTATTTATTTATTTAATTCTTTATTGTACAGTCGACAAAGGAGATACGGTACCACTTTTGCATATAATGAAGTATGAAAATGTGGTACCGTATCTCTTTTGTTGACTGTATATATAAGTTACATTCATATAATAGTTATGAGATATTATGTATAAATTATAATATTTTTGACAAATGTAGATACATAATTATTGTAAAACTGTGACATTCAAAAGTGCTCTTTATGTGCTTAAACTGAACAAATGAAATTGATTCTTTGATTCTTCTTTGATTCTATGTATAAAGGAGACTGAAATGATTTCATACAATCTTGGGCCCAGGGTGTAAGAAGATGAAAGTGGTGTCAATTAATAGCTTATATATATTATCAACCTTTTACTGAATATTCTGCGGATTTTGTCAGTCTGAGAACAGAGATATAAGAGATTATGTAAAAGTGACATTATGTTACAATCTTTAACCAACAGCTGATTCCTGAAGTGCAAAATGTGTTCTTTTGCACTCATAATTATTATATTTACTAGAAAATGTTTGAAAAATCATATGAACTTCAAGCTATAGGTAGGTAACAGGTGAAAAGATAGGGAAAGGATGTCTAAAATAAAATAAAAAATCATTTAATATAGTGTTTTATTCGCCTTATATTATAATTAAAATGTCGTCTAGAATATGAGCGCAGCAGCCTATAGGTCGTTTCCCTACAATACAATTCAGTACCAGTAACGCATTACTATAGCCTCCCTTCTTCTACGAGAGCCGTCGACTAAAATATTAATAAAATAAGTTTTATTAATCTTCAGCTACATTAAACAATACATAATTAACTGTTCCGTATTAGGGTAATAAAACATTGTTTGATATTTTACACCTGCCAGGATGGTAGTTGGTTAGATAGGTTATATTTACTCACAGACTGAGGTGCAAGCCATTGCCGGAGCACTGACAGAATTGTTTCATCGTGTAAGGGTGGTCTACCCAGTGTATTGCAATGAGCAGTGGATATCCCACAATTCACACAGAAATCCATAGTTTCAATAATATCCAATTCACAAGCCGGTGGTAAAATCCAAAATAACAATCAAAATTAAATCAAGTCAAACGTGTGAGCGATCTTCGGTGTCCAACGTAGTATAAGGTAGGCAGGGTCAGAATCCGTAAAATACAAAGCAGTGGTCGTAAAAAATTACAAATAATCGGGAAAGCAATCAAAACGCATTGGAAAATACGAAACTAGAGATGAAGTGAATATATTAATATTAGTTAAAAGATTACTTTCAAGATTCAGGTATTAGTAATCCGACCGACTATGATATGGTAATATTGCTGATATCAGTAATATTTCAGATCTTGTTTACTATCTGACATGGTCGTGTAATATCATTCTGTTTTCGTGATGGTGAATATTAGTCTATGGAATGGATTAGTGTATGATGTATTCGCTCGGATCGTATTAACTTCGTTGCTGATTGGTTGCTGACTGAGAATAAATATTCATTACTTGGTACCATTTTTATAAACAATAATTTGAAACTTGCCATCGCAAACCATGTTGGTTAGACTATTCTTATACACGGACATAACTCGTATTCTAAGTATCAAGCAAGTCTTATATTGGAAGCCGAGGGCAACAGCTACTAGAAACTAATTTACTTACTTACAAAAAGAAACACAACTGGTCCTAACCTACCTATATCTGTATTTAAAATATAAGAAAAATGTGCCACCGACTTCAAGTAGGTACTGTAACTATGTTTGTTATTATTATTATTCCAGTCCTCAATCACGATGTGTTAAAGTATGCTGTACCTACTATCATACATAAATCAAAATCATTATTAAAAATATATCAATCTTTCATATTATCTTCAGCGATAATAATAGGTACCTACCTACCTAATCAGTCTATTCAGCGCAAGAAGATTGACCTATATTTATTAGTGCAAAAATATGTCAATATTAATACGATCATAGATCACCGCGGTATTTGACGATTGGTTGTCGGTAAAATATTACTAATATTCAAATATTAGTAAAGATATTATAATATCATGAAACTAATATATTAAGATTAGCTAATACCAACGAATATCGGTACTAACCCATCTCTACACGAAACGAATGAGCAAACAAAACGGCAACTGTCAGTGTCAATGCTATTATTATATTTTTATTTTTTTACTGTCATGCCAGTGACAGCCTAAAAATATAAGAGAGATTTGAATCGATATTAAATCGATAATCTTTAATATTGGTTTTTCAGTAATTAATTGATATTTGGTTTAATAATATGACTGTAATTATATGCACTATATTGCATGTAAGTATATATAGTGCATTTAATTACTTTGAGTTAATTATTTACTACAAATGTGTAATCGATTACTTAATCGATAATCTACCGAAAACTATTTTCTCATATTTCTCCGCTTCCAGACTGAGAATTGAGGTGATTTTTCATATTCTAAGACACAAAAATATGACTGATTTTTTAGATCATATCTCAACTTATTCCATTTTGGGCCCACCGATTTCCGTCTCCTTTGCGAGTTTAACTCAAATTTGAGTTAACCCGTTAGTGCACAGAGAAAATTAAATGCAAAGAGAGGCCAAGTCTTGTGTACATGGAACTGATAATTTATTTACTTTTCAACAGAACAATGTTCTTCGTATTTCGTGTTTAGAAATAAATCTGTTAATCAGTTACTTTTTGTTTGGCAGCGCCTGGTTTCGGTGCTTTTTGACAATTGAAGTCTTTTTTTAAATTATAATTTACTTTTTTAATTTTTCTTTAACACGGAGTGCAGAAAATACGGCTCTGAAACTACAGAAATAATTATTATTAGCGTAAATAGACCCACAGACTCCGTCATTACTGCGTAACCGTATTTACAATCTGTTACTTATGACTTTAGTGCAGAGGCATTTATGTCACTTCAATTTATATTTCTGTCAAAGTTGATAACGGTTTATAAAAAAAACGTTTGGCGATTTATGTAATCAGTAACTTCCTCACGTTTAGGTTTTGTGTAAAGATACCTACATATTATATTGTTCCTCTAATGCCGCGTCTACATTCCCGTAACATTTTACCGTGACCGTGACAGAAGTGCGTGTCCGTCGCGTGGCAGCTGACTGATGGATGATCTTAAATGAAATCATCGATCGACTGGTGGTCGTGTCAGTACATGTCTAGTTTGCCCTTGTGCCACAAGTTATTATATCCACAGTCAACGTCATGTCTTGATGCCACGCTGCCGCTGTCCGGTCCGCTGTTCATGTCACAAAACTAGACGCACCTTAAGGATAAATTTATGTGTGTACATATGTTTGGACATGTAGACCGGATTTCTTCAACCGACTTGAATTCCAGGTCTGTTAAAAGACTCCTACTAGGTTCAAGAATGGCCATATCCCACGAAGAGTTTCGTTCACCGTCAGGACGAAAGGTGTGGATAGAGGGTAGTTATTGTGACCTCCAGAAATCAATTTCATTTGTAGTCAATATACGTGTATTTAAAAAGTAAAAAATGTAATGCATTTTGTCGCAGTCTGTTCCTGATAGCGAAAAAAGCTGATTGCTTTTTTTTTAAGGTAGAAACTAGTCACGTAACTACCTACTACCAAATCTAGGAATTATGACAATATATATTACTAGGAAGAGCTTTTTTTTTTTAAACATTAGGTTTTGTTACAATTATTGGGGTAAAATAACCGCGGTAGCCTAGTGTTATGGGTAATGGACTGCTGAGATGAGGTCTCGGGTTCGATCCCAGGTTTACCATGGCACACATCTACTTTTATCGCAGGCTTATAACTGCAAGTGCAAGTGTTATCTAAAAAGGCAAACACGAGTTAAATGACTAAGAGAGTATGTTTACTCTCTTAGTCATTTAACTCGTGTTTGCCTTTTTTAATCGTGTGCAATACATCAGGCGAGGTGAATTAAAATTGACATGCCCTTAATAAAAAAAGAAGGCATACCTTAGTATAATATATATAGATATATAAAAGAAATAAAAGTATAACAATCGAAAGCAATAAAAGGGCCTTATTAAATTAAAATGTAAATCCGAAAAAAAAATAAAGAGAAAAAAAGAATTCATTAAGTCATGAGAATGAATTCGGGCGTTAATGTTCCGGTATACCCTTTCTGCCCATTCTATTGTTTTAAAGGTCGCGTTTTTAATACCGAAAGTTAGTAAGCCTTGTATTAAAAGTAAAGCTGGGCATAGACATCCACCAAGCGGATCGGGTCGGGCCACATCGCATCGCAAAAATCCACCTTTTATATGAATATTAGCTGACCTGCTCGTTTTTATTTATAACATTTTTCACTCCTTTGTAGCATAATGTTATATACATATAAACCTTCCTCTTCAATCACTCTATCTATTAAAAAACTGCATCAAAATCCGTTGCGTACTTTCAAAGATTTAAGCATACATAGGAACAGAGAAAGCGACTTTGTTTTATACTATGTAGTGATGTGTTGCACCTTCGTCGACTAGAGGCGGAGCAGAACGGAATTTGGTTGTCATACAGAACATCTATGGCTGTCGTTACGGGTAGTTGGAGCCTTGGAAGTCCAACAAATGGTCTAACTGTAGTACTTCGATATTGCCTTTGCCTGTTGGTTGTGGAGGCCACATGGCAGTTGCTTCATGGAAATTATCGAATGATTATTTATACTGTTGATTGACAGCCTCCGTGGCGTGGCGGTAGTGTAAGCGACTGCTACGCACGTGGTGCGGGTTCGATCCCCGCTCTGTGCAAAAAGTTGCATGCATGAATATGGCTGTTCGCACTGGTCTGGTCGTGCCTCGGAGAGCACGTTAAGCCGTCGGTCCCGGTTGCCATACAAACATCTATAGCAGTCGTTACGGGTAGTTGGAGCCCTCAAAAGTTCAACCAGTCTAACTTGGAACTTCGATATCGCCATTGGTCATTGAACCATTGGTTATGGAGGTCAGATGGCAGTCGCTTCACGGAAAATATCGGAGTTCAGCCGCATCACAGTTAGACTGGAAAGCCGACCCCAACTGAGTTGGGATAAGGTTCAGAGAATGATAATTGATGGCACTTGGTGGTACTTATTGTTATACATGATTGATATTGATTACACACTTGTACTTCTCCACTGCATTTATTATTGTACCTTACCGGCTTCGCCTTGCGCCATTCTCAAAAGTTTTAATTTTTTGACACGATTCCTTGCTATGCGTTGTAAATCGCCAGGAAATTAATAAAGTGTTTAGTCGCACAAGCATTCCCAATTAACGTCTTGGAGAGTATCACACGGTAAACTAAATGAATGACATTTTTTCAGCTTCTCATATTAAATTACTTCTAACTGTTACTAAGTGACTTATTTTATCATTATTATCAGAGAGGTCGTTTAGAAGGCGCCCACACCAAAGGTTCGGGTCACGTAGTTCTTAATTAACGAGAGAGGAAAAAAAAACAAAGCATTATGGCGGCTTCCGCGTTTTCCTCAAACTCATAAAAGTTTAACGAGAGAGAAAGATGTTGTATTTTCATTTCATTTTTTGAATAATATGATAATATTTGACTTACAACAGATATTAGATTTAGCTCGCAGTGTCTATAAAGTATAATATTTAAATATTAACATAACATAAACTCACGCCTATATTACCGAAGGGGTAGGCAGAGGTGCTAGCACCCACATTTCGCCAGTTTATGTTTAGGTCCCAATGTAATAGGTGACGAGCCTATTGCTATTAACCGGGCACTTATAAACCTGCGATAAATTCACACATAACTTCGAATAACATCGAAAAGTCATTGGTGTGTGCCATGGTAAAACCTGGGATCGATCCTGAGACCTCATCTCATATTTATCGCAGGTTTATAAGTGCCCGGTTATTGGCTCGCCACCTATTACATTGGGACCTAAACATAATCTGGCGAAATGTGAGTGAGATGTTATGTCTTAATTTTCATAATTCTAATTAAGTATGTAGGCACATTAACAAAATAATAATTGGTATTCTTCCGTTACCGTCACTCTTATGAGTAAAATATAATTATGTTCCCAACAATGACATGTTAATAATGATATATTATATTTTATTCGTATTCATTGTTTGTTTTAATAAAGTAATTATTGAGTTCAACATTAATTAATTTAATAAAGTAGTTTTTACACATTATCATTTAAATATTCATTTATATTATAAAAATAGAACATCTATTAGTGCTCTTTTGAGATAATTATGTTTAAACGCTTTTAAATACAGTTATTTTGTTTATATAAATTCAAATCTCATTATTTGAATCTTTGTATACCTACCTCAATTCATATACCTACCTTGGACCTGAAATCGTGTAAATAGATCATTTGATGGATGAATATTTGTTGCTCAATAACGTAAGAACGGCCCAACGAATCTAGATGAAATTTTGAACAGATTTGGTCTGGAATGGCACAAGGCTACTTTAATACCCGTTTAATATAGTGTTGTACGTCTTGTAGGAATCCGTGTGTGGTAGCGAGGAAAGAATGTAATCACCACATCTCAACCAAAAGGTGTTTTAGTCGGTTCGAGTCCGACATAACCTCTCCAACCGCCTCTGGCGGGGATCATCCGTGGGGACTTTTTAACACGAAAACAAAAACAAGAAAAGATATCACTGCGAGCGAAGGAAACTCGAATTAACACCCTGTACCAAACCAACCGGTCTGGCCAGCTTGGAAACTGTAAACCAAAGCCTCCAAACATTGGGAGAGGCATAGGCCTCTATAGGACCTATGCCCACTGCTGGACATAGGTCCAGCAGTGGACAACAATAGACCAATTGATTGATTCTCATGTGTGTAAATATGTTGTAAGTATTGAAACTTTTTTTTTTATAATTTTTATAATTTTTTCTTGGCATTGTTAATAGAGGTTTAACGAGTTTGGCCCTCAACTACCTGCTCACCGTTTGTAGGGCACCTGTTTCTACACCCAACATTGAATGTAGGAAAACCCAGAAGGGTTTACCTTTTGTGTCACAAGTCACAATTAATTATTATAAGGAACATATTCTACGAATCATTGGAACTGTCAACGCACTACCGGTATTGATTACGTCCTATGAGATATAGACGTCTATAGAGTCGAAAGATTAAAATATTTTTGAAAGATTTAACGATCACTGAGCTACTCCCTAGACTAGTTTTTTTTAAATGATTTTATGACATGGTAACTAGGACCTTTATGTTAAGTCTTATTTTATTTTGTAACACTTAATTCTCTAATCTAGTTGGATGATTGTTGATGATAATGATGATGACGGTGACGGATAATAGTTGCCTCAATAAAGTAGTGGAAACTTTACTTGAAGCTTTTCTTAAGGGGATTTTGACACCAACACGACAAATCACAATTCACCACAATATTCCACTTTACTACACTTGTACGCTCTGTCTATAAGCCGTTATGTTTATAACTCCTTCATTTTTATATAATGAAACCTCGAATTTACACCAAATTTAGAAAACGAAACACAGCAGCGTTAAGACACTTTTCGCGTTTCCGCTAAAAGCTCCCTCCTTAAAGAAGAAGCCATTTGTTGGTCATCGTTTCGTAGAAAGGAATAGTATAGAATGTTCAAAGTACCTATGCAATTCACATTCGTTCACGCCTGTCACAAACGTCACAATATGCAACCGAAACGATGATCATTAGTTTGTACGATTTACAATTAGCTTGGTGTGGTACAAATACAGAAGATCTTTAGAGTGTTAAATCAAATCAAATCAAATAGTTTATTTGTGTTAAACACGTGTTATACAATTTATACCTATCGGTACGGATTTTGTATCTAAATCGTAAGTGAAACGAGTAAATGAGGCGCGCGCGGATCGTTTAGACATCAACATCATTCATGAGAGGGATTTGAGCTCGTTCACCAGCTTTGCATCCACGCTATCTACAATAGTAGTATTATAAAGAGGAAAGATTTGTTAGTTTATTTGTGATGAATAGGCTCTGAAACTACTGGACCGATGTCAATAATTCTTTTACCTATAAAAGCTACAATATCTAGGAGTAACATAGTCTATACATAATCACGCTATCATCTAAGAGAACGGAGCAATAATCATAAATCTCAATAGATTCGGTAGATTTCTATCCATGGGCGCTAATATCGTTAACTGTTTACGTTGTCATGGCAGCAAGGAGAGGTAGTATAGAGAGGCAAGCAGAGAATCGAGTAGAGTCGTACAACGCAATAATCAACATCCACGCGGGCGGAGCCGCGGGCAGTAGCTGGTCATATAATAAATACGACCAATAAAAACAATTGTTTACTAGTAATGCAACGTATTGTTAGTATGTGTGAGTTTGGCGACATCGGTTCTGCTATTGAATCCTTACTTGCTAAGTCACATTTCTAATTTTTTTTTCCGTTCTGTGTGTTTGTTTATTCAAGGGCGGCTCCATCCCTTCCAGTAAAACTGCGTAACTAAGGGATAGAACTGCTTTGCTTTCTGTACAAGATAATAGGTTATTGTTCTATGATATGACGAAGATGGAGATGACAGCCCATCATTTACTTGTAGGTATGCCTATATACCTCATAGGGTTTCTTCACCGTCTTCAAACATTAGACGTTCTAATACAAAATATAAAACAGTAAATTAACTTATGAAAGTCAACTATTTATCGTAACTTTAAAAATAAATTAATCTAGATGATATTCCACATATGTCTTTGTTCTTGTCGTGATCTATTAAGAGCAACAATAAAATAATTGGTTTAATAATGATTGATTCGTTTGTACTTTGATAGGACAATTATGCCTTTTTAATACAGTTATGTTAGTGTGTCTAGAATCTGTACTAGACCCTGGAAAAGTAAGTAACTATTTAAGTCAGAAGGTTTTTTTTTCGTGCGCAATATGCCCACGGATACTCCACCGAAGTCGGTAAGTGGTTATGTCGAACTCGAACCGACTAAATCGCATGCCGTCTTCGGGTCTTCGGTTGCCGGAGGAATTGTAGGTAACATATCCCTCGCACCCCAACCGTCCCAGGGTCATTGCGAGATGGCCCCCTTCGTGTGTAAGGACCACAGTGTCTCCATCTAGCCCCAGGATATGGGGAGGCGAGTACTGCGCCACCACCGCCCGCCACCTGCTTCTGCTAGGATGACAGGCAGCTTCACCTGTCACCCCCAGGTCTGCGCTCATGGGGGACGGAGGTCATTCTATGACCTCCGACGCGCCTCCGCAAGCCAGAAGGTTAAGCGTCATGTGATCTATTAGTCTATAAACAATGATATACCCGTAGTTGATGTACACTTCAGACTGCCTTCATTGTGATACCTACTCCTCTGAAACTCAAAGGTTTGCTGGTAGAGAACTCATTGTGAGTTAAGCTCGCCTTTGTACATGATTCTTGCAAATTGTATATGAATTATCTCTGTACTTTGTGTGTGCAATAAAGAATTAAAGAAAGAAAGATATATCTAAATACCGGAACAACTTTGACACATATTAGCAATATTTGTTACGATTGTTCATATACCTACACACTAGTCCAGTTATATGACTGAACGATCAAGGTTGATGAATGTCCGATACTTAGTATCTGTAGGACATGAATATTTACTTACCTACTTATTAAAGAGTCAATTTACTACATACCAGTTTATTTTTTCACATGGGTTTTACCCTCTTTCGACTTATCTTGCGACCTAAATAATGTGAAAGGAATTCTAAAGAAAACTTGTATGAAAAAAAGAATTACGACATCATATTAATGGGTTGGTAGATGATTAAAAATAAATAAAAAACAATAAAATAAGAACAGACGTATATTTTACAAATCTTTTACTATTCTTAATTAAGTAAGCTAAGTTTAATAACGATTTATTTCAACTAAATACTTACAGGAAAGTACCCGATTACGTAATTGCATCATAATCGTATCATAATATTTTTCATTATCTATGCTTTCGTACAATATCAATAGACAATTTTTTTCATTCTTTTAAAACAACATTCTGAAGTATGCAGTCTATATAATAAAAAAGGTTATAAACAGAATTTTAATTTCAAAAATTGAGTATCCTAACAATGGATTTGTATGTATTATAAGGTTAGGTAATAAGTGAGGTTTGTAAATAGAGCAAAACAAAAGAAAAGCCCGCTGTTTTACCCTGTGCGGCAATTCCCACGGATACCCCACCGAAATCAGCGAGGGTGGTTTTGTCGGACTAGAACCGACCAAAACCGCAGTTGCCGAGAGGGAGGTAGCCCTTTCGTGTGTGGGATCACCAGGGACTACAGTGTTCACATCTTGTCCAGGATAGGGAGGAGCGCGCAACAGAAGAAAAGCACGCTGAGTTGCTTGTTGGAGTCTTCTCAGGCCGAAACCGCGTATTCCATTCCATTTGCCAACTAAACTATTTCTAATCAATTTAGTCGTTTTGAAAGTGCCGCTCTATACAGTATATAATTTTTTTTTTAATTTTTAAAAATTTCGAACGAATCTGTTCATTGATTTTCGCACGATGCAAGAACATACTACTGATAGACAATCAGAAATTTCAGTATCTGTCTGTATCAATCCTAAAATACGCAGCCATTATTTTTCTGGAAAAATATTCAATGTGCAGGTTTTTCCTCGCTACATTTTTAATAGGAATATTTTTAAATGCACATCTGTTTAATTTTCCAAAAACTGTGCAAAAAACTAATTGATTAACTAAACATGATCTCAGGTTAGGTAGATTAGGTTAGTTTGTTGAATTGGTTGAACTAAGGAATTGTTAGATTTACTATTTTCATAATAGTTATACATTCAGTAAAACAGTGCTGCATTGAACAGTAGGTGTATTTAATTTGATTCAGTTAGTGTGCAAGTCAATATTTTTTATATAACTTTAAAATATTTTGTTAAGATAAAAGGGAATATACAGATATAGATTTAAATACATGCCTTTTTAATATACGTTTATATGCCAAGGTTATTTACCGTTAGCAAAACTATCATAGCAGCAGTATTTTTCGTACTATTAGCATTTCCTCAAAGACGAGAGATGATGAGATTCGATCAGATAAGATAAAATCGAATTTAAATTAAAAAGTAATCATCATTAATTTATTATAGTTTCCTAGTTATAATATTGGCGGATATGCGGTGACTTCAGGGCCCGAGCCGTGAACTCTTAAAATGGCTTTAAGGTCTTGAATGGCTGTCATAGCATCGACTGCAAATGTAACTTTATAATGTTATGCATGGTGTTAGGGAAATGTTCCCGAAGCCAAAGACAATAAAATGAATTACGATTTGGTATTTTCAATTAAAGGTATTCACTTTTAAACTTTCGCGTTCCATGATTATGATAATATGTAAACGGGAATTAACGCGATCATGGTATAGGTATATACTTACCTTTGGAATGCCTGACGTTTCGACCAGGTTCAGCACGTCAGGCATTCAAAAGGTATGTATATACCTATACCATGATCGCGTTAATTCCGTTTACATATTATCATAAAGGTATTCAATTAAAGGAAACACACTCGTACATACTTAAAATCTTGTAAACAAATTACTTAAAAAAATAATTAAAAAATACATACATACACTTACACATATTGTGATAACACAACGTCTTATTCAATCTTCTGGTCAGAGTCCATTAAGTGGGAGATACGGGTGTCTTATCTTATCTTGTTTTGGGAGAGCTATCGCTGACAATTCGACCCTGATTGACCCTTGAGTCGACCCTAACCTGGGCCCTACGTTTTAGGAAGGATAGCCATTCTAGGCTATTTCTCTTAATTTAAGGTGCATGTAATCCTCTGGTTTGAAGTATCCTTTCCTCGAAGGGGGTCATCTCAAAAGCGAGGACCCCGGGTCTGCCGAGATGCGAGGGATATATGTTCGCGTACGTGACAGTTGCATAGTATGTGTTTCATCGTTTCTTCGTCCTCCTAGCAGTGTCTGCATCTATTTCAAATAGAATTACTACCATAGACAAGTGCCAATTTGTTGTCTATTCGTTTACTTATGATAACGGCACTGCATTTGATATTTAATTTATGTTCTATATGACAGCATTTCATTGAGATTATTATATTATATGTAAATATTTACTGAGTATATTAACCATATTAGCAATTTAAATTGTATACACACTGTTTATTAATCGTGGTGTAGGTACTAAGTCAGACGAGGTCAACGAGCCAGTAGTTTATAATTTAGCCCACTGCCTCAAACCGCTAATACGTAGGTATAGCTGTTTATATATAAATGGCTTCAGGCAAGAAGCAAGGAGAGTCGGCTACGTACCCAATTATTTTCCTAAGTTTGAACCAAATATTGATGACCTAGATGAGTCAATATAGATCAAATATAGATGAGATTCAAACCTTGAGGTCGTATGGGTACCTTTTTTTTTTTTTTTTTTTTTTTTTTATCGTGCGCAAAATCCCCACGGATACCACCTCCACCAAAACCGTTGGAGGTGATTATGTCGGACTCGAACCGACCAAAACGCACGCCGTCCATGGGTCCTCAATTGCCGGAGGTGAGATTATACAAGACATATCTCTCGCACCCCGGCAGACCCGGGGACATCTCTGTTGAGATGACCCTCTTACCCAAATGTGGGGACCATGGTGTCCCCATCTAGTCCCTGGGTATGGTGTGGCATTGTGTGCCATCGCCGTGGCCTGCTTCTGCTAGGGTGACAGGCGGCTCCACCCGTCACCCCCAGGCCCGCGCTCATGGGGGACGGAGGTCATTCTGCGACCTCCGACGTCCGAGTCGCCTCCGCTCATCACGGGCAGTGCGGGCCCGGAGTCTTCTCCGGACCCGCTCCGCCTCCTCCTTTTCGAGCATAACTTGCTCGCAGAAGGAGGCGGCGGCTGCCCAAGCACTCGCGCATCGTACCATCGCCGTGAGCAAGGTGGCGAGCGAGACAACTCCCACCCCTAGGGCTGTCACTAGGACCCGCCTTGGCATCTCCCACGCCGGGCACTGGGTCAACGTGTGCAACCCTGAGTCCTCGCTCGCATCACAGTGATGGCACTCGGACGTTGGCTCCTTCTGAATCCGACGCAGGTAATCCCCGAAGCACCCGTGCCCGGTGATTACCTGAGTCAGCCGGTACGAGAGGCTACCATGTGGCCTCTCTAGCCAGTCCCCCATGATGGGTCTTACCGCCGCTAATACAGCGTGCCCTAGGTCGTATGGGTACCTGGACAACTGTCACGTAATATAAGACACACATACGCTCACATACACACACACACACACACACACACACACACACACACACACACACACACACACAAATATGCGAATACACGCACGCACGCACGCACGCAGGTGTAATCAATAATATTATAAAAACAATTTATGTTAACTGTAGATGGTGTATGTATGTATGTATGTATGTACAAATCTAAAGTAAATAAATTAAAAAATTAATTAGCTTGTTTTATGGGTTCTAGAATGCGGATAAACACACTTGGGTACATTTTTTTTGTAAATACGAACATATTATACATAAAAACATCCAGACCATTGCAAATATTCATATTTATGCACAAAACTATTTGCACCTAGTGGTAATCGAACCTGCGCCTCTCAGAGATCAAAATAAATAAATCGACATACTTAACAGTTGACTGAGTTCTCCAAAAATATACACAACAAATTAAATTATAAACCGTAGTTATACATGTATACTCCCCAGCTGCACGCATGGACCGGCCCACCTTTGTTATTTCACGTCACGCCTTCATCCGGAAGCTTGCAATCAACATGTCCCCATATCGACAATGATTGTATCTATAACTAGCACAGGGTTTCGCAATTGTTATCTGATTTGTTTTACATTTTGAACCTGATTAATGACCTTAGCAATAGCGTAGTAACTGGACAATGTGTGTCCTTACTCCTTACATGGTAATACATTTTGATTGGTAACAATGTACACTGACGGACTCATAAACTGCATCAAAGTTCAGGTTTACTCTAAAAGGATTTTTTATAATAAGTATGCAAACTTTTTAGATTAAATTATATAAATATGGAAAGACTGGCTCTTAATCTTAAAAAAAAATTAAATTTAAAAATAGAACTGCAGTAAAACAAATGAATATAGCCGGGAAAAGAAAATTTACTTGTAGTATCAGATTTGCGTGTTATTTATAGCAAAGTTTTAAATTGATTCTCATTGATTTTTTTTGTTTTGTCAATTGAATTATTGTTACCAGCATAATTGTTGGGTTAGTTTTTTAACACATCGAGAGTTTTTGAACCATAATATGGATACTTCGTCCGAACAAGCGGCACAAATTGTAGCATTGGTGCGGGAGGGCTTGGATCAACGAACGATTGGTAGAAATTTAAATTTAAACCAGTCTACGGTTTCTAGAATATACAGAAGGTTTGTAGAGACAGGTTCTTACAGGAGGAGACGTGGTACAGGCAGAACTCGAGCAACCACAGGTCGTGATGACCGATTTATTGTTATAACTGCCCTGCGAAATCGTTTCCTCACGTCAGTTAACATCAAAACCGAGCTTAATGAAGTGCGTGGAGTAAACGTGTGTGCACGAACAATAAGAAGAAGGTTAAAGGAAGCGGATATCACCCCTTTTAGACCAGCAAATGGTCCAAAGTTGTCTACAGCTCACAGACAAGCTCGCTTAAGATTTGCGCGTCATCACCTGAATTGGACAGAAGAGCAGTGGGCCTCTGTATTGTTCACGGACGAGTGTAGGACATGTTTATATGGTGCAGATGGTCGCAGAAGAGTCTATCGTCGACGTGGGGAGCGATATGCTCAAAGTTGCATTGAGGAGCGTGTTCCTTTTGGAGGCGGTTCATGTATGGTCTGGGGTGGCATATCGATGAACGGGCGAACAGAACTTGTGTTCATAGACATGGTCCGTCAAAACGGTAATAGAGGGGGTTTGACAGCACATCGCTACATAACAGAGATATTAGAAGATCACGTGGTGCCTTACATGGGATTCATAGGCGAAAATTTTACTATAATGCAGGATAATGCCCGGCCGCATGCAGCTGCACAAGTTCAACATTATTGCGAAGAGGTTGGGATACGTACAATGAATTGGCCAGCACGCAGCCCGGATCTTAATCCCATCGAGCATGTTTGGGACAATTTAAAAAGAGCTGTATATGCGAGAAACCCTTCGCCCACGACAGTGGCAGCACTAAGAACAGCACTTTCAGAAGAATAGGACAATATTCCGCAAGATCTTTTAAAAACCCTTATAAAATCTATGCGGAACCGATTAGAATCCGTAATAAGGGCACGTGGGGGTAATACACCTTATTAAAACACAAATAAACCCTTGCATAAAGTTTGTGTCTATTGTTAAAACCAATTTTTTAATTAAACCAATTTTTCTTAAATTTCTGTTTTTTCTTCAAAAAAAGTCTTAAGGTCCTTTCCAGTACATAAACTTAAACTTAAAGATATGACCCTACGCTGTTTTAAAGTTCACGAACCAATCTAGAGGTTTCAATTTAAATCTGTATAGAAAGTATGCATACTTGGTTAAAATATTTATTTCAAAGTCGTCTATTACTTTGATGCAGTTTATGAGTCCGTCAGTGTATTTTATGTGTTATGGTTCATTGAGTGATGTGGGTAAATCAGTCCTTATATCAATCATTTTTTTTAAACTCCGATGTTCACGTGTCTGTGTACGTGTGTGTGTGTGTGCATCTGTGGTATCGTAGCTCCGGAGTTGAGACGAATCATAGCTATGTTTGATGAAGAGGGGTCCAAGATGGTCGCCGCCAGAAAATGGCAGATTACCTACATATTTTTTCATTAGTCCGTCAATATGGGCATGAAAGTTCTAGACACTATAAAAAAAATAATTAAACAAAAACTTAAAAATTCAAGTTAACAATAAATACCTCGAAAAAGTAAAAATAATTGAAGAGATGCCGTGTCGGGGGATTAATTATAAGTAAGGGGATTAATGTCGAGAATAATAATTGGATTGTCTCGAAAACCTTACCAGTTAGAGAGTGCTTTACTACTTAGAGACCCCTCAACATGACAACGTTTCAATTATTTTTGAAAAAGCAAAGTTGCATGATCATTTTTTTCAATAGTCAATAGTCAACATGGGTCTCACTCCAATTCAGTTTATAAGTATTCTCATAATATCGTATTTATTACACTTAAAAAAAGGCACACTTAACTGTGAATAATTAATTTCGTATATTATTTCAATATTAAACTGAAATAGCGAACGTGTTTTGCCGATATAAAGAAATAACAATTGGGTTGGTAGTAGAAATGTGAAAAGTAATAAGTATAATTAATGTAAATATAAATATAATATAAATTAATATAAATAAGTATAGCAGATATAAGTAAACTCAATTTGCTTTTAACACAATTCGCAAACATCGGAAGTTTCTTAGACCGTGCAATATATGTATCTAAAACTAGCAAACCCGGCGAACTCTGTTTCGCCATGTGAAAAATGATTTTCCCGCTTTTCTGTTGAAATTTTTCCTGAATTTTCTTTGCTATAAACCTCACATAGCCCGAGACCTTTCCAACGAATGCGAAACCGTGGAAATCGGTTCGTGCGTTCTGGAGTTATAGCGTCAGGAAGGAAAACCCGACTTATTTTTATATAGTAGAAGATTAGTGACAATTCCTTTCAAACAAATAAGGTGTAAAAATACCTGCCAATATCGAAAACCGGTTAGGGTATAAGAATATCTATTGTTTCTTATTGCGTGCTAAAGGCATTTGAAGGTCAAAATGAATTAAAACTTTCACTACAACACTTCCTTAACTATTTGTTTCAGCTTGATTGATTCAAATTAATGGCAAAAAATCAGCCGCGCGTACACATTGATGAGAATAAAAAAAACTTTGACTTTCAAGGTTTTTGATACACTAAACCTGGGTTGTACGATTGTACTTTAACATTAACAGTGCAGTTAAAGTACCGGTCAGGTATAAAACAGGTTGCACCATTTGACAATTTATATAATTATATTTATATTTAACTTGACGCTTACTGTAACCGGCCACGCTCAAACGTCAAATTCTATTAAAAAGATAACTATAACAGAGCTACTAAATACTCTGGTGCAACACATTTAGTCAAACCATTACAATCAATGTTACTGTTACTGTTAAATTTGACGGAAACCTTAACTTTAACAGGTAAATGGTGCAACTAAGTCTGAGGATAAACCACAATAAACTACAGAACTACCCGTAATTATCTGTTGGAGTATATACTCTAGGGTTGGACAAGGAATTGCTTTGTAAATGTTGGCATAGGATAAGGTAAACTCAGCCTAGAATAACATTATATCTCATTATTGTATATTTATACCAGTCTCAGAATCAGAGAGGCACTATATACGAAATGAACCTATTTTATTAATTCCTAAGAAACTACTGACCACTACTGCACAAAATATATCTAAATTCAAAATTCAAAAATCATTTAACGTCAATATTATTAATCACTACATAGTATAAAATAAAGTCGCGTTCTCTTTCCCTATTTTTCTTGTCCCTTTGTATGCTTAAATCTTTAGAACTATGCAACGGATTTTGATGCTGTTTGTTTCAATAGATAGAATGGTTAAAGAGGAAGGTTTATATGTATATAACATCATGCTACGAGCAGGAATGAAAAATTTACAAAAACGGGGTGACGCAGACGAAGTCGCGCGGGTCAGCTAGTATACTATAAGTTGGCAGTTGGCAAATGGACCATCGCATCAGTTCGAAACGCGGTCCCGGCTGAGAAGATTCCGGCAAGAAACTTAGCGGGCTTTTTTTTATTCATTTACAAACAATTACTTAGTCTAGATACATTAATTTGCTTGAGTAGCAAGTGAACAGCTCATTTCCAGATTTGCTTATCATCCAAATAATTCTAGATTTTATAATAACCTTTTTGACGAAATGTGATATCACCGACTAATATTAAGTAAATTTTAAATTAGTCCCTCTTTCTGTAGAACATGTAAAGTTGATTACAAATTACTAGCGAATGCTTCTCCCAAGTTCCATTAGAAAGGATTTTGTAACAAAAAAAAATAAAGGAGGTATTTAACTACAAATCTCATTTACAATGTTATCATATACTATGTGTATATGATAACATTACACAAATACATACATATACAAATGGAGAAGATATTGGCGATTGGTATTTTTATATGTGTAACTATGTATGTTAAATAAATGAATTTGAATTTGATTTGTTCAGTTGGTGGGAAACGAGAAAGATGGATATTTGTATTGATAAACTCATCTCATAACTCATAAACTCACGCCTTTATCCCCGAAGGGGTAGGCAGAGGTGCTAGCACCCACATTTCGCCAGTTTATGTTTAGGTCCCAATGTAACAGGTGGCGAGCCTATTGCCATTAACCGGGCACTTATAAACCTGCGATAAATACACATATAACTTCGAAAAGTCATTGGTGTGTGCCATGGAAACCTGGGATCGAACCCGAGACATCGTCTCAGCAGTCCATTACCCATACCACTAGGCTACCGCGGTTCCTGTATTGATAAAATAAGATTTAATGTCAGCAAATAAGACAGAGGTTAAAGTAAGATAAGATAAATAGTATAATTTATAGTTTGAAAATAAAATTACAAATAAACCATTGATTTGGTGAAGCACGAATGTTTTATTACTATGATGCGTAACTGGGCTTGGGGTGACGCGGACGGGTGGAACCCGCGCCTGTCACCGTAGCTGAACCGCGGCGGCTGCGCGAGGCGCGTCTCGCCATACCCGGTGGCTAGATGGGGACTCTATTGTTCCTACAATAGAGGAAGGGGCCATCTCAAGAGAGATGTCCCCGAGTACGCCGGGGTGCGAGAGATGTCTTGTATTATGTCACCTCCGGCAATCAAAGACCCATAGACGGCGTGCGTTGTAGTCAAGTCGAGTCCGACATAATCACCTCCACCAGTTTTGATGGAGGTGTGAAACCAGCCTAACTTGGAACCTCGATATCACTATAGGTCATTGGACCATTAGTTGTGGAGGTTAAATGGCAGCCGCTTCACGGAAAATATCGAAGTTCAGCCTCATCACAGTTAGATTGGAAAGCCGACCCTAACTGAGTTGGGAAAAAGGTTCAGAGAATGTAAATAGTAATACATTCATTGGCAATAATAAATACTTATCGACATAATCACTGAAAACATACATAAATTGAATTCAGGTTTGAATACTTACTTTTTTCCTAAGTTAAAGTAGACAATGTAATATTCCGAAGTTAGATTTCCTTACACAACATAATACTCGTATATTACTTAACTTTATAACAAGTTTTCGAGACTTAGTTATTTCCACATTGTTCCGTGTTTGTTAAATAAAGGATCCCATCCTTTTCTGTCGGAAGGTCAGCGACAAAAGTAGCTTAACAGATTTTCAGATTGACATTTGATTATTGATCGCCATAGCTGTTGAACGGACCACAAAATAATAAACAAAACACGTAACAAATTATTAAACTAAACTTTGTCTTCGGGGTTTTACTATCTCACCCTGGCTACCAAGGACTGTATCAGGCCTACATAATCTCCCCAATCTGCTCTGGTGAGAGGTTGTCCGTTGTCCGTGTGAATTTTTCGCACGATGAAAAAAGAAAATAGAAAAGGACTTCCTATTTTCTATTTTCTAAAACTACCGTAAAACGGGGTAAATATAGATCCAGGGATGGATAGAAATAAAATGGTCAATTGAATATTTTAAATAATTAAGCTTATTACCAGATATTTCATGATTCTGGTATTACAAAAATATTACAATGAACTAGTCCAAATTTTCGCATGAAAGATAATAACTACAGGATTTAGCTGACCATTTTATTTGTATTCACCTTTCGATCGCTATTCACCCCGTTTTACCCGGTACCTACTTATATAAGTACATTAACTTTGGGCACATCCAAGCGAAAAAAATATTTATAAACATTTTTATGTTAGTAAACTATTTTGTTCACTGTACCTACTTAGTTCTTGTTTTTCTGTATTACGTTTTTATTTTTGTGTTCAAAGAGTTTTGTTTGTTTAATAACATGAAATTCAATGGCATTTTTTTATTATCTCAGTGGATTGACAATGGTTGACCTTTGGTAGAATTGGGGCCCTGATAATATAAAACATCCACCCCTCGCTATTGATACGTTATTAAAATTTTTTGAATAATTACTTACTATTTTGTACATTATCGAATAACTGAAATAAATCAAGAGCATATTATTATGTAATACATTTTAGATATTTTTCGCATCAAGAAACATATTTGAGAACTTATTTTGAATTTGCGATAAAATACTAATCAAATTGCAGTTATTAAAACTAATACAAAGGATGATGACTTTATCGCTACAAGGAATAATTTGTTTGTTTATTATAGCCACTATTTTATTAGAATACAAAATGGCTAGCAAAATACAAATCGAAACCTTTCTTCGTTTGTAATGGTGATCCCTCTTTCCTGAGACTTTGCCTTGAGCTTACCATCAGGCGGGGTGAAGTCAAATTGACGTGTCCTAAATAAAAATAAAAAATAAAATTATGTAGACGTGTGTTAATATAGGTGCGAATCGGGCTTGCAAATAAATAATTTCAAAATCAAAATCGGATGGCCTATGAGATCATCAGAGACAATTTATTGTAAGATTTATCCTAAGAATTATCGTTAATCAGAAGGATAAACAGCCAATTATAATTATAGTCTATTGCCACTTTCTTGTTATTAGTGAATCAGTAAATGAATTCGTTGAATATGGATTTAATCTCAGAAGTATGAAGTTTACAGAACCATCTGTAATTATAGGCGGATAATGTTTTCAATTAATCAATTATTATTGTAGCCTAGTTATTGTACACCCCGCTGAATAGACTCAAAGATTACAGCACAGCATATTCAGTGCTTTTTTGATAGTATAAGCGTAGAATACACAACACACACATCCAGACCGATACACTTTGCACTGAGGTTTTGTTATAAAATACATAATAAATAAATAATAATTTATTTTTCACCAACAACCAAATTACATACAGTATTTACACAAACTTAGGATAAAGTATACAGATAATGTTTGTGGATCGCTGGTGCCTGTTGTAGGTTAGATTACCTGTATTACTTACTGGTCACCAGGATTCCACTAAAACATAATGAGTAGGTATATAGTGCTCAAAAAAGTAATTAGCTACAAAATGTTCTGTTTTGGTTCAAAATTTGTCATCGATTTAAATATCTATATTTAAGCATGCAGCATATAGTAAGTAGAACCAGCGTGACACATTTATCTCATGCACTGAAGGCACAGAAGCTGCTTTAAACCTTCAGTCATTCTCCCCACCAAAACCCCTTCAAGAAGAGTATTAAGTTTCTGAAAGATCAACAGCACGAGTGTGACGCCCCTTTTATTTTTAAATCGTGCGAAAATTCCCCCACCCATGCCGGTTTGGTACGTCATGTCAGACTCGAACCGACTTAAACGCACGCCGTCATTGGGTCTTTGGATGCCAGAGGTGAGATAGTAGCTAACATATCCCTCGCACCCCGGCAGACCCGGGGCCTTCTCTTCGAGATGACCTCCATCGGGTGTAGGGAGCACGGAGTCCCCGTCTAGCCCCCGGGGTAGCCGCCGCCGCGGCTTGCTTCTGCTAGAGTGAGAGGCGGCTCCTCCCATCACCCCCAGGCCCGCGCTCATGGAGGACGGAGGTCATTCTGCGACCTCCGATGTCCGAGATGCCTCCACGTATCCAGTGTGATGCGCCTGGCGTTCCAAACGTTCATAGGTCACGGTAACAATTTTCCATCACGGGGTCGTGTACTTGTTTGCCATCTAAGCGGTATTAAAAAATATATGCAACATTTCAGCCTTTTATTAGGCCCCCATGGGTTGCGGGAATTAGATTAAAATTCCAAGGAGACGCGTACAATAGCTAATAATTAATATTTATTACTCAAATTTAATCAAACCTTTTCTAATAAGAACTCATCCTTCCCACGGTTCTGCTAGTACAGCGAATACAGATTCCACACCGTGGCCCTTTGATCACTTATTTATTAATGAATTCCTAGAATCAGAAGATTATCAAGTAATCATTTAATCACAATTATGATCATTTTCTTTATTACTAATCTTTTAGGATTCAATGACCTAGTATTACTATTGAGTATTAATTAGGACAGTTTCGTGGCGTGGTAGTAGTGAACGTGACTGCTACGCAGAAGGTGCGGTTTCGATCTCCGCTCAGTGCAAATATTTGTATGCATGAATATGGCTATTTGCACTGGTCGTGCCTCGGAGAGCACGTTAAGCCGTTGCTCCTGGTTGTCACACAAACTTACATCAAAGGCAGTCGTTACCGGTAGTTGGCGCCCTAAAAAGTTCAACAACTGGTCGAGCTGCGATTCTTCGATATCGCTTATACCTATAGGTTGTGGAGGCCAGATGGCAATCGCTTCACGGAAAATATCCAGGTTCAGCAGCGACGCAATGAGACTGGAAAAATCAGGACCCTGGAGTCCGGGGCTCGAACTTCGATCGAATATGAATGCGTCGAATAACCCACCGCGTTTCGTTCCCGGCGCAAAGGTGTCCATCATGCTGGCCGCGATGCCTCTTTGAATCACAATGAACAGCCTTTGTCCCAGGACCGAGCCGGAGCCGGAGTTACCACATTGTAACCACGAGTTACGGCCACCAGTATCTGCGATCATCTCTTTGCCTTTTTATACCTATATGTACACATTTCGCCAACTACGATCGAGCACTTTGTACAAAAATGGGTATGCCGAAAATGAACTCCTAACCGAAAATGTAACAGCTAAATTTTGTAAAAAAAAAATTCTGATTTTTTGCTATGGGCGTAAATCGCAAGGAAATTAATTACGTGCTTAGCCGCAGAATCACTAACGGTCTTTGACGGTCGGATCTGTATTTTTAATTACACTAAATGGAATAATTTAGATATTATTTGAATCAAAATGATCTAATGGACACGCCTACACGATTTAGTTTTTATTACTTGCGCGCTGCTTTGCTATTGAGAAATCATCTACATGAATGCACTTATGCCACAAGTAATTTAGCAAGGTACAGACAAAAGCTAGCTTCTCGTTCAGGTTTAACTGGATTCTGTATTTTTTTAATCCAATTCCAGTTGCATTCAAAGCTTGCACTTTAGAGCCCAAGGGTCTCTCTGCAGGAAACTTGTATTGACTAAGCTGATTCTTTAATAATCACTACATAGTATTAAATAAAGTCGCTTCTCGCTGCCTGTCTGTCTTTATGAATCCTTAAATCTTTAAAACTACGCAACGGATTCTGATGTTATTTTTTAATAGGTAGACTGGTTCAAGAGGTAGTTTTATATGTATATAAAATCACGCTGCGACCAAAAGATGCGGAGCTGGAATGAAAACTGTTGCAAAAACGGGGTAACGCATAAAGTTGCACGGGTCAGCTAGTAGATAATATATTTAAGTAGGCGTTACATTGCGGAAATCCATGTGTTTGTGTAGAGGCGAAACACGTGTTGAGATTTATTCTTCGTCAACATACTACACATACGAATAATAAGTCTTTTTACTTGCTTTAAGCGCGTGTGCGGTTTGGCATTCCTTTATATAACAATTAGTAATATTTTACTATTGCTTTCAAAGGAGTTGACGTAGCAAACCTCCTCGAAGAGCGATGCCTATGCTTGGGCCCTTTCCGTGGGTAGCGGCGCTCCCGTGAAACAAATTACTACACATCGATGGCAACTCCAAAATGCCATCGATTCGACAGAAGAAGTTTCCGTTACCTCTGAGGCCTTCACGTCGGACCGCTTAGTTAGATAAAATACCACTAAGCGGTCACCCATCCAAATGACAACCACACCTAGATAGCCTTAACCCACTGCTCATTTTAGCGCACAGTGAGCGTATTTGCCCAGAAGCGCTTGCTTGCTCGGAGTTAGTTGCAACGCATGTTTACTTTGATTCGACAGAAGAAGAAGATTGATTTCATTGTGATTGTTAATACGTTCCACCATAATATATTTTCTTTAACAATAATAAAATAAGGTAAACATGAACCTTGTGTACTACGATTTGTTGAATGCAACAGAATTGTGGCTGTACGACAGCGGCAGCTTGAGAAAGGTTGTCGTGACGAGGGTTCAGACAGGCATTCTGAAATATTTGGCGCGTAGAATCTATTGGACTCGCTCAGACCTGTTCCCGTAGCACCAAAATCTATCGAATTCGTAACGTAACAGATCTGTAGCCGTAGCACGAAATACTATCGAATTTTTAATGTAAAGGTATCGACAGAACGGAACATTGTGATTGGCGGGCTACTCACGCACACAGGTTCACAAGAGGCAGACTGCCAATCACAATGCTCCGTTCTTTCGAATCCTTTACATTACGAATTCGATAGGAGTTCATGCTAGTGCTACTGTTTTATCTTTTGTACCACTTAGGTAATAGACAAGCTCACGGCCCACCTCATGGCAAGTTGTGTTTTGAGTTACCGCAGCCTATGGACGTTTATATCACTACTGGCGTAACACTCGATGCTGCCGTTGCCGAATGTGAAGAGAGTCAAGAGTGTGCAGAAGACAAAGCTAAGTTTCTCGGTCTTACCACTGACAACAAAATACAGTCCAGTGAGCTCTGGCTACCTTACTCACGGCTAAAACACAACACAAGGTTATTGTTAGCCGCGGTATTCTGTAGGGCGGAGGTAATTCCCCAGTCGGAGTGCTCAATTAGGACGGTAGTTTACCACAATTCGTTCGTAATCGTAATTAATAATATAACAGTCAGATAATAAAACAATACAATGACTAATATGAATGGCTATAATAGTAATGCTAGAAGTGTTGCTAGAAGGATTTTTACAGGCGCTTTCATTTATAGTACCATTCTTGATCATTGGCTTACTGTATATATATATATCTAGCATGTATTCAGTACCCGTAACACGAAAAACTATTGAATTTATAACATAAAGGTATCAAGAGAGCGGGGCATTACAATAGGCAGCCTGTCAATTTCAACGTCTTCTTGAGATGGCTTATTTTGCATTAGAATAGATAGCTTGTCTACTGTAAACCTGTTTGTGTGTGAAACCTGTCAATCGCAATGTTCTAAGTACCCTCTCGAATTTGTAGTCCAAAGGTATCGAGAAAATAGAGCATTGTGATTGGCAGGCTTCACACATATATTTATCCAGGTTCACAGTAGGCAGGCTACCTCTTGAAATGCTCCGTTCTCTCGATACTTAAGGAACTCAATAATATTTCGTGCTAAAGGCACTGAACAAATGCTAGAGATACAGAGGCTTTTGAACAAGACTTTTTTTTGTCGTGCGCAAAATCCCCACGGATACCACCTCTGCCAAAATCGGATGTCGGACTCGAACCGATAAAAACGTACGCCGTCTATAGGTTTTTGATTGCCTGAGGTGAGATTATACAAGACACATCTCTCGCACCCAGGCAGACCCGTGGACATCTCTTTTGAGATGACCCCCTACCCCTAATGTGGGGGCCATAGTGTCCCTATCTAGCCCCTGGGTATGGGGACACGCTATTTGCGCTGCTGCCGCGGCTTGTTCTGCTAGAGTGACAGGCAGCTTATGAACAAAACTGGTATAGTGCACGGCATCTAACTTGGCAAGGTTTTGTAGTAGTTGGGGTAAGTTCGCGCATCGTACAATTAGAGGCGCAAAAAGTGCTTGTCATTATTCTATTCATTCACCAGAATGCCATCATTTATTTTGAATCATAATAATATCTGCTTTACTACAAAAGAGACCCAAAAATAGTCTCATATGCGCTGACGGTTCTTGGCAAGTTACGTGCCGATTTCTGTACTATCAATGAAAGCGCCTATAACAGTCCGTCTAGCAACACAAAGTCATTAATATATTCATTATTCTTTACCTCCATAACGATTCAGTGTTGTAACTAATTTTAAAGAATATTATTTATTGCTACCTTTGAAATTTTTTCACTCGTTAGGAAGGCGCTGACTAGCATATCATTAGGTATATACTACCAGGGGCCCTGGACATTAGTATCTAGTAATTCGTTGTTAATCGTTTTGTAGAATGGAATAGAATTGTGTATAACACGTATTTTGACGTTTATGAAATTTATGACAGGCGTAAACGAATGTCAATCCTATACATTGATCAATCTGTTCTATTCCATTCTACAAAACGATTGCCATTTGTCTAGGGCCTATTCAATTGCGAATATTTAAAACTGTCAGCCACACAGTTGTTGCTAGCTATCTATAAATAGGCGTAAATAGGTTGTATAGTGGCGCACGCCGGGGCACTAGGTCGGAAATAAAGGGCAATGAGCCATGCCACCCCCAGCTCAGTCAATCTCGCATATTTACGTAACTAGATTCATTGTATTGGTAAGCTCACTTCCCGTTAAGGATTTGCTACACTGAGTGCCGGATTTACCTCCGACGGGGCCTCAAGCAACTCAAAAAGTCAGTTATTTTGACCCTCGTTTTAATATAACCCTCCCCCCCTCTTATTTTTAAATAACAAAAAACAGATTAATTTATCAAAATTAATATATTATTTGAACCATAATAAGAATTCTACTAGAGCAATGAAGAATTGTCAAATTGTGAAATGTCAACGTCATCTTTTTGTTACTTCAAAAAAATTCAATATATTTTTAATTATTTTTACATTCATACATACAAATTTTGGGGCCCCTCTCCAAGCGGGGCCCCAAGCAATTGCTTCCTTTGCTTCCTGGTAATTCCGCCACTGGCTACACTGAATCGACAATCAACTACTACAGATAAGCACACAGCCCAGATGATTTAATCAGTGTGTGTTCAGATGATACGTTTATCATGCGTACAGCCAAGGAGTGGAACGCCCTGCCCGAATCTGTGTTTTCGGATAGCTACAACTTGGAAGTCTTCAAGACTAGAGTGAATAGATTACTTCTAGGCAAGCGTGCTCCACCGTCGATCGCCTCATCACTTACTACCAAGTGTGATAGCGGCGAAACACGAGCATATCGAATAAAAAAAAATAATTTACCGTGGTCTAAGGACGTTGGTGTACAGTAAAGCGTTACCTATTTATCTATTTATCTAAATAAGCAATTCAACTTCTTCATTCACTCTTAGATTCATAACCATTTTAACGTCACTTAACTATAACCCAACTTCAAAACCTGTAGGTATTTGCTACAATATTATACACTTCTTCCTATAGTCCCGGGTCCTATAAGCGGGGCGTGAAAAAGCATACACCATTGTAACACTGTACTTTCTTTCCTGAGACTTTGCCTTCAGCTTACCATCAGGCGGGGTGAAGTAAAATTAACTTGCCCTAAATAAAAAAAAACAAAGTACAAAAAGATCCCAGCTAGTAGTTATATTGTACAACACAAGTGAAGGCCGAAGTGAAGATGAACATTGACCCAATTCCTCGAAACGAATGACCTATAAACACGATAGGCTGAGATATACGTTGGTTTAATACCAAACTTGTTTTATCTTTCGGTTTATGGAAGTTAGAAGGTCACTGTGAAATACTCTATCCATTCGCGCATCCTATGGCAACCCATGAGGCGGGTCCACATTTGTGATACGAACAACGGACCGGACTGATAGTCGGTATAGAACATGACGTTGCGTGTGAACGACCCAACTTGTGGCCGCATCAGCACCAACTAGAGTTGTGCTGACAGCACAAGTCGATCGACGGTTTAATTTAAGCTCCGTTATCATTCATCATTCTCTGAACTTGTTCCCAACTCAGTTGGGGTCGGCTTTCCAGTCCAACTGTGATGCGGCTGAACTTCGATATTTTATGTGAAGCGACTGTCACCTGACCTCCACAACCAATGATCCAATGACCAACGGCGATGTCACAGTTTCAAGTTAGACTGGTTTGACTTTTGAGGGCTCCAACTACCTGTATCGACTGCCATAGATGTTAGTGAGGCAACTGGGACCGACGGCTTAACGTGCTCTATGCTATATGTACAGACAAGGAATTTGATTCGCGTACCGTTCCGATGATTTTTTGCTCGAACTATGAAAATATCATAAGGGTTATATTCGTTTAATTATGGTAAAATAGATTTGCATAATTAAAATGACACATGTTCGGTTGACAGGTCTGTAAACTTCGACCTTAGATAAAGTAAGTTTAGATTAATTTCACTATGTCAAACTGAAGACAGTTTGACATAGTGAAATTAAATCTGAATACTAACCTATTTTTAGTTTCGTATTTAAAATATGAAAAAAATCTTCGGCCATGTCAAATTAGTGACACAGTCAAACGTCAACTAAAACATTGAACGTGTTTGATAAAAACGTAAAATTTTAAAATGCGGAAGGAAGAAGTCAAATAATTACATTGCATGAGTAGGGCCGCGGCGTTTGCGACATAGCTCGGTTATTAAATATATCGAGAACAACACTGTAAGGCTATGGATTACTCGATTTGGAGAAGAAGAAGAATCACCTGATTTATACCCAATAGAAAATAATTGGAGAATTATGGTGCAAATGTGGCAAAATGGTCAAGAAAGGACGAAACAAGCTTTAGTGGAATGTTGTAACGTTGTGTGGGAATCGTTGCGTGGTTCAAACATTTGTGTAGTCGGATAGTAGACTCAATGCCGGACCAAGCTGTGTCTGACAGTGGAGGTGGTTATTATTAAGTATTAAAAGTATTAAGAATACAATTTCTGATGTGTATTATTTTAAGTATTAAAAGTATTAAAAATACAATTTCTGATGTTTATTTTATAACGTAGCATTTAGTTTTCAATGGCGGGAGAACTAGTCGACGTTAAAACTTTAACGTCCACAGCTAATACTTTGAAGTCACCTATGACAACCACGAAGTTATAGATGACAACAGCCAATTATGTTCGCCCCAGCCATAAAAACTCATTATACTTGTAAAATATAAAATAACTCTATGGTCACGGTCAATCTCAAAGAATTTGGAAAAATTACCGTGTATGTGTGGACTGAGAGCCCATTTTTATTTTTGCATATTTTTGCAGTTAAACTAACAATATTCCTTAGTAAAAGATGTGGAAATATTTGTAAAATGAATATTAAAGTTTGTAAAGACCTCATTCAAAAGATATATCGCTTTTAGTTGGTCCCTCAGTTCACACACGTAAGCTCTCAAATCTAGATATATAATGAGTTCACCAACAAATTTTGGTTATAGACTCTTAGTAAAACATGAATAAACATCTATACAACATTAAAAAACTTAATGTGAATAGATAATAAAAAATTACAAACGTTTACATGTGGTCCCTGAGGGACCACATGTATTTACTCAAAATAATAGAATATAACACGAACATTAAACATAATTCATAAGCCAATCGTTAGTAAAAAATGGAAGGAAACTTATAAAACTAAAGAAAGATCACAAATAGTGGCAAAAACTGTAAATTTCATGTTTTTGTTGGTGGTCCCTCAGTTCACACATTATGCAAATGCGAATTGCTAAAATATAATTAAATACAACGATTACAAACATGTGGAGCCTTTCAGTGCTTAGTAAAAATCTTATATTATCGATCTGTATTTATTTTGTCACTGGTTTTTTATTGCTTTAGTCACTATAAGTATTTTTAATGATTTTCATACTAAGCCCGGTATGGGGTGTCCACACTTTAGGAAAAGTACTGTTCATTTACTGACACCCATGACGTGACGCTCCGGTAAGATCCACCCGATCTCTGTAATGTTCGGATCAAGGTACAGATGCAATATTTGGATCTAGTAATTGACTCCAGGTGGTACGGTTCACTTCGCAGGCCATCAGTGCTAAATCCATCTTGTTAGTTTTTGCTGAACCTAAGAAGACCCAGTATTACTTGTGCTTTTTCAGTACACCGATATGATAACATATCGAGTAAAACGGGGTGAATATAGATCAATGGGTGAATAGAAACAAAATGGTGAACCAAATTCTGAACTTATATTCATTCTAATAAAATCAATGTAATAATGATAAGAATTATCAAACATCTAGGTAGATCCAGAAATATTGTCAAACAACTTATGAAACAAAATCTAACGACCATTTTCTCTATTCACCTATTGATCCTTATTGTTAGTAACTGGTGCAATGTTTCTATTGAGATGATAAAACATCTTAAATACATAATTCTGTACATACATCTGACACATAGACCAGTTAAGCACGAAAAAATAAAGCAGTAATTTTATTCTATTTTAAGTCCACATTTTTAATTATATCTGTGCCCATTCATTCTATCTCCAACTAATATTCCTCAGGACAATACAAATAATTAAAATTAATACGCGTAATTGGGTATTTGAAAAAAAAAAAATTATTGATTTTTTTATGTATTTTAAAACTTTATTATTAATAATATTGATATTTAATGCAAAAAACTTCAAATAAATTTTTTTTCAATTAATTATAAACAATTAAAAATTGATGAAATTTAAATAAAAATCACGTGACTATAAACGCGCCATGATTGGTCACCATAGTTGTGACGTCATAATGTTATAGCTATTTAATAACAGTACAGCGTTTACGGCTATTACACAATTGTCTAGACAATAATATTAAAAATTTATTGCTAAAATACGAGTTGTTAGTTGGTTTCGATTAGCTATGTGTGATAAAGGATTTATTAAGGCAAAGTCTGATAATATTCCTGATGTTGATATATTTATGATCACCGATTTTTTAAAAAATGACATTCGGTTTAATTCTGCTGAAGTTCGAGGTGCCAAGGCATCAAGGTAAGTTTGTTAAAAAATAATATAATAAATGAAAATATTTAATTATTTATTCTCCATTACATTAAATATAATTATTTATTTCATAAATTGCAGAGAAACCATTTATTTCGACGTTTGTCATCTTGGGGAACATTTAAAAACATTTTATCAGGAGTTGCCTTTGTAGTATTCGTACATAATGGTACAAAACAAGAACGATAATTTTTTGAGGTTCGACATTTTTAATATAAATTTAAATATTTAATAATGACAACAAAATTAAATAGATCAAAACACTGTATTTATTATTTTTCTATCAACTGCAATGAGTGAAAACTAACATTATGACGTCACACGCGCTCGGGTTTGTTCGGGAGTTGTCGGCGTGTCTTCGGTACTGGATTCAAAATTGTTTTTTTATTTTGAAATAACTTTTGAATTATTGTGAAAAAAAATGAAAAAAAATAGTTTTGTTATAAAACTAATATATAATCTTTCCATTTATCACAAAAAAATTTTTTTTTCAAATACCCAATTGAGCAATATCACGACAAGCAACAAGCTCCAAGTGTACCGTAATTATTTTTTTAAATATATATTTTTATTAAGAGCGACACTACAGGTAATGGATTTACACCATAGTTGCTTAGGCTTAAAGAACCAATACCCATGGCGGTTAAATTAGTTTAAAAACAGTCGCTGAAAGTTATGCTGCCAAATTACGAAGTTAATAAATATGACAAATAATGTAATATTAGAATGTCGGTTTAAAATTGTCAAGTTTCTGAATGTCAGAGTTTAGACCATAAACATATAAATAATGTTTTAGACAAAGACAATCAAAACTGGGACCAAATCTCCGAATTTTTATGACGGATAAATAGAATCACGATTTCACCTCATACTCGGAAATTGTTAAAAAACTGTTATTCTCTGCCAACGTTTGGATATTAAAATTGTATTACAGGAATACTGTTTAACCATATCCGAGTATGAGGTGAAATGGCAATTCTAATTTGACTATCTCAAAATTTAGGAGAATTAGCTTAAGAATTGGCGGCAACTTGTAGTACCTAAATTTTGTTCTCGTTCGTTTCGATAACTTGTTTAGCCATTCACATACAACTTACACTACTTGACTGCATGGACACCCTATTAGTATGGGAAACCTAATTTGTACATTTTTGTTAAAATAACAATAAAACCAGTGACAAAATAAATACAGATCGATAATATAAGATTTTTACTAAGCACTGAAAGGCTCCACATGTTTGTAATCGTTGTATTTAATTATATTTTAGCAATTCGCATTTGCATAATGTGTGAACTGAGGGACCACCAACAAAAACATGAAATTTACAGTTTTTGCCACTATTTGTGATCTTTCTTTAGTTTTATAAGTTTCCTTCCATTTTTTACTAACGATTGGCTTATGAATTATGTTTAATGTTCGTGTTATATTCTATTATTTTGAGTAAATACATGTGGTCCCTCAGGGACCACATGTAAACGTTTGTAATTTTTTATTATCTATTCACATTAAGTTTTTTAATGTTGTATAGATGTTTATTCATGTTTTACTAAGAGTCTATAACCAAAATTTGTTGGTGAACTCATTATATATCTAGATTTGAGAGCTTACGTGTGTGAACTGAGGGACCAACTAAAAGCGATATATCTTTTGAATGAGGTCTTTACAAACTCTAATATTCATTTTACAAATATTTCCACATCTTTTACTAAGGAATATTGTTAGTTTAACTGCAAAAATATGCAAAAATAAAAATGGGCTCTCAGTCCACACATACATAAATTACCTTGTCAAGTCAACCCTTTATCGTTTGTCAAATTATAGTATTCTCGAATGATGTCAAATAGTGAGCTCGGAAAAGCTCGGTTTGGCTCGGTTTAGTATCATCGTAGTATCTCTTTCTAGACTGTGTCGGTAAACAAAAGCGTCGTCGAGGAAAGATAATCCTTAATATTATAGATTGTCATCGGCAATTTAGACTTAGAACGGTACGCGAATCAAATTCCTTGACTGTACATATGAGTGCAAACAGTCATAATCATTCATACAACTTTTTGCACTGAGCGATGATCGAACCCGCACCCCGTGCGTAGCAGTCGCGTGCACTACCACCACGCCACGGAGGCTGTCACCGCTCCGCTATCATGGACCTAAATACGTCCATATTATCGGACTGACACGACCTTCTGATACGGTCACGGTAAGATGTTACGTAAATGTGGACCCGGCCTTGAGAACGCATTTAAACTACGAGGGATATGTTTCTTACTATTTCTGGCAATATAATATCCGAAAACGGCGTGCGTTAGTAATTTCAAATCAGATGTAATCACTCTTACCGGCTTCAATGGGGGTGGTACCCGTGGGATTTTGCGCACGAAACTTAAAAAAATAGCATCGTAGCTTAGTGGCGTGACTCTCTTTATAGTGAGAGGTTATTTTCTGAGGCTGAAAGCGATGAAAAGCGCAATCGTTTGCTACCAAAAAAATGCTGAAAAACTCGTTTTTATCCATCACAACTTACCACTGATTAATTTTAAGTACCAAAATGTTTTAAATTGGAAATAAATACATAATTTTGAGTAAAATAACTTACTTACGGTATTCGGCCGAATAGTACGCACTATTCGGCCGAATACCGAATAGCAAAAAAAATGGCCGAATAGGCCGAATACCGAATAGTTGCCGAATATTCGTGGCATCTTTACTCTCTAGTTAATATATTATCAAGTACAACCATTATCTATTATTAATTTAATTACTATTTAATTTGCTCATCAAAGCGTGTAATTAACTCATAATCGTTAATTATTTGATGTTAACATTCTATCAATAAAAATTATATCTATTGTCATTGGCATTTAATCATATTGAGTTATAAGAATGCTCACTAAATTTCATTTCGTGTAGAAAATCTATATTAATAAGATAGAAGTGTATGTTCTATAGGTATGTATAAAGGTATTAGAAGTATAGAGTTATTCTAGAGGAACAAAAGTGCGTGACATACGTATCTGCACACCAAACCTAGGCGTGAGAAACTGAGAGAGAATATAAACCGTGAAACATTTTTTTTTTAAACCACTATCAACTTTGACAGAAACAGATATTGCAGTGACGCCAATGTCTCTATAGTAAAAGTCACAAGTGTCTATATAGGCCACGGTGGCCGCTTTCCATCAGGTGGGCCGTGTGCTTGTCTGCCACATACGTAGTATAAAAAAAAAACGAATTTTCAACATTTTTGACTTACTTTTTGTCTTGTAGCATGGAGTAGAATTTACACCACACCACTTTAATATACTTACCTGTGTCTTTTCTGTTCTTTCCTCTACATCCAAAGGTTGCCTGGAAGAGTTCGCTGATATGTCCTGTCCATAGTGTTAATTTGTGCAATACAGAGTTATCTATCTATCTATAATGTTCAATGTATGAAAGTGACTAGTATTATGACGTTTATGACAGACGTGTACGAATGTCAATCACACACATTGATCAATCTATTCTATTCCTTTCTACAAAACGATTGCCCTTGCCTGGGACCCCACTGGTGTTTCTAACATAATTGTTGCTAACGTAATCCCTAGTGGATATCTACTGTTACGTAATATATTTAAACTAACTTTATGGAGGATGTCGGCAACTTATCTGCCAAAAAGGTTCGTAATACCTCAAGAGAAAATACGGCTGTTGCAAACTATCTTAGAACAGGGTCGACCTCTATAAAATCAGAAGTTTTGGTTTTAGTTTAAGTTTTCACATGTTTGTTTGATTTATTTTGCTGGTTACGACCGTTATGTTATAAAGCTAAAGGGTGTAAGCGACAACGTTCGTTTCAAAGAAAATTGCTTTTCAGTGAAAAAATATTTTAATGTCGTTTTGAACCTTTTTTCTGCAAGAAGATTCGATGTTACTTCGACCCTTTTAGGTTTTGACAGTTGATATAAAATTAGAAGAAATTATTATATTGATTGATGAAGCCGCGGTAGCCTAGTGGTATGGGTAATGGACTGCTGAGACGAGGTCTCGAGTTCGATCCCAGGTTAACATGGCTCACACCAATGACTTTTCGATGCATTTCGAAGTTATGTGTGTATTTATCGCAGGTTTATAAGTGCCTCGGAGAGCACGTTAAGCCGTCGGTCCCGGTTGCCATACAAACATCTATGGCAGTCGTTACGGGTAGGTGGAGCCCTCAAAAGTCCAACCAACCTAACTTGGAAGTTCGATATCGCCATTGGTCTTTAGACCATTGGTTGTGGAGGTCAGATGGCAGTCGCTCCACGGAAAATATCGAAGTTCAGCCACATCATAGTTAGACTGGAAAGCCGACCCCAACTGAGTTGGGAAAAAGGTTCAGGGAATGATGATATTATATTGATTTCTGGAGTTGTAGTCTAATGAAACATTGCCACTCCATCTCTTTCATTTAAATTTTAGCGCGGTAGCCTAGTGGTACGGGTAATGGACTGCTGAGACGAGGTCTCGGGTTCGATCCCAGGTTTAACCATGGCACACACCAATGACTCGATGCTTTTCGAAGTTATGTGTGTATTTATCGCTGGTTTATAAGTGCCCAGAAAATTGATTGGAATTCAGCCCTGGGGTCCTAGATAGGTGGTAGATGGTAATCGTTTTGTAGAATGGAGTAGAAAAGATTGATCAATGTATGGGATTGACATTCGTTCACGCCTGTCTTAAATGTCATAAACGTCAAAATACCTCTCAATCCCATACACTAAACATTATATTCTATTCCATTTTTGAAAACGACTACCAACGAATTGTCACTTGCCTAGGCTCCCTGGTATTCTTGACAAACCGACATTCTATAGGCGAAAACGCCAGTGTAATCATTTAATAAAGTATAGGATTGAGATAAACTGGCGAAATGTGGGTGCTAGCACCTTTGCCTACCCCTTCGGGGATAAAGGCGTGAGTTTATGTTATGTTATGTTATTGAGATAAATCTGTAATATGACTACAAAAATCTAAAGAAATATGAATTATTATTACTCGAAATTCATTCATCATCATTCTCTGAACCTTTTCCCAAATCAGATGGGGTCGGTTTTCCAGTCTAACTGTGATGCGGCTGAATTTCGATTTTTTTCGTGAAGCTACTACCACCTGACCTCCCGCGCATAGCAGTCGTGTGCACTACCGCGACGCCACGGAGGATTTTATTTCATACTAGGTGTTCCCAGCGGCTCCGCCCGCGTGGAATTCTGGTACTGCTCCCGCTGCTTGGACTTCTGATCCTGTTCCCGCTGCTCCATAAAAACCTTCCGTAGAGTTGAAGGAACAAACAAAAATAAAGAATAACTTGAATTGGTCCAGCCGTTTTCGAGTTATGCGCTTACCAACATATTTTTATATATATAGATTATGTTTTTAGTACTAAATTCACTGCAGTGTCAAATAGGTAATCTATTGATAGCAAATTGCAAACAGTTCGCTTCAATACGATTCCATCGATAGAATATCACTTTATCTTGCTTTATCTAGAGACTAGATTGCCACTGAATGGAAGAACGTCATAATGGAATCATTTTAGTTAGAAAAAGCTACGACGCAGATTATCGCTTAAAAACTTTGCTAAACTTTTTGTATAGGTTTAGCTAAAACTAAAAATATATATTTTCTGTTTAAGTCTGATAAAAAATAGATAATTTTAGAGAATGATCTTTAAAATCAGACCTGGTATTTACCGGCTCTGATAAAAAGCACACTAGAAAAAGCAATTATAGACACAAATTATATTTCATGGCTCAGCGGTCAGAGCATTACGCCTATAAAGGAAAGATCGCGGGTTTAAATTCCGTCGAAACACTCACTTTTTCCGACTTTGAAACAGTTATCATACTAATTACTTTAAAAAGTATCATTACATTAATTATGGGGAGTTATAAAAAATAACACAACATAAACTCACGCCTATATCCACGAAGGGGTAGACAAAGGTGCTAGAACCCACATTCCGCCAGTTTATGTTTAGGTCCCAATGTACATATAACACAATGGCACTTATAAACCTGCGATAAATACACACACACATAACTTCGAAAGCATCGTGAAGTCCTTGGTTTGTGCCATGGTAAAATCTGTGATCGAACCCGAGACATCGTCTCAGCAGTCTCACTCATACCACTAGGCTACCGCGGTCTTTGTTTAAAAATGATTGTAACGTCATTCATTGTGACCGATAGTTCGTATGATTGTCAGTAGATGGCTCCCACAATCACCCAAAGTTGATTTTGGTCGGTTTTGGTCAGACCGCCGATTTTGGTCGGTTCGAGTCCGACTTTACCACTCGCTCAAACTTCAGCGAGGGGGTTTCGTGGGGATTTCTGCAAAAGTTAAAATGGGGTGCCTCTACCAATTCCAACACGGGGGTGCTGTAACTCCAATACCAAGTTCTTTGAGGGTTACCTGCCTGCAGGTAGCCCTCGAAGCCGAAACCCCTACACACATAATTCCTGTACCGACCATCAGCATTCTCTGAACCTTTTCCCAACTCAGTGGGGGTCGACTTTTCAGTCTAACTGTAATGCGGCTGAACTTCGATATTTTACGTTAAGCGACTGCCATCTGACCTCTACAATCCTGTACCTATCATTATATTGCTAAAGCGACATTCTTCGTCCAGAGTTCAGAGTTCAGTACTGTATTGGTACTTACATAATACATATCTGTATGCAAGTGTATCTATGTATGATAATACGATATAATGTAATCTCGGATCATGCTTCAATAGCATGGACTTTTGTGATAAAAATCTTTTCAATATTTGAATTCAAATGAATATTTGAATTTGCAATCGCATTGGATGATGTGACGTTACTAGGCGGATGTTATGTATACCGACTATAGCAGGGATAGCAAACTAATGGCACGCGTACCGGTGATGACACGCAACACAATATGTTGGGCACGCCACTATTAATGAAGTAGACATCAGGCAAAGATTCAAATTGTGGGACGCGCCCTTACCATACTTTGGATGCTAGAAAATGAGTTTTTGAGAAAGTTAAAGGAATGTGCATGGTGGGATATCGAGTACCAAATAATCAAACAACAAATACCTAAGCATAAAAAGCATAAAAGTGTACAGACACAACAGATAGAGTTGCTTTTGCCCCCACTAAAGTCGGTAGAGGTGATTATGTCGGACTCGAACCGATTAAAACGCACGCCGTTTATGAGTCTTTGATTGCCAGAGGTGAGATTATACAAGACATATCTCTCGCACTCCGACAGACCCGGGGACATCTCTTTTAGATGACCCCCTTCCCCTAATATGGACACCATGGTGTCCCTATCTAACCCCCGGATCTGACCTCCACAACCAATGGCCCAATGACCAATGGCGATATCGAAGTTCCAAGTTAGAATGGTTGGACTTTTGAGGGCTCCAACTACCCGTAACGACTGCCATAGGTGTTTGTATAGCAACCGGGACCGACGGCTTAACGTGCTCTCTGAGGCACGACCAGACCAGTGCAAACAGCCATATTCATGCATACAACAATTTTGCACTGACCGGGGATCGAACCCGCGCCCCATGCGTAGCAGCCGCGTGCACTACCGCCACGCCACGGAGGCTGTCTGTGTCGGTGATTAAAAAAAACATACTTACTGCTTCAATGGGTGTTATTATTGAGACACATAATGATGAATGATATCGTCTGAGTAAATTTCCGTTAGTCGCTCTTTGTATGACATGGGGTGATGAGACCTTTGCCACGTAGTACGAGATTGATGTCAAACAAAATGTCGTAATCACACTATCGGGCAGCGACCACAGATAAAAAATGAATATTTATGTGTTTTCGATACAAGCGTTCGTCAACTGAGAACTTTATTATACTGTAATTTATTAACCGCTGTATAAGAAAAAATAATAATATTGAATACAATGAAAAAGTATACAACCAAGAAATGTTTAGTAAACTTGTTTTGTATTTTTTTTTTGACAATCCACACAATGCCACCTAGATCCTTAATAAGCATAGTTTAACTAGCTTGTGTTATGGGTTCTAGAATGCGGATAAACTTACTTAGATTTTTTTTTTGTAAATACATATATATTATACATAGGAACACCCGGACCAATGCAAATATTCATATTCATGCACACAAATATTTGCACTGAGCGGGAATCAAACCCACGCCTCCTGCGAAGCAGTCGCGTTCACTACCGCCACGCCACGGAGGTTGTCTGTATAATGAGCTAAATTAATTTAATTTGCACTACTAAACCTAAGAAAATCCATAACAATCTTTTTGAAAAGTGGTAGCGTATCGTCGAATATTATCCACATTCCAACACATTTCAAATTATATCTTCGACACACGGTATATGGTGGAAAGTTTTTTAAGTGAGTTCTGGCCAACGGCTCATGAAACAATCCTATGTTAACAACAGCACCTATATTCCAGAGGAGCTAAAGTCAAACTTGCGTTTCACGAGGCGTCTTTAGAATCTATTTTTTGTTAAATGTGTTGCATTATGTAACCGACTGCTGTTATGCAACTGCAAATGTTTCGTGGTCGGTCTACTGGTTAGATTGAAAAAAAAAACCGGTAAAGTTTATCCATCCCATGGGCTACGGTCTTTATTGTCATCATGGCAAGATCCTGTTTGCTTTTAATTGTAAGTCATCATCATTCTCTGAACCTTTTCCCAACTCGGTTGGGGTCAGCTTTCCAGTCTAACTGTGATGCGGCTGAACTTCGATATTTTCCGTGAAGCGACTGCCATATGCCTCCACAACCAATGGTCCAATGACCAATGGCGATATCGAAGTTCCAAGTTACACTGGTTGGACTTTTGAGGGCTCCAACTACCTGTAACGACTGCCATAGATGTTTGTAAGGCAACCGGGACCGACGACTCACATTGGGGCGTCATATATGGCGGTCATACCCAAAACCCAATATTTTAAAGGAAGGTATTTTGGTATGATTTTTATTTTATATGGAGGTAGGGTATTCTGACATCTGTTGGTGATATTTGGATCAATGACAATTGACAAGTTAGCCATCTACTTGATAAAAATATTTGAAGTTGACCTTGTTAGTGAGTTTTGTGTATCTCCGCGATTGATTGAGCGCAATCAACATTTTTTAATAATATATTTATTCTGTTTACATTATAACATTATTATGGCGGTTATAGATCAAGGTAAGTCCGATATGAAAACTATTTTTATATAAATAAACATTGAATAAAGTCGGAGATATGACAGGTTTCTGAGGATGAGATGATGTTTTATCTTAAGGCTCGATATTTAGAAATCCCGCAACAGGCTTTTGAATCTAAATTCATAGTTAGGTACTTTGAACCCTTCATTGAATTGATCTGAAGTCAAAAGTGAAAGCCTGTATAATACTAACAAGGTCAACTTTAGATATTTTTATCGGGTCGATGGCTAACTTGTCATTGATCCAAATATCACCAACAGATGTCGGAATACAATACCTCCATATAAAATAAAAATCATACCAAAATACCTTCCTTTAAAATATTGGGTTTTGAGTATGTCCGCCATATATGACGCCCCAGTGTGCGACGGCTCAACGTGCTCTCGGAGGTCGGAGGCACGACCAGACGCCAGTCTGGTCGTACCTCAGAGAGCTGTTTGCACTGGCATACAACTTTTTTCCTGAGCGGGGATCGAACCCGCAACCCGTGCGTAGCAGAAGCGTTTGCTTTTAATTGTAAGTATAGGGTTGTTAATACGGTGTTTCTTATTTTTACTTTCAAATCTCGCCTTTAAATTAAATGCCTAATTTTAGAAGTATTTTCCTTTTTATTCCGAAGTTCTTTTAAGCTTCCGTTCTTCCCATCCTTCTCGTTCGAAAAGCTTCACCATTAGGCCTTGATCTCTTGTCTGTATGAGGAATGACCTGGCTTCTAATTCTACGGTTTCTGGCATATTATCTGCCAGTTGTATTCGGTATTTCTTCAGAAAAGTAATAAGGCCAGCAAACAGTTGCATTTTCGCAAAGCGACTCCCTGAAATACAATGAAAGTATTTTTACTTGATTGTCCTTCATCATTATCGTCATGTTCAACACTTTCATTATCATAATCACAGCGTGAACTAAGCTCGGTTGCATCCAAAGCTTAAACTATGGAAGCCGGAGTCCGGTTTCTTAATATTGATTTCTATTTAGTCAATTATATGAATAGATTATAAGTGGGAAAGTCCAAGTCAACCTCACCCGTAAGTTGACATACCAACCGCTAGGCGAACCAAGTTCTAGTTAAAATTTTCCTCTGGGGTTGGGGGGTCAAACGGCAATAATGGAAGGCTAATAAGGATATTATTTATATCGTCTTAAAGTACAAGTAATTCATAAGATGTAAAATGTATTTATATAAATAAATATAAAATAAAATAAAAGTATATGTAAATAAATAAAAACATATTTACCTATACAAATTCTGGGACCTTCTCCAAATGGTAAATATGTATACTGTTTGATATTTTCTATATTTCCAGGCAGGAACCGTTCTGGTTTGTATGTTTCTGGTTCTGGAAAATCATCTGGGTTGTGGTGCAGATGATAAACGGGTATGTGAATACGAAGGCCTTTATTTAACCTCAATCCATCAGGAAGAACACAGTCATCCATAACTTCCCTAGTGAGGTTTCCAATCACGGGATACATGCGCATAGTTTCGTGTACACATGCGTTCATATAGGGTAGTTCTTTAACACAGTCGTAAGTTAATTTATTATTATGGCGACGTAAGTAATCATTCACTTCCTTAGCAGCACGCTCCTGCACTTGTGGGTTTTTAGCAAATTCGTACAGAGTAAAACTCTGAATAGTAGAAGACGTGTCAAATCCAGCGGTGAAAAATAAAACACACTGCGATACAAGAAAATCATCGTCCACTTTTAATTGAATCTTCTCATCAAGACCAGTTCTTGCATTAGTTATTTTATCACTGGTTATAATACCATTATTTTTCAAACTCAATAATAGATCAACAAAATCGTTTCTTGTAGTTGGCACATAATTTCTGGATTTAAATACGTTCTTTAATAGTTGAGAAAAAAATGCATCTATCGTGTTTGGAAAAACCTTGAATCCCAAGCTATAGAAGATAGCCGGCCACACAGCTCTAAATACCATTTTAAATCCTCTATAATTGGACGAACTTAGTGTTTCTTCCGCTATGATATAGAAGGGATTGTTGACAGGATTTGATAAAGTATTTGATTCTACTCCAAACACACAAGAACAGATACTTTCCATAGTGTATCTTGAACTTAATTGCTTTACGTCAACATCCTCGCCGATGCTACCCTCACGATCCAGTACATCTTCCAAAGAATAGCAACATTTTTCAACTAAATAAAACATGTTTCTCATCTTCGCAGATGAAAAGAGTGTTGATAAATTTTGGCGGGCTAGCTTCCAAGTGTTTCCTCCAGAGAAAAATAGATTTTGTGTTATGATTTCTTTTGTTCCATATTTAGTTATTTCTCGGCCGTTGAAATTAGAAAAATCTTTCGTTAATATGTGTTTAATTAACTCAGGACTTTGGACTATAAGAACAGGCTCCGTTCCAAAAAATGCTCCGAAGTATGGCGCGTTGGGAAATTTTTCACATAACTTTTGCACTACATGTCCCACGTATTCTTGCAAGAAAATGTACTTACCGAAATTGCCTAGGATAGGCAGTGGTTTCACGTAAGCAACTTTTTTCTTCTTCCAATAATTATATCTTATATGGATTAAAATGTATATCAAATATAGAATTAAAATAAACAAAGTCACGAATAAAATAAGAGCGTTCATTATTATCAGAAGCTTTAAATCAACTAAGACTGCGCAGACCGATTACAAAAAAGAAGTATACATATATAACGATATATCGATATATACACAACATTCGGCTAATGATTTAGTCGCTAACAAGTATTCTTGGTATTGAATAATGATAATGAAATGAAATTAAGAAATACAATGACGCCGGTTGTTCCTCTCAAATATATACTCTATGCAAACCGTTTTGACATGATTCTAATCACGGTATAGTACAAAATATAAAATAGTACAGTCACCTGCAATAATATGTATACGTTTTAGAACTTTTTCACATTAAGCTTGTTGAATTTTACCGTTTCCTGTCATAATGTTGACTAGTCATTTTATTATTGTGACAAGGTTCCAAAGTGTATACATAATTATTGCAGGTGACCGTACTACGCCGTAGCTTTAATTAGATAGGTAGGAAGTTTAAATTCTGTACTTCAAGTATGTAATGATCTAAACCTAGCTTCTCGCCATACCAACTACCTACTTAATTTATTATCATTATGTCATTATCAACACGCGATGCAAAGTCTTGCTCTGCATGTGGCACACATTCCATAATATTTCTGTTATAACTTATTTTAGGTGATAGAATAATAATAGTGGTATGCTACGACGAGGTCTCGGGTTCGATCCCAGGTTTTACCATGGCACAAATAAATGACTTTTCGATGCTTTTTGAAGTTATGTGTGTAATTATCGCTGGTTTTTAATTGCCCGGTTGGGACATTAGGACCTAATCATAAGCTGGCGAAATGTGCGTGCCAGTAACTTTGCCTGCCCCTTCGGGAATATAGGCGTGAGTTTATGTTATGTTATGTGAATAATAATGTTATGTTATGTGAATAAAATTAATTGTAAAATATGTTGCTACCAAGGAATGAATATCCTTTGACCTATAAGAAATCTCCTTTGGTCCTCAGAAAAGGAGGTCACCATTACAAACACGTAAAGTGTTACAATGGTGGCGCTCAACTGGACGGCCTTATCACATGCTTTTTCACGCCCCGCTTAATGGACCCGGGACTGTAGGAAGAAGGAAACACGTGCGTTGGTAAGGAATTCCAAGACTTAATGGTGCGGCAGAGGTAAGACTAATCGAAGCGCTTGGTTCTTGATGGAATATTAACTATACTTACTTATAAATAATTATATGACTTTAATACTAAACCGAGCAAGGTTAAAATATGTTTGCGAAACATTTACTTACATAACATAAACTCACACCTATATCCTTGAAGGGGTAGGAAGAGGTGCTTGCACCCACATCTCGCCAGTTTATGTTTTAAGTCCCAATGTAATAGGTGGCGAGCTTATTCCCATTAAATTACCCCGGCAGTTTTAATAATATAACTTCGAAAAGCATTGAAAAGTCATTGGCGTGTGCCATGGTAAAACCTGGAATCGAACCCCTCGTCTCAGCAGTCCATTACCCATACCACTAGGCCACCGCGGGTTACTTAACTAGCGATCGTTAAGGAATTAAAAATAGTTAAATATATTCGCTTGTTTAAGTACTATATGACCGATGTATTTTTTAATCAAATGTTCGAAATATAGGAGGAGGGCCCCTCCCCCTCCTATATTGGAAGGCCGTAGCAAAAACATTGCCGCATGCTGGGCCAAGCCTGTGGTCAGTTTTTTTGCTTCAGGATGCTGTCATTTGTTAGTACTAGGCAAAAAATAGTGACAGCAATAATCAATTGTAAAAACACTAAGTAAATGAACTGAGTTTTATAGAAAAATCTATTTTTTGTGCATCTAATTGCTCTCGAAACATATTGTGCGGGCACTTAGGAAAATACCCAAATATTACTTCACATGTTTTTAATTCCAACCAATCATGTTTTATAATAAACAAATAATAATAATAATTTTATAAATATTGTGAATAGTAGCTACGTAACATTTTTAGTGTTTTTCTTTTAGTGTACCTACCCTTTTTGCATTACTGCCCACGATTTTAGTAGCTTTTTCCTTCACTATACTTATTTAAGACGTCCTCTGCTGAACATAGGCCTCCCCCATTGGCCTCCAGTCTCTTGAGGGGGATTGAATCGAGTCCCTATCACGCTGATCCTATGCGGGTTAGTAGCCGGGGCTTCGTTCTTTGATCGGTAGAAGGCACCACGAGCAGGTGAGGTTGTCTTGTGTCCTGGAGATGGTAGTCTTTAAGGCTTTAAGGCTTTATTTAAAAATTCTACATCATCGTTAATAAATACCTACTATAATATTAACGATATTGATTGACTATTGGACTATTTGAGTACCTGTTATTAGCTAAACTCCAGAAAAAAATTCATAAGAACTGAAGTAGGTTTTTGTCCTACACATATTATGGTCCCACCGAAGGTTAATTGGGTTTCTGTGCTGTCAGTGCAGACGACAAAAATGGGGTTCTCGGTCTTCCCACTGACAACACAAAACCTCTCCATTGTTTGGCACCTATAGTTTTGTTCCCATGAGCCATATTTTTCTTTATTTCAGTGGTGTGACGGTAGTGAACGCGACTGCTACGCAGGAGGCGCGAGTTTGATACCCGCTTAGTGCAAATATTTGTATGTATGAATATGGCTATTTGCACTGGTCTGGTCGTGCCTCGGAGAGCACGTGAAGCCGTCGGTCCCAGTTGTTTAGGGTAGATGGAGTCCTCAGAATTCCGACTGAACTAACTACACAGAACTTCGATTCCTGACTAGTCTAACTACAGAAATTTAGGTTGTGGATGTCCGATGGCTGTCGCTTCACGGAAAATATCGAAGTTCAGTCGCATCTTAGTTAGATTAGAAAGCTGACCCAACTAAGTTGGGAATAGGCTTAAAGAATGATGAAAAGTTTCCTATTGTAACATAACATCTTGTTAGGCAAATACGAGTATAAAGTAATTGATCACACTGACTGTTTTTTCTACAAAAAAAAAATGCTAAAGAAGTATTAGTTTTTGTAATTTGACTAAAACACCTAAAAAAGTTTCGAAATCCAATGAAGTCAGAATGAAATCTAAAAATAGGATCACTCCACTTCATTGGCTGTATAATTTATTGGTCAATTTCATATTTTATACTTATAGTCTTAGAAATATAAGGTATGCGTGCGTTATAACTTCGTCATAAGTCATAAGTCTATGCTTAAAGCAAACATTTTTCATTGAGTTAAGTTTTTATAACTAAAATAATAAAAAGCTGTATAATATAAATTTTACCGCGGTAGCCTAGTGGTATGGGTGGTGGACTGCTGAGACAAGGTCTCGGGTTCTATCTCAGGTTTACCATGGCACACACCAATGACTACGATGCTTTTCGAAGTTATGTGTGTATTTATCGCAGGTTTATAAGTGCACGGTTGATGGCAATAGGCTCGCCACCTATTACATTGGGACCTAAATAAAAACTGGCGAAATGTGTTTCTACCTCTTCAGGGATATAGGCGTGAGTTTATGTTATGTTATGCTATATAAATTGCGCCCGTTTCTATCTATTAGTACGTATTCAAATATTTTAAAATGCCCACATAACCCCTAATAGTAAGGTTTACGACAATGGCATGGTATGACATCATACTTCGTATTTTCAAACATGTTTCTATTATAAAGTAACTGGTCAAGTATTATTATATTATGAAACTTTATATAATAAGTTTGTTGGCTGTTATGTCATGTTTAACATAACATAACATAAACTCACACCTGTATCCCCGAAGGGGTAGGCAGATGTCCCACATTTCGCCAGTTTATGTTTAGATCCCAATGTAAGTAATAGGTGGCGAGCCTATTGCCATTAACCAGGTACTTATAAACCTGCGATAAATACACACATAACTTCGAAAAGCATCGAAAAGTCATTGGTGTGTGCCATGGTAAAACTTTTTTTTATCGTGCGCAAAATCGCATCGGATACCACCTCCACCAAAACCGATGGAGGTGATTATGTCGGACTCGAACCGACCAAAACGCACGCCGTCCATGGGCCCTTGATTGCCGGAGGTGAAATTATACAAGACATATCTCTCGCACCCCGGCATACCCGGGTACATCTCTGTTGAGATGACCCTCTTCCCCCAATGTGGGGACCATGGTGTCCCCATCTAGCCCCTGGGCCATGGTAAAACCTGGACTCGAACCCAGGACCTCGTGTCAGCAGTCCATTACACCTTTTTTACATATTATTTTTACGTACCCGGCAACTTAGTATTTAGATTTAAATAGATAAAAATAAGTAAGTACGATAAAATAAGTGTTTAATGTGTATCTTTACTGCTGTCTAGATTTGAAATGCCCTCTTATCGTCCTGTAGCTATTTTTAGTGTGCAATGTTAATGATTGAATGACCTTGGCTACATATTGCGTATATATAACATGTTATGTTGTATTCATCTCTTAAAATATAAAGATATTTAATTTGCAAATATCGGTATACAGTTTACTGGTCGTCAATTTTTTTATACAACTTAGATCGCAGCACGCGGCCCACCTGATGGTAAGTGGTTACCGTGACCTATGGGCGAATGTAACACCAGAGGAATAACACTCGTGCCGCAACCCCTGTAAGAACAGAGACCTTTGGTTTTCCCACGGACAACACAAAACCTCTCTAGTGAGCTCTGGCTACCCTACTCACCACCGAAAACACAACACAAGGTTATTAAACGGCGATATTCTGTAGGTTGGAGGTACTTCCCCAGTCGGACTGCTCGATTGGGACGGATATACCGTCGTGTTCTACCTCCTCTAAAATCTGGATCGTTCTGGATCCACTAAGTCATATATTGACTGTGGGGCAATTAAAAAAATAATGAAAAATCTCAGTTTACCCAGATCTAAAAAATACCCACGGGTACCATGGTAAAGTTGAGCGACTCGTCGTGGAGTTTACTTTACCTTTTTCTCTCGTGGAAATTCAAAATTATTTGTAATATTTTAGTTCAAAAAACTTGTCCTTGTGTGGTGGAAATTGACCTTTATCGCTAACAGCGACACTTCTGCCAGATAACTTTCGAATGAATTTATTCGTTTAGCAACAGAACGAGTTAGGAGTGGGTTGTCCTCAGAGCAAAATGTCCACGTTTAGTAAGTCTTTGGGAGCACTACGTTATGGTCGTCTTATCAACGTGGCCATTTTGATGTGAAGACAACTCACTCCTAACTCGACAGAACATAATTATGACTTTTAACATAATAAGTTTCCGCGTTGACTGAAATATTCAATGAAACATACAGTTTTAATAATATTCAATCTCAGAGCCTATTCCCAACCCAGTTTGGTTCGGCTTTCTAGTCTAAGATGCGACCTCCGACTTCCGAGTTTCCTCAGCTCATCGCGGCAGTGCGAGCCCGGAGTCTAAGTTCGTATCTCGGTTATCGACCTAAGCGCCATCTGTGCAACTTAAATTCTATATCACTAATCATAACTCTGATTGTACTTAACCGATTGCAATCAAACAAACGTAGTTAGACCAAACCCCTTCAAACAGAAAATAAACCGCACCGAAATCCGTTTAGTAGTTTTTGCGTCCATCGCAGACAAACATGAACTTTTTAGAATTATATATTAGTAAGTATAGATAAATGAATCTATGTAGGTACAAAAACTATTCTAAAATGAAAACCATATTTAAGTATTAAATTGTCATAATTATATTATAATTTATCATAATATCAAATTTTGCTTTTCAGTTAACATTTAGTTTTTGTTATTTATATAGGTATTGCATGTAAAACATAAAAACATAATTAGATTGGTGTCTGTATAAAAAAAGAAATAATTGCTATACCACCTTATTACTGGTCATACTTACGTCATTTTCATTGGGCTTATTCTTTGCTTCCATAGTTCCAACTACAGTCACAAACAGTAGTTGACTCCCCATGAGCGCGGGCCTGGTGGTGACGGGTGGAGCCACCTGTCACCTTAGCAGAAGCGACGTTACAAGAAGTGCCCTTAGCACGAAATACTATCGAATTCGTAACGTAAAGGTATCGAGAAAACAGAGCATTGTGATTGGCTGTTTGCCTCTTGTGTACCTGTGTGCGTGTGTAGCCCGCCAATCGCAATGCTCCGTTCTGTAGATACCTTTACATTACGAATTCGATAGTATTTCGTGGTAATGGCACTGATCGTCAAGTATCGTGCTATCAATATAGGCTCCAATCGCGTGCCCACATCGATCGTATCTTATTTATGTTATTGAGGTGCGTACTCTGGAGCTTTCGCAGACACTTCGACCCTATTGGATCCTTTGTATCGACCCCACCCTGGCCCATACGTTAAAGGAGGGACAGTCCTCTCTATCAAGATGGCTATTCCTCTCAACCGCAGGTGCATTTTGGCTGGTTTGGGGTAGCCCCTTCTGAGTAGATCCATTCGTCATCCTAAGGCGTGGAACTTCAATAGTATCCAATCATATTGATGGGTTCGCCATAGGTCATTGGATCATCACTGGTTGTGGAGGTCAGATCGCAGTCGCTTTACGGAAAATATTGAAGTTCAGCCGCATCACAGTTAGACTGGAAAGTCGACCCCAACTGAGTTGGGAAAACGTTCAGAGAATGAATGCCTATGACAATGAGCTTTAGAGGGTCAGACAGTCGCACCGATATTTGTCAAGATGGATGGCTTATGCTTATAGTGTCAGATGTTAGTCGCTCCGGTTAGTGCCAAGTGAGGTAGGCTCCTATACCTCTCTGGACTGTTAGGTCAGATGGTAACAGGTCAGCACTTCTAACATAAAATCATAACTGCTACTAAATAATAAAATAAATTAAAGATTTATATCAGGTTTTGTTATGAAGGGAAATAATTAAGTACTGTAGACACTTGTATTATCTATATATTTCATAGGTATTTAACAACATAACTTTTCAATCGTTTCTTCTAAAAAACATTGTAGGCCCGTATTGTAGAATAGTACTCAATTTTATTGTATAGACAATCTGCCAATTTGTCTATGCAATCTATCCTCAGATAAATCAAAATTCAGACTGAGTATCGTTCTAGAACACGCGACCGGCCTTATACACACCGAACTTGCAGTACTCTTGGCACAAAACATATTGGCAGTAAAAAAAAATCATTTCATTTTGCTTTACTGATACGATGGAGAGTAAATAATGCGAAAAAAAAATTTAAAAGAATTCTTTTGAATTTTTTTCTTTTTAATGCCGTGCCATAATTTTTCTAATGCCAATATGTTGTGTACCAGGAGTACTATACTATATAATCGTCGAGGACAAATTCAAATACCAAATACGTAATTTTTTACTTTTTTAATTCAAGTGCAACTTACCACAAATCGCTTTTTAAATCTTTAATATTAGATAGTTTTACGGGTCTATCTACATAGATAATACGATTATCTAACACATTAGTAATTGTTATCAAATATATAATTATCATCTACATTATATAATATCGTTTTTGGTTAAATAAGTATAGTGCAGTGAGCTGCAGAAGGAATTCCGTTTACAGGTTAAGGCTATAGTACTTTTGAACATGTTAGTCTAATTCAAAAGTATGAATTATAAATTATATCTTTGTTAACAAAATTAAAAAACCCCTATTATACATAGTAAGAAGAAAAAGAAGTCAAGAAGAAAGAAATAAATTTATTTACAGTTAATATATTGGGGTTTACCACTGTATTATTTACCTTACCTACTATTGGTGCACGGCGGTGAGGTTGTCGGGATGAGAACGGGGACCGCATGAGATGCGGGCGGCGGGTGACAGATAATAAACAAATAAATATTCTAGAACCATCTACACAACGTCACCTACATTCATGGTAAGCGTAGTTTAACTAGCTTGTATTAAGAGTTCTAGAATAAGGATAAACATACTTAGATACTTTCTTTTTTGTAAATACATATATAGAAAAACGCAGTTAATAAAAAAAAAGAATTTTATTTAACAGATAAGTACGGGGATGAGTTGAGGTACGAGTGCCCGCCGTCCGCACCTCACGAGGTCACTGTTCTCGTGCTACCTCACCGCCCTTGAACCCCGCAACCCGCAAGCATCACCTCAAATAAGCGGTTAGACATATATAGCATTCTAGATGTCATTTTTTGCATTTCATTTTACAATTTTCGTTTTTATTATCGAATTTCTGTTGTTTGATTTTTTTTACTTTTTGTTGTACCGCCTTTAGACTAAGTTTAAGTTACAACATTTCAATACAATGTAAAATTGGTTATGAAATATCACTACATAGTATAAAACAAAGCCGCTTTCTTTGTCCCTATATCCCTATGTATGCTTATATCTTTAAAACTACGCAACAGATTTTGATGCTGTTTCTTTAAATAGATAGAGTGATTAAAGAGGAACAACCGCTGGTGCGGAGCAGAAGTGAAAAATGTTGCAAAAACGGGGTGACGAATGAATTTACATTGTAAGTATACGGACTTCTGCAGGGCACTGTAGTTCTTATCATAACACATTAACAGGTCAGCTGGGAGACGCAAAGACGCAGATTAGTAATTTCTACTTCTAAGTCCTTACGAACGTTCGCTGTTCCCACCCTTCTCGTTTGCTAAGCTTCAAAATGACTCCATGGTCCCTCGGCTGAATAAGGAAGGATCTGCTTTCCAATCTTATAGTTTCTGGCATATCATCAGCTAGTTCCACTCGGTATTTCTTCAAGAATGTCACAAGACCAGCAAAGACCTGCATCAGCGCAAACCGCTTTCCTGTAAAACCATTTTTGGAAAAATTAGCAATTAAATAGTTTTTTTTATGTTTTTTTTAAATTATTAACATAAATATGGTATCACAATTGATACACGTCGTCAAATTCAATCAATTAACCCACCCCACACCGTAACAGGAGCAAAGGTGCCCATGACGCTAGCGGCATTTCCCCGCTGAATAGCCACTGCCAACCTCTGTCCCAGGTACGAGGCGGAGCGAGACAGTTTTGTCCCTCAACCTGCACCCCAATTCGCGAACTAAATTCTTGGCGTCAAATTTTATGTTTTAAAAAATAGTAGCTACATAAATTACTAGAAAATGTAGAGATTATATTAGAATTGGGTTCACATCAATTGTAGAATCGCCAGGCTTCAAACCCGGGACCTCTCGATTGTGATGCCGATTCTTTAACCACTACGCCTTGATGGCGTAGTGGCTTTTCTTGTGAAAAGCCTGTGAGCATAATGTTTATAAAATCTGTCACGGTGTGGTCTAGACTTATCACATATCTTATCATGGGTGAACCAAGTCAAACCGTCGAAACACTCGAAATCTTTTCAGTGTTAATTAAATATAAACCTTATTGCATTAAGACATAGATGAAAATAGTATTCCACATTAAAGATTTGGCAGTTAAGATCGATCACAGGCCAAGGCAACCACTGTTTGCTACCTAGATTCATAATGAGAAACATATTTTATGGATGACCTCCGTGGCGTGGCGGTAGTGAACGCGACTGCTACGCAGGAGACGCGAGTTCGATCCCCGCTCAGTGCAAATATTTATGTGCACTAATATGAATATTTGCATTGGTCTGGGTGTTTGTGTGTATAATATGTATGTATTTACAAAAAAAAATCTCTTAGTATGTTTATCTGCATTCTAGAACCCATAACACATGCTAGTTAAGCTTGCGTCACCTAGACCCATGGTCTAGGTGGCGTTGTGTAGATTGTCCTAGAATATTGAATTTTATTTATTATTATTATTTATTTATCTTCAACATTATATCAGCATCGTTCTCGGTCGCATTCGAGGCTTTCTCGTTTTGGTTTGGCTTTTATAGGAGCCACTATCCCCCAGTCCCCAGACTTCTGTACTATTATGTAATTATAAAAAAAAATATGCTTGTCCGCGATGGACGCAAAAACTACTGAACGGATTTCGATGTGGTTTATTTGTTTGAAGGGGGGGTTCGCCATTAAATCATTTGTTTATGAAAAAAGTAATACCGGACAAATAAGTTCCACCATGTGCGTTAAAAGAAAAAAATCTTTCAAACAAGATGTAGATTTAAAAAAGAATTAAAAACAAAATAGTAAACTGTATTTACCTATACAAATCCTTGGACCTTCTCCAAATGGTAGGTACGTGTACGGTTTAATATTATCCTTATTTTCAGCCAAGAATCGTTCTGGCTTGAAAGCTTCTGGATCTGGGAAGTAATCCGGATTGTGGTGCAGATGGTACACAGGTATATGTATACGAACGCCTTTATTCAATGCCAGACCATCAGGAAGAACATAGTCATCCATAACTTCCCTTGTGAGATTTCCAATAGCGGGATATAAGCGCATGGCTTCGTTGGCACAAGCTTCAATGTAAGTCAGTTCTTTAACACAGTCATAGTTTAACTTGTTACCATGACGACGTAAAAATTCGTCTACCTCCTCTGCAGCCCTTTGTTGTACTTCTGGATTCTTCGCAAATTCAAAAAGAGTTAAACTCAGAAGAGTAGAAGACGTCTCAAATCCAGCAGCAAAGAATACACTGCACTGACTAACAAGTAAATCGTCGTCAACTTTCAAGGATACCTTCTCATCAAGACCAGTCTTCGTATTCGTTATACTATCGCTTACTATAGTATCCTCATTTTTCAAGGTCAATACAAGATCCACAAAGTCGTTTCTTGGAGATGGCTTATAATTTCGAGCATGAAATACCCCTTTCAGTAAATCCGCAAAGAACTCATCAATAGTTACCGGGAAGCACTTAAAACCCAACCGGTAAAAAATAGCGGGCCACACAGCTCTGAACACAATCTTAAAACCTCTATAGTTAGTTGATCTAAAAAGCTCTTTTGCAATAAAATCGAAAGGATTATTCTTAGGACTTAACTGCGTATTTGCCTCAACTCCAAAAGCACATGAAACTATACTGTCCATAGTGTACCTCGCACTAAGAAGTTTCATATCAACTGTATCTGTTTTGTTCATTTCTTGGTCTAGTAAGTCTTCAAATAAATGACAACAATTTCGGACTAAATGGAACATATTTCTCATTTTTGCGGAAGTGAACATTGGAGTTAGATTCTGTCGTACCACCTTCCACCTATTACCGCCAGAGAAGAAGAGATTTTGAGTAAACACTTCTCTGCTGTCATACTTCGTTATTTCTCTACCATGAAAATAGTAGAAATCTTTCGTGAATATAACTTTGAGAAGATCAGGATCTTGTACTATAAGAACCGGTTCCGTTCCAAAATATGCTCCAAAATAAGCCTTATCTGGAAACTGTTTACACAATTTTTGCACCAAATGTCCAGGGTATTCTTGTAATAGTAGGTATTGGGCATAATTCCCGAAAAACGGCGAAGGCTTCACATGAGCGACATTTTTCTTCTCCCAATATTTATACTTTCTCCGTGCCAACACCGATATTAAATATACAACTATAACTAACAGCGATGCAATTACAATTAATGCGTTCATCTTTAAATACGCCGAAGTTTAAATCAAAACTTTAAATATTCAAAATACAAACAGAGCTGTTTTCTGCACAAACAAGTTATTCGTTTGCCTAAATTACGGACACTAACAAGTGTAATGTTATTGACTGAACGGCCGGTTACTTCAACATTCTGTGCACAACTAAAGTTCGACGATTCCATTCTCCTAACATATCTAATAAAATAAGTGATAACGATGCCTACTCTGTTGCGGTTCTCAGTAAAAACTAGATACCTATAAGCACATGTTATTTGAATTTCAAACCTTGAATCTGTTTGGCATTAAATTTAGACTTTATGTAGATAGATTAGGTATATATTAATTATGTTGTACTTATGAATTTATCTGTGTGTTTTATATCGTATAAAGACATACAAAGTTTGAGCTGTAGATGATTGATAAATTATATACCTAACATTACTTAACAAAATGATATTTAAAAAATATTTAACATAACATAACATAAACTCATGCCTATATCCCCGAAGGGGTAGGCAGAGGTGCTAGCACCCATATTTCGCCAGTTTATGTTTTAGGTCTCAATGTAATAGGTGGCGAGTCTATTGCCATTAACAATAGACCTGGGATCGTACCCGAGACCTCGTCTCAGCAGTCCATTACCCAAACCACTAGGCTACCACGGCTATTATTTATGATATCATATTGTTATATAGTCGTAAAATGTTACGTTCAATGATTTAAAAACTATTCATTCAATAAAAGTCCGGTCAATTTAGACATTCGAAGGTACAAGTACAAGTCAAGGTCAAGGTACAAGTCCCAACAAGTTGATTTTCAGCCTGTTGGGACTTTATGTACCTACCTTCACTCTCATTTTTTTTCTGAATTGACCGAACTATAAGAACTCGAAGTTTTTATTCACTGTTCTTCATTCGAAATGGAATGATTGTAGAATTTTTACTTTCACAAAAAATATTCATCATTCCCTGAACCTTTTTTCCCAACTCAGTTGGGGTCGGCTTTCCAGTCTTCAGTGAGTTTTCTACCGTAAGTGGCCAAAGCGGAATGCTTGCTTGGTGGATATCGCGAGAAGGCAATCGTAAGGCAGGACACCTTTTAGGCAGATGGACCGACGACCTCAAAAAGGCGGCTGAAGCCGTAATTGTTATTATCAAATCATATTTATTTGCTGAACATGATCATCATGTAGACGTGTTTTATATAAGTAATTCATGCGTTGTTGTGTCGGGGTTTTGTAAAAAAACTAGATCGAAATAGGTTTATCCATTCAGGACATACGATGCCACAGACACACACACATTGCCTTCAGCTTAACATCAGGCGAGGTGTAGTCAAATTCACGTACGAATAATAAAAAAAAATAGCTAGGTAGGTACATTAAAAATTATCAGAGATGTTGAATGTTTACTCATCTCTGCTTAACCCCGTTGGAGATAATTTTTATGGAAACAATTACTTCGGATGAAAACTAATTTATTTGTACTATTTTAATAACCTGAACGGTTAGTTTTATTGATTGTACATTCATATTAGTAGGGGAGGCGAAGATTCAAAACTTGTAGTTAATTGAGCGTCGCGGAACTGTATTAGAATTGGTAGATTAGATGATAGGAAGAATTAGTAGTCCTATAACTTTTTGAATCTATTAAATAAAATAATAAATTGTCAGATAATCAAGTGTAAATCCGTTGAAAGGATTTTTAAGCGGAAACTCCTATTAGGCTCTTACTGACTGCATGTACTTGTCATTATATGATGTATCGTCACTTATCAGAATACTTCGTAATAAACTGACACGCTCGAGTAACTTTAAAAATTCCTCCTAGGGTTCCCCACCTTTATACATATTTACATTTCGTATGTTGATGTATTCACTTAGATTGGCTACAGTTGAAGGTCAACATTATACGTTCAACTTAATAAGTAATATTTGAAATTTGTAGTATCACAGTGTTTATATGCATACTTCACTGTATCGACTAGACAAATTGTTATAGAAAAATTTGGGCATATTTGTAAAATTTTTTTTCATGCATTGCGGACGGAGGGGTTTCCCCTCATCAAAGCCGGTTGGGGAGATTATGTCAAACTCGAATCGACTACAACTCACCCGTCAACCGTCTTTGGGTCCTTATTTGACGGAGGTGAGCGTCATCAAAAGCACCCTCATCAATGCAGGGAGCAGTTTTCTAGTAGGTATTTATAGCTTTTCAAAAAACCCGCTAGATGGCGCTGCGGTGTCAACTTTTTGAGGTTACTTACAATGTTACATACAAATAAACTTCAACGCTTCAGAAACAGCAATCAATCAAATTAAAACATCAGTCAGTTCTTTCTTGCCACAGACTAAATTGGCCTCCACAATGCAAATTAGAAAAGTACCAAAAGCTATACTAGCGCCAACTCTTGATGATTTTGAGAACTGATTATATACGTACTGGAAAGCTGCTCATTGCAATTAATGTACATGCCGCAACACCAAAAAGACCTTTGACTCTGAGGTGAAGACCTCGGATCCGATCTGAACTAACGCAAGAATGATGATGTTGCGCTTCTAGCACGGAGACCCATCAGCAACTATTAGGTATTAAGATATTAACGAAACGGCAGTTGCAAAATATTCTAGGTAATCATGACCCTATCACGGTCTACTACTTGACATAGGCATCTCCTAATATTAGAAGGCTTTTTTTTACCATGCGCAAAATCCCCATGGATACCACCTCCGCCAAAACCGGTGGAGGTGATTATGTCGGACTCGAACCGACCAAAACGCACGCCGTTCATGGGTCCTTGATTGCCGGAGGTGAGATTATATAAGACATACTCTGGTTGTACTCCTGGTACACAACATATTGGCATAAAGAATTACGATTTGAATTTGAATTGTGACTCTCTTTCCTGAGTTATTGCCTACAGCTTATCATCAGGCGAGGTGACGTCAAATTGATGTATTTGTAAAAAAAATGTAGATCATAACGTCTCGTCTGGTTGCTAGTGTCCCTGTTGGTAGGTATAGAAATCATGACGGCTAGATGGTGGATAGAAAGAAATTTTTATTTTTTATAAACTCACATATAACCCGAAGGGGTAGCCAGAGCTGCCAGCACCCACATTGTAATAAGTGGCGAGCCTATTGCCATTAACCGGGCACTTATAAACCTGCGATAAATACACACATAACTTCAAAAAGCATCGAAAAGTCCTATGCTATACCTGGGATGGAACCCGAGACCTCGTCTCAGTAGTCCATTACCCATACCGCTAGGCTACCGCGGTCTAGAAAGAAAAAAAATGTACTTATTATGACTGGCATTCCACATTCCACCTTTGACCCATTGGTCAAGAGGAGTTATGATGCCAGAATATCTTGAACATCTGAGGAACTATGGAAGACGCACAAACACAATTATTGAGATGATTTTTTTGGTAGGCGTCAATATTTTATTAATTCATGTTGATGGTTTACTAATGTTTGCTATAATTTAAAATGCCATAATTTTATATGCCATACTGGTATTTGCCATAATTTCATTAGAAATAACGTTTCAGTTGACATACCTAATCGTGAAATGACATAAAATGACTCTCACTAATACCATTAGTTATAATCGATCAAGTGTCATAATAATTTAAATCCATAAATGTGTATTTGCTATAATTTTCATTTTCAATAATGCCATTTTCCATAACTTTTCTTCACCATAATATAAAAAATAAAGATAATTTAGTACAATTTACTAAACTCGAAGGAGTCCCAGGTAAGTATCAGCCAGGAGTTGAGAGGGTGCTATGTATTGTATATGTACTATTATGTTACAAATATATTTATATTATCACTATCACTACATAGGTAGTATAAAATAAAGTCGCGTTCTCTGTCCCTATTTTTCTTGTCCCTTTGTACGCTTAAATCTTTAGAACTACGCAACGGATTATGATGCGGTTTTTTCAAATAGATAGAATGATTAAAGAAGAAAGTTTATATGTATATAACATCATGCTGCGACCAACAGGTGCGGAGCAGGAGTGAAAAATGTTGTAAAAACGGGGTGACTCAGACGAAGTTGCGCGGGTCAGCTAGTTTTTAAATAAAACAAAAACTCTGCACTAAGCGGTTCTGAATATCCGTTGTTCCCACCCATCTCTTTCAATAAACTCGAGTCTAATTCCTTCGTTGGGCTGTGTAGTGAGGGCTCTGGGTTCCAGTTTCAGCTCGGTATTCATGTCTACCGCCATCTCCAAACGATATTTCTTCAGTAAGGTGATTAGAGCTGATATCATTTGCATCCTCGAAAATCTCATACCTGGAAGTAAAAAAATAGTATTATTTAATTTACTTGCTAGAATATATTCCATATCAAGACAAATATCATTTGTTTTTTATATATGTCAAAACTTATAGGTTAGTTTAGTAAATGGACGCTTGTTCATCTTCTAAATAATTAAATCCTTAATTTCATTACCCATAGGAACCATTCGGTTCACAGCAAAATCACAAGATGGCGAGATTATAGGAACATTGAAGATATAAAAAAAAATTAAACTAAAATTAATATCTTCCATCAACTTTAGCAACGAAATATTCTGATTCTAAAATCCAAAGTAATGATAATATACAAACAAAATAAGTGGTGCATTTTATAAAGACATAGTTAGTTCATTTTATGATAATAATACGCTAGATCGCCACCAAAAGATCGTTTTGTTTATCTTTTATTCTTTTTTTTGTGACCAATATGTCCGGCTGGTAGGTCAGATAATATAGCCAAAAAAACAAGGTCTCGGTATGCGACTGGGACCGATGCATGAATGATGATAATTTATTATTGTGCTATACATTAAGTATATTAAATATTTTATTTATATTTATTGTGTAGCACATTTTTTTTCAACTTGGTAATATTTTTAAGGAAATATGTTTCTTGTCAGCAATTTTCTCGTTTATAATATTTAAGTTTTTTACTGTACATCTTAAAATTAAATTAAATATATATAACTTATTATATATTAAATTAATTACTTGATACATGACCACAACATATTCAGATGATTGTATGTGGTTTATTTCGACATCATTTTCATAAATTATTTGGCGGCAACAAAATTGGTACATTTAATATTTCGCACCAACTTATAAAAATTTATAAATTGAAAACGGTTTAATTAAAATAGCTTAAAAATATCAACTATATAATGGAAATTTAATATAACATACCTAAATCTATGATATATGATGATATGAGTCACTGATAAAAGAAAATCTATAATATAAAAATTAACACTCACCAATACAAATTCTTAGACCTTCTCCAAAAGGCATGTACGTGTAAGATTTAACATTGTTCTTTTCATCTCCGTAAAATCTTTCTGGACGAAACTTTTCAGGTTCGGGAAAATAGTCCGGATTATAATGCAAGTTATAGATGGGCAAATATATACTCAAACCTTTCTCTAACTTCAATCCATTTGGAAGTATATAGTCTTCAGTCACTTCACGAGTTAAAACTGTGAAGACAGGGTATAAGCGAAGAGCTTCGTCGATACATGCATTAAGATAGGGCATCTCCGAAACACATTCGTATTTCAACACATTGTCATTGTGAAGTAGATATGCATCCACCTCTTTCAATACTTTTTCCTGTGCCTTTAGGTCTTTTGCTAATTCAAATAAGGTAAAACCTAAAGTAGTAGCCGACGTCTCATATCCAGCGGCAAATATTCCAAAGCTTTGTGAAATTAATTCGTCGTTTGTAATTTCAAAATGTACCTGTTCTTTTTCTTGGATCTCCTTTTTCATGGAATTATTGTTTTCCTTTAATTTCAACAAGAGATCCACAAAATCTCTTCTAGCAGATGCTTTATAATTTCGTGCTTGAAACGTACTAGTCAGTATTTCATCAAAGAATGTCTCAATTTCTTTGGGGAAAAGTTGCATTCCTAGACCATAAAATATTGATGGCCAAATAGATCGAATCATTATTTTAAAAGCTCTTAAACTTCCATTATCAAAGATAGCATCACCAATTGCTCTGAAAGGATTATCTTCTTTTTGTACCTGGGTATTTGTATCGACTCCAAATACACAGGATCCAATACAATCCATTGTATACCTTGCCATAAGACTCCTGATTTCAACAACTTTGGATGCCTTAGTTTCTTGGTCAATTACATTCTCTAATACACGAGAACATTTCTCGATCAAATAGAACATGTTCTTCATCTTCGCAGAGGAAAATAGTGGAGTAAGGTTCTGACGCCACAGTTTCCATTTACCACCGTGAGTGAAGAAAATATTCCGAGTCAGAAGCTCTCCGTCGCTGTATTTTACGATTTCACGGCCAGTGAAGCTGTGGAAATCTTTTGCTAAAACTAGTTTGATGAGGTTTGGGTCTTGGACGATAAGGGTTGGCTCCGTGCCATTGTAGGCCCCGATGTAGGGTGCACTTGGAAATTTTTGACAGATTTCATGAATGATCATACCCTTATTCTTTTTCTGCAAAATATATTCAGCAACATTTCCTAAAATTGATGTAGGCGGAAGATGTGGCACATTTCTTCTATTCCAATATTGGTACTTCAACTGAGAAGCGAATAATAAAATAAAAAATAAAACACTTATCACTGTAACAAGAGCTATTACGGCAAACATTGTATACAAATTGTGATAACTTAACATTTACAAGTCACGAATAATCATTTTATATAATATACGTACGAGTACATAGGTACATGAAAAAAAGTTGAAACTGATAAGACCATGTTTCCAGAAAATTAGGGGAATTTTAGCCAATCGCTTTTGCATACTCAATATTGTCATATTATAGCCAAAAAAAAAACCAAAGTAAAACCAAGATGCTTGAATTTTTCGAATTTTGATTTATTACGATATTGCTTTAAAATAACATTTCATACCTTTTATTCCTTTTTGTCAAAAATGTAAACGCGTAAAAATTCTAGAGATAGATTGGGTATATGAATCGTACCACCTTTGTGTTTAGGAGGGATTTAAGTTGTGGAGGTGGTATCCGTGGGGATTTTAAGCACGATAAAAAAAAGAAAAGAAAAGGAAGGATTTTAGTTTGCGTTAGCTAGCTAACAAGTTAGATCAGTTTTAATTTTAAAGAATATCTCTTAGTTTGTATTTATGATATAAGATTTTTGAAAAGTATTTTTAAATCGTTTGCAACGTAGAAAAACCGAATTACTTATATTATTTAAACAAAAGTGTTGCTTTTTTAAATTGGGAAGAAAAGACAAAATACAAAACCGTAGGAGATAGAAGAGAAATATTATATTTATTTATCGTTTCACATTATATTTTGGGTCATTAACCCTTATGTTTGTGTTTGATTTCAATGACAGATATTTTATTAATTAGTTAGAAACTAAAGTGAACATTAAGCATCATTATCACTAGTCTGACTTTATGTCAGCTTGGGACAGCTTCGCAGTTGTCCGTAAGTGTGGACACCTGAAGTATATCAGTAATATAGCTTATGTAAGTCTAAATGGCGCACCCCACCATCTTCCTTACGCACACAAGGCACATATACATTTATTATTTTTATACAGATGATATGAATGTGTGATTTTTGTTTTACATAATGATATGCGCATCATCACTACATAGTATAAAATAAAGTCGCGTTCTCTGTCCCTATATCCCTTTGTACGCTTATTTCTTTAAAACTACACAACGTATTTTGATGCGGATTTTTGTAATAGACAGAGTGATTAAAGAGAAAGGTTTATATGTTCAAGACATTTGGTAAGTACAGTTTAACTAACTTGTGTTATGGGTTCTAGAATGTGGATAAACATACTTAGATACTTTTTTTTGTAAAAACATACATATTATTCATATAAACAGAAACTTTTGGACTACTTAGTAAGAAAAGAATAGTAGTAAAGGAAAAATAAATGAATTCACATGTAACGGACAGTAGGGAAGTAGGTACATAAATAATGATATTATATAACTCGTTATGTTTATCGTCAACCAAAACAATTTGTTATCTATACTTTGTGGATACACTCGAAGAATTATGTGGGACTATTCCGACAAGAAATAAATAGATTTAAATTAACTCTCCCTTAGTATTGCGGATATAACCACTATTAAACGGAAGTAGGACACGACGGTATCTCCCGTCCGAAATGAGCTGTCCAACTGGGGAAGTACCTCCGCCCTACAAAAGACCGCGGTCATAATAACCATCGTGTTGTGTTCCCGCCGGTAAGTAGGGTAGCCAGAGCTCACTATACCCCTCCTTCCCCTCCCCTTCCTAGCCTCCCCACCCCTTCCCAGCTCTCCCTCTTTCCCATCAGGGTGGGCAGCGCGTGTGTGACACCCTTAGTGTTGCACACGTTCATAGGCCACGGTGGCCGCTTTCCATCAGGTGGGCCGTGTGCTTGTCTGCCACCTACGTAGTATAAAAAAAAAATATTAAGACCGCCTCTATGGCGTAGCGAGAGTGACCGCAACTGCTACGCAGGAGGTGCGGGTTCGATCCCCGCTCAGATCAAATATTTTCATAAATGAATGTGGCCCGATTACCATACGAATATCTATGGCAGTCGCTACGGGTAATTGGAGCCCTCAAAAGTCTGACTAGCCTAACTACAGAACTTCGATATCGCCAATTTGGTTGTAAAGGTCCGATGGCAGCCGCTTCACGGAAAATGTCGAAGTTCTTAAGAGCATAATGTTATCTTATCCCTACTTTTAGCTGGTAAAAGATGCTGCTGATTGATGGACTAGGTGCTGACGCAGGTCCCTCTTTCAAGGCCCCTTCCACAAAGTCGTAAGCCAGTCAATAAGGTCTTACTTTAGTTAGTAAGTGATTCCAGATTTCCAGTCTCGTTCCAGGCTCATGTGCAACCGGGAACAACGAGAGAGGAAAAAAATTGTTAAATGTTTTTTTTATTTGTGGTGCTAAAGTACCTCGTCCGTATAATTTCATACTGGACGCAGTGTGTAATTAGGAGACTTAACATCAATTTAATTGTTTCCTACAAATGGTTACAAGTGTGGTCACCATCAACCAATTTTTATATAAACGCTGTATATCCGAAACTTCGCACAAGTATCAAATATGACAGTGATAACATTACTTGTACTGGTAGTTACTCTACTGCCTTTAGCACTTTACTATTTCTTGAAGCAAAGATTTCAGTATTGGGAAAAAAGAAATGTACCGCATTTAAAAGCAAGTTCAATTTTTGGAAACTTCTCCGAATTCATCTTACTGAGAAAACATGCCGGTCAACTTACACATAACCTATGTAAAAAGTTCCCTGATGCACCCTACTTCGGTGTCTTCTATGGCACAGAACCCACCCTGATCGTTAAAGATCCTGAGCTTCTCAAGTTAGTCATGACTAAAGATTTTTACTACTTCAGTGGCCGAGAAATAACGAAGTATCATCAAAAAGAGATGTTTAGCAGGAACATCTTCTTTTATGACGGAGATAAATGGAAAACTGTGCGTCAGAACTTAACTCCACTATTCTCTACAGCCAAGATGAAGAACATGTTCCACTTGATTCAAAAGTGTTCAAACATGCTTGAAACTGTACTTGATCAAGAAACGAAGTCATCTAACGTATTGGAAGTGAGATCTATTTTGGCCAGATTTACTATGGATAGTATTGGATCTTGTGCGTTTGGTGTTGACACCAATTCTTTGACTCAAAAGGAAAACAACATATTTTACAAGATGGGGAATGTAATCTTCGAGACTGAAAACTACAGAGCGTTCAAGACCGTAGCTCGGGCTATCTGGCCAGCCATTTTTTATGGCCTAGGATTCAAGACATTACCAACACAGGTTGATAACTTTTTTAATGAACTGTTGTATGGAATCTTCAAAAGTCGACAGTACACACCGACACCGAGAAACGATTTCGTCGATCTCATGCTAAAACTAAGGAATAATGAGACGATGATTGGCGACAGCATATCTAACTCAGGAGAAAAAGTCAGTTTTGAAGTCAATGACGAGTTATTGGTATCGCATTGTGTTGCATTTTTTGCTGCAGGGTTTGAAACATCAGCATCTACATTAAGCTTTACTTTGTACGAACTAGCGAAGAATCCAGAGGCCCAAGAGAAAGTTCATGAGGAGGTGGAAGGATACCTTCGTCGCCACAACAATGTTTTGAAATACGATTGTGTATCAGAAATGCCGTATCTTGAGGCATGTTTTAGTGAAACTCTTAGAAAATATCCTGTTCTAGGAGTAATAACCCGAGAAGTATCAGAAGACTACAATATGCATGACGGCTTAAAGCTGAAAAAAGGCTTACGTGTTCACATACCTGTGTATCATTTACATCACAACCCGGATTACCATCCGAAACCTGAAGTCTATCGTCCCGAGAGATTTCTTGGTGAAGAGAAACTCAATATAAAGCCTTATACATATATGCCTTTTGGCGAAGGTCAAAGACTCTGTGTAGGTATGTGTCGAAAACGTTTTAGCAAAACCTCTTCACAAAGTAAATTTTATGAGAATCTACGGGATATTTACCATGTTTGTTGGATAAACTCATACCAAATATATCCGATATTTCGGCGCTGTTTCAAACAGCATAGGGAAAGACCACGGAGGACCGAATAACTTACTTCAGTTCTCCATGCGACAGACACATCGCACATTCGTGATTATAGCAGTTGAAACATCGCCGAAATGTGTGATAAATTTGTATCCAAATAAACATGGTAAATATCGTTTATTCTTATAATGTTTATAGCAATAACCATGTCAATCTAAAATCATACATCTTTACTAGCTATTGTCCGCCAGCGTTTGGAGCCCATCCCCTATATTTACAGGGGTGGATAAGGATAAAATTGTCAATGGAATATTTTAAATAAATTCTTTTACAAAATTTTAATCAAGCCTATTATCAGATATTTGATAATACTGTTATTACAATGAACTAGCAAAAAAGTTTCGATTGAAAGAAAATAGCTACAGAATTTTGTTGACCATTTTATTTTTATTCACACTTGGATCCCAGGTAATGTTTCACAGGGGAATACAAGGTTCCTGTAGGTTTGACCCTCAGAGAATCAAATAATCAATTTCGTTCAGTCAATTGTAAAAATTTTGCACACACGAATTAGCACATACAAACTATAACAATTTCATACGAACGATAACGAATAAAGTACATAAATTCGTCACTAAATTTCACACGTCAATCGGTCAATTTACTGCACTATGGATATAAACATTCATAATGCAGGTGAAAACCAGCAGGTACAGCCCATCATTCCAAATAGTATTTAAATAACTCGGTAAGTTGAACTTAATGAACGTTTTTTTATCCACAGGAATGAGATTCGCAAAAATGCAAATGATTTCTGGCATGATCGTTGTGTTGAAGAAGTACAGAGTCGAGCTGGCAGATGGTATGAAAAGTGAACTAGTCTTGGAACCTAGGACTACGATTATCCAGCCTGTTGGTGCCATACATCTCAAGTTCCTTGAAAGAGAGGGGTGGGAACATCGTGCACTGAATTCACCAGAACTGTCTTGAATGGTTCTTGTCTCCTAACGAAAAAGCAGAGTGTTATAAGTTTGACCTGTTTCTTATACTAAGTAATTCCACTTTGAGTAGCATATCATATCTCTGGTTACAATCAACCGATTGTGATCAAACAAACGTAAGATTTTAAGTCTTCTAACAAAGAAACCGCATCAAAATACGTTTAATAGTTCTTGCGACCATCGCGGTCTAAGAGACAAATTTTTAAATAACTCTAATATACAGACAGGATCACGTTACAATTATATAAATAGCAGAGATTGTTTTATTGATATAGGTAATAATAGCAATTGTTATTTCAGAATAATATTTAATATTGATATTGATGTATTAAAAGAAAAAAAACGGAGGGTGTTTTATAATATTTTAGCGCTAATGAAGCTTAATTTCTCATCATCCAGCGATTAATAAAGCTACCAAAACATTAAACAGTGTTTTAATGAACCTCCATGCAATTTAACCAAAACCTTTATTTCTACCGGACTCCATCGTGCTATATCTTTTTAAAATAATGAAATATCTTTTTAAAAGATATACTCAGGTAATTAAATTTTCAACTTCCAACACTTACGTGGCGTGTGTGTGGTGCCCCACAAACAATCATCATCTTGATGAAGCATTGATAGTTGTTTTCTGAGTGAATGAAGAAATTTGAATTAAAGTTTGGATTGAGCTAATTATCCCTGCCTCATCCATGTAGTCACGTTAGGTGTAGTATGAATAATTTACTGCTTGTTTGGGTGTGGCATATAGAAGGCAGAAGTCATTACAGTCAAAGCGACTACCCACAGCATTGCAAGCGGCAAGAATAGAGACGCAGAAATAAGAACACACCAAGGAGGCTGGTTGACTCGTGAAGTTAATGACTTTTGACAAGTGCACGAAAGAAAACACTTTCTGTAGAACATGTTATACAATTATACAGTACAATAAGTATTACTCACATGGAAAGTACCATCAAATCTTACGGGTTTGCCCCCGGCTCACACAATTGTGACGTGGCATCAATTAAAAAATTAAGCCACACGAATGTCTGGAAAAATTTTGCTATAGCTTCATGAATATGACGTGACACTATCAGTGAAATATATAGCGGCATAGCATGGGAAAACGCACCGAACCGCTTGCTTCCTGATGGAATATTCTGCACCGTATGCGAGTGACATCTAAGCCCTGCACGTGTAGTCCTGTGTAGGAAAGGAGAGGGTGGGATTAATTGGAAGAGCTCATCCGAACACCGTGGTAGAGACGGTATAATACTGCCAGGGACACAACATCTCTACGCATCTGCAAAGGTTCGAGAGTATGTGACCCCACGACTCCCAATAATGCGGATCGCACGTCGCTGCAACCTGTCTTGCGTGATGCGCAATATTGTCCGATATAGACAATATGACTGGCACAAAAATTGGATAGTCATGCTAAAGAGCAAGGGTTTGTGGAGTCACGTAAACACTTGATAATAATATTAAACAACCGTGACTTGTCTTATCAACATATTCCCAAAATAACTATAATGTTTTCTCAAAAACAAACGGCGTAAATTCTGCATTTGATGTATTACAGACGAACTATTGTTAATATTTTTTTTATAGTATCACGCCTATATCCCCTAAGGGGTAGGCAGAGGTGCTAGCACCCACATTTCGCCAGTTATAATTAGGTCCCAATGTAATAGGTGGCGAGCCTATTGCCATTAACCGGGCACTTACAAACCTCCGATAAATACACACATTACTTCGAAAAGTGCCATGGTAAACTTGGGATCGAACCCGAGACCTCGTCTCAGCAGTCCATTACCCATACCACTAGGCTACCGCCGTTTACATATTTTCTTACTAGATTTCCAGGAAAGCACGTGATATTTATTATTTTTGCCTACGGAAGGTATAATTAGGCACATGTGCCAGGGTGACGCGACACATTAGATGTCAATACTCTCGTTATAATAGTCTATAATCACTAACTAATACATATATTACGAGAAATGCTTCATCACTAGCACATGCAAACCAACAAGTGTGTACAATTATGTATGTTTGCGGACACATTTCAAAATTAAGGGAAAGATTAAATATATAAGGAAGGGATTTACATAGATCAGCAGGCCTAAGACAATTGACAGGGGGCAAATGTTTCTCCCCAGTAGCTACTAGCGTCTAGGGAACATGTGATATTAATCTATTAGAATCGATAAATAGTTGTCAGGGTTAATAAAATCAACGAGAGAAAGACAATTGAAGACAGCAGCCCATTTAAAGTTGAGCTATTCGAGGAAATTCCAGTCAAAGGAATTCATTCCACTGGTGGTGAATATTTTTTATTTTATCGTAATCTGTTATTAGGCAATAACAAAAAGCCTACCAGTAGACGACATGACAATTAGGGTGAGCAAAAAAGTGGTGAAATATCCCAATACATAACTGATTAACTCAACCTTGATATTTTTTGCCACTTTTTATGCTAAAATCCTTCCGCAAATTTTACGAAATATGGTCATCTTAAAGAAACCATTATATTTTCGGTACATATATTGTACAATGCACTTACGACCCACAGGTGAGACTAGTGTTAACCATGTTACTGATACTAGCGCTTGTGATTGCTATCAGTATTTTAGCTGCATATCTTGCACTAAAGCGAAGACTTCAATATTGGAACAGAAAGAATGTACCTTATTTACAACCATTACCAATTTTGGGTAATTTCTCCAAATTTATTTTAATGCAAAAAGATATCGGCACACTTACTCAAGAACTCTGTAAAAGATTTCCTAACGCACCATATTTTGGTGCCTTGTACGGCACAGAACCTACGTTGATCGTTCTAGACCCTGATGTAATCAAACAAGTTATGACGAAAGACTTTTACTTCTTCAGTGGACGTGAAGTCTCAAAATACAACCACAGAGAACTCCTTGTCCAGAATCTCTTCTTCAGCAACGGTGACAAATGGAAAATTCTTCGCCAAAATCTCACTCCAATATTCTCATCCGCAAAGATGAAGAATATGTTCCATTTGATCGAGAAATGTTCCCGCGTATTTGAAACCATCCTTGATCAAGAAACTAAAGCATGTAATGATATCGAAATGAGAAGTCTTATAGCAAGATTCACAATGGATTGCGTCGGTTCTTGTGCGTTTGGTGTCGATACGAATTCGCAGAAGCAAAAAGAGGGTAACGTTTTTAGTGATATTGGAAACGCAATATTTGATAATAGTACTTATAGAGGAGTAAAACTCGTCACACGTGCTATCTGGCCGGCTATATTTTATGGTTTAGGACTTAGAGTTTTTGAAGAAAAAATTGAGAATTTTTTTCATAAACTATTATCGGAAATTTTCAAAGAACGCCAATACAAACCGTCTTCTAGAAACGACTTTGTTGACCTGGTTCTAGGATTATGGGATAATAAAGTGCTATCTGGAGACAGTTTAGCTAACATGAAACTAAAAGGAAAAGAAAATAAAGCAAAGAAAGTTACAGTAGAAATTGATGAGGCACTGTTAGTGTCACAATGTTTCGTTATATTTGCTGCTGGTTACGAGATATCAGCTACAACATTAGGTTTCACACTTTACGAGCTAGCCAAGAATCCTGAGGCACAAAACAAGGCATTCGACGAGGTAAAGACATATCTACGTCGCTATAACAATGTGCTGAAATATGAATGTGTGAAAGAAACTCCTTATCTAGAAGCATGTGTTGATGAAGCTCTTCGGATGTATCCCGTCCTAGTTGTACTAACTCGAGAAGTAGTTGAAGATTATGTTTTTGAGGATGGCTTGAAATTGGAGAAAGGTATACGTGTTCATATACCAGTTTACCACTTGCATTATAATCCTGATTATTTCCCGGAGCCGGAGAAGTATGTTCCAGAAAGATTTTTCGGCGAGGAGAAACGGAATATCAAACCTTACACATATTTGCCTTTTGGGGACGGTCCAAGAATCTGTATCGGTAAGAATTTCAATTTGTAATTATTACACCAGTACTAATCATAACATACATTAAACAATCATACATAAGTCTATTCTTAACTATTATCTATATTCATATAACTCACTGCTGGCAGCCGTATCCCCTATTTCATTAAATTATAAGCAATTAAATAATAATAGGCACAGGCCCTCAAGCTGAGCGCCACCGTTGTAATACTGTACTTGGTGACCCTCTTTCCCGAGACTTTGTCTATAGTTTACAATCAGGCGAGGTGAAGTCAAATTAACGTGCCATATATAAATAAAAAAAGGTGAAAAGTTATTATTTTTAATCTGTGAACAATAATGTGAGTTATTGGTATGGTATCAATTATAGTTAATTGTCTTCTGTTATTGTACTAAATAACGGATAATTATCCAAAAGTAACAACAACGAACTCTGTGGCGTGGCGGTAGTGTACGCGACTGCTACGCGGCCTTGCGGACCCATCTTCTCTGAACCCGTTCCACTGCCTCCTTCTCGACTATTCCTTGTTAGCAGAAAAAGGCGGTGGCTGCTCAAGCGTTCGCGCATCTTATTATCATCGTCGTGAGCAAGAACTTCCACTCCTAGGGCCGCCACTATGAACCGCCTCGGCGTCTCTCGCGCCGGGTGTTTAACAGGTACCTAGCTGATTTTCTTCCAAATAAATAAAAAAAAACAATTTCAAATTTCAGGGATGAGATTTGCGAAAATGCAAATGATAGCTGGCTTGATCACCGTGCTGAAGAAGTACCGTGTGGAGTTGGCTCCTGTCATGAAGAACAGCGTCACTCTGGAGCCCAGAGCGATAATCATACAGCCTATTGGGGGAATCAAACTTAAGTTAATTGAGAGAGAAGGATGGGAACAAAGGTTACTGCGGTCTCCTTCATGAGTTCGATGAAATAAAAATATTTTATTGACGTCTTTCTTTTATTTTTTATTAATATTCTAGGACAATCTACACAACGCCACCTAGACCCATTGTAAGCATAGATTAACTAGCTTGTGTTACAGGTTCTAGAATGCGGATAAACATACTTAAATACATTTTTTCTTGTAAATACATACATATTATAAATAGAAACAACCAGACCAATGCAGATATTCATATTTCATACACACAAATTTTTGCACTGAGCGGGAATCGAACCCGCATCTCCTGCGTAGCAGTCGCGTTCACTATCGCCACGCCACGGAGGTCGTCAATTAACCCCCGACGTAAAAACAACGGGGTGTTATAAGTGTGTGCTATGGAACAATTTGAATTTTCACTGTACCCCAGACGTGGGGCACAGGGGCACGGGGGTCAACTCGAAGAGAAGGCCCCGTGTCTGCCGGGATGCGAGAGATATGATGGCTACTACCTCACCTCCGGCAACTGAAGACCCAAAGACGGCGTGCGTTTTGGTCGGTTCGAGTCCGACATAAATTACATCCGACATAAATCCGACATTGGTATATGTGGGAATTTTTCGCACGATAAATAAAAAGACTTGGGGCACAGTGGAACACAGAAAGGGGTTCACAAAACCAAAGAATGATCTCTGTTTTGCTGTGCAATGATTAAGTTAAAGTTTATTGTTGATGTTAGTAAGCAAAAATTATATGTATGATTTTAGATTGACATGGTCATTTACACATTCACTGTTAAATTCATCGGGATATTTACAACGCTTGCAACAGCGCCGAAATATCGGTTATTCAACAAAATAAAAAAATTATATAAAAGATAAAAATACTTTTCGTACCGTAGTGCCCCAACTGTCTCTACTTAAGTATCAGGATAAGTAAAATCGTAGCGTATCTGTAAATACGTGCTTATTATACAAAGTAAACAGACCCAAACCAATTTAAATATACATTATTCGAGCCAGCAAATATTTATACAGAGTGGGAATCGATTACATTAAAATTGTGAGCTGTAATATTTACCTTTGCCTACTCTTCAGATACTTAAATAAAACGCATCTTCCTAAAACCTATCCATCTAAATAAACCGCATGGATGACTTTCGTCTAACATTGAATGCTTCTATACTCAATCAAGTGGACTAGATAAATATATTTATATACAAGCTAATATAATATCTACTCAGGAGGTACAGACAGACGGGACGCGAGCTCGCGCGCATGCGTCGACGAGCCTCCCTTCTACTCATCTCTCCCTGGTTTGCTAGGGCAACCATAATATCTTAAAATTAAAGATAACTCTCATAGCAACAGGTTGGATCAACGAGAAATCGAATTTGGTTTTTTTTTAGGATTCACTAAGTGTAATCTTATTCAAGTTTCTAAATTACTTCAAAATTTGCATGCTGTGTCCACTTCGAGAAGGTGATCGCCCCATACATGTTTTTATTTTTGTTTCTCTGATTTAAACATAAAGAGTGTATCCAGTTTTGTGGACCAATAAAAATAAGAGGATGTATCCTTGTAGTTGCGGAGAAAGAACATTTCCTATTGATCTCATCCGAAGGGTGTCGTAAATAAATACGCAGTTGATAACACTACGAAAGAAGGCAAACTCAAAATAAAATCTTGTACCAATCCGTCTGGCCAGCGTGGAAATAGAAGGGCAAAGTCTCCCAACATCGTGAGAGGCCTGTGTCCAACAGTGGGCTGCGATAGGATCATTGATTGTATAATTGGGATGTTTGGAATTCTATTAAGTCATTTGGTGTCAAGCCAACTACATCTGCAAGTCGATTATTATAGATTAACGGAGGAGGTTTTGAATCGAAGTTTTCCTTTCGAGCAACAGGAATCAGAGGACAATCGGTGTCATTAAAGGCAAGATATGCTAAAATCAAAATGAAGAGAAACAGGCTGTGGTTTCTAGACTCCAAAGTGAAAGTCACGGATGCGAATGAAAACTACCTACAGAACAAAAAAGGGAAATCGAACCTGGGTCTATTGCACAGCAGTTTAACTGTAGCAATGTATTACTGAGGCAATCATTATTTTATGTAATCGAAACGTTAATTATGTTTAACTATAACCCTGTTAGTAACTCTATCATCATTAGGCAAGCTATTTACCGTCAGTAAAACGTGCTACTAAATTATGATGTATTATGGTGTATTAACTTAAACGCAAAACGTGAATGTATCGCATACTTTTGCTTTTCATGGAAACTAGTGGTCGCCCAGTGGTCGCAATTTGACCCCAGGGATTATTAATTATAATAAAATAATTATAGGTTTGAACATTATAAAATGTTCGCTGTCATCTTATTGAATATGTTTCTTATTTTTGAAATGAAATTGAAAAATATTCCAAATATGTATTAAATAAAGAAATTTTCATTATCTTTTTATGTCTTTAGTGCATTTACGTTTTTTTTAACAAAAATAATGTATTTTATTGCATATAATTTTTCCATCTTTCCAAAATATTTAATTACGACAGTAGATGATTTTTGTTTTATAATAGTTGTCTCGTTAGATATTCAACGAGACTTTTAAAGAATTACACGTTCTTTATGATTGACTGACTGTCAAAAAGTTTCAATCGACAGCAAGAACTTTCAAAATATAATCTTCTTAAAACAAAAGTAAAAACATCCCTCCAGCATCCAAAAACTTTGTCACCCTATCTATCCTACACCAAGCAAAACCCAGTACTCTGTAGCGCCCGAAGAATACACACGCGACAATAACATCGCAGAACAGACAATAAACATATCTACCATATCATATAAATGAATGAGAACAAAAAACAAAAGACAAATAGAACAATATTTGTACTCATTTTCTGAATGTTGGAGTGCAGTGAATTGTGAATATGACGTAAATTGTGATGTGCAAGGATTTATTACCATATGCGTGGTTATAGTGAGTATTTTTTATGAGTATTATGGCTATTTTATTATACTTTTATTGATTTTATTAATTGTACAAATACGTTTAAAGCGTACAGAAAATTTTATTATCTAAAATACACCATAAATTAAAAAAGTACAATTATTTTCGTTTAATTTCTTTTTTTAATATAATGCATGAATAAAAATTACTAAAATGCCGAACTCAAGGCTCTGTTTATATTTAAGAGTTACATGACCGCATACATTACGTTTAAAAGGTGTGAATTTAATTAACTGGGTATTCATCCCAACTTTAGGTAGATATGTCAACGTTCTCGAGCATGACTTTTTGGTGGCAAAAAGCACTCAACGCTGCGCCTATTCGTAACTTGTTGGACTCTGACGTGTTAGTTTACTGTGACCTAATTTGTAGCCCTTAAATAGATGTAACATGCAATAGCATTTATCTGAACGTTTGAAAATTGATACTATATTTTTGTTACTGAAGAATTGGACATATATATTGGCACGCTTTGGCAATGAAATTGACTCTTGTATACGCGACGACGGCAATTTGCGTGATATAAACGTCATGCTCGTAGTGGCTTATATTCGTATATTTTTCTTTCTGCGTTATTTTCATAGAATATTTTTTATTCATGAGTTCATCGATGCAGAATCCAAACCGCTGGACCTATAATAAAATCATTTTTTTTCATATATCTCTTCAAAAGGAGACTTAAATATTTATCCATCAATTGATCTTTGCATTCATCCAAGTTCAGTGAATTACCTTATTATTATTAGGGAGATGTGACTGACATCTACATAATGGAAGTTCAAGGTAGCCATCATCCAATGAATACAAACGACCCCATTAAGTCCCTTATACATTTACCAGTGATGATATTATTATTTTAGCTAGAAACATCTTTTGGCACGGGTGGACAGTAAACCTGACTCGTATACCGTGAAAAAAAATTGCATGACTGTCATGTTGTGTGTAGGAAGGTCATGTTTGTATTTTTTGTTATATATTTTATCTTCTTTATTTATAAAAATGAATTGTTGTTCGTTAGTCTCGCTAAAACTCGAGAACGGCTGAATCGATTTTGCTAATTTTGATCTTGAATTATTTGCGGGAGTCCAGAGAAGGTTTAAAAGGTGAATAAATATGAAAATACTCGAAATGGAGGAACGGGAACCGGGTACGAAGTCCACGTGGGCGGAGCCGCGGGCAACAGCTAGTTTGTTATATATATATATATTTGTTGGTATTATTGAATTTTAATCATTTAATGAACTAACTCAATATTCACACTCTCTGGAGTATGGGATTTTTTAAATGAATAACCATGAGATTCCATCAGGTCCTATCTGTCAGACTTCTCATGGTTACCTATGAGCTTTGTGTCACTAGTCATCTCAGTAGCGCAATTCTACCACATTGATTTATCAAAACTAAAAACAAAATTCCAGCAATCCAGGGGGCGAGCGGAGCCTAACTCCAAATCTCCTTTTTTAAAACCCTTACAAACAAACAAAACCGCATCGAAATCCGTTCAGTAATTTTTGCGTTCATCGCGGTCAAACATAAAGGTTCTGAATCTGAATTATATATTTGTTTTATAGAAGGCTTAGATGTATAACAGGCACTCGATGTGTCAAGGTCGCTAAAATGGCGTCGTTAAACCTTGCACTGCTACCGTGAATAGCTGACAGCTGACCGAGTTTTCTGATTGCAGTTGATATAGATTTATATAATGCTAAATTATTATCGTATAAAGAAAGAAGAAGAAATAGCATAAAAATAAATTGCAGTTGATATTTTTTATACGCCTATAGCCCCAAAGGTGTAGACAGAGGTGCTAGCACCCACATTATGCCAGTTTATGTTTAGGTCCTAATGTAATAGGTGGCGAGCCTATTGCCATTAACCGGGCACTTATAAACCTGCGATAAATACACACATAACTTCGAAAAGCATCGTAAAGTCATTGGTGTGTGCCAGGTTAAACCTGGAATCGACCTCGTCTCAGCAGTCCATTACCCATATAGCTAGGCTACCGCAGTTTCGGATACCGATTTCGAGCTACCATGATGCAATATGATGTGTACTAGCTAGTACGTATTTTAAGGTTGGACGCCGAAGGCGTAAATCAATTAGCCTATTGCAGTTGCCGAAGACGTAAACCAATGAATCAGCCTATCTTAGTCCACTGCTGGACATTTGTCGCTGTCAATGCTGGGCAGCTTGGTCTACTGTTTCCACAGTGGACAGACTGGTATTAGTACAGGGTTTTATTCCAAGTTTTCCGTCTCTCGCAGTGATATTGTCTGCGTATTCTTTGATTCGTCGCCTCTTACGACCCTTCGGATGGGGATGAGATGGGTGAGCCATAATATTTCTCCAAAACCTTCCAAATTTTACGAATAAAATTGTTCACTTCATTTTTATACAGACTGTTCTCACTTCAGTGATGCAATATACCCATCATTATCATCATTTCAGCCATCCACAGCTGAACATAGGCCTCCCCCATCGTCCTCCAATTCGGCCGGTTGAAGGTGCCCTGGGTCCAATGTGTACCCGCGACTTAGACTATTTTGTCCCTCCACCTCACAGAAGGCCGTCCTACTATTCGTTTACCGGTACGCGGTCTCCATTCGAGTACCTTTCGGCTCCAATATCCACCTGTTCTTCTTGCTACGTACCCCACCCACTGCTACTTCAGCTTGCAAACCCTGTAGGCTATGTCGACCACTTTCATTCGTCTACGGATCTTCTCATTTCTGATTCGATCTCGCAGAGAAAAAAATATACCCATATTAATACAATACAATCAAAATATTGTCTGTACGTATCAAAACATCCGGATAACCTATAATCAAGTTAGCCAGTCGTGTGTGGAACGACTTGAGCCACATTTGGGAAATCTAATTTAAAATAGAACAATAAATTGGGTGTTTGCGACAGTTCAATGTGTGTTACATGCTCTGAATACGGCGGACAGCGGCCATGTTTCTTTAATTTCACGCGCCAGGATTCAGACCAACACATCTTTTAGGGTTACGAAATAAGACAAACAGAGGGTTCTATATAAGATATATTTGTCTATGACTTTCAGTACTGTTTTTTTTTCAAGAACTTCATTTAATTTAGGACTTCTGTCGATTGTATCTGCGCTGAATATCATTACCGCATCTCATCTGGAAGAATTCATGAGAGGCGAAAAACTGACAATTACGCAGACGAGAGAGGAGGAAATCTTGAAATAAAACCCTGTGCCAACGTATCTGACCAGCATGAAAACAGAAGGCCAAAACCTCCAAACATTACAACAAATATGTCCAGCAGTGGGTTTCCATAGGACCATTGATTGTATTGATTGGGGAGCCCTAATATATTCAATATAGAATTAACCGACGGTACGTGTTATAATGAATAAATAAGGCTACTTTTATTGAAAACCTGTTAAAAAATGTCGTGAAAATTGGCTATCAGTTGTCTCTTCAGAGATAAAGCGGAACGAACAAACAGAAAAGCACGTTTTGTATATATATTCATGCACGTATTATAATATAATAATATGGGTGATGCTTGTAGAAGAAAAAGGTAGGTAGGTATGCCTACACGGCCGAAGTAGGTGCCCTAGAAAATCGTTTACTGACAAAATAGGCCACGTTCTCGGAGAAAAGCCGAAGTGTAAGGTACAGATATATCCGTATCGCACTTATTCAAATCTTTTTTCTTGAAATTTTGAGGTATAATATGCTAACTTTTTGAAATCGACATAAAATTGGAAAAAGAGAATGCCTGGAGGCTGGACTTCAACGATTACATAGTCTTTTACAGGCAGATAGCTCTGGCCACTGCAACTACTGTTCTGACCACGTCTAAAGCATTTAAACTCTCTTTTACTTCAAAATGGGGCTACGTTGGACCCATCTACCGATAATCCTACGAACTTTCAAAAATAAGCAAAGCTAAAACCCCTCGCACCCCATAGGATTTACGTAATACTTGAACGGCACCTTATGGTGTTCTGTTCGGACCACTTCAGCTACTGGACCACGTCTAGAGTATTTAAGATTCTACTTTACGTCTTAGGGGGTGAAATTGGGGCCATCTATCGATAATTCTTGGAACTATCAAAAATACGCAAGGCAAAAGCCCCTTTCGCCCCAATATAGGGTTAATTGGTTTTAAAATAACAAAAATGTAAATAAATCCTAGGTTTGGAAATGAATATATCATTTTTATCTTTCGTGGGATATTTGTGTAAGAATGCATCTTGTACAAATATCCCATGAAAGATTGACTGGAAGCTGACTGTTACTAAAAGATATTTATTATTATTACATACTATTATTTATTATCATGTGGCACTAAATAACTTTATGATACGTTAATAAATATTTTGATGGCTGTCAATTATCGTCAAAAGGTAATTGTAGCTATTTGATGTTCAATGTTTTATTATTTGTTTTATTATTTATTATTAACTAGTTTACTACCAGGCTGTTACCCGCGGCTCCCTCCACGTTTAATTCTGATCCCGTTTCTGCAATCCACGAGAACATATTCCAGAGATTGTGGTTGTAGTAGTGAACGCGACTATGTGGATATGATTTATGGGTAATGGACTGCTGAGACGGGGTCTCTGGTTCGTTCCCAGATTTTACCATGGCACATACTAATGACTTTTCAATGTTTTTCGAAGTTATATGTGTGTATATTTATCACAGGTTTATAAGTGCCCGGTTAATGGCAATAGGCTCGCCACCTATTACATTTGGACCTAAACATAAACTGGCGAAATGTGGGTACTAGCACCTCTGCTTACGCCTTCGGAGATATAGGTTCAATATGTTGTTTACGAACGCGACTGCTAGGCAGGGGAGGCCAGTGTATGTTCGGTAGACATTTTTCATGCATACTAATATTTGCACTGATCGATTTATACTGAAACCGCGGCCTCTAACATAGCCATCCAATGCTCTACTACAACGCTACAGAGGTCATCAAAGCCAATAAACATACAAAAATCTTCACAAACTTTCGCATTAATAAATATAAGTCAAAGAATCAAATAATCAACTGCCTCTAATCACTTTAGGCACATAAAGAGCACAGATATATGAATGTCTAAGTCTTGCAATTTATTGTATTTGTCAAAAATATTGTAATTTATAGTATACTAGCTGTCCCCAGCGGCTCCGCCCGCGTGAACTTCTGATCCCGTTTCCGCTGCTCGGACTCCTGAGCCCGTTCCCGCTACTCCCTAAAAACCTTCCGTAGTGTTCAAGAAACAAATAAAAAAAAGAATTACTCGAATTGGTCCAGCCGTCTTCGAGTTATGCGCTTACCAACATATTTCACGTATAATTTTTATATATATAGATAGTAAATACATTATTTGAGATGATTCTTTCGCTGATTCGGTAGTTAGATCTACCTACTGAGAAGAGACCAGCGAGAAACACAGGTAGATTATCGTTATCCTTTCTTTCATTTTTTAATATCCAGTTTTGTTTATTTATAATAAATAGGTGCAAGAGCAAGAGATTAGTACTGTATGACCATGCATTTTTATCATCAAGATATTCGTCTACTTTAATCTTTGACTCGAAATATTTAATTTCACATATATTTATTTAACAAACCGCGGTAGCGGTATGGGTAATGGACTGCTGAGACGAGATCTCGGGTTCGATCCCAGGTTTTACCATGGCACACACCAATGACTCTATACCTACTTTTCGAAGTTATGTGTGTATTTATCGCAGGTTTATAAGTGGCCGATTAATGTCAATAGGCTCGCCACCTATTACATTGGGACCTAAATATAAAATGGCGAAATGTGGGTGCAAGCACCTATGCCTACCCCTTCGGGGATATAGGCATGATATTATAAAAAAAAACATATATTTATGAGTAAATTACCAGTGTCAAGTAATCCATTGATAGCAAATTTAAAACGGATTGTTTCGACGCGATTCCGACAATAGAACATCACTTTGTCTAAAGCCCCAGGGCTCCTGACAGTTTGACGTTTGTTGCTTTCGAAAACAAAAGCTTTAAGCGCAAAACACACACAGCGCGGGTGCGGCGCGGGTCGGGCCCGCGACGGGTAATTTTTTTTTGTATTCCTTATAATTGAATGGACGACAACACACATAACGCGGGCGCGGGTCGTGTCAAGCGCGGGTCAAGCGCGGGTGCCGCGGGTGTCACCCGCTTTACAAAACATGGCGCGGGTGCGGCGGGTGGGCGCGGGCTAACGGCGTTTGTTTTCGTCGTAATGTACGCATTCTCCTATAACCGTTCACACATACGGCGGGTGCGGGTCGTGTGCGACGCGGGTCGCGCGGGTGCCATTTTGCTTTTGTAATTATTTACAAAAACTAGTACATTTTCGCTATGAATCTCAATGAAAAAATTATTGAATGTGGTCCTAAACATGTTTGCTTGTTTTTAATTCTCTAGAAGAGATGACATTATCCGTTTTCTAGTCTTTTTTTATAGATTTCGTGAATTCACGACCATTTTCGACTCGAGTCGAGTCGCTTAAAGCGAGTTTTTAGTGTCGACTTCTCGAGATAAATGTATCAATGATAACCGATATATCCCCTTATAAAGTTATTCTTAGAAGAACAAAGTGACATATGTATATTTACACAAAACCTTGGTGTTAGAAAGTGACAGTTATGAACCGTGAAATTCTTTTTTCAAAATTTTTCAACTTTGACCACGTACTTAAATACTTTTTTTTTTTTAAAGTAAAAGTATAGCGTACTCACAGATGAAATGATACACTACCAGTATGTTATGATTGTTTTCCTGAACATTTTTTTGCAACCTTTCACCATGCACTTTATCGTGGATGATGGTTAAATGATTTTTACACGCAATTTTTTTACATAAATAAATAAATAAATATTCTACTACAATCTACACAACGTCACCTAGACCCATGGTAAGCATAGATTTTAACTAGCTTGTGTTATGGGTTCTAGAATTCGGATATACATACATAGATACATTTTTTTTGTAAATACATACATATTAAACATAGAAACGCCCAGACCAATGCAGATATTTATATTCAAGCTCACAAATATTTGCACTGGGTGGGAATCGAACCCACGCCTCCTGCGTAGCTGGCTGTCGCGTTCACTACTGCCACGCCATGGAGGCCGACATAAAACACATCCGAGCCAAAACACATGACACTAGAACTGATGAGTGACGTCAGAGCCTATAGACTTCGCCCATTTCTGACTTTACCCCGATCGACTCAGTTGAAAGCTTATAACCTTCACGCATACAGCAGTTAAAGCGTACCGTGAAATAGGTTCGAATGATCACATTGGTTATTGTTTCAATTCATTGTGGTTTCTTAATGGAGCCGTTTACCCATATTAATGTTTAACAAGCAATGTATGTGAAACTTTGTAAAATGTGTAGATATAGGCAAATGAACGTATTGCGGGGATTTTTTTGGATAATATGTGCGGTCGGATGATGTGTTGAGCCTTACTTAGGAATAAACCATTGAGAAGCCACAATGAAGCTAAACATAAAACAATATTGTAACAGTCTAAATCTGAATGTTCTGAATGTTCTAATATCATGGTATCTGTTGCTGTGGATTGCAATCGGCTACGAAACCACACCTTGTCAGTGATGTAACTAAACTTCGATATTTTCTTGGATGTTTTGGAATTCCTTACCAGCTCACGTGTTTTCTTCTTCCTACAGTCCCGGGTCCTTTAAGCGGGGCGTGAAAAAGCATCTGATGAGGCCGTCAAGCTGAGTGCCACTATTGTAACAATTTACGTGTTTGTAATGGTGATCCTCTTTCCTGAAACTTTGCCTTCAGCTTACCATCGGGCGGGGTGAAGTCAAATTGACGTGTCATAAATAAAAAAAAAGAAATTTAGCGAAGCGACTGCCAGTGGGAATTAAGCCTAAACAGTGTCAACAGTTGTGTTCACAGCCTAAATCACATTGAAACTTATCTATTACTTAATCCAGTCAATATTTACTAAGTGTTATTTAATCTGTAGTAATTGGCTTTTAACAAGTTTAGGGAGGGTCGCTATTTTCGTTATTGATTTAAGTGAGTTGAAACATGATAAATAAATACAGGGAAATACGCTGTGTGTATTTATCGCAGGTTTATAAGTGCCCGATTAATGGCAATAGGCCCGCCTCCTATTACATTGAAACGTAAATATAAACTGGCGAAATGTGGGTGCTAGCACCTCTGCCCACCCCTTCGGGGATATAGGCGTGGGTTTATGTGAGTCTTCGGCCGCTGGCCTCTTCCACTCCCCGCCAGCTACTCTGCGTGTAACGTTGCTCCATCTAGTCGCAGGGTCTACACTATCTATTGAAGAGCACAGCTAATGCTCTGGCACGGCTGCTGCCCAACATGAGGGGGCCGGATGACTCCTGTAGGAGACTCTACGCGGGAATCGTACGGTCCATGGCCCTATATGGGTGCCCAGAATGGGCGGAGACCCTGAAGGCCAGACACGTGCAGAAACTGCACGCTCCGCAGCGCACGATGGCCATCAGGGTCATCAGGGGGTACCGTACGATATCCTTCGACGCAGCGAGTCTCCTCGCCGGATCGATACCATGGATCCTGGATGCGAGAGCCCTTTCGGTGCTACATCGGTATCGAAAGGAGGCGCGGGAGCGGGGACATGAACCCGAGCCTAGTGAGCTCCGGGCTGTGAAGTCCCAGCTCCACGGGGACATGGTAGCCGAGTGGGAACGACGACTTGGGCAATCACGCGCAGGGCACGCTGTAGTAGCGGCGGTAAGACCCATCATGGGGGACTGGCTAGAGAGGCCACACGGTAGCCTCTCGTACCGGCTGACGCAGGTGATCACCGGGCACGGGTGCTTCGGGGATTACCTGCGTCGGATCCAGAAGGAGCCAACGTCCGAGTGCCATCACTGTGAGGCGAGCGAGGACTCGGGGCTGCACACGCTGACCGAGTGCCCGGCGTGGGAGACGCCAAGGCGGGTCCTAGTGACAGCCCTAGGGGTGGGAGTTGTCTCGCTCGCCACCTTGCTCACGGTGATGGTACGATGCGCGAGTGCTTGGGCAGCCGCCGCCTCCTTCTGCGAGCAAGTAATGCTCGAAAAGGAGGAGGCGGAGCCGGTCCGGAGAAGACTCCGGGCCCGCACTGCCCGCGATGAGCGGAGGCGACTCGGACGTCGGAGGTCGCAAAATGACCTCCGTCCCCCATGAGCGCGGGCCTGGGGGTGACGGGTGGAGCCGCCGGTCACCCTAGCCACGGCGATGGCGCAAAATGCCACCCATACCCAGGGGCTAGATGGGGACACCATGGTCCCCACATTGGGGGAGGAGGGTCATCTCAACAGAGATGTCCCCGGGTCTGCCGGGGTGCGAGAGATATGTCTTGTATAATCTCACCTCCGGCAATCAAGGACCCATGATCGGCGTGCGTTTTGGTCGGTTCGAGTCCGACATAATCACCTCCATCGGTTTTGGTGGAGGTGGTATCCGTGGGGATTTTGCGCACGATAAAAAAAAAGAAAAAAAAAAAAGGGTCTACACTATCTCACCTCTGGAAGTAAAAGACCCATAGACGGCGTGCGTTTTAGTCGGTTTGAGTCCGACATTATCACCTTCACTAACTTTGGCGGAAGTGGTATCCGTGGGTATATTACGCATGATAAAAAGGGCCCGCTTAATGCAAATATTTGTGTGCATGAATATGAATATTTGCATTGGTCGGTTATTTTTATGTATAACATGTATGTATTTACAAAAAAGTATCTAAGTATGTTTATCCGCATTCTAGAGCCCATAACACAAGCTAGTTACTCTATGCTTACCATGGGTCTAGGTGTCGTTGTGTAGATTGCTCTAGAATGTTTATTTATTTATTATTAATTCTATTTCATATTGACTTTTAAACACAATCGCAACATAAACAGACGTTCTATTAACATAACGGTTAACGAGCGTAAAACTAAACCAACTTAAATGTGTCGGTTGGTTCGAACGAGTTACGCTGTGGTAGTTCAAGCCGAATAATGACCCAGAATAGATAATTGCTACACCGCGGCACTAGCTCGGTTGCGGCACATCTACTGTAGTGTGAGCTAGGCCTAATTGTCAAGAGCATGCCCTAGTTTGTAAACACTCCACTCCCGCACCCAATTCACACAATTGGAGGGAGTAATAAAACACTAGGGATGCTTGTTAGTTGAGATTCTAATAACATTCTTAATGTCAACGATTCCTAGGTATAAACAATGCAATTAGAAAGCACAAATAGAAAAAAATAGCACTAAACTGAATCGTTATGTGTATGCAATGAAGCAATTTAGAGACACATCTAAACACTGCAATGGTATCTTATCATGCTTATGTAATATATACATATAACAGAAATAGACAGAGCCTTTAAAACTCAAAAAAATCATAAGAGCGGTATGCGAGGCCTCTTTTTTAGACAGCTGTGAGCCATTATTTGAAAAAAATCAAAGTGCTACTTACCATTAATAATTACCCTGCCTATATTTTTCGAAATATGTATATTTGTCAAAAAATACCCTCGTCTATTCGACAAACTTGGTGACTATGTGAATAGCCGCATGAGACATAAAAAAACGAGTTACATTTACTTCTAATTAATATTGATCTGTTTAGAAGGAATGTTTACTGCATGTGTTAACGGAGGTAGGACACGACGGTATCTCCCGTCCAAAATGAGCTGTCCAACTGGGGAAGTACCTCCGCCCTACAGAAGACCGCGGTCATAATAACTATCGTGTTGTGTTCCCGCCGGTAAGTAGGGTAGCCAGAGCTCACTATACCCCTCCTTCCCTTCCCCTTCCTAGCCTCCCCACCCCTTACCAGCTCTCCCCTTTTCCCTTCAGGGTGGGCAGCGCGTGTGTGACACCCTTAGTGTTGCACACGTTCATAGGCCACGGTGGCCGCTTTCCACCAGGTGGGCCGTGTGCTTGTCTGCCACCTACGTAGTATAAAAAAAAAAAAAAAAAAAAATGTGTATCAGAATATGTAATAATCTTCCAACAAGTTCTACTAAGCTACGCATAACATTTTTAAGAAACAATTATTTGACATATTATTTAACAAAATGTATTACAATATTAATAATGTTTCGAGCGATACAATAACATTTTACAATACCTTTTATTGAATTCATTTCAGCATAAAGAAATGCAAATAAGCAATGTCGTATAACCTGACAATTTCCTCCATTTACCATGACCTGAAAGTTTACACGCCGTATTCTGCAGAATATGAAGAAACAAACCATTTTGTAATATCTCTCGTACCATATTTTAGCAAATAAACTATTTGAATTGAATTGAATTGAATTCAACAAAGCATATATATATCCTTTCTTTATTATTTGTTCTAGATATGAGAGCGGAGCGCGAGTCCGCCGGTGTATAGCCGGCTCGTGCGCATGGGCAGCCTACCGGACCTCACGGAGCGGTCGCGTCCGACGCCAGTCCGTCCCGCCATCCGGACCGTGTCCGACCCGCACCGGCACCGGGCCATAATCACTCAGGTTAATATTAGAAAATTCGACATTTATACCTATCTGCTTTTCGAGGTAGGACACGACGGTATCTCCCGTCCGAAATGAGCTGTCCAACTGGGGAAGTACCTCCGCCCTACAGAAGACCGCGGTCATAATAACCATCGTGTTGTGTTCCCGCCGGTAAGTAGGGTAGCCAGAGCTCACTATACCCCTCCTTCCCCTCCCCACCCCTACCCAGCTCTCCCCCTTTCCCTTCAGGGTGGGCAGCGCGTGTGTGACACTCTTAGTGTTGCACACGTTCATAGGCCACGGTGGCCGCTTTCCATCAGGTGGGCCGTGTGCTTGTCTGCCACCTACGTAGCATAAAAAAAAAAAAAAGAATTTCATTATCAGGTTTTAGGTCAAACTCCAATATATCAAAGTTTTTATGGAGGACATGGCAGTGTTTCCCGTAAAAGTTCCTAAAATAAACCAAATATTGGAAAGGGGGAATTGGGACCTGGGTTTCAAAGTAACATTTTGGATGCCACTGAGATTGGCATCCAGATAAAAAGCACTTCTGTTGATACTAATACAGATAGAAAACTATTGTTCAACACATCCAGAACACTTAATATGTTTAACAAATTCTCAGTTTTAACGCTATCAATTTTCATTCCTTAAGATTCCAGTAAGCACGATATACAAGAAAGAATGGCCTTGGAAAAAGCAGAAAACCCCTGCCCGTGCGCCGGGGCCTGTCATCGCAATCCGTCGACGGGACTCCGCCGCCTCTTCCGTTGGAGCAGCATCAGTGCGACGACTTTTAGCTCGACAACCACCAAAATTGCCCAAACCATTAGTCAAAAGATTCACACTACTTTGCTTCTCAAGTGGCCTTTGCGCTACTGCACTGCTCCCTTTCACAGCATTCGCTGGAGCAGAAGCGGGTGCTATGCCTCTAGCCATAATGTACATAATAGCAGCCATTGTAGCTCCATTCTCTCCTTTGATTCTACAAAAAACAGGAGCAAGACTGGTGATAGCTATTGCACATACATTAGTTTGTATATTGCTAACAGCTCACACTGTAGAAACACCTCTATCAGTTCTACTACCATTATATGGACTTTGTGGAGTGACGCTGTCTCCAATGTCCTTAGCTTTATCAGCTTCAGCAACTTCCTTAGCCCAGGCTGCAGGCGATGAGGGTAGACGAAAAGTTGCTCTTCGAAGGGCATTAAGAGCTTTAAGAGCTGCTCAAGACATAGGGCTGGTGGCAGGGTCTCTGCTACTTGGTGGTGCGCTGCTTATATGGCCAGAAGAAATTGCAAGGCCATCTACTCCAACTCCTACGAATATCTCGATGCCGAAGTGGCCACCTCCTGAAGAGTATTTTTTGGAAGATGATTATGAGGTAATATTGATCAACGTTTGTATGTCAAAAAATTTGATTGGCATTCAGGTGAAATGTGTAAAATTATTGATTAACTTCAAATATTTCAACCACGAAGAGTACCTTTCTCCCCCAACAAAAAAATGTGTTCTTTGTTGCGCAACAAATTGCTAATTTTTTTTCGATTGAGCAACTGAAATATTCTACAAATTTTAAGAAGCAATTAGTATGCTGACTGTTCAAATCGAATTTGGATAGGAAAACGTAAATGCTTCGACGGGATTCGCGATCTTCCCTTTACGGGGAATGATCTGACTGTTAAGCCTAAGTCCTAGTCTGGCCCCATCTGAATCATTCGAAATCAATACAACCATCTTTGGGGCGATGGTGGGAGCCTTCTACCGACAATGCCATTGTGACCGACAGTTCGTATGATCACTTTTTCCTATCTGAATTTGAACTGAAATATCGTCCAAAATATATATTAGAACCATTTTATATCCAATACTTCACATTAGAATATAAAAAGAAAAAAGACGTTTCTTTTTTAATGTATAGGAGCGTACGTGTGGAGCCGCTGGATGCCCGGACACGCAGTCTCTATCCGGGACAGTCCTCAATGCCGACGGTCGAAGAATCCTGGTAGCGGTATGGGCGATGCTTGCCATCCTAGCTGTGGGTCTGGGCGTGTATGGAGCGACTTCCGCACCGGCACCCCCTCCAGATGCTCGCTCCATCGTCAGAGATCCCAGAGCGTTGCTGGGAGCCTCAATGGGCTTGTTCATTGGACTGCAACAGGGATTTATTTATACATCTTATATTAAGGTAAAATATTTTTTATATTTGACCTTGACCTATTTAATAATCACACGCACAGTACATAGCCCGATAATAACAATAACAGGCAACATTAAGAATAAAAAAAATTCAATCTTTTTTTAATACAGCTTAGTTAGCAGGCGGTCCACCTGATGGAAAGTGGTTACCGTGACCTATAGACGTTGCAACACCAGGGGCGTCACACTCGTGCTGCAGACCCTGTATAGGGAAGGTAGAGATGGAGGGGGAGGAAAAAGGCGGGGGGTGAAGTTTAAGAGCATTGCTGTCAGTGTAGTGTGTGCGTGTCTTAATAGACCATCATTTCAGTTTATAAACTGCATGTTGCTTACCAGATATGTAGCGCTGGTTTGGACCTTTTTTTCCGCGCGGTAAATCCCCACGGATACCAATAAATTTTTGCCTTACCTTAATTTTTCATATTTATTAAATTTCTTGGGCATAATAATTGTCAAAACGGCTTATATAGTTCGATTTGGTAGACAATGTTGCATGCCGAAATCTCTGTGAGACATGCTCTACACCATTATAAATGTTAACATCTTCATACCTGACCATGTTTCGTGCAATAAATGAATTTACTTACTTACTTACCAATCCCACCGGAGCCGGTGAGAGAGGTTATGTCAGACTCGAACCGACCAAAACGCACTCGTCTTTCGGTCTTTAGTTGCCGGAGGTGATATAGTAGCGAACATATCCCTCGCATCCTCTCTTTTGAGATGACCCCTTTTCCTAGACACTCAAAACACATAAATTAAAATCAAATGTTCAAATATAATAATTTTACAGTGGTATGGTGTATGCGTGGACGGCTGGTGGTGTGCCTGGCGTTCTTTATGCGGAGCTGGTGCGTTACAAGCGCTCGCGGCCGGCACCCTCAGTATGGCAGCCGCTCGGGGTCGAAGAGGCGCCCTGGCTGCCGGAGGGGGGGCGGCGCACGCGTCACTTATACTGGCACTGCTGCGCTGGAGAGCTGCGAGGACAGACTTGGCGTTACCAGCGCTTGCAGCGGCCGCCTGGGGAGCGTGTGCTGCGCTTTGGGATGTGCTACAGGTAATATAGTCTCTGTAGCAGAAGGACAGATTCGCAAAACCCCGGAAAAGCAAAATCCCAGATTAGCAGAAGGACAGATTAGCATAAAGGCAGAAGTACAGACGCGCGCACACATTAGAAATGTAGTTTTCAAATACTCTCTGTATTGGTTCCAAGTTTTAACATGCTTCTTCCTTCCACTGGTCTAATAGTACTCAATTTCCTCAATAGTCAATCGTTCCCGAAAATAATGGAGGTTCTGTAGTAGGTAACCAAACTCAGCTTTTGATTCGTTTCAGTCTTGAATAATGCCTTTTGGAACAAAAATGCCCCCAGATGTTTCACTAAAACTGAAGTATCTTTTACAAAATCTATACAGTACGTTTTAGGTTGGAATAACACTTTCAAAAACAAAAAAACACCAGCACGTTTTTTGTGTCTACATTATTACCTACCTCAATCTTCTTCAACCTAATATTCAGGATGCGACCGGGCATCCAAAACCTGGTATGGGATCCGTATATTTGGAAACCACCACACCGCCAAAACCGGTGGAGATGATTATGTCGAACTCGAACCGACTAAAATGCACGCCGTCCATAGGCCTTTGATTGCTGGAGGAGGGTAATACAAGACATATCTCTCGCAACACGGCAGATCCAGGGACATCGCATTGCTACTGCCATCTAACCTACACAAGTCATTGACAATATCGAAGTATTGCAATTATATCAGTTGCTGCACTTTTTAGAGCCACATCTGGGTAGATGTGGCTCTAACGGTCACCATAGTATTAACCAAGATCGTCAGTTTGACATGCCCTCCAAGGCAAGATTCTCAATACTGGTATTCCAGGCCGGACTATGAATCGTCGTCCCGGCCTGGCGCGGACCGTGGTCACTTATTACCTTAACTCTCTTAATTCTGGCTGGTATTCCAGGCCGGGCTATGTATCGGCGGGCCGGGCTGGCGCGGACCGTGGTCACTAATCCTGGCGGCACGCTACGTGGGGCTGGCGCTGGCGTGTGTGGCGCGGCAGGTGCTGTGCGTGCGTGCGCAACTGGCTGGACTGGCAGCTGCGCTCGTGGCGGCACTCGCCTCGCACGCCGCGCTGGAACTCAAACTGCGCAGAGGTAGGTATAACCTCGTATGAAAATCGTTAAAATTAGACGGTTGGTGCTGAAATTTTCCAGTCCGACTGTCGTAGTACATGTGGACGGTTATGATTTTTCATACAAAATGACACGACACCAGAGCCTCGATTCTACTGACTGTCAACCATTGTCAAGAAACTGAGATTACTAAAACTGCCATTTAATTTTGGACTTTACTCTTACACAGCTAAAGTTTAAATTTAAATGGCATTATGTAGACTTAGTGAAACGATTTAATAAACTCTTTTGAACTTTATGACAATGGGCATAAAGCGGAAAATGCCATGGTAAGTTTTGTGATCTCAGTCGTGTGACTATGGCGCACATCTGTTAGCCTCGGAGTCGGGGAGCAGTTCGGCACCAACCGTCTAATTTGAAAGCACCTTGTAATTCAAATTAACATAACATTGTGATCCATTTGCGATAAGGAGCTAGAATTGAGATAATTTTGTGCTCCCTTTGCAATAAATACTTTGCAAGCTAGCCTGGAGTCGGAAGCAAAATGCCCAACTTCTGCAAAAAGGATGAGTACCCATCCCAATTCTGTCATGGACACTCCCAGCTAGGTACTTATGGCAGTCATGAGTAAGCGGCGTGATTTATACAAGGAAGTGAAAACTCATGTAAACACCAAATAAGAAATCACGTTCCTCTGCCATAACAATGAAAAGTCTACTCAGCATACGAGTTACACGAGTCATCATGAGACGTGACTACAAGATCAAACCCCACTACACTACTAGCAATAAAACATAACGTATAAGTTGATGTAAATAATAAATAAAAATTCAATAAGTCAATCAGAATCGATCAGTAAACTAGTCTTTCATTACTCCGCAATAGTACTTTTACATACATACATACATACATACATAAACTCACGCCTTTATCCCCGAAGGGGTAGGCAGAGGTGTTAGCACCCACATTTCGCCAGTTTATGTTTAGGTCCCAATGTAATAGGTGGCGAGCCTATTGCCATTAACCGGGCACTTATAAACCTGCGATAAATACACACGTAACTTCGAAAAACATCAAAGTCATTGGTGTGTGCCATGGTAAACCTGGGATCGAACCCGAGACCTCGTCTCAGCAGTCCATTACCCATACCACTAGGCTACCGCGGCTTTTACTTTTACGATATGCATAAACAATCTTTCTACCACCAGGTGAAACAAACCGCCAACGATCCTAGCGAAGACCGACAGCGACGCAGCTGGCGCCGCTGGCACCGACCACAGACGACGTCGAGGACCCCGCTGTCGTGTGCCACGTCATCAGTTAACGTCGCTGGGCAATGACGTTACCCACCCGCAACGTCAAAACTGTGTATAGTGACGTAGACACGGACAGTTATATACACAAGTGACACCCATACATAGAATATAAAAATAAGACGAAATGCCCCGCAATTATTATTCATGTGCCACAAACTGATTCTCTAGACGAGGCAATCCAAATTTGAAGAGAATTTGGTTGGGCTCCTGGACAGTCTTAATTTTCTTAACATATTGAGGCCCAAGGGTGTGTTGCCATTGTCAAAGAGATTTAATGGCACTTCCTCTGTACTTTATATTCTGTGGTACCTATTTCTATAACTTGTTGTAGACGTCAGAGAAATCCGAATTCATATCTACTTATATATACGAATTAACTTTTCTACTGTCCTTTTGTACTTAATCAGAGTTCACGTCAAATGTAAGCGTTAAAAACCAAAAAAGTAATTGATGTACAGTCAAGAGCAAAATTTCTTATCACCAAATTGTCCAGTACCTTCATAATGACCAACGATGGGCAACGGCAACTATTTATTTCGATTTTTATATTTACCCTTCAACGTAGCAATAAGCTTCGTGGCGTAGCAATTAGCTCCGTTGCGTAGCAATAAGCTTCGTGGCGTAGCTATAAGCTTCGTAGCCTAGCAATAATCTTCGTGGCGTAGCAATAAGCTACGCCATCACGCTACGCATAATTGTGTACTTAAATATCGACTTTCACCTACTGTTACACACTGTAAAGTATAGTTCATCACTAGTCACGGTGTACTAAGGATACAAATTGTTTCCGAACCTATTTTGCATTGGGATACATGTATCATTCATCATAATATAATAAAAGTACAAACTTAATCTCGGGGAAAAAATAATCTGAAAGAATATTTTTATTTTGTTTATTTGACAGGTGACTTATAAATTAAAATATTGACAAACTACTGTTGTTGTTGACTGTATATCTATTTGATTTTAGTTATATTAAGTGCAGTTTCTACGCTAATAACACTGCGGGTAATAATTGTATTACTGAAAGAACTTAATTTTTCATATTTAAGTACTTGGTTTTTATGTCTACAATTATTAACAATAGGTATAAGAGCAAAATGCGTAATTATGAAAAGTTTCTGATACGTCTAAATAGAAAGTCAAAATTTGTCTTTAATTTAATTAAAAGAAAAGGGAAGCACACATATTCTGTGTAAAAGCAAAACAATTCGCGCTTTTCTTGTTTGAACGCCACAAGGTATTTTTTAAGTTAGCCAGTGGCAACAAACACTAAAATTTCAACCAACCTAATAAAAAATCAGAAACTATTCTAAAATATCTTAACCTTCAATTCTGTTAGACATATAATTAAATATTTTATTTTAACCTGTAATTATATCCTCGACTGAATGTTTTACAATACTAAGTCAATGTTTTATATGTATTAGATAAACTTAAGGCGGAAAATATTAGATGTTAAAATTTGTTAGACTGAATGGTACAGTTTTAGAATGTGAATAAAATTATATACAAACTCAGTGCATTTCAGAAGTGCACGTGGTTTCATTTTATAATAAAGGTTTGATTCCGTAGCTGACAGTATAAGACAACAGAACTGTAGATGCATGCAGTGGACAATGTAACCTTGCGTGGTATCGATACAGATAATAATATACGACTACTGCATAACTGTGTTACAAATGATGTGTCGTTGTGTCGTATCGACACATTGTTTGCAGTTGTCGTATGTCGTCGGCTACGGAATCATACCTTAATTTGCTAACTATTTTTATCTATGCAGTTTTTCGAGTGACAATATTCTCCCCCGTCTCTTTTGTCTTTGACTAATGAATCTGTTTTTCAAGTGGTAATATTCTCCCCGTCTCTTTTGTCTTTGACTAATGAATTTGTTTTCTGAAGTGAAAATACTCTCTTTCGTTCCTTTTGTCTTTGACTAATGAATTAGTTTTTCAAGTGGCAATGTTCTCCCCTGTATCTTTTGTGTTTGACTAATGAATTTGGAGAAAAATGTGACTTAATACGGAAATTAAAACAGCTTCCCCTTAACAAATAAATATATTTTTTATCTATTTCTACTTTTAGTAATTGCCTTCTGATCAGACTCCTGGTGGGAAGTGTAAAAGTTTGGCTTAGGTAGACTTGCTTCAGTTTTGTAAACGTAAACTTGAACCTTCATAGAGGAATTATAATCGTTTTCGTTTTTAAAATATTAAAACAGGCATCATCGTCATTTTTGAGTCCCGGTCGGTGGAATTAGAGGCCTTTACCTTGGAGTCCGGGGTTCATTAATACTGTCCCTTAAAAGTAAAATATAAAACTGTGATTTTATTACATTCTAGATTTTATTATATTCTGTAATCTTATATTATATTATTATATTCTGTAATATAATAAAAAATAATTAAAATATTTCAGCACACTTATAATCAGATCACGCTGGGTCAGGAAAGAGGGTCACCATTACAAACACGTAGAGTGGTATAATGGTGGCACTCAGCTGGACGGCCTCATCAGATGCTTTTTCACGCCTTGCTTAAAGGACCCGGGACTATAGGAAACTTCCAACCACAGAGCAAGTACACAGAGTAAGTAGCTACGCTTCCAACAGTATCTTTATATCAAACTTGATAAAGAGAACGCATTATAAAGCTGAAGCAGTAGAACTCTAACCTATTCCCAGATGCGTCAATCGAATTCAAACTAGTTTTTTTGCTTAAAGCAGTTCTACTGGTACAAAATTAATTACAAAACTGAAGCAGCCGAACTTTTCTGCCCAGATTTGTATGTGTCCAATCGAATTCAAACTCTTTTTTAGCTCAAAGTAATTATGTAATTACACTACACATTATTATTATGACTACGCTGTAAAATCTTTCACGTATAGGAATTATATTATTTTTATTTTGAACACATTAAAAAAATAAAAACTCAATCAAGTGTTTATAAATGTTAAGTCAAAGTGTTATCGTCTTGATATTTTCGTTACAAAGTGTATCTATGTCATTAATTGGACATTTCGATTCTATTGTTACAAAAAGCGTAACTAAGTTTCTATAAAATGTTCTAATATTAGAGATCTAGTTTATAAATTAATGGTGCAAATGAAAGTAATATGTATCGTTTGCACTATTGTTGATGTAAATGGTACCTACATATCACTTTCATTTGCACTATTAATGGTGCCGGTCAATAGTGCAAATGAAACCACACCAAATAATTTGACAAAACATAGTTTGATCCGTGAACGGTTCCTTAAACATTGTCAAATCATAGTAGGTATATTGGCTTTGACTTGCGTTGAATGAGGATCCTTAGTCTAGTTACCTCTTTATTTTTCTAATGACTTATGCAGTAGAATCGCCGCAATTTCGGTAGTCTATAATAAATATAGTAAATGTAATATAAAATTAATGGCGAGACGGTAATGTCAAGTTTATCAAGAAAGTCTACCAGAGCCACGTGAGCCACGACAGTAAATTTGTTGCTGTGTGTCCATCACCCATGAGATCAGTAAATTGTCTTTAACATTCAATAAAATATACAGAGACAAATATACTTTCTATTCACGCTGTTTTACAGATTTATTGGTTTTAGCGTCAAAAACTTAACATTGGTGAAATTGCGGCGATTCTGCTGCAGAAGTTAAAGTTGTTGGTTTTTCTACTATGTAACTACAGTCAACAAAAGAGATACGGTACCACTTTTTCATATAACTTTGTATGTAAATGTTGTCTTTTGTTGACTGTACACAGTCCTGTCAAATTCATTCGGTTAATTTTAGTTCTGTCAAAGTCTGAGTTAGTTAATTTTTGTAACAATGGAATCTGTATAAAACATTTTCTATCTAAAGATAAAAAATGTTAAATGTGAATGTTAGAATACAATCGTATTTAAGATGAATTAATATGAGAATAAATAATTGTTGACCGAATGGCTTTCTATTTCCATCATCCTACTTAATCTGTATGACCTCATATCCCAAAGTCGTCCAATATACGAGCTGATTAATTGATTCACTTAGGTATAGCAAAATCGTTCGGCAGTTTTAGTTGGCCGATTTTTTTTTAAATGTACACCATGTAAAATACCAAAAAATGTATGTACCTAACGTGTAATTTTTATTTTCGCCAAATTAATACTTCCAGATGATTTTATTATCGAAAATGTGCCAAAAATCAAGTAAATAAAATTAATAACGGAGACGCCAATGTCAAGTTATTCAAGAAATTCTAGCAGACGTTAGCCACGCTTATACCTACCTACATTCATTTCCGTGTCCGTATCGTCTGTCCCCCATGAGGTCAGAGCTGCGATGAGGTGATTGAGCTTCTCGAGAGGGTTTCATGAATAATGGTAGGCACAGATAATAATGTACCTATACTTACCTACACCATCTTTTTTATACAACTTAGGCGGTAGATAAGCACACGGCCCACCTAGATAGTTGTTACCCTTGTTACCGTGGATCAGACGGCTTCTACAAAGTAGTCAGCACGAGTGTAGGGCCCCTGGCGTTGCAAACGTCCATAGGCCACAGTGACCACTTAGGTGGTATAAAAAATAAAATAGTGTGATATTACCATTACTTTAAGTCCACATAGATACAAAAGACAAAATGAAACTCAATCATGAAACAACAACACATTTTTATTTTTCCAAATGTTCTAATACTAAACACCATCGTCGTCATTCTTATATTACTTACTGAAACGCCCACGAAATATACCTAAATAACAACAACAAAATTATAATTGGCAAAGTACAATATAGCTGAGTACAAGTAGGTACTTCTATCGTCATTGGAATACCTGGTGCGTCCAGATTTGTGACATGACATGACATCAAGACGACATGACATGACCACGCAGCTGAACATGCAACAGACACGCACTTCTGTCACGGTCACGCTAAAATGTTACGTAAATGTAGACGCGGCATAACATAAAGTTCGTGACATAAATGTAACGCGACAACTAAGGAACAGGGACACATTAATTGATATTATACAATATATTAGAGACAAATTTGTAAAAAGATGATCATCAATGACGTCATACAAAAACATGGCGGCTTTAAAAAATACAGAAGATTATAGCTATTACTCTTTTGAAGAAATAATAGGTACGTAATTATGATTAACATATTATTATATTATTATTTATTAAGTGTTATAACGTAGGTATTTGTAACTTACTAACGTTTTTTGCGAAGCGCACTTGCGCATCTTTGCTTGGTACGCTAATCGAGATCCTCGTAATTAGTCAAATTTTAATTCGAGTATTTTTCTTAAGAGTGCGAACCACGCACCTATACTTTACTAAGCCGCTCTCTGCGGCTTAGTGAGAGTTTCGCATAACACCATTGATAATCATGTTATATATTATACAGCAAGATGTCTTCAAAATATTGATTCGACTAGATTGTGCAGTTCAACAGAACAAACCAGTCACAATTACTAATTTAAAAAAGAATCTACTTCGATAATGTTTCGATAAAATATACTATTCAGCTTAATCTCTCATTCATACGCTAAATACACCATACTTACAATAAATATCATACTATTATTGTCTGCATATTTTCGTATCATATTTCTAGCTGGCGATCAGAACACGAATAGATATATAATGGTAATATTATAGCTTTAAATGTCGCTATATAAATTTACTTCACTAAATGAAGTGCCATGTTTATTTTGTATTGTAATTAGCAGAATCTCTTCTACTAATGCATCTTGCAGTAATTTAAACTGAATAACGTTGCATTATATTTTTTAAACTTACTATTTAATTCTTATTTATACCAGTTTTTCAGTTCAGTGGCAATGGGATTACGGCACTACCCACAAGATAGCTGTTGCTATCTTGTGGGTAGTGCCGTAATCAATCGAACTACGAGTGAAGAAATTTTTAGAATATTGTTTAAATAATCTGACAGGTAAGCTTCCTACATTCAGCAGATATATCATCTTGTTCAGCAGTGGATGTTCTATGACTGAAATGATGATGATTGTTTCGTTCAAATCGTGCCAAATTACCTTGAGGGCTTAGGTAGCTGTCAAAATGCACTTCTTAAATTTATTTCACATATAGACATTCCCAGGTGCGTCCAGATTAGTGACATGAACAGAGAACCGAACAGCGTCACATCAAAACAAAACGTTGAGTGTGGACGTAACTACTTGTGGCACATGGGCACACGTACTAGAGTTGTGCTGACACGGCCACCAGTCAATCGATGGTTTTATTTAAGCTCAGCGATCACGCAGCTGAATACGCGACTTGCCTACATGCACTTTCTGACACGGTCACGACAAAATGTTACGCAAATGTAGACGCGGCATAATGCTACACATCTCATACGAACCAAACCAAACCAACCCAATTTGCGAACTCGTGATTGAAAGATAGGCAATAAGTGGTTAACGTTGCTTCTGGTTCAAAATTACTAACGGAAGTCGCTTTTATATAAAATGTCTAGTTATATAACCATAATAATTATATAGGTATATAATACATACTTAATTGACACCATAACCATATAATTTGTATGTCAACCTACTAATTAGTGTAATTCTTATTACACATTCATTTATGAATACAAGCGGTAATAGCATTCAACATTATATAGGTATCTATATATTTACCTGCACCGAATAACTGAGTAATAATATAACCACCGTTGCTATAATAATGTAAGAAAATAAAAATATTCAAACAATAACAACGTTCATAAATAATAATAATGTAGAAAATAATAGTGTCTATGTTATTTAATGATAATAATACTTTGGACTATATTTTTACTTGGACATTTTGAATTTATGACATTAGTCTACCAACCCACCTTCTCATTATACCTACAGTAGATAGATCGGCTAACAGAAGCAGTGTATTAGACATACTTGCGTCTACACCCGCCTTAATACAAGTTGTTTCAATATCTCATTACTTTTCGCATTTCTCATAATTTATCTTCTATTCCTTTAAACTTCCTCCAGCATTAGAGTTATGTGTGTAAATAAAATTATTGAAAAAAAAAATTTGTTCACAAGGGGAGATAAAGAAAAGAAAGAAATCAAAACAGATGTTGTCTTTATTACATGTACATAATATCTATAAAATATCTAAAAATAGCATCACAATAATTAGCGCGAGGAAAGCTCATAACAAAATAGCAAAATAAATTATGAAAAGGAATACAGGGGACAACTAAAATCAACTTATTCCCAAAATAATCAAATTATAATGGAATATACGTAACGAACACACTACAACCAAATCTTACATAACTGTTTTACGTTGTAATAACATACTGACTGACAATGTAACACTGACTGTCAGTCATGTAACACTGACTAACAATGTAACACTAACTGACACTGTAATACTGGTTGACAATGTAACACTGGTTGACAATATAACACTGACCGACAATGTAACACGACTGACAATGTAACACTGACTGACACTGTAATACTGGTTGACAATGTAACACTGACCGACAATGTAACACTGGCTAACAATGTAACTCGACTGACAATGTAACACTGACTGACACTGTAATATTGGTTGACAATGTAATACTGGCTAACAATGTAACACTGTCTAACAATGTAACACGATTGACAATGTAACACTGACTAACATTTCAGCGTTCGTGTCAACTAACAACGTACAAATGTTAGATTATTGTCCTTTTGCAAAAATTGTCAGTAAACAAGTTGACTATCTTTGCAAGTTGTAATTTACAATTGAAGAGATTTAGACTCCCTTACAGCATTATTACAGCGCATAATCTAATGCATAGGAACTGAATTGTAATCGTAGTACTACAAACAATTTTATTCGACATTCTTAAGAAATAGTAAATTACTTTCCACCATATTTATAAATGACTGTTACATACACATATTTGTAGCCTATACGTATCATAAATAAATATTAAACTGGATGATCATTTTTAGTATATCTATACTTTTTTTTTCGTTAGTATGTACCAGGCTTCATTGAGTAGTGATGTGTCGTATTATAATTTAAAAAAAAATATCGCGATAAAGAAATTGTTACGAAACATTTTATTTCTAAATTTAGTATTTGTAACCGTATAAACTGATTAAATATTCGATATATTCTTACAAAACTTCCATTTAATTCCATTGTAATATACCGAACCCTGTATAAAAGTTAAATAACAGTGCGTTGTTCCGTTTTTAATTATTTTATTGTAGTTACGAACTCTAAGGTTTCATAATTCATTCTACATCACGTAAGTATCGATCTAAGTTCGTTCTTACTTCTATATCTATAAATAAGCGTTATTAAAAAATAATAAACATCATGATATATGACGAAATTAGGCTCCAAAATTGTTGTTCCAGATATTGTCAAAATTGAAAACATGATTGTATTTTTTTATAGTTTTGTAATGAATTTCAAATAGATCAAGCGCCATAGTTTCATTTTAATGCTCCGAATCTCAACTTATCACGGTATTAGCGTTTGAGAATTCGAGAATTGCGTGATAAAGGTATGTACATGAATAATTTTTAAGTACCTATACTTACACGGTACCTACGCTACGTCTGCAGTTGTCGTATGCGGTCGGCAGCGGAATCATACCTTAATATTAACCAATTTAAATTATGAACATTTTTAAAATTAAAAATGTAATTTCAAGAATTGGTTATTTTATTTATAATGTGACAAAACATATAATTATGTAACTTCGAGATTCAGTAACGATCTAATTTAGTTGAATTGGCGCTTGGTCCGTGCTTACATAGCTAATTAAAAAAACATAAAATATTCTAAAAAGCATAAACAATAAATAGGTACTAAATCTCCGTTCTTACTTCAGTGTTGCCTTACGTAATTATTATTGACAGCATGTTCACATAATAAAATAGCATAGAACTTACGTATTTTATTTTCAGTGGCAACACTGCACTATCATACAAATAAAATTAAAAATATTATTTACAATTCCCGGTTACTATATTGAAACAGTATTGAAGTCGTTTTCATATCATGGTAAGTACATAGTCCGACTTTATTCACAAACTTCATCTTGCTATTTTTTTCCCTTCACAGACTGAGAATAAAATTGATTAGCTAACTGTAGGTACTGTACGCCATATTGTTTTATTTCTCGATTCTACTTTACTTCATATTGATCAATTCCTAACAACAATCAAATTACTACCACTATATTTTTACGTGGGTATCCCATATTAAAATTTTCTACCAAAAACTAGACAACTTGTAACCTGTACAAAATACAAGAGTTCAATTCTCGTGATAAAAATAATTGTTAAAAGCTCAATCTCGATTTTTGACATTTGGGAGATTAGCTCCCAAATGTCAAAGATAGTCTTTCTCAACAACAACTGTGTTACGATAATAACATTTTTCTCATTCCAAATGGTGATGATTAGGATTAGATCGAGAATGAATTTCTATTAAGAGAATTGTCTTCAAATGTTGATGGGAATTTCTGCCTATATCCAAAGTATTAACATTTTGTGACGTAAGCTAAATGGCTGAATGTGTGAAGCTACTATCAAAGTTACCAACATGAAAAAATCGCAATATTTGGTAGAATTACCTTCGTACTCCTCGACCATAGAGCACAAACTGCATAGCTACGTTATCAGTAACTTACAGCCCAGCTGTATTTACTTCTTTCGTTTGACTGAAACATACCGAGATAGATTCGCACACGATTCCATAATATATGACACAAGCGTCAGTAAGTTTGTGCAAGTATAGGTACTCATTCGGCCCAAGGAGAAAATTTTTAGAAACGACATCCTCATACTTCCGAATAGCCTTTCCCTTTTCACCCGTACGCGGTGAAGTCAGATACGAACCGACTAAAACCTCACGCCATTTTCCATTTTTGGGTCTTCAATTGACGAAGGTGAGTCAACTAATGACACTCTTCGCACTATGTTTAACCAAGGGGTATCTGCATTTTCGAGATGGCCACCTTCGAGTGTGGTAGCTACGTAGTCTACAGCTAGGGCTTCGGCTAGAGTGATAGGTGGCTCCGCTTATCACCCCCAGGTATGCGAACCTTCTATTTAAATAACGTCTAACTGAGAAGACTACATAGAAGAAATACTCCTATATTAAGCAACAATACTTCCTATTATACTAAATCTGTAACAACGTTTACATAAGTAAGCAGAAGGCCCACCTGATGGTACGAGTACCGTAGCCTATGGACGTCAGCAACACCAGAGATGTCGCTTACGCGTTGTCGACCCTAAATGATACATAATACATGAGAATTCTGATATATTTCGGCAGATTTGTGACAAGAATAATGTGGTCTATAACGTGTCGTCATTTTTTATATCTGACAGCGACGTACTGAATGAAAATACCATCACAATGTGATTTCGATTGGTGTACACACAGCTAAAGATATAAGTATACAGTTTTTTTTAATAAAATAGTTGTTTGAAGTTTGCGGACTTTGTTCATCGGTTGTCTTGTCTGCCGTGGCTGTAAAATTGTCTAGAATTTCCAAACACAAGCCTCACCCCATAATGTCCCAAAAATTCTTCAGTACCTTGCAACTGTGTATTTAAACTATGTAGGGACCTATTCAAATATGAAATTTTATCAAAATCAGTTCAACCGTTTAGGAATTCAGTGAAAGTACACATACAGATTTTTTATAATAACAAGATAGGTTTGCACATCGAGTAATTTTTTCGATTCATATTATTTTTATTGTGTAATGGCATCATACAATTTATTCTTAATAAATCCTCATCCTATAAACGCAATACCAGTGCGACTAGAGGTCTATCCGCGTACAACGCTCAAACACGATTGGCATCACAGCATCTGCAAACTAAATTAGACTATAACACGTCGTCTTAAGGTACATATTTACATGGGAGTGTAGTTGCCCTGTGGTTTGTAGAACATTTCTCCGGAGAGCATCCGGCGAGTGATCTCCTTGAGGAGTAGCTTCTTCTCCTTCTTGATCTTGGCGAGGAAGCCTCTGTTCTCGTTCGCCCGCCGGGAGAGGTAGGGCAGGACTTCGACCACGGGCCCGTAGGGGACGTATTTGTAGGCGGAGTAACCGGACTGGCCTGACAAATATTGAAGAGGATTTGTAAAATAGTCAATCTATCAATAGAAGTGACCGCGATAGTTTAGTGGTAAGGGTAATGGACTGCTTAGACGAGGTCTCGGGTTCGATCCCAGGTTTTACCATGGAACACACCAAAGACTTAGGCATAGGTGCTAGCACCCACATTTCGCCAGTTTATGTTTAGGTCCCAATGTAATAGGTGGCGACCCTATTGCCATTAACCGGGCACTTATAAACCTGCGATAAATACACACATAACTTCGAAAAGCATGGAAAAGTCATTGGTGTGTGCCATGGTAAAACCTGGGATCGAACCCGATACCTCGTCTCAGCAGTCCATTACCCATACCACTAGGCTAATAAAAATAATTATATAACTGTAAAACTCTATGTCCCTGAAGTGTGTAACTAACTATGGTGTAACTGATGGACGCAATCTATGCAGATTGCAAAAAAAAAAAACTTGATGAGTGAGGGAGTAAAGGGCAGTGTTGCCGTTGCAAATTTTATTTTATTTTATAAGGTACTAGCTGACCCGCGCAACTTCGTCTGTGTCACCCCGTTTTTGCAACATTTTTCATTCCTGCTCCGCACCTGTTGGTCGTAGCATGATGTTATATACATATAAACCTTCCTTTTTAACTATTCTATCTATTAAAACAAACCACATCAAAATCCGTTGCATAGTTCTGAAGATTTAAGCATACAAAGGGACAAGAAAAATAGGGACAAAGAACGCGACTTTATTTTATACTATGTAGTGATGATTTAGTTTCACAGGGTTTTTGGTTTATGATTTCGTGTTAAGTGCAGTGCAGCTGATTTAAAAATAAACGCACTTTTCTTTCTTTCTTTCTTTCTATAAACGAACTCACCCAGTGGGAAAGTAACATGATCACACATGCCGAACAGCTGTCCGAAGCACACGATCTTGTCTTCCGGCTTGAGGTTCAGTTCCTTCATCAGTTGAATGGTGTGACGGACGGTATCCTCGTTGTGGGAGGCCACCATCACGTTGAGATTCTCCTTGTTGTTGGCCACCCTCGTGAGGACTTCGTTGAGGCATTTGTGGAATGACGCCGTTGTGGCCTCGAAGGTCGGACAAGTGGGGTCTTCGTAGCCCATCGCTGTGGACCTGGCTCGTTCCTGGAGTGAGGGTTGTTAAGTTTTAAAACGGTAGAAAGGTGGAGTCTCCACCAAGGCTATTGGTGTTGGAGTCAACTTGACCTGCAAGCCGATACACCTGTTTACGATACGCTGTTTGAAGGGTGAAGTGGTCATGACATATCCCCAAGCAGTCCGACTGGGGGAGTACCTCCGTCCTACAGAATACCGAGGCTAATAATAACCTTGTGTTGTTTCCGGCGGTCAGCCAAAGGTCACAGAAAAGGTTTTGTGTTGTCAGTGGAAAGACCGGGAAGCCAGCACTGCTTTGTCTTCTGCACTGACAGCACAGAGACTCTCTTAACCTTCATCCTTTCTCCTCTCCCCCGTCCCCTCCACATGGTCGGCTGCATGAGCGTGACGCATCTAGTGTTGCAAACTTTCATAGGTCACAATAACCATTTTGCAACAGGTGGGTGGTGTTTGGCTCCTTAGTAGTATAAAAAAATTGTGACGCTTTTCTCCCCGGATTGAGAAGTCAGACGGGAGTCGTACCCGTAAGACCCGTATAAACCAAACCAAAAAATGGAGAAATAAACGAACCATGTAACCGGAAACAACAGCAAGATGAAATCATCATCATCATTCGCTAGTACCCATTGGGAGAGGATGTAGTAAGCCTTCGCGAAGAGCGAACCAATGCTCGGGCCCTCTCCGTGAGTAGCGGCGCTGCCGTGAAACAAATTACTACACCACGATGGCAACTCCAAAATGCCGTCGATTCGACAGTAGAAGTACCCGTTACCTCCGAGGCCTAAGTTAGATAAAATACCACTAAGCAGTCACCCATCCAAATGACAACCACACCTAGATAGCCTTAACCCACTGATAATTTAGCACACAATGAGCGTATTTGCCCAGGAGCGCTTACATGCTCGGAGTTACTTTCAACGCGTGTTTGCTTCCATCAGGGGATTCCATAGACCGGATGAGTAGTCTACCCTTCTACATGGGCTAATTTACGCAATTCCCTTAATCCTCCTCTGGGCTTGAAGGTGTAGGAGTGGAATGGACCCAATGCCATCTGTGGATAGCAACTTTTCAGCGTACTCTGGTGAGTTTGCAATAGCAGGAGATACCCTACCACTGCAATCCTTTGCTACCCTGTAACTGTCACACCACGGGTGGTTCCTGTTCACGTACCTGCTCAAGATAAGCGCCTCGTACGAACTTGGCGCCCCAGTAGAAGTTCTGACGCTGTGCCTGCTCCAGGTCTGTGAGCAGCTCGCTGTACGTCTGCTTCAAGTATGTCTGGTATGTGTTGAAGACCAAAGTTCGCTCCTGAGGAAAAAATAGTTACATTAGTAGTGTCGAATCACAACCGCGGTAGCCTAGTGGTATAACATAACATAAACTCACGCCTATATCCCCGAAGGGGTAGGCAGAGGTACTAGCACCCACATTTCGCCAGTTTATGTTTAGGTCCTAATGTAATAGGTGGCGAGCCTATTGCCATTAACCGGGCACTTATAAACCTGCGATGAATACACACATAACTTCGAAAAGCATCGAAGAGTCATTGGTCAGCAGCCCATTACCCATACCACTAGGCTACCGCGGTTCTACTTAGATATAAAATCTGAATACAGGCAGACAAAGACACATACACAGTCACAGGATATATAAAAAACCACTCACTCTGTTATACCTCCTCATCATCTCGATACAGATCCTGGATATAGCTGGCTGGAAGTACGTCTGTTCCGCATCAATCATGATCCTCGCATCCACCTCATTAGCGACCTTGATGATGTGGTTCAGTCTCCGCAACATGTTCCGGAACATCTCCTCTTCTTTAGGGGAGATCTGGGAGATCAGACGTCGCATCTGACCGGTCTTGGGGTCCGGCACACGGAAAGAGTCGGAGAGGTTCATGTCCTCGTCCAGAATGTTCGTCCAGGGAAACAGGTGCACGATACTGAAAAACGAGTAATTATTTAATTCTGTTCTGCACTTTCTTGATCTTTGCGTTCCATCTTGGAGTTCGAAGTTCGCTGTTTTCCAGTCTAACTGTGTCGCGGCTGAACTTCGATATTTCTTTTTTTTTGAAGCGACTACAATCTTTTTATTTTTTCACGCACGCCGTCTATGAGTCTTTAATTACCGGAGGTGAGATTATACAAGACATATCTCTTGCACCCCGGCAGACCCGGGGACATCTCTTTGAGATGACCCCCTACCCAAGCGACTACCATCTGGCTTACACAATTAGACATAAGCGATATGGAAGTACTGCAGTTAGACCAGTTGTTAGAATTTGTAGGGCTCCAACTACCCGTAACGACTAGGTTCAGATGCTCGTATGACAACCAAGGCCGACAGTTTAACGTGATCTCCGTCATGATTAGACTAATGCAAATAGCTATAGCATATGAATATGTCTGATACTCTCCAAGACGTTAATTGGTAGTGCTTGTGCGGCTAAGCACTTAATTAATTTCTGCAATTTACTCCAAATAGCAAGGATTCGGGTCAAATTTTTTTTCCAAATTTATATAGGTGCTTCATTTTCGGTTAGAAATTTATTTTCGGCGTACTCATTTTGTTAAAAAGTGCCCGATTGGCGGCAATAGGCTCGTCCCATATTACGTGGGACCGAAAATCATAGTTGGCGAAATGTGGGTGTTTGATACACCTTCCAACCCCTTCGGTGAATCGGGCGTGAGCATATGTGTATGTATATAAATATTTGCACTGAGCGGGAAATGAATCTGCCCTTGCTGCGTCTCAGTCGGTTAAGCGCGTTGGCTTTCATGTACAGTCGAGCTCATAAGTGCAGTAGCACATCAAGGCTCAAAATGGTTTACCGTGCCACCGCCGAGTGTCGTTGCGTCTATTTGTGTGTGTAATGGTATATATCTATCTCTTATGGATTTCAATGCAACAGAACAGAACCACAAGATATGAATTGCTCGTGATAGAGGAAGATAACGATACAATAATATATTATGTTCCTTTTCATAATGTGTTATTGTTTACAACTGCTGTGAGTCATTAGATACTAATACAGTAATTCATTGGCCTTTGTAAATCAACTGATAGCTAAGCGGCTAATGCAAGACACTTTGGAATCGCAATGATTTGATATGCTCGTGGTTCGATTCCAGCTTATAACGACTTTTTATATTTATGACAAAAATATAATTTTGAATAATTATAAAGTATTTTTGCATGAAGTTGGCATTAATTGTTATTTATGTGATTAAATCATAGGGTTATGAAAAGAAATGATACAAAATGTTGGATCAGTAACTAAATATATTTTATCTTTACAATCTACCTGCCTACTCAATGTAAATTTTATTGAGGTTTATAGTTTAAGTATTCGTTTTCTCAAGGAAAAGAGGATTGAAACTTAACCTCAATCTTACAATCTTAAACTGACTTGTCCTATAGCCAGCACGTCCCCTTTTCACCACATTCACAAAAACTACTTCTTACTTAACTGGATTATTGAATTTATATTTTTTGTAATACATATAAAGATCATTAAGTAGGTATAGTTTACTTACTTGTAAGTTATGTAACAAAAGTATTCTTTTTTCACAGATTTAATATTTAGAACAACAAGATTACTTTTTTCCAAACATCCAATTAAGTATAATTAGTATTGTAGAATTTCGATATCGCCAATTTGGTTGTGGAGGTCCGATGGCAGTCGCTTCACAGAAAATATTGAAGCTCAGCCACATCTTAGTTAGACTAGAATGCCGACCCCAACTGAGTTGGGAATAGACTCAGAGACAATAATAGTATTGTAGGCGTGCAAAATATTAATAATGAATAATATTTTTCCTGCTAATAATTATTAATTTTTGTAATTGCTTTAATAATTCAGGACATCTCTCATCCCTTGAGTCCCATCTTTGGACCATTATACCTCATATACTTTCTATTGGGTTTAAATCAGGGGATCGTGCTGGCCACGGAATAACGTTGACGTCTGCATGTTCCCTAAGCCATTCGCAAACTATGACACCACGACGTACCTATTAGACAATTGTCGTGCAAAACACTAAAGTTATTTAATGACTGTAGGTAACATTATATTATTTAAAACGTCCACATAACTGCTGCTGTTCGCTCGCGGCGGAATGAATTCTAATTCGCCTGGTTCTTGCGCGCTGCTCCACCTCCAAATATTAACGCTTATTCTGCCTGACTCCGTGCTAGGGCAAAACGTAACCTTTCGTCTTTATGCCGTTGCGTTAAAAAAAGGTTTTCTTGCTGGCGTCTGGTGATGTAAGCCTTCGGCATGGAATACGCGGCGAACAGTCATCAATGACGTGTCAAAGTCATTGGCCCATCGTCGTGTTGGTATGAAACTATTGCTTTTATACTCTGCCACCATATAGTGCCGCTGGTTGTGGTTAATCAGTGTGGTTAATCTTCGTCAAACCTCTTCACCCAACGGCTCACAGTATTCCTCTAAAAAGAACGTTTTTACACATTATTGTAAGCAACGGTTTATTAACTTATTTAAAACACCAGATCTATTTGAATAATTATTCTACTAATATTATAAATGTGAATGTTTGGAGGTTTGTTAATCTTTTACGCAAAAACTAATGAATGGATTTTATAGAACTTTACAATAATATAGCCTTACAATAAAATAACACATAGGCTATGTTTTGGTCACGATAACCGATATGCACGCGGGTGGAGCCGCGGGCAACAGCTAGCATAATATAAAAATAAAATGGTATAATAATATACTTACGGATAAGCCAGTTTCATTAGCTATTTCACTTATATTTAATCCATTCATATAAATAAAGTCACAATATTAGCCTTGACTTCCATACTTATATTACTTGTAGACATGTTGCAATTAATATTTGATCGAATCACGGGAATAACAAGCACTCGCATCTAAACACCAACAACATCGTTTTATTTTCTCTAAGCCGGTAATTGTTCCATTTTATTTCAAATCTACCTTCATACTTTTTACATTCTACGATGATCTTTGCTAAAGTTTAACAAATAATAAATTCTACTTAAGAAACATATGTTATTCATCAACCTTATATTCATATTTTATAAATGAAACCGAAAGAGTATTTCCAGGAATCGTAGGATTGGAACTTACTACCTTATAATTCCATAAACCTCATGCCTGAACCAATCGGCCAACTGTTACGTAAGTAGCCAAAGCGAAATTATCAATACTATTCCTACGGAAGAACTATTTACGTGTGTGTGTAAATTGTCTTAAAAGAAAAAGGTCACAAGTAGCGCTAGAATGTTGACGCTATAGTTGCGTAGGATTGCTACTGCACTTTTGAGTTCTACTGTACACTGGCACGAAACCCTAGGGACAATACCAACTACAAACAGAAATAGGCTACAGTTTTATCCCTAAGTTCCTGAGGATCGCTGAAACAGTGGCAGTATTCCATAGAAACTGTGTTCTTATGCTGCTTTATCATAAAGCCAACCTTATCCTTGTCAGCGCATAGTGACTCAAACCAAGGTCAGCTGAAACTGGCCTTCTGTATCTTATGATTTCGTGAGAGTAGTAAATGACTTCATACCTTGTAATTAATTTAATCTAAGTATAGGGTTATAAAATTCATTCTTGAATTCATGTTTGCTCAGTAATTTAGGTTAGATATAATTACTATTTAGATTCGGTACCAAGGATAAATTTTTATGTTTGTACAAGAGCATTATGCGTTTTCATTGATGAAAATTTAAAACCGGCGCGTGGTTTGACGCAGAATAGAATTTGAATCACCCTATACCTTTCCATGCGGTGTCTTTTTTTCGTTTCGTTTCATAACTTAACATAAACTCACGCCTATATCGCGGAAGGGGTAAAGTTTTTGCGTCCATCGCGGTCACACATAATTTTTTTACACTTATAGTATAGGGTCTGCCGGGGTGCGAGAGATATGTCTTGTATAATCTCACCTCCGGCAATCAAAAACCCATGGACAGCGTGCGTTTTGATCGGTTCGTGTCCGACATAATCACCTCCACCAACATTGGCGGAGGTGGTATCCGAGGGGATTTTGCGCACAATAAAAAAAGCAAGGAACAAGAACTCACCCCTTCTTGTCTGAGGTGATTTTTTTCATGAAGTTCTGCACTTCTGGTTTAGTGCCGTGGTCGCCGAAGTACCGCTGGAAGTCCTCGATGGTCTTGTGGTGAGCCAGCACGTTACCGGTGCCGCCACCGATCTCGTGCATGTAATTCCTGGCACGCATGATTACTTCTGACAGTTGCAACTGGAAATAATTGGAAGAATTTTCTTAAGTTCATTAATTTAGGAGTGAAAACTTGTAATTGGCTTTCATATGCTTATTTTATGATTCATTCGAAGTAATAGCTGTGTTTTCCATGTGAAAAAAAATAAAATAAAAAAATGCGAAATTAAAATAATATTAAAGATGATCTTGGATGGATGGATGGATGGTTCTAAAAGAAAAAAGAGACTGGTCGCAGGATACAGTCCCATCTAGACATTCACTTTTTCCAATTTTATACCAATCTTCCTTTTGCTTTTTTTTATTTATGGCACGTCAATTTGACTTCACCTCACCTGATGTTAAGCTGAAGGCAAAGTCTCATGAAAAGAGGGTCACCATTGCAAACACGTACCTACAGTGTTACAATGGTGGCGCTCAGCTTGACGGCCTCATCTGATGTTTTTCACGCCCCGCTTAAAGGACCCGGGACTGTAGGAAGATGGCTTCACCGTAGTCGGGTAAAAATTAAGTACCGTAAAATGGGATGAATAGGGATCCAGGGGTGGATAGGAATAAAATGATCAATGGAATATTTTAAATAATTTCTTTTACAAATTTTTAACGAAGCACATTACCAGATATTTGGTGATTCTGTCATTACAATGAATTAGTTCAAAGTTTCGCTTGAAAAAAAAAACTACAGAATTTAGTTGACCATTTTATCTCTATACACCCTTCGATCCCTATTCACCCCATTTTACGCGGTACTTTTGTAATTATAATGCTAAAACATTGTTAATAACAATTTAACAAGGATCGTGATGACGTATTGTTCGGCTGTTGCCACGCGTGGCAAGGTAGTCTGACTCACCGTATTACATATTTCAAATCAAAATAAACTAAGAGCATAAGTGTACCTAATGATGTGTATATAAATAATAACTAAACTACAACACAATATTGGCAGACTCAATATGTTGTGTTGGCACGCAAGTATCTTGACAATACAGAATAGGTACAGACATTATGGCGAATTGTTAGATACCTACATACAATGTTACTAACTACTCGTGTTTGTATTTTATGGATGTAGTTAGGGCTGTCGCACACGGGGTTAGGTAAAACTAGGCGTCCTCAGCGTACAATTGTAAGGAAACATCATCATTTTTGGAACCTTTTCCCAACTCAGTTGGGGTCGGCTTTCCAGTCTAACTGTGATGCGGCTGAACTTCGATATTTTCCGTGAAGCGACTGCCATCTGACCTCCACAACCAATGTTCCAATGACCAATAGCGATATCGAAGTTCCAAGTTAGACTGGTTGGACTTTTAAGGGAATTGTAAGGAAACAGTTCGTCTGATATTTTTTTATTGACAGGGGAAAGTCGGTGAACCCGAGTTAAACCGGACGTCTAGTATACAATTTATGAATTATAATTATTAATGTTAAACAAATAACTCTGAAGGTTGACACGCAAGAGCGCGTGTTTGAACATTTTTCCAAAATCTTATTAGGTAGCTATAAATGTTTACCTTGTCCTAAATAATCTAAGGTTATTCACCGCACTTGTCTATGTCTCATAATAAAATGTACAAACGTGTAAGTTTAAGTATATATATGTAGTTCTTTTTTGCTCCTTGGCATGGAAGATTGCCATAAATTAAATAAATTCTTATTTTTTAACATTGTTCTTTTTAGGACCTATTATTTTTTGACATTATTCTTGGACCTTAGTATTTTTGAACGCAATTATTTCTGAACTTTTTATTTTCTTGACATAATTATACCAAACCAAAAAGTCTACTAAACCAAAAAACTATTATACTTACAAGTAACTGCGGCCTGCCAAGTGCTGTAAGTTTGACAGCCATCAATCCTGTACTTTTGGTGATATCTGTAACCGAATACAAACAAGATCGAATTATTAAATCATCATCATTGGTGATGTCCAAAACTAACGCTTTGGACCCCGAGATCAGATCTCCCACAATTTTTTCCCTTTCAATTTGGTTTATATTGTCTAATACGAGGGTGATAGCCATAGCCCCACAACCCTAAGAGTGAACCCCGCGCCAAAGTCTCACCCGTGAATTCACAGTTGTATCACAGTTAACCGATTAACGCACACGCGAAAACTTCAGTCAAAGTGACATTCTATCAGTGGAATCGCTCAGTAAAATATGGGATTGACATATATTTGAAACTCGGAAATTACCTTTCCCACATATTTTTATAATTAAAAAACTCACGTTATATATAAATATGAAAGTGAAAACGATTCGCTTCGACTCGATTCCATCTATAGAATGTTACTTTGTCTAGAGGAACAGCCCTCCTAAACAATATTTGATTGACATTCATTCACGCCTGTCATAAATGTCATAAACGTCAAAATACATTAATCACTATATTCTGTTCATTTCTTCAAAACGACTATCAACGAATGCACTTGTCTAGGGGGGGGGGGGGGGGGGGGCAGGAGGGTAGGGTAGGGTGGCAATCGCTAATGTTTTTGAGGTAAAAATTCTCCCAAACTCGGAAAAGATCAGGATAATTAAGTCTACCTATGCTCTTGTATACGAAGGCAAGGTATTTAATTAATGCATTGTATTTTCCTTATATCACTTAAACGATAGCGATTCATTGGTACAAATATCTTTTGTTTTTTACTTTATAACACGCAAAGCACTTCTTCTTTTTTTATATCACTTAGGTGGCAGACAAGCTCGCGGCCCACCTGATGGAAAGTGATTACCGTGGTCGATAGACGATTGCAACACCAGGGGCGTTATATTCGTGCTGCCGACCATATACAGAATAGGGGGATGGTGAAGACGCAGAGGAGAAGAAAGTCTCTGTGCTGTCAGTGCAGTAGACAAAGGAGGGTTTCTCGGTCTTCTCACTGACAACACAAAAAATTCAAAAGAACTATGACAGTACTAACTTGCTACAGCATCAATACTCTTCAGGAAAGCCTCCATGTTCTTCTCGCAAGCCGCCTCGTTGAGATAGAAGAACGTCCTCGCGCTGTACACCTTGTACCGCCTGTCTGCGAACTTCTGTTCCACGTGGTACTGCTTCAGCTGACCTTCCTCCTCTTTGTCCCCACATGCGGATATGGAAGCACTGCCATGGAATAAAATAAAACAGAAATTAGGAACCAGATCAGTGAAGCTATTCTTTGAAACGCGATTCACAAACAGAGCGGGTACGGGTGGATACTGGTGTTTTTGCCATCCATCGCCGTTTTCTTAATAATGTATTTTTTTACTTTATTCTATAAACGGCGATGGATGGCAAAATAACCGCGCTCGACCCGCACCCGCGTTATATGTGAATCACGCTTAACAGGTTTAAAGCTAAGACGTCGTCCAAAATCTACACTAAACTACATACTTAACCTACGTACTTATTAAGGGGGGGGAGAAGGGGGCACACACCAAAGCGGTAAACATGCAGTATATTTAGCTATATTTTGCAGCATTTACAGGATAAATACAGGGCTCTGGTTTTACTAGTTTTTAATCTCAGACCATTTAGATTAGAAAACATCTCATTGAATTTCAGACTTTACTGCTATGATTTAAAAGGTTAAAATTAAATGACATCGTGTAGAGAGAACGAAACGAACGTTAAACCTATACACATAGAGACGAAAATTCAAGAGCAGTTTTTGTAATTTCATTGGTTTGATACTGATTAACGTTTAGTAGAATCGGTACTCGGTTTGTTTGCGGTTTGCTGCTGTGGTGTATGGCCCCCGAATTCTTATACACTACTACTTTTAAACTACCAGAAAAACTTTAGGGGGTGATATGCAACGTATACCTACATAAATATGAAAAATTTTACAAATACCCTACCATACAAAAAAATAAAGTTATTAAGGTTTTTAATATCCAATTACGCGAACAAGTTCTTGACCACATGTTATTTTATGCACGATGAGTGAATCTCAAACCAATTTTTTGAAATACAATGATGAAGGAATTTTGCGATGCAACGTCTTCAAAGTCAAAGCCCTTTATAAAATCATCTTTTTTTTTTATACCACTTAGGTGGCAGACAAGCACACGGCCCACCTGATGGGAAGCGGTCACCGTGGCCTATGGACGTTTGCAACACCAGAGGCGTCACACACGTGCTGCCTACCCTGTAGAAACCTTCTGATGCCCTTCTTGAAGAACCCCATATTGTAGCCGCTTGGGAAAACCACGGCAGACGTTAAGTGTGGACGTAACAACTTGTGGCACATGGGCACACAAACCAGAGTTTTGCTGACACGGATGGAAGGTTCCATTTAAGATCAGCTAGCATACATATGAATACGCGACCAGCACGCACTTTCGACACTCATGGCCCGCGCTCATGGAGAACGGAGGTGACCAGGGGGAGAAAGTCTTACAATATACAGTGCATAAATATCGATCCGATCAGTATGGTAGTAAAGTAAGATTGAAATAGTATTCCTTTTAAAAGGTGTTGGTAAAGCCCCTGATTAGAAACTAGGTATGTAGGCACTACACTTTCCTTGTGGACCATAATATATATTATGCAGAAATAGTGACGTCTTTCTATTCTCATCTGCCGCATGAATTGAACGAAGCCGTATCGCAAACTAAATGTAATTATAATTGTCCACAGAACAAGTATATTACGGACATGAAATGTGTGAGGCGCGAATGTGTGAATTCACACCGCGTAAGTTTAGGCAGGCGCGTGCACACACACTGCATACACTACCCAAATCAGATAAATATATGTATTTTAGTTATTAAAGTGATAATCAAGGAAATTAAAATGATAATTAAGGAAATCCGAATGATAATTAAGGAAACTAAAATGCAGGCGCGTGCACACACTGCATACACTACCCAAATCAGATAAATATATGTATATTTAAGTTATTAAAGTGACAATTAAAGAAATTAAAATGATAATCAAAGAAGTTAAAATGATAATTAAGGAACTAAAATGATAATTAAAGAAATTAAAATGATAATTAAAGAAAACACTCGTTAGAATATTAACCCAGTACTGGCAAGTTCTTGCAAATTTCTTGAACCATATTTTAATAGTAACTCCATTTGTTCACTCGATAGACAGCCACTGAAATTAGCCGATGGAGACGATAAAGAAAATAAGGATAATAATAATTAAAAAAATATCACTACAAATTAAAATTAATCGTAAAAAATTATGCTAAGCGCAAAACTCGAAGATGGTTGAACCCATTCGAGTAATTTTGTTTTGATTTTTTCCTTGAACTCTTAAGGATTTTTTTGTGGAGCAGCGGGAATGGTATCAGTAGTCCACCCTTGCCAGCGTGGACTTCCCCATTCACGCAGTTGGTGTTAGTGACATGTTTTAAGAATTTATGGTAGGCCTGCAGGCCATGTGAAAAAACAATCATGATAGTACAAGCGAAAAGCATATACCAGGATCGTAGCAGCGTTAGCAAGTGAACACACGTGACCTACGTGTGGGGGCGTGACTGTATATGTTCTTCCATATTCAATATGTTTACACCAATACGTTAACGATTTATTTGAAACACTTGAATACATTCTTTGTAATTTAACACAATTATGATAGTTTCTTTGGAATAATGCCTCGTGGCCTTCGTCTCGGAAATATTATCATAACAATACGACTAATGATGTACGGTTTCCTTGCCTACAATGCTTCAGATAAATGGAGTTATTTTCAGCTACTGTTTTGTTGCACGCAGTACATAAGGAAAAAAATACCTCGTGAAAAAAATGCTTCGATTCTACTTATTGTGAACCATTGTCAAGAAACTGAGATTGACTTGCACCATTGGTTTGGACTGAGTCTAACTTGAAACTTCGATATCGCCATTGGTCATTGGACCATTGGTTGTGAAGGTCAGATGGCAGTTGCTTCACGGAAGACTGACCCCAACTGAGTTGGGAAAAAGGTTCAGAGAATGATGATGTCAAGAAATACAGCTCTCATTACATATGGGATTGCCGTTTTGTTTAAAGAAATTGAATGAAACCCAATTTTCCGTACTAACATTATTGCAATATTTTTAGGAATGCCAAATACCAATTTTAAATTTTTTTTTAGTGTATGAATGAGTTATCAACCCGCCAATAAAAACAAAACTTAACACCCGAGTTGTAAAATCTCGAAATCAACTTTCAAACCAAATATAAATAATGGAAATGAGCTTATTAATAACAGGAATAACGAACTCGTGAATCACACAATTTATTACTGAGGCTTTCGTTCCTTATTTAGAATGGTAGATACTTTTTTATGGATAGGAAGGGACAATCATTACCGGGTAGGTAGGTCTCCTGTTCTGAACAAGATTAGGACGAATGAATCTAAAGATTCAGAGGCCTTTGTTTCCGCTCAGATTACGCATAACAACGTCATCTTAGCGTCTCGTTGTAACCTTGAAATCGGTTACTAGGTAAGTAAGCTGGCGATGAACGGCATGATTTAAATCATCATGTAAAAGGCCGCAACTGACAAGCTCTGTAATTAAACTCATGCCTCGTAATCTGTAATTGTAGGTTTACGTGCATTGGATGATTAAGTAGGTAATTGATTTAAAAGAGTGTTTACACCACTTATACTGTTGTTATTTAATAGGATTAATGCCCATTAGAGCGCTTAATGAATTAGATTTTATCTACTCATAAAATTTTAAATCGTGCGAACGATTTGTTACTTTTGAAAACCCCTGCGTGTATCACCACCCATTTACGCGTAAAGGTTTCCCGAGTTACTCTTTTTTTATAGTGCAAAAAATCCCCACGATACCATACCACCCCCGCCAAAACCGGTGAAGGCGGTTATATCGGACTCGAATCGATCAAAACGCACAACGTCTTTGGGTCTTTGGCTGTCGGAGGTGAGATGATACAAGACATATCTCTCATCCCAATATACCCGGGGCCAAATTTTGAAAAGACCCCTTTGGGTAACCACGGTGTCCTCATCTAGCCTTCGGGTATGAGGCGAAGCGTTTTGTGTTGCCATTGCACTCCGAGTATCCCATCAATGGCCAAAAATGTTGATAAATGACCTCCTTAGCACGTAAGTAGGTCACAATTCAGAAACCGGCCAAAATATGAAAATGTAGTGAAGTTGATTTTTACCTGACTTCACGCTTCTCAGCCTCTTCGTGTGATAAATCCTCTTCTACGGAGTAATCAAGGATTGACTTCACTCCGAATGATCGTAATCTGAAAATAAAAAAGATATATAAATGTATAATCTTGAAGAAATGACATCTGACAATAATGTATAGAGGAGAATGACATGTTACGCCGACCCCAATTAATGGGGAGAAGTGCAGGGAGATGAAAAATTACCGCATGCAACATTTTAAGAGATATGTGACAGTTATGAATCCCAACATACCTTAATAAATAAACAGCATAAAATGAAATTTTAATAAACATGTCAATCAGTAAACGTAAATCAATATCAAAATGTCAAGTAGTCAACTCAGCCCTACCAAACAGAGGTGTGAATACACGGCACGAATTTCCCACGGTGTATTCAGGTAGACAATGTGAACCGTCTTATTTTAATCACTCTTTTTTCCCCCGTGCGGAAATCTCCACGGACTAAACGATTATGTCGCCCTAATTAAATAGGTACATCTCTTATTCTATGGCATAATTTGAATCACAAATGACCCATTACAAACTGTAAAAGACAATTAGTAATAACAGCTAGTTATCTTAGCGAAGGTATTAGCGTAGGTATCATATTGTGTTTTACATCGCGGCAGCCTCTGTAGCGTGTACGCAGGAGGCAGGGGTTCGATCTTCGCACAGTGCAAATATCTTTAATGCATGAATATGGCTATTTGCAATGGTCTGTAACACCAGCATGAACTCCTATCGAATTCGTAATGTAAAGGTTTCGAGAGAACGGAGCATTGTTATTGGCAGTCTGCCTCTTGTGAACCTGTGTGCGTGTGTAGCCCGCCAATCGCAATGCATTACGAATTCGATAGTATTTCGTGCTGAGGCTACTGATCGTGCATCGGTGAACACGTTAGGCCGACGGTTTCGTTTGTCAGACCAACATCTATGGCAGTCGTTACGGGTAGTTGGAGCCCTAAAAACACTCTAGGAGCGACTGTCGCCACGGTCTCTACAGTCAATCTGAAGTTATACTGTCTTGCAGATAAGGTTGGCATGACCACGATGATCAGGGTCTAATACACCCCTGGCGATTGTCATATCGCGAAATTGTATACACATACTCGTATCTTCATTTTACTGGTTCTGCTTTTTTCAATTAATAATTAAAAACGCATATGTACATACGAATAGGTACTTAATTAAATAATGTAGAGACCTATTTGCTTAACGGTGTTAGCGAAGCATGACAACTTTTTAAAATGGCCGCAGCGAGTGATACTGACTAGCGACTACTGCTCAAGTAGTCGCTAGCCAGTATCGCTCAAATAGTTTATTTTTATTTTATTTTATTTTATTTTATTTTTCTAACCGACCCGCGCAATTTCGTCTGATAAAAAACTCAACAAGTGACATAGGGACGATCAGACAGCGGAAAGCGACTTTGTTTTTATACTATATAGTGATTTATATGTAAAAATAATCTTCTGGACTGACAACTCGGGAACTATATTAACCTCCCAAAGACGGCATACGTTTTAGTCGGTTCGAGTCCGACATAACCTACCCAACCGGCTCCGGTATCCGTGGGGATTTTTCGCACGATAAAAAAAGAACTCTATTAACCTTCAATAGCTCCCCCACCCCCTCCCAAATGGTAGACATGCTGCCATTGTCTGGTCATGGCAGTCCCCAAATGGCAGCATGAGTGTGACGCCCCTATGTGGCAAACGTCCATAGGTCCTTCCACCAGGTGGGTCGTGAGCATGCCTGCCACCTATTTGGTTTAAAAAATTATCTGTTACCTTTCAATGGTGGATCTGATCTGTTCTGGACTCTCTCCCGCGACGAACTGCCCGTAGAAAGTCGCTTTCATTATCATCTCGAAGAGACGTTTTCCTGCGACTTGGCGTAACCTCCTCAATAACTGGAAAGGTAGAAAAAAACATTGTAATTTTTTTATACCACTTAAATTCCCATCAAGTGGGCCGTGTACTTGTCTGATACAAGCACACGGCCCATCTGATGGAAAACGGTTACCCTGACCTATCGATGTTTGCAACACCATGGGCATTATACTCGTGCTGCCTACACTATAGAAACCTTAATGCCCTAATAAACAAAAACAAAGAACCCCATATTGTAGTCGCTTGGGAAAAACCACGGCAAAGAGCTACTTCTACAGCTTGAGCGTGCACGGGATGAAGCTCATTTCATACCGCACAGTGCGTACCTTTTCCGGTCGTAATGTGTGAGGAATAACTCCTGGCCTATGGCGAGCATGCGATGATAGAAAGTAGGCGTGGTATGGGCATAATTGGAAAGGCGATAATTTTGCTAACATACCTACATACTGAACATAAACATCTTTAGCTATGTATAGTGAAGGATAAAAAGTTATTACTTTCTTTACTTCAAAAACGTTCAAAAAAGTTACATAACGATGAATATAAATCAATCATAACATAATTTTCATATTAAATAAATATTTCCGTGATCAAAGTGTCACCACAACTTTCCATTTTTCATCATAACATTGACAGGCTACAAATCAGGCTAGTTAATGAGTGTTTAGAACAATACAATCAATAACTCGACCACAAAACCTCATACACATCACAATATTCATTCAAATAATGACTGCTAACATTGCAGCTATGAAGTTATGAGTTGTTATACTAAACAAAGTGATACACGTGTTTGAATCTCCCACAAGACCCCAAGGCCATGACAACCTCAATTATGGAACTTAGGAGGTTATTATACGGTACCTAGTCGTTCCCATAAAAGTCACATAAGAAGCAAACAGCTTGAGTAAACACATAAGACGTGAATTCACTTCTTAGAGAAAAAGGACCTACGTATGATTTGAGCTAATATGGCATTAAAGGTAGTATATAAATAGGTACCACCAATCAAAGCAATTATTTATTAGTAATGCACGAACTGTTACATGTGTGCGTTTGGCGACATCGGTTCCGCTACTAAAACTATCGTGTCGCATTTCTACTAGATTTTTCTGTTATATGCTTAAAATTCTGCAAAATCATTTTATTTACAATATTACAATAAACATTTTCCCCTAGATACCCATTTCGTTCGTTTTACTAGGTAGGTATTATTCTACATAATTTTGTGTATTTGACATATTCAGATAAAAATATGTCATGAAATATTATAGTGTTTGAATATTTAATTTGCTTTCAGTCGAACAAGTTAACAAGTTTGTAATTTTGTGAAAAGGTTTCCAAATTACGGTATCATTACAATCTATTTCTGAATGGTTACTAATGGACTTTTAATACATATACAAGAATTCTTTTAACATTATAAATGTGGACGTTAGTGAATATGTTTGGTTGTTGACATTTTTTTATATACAAAAGGAGTCAAAAACGCATACGCCCTTCCTGATGGAAACTGGTTACCGTGGCCTATGGACGTTTGCAACACCAGCGACGTCAGAATTGTGCTGACAGAGAAAGCTCTGCTGAAAGAAATAGGTTTCCCAAGCGACTACAATATGGGGTTCTACAGGCCCCTGATGTTACACGTCTAGTTATAGCTCACGGTAACCACTTTCTATAAAAGAAATATTTTTTTTTATAATATCACGCCTATATCCCCGAAGGGGTAGGCAGAGGTGCTAGCACCCACATTTCGCCAGTTTATATTTAGGTCCCAATGTAATAGGTGGCGGACCTATTGCCATTAGCCGGGCACTTATTATAAACCTGCGATAAATACACACATAACTTCGAAAAGCATCGTAGTCATTGGTGTGTGCCATGGTAAACCTGGGATCGAACCCGAGAGCTCGTCTCAGCAGTCCATTACCCATACCACTAGGCTACCGCGGTGTAAGGCGGTAAAGAAATACTTACCCAAATATCCATGTGTAAATGTAACCACAATAGCGGCCTTGAAAATTAATGCGACTATAATGCGACCACTTGACGTTAACTAGCACGAAATAGAGAATGTTCTCGAGTTATGAATTATGACTGTTGCACAAATTCCAATATTGGGCCAAAATACTAAAATAGCGACGGTATCGCCATGGTATACGATGCCAAGACATTTCTTTTGTAATAACTTCACCTGCGTCACTGAACACTGGCTAGCTATGGTTTTTTGTGAAACCTTTTATTTCACTACCAATATTAGTGTTGTGAAGGTCAAACTTGCTAGCTGAATTTATAGAATCAAATTGGTGGATAGAATTGGTGTCTTGCGCAAGAATCTCTATTCCCAGACTCTGATCTTTACCTGTAGCAAGGGCCCTGGGCACACAAGAGGCCCCTTTGGAAAAAAATATCCACGAGAAATTCTCTCTTTCGGGAGGCCCACCTGAGGCGGTGGGCCCTGGCACGTGCCCTGAGTGCCCCTATGGTAAACGGCATTACCTCTAACGGAAGAGGCATCAGTATCAGTAAGTATAACAGCTAGCTGACGACCTCGTTTTACCCCCAAGATTCTGGTGGTCTGATATCATACAGCGGAGACTACTAGCCTTGTATGTAGGTACAGTTGGGATTATATTAGTCTAAGGTATGATTATGTAGCCGACCGCTACCGCAGCAGCAGGTACAGCGTCGTACCGTGTGTAAAGATATGACTGTGATGATATTGTTAACCCCCGACGTAAAAACAACGGGGTGTTATTTTATTTTTTAATTCATTGGGGCTTCTCAACAGTACCGTTTCTTGGTATAAATGTTTAACAAATAATGTACGACACCTCAACGACCATAGAAATAAAAGAATGTTAGTTCCGCATTCCGATCATTTGTCTATATCTACACATTTTAAGTTTTCACATACTTGTTAAGCCTCTGTGGCGTAGCGCACTACCGCTACGCGACAGCTACACACGACGCGCGGGTTTGATCTCCGCTCAGAGCAAAAAGTTCTATGCATGAATATGGCTGTTAGCATTGGTCTGGTCGTGCCTCGGAGAGCACGTTAAGCCGTCGGTTACGGTTACCCTACAAACACCTATGGCAGTCGTTTCGGGTAGTTGGAGTCCTCAAAAGTCCAACCAGTCTAACTTGGAAGTCCAACTGAGTTGGGAAATAGGTTCAGAGAATTATTACTTGTTAAACCTGGATAGGAGAAAACGGTCGCATCAAGAAGCCGCAAGGTATTAAAATAATATTATCATATTCAAGTGTATTTCAAGGTACGCTGTATCTGCTGCATGCGTCAGCAGTTGTCGAATGCGGTCGGCTAAAGCAATCATACATTCAGTCTAACAGGCTATATCAATATAATTGGGTTACCTGATTACATCATACATACGTTACCATTCGACCTTCAAGCGACCGTCAGAAGTATCTTATTGAAAAAAGTTAACGGATGTTAGAAACAATATTCTACTTAGTATCTTTTAGTATTAGTTGTTCGTAATTTAATAACAAGCTACTTATTTTGGCGTTAGCCTAGCGGTATAGGTAATGGACTGCTGAGATGAGGTTTCAGGTTCGATCCCAGGTTTTACCATGGCACAAACCAATGACTTTTCCATGCTTTTCGAAGTTATGTGTGTATTTATTGTAGGTTTATAAGTGCCCGGTTCTTGGCAATAGGGTCGCCACCTATTACATTGGGACTTAAACATAAACTGGTGAAATGTGGGTGCTAGCACACAAAAATATTTGTTAAATTACATGTACCCCACCATGCCTCGTAAATTTTTCTTGTAATTTTATTGTAAAATTTTCTTGTAAATTAGAACTGTCCTACAGCCAACTGGTGCGGAGCAGAAGTGAAAAATGTTCCAAAACAGGGTGACGCAGATGAAGTTGCGCGGGGCAGCTAGTTTATACTATTCGAATAAGTGAAAACATGTAGAAAATTACACACATGCATTGTAAGAGATTTGGGGAAAAAATGGAGCGCGTTTTCGTGGATAATTATATAGTTTTATATTGTAGTAAGTGTAAGGATGACCTCACATCGATAAGAAACTAATGTTCAGTCTCTCAAAGTCTAAAACGAGTGACCTTGTCTAGGTCATTCGCTTTTTTGTTAATGAGGATAAACAAAGGCAAATTTCGTAGTTACTATATTCTAAATAGAATTTGTTAGAAACAGCATTGTGGTTTAGACCAGTGGGAGTGCTAATGACGCATTAGAAGGTGTTTCAGGTCATTTAAAATTGAATTCTCTTCACCGCACTACAAAGATTTGGCATTCTTTACCACGTGTTTCCTTCTTCTTACAGTCCCGGTTCCTTTAAGTTGGGTATGAAAAGGCAAACCGAAATTCGCGATTTTAGTAGTAATTGTTTCATTTCAATAGTAGGCCAGTCTTCTGAAGAGTTCTCCTTTAGCTTAAAATCAGGCGAATTGAAGTCAATAACTAATAAAATTTAATAATGATCTCTATAGTGTTCCACGGGTACGTCGGAGCGACAGGTGTGCGATGTGTGGCGGGTTTGATTCCCAGTTACGCGTAGTTCGAGGCATAAAACGTGAATTTCGTGAACTTTAAGAGGTCAGATAGTGGTCACTTCATTTGGTTTATTGATGATATCGTTGCATTGCAATTAGACCAATTTTTGAATTTTTTAGAGCTGCAACTACCCATAAAGACTGCCATAGATGTTCATATGATGACAACCGGGATCGACGTCTTAACGTGCTCTCCGAGGCACGACCAGACCAATGCAAATAGCAATATTCATGCTACAATATTTTCGCTGAGCGGGGATCAAACCCGCGTCGCCTGCGTCTGTTTATCCTAGCTTTATTTACATAGTAAATAAGTTAATTAGTCACAGGTGAGACTAATAAAAGCACAGCGCTATGAGACATTGTAACATTGTATGAAGTATGTTAGCAATCCCGTATTGGCGTGTGTCCAAGCTTTAGACGAATGTTCAAATGTCATTCGTCGGCTGCTTTCATTTCATTCCCATCGTTCATTTCATGTTGGATACGACGATTCGATGGCATGAAAAAGATTTTCGGAGCCGGGGTGAGGTCTGTATCCCTCCTGCAAGTCGGCACTCTTGCTGAGGTCACTATGAGGTTGGGAGTCGGAGTCGCTTATGCCCCTGACGGTATATCAATGCTTTAAAAGGGGGAATAGGAGAACAGAAGAGCCCGGGACTGCTAGTGCTGCATAAAATTATAATTGTTGGACTTTTCAGGGCTCCAACTACCCGTAAACCTACTGTTTAACGTGCTCTCCGAGGCACGAAAATATCCAGGCCAATGCTGATAGATATGAAATAGGTAATTATGTATTTACGTCGCCGTCGTAAACATCTCGATAGCAAAAAGAAATTTATAGTTAGCAGAAGAGCAAAGAGCATTGAACTAACTATATTATTTTTTCCCTATTTATTTTTAGACAATATTTGATCCGAAGTCACTAGCAACTAATTCGGGAAAATATTTTCCGTCTTTCTCTCATTACATAATCGTATTTCACCGTCAATATTTTGGCAAAGATTGAGAATTCAGTCACCTCGCCAGATGGTTCGAATAATCCGACAACAGGGCAAAGGACAAATTTTCCATAAAAAATGTCTATGTCCCCTGGTAAGATAAAAAAAATACCCTGAAAAGTGAAATATGTGTACCCAGTGTATTGTGTGCTTAGGGTAGGACATTTTATTTCGACTTAATCAATTATAATAAATAAAAAATCGCAGGTTTATAAGTGCCCGGTTAATGGCAATAAGATCGCCACATTTGAACCATAAATATAAAGTGGCGAAATGTGGGTGCTAGCACCTCTGCCTACCCCTTCGGGGATATAGGCATGAGTTTATGTTATGTTATGTAAATAATAACTTATCATTCCGAAGCCGACGACATACGATAACTCCAAACACGTACCGATACGACGTGTTCATACACGAGAGGTCGAATGAGAATTTTTGTCGGAAGGTCTAAACTTGGAGGTTGTACTGAAACGGAATCAAGTTTATGAATTATAATACGTCAGCAACAATAAAGAGTAATGTTTATAATATGACGTAGCATGCCGTGCGATCGCGTGAGATGCGTGTGCGCATAATTACGTCAGATGTAATGACACCTTGTGCCATCCCACTTTGGGGAGCTATTTATAGAACGGTTTGTAAATATAATCTAGGTCATCGACCGTAGCACGTGATTGGAAATTCGTTTACCAATATTCGTATTCTACTAGTAGCTATTCGAAGCAAGTTCTACATTGAAAGCGTAAGCGTCGCCAGCACAAACAGACCTGAAGCCCAGGACAAGTGGCAATCGATTTGTAGAATGGAATAGAAGTTATTGCTCAATGTATGGGACTGACATTCGTTCACGCCTGTCAGAGATGTCATTAACGTCAAAATACATGTCAATTCCATACATTGAACATTATATTCTATTCCGTTCTACGAAACGATTATCAACGAATTGCCCCTTGTCTTGGCACGAACAGTTTGATGGGGATAAGGACTTGTAACAATAATGTTATTGTTTGAGCTGCTGTTTCAGAGTTAATGTCCACGTTAGGCGCATATTCTTACAGGGAGATTGCGGAGCATGACTGCACTTCTATCGTTCAAAATTAAGGTTACTGCTAATCGTTATCATCTCTTATACAACACTAGCTGACCCGCGCGACTTCGTCTGCGTCACCCCGTTTTTGCAACATTTTTCATTCCTGCTCCGCACCTGTTAGTCGTAGCATGATGTTATATACATATAAACCTTCCTCTTTAACCATTCTATCTATTGAAACAAACCGCATCAAAATCTATTGCGTAGTTCTAAAGATTTATGCAATACAAAGGGACAAGAAAAATAGGGACAGAAAACGCGACTTTATTTTATACTATGTAGTGATAATGTCACACAATATATGCCTATTGGTGTAAAGAAGCGCAAAATGGTACATTTTAAGGTCCATTGTTATTTTCAGGCAGTTTTAAGAAGAACGTTATAGTAATTGGTTTATCTTTAGAGGGTAAACCTTGCAATTAGGAATTTAAGATCTACAATGAAATTTGGGTTTCAATGTTGGTGCTTGAACCATTTCAGTAGCTAAGTATAGTATAGAGGGACCCGGATTCATTGCATTCAAGTGTATTTTCAAAGAACTTGTCAAAAGGAACTTATTCTGTTAGGATGCAATCAATCTACAAAGGAGGTGGTTCGAAATCGATTTTCGGAGAACTGGCCACAAATAAAAAAAATTAACATAGGCTGCAATCATTTTACATGAAGGGCTAGGGAGGTTGGAATGGCTCGAATGACCGCAATTGCAAACATTGTTACTTCAATTACCGTTTTACCGCGATTACGTCCATAAAAACGGAATTACATCACTATTGGGGCCAAACATTGCTTGCTTGTTAAGTAGGGCAAGGGGACTCATTTCTTCTGTAAATCAATTGACTAGGCAAACGTTTACATTAGTATACCTTGAGGCATATATCTTGGATCAAGTTGCGAGAGAAACGAGGCCTGGGGTTATAGACAAAGTGCCATTCTATTGGCGAAAACGCCAGTGGAATCACTTAGTAAAGTATGGGATTGAAATAAATCTGTAATATGCCCACAAAAAATAAATTAAATTTGAATCTTTGTGACTCAAAATATTTTAATTCGCATATTTTTAGTATCAAAATCATCGCAGTGTGAAGTAATCCATTGATAGCGAATTGAAAACGGTTCACTTCGACTCAATTCCAGGCCTTGGACGAGCGTGGAATATTTTGATATAATCTCTTATTGTTTTATTTGAGCTCCTCCACCTCCCCTGCCATCGTTCTAACCCCTGCTGTCCCCAGAAGACACCCAAAAACGCGTACAGTGCGTATAAACTTAAAGCACATTTTAGATCCAAAATATGTGTCCTGAAGTAAAATACTACTAAGAGCCACCACACTCTTGTGTATAATTGCAACTTTATTACATTAAGATATGATTCATTTTACAATAACTTGATAGTTGAATATACCCATTGTATAGATTCTATTTTTTTATCTATTTAAACTAATAATCTGTTTTATTCTTTATGTGAGAGTGAATAAGTCTTAAAATTGATTGATATGATAATTTGACTGACGGTTAAAATCTTCGCAGTTCGCAAAACCAGTTATTTGCTGCTATTGTTGTGAGTGCCAGGGTTCATTGACAGGGTTTAGGAGGGCTACCATGGAATTTGGGGTTGGCAAGAAACACAAACGATAGTTACACCTGTCGATCTTGTTTAGTGCGGTTCTTTAGCTTATGGAGGTAGGACATGACGGCATCGCCCGTCGTAATTGAGCAGTCCGACTCGGGAAGTACCTCTGCCCTATAGAATATAGCGGCTAAGGAGAGGAGAAAGTTTGGGGATATTTTGTGTTGTAAATGGGAAGACTGTCACTGCTATATGATGATATGAAACCATGCATTGTCACTGACAGCACAGAACTTCTCTTAACCTTCACCCCTCCATCTGGCCTCCACAACCTAGACGATATCGAAGTACAACAGTTAGACCAGTTTTTGGACTGTTTAGGGCTCCCAACTACTCGTAACAACTGCTATAGATTCACCATGCTTTCCAAGGCATGACCGGACCAATGCAAATAATGTATTCATGCATATAAATGTAAATTCACTTGACATGTAAAACTATTGCTCTATTTACGATAGAGATAACTTTATGGTGCAATCACATCTTAGTAAATGCTAACAAAATGTTATCATAGAATCAGAATCGAGTACTAAAACACGATAATTCTGTTCAAATAGTTCTGATAAGAGATTATAGTGTCTGTCGTATGTCTACGCCAGCGGTAGGACTCCCCTATGATTATGTAAATTATCATAGGTTATCAAATGCATTTGATGAGGCCCTCAATCTGAGCGCCACCATTGTAATACTGTACGTGTTTGTAAAGGTGACCCTCTTTGCTAAGACTTTACTTTACCATCAGGCGAGGTGAAGCCAAATTGACGTGCCGTAAATAAAGAACAAGAACACTACTAATACTATAAGTACCTACATGAAGTTTTTTTCGTTAATTAGCCATAGTTCAACTGCACTCATTCCGTCTAAATCCAACATTAATAACTTTTGTCTATCTACGTGTGAAGCAAGAACAATTAATCACTATAATACTAATTAATCTTGACATTGAAAGTACTATAATAACGTATAAAATTAAATATTAGCTGAGAAGAGTCGGGAGTTTATTGGCATCATAAATGTTTTAGAAGAAACATTATCTGAGTCTGCACGTGTCCGACTTTGATAATAATCTTGCTCAGGAAACAGTTTCATAAAATTTAAATCTATTATATTAAAAAATATGTTGTTGGTTGCCTCTCAGGGGGCGAGGGTTCGATCGCCACTCAGTGTAAATATTTCTATGCATCACTACAGACATAGTGTAAAACAAAGTCGCGTTCTCTGTCCCTATTTTTCATGTCCTTATGTCCAATTGTATGCTTAAATATTTTAAACTCCGCAATGGATTTTAATGAGATTTTTAAATAGATAGAATGGTTAAAGAGGAAGATTTATATGTATACTCAAGCCGATGTCCCCGAATGGGTACATACATGATGTACCCATTCGGGGACATCGGCGTGAGTTTATGTTATATGTTATGTAATTTCGACATCGTCCTTGCCGAACAGCCTTCACGAACACATGCCGCAATGGGTTAGGCCTATTATCTTTTTATTAGGTTTCATTATTCAAATAAATAATTAAAGTATTACACAGGACGCAGTTAACAGATTTAAGATAACGATCAACTACTAGTTGACAAAAACGCACACAATTATAATTTACTTCCTTGGAACATCGTAAAGAAGAATCACATTATAATCCTACGTTTCAAACGACGTCATTAAGTCATGATAAAAGTCGGTTAATAGTAGGTGAATGAAATACCTTGAAAGCAGGCTTAAGGTAGTAGGTATCTTATCCGGGACTATCATCAATCAAATTATGACATGAATCGATTGAATTCCTTGAATTTAGATGGTAATTGGTCATTAAATAAGAAATGTCCGACTATAATATACAAACTAGCTGACCCGCGCAACTTCGTCTGCGTCACCCTGTTTTTGCAACATTTTTCATTCCTGCTCCGCACCTGTTGGTGTAACATATATATATTATATATATAGTAACATGATGTTATATACATATAAACCTTCCTCTTTAACCATTCTATCTATTAGAAATCATCATGCATTAATATCCGTTGCGTAGTTTAAAAGATTTAACATAATATACAAAGGGACATAATAAGGACATGAAAAATAGGGACAGAGAACGCGACTTTATTTTATACTATGTAGTGATGAGTATTATGTATTAAATGTATGTTATTTTGTATGCCAATCGGCGGAACATAGTATGTACCATAAGCAGCCTGCAACCATATATAGCAACCTGTGTTCACGAAATAAATAAAGGAAAAAAAAATAAAAAAATGAAAGATGGGGACACCGTAGTCTAACACCCGGGGCAGTCTTCAGTAGTCCTGGGTCAGCTGGGGCGTGAGGAATATGCCAGAAGCTACCTGACCCTCGGCAAACTGATGGCCCGAAATGGCCTTGCGGTTTTTGCACGAAACTTACTTATTTTAAGATAGAAATATGCAAAAAGTTATTTCATTATCAAGGAAACGTGTTTGCACAGCTCTTCACACACTGAACTTGACATTGTAGCGGTTTCTAAAATTAAAATAAATTCAGCAACTGTCTTACTTCTTAAATAGTATTGTTGTACTTAAAAAAGAAATAAGTATTTTTAGAAATAGCAGCCAATGCCCGCGGCTCCGCCCGCGGGGCTGTCGGTAATCTCGACCTAATGTGTGCAACTTAAATTCTATATTACTAATCATAACTCTGGTTCTACTTAACCGATTGCAATCAAACAAACGTAAGATTTTAAGTTGGACCAAACCTAAAAATCAAACAAAAAAAACCGCATCGAAATCCGTTCAGTAGTTTTTGCGTCCATCGCGGACAAACATAAAATTTTTACAATTATATAATAGTAGAGAAGATGAATAGAAAATGCGGCTTTCATGCATGACCTGTGTCAAGATTCGTAGAGCAAACAGACCCGATTCGATTTATTCAGCCGATTCGTGTTTTTTTTTTTATTAATCACGGATAAAAGGACGGAACAAAAAAAACTAACTAACGTGTTAAACGGGGTGAATAGAGATCGAAGGGTGAATAGAAATAAAAAGGTCAGCTAAATTCTGTAGTTATTTTCCTTCAAGCGAAAATTTGGAGTAGTTCGTTGTAATAACAGAATATATCTATATGTAGGCGTTACCTGGCGAAAATTCATCACAAAAAATATATATTGGGGAGCCAATCGGGCACTTTGTACATAAAATCCTAATACCGAATCATACCGAAAATCATAGTTGGTGATATGTGGATGTTTAATACACATCTGCCTACCCCTACGGGGATTCCTGGCGAAAGCATATGTTTATATGTATGCAAACAGTCGCAAACAATCCACACGAGCCGTAGGGTCTCGTTCCTCTTGCGATATAGGTCCAAGATCCCTGCCGATAGGGTCGAAACCTTGAACCCACACCTAATAAAAGTACCTAATTTGGCTTAACTTGGAGTTATTAGTAAACTTGTAAATAGATAATCTATCTTTAGATAAGAAAAATAGAAACTTGTAAATAGATAATTTATCTTTAGATAAGAAAAATAGAAACTTGTAAATAGATAATCTATCAAATTTTGATAATCTATCAAATTTAAAAAAGAAAAAGAATGCTTCGACGGGATTCGAACCCGCGATCTTGCCCTTACAGGAGGAACGCTCAAGGCCATCACCCCAAAGAAGGTTATATAGGCGAAATTCGAATGATTCAGACGAGGCTTAGCAGTCAGAGTGTTGGGGTGTGTAAGGAAATGATCGCAGGTTCGAATATCGTCGAAGTGTTCACTTTTTCCAATCTAAATTTAATTTGAACAGTCAGCATACCTACTTCTCAAAATTTTCTGCTCATAGATAATCTTGTTAGCTTGTATCGGGTAGGTAAGCCTCAATGTGCAATGTTACTAGGTCACATAAAATACTCTTTGATATTCTCTATTTACATTATTGTTATCTATGGTATATTTTTACGCGCCAAAACACACGATCTGACAGTTCGGACACAAACACACACTTTTGTTCTCATCGTGTTGAGTGAATTTAATTGAAATTAATGCATAGAAGGATTAAATATAATACCGTAAAAATAATGATAAAGAGGATTGAATATAATATATAAGTATTCATTGTCTAAGCATGTAAGTAACGATTCTGTAATGTGTAGTTGTGTGGATTTCTTGGGAAAGGAAGTGGAATAAATGCATTGTTTGTGATATAATGGCAGATTTCTTATTGATTAAACCCTGTCCCGAAGTGTAGCTAATAATCTATTCGTCATAATCCTGTTGCATGTAGGTACTTAGGTACAAATGGTCACCAAGGAAAGAATGCCCACTGTGCAACGAGGCTATCATTTGCATTTGCCCACATAATAGTTTGTTTACCTATATCAAATTCGTATTATTCTTGATATTATACAATATAAATAAATATTCTATCTACTTTGTGCATTAAATAAATAATAATTTAAGATTACCAATTTTCTTTTTTATCAACCACTAAGCCGGCCAGCTTTCATTCATGGTCTAATGACAGTTAAAAAGACTCGTTATGACTTTATCTAAGCAAAGAAACAGATGGTGGACTGTTGTCTCTGCCTACCGTGGACAGAAAAAGGCGTGAGTAAAGAAGGAAAAAATGATGTTATTAGTTTACCAAACGCAGTACATTAATTTGTTTACGGTATTTCGTATTCTCTCAATAAATGTAGCCGGTAAAACAGAAGTTATGCAACATTAAATAAGCATTGAGTGTTGCCAGCTGCTATTGCTAAAAGCGCTGAAGTCTACCCCACATTCGGCGTCTACAACCCACGGGAATGGCTAATCCACCGTCACGCATGCGCAATCAACCAATACCGATCAAAATTCTATCCCACCCATAAAGAAAAACAACCGAACAAAATGTGCAAAATATCCTGCTAAGCTATACCTAACTACAATTTTTTACCGCAAGTCATTGCAAAAAATATCTCACTCCGTTCATACCTATACATCACTGTTTCGCTAGCTATACAAACTACAAAGACAAGGACATACTATGTAACCGTGTGAACATACGGGTTATATCCGACTGGAGATGTACCAAACAACCGGTTAACAATGACTATGAAATTCTTACGTAAGCAAACAGCTGACATGTATCTGCCACTCACCATTTCATTTTTCTCAACTATCCAGTTGACGGAGCATATTTGGTACACGAAGTAAGCACGCACCAGCTCGCTCGTCTTCTTACTTTTAAACGCATGTTTAGGGCTGTTGAATGTTAGATCGAGTTCGTCGCGTGGTGACGTCGACGGCGACGGTGGACTAGAAGACAATACGCGAACATTCCTCGGCGCATTTACCGCAAGCCGCCTGAGCAAAGACATGATTGAAACACCGGGAATTTATTCGACGCTTCCGACACAACACGCGCCCGTCGCCCGCAACTGACAACTGACACTGACGTCCGCTCGATACTGAGTCGTCTGCGCGCGCAGCCGATCCAATTTTAAAACCGGCAGAACGGCGCGGAGGTGTGTCTTAAAGTAACGCTGCGATTGGATGACATCTATACTCTGCAGGCAGCAAACTTGTATGACGTTTTGTGACGTGCGAAGTTATAAAACACAATTGAGTGGTCTCTAACCGGATTCCAAGGTCAGAAGAGTGCAAGCGTTTGGTTATTCCCAACGCAGGTGCTTACAAACAGTCGAAGATTGATTATTTAACTTGATATTCGTAATAGCTGTGTCGGATGTGTCGATCACTTTGGTCCGTTACTTAGGTTCTCTTTTCGAATTTTCCTTTCTTCGGCCTATCTCGGACTACCATAGGAATGATACCATCACTCTGTAGGTAAAGGTATACACCTAGAGTTACCAACCCTCCTGATTGTCCGGGAGACACCGGTAATAATGTTGACCCTCTCGACCTCCCGAGATGCGACGATTACTCCAGTATTTTTAAAAATTTCACTCACTTGTCACGTCGTGTCGGATGCACGTATATTTTTTTAAACTTTAAGCACCCCTTCCCCCCACAGCTGAACTTCTTCAAAATCTTCAGAGATCCTATCAGACAAGTGACACTTATCTGCCTACATTTTGCGAATCTACAATTCTTTGCCTTTGAGCGCACATCTGTATCGCATAGAAACTCAGTTTTCACATATTCACGAAATTACGAACGTTCGGACCTCGGACTCAGGAAAATCTTTGAAATCCAAGTCAAACGTCAGTACACCTGTTCAGCAACGAACGAGGCTCTGTCGCGATCAGACGACAGTCACTCCCGGAAAAGCTGACAGCTTACGAAACCCATCACCATCCATCATCGGATATAGCGTTTTTCTCCAGTTTCCACTTTGAAGTCTGGCTTATGTAAAACCCATAGTTTTGAAAAGCAGAAGCATTTTTTTTGTATTCATATTCATGCACACTAATATTTGCACTGAGCGGGTTTCGAACCCGCACCTCCTGCGTAGCAATCGCATTCACTACCGCCACTCCACAGAGGTCGGCGTGATGATGTAAGCACTTATGCAGTGCCCGCCATCCTACCCACAAACACAAGCCAAATACTCAATAAATTCACCAATCCCAAACATTTCTACATAATCGTCTCCCCCTGAACCACCCTATACTGTTATATGAGTATTCGCACAAGGGTGGGAAACTGAGTTCAGGGTTCAAGAACCTCGGCTGTAGGTCAACGGAATTGTATCGCTGTGGAACGTTGTGAAGATATTTGTATGTTTGTAACTTAAACATGCTTAAACAGTTAAGCAGATTTGGATGAGAATTGGTAATACCTAGATCGACCATTAGCATACTTTTTCATCCTGGGAACGGGAATGGGCAAACTTCACTACTCAAGCGGAGTATCGGGCATTACATAGAATGTAAGAAATAGATTCAGATGCCAGACATTTAAGTCAACATTGAAACACATTGAAAACTTATAATTTACTAGCTGACCCGCCCCAGCTTCGCTCGTGGTATGTTTAAACCGCTCGACCGATTTTCTGCAAACTTCACATAAACCATCTACTAAATAGTCCTAAAAAAGCCTAAACATTTGGTTTGGATAGGTGAGCCCGATCTTGAGTTATAAAATCACAACGAAAAGTGGCATTGATTTTTATATATTAGATTACTTAGGTAGGTAGGTAATATTTCTATACCATTCCCGATATTCCAGTTACGTCTCAGAATTTATGATACACAGAAAAATAGGTTAAAAAGCGACGAAAACTTCGGCAATATTATAAATAAAAATAAAAAAGTAAAATTATTGTTTATAATGCTAGTTAATACATATAGGTACCTACTCGTAGATACCTAACTATATTTGTGAATGTAATCATATGCATTTGTAATATGGAATTACCGACATTGTATCTCGGGGTAATGGCGTACCACAGAATGCCTACCCGCCTAAAGTAGGCACTATGAATAAGCTCCTGAATACCAGTGAACTTGTGAACGAACCGACTAAAATCCGAGAATCACATCTTATATTTTTAGATCATCTATCGATAGGGTCAATCATTAAAATCAAATGTCTCTAACAAACAAGGTAGGTATATTAAATAATTGAAAATCCATGAAATCTAAACTTATCAATTCTATGTGACAAAATTTAGTCGAAAATTTCTACTCTGTAATTTCCACTTTTATTTCACGCACAAAAAAGGCAGTCAAGCTGAGTGCTACCATTGTAATGTTAGTTATCTGAAATGGTGACTTTCTTTCCTGAGACATTGCCTTCAGCTTAACATCAGGTGAGGGGTAGTAAAAATGGCACCTCCAACGTAAAAAAAAACATTAGCTTGCAGACAAAATATAGTTATATTGACGTGTCCTTCACAAAAATCTATTAGCAACCATAACAGTTTGACAAACTTCATCATCATCATCATTTCAGCCATAGGAAGTCCACTGCTGAACATAGGCCTCCTCCATCGACCTTCAATCCGAACGATTGGAGGTTGCAATGGGTACCCGCGACTCTCACTATGTCTATGAATACAATTTACATATACACGGTGTAAGGGGAACGCTCCCGAAGCCGAAGGCCCCTGGTAAAAAAAATTACAGCAACGCAATTTTTTTTCAAGCCAATATATTTTGTACCATGAGTACTACCAGGGGTTTTCGGCTACGGGAGCGTTCCCCTTACACCCTGTATTAAAGTACATATTCAAGGGTTATAACTGTACCCCACATGCTGCTACACAATGCAAATAGGTACTTATTTTTATTACTAAAACATAGTAACAGGATATTATTGAAAAAACTGTTAGGAAGTCAACATTGAGTGTTAACAACTTGCCGTTTAATAGGGACGATAACAATGGAGGAAAACTAATAGCTCACAGTAATACTTTGTTTTTAGTTCTAGTATTTTAGCCGATTTTGAATAAAGGTAATTCATTGCGATTGTATTTTTTATGGATGTGGTAAACCAAACCTTATTACAGCTTAAATGCTATCGCCCTTTTTCGCACAATAGAAAAGGAAGGAACAAAGTTTGGTTGCAAATCTATCATTCTGAGTAATAAGAATATAACATAAACATAACATAACATAAACTCACCCACTCACATAATAGCACCCACATTTCGCCAGTTTATGTTTAGGTCCCAATGTAATAGGTGGCGAGCTTATTACCATTAACCGGGCATTTATAAACCTGCGATAAATACACATATAACTTCAAAAAGCATCGAGAAGTCATTGGTGTGTGCCATGGTAAAACCTGGGATCGAACTCGAGACCTCGTCTCAGCAGCCTATTACCCATACCACTAGGCTACCGCGGCTAATAATAGAAATATATTTCTCTTTTTTATTTGTTACAGTGGAACATGGCAGTGCTGTTATTTATAAACCGATTTAGAAGAGTAGATTTATTCGCTCGTGTCCGTAGAGCCATTGAGTTATTGAGCAAGGAGGGCCCATATAGGGTCACTAGTGTACTGCACAAGAGATACAAGGTTATACGTGCCATTTATAAATGCACTACCTAGACATAGGTCATGGTAAAACCTTCAGAATTAATTACCTGTGTATCAACGCTACTTTATTTACTAGTCTATCTTCTCACTTATCTATAGGTATACCTAAATAAAAATGAATCGCGAAATATTTTGTTAACCTCAAAACTCGAAGACGGACCAATTTCAGTATTTCTTTATGTACCGATTCCTTGATCTCTAAGGAAAGTTTTTATGGAACGGGATCAGAAGTCTACGCGGGAGGAGCCGCGGGCAACAGCTGGTACACTTATAAAATAACAGATTAAACTGTCCGCGTTTGTCGTAATTTGTGCCGTATGGGGGTAGAAGAAAAAAACTTCATCCTCCCCACAGCCCTCCTCGGGTGACAGCGCATACTCCAGTCAGCTTGTGACCACGGCTAGTGCAACCCGTCCAAAACGTCAAGTACCTAAATCAAAAGGTATTTACCATATGATCGAGTTCGTTAACTTTGTTTTATCTTCTGCACTGACAGCACAAAAACTCCCATAACTTTCACCCTTCACCCTTCTCCTGGATGAGTAAATAAATATAAATACTCGAATAAAACGATAAAATAATGTATACATAGATATTTTTATTTGAAAAATATTTCGTGTAGCTAAGAAACTAATCACAATATGGCCATTCTACGTCCGAAATAATATTATACAAAACATTTTTCTTATTGCAAATAAATTATTAGCGGCTTCGTCATTGACAACACTTTCGCCCTTACTCTATATCTACGTGAATATGTACATTAATTTAGAATTTTGATACATCACCAATTTTAATATACATTCAACTGGATATCAACAAAATACTGATTAAGAAAAGGGGCATACAATCAACTCAATAATTTCTTTCACTACATTTCAAATAATCCCGTTATCAGATATTTGATGATTCTGTTATTACATCTTTTTTTTTTCTCACGAGCAAATCGAATTATAATTGTAATAAATGTTACGGCTTCATAATAAAACACGACGTTGTATATCAACGTATGATGCAGTTGGCGGATCCTTTGAGTATTCTCGATATCGCTTAACCACCAATATGTGTGTGTCTCACAGTGTTCCTTTTGTCTAGTCCACAGGCAATTCTCAACGTCAAATAGCATATATTGTAAATTATGTTTTCATGTAAGTGGCAATGTATTTGTCTTTTTGAAAATAAATATCTTTAAACCAAACCCATGTGTATTTTACAATCAAATAAGTTTATAAATATGATTATGGCAGGGGTCACGTTATTTTTTGCATACGGTGGCAGACAAGCGCCCACCTGATGGAAAGTTGTCACCATGGCATATGGTCGTTTGCAACACCGGGGGCGTTACACTGGTGGTGCCTACCTTGTAGAAACCTTCTAATGCCCTTCTTGAAGAACTCCATATTGTAGTCGCTTGGAAAAACCACAGCAGTGAGTTCATATCACAGCTTGAGCGCTATGCTCTCGTTGTTTGAATGCCCCTTTCCAATTTGTAGCCTTATTATGAAATTCGATTGCAATAAGACGCCATTGAAAGGGTAAAAAAATTTAAAGTTATACAAATTGTAATATATTTCATTAAGGAACTTATTGCAATCGTTCACATAAATAAGCTGTTTTACAAAAAATATCTAAATGGAAACATTGGTACCGTATTCATGTTGATTCACATTTCGCATAATACAATCATAATAAATAAACCATTCCGTATAGAGTGAATTGTAAACCTTGCAATTTCTTTAAACCATAATATAATGCTTTTAAATATCTAGCGCTACGAAAGGGAGATCTTGCTATTTAAATGAATTTCACGATTTTAAAACGTAAAAATCAACAACGTTAGTTATTCTGTAGTAGTATTCTGAAGTAGGTGTTACATGGCGGAAATCCATTATCTCTCTGTAGCTCTCGACGGGTAAGAAGTCTTTTTACTTGCTTTGAGAAATGCGATTTAACATTATTTTCTATGACAATAACTTATATTTTTCTTTTGCTATCGTTGGGATTGTTAAACCGCAGCCCGGGTAAGATGTGGGTGCCTCCCTCCCCTTCCCTCCAACCCAGAATATATCTTCCAGTTAACATTTTCTGATATAAAAAAATTATTCGGTTTAAAAATCACTCCATATTGTATCTTGTCCACAATTAGCAAACGTGCTAAACTTCCATACCACAATCTGACTCAAAGCATTTGGCACCTCAATGAAAACATGTTTCGACTCTAATATCCTAAAACACTCAATTTATTGTCAATTTGGATATTCTAGTTCAATCGAACGATCATTCAAACTCTCAATTCTTAAAAGACAGTTACAAAAAGTAAAATGCAAGAAAGTCGCCTTCGTTGGAGAGAAACTAGACCAACTTATATGTGTCGGTTATTACGAATGTGCGTAGTTACGAAACAGTTTATAAGGGGCATAATTTTTTTAACATTGAGAAACGGTATTTTTGGTTCGATCTAATATTGAGAATATACGTGCAATGTTTTTTTTAGTAGGTAATTGTAGACAAGATATACAACATAATCACGATTGGAAAAAAAAAGAAATATATATATTTATGCCTATGCGTTTCATTTATTGGCAATGTAAATAAATATAATGTTGCCAGCGAAAAGCATGTCCACTTATACTAAATATTATATATTTTTTATTAATACAGTTGGCTAATGTTACACGACCGCGTTAAATAGGCAGAACACAGTGTCACCACGTCTCAGTCCATTTCTCTTATTAAAAATAATAAATTCGTCTATGCTTTATTTTCCTTTTAAAAAGTAAATTTTCGAAAATAGAACAGATAGTATAGAAAAGAAAGAATATAGATTTATGAAAATCGTATCTGTGACGTAGATAAGTAATATATTTCACAAACGCTTTTTCTGCCGTATTCATAGAGATAGTAATAAGTCATTATATCACACACTTTTTTTTTTATACTACGTAGGTGGCAGACAAGCACACGGCCCACCTGATGGAAAGCGGCCACCGTGGCCTATGAACGTGTGCAACACTAAGGGTGTCACACACGCGCTGCCCACCCTGAAGGGAAAGGGGGAGAGCTGGGAAGGGGTGGGGAGGCTAGGAAGGGGAGGGGAAGGAGGGGTATAGTGAGCTCTGGCTACCCTACTTACCGGCGGGAACACAACACGATGATTATTATGACCGCGGTCTTCTGTAGGGCGGAGGTACTTCCCCAGTTGGACAGCTCATTTCGGACGGGAGATACCGATACACTACATCACACTAGACTTGACACGTCGCCTTCGGGCTTCGGGTACAAGAGTAAGAGCGCAGGAATATCATTCGTTTCTTTTTCTAAAGCATTTTCTTTCGACGCACGTTGAACTGACATTTCGGTAACTTTATAGAGCAGTTAAAATTTATATAAAGATATTAAAAACTATAACTTCTGTTTTAACTACTCTATAGACAGTGTAGATACGCGTCTTTATGCACTCACCCGTGTCCCATGACATGTTAAATGAAAAGTCATATTCATAGTCATTTCCTGAGATTTTGCCTTCAGCTTACCAGCAGGGTAGATGAAGTCAAATTGACGTGCCCTAAATAAAAACAAAACCAAACATATTGCAATTTTTTTCAATTGCTTTTGCCTTACTACTATCTCGGTCACCACGGTTGGCAGTCTCATCACTTCTACTACTAACGCCTACTAATGACAGTACGTCTAAAAGCCTAATTAACGAGGCCGTTCCAAAGATTTCCAAGTGTACTAACTAGTACGGAGCAAAATCATCGAATTTGTTTAGCTGTATTCTAAAAAGGCGCGTTTTTTTAATTATCTCTTATTTAAAAAAAAACCTCGTACCTACGTATAGTAACGTAACTGCAGTCAAACATGGTACAGTAGAGTTGGTCATTGTTGGAAAATATATTGGAGGAGGGCGCCAACTCCCAGTGTACCCTCAATATATCCTCCAATATATGGATTTCCACCACATAACGCTTACTCCAATATATAGTCACTTTTTTATTTTATTTATTATAAATTATAATATTTTTTTTGAGAAATGTAGGTACATAATTATTTTAAAACTTTGACATTCATAAGTGCTCTTTATGTGCCTGAACTGAATAAACGAAATTGATTCTTTGATTCTTTGACTGTAGTTACGATACTATACGTAGGTAGGTGTAGATTTTTTGTGAAATTGCTTCTCTAGAAGTACACATACGAGCCTTTGTGCAGTCATCATTGATATATGCATGTATGGTAAAAGAAATCTAAATATATCTTACAAATACAAATATCTATTACATCTTAAAATAATAATAAACCTTATACGTTATAGCTACGTCTAATATGTACAACTCATATATTTTAATGATATTGTGATACTTTTCCGTACTTAATCATTCTCAAGTCACTTTCCTTAATAAAAGCATTATAACTATCATTCAATTTTTTGAACGCCAGCGTCACATTTTGAGATGAAAACATATCAGCGCCTGCGCTGAGTACACGTCACTATAAAATACTATTTATGTGACAAATGGAAATACACCTAAATGGTATGAAAACAAGATTGAAATTCCAATGATAATCATCTTATACACAAAAAGTAACAGTATGATTATCATTGCAATTTAAACTTTATTTTGATACCATTAAGGTTTGTTTCGAAAACCATAAAAGTGTTTTGCAGTGACGTGCTGTCAGACATTGCAGATCATCGACAGCATAATCGGATGTGGCGACAGTGACAGAACGGCCCCGTACAAAAATCTTTACCGCTGCAACTGTGGCCCCACCTCGACTGTCATTCCGAAAGCGGCTAATAATACACAGTCGTATATAAAACACAGCAATAAACCGCTAAAAATGTACCAAAATATACGACATTCAGTATTTCTGTAGCGTTGAGAACTTATCAAATGTTCAATCAAAGATCTCTAACATTTATTTATAAATAACGTATATATTGCTAGTATTGAATCAATAAGGCATTAAGTGCAGCTGGTTGGTGATTCTGTAACATGTTAGTAACGTGTCTGAACTATAAATTATCCCTAGAAGAACAAAATGTGCGAGTGCAAAACTTAAAATATCAGTTGTGTCTTTTAGTGTAGACATTTACGTCACTACAATATCTATTTCTGTCAAAGTTGATAACGGTTTATAAAAGAACTTTTCACGGTTCGTATATCCTGTCACTTTCACACGCCTAGGTTTTGTGTGGAGATACGTATGTCACTCGCAAACTATGTTCCCCTAAGAACAACTTTATACCCCTGCCACTAAAATGAAAGCATAAAGAGAAACGTGAAACCGCTATAGTGAAAAGAACATTCTAAGATGAATAATCAATTCTTTCACAAGGTTCTATGATGTGGCCGCGTTTTAACACGTTGATACTAACATGCAATACAGAATCGATGCCATGCTAAAGTTGACACTTGTATTTCTAACATTAGCACAATTAGTTTACAACCGAGGAAATTACTTTTCGTTTTCATTTCACTAAAGAATGAACACAGAAATATCAATTTACATTTGCAAAAGAATGCATTTTATTGAGATTCTTATATCTGGTAAATAAATAAAAATTATAAATTCGTTTTTCGGCTAAGTTAAAATTGCTCTTAGCTGTCAAAAAAGTGTATCGAAAGTGAAGTTCTAAGATTGGAGATTTGACTCAAAGATATTTTTTAAATTAATTGAATAGTAATTTTATTTAGAAAAAACATTGTTGCATTTCTATTGATATCTCAAAAATACATATTGTATGTAAAATGCAACAGGTATTTTTGTATTAAAACCAATGTCTCCAACCATTCTTATTGAAGGTCGGTGGAGAAAGTCTGTCTAGCAGTGGACGTTCTATGCCTGAAATAATGATAATTTACCCCTCGTTCACAACAAAGTTTAAAAAAAGTATTAAACAAGTTACAATATGTCGCAAACTTCAATGTTAACGCAATGCGTTTTAAACTTGTTTGAGACAGTCTCAATACATGTATAAAACAAGTGATTGTGTTCCCACAGGAACGTTTTGAAAAATCTTCAAGCATTTTGTATAAAACATGTTTACAACTTATTTCTTGTTGTAAATGAGGGGTTAGACGAAAAAAACTGCAATTTCTTATAACTATTACTGTAATTATCATTATCATCACATTGCAAAGTGTTGTGTTGCAATTTTTTAACCCCAGAACTTCACTAGCGACATTTTTAAAACTTATTTATCACTAAAACGAAAGAACAGTAATATAGAACTGTCTTCCGGCGATCTTCTGAAATATTCTTACAAATGATGTACTTAACTGGGGTCAGTTTCAGACTGATCTACTTATAAATAAAGAGTAAATAGTTATTATAAAAGAATAACACATCTAGAGCCACCGTTGGCTTGGATACTGCGTCTCTCTCTCTCATTCTCATTTGCTTATTTTGCCGTCGCATTCACTCTCATGCATATATACAAAAGCCGATGTTCATAGAAACATTGTCCAAATCTGTACAAAAATAACGCAAGACACACAATATTATGTTTTTTTTTTCATATTTACAACATCTAAATTTAATAACTTGGTGTTACCAATTATTTATAGGTATTTTATTAATCTAGAGTATAAAATTTGAGTTCGATCAAAATACAACGCATTCTGCTATTCAAATAAAAAATAATAACTTTATATTATTTAAGATTCACACACGTAGAATTATTATATAGTTTTTTTAATAGTATTATAGGCACAAATGAACAATATTGAGTGCCTTAAACTACACTACCACTACTTATAGTAGGCGAGGGGTTAAGTCCTACAATTTTATTCATATTTTCATTAAGGGACCCGTTCCCTGTTGAAATACACACTCAGTTACGCCAGACAAGACCAATCCCATCAAACACGGAATATAAAAAAGTGGACTGACTCTGCAGCAGGACTCGCATGGCGCGAAGACCAAAGTCCCCAGGGAGTGGAGAAAATTTTGACTTTCCCTCCTCTGCCCTCTAGCTCTTTAGCTAGAACATAGTTTGTTGCTTTTTGATGTGTTGGTAGCATTGAGTGGTCAATTCTACCATACCAACACACAAAAAAGTAATGTTCGACCAAACTGATAAAACCTAGCAACGTGCATATTTTATTAGTGCAATATTCACTTTTTAAATGATCCGTATAATGCTGCAGAATGTTGTTATTGACTCTGGCTATATACTCAAAGAGTGAAATATTGATGAATAAAAGATTTGATGTTTAGAACATTAAACTTTTTTAACGTTGTAGTTAGGGTGTTTGCCTTGCATCGCATTAATATAGGACCATTTGTTTAGATTTTTTATACAACTCTGGTGGCAGATTAGCACACGGCCGACCTGATGGAAAGTATAGCCTACCGATGTTTGTAATGCCAAGGGTGTCACACTCGTGCTGCCGACCGCTGTAGAGAGAGTGAGGGGGCCCTTCCCCTCTCTACAGTTTAGATTCAGGAGAATTTTTGTGCCGTCAGCGCAGAAGACAAAAAAGGGTTTCTAGGTCTTCCCACAGACAACAGAAAACCATTTTTTTATATTCCATGTCGTCAAAACCACCCAAATATTGTTCCATAGTTAACAAATACAAGCTGCCGAACTTAAAAAAAAATGATTGCCGTATGTCTTTTTTCCGATACAAACATGACTAGTGTAATCGAATCGCAGCTTTAAAATATATAGAGATCGATAATTTTTGTATTATATATTCTCAATTTTTAATCACAATGATAATAGGGAACTTCTGCTAAGGCAACTGTTCTCAGAAATGCAGGGTCATAAATGCAAAAAATATATTTGACCATAGACGTACAGATCAAGAAATCTATGGACAAACGAGTAACGGATAAAAAGGGCTTGTTACTATAACAAACCCTTGAGATTTTGTTAAAAATTGGTGTCTTAGTACAATATCAACCTTCGTTTGCAGTTTTCAAGTCTAAAAGACCTGGGGCTCTAGAGAAAGTGACGTTCTATTCGCGAAAACGCCAGTGGAAACGCTAAATAAAGTATGGGATTGACATATGGCTACAAAAGCCTAATAAAATTTGAATCTTTGTGACTCGAGTTTTTTTTTTCAGTGTCTAGTGATCCATTGATAGCAAATTGAAAACGATTCGCTTCGATGCGATTCCAGCAATAGAATGTCACTGTCTAGAGGCCCTGTTGCATTGTATGATCTTACCATCTACTTCTTTTATTGCTTAGTTCGGTAAACACACCTATTGCCCAATTACAAATGGTTAGGCGTGATTGGGCAATAAAAAGCGTGCTATCCAAACATGGAAACCGTTACATTGGTCAATATTTTTCATACAAAATTAATATGATAACGCTCCCAGACACTTTCAATCGCCACATTTATTCACAATTGCATTCTTAGTTAGCATACCCCATACGTATCGATGAAACTCGCACTATAATAACGGAAACATACTGACGTGTCGTGTTGTGTCGTGACGCGCCAGAAGCATATCGATTTCATACATTTAATATGGTTAGGGACATATTTGCATGTCGTGTCGTGTCGTCCGTCAGTATACTTCTGACGCATCACGACACCTCACGTCACGACACATAAGTAAATTTCCGTTTTTTTTACTTAGGACTTTTAGGCTCTAACGCGACAACGCTAAATTTCGATATCAAACACTAAATATTAGTAGGATTTAATCACGTTTACCGTCACTACGGTACTATGAGTCTTGGCCTCCGTCGAAGCACTTTCTAGAGGCCACAGTATGTCATCACACATTCCCCACCCGAAGACACCGACTCCGTCCAATGAAATGTCCACTGATTTACACTTACCAGGTAGAGAATTCAAGGATTACCTGTAACATAATGAAGTAGATTAATAGAGCATGGTACGAACATGGTAAGAAGACTAGCTCCTTAAGCAGCTGGACTGACAATGACGACTTGAAGAAAGTAGCTAGGTATAAAATACATTAGGGGAGGGAGATTCGCTCGATAACGTTCCTGTAAATGCCTCGGGGGAGACCGATCTTCACTTACTCATTTTTCGTGCGTAAATTTCCGGCTGGTATTGGAGAGAGTGGTTAATGTGGTTATGTCGGACTTAAACCGACTAAAAGGCACGCTGTCTTCGGGTCTTTGGTTGCCAGAGAAGAGGTAATACAAGACGTATCTCTCGCAGCCCCGTAGACCAGAAAACGGACTTGGGTCTCGCAGTGTGCGAAAATATGCCTTATAATGTCAACTTTGCATTAAGACCCGAGACAGTGTGCGGTTTTAGTCGGTTCAACTTAAACATAACCAACCCCGATGTCCAGCCGAAGTTATACCGGCCGGACAGTCAGCAAAATATATGTGCGTATACATTTCAATATAAAGAAAACAGTCAAAATATTTTTCCTTTCCTTAAATCGTGGTCGTGCACAGTTTCTGTACTGAAAATCTTTTAAGACGCTTCTAGTAGACAACTAAAGGATTATTATCAATCACGAAACAAATCAGTTCTTTTCCTACACGCTTAGTGATAAGACTAACTAAACAAACACGATGTTTAAAATTAGCATGATTAATGTATAACAAGAATGTGATAACGTTTTCTTGATATACTGCTAAATTCGTCTAGGGTTGTCATCTGTACCAGTCTGAGGTGTGTTGCCAGAATTAAATTACTGGCTAATACTCATGTTATTATATTAGGTCGTTACGTCTGAAATTGGAGGAAATCCAATTTTCAGTACTAACATTTATGCATTTTTTCTTGGAATGACAAATCCAAATTGCATGATTTTTTTTTGTGTATGAATGAGTCAACATTAAGCAAACAGCTACTTTTATTACATTTTTGAAAAGCGACAGCTGTAAAAAGATAATACGAAATTTATCATCAATATGGATAGCATTTAGGAATCTAATTTATCAAGCGGCCATTGAAAACAAAATTTAATACAGTTTTGTAAAATCTTGAAATAAATTTTCTAACAAAATATAAATAATGGAAATAGTTATTAAATTACAGTAACAACGAACTCATGAATCTGTAAGAAAATTTGGGCAATTGCATATGTAAAGACCTATTATAATAATACGCCCTACATTATGGTCAGTATATATGTTTTGAGTGTTATGTTCTAGATAGTATGTATGCTCGCGATTTCTCAAAGCGGGAATTCCCGGGAAATAGGGACTTACCCGAGATGTGAGAAAAAATGTGTCGAGAAATTTTGTATTTGTATTTTTGTATATGTATTTATGTATTTGATTTTGCATTTTTTTCTCGAATTGAGTTTTTGACTCGGTTATGCATTTTGTACTAATTTCCTCATATTCTTAAGTAAACCATGCGCTGATACCTCTTCCGTAGTAAGTCTAAAGAAACGGGAGCGTTTGCTCTGACGCCATTGTGGATGACTTAAAATAAGTCCTTTTATGATATTGTATTGTATTGTATTTTCCTATAAGTAAGAATTTATTTTTATCATTAATTTTAGTGCAAATATTTAACTTGTACTAAATAAATCAAAAATTTTCACAATACTACTAACAAATTACATCTTTTAATGTAAAAAGATTAAAAAGGTCAATTTCTTCCTTTAAATTTGATCGTCGAAGTAGATAAGATAGTTATGCTGTATGTGACAGCCCTAAGTGTAGGTCATGACCGAAATGATAGTTCAATAACTTGAAACAACCTTGCGAGGGCAGTACTGTCATTGGCAATGTCACCTCATGTGTCACATAGCTATTGTGAAAAAATGACTTTTTAGGAAAGTGTAAAAAATTTGATTTAGGAAAACTTTCATAGGTTTTTAAACTATTAGCTACAGAAAGTATGCCTTGCTAACTAAACTTGCTAAACCTATATTTTAATGAATAAATAATTTCTGAAAATTTTAAATAGGAAAGTGGATCGCGGGCTTCCCATTAATTTTGGAGCAACCGCCCAACAGCTCAAAGGGGCAGAGTAGTAATATATTTATTTATTACACTAAACATACTCGATACTTCATTATATGTACTGTACGTGTACGTGGCGATTGCGTGTACGTGTGTTCGTGCGTGTGCGTGTACGTGTACGTGTACTAGTGCGTGTGCGTGTGCGTGTGCGTGTGCGTGTACGTGTACGTGTACTAGTGCGTGTGCGTGTGCGTGTACGTGTATGTACGTGTGCGTGTGCGTGGTACCTAGTCGGAGTCGGTGTCGTCGTTGACGGAGGAGCGCAGCTTGGAGAGCGTGCGGCGCGCGGCGGGCGTGTCGTCCTCCTCGTCGGACGAGATCACGATGCGCTGGCGCGGCTTCACGCCCGTCGCGCCGCGCGTCATGCGCCGCGGGGCCTCCGCGCCGCCTAAGGGGATAAGAAACCGGTGTGAGTACCACAACGAACTAGTATGCCTTTGTACGAGTAGTGGACACACCACTCTAGGATATAGTTCTCGATAGAATTTTCTATCAGAACCGATGTATCACTGCTAGATAAGAAATCTACACTAATATTAATAATAATAAAAACAGTATGTTTGTAATGAAATAATTTAAAAAACTACTGGGACGATTTCTAAAATTGTTTCAACATTGGATAGCTACAGTGACATATTATGCTATATTGCATTGCGCAAAAACTGGCATTCACGCGGGCGGAGCCGCTAGCAACAGCTAGTTATTAATATTGTCGTTGAACAATATATATACGATGCGAACACGGGCAAAGTTTCATGCGCTAGGCGGGTTTCGTCAATGTTCACATCAAATTCTATTTCCGTTCTGTTTTTTTAACCTTCTTGAACATACGAAATAAAATTTCAGAGTTATAGCAATATCCATTTTGTATACAGACCTACCTAACTAATAAACAATTAAAAAAAATGAATATCTTCCTTGTAGAAATAAAATGATACGTTCAAACCACGCCATACATTACTCACGAGCGCGAATCTTCGTAGTAGAAATAGACTTCTGAACAGAGAACTCGCAATTATATTAATTAATAATTACTACCTAACTCACCCTCCGTCTCCGTCGGCGCTTTACTCTTCACTTTCGCGTCCTTCTTCGCCTGCTTCTCTTGTTCCTTCTTGTCTTGCTTGGCCTTCTTCAACGCTTGACACTTTTCTATTGTTGGTTTGCCGTCTAAGCCCGCCGCTATGAGTAAGTCCAGCATTTTCTGTACTCGCTCTTTGTTCTTCGTACAACCTGGGAAGACCGAAAACCATGCATTATCTTTTGCACTGACAGCACAGAAACTCTCTTAACCGTCACCCCTCCCCCTCTCCGCACTCTTCTACATAGTTAACAGCACAAACATGACGCGCCTGGTGTTGGAAATGTCCATAGGGCACAGTAACTACTTTCACATCAGGTAGGCCATGTGTTTGTTTGCCATCCAAGTGGTATAAATAACAAAAATAATAATAAAAATAAATTGTATATTATCCAGAAAAGTACACATAGACTCCTAAACTAGGCTTTCATCTTTATCTTAGAAGTCAGTTCCCGCCTGCGAGAAAAAAAAGAAGGAAAAATGAAAAAAACTTCATCTATGGGCTTGTACTCCTTACGCTTTTTTTATCAACACCACACCCACGATCATGTCGGTTTCGAACCGACCAAAACGCACGCCGTACATGGGTTCTTGACTGCCGGAGATGAGATTATACAACACAATATATCTCTCACACTTTCGAGATAACCCTCTTCTCCTAATGTGAGGACTATGGAGTCCCCATCTAGCCCCTGCGTTGTACTCCTTACACTACTACTTTCCGACATCAAAGCTATTAAGTATTCCCAACTACATGTATACAGTGCGATCAGCTCTAGCACTCACCTTCAACAAGTTTCTTATAATCGAACCGAATCCCGGCGGCTTTGCAGAATTTCTTCATGTCAGTGATCCCCGGCTGCCTCATCTCCGGCGGCACGGGGGGCCGGCCGCGCTTGCCCGGCGTGGCGGGGGTCCCGGGGGCTGCCCCCGCCCCCGCGCCGCCCACCTTCGGACTGTTCTTTGAGCCCTTCGGCCGACCTGGGCCACGCTTTAAGGGTACGTCCTGTTTAACATAACATGAGAATAATATTTCATCACGTCTCGCCATATTTTTCTTTAGTTATTTCTCTAACAGTTCGATGTTCAATATTGAGAGCATCAAAAAAGAAATAACTAGCAAAACCAGACGTTTTTAAAACGGCCATCATTACATGCCGTAACTATAGGTAGGTATATTCAAAACTTGAAATTGTACTTGATGGCAATAAACAAAAAACTAAAAAGCATAAATAAAATATAATAATAATAATATAAAAAATATATCACCACATCTTCGGTGCGCTGTAAGAATAGGTTAAATTTAATTTTGTATATTTAAATTGTACTAACATATCAATAAAGTTTTTTTTTATTAAAACTTACGTCATCGCTCTCTTCAGAGTCACTACCGGATTCCCCTGAGGAGTCTTCCGATGATGATGAGTCCACTGTCGTTACCTGTAATGAAATAATACTGATATTAGTACGAACGTTAGTAGTATAAGAAAAGCCTACTGTGTTTTTTACCAGAGACTTCTCAGGCGGGGACCACGTTTCGAAACACTAACATCTGTGGGTAGTTGTGAATCTCTATTGGTTGCTTCATAATATCAGTATTATATTGTTTTGTTCAACTGAACTGAATGTTCGCTGTACTTTATTATTGTTTAGGTACCTATAAGTAAGATACAGCATTCCAGACAAGCTCAAGTAGCTTATGGTTTGCTTTCTACTTCTTGAAAATGTATGTTGTGAATGTTAATAAATAAAAAAAAATAAAAAAAAGTTGTTAATATTGACGTTTTGTAAATGCCGTTTAATGGTCAATACAGAATAAATGATTTTTGATTTATTGTGATTTGACTTTACACAAAACCTACGCGTGATAAAATAGGATAAAACCGTGTAACGTTTTTTATAAACCATTATCAACTGACATAAATAGATATTGCAGTGACGTTAATGTTTCTACACTAAAGTCACAAGTCACTGCCACTGACAGTTTAAATTCGGTTACGCTGTAATGGAGGAGTATGGTTATATTTACGCTAGTGAACTTCTGTGAACTATGATTTGATTTGATTTGATTAATATTCATGTCTGAGGGTCTAGACAAAATGCATTTACTCCGAAGCTACATTCACCATCGCTCATTAGCCTTAGCACGAAATGCTATCGAATTCGTAATGTAAAGGTATCGACAGAACGGAGCATTGTGATTGACGGGCTACACACTCACACAGGTTACCTTTACATTACGAATTCGATAGGAGTTCATGCTAGTGCTACTGAAAACGCCTTTCGGTCCGTTAGATTGAATTTCCAAAATGTTGAATTCCCATAATTTTGTATTCTCAGTTATTTGAATCCTGGAAAGTTGTATGGGAGTGACATTTGTTGTCGGAATCGGATCACATGACAACAAATGTCACTGCCATACATTTTCAGAGCGATGACGAATGTAGCTTCAGAGCGAATGTATCTTGTCTAGGCCACCTTCACAATCACAATCACAATCACAATCACAATCACAATCACAATCACAATCACAATCACAATCACAATCACAATCACAATCACAATCACAATCACAATCACAATCACAATCACAATCACAATCACAATCACAATCACAATCACAATCACAATCACAATCACAATCACAATCACAATCACAATCACAATCACAATCACAATCACAATCACAATCACAATCACAATCACAATCACAATCACAATCACAATCACAATCACAATCACAATCACAATCACAATCACAATCACAATCACAATCACAATCACAATCACAATCACAATCACAATCACAATCACAATCACAATCACAATCACAATCACAATCACAATCACAATCACAATCACAATCACAATCACAATCACAATCACAATCACAATCACAATCACAATCACAATCACAATCACAATCACAATCACAATCACAATCACAATCACAATCACAATCACAATCACAATCACAATCACAATCACAATCACAATCACAATCACAATCACAATCACAATCACAATCACAATCACAATCACAATCACAATCACAATCACAATCACAATCACAATCACAATCACAATCACAATCACAATCACAATCACAATCACAATCACAATCACAATCACAATCACAATCATAATCATAATCAATGTTTGTAGCCACCTACCTCTTGCGACATAACACCCCTTGCCTGTAGCTTGGCGGCTGCTAACTTGGCGGCGGCGGCCTTCTGCGCGGCGATGTGCGCCGCCTGCGAGGCGAGGCGCTCGCGCTCGGCGTTGGCGTCGTAGTAGTTGTACAGCACCTCCAGCGACACGGGCACGTCGCCGAAGTACACCTCGTTGGGGATGTGCGACGAGTCCAGGCAGTCGTCGCTCCATCGCCTGGTGGAAGGACGTTTGGGGGTTATTTGGACCTTGGAAATGGTCAATATCATAATAATTAAAGTCTTTTTGGATACTGGATTATCTGCAGATATCGGTTTTTTGGTGAAGCTAGCGTGAAGTATTGTTCATACAGAGGTTGCATAATTTTAGAATACCCGTGTTGGTGTACCGCGCGGGTTCGATTAGTCTGGGTGTTTCTATATATAATATGTATTTATTTATAAAAAAATCTAAGTATGTTTATCCGCATTCTAGGACCGCAAAGACAATGAAGACACTTCGTGAAACCTTTAGAGAACCGCGATTTGAAGGTTGACGTGCACAAAAAACTTGCTGTCACCTGTCTTCGATGTACTAGAAAAATATTAGAAGCCTCACCTCATCCATTCGATCCTTTCATCGTCATAATCGTCTTTCACGAATTCTATCATCATTTTGTAGGATCTACCTCTGCATTTGCAGTCATGCGATCCATTCATTGCAAACAGAAAATGGTTCGCTTCGACGCGATTCCATCTATAGATTCTCACTTTGTCTAGAGCCCCAAGTTATACAGCAAATATATACAAAAAAGCACTCACCTCCTGAACTGTATGCCTGAGAAGTCTTTCCTGAAGGGTCTGATGGCGTACTGGTAGCCGGTGGCGCGCGGGCGGCCGGGGGGCGGCGGGGGGCGCGGGGGCGCGGCGCGGGGGCCGGGGGGCTGCGCCGGCGCCTTGTGCGGGGGCCCGCCGGGGGGCTTGGGCTTGTTGGTGGAGCCCTTCGGTCGCCCGCGCTTCTTGGGCTGACGCAATGTAGTCAATCACAGATGCATGATCACACCGCGGTATCGTTACGGGGTTACTACCGGGTTTTTACTTAATAATACCGAAGGGGTTGACAATTTAAACATTTCAAATATGGATATGGATATGGATATGGAACTCACTAATACTTCAGCCGAACAGGGAATTGAACCCAGTATCGAACATTCAAAGCAGATAAATTATGCATGTCATATGCTTTGTCGTAATTTTTCTTCAGTCAATAATGTTGTGTACCAGGAGTATAATAAGAGGCTTTCGGCTTCGGGAGTGTTTACCTTACACCCTGTATATGGTCTTATAGCTTAAAGTTAGCAGTACAGTAAAAAGTCTTGTTATCAGATTGACTTATCAAAATGACGTATTTTAGTTAATTTTCTACTTACATATACATACATTCTCTGACTTATTGAGAATCTGTCCTAATGTAAATAAGGGTTAACATTATACATCATTTATATCAATCTCACCTCACTGCCGGGTGTTGGCACTTTGCCGGGCATGGATCCTGATTTTGGAAGCTCTGGACTGCTGAAAGGTTTTCTGTCCTCCTCACTGAAATACCAATAAAAGTACAATTTGATATCTATCTTTAAGTTATGTAACCTATATATACTACTAGCTATTCCTGCGGCTTCGCCTACGTGGATGTCGACTATCGCATAATGTTGTAAATTTAAGCGCTCCTTTTTTCTATATCACTTAGGTGGCAGACAAGCACATGGCCCAACTTATGGTAAGTGGTTACCGTGGCCTATAGACGTTTGCAAAACCAGGGGCATCACATTCGTGCTTCCAACCATATATACTTCATATTCAATTTAACTTTTTTCCTCTGACATATCTCTCTATACAACACTCTACTTGCCTCTTCATTCGACTCTACTCACCTAAAAATACGACAAAGATTTTTTTTTTCACATTGTTCACTCTCCATCGTATCACTAAAGCTAAATGAAACTACCATTTTTGTTTCATTCAGCTTTACTAACACGATGGAGAACGCAAGTTAAACGGTATAAAAAATATATATAAAAATACTACTAGATCTTCATCGCCTTCTCCCCTGTCCATTTTGTCCCCATTTCCCCATGACTTATCATAAAACAGAGAGATTGCTCAAGATTATATTTACCTCTTGTCACTGACTGTAGCGCTAGGTTCGACACTGCGATGCGCTTCAACGACGCCTTCACTAGCACCCTCGGGTTTTGACGCTTCTGGACAAGACAGAGATATTTTCTAAATATAGTAAAACACATTCAAATATAATTGCGCAAGTCTAGGCTTGTACAATGTATGCGAAGGAAGGCTGACGGTTACAATACTCTTATTCACAGTAAAATGGGAAGGATGTGTGCTGTAGATATTTATTTTCTATTTCTATTTGCCTATACAATACAAAATAGAACAATATTACTTACAACTTACAACGAGTTTCGTTTTAAGTCTCTTTTACCTCGAAATTTCGAATTCTAAGATTTATACAACCATTACGTGGCGATTATTGTAAGTTTCACGTCATAGGAAAGAGCCTATTGCCGTCACTCGACTTTAGGAGACTTTTAGACTTAATAATACACGTAAATGAAATTTACGCAAATATCTTCCAACATAAGTAACAATATATATATGCAAACCTAAATTTACGCCTAAAAATAATTACTATGTTAAGTCTCGACACGTTTCACATATTATTGTAAATCTTTTACATAACATAACATAAACTCACGTCTATACCCCCGGAGGAGTATGCTGAGGTGGTAGCACCCACATCACCACAAGAACACGGTCCGTCTGGTGTAAAGTGGTTAGCGTAGCCATTGAATGGTCCTAGACTCAGTTTTATGTCTTTCTTTGTTGATGAATAGTTGTTATATGAATTTAAACTTACCAGTTGGCTTGTCAATCATTTTGTCTACTCCAATGATTGGATGACTGAGATCTGTAAAAATAAATAGATAGATATTGTACACCAAGGGACAAAGTTAACAGTACAGTAAAAAGTATAGTTGCAAATACAATGAGTGACTTTATTGGCAATGGCGATCTCTTTCATACACACTTTGATGATCATATATAAATTAAAAAGCAAAATATTACATAACATGACATGTAAAATATTCACATAAGGAATGTGGTCACCTACATCATGTCTACAACATTGTGAAACAATATCTTGCAACATAGTATGCAACAATGTTGCTTAGTGGATACTACTACTACTACTACTACTACTACTACTACTACTACTACTTCTAGTAGGGGTGCCATTGACCGGACGTGTAATCAGCCCTTCTGTTTGGGCCATTTACCCGTTTCCCCTGAAACAATTGCCATAGATGTTCCTATGACAAACTGGGCTGACAGATTAACATGCTCTCTGAGGCACGACCAGACCAATGCAAATAGCCATATTCATGCATACAAATATTTGTATGCATGAATATGGCTATTCTTTTCTGGCTTTTATTCTTATGGCTAGTTCGATCTTGGCTCCCTGCAAATATTTGCAGGGAGCCGGGATCGAACCCGCGCTTCCTGCGTAGCAGTCGCGTTCACTACCGCCACGCCAATAACCCTTGCCTTTTGCTAGGATACTTAACTTTTCAAGTTACCTAGAGAATATTAGTCTTTATAGCTATAGAAATTACCTTTACTTTGAAGATCTGTGGGCTGCTGGGGTACATCAAGGGACTTTTGAGTGAGATCTAGAATTAAAAAAAAAAATTAACACACTATGCATTATGAATATTGCTACTACTATTTTCTAATATCTACAAAGAACAGTCAGTATCTTAACATGTAAAATAAAAATAAAAATTTAAAGAAAAACAAAAAACCTGACTGTGTAAAAACAATTTAAAAAAAAACCTGATATAAACTAAAAAGAAAGAAACATGATGACTGATAAACACAATACCCTCCTTTGCGTCGCATAGTCGGGTAAAAATGGTGGGAACAAATATTATTTAATTGATATTTTCTTTTTTTTTTTACATGGAATATAAATGGCCTATCTATGAATATGAATATAATCTGATCATGGCTTCTGGGCTGGAGAAAATAAGAAGAAATATAATATAAATTTAGGTCAGGTCCAGGATGGGGCTTGAACCTATGACCCGACCCTTTCAAAAGAGAATACCCTGACTAACAGAGCTAGCAGGACATATTATCTTAGATATTCAAAACTCTTTTCTAAGGACAGCACGAAGGTAGGCAACACGAGTGTAGCAGCACCCCTGATGTTGCAAAAGTCCATAGGCCACAGTGACCACTTTCCATCAGGTGGGCCGTGTGCTTGTCTGCCACCTATGTGGTATAAAAAACGGAGAGTTTTGACAAGCATAAAATAAAAATTTAAAAAAATAAGCTACTCACCACCAGATTTGTCCTGTCTATGTGCCAGGTCATCAGGTTTAAATATGTCTGTCTTTATTTTTATTTTTGGTTGGTCCAAATCACCACCCTGAAAGAGGTGTATACATTTAAAAATATTTTCTTAAACATAAAAATCTGCATAAATTTATATTAAATTTACTTCTTAATGTAGATCACAGTGAATAATAAGAGAAAGGTATCATAAATTCCAATATTGTAAGTATTCAATAATAAACATTTTTTATTTTATATTTATTTATAGTCCATTTTTTGTTTAGGTGCTTAAAAAATGTAAACAATCTTGGTATGTCTTTCAAATAAGTTTTGTTCAAAAACTCAGTATAAAAATACTTTTCTGCTTAGAAATGTATTATAAAGACTAAATATTGGTATTGAACTATCAGTTAGGCATTTAGTTAGCTTAATTTATTTGTTTAACATGTGTTTTTATAAAAAGTTGCCACAACATTGTTTACCTTTTTTTAATTACCTAACCAAATGGAGATATTTGTAAAGAAAATATGTATGTAACTTGTCTTGTTAATTCTACAGATGTCTTACAAGATGTCTCATTTATAAAATCTTAAGAATTAAACCTTAAAATTATTGATAAAAATTCTGTTTACCATTAGTTCACTGTCAGGATGAGGTCTTTTGTGTGCATCTGTTGGTTCCAGTTTAATTTCCGACTTCAACTTGTTAATGTCCAGGGGCTTTTGGGTATCAAGTGTCGACAGAAGGTGTGGTTGTGGTGGCCAGGCTGGTTTGTGGACCACATCGCCATAACCTTGAACTAAAAAGTGATACTAGCTTTTTAAGAGGAATTATTCAATGTATATCATTACATTATACTTTTATAAGAACAAATCATCATATATTAAAGTTATACTGAAAGTAAAAACAACCTTAAGAGAATTACATTAAAATTCTAATTTGAAAGAAAAAAAATGTAAACCTCTTGTTTATCTTTTTTATCTGTCAAAAAAAATGTATGCTATTATGACCTCTATAACACATTCCATAACATCTATACTCCTATATACTTGCAATGTTTTGATTTTAGAATAATATAATAAAAAATTGTATAGTTTACATTTGAAATTACCCATATGGGATTGTGGCATGTGCAGTTGTGCTTGTGGCGGCTGCTGTGGCGGGAAACTCTGGTGATGGGGATAGTTTTGATGTGCAGGAGGCACATATGATAGGTTCTGAGGCGCATAGCCTCCTGGAGGTGGAGGCCCATACGCGGCAAAAGCATCCGGAGGCGGGTAATGAGTGTTATACGCGCCCGCATACGGTTGGTAAGGTATTTGATGACCATTATCTAAAACAATGAATACAAACATCAAACTAAATTGTCTATCGTTTTGAACACAGTACCTTCTGGCAAATATCACTTACCAATATAATTTAGCGGCAAACCGTTCCCCTGCACAACACCGTGGCCCGGTTCGCCCTCCATTCGCAATCGCTTCTGATTCATAGCTCTTTCGGCTTCATAATTCATCTTGTTAACTAAAAACAAATAGCACTTACAAAACCACTATTTACAATGACAGTAAAACTCATATCTACGTCGATGTCACAAAAACACAACGCATATTAAACATTCTAGTGTTAATTGTGACGGACGCCAACCGGACGCCAGCACAAAACACAGGTTATATGCTCAGCAAAAGCAAACACAAGCGTACCTTTGTTGGTCAATGATTGTTATTGATTTTAGTTAATAGACGCACTTAGAGCATTCCCTGCGATGATTTGGTACATAATAGGATATTGTAACAAGTCAAAATAACTGTTGCATACAAAATATGCATCAAATTATCGGCCTAATGACAGTAAAATTAGAAAAAAACAAGTGAAGCGGAGTTCGTGTATTTTTTTTCTCATTCTTTCGTACTTTTTTTTATGGCAACTTTAGTACACAGTTTATATAATATGTAGAGGTGAAACAACAGAAAAAAATGAGCTTCGTTCGGCATTTCAAGATTTTTAAAAAATTTCATTTTTTTCTTGATGGTTAACTTACAATGTTAAAACTTAAAAGTCATTTAGAATAATCGGGGCTATTATAATAAAAGCTGTTAAAATGTTTCTGTTATTGTAACAGAACACCATACTGGAAGGAATGGTAATTTATGCAGTGGTTCAATCAGTCAATTAGCCTATTGCAGTTCGCTACTATACAGAGGCCTCTCCCGATGTGCGCCTTTTGCTACCGATCCTCCACCCTTCGCATCCGCATACAGTGCACAATCTGTGTCCTCCTAACCCAGCCACCCGCGCTCGCCACCAGTCTTCTGCCACTTCAGCTTGCTTATAATGCGAGTTAAGTTAGCTTAGTCGTTAAGTCGGTTTTATATTGGAGATCATAATAATAATTTATGATGGAGATGTTCCGAGTTCTAATCCTAGCCATTGCATTACACTACCGACGCGTGTACCCACACCAAACACAATCAATAGCAAGCTTTGTGGTGAAGTAAAATAACGAATGTAGTCTGTACAGTGGTTTTAATTTAGTCTGTGATAACTTGTTCCTTGTTCGTTCCCGGTCCTCAACCCCACCACAGTGAACGGCCAGTTCGGCACCCCGCGGCCCCGCCGCCCGCCGTCTCCCTTCCCTCCCTCGCCTGGCCTCACTCAAGATTTTTTGCAAAAGAATTGACTGTTTCATGCTCTCGTGTTATTTGTTAACTTACAATTAAGTATTCAGATGTACATCCAGCAAATAAACTGTCTAGTTTAACTGTTACCGAATGAATTATGGTGTTTATTTAGCTCAATTATGTATTTGTGAACTGATCGTTGCAAAGTTTTCTATGATTAAACTTACCATTTCATTGTCAAAGTAGAAACTTAATACAAAGTTTCGTTTCGTGTTACACTGTGTTAAACGAAACTTTAAATTGCTATTACTTCTATTCTGTTACAAACAGCTATATTAGTGGTAAGTCAACATAAATATGAACAAATTAAAATAATATTTCAGTGTTATCTTATTTCAAAGTATTTCACGTAAGACAGATAACACTTTTTGCTGTGGTATTTGTTGCACTTATTCTCATCCTGACGGTCTTATAAACATGTAAAACCTTTCAATTATTGCTTTACATAAAGTTAGAAGTTTTCGTTTTAAAAGTTAAAGGTTACTTTAAAACTTCTAAAGTTAACCTTTTCATACATCAATGTGTAGATAATACGTAGTAGCTTACCATCTTTATAATATAGATAGATACTCTTTACTGTATGCCAAAAAAGAATAAATTACATTAAAGGATATGAGGAACACCACTATCAAAAATGATAATATATCATTACACTGTATGATTTTAGATTGACATGGTCATTTACACATTCACTATTAAATTCATCGGGATCACGGTGTACTGGCGCTTGCAACAGCGCCGAAATATCGGTAATTCAATAAAATAGACAAACATGGTAAATATCCCGATGAATTTATTAGTGAATATCATTACACTGTTTCCAATAAACAGTTACATAGTTTTTGTTTTTATCATTCAGATATATCAGATATATATTCAGAGATAAATAAGCTTTTAGTGGCAACTTTTTGGGCTTTATCACAAAAATACCTATACAACCTTATTTTAAACACCCATTTGTACTTAGATGAGGTACAAACTGTGAGGTTTTCCAGTTAAGGTCTTTAAGGGCTAAACCAAACTGCGTTGCTAGATGGCAAACCTACTGATTGACAAAAAATAACGCCATGGTTCAAGTTTTCTCAGAGTTGACGGTTAGACAGAAACAGCTTCAATAATTGCATAATATATTTTTTCTATTATTAATATTTATAGAAACCAACTAGCAGCTCATTGAGCTGAGACATATTCATCGTATACCACATCGTCACCACCACCATCCGCTGAGATATTGGTCAAACGTAAGCCTATCCTCAATAAAAAATAAAAAAATTCATTCAATCTGAAGATACTGTTAAGTCGTTTCTTGAACACATTTACAGTGGGTGCCTCATCACTTGTTCAGTTCATTCAATATGAAGCATGAGAACGTATAGGAAAGCAAACTCTCTGGACGTCAATGTGCGATTTAAAAAAATAAATAAATAAAAAAAATGTTTTTTTATTAGCTTGTTATATTGTTTATAAATATGAATGTTACGATATTAAAGAATGGTAGAAATTCATTTTAAGAAAATTCATTGGGGAAGGGGAACAAACCTTGACACATAGAAATGGCCCAAACAGAAGGGAACCAAGGCTTTTCAAATTAGACACATTTTATAAAATTGTACAAAATTGCTACTCAGAAATTATTTTAACAAAGACATTTTGTTTTACAGCTAAGACCGTGCGCTGCATTGACTAAAGATGGATCCAAGTTTGCAAGCAGTTTTAAGGGACTCTGAATTGGAGGAATAGTAAGATAATTCATATACCTAAATTAAGACTTAAATATTATAATACTACTATAACCCGCATCTTTATGTGGAACTCTGATACTGTTGTCTCAGATTGAGCACCTCTGAGTAAAGAGAATGTGTTTCAAAAATCCCCAGCCTACGGTTTCAAATAAATTTGAAGATTTGTGTTGCTAACTTCGATTTTACTTAGTAATAAAGAAAACTATTAGTATAATTATGTAAGGGGTACTTTGTAATGTAAGCCTTCCCAAAGAGAGATACCCATGAGTACCGGCACTGCCGTGAAACTAATTACCACACCACGATGGCAACTCTAAAATGATTCGACAGAAAAAGAATTACTAAAAATATGTTATGTAGTTAATAAAAAGGAAATAAAATTTATTTGTTGTTACCATACATGTATGAACCTCTCTGACATAGGAATTTTGTTGTTAGCTGTACATGTTGCCGGGATCGCGATAATCTTCTCATTTGAAACGCAGAGTACACTTGAATACAAATAAAATCAAAATGACCTGAACTTTAGGCCCTAAAAGTTGCTTTCAACAGAACACTGCTCACATGCCCCATGGAGACAATCGCCTAGAAAAGCGCAGATGACGCAGAAAAGTGTACTTTACTTACTCCACTTCGGTGGCAGCCAAAGAACTTGAGGGACACGAAGGGCATCACACTCACGCTGCCGATTCTGTAAAAACCGTAAAGTGACTATTACTAGCGTAAATGGAGCGACAGAATCTTATATTTTAGTAGTGAGACTTAATGTGACTTTTACTCATATCTCTGGTTCAACTAGCTCATGGTTTAAAGTCTTGACTAAGACCTTTTAATGGACAAGAATTCCAAAAAATATTATCACGCGACTGCTATGCGGGAGGCGCGGGTTCGATCCCCGCCCAGTGCAAATATTTGTATGCATGAATATGGCTATTTGTACTGGTCTGGTCGTGCCTCGGAGAAAATAAGCCGTCGGTCCCGGTTGCCATACGAACACCTATGGGAGTAGTTACAGGTAGTTGGAGCTCTCAAAAGTCCAATTAGCCTAACTACAGAATTTCAATATCGCCAATTTGATTGTGGAGGTCCAATAGCAGTCACTTCACGGAAAATATCGAAGTTCAGCCTCATCTTAGTTAGACTAGAAAGCCGACCCCAACTGTGTTCAATGAATGATGGTGTACAGTGCCTGCAATAATATGTATAAGTTTTAGAACTTTTTCATATTAAACTTGTCGAATTTTACCGTTTCATGTCATAATGTTGACTTGTCTTTTATTATTGTGACAAGGTTCCAAAGTGTATACATATTATTGCAGGTGACCGTACAGACACAACCATTCTACACTTGTTTAATAGATAGATAGAAATAACCTTTTAATCTATTTCCATTGCAGTTCTCAACTTCTGGGTCCTACAGGGAATAGTGATGTGTGGTTGGCTATTAATCCAACCCATACTGATGAAACCTTGCTTGTGGAGCTTCCTACAGACAATGTAGATTACAACAATGCAGTACAATTTAAACCGGTAAGAAATTTCATATTCTCTTTTCATTTTTTTTTTCATTTCCTTTAAGTGCCTTTGTAGCACTGAACGTGTTTGCAATGGTGACCCTTTCTCATGAGACTTTGCCTTCAGCTTAACATCAGACGAGGTGAAGTCAATTGACGTGCCGTAAATTAAAAAAAAAATAAAAATCTGTGTTTAACATTCTTCTTTACTTAGTTCTTTTTTTTCTATTCTTCCGGCAGGAATGGCGCATATTGGGTCTCCCCAAATGTGCGTCATTCCTCCAGCTCCTTCCTTTTTTACTCTCGAAGAATTATAAGAACATAGGCCTCCACAATCGACCTCCAATCCGACTGGTTAGAGGTGGTGTGCATCTAATGCGTACCCGCGACTTTGACTATGTCGTCCGGTAGGCCGTCCCACGCTTCGTAAAAATTATCAATTTACAGTAATTACTGCATTATAAATGAGTTACAAAATAGATATATTCCGACGACATATAGTTTTCAGGACATTTCATTAACAAATCTATTTTCCGATCCGCTCGAAAACGCTCTATACAAATACACGTAGGGGGCCGTTCAAATATTACGTAAGCAGATTTTTTACAATAATCAACCCCCATCCTCCTTGTCAGCAAAAGTAAGCAATGGTCTTACCCCCTCCCCCTTTGCTTACGTAAACACTTTTAATTATATTTTAATATTGTAATTTTAATGATATCTTATAATTTTAAAAATTACAATACGTCTAGTCGCTATACTATCTATCCAAACGAAACAATACACTGACCATTGTCAGACTAGGAAATTTAGATAGTTGAATAGCGCGCGGTAATTTCCCTAATCGGTTCTAAAGAGAGTGCCTAAACGTACGTATTATTTGCGGGAATCCCCGAAAATGCGTTTCGTTTTCAAGCATAGACCATGTGAGAGTTGCCATTCGTGTAAAAAAAGTAAATAACTACCGATGACGTATTCATCATCTAGACTCCCCTACCCCCCATGTCATCCAAAATAAGCAAAACAGAGACCCCCAGATGACGTCACGCACCAGTCGTGCAAGTGCAAATGTATGGACAGACCGCTCAGAAGCAGTTCACCAGATTCGCAATTTACCAGATTCGTAATTTACCAGATTCTCGATTCACCAGATTCTCAATTCACCAGAAGTACAACCAATAACAACAATCATGACATATCCGATCCATGGTCACCTACCATGCGTAATATATTCTGCTATAATAGCAGCTACAGTACCCTCGTTTGATTCCAGGTCACACACCGGGGCCCGCCTGAGAGAAACAATTTCCCTGGCAGTTGCAACTTCAGTATCACTGTCAACAGTGCAGATTGCCAGAGGAAAAAGTTTTTGGTATGTTGTTTCATATATTATTAATTAACTAGCTGACCCGCGCAGTTTGGTCTGCGTTATCCCGTTTTTGCAACATTTTTCACTTCTGCTTTGCACCAATTGTTTGTGGCATGATGTTATATTCATATAAACTTTCCTCTTCAATCACTCTATCTATTAAAAAAACCGCATCAAAATCCGTTGCGTAGTTTTAAAGATTTAAGCATACAAAGGGATATAAGGACATGAAAAATAGGGACAGAGAACGCGACTTCGAATCTGAATCGTTCGAAATTCTCCTATATCTTTGGGGCAAATAAAAGATCGCGGATTCTTATCCCGTCAAAGCATGCACTTTTTCCTATTTAAATTTGATTTGAAGTCTCAAAAACGGCACGCGTTTTAATCGGAATTACTGTATCTAGACTACGGTAATGATTGTAAATAGACCAAAAAAAAAAAGAAAAGCCCGCTGAGTTTCTTGCCGTAGTCTTCTCAGACCGGGTTCGCGTTTCGAACCGGTGGTCCATTTGCTCGCTAATTTATAAAATATTACTGATAGTAACGTTTTGTAAGTGCCGTTTAATGGTGAAAAAGCATCTGATGAGGCCGTCAAGCTGAGCGCCACCATTGTGGCACTAAACATGTTTCCAATGGCGACCCTCTTTCATGAGACTTCGCCTTCAGCTTAACATCAGGCGAGGTCAAATTGACGGGATTATTCCCAGTAGTCCCCCCTAGCTCTGTCCTCCGGGGTGACAGCTGGGAATTGTCTTCCCAGTTGTCACCGGGGTGACAATTTGTACATAAATAAAAAAAAATACAGAGTAAGTGATTTTTGATTTGATTTGATATCTTTCTTCCAGTATTCTCACAAACTGAACAGGATCTATGTGGACGTGAACTGCAACTTTAGCCTCACTTTCAATTGGGATTACACCAAGACTCCATCGGAAATGTTTGTTCGCTCGACTGTAGTGTTCTCCGAGGCCGAACAGTCCGAGAAACGTGTCGAACGGTGTCTACAGCACTTCCATGAGAGCGCAGGTAAGTATTTCATGTGTATGAATCTTGAAGGAATTCTTGTTTATCTAATGTCTGGACTTGAATGTCTGTTGAACTAATGTCTGGAATGTCTGAGCCGGATTTAATGGAATTTTCACTGACATATAGCAAAAAGTTATAACTAGGGAATGCAATCTCGAATCTCGCGAGATCCCGATCACCCGAGATCTCGCCTCATTTTTCGAAATCAGTCCCGAAGCATAAAATCACGAGATCTCGGTCGAGATTGGCGAGATCAAGCGGTAGTAGTCAGCGACGCTTATCCGATAGCACTTTAAGTACTATATGTTTTTAAGAAGCTATTTCCAAAATCACCCTTAATTTAGGAAATATCATGAATATCACTCCTAAATACTCCTAATTGAGGAGTAATTTTGAAAGTAGCTCTTGTTTTGTATTCACTAAATAAAAAATTATAATTGTTTTGTATTCACTAAATAAAAAATTATAAACAAAGTCATCTAAACGAAACAATTATACTTTTCGAAATTCATTCGAGATTTCGAAAATACCGAGATCTCGTCGCGATCGAATTTCTGATGCCTCGAGATCTCGACTTGGCGATCTCGACTTGGCGATCTCGCCTCGAGATTGCATTCCCTAGTTATGACCCATAACTCAAACCTACCTATTATCATTAACAATATTTGATGTTCTGCAGGGGTTCTAGCCACAGAGGTTGCTAAGAACGTACTACACTCTTCTAGGGAGTTTGGCACAAATGGTTTGTACTACTGCGGGGACGCTGATGTACCTGATTCATGGTATTCCGTTGTTGTCCACTTCAAGAAGATTAATTCTGAACCTTGCACTCACGCATACAAGTTTACATGCAAGAGCTCGTGCCCCTCGGGCATTAATAGAAGACCAATTGCTATTATTTTTACGTTGGAGGATAGCATGTGAGTATTGTTTTTTTTTTTAATTTTCTATAGTCATCATCATCTGCCCGCCCGGACACTTATATCCCTCTCAATAATATAATCATAATACCACGGTAGCCTAGTGGTATGGGTAATGGACTACTGAGACGAGGTCTCGGGTTCGGTCACAGGTTTTAACATAGGACACACCAATGACTTTTCGAAGTTATGTGGGTATTTATCACAGGTTTATAAGTGCCCGGTAAATGGCAATAGGCTTGCCCCCTATTACATTGAGACCTAAACATAAACTGGCGAAATGTGGGTGCTAGCACCTCTGCCTACCCCTTCGGGGATATAGGCGTGAGGTTATGTTATGTTATTATAATCATATTGATTGGTATATCGTAGCTCTTACGGGACTGATTTTATAAGATGTTCAGGACCCAAGCAAAAAGTTATCCTAAAGGTGGGTACTGACCGGCGTTACGGGGCGTAATGTTACGTGTTACACCGCGAGCATTCGTGCAGTCAGTACGTCGTGTTACGGGGAAACCAGCGAGCAACGAGCCGCTCGTTGCTCGCTTTGAGTGCTCCATCCAACTGTCGGTTTTTTGGCGAATCCTTTGAGTGTTACGCGGTTCGGTCAGTACGCTCTTGCAAGTCGTCCCGAGCGCACGCGCGTCTCGAGTAATCACACGTCGTTCCTCTCGTATTTATTTTTTAAAACATGGAGTGGCACAAAGAAAAAACTCTGTATTTTATAGAAAAATACAGAGAAGAGGAAATGTTGTGGAACCCAGCTCATCCAGAGCATTATAACAAACTCAAGAAAGAAGATGCTTGGAATAGATTGGCTTTATTACTCGACAGCGAAAGAGAAACATGTAAAAAGAAAATGACAAGTTTACTGGCATCATCATCATTCATCCTCGTTGTCGGACATCTTGAGTGAACTAACGGCGAAAGCGGAGCACAGAGTTTTGACGAGCATGTTACGCCTATTTTAAAACACAGCGTAACATGCTCGATGTGTAACACGCTCGCTGCGAATGTTACATTACACCTCGTAACGTTGGTCAGTACCCACCTTTAGAGTAACAAAGTGTGCGAGAGCGACATACGTATATTTACACAAAAACTAGGCGTGGACATGAGAAAGTGACAGAATATACGAACCATGAAATGTTTTTTTATAAACTATTATCAACTTCGACGAGAAATAGATATTGCAGTGATGTCAATGTTTCTAACTCACAAGTCACTACCACTGACATTTTAATATCTGTAAAGCGGTGATGTAGGAATGTGTGACTCTATTTACAATATTAATATTAATGTCTAAGGACACAAGTGCAAACTAACATTTTCAAAACGATTAAAATTGAATTTCGATATGGGATTTGAACCCTGCTTATTTTTATGACATTCTAATATCTGTAAAGCAATGATGTAGGAATGTGTGCCTCTATTTACAATAGTAACATTAAATGTCTACAGGCCCAAGTGCCACTTAACATTTTCAAAACGATTAAAATTGAATTTCGATATGGAATTTGAACCCTGCAGCCTTCTTATTCTAATGACATTTTAATTCCACAGCGGTGAAGTGTACGGTCGCCAGACAGTCGGAGTCAGAGTATGCTCATGTCTAAGGCGTGACATGCACAAAGACGAGGAGTCAGAGGGCGTGTTTCAACCCGGGAAGAAACGTATCGCCACGAACCAGATCCCGCAACCAAAGACCAAGAAGATTAAGCAAGAGACCCGGGACATTGAACACAATATGGCTATGTTACCTTCAGTAAGTGTTATTTATACTACACTAGCTGACCCGCGCAACTTCGTCTGCATCATCCCGTTTTTGCAATATTTTTCATTCCTGCTCCGCACCTGTTTATTGTAGCATTATGTTACATACATATAAACCTTCCTCTTTAACCATTCTATCTATTGAAACAAACCGCATCAAAATCCGTCAACATAATTATTGTAAAAGTTTGACATTCATAAGTGCTCTTTATGTGCCTAAACTGAATAAATGAAATTGATTCTTTGATACAGAAAATAGTAGAATAGGCAACATTGACGCGCGCCATGTTGCACAACATTGTTGCGTCAACAACTCGAAACAATGTTATCTGTGATATATTACACGTCAGCTTGCCAGCAACATCATGCGTGTTGCACAACATTGCCAAACATGTTGCGCAACAAATCTTGCCTATTGAATACGAAACTTCAGATTAGAAATATAATACTTATCTTTTTCTGTCAGTTCTTCTTCTGTAGAGTCGAAGGTATATCCTCTCCTATCAGAGTGACAGAATTCGTTTTACGGTCATTTCATAGGTATTTTTTCAATGATATACGGGACTATACCGGTTGATTTTATAATGGTTTTGGAAAAAAAGATTTTGGTCAAAATTTCGATAGTAAAATCGTAAGGAAGTCTTAATTTGGCTAAAAAAAAATTTTTTTTACACGTCCCATACATTTTTCTGTTCACCTGCACATTATTGCCATACATAAAGTTATTTTTTTTCTTCTCAAAATTAAAACTTCCAGTCGATTTTGCTACCGAAACTCTGTGTGAAACAAAATATTCTTTTTCCAAAACCACTATAAAATCACCGTGTATATAACGATTTTCAAGCGTTTGCATTTTTTAATCATCCATAGGTACTAGTGGAAGTGAATGCTATGGCGTCTGGCCTTCGAACCATGGTAGAAGCCATGACCATCGCAGGCCTTCACGACCCAGCCGTTGTAGAGAAATACGCGCCGAGCATTGCTGAGTTGAAGAAGTTCATCAGTAATTTGGAGAAAGGAACACCTCCGCAATGATACGAGAGTATACTTCTAGTTTTTTGTATGTTACGTTTTTTTTTGTTTGCAACACAGATCGGGCCTAAGAGATATCTAGTTTTCAAAAGATAAGTGCCTGCACCCAGCTATAAAATTAAATGGCAGTAACAGTCATTGTGTGATGCTCTTTTCTGAGACTGCCTCAGCTTACTATCAGGCGACGCTTGGCTTCACCTCGCCTGATGGATGTGTCCTAAAAATTTGGTATTAAAACCATATGGTACAGATTACCCCAGTGTGGAACAATCATGAAACAGAATCTTCTTTTTTGAAGTTAGTAATAAAATATAAATATCTTATAGGTGAGATCTGTGAGTGATTTACTTGTTAAGTGAAATGGGGAATGCTTCAAAGATGAATGATGCCGAAGGATTCCTTGACATCCAGTACAGTTCTAGTTAGAAGAACTACCTTATTTCTACCACAAGTAATGTAGTGATTACCAAAAAGTTTGAATTTTGTATTATATTTTGGTGATCATCTCTTTGAGTCTCTATTATGTATGTGGGGGGAGAAAGGGGGGGGGGTGCAAAATGACCTCTGTCCTCTATAAGCGTGGGCCTGGGGGTGATGGGGGAAACCACCTGTCACCCTAGCAGGAGCAGGTCGCGGCGGTCACGCAAAGTGCGTCTCCGCAATATCTGGGGGCTACATAGAGCATGATGGTTCCCACATTAGGGGAAAGGGGTCAGGGGTCATCTCAAAGAGATGTCTTCGGGTCTGCGGGGTGCGAGAGATATTTCTTTTATAATCTCACCTGCAGCAATCAAAGACCCATAGACTACGTACGTTTTAGTCGGTTCGAGTCCGACATAATCACCTCCACCGTTTTTGGCGGAGGTGGTATCCGCAGGGATTTTGCGCACGATAAAAGAAAAAAGGTGTAGGTAGTACTGTACTGGATGGGACTCGAATCCACTACCTTATATTATTGAATTGCGTTATTCATCAATGAACCATTCTCTTATTATAAGTACAACTTCTGTATTCTATATATTTTTTATTATTACTACATTTTTAAGTTTTGTGCTTATTATGTTCTACTTATGTAACTGATTTTTAACTAGACTTCGTAATAAGCTATATTAGAAGTTTTGAATATAGTTTAAAAAAAATAATGACAACGTAATTTTACATGCAAATTTAAAATTTACATTAACATTGTAAATTTACATACAAATTACTGCATCGCTACCATAACGCACTTATAAGCTATCGTGTTTTGTACCACGATTCAGAGGGAGAGGGACAGAGCTATGAAGATTTTATAATATATATAGCTTCATCTCTTTCTCTGGATCGCAACCGCGTGTTTATCCTAATCAATTTTGATTTGCATTGCAAAGATCACATCCAGAAGACTGAAAAGTAAAATATAAATAATAGTTTAAATAAAAAAATATACTACGTTCTTATTTTGAATTTTCGACACAAAAACTTATGTTTACAAATTTATTTTTTATTTAAACATTATTTATAAGAAAGTGCAAAGAGTCTTTAGTTGCTGTACTGGCATTTTCTCACACCTACCCAGTGTCAATAAATTGACAAACATTTGATTCTTTTTTTTAAATCGTGTTTACTTTAAGTAATAGCCATAGTGTGCGCTCCCACCTTTTAGTATATGAACATAAAAAATGCGTCTATTTTTAAGAGTAAATAATGTTATCTATTGTACCACAAAACAATTCAAAAGTGCCTTAATGGTCTCACTCAGTGCTGGCCATCTTTACTACTATACATAGATACATACTAATCCATAAAATGTACCATGGTATATATTTTTTGTACATGTTTTTGTACAAAAATTACAAATAGTACTGTACCAAAATATTAAGTACTAGCTGTTGCCCGCGGCTCCGCCCGCGTGTATGTCGATTATCGCGTTGTACGACTCTACTCGATTCACTACTTGCCTCTCTATACTACTTTTCCTTGCTGTCATGACAACGGAAATTGTTAGCGATATTAGCGCCAATGTATAGAAATTTACCGAATCAATTGAGATTTATGATTATTACTCCGCTCCCTTGTATGGTAGCGTGATGATATATAGCCTATGTTACTCGTGGATAATGTAGCTTTCGAATGGTGAAAGAATTTTTAAAAACGGTCCAGTAGTTTTTGAGCCTATTCATTACAACCAAACAGACAAACAAACAAAGTTTTCCTCTTTATAATAATAGTGTAGATAATTACATAGTTGAGAACGCGCTCTAAAACCAAAAATATATTGACTACTTTATATACATGTTTCTTATTCAAAACAATACATATTTCATAATTAAATCAATAGATTTGTGAAAAATAAACTTTTAGGCATTTTCTATGACAACTTTCTAGGTATCTCAGTTAGCAAGAAAATCTTCTGTTAAGATAGAATAGTCTTGTGGGTTGATATCATTGTTATATCGACCTATTAAAGTTCAATTGTGTTAATAGATTTTATGGAAATTCGTAATAAATAAAAAACTAATTTCGATTACTTGAAGGCCACTAATATAATCGTTCATAAAATTATGTTACAGCAAGAATTAAAAAAAGAGTTTGAAAATTAATTGTAAAAGAATACAATGAACCATAAATAGAGTATCCTTACTTTGTATGTTCATAATGAAAATTACTTTATGAATTTATTCCCAATTTGTAAAATTCATGTTAATTTTTCAATTCATACCAATTCATTCATTGAAATATATTATATTTGTAATACTTATTTTAATTTTCATTGAGATTTAATTTTGAAATGCTCATTTTATTTATGTATACAGCGTGTACTTAATATTATTACGTTGACGTTATGTTCTTGGCGCCGTGTTGCATAACATTGTGTATAATTATGTCGATCGAGTCGAGACTTACCGGGACTTTTATATCTAACTACGTGTAAAAAAACCTGAGATTAAAATATACGTATGTAGTAACTACATCATTACCTAAATTATGAAAGCTGCGTTCTATAACTTTTGCAATATTAGTTAAACGTAGTTAATACACATAGTACAGTCGGCTTCAAAAGTGTTGAACAAGGAAATCCATCTGTTCTGTTGAGTAGTTTTGTTGACCAGAATTACTAGTAATTTCTATCCCATTAGTTCTGTGACTTATAAGACTATGCTTTATACCGGACTTGTCTCAACTATTCCCACCACTTAGTACTATCTAGATATGAAAAGTCTAGTGAACATAACAAAATCATAAAAGATGTATGTACATTGTTGAGTCATCACAACCCCGTCTAACATCCCAACACTGCCAGGAACGCTTGTACCAGAGCCAAACATCAGTAAGCAGGTGCATAACTTGCTGTAGAGACTGGCACGCTTCTGAAGCTAGAGTTCACCTTATCATTGTATAGAGCCGGTTTTCTGTACGTAATTTGTTAGTACATAATATCAAAATATTATTTTTTTTTAATGAAAATAAGATTTGTTATTGTGTATTTGTATAGGTACTTAAAAACGTTAACAATCTTAGCGTGTCATTTTAATGTGGTGTTTAAAAACTCTGTATAAAAATATTTTTCTACTTAAAAACGCATTTAGAAAGATAAAAACCTGTGTCGAACCACTAGTTAGTCAGTTAGTTCTTATAGTTTATTTGTTTAACATGTGTTTTTATAAACAGTTGCCACAAGATTGTTTACCTATATTTAAGTATCTAAACAAATGGAGTATATTGACTAATGTGTCTAATACTATGTGCCTTTCTTAGAAATACATTCCAAAGACGTGTGTATTTAGAACAATACGCCAGTAGCTTTGTATATGTTTAGCCGTAAGTTCAGTGAATTAGGTAGATGTTCTTGCGTTCATTCTCGGTATTGGTCAGTGTTATTGTTATATTAGGAGAGCAGTATGGAGTCTACAAACGTGCCCAGCTGACGGTAATAGGCTTCCCAGTATTACGTAGGTCTAAAAATAGCTGTGAAAATTCACAAGTTTAAAACTAGGATACTATCCCTTGTATGAAACAATTTGGAAGTACAATATCAGTATGTAGACTATAGAACTTTTATATTAGAAAAAGTTTGACGCGCTCTAGAATTACTAATTTTATATGCTTTTTTGTATTGTACCTAATAAATAATTGTGTTGTTATACGAAGTTCTTTACTGTTTTTATCTAACTAGTGAAGATTTTGAAAGTTTTGTTTTTATTTTGTGTTTATATTTGTAAGTATTGAATTTTGGTGCTAAATGAATAGCAGATTTAGAAATTCTTATGGTTTTTAATGGCGCCGATTTTGTTATGTATCTCACTGAATGTCTCTAAAATACCTGTCTCAGATTAAATTAAGACTTAATTGAATGTGATTTTTGATGTGCATTCGGTTTCAAAAGTAGATAATTTTCAGAAATAAAATTTAACTAAGCGAGCTCTATTAATATTTTAACATTTAGATTAAAATTAATACGTAATTAATTTTTAATTACCTATTCATTTTAATGAAAATCATCATCATCATCTACTTTTGACGCTGACTGTACTTATATTACGTCGTTGTCACAGGCTATACAAAATTTTCTCTAGTATAATTTAACTAATAGTTTTTGGACAGTAGAATCGGTACCATTTTTTTCTGACTTATTTCTTTTTGATACAAAACATGTTTTTTGTTTTAATATTCTTGATTTTTATAATAGATTATGATTGAGATTAAGGCTAGTAGGTATGCCATAAGATTTTTTTTAATTTTAATTTTTTTTAAATAAATTTAATTTCAAACATTTATGACATGTTTTTACCCGAACGTGTTTTTTATGTTTTAAATTATCCGCCTAATTCTTATGGTTAAAGTACATTATTGTAAGAAATAATAAATTTATAAAAAAATATAACATATCTGTTTTATTTGTCCGAATTATTTGCACATATTTTTTTTTCAAACAGCAATTTTGAAGATAACATTATAACATAAAGTTAGTAAAAATAGTTTTGCAACCTCTGTGGCGTGGCGGTAGTGAACGCGAGTTTTACCATGGCACACACCAATGACTTTTCGATGCTTTTCAAGTGATGAATGTATTTATCCCAGGTTTATAATGTGTGCCTGATTAATGGTAATAAGTTTGCTACCTATTACATTGGGACCTAAACAAAAACGACGAAATGTGGGAGCACCTCTGCCTACCCCTTCGGGGTATAGATGTGAGTTTATGTTAAGTTAGGAATCAATCAGGAAGCATTCCACAAATGAAAACAGACCCTTGTTAGTAATCTAAAATATTAGGAAATGAAGACCTATATACATATTTATCATCATCATCTTGCGTTAGGCCCAGTCACATCTCAAGCATTCACATCAAAGTCCAGGGTGTGCATAAAATGAAAATCTATATACACATTATTAGTTATAATTAAATTAACAATAAAATATCACAACAGTTTCAAATGCCCAGTCACTTTGTCGATTACATCTTTAGGTGCAGGGCCAATACCAAGTACAGTTATGGAATTAGGAGCGATTTGTGTCCTACCAGCATCTCTAATTAACGAGGTTATAAGTCCTAACTTTTTTGCATTCTCAGAAATTTGCTTTATCTCTTCTAGGGAATCAGTTTTCACGGCTACTTTGGCCTGGCCGGTGTATTGCCACTTCTGTAGACCCTCGGGGTCTTTTTTCTGGGCTTTCTCGAATGCTCCGACAGCTGCGTGGCTACATTGAGCTGCGATCTTCCCTTTGCCCATATTCAGATCAGTTCTGACCACTAAGACTAGTTTGTATTCTTGATTTGAAGTAAACTGTAACAAAAAAGTTACAGAATTATTTGTAAGGTTTGAATTTTATTATTTGAAATTTTTGGGAACTGAGTAAATGAGGGCTACTCTGGAGAAATAAGGACGTAAGTATATTATTGCAATAGATGATTTTCAATTTAATTTTATGAGACCTTATGAATATTATGGGAAAACACCTACACAGACTACACCTACTGCAGAAAAGATGATGAAATATTGTTGCACATTGCAACAGTATTTAGGTACCATAGTAACCATCGATATTTTCAATACTTAGATTAAAAAAAATATTTCTCCTGTGCATTTTAAAACTTTAAGAAAAAGTACCTATTTCGACAGAATATTTTAGAAGTACCTACTTAAATTATCTTCATTTAACCAGTGCACAAAAACGCATAGGTACATATGATAAATATGTAATCTGAATAATAATTTTAAAACTTGTATATAATTTGATGCACTAAATGGTAATATTTCAAAGATAAACTTATCTAAAGTCTGCTTTCAGATAATTAGATATTTGGATCATTCCTGAAAAAATTAAATTCCTTTTAAGTTTTTAGGATAAAATAAATGCCTTATACTGTTATGGTACCTTTTTCACTGCATTTCCAGCTTCGGCTACACTCCCAAAATACCTTTTCAAAGCTAATATTGAAATGCCAATACATATGCCGCAACCTAGACCGGTAAAGAAAGAAACGTTCAGTTCCATTTTCTGTTTGGGTGAAATGATGATTTATTCAAGTTCACAATAATGAGCAGTTCTTTATGATCTATTTATTTCTTTAACGCTCGAGAAAGAATTATTTAGTCAGTTTTTAGCTGTTATCACGTTTTTTGTGAGCCAGATGGAGCCTGAACTATCATCAGTGACAGTGACAGAAATGTCAGTTGATGTTGACGTTGTCACTTTTACCGATGTTACCAAATCAGATTGTAAGAAAATGTAAGAAAATGGAAAATATATATAAGAAATTAAATTGTAAGAAAATGGTAAAAGTATGAGGTTATTTATTAGAAAATATCAGCGGAAATAGAGCAATAATCTTCTCATTACCGTGTCACCGAATTCAAAATGTGAAATCATCACATCAATCAAAACCTCTCAACTTGTCAGTCCGACAAGTTGAGAGGTTTATAAAAAAACGTTTACGGTCCATAACTCTGTCACTTTCTCACACCTAGGTTTCGCAATAGATAAACTTTGTCCCTCTACCTATTACTACATAATAACGGGTAAGAATCGTTGAGTGAGGTATGAACTTCTTTATATGTCTGTGAGTACGAGTAAGGATGACAACAGTGGACGTCATTTTATAAATGACTAGCTGATGCCCACGGCTTCGCCCGCGTGGAATTTTGTTCCCGTTCCCGCAACCCTTGGGAACCTTTTCCCGGGATAAAAAGTAGCCTATGTGTTATTCCAGGTTCTAATCTACCCCTGTACCAAATTTCAACCAAATCAGTCCAGCCGTTTATGCGTGAAAGAGGAACAAACATCCATCCATACATCCATCCAAACAAACTTTCGCCTTTATAATATTAGTAGGATAGGATAAGGTTGCTAGGCAACGAATTTGTTTCTGCTGAATTGGTTGTCTTTTAGAAAGTATTCGTTCGTATTCAGTCTATTTCATTTCATTAATTTTCAGAATTAATTTTGGGGATCACGATATAAATCTTTAAAAATGAAGAAAACGAAAGATTTAGCGCCTATAGCGATTCCACATGGGCCACCTGTGGAATCCACAGCGGAGTACTACAAATCCCTTATGGAAAGCGCAAGTATAGTTAAGTAAGTCTTTTAAACCATTATGCAGACGAGATGGGACTTGCAAATATTGTGGGTTGGAACCTGTATCTACTTCTTGCGGTACGACCTCTATCCTACAGAGCGCAAACCTGGCGGTGACAGGTGGAAACGTCGGTCACCCTAGCAGAAACAGGCCGGGTGGTGGATATCCAAAGCTTGCCAGTGCTCGGATAAGGAATCAATCAAGCACTGTATACGTACTGGCCTGCAAGAGTAGTTAGTTCGGTTTTTTTTTTATTTGTGGCACGTCAATTTGACTTCACCTCGCCTGATGTTAAGCTGAAGGCAAAGTCTCATGAAAGAGGGTCACCATTGCAAACACGTTCAGTGCTACAATGGTGGCGCTCAGCTTGACGGCCTCATCAGATGCTTTTTCACGCCCCGCTAAAAGGACCCGGGACTGTAGGAAGAAGGAAACACGTGCGCCGGCAAGGAATTCCAGGACTTAATGGTGCGGCAGAGAAAGGACTCTCGAAAATCTTTCTGAATGGGAAATTATTTTCTTGAAATTCCTTTCATACCGCACTGTGAACCTCATCCCGCGCACGCTGAAGCTGTGGAATGAACTCACTGCTGTGGTTTTTCCAAGCGACTACAATATGAGCTTCTTCAAGAAGGGCATTAAAATGTTTCTACAGGGTGTTTAGCACGAGTATAACGCCTCTGGTGTTGCAAACATCCATAGGCCTTTCATCAGGTGGGCTGTGTACTTGTCTGCCACCTAAATGGTATGAAAATACTAAAATGATCGTTTTCGTTATTTTTAGAAAATACCCTGTCTGGGATGTCGCACGACCCACGCCGCAAGTCCTGCTGGAACAAGCTCGCCGCGATCTCATGGAGGCAGATGAAGAACTAGCCATCAAGAGAGTAGAGGAGAAGAAGAACAGAACGATAATGGACGAAAAGTGGGATGAACTGAGAAAAAAAGAATTGCTACTCAAAGAATCTTTCATCAGCTTCAATAAGGTAGGTTATCTTTTTCTGATATATAAAACTTCCATGTCACAATGTTAGTTACCGTGCTTCTCCGAAACGGCTTTATCGATTTTTACCAAATTTAATATGCGTATTCAGTAGGTCTGAGAATCGGCTACTATCTATTTTCCATACCCCTAAGTGATAAGGGTTGTTCACCATTAAAATGTTTTATAAGGCAAAACAACGTTTGCCTGGTCGGCTAGTAGGTACCTAACTTATAATACCCACGCAGTCCACGCACGTATTTTCTTCTTTTAACAGCCCCTGGTTCTTTAGCATCTGTCTACATAGGATCCATTATTTTAGGATCGTCAGCTTCTGAAATGATGACCCGTATATTCTGGCCTTAACCTTTTTGTCAACCAGCGGAGTGTAGTGCAGTTAGCATATGTTAGGTGAATTAACACCAATACTTCACCAACCATTTTATTTCCTCGCACGTACCTACCTAAGTGAGCCTATTGCCGTATTCTGGTACTACTATTGTTCACTTGAGTCACACATCTGCAGCTAGGTCTGGGCTGTAGATATCTATTTGATGTTTAAACAGCTCTGGGGACTGAATATGAAGAAAAAGACGAAAACTTCATTCCTATTATTAATCTGCTAATAACTTCGCCATTTCCTTTATCCGAATCTAAGGTGGAGGGATGTATAACTTTAAGATTAAAGAGATTTGAAGTACTTAATATTACAATTTATTCCACTTCCTCAACTTTAACTTGAATTAGGTAATAAAACTTTAATTGTTTAAAGTTTATTCGCGAAAATCAAGAAAAACGTGACAGAGCAGAAAGAAAAATGGCTGCCGATACCGAAGTCTTGGAACGCAAGACAAAAGAAACAGAGGCAATGCGCCAGAGGGTCACCGAGATGGAAGAGGTCAAAGAGATGATGGAAAAGCAAGTTAAGGATTATACTATATATGAGGTAAGTTCGAAATATCTAAGGAGTCAGTCAGTCAGCAAAAAAAACTTTCTTACAATCCCGGGTTCTTTAAGTGAAGCGGGAAAAATATTTATCGAGGCCAACGAGAGAGTTTTAGGACCGTTATCGTAATTACCTGACTGAAATGGAAACCCGTATCTTCTGAACTTCACTTTAGCTTTATGCTATCTAAATGGTAGTGTCAAATCAAATCTAGAAACTCACCTTCTGTCGTAATAAATATGACAGCACCAGTTTGCCGGTACTGAGGCTAAATTATAATACCGACTACCGACAATAGAAAAAAATATTTAGATTGAAAATCAATGTAATACCTATACTTACCTGTTTAGGACTACCTGATGTCCGTCGTGAACAACTATCCGGAGTTCAAACAGCCTCTGGATGTACTTAACAGATATGAAGCTCTTGGTAAGTGACAATCGTATCCATTATTATTATGCAGCAGTCAAAGTTTGGAGTTTCTCTTCAATGGTTTCTTCTTCTTATGTGGGCTATTTTAAAAGTCAACGGGATATGTAACATGTTTGTTGGTTTTGGAGTTCAATCGATATTTCGGCGCTGTTACAAGGGCTATGGTCACGGTGTACTGACGACCGCCGAGCTAGTTCTTAATGAGACTAACCGTATCGGTCTACCCTCTTTCTCACTCGGTTACCACTGTCCGCGTTCTCACGCTGTACTCGATCGCGAGACTCGACACTCACTGTATCGACCCGCACGGTTTTTGGAGATGCCTTACGATTCGCCAGATGCGATTAAGTGTACTGTTTTATGATTCAATTTTAAATGTAAGTAGACGTAGGTACTGGTGCCAGCATTGCCAGGAACCTAATTACAGGAGCTAACCAGAATTCGTGTGCTGATAGAGAAAGAATGGTGAGTACCTGTGAGTGAGGAGAATGGTGAGAAAGTAGGGTGGTGAGTGGTGAGCACCACTCACCCAATCTTATCCGAAGGGTGTCGTAAGAAAAGATTAACGGAAATTATGCAGACTTTAGGAGAGGACTAGAATAAACTTGAATAATTGATTGATTGAATCAGAAATAATATCTACTAATATCTTATGTTTGAATTTAGCTGCGGCAAAGTCAACGCTAGCCGAACGCCAAGAGCGTGATCTGGAGATGCTGGAGAACGCTCGACAAGAGATAGCATCTCTTACTGAAGAGAAGAAACTCTTCATTATGGGCCTGAACAACACGCTCGCTAATTTGAGGGTATGATTTATTTGATAAAACATTTTTCTATCGTCCATTGAATGTGTCATATGTCCACATCCAAAATTGTAGATGCAAATAATATGAAGTGTTAGGGAAACGCTTCCAAGCGAAGGCCCTGGTAATACTCTGGATATACTATATATTGCCATATGAAAATTACAATTTGGTAATTTTTTTATACCGTTTAGTTAACATAATTCTCTCACCTCGCGTTAGTAAAGACACAATAAGTTCATAAAAAAACATCAGCTTACATTTATGGTGCTATTTGTTTTTTTATTGTAGTGATGTTTCTTTATGAAATTATCGATTCATTTAGCTTTACTAATACGATGAAGAGTGAATAATGCTAAGTAATTAAGCGCTATATTTATTCAATTAATTTTTCTTTTTCAGTGGCGTTACGATAAAATTCGCAACCGCGTGATAAAATGGGAACTGGCTTTGAACCGCCTCAAGGAGACAGCAGCCTCCCGCCACGTGGAGTTGTGCCACGTCCGCTCTGCCATCTGGAGCCTGTACGTTAAGATCTGCAAGCACAAGGGCCTGACCATTGACATTGATACCGAAGATTTTGAACAGCAGCTCGTAGTCATCATGAGGGCATTGCTGGAATTGAGACGGATTTATAGAATTGCTCAGAGAAGATCTAAGGAAAAGTATGTAAATTAATTGTAATATAGTATTTAATTACTATTTTGTTAGGCCCTTCTCTACTATATACCTAACTATACCGGGTGTAAGGGAAACACTCCCGAAGCCGAAGGCCCCTGGTAGTAGGTAGGTACTCCTGAACGAAAATTTCATAAAAAAACCGTCATTAAAAAAAAAAGGGACGCCATCTTGTTTTTTATAAAATGGACAGATGAGTGATGTACAGACAAGGAATTTGATTCGCGTACCGTTCAGATGATTTTTTGCTCGAACTATGAAAATATCATAAGGGTTATATTCGTTTAATTATGGTAAAATAGTTTTGCATAATTAAAATGACACATGTTCGGTTGATAGATCTGCAAACTTCGACCTTAGACAAAGTATGTTTAGATTAATTTCACTATGTCAAACTGAAGACAGTTTGACATAGTGAAATTAAATCTGAATACTAACCTATTTTTAGTTTCGTATTTAAAATAGGAAAAAAAATCTTCGGCCATGTCAAATTAGTGACACAGTCAAATGCCAACTAAAACATTGAACGTGTTTGATAAAAACGTAAAATTTTAAAATGTGGAAGGAAGAAGTCAAATAATTACATTGCATGAGCAGGCCCGCGGCATTTGCGACATAGCTCCGTTACTAAATAGATATATCGAGAACAACACTGTGAGGCTATGGATTACCTACTCGATTTGGAGAAGAAGAAAAATCACCCGATTTATACCCAATAGAAGATAATTGGAGAATTATGGTGCAGAAGTGGCAAAATGGTCAAGAGAGGACGAAGCAAGCTTTAGTGGAATATTGTCACGTTGTGTTAGAATCGTTGCGTGGTTCAGACATTTGTGTAGTCGGATAGTAGACTCAATGCCGGCCCGACACCAAGCTGTGTCTGACAGTATTAGTTATTATTAAGTATTAAAAGTATTAAGAATACAATTTCTGATGTTTATTTTATAACGTAGCATTTAGTTTTCAATGGCGGGAAAACTTGTCGACGTTAAAACTTTAACGTCCACAGCTAATATTTTGAAGTCACCTATGACAACCACGAAGTTATAGATGACAACAGCCAATTATGTTCGCCCCAGCCATAAAAACTTATTATACTTGTAAAATATAAAATAACTCTATGGTCACGGTCAACCTCAAAGAATTTGGAAAAATTATATACCTTGTCAAGTCAACATTTTATCGTTTGTCAAAAAAATATAGTATTCTCGAAAGATGTCAAACAGTGAGTTCGGAAGAGCTCGGTTTGGCTCGGTTTAGTATCATCGTAGTATCTCTTTCTAGTCTATGTCTGTAAACAAAAGCGTCGTCGAAGAAAGATAACCCTTAATATTATAGATTGTCATCGGCAATTTAGACTTAGAACGGTACGCGAATCAAATTCCTTGACTGTACGTTAGGTATGTTATAACAAAAGATTTAATACATGGTTTCTTACTTTTCAGAGATAACGAATCCAATGCGACCAAATAGTCTGAGCTACTATCAGGCGAGTAGCTATGGAAACCTACCTCAGTAATGCCAACGTTGTACCTAACCTTATTTTATTATGTTTAGTTACTGCACTTATTAAATATTTTTACGTTTCAATCTAATATTTTACAAATCTTTATTAGTTACTATTAATAAATAAATGTTGATGAATAGTTCAATCAGTTGATTATATTTATCACCTACCTAGTACCTGAAATATCTTATGGTTTCGTCCGCTTTTTGAATTTAATTAGAAGCATCGAAGGAGTTCGCGTCTGGACCCGTGGTCTGCTTTCCTGTTCTGCATTCTCCATTTCCAAGGTATTGGGCATATTTAATAGTGAGATCTTTGGTACACATGTTATCTCCTACAAGTCGTAAGAGATGACATGCTGCTGCCCCTAAGAAGTAGGCATGATAGGTTTTCAAAGTTTTGGATGTATCTGGGGTGTGAATCTTAAGATGGACGCCCCTAAAGGATAAAGGATATTCTCGGCCTCGTCGTAGGTTAATTGTAGGATTGTACATTTAAACCTAAGTACTTCTTAGGAGCGGATCCCCGTCTCCCAAAGTTTTGGAAATAGGTACCTAACTGGAAGATTCACATTTATCTTCTGTTAGGCCGCGTGTAATCAAAACATTGGAAGTCAAATTATATATTCTCAGCCTAATACAAAACCCATCCTGTCTTCAGGTCTTATTAGAGGTAATAAATTATAAACATTTTAGAAACAAACTTTAAGTATGACCAATTAACAAACTCCATTTCGTAGACTAGCAATTAAAACTGTACTGAACTATTGAACCATTTTCCATACTTAATGAGTTTCAATAGCAATCAGCAAACTTTGAACAGTTGTTAATTTTCCAGATTACTAATTACAGCAAGTGCCTACTTACCCCTTTCTTCAGAGAAATATTAAATTTGAAAATTTCTTACATTATCCCTCTTCTGTCCAATCAACGGCATTTTTGAGTTGCCATCGTGGTGTAGTTATTGTTTCACGGTAGCGCCGCTACTCACGGAGAGGGTCCTACTACTACGTACTACGTCCCCTCCAATTCCAGTTTCTTATATTTGATACAGCTCTGGAAGGATTCGCTAGTACTTAAAGCTTTCAAATATTTTTCTGTTTGTATCATCCAAGATGTTCAAAAAAAAAGTTCACAAGTCAACTCTGAATACGGAGAAAAATGACTGCTACCTCCAGTACATGGAAACATCTTTTAAAATTGTAGCTTGCTGGGATTTACTCAAAAAAACTGACAAAATACCTTACAAAATAATCAACAACGTATATTTTGTGTTTGTTCTATTTATACTTAGCTATATTTTATTTGCTCTAACAGTACATTTGTATACTGAATGGATAGATATAATGTCGAGTTTGGACAGAATCTCTGATTCCTTTCCGCTTGTAGTTTCTATAATAATTGTCGTATATTATGCTATGTATCGTAAAGATTTGTACAAACTTGTGGATTACATGAATAAGAATTTTAAGTATCATTCTGCGAGGGGTCTAACTAATTTGACTATGTACGAGAGTTGTAAATCGGCAAGACGATTCTGGAAAATTTATACAGCGTGTACAACGTTCAGTGTGACTATGTATGCAGCACTGCCTGTTATTTTACATCGTAAGTAATTTGGTATAATTTTTTTAGTAGGGTGTGTGTTGATTGCTTTTTTTGCAGTGATAATATTCGTCATGACTTTGAAATCGGTAAACCTTGCTACTACCGGCAAACGAAGAGGCGTAGTGGAATAAGTTGTTTCGTTAAGTTCCATTCCCAATATACCTAGATGCGTGTACAAACAGTAGGTATATTGGGCCGAGCTCAAGAGTAGTGTATTTATATGATAGACATCTGTTTCCGAACTTAAAATCGCTCAAGGCGTTAACGAAGTCTTCACCTCGTTTATTGTTTTCAGTGTGGACCAAACAGCCAATGCAAAGTTGGATATTGAAAGACACAACTCAGTCATCGTTCTTCGAATTTGTGTTTGTATTTTTGATGTTTAGTCTTTCTCAGTGTTATGTTGGCCTCGCAATGGGACAGTTTGGTAAGTTCGGTAAATTTTATAACCAAAGTAATTTTAAAAATAATAGCACAACATAAGACCATATTAACCACACTACCAAAAATTCAATCATGAATCACTCAAGTAGGTTTTAGTCCAAGAAGACTGGCAGCACTGGCACGTTGTATGGCAATGCTAATTATTTGTCCTGGTAAGAAGCTGGTCAAGACAACGAGAAGCATCGACCATACGGTTTGCAATTGCATTCTATCTGAAGAGATTGCGGACGCTAGGACCCAATGACCCTAACGTTTCGAGTCCAAACGGCACAAATTCATTATCTCCAATGAGATTATATTAGATTGGTACCTATCTCCAATTAGACTACCTACTCATTATGCGCCGTTCAAGAATCTCTGCAGAAGCAGCAGCTGCACCGGCTTATCAAGAAATATTAAGAAATTACTTCAAGATGAAATTTTATTACTTTGTTAATGATAAAACCGCCCATTGTAGTTAATTACTGGTGTACATGTTATTATATTCTATTCTTAGTATAGTAGGTATACATGTAATTTTTTGAATTTCTTGGTGATCCCAATAACTAGGCATCAACTAAGTTTTCAATTATTACAAGTATGTAGGTAGGTACTCTGTGTGTATTAATGTTTAAACACAAACTGTGTTTAACATTACACGCAGCTGGTTTATAAGTATTGCCATATAATAAAAAATACTACTAAAATAGTAATATCAACTTACCCACAGGAGTATTCTTCGCTTCAAATTCGATTCTGATCTGCGGACAGCTAGACTTACTGTGTTGTAGTCTTCGAAATGCAAAATACACGGCGTTGCTACAAAATGATGTCAAACATTCTACTCTGGTGGCCGCTCACGCAGACATACAGGATGATGAGAAACACAACTACTGTTATAACGTTGCAGAGATGCAGGAGACACGTTATAATTATGACGAAACGGTATGTTATACTGATAAATTTATTGAGCCACAATTCTGCTAATTTACGTCATAGTAAAACCACTACCATACGACTGACACGGCAAAAAAATGCTATTATAGTTTAGGATTTTATTGTTATGCTGTTATAGTCTTAAAATAAATGGCATCTTGTAGAGTGAACAAAAAGGGATGATGAAATCTTTTTTAATTTAATTTAATTTTGGACTTAAAGTCTGTAACATAAAGTCTAGAATTTAATGGCATTTTTTAGTATCAGAGGTATATCAGTGGTTTTGTTATGACATACAAATTAGTAGAATCAGAGCTCAGTACCAATAGTTCATACTATCTGTAACCTGCAGATACTATAGTCAGTTTTTTTATTCAGATTCTCAATGCTGCTAACACGAAAACCAGATTTGGTATGTATTCTAACAAAAAAATAACGTAAGTACTTATTAATTTAAAAAAATCTGTGTAAAGGAATGTAACGAAGTTTTTCATCAGATATCTATAGCGCCGAACACGATGCCGCTACAATTGCCGCCTTAAAAGACTGCGCAGCGTTGAGTCAAGTGGTGAAGCGGTACACGGAAATGTTTGAAGACTTCATGTCTCCTCTTTTAGCACTGAGGGTCGTCCAAGTCACCCTGTATCTGTGTACACTGCTGTATACTGCTACACTGGTAAGAATTCACATCTTATAGTTTCAGCTGTACAATTCCCTAAGCGTCAGTTCTAGGATGTGCCCGCATACATCCAAGAGCACATCCTAAGGGTTTAACCTATGACAACAAGTTATTGTACACTATTTAAGATGTGATTTTGATCGACCAATCTCTCTCAGGCGGTTGACGTCACTCGACTAATCACAATCGTGTGTTACGTCCTAGCCCGGCCACGGCGGTAAAAAAGGCCGTGGCAATGTCAGTAAGCAGTACGGATGCGTACTTTTCTGTACTCGAAAAGAAAAAAACAAGTACCGCTTTATTTCACCAGATATGGAACATTTTTAGCCTTTTTTACCGCCGTGGCCGGGCTAGGACGTAACATACATCACAATCACTATTGTGAACTTGTTAGGATTTATGCTATGTTATAACATCGGACTCACAATGACGGATTAGACTGCTCTTACAAAAATATTACTTTTCAATCAGTATTGGAAAAAGCGGGTCTCAGAGTACAAGGTCCGATTTTTCCAATACTTACAGACAGTGAAGTATTGCTTATTTTTCTAGAAATTTGAGACGACTACTGTCGAGTATCTAGCTGCGGTGGCGTTGGACATTTTCGTATACTGCTACTACGGAAACCAGATAATTTTGCAGGTAAGTGCATCCATGTAGCAGTTTATTCGCTATTACTAAACTTAACATTTAGAAAAAGTTACAATTAGTGATATTTTGGTATTGCTATCGGTAGGATTGTTAAACCATGTGTGGGAATGTGGGTTCCTCTCCCTTCCCCAAAATATTTTCTTGTCCAAGAGTCATGTAAAGCTTATTAATTAATTAACGGAGGTAGGACACGACGGTATCTCCCGTCCGAAATGAGCTGTCCAACTGGGGAAGTACCTCCGCCCTACAGAAGACCGCGGTCATAATAACCATCGTGTTGCGTTCCCGCCGGTAAGTAGGGTAGCCAGAGCTCACTATACCCCTCCTTCCCCTCCCCAGCTCTCCCCCTTTCCCTTCAGGGTGGGCAGCGCGTGTGTGACACCCTTAGTGTTGCACACGTTCATAGGCCACGGTGGCCGCTTTCCATCAGGTGGACCGTGTGCTTGTCTGCCACCTACGTAGTATAAAAAAATAATAATACTCACTCTTGAAATATGTTTAGGCCGATCGTGTCTCGACAGCTGCTTACCAAAGTGCCTGGTTCTCGATGGGTGTGCGTCCTAGGAAAATTCTCCTGAATATACTGTTAGCTAACAAGAGGCTCTCAGTTATTCGCGCTGGGAAGTTCCTGCCCATGGATCTACATACATTTGTTGTGGTATGTATTTTGTTTCATAAAATCTTTGTTTATCCGCAAGTGCGAAATCCTTCGAAATGTCACCGATTCTTAAGGAAATTTGGTAGGTCTCAATCTATTATTTTTCTTCTATATGTATAATATGAACGATATTGCATTTAATTTTGGACTCTATACTCCCTTCAATAAAGTCTAAAATTGTATGGCATTTTTTGCAATTTGTGGTGTCAGTGATATGACAAAGGGTTTTGCTATGCCATAAAACTAATGAAATAGGAACCCATGATTGACGCTCGTATAAAAAAAATTGTCTCTGAGGATGTTTTTTCTAATAGATGTATGCCTTTTATTTCTAAACTTGCGGCACTCTATGTTGGCCGTTTTGGACACGATGGGGTTTGGTCGTTTTCTCTTTTTTGGTGTGTAAAATTTATTTTCTTCTGTGCCATGATTTTTCTTTATTTACTCGTATAACAGTTCTTTATCCAATATTACACGCATCAAAAAAGAGAAATCGAGCAAAACCAGTCGTATTCATGTTTTTTTTTATTTATGGCACGTCAATTTGACTTCACCTCGCCTGATGTTAAGCTGAAGATAAAGTCTCATGAAAGAGGGTCACCATTGCAAACACGTTCAGTGCTACAATGTGCAACATTTAGCTATCAGCGTGATATACCTATTTAATGTAATATTTTTTATTACAGATCATAAAAACTTCGTTTTCATACTACACTTTGTTAGTCAACGTAAACGAAAAGTAGAAAAAAGGCGACACTCGGGCCTACGAATATCACTTCAAATTACTACCTATTGTATAAGAATAATGTAGTAAGCACCATTTTTTAGATTATAACTTAAGAAATTCGCGTCGTTACTTGTCTTGTATAATTATGCCTCACGCCTTTTCAGTTTTACGCGTAAGAATTGCGACTCATAAGCATAGAGGAGCTAACTGAAATTGTAATATTTTGTGTATATTATTTAGAAAATTTTCTATATAGTTATTACCATTAGAATGAGCACATTAAATAAAATATACAAATTTTTCTGAAGTATTTTATTTAAGAAATTAATATACAATTCTTTTCATACATAGATCAATGATTCAATTAGATCGGCTGTCAGCCGCGGGCATCAGTCTAACACATTCAATAGCAATTAAATAAAAAAAAACAATGTAATCCTATGGCTCTTATGCGACCTATTAATTTTTAGCATGGTAACTATCGGTGGAGTATGGCAACACTGAAAACTTTGACAGTGATTTTAAATATAGAATTTTATTGAATCGATCGAATACGAATTTAAAAACCAAAGAATAAATTAGTGACACTTTTGTGCGTTGTTTTAAATGAATTCTTACCGGCCTGTATTAAAAATCGAAATTCAAAAAGTTCAGCGTTCTAAGTAAGCGACCATGATGTATTCGCGTAAAAGCAAAGTGCGAATAGCTAGGATCGCATAAGACCTAGGTGTGAAAGCAATCACTACACAGAACTATTCGTCCGGGGACGGTGTTTGTTTATATCTAAATACGCCCACATATTATCCACTTGGCTACACTTACTTAACATTATTTCTTAGCCAATATAATAAGTGTATACTGTAAATGCGTTTACGTGTTTTTCTACTTATTAGTACTCACTTTTCTGTTGCTGTTTTATACGAAATCGGTTTATACGTATCTTCTTATACATAGCATAAAACATGCGAATTGTTTTTTGTTTCTTTTGCAGTAATTAATCAATATCGTAGTTGCGAATGTAAAGAAATTTGTGCAAATATGTAGAAAAGAGTTTTTTTTAAACTACCCTCAATATCAAAGTGTTGTACTATATTTTCAAGAGTGCCAAACTGACATGAGTCGATGGTAACAATTAAACTTACGAATTCTAGAACCTATAACAAAAGCTACTTCAAGTTTAGATAGCGCTATGTAGAATGTCCTATAATATTTTTTAAATTCGCAACAACGACATTTCCACCACCTCAAATACCAAGTGTGAAGTGGGCGCAGTTTTGTTCAATACATTATCAACATACTACTTTATTTATATTTATGCTTACTACTTATAACTTCCAATATTTGTCTCCTCATTGAATTTCTCCAGTCATTAAATTTAACAGCGACTTGTGATTACAACTTCGACTTTGAAGAAATAATCTCAATAAAAAAAAAACTACGAAAGTATTATTCGCAGGTGGTGACATGACCGCCGAAGATGTATCGCATACTAACTTATATTTAAATGGATATTGAATACGACACAAGCATACTGAGGACCTGACATACATACACGCATTTGCACAGACATTATTTTATATGCAGCATACTAAGACGCATCCGTCCACATTTAGAACACTCACAAACGAGCCCCAGAGTCGAATACGAGACCGCCATTTTGAAATAAAAAAGATCATTCGCGTGTGACATAAATACGTGACGTGTAGTGTGTATAGTCTATGGTACCCGGAAATGAAAGTGACAGTTATACAACTCGATTAGAAAACTGTCAAATTTTGAAGTTAGAATTGCGGGTAGAACAAAAATATATTAGTCCATACGTATTCGTCCGGCCGGACACAATCGTCCAGCAATTGATCAAAATTATAATATATGCAATGGACTTAGTATATTTAATATGTTAAAACCAACCAAATTAAAATATTCAGTATCTTCAAGTCGCATAAAGGAGCTATATTACTTGGATAGTAATTTCCTTTTTACTTTTTAATAAAGTAATTCATTTCCTATAATAGGCTCTGCTTACTAAACATAGTGCAAGGGGCCTAGCTGTTTCAGAGAATTAAAAAAAAGGTAGTACAGATAAGGTAAATATGTTGCATCTAGTTCTATTGCGAAGGCACGGAAACAGGAAACTGATAGAATGAAAGTGAGATCCATAGGAGTACATTTGTCCCGTTCACTCTTACGCACTGATAACATTTCTTATTCTGTCATTTGACAGCTGTCAAGTGCGAGTCACTCGTTCAGGAACACGTGTTTATTCCTCAGGGATGTAATAAATATAAAATAAATAACTCCAGTGCCTTCGCAATTTACAGGAACATTTCAGCAGTAAAATAAAATTAAATTGAACGACTTGTCGCAACTTTTAAATAGTTTAGAACGAATAATATTCGTTGCGATTTTCTTGGCGTTAGATTCAGACAGTACGTATTTTTTTAAACTGCGTTTATGTGGTTCACTGAAAGAGGATATCGATCAGTGAGTCGAGACAGTAAACCATTTTGATCCTTTCCATATAAAACCTAAAAGAAGGCTCCACTCAAAAATGTAAATGTATTTGGCTGGATTATAACTACACCTTATGTCATAACTAAATGTTTAATGATTGAATGCGTGAGGGAAGCTCCTAAAACGCTTTATATAGAAAGTTTCGTTCCATAACACGCACACAACGTTAGCATACAACCCATTGCTAGCTTTCTAGTAATGATAAAGAAACTCTTCATTGGATGGTTGATCTGCCATTCTCGTGTTGGAATTTGGAACGTTTAACATGATCAGAAACCGTTAGAGAATCAAAGAGGTCATTGTCAGAAGTAGGTGACAGGTCTGGGTGTGGGATCCATGCGAGTTTGCGGCGCAGGCGGCGGCCGGCTAACTGTAGCCACATCGGGAACAAACAGAAAATATTCGTGAGATGATGTTCAACATGCAGGCTTAACACGAACTAATGTGACAACACTTATAATATGTATCAAAATTGTGCACTTAAATGAAAATATTTTTCTAAGGTAGAAACACTGTCGTGATGTCACTTTGACAGCTGTCAAATAACCAAGAGTTTGATTAAACGAAACGGTGTCCTTAGCACGAAAAGCTATCGAATTCGTAATGTAATGCTAAGGGCACTGATCTTAATGCAAAAGCTCACTTATCGTTTACCGATGCCTTTTTCCCTTTAGGTTCGACACACGACATTTATTATAACACGTTTCAATAAGGGAGAATGACAGATGTTTATATTGTTCATCCTATAAGTTTGAAAGTAAAAGACGAATTGTATTAAAATCGCCATGTTTGTCACAATAGTTCATATTAGACCTGATGAATGATTACAAAACAAAAATATTTTACGAACGGTTCACAAAATTCCATAAGATTTTTTTGGACAAATTACTCATTGAATATTAATTTTTAAAACACACGAACAAAACTAAAATAATACTTATGGCATAGTTACATATAGCTTGTCTGAGTGAAAACGACGCGACCCACCACCTCTTACACATACACAAGCAAATTATATTCATAAATAAATCATGAAACAATTGACGGTTTTAATATTTTTACACAGACGACGATGTGAATGTATGGAGTCATTCTAGTTTAGACAAGCTATATCATAGTTTAGTATAATTACCGGCATATATATTGACCCCAGTCGACAAGGGAGTGAAAGGGTGGAGGATCGTATATCTACTAATTATAGATTTAGCGGAGAAATATATGCCGGTAACTATTTAATTGTTAATGTAGGATTTGGTGTGCATTAAAAGCATCCAGTAAAGATTTACATGCATTCAAAATACACTGACTTCTACGTATACGACCAGATAAGCTGTTTAAATCAAAATTTATCGAGGTTCCCAAACGATGCGAGAATGAATCGAACGGTTCGCTAAAACTATACAACATTTATTGAACACAGTTGTTGAATTTTGATATCTATCTGTATACGCATAACGTGCTTTTTTGATAGTGTCATCTGTATGACAGCAAGCCAAAGTGCGTTTGCTCAGCTAAGTCTAGAAGTATGCATAGAAGTCGTTATCATAGATAAGTAATTTATTATATAATTCAAAAGGTTAACGATCCTTTAAATGATATTTACCAAGACACTATAATATTTCTTAAAACTCAAATAACTAAGGTGGATTTCACCAGTGAAAAATACGTTTAACTAAATTGGTCTTCAAGTTTTACGCATTTTGATCTCGGTTCATATTATTAGTGAAATACCTTACTTAAAATGTAATAATTATTGGGTATAGATTCAGCATGCATATACAATGTTTCTTGACGATTGGACGCCATGACAGATTGAATACCGATTCGAACTAATCCACCCCTTTCTCAATGTCAAAAATTCATTTCATTTATATATCTGTGTGTGTTAATAGTCACCACTAAATATATAGGATACAGAAGGCCGACTTCATTTAAATAGCGAAAACGTAAGCACACTGTGATACATATCTATTTACAAGGATCTCAACTGACTGTAATAGCGTGGCCAGTTGCAGGAGCCCCCATGGTATACGTATTATTTAATCCTAGCCGGCGAGCCTAGGCTTGTGCAAATTAATGCTATGCTATATTATATGCTATATATATATTATGCTATATTATATGCTAATAATAAAAAAACACATTAATGCTTCCACAAGAATCTTCCAACACACGTTACAATATATTTGTGCAAGCCTAAATTTGCGCAAGCATATTGTACCTAATTGTAATACCACATTACAATTAGGCCACACCTTAATGGTCCCACAGATAAAAAACTATCTGTTGATATGTATTCGCGTGAATGTGTGCGTGTGTACTTTTTCGCCATTTTCGAAGTTGATATTCCGAATCTATTTATATGCATAACCTCATTCAACACACCACGCTATATGCGTCTGATGTCTACATATTTTAGTATTTGGTACTAAAAGAGCGATATTTATTTCTGAACTTGTTCACTATATTTTTACGCAAGTACTATAAAATACCTTGTTCGTTTTTCTGTCAGCCCCCTTAACTCCTACCTACGGTAAAACGGGGTGGATAGAGATTGAAGGGCGAATAGAAATAAAATGGTCAACTAAATCCTGTATTTATTATCTTTCAAGCGAAAATTTGGACTTGTTAATTGTAATAACAGAATCACGAAATATCTGTTATTGGGCTTAGTTAAAATTTTGTATAAGAATTTATTTAAAATATTCCAATGACCATTTTATTTCTATCCACCCCTGGATTCCTATTCACCCCGTTTTACGGTAGTGTTTTTCTATTGTCTAAATCTATTAGGAAGCGCAGCTAAAATCAAAAATGACTCCTATAGCAAAAGTGAATATTCAACCAATTTAAAATGTACTGGCTGATTTTAAAAAAGGCTGTTACTATTTCAGAACTGTTATAAGTAATAGACTATTTTAATTTATTAGTATTATATCACGTATTTTTTGGGAACACTGAGGAAATTCGGCCTACTATAACAAAGTTATAGATTCCGAAATTCAAACTACCGTCATGACTTAAAAAGAATTTATTCTTAACCTGACGAACATACACTGCATTCAATAACATTACATTAGATATACTAAATATTTCAACCCCTCATTTTCTTACATATTTTCGACAACCCCTACCAAACAAGATCGACACTAGAACATTATCTATCAAAGATTTGTTAGTGTAGACTCATCTAGCGAAGATTTTATTTAGATAAAAGCATTTATAAGGAAAATAATATTGAACTTTTGTAAATTAAATGTCAAACATAAAATTGTGGCAACCCTACATGATAAATCATGGGTCGATATAGTTCACATGTGACTCCCGTCGGCTGAGCTAGGGTTGGTCTGATGCCTTACGACAATCTCTTAAAAGTAATATTATTTCAATCTTAGTTCACTTACATACTGTTATTCGACCGTTCAGCGTCCATTAGGAGTGTTATATGATTAAAATGGGTCAAACAGTATTTTGTACTGTAGTGGATACATTTAATCGTTTAAATTGTTATAATTTAAACTTGTCATACAAGATTATTATTTATATAAAACACACTAGCAGCTATTGAGCTGATGCGTATGTATCGTATGATATGGAGATTTTGTCGAGTCGGTTTTTGAAGGCATTCACACTGGGTGCCAAAACCACGTCCTTCGGTAGTCTGTTCCACTTTCTAACAACACGGTTAGGTAGAGAGTGTTTCCAGGGTTCAAGCCTGGATAGCTTTAGTAGGTGACCCCTTAATAATTGTTTTCATTGAGGGAATAAATGTCACGATACACAAATATCAATGGACGACAACGGTCCGAATTCAAATGACACTATGAAAGTAAGATTGATATAATGTTACTTAGAAGAGATAGCGTTACCCCTAAGCCGGGGAGGGTGAGTGGTGGGCGGGTGTGTGTGTGTAGTGGACTCACTTCTTTTTGTTCTTGGGCTGGGCGCGCGGCGGCGTGTTGGGGCGGCCCATGTTGAGGCCGGAGTACAGCTTGCGCTTGTCGGCCGGCTTGAGGATCTGGAACGAGCACATCAGTGTCTCGTCCACGGACATTAGCGCACCTGGAATACAATGTATCATCACTACATAGTATAAAATAAAGTCGCGTTTTCTGTCCCTACTTTTCTTGTCCCTTTGTATGCTTAAATCTTTAGAACTACGCAACGGATTTTGATGCGGTTTGTTTCAATAAATAGAATCGTTAAAGAGGAAGGTTTATATGTATATAACATTATGCTACGACTAACAGGTGCGGAGCAGGAATGAAAAATGTTGCAAAAACGGGGTGACGCAGACGAAGTCGCGCGGGTCAGCTAGTTTATTTATATTCGAGTATAAAAGTTAATTACAAATAATCTCCCTTGAGAGTGTGAGTTAAGCTCGCCTTTGTACATGATTCTTGCAAATTGTATATGAATTATCTCTGTACTTTGTGTGTGCAATAAATAATTAAGAATTAATAATATCCAGTAACCCCAAACTAGGCTAGCCTCTTCTGTGGGTACCGGTGAAACGGGATGATTAGAGATCGAAGGGTGCAATAGAAATAAAGTGGTCAGCTAAATTCTGTAGTTAATTTCTTTGAAGCGAAAATTTGGACACGTGCAGGGCGTAGATGTCACCCGCGTACGATACGGAATATTACATCAAGAACCAAGCGGTTTGGTGAGTCTTTCCTCTGCCGCACCATTAAGTCTTGGAATTCCATACCAGCTCACGTGTTTTCTTCTTCCTACAGTCTCGAGTTCTTTAAGCGGGCATGAAAAAGCATTTGATGAGGCTGTCAAGCTGAACGCCACCATTGTAACACTCTACGTCATCTACGTGTTTGTAATGGTGACCCACTTTCCTGAAACTTTTCCTTCAGCTTATCATCAGGCGGTGTGAAGTCAAATTGACCTAAATAAAAAAAAACTGGTGCCACTGAGTCTACTGACCTGCATTGTCAAATTCACCACAGTAGTTGGGCGCTGAGAATAGCGTAACGAGCTGCCTCTTGGCGAAGAACTCGTAGCCGTCCTCCACGACCTGGTGCGCCCGGCAGATCAGGTCGAATTCGTGTTTCGACAGGAACTTGCCCACCACCTGTAATAGAAATGGAACGTGATTGTAGTCTTCTTTCATCCAAGCGTAAGTCCCGGTCGCATCCAAATTTTTCACAAGCTCGGAGTCCGGGGTCCACATGTTTGGCTAAACTTCGCTATTTTTGTGAAGTGACTATCATCTGACCTCCATCGGCGATATCGCAGTACGTTTACCCGCATTCTAGAACACATAAGCTAGAGAAGTTATGCTTTCCATGACCTGGCTCTAGGTGGCGTTGTGTAGATTGTCTTAGCATATTCATTGTTTATTTTCCTCATTGTGTACCTTCGCGACCTTAGGCACGTGCCTATTTTATCTTCATGATAATGCATAAACTCACGCCTATATACCCGAAGGGGTTGGCAGAGGTGTTAGCACCCACATTTCGTCAGTTTTATGTTTAGAGCCCAATGTAATAGGTGGCGAGAATATTGCCATTAACCGGCCGGGCACTTATAAACCTGCGATAAATATAAAAATAACTTCAAAAAGCATCGAAAAGTCATTGGCGTGTGCCATGGTAAAATCTGGGATCGAACCCGATACCTCAATTCAGCAGCCCATTTTACCCATACCACTAGGCTACCGTGGTTTTTATGTAATGCACTATCATATTGCACCATTGCTATAGTCTACTACGGAGGGAAATTGACATGACCATATTATGTATTTATGTATGTATCTATTGATTATACCTATGATACGTAAGAGGGACGAGGAGGTAGGATAGTTAGTTTGCGGTTATCGGCTATCACACAACGTAAAGGTCAACAGTGCCATGTATTTGTTTTGAACAAAACATGGATGCAAACAGCGTGAGATTACACAACAAGTTGTGTGATTATCTTCCTGCTGTAAGTAACACACTTAGTGATAACGTCGTACATAAGTTCATTAAGATATCAATGGAGACCTTTGCTACTGAATGTTTGTTTACTTACGAACAGAAGGTCTTACCCAGAAACCTTGGCGATTAAATTAATTATCAAGTAAAAAAGCTATGCTTTTAATGAGAGTGCAAAATATCTCGTGTTTGTGCTGTTGACCATTGAAGAGTTCTATTGAATGGATCCTGGGTGTCAATTCAGGTCATGTTCAGATAAAATCCATTGTCATAGGCCCAGAAAATATAAATTCAGTCCAATAGGTTCCACCGCCACGATCCACCAGCGGAGTATATAGTAATCTGATTTCCACTGTATTCCATCGTCCGTCAAGTGGATCCTGTGACACTTGCCATTATTTTTGGCTCGACTGTTAGCTCCAGTAGTGAATCGAACAGCTCTCAGTTTGGAAAGATCTTTGGTTAAGATATGATGGGAATACGTATCACCTATGGTATAGTCTTTATCAAGCAGATCTATGAAGTACGGTACCACTAGTGAAACCACTAGAATGTTAGTTATTGCCTCACCTCAGTGCCAAACGTAAAGCTAACGCCACGGTCATTTTCACCCCAACCAGCGGTGTCCTTGTCGGGGTCGGACCATAGCAAGTCGCAGAGTAAACCCTGGTCCGGAACGTCCGTCGGCCTCATGATCCGCCGGATCTGTTCCATCGCCTGGAGGTCTGGAGATAATCCACCGTGACAGCAGAATATCTTCTCGTCAACTGTAACCAAGGAAATAATGATTTAGTAAATTGTAGAACTTTAAACTATCAATACTTATGTAAATTAATTTTACAAGGACTATTTTTATTCTCTTTTCATGAGCACCAATGTTAAATAAGGTAAGAAGGGGCTTCCACAATTTGGTTATACGGGAGTACCTTTGAAAGTTGCCCGTCAGGCCAGCGAACAGGCTTGAGTTTCAAAGATTGGTGGTAAATAAAATCCTTCCATAAAAGGTAGTAATAGATGAAAAGTAGACTCATGCCGATAATAGCTACAAAAAGTCGACTCATTGTGGTTAATATGTATTCAAAAAACCTATTTAAACGTCGTCGCATCGTGAAAACATTTCTATTTCACGAGCGTCTTGGCGATATTGATTATGACAAATTTATGATTCATGAGACGCCACTGAGATCATTGACACCACCCATTCAAAGCAGCCAGCAGCGTTCCTAAATAAATAAAGTCCCTAGGGATGCTCCGGGCATCTTAGGAACGTCTTATAACGGCGCAATACTTCACAGAAATTTTATTTTTGGTACTATATCAATAGGGGATAGGATACGAGTCTTAAGTATATTTATTATATGAAAATCTATGTGGGGTGGCGGTAGTGTACGCGACTACTATGCAGGAAGCGTGGGTTTTATCCCCGTTTAGTGCAAATGTGTTTACATGAATAGGGCTATTTGCATTGGTCTGGTCGTGCGGCGGAGAGCACGTTATGCCGTCGTCGGTCCCAGTTGTCATACGAACATATATGCCAGTCGTTATGGGTATTTGGAGTTCTAAATATCGCCTATAAGTATAGGTTATGAAGGCTAGATAGCTTCATGGAAAATACCAAAGTTCATCTGCAACGCAGTTAGATTGGAAAGAAGCTGACCCCGGACTTCGACGTGACAGTTTCGGATGCGATTGGTGATGATGAAGCATATATATATTTTCTATTTTGTGATTTATAATACTGTAAGATATAGGGACCAGTTGAAAACCAGTATTGTCTGGTATAACGAATGCCAGATTTCGAATGGTATACGGGGCCGCTGGCTTCACGTGCTCTCCGAAGCACCGATAGGTCTCAATATGTCTTCCATTCTAGGACTGACTCGATAAGCTTGCTCAACTTAATCACGAGTCGAAGTCTTTGTCATTGAACAAAATCTTTATTATAATAGCATAAAACTATTCCAACAAGAATTTGATGAGTATGAGACGCGACGTTATCGTGTAATTAAACTTAGTGAACAGCAAACAGGGTTATCAGTAATGGCATTCTGGCGCCGACCATCAACTTGTGTTCGCGTTTCATTAGCACACATATCTTTATGATTCAATTAATCTTATGGAAATATACAAGCACCTACAAAATATGTATAAAGCTAGGCGTCCACCAAATGGGTCGGGCCGGGTCGCCTCGCAACGCAAAAATCCGCCTGCCATAAATGTTTGTATAAAACTGTGTTGTACCGACGTCGTCGTTTAGAATAGAAGAATAGAATAGTCGGGCCGGAACCGAATTTTGGATTTTTGCATTGCGATGCGGCTTGACCCGGTCCGCCTGGTCGACGCCTAGCTTTATACGTATGAGTCATACATGAAATACTGTATTTTGTGTAAGAAGATTCAAAGTAGCAAAATTACTACTATTACTACTATTACCACCGTAGATACGTATTTTTCAATCATTCGTAAACTGAAAGGTAGCTTAGCCAATCAGCCTATGACTTTTACCAGTCTTACTATTATGATCGAGTAAATTTCAATTTAGTTACTAAATTCGGTGTTATAATATTAGAGACATTTTGATGATTAAGCCACTGAATAGGAAACAAAAAATACTGGGAACTTTTAGTTATTTCGCCTACTAGTTGGATGGTGGTAGTACTTATTTGTATTTACTCGTTCAAATTACAAAGGACGTTGTTCACTCGAGTAAGCTTGACCAATTTAGTTCAGGACCTTCCCACATTGTTTCAGACCCTTTGTCACGTACATTTTACAACAGTGAATGTACGAGTACCTAAGTTGCAATACCCGTCTAAATAAAAGACCTAAATAGGTTTTTAGGGAAATGTTTTATATTTCGTAAAACAAAGACACTTTAAGTACTTCCTTTTATAATAAACCTTAGGTAAATACTTTCACCATAGATAACTATGTAACAGAGGAGAGAAAAGAGAATTATGCAGGATGAACAGAGAGTAAATAATGGCCATCATCTACCTAAGTACGTACCCTTGACCATTGTAACAGAAGATTGATATGCAATCTTCCTAAGTGGATGGGTGTGGTAAAAGATATCCTACTAATGATCTGCACCTAATGCAATCTAATAAGTAAATGTTAATATTGTGAAACTCTATGTGGGTGAGTTTGTTACTTCTTGCGCTTTCTCACAGAGGAGGAAAATGAGGACCTCCGGAGCGTAGTGGTAGAACACTAGACATAAGTCAAAACTGTCGTACGAATTTGTGCAGAAACCGTGTCGTATTCAATAACACGGCTGTGAAAGAAGTCAGCTCAGAAGTCCTTGTCGGGAAATTGGACCGGATGCTTCGAGATTAGGTACCTACTCGTGTCGTTTATTCCGACAGAACGTATACTAAAACTGGATGGCTTCTGAAAAATCAGCCATAGGTATGTTTGTAAATTGCCATTAACAGTGCACATGCAGAAGTTCGATAGGGGTGCTCTGAACTTAGCGACTATTTCGTTTTAGTTATTAAGGTCTGTTGTTAAACACTTTGTTTAAAAAGAAGTTATCATGACAATAGACAATTTCACTTTAGGGAACACTAAAATACGAGATCAAGGGTAAATACTTAATCCTCTAGGCTCAAAGCTTATTGGTTTTATCAAGGGCGGCAGGAATAATGATCAGAAATGGTTGCCATATAGCAGTATTTTATAGACCTTTTGATGAACATTATGTACCTATATACAGTCAGTAATAAATAGTAGATTAACATCAGCACATTAATATTCAGAGATATCACGATATTTACCATGTTTTGTACATGACAAATATCCCGATATTTTGGATAGTAGTGGTAGTATCCATATGTAATTATCAAAAAATGTTACACTACTATGTGATACATAACAGATTCTAACCTGAACTGAAACACGTTCAAAGGAAAATTAAAAAAATATGTTCGTATTACTACAGACGCTTGCAAAACGGTGCCAAATACACAGACGGCATCAACGCAAAGATCAATAGGATCCCGGTAAGTGCGACCTTGACTAGAGTCGTTCAGAAACAGCTCTATTTGACTCTTCGTTTTTGATAAATACAGACTGACTTTCGTTTAGAATTGAAAAGGGAATTTGGTAGATATGAATATTGATATAGCCGCGTTTTATGAATTTCAGACAGTTATTGTGTAGATGTGACAATGTAATATATTTTCATGACATAGCTTTCTCAAACAGAACTTGTAAGATGTATGTGTTATCGCTTGACTTATATTCGAAATTTAAAAGATGAAAAGAAAATGTCTTCAGATAAGATATATATTTTTATTACCACATAATACTAATACATACAGAATTTAAACACCGTGCAACAATAGATACATAGATATATAGCTCAGGAACTCGAGTTCCGGAACGCGCGGAACCCTGAACGGTGTCTATTCCTCTATCTGGACCAATTAGGATGACATTTTACATAAGAATATATCACTGGATAGTTCAGTGGGATCTGGGTGCAATGGGGTTAAGGCTTCAAGCTAATGTAGAAATATCAAGTATTTGACTACGACAAATAGCGCAGAAGGGTACTGGCTTCTCTAGCTGGTTGGTATGGGAAACTACCACTTCTAATAGTTATTCAAGCAATTGAAAAGAGGAGAAGAAGGAACTATATTTCTTTCTTATTAAAGAAAAGTACTTAGCACACTTAGATGGCTTCGTTTGGTTAGAGATTGATCGAGACTTACTGCGTATAAAATAAAGTAAGAAACTGTCGAAAGTCTAAAGGCGTTTTATATTTACGTTACAAATATTGGACTCGTGCCAAATTGCTTCCATCTAACGCCACGTAAGATTAATTTAATAAAAGAACTGTTCACATCGTTACAAAACTTTTTATTTACGATTATGGTTGACTCATGGGGGCTATTACAGATGAGCACCGTTGTTTGTCAGTTATGATGTATTCAACTCCAGATCAGTTTGGAGTAAATGTGTATATACCTACCTTAAATAGAAGTAAAATATTTGCAGCGAAGGGGGAAACTGAATTTGGGGAACCCTCTACGTCCGTATACAGACATATCCGGGGAGTACTAATTTTGTTATAGGTGGCACCAAACGTTATGAGACATCAATACGATCGCACTTTATCCTTTCAAATATATAGAAATATCGATGTGCTAGATTAATTCTAAAAAAATACAGTTTCTATCATACACATAAACACACTCCCTAATTTTTGCAGCTAAGTTATGCCAAAAAGGCTATTATAAAATCCAAAGTAATTTGGATGGTAAAATGAGCTATTCACTGAACTTGCTACTCAAGCAAATTATTGTATCTAGACTAAGTATTTAGATGTTTGTAAATAGACAAAACAAAGATAAGCCCGCTGAGTTCCTTGCCGGAGTCTTCTCAGGTCACGGCCGCGTTTCGAACCGGTGTGCGGTGATCCATTTGCTAAAGTAACCTAATTTTAACGTTTTGCGAGTTCTGTTCTATACAGTATAAATAATTTTGAACTTCGTATCAATCGCTGAACGAAGATTTAGCGTAGAGTAAATGCCTGTCATTACATACCAACAGAGTAGGTATACGTAATAAAAAAATAAAGATGCTATTGAAATATTTCTTTCAAATTATTATCTCTTCATTATCTTAAGTTAAATTAATCTTCTAAAACAATTTTGGTAGACTGAAGATACGGGTACTTAAGACATCGCTGATGAATGAATACCAAAGTTTTGTCTGTAGAATGTTCTAGACGACGAAGTCATCTATCTGCAAATACTTGCCAGTTGGACAGTTCTTAGAAAGTAAGTGAAACAGAACCGACCGTAGATAGTAATATATACAGTCCGCCCTATTTTAGCATTCAACAAAATGTGGTTACGGTGTGTGTGGTACGAGATATTTGAATAAATCTTATCAAACATTTTAGAATATTCTAGATAAGTATTTAATTTATTTAACTATTACTTGAAAGATTTGAAAATAGACTGAATTTGCATCAGTCTAATTTTTACCACTAAATTACTGAACTGATTTTGTATAATCTTTTGCAGATCATAAAAGCTTATAGGAAAAACTGACACCACATGTAATACCAGGTTACGATGAAATTCGCGGGTAGTTTTGTATATCATGCCAGACGGAGTGAAACCACAAATACATAATGTATTAAAACAAATTATTGAAGACTCATTTTTAACTTACGGAATCATATTCGTGACGTATGCACGTTTGACATACGTCACAAACAGGATCTTTCTGGATGTAAATGCAATATAGGTATACATAACACAATTAAAACGCATAAGGCGGTCGTCCAAATATAAGGAAAATATGATTCTGAAGTGCATATGATTCTTATATTATTTAAAATCGGGGTTGATCTTGTATAAACAAAATGGACTCTTCAATTACTATGAAAGAAGTGTCATCTGAGTGTAAGATATAGACATACTGCAGAATAATGTATTATTTTTAACTTACGCTATAAGTTAAAAATAATAAATTATTCTGCAGTCTCATTATACAATACCTTTATATGGAAGGAAACAAGCTATAAAACATGTCGCGAATGTTCCAACACTCGCCCGTCCGTTCAACAATGACACTTGTAAAATGTGAGCCGGCTGTTGTCAAGTTACGTATACGGGCTGTTGTGGTTTGAGAAATGAAAATATTTTATAAACATTATACCCTCAAGTGGATTTATATTTTACTGGAGATTGTCTGCCTGTGAAGTTAAATAGCTGCAACTGTAATAATGCGGAGTTGACTATGTATTGGAAACAGCAATTACACAACTTGGAATTCGTGTGGAGACGGAGAAAGAATATCATGACCTCATCTCATCCGAAGGGTGTCGTAAGAGGCGACAAACGGAAAAATAATATAATTAATACTAAACGAATAAAAACCTAAGCGTGAGAAAGTGACACTATTAATTTCATAACTCAATCATTAATTATCGTCATCTTGAGAACTTTTTCCCAACTCAGTTGGGGTTGGATTCTAGTCTCACTGTGATGCAGCTTATTTCGATAGTTGCTACTTGATACTGATATTTAACTTCCACAACCAATTGGTAATATCGATGTTCTGTAGTATTCTTTTATCGAGTCGATGGCATTTCCACTCCTACCAGAGTGGCAGAATGGAGTAACCTACGTGGTGTAATAATTTATTTCACGGCAGCACCGCTACTCACGGAGCGGGCCCGAGCATAGGTTTCGCTCTTCGGGAAGGTTAACTACGTCCCCTTCAAGTTGTGTAGTAATTATAACAGACGATATAAAAAATCTGTTAAATCTGAGTGTGTATTTAAACTGTGGTGTGGTACGTGATTCAGTGACAAGGAATAAACATGAAATAGAATGTCAATTTACCTACAGTTCTGTTTTGTTACTGAAAAACATTTTTCGCACATTAAAAATAAAAAAGAAATAAAGGCGAATATACTTCTAATCTCCTAATACTAACCTTGTCAATATTACCATAATTAAATCCGCATTAAAAAGCGGATATAGTGTTATCCGGCGATTTTCTGGATACTGACGATAACTAAAATTATCCATGTTTAAATGTGGCACAAGGTCGGTTACGGCGACCATGACATTTAAGACCCGGGGATGGCATTGACCACTTAAAGTGATGTTTGTCTAAGTACAGTGGACTATAAAAGTTCCTGGACACCTTAAGATATATAATCCTTTGACAGCTTAAGTCTAATTAAACCAAAAGAAAAAAATATTTAAGTAGGTATAGCGTTAATAAGATAAACTAGATTGATATCTTGTTTTTTTATAAGTGAACTCACGCAAGTAGTAGTCAAAAGTTATTTATATTATTCAGTAGCTTCTAATCTAAGACTAATGGTAGTACCTATAGTGGTATCAGTTCATACCATTTTAGTTTTAAATTGTCCAAGAACTTTTGGAGTCCACTGTACCTAGAAGAAGGATGGATACTACGTATGTATGAAAGAAACAGCATGTGTATTGTGTGCGCTGGTAATTAAGTTTAGGCAACTACTTGCATGAGTTTACTTATTTCTTATAAAGAAACAAGACAACGATAGTTTATTTTATTAAAACTATTTATGTTACTTTTGATTAAATTATATTTAGGCTGTCAAAGGATTATAGATCTTAAGGAGTCCAGGACTTTTTGGAGCCCACTGAATGTACCTTTCCACCTGAACTCCAAACATCTTTTTAACTATAGGAGTATAATTCCGATTTAAGTAAATTTATTCATCATGTTTTTTTAGTGTTATTGTTTAAAGGAAATGTGATTCATTCGATTCCCTTGACTGAAGAATGTGACCTCAGTGAATATCAGGTTGGAGAAACTTACAGTCTTGATTAAGTAGAAATTAAACTAGACAATGGAGGTTACGTAACTAATCGGGCGATGGTGAAATTAATGAGAAACAAATTAAACCTCAATATATTAGGTGCGTATCCTCCTAACCCTAAATTGATTGTTTGATATGATAAATAACAAAATCTACGCATATTGGTAACAGGTAACTTGTACTTCTGCACGATATTCCATATTCATTATTAAACCTGACCGATTCCGTCTTGCGGCATTCTCAATATCTACAATGTAAATTTAAATGTGTTATCAATAAGTAAAACATAAGTTCCACAAAGTGCCATCAATGAACAGTATAAATAGTCTATCTACGTTAACTTTGGATGAAAGTATGGATATTCGTTACTGAATTATGTCAAAACGCCTGAATCTATTTAGATGAAATATCACATACGTCGGGATCAGTATATCAAAGGGACAGAGTCGTGAAAAATAACTAGTGTGAAGATTAATAAAAGTAAAATTTAATTGGCAAGAAAACAAATCAATTTCAAATGACAACTAAATTGCAATTGGAACATTTGAATTGATTTATGACAAGTTTAAAACTCCAACATTTTTATTAGCCTTGTATCAATCAAATCGAATCGAAGCATTTGCGTTCATTAATATCAACATCAGTCCGGAAATAATATAAATAAATATATTGAAACAATAACTACATTACGATATTACTGATACAAAACATTACAAATTATGCACATCATGTCCAAACACAAATTTCAAGGTTCACAGCTAATTCTATAATAAACGAAAAAGAATTGGAGCGTTCAAACGGAAAACAGTAAGCATTGTATTCGAATAGCCTTTAGAAAAACCTTGCGTAGTATCAGTTAACGAATTATTTGTACGTAATCCCTATGTACTAGTATGTAGCTACTGCGCAATTCAAGGAAGTATAAACATTATACTGCCAACTCATTGGTAGAAAAGGTATAAAATTTTAGTAGCAGGTGCGCTGAATGATTCACGAATAGAAGATATTATAAGCCTATAAAATGTATGAAAAACAGATCTGTTATCCAGTTGCTATCGATTAGAAGAAATAAATAAGGAATGAGTGATTTATGTGCGGAGCAAAAACGTGATTTATATGTTTGTAAGCACGTGCTTGGCTGAATTTAAATAGTTGTGCAATAAAGTGACGGGGTTTAAGTAATCCTATAAGAGTGCTTGACATTCTAATAGCGGATATCACTATTAGTAAGAACCGAGATCAATTAGTCGATTGCTTTCACTTTTCGATCTTTAATGTACTGGTTTACTATTTATCCTTAAATAAAATAAATAAATAAATAAAAATATTTATTTCTCAATAAAGTTTACAGCGCGCTACTACAATGTATTACATGCTATGTGTTGATAAGATGGTGACAATTCAGTATTAATCAACTTAATCGATACAATATTAGAAGACCCTGTCCCTTAAACTAAGTATAACTTGTATCTTAAGAGACAGTGTACGATGCGGTTACATGATATACTGCTTAATGTCTTGGTCGTCGCCATTTATTACTATGCATTGTGTGTGTGTGTATGTGTGTGTTTTGTGTGTGTGTGTGTGTGTGTGTGTGTGTGTGTGTGTGTGTGTGTGTGTGTGTTGTGTGTGTGTGTGTGTGTGTGTGTGTGTGTGTGTGTGTGTGTGTGCGTGTGTGTTTTGCGTATGTACGTGCGCGTGTTCATATCCGTGTGTGAAATCAATTTGTAAAGAAGGTTAGGTTTATTTTACTTTTTGTTTTATAGTGTACTCTATATTTATTTGATGTAAGTTAATAATGTTTCTGTAAAGTTATAATCCTGTTGTTTTAACCACTCAGTCATTTTATATTTAACTATATGTAGATTTGAGTCTCTGATATTTAATTCTTTATTTGCTTTTTTGTATATATTTCTACTTAATGTAAAGTATTGGTGTTCGGCGAAAGTAGTTTTGTGTGAGGCATTTGGAAGGAGGTTAGTACGCTTATTGGGATCAAGTGGAGGAAGGGTGGTGTGTCCCCGGAGAGTCACCCTGAGCACGTACAGTTGTCTGACTGTAAGAACCCCTGCCTCTGAGTACAGCAGTGTTGTTGGATATCTAAACGGCTTTTTCATCATCACTTTCAGGACTGTTCTTAGAGCAATCTCCGCTTTCAGTACATGGCCTTTTTGTGCACCGCCCCAAGCCGTGATACAGTAACTTATTACCGATTGGCACAAGGATAAGTATACCATTTTCAACGTGTCAGGGCTAGCAGAGTGTCTAAGGGTCCTAAAAATGTGAATGAGACGTAGTGTTCTAGCAACAACCACTTCGACTTGTCTATTCCACTTCAGTCCTTGGTCTATGTATACACCCAAGTATTTTACACACTCAGCCCTAGCTATTGTTAGGCACTGGCATGTGTGGTTTTGATTACCACAGGTATGTGCGGTAAGCTTGAAGGAAGGTGGGAGACTGTTAATGTGGCTAAGACTAAAGAGGACGAAACATGTTTTCTGTAGGTTGATAGTGAGAAGGTTTAGATTGAGCCACTTCAGAATGTGTGACAGTGCCGACTCCGCAGACACCCCGACCTCATCCCACGTCAGACCCGAGACCACGATAGCCGTGTCATCTGCGTATGTGTAAATTTTGGTGTTGGTGAGGGACATTCTACACAGGTCATTTATATATATTAAGAACAAAGTAGGCCCCAGTATGCTCCCCTGTGGAACACCGTAAGTAATATTCTCTTCGTCACTGATGAGAGTACCGATTTTGACTTGAAGTGAGCGATTACGGAGATAATCTTTGAAAATCTCTAGAGCAATGCCACGTACTCCAACGAGTTCCAATTTAGTCAAAAGCTTGGGAATAAAAACTGTGTCGAACGCCTTTGAGAGATCCAGGAACATCCCCAGGCACTTGATTCGACTATCCAGATTTTTAGCCACGTGTTGAGTTAGGTCTAATACGGCGTCCTCAGTTGACAACCCAGGACGGAATCCATATTGGTTGTCCGCTATTATATGGTGCTTGTCAAGGAACGACCTAAGATGCCTGCTGAGGACCATCTCAAGGATCTTAGAAAGTGCCGGAAGTACTGAAATGGGTCTATAATTGCTCACACAGCTCTTATTCCCTCCTTTATGTATGGGATGAACTATAGCCTTTTTAAGAGTATCCGGAAACACACCTGTTTGCACGCACAGATTAATCAAGTAAGTAATAGGTGGAACTAAAACATGACGACACGTTTTCAGTAAGGTGGAGGATATTCCGTCCCATCCCACTGCACTATCTCCTTTTAGCTGTCGTATTAATAATTCAACTTCTGATTCATCCGTGTCTAGGATAACAAGGGAGTCAACGGGGGGATGCAATGTAGTCTTATCAGAGATATTTGTAGGGTTATTTGGACTTGAAAAGCCTTCAATATCCTGAGTTTGAATGTTAGCTGCCAGTTTACTACCAATGTTAGCAAAATAATTACACACCTTGTTGATGGAGGCTTTAGGACTCACTTGTGTTTCCAGTAATTCATTCGGTATAATGCGAGTCTTATGTGTATGTGTGATATCCTTAATGGTGTTCCAAAGGCGCTTTGGGTTGTTTCTCCCTTTTTCCAGTTCTAGTTTTTCGTAGGAAGCTTTGAGTTTATTTAGTAGGGAATTACAAAAGTTGCGATAACGTTTGTAAGTTATTTTTAATATTACATTATCTGGATCTTTTTTAGATTTATTATGCAAGCTATCTCTATTTTTAATACATTTTAGTAGTCCAGGTGTGATCCATGGTTTAACAATTTTTTGTCGCCTAGATATGTTTACTACTTTGGTATTTTTGTGGATGACTAATTGTATGATATTGATAAATTTTTCAACTGCAGTGTTAGCATCGTCGGACTTATAGATGACTGAGAAATCAGTACTCTCCAGTTCAAGTTTAATTGCATGATAGTTTTGGCGAGTCATCAAATTTTGTTGCTTCCTAATTGGATTGGCGTTTACTATAGTAACAACAACTGGTTTATGGTCTGTTACGTGTGTGTCTAAGACGAGAGTGTTTGTTACGAATTTGGATTTTATTAGTGCATGATCATAACACTTTTCTAGGCGAGTTGAGAAAAGGTGACTGGGCAACAGGCCATGCGTTGCATTCAACATAAGGTACTCCAGACTATCTTCGTCTCTCTGCTCTTCTCGTATATCAACATTCATATCACCGAGTAGTATTACATTGGGACTTGCAGAAATGTTATTAAATGTATTATTAAGACTATTTAGAAATCTACCGAATTGATCTTTGGAGGCGTAAGATGGTGAACGGTATATTGCCACTATAGCAGTATTGTTGTCTACTTGACATACCAGGCAGTTACCACAAAGAAAGTCTGGTTCCCAAAGATTGACTCGGAGCCCTATTTTTGTGTAGATTACAATTCCATCATTTTGATTCGAGTTTATTTGTGTACTATATGATTGGAATCCCTCCAGAACAGGAAGATTAACTACCTTACTAAGCCAGCATTCGGTCAATATAATGACATCATAGTCTATTGCTGTTTTTTGTAATAATATTCGAATGGCATTGAAATTTTTATTTATACTGCGTATATTTATATGAAACAGATTTAGGCTTGTACTGGAATTATTAACATATTTATAACAATCTTCTGGGATACATTCAAATGGGTTACCCACCATGCAGTTTTCCAGTTCATTATTAATATTTATCAATGTGTTAGCCATTTTTGTTATTAGGTTCATTACATAAGACAACAATGTTACGAGGACTGACGAAGATAGGCGGCCGCTGTCTCTGCCTGCCACTTTGAGAGGACGGGGTAAGTGAAGACTGTGATAATGTGGTAAGCCATTTAGCCAAGTTAACTCTGTGTTGGTTGTCTAGTATTTTAATGTATGTAAACAATACATTTAGATTAAGTTTAAGCGTATGTATATTAATTTTATAGGTTATGTGAAAACATGATACATGAGTTAAGTATATAATATGTGTAAATATTAAGAAATAGTGTGTGAGAAGTATACAGTATTGATTGGGATTGCTCAGGGAATTATATTGTAACTTCGAAAGGGAACTTGAGTTGTATAACTCGTGTATATAATTGAGTAATAACTGTGATAGTTTAAATAAGTAAACTTTGATTTTTAGTAATATACTAGATAAGTGCGTTTGTGTTATTTGTTTTTGTGTGATATTTATGTTTGAGAGATTTGTATGCGAATCATCAATTTGTTCGTATGTCCCATGAACAAGAGTAAAATAAAACATGTAAGAATTTTTTATACAGTAGTATTGTTGGTATTTGTCATGTGTATGCGAATGTAGTGACATACTTAAGTATATTAGACAGTGTAACGCATAACTATGTATACTATTCTGAGTTATATTTAGATTAGGAGTAACATTCATGAATAAAATGAGCAAAACAGTAATAAAAAGTATTTGAGACAGTTCAACAAAAGGCTTGGACAGTCATGCTTCCAGTGTTTTAAGACATTGTTCTGTGGTTATCAGTATTTGTTTTTCACCTTCTTTTTTTCGTAGAAAAATAGATCCATTTGAGGTCCAGCAAAATCTATATGAGTTCGTTTTTGCGAACGCCCGAGCTTGGAAAAATAGTTTTTTTATGCTAGGTGGTAGTTGTTCTGTGACGTAGACAGGGCAGCACTCGGCGGACACACCTAAAATTTGGGTGTTTATTTTATCCTCTTTCATTCTACCTGAGTTGAATGTTCGTACTGCTGATAGAAATGCCTGTTGAGTAGGTACACTGATGAATTCCGCAATTATCGGGCGAGGCGTGGGGTTGTTGGATTTCCCTGGTAGACGATATATATCTCTCATATCTTTGTCCGTCACGTGAATTCCTACGACCTCTCCCATTTTTCGTATTGTTTTGAGAAGGTTGGCTGTCGTTTCAGTATGTTCGGCAGGAATATTACGGAGCTCAATGCCGGCTGATCTTGAACCTCGCTGCAAGTCTATTATTTTTTGTTCAAGACCTTCTATATATTTTTGCTGTTGCAGACGCTCCTTTCTCAGTGTTTCTATTTCTTTTTTCATGTCCTCAAATTGCCCGTTCATGAAGGACATGGACTGGACAAGCTCCTTGTTCGACTTATGAATATTTGCATTAGACAATTGTATCTGACTATTTTGGGCCTTTATTTCACAAATATCGGTGGCCAGTTTAGACATGATGGATGTCTGTTCCGACAGAAGCCGAGCAATGCTGTTGTCCTGCTCCTCTTTCCAGAAGGCGAGTTTGTCATCAAGGTCCTGTGGGCCCTGGGATACTCCATCTTGAGGGCCTTGTGGAGAGTTATTTTGACGCTGGCGCTTGGTCCTATTTGCGCTAATCCCATACTCGTACGCCACTGCGGATTTGATATTCGGTTCAGAGTTTGCCTGAGGTAGGTTTGTGTTGCTAGTTGAAGCTTCTGAGGTTTTGGGCGGTGTGCGTGGAGTCTTATTATTTTTAGGCATTATGTTTACTGTTTACAAAAACAATTACAAATCACTACTTTCGACGCAGCTAGTTCTCTGTTTTGTAAGTATAAACAATGTTAGGCCGTCCGATCCAATGCAAAACCGGTTATAGCTAGCCGCAACGGTGACGTCACTCGCAAATGATGCATCGATGTTTTGCCGCACTTTGTATACACTCGGCGCGGCGGCGGTGCGATAGATAAGCGTTCGGGTCACGTCGGGATGTGCACGAAGCGTCGTCGGTTCGAGTCCACCCTACCACAAACTTTTTCAAGTGGTGTCGATAAGCGCAATTTAGAGAAATAGCTGTATCCTTCTCTAAGACCGCCCAGTAGGTGTCAACGATACGTAAAAACACTTGAAGAGCAACAAGGATTCAAACTTTACTTTAAACGACCAATCACTGAATTTAGAGGAGCAATTTATCACAACAAGTTACACACGTTCACTTCCTTAAGCGTTCGACGACGTTTCCTTCTACTACGTCTTTTTATGTCGTGGAGGGTAATATGCGTGCTAATGGTCTCACTACCGTAAAGTGATCGTGCGAAATGGAGGAGGAAAAGCAGGAAGGCCAACCCTTTGTTTTTTTTTGAGCTCCGAAGTCACCTTGTCTTCGGATACAATCAGAAAAATACATCTACATGATGATGATTATGACAATCATACTAATCCGTGTGATGAAAGAGAAAAAATATCACTTTCACATTTCTTCCCAAGGGTATCGTAACAGGCGAGAATGGAAAAATACGCAGACGCTATTACTGCAAGAAAAGGAAACCTCGAAATAAAACCCTGTACCAACCCGCCTGGCCAGTGTGGACATAGTAGGTCAAAGCCAACATTGGGAGAGACCTAAGGTCACAACATTGGAAGAGACCTATGTCCAGCAGTGGACTGTAATAGACTAATGTAATGTTAGAACACAGTTTTATTTTTCAAGTCTGATTAAGGTATGGGTATAGTTCCTGGCATAGATTTTGACCCCAAGTCGCAAGATATCATAACATCCGTGTGCCAGGAACACGTTCTGACATAATTAATATGTGGTGGATCTTCTCCAACGTGCTATCCTCAAAACCCAAAAACACTTATTACGTATACATACTTAGCATTGTTCACTCTAATGTAGCGCTTATAATAATTACGTCGAAAATAATACCAAAATTAGATAATAATTATTTCCGATAAATAAAAAACGTAATACTAATGTATTATTCATGTTTGTGTATAAGTTAGCGCTATTTAGATGGTTGGATGGGCTGATTCATGTGTAATGAGATCCATGCATAAAACATGAGTACCTAGACGTAGACAGCTAAATTTCATTAACGTGTATCAAAGACACGAGGTTATTAGTACGTGCGGAATTAATTATACAGTTGATCCTATCACATCTAGTTAGTTAAAAGGGAGAATATAACCATTAGTCGAAGTTAAGCAAGTTAAGATAACTCCTTAATCCTGGAGTTGGTATTTTTTTAAAATTACCTCCACTGTCCCTCCAAGCTAAGCCAAATTGCTCGTTTCAGGGGTGGATTTACGCCTGTAGCGTAATATATAGGATCCGAACCTGGGATCTTCCGACCGTTAGACCGACTAACCACTAAGCTACCGCCAAGTTCCTTTTATCACCACGGATCATTCGCACTGTACCTAAATCCAATGTAAGGTAATAGTATTTAGACAATTACTACTAGTATATAATTTCCGTAGTATATAATTATCTTCATCATTTCAGACATAGGACGTCCACTACATTGGCCTCTCCATCGATTTCCAATACGACCAGTTGGAGGCGATCTGCATCCAAGGGTTATCCGCGATTCTCACTATGTCATCTGTCCATTTCGCAACAAACATAGCTTAATCTTTTTGACAAAAGTGTGTTCATCTCATGAAGACATTTCCTAAAGCTGTTTTTAGGTACCTTCATAACGTTAGCTAGTTATTGTGAGTAAACATTACTTTAATGCCTACAATGGTCACGTTTGAGCGCCACGTGGATATTCAGTGTAGGTATAATGTTAAACAAAGATAGTAATTGTATTTAATGTTCTTTGATCTCACGTTTATAAGATGACTAAGCGTACGTATAATCATTATCAAGCAACTGTATTTGTATTGCAAATTGCTGGCTGCTGATTGAGCAAACAGTATGTTGCATTGAGTGCATTTGCCCTACATTGTAACTAGGTGTCTCATAGAAATTATCAAAACATATATTACGAAAATGACGGATTTCGAATGCTCGATCTATGTAACAATTGTCAGTTGGTTGCTCCTTCAATGCGTACAAATTTTAAGTGAAATCGAATCTATTAAATTGACTATACCCGATGTAGGCCGTATTGAACGAAGTCAAATGTAACCTAAGTATTCAGTTTAAATATGGCTTTGGATATTTCACAAGTCAATTTGAATCTAGAATCTTCACTCTTAATATAGGCAATCTTTTCAATTTACACAAGTAATGAGATAGCTCGGGAAATAGAGACATTAATCTGTTCGTAAGAACAGCAATTACAGACAAATTATGTCAACTACATAAAAATCTGAGAATCATTGGCCGTAGTTACCTAACAATGGTGGTAATAAAGGCGTTTGATTGTCATATTTAATGGTCCGACGAGTCATGCCTCAATTAGCGAGGCAAGCCTGGCGAAAATAGCCCGACGGCTTAACCAAACATCCTTTTACGTCATACCCTCAGGGAAAACATTGCTGACATAATAATTGATTACATACTTTCTTTGGTCTTGATGTGACTTTTCTTTAAATAGACCGCCAAATTTTTGTGTGGCTCACAATATTATGATATACGTCCCTTCACTACCGGATACTAGTCTCCTATGTGGAACCTTCGGAATCGACGAAGATTAGGTACGTCAAGATGAATATAGCTTCCAAACTAACGAGGTTCAGGTCATAAAAATATCCTTACAGGAACAAAGAGTGCGAGTGACATACGTATATTAAAACTAAAACGAGGCGTGAGATAGTGATAGAATACACGAACCGTGAAACGGTATTTTATATACAAAGTCGATAACTTGGACAACATATATTGCAGTAACGTCACTAAAGTCATAAATCACTGCCTAACATTTGGTTAAGTGGTAACAAGGGAGTCTGTGGATCTATTTACGATAATAATATTAGTGTCTATGGTACTAGCCGAAGCTCATGTCATATATAGCATAATAAGCGGTCAAAAGTCATCGAGCGATAACTGTCTGCGCAGCGCCATCCTTTTGATTTTATATACCGTGACTAGCACAGATGAGTCATTTCAAACAGAGAAGGTACTATCACTTAATATCGCCTTTAAGTACCAGTATGCTCCATTTCGTACAACCGAAGAAATGTAACCTCATTGGTTGTGATGTATATGTCAATATAGTTTCTTCAAGAATTATACGGATATCTAGGTGGGCAATAAGTACGCATTAAGCAAAATTATGTAGACCGCTCTACTTTTTGCCACAGAAATGCTGAAAGATGTCTATTGTTATAAGAACATTTTGTAAATAATGTCACCATTGTCTACTCGATACGACTTGCGTAACATTGCGCATCGCTACGGTAGATAGTAATGGATTTCGCGTTTGAAATAAATGGTTACCACCTAGCTATGAAATTTTTATAGGAAATTGCCTTGTGAAGATCAATTTTCCTTTAAAGTGACAGCTGTTCCATGAAGTTTAATACAAAAGTGATTTAGGTTTGTTCCGTTTTGAAAATTATATCATATCACCCGTAAGACGTCTATAGCATGTGAGTGCATTCCATAAGGAAACTTAATGCAAATACCACTAAGTTTATTTCTTATTATAAAAAACACATTTTTATCATAAATATTCCGACACATAGCAAAAACTTTATTCCGGAGCGTTTGTCCTCCAATTCATTCCCACACTTTATTAACAGCTGACACTCTCTAGTTCTGACGTAAAAGACACATATGCACGCAAACATGCATCACGAATGTTTGTTTCCAGTGGGAGGTGGGAGGGTGCCCCACCCTCCCTTCCCTTATGCGTCGTTGCAAGCTTGTTTGCACCACGTGACCCACATACAGTTACAGACACGTTTCTATTTCAACGCCTAGACAGCTCTTGAGGACAATTCAAATGTCGTCTCATTGTTGAATGTCTTAGTTTTTGCGTTTCTTAGTTATTTCTCCTAAAACGAGGTCTAACTGCCTACAATTTTAAACCTTTCATCATATCGTGAGCACAATTTATGCTGTCAAGTTGCTTTGACATCATTGAATTTTTGTTTTTCATATACGTGTGGAGAAACGGGACCTGATGTCCCTCCAACACAAAGGGAGGATCCTCCGACCAGTTAAAGGTAATCACGCCTGGCGGGCTGCGGCAATAGTAATGGTAGCATATTATTTGAATTCATTTGTCATAGAACTGCGAAGAACAATCCTTGACACCTTACAAGGCGCTCTGTAGCTATCGTTATGATTGTTAAACCGTGGGGTGGGTATTCCCCTTCGAAAACAGAACATTTTTAGGATTCTTTAACAAGCCCGTTCAAAAAAACCTCATTTTCACTACCCTACAATTTTTTTTCGTACAAATATTGTGTGATTAGGCACGAAGCCGGTAACTTGTCATATTACGTCATTGTATTTGATGAGGTTCAAGACTGTTTATTTATTGATACTACACATGTGCAGCCGACATTTCACGGACTTTTTTGTAACAGCAGGAAACGTATGCCCAATGTTTCACGACCTCGGGTTATTTATAAAAACTACTGCAGCTGTACAGAAATGGGAAAGTACCTATGTTTTATTAATGTAGTAGGTAGAATGGTAGTTAGTGTTTTGTGAAGAACCCATTCAAGTCAATTTTAAAGAGATTTGCGTACCTACTTTTGTTAATATGGGGAAGGGGAAAGAATGACCCGTAAGTAAAGGGCTGGATTAAAAAACAGCGTTATACCTTAGTCGACTTGTACGACACCGCATGAGAAGAAATTTTCTTTCTATATCAATTGAAATCACGCGTTTTGAAAACGCGGTGGTACTGAATAGCTTTGGTAAGAGTTTATGTTCTGACCACGTATTTAATATGAATGAATATTTTGTTTGAAGTTTACGTGTTACAACACAGTTTATGTAATACTTATGAATACTATTTGTTTAGTTGTAAGTTGTAAACACGCGATGTTTAATGTACTTGACGAGGTGGTTAACACACCTAATTATTATAATTACAGTGTGACTAGTGTTCAATTCACACGATGTTTTACTACAGGGGTTTATCACCTGGAGGCGTGTTCAGAATCCATTGTTCAACTCAACGCTACGGGGTGTTAGAGCACGCTATATATTTTTGAATAGAAAAGCATTTAGTACTACAGTACTTAGAAAGATCTTTACTGTATAAAATATGTAATAGGTGACAGTGTCATCGTGTGCCTGGTGCGTTTTCTGTGAGACGGTTAAGCATTAGTGTTTTATGGTCCCCTTATCGCAACGAGCTTCACAAAAACAAAAGATTAAACTAGTAGACTTATTGTCTTGACTATTACATTCCGATAAGTTCACTTAACAATTATATAGTAGTTATAAGACTTGCCTGCCTACAGCATATGTTTTAGAATTTTAATAGTCTAGATACATAAATAGGGCACATACATAGCGTAGGTAAATAATAAATGAAGCTTCATTACATTCTTTCAAAGTTCTGAAACCTTTGTAATCCACAAGTCTCATTATATTTTTATAGGCCGCTATTTGCTGTAGTAAGCAAGGACGATACAATACCTACTTTGTTTTTTTAACAAGTAACATGACCTTTCACAAAAGGTGACCTTATTCAAGAGGATCATAATTATAAGAGGGTCGCAAACAATAGATACTAATTCTACATGAATTTAGTGGTACTTGGGGGGCAATTCTCTTCGAATAATCAGAGTGAATAAACTCTTTATTTTAGAAGATATAGTCTACGATTTTTTATGTAAGTATGGATTGTTAATTTGCCTATTTATGCAATATTGGACAAAGTCCAAAGGGTCCAGTATACAGTCTTGGTCCTGAATTTACCAATTTCTATGGAGCCCATGAGAAACATACCAGAAAGTAGGTACAGTTAATGACATAACTAGTTTTTTTTCTTCATAATCCTTTGTTGATCCAATTCCTAATGATCCAGATCCTAATGAACAAAATTAAAAGTAAATACATTTCATCTTCCAATATTATTTCATTAGAACATGAGACCGTAACTTTTCTTAGTGTCAGAATGATCCGAATAAATTTAGAATCAAAATTATAACATGCTGTGCGACTCGCCTCGAATTCATTACAGTTTGAACTATTATTATCACAATTTATTATCATTCATCGTCAATATCAACATCAATGTTATAAGTTCATTGTTCTGCCCAAAACATTGTATCTTCGTTACGTCACATCGTTCGATAACATGTAAAATGGCGCGTGTGGGCGATAGGTAGTAGTAGGTATAGTTATACGTATCATATTCTAGTTACGTTTTGATACCGTCTGTTTGTTTATTTTGTTATTGTAATCGACGCGAGACCAATAAAGGTCGAAGTCTGTGATGTCCTCTCTGTCATTTGTTCTATTTTTCCTTGTTTAGTTTGCATTTATAGGAGGACAATGAGTAAATATGTCACATTTAACAGAACAATGATAATACTTAGTTAATAATGACATACTATTTGTGAATTTTCAACAGAAGCCTTTGATAGCTTTCAGCTTTTTTTTTTCGAAAATATCATGAGATTTTTTAAAGGTTTATGAAAGAATAGCCTACAATAATGGAAGAGGCCTATGTCTAGCAGTGAACTGTCTGTGACTGGCTGGTGAAAAGATAATTGATTGATAATAGAAATTTAAGAAAAAAAACGGAGAAATTAGAAACGATTCAAATTGTGAAAAAACGTTGGTAGGACATGACGGTGTGTCTCTTTCTTATTGAGCAATTCGGACTGGGGAAATACCTGTGCTCTACAGAATACCGCAGCTTATCCGGCGGTGAGTAGGATAGCCAGAGATCATTGGAGAGGTTTTGTGTTGTCAGTGGTAAGACCGGGGGCTAAAGTTGACACTGTTCGATGGTAGTATGAAACCCTACTTAGTCTTTTGCAGTGACAGCACAGAAACAACTTAACCTCACTCGACAGCGACCGAGTGTGACGGTCCTGGGGGCCTAGGCAAAATGCATTCGTTCCGAATCTACATTCGTCATCACTCTGAAAATGTATGGGAGTGACATTTGTTGTCGGAATCGGATCACATGACATTATACCCCGTGGTATTTCAAACGTTTATAAGCCACGGTAACCACTTTCTATCAGGCTTGTCAGCCAGCTAAGTGGCATAAAAGAAACGAAATAATTTACGCGTTCGCAGTATTGACTCGGAACGACAAATGTTATGAAGGAAATGCCTTCTGATTCTGATATTGCGATTATTTTTAGCTTATCTGACAGAGGAGAAACGTTTCGATTTCCTGTTACAACGCCTATATTAATTATAAGATAGAATATCGATAATCATCAGGAAGTAAAGTGAGTAATAAATCGATTGCAAATGTTCCGAAAAAACCCCTCGCAACCCTGCCGACGCGGGTCAATGGACATTGGATATTTGTAGCTCAGAATATATATAGGGGATATACACTGACGTCTATTCCATATTATCCTAGCATGATCCCGATTCCAATAGATTCTAATAGGATTAGTGTTGTGCAGTGTGCAGGTCAAGAGCCTTCGCCGTCGTCTCCTTCTCGAGCATAACTTGCTCGCTGAAGGAGGCGGCTGCAACCCAAGCGCTCGCGCAAGGCGGCAAGCGTGATGTGGCAGAATTACTGACAATTGACATTTGCCTAGTTAAGCTGGCCCATTTCTGATAAAAAAGGCAAGGCGCCTGTACCTCTATAGTAAGGTCTGTCCTAATTCGTCCATGTTGTAACAATGTTGCAGTTGTTGTGTTTGCCCATTCAACTGTGACTCTTTTGTGAAATTGTCACCAATAATGTTTAACTATCATGGATGATTGCCTCACATAGTTTAGTTGTAACGTAATTGTAGCCGTCATGGTGGCACAGTGGACGACTGCTGTGCATGAGGTTCCTTATTCGATACCTGAGATATTCAGTAAGAAAAAACTCATTTGCGACCAAAAATATGGTGAGAAATAAATGTCATACTCTTCGGCCTTGCCCTTTGGGGTTATCCACGTTAGAATATAGACTAATTTAGAAATATCACCAGCTGACGAGAAACACCTGTAGGTAGACTGCTAGTAAAAATAAACAGCCTAATGTTTACAGTCACACCTGCCAACATCTGGATGAATGCCAAACTCCAGTCAAACATGGTTGGTGTACTACACAACACATTAATTATCCACACATATGTTTACTCCAGAAGAAGTAGTCACAACGCAAGCAAATAACATTTCGCTTTGTTTTATTAGACCGCTCTTAAAAGTCTCCTACGTATCCATTATTTCATTTCTATGGAAGCGACTGCCATTGCCGAGAAGAATGCTTGCACCAGCAACCACATTGTGCTATGTTGCCAGCAACCGCATTGATTTCGGTCTCATTTAACACGTTCCTACATACACAATAGTTCTTACATATAAAATATTTCCACTTGATACGATTCTGGCATTCTTTGCTCATCGGCTATGGGTTTCTTTCCACGTATCCGAATCTTTTAAACCATCTTTACTTATCTTCCGTTTTTGTACAATATTTTCTTTTCATACTGAGTTACAAACAACTTTTTTGCTACCGCACCTACGTTTTCTGAGCAAACATTTACGTTTACAGCCCGATGGACCTCTGTTTTTTTTGAAGTAAACATTTATGAATCAAACCGTATGCTACGTAGGTAAACTTTTCTGGAATTTAAAATGTCTAATTGAAAAAGATGGTGATTTACTAGATATAGACTACATTCGGAATAGGTATACTTATCACGCAAGGGACGGTTGGGAGTTCAATTTTTACCTGAGAGAGCATGTCTTTCAGCAGATGTACCTTCGGGCAGGTGAAATCGGTTTGCGCCCAGAAGGTCTTTTGGTTGGGCCACATGCACGACTTATATAATTTGAAGACCTGAAGATCATCTGTTAGCCGGTTCTTAGAATAGGCAACTGGAGTTTCGTCAACTTTTCGGGATCCCCGGAATCCGCAATGTTGCTGATACTTTTTGAAAGGTGCCGATCGATTGTTGAAACATCCTCAATTCGTGGCAACTGGAGTTTCGTTTGACTTGCTTGTAGAAGGGACTTAATTATTTAAAAATATTCACAAATATCGTACATCAGACTACATTATACCTCTTTTGGTAAGAACGCTTGTACAGTTTTATAAAAATAGCTTATTGCGAGCTTGTAACCTTGTAGGTCACGTTTCGTTACTGTCCACGTGCTGGTCTAAAATAACCACCGGATAACCTTCGGCTGCCTTGAACTACATGATGCACTCAATTAGAACAATATATGTGTAACACTATATTGCAATTAGTGGAACTCAAGTCTAAATAGAATTGGTTTTTACAATAGTTAGTATTCATTGGAACAATTAGTGATTGTTCAGAAAATATACTCATTGATGTTCAGCGACAAATTATAGTCTGGAATATTGAAAGATTACTTGATCTATTATGCAGGTCTATTTTGTATAGATATTAAAAAAAAAAAGGATTTGTTTTATTTTATTTTGAACCTTGGACCATTAAAATAGTGATGTTTATAATAAATAAAATATATTCTAGGATCTCCTCAAATATAAAAAGACCTGTCTCTGTAGGTACCTACTTAAAATGTGTTAAAAAATTTAATTTTCCTAATGATCGGGTGGATGCATAACGCATAAATATTATATTACTTTTGTTGTGGTAACATAATGGTTTTGATTGGTAATAAATAAAATTGTGAGTTGCCTTTTGCAACAAATACCTTGTTCAATGATTTTATGTTAATCATTAACACCAAAATATAGAAAAATTTCTTACAACGACGATTACATCAAATTACATTCTTCATATCACTTTTTCTATTCATTTTACGCAGAATTTATGTTCTTATCAGTGGCGTCAGCGGTTGACCGAAGGGTACGGAGAGGTGCTTAGAAAGTCAAACTGTCTCGGTTGGATCCATACTGTGTCTGTCGCGATTTAAGAATTATAGCCTGGCTAGTTGAAAAACATGACCGAATTGATTTTGATCATCGCAAACTCTTGTTGGAAAAGATAACATGTTTATGTCTTGGCTTAGGTGCAAAAAAAATATGATTTATGCATGATTTTTTTATACCTACCTAAACAAAAAGATTGTGTAGGTGCTAGTTTAAGTTTGTTTAGTTCGCGTGGTTGTTTGGTTTACGGAGCGTGGACGAAGATTTGAAAACAGTTCAGCGAATATAGTTGGGAAAATATAATAAGATAGTTACTGTTTTGTGTCAAAAACGAAGGAACAATATATTGAAACAAAGTTGGAAACTTTGTGCATGCGCAGTATAGAGTTTCAACAGTCAAAGAGGTTCTTATAGTTTTCGTTGTTTATTGTGCGAAAATCCCCACAAATCTTGGCTGAAGCCGTTTAGAAAGATTATGCCAGACTTGAAGCGACTTAAACGCTTGCCATCTTTGAGACTTTAGTTGCCGGAGGTGAGATAGTAGCTAACATATCGCTCTCACCGGGACCCTTTCGGATGTGGGGATCAGTGTCCCCATCGATCTCGCAGGTACGGGGAGGTGCACGCCTAGCAAACAATACCTAAACTGCTTGTCGACCATTATAAATCACTATTATTACAACTGCTGCGAAGTAACGAATATTGATTTATCTGTATGGCGGTGTTAACACTTTTGGAAAATATGTAAATTAGAGAAGCAACTAACGCAACAAATTGGCGCAATAAACCGGTCGGAGTTGTTTTTGCGCGCGGGAATTACATCTATCGGCGGATTGTATAGTAAACTATAGAAAATTGTAATTATTTTGATCAGTTATGTTTTCATGGATTACTTTATCGTACCAAGGCCATTTTATCTAGATAAGGCGAGTATTCTTTTTCGTACATACTGACTGAATCCCCTTTATCGGTTAAGGCAAACTTTTTAGATGGATAGGCAAATGTATCAAACGTGATGATACTATATTTTTTATTATGTAATAGCAGATTACGCGTTTCATTCCATCATCAGCAGTTCCTTATTCTTACTGCCCCGGGAGGCTGGGTGTGATAAAGCATCTGAAGAGGTTGTCAAATTGAGCACCACCTTTCTATTATGTAAGGTAAAGTCGAATGGATGAATATTTTAACACAAAGTGGAGTTGATATCTATTTAAACCCCTCTGGAACCATCGGTCTACTTTCCCAATCCGTCCACTTCCCTATAGGTCTGCTTTCATTATTGGTCTACTTCCCTATAGGTCTACATTCCCCATTGGTCTACTTTCTACAAAATATAAAATTATACTCTACCTCGGAAATATCAGATTAGGTTTTAATCTAGGAACATAAGTACTCTCTCTGCTGAAGAGGGTTTCGTGTGTTTTTTTTTCACTTCAATAACAATACCCGATAAAACGTCTAAGTAATACTAGACTGTAATATCCAAATAAATTCATAATTAACACAATAAATGCGACCGAAATTCCAAAACTGTTCGGGGTCGACCTGTGTACATATATGTATACATGGAATAATATGTATTATAGAAGTGGGCGGCAAATGCCCCAGGCTTGTTATTCCCTTCTAAAAATAGTTTCATAATTTAATATCATAAGAAAGCCCCACGAGGGATTCAACTGATTCATACAACATTCTTTGATGCGACGTGTACGACACTAATACTACGTCCAAAACTTGTTTGCGTGGGATCGAGCTGTAATCTGTATGAAGATTTTGAATATTCGTACTATATTATAAACTTTTCTTTTGCCCATTGGTCAATGTTCATTTAGTCTCAAACTAGTGGGTTTTTGATTTGAATAAAATTATGCCATGTAAATGCCTAAAATATATCGAAATATAATTGTCTGTAAAATTAAAAAACTATACCATTACAAATACTTATTTTAAAATACCCGAAGATTTTTATTTAATTCTAGAATAATCTGTTTATCAAAGTTTTATTTTACTACATTACAGACACTTCTCGTTATGTTTTGCAACTACACATCTTTAGAATATTATACCAATTAGACAATCGCATCGCAGTCCACTGCTGGACATAGATCTCTCTAAATATCGGGAGGCGATAGCAGACTGTTTTCACATGTTTTTATTGCGAGTTTTACTTCTCTTGCAGTGAATCGTCTGCGATTTTTTCCGTCAGTCACTGTTTTGAATGAGATGGGGCGGTCACATTCTTTCTCCGTCACAACACAGATGAATAGCGATTTTTTTATAACCATTCAGGAGGCAGAGGTATATACGATTTATATATCAGATGGGTAGACTTTTACGCCATGATAAAATCAATTGCTTTCATAGCGAAGATAAACATCGTAAACCAACCAAAGCTTTACAGATTTTACATATAGCTATTTTGAAACGTTTAAGATGGTTGGAATTCATATCTTGTAAATATAATAACAAAATAGCTGTCCAGTACGCCGAGTACACCGAACCACGTAGAATAAGATAAATTGTGAATATAGGTATAAGATGAATTGTAAATAAAGAATAGCTCCCTAACGCCCACTGCGGGCTAATGAAGATAAATTGTAAATAAAGAATAGCTCCTTAACGCCCACTGCGGGCTAATGAAAAAATTGGTACTTAAGCTCGGTGAAACCGACGCTAAGACACAACCACAACCGCAAACGCACAACCAACGAAGAACCACTCTCAAGAACCACTCTCAAGAAAGAAGAAAAGGAAGAACCTAGAAGACATTAGTTGTTAAAACTTAGTATATAGAAGATAGAATAAACGTTTTGAAGCAATTAGTGTTTCTATCAAAAAGGTTGTCAGATAAAAGTCCACAATACAGTCCACACGAAGAGTAGAATAGGACGATCTCAACTGAAAAGTGAGATTGTCCATAACATTGTTTGGTCCTTCGCCTGCCGGATCGACGCCGAGATTTGATCCTTCCGAAGACGGATCAAAAAGTGAAGAACAGCGGCAAGACACCGGAGCTTCAAGAGAGAAGAATCAAGTTTCCACAATGGTCGTGACCAGAAGCCAAGCAGATGCAGAAGAAGCTCAAGATCGACGAGAGGAAGAGTACCTGAGGCAGCAGCGCATCGACGAAGAGAGACGCCGAAGGCTGGCTCAGGGTCCTCCGGCATCGCCAAGCACGCAGCAGGGTATGGAGTCAGGGATCGGGGCTACGATGGACGCCCCCCCCACGACCCCTAGACTGAAGCCCGGGAACCTACCCCGAACTGGTTCACCGGGAAGGTCGGTTCGGACGAACCGCTCTACTGCGAGCGCTGCAGCGCGAGCCAGACTAGCCGAACTAGAAGCAGCAGAAAAACTGGCAGAATTAAAGAAGAAGGAACTTGAAATTGAAGCGGACCTGATAAGAAAAAGGCTGGCCGCCGACCTCACGGCCATCCAGGAAGATCAAGAGAGTGTTCACGAAGAAATACCTACAGAAATACACCACAAGAGAGTGGACGAATGGCTGCAAACGAATCCCGTCGTGCCAAGACCAGAACCCGAAGAATCAAGAACGCGAAGCAAGGAAGATCGACATCTGCGGTTTGATCTACGCGGCAGATCCGCCACACCCACGCGAACAAGAAGCATAGATCAACTCACCGAGGCTATGGAGCGACTAGCAAGACCCAGAATACGATGCGCAGATCTACCTACGTTCTCGGGGGCCCATGGCGAGTGGCTCACGTTTAAGGCTGCTTTCACCGACTCCACGAAGCTGTACAACATATCGCCGATTGAAAACATTCAGCGTCTGAGAAAAAGCCTCACCGGGGAAGCACGCGACATCGTGATGGCGCTACTTGCAACGGCAACGGATCCAGAGATCATACTTAGAACATTAGAACAGTCATTCGGTCGTCCAGAAGTAATCATAGACAAGGCGTTCGAAGATTTGAAGAAGCTACCCAGACCAGGGTCATCGGCAGTGGAGCTGAATAACTTTGCCATACGAGTGCAAAACGTTGTGTGTGTACTACAGAGCATCGATCAGCGGGGATACCTGTACAACCCGGCGTTGGTACGAGAGATCCTGAGCAAGCTGAGCCCCCACGTGCAAGCCAGATGGTGTGACTACGCGACGGACTTCGGAATCGCAGCTGAACCAGAAATCATCACGCTATCCCGCTTCCTGATGAGGGAGGCAGACCGCGCGCTCAAACACGCCTACGTCCCTGCTGCGAGTACAACACAAGCGAAGAAAGAAACTCGTCAGCCGCCCGCGCCTAAGAAGAAACCGAACTCAGTCTTCAACGTCACCGAATCACCAGAGAACAAAGAACAATTGAATCAGTGTGCAAGTTGTGAACAAACTCACGAGTTACCGAGGTGCCCGCAATACAAGGCGCTAACGGTAGATCAACGGTGGGACTTCGTGAAAGAGAAGAAATTGTGTTTCAAGTGCTTAGTGAAACGGCATCGATACAACCTGTGCAAAGCTAAGCCATGTGGTGTCAACCAATGCCGCCACGCCCATCATGCGACGTTGCATCAAGAGAAGGCAGCAGAGAAGCCATCTACCACCGCAAGCCCGACGGAAGCAGTACTGTCGGTGGTCACCCAAACCACCACTGAACCGAAAGCAGTGCTGTTGAAGATGTGTCCCGTCACCGTCGTGGGACCAGGGGGGGAGGTGAAGACTCACGCACTCCTGGATGAAGGCGCTACCATCTCACTGATCGATGCAGACCTAGCAAGGCAGATTGGGGCAAGAGGACCTACGCAACGATTGATGATGCGAGGGGTCAACATGCAGCAGTCGGAAGAAAGAAGCCAGCTGGTGACCGTACGACTTCATGGACCTGAAGGAGTGCCGCACGTGCTTAAAGCGCGCACCGTCCGGTCTATGAAACTACACCAGCAATCCATTCCGACTTCACTGCTCGAATACGAACACCTGCGAGACCTAGGGAAGAATGACGTCTGCTACGAATCAACACGACCGGGAATCCTCATCGGCACCGACCACTGGGAATTCATCGTGTCAAGAGAACTACGTCTGGGCAAGCCAGGCCAACCCGTAGCATCGAGAACCACCCTAGGATGGGTAGTACATGGGACGCTACCGCGAAGCGTCATCTGCAAAAGCGAGAGCAACGTGCTACATGTCTTTACCTCCGAACGAACCGAAAACGGAGACGAACGCCTACACGACCTCGTAGACAACCACTTCAAGATCGACGCGCTCGGTGTCTCTCACAAACCGAAAGTGAGCGACGCGGAACGTCGAGCAGTACAAATCGTCGAGACAACATTGAAGCGAACGAAACAAGGCTACGAGGTGGGGCTACCGTGGAAAGAAGACGGCATCGCTCTCCCACCGAGTTACAACTCAGCGCTGCGCCGATTAAAGAAGATCGAGATCAAGATGGATGAAGACCCAGAGTTCGCCGAAGCCTACACCAGACAAGTTGACAATTTGTTAAGTAAGGGGTACGCGACACCGTGCGACGGCACCGAGGCTACGAGTCCAGTCAGCTGGTATTTACCTCACTTCGCCGTACAGAATCCGAACAAGCCTGGGAAACTACGACTCGTCTTCGATGCAGCAGCCAAGAACCGGGGTGTCAGCCTAAATGATCACCTGCTAGAAGGACCGGACCTGTTAATGTCATTGCAGGGAATTATGTTCCGGTTCCGAGAGAAGCCGATCGCGATCACAGCTGACATTCAAGAGATGTTTCTTCAAGTGAAGATAAGACGTGAAGATCAACCAGCTCAGCAGTTCCTGTGGCGGGGAGGCGAACGAGACGTACCACCCCGACACTACAAGATGACGAGCATGATCTTCGGCGCCGCCAGTTCCCCATTCATGGCACATTACGTTCGAGACGCGAACGCGAAGGCCCACGCAGACACTCACGCGGCGGCCTTCGAAGCCATAACAAGAAGTCACTACATGGATGACCTGGCAGCCAGCTATGAAAATGAAGATGAAGCCCAGCGAGCCGTCTCCGAGTTGATGACGGTCCACGCAGCCGCCGGCTTCACACTACGAGGATGGAACACGAACCAAGCCAGCGTACTCCGAGACGTCCCTGCCGAGCTACGAGCGACGTCGCCGACCCCACTGGGGGGAGATGGGCCCGAGAATAAGATACTTGGCCTCATCTGGAACGCAGAGCAAGACGAGCTTGGGTTCAACACCTCAATGAACAGAGTTCCCACCGAAGTCGTCAACCGAACAAGAGCGCCGACGAAGAGAGAAGCCCTCAGCGCGGTAATGTCCATATATGACCCCCTCGGACTGCTGAGTCACTTCACCATACGCGCCAAGATCGTGTTGCAGAGCCTGTGGCGACTTCAGATCTCGTGGGACGAACCAATACCCGAAGAAGAGAACGAGCTTTTCGCTGCCTGGCTAGAACGACTCCCCGACCTAGCCCGCCTACGACTCGAACGATGCTACGCGCTAAGTGAAGCTCAAGACCTGCAACTACACATACTGTGCGACGCGAGTGAGCAAGCATACGCAGCAGTGGCATATTGGCGTATCACACGGCCGGACAGAAGCATCAAGCTATGTCTCGTGGCCGCCAAATCAAAGGTGGCACCCCGACGGGCGCAAACAATACCGCGACTAGAGCTACAAGCGGCGGTCATCGGGTCAAGACTGGCGGCGACAATCAAGCGAGAACATCGGGTGAAAATTGACAAGACAGTGTATTGGACCGACTCAACTACGGTGATACATTGGGTACGAAACGACGAGCGACGCTACACGCCGTTTGTAGCTCACCGCCTGGGCGAGATCTCCGAGCTCACGCACAGCAAGGAGTGGCGGTGGGTGCCGACCGTGCAAAACGTAGCAGACGACGCGACGCGCATCACTCACTCACCCATCACCGCAGACGACAGATGGTTTCACGGTCCAGAGTTCCTGTTGCAACCTGAAGATCAGTGGCCGGCAGATAAGACACAGTTGATCGAAGACTGCGAGGTACTACACGTCAGCGAGAAGAGCGAAGTACATCATGCGTGGTTACCCGACCCCACGCGATTCTCTAACTTCACGAAATATGTTAGAGCCGCCGCCTACGTGTTAGCCTTCATAGACAAGTGTCGCCGACTGACGTCGCATCTGAGAACTATACACATTGAAAAAGCTGAGAACGCGATCATCAGCCGCGCGCAGCACGAAAGCTTCGGAGAAGACATCGCGCGACTGCAGGCCGCCCGCCCTATTCCTAAGGCGAGCCGTCTGTACAAGTTGGACCCGGTCATGGAAGACGGATTACTGCGGGTCAAGGGACGCATCGGAGCAGCCACCGCGCCGCTAGAAACGAAGAGACCGCTCATACTCGACGGCCGACATTACATCACTAAACTTATAGTGATGCGCGAGCATCGGGCCGCCGGACACGCTGGGCGAGAACGAGTAACGAACGACCTGCGGCAGCGGTACTGGATCATCCACCTGCGACCCACCGTGAGAGCAACCGAACGAGACTGCGGCCTGTGCAGAAAAAGAAGAGCCAGACCGCAACCGCCGGCAATTGGAGATCTGCCACGAGAGCGCCTAGAACCGTACCAGCGACCTTTCACTCACTGTGGGTTAGACTACTTCGGACCCATGGTCATCAAGGTGGGACGTCGCCGAGAGAAGAGGTGGGGCGCCCTGTTCACCTGCCTGTCATCAAGAGCTGTGCACCTGGAGATCGTCGCATCACTCACTACAAGCTCCGCGATCATGGCACTTCGGAGGATGGCTGCGAGAAGGGGTTGGCCGAGAACCATATACTCGGACAACGCCACCAACTTCCACGGAGCAGACAAGGAGCTGAAGGTCGCCTACGAAGAGTGGATGCCGGCGCTACGAGAACTGGGACAGCTGCATGCGGTGAACTGGCGATACATACCGCCGGGAGCGCCGAACCAAGGCGGAGCGTGGGAAAGGCTAGTGCGGTCAGTGAAAACAGCGTTGGCGGCGACGTTAACTGAAAAGGAGCCGACCGAAGAAGTGTTGGGGACTCTGATGGCCGAAGCTGAGTTCTCGATAAACGCAAGACCGTTGACCCACGTGAGTGTCGACCCGAGCGATCCGGAGGCGCTGACCCCTAACCATTTCTTATTGGGGTCATCCACAGGACTGCCTTCGACCGGGCCGTGTCAATACGCCGATCGACGAACATGGAGGAGTTGTCAAGCCCTCGCCGACCATTTTTGGAGCAGATGGGTAAAGGAGTACCTACCTACCCTGGTACCCCGCGGCGAGCCAAGCAGCCAACGACGACCCCTGCAAGAAGGAGACATCGTGGTGGTAATGGATCACGTACTACCACGCAACGTGTGGCCGATGGGAGAGGTCACCAGAACCTACGTGGGACCCGACGGCGGAGTTCGGATGGCGGACGTCAGGACGAAGACTGGAGTCTTCAAGCGCCCCGTGAGCAAGCTCGTCGTACTTGAGAAGGCCGTTACGCGGACTGCTGCACTGGGGGGAGAACTGTCCAGTACGCCGAGTACACCGAACCACGTAGAATAAGATAAATTGTGAATATAGGTATAAGATGAATTGTAAATAAAGAATAGCTCCCTAACGCCCACTGCGGGCTAATGAAGATAAATTGTAAATAAAGAATAGCTCCTTAACGCCCACTGCGGGCTAATGAAAAAATTGGTACTTAAGCTCGGTGAAACCGACGCTAAGACACAACCACAACCGCAAACGCACAACCAACGAAGAACCACTCTCAAGAACCACTCTCAAGAAAGAAGAAAAGGAAGAACCTAGAAGACATTAGTTGTTAAAACTTAGTATATAGAAGATAGAATAAACGTTTTGAAGCAATTAGTGTTTCTATCAAAAAGGTTGTCAGATAAAAGTCCACAATACAGTCCACACGAAGAGTAGAATAGGACGATCTCAACTGAAAAGTGAGATTGTCCATAACAATAGCAAAAAGGAGATAGAGCTTTTTACAGCAGGCCTAGGTTCAATAAAAATGTGAAATCTGTGCGTAAATAATATGTGAGAATGAACAGACATTACATTCAAATAATTACCGATGAAAATATCATCAACAAACACCCAATTCTGCACAAGAATCTGTGTCGGAACTGTAAAAGTAGATGATATAACTTCATTATGTCAAAGAAAGCTTAAATATTCATTAGCTTATATAAGTTGATATAAGATTTATAACGTGGTGTTAGTATACCGCGTCATAAACGTTATAACACAAGTTTGTGAACGAGGCGGGGATCTCATAACTACTAGCCAACCTTGAACTATGTTACACTCTCGTAAACACGCCCTGTCACATACTAGTACCGCTATATCTGAAAGCCATTACTTTGATTACTTGCTCTAGAAGTATGTGTATGTTTCAGATTATTATCAGTTTCTGAACGTAGGTTGCCTGGAAAAAGATATGAAAAAATGTGATGCTTTGACCGGAAGAGTATATGTAACGGCAGATAAACCTTGAAGTGTAATCATAATTGCTAATTATAAAGATACTAATATTCGATAATAGCTGACATAAGCTTTCAGATTTAATAAAAGAGATAATAGCTGATAGTGATACTAGGAATGCATAGCATAAATAGTCAAGTAAATAATTTCTCAGCAAAAACTGTCCACTGAGCATGATTTTACTCGTAGAATTCAGATAAGATAATAAAGTAGGCGTTACATAGCGGTAATCTGTTGCAAGAAAATATATTGGGGAAGAGAAGTGAACCCATCACACATCCACGTTATTTTAGTATATAACAATCCCAACGATAGCAATAGCAAATTATCAGTAATTTTCATAGAAATGAATGCCAAATAGCACCCCTCAAAGCAGTTAAAACCTTGTGTTGTGTTTCCGGCTCTGGCTACCCTAAGCCTCACTGGAGAGATTTTGTGTTGTCAGTGGGAAGACCGAGACACCATTCTTTGTCTTCTGCATTGACAGCACAATACTCTCTTAGAAACTTCTTAATCTCGGTCCTGTTGCATCCAATTTTCAACTTTTCTTTCACGTGATTGAACAACACAACAACATGTTTTTAGTTAGGAATTTATGTGTTTCTGCTGCTAAGTTCTATTGTCAGTGACGGACTTACTAATAGAAACATTATACGCGAATGCTACCTAATAGCGGTTTCCTGGTATTTTCCCAGGGCAGCTGCAAATTCAAATGGAAAATCCCACTGAAAACATTTACTTATTTACGGCACACGTAATGGATACACTTATTGTGTAAACTTGTTAGTTTGCTATATAACTCAAATGTCTAAACAAGCGTGAATTCTATACATAATAAGTGCCTGAACATTTGATATACTCTTCGCAGAATTTGTGTGCCCAATCATTCACTCGCTAAAGTCGCACACGGTCACAGGGAAATAAGAGATGAGAGAAAGTCAGCAGAGGGAGATGTAATCGAAACAACTTGTAATTCGAAGTAACATTTTGCTTCGTTTCCAAGCTGAGGTTATTAAAAAATAAGTATTTGGAAGGAGGACATAGGTAAATAGGTACTCACTGTAGACAATAAGTACGTATGTCCAAAAGTAAAATATATTCAGTCCTTAAAGCGATAGGAATAGAAGTTACTTTCGTTTGTTTTCGAAATGTGACGTTCTGTACAATATTACGTCCAAATTACTATAGAATTTGTCATGTTAGATTTATACAAAGACGACAGAAAATGGAAGTATTTTAACATTTCATACAAAAGAAATTTACGACTTATTTATTATGAAATATACGTGTATAAATTTATGTTCCGAGATGAGTTTCGTAAGTACTTAAGCGAACAAGTCTCAAGGATACGACTGAAATATTGCTGTGTTTTTGACGAAGTTGAAAATTGTACGTCTCGCTACTGGGGTGCAAAAACTTAATTGTTTGGCTAATTTCAATGTTAAATCTTTTTGTAAGTACTTTTTTTAAACAAATTATTTTTGATCGCAAAAGTAAAGTAGGCTAAACTGGTTTTCTATTACATTAGGATGTTGTGAAAACAAAGTTTTTGAGCACAAAGACAAAGCTAGACGAGAGTTGTTTTCATTTAAAACGCAAACTTCTAAGAATTCTTCTATACAGAAAAGTAGTTTTACAGAACTTTCAATCAAGAATCTTCAGGGATTGTTCTTTACATTGGTATATGTAAATTTAAAATTGGCAGATATCTTAAAAATAATAGTTGAAGACATAAAGTCTCACTTCACGTTTTTCGTGCACAGGGAGTGTAATCAGTGATTACACAACCCGAAGATCGAGTGATGACCTGGATTCTTGAACCGAACGGAAATGAGAATCTGCTAAAATCGGAGATGCAAGCGCATCAGATGACTTAGTGTTACAAATTTTACTGTGTTAAATGGGAATAGGAATTGTGCAATTCTAAAAGAACTCGTTCTTCAAAAGAAAACAGTTAAAACAATTTTATGAGATTTTACGGCTATTAACGCTCTTCATAAAAGCAACAAGTTTTGGAATAAAAAATAAAGAAAACTGGTATTTTGCAACGTAATGTTTACTTATAAAACAATGTTTATAATGTTATTGATAGAAACCATAGTCTAGGATACTCCTTTTACTTAAAAACTGAAGCATGATGTCATCTCGCAGGGTAGCTAACTAGGGCAGGCCAAAGTAAAAAAATACTTCTTGACATTGGACATTTTTGGTTACTTGCTGTGAGCATCAAATGCTGTTTTGGTCTGTAGGTACCTTTAACACGCGGTTTGAACAAATGCTGCAAAAGTCAACAACCTCTGGGTTAGAACAATTTGCACTGCAGAGGTTTTGCATTCAGTCGTTGCTATGGTAATGAGCTATGGTGCATTGTCCATAATACCGTTATTAGCAAACTGGCACAAAGAGAATAATACTGAATGATATTTTAATATAGCGAGTTTAATATTGATGCAATGAATAGAGATATGAAAGTGTTATCGACAGGATGTACTGTGTGAGTACTGGATAAAATTTGAAGGTGACCCACTGGGGAAGTACTTTTAGAGTCAGGAAACAAAGGATCGGAATTGTTTTTGTATACGAATAGATCACTGAATATAGGTATATTATAAAATTATCGGTTTAACCTTTCTGCTTTCCGCCATTGACGGTGAAAATCTTATTTGGAACAGTAGTGGACTCCGATTCTACTAATTGTTACAGATTGTTAAACCATTCAGATTATAAAAAACTGCCAGTGAATTATCGGATTCAATATCAATTCATTCACTTTACAAGAATCTATACGAAAAACATACTAATTGTTGGTTTTAACAGCATAGTAGTATGAAATTAAATTACATTTTTGTATACATGATTGTGTGTGGAGAAATACAAGTGTGTTATCAATTATGTATAACAATAAGTCCCACCAAGTGCCATCAATCAACAGTATACATATATTTTTTGTATAATCAATGGTTTGACAACGGTTGACAATAACTTAATAAAAGGTTTATTGTAGCTTTTCAATAGCGTATACGCACGCATGCGCTGAACTCGTATGTGGCACCGATTTTAGCACAAATTGCGTTTTAAAATTAAACATTTTAATTGGAAATGACAAGTCAGTCAGTTAGAACAGTACAGTGTTCATTATAACGTCCCAGATTCTCAGATTCTCTGCCAAATTTTACATGAGATCCTTACTGTTCTATAGATATTTCTATACGCTATAGATTGACGTCATTTCACTCAGATCTTATTTCAATATCTTATTCGAAGTAGCTCGTAAATAAATGATAATGATAACTGTCTGATTTACCAACTCTGTGAGGAAAGCTAGCACCAGAACCATGTTCATCAATTGGCAGGATAACCGACCAGTTGTGCGCCTCCTCAGACCCGCGGGCTAGATAGGGACAACCGTGGTTTCCATATCAGGGCAAGAACGCCATCTCGAAAGACATGTCCTCGGGTCTGCCAGGGTCCAAGAGGTCTTGTATGATGATACATATTACCTCCGGCAATCACGCACAAAGGCCCATAAGGGGATGGGTGCGGAAAAAGGAGTCCCAATACGATACCTCCGGCAATCAAAGACTTAAAAAGGGCGTGTTTTAGTCGGCGGACATAACCACTCCCACGGGCACACAAATATCATATCCTCACGCCTATATCCCTCCGGGGTAGGTAGAGGTGAATTTCACCAACCGTTATATTCGGTTTCACGTAATAGGAGGTGAGCATATTGCCGTCTATTGTTGACTAGAGCCTGTCCTGTCTGATGTTAAACAGTCCTATCCCTTCGTCGCCTTGTACGACACCGTATAGGAAGTGATGGGGTAGCCAATGGGGTAGGTGTCACTCGCATACGGTACAGAATATTCCATCAAGAACCAAGCGGTTCGGTGAGTCTTTTCTCTGCCGTACCATTAAGTCCTGGAATTCCTTGCCGGCGCACGTGTTTCCTTCTTCCTACAGTCCCGGGTCCTTTAAGCGGGGCGTGAAAAAGCATCTGATGAGGCCGTCAAGCTGAGCGCCACCATTGTAGCACTGAACGTGTTTGCAATGGTGACCCTCTTTCATGGGACTTTGCCTTCAGCTTAACATCAGGCGAGGTAAAGTCAAATTGACGTTCTATTGTCCAAATTGGAACGACATATTTATGGGGTAAGAGCATATTGTTTCTACTTCATATAGAGTAAATGACAGCAAGGGTTTTGACTAAGTGTCGGAAAATTTACCTATATCATTTCCTTCGATAAGTAGTCTTCCTCGAAATGTATCACGTGAATCGATTCGGGCATTCATTTTATCCTGGCATCTGGTTTACCACTTAATGTGTTCTTTGAAACCAATCTATAAATACTCATTGAAAGTGTGTGTAGCACACCACCAGCTTAAATATAGCTACGTGTATGTCTGACCTTCGTGTTGCGGTAAGCGAGAGTCATGATTAATACCTTCTTCATATATTTATCAAAGTCGGCTAACAGCTGTACTTTTTATTGGAACTTTTAACGAAAATGGCAAACGTATATGTTTAGATTAACCTTCGAGTAAGTGTAGAAATATATTTGAGTTGTCGATAAGAAATGCCCACAGTGCATACCCACGCTTGTTTATTCCCGAAGCGGTACGCAGAACTAATAATATATCATACATAAATGTTACCAGTTATGTTTTTCGATCCCACGTAGGGATCTGTAGCCTTAGCACGAAATACCATCGAATTCGTAATGTAAAATGTAAAGGTATCGACAGAACGGAGCATTGCGATTGGCGGTCTACACACGCACACAGGTTCACAAGAGGTAGACTCAATGCTCCGTTCTCTCGAGATCTTTACATTACGAATTCGATAGGAGTTCATGCTAGTGCTACAGCTTGAACCACTTTCACTTCCTTAGAAGGCTTATTATGGAAACTAGTACCAGTAAACTTATACGTCATATTGATTTATCAGTTTTATCACACAAAACATTGCTATCTCTATGTCATATTATTATCTATCGCCAATATCAAGTCACCTCTCCACGACTAGGGATTTCACGAACTCGTGCGCCACAGCATGGACCAATATAGCTCATCTGTGATACTGCCGTAATGCGTAATGCCACCGTGTCTGTGAAACCATGCACCGTGTGAGGCCGGTCTTATCTAACGCCATCGCATACACCTTCAAATAACTACGTCATATAATAACACAACAATAACAGAACGCCTAACACCAATCAGAAGGTTCATCAAATTTGAGTTACGTTGATAATTTGTGAATCTAAAAAGGTCATATTTATGTTCTCTAATTAATTTTTTACATAACTTAAGATAAACTCACGCCTATATCCCCGAAGCGGTAGGCGGAGGTGCTAGCGCCCACATTTCGCCAGTTTATGTTTAGGTCCCAATGTAATAGGTGGCGAGCCTATTGCTTTTAACCGGGTGCTTATAAACCTGCGATAATACACACATAACTTTGAAAAGCATCGAAAAGTCATTGGTGTGTGCCATGGTAAAACCTGGGATCCAACCCGAGACCTCGTCTCAGCAGTCTATTACCCACACCACTAGGCTACCTCGGTACTTTTTTAATTATAAAATTCACCAGTTCGAATTAGTGAAATATATTTTATCAATAACGGGTGTAAGGGAAACGCTCCCGAAGCCGAAGACACGTGATAGTACTCCGGGTAAATAAAATTATGGCGGGGGTCTCAAGTCCGGCAAACTTGTCAGTACGTAGAAAAACAATTTTCTTTTTTATCGATCAAGTGTAAACAAGAGGAAATTGCCGATAAACGCACATCACTTAAGAATAACCAGGGCCGCATGACGCTGTTACCAGCTGTTACAAATGAACTCTACTATTTGAACCCAGTAGGGTTACCAAACGATCAAAAGTGATGAGACAGTCTTACTATCATTCCACTCACCTTTATCCTAAGCTAATTTTGTGATGGTAACAGACGAAGAAAGACTGAAATAGCTTACCAGTTGATAAAATGGTATAAGAATTATTACAACATTCACTTTAGTATTATGAAAACATTTTTATGTTTCGGAAATTATTCATGTAGAATGTGAGACTGTCTCAAAAAGTCCTTACCTAATGTTGACCTACATTTAAAATTTCCAGCCACGCCCCTGACACGCCCCTCTAATAAATATTTGTTAAAATTGGTTCCGTACCTAATTTAATTTATAAAACTAAAAATATGGAGCAATAGCACGCGATCTTACACCAGTGTCAAATGTACAAATGGTAAGATCTCAAACAGCAACCTTTGTTTCTGATCTGTAGGTTAATTGATTTCTAGTTAAGATAATGCAAACGAAACTCACTAGGTAAATCATAATATCACCCGGATAACATGAACTGCAAGAGGTCCTTATTAAGTATTTGTTAAAGTAACATCCATTACGGTACCCTAAAATATTTAATAATAATAAAATCTTTTTTCTTTCATTTCCAATCGCCATGCCCCTTATTTCGATTGGTTCTGTACTAATACTATTTACCATTAAAGTTTCACAATAGTCATTCCAAAGCATAAAAATAGCATAATAACGTGATATAAACCAAGTTCAAATACCAGGGCAACATAAGTTGTAAGAGCGGTTTATTCAACGTTTTTGGAACAACAAAGGCTACGGTACCCTAAAATAATAATTGATGAAAATAAAATTCATTTCTCATTTTTTCCTGTACCTAAATAGGGTGAAGCGCTTAACAACTTGCCTTGGAGTATAATTTTATATCACTAGTTTCTGCATTCTTAGTACCTATAAGATGTAGATAACTGAATTAATTCATATCCATATTTCCATATTAATATTGTAAATGCGAAAGTAACCGTGTCTGACTATCTGTCTATCTATCTGTATGTTACGCTTACATGCCTAAATCCTTGAATTGATCTTGATTATGCCAGATCGATATCACGACCACGGATCCTGATGATTACGATTTTGGATGCGAGAGCCCGCGCGGTGTTATATCGGTATAGAAAGGTGGCGCGGGAGCGGGGACATGCACTCGAGCTTGGTGAGCTCTGGGTCGTCGTGATCTCCCAGCTCGACGAATGGGAGCGACGACTTGGGCAACAACGCGCAGGGTACGCCGTGGTAGCGGCGGTAAGACCCATCATGGAGGACTGGCTAGAGAGGCCGCACGTTAGCCTCTCGTCGTACCGGCTGACGCAGGTGATGGGAGACGCTGCCGAGGCGGGTGAGCGCTTGTGAGCTATTATTGTACGAAAAGAAGGTGGCGAAGCGGGTCCGGAGAAGAGTCCTATTGAATTTAACTTGTTGGCTTTTTTACGAAAACGATACTATCGCGTCTCAAAAATTACCGTAAAGCTGTTGAATTTTACGAGAGCGACTACTATCAGAGTGACAAGTATAAGTATACAACCTCCGAGTAATAAAACAGCACTGCACATGGTAGGCAGTCGCTATCGTTAAAGCTGTTACCGTCTGTAATAGATAATAAGCGAACCCCGTATACCGAAACGTAAACTTTGGATGCAACCGGGAATCATAGTGAAACATGTACCTACGTACGTGACTATCAGGAGCGCTCGGTCGAGAACCTCTGGATGGGAATTAAATGTACCAAAACTGGAATTAGTTCTACCTGTTAAATTATTCCTTTAATAAACCATTAGAGATATTAGATTTCATTTTTTTTACGAAACTGTGTTACAAAATCAAAATAACGATCAATTCCATAAAAAGACAGTGCGAATAACTGAAGTTATGAAATCATTATAAGTACCTATTTATCGCGTTGTTGGTCGCGTCGCGAGCGATCAACACACACACACACAGGGCCCTTTGGCGGCATATTTTACCAAATTAATTTTTAATACCTAATTTAATTTCGAAGTTTTGATGTTGCAATTTCAGTCCCGCGATGACACTCGTATGCGCGTGAGCATTCTTTCGTCTTAGACAAGATTGTTAATTAGTTTAGACTATTTTATTACTACATTGTTTTGTTGGTACTATTTCATTGTTACGTTTTGTGTTTTTGTTAAGTTTGTGTTCCTTTTATTATTGTTTTGTGTTCAATATGCCTAATGCCTACAGCTACAGTGCTCGCGAATACGGCAATATGTTAATATGCCTAGGAGAAGCTCGCGGAAATGCTTCGCGTGCCCTAAGAATTTACCGAGAGAGATTTCCGAATGCTCACCATCCGGTTGACCCTCGACTGATAACAGCAGCCTTCCAGAGGGTGTTAGAAAATCGGCCCATTGCTCCGGTGGCGGCAGGAGGTGGACGTTCAGTTGTTGTTCGGTCGGAAGAACGAATTTTAGAAGTTGTTCGTCAGAATCCCAGGCTCGGTACGCGAAGCATCGCGAAATTATTGAGACGTCGTCGGGATGGCCAAGGCGTGTCGCACTGGATGGTCCATAAGGTGTTAAAGCGTAATCGAATACGCCCTTATAAAGTGCACAAGGTGCAAGCGTTAGTACCCGGTGATCACGAACGTCGTGTAGTTTACTGTCGTTGGCTCCTAGAACAGCAAGAGCGTGTGAATTTCATTCCACATGTCATATGGACGGACGAGTCCACATTCACTAGAAACGGAATGTGGAACCGAAGAAATGCACATGTGTACTCCGAAGGGAATCCATATGCTGTACAGCAAACTGGACATCAAACCCGATGGTCTGTCAACGTTTGGGCAGGCGTATTTAAAGACCGCATTTTGGGGCCAGTTTTTCTACCACAGCGACTTAACGGTCAACGATATTTGAACTTCATTAACGAACATTTGGTGGACATTCTGGACGACCTATCGTTGGCCGAATATCGCCGCACGTGGTTTCAACATGATGGTGCACCTCCACACGTTGTTAGGTACGTTCGTCAGCGTCTCACTGAACTTTTTGAAGATCGCTGGATCGGCAGACTAGGGCCACAGGCTTGGCCAGCTCGCTCTCCCGATTTGACCCCATTAGACTTCTTTCTGTGGGGGTATGTTAAAGAAAAGGTTTTTGATCGGGAGTGTGAAGGTGCTGATGAAATGCGCCAAAGAATCGTGGATGTTTTCAACAAACTACGTGCGGACTGTGTTGAAGACCCTACAATGATGCCCCGCCTGCATGAGCAAACGCAACTCAGAGCTCAAATCTGCATCGACATGAACGGTGCACAATTTGAACCGTACCTTATAAGGCCACGGCGGCGGATTTAAAGCGGTAAGCAGTTTAAGCCCTACTTACGTAGACAGATTACCTGTTAAATTCAATACTCGACGTAACTTGCGTTGCGTTGCCATGTCGCGTCGCGTCCCCAGTGATGATGATCATGTTTGAGAAGTTTTTTTCATGAAATTATTGTTTCAATTAGTTTGACTAACACGATTTTTCAAACGGGTACTCTTTGTAAAATAGGCTTAACATCAGTGCCTCTACCCTAAATTAATAGGTGTAATATTCAGCCGCGGTATCCTTTGATGTCCCATAATCCGTTTGATGGGCGGCCGCAATGCCTGTCGGCGCTCTTTGATGCAAAGCCGAAAGGCGAAAAGAAAAGAGAACGACGATGAAACAATAGATACCAGTGCTGCCATAGTTTATTTAGTAAAATGAAAATGGTAGATTTATTTGGTAGATTAAGGTGTAAATAAGTAGTTCTTGAATTTGTTTTTTAAAGAAATTATTAATATTTTCCCGAACCCCTCTACCTAAACTACTCGTAAATGACTCGTGTTTATAAGTGGGTCACGGTTTACGTTGATAGTGTAATGGCTAGAATTCGAACCTAGGATTTTTAATTGTAAGGCCGGCTTTAACCACTAAGTAGTAAGGCACGTCGTGGTCGTGGCAGTGGCGGTAAAACCTATCACGAAGGACGAGCTAGTGGCCTCTTGCGGGCCTCTCGTACCGGCTGACCAGGTGATCTCCGGCCATGTGCGCCCCTACCTATCCGTTGAAAGATGGGGACATTATTGCATAGGTGCGCTGTATTATAACCTGTTCTAGGTGTGAAAATATTCACGTGCATGCTATACAACGTATTGCTTTAAATACGTACGTAGGCAAAAGGGACCGATGGCATAATTATCTAGTTGTCTGCAGGTGGTTGAGTCATAGTTTACTTTAAATTAATATGTGGATATTTTTCAACTAAAATTGTTGATATGATAGGCTAGATCGCGTTTTAAAATTATTCTACTGTTAATGTATTTAACATTAGTAGTTGGCAACATTATTATGCCGAAGGTCAGACTTCCGTCGTTCTTCCGAGTTCCGTTCCGTCTCGTTGTTTGTTTGCCGGAACAGCGCGTGTTTTTTTTGTAAAATGATGGTTTTGTGTTGGCCAACGTAACGTAGCTCGTGGTAGCTTACGAAGTTCGTTAGTTGTACAGTGAAAAATTCATTGACGTAGACCGGCGCGTGATTACATTTCTGGAGTGTTTTAAGTAGATGGTGAAATACCTACTGAAAGTTTTCGTGATTCCCTTTCTTAAGTGCGACCAACCACGACATCCACTACTTTGGAATAGAGAATCCGAAAATTCATTCCTCTCATTTCGAAGCAGATCCGAGGGCGAGTAGGTACCTGGCAGTCATCAAATCAGTTCTCGGCAATAAACACGTGAAAGTGTGGCGTATAAATTTGTCAGTACCTATGTAATCTTAATTTTTGTGACCTGCTTGTGTAATAGTAAAACTCCTTGTGTAAGTGATAAGTGAGAGCACGCCAATGATTGTACAGTGTACTAATAGATACCAGTTAGGTACATCACTGGATTGCTAAAATTCCGTGTGTCGTGAAGTGATAAATAAATACCTAAGTGCATTGTAAGGCGTTCTGTGACTTTACCAGTACCTACTAGATTAGGTACATCACCATATCGCTAACAGTGGACCACGGTAAGTGATAATCTAAATATCTCCAATGTACCTATCTCAAATCTCTCTTGTACCTACGCTGTGTACCAGGCGCACAGCTGAACTTAGAGATTTTGCTGGACATTGTACTCAAGTGAACTTATTGCGGAAGGACAAAATACGATAGTGTTGTGACCTACCCCTTTTTAGTAATATATCGAATAATTAAAGGATTTTTTAATTTTTGTATGAAAATTAAGATGCCAACATTTTATTACTGCCGGTATGTTTGCCAGTGCAAATGTAATTGTTATAGGGTGCACTACCAAGGGTTTTCGGCTTCGGGAGCGTTCTCCTTACACCCTGTATAGTTATTAATTATATATATATTCATGATAACAAATAAGTGCATGATATGAAAATACTAACGAATTCGTAATGCATTTACATTATTTGGTGCTATGGGCACTGTAAATGTTACAAAATAATATGAAACAATCAATGTGGCGTTTTTATACCAACAGTATAAACGTTAGCTCAATTTCTTTTTAATGTACCATTAGGTTTAGTTTCATTAAACAGATGAATCAAATTTTGTGAGTGAATTGAATCAGAACATAATTGTATCGGCTAACCGTTTTAAGGCCTACCACAGTGCGGTGTTCAGCGAGGTTCATTGCGGTCCGCTGGGCGTATAATTGGATTAATCACCGGCCCGAGTGCTAGCATGCAAATACGAGGGTAGGCTGAAAAATATTTACCGCAATTTGAATAATGATCAATTTAGTATAGTATAAAAAGAACAGTAGTTGCTTCACGGAAAATATCGAAGTTCTGCCCCATCGCATTGAAACTGGACACTAACTGAGATGCGAAAAGGTTTAGAGAATGATGATAGATTTATTGATAAATATACTTTTTTGAATCATGATGGTCTGAACCCTGATTCTAATAATTGACAACTTATGTCACACCACAGACACTGTAAAAATGCCATTACATTTAAAACTTTACTTTTGCCCTGTTAACGTCTAAAACTAAATAGCACCACGCGCGTAAAAACGAATGTAATGAACTCTGTTTCATGTAATTTTGGACTTGTAAGTACAGTGTCAGTGGCTTTTGGGTTCCTAATTTGTAGGATTGCATTATATACGGGAATCGGGAACCATGCCAACCTCATTTCAGTAATTACATTTTGACCTTGTATCAGCAGGGAATACGACTTAAAAAAAAAAAGGGAATACGACTGCGGTACAAAACGTGAACAAGAAAGGAAAGATTGAAGTGCGGATGTCAAAATATCTATCGCTTCGGAGGCATACACAGGCGATATATTATATTTGATATACTAGTGCATGATGTTTCAGATAAATATAGTATTAGAGAAAAAGATGTAAGTGCGTATCACATTACGTTTAACGAAACGTAAGTGAACTGAATTGAGAGGACAAAGGCCTCAATAAACAAACAGAACACTGAGACGCACATTCGTGTACCGAAGTCACACTCTTTAACCACTTTTAAAAATAGATTTAGTTTTCTATTGCCTACGTGATAAGGTTTAAAATACGTCACACATCATTCAGCATGTTAAGAATAAACAAATGAACTATTACATAACTGTACTGTCATCATCATTTTAGCCATAGGACGTCCACCGTTGAACATAGGGCCCATCGACCTTCAATACGACAGGTTGGAGGCGGTCTGTATGTAACGGTTGTCTGCAACTCTGACTATCGTCTGTCCATCTAGCGGGAGCTGTCGTATACCTCGTATATCAGTTCGTGGTCTCCATTTGAGAACTTTTCGGCTCCAATGGCCATCTATTCTTCTTGCTATGTGCCCCGCCCACTGTCACTTCAGCTTGCTAACCCGGTAGGCTATGTCGGCAACTTAGCTGCTATAAATCATCATTCTTTGAGCCTATTCCCAACTCAGATGGGGTCGGCTTTCTGCCATCGGAATTCCACAACCAAATTGGCGATATCGAACTCGCGCCTCCTGCGTAACAATCGCGATCACTACCACCACGCCACAGAGGCTGTTAGTTACCATATAATTAGGTATAATTTCTAAACCTGTGGCGCCATTCCACTTGACCGACCGTAAATTGCACGTGCTCGTAACACGCACGTTCGTATTAGCCGACTCATTTAAGACGGTTACGTTTTGGTTGATTAGACGTTTCCTAACAGATGTTATTTTTCAGGTCGACCTACCGTGACGTGGTGATCGTGCTTGACACGCGCACGTTCGTATTAGCCAACACGACAGTTTTGCTCAAGTTCTATGTAATAAAAGGAATAGTTTAAAAGTAGAAGACAGGGCAGATGCATTGGAAATCAAAAGCTTCAAATGATTTAAGAAACGATAAATAATAGAGGAAGTTTGTACGAACAGAAGCAGATGGCAGGCTGTTGTCTTTATGTACCCCAAAGAAATAAGAAATTTTTCCTTTTTTTTAGATAAAATATTAGCAATCGACATTACTCATCATGTCGTCCAAACCGTATTCGGCGACGGCGACTCCTGAATATTTAGTTGGTCCCTATGATGGGCTCTAATGTGGTTTGCAAAGCCGAACTTCGACTTGAATACATCATCGCAAGGCGTACAGTACAGTACATATATATCCCCCCTAACCCCTTCAAGTAAGCTCAATAGCTTGTGTTAGTAGTGGGTTCACGTCGGTAGTCTAATGCGTGAATACGACTATTCCTAAGTGAGCAATTCCAAAAACAAATCTAACGGGTCCACCGTTAAGTTTTATGGGAGCCAGTCGTCAGAAAATGAAGAATATTTCTACAGATTTATGGCGATTATAGCACGCAAGTGTCACTCGTTCATTTCTCCAACAACGATCAAGAAATGTTCGCGTCTGCTTTCACCAAGCTCTCTACTATCCCGTATAAGACTAACCAGTCTATACTCCATTTAGTTTAGGTACTTAAATAAAGGTAAACAATCTTGTGGCAACTCTTTATAAAAACACATGTTAACTGGACAAATAAACTGGACTGACTAACCAGTGGTTTTTAGTCTTCAAAATGTGTTTCTAAGCAGAAAATTAACTTTTATACGCCTGCGGCTTTTCCCGCGTGATATACTGTCTCCTAACTAATACTTCTACTTTCATTGGGGGACACCATTGAGCGGACGGGTAATCAACCCTTCTGTGTGGACCATTTCACCATTTCCCATGACGAACTGAATGAACGAACATAACGACTGTCATATATGTATATTCGTATGACATGCACGACCTACGGCTTAACGTCTCTCCGATGTACGACCAGACCAAGCAGGGCAAATAGCTATATTCTTGCATACAAATACTTGGATTAAGCCGGAATCAAAACCGCGCCACCAGCGTAGCAGTCGCGTTCAACCGCCATGCCAAAGAGGCTGTGCTGTGTCCTGCTTCCTAAAGAATCATTTAATGAGGGCATTTCTTCGTAAAAGTAAATGACGACGATAATAATTGCTGTTCTTAAAGAACAAATAGTTTTGTGATTGTGGGTAATGAATTATACTACGACTTACCTATCGCTGCAACAGGTAAACAGTTGAAGCAGTCTGTGAATGTTTTCCATAACTTGATGTTATATCTTCGTTTGCATTCGTCGTAGAATCTGCGCCAAAAGACAACACATATATTATGACGTCATTTATTTTAGTTTATATTACTAGTAAGACGGCCTTAAATAAACTTATTAAAATGATCACTTGTATTAAAACGAAAATAATGGTTTAAGCGCAAATGTTGTGTGCTGATTTCAAAAGATAATTATTATTCTTCACCGGTTTAGTTCTATCTGAGGGCAAATGGGAATTCATTTGTAATAATTTTTCACTAGTTCCAGAATATTCAGTGGAGGCAAAAACGGTGAGGATAGGAGGAATATCCCATTAGTGTGGTTTTTCCAAGCGACTACAATAAAATGGGGTTCATCAAGAAGGGCATTAAAAAATTTCTACAGCACGAGTGCGGGCCGTGTGCATCACGGATGCGCAAAACCTTGCAATCTGTAAGAGAAAAAGCCGGAAAGTACCCGAGATAAAAGCTTCGAACGCGACGGGACTAACGCAAGGATAATAATGATGAAGTTTGTTGTCACTAACAAAAATGAATTGACGTCACCCGTCGTCACGTTTGAGTTGCTAAAACGTGATCGGAGAAGTTATGATCATAATCAACGTGACATACTCGCGTTGGCGTGGATCTAAATATGGCTACAAATATAGTTACCGGCATATATTACATCATAACCGTAAACACTTCACAAAATGTACTTCTTTATACGCATATACGGTTATTGGTTAATTAATTAGCCGCGGTATAGGGAGGAGATATTTCCTAAGTTGGGCTGCTCACTTAGGGCGGTGATACGGTCATGTCAACCTCTACGATTTAGGTGTCAAGATATATGGCGTGAAATGTATCTTTTTGTATGCTTCGATTTATTATTTTTAAGTGGACAGTTTGGAGACAAGTAAAGTCTTCAAACTGAATATAACACACAATGAGTTGAGTGATAGGCGTAGGTGTGACTAATGCCTGCTGTATTGTCTACAGTAACACTGAGGCTAGGAGCTAACGGGTTCAAGTCCCGTTTTGAGATACACCGTATTTGACAGAATATGTAGTAGTTAAAATCATTATTCTCCTTGCGTTGCCATCTGCGTCCATGCTGGACTATTGCATTGGACTGGTCGTGTCTCGGAGCACTTTAAGCCGCCGCGCCGGTCCCGGTTGTCATACGAACAGCTATGGCAGTCGTTAGATTTTTAGGGCTCCATCGTTTTAGGAGCCCTAAAATTAAACAACTGCTCTAACTACAACGCTTCGATATTACAAATGGGTTGCTGAGGTCAGATGACAGTCGCTTCGCGGAAAATAACGAAGTTCAGCCAAACACTGCTACAAAAATGTAAATTTTGATGAAGGATTGGACTTGAATATTTTGTATATCAAGACAGAAAACCAGCCACGTTTCATGGGATCCCATGGGATGTGAGCTGGTTTTCTGTCTTACCATGTAAGTTACCATTGTCTATGTGTTATTTCAACCTACAATCTATCATTTTTTTCCTCGTGCGGAAATCCTCAAGGATACCCATTCGTTGAAATTAACGCAGGTGATTATGTCGGACTTGAGCCGACCAAAACTACACGGCATCTGACATATCCCTCACACTCCGGCAATCAATTGCTAAACCAAATTTCAGTCAGATATGTTCAGTCGAGGAGGAACAACATCTTATCATATTTCCAAGAAAATCTATTAGTAGAAAGGTATGCAATTTCTCCCAAGTTCAAAGACCTTTAATAAACATACGCTATATCAGCATAACGAAGCCATAGCTGCTATGAAGAATTAGCATAGTTCAATTACTTATCCATTACCATATTCATAGAAATTAACAACAGCCTTAGAGTTACGACACCCATGGGTATGGGTAGGGCTTTACAAAGCTTCTACACACATTCAATTTGCATGTGTACGTATTCGTCCTTTGACCTACTTAAACTTGAAAATTATTGGAATCGAAATGAATCTATGTATGTCGGAAAGTAGGCCAATAAATTGGAAAATTCCTTCTCAATAATGTTCTACATGAGGGCTGTCCGAACTAGATGGAATCCAGGACTAACAAAAATTACTAAATACATTGGGCGGCCGCAAAATCTTCTATATAAAATTCTCGTGTCACAAAGTTCGTTCCCGTACTTCTCCGAAACGGCTTGACCGATTCTCATGAAATTTTGTGAGCATATTGAGTAGGTCTGAGAATCGGCCTACATCTATTGTTCATGCCCCTAAGTGATAAGGGTTGTTCACCCTTAATTTTCACGCAAAACAACGTTTGCCGGGTCAGCTAGTATTTATCTAAAATACAGGTATAATAGGTATCATTACTTTATCATCAACTTTTTAATTCATTTGTCTTACAACAATTCTGTCAACATTAATCTCAATACAAGTAGTAGCTAGGCTAGAATTTCGTCACAACAAAAAATTGCTCATTAATGTATTTTAAATAAAGAATTAAAAATGTTTCTGCGGGCCGCAACAATTCAACCATGGTTTTTGGACAGCCCTGCTCTACATCAATGTATACGAACTGGAATGCTTTATCCAAGTTTCCTTTATCCAATAATCCTTTTTGAGGGCTTCTAGGCGGAGAGTCAAAAAGTATCTTTAGAGGCCGTCAAACTAGGGACCACCATTTTAGAATGTTAACTTCTGGAAATTACTTTTGTTAATGCTTTAAATTACTGGATTGTATTTCAGCTTTCCGCCAGATGGGGTTCAAATTGATGGCTCGTATTAAAATACGTAAACATCGTCTCTATGTGAAGTATTATATTATCTCACGTTTACCACAATACGCAAGTGAATGACACTTGTCAAATATTCGTCTTCATACAATCCCACACCATTCTTTAGATAGCAACGACAGTACGTCATTGTGTGCAATCCGGGACGGTTTGTGACAATAAAAATTAAGAGGCATTGCAATGCATGCCGGACATAAGTTAACAATAAAAATTAAAATGAAATATTTCGCGCATTTTCTGTACGTTGGCACGTAGATAATTATGTCAATGACTCATAATGGCCCGCAATCATTCAGCTATTGTATGAAGTTTGAACAAAATGGTAACAAACATGAGCAAATAAATATGTATAGGGTCATTTTTAGCATGAGTACGAAAATATATTTATTTTTGGTAGAGAGTTCGTGGAGTTTTGCATTTCTATTTCTGTTCAGTTGTGTTTGGCTTATTTTGCTCATTACAGAAGTGACTGCCGTATGTTCTGACCCGCCAACTCCGAAAGAAATCACTTTGTTTTATGCTCGGAAATGCCCACAATTAATACACACTCGCAGTCTACATCACATGCTTATGAGTATTGCTAATTCCCTGAATAGGAAATCCCATGCGCAATCATCCATTGTTTAGTAACTGCACCAACTGGCTAAGTCCTCAAGGAAGTTGATAAACCCTGTACTGTGGAACTAAATAGACGACTTTATGTGAGCAAGACCGTGACATTCAGTTTCTTATATCTGTATGAACAGTACACGTTCAAGTACATCGTATCATAATACACTTAGTACTCGTGTAGGTATTCTGTAGTAATCTTTATAATGCCGGGTATTCACTATGCGAGATTTTGTGGGACGCGCAAAAACAGATGCACTTGACTATGACATAAGTATTACGTATCTACAGGCTGTGTCTTCATACGATGCGATACCTAAGAAATTGCGTACGCGTTTGTAAAACAGATCGTGAAAACTGGCTCTAAGCAGTACACATTTATACGTATCATAACTTACTTCATACACGTGTACTCTGAAGTCTTCTTTAGTACACAAATATCCTCGTAATGGAGGGAGTAAATATTTTTCTTGCGAGGAGAGGAACATTTTACAGACAGATAAAATATTACGTACCTACGTAGGCAGTTAAGAGTTCAATATCAGTCTAAAGTGTTTTTTGTTTAAATCATTCGTGACGCATTCAGAGTGAATGGAGAAATGGTTATGGAATTGGATGGAGATAACATGATTTGACTACAAGTTCATGACCCCTGACGGTCAGAACGGTTTTCTCCTTGTAATAAGTAGGTAATATCTCTCTATTTTTCATGGGAGATCCAATCCCGGTTATATTCAAACTGCACTTGAGTATTACGGGAGAGAACATTGAACACCCTACAATGTCGAGAAAAAAAAACTTGCGTTAGAGCCTCATTCTATGAATAGTGCACCTACCTACTGGTTTGCAAGGTCAGTTGGTTCCTGAAATTTGACTGCCACTCCAACAAGATGTTTTGTTTTCAAGCTAACACTAGCTACAGTTACTCAATGATTTTCATATACCATAATGTGAAAACTCAGTTCAGTTGAACAGTTTCAACTAGTGAAATTCACAGTAGTTCTAAAATGTAGACCGATGGCCTAGTAATAGGTTTTTTTTTAACTCGTGTAACAAATTTATAATGTAATCCTATTAAAAAAAACGTTTTAGTACCGACGCATGACAAACGAGTAGAATGTGCACAAAATATTAAAATTGAACATCTCGTTTCTCAACAGATTCAATAAACATCGGTCGTGTTGACCCACATCTCGAGCAGACACCGCCGCTTAACCCTCAAATATTATAATAATTCAATATATTAAAGCAATTTTGGCGCTAAAAATACACAAACATGTGTTTCTATCGTTAATAAAAATGTTTTTTTTTTCAGATAACATTTTCGTAGTGATGTAATTTAAAATGAAATGTTTGTAGTTTTTCGATGTTTATCAAATTCACCTATGGCAATTGGCAAGTAAATATCTTGAAGGTTATCTAATTATGGAGTTTAAATCTATACTATTTTGATACTGTGTTTTGAAGTTATTTTTAATTAAATAAATAAGACGATGAAGAAAAAGTGTGTTACAAAAGTTTTGAATTTTTGCAACAGACTGAGGGCGCTTCCTCGGCGAATTTCCACCTGGTTACTGAGGATGCTTCCAAGCAAGGTACTTACATAGGCTACGTACCCATTCGACCTGCAAGATTCGACCCACGTCATAAAAGTGCCCATCCGACCTCATTTTTAGAGCCTACTGGACCTTTTTCAAAATATAATAATTAATGTGCCCACTCGACCTCTTTTTTAAGTGCCCGTTGGACCATCAACATTAAATCAAATAAAAAAGGCTCCATTGGACCTCTTTTGTAGTGCCTATTGGACCTTCAAAAATATGTGTTCATTTATTATTCGTTCGGTGTTATTTTAAGAAGGAAAGGTACAGTTACGTAGAAAATAGTTAGTTGGAAGGCCAATAATTTATAAAACTTAGATAGGTAAGTACTTATAATTATATTATATAATATTTTGGAAACCATTGTGTACAAACAAACATACATAACTTTCAAAATTTTTACGTAAAAAAACAGTCTAACTTTGTCAAAAAAGTTTTGGTGGCAGACGCATTGCGTCTACGGTCAACTCTACCTGGGCTCTAGGGCAGCGCAGTGATAGGTGTGTAGTAGAGAGACGCGGTGCGCGGGGTGAGGCCTAGAGGGAACTCAGACCAGCAGCGAAACGAAACGAGTGACCATTTGCTTATTACGATTAGCTTACAACTAGATGACGCGCTAAGTTGGCATTTTTACTGTGTGCCGTATGTGGTAAAAGTGGTATTGACCCGGATCCCTGATTTCAATAACGTGAAGCATGGACTATATAATAGTCGCAAAAAAGAATTTGGCATCTGTAATATAAGACCAAAACCAGTAAATGATTTCAAAGTTCCTATAAAATACAACGATTTTTACTGGCTGACTATCAGCAAGGTGCCCGAAGAATTGTTATATTTTCATCAAAGGAAGCAAGAGAAAAGTTGAAAACAGTGAAACATTTTTTTGCAGATGGGACTTTCAAATGTGTAGTACTACCGTTTGTATAAATGTATAGTAGGTATCCATGGAAAGTACCCATATTTTGCCTTTAATATATGCTTTGCTTAGTGACAAAAAAGAAGAAACATGTCAAATTATGTTTCAATTAATTTTATCACAAAATCCATTTTAGAAGCCAGAAAATTTTACAACAGATTTTGAACCTGCGCCAATGAATGCGTTTAAGGCTACTTACCCTGAAGTGGACATTAAGGGATATTTTTTTTTCGTTTTACTCAAGCTATTTGTAAGAAAGCAAAGAGTCTCCACATCTTACAAAATCGTGTATGTAAGCGACATGTTGGTTTATGTGCCGCTTTAGGGTGATTATTTCATTTCGTGCACATTACGCGGCGGACGATAAAGAATACATTAAACGTTCAAGGAATCTTAACCTGATATTTTTTTCATTTAGTTAACGTAGCAGTGTATTAGGCGCAACCCTGAAAACATCTTGTATTTTATTAGAAATACTCGAAATTTAAAAAACCAAACCGAAAATCTAATTACCATCGGTATCCCTTTCTCCAGATTTTAATAAATTAGTACATCCTGGTTAAAAATCTGTTGGAAGAACGAATTTTTATATACGTTTTCGGTTAATAGATTAACTAATCTATATTGCATAGGATATATTGTTTACGAAAGAACAAATTTAACTAGTTTAATACAACTTTGAAAAATGTCCCTAGCCTCACCCATAATTACCATTCGACGATATTCTAGATCCGATATTTTCGAATTTAAGCGTCACTATGCACTAAACTGAACATAAATTACTCGGCGGCAGTCACCGCTATACTACCAAATCCAAATTCACGCATCAAAGAGCGAGTGAAACTATGTAATTTAAAGTTCTCCTGTTCGGAAAGTGAAGTGGTTCAAAATATTTCTATATACCATTCGCATTTTCAAAGGTAATTAAATTATAACTTCTATATAATTATTTGTCAGGTGTATCCAATATAGATCTTCTATACGCTGGTAAAGTCATCAGGTCTTTGTCTATCAAAAACTGGAGTATTTAAATAAAATGCTTCTAAATCTAATTACTGTTCTTCTAATTACCATTTTTTACCATTCTAGGCCGCAAAGAGATTAACCAGCAAATTTGCTTTCTCTTGCGGTTCATGGGCCAGGGATCCATCAGGGTTACGCAGGGGGGGGGGGGGGGGCAGCGAACGCGCGAACGAATGGGATGCTACTCCATACCCAGGCTGATCTCACCGACGACAGCAGTTGCACTATCTGATGGGTCCTTACGTTCAAAGCAGCGCTCAACCCACGGGATGGACGCAAAATAGTCACGCAGTCCATCCCAGTCCGCTGACGAGTAGTGCCAGAGACGCCGATTTCCCTGCACTGGTCGTGGGGACGCTAAGATAGGCACCTTGGAACAGACCAGACAATAGACGGAGTTGCCTAAAGCGGCTTGCACCGAAACATTGTACTGGTCTGGGTGGCTCGTCAGCTGAAGGTCTAGTAAAGAGGTTGCTAGGCCCGACCTTCTTGGTATTCTAGTGACCTCGTGTACCAGTTGGGTCAGGCCGTGAGCCAGAGCAAACGCGTGGGCGGCTCTTCCCGCATGGTCTGTTTTGGAGGAGCCCAACCCAGATCTCGTGGTGGGCGTTAAAGTCCGCCAAAAATAGCAATTCAGTGTTCGGAAATCGCTCCTACGCATCATCTGCCGCCTGACTCAGATATTCGAAGAGTCGAGTTGTCTCGGCATCTTCAGTATGGGAACGGTAAAGTCACACATAGATTTGACTCGTACAGCCATGGTCTACGCGTACCCACAGGACAGAAAAGGATGGGTCCTCAAGGTCAAACATCCGCCCTAACAAACACGCATACCCCGGCTTTGGGACGGAAATTTTCCTCTAGAACATAGCCGGGGTAGAGCAGGTAGGTCGTGTCATCAGGGCGGTATATTTGGGTCACCGTGAGAAAGAGCAAGGCTGGTTTCATCGTCTCTAGATGTTGGTGGACGGCGTTGAGGTTTGCATGGAGCCCACAGATGTTCGTTGACTCCACTTCAAATAGCGAACTTGTGGGAAAACGAAGAGCACTGCCATGGAGGGGTAAGAGGAGGCGTGAAAAGAGATGATGGTCGTCGCAGTACCGCGTGACAAAGCGCAGGAGATTGGTTTTGTCTATTATGGTCGCCGGGTTCCCACGTCCGGTCACCAACCAGCACGACGAACCATATCGGGATTATGCGCGGCCTGGTGAGGCATCCTCCCAGGGTGGTTAGCCCCGGTTGGGCCCCTGTACTATACCGCGGGCGGCCGGCGGCACCACCGTTTCTACGGGTCTCCCTGGTCGCGGATCGCCCCGCACCACTCTCACTAGACTACGCCAAGACCCACTGGTCCCACTAGTACTGCGACCACCATCACCTCTGCCCGGCTATGCACTTGCTGATCCCTGAACGCAATCCAACCGAAATTGGATTACTATGAAGCTTTATACCAGACTCCAACCGACTAAACTGCACGGTCGCCTGTGTGGGTCGTTTGGATGCCGGAGGTGAGGTTGACTTGCATATCCCTCGCACCCCGGCCAACCCAGGGCCATCTCAGCGCTCTGCCCACGCATCTGCGCAGCGAACCATCATTACCATATCCTGAGATCTAATTACCGTACTTGTAAAATCTCATTACCGTTTTCACAAAAATAGAAACGTCGAAATCTCAAAGGATAAAAGAGTTATTGCTGTCCCTTCAACATAATTCAAAAGTAACGCTTAAATACTTTACAAAAAATATATAAAGAACATATTTTGGAACTAATTTTTATTTTTTTTTCAAAACATCAAATATGCTCGAAATGAAATATTCACCCTTTAGCATTATTACCAGATCAAGCTGTAGACGAAGGTTGATTTTATATAATGGAGGACTGGACAGAAGAAAATGAGAATTTGGTTAAATTTAACAATTATTTTACAAAGCAATGGTTGCTAAAAGAAGATTTATGAAGCAATTGGTGTTTCAACAATGAAAGACATCGTACAACAAATAGTGTCAGAGCATGGCACTCGAATTTGAATAAAAAATTGTGTGGTGTTTCGAAACCCAATATTATGAAATTTTTGAGTATAATCAAAATGGATGCATCGGTGACCAGTGCAACTACGGCAAAACTAGACAAGGGATATGAACTAAATAATAATAAGCGTAAACAGTATATTGAAAAAGATGAAAAAATCACAAATATTCTGAAGTAACTAGAAAACAATGACATTAATGTAGGTCATTACTTAGAAAAGCTGCTTACTTATGTTTTTTAGATTTGTAACCTTAGTATTCTTCCAATAATTTAATTCAAGATTTGGTCATTTCAGCTTTATTTGATATTTATGTTTTCTATTATAATATATGTATATTAGGTTTTAGATCCAAATTTTAAGACGAAACTGTGATTTAAATTAGGATAATACCTATTGTTATTTTTTTGCTTAGTACCACCGTATCGTTTTAGATCCGGATTTTAAGATGAACCTGTGATTTTAGTAACTGATCTGTGATTTATAGCTTATATACATCACTTTAGGGTAATATTGTTATTATAGAGTAATTACTTACGGAATATATGATTTAAAACCATCTATAACATAAAATTGACTATTTGACTACCTTAAGACAGATTTTAATATTTTGATCTGTGATTTTTATACTTAATAGCTGACCTGTTTTTGACGAGATTTATATATATTTATTTTTTATTTATGGCACGTCAAGTTGACTTCACCTCGCCTGATGTTAAGCTGAAGGCAAAGTCTCATGAAAGTATCTTTCTCTCTCACTCACACAAAAAAAAAGAGATTTTTGTAATAAAACATTATTATTCTTATATTTTTGATTAAAATATTGATTATTACATTTCAGTATTTTAATTTTGAAGTCTATCACTTTTGTGCGTGATTGTACCTATATAATCTTTTTCAAATGAAGATGTACAAATGAGGTCGAATGGAACTTGTTGTTTGACAGAGGGTCTAATGGGCACTAAAGTAATAATGAAATTCAAGATTGCGGGTCCAATTCTAATATGATGGTCCAATGGATCATATTTATAGATCAGGTCGAATTTTGAGGGTCCAGTGGGTACGTAGCCCTTACATAAATGATGTGTCAAAATAGGTACTAAAGGTTTTTCATAGGTGATTGTACTGGATTACTGAGGGCGATTCTACATACGGTGGGTACTTTTTATGTACCAAAACACTAAGGGAGCTTTCACGGTGGCTATTACACCAGAATACTGAAGGCACTTGGACATTTTGCACCGGATTACTTCGAGGTGTTTTCAAGGTGAAATTTTGCACCATAATATCGACAGCGTTTTGACAGCCTCTGTGTCGTGGCGGTAATGAACGTAATGTTACGCAGAAGTTCGATCCCCTTACAGTGTATATGGCAGTCGTTTCACGAAAATATCGAGGTTATACCGCGATGCAGTTATTGACTGAAAAAAGCTGACTCAGAGGTGCCAGGTTCGGATGCGAATTGGTTTAACGCAAGGATTATGATGACTGAGGGTGTATTAACGGTGACTTTTGGGATTGGAATACTTTATCCACACGGATACCACCTCCGCTAAAACCGGTGGAGGTGATTATGTCGGACTGGAACCGAGTAAAACGCTTGCCGTCTATGGGTCCTTGATTGCCGGTGGTGAGATTATTGGAATACTGAGAACATTACCGCAATGACTATACTAGTATTATACATGTAGGCAGTTCTATGGATATTTTTTGCAGCGGAAACAGTAGAATGTTTTACATCTCTTCCACAAGTAGCTTTTCCCACGATAGGTTGCGTTGAGCTATCGTGAAAATTTTACGATGCGACTTCACCACGCCATATTGTGAAAGTGCCCTTTCCCAGCGCGAATGAGGTAGCCCGATCTGGGAAAAATCATCTTCCTACTCTGTTTTATTTTATTACTGGTTACAAAAAAAAACTGCCACAGAAATGATAAATTGTTTTTGTAGTCGCGATTTACAAAATGTAAGTAATATTTTTAGCTACAAAAGAAAGTATCGGAGTTACGGCATCACGGTCTCCGGAAATGAGATATAAATCGTTAAACGCTGTAATTACCTCCGTCTGACAAAATGCCAACAGAAAATATTATGAGGCCAAAAGAAAGAGGTGTTTGAAGCACTGTGTAGACGAGGAACAGAGTCAGGCAAAAAGTTACCTCCCTCATTAGGTTTCATTTTACTCGCTAAGCAATATGAGCGATTGCTCGGACAAAATGCAAGCTTTTACCGTACTCATAAGACCTTTGCTTGGTCGCCATTGTGTATACAACAACAATAAATAATAGACGTGGTTTTCAATAACCAACAACATTTCAAAGTCAGTTGTCAAACAAAACGACATGCTATCAGTCAAACCGGGGTTAACTATTGCATCAATCATATTGCGTACAGTCACTGACTATAGTAGTTGATTAATACCAAAGTTTATAAGAAAGGGTACTAGATAATGGGTAAGGTTGAATTGCCTCCCCTACATCCTTCCTTACTCCCATGCACAAATACAAAAAAAAAACATTAACACAAGCCTACGCCTCTGAGGATAATGTTTTACATCAAACTGAATCTGTCAGGCTGAGACCACGGCCAATGTTAATGTTATCTGGTCGTACTCAAAATAAGGTCGAACAAGGACATGTTTTGTAGTTTAAATTTTTGAGGTGGAAGATGTACCTATAATGAGGTCGTTCGATGATTCTTGTCAGTGTCCAAACTTTTAGGTCGTACGAGGACGTAGTCGAAATCCTTCTGACGCATAAACTTCAGACAATTCGTGAATTACAGTAAAACATTGAACGCAATAAATTTGTTTATGCTTGGTTTATTAATTTACTATAAGCTAAGGTGATTTAGATAGCGAATTGGAATGTGTTACTACTTTTATAGCCGACTGTACTACTACAAAGAAACTCTAAATTTTGCGTATAATCCGGACATAGTTGGGCTCAAGATAATGTCTATCAATCAATGGATTTATTGTGTGAGCCAGCATTATCTGCTGATAATAATGGTGCGATGATATCACGTTGAAATATACGTTGTAGCTTGTACAGTATGAGTGGTATGTAAGAATGTTTGAAAATTGGCGGCGTAGTTTTTTTCTGATGTCATTTTTAACGTAGATTCCGGTTTATTTGATGCCTACAGTGCCTTTTCTATACTATCCGTAGACAGGATTACTACTTATTCCCTTTTTCGGAGGTAGGACGCAAAGGTATCTCATGTCCCAATTAAGCAGTGCGACAGGGGAAGTAGCTTCACTTTACAGAATACCGCGGCTAATGAGAAGGGATCCCACTGATAGCACAAACACTCTCCGTGTTTGTGCTATCAGTGGGAATACCAATTAGTCTCCTGCGCTATCGACACAGAAGCTATCTTAACCTAACAACTAAAATGTTGTAATCAGTATACGTAATAACTTCTAAAGTGCGACGCAGGCAATATTAATTACAAAAGTTTTATTGGCAATTAAATAGGCCTTTTGTAACCTCTAGTAATCTCCAATCTCCACTAATTTTGAATTTTCAATTGCAAAGTGTGAGCTTTCAACTAAAAACGTTAGTTTGCTGTTTACAAGATTAAAATGCATCTCTTTCGCTTATCAAACCTGTCACATTCGCTTATCACATCCGCATATATTTATAATATAGATACATTTTCGTGATGCATTACTGGTATTAAAATTGTGAGGTGCATCGATCGATTTATTATACAGCTTACCATTTCGCGTCAAAGCGTTCGTATCCCAAGCAAAGCAAAGAGGGATAGAGCTATGCACACAGCATTTTGTAACTTTTTGGGTGCTAGTTTTCGGCGGTATTTTAACTTCTAATACACCAGATCAGTCTCCTATTGACAGCCCATTCTTCATTTGCCAGCCTGAGCAATGTAGAATGATGAAATGATGCATGAAGATGAGCAAATGAAATTGATGGTCTTAATTCGCTTACACAATTGGCGAAGTACAATAAAACAATGTATAGCTTCATCCTTCTTTCTCGCCCGGATCACAGACGCTTTAACACGACATGGTATGTATTTTGACTATCATAACTTCAGACAAGGACTAGTCTACGATGAGGAGTAAGTGCCTTTCACGCTCTTGTTTTTACTCATTGAACGTACAGTTTTGACCTCACAAATATTTATTAATAGCCTATGCCCGTGGTTCCGACCGCGCGGCTCGGTCGGTTATCGCGACCTAAGCACCATCTGTGCAACTTAAATTCTATATTACTAATCATAACTCTGGTTCTAGTTAACCAATTACAATCAAACAACAACGTACAAACCCCTTCATTCCCTGAACCTTTTTCCCAACTCAGTTGGGGTCGGCTTTCCAGTCTAACTGTGATGCGGCTGAACTTCGATATTTTCCGTGAAGCGACTGCCATCTGACCTCCACAACCAATGGTCTAATGACCAATGGCGATATCGAAGTTCCAAGTTAGGCTGGTTGGACTTTTGAGGGCTCCAACTACCCGTAACGACTGCCATAGATGTTTGTATGGCAACCGGGACCGACGGCTTAACGTGCTCTCCGAGGCACTTATAAACCTGCGATAAATACACACATAACTTCGAAAAGCATCGAAAAGTCATTGGTGTGTGCCATGGTAACCTGGGATCGAACTCGAGACCTCGTGTCAGCAGTCCATTACCCATACCACTAGGCTACCGCGGCTTAACGTACAAACCCCTTCAGACTAAAAAAACCGCATCGAAATCCGTTCAGTAGTTTTTACGCCCATAAACATAAACTTTTTACAATTATATAATAGTAGGTATAGATTATGATTGTTAGGTGACAAGCTGACTAACATCCCATTTCTTACACATTAAACGTGTGAACCTACTGCTTATCTGCCCATGTACGGTAATGATTCACAACTGAGTCACGAGTATTTACCGAACACGCTCACGCGTAAGTCAGGCGATTAAAATCTACTACTTCACTTTACAGCTGAGGGGACAGCGCACTTTGTTAAGGGTTATCATGTACTACAGTGTGGATTATGAATCACTAGCTGTTGCCTGCAGGTCTACTTGTGTGGAATAGTGTTCCTTTGTCTGCTATTCATAGAAATCTCTTCTCGATCCATGACCATAATGTCTCTACTAAATTTTATCCATGTCGTAGAGCTAAAAAAATGGAGGGGGCAAGTAGGTAACCCTGTAAAGTGCAAGTTTTAGATATAACAGATGATGACTGAGAATTTAATTTTCTAACTGGATGACATCAATAGTAATTGTAAATCAATTTTGATCAAAAAAGCTATTGCTCCGACTCGAATCCGCAATCTTTACATTACAGTGGGAATTATTCCATTGCCTCAACCATTCATGGACCCACCATCATGAAACCATAGCTCCAAGCTGATTGTGTTGGAGAATTTCGAACCCTCAAGACGTGGCTCCGTGGTTAGAGAAATTCCCTTGTAAGGGTAGTATTTTTTCTCGTCTCCCTTCGAGTATTCACTTTATCGATCTAAATTGACTTAGATGACGCACAGTGGCAGATTGGACCCGATCATGCTTCCCAAAAAGGGTTATCGAATTTCTTCCATTGCACTAGCTATAATGATAGCGAACACCATAGCTAGTCATGACCAGGTAAAATTTTTATTCAAGTACCCTCACATTTTTCAAAATATTTGTTTGAAAGTCAGAAAGTGGGTGGAAATCGCAATAAATTGTCGATTTCGTTTTGCGTGTTCATCAACAATTCCGGGGTTTCCTTTATAAAAAAATTGAAAATATCTGACATGAATCGTGAAGTGATTGGTAAGTAGTATTTTATTTATAAATTACAAGTGTTATAACATGTTCTGTTATTGAGATATGTACAGTGGAACTCGTGAGATAGTCAAATTTTTCTACATCTTCTATGTTTCTTAGTCCGAAACTTACATGTACCCTCTTGTACCCGGGCTGTATTTTTTATATATTATAGCCACATTCGTGGTATTTATAAAAATAATAATTACAAACAGCACACTGGTGTACATCATACTTTTATAATTTTTTTTTCAGAACACATTATTTACCTATCGAAAAAAGATTTTTTTGATGAATGGATGAAACACCCTAAAAATGACAAGAATTCACAGTTATTTGAATATATGATAAGAAAATTTGATTTAAAAGATGCTACTGAGGAGTCGATCAGGCATTTAAAGATGGTGATAGCACGAAATTCCACCAAGTTAAATGAAAAATGGTTGCAAAGTGGAAAGTGTTACGAACGTTTTTTGACTTCCGTAGGTATTGACTGGTTGAACAGTGAAGCCATGGAGCTGTGCTTAAGAAAAGAAAGTCTTCTTCATCGTCTCTTTGCTGTAAACAACCTGCACTCGTACTTGAGTCAAATTCCTCTGGTAAGGCAATGCAGGTAACCGAGCAAGACATTTTAGATTCCACGATCTTCAAAAGAAATCGGTGGGACCTAACTGATGTGCGCGCAAATACAAATATTATACCAAATGTTGACTTTGGTGCTGTTGCTCCTCGGGACCCAAGAATCCAGAAATATGCAAAACTTCTTTTGAATTGAAAAAAATTGCATTGTGGATGGATTTAGTACCAGAACAATTACATACGGTAACTTGTTCTAAAGTGTTGGATTTTCTTAGGAAAGTTCGTGGTGAAGAAGTCTTTGGCAAATGTCAGTTTACCTAGTTTCGAAGAATCTGATTAAGTAACTGGTAATTTAGTTTTGGATAAAAAATATAGGATACTATTTAATTTCGATCAATATTGTGTTATTATTTTATAGGCTTGTGTAAATTACCTCAGCCATGCACATAATTAAAAAGAATGTGAAAATAACCATTCTACTGTTATTAAAATCAATAAAATGAATTATGTATCCTACCAGTCTAAGCTGACCCCAATGGTCATAGTAAATCTACGTACAGAGAGTTCAAGTTACATTGGTTGTTTTTTTTTATACAAGGGTTAACTTTTTTTTTAGTTTTTTCACTAATTATGATAAGACATAAGTCAAGGCATCGTTTACACATAATCCCAAGTCCTAAATAATTTTGTCCACCATGCTTCTATGGGAATCTGCCACTGTGTGACGTCAAGTTACAGACATTACAATATTGTTATCAAAAATATCATATTTAGAATGTCACAGACTCATTTCGATAACATGCCTTTTTATTTTAAACAACATGGTGCAATATACTCGTAGATATCTGATGACAGACAATGAATATTGATTTTCAAACTCAATGTAAAAAAATTGATAATAAAGATAAAAGACGTGTATAGAAAAAGAAACGCGAGCGTAATCATTTATTTAGGAAGGGAGCGTTTGTACCTTGAGTCTCGATAAAGTGGAATTATAAGGGTTAGTCCTTCATCTTTCCAAGGGTCCTTATAAAGTAACTAACGGAACCTAGAGTGCCATATTTGGTAATATTATAAAAACAATATCAAGGGTCACTCAGACGCCGAAGTGAAAACTCAATTGTATTAGTGAGACTCGACATTGAATTTGTTCTTATAATATTACCGAATATGGCACTCCAGGTTTCGTTAGTTAGTTAGTTAGAATATATTACTGAATAGTGCATAGTACATATCATAGACATTATTATTACTAGGGTAAATAGACCCACAGACACCTTCGTTACCGCCGACCTCGTTTGGGTTTGTGTGAAGAATACATTGTTCCTTAATTACTCTCTAAGGGTACCTATCCACCAGAAGAGGCGAGATGATCCCTATGAATGGTTTAAAGCAGTCTATTAGACGCTCCACAAAAGCAGTATACTCGTAAACCTATCAACGAGTCTTTATCATTATAATCCTTGCGTTAATCCTGGTCGCAACCGAAGATGTGACAGCTCCTTAGAGTGTAAAGTCCCCTTTTTTCAGTCTGTGTAGCGTCTAAACTTCGATAATTTTCTGTGTAATGAGTTGTTGTAGATGTTCGTATGACAACCGAGATCGAAAGCTTAACGTACTCTCTGAGGCACGAATAACCATATTCATTCATGTATACAAATATTTACACTTATCGGGAATAGAACCCGATAAGTGCAAATATTGTCAGGAGGCGTCCTGCATAGCCATCGTGTTCACTACCACCACGCTACAGAGGCTGTCGTATGATATATGATCCTAAATAAAAAGTAATCTTCGTTAATAAGTTCACTGAACGCTGCGGAGCGCAAAAAAGTAAAGAACGGTGTATGAGTCACCATCAGGTTATTGGTTCGAAACCTTCTTGTAGTAATGTAAGTGTAGAATCTGGTGATGACATCATGATGCGTATGGTTGTTATTTTTAGGGTACCGTATATACTCACGTACGAACAAAAGCAAAGTGAAATCGTATTGAGTTCAAATATTGAACACTTTTCAGTTAAATGGTGGTTGTACCTGTCTTCTCTTGACTATGGCTGCTAAATGTCGGGTAATAGTGAAAATGCTGATAAAATATTGAAGTAGCCGTTGTATGGCGAATCCATTACAAGAAAATATAATAGTGGAGGGAGGGGAATTCCTTCACGGTTTAACAATCCCAGTGACATCAATAGCAAAATATTACTAATTGTCATAGATAGGAATGCCAAACCGCACCCCTCAAAGTAAGTTAAAAGACTTCTTACCCGAGGAGATATGTAATGTGCAATATTCTGCAAGTGCGAAGAACAAACTTCGACATGTGTATCGCCTCTACACGAGGCATCTTCAGACAGACACACTGACAGAGGACGAAATGTGGAGCTTATGCGATTCGATAGGCACTTTTGCACCAAGAACGGTTAGGTGCGAGCGTGTTTTTGATAAACATTACATTCTTTCTATTTAAGAGTATAATGTTGCCCGCGGCTCCGCCCGCGTGAATGTCGGTTATCGCGCAGTGCAATATAGCCTATGTTACTCATGATGAATGTAGCTTTCCAATAGTGATTTTTTTTTAAATGACGCAGGAGTTTTTGAATTTATTCATTACAAATATACACTTATAAAAATTCATTTCTTTCCTCTTTCTAATTTAGTGTAAATTATATTACGAAACCCTTAATCGTGAGTTCAATTAATAATAAAGGCCATTTTCATTACAAATTCTACTACTGAACACTATTCAAAGATACGCATTATAAATAATAATCATACTAAACATGATAGCATATGTTCTGTTATGGTGTATTGTATACGCTCAACTATGTAAGTATTTTGTTTGGGGAGATAGCGAGGCGTGACGAGACCGCGGTCACTCTCCCATGACCTAAGCGTATACGAGTGGTTTGCTTGTCTTACAATGAAAGAAACATTACTACTTTATACTTTACGTTCTAAACAAAGGAAACTCATTTGTAATGTTACGCTTGTGTATCTATAGACTTAATATTAAATAAATTTATATTTACGGGTAATAACATAAGACTGGTATAGGGATACACTAGACACAAGCTTGAACTAGCTGGCGGAGTTTATTTTACTAAGTTTACAAAGTCTAGATATGGGGTGTAGTACTTTGGCCACCCCATACCCGGGGACTAGACGGGATCGTGGTCCCCTATACCTGATGGTCACGAAAACACATAAAAAACAAAAGCACGTTCAATAGGTGGCTGCTATTACGAATGGTATGAACGCAGCCTAAAGTTATATTACCTAATGCATTCCTAGACATCTCGTTTATAAGCAATGCCAAAATGCGAGACAGAAATTTTTAATCAATACGCCTTTGGGTCAACAAAGAACGTCTCCTTAAGACACGTGTTCGAATATCGATTAAAATAAACATCTACGTTATATAATTAAAATCATTTGCATTCATATTAATTTTCACGTTTATTTATTTACATATATAATTAAAACATGCCATCATTTTTTATAAGTATCTTGTTATGTTAAGTAAATAATAAGTTAAAAATTTAAGTTTTAAGAAAGATACATATGACAGCTGAGAAGTGATTATAAAAAGTATTTATTTATTTATTATCAAACTTTATGCACAGTAAATTGTACCAAGGCGGACTTAATACCAAAGGCATTATCTGACAGTCAACCTTAGGGTGATGTAGAGATACATTGAAGTAGGTGCAGTAAGAAGACTTAACGACAAATTGTAACACACACTATAATACTTTCTGCTATATAAAACTACTATAATCTGCATTAAAAAAAAACAATGAACGCGTCATCGTCAACTAGCGCTTGGGGTCATCACCGAATGAGTCCCATCCCGTCGATACAATTCACTATTATAAATTGCTTAGTTTTCACTACAATTGGCAGTCCAAGATGACAGCCCAGCATGTTTTTTTTTAAAAAAGGTCACTTACCCATAAATCCTATTAATGCTAGCACATTCATGGTTGCCACGTAAAAGGAAGAAGTTTTCAGGGTATTTGATTTTGTAGGCGAGCAGCATGCATATCGTCTCCAGCGATTGTTTGCCGCGGTCCACGTAGTCACCGAGGAACAGGTAATTCGATTCTGGTGGGAAGCCACCGTATTCGAACAACCTTAGCAAGTCGTAATACTGTCCATGGATATCGCCTGAAAAAGAAATGGAAATTTAATTTAAAATGTAAGAGACAGAACAGGGGGGTTACTATGGAACTGATATCCGAAAATATTGGTCCACATTAAACACCATCCAAAGACGTAGTATATAAGTTAAATGACATTACTTCGGATTACTTTCAGTATGGTTTAAGCAGAATACAGTGTCATTTTATCGTAGTCACAAGTCTATGCCATAAACCCCTGTGGAGCGGTGGAAGAGCGTTCGACTGCTAAATTGGATTCGATTGGTGCTCAGTGCAAATATTTGTACGCACGAATATGTATATTTGCATTGGTTTATTTGATTCTATGTATAATATACAAGGTCATCCGAAAAAGAACTAAATTTACCTACTTAGCTCGTAGAATAAGCAAGCTGAAATGCCAGTGAGCCGGCCACATCTGTCGAAAGACCAATGGTCGTTGGAATTGGAACAGACGAGCCCTATGCGGAAGGCGGAAAAGATCGGAAGAAATTGCGTACATTAACGCGTATATCCAGTCGTGGATTGCGATAATTGATTGATTAATTAATAGTATCATCAAACCGTATGTATATCTGCATTTTAAAACACTACAAAGTGCGACATAACTGCGGCAACAATGCGATGCGATGCGAGATAATTGCCCTTCTTATCAGGTGGGCCGTATGCTTGTCTGCCACTTAAGTGGTATAAAAAAAAAACAATCTGCAATATCGACTGCATAGTTTTTAATTGAATTTTAGTGCAGTTTGACAGTCAAAGGTTTCTTTTTGTTTCATAAAGTTACTAACTAACTATTACACGTACGGAATAAAATGACATAATTGCGTGTAGGTGATTCCTGAACGATATGACATCTTCATTTCGTTCATAGAATCGCTCGTGTGAATTTGTGTGTACTGCAACACGTGCGGTCGTGGTGTGGGCGGCAATGACGTGCAACTGACGTGCTCGACTCATAGAAGCGAGTCGAGTCGACTCGCTTCTATGTGGTCAAAGTTTGCCGCACAATCCATTCGTGGAGTTTCCATTCATATTTTGAAATTAGATCGTAGATTCCCGCTTTTTAGCTTATTTATCAAATTAATATTATGTTATCTGCATTTATTTATAAAAACGAACTTGTTAAATTTCTGTTTTTAATTGTTTTTGTTTATCAATAATGAAAAACGATTGTGCTCATTAAATGAAACTGCAGAGGTTATGGAGTCTGTACAATGGGGAGTTTCGAATTTTTGGGTACCACAATCTTATAGTGAGATAATGCAAGAATATTGTCTACATTAGACCTCATGAGCTTTTCCATGAGACCTCAACTTACTTTGTTATGCCAGTGAAGGACCAAAAAATTGGAAGTGAGGTTTCTTTTTAACTAAACAAAAACCAGCAAAGTAAAACATTCTAATTAAAACAGAGTATGTTCTGCCTGACCTAGAATATTAATATGAAGAAGATGGCTTAAATTACGCATAAAAGCGAGGTATTTATATTAAGTTAATATTCATAGAAAGTAAATAATTCGAAAATGATTCTTGTGCTGGTTCGATAGTTAGATCTACTGAAAAGAAAACAACAAGAAACTCAGGTAGATTATCGTTAGCCTTTCTTTTTTTAATGTGTTATTTTGTTTATTTATAATAAATACATGCAAGAGATTAGGATGACCATGTGCATTTTATCATCAAGATATTCATCTTCTTTAATAGTAATAATAGTAATAGTAATTTTGAAGATCTAATCCATACATAGGGACACACAGTAAGTAATTTTAATTTATTTTTATACTAAATAGTGTCAGCGATGACTTGGAAATGAATGATAATGTGTGTTGTAGTACTCTTTATCTGTGTAATAATTTTACGCCACAGAATTTTGACATTAGGTTAATGATAAATCATTATGACTGATTACAAAGTTATTCACTTATGATAACACTGTTGTATTTACAAGACTTAGGATAATTCAAGATAAGAATGGACTGAAATTGTGTTGCTATCTACTCATCAATATATTTTAGCACTTGATTGGCGAGTTGTAAGTGTTCCTATGAAGTATTTTAATTTTTCTTAGTAATGGATACATGGACTAAAGCAAATGTTTTAAATTATATATCAATAATACATCAGAAGACACAGAAAAATAATGGAATATGTAGTGTAATTTTTATTTACGTTGAGTCACTATACAGCCTAGTCAATAAAAAAAAAGTGTAATAGACTGATAAAGGGTAAATCCCCAATATATTTGATGTACACATCAGTATTATTTTATAGCCTCTGTGGCGTAGCGGTAGTGAAGGTGACTGATAAGCAGGAGCCGCAGGTTCGATGCCTGCTCAGTGCAAATATTTGTATGCATGTTTATGGCTATCTGCACTGGTCTGGTTGTGCCTCGTAGAGCATGTTAAACCATCGGTCCTGGTTGCCATATGAACATATATGGTAATTGTTACTAGCATGGGGTTTATTTGGCTATAATAGACCTTGGAAAAACTTGGTATATATTTCGCCATTAATTTTATATTACACTAGCTGACCCGCGCGACTTCGTCTGCGTCACCCCGTTTTTGCAACATTTTTCATTCCTGCTCCGCACCTGTTAGTCGTAGCATGATGTTATACATATAAACCTTCCTCTTTAACCATTCTATCTATTGAAACAAACCGCATCTAAATCCGTTGCGTAGTTCTAAAGATTTAAGCATACAAAGGGACAAGAAAAATAGGAACAGAAAACGCGACTTTATTTTATACTATGTAGTGATAGTGATAGTGATTTACCACATTTACTTTCTGGCAAAATTGTGGTGTTACATCTGCAGAAGCCATTTTAATGAAAATAGAAGAAGAAAATTAGTGAAGTATACCTATATTGACAATCATATCCCACTATTGGATATATTGATTGATTGTATTATCAAAGGTAAACTTGCTAGTTCAAGAAATATAAAGTCCAAAGCATACTTTGTTTGCTTGAATTTTACTATACAAAATATACTGTTGATATTAATGAACCAACAACAATAAACAAAGAAAAAAAATGTGACGGTTTTACATTTATTGGTGATACAGTCATGTAAATATTGACTTGTTTATGATAAAAAACATATCTTAATTTTGTTTATATAAATATTAGCATGATACCTTGCTTGTTTTAAAGATCATTAAATAAATAATAGTACTGTATAACATGGAATAGAACATTGTACATGGCAATCTAGGTTATTGGAATGCAGATAAAGAGATGTTCTAGGCGTTTCAAAAGAGGAGATAATTGAAATTGTGGGGAATTCACTCTGTACTCATCCAAATTGCACTGCTATCAATGAAATTTCCATATTGGATACATACATATACACGTAACAACAACTGAAAGTTTACTTTCTTTTCAATGAGTACATAACCTATTCTTATTACCTAATTATAATAATAGATCTTATATAATAGAGATTAATAAACACAAAGCATAAAACAAAGTCTCTTTCTCTGTCTCCACATCCCTAGGTATGTATGCTTAAATCGTTTAAAGTACACAACGGATTTTGATGTAGTTTTTTTAAAGATAGAGTGATTGAAGAGGAATGTTTATATGTATATAAAATCATGCTAAAACCAACTGGTGCAGAGCAGAACTGAAAAATGTTGCAAAAACGAGGTGAAGCCATCTGCTTCATCAAGTTGCTCGGCACATCTAGTTATTAATAAATAACATTGCAAGTTAGCAATGAGAATTTAATATCGTTCTGACAGTTATTAACTTCTTCAAATGCATTTAGTTTAGAGTTTTTTTAAACATACATATTAAACCTTCATCATGAAAAAACCTTTACCGTTATTAAAATATACATATTTATACATAGAAATGTTTGCACTGATGGTGACAATGATAACATTGATGTCACTCTGATATTAAGTATAATATTTACTAGAATTATGCTGTAATTAAGTATTGATAGAAAAGCTTTTTGGTATCTAAAGCTATTGATATACAATACACGATACAGGTAAAAAAAAGGTTGTTTGATTAATAATTTGTACTATGTATGCCTGTGAATATTATTTTCTAATGGGTCACACTCTACTTCCAATAAATATTTTTAGGATTGTATGAATAATTAAAATACATTAACCAAAATTCACTACACAATGTTTACAACATAGAAAGTAGTTTTGTCTAAGCAGTTTATAATAATATTAGATACCTATTAGATATACATACAGGTTTTTGAAGTTTCATATAATTGTATCTACTCATAAACTGTTAAAGCCCCTATTAGATAATTTATTTAGAATTTTAAATAGATACAAAACTTATAAAACTTGTAGAATAGATCTACACAGAATGCTAAAATGGATAATTTAATGAGAAAAACACATTTTTACATCGTATTCTATATAATGGCAAGAAATGTCATTGTAAATTAATGAAAGGGCAAAGGAAATAGGTTAGGTAAGCCTAGTCTGGCAAAAATTTAGCCTTACGAGGGTAATTATTGTTTTATATGTTGTATTACCGCCATTTAAATATAATTTACAGCAGAATACAGCTTCAAAAATGCTAGTTATAGCTTAAATATGCGGTTTCATAAATTCGAAAGTAGGTTTGCAAAGGAAAGTGAATATTAGTGGTACCGAATAGATACTTACCGCAGATTTTTAGCGGTGCTTCTAATTCAAGTAATATCGGTTGTGACAAGAATATTTCTCGCGATTTCAAGCAAAGCCCTTTGATCTCTATTTCCGTTAACTGAACATTCATTCCAGGCTTTTCGCCTCGAACTGAAAACAAACGTAAACATATCACCAACACATAAAATAACACAACTTATTCACTTAACCAACACTTTGAAGCACTGGTAACTAAACTTTCACTGAATACACATTCTATCACTTTTAACTTTGTTTATTTCAGACGACATCAACATTTACCTTTTAATAATTTTTTTATTACATTATCGATGTTTAACTCATCTGTGTCTCTGTCTGCCATTGGATTTAATATTTGTGCACGGAATATAGCAAAATAGAACAGACAAAGAAAGGAAGATTATTAAGATTTTTGCCGATTTCGAAAGGCACAACCTATTTCAATTCTCGGCTAAAATGAAATTCAATGGCGGCGACATCACTCACACACACAAGCAAGAGAAACACATCATCAGTGATACCAGCCTTTGGATTAAATTTACGTCATGAAAAGCAAGGGTAAAATGACAACCACAAATTTGAATAACAAAAATTGTAGGTACTTGTGAAACTATAATAACTGATGATATAGATTAGGATTCTCCATACACATTAAATTTTTCATCATTTTTTTATTTTCTGGATACGCAAATATGCACAATTTTACTAAACGATAATACCTGAAAAAAAGAGGTTTTATTTCAATTAGTATATAAACGCGGCAACTTATAACAGTATCAATTTCTTTAGAACTAAGTATTTGCCCTTTAATTTGCACAATCACATCTACTTAATGATATTTGAATTCGTACAGCCAATCAAACTATCGATATCGTCAGTAAACAATAGTATAACCAAAAAATTTGTACGAGCAAAAAATACATTTGACATAAACTTTATATTACTGACATTAATAGAAAAACAATCTTATCTTTTTGACGTGACAACGTCTTATAAATTGGCTTGCCGGGTGACACTTCAAGAAACTGCGTTACGCTCCGCTCACGTTATGCGCTCACAATGAGAGCGAGTGAGAGGCACGCGTCCCTTCCACTCGGGCATGGTTAGCCCGCCTAAGAGCGAGAGAGACAGACATACCACTCAAAGTCGTTGTCACGTAAAACTTTCGCCCGTATACCGACTTTACAGGCAACCAATTTTTTTCCCAACTATTCCACCAACAACCTTGAAATACGGTATGATCATAATTATAAGTATTTTAAATCATAACGGAGATAAAGTGTAATATCAATTTTCTGTCGAAGTTGACAATATTTTATAAAAAAAAACTTTTCACAGTGTATACTCTGTCACTTTCTCACGACTAGGTTTTGTGTACAGATATTTATGTCACTCGCATAGTTTGTTCTCCTAAGGATAACTTTATGAATTTGGCCAAAAATTTACCCAATAAGAATGGGAAAATATTAGAGCTTACAACATTCTATATTATAAATGTTGCCAAAACAGAAAAATTAGATGGTAGATTACAATAATACTGCCAGGTAAGTTTTTGAATTTCTACTATTTATTCAAAGATAACGGCCCACTAGCACAGATAAAATAATTACAAAACTGAATGCACTGCTTTAATGCACTTCATGAATGTCATACATTTATCCATCATTTATCAAATGTTTACCTACGTACGTAAAACACATACGTATTATTTGTATAATATACAAATAATACGTATGTGTACAATAATATAGCTGTATACAATAATATTTGTACAATATTATTGTATACAGCTTAGCAAGTCCCGTGAGCTAGCCTTATAGGCTTTATAGGCATTAAGTAGGTAATTAGATAAAAATAAGGCACTTACCGTCAATCGGGATGAATAGGGATCCAGGGGTGAATAGGAATAAAATGGTCAGCTAAATTCTGTTGTTACTTTCTTTCAAGCGAAACTTTGGACTAGTTCATTGTAATAACAGACTTATCAAATATCTGATAACAGGCTTATTTGAAATTAGTGAAAGAAATTATTTAAAATATTCCATAGACCATTTTATCCCTATTTACCCCTGCATCCCTATTCACCCCGGTTTACTGTACGGTAAGCTGCATAAGTGCATGGATAGCTTAAGATTTAAGATCGACAATCCTATGAACTTTCAAACCCCAGTTTATAAAAATATAAACTAGATGGCGCCAGTGGTTTTACTAGCTATAAGCCCATTAGTAGTAAGTAGTAGCAAAAATTATTTGGTTAACTCAGCTCAAGGATAATAGAAATAGGAATGATGTTAGCGAACGAATAAACTAGCAAATCACTGAGTTTAAGCAGCTAATAAATAAATTGAACTACCCACGTAGTTCATTTATTTATAAATTAAATTCATCCTCTAAGAATAAAACATTAAGTTAAACTAAAAAAATCTAGTAATATTCTATTTCAATGCATGATTAATTTGTATAATATACATAAAGAAGTGAAAATGATGTTTCGGATACAATAAACTACTTTGATAGTTTTTCTTACATTTGAAAAGTAGCGCGGCGCCATCTAGTGAAATATAACATAACATAAACAACCATGTGATCCATTTTACTTTTTTTTACAAGAGATGGCGTAGAATACGATTTAGTTTTTGTAATGTCCATGCACTTTTGCAGCCTACTGTACTTAGAGTAATAGAAGATTAATAAATACAACATGCTTTTGATTGCATCGTATATTACTTAATTACTGATTTCTACATAATGTATAATAAATATTCAATGAGCTCAGTAAAATATTTTAATTAGGTATCCTTTTTTCCTCGGAAAGGATGGATTTTTCTGAAAAAAGAAACCCAATGTAAATAAACATTAACATTGCTATAAATTAAAAGTTAAAAACGTTCACGTAGGTAATCCTTTTCATACGCGACTTTTATGGGACTCTTTATGGGCTTTCGAATTAGGGAGGTTAAACGGATTACCCTATTTCGGAAGCAATGTCTGCGTCAGAGCGTCGTCGTCCGTCCGTTAGCAGGTGTATCAGCTTGGAGATTATATAATTATTAAGTTAATTATTAAGCTCCGAAGGTCTTGAGGTAGGCGGGAGACAATTAAATCTAGAGGGGGAGGAGAGAGTGGGGGGGGGGGGGGTGAAGTGAACTTGATGAGTCCGAAGATTTTGTGGGGCCTTATATACACCAAACTATCTAACATTTTCAATTGAAATCATGAAAACTCACGCTGGTATAGTCAGGGTATATATTCCAAATTTTGTATTAACGTTTTCAAGATGGAAGATGGACTCAATATATTCGTCGTCGGCTGCAACCGCTGGTGTCTCGAATACCTGGTTCATGATGTAATCTTCAACACAGCTGTGGACAGTAAGATTATAAATTAATCAAAACGCATATAACCTCGGAATAAGTAATCGTTATTAACCGGGGTTTATCACGGTTTTCTGGGTTAACCATAAACACGCTATATGTACTTGGATGCATACTACATAGGTTGGGGATTGTGTATTGCAGTTATACCAGATATTGGACTTTTTAGAGCTTTAACTACCCGCAACGACTGCACAAAAATATTCATAATATGATAATCGGGAGGCGACGAGGCACGGAAGAACCCAGACCAATGCCAATAGACACTTATTCATATTATTCATGCATGCAAATATCTTCACTGATCGGGAATTGAATCCGCACTACTTGAGTAGGTGACGCGTGCCACAGCTGTCAGTAGCAGGAGGGAGCATCTGCTTAAAATTCCATTTCGATCTAATATCAATTTCTCTCTCCATTGTCATCAACGGTATTTTCCAGTTCCAGTCCAGCGGTAGCCTAGTGGTATGGGTAATAGACTGCTGAGACGAGGTCTCGGATTCGATCCCAGGTGTTACCATGGCACACACCAATGACTTTTCGAAGTTATGTGTGTATTTATCGCAGGTTTATAAGTGCCTGGTTAATGGCAATCGGCTCGCCACCTATTACATTGGGACCTAAAAACATAAAATGTGCGTGCTAGCAACCTCTGGCTACCCCTTCGGGGATATAGGCGTGAGTTTATGTTATGATGTTATGCTTTGACATTTGGAATATTGGAATTTGATCGAGACTGAAGTCTGAAAAATTAAGAGACTTTTATTATGTGAATTGACCTTCAGAAATATAAAAGAAATGTCACTTACTAAGCACATGGCTGGTACGGAACAAGCTTTTCAATCCTGTTCGGTCGGATAAGGGTCACGTGAGGATCTGCTACTAGTTTAGGTTTTTGAGCGGCGTCCGCTGCTGCACGACCCTTTGGCGTAGGTGGTGGTGGCTGAAGGATTAAAACATATCTTTAAGGTACACCTTTTTCTTAATTTCTTAAGTCCGGTCACGCACAGTGGCTCAAAAAGGGAGGCTAGGTGCGGAAAAGAAGTTCCAATCCAAGACGTTCAGTGCTTTAGCCTCTCGTATGTGGAGGATCCCACTATGGGACTTTTTTAAAAGTTGCTTGTCTGTGGCGCGTCCTGTGGTGGGACTCGCCACTTTACCTACCAGATGTTCATTACGCGCCTTCTTTAACAAGCAAAGACAATTCTTACTCTTTCGCACGCGTTAAAAATCGTATAAGAATGAACGACATTTCACTCTGATATGCAACGTTACACGTCTGTAGTACAAATAAATTGAATTTTTTTAGTTTTATCTGTGACCTGCTCAGTCATAGATTGCCGCGCATTACTTGCCAGTTCGTGCTATATTTTCTAAGTTTTGTGTGTGTTTCTGCATTAAAGACGATGGAACAGTAAGTAATATTTCAGGTTATTTACTAATATGGGCCTATTAATTACATTTTAAGTCAAAAACAAGCTTTGAAGCGATGGGTAAGTCATTTTACGAATTGGTAGATGGATTTTGCTTGGTCATATTAAGATTGAAACATTATCAAAACTGACACGAATATGTGTAATCAGATCACTAATATAATAAACTGCAATGTGATTATTACAAAATACGTATATTTACGTGATAAATGCATAAATTCCAACCTTAAAAATAATATAACAACAAAGTCCTGTTCTGGGACTCGCCATATATAGGTTTTAATTCACAAAATGGCTGCCAGATCATAAAATATGGATAAGGCTTTAGAATTTCATATAAAAAATGAAATGATTTAGTTGTATTGATTGTTATCGATTTTATAGCTATTTATTAGTGACGTTGGTTTTATTTACATTATAATAAAATTTTGATGCTAAATTATAGTTTTAGTTCTATACACTGTGATTTTACAGTCGTTTCGTATCCATACTATTTAGCCTTCATGGAGCAAACATGTTAAATTTTCACTATGTTTAAGATCATGGTTTTTTATATTTTTCTTCCAAACATGTAGTTTTTTTCAATGGAATAAACGCCTAGTTTCATGTAAATCTTGAATAATTAATTATTATACCACTTTTATGCACATATTCTGCAAAATCTTAGTATAAATGAGACATTGTTTTTTGTACCAGTTATGAGTCTCATATTTGATACATTATTGTTCAAGTTCTATAGAATGTAACAACATACCATTGTTTAAACTAGTTAGGCGATAAGCTTAAATTATTGTTAACAAAACACTCCTTATCCCTGATGCCAATAATATACTGTAAACTAAAGTTTTAAGAGACCCACTTAGTGACATTTTGAAGAGGATTTTTTTTTCATTAAACTTTAAAAAAGGTGTGGTATACAAGAAATGTATTGGAACATAGTGACATTTGGTTTTTATTTTATTAAGTATGTAAGATTGTATATAAAGTATATAATATTATACCCAGCAAGCGTTTTATTATATATTAATCAGAAAATAAAAGTTAAGTTTTGGGTAACCCATATTATTTCTCTTATAACGGTTACAAGGCAATTCTAAGTCAAGTGTAGTGTAAGGAATAAGAAAAAGAAATTTATTAAAATGATAATTCCAATAGGAATTACTCTAAATTCCAATTACAATAAGAGAAAATAATGTTTTTCTACTCCCATGCTTGCAAAAAATGTGCTAAAACCCCTGTCTGTTGAAAGTCCTGTAATGGGATCCACAGGTGGGGCTAAATGACATTTTGACACTCCACGGACGAAAGGTTAAGGCTCGAAGCGTCCAGAATCGCATGCTGTCTTAAGCCTTCAGGTGTTGCGGAGAATATACAGACCCAGGAATATACAGACCTCTGTGCGAGGAATATACAGACCCAGGAATATACAGACCTCTGTGCGAGGAATATACAGACTCAGGGCCATCTCGGGTGACATCTGGGGGTGACAGAGGGAGACGACTGTCACCCTAGCAGAAGCAGGCCGCGACGGCGGCAGTGTAAAGTGCGCCACCCCATACCCGGGGGCTAGACGGGGACACTGTGGTCAATACACCTGAAGGGGGTCATCCTGGAAGAAAGGGCCTCAGGTCTGCCAGGGTGCGTGGGATATGTTCGCTACTATCTCACCTCTGCCGGCGTGCGTTTTAGTCAATTCGAGTTCGACATAACCTCTCTCACCGACTCCGGTGGGATTGGTATACGGAGGGGTTCCCGCGCACGTAAAAAAAGTAAAAAAAAGGGCATTTCTGGTTAATTGTGGGAAGCACGTCGTCCTACGGCCATCCATATACCTCCACCAACTTATAAAAGAAGATACCTTAACAGCGCCATAGGCAACTTCAATGAGACTCATTAATTCACGCTCCAGATTCTTGAGGAATTTGGAAACGTTCCACTGGGTTACCTCACGATGATTACCCAAGAGAGCGTACAGCGGCGATATATCACACCTCGATAATCTGAAAAAAAAAAATTAATATTGTTTGGCATTCTTTGTCAATAACACAACACGATTTTGGTGTGTGAGGTTTATTTCCTATTGTGCCAGTCTCGCCATATTTTTCTTGTTGCTTGTTGTTGATGATGATGATGATGATGATGATGACGATGATGATGACGATGACGGATGATAGTTGCCCTAGTAAAGTAGTGGAGAATTTACTAGAAGCTTTTCTTAGGGAGATTATGACACCAACACGAAAAATCACAATTCACTACAATATTCAACTCTCCTACACTTGTGTGCTTTATCCAAGCCGTTATATCTAAAACTCCACCATTTTTACACATAAAAACTCGAATGCACACCAGAAAATGAAACACTGCAGCGCTATGACACTTTTCGCGTTCCCGCCAAAAACACATATGGACTTATAGTTTATTTGAACGTACCTGATAAGGTCATCAATGCCTTTTAAGACCTTGTTGAAAGTGTTTTCAGATGCTTGGTATTTACTCCGTAAGCTCTGAGTTCTCTTTTGTTGCTCATCCAATTCCTTTGTAAATTCAACTATTCGCCTTTGACGTCTCTCTTCAGAAGCTTGATTAAAATCGTACCTGTCCACTGTTACACACATCTTCAATTTAAGACACAAGTTTTAAAGAATTGGACCCTAACTCCGCGAGGTCTCACCTCTGCTGATGTGTTTTTCCCAAGTGACGACAATATGGAGTTCGTCAAGAAGGGCATCAAAAGTTTATACTAGGGTCGGCAGCACTAGTGTGAGGCCCCTGGTGGTGCAAGCATCCATAGGCCACGGCCACTTACTGGTATATATCGGGATATTTACCATGTATTGTTTTAAGTTACCGACATTTTGGCGCTGTTGCAAGTACCATGATCAAGGGAGAACGGAGGTTCAAGCGACTACAATATGGAGTTCTCCAAGAATCTACACGAAAGAGTTTCTACAGGGTCAGCTGCACGAATGTGTCACGATAACCTCTTTCCATTAGGTAGGCCTTATCTTTGTCTGATACCTAAGTGGTAGGTATATAAAAACTGGCGGTTAACAGTAAATACGTTAAATAAATACATCGATCTACCTTATTTCGAGAACATGGCGACTTTAAAAATGACATAAACACTAAATATGAAATACTAATAAGAAATGTCGGTACTTAATAGCGGTAAAAAATAATACCTACATCATGAATATGAATTATATTTTTATTGATTTATTTTTACTTTAGTTTCAACACGCTATGATTCTCTTTATCTCTTTTTTGGTGGGTGAAGTTTTTTCTTCCGTGCCAGTCTCGCCATATTTTTCTATAGTTATACGTCTAACAGTTAGTTGTCCAATATTAAGCGCACCGATAAAAAGGAAACGAACAAAACCAGCCATGTCAAAACGGCCATCATAGCGTACCTACCGCAACTATAATGACATTTTACTCTTTCTCATGCTATTTTAGGGCGCGGATATCTGTATTTTATAACATATTATTGGCTACAACTCACAAATAGCTGGTCTCATATCATGTTCCAGATTCCTGCTCAAGAAAACGGACTCTTGTAACACTTCACAAAGCAGAATGAACAATGAGAAATTCTCCGTTTCAGTCTTGTCGAAGTCTGTTATAATAACACCCACTTTACCAGTTCCAGCATATGCCTGCATACAATTCAAGTACTAATAAAGGTATAAGTTCGTAGCCGACTGCAGAGAACAGCAACAGACGCAACGGATTCCAGTTGGATCTGAGTGTTCTGTGAGATGAAAGATGTCTGACATATTTCATCATTATCATTGCGTCAATCCCGGCACATCCGAGGCCCTCAGCCCAGCCTGGAGTCCGGGGTCCACTTTCCGATTTTTACTTTTCCACTTCTCATGGTGTTAGGCTTCCATGAATGAGATCATTAACCAAATTGGCCATTTGCCAGTTTGACGCTAAGCCAGCACAGGTGCCATTACCAGACAGTACTTATCATTTTTCATCTGGTTATCTTCCAAATTGATCATTCATCTCCTATTTGAACCCCTTGTCAGCTATGTTCTATCCCCAGCCTAAATCCGTAATCCATCTCTGTGCTACCAAATTTCATCAAGATCAGTTCAGTGGTTTAGGCGTGACAGTCGTAATAAACAGACAGACAGTGTTACAAGAATCTGCTTATAGTTTGTAACTACACTGGTCTTTTGTATTTCTTTGTTTTGAACCTACAAGTGGTGTACTAGTTATTGGTTACTCACAAATATCTCTTCAAGCAGACGATCGTGTCTGGCTATCTCCTGTTCACATCGGACTATCTCTTCTTGTATCTTTATCTCCCTCTTCTCGTCAGCCTCGCACTGCCTGATAGTGCCCTTCGTGCGTAAGTATTCTTCTAATTTTGCCAAGTGATTTAGATCGTACTCGTAACTTTGCATTTCCTTGAGATAAAAGAAAGAAAAAGTTAATAAGACATGTTACAATTAGAATTGGAGTTGAGTTTTATAAGAAGTAGCAACAGCTATATACATTTGAAGAGGCGATACTCGATAAATGGTGTCTACTCATCACCATCGTTTTAAGGTTTTCGATCTGGCTCGGCCGAAATCTGAGGACCGTTTTTTCGCCTTGTAATGGAAGTAACTTTTGGTCGGCTCCGAAGGATTTGCAGGATTCTCATACCCCATAGTGATAAGTCTATCTTTGTGCCTTTTCCCAACCCAGTCAAGGTTGCTAGTCTAACTGCGAAGCGAGTCCACTGTGATATTTTCCATGAAGTGAGTAAAGGCTGTCATAGTTCGTATGACAACCCTGACTAATAGCTCAATCAATTCTCCGAGTCACGGTATTGAAATAAGACAAGTATTCTCTCTTCCGTACTTCACCCCAGCTCCTTACCATCCAGCTGAGGTGAAATCAGGAGGAAGTACATACAGCCAGAGCATAGGTTTCGATCGGTCCTGCCATGAAACAAATTACTACACCACAATGGCTACTCGAAAATACCGTCGGTGCGACGGAAGAGTACATACGGCAATATCTTTGTTAAGCTGAAACAGCCCCCTCCATTTCACAGCTTCTAGTTTCTTGCAGTACTCGTCACGCTCCCCGAAGACTTTCGTGGCTATCTCTAAGATGTCCATAAGGTACTCTTTGCCTTTCAGCAGCTTGCCTATAGTGCGGTTCCATAAGACGTTGAAGTCTTTCCTGAAGTGTTAAAAAATCAAACATAAAACGCTCTGGTGAGTCTGGTATATTTTTTTGAGTAACATGATTTAAGTTTTATTAGACAAGTATTTTTTTTTTTTTTTTTTTTATACTACGTAGGTGGCAGACAAGCACACGGCCCACCTGATGGAAAGCGGCCACCGTGGCCTATGAACGTGTGCAACACTAAGGGTGTCACGCACGCGCTGCCCACCCTGAAGGGAAAGGGGGAGAGCTGGGAAGGGGTGGGGAGGCTAGGAAAGGGAGGGGAAGGAGGGGTACAGTGAGCTCTGGCTACCCTACTTACCGGCGGGAACACAACACGATGGTTATTATGACCGCGGTCTTCTGTAGGGCGGAGGTACTTCCCCAGTTGGACAGCTCATTTCGGACGGGAGATACCGTCGTGTCCTACCTCATCGACGTGTAGTATACGGCACACCTGATGGAAAATGGTTACCGTGGCCTATGGTCATTCGCGACACCAGGGGTGTAACTCTTGTGCTACCAGTCCTGTAGATGGAAGAGGGAGGTGATGGCGGAGAGGTAGGAGTGAAGGTTAAAAGGATTTCTGCACCGTCAGTGTTGAAGACAAAACAGAGTTTCATACCATCATAGTGGTGACAACTAAGGGTCTTTTTCCACTAAAGGGCTTTTCCCACAGCAGGCAATGGCGGCGAGAATTTGCTACGAGAAATGGTTGCATGGGGGTTCGCGCAGTCTCATGCGATTGCTCTGGTTCAACTGGTATTACGAGGGGTATAACATATGGGTAATTTATGTTGTGTCGAATCCGATATAACCATCTCTGATGCCGACGGGGATTTTCAAAAGAAAAAAATATCAAGCCCTAACAAGAATTTCAGGACTGAACTGTCACTTGCAATGCAAGTGGTAGAGCAGACGATCGACTGACGAGAGTCTGCCACAAAGTTTACTTACTCTCGGGGTCACAAGGCAACTAATTGCTGACGCACTTTCATCTTTTGGATTTGTGAAATTACCGCGGTTCATGCTACCAATTGTCCGAAACTTCGGTCTACACTTTCGAATTGCGTTTACCTGGTTAGCGAAACCCACGTATTAACACGATCATATCATATGGTAAATACAATAATTTACCTTATGATTTGCTTGACGTTTCGGCCAGGTTGCACTAGCCGTGGTCACAAGCTGACTATGACGCTAACCATGTCATGCAACGCGAAACTTTAAATGTGAGTATTACGTGTACCTACCTGTTAAACTTGAATTTTTAATTTGGTCACAAACCTCTCAACAAGCAGTCTGTGAATTTCTTCTCTAATTTTGCTGTTATCAGCATTGACCATACAAAATCTCTTGGTGGCAAGGCCGAGCCGATTCTCCATGCGACGGAGACGATTGTTTGCGTTTTCTAACAGTGCTAGCTCCTGTAGAAATTCTGTGCTGGTAGATTTAGATTAACGATAGGTCCTAACTATTTAGGGTACAGTACTCACAATTCAGATAGGATAAACAATAATGGAATAATAAACTAAGTTGAAATAGAACTACATTGTTTCTAACAAATTTTATGACGTTTTATTGGGTTTGTAATTTGTGTTGTTATTGTAAGTAATGAAAACGCGATAGAATCTGTTAAAAAAAATTCAATTACTTCATCGAATTTAATAAATTAACAAAGAGAAAAAGACTGTAAATTTACACTTTATTGACTTTAATAACATCATTCACAACAACATCATTCGCTAAGTTCTATTATTATATTTATAATGTAATGTGTAATGTTATATTAGTATATTCGGAAACGTTGTTTCTAAGCGTTTCTCTAGTATCTAATTTAAATGGTTTTGAGTTTAATAAACGGTTTTCTCTTTTTTATCTATCCCTTCTTAAAATAACTTCTTTGATGATCAGGTTACTAAAGTTTGACCACGACCTCTGAAAGTACTAGTCCCATGATGCGCGTGGCGTGACGTGGGTCGTGGTAAAAAGAGAGATAGAAATATTATGAAATGACAGGGAGCGAAAATAGTCGATACTGCTTCCCTTCTCCCGGCTACACCGCGCGCACCATGGGAGCATTTATACCAAAGAAATAATTTAATTTGGATATTTGAAAGTACGTGGAAATTTCTTTTTTGGAATTTTTTTCGCAGTGTTTCGTAAAAAAGTATTATCACTAACTTCAGTTTCCGTTGGAACAGATTTAGACAGCTCCGCGATACGCTTTTGTGCCAGATAATTCAAGAGGGACAGTTCTGACACTTGTGCCTTTTCGTCCCTCAGCTCTGATTCCAGGTTCTCGTATTCGATGATGGATTTCTTAGTGTGGTTCTTTATGGTGGCATCGCGTAAGGCATGTTGACCTTTAGTGGCTAGCTGTAACAACATTAAGTACATTTGTTTTAACCCTCGCATAGATAAGTGGGCACTTCCATTAATAACAAATTGGACACAACCAGAGATACCAGAGATACCGACTGCGGGTGGTTGAGAATGGCCATGACGTCGGTATACAAACGGCTCACGAGATGTGTAAACTTAGACAGAATAAGCCTAACAACTGTTATAGGGACAATAACGGGCCACTGCCCCTAAGGCTCTTTCGTGTGTGGGATGGCATCCACATATTTTCCCGGATAGGGAGGAACGCACATCACGCTGCCATCGGATCCTGCTAGAAACTTTTAAACCTAAGTTAAGTACAGTAAAGGTAAAGTTAAGTACAGTAAGTACAGTTAAAGGTTAAAGTTTATCCAGAAATTTTGTCAAAATTGGCACTAGTAGGCTACCATGAAACATGGTACCGTAGTATGGCCGGCACGAAACACAAAGGATAGACCACTTAACCATGTAGGTGGGTACTATGAAGTCACTTCGATTTTCTTCCAGAATTAAGCCGAACTGAAGTATCACTTAAGTATACCTCCGTCGGATTCGATTTCGGTGTAGGTAGAACTTCGATCTTCAACTGTTTCATTCATGATTTACGCCTACAGGTTATACCTATATACAAATGCCAGAATACACTAACTTTGATACAAAGCATGGTCTCCTTCATTTCATGCTTGAGAATGCCCATCTGCTTCTCCTGCATCGCCAGCTGCGGTATACCTCCCGCTCGCTTCTCTACGCTGCACATTGGTGCCAGTTTTTTATACTAGAAATTAAAAACAGGTTAGTTAATTTCATAGCAAAGTATATCCAGGCACTAGTACAAAAATATAAACAAGAACACCCGAGTAGCGTCGGGTATGTATAGCATAGCTATTAAAACACAGTACTGCTTATTTCTGTTACAAACTTAGTAGAAGATAAAATAAAAAATACTTAGGTCGCAGACAAGCACGCGGCCCACCTGATGGTAAGTGGTTACCGTGGCCTATGGGCGAGTGTAACACCAGAGGAATAACACTCGTGCCGCAACCCCTGTAAGAACAAAGACATTCTGTGTCGTCAGCGCAAAATATGTAGGATAAGCCTTTGGTTTTCTCACGGAGAACACAAAACCTCTCTAGTGAGCTCTGGCTACCCTACTCACCACCGAAAACACAACACAAGGTTATTAAATTATTATTATTCTGTAGGGTGGAGGTACTTCCTCAGTCGGACTGTTCGATTGGGACGGATATACCGTCGTGTCCTACCTCGTCTAAAACTTTTAGTTGAATTAGACCCAGGCTGTCAAAGGATAGATCTGGTGTCCAGGAACTTTTGGAGCCCACTGTCGATCCATAGGGTACCCGACAGGAATTGGGCTATCGGGACACCTCATCACTGCAGGAAGTCAAGAGTCAAGACCCATTTGCTTACCATTCTCTGAGCATTGCTAAGCTCCGCCTCCGGATCCACCGCCTTCTGTTCAACTTGCATCGGCATTTTGTTACAAAATAATGCAATTATCAAAATAAAGAGTAATTATAAAAATATAATAGATATAATAAAATATCAAAGAAAATAACTTTCACATAACAAAGCAAGTATCCATATTATGGCGTTTCACTGTATAAATTTTGAAACACTCATTCTTTTTCTTATTATACCATAGACAGGTGTCAAATAGGACTCTTCTTGATTTTGTGGCCTTTTCGCTTTGTGTGGTCTGGTTACATCTGCTGAAGAACCAAATTACAGACCAATCAAACAAGACCTATAATGGGGTCCACGAATCGGCAAACGCAACGAACCAAACGACCTGAAATAGGTGACTGGGATTATTAGAAGTGCAAGGCTGTCTCCAAACGATACCTCTGTTCAACAGTGTATGTGATTGCTTGCTTTCCATTAGGCAATGCACTAGACAAAATCACAAAGACTCGTCTCTTTGGCACAGGTTTTTGAGTCATTATCATCATCTTTGCGTTTGTCCCGCCTGATCCCGGTGACATCCCAGACTCTAGCTATTTCGGGAGTTCGAGGACATGGCCTTAACGGTAACACGGGCCGCGCCATACACATCTGTGTGTTGGAAGCTTTATCTATCAGACTGGAGCATCAGGCAATAAACAAGAACCTAAAAAGAAAAAAAATCAATACGAAACTTCGGAAATAATAATCAAAATGGCCACCTTTCAAATTTTTATCATATGTCTGCTTGGTTTCTGATAGGATTGTTGTTTACTTTGTTAACAAGTATTTTTATAAGAATAGTTATAGTCGAAGTATATTTTCTAAATTTATTTATTTCTTAGGTTGTGATCACTTATAGCAAAATGGCTCCGACTCAGGTTAAAGAAAAAGTTATAGATCCAGAAGCCGAGCTCAGCAAAGTACAGAGAACGGTAAGGAATAATCGTTTCTAGGTAGAGCACGCTAATTGTCTTTCACTTTGCCCGTTGGTAAGCTGAAGTTATCAGGGTTACTATTACAGAACAGACACCAATAATGTTGGTGGTGGCTGCTTAAGGCGCTCAGGGTTCTAGGCAGACCCTTAGAAGTAAAGAAATGCGAATATTTATAGTGAATGATGTTGCAATGTAATTGTCGACAGAGTAGAATGTAAGGAATGTAAGGTCAACCTATGTCTTCCGGTGGATGTGACATCTTCAGGATTCTCTACATTCAACTGTGTACTTAGAATTCAGGCTCGGCCGTAGTGAATTCATCCCAGAAGAAGCCCTCTGGAAATTGTGAAAAGGGGGCGTAAAATGCAAATTTCTATAAAGTTTGGAGAACTGTGGAGGTCATTTCACATCTGCTCCCTGCACCTTTCTGGGATTAACCTTATTTGCAACATCGATTGGCCAGTTCTGTTAGGAAACTTAAAAACTCCTCTCTCAACCAACGTGTTTGTCTCGGTCTAATACAGGTCTGTCTTATTTTGCAGTTCCAAAACTTAGCACCGAAATGCAGCGTGAAGAAGCGAGCTGAAGGAGAACCGCAGCTGGCCCCGCAAGAGAAACAAATAGCAATTCTTAAATATGAGATGAGGGAAACCTTGCTGTGTATTAACGTACGCTATCTTATACTCATTTCACCAACTACTCCATGGAAATTTGAATCTTCAAGTGGAAAGCCCTTTTCCATGAATTAGGGATAGTAGAAGTCTTCTTCAGCGTCTAGTTTGACTTATACGGTTTAAGTATATGATAGCAACTGCCATCTAACTTTCCAGCTGAAAAACTTGTGACAGAACCTCGTATATCAATCAGCAGTCACACTGGCTTAGAGGTGAGATCTCGTGATGAGGTTCCAATGGAAGATCCTGATAGCCTTCATAGACCTCGAAATTAAATACCCAAAATTATCTACAATATACTTTTTAAACGTCTTCCATATATCTATCCTGATATTGGATGATTATGTTCTCAATTCATCGGAATCTTCTATTGTTAAATTCCATTACAGCTCGCAACAAAGGGTCTGCATGCTCTCCGTGATAAAAACATTAAGAGAGGCATAAAGAACTATATTAAAGAATACGAGAGCCTGGCAGTGGAGTTGACGGACGAGAAGTCGCAGCAAACTGAACTGGATCTTTTGAACTATCTTTCTAAGAAAGTCGTTGCTGATTTGCAAAAGAAAGTCCCCTCGGAAGCCGATGTTAGTGTTCTTTTAATTTCTTGTCCATCCAAAGTTTGCGTTCGAAGTCTACTATCCTTTTCATTCCTCACATAATTTGATTTGTTTGACTACTACAAGGACCTCTGTTGTCTGACCGTCAAGGAAAAACCCTGCACAACCTGCATTGGAGTAGTCAGATGCTTTGTAGGTACCATTCAGTTTTTATACCCATTATAAATCCACAACACTATAGGGAACAGCTTCGGGACAAGCTTTACTTCGGTCGTTGTGGACACCCGTGGCATTGCCTCAAGGCTGAGTCGCTCAGTTGGTTCAAGGGTGGACGCTATTTTAAAACACAGGTTTCTTGAGATTTTTGAACTTTTGGACGAAATATGTTTGATTGAATTTTGAATGGCATGTCGTCTCTCTCTCGTGCAATGTACCTTTTCGGTCCTGATGACTGGTTTAAAACAGTTAAAATATATGATTAAAATGCTACATATTCTAAATTAAACGACCGAATTATATTCAGTAATTAGAATCTAGATTTTAGTGAAGTTTTTTGATACTGCAGGAACTGGCATTGTTAGAAAATGCGAACAATAGTCTCCGCCGCATGGAGAACCGGCTTGATATGGCAACAAAGAAGTTCTGCCGGGTTAATTCTGATAACGAGAAGATCAGGGAAGAGATTCATAGACTTCTGGTTGAAAGGTAAGGGAAAGCTTTTTATTCTTAACTACCTGTTACCAGCGGCTACGTCCGGGTGGATGTTGATTATCGCGTCGTACGACTACTCGAACCTCTACTTGCCTCAGAACGGAACTGAAATAGTTAGCGATATTAGCTCTAATGGATAGAAATCTACCGGACCTATTGAGATTTGTGATTATAGCTCCCTTGGATGGTAGAATTATTGAAAATTGTCCAGTAGTTTCGGAGCCTTTTCTCTTTATAATATTAGTATAGATAGGTCCACGTTTGAACATCGCAAACCTTACCAGCAAGTCGGTACACGTGTTCGGTATTGGTTAACGTAGGTAACTCTAGCGCAGGCTTTCCTCATAGATTTGAGAGGTTAAGCGACAGTTGCTTCTGCATAATAAGCTCGACTATAAGAGTAAGGGGAACCTGAAGTCCCGAGTTGACAATCTCGGGTGCAGAAGCAACACTAGGATGTCGATCTATTATTTTATTTCAGGAATGACTTCAATCTCCTATGGCAACGCATTATAGGCAGACTTCTGAAAGGCAAGGAGTACTTGATGGATATATTCGAAATAGCAGCCACGGTGTCGGTGGAAAGAGAGGAGTGTTGCCGAAAACTCGAGGACTTGAAGTGGAGAGGCCTTCTACAACTTAACAAAGATATTGCTGTGCGTATTATTTGTCGTGTTCGTCCCCGGTCCAGTTGAAATGTTCGTCCTATTTCTTCCCGTGGGTGCCGTAGGAGGTGGCTAAGGGATAGAGCTGTTCTTCATTCGTCAGTAAACTTGCAACACGTATTAAAGTGCCCGCCTCACGCTTTAAGTGTAGTTAACGAGACACCACACAGTGGCTACCTTTATTTAAATCCTGAGGGTTCTCAATAGAACTGCAGAGTTTAGATGTCAACATTTGTAAACTGAGTTATCGACAAAATCGTCAGATAATGGTGGGTTCGGTCGGTCGACCAAAGCCGGTAGCAAGTTAATTTCAGTTAGTTACGTTTTGAAAACATCGGGTTTCAAGTACCGAGATACCAACAGATTCAACATGGGGATAGACACCTTCATTTTCTCTTTGATAAATGAATTCCAAGAGAAATGAAGAGGTTATTTCTCCGTATTGTCCTCACGAGAATTGAAGAGATGTGCAAGAGGGTTCAAAAAAGTACTCACTAGTTCTCCAAGAAAGTTCTCACTAGAAACCAGTCTTGCTATTCCTACAATTTACTATCACATGTTTACGATATTTTATTCCTACAGGAAATGTATGCTTATGAATCTGATTTGAATCACTTGGCAAAACTAGAAGAATTCCTCCGCGTGAAGGGCTCGAGAAGAATTTGCGAGGCTGATGAAATAGCAGAAATGAAGAAACTAGAAGAGATTGCCAGGTGTGAACAAGCCATAGCGGGATACGACGCACTCCTTGAAACATTATTTGTTAGTTTTTTGAACTGTTGTTTACGTCATTGTGACTAGGAGGATAATAGAGATTGTAAAGGGGCCCCATCAACATCTGCATCTGCTCAATGAGGAGGAACACTTTAGCTGGTTTTCCTTTCACTCTTGAAAGGTTAGACAGTCACGTTCAGAAAAGCTGGCATGCTAGTCAAAAGCAATAGCCCGTTCTCGGGCTTTAAAATGTTGCTGGAATAGACTGTATGCAATAAGCAATGAATCGGGTGCTATGAAACTCATTGGGAGAGCCCTATTTCCAGTAGTAGACTCCGAGGTCTTACTAGACGGTAGTAAACAGTTTCCTCTGATAGTTCAAAAGGGGTATTATTCATAATAATGATCTTTAATGGTGCTAGCACCCAAATTTTGCCAGTTTATGTTTAGGTCCCAATGTAATAGGTGGCGAGCTATTAACCGGGCACTTATAAACCTGCGATAAATACACACATACTCGTAACTTCGAAAAGCATCGAAAAGTCATTGGTGTGTATGTGTCATGGTAAAACCTAGGATATGGCCGTGAGTTTATGTTATGTTCTGTTTTAATGGACTACAGTAAGAACTTGATAGGTAATGTTGATTTTTGTCGAAAGTTAAATGAATAAAATTGCACGAAAGTAAAATATATTTTAGGAGTACACCGAATGCGACAGGGTGTCAAAGATTATCAAAGATTTCAAGGCTAAAGAGATAAACAATGATGCTGTATTCGTGTTGCTGTGTGAAATCTTGCAGGAGTCCATTATGTTGCGACAGCATATTGAAGAGATAAGGCAAAGATCTAGTGAGTTCTATTTACATAAGTCGTACAAGTATTGTGATCTAGATTTTGTCATGACGTCACTCAGATATCGTATTTTCTCTTTCAATTTCCTAAATTTTTATCATTAATCATCATCGTCTAAGCGTAATTCCCGTGTTACATTCGAGAGTTTCACCTTGGAGTACGGAATCCATGTATGCCTTCTCTTCGTTTCTGACGGAACTTGGCAGAAGGTCTGATCCATTTGATCTTACAGAGAGGATATTCTGCCCCAGATCATCGTCCGTCATTCAGGAGGTAGGTGAGGTTGGTTTGGACCAGATTCTTGATGTCTAGTACTAAATGTAACTGGCAAACTGTGAACTGGGAACGATGGCTTAACATGCTCTCTGAGGCATGGGAGGCGTGAGTGTATGTAGGTATAAACTGTATGATACCACTGACCACATACCAAAGTAGCATGCAGTACAAAGGAAATTGTCAAGAAAAAGCCTCTACCTCTTGACAAGAGCTATCAAGAAGCCTTTAATGCGTAAATGTAAGTAAATTTGCTGCTTTGGTGTGTGACCTACCTAATAAAACAACCATTATCAATTTAGTGGACTTTCGCGATTGGAACGAGGCCCGTGAAGAGAGACAAGACAGAGATAGCGCAGCTTTAATTCAGGAGCTGGCTGACCAACAAGCGCGTACTACGGCCATGCGGGAGAATGACGTCATTGAGGAGGAGTTGTACACCAGAGTGCTGAAGGGCATAGATGATATGGTCAGGTAAAGTGGAACTTTAGCGTCTTGGTCGGTTCGAGTCCCACTTAAATGCGCCTCTCCACATTCGGGGCTAGATTGGGACACCGTGTTCCCTACACCTGAAGGGGGTTATCTCGGAAGTAATGACCGGTATGCCGGGCGAGAGATGTTCTGGCAACAAAGGACTCGAGTCCGACATAACCTCCCCAACCACCTCTGGCGAGGGGTAACCGTAGTATTTTATTGCACTATAAAAATAAAAGCATTACCCAGCAACAATGCGCTACTTATTGGCCGTTCGTTAGAGGTCTTTCTCGTGTGGTAACATTGTTTAGCTACGATGAAGTGATTTTTTGTGATTTCATTTTCTATTTTGTACATTTTGATTTCATCTTCTTCAGGTTGATGAGATGCAACACTACGCCGTTGCTGAAACTCCTCGGCAATCACAAGGAGGTGACCAGGTTTAACGTGAAGAGGTTCGTCGATATCCTGGAACTGGAAGTTAAAAGCGTGGTTGAAGTGGTGTACGGAGCTGTGAAGGTTAACCTCAAGATTTTAGATCTTTTTAGGTGTATGGGGGTTCCTGCCGAAAATTTATTATGGGACGTTAACCAACCTCAGCTGCAAGCAGGTTCATCTGCAGATTGACAGACGAAATTAGAAAGTCAGATGGTAGTCACTCTCGAGAAAATAAAAGCGCGCATCCATCATCGGAACAGCAGATCTTTTAAATTCTCACAAGGATCTATTTGTTGATTGATTGACCTGTGTATGTAAAGACACAAGTCGGTGTTAAACACCTCTGCTTGTATTCACATCAACGAATAGTCAAGTATATATCGAGATCTTCGAGAAGTTAATAAAATATAGGAACTAATACAATATATTGTCGTTCTCAGCCGCCAGCGCCAACGCCCAAGGGTCGGAAGGCAGAAAAGCCAGTCAAAATCGTCGCAGACCCGCGCATCGTGTTCATTCGTCCTAACAGGATTGAGAAGATGGTGCCTTACCAGCCTTGTGCTTAGTAAGTGCTATTAACTTTTCGCTATTGAACCGAATACCAATTCTCCTAATAGAAAGATGTTCGTGTTGTGTTCTCTAGGTATCCAAATAAAAAAAATATGAATAAGGGTCCCGTAATACAATTTTGAAGAAAGAACATTGATAGCATGATCGAGGATCATTTATTTTCGAGAATTTGGCCCTAATTTGACTGAAATTGTGATTGTTTTTCTTATTGGTGAGATTGAGATTAGATCGATACTGAAGTTTTAACAATTTTAATAAGATAATTGACCTTCTGCTTACCTGTTCTCTTTGTTTTGAAAACTGCGCCCAAAGTTTGGAGCCCGGCCATTCAATAACAAACTGCAAACCACAGGTATTATATCCAATGATTGTTTTTGATTGATATATTTGCTTTTTCCGGAGTGACTGCCGTTTGACCTCCTGATCTTGAGAGGAAAGACTGCACCTTGAAGACTCATGAGAGCCCACGATGATTTTGCCATATCAGAGCAACTTATTACGTATTAACCATATTCACAGTTGTGTCGAGGACTACATGATGAACCAGGTGTTCGAAACGCCAGCAGTTCCAGCTGATCCAGAGTACTGTGTTGCCATGTTGCATCTTGAAGATGTCAACACCAACTTCGGAATATTTAGTCTAACTAAGCCTTCGTGAGTTTTTTAATGTTATTGTATTACCTTTCGGCACTTCACGTCTTAATACTGGAAAGTCCAGTCAGCTCATTACGACTATTTCCCTGAATATCCACGATCCGATACTTTAGGAATCCACTTCCCAGCACGTGTATTTCCTTGAATGTCCACAGTTTTATAAAGCCAAAAGTAGTAATCAGGATAGACTCTTAACGTTAACCCCTCCCCTCTCCCCTTCCCCTCTACATGGTAGGCAGCATGAGTGCGACGCTCCTGGTGCTGACGCTAATGGTATGAAAAAAAAATCAGATTTGAATTGGGGTGACGACGAAAACCTTACCTTTCAGAAGGCAGTTCCATCACCAGCGATTAAGCGATTGACTATCGGCTATTTTTGCTTGCTGGCAACATCGCACGTGTTGCGCACCGTTATGGTGCACGTCAAATGACGCCTAGTGACGAGGCTTTATTGTTACTTCAATCTTCCTTCAATGTTCAGCATTCACATCATTTCTTTATTCTATTTTTTTTTTCAGAAAACGCCATCCATTCCGAGGTGCTAAGAAGAATTGATCGAAATGAAACCGCCACTGCTGCTGACTTCAAAACAAACTATAACCGGATATGGTAATTCGTAAGAAAAGTTAAAGTAGGTAATACTTGTGGTAATACTATAATTATATAGTTCTATATAACTCATAATAATTTGCTAATTAATTACTGATTATAATATATTTAGTGTTCTAATCAAATAAAGATATGAAAAATATAACGCTGTTTTATTTCAATTTTGTAATTAAATTAGAAAAGAGCTAATAATTATCCTAAAAGCAAAATCTTCCGTCAAATCGACGGCATTTTAAGTTGCCATCGTGGGGTAATAATTTGTTTCACGGCATCACCGCTGCTCACAGGTTCTAGCATAGCATAGGATAGGTTTCGCTCATCGAGAAGGCTTGCTACGTCCCCTACAAAAGCAAAATAGACACGTGCATAGGGGCGTAAAGGTACAAAGGGCGCGAAGGCAGAATTGGTAGAAGAAGAAGCAGGTGCTCTGAGGCGCCCCTGGAAGTGGGAGTCCTCTCGTTCACCTTATTTATAACAATAGCGCGGGCCCGAGCTCTTTTTACGAGCAAGTAATGCTCGAGAAGAAGGCGACGGAATCGATGAGATGATAGTCAACGGCGCTCTCTATCAGATTGTCTGGCTGAAGTGTCATATGGTGCATATAATGGATTGCCATTTGTCCTTACCAGCTATCCCTACTGCTTGAGTCAAGTGATATTTTCTAGTCTTTCCTACCACCAACTACACCGTCAACTATAGGAATAAGTGGGTTTTTTTACTGGAAATAAAGGGTTTTGTGATTTGTGCGACAAAGTCTGACAAAACAGAACGGTACTTAGGAAAATATAATAAAAATAAACATTACATATTGGTGTCAGTTTCTTTGTCTTTGAACCCTAGTACCTACTATTGTCTATTATTTTTCCTGTGTCTACAGTCTATCTTAATATGAAATTTTGTGACAATGTTTGAATGTTTACTCTTCAATAATGCAAAAACTTCTGAACCAATTTGCCAATAATTACCTAACTACAGGAATAGATGACAGTCTAGTATTACATGGCCGCATGTTCACAACTATAAATCTAAAATAGGTTCGCATGGGTTGTGGAAACAGAATCAGAATTCCATACGGCCGGAGCCGTGAGCAACAGCTAGTATATTTTAATACCCTTTGTGACAGAAATGAACAGAAAGCTTTGACAGAATAAAATATTTTTAATTCAGTTCTCCACGCATTCGATCGCAAAATGTCTGACGAAAACGATCAGATTATTGAGAATAAAGAAAATGAACTCAGCCGTGTTCAGAGAACGGTAAGTTTTTGGTGCGTTGTGCAAAGGACTTTCCCCAATGTTAACCGTTTCCCCGGAGTTTTCCCAGTGTGTGAATTCCATGAGTTATGAGAAGTTATTAGCTCCAATTCGATTAGTGACCTGTAGCGGCAGAGGACCGAGTGCTAAGATAGAATCGGAAAGTTCTGTATTAGACTAAACGAATTCTGAATTACAGTTTAAAAATCTGGCGCCTTTGTGTTCTGTGGAGAAGAAATCCAGAGGTATACCGCAGCTAGCGCCGCAAGAGAAACAGATGGGCATCCTCAAACATGAGATGGAAGAGACGCAGCTTTATATCGATGTTAGTTATTCATTACAGTTTAGACAGCTACAGAATATGATGCCTATAATAATTGTGAATTGGTAACACAAACTATCTTTCCTGCACTATTGACCTGGCTAGTAAGGACTCCAAGTAGTAGTGTGGGTACGTACAGCGAGAAGGCAAACGGAATGAGGGACAACTTCTGTCCTTTTTATATTTAAAATAAACATGTTGTAGTTGAACACTACTACATGTTTAACACAACAACTGAAGAACCGATTGCCGCAAACAAGCCCTTGAGTGGAAACCACGAGAGGCATACGGAAGGTAGAACGCCCCCTAGCCAGATGGACAAGACAAACGACCGACCTGATAAAGGCGAGTGGGTCAGACAGTCGGCATGGACAGTGAGCGGAGGATCGGAAGCAATTGCGAACATTGGGAGAGGCCTATATCTTGCACTGTATCACAATAGGCTATTTGATTCATTGAATATTTCTTCCACGCTTCGCAATGATATATATAAGCCGTTACTTTTTGTGTTGCTGAATGTTACTTTGTGACACGTTCGTTCAGTCAACAGCAGATGAATCAGAGTCGTTACATTTAGAAGGTCGAGCATCCCTGCACTAAATGTATAATACATGTCTTTAGATATGAAAGTGATCGTCTATTTTCGTCATTCAATTTCAAGCGATAATACAGAGAGTGAATCTACAAGTAGTAGAAACAAGTACATGCCCGGATCATGCGCCCTATTTATGTAGATTTAACTAACTAGTTTTGATTACAGATAACAAAACAACGACGCAACAAGATCCGAAATGCCCACGCCAAGAAAAACATTTGCAAATCAGTTCTGGAATATGAAAAGTTTCTTACGAAGCTAAGAGACGAAAAGGCACAACAGACTGAACTGGAAATCTTGAACTACCTTGCCAATAAATATGTCCTCGATTTGACCAAGGAGGTTCCCACAGAAAGTGATGTTAGTATACCAATTTCCAAACTTATGTAAATTATAAACTGTATTGTTAAGAATCTAACGAAAAATGAAGAAGAATCGTTATTAGCCTGTCTTCATCGTATTTTATTTCAAGTCAGCAAAACATGAATTCTTTATCCAGTCATCTCTATTTGTAATCACTCTCTTCCTCGACTACTTAATAATCTTTTCTATACAGACGTTTATTACCATCCTCATCCATACTCAAATGCTCAGCACGGAGCCGATATAGTGAAGCGTCATTCATCCTTTATGCTCTTTTCATATTATCATAAATTTGTTTAACCACAGGAAATAGAAATGTATATGAGAGCAACCAACAGTCTTCGTCGTATGGAAAACAGGCTTGATCTTGCCACCAAGAGATTATGTTCCATAAATACAAGCAATCAGCTCATGAGGGAAGAAATACATAGGCTCCTTGTTGAAAGGTGAGTGGAAATATTTGCTATGATTCAAGATTACTAATATTTTGGGGTTAGCTTAAAATAATACTTTTTCTAAAATAGATATTTATAGTCAAGGTCCATCACCCAATGGGTCCAATCCAAAAAAACCCCATTGGTTCCTACACTGGATCACAACTTTGGATTCTGTAATGACTGTATTTCGTCCGCGTTCTAACTATAATATTTATGTATCTAGATAAATGCCTCGAATTTCAAATGATAATTCTGTTAATTAAACATAATTAGTTTATTCATTACATATTTTGTTCTCAATGGCTACCACTTGGGGAGGTTAGGAACCGGGGTAGCCCTTAGGAGATAAATGTCAATTGATTCAACTAAAATAGAGTCTGGATTTTCCTTTCTATATTCTTCGCACTGATTCTTCTCCAGGAAAATATTCAATATCCAATGGCAACAAGCCATAGGTAAGCTGGTGCAAGGCAAAAATTACCTGATGGACATTTACGAGGGTGCCACAGCAGCCTTTGCAAAGAGAGACGAATACTGTAAGAAACTCGATGTCTTGAAGTGGAAAGGGCTTTTCCAGCTTAACAAAGATATTGCTGTACGTATCTTGTTGGGATAATTAATATCACTCATTCACAGTGGCGTCCGAGGCCTTAAATATGGTGTCCAGGGACCGTTGCTTTGTCTCCTTTTGGTTGGGTTGTATAAGCTTTTTTGGGAACGGTTATCGTCTGACCTTCCGTCCCCAAAAAGAAAGCCTACATCAGAGCATCAATTGTTAATCAGCAGGTACACCCTTCTAGCAGGTGAGGAGCTTTGCCCTTTTTTAATCGTGTGAAAAATCCTTAGAGATACCCCCCCTGGAGCCGTTTAGGGTTGGGGAGGCTATGTCAGACTTGAACCGACTAAAACTAAAGCCGCCTTTGGGTCTTTAGAGGGGCTTTACCCTGAAGGTCTTGGACCTAAACACCAAAGTAGATAATGTCATCGTTATTCGTTGTCTATAAAGGAGTAGGTATTAACACAATATTTTTGAAATGCTTGTGAAATGTGTATGAATGGAAACAAATAGTGGCCTGCTGTCCTTGCCTACTCTGGTGGGAAAAATGTGAGTAAATAAAGGTTATTAGTCCGTCTGGTGGCAGAGAAAAAATCACTCCATCTCATCCGAAGGGTGTGATAAGAGGTGACAAACGGAAATACGCAGATGATATCCCTGCAAGAGAAGGAAACTTGAAATAAAACCCTGTATCAACCCGTATGGCCAGCTTAGAAACTGTAGGCCAAATCCTCCCAACATTGGGAGAAGCTTATGTCCAGCAGTGGACTGCTTCAAGCTAATTGATTGAACAATATGTGATCTTCCTATCGTTAATGAGAATGTTTAGCAGCTACTAACATGACTGCATCCACAGTTTATTTGGTTGTTTGTTCCTATCTTCAGGATATGCAATATTACGAAGGCGATATAAATTTCTTGGCAAAATTGGAAGAGTTCCTACGCGTCAAGTGTTCAACTAGAATTTGTGAGGCTGATGTAAAAGAACAGAAGGAAATACAAGAAGAAATAGCCAGGTGTGAGCAGGCGATCGCTAAATACGATGATCTGCTGAAGGAAATCTTTGTAAGTTTTTACTCTTCAAAATAAAAATACAACAAAATTCATTTATTCTATGTAGACAATTTAGCAGCACTTCTAAAAAGTTAAAATTATACATATATATATTATAGGTTAGTTTAGCAAATGCACCAATGATTCGAAACGCGGCCAGAAATTCAGCGGGCTTTTCTGGTTTTTTTTTGTCTATTTACAAGTTGATCGAACAGCTTATTGCCAGGCTTGTGTTATCATACTTATCATCCAAATGATCTTGTATTGCCGTTTTTTAATTTTATTCATTACATATCCTTTAGTCTTTGAGTCACTAGGTGCAATTGGTTCCCTTGACTCACCAACCCTAGTAAACATTACCCTACGCAATTATTGATTTGGCAAGTTGGGAAGAAAATTGTGAGTTCAGCCTAGAAATTCTTTACAAGCACTTATATTTCTTTCTTCTTATAGTCCCGGGTATAGCGGGGTGTAAAAAAACATTTGATAAGGTCCTCAAGCGATATTTGGCAATCTCTGTGGCGTGGCAGTAGTTAACGCGACTGCTACGCAAGAGGAGCGGGTTTTATTTTCGCGCAGTGCAAATATCCATGATATGACAATTTGCCTTGGTATGGGCATTTCCTAGTATGTGTAAATATTTCTATAGGACTTCGCCGAAAAGGACGGTGCATCTGCAGTGATAAAACCCTTTCGAAACAACGAGATAAAGAACTTGTCCTTGTTCGTACTTCTGTGTGACGAGCTGCAACAGAACATTTTTACTAGGAAAGAGGTAGAAACTACCAGGCAAAGGATTTGTGAGTTGTTTCTTTTTGTACATCTTTCGCATTACTTTATTTAGAACATCTAGAAAGCAGAGGACCTATCTACGTATCAGTATAGCCGCATTTCAGTTTAGAGATTTCATGATACGGCTAAATAACACACCAAAACAGCAGAGAGAAGGACACGACGGTATCCCCCGTCCTAATTGAGCAGTCTAACTTGGGAAATACTTTCGCCCTACAGTACATCGCGGTTAACAATAAATTCGTGTTTTTTGGGTTGTCAGTGGGAAAACCAAAAAACCAAGGAACCCGGCTTTGTCTTTTGCACTGGCAGCTCAGCAATTCTGTGTGTTTGCTGCTATAATGTCTGCCCCCCCCCCCCCCCCCCCCCGTCGCACACAGCAAATATTGTGTGAAAGTATTGGGTGCAACAATTTGTTGACGAACTGACATCTGTGACGCTATTGTCGCTTCAGTGTTTATATATCCTGCAACACTCAATTCTTACTGATGATTATTAAGAAAATTCGAGTTTTCCTGCTCTCATTTATTAACAGTTGGATTTCTTGTGATTCCTTTAAGTGGATGCTCACGAATCGAAAGAGGCTTTGAAGGACAAGCAGATAAGGCAAATACTTGAGTTGAAGATGCAGCTAGAGGAACAAAAGCGACGTACCCAGCACATGAGAGATCTAAACCATACTGCTGAAGCCAATTTTGATAAGTTGATTAATGGCATACATGACTTGGTCAGGTGAGAAGTTTTATTGAAAGATGGTGCAATTCTATTTCCTAGCCATAAAGTTAGAGGAACAAAGTATGCGATTGACGTATCTTTACACAAAACCTAGGCGTGAGAAAGTTCTACACCCGACGGGGGTCATCTTGAAAGAGACGGCCCCGGGTCTGCCAGGGTGCGAGGGATATGTTGACTACTATCTCACCTCCGGCAACTAAAGACCCAAAGATGGCGTGCGTTTTTGTCGGTTCGAGTCCGACATAACCTCTCCAACCGCCTCCAGCGGAGAAGGGGGTATCCGTGGGGATTTTTCGCACGAAATAAAAATAAAAAGAAGGCGTGAAAAAGTGGCAGAGTATGTGTGAACCGTGAAAGGTTTTTTTAGATGTATTTTTGTTAAATTAAAATTAAATTTCTTTTTTCTCAATTTGAATCACTTTTAGATTATCTAACTGTGACGTCACACCGTTTCTGAAGCTCTTAGGGAAAAGATACGTCACAAAGTATAATGTGCACAAGTATCTCAAAATCCTCGAGTTAGAAGTGAAGGGTCTCGTGCAAGTAGTTGGAGCAACCAAGGTAAGGACTTTTTATAGTCTCTTTCGTTCTCTTTATCAGGGCTTACTTCAATAAATGAATCTCATCAGTTCTAATATTTTGTTCCCTGGCAATATAGCGTGACTAAAAATTAATTTTTATACTACTTACTTATTATTGCGTGAAATATGCTAATAAAAGAGGTTTGAAAATCATGGTATTGTGTAAAAAAGTATAGTTAAAAAAAAAAAAATTAGCTTAATTTTGTTAAAATTGTCAGTTTTCCCCTCGATTTCGTTAATTCCTCTAACATTCTGTTATTCAGCATTGCAAATACTTTCGTTGTTCAAGTCAAACTGAAGTTTTGCTTGGAATTTTTTTATATGATTTTAGCCACCAGTGCCAACCCCGCTCAAAGGCCATAAGGGTCCAAACAAAGCGCCCAAGAAAATAGTTGCTGACCCCCATGTCGAGATCATCAGACCCAATAAGATAGGAAAACTGGTAAACTACCTACCATGTGCTTAGTGAGTGTTTTCTTTCAATATCCAGAACGATAATTCAATTCGCGACCAGCCCCATTCTACGGGGAACATTTTGCCCAACTGAGATCTTATCTTATCTTATGGTATTGGGGTGCGTGCTCTGGAGCTTTCGCGGACACTTCGACCCTATTGGATCCTTTGTGTCGACCCCATCCTGGCTTCTTGGTTAGAGGAAGGATACCCTTCTTGCTCAACTGAGATACTTGGAGGTATATTTTATACCACTTTTTGAGGCAGACAAGCACACGGCCATTGGGACCCCTGGGACCAATGGGACCATTTTTGAAAACGTGACGAAATGAGAATGGGACGGTATGCGTCAAACCCGTGCGTTTTAGTAGGTACGAGTCTAACATTGGTTTTGGAGTTTTGGTGCCCGTGGGGATCCTCTACTGGTTTTGGCGGAGTTGGTATCCCTTTTGAGCACGATAAATAAAAGGTAGACGGTTAGTAAATTTAATAAACCCTTTTACATTGTAGTTGCGTCGAAGATTACATCATGAACCTTGTTTACGAGACTCCAGCTGTTCCAGCCGATGAGGAGTATCTTCACGGTATCTTTCATCTCAATGAGCCGAATACCAAATTTGGAATATATACTTTAACTATAGAGGGGTAAGATTTCTTTTTCTTTTATCTAGCACACGTTAATTCATACGGATTATTAGGATAATCTGATACGAGTACATTATACTCAGGATGGGTCATAATATATAGGGGAGGGGGAGGGGAGGAGTCATACGTTGGTCCTTAACAACACGTTGAGATCTCATAAACTAAAGGCTTGGATCTGTCATATCCATCTGATGATGAAGTGAAGCCCATGGGGGTTTCTGCACGCATAAAGAGCAAGGTGTTTCCACCCAATTTAATTCTTAAGCTTGTTTCATGTTCGGTTCAGTTTTCAATTCACGTCTTGTTTAAAAGTTGGTACTTGTATGACGTGACGGTATCTTCCGAGACCATAGAGGATCGGTTCAATACAATACTGTGGTATATTTATTACCTCCTGGTATTATGTACAACTATGTAGTTCACCTAGTTGTACAAACGTTACACTGCTGTAGCGTTTGTACAACTATGCTAATTTATTCTGGCCACTTGAAAATATAGCAAAATTCAGACTACTTTTCTAACACGTTGCCCGCGTTGGTTGTGAATTCGTTAAACATACATTTCTTTTTCAGCCGACGCCATCTAAAACCAGATAAGATTTCAGACAATTAACTAAGAAAAGTTCTATACTAACTGTGATCTTCTCAGAAAAATGAGTGAAGATATTCGTACGGAGGCAGCAAAGATGTTAGGAAGCATTATTCAGTAAGTTTGCGGTTTTGGTGTATTTGCTGCTTTGGGGCAATTGCTGCTTGGTGCTTTTGCGGCTTTAGTGCATTTGGGACTAGGTGTTTTTTGCAGCTTTGTTGTTGCTGTTTGGTATATTTGCTGCTTTGGTTTTGTATCCTACTGCATCATGGCCAATGATTTATTCTAATATTTATTATTTGTTAATTTTATTTTAAGAGCACACTAAACGAAATAACGCTCTTCGGATAAGAAATGTTACTTAGGTAGTCATTTTAATTTATATAAGATTTTAATTTGAATTATGTTAGCGCAGTAAATATTTTGATGATAAGTTATGTTGTTGAATTGTGGGATATAAATATAAGAATGTATTCACTGATATTTAACTGTTTTTTTTATCACTGGTAGTTATGATCCTTTGTAGTTCTTTTTGGACAATAAATGTAATTAATCGGAGTGTACACAGGCGTCTAATAGGTCACGAAAACGCCAATATGAGGTTGACGTTAAGTAATACCATTCTTACATAATTATGTACCTTGAAGACGTGTCGAGGTAAAACTCCAAATGATAATCCTAATTGCTTCCAAATCCTGTATCTGTGGTATCGCCACATCTAATAAGAATAATGTCCAACAATAAAAATTTCCAAGAATAAAAGAGTTCAAGAATAAAAAAATCCAATAAGGATAATGCCTAAAAATAGAAATGACCAATGTTCGGGACCCTTCTGCACCTGTCCTAACAGCCATGTCCATAAACGGCATTAATATTTTTAGACACTATTTTGGAACGTTATTATTTTTAAAACATTTTTATTTTCTTGACATCATTATAGCAAACTAGGTACGCCTACCTCTTCTTTGTTGAATGTTTAAAATAAAAAATGCCAGTATTTAACTGTCTTTTATTGCATTGCTAATTGAACTAATTATTATTAAATTCGCTTCACGTTAACTATGGTAGTCATCAATCCTTCTTCGCACTGCGGAATGGGTGCCGTTTTCTGTAATCAAAATAATTTAAGGTGTTAAAGGTCGCCATTGACGATACGTTCAATGATCCAAATGGAGTGGACGTCTTCCAAAATCGTTTCGTGAATCTGATTAATGTATGCCAATGAATGACGTCTTTCAGCTTTGGATTTCCAAATTGTGAAATTCATGCACACAATACTGGTAGGTACTGGCGTACCTAAGTGCGGAGGTGGTAGACCCAAGAAAAAATGGATTCATTAGATCAGATAAGTTCTAAAACTATTTAAATCTGTCTCAATGTGTAGTATGTTGTCTGTCTGATAAATAGATTTCGTGAATTCCTTGGTTATTTTATGACCAAATAATTGAAGCGTCGCGAACGGGAGCTTAGTGGTTATGGAGTCTGTCTTACGATGGAGAGGTCGAAAGTTCGAATCCTGGCCATTACACTACCGATGTAAACCCACTCCTATCACCAGCCATTGAGCTTAGTTGAGTACTATTCATAATAGTAATTTCGAGTGCTCTGAAGGGGTCATCTTGAAAGAGACGGGGGTTTGCCGGGGTGCGAGTGATATGTTCGGCTCCGGTGGGATTGGCATCCGTGGGGATTTCGAGCACAAAAAAGGTGCTATATAATATACTCACGATGGTATAGTGAGGGTGAATATTTCGAATTTGGTGTTGACATCTTCAAGATGGAAGAAAACTTCCACATCCTCTCTGGTGGCTGGAACTGCAGGGGTCTCAAACACCTGGTTCATCATGTAGTCCTCAACGCAACTGTGAATAAAATAAGGCGTTATAACTATCAGTTAAGTGTGATGTGGCTTCGTGGCTTAGCGGTCAGAGCGTTCCCACTTTAAGGAAATATCGTAATTCGAATAAATAATATTTAGTTCGAATAAATTTTAGTTTAGTCTTCAAAATAGGATTGTAAAATCGCCATCCATCTGAAACGCAAACCCTCGAAATTTCTCGAAATAAGAACAACAATGTTCACTACACAAAACTAAATTCATTAGTCCAACTAGTTATCAATGTTTTCAGTAATGCATGTAACTTCACCTTGGCCACGGATGCAATAAGGAAAAGTTGATGAAACGTCATCGTAGGTGCACTATACAATCAACATTAATCGATATTGTATCTAAAAATCTGCTTACAATCGACACAACAGACCAGTCACCAGAGTATTACCTATAGCTTTATGTACACTTTAAGTAAATGTATTTTTAGATTGACATGGTCATTTACTTATACTTATTCACTATCAGTACACCTAGATCATGGCGCTTGCAACAGCGCCGAAATGTCTGTTGCTCCATAAAATCAATAAACACGGTTAAAATCTCCCACGTAAAAGGTACTGCGGTAGCCAAGTGGTATGGGTAATGGACTGCTGAGACGAGGTCTCGAATTCGATCCCTGGTTTGACCATGGCACACACCAATGACTTTTCGATGCTTTTCGATGTGTGTATTTATCGCAGGTTTATAAGTGCCCGGTTAATGGCAATAGACTCGTCATCTATTACATTGGGACCTAAACATAAACTGGCGAAATGTGAGTGCTAGCACCTCTGTCTACCCCTTCGGGGATATAGGCGTGAGTTAATGTTATGTTATGTTATGTTATAAAATCTCGAAATATTTAGCTCTAACTTACTAAGCACAGGGTTGGTAAGGCACCATCTTCTCAATCCTGTTCGGCCGGAGCGTCTTCACGTGCGGGTCTGCTACTAATTTAGTCACGGCTTCTGGCGCTCCCTTGCGACCTTTTGGAGTTGGCGCTGGTGGCTGGTGATTGCAAATACAATTACTTAAGTAAGTAAATTATGATATTTTGTTCTGCAGCATTTTTTCCAAAATGATTGTGTAGTATATGCGTTTTTTGTGGGTGTCTTTTGAGAATAGCACAGGATGGTGCGGCGTTAGAGGAGCTCATATACACCGATTATATCAAACCAATCCACGCGCGTCAAGGTTTTCTTTCTCACACGACTTGAAGGTGTTATATGCCGATAAACCAAATTTGCAAGTCAAGTTTGAACTAAGTTAAGTTAAGCACATGATCAATAAATATCAACGCGTTGAATTAAATTAGGTAGTGTTAAACTTCAGCTGAATTCAAAGCAGAAAAACGTTAAACTAAACCGATTTTCCACATGACGAAATTTATTATAAAACTTGAAACTATTTTTAAGTGGGTGGCGCATGAACCTTTTTATCTGAGCATACAGTTAAGAGGTAACTTCGAGATTTTTTTTTATTTATGACACGTCAATTTGACTTTACACCTTCTGATGGTAAGCTGAAGGTAAAGTCTCAGGAAAGAGGGACACCATTTTTCATTATTAATTGGAACATATTCCAAGGTTTCAAGACACTTATTGTCATATTTCTGCCCAATAAAAGCAGTGTGGCTAGCCAAGTTCTTGGCTGAGTATTCAATACAATAAGATAGCGAAGATGCTATCTGTCTCTTAAAATACCTATTCAAATAGAATTTATTTGATGTCAATAACAACTTATTTTCTAAATATGTATTTATGTCCATTAAGTGGAACTTGTCTGAATTATGATACATCAATGTATGTATCGTTTGATTAAGCTTAAATCTAAGGTTATTTTCTGCCTGTGACAAACTACGGCTATATGGCAGTGTAAATAAAATTATGTTTTTAACATCTAATGATCTCAGCAGTTCAAGACAATGCTTGAATGCATTCCTGTCCGTATTTCCCCTATCACCAATTAAAATTATTAGAGTATTGATACCCTCTAAACTATAATTGTTTATTTTTTTAATAATATTAGGGTAAGTTAATCCCGGTAAACAATAATTAGTTATATTTTGTTGTAAATATGAACTTAATAACCGGCCCATTGATTTCCCTAATTCATCACAAAACATGACTACTTCAGATTTTACATTTTCATTATTTATATTATTTTGATTATTTTGAGCGCAGAGGGAACTACTGATCTCTTTTGACTCAAGTGAAGTAAGAGAGGGCGTACAGACTGACTGAGGACTGAGTGAATTATCTTCAGATGTTAATATTGGGTTTGGACTCATCAGATCCTTCATAGCCAGAATGTATTCCTGATACTCACTTTTGACATTAAAATACTTGTCGGTCATTATATCTAATGATTTTTTCAAATTATTCATTTCCGTTTCTAATTTCATAATATTGTTATTATACTCACTGATATTATTTTCAATTAATAATGAATACATATCAAGTTCATCTCCTAGTTTCCTTCTCTCATTAATATACCTGACTTTTGTGTACAAACACTTTTGTCTTTTAATAAGTTTTTGTGTTTTTTTAATGTATTTATTAATTTTTATGTATTTCTTAAGTTTGTTCCTACTGCACTGAACTACCCACCTTTTTGAATTAGGATTATGAACTATTAAGGTATCATCCTTTGTTAAATCTATGGTCACTGTGGGTTCTAAGTTTGGTTCAGTAGAAACAAGGCTGGGTGTGCTACCGACTAATTCCTCAAATAAGTTATGGGTTTGAGTTGCTAAGGTGTCCCGTTTCTCGGCCTCAAGGTGGTTAATGTGGTGGTGGGCTTCATGCAGTTCCTGCTCTAAGACCGACATCCGCTTGAGGCCCTGCTCGTACTCGTCGCTGCACTCTCTAAACCCAGTCACAATATTGAGTAATCTGTCACGTTCATCTACCACTAAACTGTGCTCTGTGTGCAGTTCAGCCATCTGCTTTTTTATTAGGTCGTATTTATTCAAACTATCCAGTAGTTCCCTTTCATTGTCATCTCTTTCTCTGTGCAACTGCTCAACCAACGTTTTGGATATATCTAATTCCTTCAATGTTAGATCAAGTTTTCTCAGAAGATCATGTTTGGTCTCACCACGTCGAGCAGAAGACATGCTACGTGTGACTGGCATCTCAATATTAATTACTTTAATGTATAAGGAATTAAATACCAAAAGGCTGCCCGTTCAATACACTACCTACGCAAGTAAATAAGTCGGTAACCTCAAAACGAAATGTATTAAAATACGAGAAGTATATACTAATATGATAATAAGTAGTTTTTAGTACGATTACCTGTGTAACAATAACTTAATATTTAGTAAAAGAGATGACAAAGTTCACAATTAAAAGGAATCACTTTTATATTTTTTATATTGTACGGTGTCATTGACTTCAGTCGTTGAACAAAATCAGCTGGACGCAATTTTCACAAGTTTTTTACACTTTTACACACTGATTTTTTGCTTAATACACTTTTATGATGATAACATTGTGCTTTGTGATGAATTTTAACCCCAATTATCGTAATAATTAAATAAAAATTAAAATATATACAAGACGAAATACGATCAGATGTTAGCCGTAGTGTTGCCACACGCGAAAAAAAGTTTTTTTTGTTTATGCACTCATCATGGTCAAGCATGTAGGCGACTACCCGATCTACTCCACCTTAAGTCAAGTGAACTAGGTTCAGCATGTGGCAAGCTGGCTGGCTGAGTTTCTTGCCGGAGTCTTCTCAGGGCCGGGGCTGCGTTTCGAACCGGTGTGGTCCATTTGCTCATTAGTTTATAAAATATTGTTGATATTGACGTTTTGAAAGTGCCGTTTAATGGTCTATACAGAATAAATGATTTTTGATTTGATTTGGCCGATTTGTAGTTTAATCATACCTTGAAGTTATACTAATACGTCAGAGACTGAATTTATCTGACTTATTATATACAGTCTGTCAATTCACTACACCCTGCTGGATGGAAAGAATCTACGATCAAGTCTAAATAATAAGGACCATAATTCCAGATGCAGAGAACCCCGGCGATGGTACGATGCGCGAGTGCTTGGGCAGCCGAAGCCTCCTTCTGCGAGCAAGTAATGCTCGTAAAGGAGGAGGCGGAGCGGTCCCGGAGAAGACTCCGGGCCCGCACTGCCCGCGATGAGCGGAGGCGACTCGGACGTCGGAGGTCGCAGAATGACCTCCGTCCCCCATGAGCTGGGGGTGACTGGTGGAGCCACCTGTTACCCTAGCAGAAGCAGGCCACGACAATGGCACATAATGCCACACCATACCCAGGGGCTAGATGGGGACACCATGGTCCCCAAATTTAGGGAAGAGGGTCATCTCAATAGAGATGTCCCTGGGTCTGCCGGGGTGCGAGAGATATGTCTTGTATAATCTCACCTCCGGCAATCGAGGATCCATGGACGGCGTGCGTTTTGGTCGGTTCGAGTCCGACATAATCACCTCCATCGGTTTTGGTGGAAGTGGTATCCGTGGGGATTTTGCGCACGATAAACAAAATAAAAAAAGATGCAGAGAACCCCAAACTGGTGATATCTTGACGACCTAAAATAGATGCTTTTTCGTGCTGTGCTTGAAAAACCCGACATCGTAAGAAAAGGAAATCTCTCAGATCTACGAATATACTAATTCTTTCTTACTTTCAGCTATTTCTTAAAGATTCTTAATCGTAATACCTGGCGAGGTCATCAATGCCCTTAATCACTCTGTAGAAAAGAGTATCAGCAAAGTTATTTTGATCAGATTTCTGCTGGGTCTGCAGTCGCTGCGCGGCCAGCTCTGCTGCAATTGCCACTATCCTTTTTTCTTGAGTGTCTGCGCGACCAACGTTTATGTCCGTTTGGTCCACTGGAATCAAAAATTACTTCATTGGTATAGTCGGCAAAAACCGTGAACTAAGTTTATAGTTTTAAAATCATAGATGGTTTTAACTACTCAAATGAAAGTTCGATGACGTAGGTTGATTAATACTAAACCCTTTTTTAAATAATGGAAAACAGGTATTTAATAATTTATGTATAAGTAGTTTTATAATCCCTCCTTTTATTTCTTTTTATCGTGTGCAAAATCCCCACGGATACTATCTCCTGCCGAAACCGGTGGAGGTGATGATGTCGGACTCGAACCGACCAAAACGCACGCCGTCTATGGGTCTTTGATTACCGGAGGTGAGATAATACTTACAAGACATATCTCTCGCACCCCGACAAACCAGGGGACATCTCTTTTAAGATAACTCTTCTATCTCTTTGAAGAAACAAGATATCGATATAGTTTATTTTATGAACGCTATCTATATTAGTTTTGGATAAATTAGACTTAAGCTGTCAAAAGATTGTGGATTTTAAGGTGTCCTGGAAGTTTTGGAGCCCATGGCATATCAAAAACTGGCAGATGTATTACAACCCACAAAATGTTTAAGAGCTTACAAATTCTTTGCCTGGCAATATCCAGTTCTCTCTTCAGTATAATGCATTCTTGCAAGACTTCGAGCAGTAGAGTGAACACCGAAAAATTACTTATCTCTGTATTCTTAAACTGTTTCATGACTGTAGGTACACTGCTGGTGTTGGCATATTCCTGGAATAGATAGATAGATAGATAGATAGATTACTCTTTATTGTACACCAAAAACAAAACAAAAAATAAATACAAGAAAACACCAGGGACAAGTAGTGAGAATTACAGTTGTTCTAATGTACAATGAGCGTTATGTTTATGAACATCATGTCAAGTTATTTCTATTTGTTCAGAACGTAGGTAACTCGAATCATCGTTCTCTGAACCTTTTCCCAACTCAGTTGGGGTCGGCTTTCCAGTCTAACTGTGATGCGGCTGAACTTCGATATTTTCCGTGAAGCGACTGCCATCTGACCTCCACAATCAATGGTCCAATGACCAATGGCGATATCTAAGTTCCGAGTTAGACTGGTTGGACTTTTGAGGGCTCCAACTACCCGTAACGACTGCCATAGGTGTTTGTATGGCAACCGGGACCGACGGCTTAACATGCTCTCCGAGGCACGACCAGACCAGTGCAAACAGCCATATTCATGCATACAGCTTTTTGCACTGAGCGGAGATCGAACCCGTGCCCCGTGTGTAGCAGTCGGGTGCACTACCGCTACGCCACGGAGGCTGTCCAGAAGTAGCCAGAAGGTAACTAGAATATATTGTTTATTTACAAGTGACCAAACCATGTACAACAGATCAAAAATGCACTCACAAAAATAATGTTAAAGAAACCAAAAAATGTACAAGTAATGAAAAGGATGAACCGGCATCCAAATGATGAAAAATGGATTACAATACCAACCAATATTTCATCGATCAGCGCATCATGTCTGGCAATCTCCTCCTCGCACCTGGCTATCTCTTCTAGCCTCTTTATCTCCTCAATTTCTTCAGCCTCACAGATTCTGACTGAACCCTTAACTCGTAGGTACTCTTCTAGTTTGGCTAAATGGTTGAGCTCCCCTTCATAAGCTTGCATTTCCTAATAACGATAAGCATAGCATACAGGATAAAAAAATAGATTAATCTCTGTTGTAATTAACTAAAAATAGACTGTAAGCTATAAAAGCAATTAGAACTGACACTCAGCTGTTTCGAAGTAGGTATAGGTCTTTTTATACTTATGTGGCAGATAAGCACACGACCTGATGCAATTACTTTAATACTTTTAAGCGGGGCGTGAAAAAGCATTTGATGAGGCCGTCAAGCTGAGCGCCACCATTGTAGCACTGAACGTGTTTGCAATGGTGACCCTCTTTCATGAGACTTTGCCTTCAGCTTAACATCAGGCGAGGTGAAGTCAAATTGATGTGCCATAAATAAAAAATAAAAAAACCTATGGATTTCAATACCAGTGGCATCAAAAAAGAAAGAACCCTTCCAAAGAAATCAAAGAAACCTTCTTATAGCCTTCTTGAAAACTGATATTATAGTCGCTTGGAAAAACAGCAGCTAGTTCATTCCATAGCTTAATTAGGATGAAGTTAAGGTTACTTTTGTTTCGGGGTCGGTAGTTTTAAAAAACAAGGACACGGTCAGTGTAGTGTTTAGTAATATGTAGTGTGGGGGTATAAGAAGAAACATTACTCTCCCCGCAGCCCTTGAGAGTTGTGTCATCGCAACCACGGCTAGTGTAACCTGGCCGAAACGTCAGGCAAATCAAAATGTATTTTATTGTGTTTTCCATATGATCGTGATAATACCCGTGTTTCTCTAATCATATATCTTGTAACTACAAAGTTTAAAAGTGAATTAATCAGTTTCTGTGAACGTAGGTGTAACATAATTATCGTTTGCCATACCGATATGGAGTTTCTGTACGTGTTTGAGTGAACTTATTGTATAATTTGTATACCAACCGAAATATCCCTGTTAAGTTGAAAAAGCCCTTGCCATTTCACTGCTTCGAGCTTCCTACAACACTCATCCCTTTCGCCGAACACTGCTGTGGCAATCTCGAAGATGTCCATAAGGTACTCCTTCCCTTTCAACAACTTGCCTATGGTTCGATTCCATAGGATATTAAAATCATTTCTGTAATATGATTTAAAATTGATTTAATGAGCAATTTGAACGATAAGTCTCTAAACCGGTTGAGCCGATTTTGACTTGATTTTTAATGTTGATAGCCGATGTTACATACATGCATGTTTTGGATTTTGGAAAGTATTAGAGTCCCACACAAAAAATAAAAGTCAGATCTAATTTTACACGAGGTTGCGGGTACTAATGTTATAAAAACGAAAGATTTTTGTATTTTGTACGTAACGAATTAACTCAGAAACCCAAACGCTACATTATCCCTGAATAACATAAGATACATTTTATTTCTCCCTTAAAAGTAATATTATTTCCACCATACTTTATTTTCATAGTGTGACGGTCCGAATCTCACTATGAAAGTAAAATAAGATGGAAATAATTTTACTTACACGGGTGAAACCGCTGAGCAATGCTAGTATGATATACCTAAACGTGACGTAATATTCTATTTAGGTATCTCTCTTTCACTGACCTCTCCACAAGCAGCCTGTGTATCTCTTCTCTAATCCGCTTATTATCTGAATTAACCATGCAGAACCTTTTAGTTGCTAAGTCGAGTCGATTCTCCATGCGCCGTAGACGATTGTTTGCATTTTCTAACATTGCTAGCTCCTGCAGGGTTTAAATGGATACTATTGTTAACACAGAATTTTATATTAGGAAGCAAGGGATGGAATGTTGGGAGGTTTTGGAATACTATTTCCACTCTGGTCAGACAGGTTGGTATAGGGTTTTATTTTGAATTTTCCAGTGATATCGTCTGCATATATTTCCATTAGTCGCCTTTTACGACACGCTTCGAATGAGTCTTTTTCCGTCAGAAATTATATAATCTATATATATATATAAATGAATTGCTGTTCGTTAGTCTCGCTAAAACTCCAGAACGTCTGAACCGATTTGGCTAATTATGGTCTTGAATTATTTGTGGAAGTCCAGAGAAGGTTTAAAAGCTGAATAAATATGAAAATGTTTGACAACGGGAACGGGATCAGAAGTTCACGGGAGCGGAGCCACGGGCAACAACTAGTATTGTATAAAATTATATATATGCTTGAAAAGGGTAACTAACATCGGCTTCCGTAGGGACTTTCTTAAGCAGATCTGCAAGACTTTTACCGGCGAGGTAGTTGAGGCAGTCTAGCTCTGCTTGTTGAGCTTTTTCATCTCTCAGTACAGAATTCAAGGCTTCATACTCAACGATATTATGTTTTATGTGGTGCTGTATGCTAGCGTCACGTATTCCATGCTGACCTTTTGATGCGAGCTGTAAAATATTTAATAAATTTAGTTGGTCTATATCAAGTGCAATATAATCAAGAACCAAGCGGTTCGGTGAGTCTTTCCTCTGCCACACCATTAAGTCTTGAAATTCCTTACCAGCGCACGTGTTTCTTTATTTCTACAGTCCCGGGTCCTTTAACACGTTCATCGCGGAACGAGATCTTTTAGGTCTCGTTTGTGTCGTTTCAGTATCGCGCAAGTGAATTTCTATGTCCGTCCCGTTTTGGCAAATGATATTTCTATATGTTTCTTTACTGATAGAGTGATATAATTATTTTTTTTGGCATTATGTACATTGGATGTAATATTTTTATGAATAAAAACGAACGAGATCTGATAGGTCTCGTTGCGACCAAATAGTAAAATTTTGCGTCTAATGCGGAACGAGAACTAAAGGATCTCGTAGCAATCTCGTGCGAATCTTATCAAGAAAATAATTAGTGTTGTGTCAACTTTCGATGTGTGCATGTCAATTACTCTATAATCAGGATGGATAATATAACGGATCGCAAACGATGTCGAAAAATTTTGGAACTTTCCTTTAGCTGTTCCGAAGAACCTAACGGGGAAAATGAAAATAATCGATCTCCAAAATCTTCATCTCTATTCCGGAAAGTGTTCAAATCTGTACCTGGAGTGCGCAGGGAAAATATTTTTACTAGCCCGAGTACTGGATATTCTTACCAAGAACTTACAAATGTGTTTTCATCACCACCCGTCCAACGTTATACATTGTGCAGCACGGATCAAAATGTAGGTAATTATAACATAAATACATCTAACTTGCCAAGTATCAGCAAACAAGGGTCTTCGTAGTTTGTATCACCTTACATACGTACTATGATAGCATGGATTTACGAACTAAAAAGATAAAAATATTAGAGGAGATAATAATTCCAGCACCAAAAAATGAGACTGGTTCTATAGATGCTTCAATGGGCAATAATGATACTTTGCTATTAATACCATTGACTGGGGGTAACTCTAATTATGGTTCCCTCAGCAATAAATATGATTACCCTCGATGAGTCTTTTGATGAGCAAAACATATCTAATCTACTTAATACACCAAAAAACACTAATCGCACTAATAGACCAAAACTAAGTCGAAACTAGTCTCTAAGTCTCTTATACCTTACTATAATAAATGATTCATCGTCGATAATGTTGTTTGTCTTATTGTTTCCCATCACTATTTTTTATCTAAACGAGATCTAAGAGTACTCGCATTTACTTGCTATCTAGTGCGGAACGAGATCCAAAAGTTCTCGTTTTTTTATTTTGTAAATTTTACAGTATTGCTTTGAGATAACTCGAGGCGGCGAAAACCTACTGAAAGGTCTGATCATCCTCTACGTGCACATACAAAAAAAATTAAAAAATATTCAAATTTCATAAAAATATTGGGGTTTGAAGTGACTAAGTCGTACGAGATCTGTTGGATCTCGTTGCGTTATTCCTGATGGATCACAACGAGAACTCTTAGATCTCGTTGCGTCATAATAACTAGATACATAAATGGGCTTCCGCGTTGAACGTGTTAAGCGGGGCGTGAAAAAGTATCTGATGAGGCCATCAAGCTGTGCGCCACCATTGTAATACTGTACGTGTTAGTAATGGTGATCCTCTTGCCTGAGACTTTGGCTTTAGCTTATCATCAGGCGAGGTGTAGTATCAAATTGACGTGCAATAAAAAAAAGTTAGATGAGGTAGCTGGACGGGTTATAGGGAATATTTTTATTAAAAAAAACAGAAAATGAGCCTGTTACAGTCCATTAGTGGACTTCACCTTCCATTGCTCTCTATTGTGACCTTCCGTATCCAGTCAGTTCCAGGAGCTACTATCACGTCGTCAGTCCCTTTGGCTCCCACTTTCCGTTTGCCTTCTGGCGGTCTCCACTCTTTTTGCTAACAGGACATTCAGCTAATAGGTCGTTTTGAGAACGGGTCGTTTTGCTATTAGGGCGAATTGCTTTTAGGCCCTTGTGATACGGAGGGGTTTATTTCAATGGCCTTCAATGGCCAGATTGCTTATTCTGCGAGCCATGTTTTAAGTTGACCCACGATGGTATTACACCACGATGGCTACTCAAAAATGACGTCGATTCGACAGAAAGAAAGATCATATAACAAATTCTATCCATCGATGAATGAGAATAAATGAATGATAGAAATCGGGTGAAGAGGGAGAGGAAAAGCCAGAAGGCGGACCCTGAGCTCCGAGTTCACCTTGGCCTTGGATGCAGTCAGGAAAACACGTCTACATGATGATGATGATGAAGATTATGAATAATGAGAATGAATATGATGAATTTGATAGTAGCGAATATACTCACAGAAATACACAGTAGGGTTTCTTTCATTTCATGTTTGAGGATGCCCATCTGTTTCTCCTGCGGTGCCAACTGTGGTATACCACCAGCACGTTTCTCCACGCTGCACATTGGTGCCAGATTTTGAAACTGAAAATGCATGAGTGTGGCTTATTACAGAAAGTTATTCGTTTATATAACTTATAACCTCATATGTTTTTTATTATAACATTTAGGTGGCAGACAAGCACTTGGCCCACCTGATGGTGTGTTCACTATGGCCTATAGACGTTTGCAACGCCGGAGGCTTTCTTGAAGAACCCTACTTATTAGGGCCCTAGTTAATGTATCAAAGCATCAAATAATAAATTTCGCTTATTCAGTTTTGGTACAAGAGCAATAATTATGAATGTCAAACTAATATTTGTCAAAAATATTATTAATTTAGTTACAGTAAATAAATCATTTCCGCGGTAGCCTAGTGGTATGGGTAATGGACTACTAAGACGAGCTCTCGAGTTCGATCCCAGGTTTACCATGGCACACACCAATAACTTATCGATGCTTTTCAAAGTTATGTGTGTATTTATCGCAGGTTTATAAGTACGCGGTTAATGGCAATAGGCTCGCCACGTATTATATTGGGACCTAAACATAAACTGGCGAAATATGGGTGTTAGCACCTCTGCCTACACCTTCGGGGATAAAGGCGTGAGATTATGTTATGTTATGTTAAGTAAATTATTTGAAAATGATTCTTTCGCTGGTTCGGTACTAATAAGTGATAGGTACTTTTAGATAAATTGGACAATGTGAATCGATGCTTTATAGTCAGTTAATCTGTATAATGCAACGCTCCAATTCTTTTTCTATTATATGAGTAAGTTCCTTAATATATGTTTTCTAACTACACATTCGAATTTGCAGAATATCCTCTCTTACCGTTCTCTGGGCATTGCTAAGTTCCGCTTCTGGGTCAACCACTTTCGGTTCGATTTGAGTAGGCATTTTGTTGATAAGTTTATATCACAACAACGTAGAACTCTTACAAAATAAATATATTAGAAAATTATGATAAAATAGACACAAACTTATGTAAAATATTATTCTCACAAAGTACGATAGTGTAAACTGACAGCAATCATCTAAACTAGAACTATAAATGACATTATTTTTGGTGTTTAAATATCATTGTTTTATTCTTCTTTCGGTGGATGCCAGTCTTTGCTTTGTTAGAAACTCTTCTTTCCAGTTCTTTCCCAGCTGAGTTCTGAGAAGCCTCTCTATAATATAGGTCCACAATACCTATCGCGGTTCCTTACCAGCGCACGTGTTTACTTCTTCCTACAGTCCCGGGTCCTTTAAACGGGGCGTGAAAAAGCATTTAATGAGGCCGTCAAGTTGTGCACCAGCATTTTAACACTACGTGTTTATAATGGTGACCCTCTTTCCTGAGACTTTGCCTTCAGTTTACCATCAGGCGGGGTGAAGTCAAATTGACGTGCCCTAAATAAAAAAAATGCCACGACACGTCTCTGGTCTAGTCTCGGCCTCCTTCGTCTTCTTGAGAACGCCTTGAAGTCCAGCAGTAGCATTGTACCATTGCATGTAACACTGTGTCTGTAATGTTCGCCCTCTATCCTGACACTTTGCCTTCAGTTTACCATCAGGCGAGGTGAAGCCTAATTGACGTTTCCTTTTTATAAAAAAACTAGCTGACCCGCGCGACTTCGTCTGCGTCACCCCGTTTTTGCAACATTTTTCATTCCTGCTCCGCACCTGTTAGTCGTATCATGATGTTATATACATATAAACCTTCCTCTTTGACCATTCTATCTATTGAAATAAACCGCATCCAAATCCGTTGCGTAGTTCTAAAGATTTAAGCATACAAAGGGACAAGAAAAAAAGGGACAGAAAACGCGACTTTATTTTATACTATGTAGTGATAGTGATGATACATACTTAGTGGCAAACAGTCAACATCAGTTTGCCGGCTTCTTTTCTAGGGTAGTATAGGGCCATCCAAAAACCGTTGATGTACCATAATCAGTCTTATTGAGGTTTTAGAGCGACCAATCAATTCACGAGCGAGATGAGATCTTAGTCATGTGACCGCTTTTTGAGCGATTTTATTGGTCGCAGAGATACTTAATAGATCCTCACACTTATATACCTACCCAAAGAGACATACGTAGGTGTAGTTTATTCGGCATTCGCTGATTATTTTTGTATTTCATTACTCATTTTATAGAATATGTACTAGTTGCTGCCCACGGCTCCGTCCGCCTGGATGTCGGCTATTACGCAGTGCTTAGTCTATGTTACTCGGAGTGAATGCAGCTTTCCCGTGGTGAAAGAATTTTTGAGATCGGCGCAGTAATTTTTGAGTTTATTCATTACAAACATAAATACACAAAAATACATTTTTTCTCTTTATAATATTAGTGTAACTGTAGAAATAGTGTAAGTGTAGATTAATAAAAGAAAATTATACGGTTTAAACTCATTCTTTATTTATTATTTAATTATTAATTCCATAAACATTATTTATAATTATATTATCTAGTCACTATTAAGATCTTATAAGTTACGATTGTTAAGTACTTATGAAATGTGTTTATTAAGTACACTTGCACTAAACAAAATGAAATTAGTTGTGTAAAATATACGGATTCTAAAGCATCTATTATTTCATATTATTATCACGGATATTTATTCTAATATACAGTATATAGATAATAGGAGTATATTTTTATAGTACGAAGTTTGTTTATATTTAATTGCCTTTAAAATCTATTTCTCTAGCACAATCGGTCATTTTTAAATATTAAAAATGAGATTATATTTGTAAAGAGACAAATATATTCAAAGTTAAAAAATAAAAAACGGAAACGAAAAAAAAATGAATTTTAATAAAAAGAAAACCGAACAAAATTAAAATAATAAATCTCAAGAATCGTAGCATATGGAATGGACTATAAGTTACATTTGCCACAGCAATGTTTGTGCTAAAATATGAAAAAAAAATTCAACTCTATTTTTGAAAAAAATGAAAAAAGAAATAAATATCGAATAAGCAAAAATTATAAAAAAAAACACAATATATTCAAATTCAATAATTAGTTCAGTCTTAAAAATAAATTAAGTTAATTATTTCATCAATTTGATTTATTATATAAAATGACATTTATAAAAAAAAATATAATTTGATACAATATTTATTCGTGCACAGTGTGTAAACATACATTATATATTGCTGTTATTTTAAACTACAACTTTTGCATTATCCATTTTGCATTGATTAGAAAACAGAGTAAGTAAGTATGAAGGAGAATATTGATGACTGAAATAAACTGAATTAATCTAAGGGCTTAATAGACATCAAGGAATGAATTAAGTGAAATTGGTTTTTAAGAAAACTATTTATAATATTATGTAATACTAAATTTATTAAAGGATATTTCTTCGATCTATAATGTATCCAATTCCGAAAATTTGAATCTATATTCACACAATTCAATTATTATTCGTTCAATTAGATTTTTTCCACATTATACTTTTCAAAATTAAAACAAAATGTTATTTTTAATCTGGTTCTTAAAAAATAATTAGTTATACACTATTCGTGTATAATTTCAAGTAATATTTTCAATGATAAATAAATTTATTTTTCATAGAGAGGATGTTCAATGATATGCCAAAAATATATAATGCTTGATAAAATTATTTACATCAATAAATGTAAGTAATCAAAAATATGAAAATCCATACGAGACGTGACTTGTATAATGAGCAGTATTGATATGTACTTGAGCATATTATACAAATATTATATATTTATATAACGCCAGTGTGCGGTAATGTCGATGATGCTATAATAATATAATGTTGAAAAATGTAAACATCATGCATCAAATATATATTATATTCTGAATATATTAAATAAAATCACCATTAAACTTTTGTCAAGCAGGCACTTTTTATTTTCGAACTGTCATAATTAAAAAAAAGAAATATATTATTATGCTGGCAAGGAATAAACAACGCCACAAGTTAGTGTCTACTACATACTAATTTTTTTTTCATGCTTAATAGGATTCATGCACACTTGCGATAAAAGTAGCGCAATGTACGAAGCTATTCTTTGATTTGTCTAACTTGTAGCGAGATAAAACCTTATGAAAAGAGACAGATATACAAGTATTGATTGCTATATTAATATTACTAGTCTACTTACCTCGCACATTCCTTCATTAACGCGTTACTGAATTTATAATGTCAGTGACAGTGACTTTCTTTTTTCCTTGCGCAAAGTCCCCAAGGGTATCGTGACTGACAGTGACTTGTGACTTTAGTATTTGTATTGACGTCACTGCAATATACAGGATGTAAGGAGAACATTCCCGAAGCCGAAGGCGGCTGGTAGTATTCCCGGTATACACAAAATATTGGCATAAATAATAAGAATTGGATTTTTTGTTTTTTAAATATTTGTTTTATTTTTTTGATACATTTTTACTAGCGTTATACACTCTCCATCGTGTTGGTAAAGCTGAATAAAACAAAAATGTCATGAAAATGTAGGTACCCGCATTATGGCGCTATTTGTTTTTTGTAGTAACATTTTTATCGTTTTATTTAGCTCTACTGATACGATGGAGAGTAAATAATGCAAAATAAATCGTGATTTTTTATGTCAATATGTTGTGCACCAGGAGTACCTACTACCTGGGGTCTTCGGCTTCAAGAGTGTTCCCATTACATCCTGTATATTTGTATCAATGTTGATAAAGGTTTATAAAAAATGGCCCACAGTTCGTATTTTCAGTGACATTCCCACGCCAAGGTTTTGTGTCAAGATAAATGTATGTGACTTACACACTTTATTCTTTTAAGGTTAACTTTATATAAAACATCAACATAGAACATAGTAGCAATCTTTGTTGTTTTTCACACAAACACGTAGCGACATCTACCTTTTCAAAAGCCAGTATCATAATATATTTCTTCATTACACTGTCACGGGTTTTCATAATCAATGATAATGTGATAATCTCACTTTTATATTATATATCAAGGCTGCATTGTAAAATATAATATATTTATTTGATAAAATTGACATTTTACATTATATAAAAGGCACTTTAAAAGGCCAGGTACTTTTAAGGCACAATTTTTATGTACCAAAAACTACAATATTTATTGCAAAACAATTGAAAATACCTATAATCTTAATTATGTGATATTTTACTAATATTGTGGATACAAACTACACACAAATGATACTAAATTTCCACCAGATCATATTCAATTCGTGTCTTTTTTTTTTGGTTAAAATTGACATTGCCCGGAAAAGTCGAATAACTTTAGAAATCAGTTACCTATACGGAATGTAATAAAATTAAAATCATTCAACTTCATATGAAAAGGTGTATCTTTTTTGCCGACTGTAACTTACCTTCCTACCTCTCTAACGATGTAAAGATTAAGTATTTTTAAAGTAATAGTTGAATGAAAATTAGTGCAAGCGATGTAGGCATACTGTATAGTTTTCTTTTTCTTTTTATACCACTAAGGTGGCAGACAAGCACACGCTCCAGGTGTTGAAGAGTGGTTACCGAGGCCTATGGACGTTTGCAACACTAGAGGCGTCACACTCGAGCTACCGAGGCTATTAAATACGTATGGTTTTGCTCTGATTATGCCTACGCCTAATGCCGTTTCTGTACAATTCACGCCTTAGACATGTGAGCGTTTAATTTCGCCTGTATGATTTCTCGTTATAATTGCACAATATTGATATTATATTAAGTACTTAATTTGAGTCGTATTATTTAAGTAAAAACTAAACAAACAAAGGTTCATTTAGCAATTTCATATTTTAGCAATCTATGAGGTGGCTAAAAATATGTTCTGTTGGCCTACCAAAAAAAAGAAATACATAAATAAATTTGTAATCCCATATAAATATATGGCGTAACAAAGTTAAATTTGTAGTTGGTTCTATGACAGCCGTTCAATTATTAACATGTTTTAAGAGTACCTGGTACGGGCCGTGTTTTGATAGCTTTTCTGCCATTTGTCACCTTACAATTGATTCTACTAATTGTTAACTATTTTCAAACCACTAACATTACAGAAAATGCCATCGAATTTTAAACTTTACAACGATGTTATTAACGTCTTAAATCAAATGGCATCATGAAACGATGTTTTGAATTATTTTTCATTTAAATTTGAGCGTTAAGCCTATGTAGATAAAGCTGAAAATTCAATGGTAGTTTCTGTAATCTATGTGGAGAATGACCTGTAAGGTGACAAATAGTTTGCCTGATGAACGCTTGCCATTCTAGGGATTGAACAAAAACCTTCTTCACAACTATCTTGTAAACAATTTAATCGTATTTGGTATTTAATTTCACCATATATTTCACTAAAGAGTAATTAATTCAAAATATTACGGACAATGTCTGTATTCTCCGGGTAAAGTCAACATCGCACATCGGTGTGAGTTCTACTAAATTGAATAACATTAATAATGTAAATAATATGGCTATTAAATGTTCAATCTATAACTATTATTCGGCCTGTTTCGCCACTTTTTAATAAATTATTTATTTATAAAAACTGAGTTATACTAAATGATGTTTAAATCAAACAAATAGTTGAGATATTTAATTTCAAATATGTTGTTGATTCGGTTATTACACGCCTAGATTAAAAATAACTAAATATCTGTATATTTTGAATTTCTAATACATGTCTACATTACTTTTACGTTTACGTTTTCCATGTATTAAATTTTTATCTTGGTTTTATAAAACAATGAATCGTTAGTAGTAATTGGATGTGAAATATTATAGGATTTACCATAACGTATTAATGCACTCATGTTCTGATGGAGAAAGAGGGAGCTATATGGGATGTGTGAATAGCTTCATCCTTCTTCCACACCCTGCTTGAGCTTAACTTATAGATACATAATTATAAAATCATTTCTGTCTAAGTATCACAACATGGTTTGATCTTAATAATATAACTCAGCTTCCAAAAACATAAATACTTGTATCAATTTATTAAAAAATCTACCTAACTCCAGTGGCTAAAACAGGCGGTAAATCTAATTTTACACTTATGGTGCACCAAACAAATCACTTGTAGTGATTGATATACGTATTTAAGTACCAACTATACAAATACATAGTTTAGGTAATCTCAATAATTAAAACGTTATTTACAATAAAGCAATAATGGGTAGGTTAGGTTACAAAATGGCTGACGAATTACAAAATGGCGGATTATTTACATGACAGTTAGTATTACATAATGTCGCATATTAAATAGTTACATCGTTTACTCGTAAAATAACAGACAAAAGATATTATATTCTCTTGGATTTATTGTCTGTGCAAAATATAATCTGTTGTACTAAATCCGCTCTATTTATTTATAAATGCCGTAGTTAAGCCAAACCAGCCATTTTACAGTGAAAAATTAAAAAAACCACAATAAAATATTAAAAATAAAATGTAAACTAACTATTAACAATCTAATTATGATGCTAACTATCACTGCGATAGTGTAAAAATCACACGGTTTATAAAATAAAATTGTAACATAACCTAGAAATATTGTAATCGCAAACGGATCTGCGCGGTAAACCAAAATGGCGGTCGCGAGAAATAATTTCGGCAAGCTTTTGTACAACATTATTGAAAGTAGACTGCAGGCAGCTGGTAATATTGATGAATAGTAATTTTTAATTATTATTAAGTACAGAATCGTTATAGTTTTGTGGTCTATGGCTTGATAGAGGGTCACCAAGAGTTGTGTACAGCAGATCACCGGTGAAAAAATCCAAGCAGCCGCGATGCTCTGGTCGGCGGAGGCTGCTCCGGCAGCTTGCGGCGCTTCTCCTGAGTCGTGAGCTTGTGTTTCATCTGCTCGTCGATGAGCTCCTGCATATCCATCTGGAATACGTTTTATTCATCAGTATTCTGTTAGACCTTAAAATCTGAGTAATATAATTAAATATTCTAGTACAATATACCTACACAACGCCTATAATAAGGATAATATATTATACTTTATGGAATTGGTGAACGTGTTAACGATTGGGTTTCCAGAAATAGTTTCAGTTGTCATGATATCAATCTACTTTATGACTCCAAGGAGAATCTTAGTCCATCACGAGGGGCTCGTGATTATTTAGCAGTCGATGGCGGCCGAGATTCAGGAAATGGTCTTGCTAAAAAATGCCTGATTATTGTATCGGTTCCTCTATCAATAGTCCTAATACCTCGGCCGACAGTTTACCACTTACTTATCCCTAACTTTAGGGAGGTGGGATACCGTACCTAATGAACATAAAAATATATTGAGGAAGAGAGTAGAACCCACACACGGCAGGCGAAAATGTTGTTTTTCTCACTAGCAAAATATTGCACACACGAAATCGTATGTCCTCGGGTAAGAAGTCTTTTTCATTGTTTTTAGTGATACGGTTTGGCATTCCTTTATATGAAATTTACTGATAATTTTGCTATTGCTATCGATGGGGTTGTTAAACCGTGGATGAGTGGTGGGTTCCCTTACCTCCCCCAATATATTTTCTTGCAATGTATTTTCGTAGTAGGTATAACACCTGCTTCAATATCCTATTGTAATGAATTGACATTCCATAAGAATACAAATACATTAAGGGTCCAGAACATACCTGCCACTGTTCCAGCTGCTGTCCAAGGTCTACCTTCTGTCGGACTGCTTCGTATAGTTGACTGTTTGCCTGCATCAGCTCAACTCTTGTCTTTGCTAACGCCACCTGCAATTGAAGTTACATACTACTATAATAAAAGCAACAATACGAAACGAACTCTTGTAAAAAATCAAATATGATGGCAGGGTAAACGACGGTATTACGATCTAGAATCAAATCAAATCAAATCATTTATTTGTTTAAACATGTCTTATACATGCATGTGCATGCAAAGCTCCTCGGTTTGAATCCATGGCCATTACACTAAAGAAGAACCCAGGATTACTAGATCAGGGATTGGGTACTAATGATAATTGAAACATAATGCAAAAATATAAGTCCAAGATTCACTTTTATGTTTTTGAATGATTTACTTAATATATCCTGGATATTATTATTAGAGGTATAGGAATAACAAAATAACTCGAAAGAGGGTAGATAGATATATGTACGAGGAGTTACACTCCTCGATTTCACCAAAAAACAATTTGTAAACATGTTTTATACAATACTGGTTGAAGATTTGTCAAAAACTTGTAGAAGACCTGAACACAATCACTTGTTTTATACATGTATTGAGACAAGTTGTAAACAAGTTTAAAACACATTTGCATTCGCACCGAAATTTGAAGTTCTAAAGTTCTCAGATGCATGTTTTAAATTATGGTGAAAACGATAAGTAGGCGTTTTGCTCCGGTAACCTCCAGAACATCAGGTCCCCTGTGATAATGGTGCTAGCAACAGCACCAAAATATCGGAAACTTCAAATAATACATGGAAAATATTCCGATACCTCCAATAAAGATGTCAATGATCATGATAGTTTAAATACATTCTGGATATTAGAAGCTTTAGAATCTACAGGTACATCCCTTTCGTCTGAAGTTCTGCCCTAAAGAATGCCGCGCCTTTGTTGTGTTTCCGATGGTGAGTAGGGTAGCCAGAGCTCACTGAGGAGATTTTGTGTTGCCAGTGGAAAGACCGAGAAACCTTGCTTCGTAATTATCTTAACCCTCAACCCTGCCCCCTCCATACTCCATTCTACATGGTCGGCAGTACGAGTGTGACGCCCCTGGTGATGAAAACGTCCATAGCCCATGGTAACCAACGTCCATAGGCCATGGTAACCATTTTCCACCAGTTTCCAAATAGCATGAAAAAATAGATATAAATACAATTCAGTACCTCGGCAGTTTTCTTTCTCTCCATAGCTTCGTCTCTTTCTTGGCGAGCCTTAGTGACGGCTTCGTCGTTTTGCAGACTGCTGTAGTTGGCATCGTTGAGCAGCTTGTCACGCTCTTCTGCAGCAGCGCGGAGTTCGACTTCAGCGACTGATAACTAAAAAAATAAACGACTATTATTCATTTGAGAAATTTGAAGGTACAGTAGAAAATTTTGTATAGTTACCTATGAAAAAAATCAAATGGAAGTAGGCGGCACAAATTCGATAATTTGAACCTTATTGTAAGGAGGAGGAAGTAAGTTAAAGTTTTAAATCATTTCCCCAGAGTTCACTGACATACGTCTAAACTTTTTCCTAAAGAGCCAAGGCCCTCAAAGGCGCTTTCGGGCTAGTAGGGTAATTGGTATTAGCGCATATTACTATGAAAGTAGGTAGATAAATATATTATAACAGGACGCTTAAGTTATCTAAATTAAATCTTGGGAAAGTAAATTCGTGTTGGATCCCGCCATAAACTTGTTCAAAATTCAAAAGCAAATCTGAAAGTTTACTTGTTTTTATGATTTAATTTCATACACATAAGAAAAACAATGGCGTCGTCACAAAAACTACACAACACACAATGAAATGCTGTTTTCTCCGAAAATCCCACGTTATATTTCCGCAATGCCTGATACTTCCGCGAATCATCCGGATTTAATACAAGCACTATTGTTTCAACTTGCTAGCTGTGATTGAAAGAGCTACACTGTCATTTCATATGTGCAGTAATTTTCATTCGCCAATCCATACACATTAATATTACTAGCGTAAATAGATCCACAGACTCCTTTATAACTCGTTTTCGATAATAAGAATGCCAGTGGCATTGACTTGCGACTTTTCGTGTAGAGACATTAGCGTCACAGCAATATCTATTTCTGTCAAAGTTGATAACTGTTTTTAAAAAAACGTTTCACGGATTCGTATATTCTATTATTATCTTACGTCTAGGTTTTGTGTAAATATGCCAAGAAGAGGCAGCATAAGGACTGGAAGACCAAGCCAGGCTTAACATATTCATAAATAATGATATAAAAAGGCTGAGCAAAAAGTAATCAATCTTAGTGAAAACATAATCGTGATGTAGGGTTAACACCCTAAATCACGCGCCTTCCCTCCCCCCGCCCAGGTTAAACATTTAAATAGTTAAAATGGAGAGGTTAGGAATGGCCCCTGTGTGTGAATACTACCACACTCTGACTATTAGTTCAATGATAATATTTTAAACCATACCTATATAGATGCGTGTGTCTGCATTCTAAGACGGCAACAAAAAGTTTGACTAATTAATCTTAATTTGATTCACCAATAAGAGACGTACAAAATACGTCATTAATAATAAATTCACAATATTAAATAAAAATATATATTATTTCATATTAATAAATAACAACAATGCAGTATTTCTTCGCTTTCTTTACTTGTTGGACATACAACAAGGTTATATTTATAGATAATATTATTATGTCATTGACTATAATAATACTCCTGTTAGCCATTTAAAACCCCCTAGCTCGTATCAACATCATCAACATATCGCATACCTGTGTACATATTTTTATAATTACGTGAACTACAACGCACTATATAAAAGTTATTTAAAATTAATGATAACTAATTACCAACAACATAACATCTTAATTAGTTCCCGCCATTATCGAACCATAGATCTCGTAAATCTTTTTAAAATAGCATGTGTACACTGCACCATAGAGCGAATTATTATTTTTTAATTATGCATTAAGGTTATTTCTCACATTAGCAACTCTATGATCTACCATAAACGCGTGAGTAACACGCAATGGCCCACTTTCTTTTTTTTTATAGAGATATTGTTATAGATATCAGTATTTTTGTGATATTCAGTTGTTCAAGGTTGTTATTTTTTATTTTTATTGGCTGTGAGCATATCCTTTTGTGACTAATTTAGATTGATTTCAGATATCAGACTGGCTGCTGAAGGCGGAGGATCAGGTGCTTAAGTGCACATTGATATAATAGGAGTCATTGATATTTTTGAAACAAGGAAACCGGCAATCAATAGGTATGTTGTACAAAATTGCACCCCATTTGTGCACTTATAACTTGCTACACTTAGGTATAATTCTTTGTTTGTTTGAATTATTTAATTCTCTGAAACCAAATATTTTGTATATATGTGTAAGTTATGTTTTTGGGAATGGTTATAGGCAACATGCATAGCATCAAGCCTCTAGGAGGCAGTGATGTGCTTGGTGTAAGCAGTAATAGGTTACCATGTAAAGTGCGTACCTTATCTAATATGGGTAGGTTCTGGTGTGTCTATTTGTCTCTATATAATTAACAAAGGACTAGATCCCAACCAAAAATAATAAAAAAAAAACATGAGAAAGACGTTGTGACGCGTTGGAACCCAGTACGGCGGGTAAAACCACAAGACAAAGCTAGTAAAAACAAATCTTAAAATGAAAACAAAAATAGATTTACTTGATTGGTTACTTCATAACAATTACAATCTAGCCTTGAGACTAAACAAGTAATTAAAATTCAACGTTATTTACTTAAAACTATTAAAGAATGTGTGCACTTTGACTATGATGCACTCATTTATGGCCATCAACACAATCTATGCGTTGTTCCCGGTGGCATTCGTGGCTTCCATTACAGAGTTAAAGGTAAAATTATTATGATCATCATAATCCTTTTCTTTAAAATAATTATATTAACAATATAGCATAATAATTATTATTCCCCTTAGGCGGCAGTTAAACACACGGACCACCTGATGGAATGTAGTTGTCGTAACCTGTGGATGTTCGCAACACCAGGGGTGTCACACTCGTGTTGCCGACCATGTAGAGAAGAGGGAGAAGAAGAGGGAAGGGTGGAATGTTAAGAGTTTCTGTACTGTCAGTGCAGAAGACAAAAATAACATAAGATAATATAAGATAAGATAAACATTTATTTGCATTAAATATGAGTTTACATAGGCGGAGTTTCTTTCTCCAACTATGTAAGTACTGGTTTGCAGATCTCCTCAATATATAGATGACCTTTTGAATTTTTAACCATATTATTATATTTTAGTATTCGATTAACTCTAACTACTTAAGCAAATCAAATAATGTTACAAAAAAAGCAGTTTCCTGCAAAATGAGTGTTTGTGGTAAGGTCATTGGCACAACTGACGGTTGCTACGTCAGGCAGGTCACGCTATGCGGCAAGGCTAGTCTAGATCGAGCTCAGATTGCCTCCTTCGTTACTTTTTTATTTTTAAAACGTTTATTTCGTAAGAGGTTTTATTTCTGAAATGTTAATATTTTTTAAGCTTTGTAATATGCTGTTGTTAGCTTGTTAACACCTTTGACGTACCAGTGTGTGTGTTCTTCATTGGTATCCTAACTCCTGAATGGATGAACCGATTTTGATTTACTTGTTTTTTTCGGTGAATTAGTTGAATTAGTTGGGAGTGATCAGACAATCGGCCCAATATGGTCACCATCACAAAATGGCGGCTTATATTTATATGTAAGTTATGTGCATTGAATATATATGCCATAGGAGGCGACTAACGGAAAAATAAATGGACGATATTACAACGAGTGTTTACCGTATCCTATGGATACAACATCAAGGGAATCACGCGTATAAATAAATATTCTAAATATTCTAGGACAATCTACACAACGCCATAGAGCCTATGGTAAGCATAACTTAACTAGCTGGCTATATTATTTTTTTGTAAATACATACTTACATATATTATATATACAAACACCCAGGTCAATGCAAATATTCATATTCATGCACACAAATATTGCACTTAGCAGTAATCGAACCCGCGTAGCAGTAGCATTCACTACCACCACGCCACTGAGGCCGTCCTTTGTTATTTCTCGATAAGAACATTAAGAATCTTTTAAAGTCACTTTCAAAGAACCATATATTACAATCGCTTGGAAAACCTACAGTAAGGAGTCGTGCGTGGGATGTAATTTTGCACAAGTACCTACCTATCTTTATTCGACAGGTCGATTACCTATTTTTCCTAATACCTACATAGCTTACTCAATGTTATATCTCCTATTCTGTATATCTGTTTTCAATCTGCTAAATAACGTCACCTGTGTCCATATCCTTTCAGAAAACAAGAACCAGTTCCTTTATTGTTCTGCAAAGACGCGTCATTGGTAAAGATTGAGGTTATATGGCTATAATGGTGGCCCGTAGGCGTATATTGCTCACCTAATAAGGTAATCTAGATTTGGTTTCATGAACTTGTCGTTTGAATAAAAGTTAATAATTATTACGGTAGAGATGTACAGTTTTGAACCGTTTTAGAAGCACTTCATATGGCAGTTGTACCTACCTATCTTTATTCAAATAGTAAAATTAGTGCATGCCGTCTCTACCATGGTGAATGTTCTGATGAGCTCTTCCAATTAATCCCACCCTCTCCTTTCCTACACAGGAAAACACGTGCAGGGCTTAAATGTCACCCGCATGCAGTGCAGAATATTCCATTAAGAGCTAAGCGGTTCAGTGAGTATTTCCTCTGCCGCTCCATTAAATCCTGGAATTCCTTGCCGGCGCACGTGTTCCCTTCTTCCTACAGTCCCGGGTCCTTTAACCAGGGCGTGAAAAAGCATCTGATGAGGCCGTCAAGCTGAGCGTCACCATTGTAGCACTGTACGTGTTTGCAATGGTGAAGCCTCTTTCATGAGATTGCCTTCAGCTTAACATCAGGCGAGGTGTAGTCAAATTGACGTGCCATAATTAAAAAAAATATGCATTGATGACATTTGTCATCAATCATGTGTGAACAGGCAGACTACATAGTTTGTATGATTTTAGATTGACATGGTCATTTACACATTCACTATTAAATTCATCGGGATATTTACCATGTTTGTTTATTTCTGTATGTATGTGTATATTCAAACATGGTAAATATCCCGATGAATTTAAAATAGACAACATAGTTGATAAGCCTTATCCATTATATACCCCTGTTTACTCTTTAAAATAAACTATTCAAATTCTATAACAAAACCACACAAAAGTATCAAATTGTAAATAAATATAGTGATCGGAGTGTTCTTGCTTTAGACAGGCAGTACAGGCACCGAATGAAAAAAAATAAAACTATTAATGAGCTAAAAACGTGGTATAAAAAGGCTTTTAGTAGTTTAAATAGAACCAAAAAGATATAATTACATAATAGAATACTGCAAATAAGCAAAACGGGGTGACGCAACGAGGTAATGTTTCGTGACGGCTGCTGACGCAAAATGCAATGCGTTGTACTGCGAACTGCAGCCTACTGGGCTTTACCTATAAAGTTATTCTTAGAGGATCAAAGTGTGCGAGTGACATACCTATCATTACACAATACCTAGGCGTGAGAAAGTGACAGAATATATCACTACATAGTATAAAATAAAGTCGCGTTCTCTGTCCCTTTATCCCTGTCCATATGTCCCTTTGTATGCTTAAATCTTTAGAAGTACGCAACAGATTTTGATGCGGTTTGTTGTTATAGATAGAATGGTTAAAGAGGAAGGTTTATATGTATATAACATCATGCTACGACCAACAGGTGCGGAGCAGGAATGAAATGTTGCAAAAACGGGATGACGCAAACGAAGTTGCGCGGGTCAGCTAGTGAACCAAAAAACGCTTTTTATTAGTCACTAGCCCATGCCCGCGGCTCCGCCCGCGTGGCTGTCGGTTATCGCGACCCATGCGCTATCTGTGCAACTTTGAATTGTATATTACTAACCGATTGCAACTAAACAAACGTATGATTTTAAGTTGAAGCAAACCCCTTTAAACAAAACAACCGCGTCGAAATACGTTCAGTAGATTTTGCGTCCATCGCGGACAAACATATACATATTATACTTTTTATAATTTTATAATAGTATAGATTATCAACTTTAACAGAAATAGATATTGAATTGACGTCAATGTTTTCTACACTAAAAGTCACAAGTCACAGTCACTGACATTTTAAAGTCGATAACGCGGTAATGAAAAAGTATGTGAATCTATTTAAGTAGTGAATATTAATGTCTACCTATGGTATTTCCAAAATTTACATTTTCAGGTCTATAACGGAGCATGATTTTTAATTATTAAAGCAGTAAATGTGCTCACGGCATGTGGCTACTACTGAAGGCTTGCAACACCAGAGAATAATGTTGCAATATCAACTACCCACAGACCGTATAAACCCAAATTATAGACCGGTGCAGTACGGGTGCAGTTCCAGGAGATTTCCGTTTTTTTTTGTATTCAGCCTTTTCGATACTTTTTTTTTCGTATCCTACGTTGCAGCAAATGAGAAAATAATATCTCTGTCTACCCCAATGAGAAAGACCCGTAAATTATGTCCTACGTTGAAATATTACTTCAGGGCTGAGGGCCTCCATGCGTTATTCGTGTATACCTTAGTCTCGAAAGTATCCTCGGATCACGGTGTCATGGCGTCGCGCGCCAATACAGTTTGGCTTCCGAAGCTTATCTAATTAAAACTGTACTTTACGTTTTTGTTTTCCAAAATCCAATTATATGCGTAATTTTCGCACTTTTTCGCGAACTAATATCATTACTTGGGTTAGGAAACCACTTAAATTCCTCACAGGATAATCCCTTTAATACTATTATAGGATCACGTTTCATTAATGGCTTCAACCTTGACTTTTAACCTTAAGAAATATTGGATTTGGATACAAGGACTTCTATCTCTATAAAGTCATGTGAGGTGAGGCGGGAATGAATTTTGAATTTCAAATTTGGAACAGAACGCGGAAACAAGATAAATGAGTGAACATAAATGTATTTTGACACTAAACTGTAATTTAAACTTCTTAATATGGCTTCTGCAGCAGAATCATCGCACGTGAAACGCCAATGTCAAGTTTTCAAGAAAATCTACCAGAGCCATGTTAGCCACACCAGTAAACTTGTTTCCGTGTGTCCGCCCCCTTCGAGATCAGGCAGTCGATCAGGAAGTTTGGTTAAATTTTAAAAGATTAATATGTAAACGCATAGCGATTTCGTAAATTAATGTCATATGTGTGACAGCTACAAAAAATAAATTAAGTTCACAATATTTTGTTCCGTTCAGACTAATACAGAACTTACTCCATATAGGGAGATTATCGCATTCATGATCACCATTTTAATATTATTTTATCATCTATTATGGTGGTCTACATTCTAGAAACCACACTTATTGCTACAGATTATATTATCTTGACATAAAGCTTTATGCCACCACCAGAGTAGTAACAAAGTAACAAGACCAGATCTAAATCCATAACCCATCAACACCACGAAACAGTTTTCTGTGCAGCTATCAAAACCGAATCGATTTGGTATTAAATTGATTTCAATCGTTTTAACGGTCCAAACGGTATTCCAATTTAACCGTGTAACTGACGCACTGCTAACGAAAGCCTTAACTGTATCGTGAAATCGACAACTTATCTGTGAAGCTATGGTGCTGTGTGACGTAACAACACGTATAATATTGCCACAGACCAAATAATCGTACAGAAGGTGCAATTCGTGAACGCATCCAAATAAATCTTCTCTCTCCTGCATTTTATCGACAATTTCATGGATATGAAAGTTGCAGTAGATACAGGAGTACTTCACCCGATGACTTTGCATAGCCGCAGCATATTAACCTATGTCAAACGCAGCTCTTGTTTGAGTCATTCTAGTAGTGGACTCTGGACATGCTTCGCACCGGTGCAAATAGACGGCTTAATTATGATTTTATATATATTGAGAACTCACTTGTACTTTTCCACAGTATTTTTATTTTTTAATAGACCTGACCGGTTTCGCCTTACGGCATCCTCAAAGGTATGTATTATGTATTTGTATGTCATTGTAAAAGGTATGTATTATGTATTTGTATGTCATTGTAAACCTTAACTGTGGAAAAGTACAAGTGAGTTCTCAATATGTGTAACAACAAATTCCACCAAGTGCCATCAATCAACAATATAAATGATTTTATATACTTGCCGCTTCAATTTAACTGGCACTTTAAGGTACTGATGGACGTTTATGGATATTTTTAAGCATAAACTTACCTTAGAAGACAAATCCGCAATAATTTCATTCTTCTCATCGATCTGCCTTTCTCTCTCCAGCGCCCTACGCGCATGCGCGGCGATGGAATCTCTCACTCGCGATCCTTCGAGCGCCGCGTACGCAGCCACTGCGTCGGCGCAGGCGGCGGCCAGCGCGCCCCTCCGCAGAGTCTCTCCCTCGTCGCCGTCCAGAGACGTGAGGGACAGGTCTGAATGTAAACCTGAGAATAAAATTACTACAATTTAAGTGGCGGTAGCTTAGTGGTTAAGGTGTCGGCCTTACGATCGAGAGGTACCGACGTGAACCCACTCCTAACACAAGCCATTGAGCTTAGCTGGAGGGGTTAAAGGGAATATTAGTAACTTTCGGTTGCTAATATTCTTTTTTAAAAAAAAAAGAAAATAAAATGTGAACCGCTCAAATGGGCCGTTTAGTAAGAAGCTTCTTAAAATTGAAACGAATCGTTTAAAGGAGGTATAGCAAAAAGGGGGTAGGGAATACTAAATTGTGGTTTAAAAATCGTTTGAGAATAGCCAGCGCCTGAGCGTTGTCAGTTAATTTGGAGGTGTAGCGGCTGACTGATAAGGTTGACTCTAATAGATGGTCGATAGTTGGTCGTAGAGCCTCCTCTAGGTATCACTTATTTTATTGTATTTCTTCGTACTATCTTCATTTTCGCGTTTATTAAAAATAAACTTATTAGACTGTACAGTTTCTACCCTACTCTAACTATAGTACTTAGTAAAATCAAAGTTTTCGTGAAATAGCGAAAATAGTAACAACGTTCGTTACTGTCAAATGTCTACAAATCAAAGACAGTTTAGCGCGATTTGCCACTATTATAGGTAAAGTGGCGCCCTCACTCAGTTCACGGGAATGTTTATTTTATTAGGTAAGTACCTACGGTAAGCCACTAGATCTAAACTAAAACAATTCCTATTTTTTTAAATATCAAGGGACTCATTCAAACTCTCTAAAATATTCTAAAACGGTTGGAAGTCCACACAGCATTGCGTGTTCCAAATTCGAATGACATCATACACGTCATGTTTCCGCGAAAGAGCGTGGTACGCCATGACACCAACGGCGCAGTGTTGATAAATAAAGTATGAGAATCTCAACTCGCGATCATTTAGTACTACCATTCGAATATAATACCGAAAAATGTAGACTCTTGGCCGAATTTTTTTGAATACTTATTATCTCCCGCCAATTTTTCAATTGTACAATGGTTTCCCGCAGCGTTTCACACACAGATATTAGTATATTATTATGATTAAAAATTCAAGACAGCTATTTAATAAAAAAAATCGCTAAGTTTCATTACAAAAATTACATTTTGACGCTCGAATTCTTTTTTAATATATGAATCTAATAAATATTGTTTTGTTTTAACATATTATACAGATTATTAAAATATGGTGTTGTTGTATAATTACTTGATTTTAATTGTAAATTTCGCAACGAAAACCAAGAAAAAAAAATCTAATAAATTGAATCGAAATACGAATTGACGCCCGCGCATTAAAGACTAATCCAAAGCTATATTTCCACCATTATCAACAAAATTAACGTGATACGTATTTATATATTTCTTTCATACATCATAATAATGTAATATTTCCGTGAATTAATCCAGGAACGAATTCAGAAGGTCGCATTATTGTCTGCAAAACTGTATACACCTGAACCGACTCATTGTCACTATACAGGCAACCTGCAGAAGGTCAAGTACACGATAGTTGAGAAATGCTCTTGCCAGGTGGCACAAGGTCGTACAACAAAGACCGGATGGCAAAACCGTCTAATACTTGAGTATTCTGATTGTACTGATAGTGCTCAGTGTAAAAGTTCAAATAGGTTAATGATATTTGTAGGTATAACTCCTTGCCATTCGTACTATGTTTGACACAATTCGCCAAAGTAGCAAGACCCTGGCGCCCGCGGATTGGTTCACAGAGGACCCATAAGAATTTCCAAATATAAAAGATTATGAGTTCTCATCGATTGGATACTATATACTTCTATGGATATTAGTGTATGACCTTTCAAACACTGGTTATATCTGACTCACTGATTAAAAGGAAAGAAATACATTTTAGAAGACAAATTATATAATTTCAGTCAAGTCACGCTTAGTTTCTTAATTGACCTCCGACCAGGAGAGAGGTTAACTTGTCCTAGATTAGATAGTTAAATTAAAAAATTGGATAGCTGTATTATAACCATAATTTTGCATCACAATTAAAGTGAAATACAAGTGGAAGGTCCATTTAGTCCTGCTGGATATAGGCTCCCAATGTTGAGAAGTTTTGGTAAACCAAATGGTACCGCGGCAGCCTATTGGTATGGGTGGTGGACTGCTGATACGAGGTCTCGGGTTCGATCCCAGGTTTACCATGGCACACACCAATGACTGCGATGCTTTTCAAAGTTATGTGTGTATTTATCGCAGGTTTATAAGTGCCCGGTTGATGGCAATAGGCTCGCCACCTATTACATTGGGACCTAAATATAAACTGGCGTAATGTGAGTGCTAGCACCTCTGCCTACCCCTTCGGTGATATAGGCGTGATATTATTAAAAAACAATCCAGTAATAGACTAAAAGCAGCTGAGTATAAGTAGTAGACTGCTTCCACGCTGGCCAGGTGGGTTGGTACAGGGTTTTGTTTCGAGTTTTACATCTCTCTTAGATATAAATATAATCTATCTGAGCTTGAGAATACGTATAACCTATCTGATGTCATATTACCGCTACCAATACGTTGATGACTTCATCATTACCTAACTTCGAAGATTGATGAGAATTACTATAGTGATTATTAATATTTATTTTTAAATATCATCAAGTTCTGTGGTCTATGACTTCATCTTTCGTTAAGTATTCTGTTAAAATCCTATGAGTCATGGAGATGGTGTTATTTGACTTTTTTGACACTATACCAACTTATAGTTATTTGATATTATATATCGACTACCTGATCTCGTGGGGGGCGGACACACGGAAACGAATTTACTGGCGTGGCTAACGTGGCTCTGGAAGACTTTTTTATAACTTGAAACTTGACATTGGCGTCACGCCATTAATTTTATAAAACGTTTACATTTACTAGAGACTGGCAAAATTGCGGCTATTCTGTTGCAAAAGTCATTTTAAGAAAAGAAGAAGAAGAAGATATTATATGAGTAATTTTATTTCCGCAATCAGAATAATATGATAGTTTTAATAAATAATAAGTAATGTTTATTTCAGAAAGTAACAACAAATATTATCCCATTGTTTGTAATAATTGCACACAGGAATAAGAAAAAAGAAAAAAGGAAAGGTAAGTAGTGGTTCGCACGACACTATGACACTACCCAGCACCCCAGCATCGGATTACCCTACGTATTACATTAGCTTTGCTTTAGCAGATATACTATGGGAGCTCTCACGCATCCTACAGAGGATAAAGCGCATCTCTTTCAAATGATGGCATTAACTACTGAATAAGTTTGGATGTATTTTTCTTGTTGACTTACAGTCTCACCTAAATTATGTAGCACCACGGTAGCCTAGTGGTATGGGTAATGGACTGCTGAGACGAGGTTGGATCCCAGGTTTACCATGGCACACACCAATGACTGCGATGCTATTCGAAGTTATGTGTGTATTTATCGCAGGTTTATAAGTGCCCGGTTAATGGCAATAGGCTCGCCACCTGTTACATTGGGACCTAACATCAGCTAGTTGTTAATATCAAATATAGCAACTTTGTCCCACATTTTGAAGATCGTTTCGACTGAAACTTCTGCGGTACACCTCACGCGTCGTTTGCCCCATAAACCAGTCACGCGATCCGTGGTTATACTACCTGGTTATTTATTGTTATTCCGTGTAGCAACCCTGGCGTGGACCATTTATTTGACTTCAACCACTTTAATATGAAAGTTTTGTTTACACTGCTAAGTTAGCCATCTGATGGTAAGTGATCACTGCCGTGTATCTGCAGGAGTGTAATTCGTTCTATTGTTGAGGTGCCCTTAGACTTAAATTGGGGGGGGGGGGGGGGGGGGCTATGTCCAGCAGGACTATGACCTAAAGAAAGAAGGTACCTATTTCATAATTAGGTACCTATTATATATTTACATAATTATGTCCCTGTACCACATTACCAGCATACAAAATTCTTTTAACATATTATAATTTTATCTTAGGTATGATTAACCTACAAAACAAATAATTTGACCAATTTTTTTTCATTATATTCCTTATCGTCAGTACAAAGTTTCTTAATTCTTAATTCTTTATTGTACACAAAATATACATAAAAATACATTCATATACAAAGGCGAGCTTAATTCTGCAAGAGTTCTCTACCAGCAAACCTTTGTGAGTGAGAGAGATAGAGAAGAAGTAGTACAGTTTACGCATATTCTTGAAGAATCATGGGTTTCGAACAACATCCAAAGGGCACCTAAAAGATCCAAAAGACCCACCTGAATCGTCGTCATGTCCAGTATTAAGCTGCAGTGCCAACGTCCTCAGCTGTTTGTACACCTGCACGGCTTCACTCCTCAACCAGCCATCGCCCTGGTCTTCCTCCGGTTCAGATTCCATCTCTGCGTGCAATGACCTGGCGGTATCTGTCGTGTCGATAGGATCTGGTGCACCGATCCTTTCGGCTAACGTATCGTGGGATCTTTGCAAGCGTTCCAGTTCCTTTAGTGTATTGTGATAGAGGTGTTCCTGTGGGAAAGGAAATGAATTCTCATTATTAATTCGTAGAAAGGTAAACTCAGCATACTTATAGTAAATTCAGTTTTTGAAGTTTGGGAGTAAAGTTAGTAGTGTTAAACAGTTTTTTAACCACTTAGATGGCAGATAAGCACGCGGCCCACCTGATAGAAAGTGGGTACCGTGGCATATGACATGTTCGTACTGCCGACCATATAGATAAGAGGAGAAGAGGCGGAAAGGAGAAGGGAGGGGAGTGGAGAAGGCTAAGAGAGTCTCTGTGCTGTCAATGCAGAAGATAAAGAAGGGTTTTTCGGTATTCCCATTGACTACACAAACCTCTCCAGTGTTACTCTGACTACCCTACTCACTACCGGCGCCGGAAACAGAACACAAGGTTATTATTAGCCGCGGTATTCGCGATACCGTCATGTCCTACCTCCGTCTGTCTTGATTTAAAAAAACTACTACAATAAAAATATTTAGACATTTATATATATTTGTATTGAGCGGGAATAGAATTCGCGATCTCTGACTGCTATCGAACGCGCTGCGCTGTACCATTAGAGGACGACATCCAATCGTTAAAATGTCACACTAAACTATTTATGTTACAAGGAAAGGAAATTATTTCAATCTACATTATAAATATTTAAGAAAAGAAGTAAAATATCGTCTATTGATGGTGTAGCTACAATTTTCTCTCTACACACAAAGCATCATTAGCAAATTTCAAAGCGTCATACAAAAGGGTTTAAATAATACGATGGCCGTCAGATCTGCGGTTGCCCAATTCGTAAAACCTTCGACGCTTCGAAATAAAATTAGTTTTTAATTACCAACCATTGTTTTATTGGACGGGCGGATGGAACAAAGTGAAAGGAATATCGACTTCGATATAAGATAAATAAATAAAGAAATAGCAAGTAAAGAATTATACACACATACACACTATACACACACGCATACCACGCCTATATCCCTGAAAGGGTAGGCAGAGGTGCTAAGCACCCACATTTCACCAGTTTATGTTTTAGGTCCCAATGTAATAAATAGGTGGCGATCCTATTGCCATTAACCGGACACTATATAAACGTGCGATAGAACACACATAACTTCGAAAAGCATCGAAAAGTCATTGGTGTAGTGTGCCATGGTAAAACCAGGGATCGAACCCGAGCCCTCGTCTGAGCAGTCCATTACCCATACCACTACCATACAAAACCAAATTATATTATCAAGAAACCTTGATACAGAGCTAAAAAATTCTACGGACGATATTAATAAATATAAGGAAATTGCAGCATTTGTACTAAATCCCGGAAACATTAAACCGTACATATAGTTTTCAATTAATTATTATTAATCAGTACAAAGAACATCGGCTAAAATGGACCTGAGCAGGTACAGATATACCATATTTATAAGAAAATCCGTCATTTTTCCGGGTTATAAAAACAGCAATTAATATCTCATTAAAAAGCCAGGAAAAAATATAATAGTTAAAAAGTAATGTTACTTATATTACATTTATTTGCAAATTATCAAGTTGGTATAGCTTCAGAACGCACCTAGTGACGTTTCAAGTCACTGATAAAATGAATGAAAAATCAATTTATTATTTATGATTGTTACTCGTAAGTTTTTTTCGTTATTTGTTGTTATTTGATTTATGAATTATGTAAAACAAACAACAAATGAATCATAGCTAGTTATATCAAATTATTATTTTCATAAAATAATAATTATGTAGTTATAAGAGTTTAACACTAATTCGTAAAATGTAACGTCATTTACGGAGTGGTGTCTACTGTTGACACTTTGGCTATGATGACAGCAGTTGACAGGCACTGTTCAGCTAATTCCAGTTTACTTCAAATTGTGTGTTTTTTATTTATTTTCGATTTCAGCTTGCTTTGTTATATGGATTGACGATACCTCTTACCGTTTATTACGATTATTCTGTGCTTTTGTTTTTTGGACACCGATTTTGCTTGTGATTTGGACTTGTATTTTTCTTATCGTTCTAATGTGAGGAATCACAATGCCGACGACACAAGGAGTCGTACGATTGCTTTGTGTTAATTGCAATATTCGCATTAACTGAATTCGCCACCATCATGTCTTTGAGTTGGGAACAAGAGTGATTTCAATGATCTGCAAGTGGAATTCATCAATAATAGCAAGTATATATTTACGTAATACCAATATACTTCTTTATTGTACCTGTACGAATAAAATGTTTTTCTCATAATACTATCTATTATTTTACCTCACCACGTTGATTTGTTTATAACGTAAATATAAACTAGAAGATCTCTAAAAAAACTGAAGTTAATCTGTCTTTATATCGTCTTATTTTTATACTATCATCAAAATATTTTTAATAATAAAATAAAAGTATCTTGGCCTCTTAGACAATTTTTTCACTTGCGATGGTGTTTACTACATGAAAATAAACTAATCTAACTATAGTTTGTTCCTGTACACGGAAAATGACGGTCAAGTCCAGCGCCTATGGAAATTTGGCCGGTGTTCTTTAACATCTATGATCCAACCGTTAAGAATATTGGCGATGTTGCGAAATCTGGTTATACCTATATACCATGCCATAATAAAAAATATACCATAAATTAAAAAAAAATACCTATACCTATATGAGGTATATATTCTTTTCACACCTAGTTCCCGAGCTGTCATATTTCACGAGTTTCTTCCACCTCTGGCCCTATCTAGCCCTACCTAGTGCCTATATATATCCCTCCTGCCTTGACTGACCCAGCCCATTCACCTGTGCCTTAGGTATATGTGTCCAAACCACCTTAACATACCCTTTTCTATCTTCGTTACAACAATCTCTTGGTTACATCTTTTTGGAATCTTTAAATTATCTACTTTTCGCATTTTCACAATAAACCTTGTATTTGATAGATTTTGATGAAGCGTTTGATAGATTGTGTATGTAATTATGACCTTCGTTATAACTAACTACTGGTTTAAAACGATTGTAACATCTCTTAATGATATGTCTTTCATAAGTAACGATGATTACTGAAGTATCATATTCAAATTGTTACAATGCCATGTGAAACGATGAAAGGGATCTCACAATGGCAGTTGAAATAAATTCGATAGTTTATTTTCTATTGTTAGTATCTACTCGAATAAAACATTCGTCACCATGCCTCGTTATTCCTGGTTGCATTCGAGGTTTTCGACTTTGAGATTTTCTGCCTGCTTTCCTTCTAATTGGTAATTGGTATGGCTTATGCAGCTAATAGGATTATGGCATCACAAACAAATGAACACCTAAAATGAAACTTAAAAAGAAAAGGAAATGTTCTCGTTTCTGTCTAAAAATATTGATCAAAACGGAAAAGGTACCTTGTGAACCACATGCAATACAAATTCATACGAATATCATTAAATTATGTATTCAGAATTTTCATATTTGTAATTCTTTTAACTAACCTAATAGGCTAGTTACCAAATTCGGTAAATTTGAATAAACATTGATTGATTTATCCTCACAAACAATTATGTTCCGGTGGCAACAAAAGAATGATAATTGTTGTGATAACTACATCGATTATATAAAAACATATGCAAATTGCAATCACGATTATAATCAACAATGTGTAAACCGGTTCCTTTACTGCCATCATTTACAATCAAAGATACTTCGATTACACCATCTTTCTAACCAAGTTCAGAAACGTAAGAGATTCTTAATTCGAATGTTAAGTTTATATTTATTCCATGCATTTCATGTACTGCTCCGAGAGATGTTCGAAAGGAAGAAATCAAGCAAGTAGGAGCTATAATCTTGGATACTGTTGATCCTAAATGCTGTTCCCTACTACACCTACTACGCCTATGACAGATGTTTTTTGCCCCACTCAAACACTCGGAAAAAGGGTAGAATTCGATCATATGACAAGGAAGGAAACTATCGCATCTGTCTACATCTAGGTAATTGCAAAAATAAGTCAAAAAGGTAAAGGTAGTGTCTGTCCGTGTGTGCTAAATAAATAAATAAATAAATAAATAAATTCTTTGGTCCTTTGCGAGTACCTTGAGGAACGAGAAACTGTTGTACTATTGGCAGTAAACAGAGAAAACGTTTTTTGTAGTAAATACATATCGGTCTACCCTACCCACCAAAATATCGGAAGTTTGAAACAATACAAATATACAATACAGTATCCAAAATAAACTGGTTAAGCATGTGTATCTACATTGTAGATCCTATAACACGAGCTAGTTAAACTATGCTTACTTTGTGTAGCTAAATATCACTGTTTAGAATATATTTTATTCATTAATATATACCGTATGTACGTAATATTTCCTTTCTAATCTTATGATCTTACCTGTTCCTTTAACTGCCTTTCCAGGGCTACAATCCTGTCGTTGGCTTCCTCTAATTGCTGCATGAGGTTCTCCTTATCCTGCAGTGACCCCATCAACCTCCTCTCCAGGTCTGTCCTTTTGTCGGTAACTAATGCCAGCTCTGCTTTTAAGGACTCCAGACTCTGTACATGGTCCTGTTAAATAAAATATTAAGCTTAGTGTGCTTAAAACGTTGTATAAATTGTGTGTGATTATAGTAAATATTTTGGGGTTCTTCACCACTTCCCTATTTGTTATGCCATAAAGTAGCGCAAGAAATGCTATTTTGAAGCCGAAATATTTCGAGGATAATATTGAAGAAAGTCTTAAAGATTTAACCCCTCTTCTTTTTCAGAAGAAGGTTAAGACAGTTTCTGTGCTGTCAATGCCGAAGACAAAGGAAAGTTTCTAGGTCTTCCCACTGACAACACAAAAGCTCTCCAGTAAGCTCTGGTTACCGTACTCATCGCTGGAAACATAACATAAGGTTGTTTGTGTATTAGCTACGTTATTCTGTAGGACGAAGATACTGTACTTCCCCAGTTAGAACACCCTCAATTAGGACGCGGTATACCGTCGAGTCCTACCTACATTCAACTCTTGTGTTGCTAGAGTTTATACGCAACTTATCATGAGAAGAATGTTTTGATTACCGCCTAAGTATTTGCAAAAACTCGTCAAAAGCTTTATCTATTCTTTTATGCTTCATGCAAATTCTGTAAAATAAATATACTATAACAAATTTTAATTATGCATTGGATATGCACACAAGAATTTTTTAAATTGAATTGTAAATTTGACATGGTTCATGTTTTGGAATTGTTGAGTGATTGCAGCTATATACAGTAACACTGTCGTCTATACCGTAGAGGTAGTCGAAGAACGTGCCGAGGGCCCACCGCTTTAGGGGGGCCCACCGAAGAAGCAACAATTTCTTGCACACCACTTAAGAACACTTTTCTCACAGTATAAGTGAGTGGAGAGTTGTTTTTGTGCTATTATTTTGAAGACTAATTTTGGCCCACCAAATTCTTGTGTGCCCAAGGCTCCGGGCATAGGTAAGGACGGCCCTAAGTCTTAATCTTAGTTTTGGTACAGTTTCTTTGTCTCATATAGTTCTGTCACATGATTGGATTCCTCCTGATGGTAAATACTAAACAATTCCGCCCGCCTTTGTACTAGACAAAGGCGGGCGGGGGGAGGTTGATTAAGTGAAATTCAAGTTTGTTGGGTTGCAAAGCTTGTCTGATGGTTTTGAAAAAAAGGGATTCAATTCATAAAGTCATTAGTATTACTTAGAGGAATAAAATGTGCGAGTGACATACATATCGTTACACAAAAACTAGGTGTTAAAGTAACAGAGTATATGAACCGTGAAACTGTTATTTATAAACTTATCAACTTGTCAGATATAATCAGTGTATATTAAAATTCAATTGTAATGAAGAGACTGTTGCTCTATTTACGCAAATAATAATAACTTTATGGATCAAATATAATTCATAAGATATTAAATTTCAATTGACTAAACTAAGCTAAGGTGTGGTTCAAAAATATTATTAACTTACTTGTAAACTTGTTTTCCTTATCGAACATTGGTCTTTTAGTCCTTCCAACTGTGCCAGCAGCTGCTGTTCTATGGCTGAAGACTCCTTCAGTTGTGCTGTCAACCTGGAGTTCTGGGCTGTGAGCTCCGCGATGAGACTGGCTTTTTCTTCATCACGCTGGAGACAAAAGTCACAAATAAATATAACAGAAATATGGATCTTAACAGTAATAATAGTACAGTCACCTGCAATAATATGTATATACGTTTTAGAACTTTTTCACATTAAACTTGTCGAATTTTACAGTTTCATGTCATAATGTTGACTTGTCATTTATTATAGTGACAAGGTTCTAAAGTGTATACATATTATTGCAGGTGACCGTACCTACTAGTTACAAAAGTTAAGTTTGATTGCTTGTGTTAGGAGTGCTGGGTTTGATGGTAAAACCAATTAATTAACCACTAAGCTTTTAGGCCTTTTTTGTTGAATTTGTACTAAGCCATCTTGATAAATGGAAACACGTGGTCTCTGCCTACCCCATTGGGAAAGGGTCATGACATTTCATCATTTGATTTTATCGCGAATAACCCTGCGAGTCTTGCAACCCGACGTTTGTGTACCCAATACATTCTTCAAAATATCTTATCTCATCTGCGAAATTCCATATAACGTCTTTATCCCCGAAGGGGTAGGCAGAGGTGCTAACACCCACATTTCGCCAGTTTATGTTTAGGTCCCAATGTACTAGGTGGCGAGCCTATTGCCATTAACCAAGCACTTATAAACCTGCGATAAATACACACATAACTACGAAAAGCATCGAAAAGTCATTGGTGTGCAGTGTGGCCACCAGTGCCATGGTAAAACCTGGGATCGAACCCGAGACCTCGTCTCAGCAGTCCATTACCCATACCACTAGGCCACTGCTAAAAAACTAAAAATCAAATCAATCTGTATGCTTTTTATTCACATGATTGGTTTTATACACTTTATCTACTTTTTTTAATTATGTAACTAGAATGCTGGGATAAATATTGATCTTTTTCATGAGCAATGGACAACCGTAACTAACTTCTAATTGTACACATTAACCGATACTGCAATAAAATATTTAACCATGCCCCAAACTACATTGTACTGAGCATTAAGCGTAAATAATCACCCTAATAAGTGTAGCTCCACCAGATATAATTGCTACACAAAACTGGACTCTATTACGTTAAGTTAGAGGCTGTTGTATCATGAGAATAATTTGCGAAACAGTTTTTGCCAAGGGGTCTTGGAAGGACGTCAAAAGGCGTGACTTCTTACAACATTGTCTCTTGCGCTAAACTAGCTTTACCTGTTTTGGCGTTACAGCTCATGATATAAAGATTATGATCTAGTATAACCATTAAATATTTAAAAAAGAAACTGCGGAATATATTTAATTATAACCACATTTATTAAAATTTAAAGATAGTACCTATGTACAGTCTTCTAAATCTAAATTAAGCTGCATTTGACGGACGTAGGACATGACGGAATCTCCGCATGGGGAAGTGCCCCCAGTAAGTAGTATAATAACCTTGTATTGTATTCCCGGCGCGGTGAGTAGGGTAGCCAGAGCTCACTGGAGAGGTTTTATGTTATCAGTGGGAAGACCGAAGGCTTAAATTGACACCACTATGTAATGGTACGAAACCCTCCTTTGTTTTCTACACTGACAGCACAGAATTCTCCCTCTCTCTCCTTCCTGCTCCTCCTCGACTACTCCTACTTTCCCTTCCCTTTACAGGGTCGGCAACACAAGTGTGACGCCCCTGGTGTTGTAAACGTCCATAGGTCACGGTAACCAATTTCAATCAGGTTGGCTGTATCTGCCACCTAATTGCATAAAAAAAGCTGTGAATCGTTTGAGCTCAAACTACACGATATACGACTTACATCAGAGATAGCTTATTTTTCGCGTCGTTGGATAGTAGATAGTAAACGAGTTATAGGACTTTTACAAATTTATTCTATAAGGAAGCCCGAAACTCGCCTGCCCCCGCAAGTAATAATAAAAAATTCGTAAAACTAGAGTTTGAGTTCAAAATGTTACCTGTGGCAGAAGTTTGCAATATTTCAGAATAATAAATTTACATAAAAATATTTCTAAACCGTAAAGCGTAAGTTTTAACAGCTGCAGACGTTTCACTATTCTATAGATGTATTTTTAAACAAAAGAAAAAACAATAGTTAATATTCTACATCAATGAAAACTGTTAAATGTAGCGAAAAGTGTAAACAGCATTGAATTTGGTTTGTTTAAAGTTTGTATAAATATACAATTATCATTTCTAGATTACTTTCAGGACTAACAAAAGTAATATGTCATTTAAGATACTAGATTTCCGCTTCGATATTACACAATCGGAATAAAATTTCAAGACGCATAGTCATTCCAATCGTTCGTATTAACAGACATGACACGAAATCTCTAAATGTTAGAAGGATACATCTTTTGTAATAATCTGCACTGCTCGATGATAATGCACAAGTTCGATGAAATAATCGATTGATTTCCTGTTTAATATAGCATTATTACTAAAACGCTTAATTCCTTCAGACTTGTCATGTAATACTAAGACACGGTGCAAACCGCCTATTCACGCCATTAAAATTACTGATCGATTCCAAAATAAACATTTCGCCTCGATTTTACATTACCTGTTAAAACTACTGGCGTTTGTCTACTGATGTTTTTCCAACAACCTAAGGACTATAGATTAGACTCATTATAATAAAGACTTATTGCTTGTATAATCATCCACATCAGAATCTATAGAAAGATCGATGGTCCTTAAACCAATTAGATCTAACGAGAAGAACGTGAATCAGCAAATAGAAGGTGCGAACGCCCCCCAATCTGAAAGGGCGTTTCTTCGTGGTCATACTGGCATGTCATAAAGGTGAATTAATAAAGCGCGATACACACATGCACGGGTGCTGGTTATTCGCGGGTCATTTTGAGGTCCATCGTCGTTTTCTTAATATATATTCCTATTTCCTACTTTATTCTGTAAACGGCGATGGATGACAAAATGATCCGCGTCCGACCCGCACCCACGCTATATGTGAATCAAGCTTTTCAAGTTATCGCAATTAACAATAAGGCTGAGAATAAAACCAAGATTTGTAACTGTCATCCTTAGTTTATAGTTGTGAGCATATTTGACCTACCATTTCAACCTACAAATTCCACGGCTGGATTCCATGGATGGTTAAGTATTTAGAGTTATTTAAGTTGATCATCTTCATGCTTCTGAGGGCATGACAATGTCGGTTCCGGTGTCGTCATCAGAGCAATAGGCGTTAAGCTAGGGGCCTTTAGGGGTATGTAATGTTTTATCATAAAAAACGACTATAAAGCTGAAAGATATTTTAGTACAGAAAATGTTTTTGGACAGAAATCTGACGTCTTAATGGACATAACTTCTGAATGTACAATTATTCTGTTTCACATTTTTGATATGCAGTGAATTAATCTAAATGAATGAATTATCTATGTTGCAATAGAAGGACTGCCCGATTCTGGAGGATTCACAAAGACTTCGGTACAAGATTAAGAAGTAAACGATTTGGTGGCTTTTTTCTTTGTCGCACCATTAACTCCTGGAACTGTTTACAAGCACACGTGTTTGTTTCTCCCTACAGTTTAGGCATGAAAAACAACTGTTATAATGGGGACCGCCGTTCCAAAGGTGAAAAGGTCCAAAAGGACCTGTAACGGTGGCCAGTATGCTCTGGGCTGCACTTTTGCTTACCATCAGGCAAGGTGTAGTCAAATTGACGACTTAGACCGAGCATATAAAAAGAAGAGGAACTTAAAATGAAGGGAATTATAGGAAGTCTTTTCTCTGCCGTACCATTAAGTCCTGGAATTCCTTGCCGGCGCACGTGTTTCCTTCTTCCTACAGTCCCGGGTCCTTTAAGCGGGGCGTGAAAAAGCATCTGATGAGGCCGTCAAGCTGAGCGCCACCATTGTAGCACTGAACGGGTTTGCAATGGTGACCCTCTTTCATGAGACTTTGCCTTCAGCTTAACATCAGGCGAGGTGAAGTCAAATTGACGTGCCATAGATAAAAAAAAAGAAAAAAAAAGACGTTCACGACGTTTTTCATTATCCCTTAGGTACCAGAAACCACGGTAAGATGGCGACAATTACGCTTCACGACTACTGCTGCATAAACAACGACAATAACGTCATTTAAGTACTTTTTACGTCATTAGATTGCATCCAAACAAACAACTCTAACAGCATCATATTTTCCTATTACTCAATTCTTACCGGCTGGCTGATCACACACAGGTAATTGCAGAGGACGCGTGGACGGAAGACCAGGCATCCTGGCAGGAAGGTGCCGAAGGTCGACAGCATTAGAGTCAATGCCATGGATACAGTTTGGTGGTTACAAATCTATTGTGAAATGTAGATGACGTATGTTATGTTTGTGACAATTTTGTAATGAAACAAAAGAATGCTGAATTTTTTGCATGTGTGTTATATAATCCGGATTAAAGGATTTTTTTTGAATAGGATTACTAATTTATATGACTAATGTTACATCTGCTATCATCATAATTGGGTCCATACATTCCCTGTGAGGAAAACTTGCACTAGGGATTTAACTTTCGAGGCTCTGGAGAAGATTTTCTACTTGTATATCAATGTTCAAAGAACAATAGATGATAGGTGGTCACAAAGGTTAATTAATTGGTACCCACGTTATAAAAAAAAAAAAAAAGGTCGACCCTCTAAAAAGAGTGATGACAGATCTGAAGTAGCTGGAACACTATGGACAAGACAAGCACAAGATAGAGTTCGTTGGAACGGTTTGGAGGAAGCTTTCAACGCAAAAGGTGGCCCTTACCTACATTAAAAAGTAAAATAACACTAGTAACAAAAATATAATTTTCAACTTTTGTCAAATCATTACGTAATGAACAAAGAAAGCTTTATTATAATTATTATTATAGTAGGTAGCAGTAGCTCCTAGTAAAATGAGCCTCAGATGCTGCCAGGAATTACGCTAAAATGAAAATAACTGGTTGATTCCTGTCAAAAAGCCAGTTCTCCAGAAATGTAAATTTTAAACTCCAGAGATCTCAAGAATTTTAATTTGAGATCTCCAAAGATTCAAGAGATCTTAAGAGATCAAGGGATCTCCTATTTTTTATATGCCATTTAAGTGGCAGGCAAGCACACGGCCCACTTGATGGAAAGTTGTGTGCAATACCAGGAGCGTTACACTTGCGCTGCCGACTGGAGAAACCTTCTTGAGGAAACCCATATTGTAGTCGCTTCTTTTCTTAATTTGAATTGTTTTTAAATCATTTAGAAATATATCATAACTAGATTTATATGACAATACGAAGAATACTGATATGTTTATAATAAGAACATGTATAATTTATATCAATTAACAAAAAATACCGATACCCTACAATTGATTAGCCAAAACGTACACCTCATAATGAAAGTGCTTGACAGAAACACGGGTGTGCCACTAATAGTTAATTGTCCCTGAAAGCTACAGGGTGTAGCCGATGACGCTACATTCGGAGAATTACGTAATTCATACTGTAATGTCACGATGTCCTTGACTTTAATGAAATACAAGGTTTTGTTACTTTCATTATAATCGTTTTTTTTATTGCATAAAAATGTTGTTTAATTACTACTTTCTGAAACTGTGTTTTCGGCAAGCCTGGAAGAGGTATTATCAAGGACAGTCTCTGTGGCGTAGCGGTTTTGAACGCGACTGCTACGCAGGAGGTGCGAGTTCAATATCGGCTCAGTGTAAATATTTGTATGCATGAATACGGAATAACGAATAAGGATACGATCGGCTTTAACATGATGATGTATAAACATTATCTAAGCAAGAATAAGACAAAGTAAAATCGTACATATTGATACGTTATTGCTCTGCGATTGCGTTGATAATTATGTACAATTTTATATTACCTATATTGTCCTCACTGTAAAACTTGCGCCTTAGTCATTAGTGTAAACATTGCTTCTAGCCAAGCAAATACAAATTCTATATCTCTCATGATTATATTCAAATTTTAAACGTTATGGATCTATGTTCAACATATGGTACCCGGCATATATCTTGACTCCGAGTCGCGCGAGAAACAAGACCCTTTTATAGTGCGCAAAATCCATACGGATACCACCTCCAAAGCCAATAAAGGCAATTATTTAGGCGCTGAGGCGCGCAGATTTGTCTGATATAATCTACGATTGGTGAATTTGAGGTCCTCTACCGTTGTAGAAGTCCGCGATATCTTCAAAATATGCCAAAAAAACCTCTTACTGCGTGAGCATATTTTGTATTCACGATATATTCGGGTGACTATACGTGTCATTGTTTATTCGTTAAGACCACTAACGTCATGCCACTTCAATAGGCCCTTATCTGATAATATATTCAGTGACGTATGCCGTGTGACGTTGTTTCAAGTAGACGTGTCTACATCGAATACACGCTGGTTTCGTTTGATAGGATTGCAGATGCTCTGACCTTCGTCGACCTTGGCTGCGAACGTTCTAAACATGTTCACCTCGCTTTCTTTTATCATCTTGACAACTTAATTTGATACTTTATGGCCCTAGTCCGAATAAAATGTCTCAGTCACGCTTATATTAGACTAGCTGATGCCCACGGCTTCGCCCGCGTGGAATTTTGTTCCCGTTCCCGCAACCCTTGGGAACCTTTTCCCGGGATAAAAAGTAGCCTATGTGTTATTCCAGGTTCTAATCTACCCCTGTACCAAATTTCAACCAAATCAGTCCAGCCGTTTATGCGTGAAAGAGGAACAAACATCCATCCATCCAAACAAACTTTCGCCTTTATAATATTAGTAGGAAGTAGGATGAGCTGATTCACTATGTTGAGTGAATCTTTTCGATATAATTGATATGAGTAATGTTAGCGCGTTTTTGTTAATACATGTACACGGTGTTTTTTTTTTACCCGACTGCGCGACGCAAAGGATTTTATAATTCATACAATACTCACAGTCGGGGTTCATTCAAATTTCATACCAATCAAATCTTCCCAAGGGGCCCCGACTATGAGTATTGTATGAATTATAAACTACTGGGCTTGTTTCTTTCTTTTTAGTTTATATTTAACTAATTTTTTCACGTAATTTTCGAAATTAGTTTATACGCAGTCGGGTTTTTGATTTTCTTTAAATTATTTTTTATCTAATTTATATTAATCATGGTAGTCGTTACAAGTAGTTGGCGTCTACCATAGTCCAACTGCAGTACATCGATATCGCCTATACCTATAGATTGTGGGGGCCAGTTAGACTGGAAATAACGGACCCCGGGATTCTAGATGACAGCTTCAGATGCGACCGGGGTTAACACACGTGTGATGATGACTGCAATTAAGTGATTTATAACTTAATATTTTTGTTCGGAAATAAATTGAATTGAATTGAAAATAAAATAATTGTTACAATTAAACAAAACGAAGCCTTGAATTTAAACGCGACGTGAAATTCCTCCGCGTCGCATGCCTCTTGTGGTAAGGTTCCCAGAAGACTGGCAGCACTGCCACGTTGTATGGCAATGCTTCAATCATTTATTTTGCAATCAGCAATAAATGATTTTGATTTGACTTGATTTGATTTGCTTCTTTCTGTCCTAAGAAGAGGCCAACCTTCTGGTCACGAGAAGCGTCAACCATATGCTTCGCAATCTCTCTGAAGAGATTGCGGGCGCTCTGACCCCATGACCCGAACGTTTCGACTCCAAACGGCACAAATGATTATTTATTTGATGTTACTTTCAAAAGATAAATTGATAATATAAATAAATAAATAATTGATAATATACTGATACTAAAACATTTATCTCAAGTCGAGATATTGCCGGCTAACTTATTGAATTCAATCGCCAGTCGTGCCTTACCCAACGTTGTATGTATGTCTGTACGTGCTAATGCTATGTAATCATTACAAGATTACAGATTACAGTCCTAATGTTACTTAAGACTTTCTTCACATTACGGTAATATCACACGTTTATAATATCACTGGTTTATTATAATAGGTCTTGCGTACACCTATTGGCATATTGACATAGTAATATTGATTGTTGTTTTTGTGTAGATAATTAATTCTATAAAACAATTATTGTTTTCTATCTTTCTATTTTGGCGGTAAACCAATCGTTGAATAACACAAACTACGGCCGTGTGTAATTTTTGAAAATTCTGAATTAAAAAGCATCCCATATCGTATTCTTTTAGACGACGATATTAGTATGGATAGGAAATTAAGTTCTTTACGCAAAAACAAATTCAAAAATAAGTAAATTATTCCGAATTCTTATCTCTTCTTTCCTTCTTCCCTTTTCATTATGTCTCGATTTCTCAACTTTCCTTTTTTTCGTGCATTTCATTACGTGACGATTTCTACTAAATCGTTGTGCCTGTCATATTTTCCATAAACCACGTTAAGAAACTTAGTTCAAATGAAATAAATAGTTCTAGCTAAAGAAGTCGTAGTAACAGCTAGCGTTATACAAAAAGGTTGAACAACTCATAAATAACATTAATGGCTACCAAAATGAAGTGAAGGACATCGCCTTACAGCCCTCGTATATAATAGGATTACGATTGTAAACTAATCTGCAATACGTTTTAGTAACAAAAGAGTAAGGTTTCGTATAAGTTGAGGCATCATTATGAGCGTGGAAAATAATTATTTGGGCAATAAATATGAGAAAAGAGAGCAACGATATAAATAAATATTCTAGGACAGTCTACATAACGCCACCTATAGGCCCTTGGTAAGCATAGCTTAACTAGCTTGTGTTATGGTCCTAGAACGCTGATAAACATACTAAGATAAGTTTTCTTTTTGTAAATACTTACATATTATATATAGAAACACACAGATCAATACAAATATTCATATTCCTGTAGGTACACAAATATTTGCACTGAGCGGCAATCGAACCCGCGCCTCCTGCGTGGCAGTTGCGTAGATACACTACCGACACGTCACATAGGTCGTCAATATTACCCACATGCGCAGGACAAAACAGAAATACAACAATAGAGTACATAGGTTACAATTTACAGAGGTAGGTATATATATTAAGCCACCATCTTAGTTTTTGAATAAGTAGTACTGTTGTTCGTGTGGTGAGCAAATATTATGCAAAAAGAGAAAGATAGGTGGGGGATATCCGTGGGGATTTTTCGCACGATAAAAAAAAGGTAGGATGATCCAAATAAAGTGGACTATTTATATACATAGACTAGCTGTTGCCAGTGGCTCCACCCGCATCCTCTGACCCCGTTCCCGCTTCTCCATAAAGACCTTCCGTAGAGTTCAAGGAACAAATAAAAAATAGAATTACTAGAACTGGTCCAGCCTTCTTTGAGTTATGCGCTTACCAACATATTTCGCGATTCATTTTTCTAATGTAGATATCGCCACGATAATCCTAAACACATTGTATCAGGCTCGCTGTCAATGGCACCCCGCCCGAACCTTGACAGAGCAGTGTTGGGCGGTAATGTGCATTTTCAATGTTAATCACATCTAAGCAGAGTCTGGACACAAAACGTTGAGCCAAATGTTGGGTCAAGGTACTGTTATTGTTTTAAATCACCATTTAGTACTCACAATACAACAATGACGTATTTGGTTACTATATTGAAGGATTTAGGTTTTTAGAATTTTTTTTGGTTTCGTAATCTAGACTTAGCCAGATTTAGACTTCAATTTGACTTCACTTCGCCTGATGGCAAGCTAGAGGTAAAGTCTCAGGAAAGAGGGTACATTACAAACAGGTACAGTATTACAATGGTGGCGCTAAGCTTGACGGCCTCATTGCTTTTTTGAGAGCGATCGGACTCCCATTTTTTCTGGGCCGCCACAGGACCCTGCTTCAGGGTAGAGACCTGGCTTCTTCTTTTAGCAATTCCGCTCTTTTGGACCTTCGTGCCTCTAGACGTGTGCTTACTTTGCCTTAAGATAATCCGTCACCGCAAAGGCTACTATTATGCCGATATGCCCACAATATCAGGAGTAGCGCGGGTCAAACAGCGGCGCGAACTGATATTTAAGACAAAAGAAAACTCGTTCAGTAACTTCGAATTAGGTAGGTAGGTAATGATTAAAAAGCACAGTTGAACACTAAAACCGTATAATTAAGTATTCATGGACAGATATTTGATGTAAGCCAGTCCTCCATTACGTGATCTCCATTTGAAGATGGTTGCGTAAATATCTTTATAATAGATGTACTATTATGCAGGGCAGGAACGAATCGATCGCCGCTGTGAATACGAGATACAATTGATTGTCTGTGACGCATTGCTTTACTTTCTACAGACAAGAAACATATTTCATATATACTTAATTTCCTAATAATCTGCTGTTACATTTTAATGGATAGTGTGAGTTTTTTGGTACAACATTTTGTTTGTATTTGAACTGAGGGCCCAAGTAAATTACTTACTCATAACAGTTTTGTTTTATGTTTTACAAATTTATGGTGGTTTGCTTTGAGTTTTTACTATTTTGTACTAATTGCTTTAATAAGTCTTATTGCGTTTGACAACGATTTAAAATTCAGATACACACCAAGATTTTGTAACGGTTGGAAAAGTTTAAATAAATTAGTTTAGAAACATTTCTTTTGTATTATTTAGGCTATGTCAATTTATCTTCAACTCGTCTGCTGGTAAGCTGTAGGCAAAGTCTCAGGAAAGAGGGTCACCATTATAAACACGTAGAGTGTTACAAACACGCCTAGCTTGACGGCCTCATCAGATGCTTTTTCACGCTCCTCTTAATTTTTATTTAATATAATAGAGGCATTGAATTCGTGCAGTATCTCCCTCCACTAACGGAAAAACACACAGACGATATCCCTGCGATGGAAAACTTGAAAATAAACCTAGTACCAACCCGACTGGCGAGCGCGGCGTGGAAAAACGCTCTTGAGCTCATAGGAACGCTTATCCGAGCGAATACAATATGGCGTTCTTCAAGAAGGGCATTGGAAGGTTTCTACAACGTTGGTAGCACGTGTGGTACGCTTCTGGTGTTGCAAACGTCCATAGGCAAGGTGACCACTTTCCATCGGGTGCGTCGTGTGTGCTTGACTGCCACCTAAGAGATATAAAAAAAATCTTATAGGACGAGAAGTGCTGCACTTCTATAGTGAATTGAACTTTAATACATTGACCTCTTAGGCCTGGTACACTAATCACGTGGTGGTAATCACTAAACACGTGGTGTTGTATACGTCCATAGGTCACGGTAACCACTTCCCATCAGGCGGGTCGTGAGCTTCTCTGCCATCTGAGTGTAATCAAAAGCAATTCTGATATCTTTTATCTCAAATAACAAAAAGCTTCATCGTGACACGTTAACAACTAAACCAATGACATTATGCACATTTTGCAATGTCATTTCGTCATTATACATAATGCATTAGCTATTAGATAGTGCAGGTATTCGAAGCCGGGCCGTTCACCTAGCGCTAATCTTAGAACGTTAGTGTAAATTAGTTTCTAAGTAGATATGAAATTACGGAGGATGTTGTTAATATTGGCAGTTAATCATGTATTTGCATCTGCGAAAGTTTATACATATATGTACGTATAGGTATAGGCATGAATTTTGGACCTAAAATGTACTCAAAATAAGCTCTACGTAGTACGTGTTTTTAGGCAGTCCTTTGAGGTTAGCACGAGTTGCAAAGGTGATGCAGAAAGGTATACCGTCTTAGTATTATAATCATCGACATCATTATCCAAGCCTTTTCATAATTCGATCGATTTCTTATTCTAAATGAAACTGCTCAACCTCTATATATTTTCATGAAACGACTGTCCGACTTTATACTTGTAAAAAGTTTATGTATGTCCGCGATAGACACAAAAACTACTGAACAGATTTCGATGCGGTTTTTCTTGTTTGAAGGGGTTTGATCCAACTTAAAATCTTACGTTTGTTTGATTGCAATCGGTTATATTATGATTAGTAATATAGAATTTAAATTGCACAAATGGTGCTTAGGTCGCGATAACCGACAGCCACGCGGACAAAGCCGCGGGCATAGGCTAGTTAGTTACTTAAATTCTTTAAATCAGCCACACCTCAGACAGCCTCCGTGGCGTAGCGGTAGTGCACGCGACTGCTACGCACGGGGCGCGGGTTTGATCTCCGTTCAGTGCAAAAAGTTGTATGCATGAATATGGCTGTTTGCACTGGTCTGGTCGTGCCTCGGAAAGCACGTTAAGCCGTCGGTCCCAGTTGCCATACAAACATCTATGGCAGTCGTTACAGGTAGTTGGAGCCCTCAAAAGTCCAACCAGTCTAACTTGGAACTTCGATATCGCCATTGGTCATTGGACCATTGGTTGTGGAGGTCAGATGGCAGATGGAAAATATCGAAGTTCAGCCGCATCACAGTTAGACTGGAACGCCGACCCCAACTGAGTTGGGAAAAAGGTTCAGGGAATGATGATTCTTTAAATCAGCTAAATATGTTTACTGACCTGTTTGACAGAGGTATCCCTCGAGCCGATCTTGGTGGTGAGCTCTTTGATGTCGTTCTGCAATTCGAGCAGCCTCGCTTCATATTCACCTTCCGTGGTGTCCAGTCGCCGCCGCAGCAAATGTTTCTCTTGCTTCAGTTCCTGTAATGAGAAAAAATCTAATTAGATAAGTAGAATACCATTACATTTTGGTTTCCAAATTTATTGAGCTGCTACATTTTCGGTTAGGAATTTATTTTCGGCATACTCATTTTTTTTACAAAGTGCCCGATTGTCGGCAATAGGCTCGCCCCTTATTACGTGGGACCGAAAATCATAGTTGGCGAAATGTGGGTATTTAATACACCTCTGCCTACCCTTTCGGGGATTACGGGCGTGAGCACTATGTATGTATATTGAATACCATTACTTTTCTATGAATTCAGATGGGAAGAACCATAAAGTTACAAGCCCCTTCAAACAAAAAAACCGCATCGAAATTCGTTCAGCAGTTTTTGCGTCCATCGTGGACAAACATAAACTTTTTACAATTATATAATAGTATAGATAGATATAGATTAACTTTGACAGGGATCCTGCAATATACCCAGAACTCCTTTATTACCGCGTTACCGAAATTAAAAATTTAAATTGTAGTCCTAATTTGTGACGTTTAATGTAGACACATAGACGTCACTGCAATATCTAAGTATGCCTATCAAAGTCGATAATGGAAAATAAAAAAAAAGTTTAACAGATTGTATATTCCGTCACTTTCTCACGCCTAGGTTAAAAAAAAAAGTTACGTATGTCACTCGCACACTTTATTCCTTTAGAGATAAATTCATGGTAAGAACGGCCTTTGAAACAGAACTATGGCATAGGTACAGTCACCTGCAATAATATGTATACATTTTGGAACTGTGTCACAATAATAAATGACAAGTCAACATTATGACATGAGACGGTAAAATTCGACAAGCTTAATGTGAAAAAATTCTGAACAGTATACATATTACTACAGGTGACTGTACATTGAAAGAAGCCTATGCCCAGCTGACTGTGATGGGCTATTTGATTGATGGATAAAATTAGTGAACAAAATTAGATTACGAGTATTAACGAACAAAATTAGAATTAGAAAAAACCGCAGTAGCCTAGTGGTATGGGTGGTGGACTGCTGAGACGAGGTCTCGGGTTCGATCCCAGGTTAACCATGCCACACACCAATGACTGCGATGCTTTTCGAAGTTATGTGTGTATTTATCGCAGGTTTATAAGTGACCTATTACATTGGGACCTAAATATAAACTGGCCAAATGTGGGTGCTAGCACCTCTGCCTACCCCTTCGGGGATATAGGCGTGATATTATAAAAAAAAATAGATTAAGTGCACTGAATGGTTTAATTAATTAACACAGAATTATAACAAAAAATTTTGTATTTCCGTAACGGAAGACGCAGCGGTGAAGTTCCGCCATTTTGTTTCCCATCTATTGTTTTAGATGCGCAAAGTGGCATTAGAAAGCATAGTTTACGCTTTATCATATTAAATGCAGCAATTAGGCATCAGATGGGAAATATTTGATTCAAAGAAAGGTATGCAGTGAGATTGTAGACTTTTTAATATCACTTGAGGTTTGTAGGTAACTGTACAAGCGAACTCTGTCTACACTGCACTGCACTGGTTAGAGACCGACAGGAGATGGTATATTTATGCATTTAGGTACTTACTAAATCATTAATGTTTTAAATTCAGAACTTATAAATTTCCCGAACAAAGCAGTGATAAATAATAATACGTCATACATATTTTTCAACCATAGACAAAAACAACTATTCATTCAACGTCATAATATAGTAAGTTGCAATTGTGTAAATATTATTATAGAAATTGTGACGAATCATCATTTCTTTGAATATGGTACAAATAACTATTTACACAACTAAAAAATAATATTCTATAATTATTACATACATGTAGGTACATACCTACGGCTCTACTAGACATGTGATGTGCATGCGTGCGTATGAGTTTATGTGTGTGTTAGGGGGCATGTGTGTGTGCGAGTGTGTGTGGGTGTTTGTGTGAGGGTGTGTATGTGTGTGTGTGTGTGTGTGTGTGTGTGTGTGTGTGTGTGTGTGTGTGTGTGTGTGTGTGTGTGTGTGTGTGTGTGTGTGTGTGTGTGTGTGTGTGTGTGTGTGTGCGCGAGAGTGTGTGTGTGTTTGTGTCTGTTTTCAGATTGTAGTCGGTCTCCTCAGGTACCAGGTGTGCAAGCGGTTTTTCGGAATATTCGGAAATCGGGAATCGATTTTTTAATCGTTGATTGTCGTTTAGTATAATAGAATAGAATATAATGTTCAATGTCAGGATTGACATTGATATTTTGACATTAATGACAGGCGTGAACGAATGTCAATCCCATACATTGATCAATCTACTCTATTCCTTTCTACAAAACGATTGCCACTGGTCTGATCCCCAAGTACTGTAAACCGCTGAAAGTAAAGTCGGTATCATAAAACAAGCGAGCATGTTTGACCCAGTTTCATCTCAGTACACGAATTTGCGTTTTTTTCACCAAACATTACAGCGATAGCGCCCACATAAATTCGCTTTCAGTATCATTGCTTGTGACAAAACACTCTCACTCGCGATTTGTTCAATGAAATTGATAGCGAATGTTTATTTATACAAGTAAAAGTAATGACTTCTATCATAGAATAGATATTATGCTTTATGTATACCTACAAGAAGACTGGCTACACGGAACTAAAAGATTTATTCGCTCAGCAACGCTATTGAAGATGCCTCGTGTAGAGGCGAAACACGTGTCGAGGTTTAATCTTCGCATTTGCGGAATATTGCACATACATATCTCATACTGTCTCCTGTCACATATTGTCTCCTGAGATACAAGTTACCAACTTAGTTCAGGAGACAACGACTGTGTATACTGGTGAATTTTATGATTTAAATAAATTATTATTTTTATTATTATTATTATATCCTCGGGTAAGAAGTCTTTTTACTTGCTTCAAGGGGTGTGGTTTGGTATTCCTTTATAATATTTTTATGACCATTACTAACTTTATGCTGTTGCTATCGTTGGAATTATTAAACCGTGGGTGAGTGGTGAACCCTCCCTCTCCCAATATCGATGTTGGCTACTATCTCACCTCCAGCAACTAAAGACCCAAAAACGGTGTGCGTTTTAGTCGGTGCGAATCTGATATAATCTTCCCAAACGGCTCCAGAGGGGAGGTATTCATGGGGATTTTTCGCATGATCAAAAAAGGAAGTTTGTAATTTTAATAGGATTAAGAGATTAGGGTTGTAATATAATGACAGGTTATATCTTATATATAAATTTCTCGTGTCACAATGTTCGTTCCCGTACTCCTCCGAAACGGCTTGACCGATTCTCATGAAATTTTGTGAGCATATTGAGTAGATCTGAGAATCGGCAAAAATCTATTTTTCATACACCTAAGTGATAAGGGTTGTTCACCTTTAAAATTTATAAGCCAAAACATCGTTTGCCGGGTCAGCTAGTTATATTATATAATACTAGCTGACCCGCGCGACTTCGTCTGCGTCACCCCGTTTTTGCAATATTTTTCATTCCTGCTCCGCACCTGTTAGTCGTAACATGATGTTATATACATATAAACCTTTCTCTTTAACCATTCTATCTATTGAAACAAACCGCATCAAAATCCGTTGCGTAGTTCTAAAGATTTAAGCATACAAAAGGACAAGAAAAATAGGGACAGTAAACGCGACTTTATTTTATACTATGTAGTGATTCGTCGGGTGATGATACTGTTAGGCCTTATTCTTCCTCAAGAAACTGGTAGAACCAGAACTGATCTCAGTAATAACATGGTACAAAAAGCTTGTTAACCGTCGAGCTCGGCATAGAAAGCGGTTTTAGTGAATGTTTTATTAAATTTTCATTGTTTCTTGCTGTTTTATGATGGCACAAAAGCTCGAGTTGATGTTTCAATACTGACGTCATTTGTTTATAGCAGGCTATGATGGTAATTATCGTTATCTTTATAACTGTATGTTTACCGACATGAACACATAATATTGATTATGATTACCGCGATAGCCTAGTGGTATGGGTGGTGGACTGCTGAGACGAGGTCTCGGGTTCGATCCCAGGTTTTACCATGGCACCCACCAATGACTTTTCGAAGTTATGTGTGTATTTATCGCAGGTTGATAAGTGCCCGGTTAATGGCAATAGGCTCACTACCTATTACATTGGGACCTACCACTGGCGAAATGTGGGTGCCAGCACCTCTGCCTACCCCTTCGGGTGAGTTTATGTATGTATGGTTAAATATTTCGAACCCAAGTCGGGAGTGCAACGAGGTCCTCGCGTGGGTTGATTGGTTTGATTTGTCCTATGATTGCAAATAGAGTACCTACATTCCCTCCCCCCCCCCCTCTTCTCTATATGGTCAGCAACGCCCCTAGTGTTGCAAACGTCCATGGGCCACAGTAACCACTTTCCATCAGGTGGGCTGCGTGCTTGTCTGTCACCTAAATGGTATTAAAAAGATGAGTCATACGTAGGTACATTCGATCATAATCAAAAGATATTGTTCATTTGTTTTTATTTATTTGCATCATATAATGTTCTATAGGAGAGTTATAAATCATAACCTTGTATAGGGTCACGAACGCGAAATAATATATCTGGGTCAAGGTATAATAAAGTTTGAGAAATGCTAGTCAAATTTCTTCTAGTGTTACCAACTAAAGAATAGATTTTTCATATCTGCAAAAATCTCCTCACAATTCGAGAGCACTTAAAATTATCTTGTTTCCTAACTTTAACTAATCTTAACAATACATTTTGTATGTTTAATTGTGGTGCGAGAAAATTAGAAATTGCATGGAAATAGGGTTATCGAAAGTTATTGTTGAGATTCAGCGACCTGGTTCTGTACTGTCAACTTATGTGAACCCCTGAACCATACTGCGAGCATCTATGATTGACATAAACTGGGGCATTTTCTCATGTATAAGATTGCGGGCTTAGATTATTTAATAGGAGAGTAGCGTAGCGGTTAGCGATAATATACCTAATAGTAGTTTAATATCTCGGCCCAAATAGGCTCATCTCAATCTAGCTGAATCGATAAAACATTCCTATTTATGTTCCGATTTCATCTATGATAATTTACTTTTTTTATATAATACTAGCTGACCCGCGCAACTTTGTCGGCGTCACCCCGTTTTTGTAACATTTATCATTCTTGCTCCGCACCTGTTGATCGTAGCATGATGTTATATACATATAAACCTTCCTCTTTAACCATTCTATCTATTAAAAAAACCGCATCAAAATCCATTGCGTAGTTTAAAAGATTTAAGCGTACAAAGGGACATAGGGATAGAGAACGTGACTTTGTTTTATACTATGTATATGACTCTGTCTAAAACTCTAGAATAAAAAAACTTCAATATGAAACCAGTTCAGAGACATATTATACTGCCATTAGCCAAGCCATTAAGAATATTTCAACAAAGGCAGAAGACCCAATAATACTTCTTAAATTTGAGCATCAAATTCCGAACTTTCACAAACAAAAGTCACGTGAGGGATGAGAATGAGTTTGATTAGGTACTTCTACCGCATTACTTATCGCCCAGCTAGACGCTCCGTCTCTCCAAAACCATAGCCTTATATGAACTTTTACTTGAACAATGTAACCTTTAAAAACCGTTTCTTTCGACTTTTGAGTGATGGTGAAAATAGTAGTGTTTAGCATGACATGAAGCGATTGTTAGTGGATCATCCGATTTTGTTGTTATTGCTGTTATTTTGTTGTCAGCAGCAGATACTCACCTCGGTACAGTCATTTTTATAGTATCTAAACAAGAGCGCTTCTCTTATTGTCTGATGGCCATTTTTTATTGATATTGCATGCTTTGAAATGAAATGGAGAGGAGCCGAATGTACTGCAGCAGAATGGATTTGCATAAAAAGCTGCTTCATGGACTTTATAGTTTGGAATTAGACAATATTTTCGATTTCAATTCGTATAGAACGGGATCAATATCCCACGTAGACGCAACCTTTGTAACATAATCAAGTATCAAAATAATAAAAAATATGATCCATTGTCAACAGTTTCAAAATATTAGCTTCACTTACACCAGTATTATGATATTTTCATCAAGGATTTCTACTTTTATCACACAGAAAAAGCATTATGCATACAATCATTCTAAGTGTAGAACATTAACAATTATAATTGCTGATTAAGAGAGAATGATATATTTCCTGTCGGCGTGGCGCTGGCTGTCCGCAGGTATCTTGGTTAATTCATACAATGCATGAGCGAAAACTTACTAACTTTTTTTCATGATAATTACTGACATTTGTACATGAGAATGATATTATAGACGACGAGAATGACACTAGTCGGAGTGATATGAATACATTGTTGGTTTTCAAAAGGTCTTTGCAATTGTTGCATGCAAATTACGCTGTGAATCAACTCCTTTCCACACGGATAGGCAATACTTGCTTAAATGGAGCTTATAAACGCTGAGGTTGTCTTTTTTGATATTGTCTTTTTTTAGGTTAATGCCTAATGGTGGGTTGAGGTGGAGAAACTTGAGGGTCTCAAAAAGTCCTGTTTGTGCTCCGCTTAAGATCTGCTTGAAACTGGGCGCGAGTAGCTTAGATCTTACATATTGATGATTAACTATCAACATTATCACCATATCATTATTTATAAAAAAAACCAACATTACATAACAATATTGCTATCGGTGACTCTGCTTCTCAGAACGTCTTAATATCAAAACCACATAGCATAACTTCCGACCGTTTCAATGAAGAATTCTACATTATACTTTGAAACTGGCAGTACAATGAATACCTTTAAATAAATACTTGAGCCATGTTATACTATCGATATTTAACACAATTTATTTTTATTCTCAGCTGTTTGTCTACGATGAACGCGGTGTTTTGTTTGAAAGATTTTCATCAGTTCTAAAATCTTATTTAAGTTTGATCGCAATCAGTTTAGCAGAACCGGAGATACAACCAAATTCCACGATATCCACTAGGGCATAGGCTAGTATTTTATACAGTAAAAAACGTTAACTAAGTACGTCAGTTACTTAAAGAGGTACTCGTAGTTATATTTCCTGGCCATTCATTACGGCGTGAGCCTTGACTTTTATGTTCAAAGATGACTTTCAAGATACGAAACCCCAATGCCAGTGCGAATTTGCAACACTTCTTTATATTCTGTTGACAAATTATGCGCGTTAACTTTTATTTTTGAACTAGCTCTCCCAACGGGTCACTAAGATTGTAGAAAACATTGAGAAACACTGCATTTATTATGACTAATTTTTGATAAATGCGATGTTATAATGCAATGTAAGGCATGAAAAAGATAGAGTAATTTATGATACAGATAGTAACTAAAGTGGCCATACTCGATGCTATTCGAACCGTCACCCTCCGGGGGTCACAAGGACCGTAGAAAACGTTGAGAAACCTTATGACTATTTTTTTACCAATAGCACTAAGCACTTAGTTCATCTGTTATAGCACTCAGATGTCACGAAACATGTCACGAACAGACTCATGAATCGTTTTTTTATAGTATATGTCTAGAGGAGCGAGATAAGTAAACTAGATTAAAAACCTATGAGAATCTTATTGGTTTTTGCAATGCATGTAGCATGTCGGTAGCTTATTGCTTAAGGAGTCTACCTAACGATAGAGAGTGCTATGGTTCGAATCTACTACTAATGTGAACCCACTCCCAACACACAATTAGACTAGAAAATGTGGATGCCGGACTCCTGAGGTGAGAACTTTGGATGCAACTGGGATTAACTACCCGATACCCAAAATGTTCATCCATTCAAATTGACACGTTAAAAATAGTGAGAATATAACAAAACATAAAATTTGGTTAGTTATTGAACAATTTAGTGTAATGAGCGTAAATAAATGCATTTAGGCACGCGATTCACAACACTATACTTTCATCTCGAGAACTAGGCGGTCTACATACCAACAAATGCAAGTTATAAGGCCATCTAAGATTACAATCGCAGTCTATCAATTATAAACGTACTATGTAATTTGGGAGACGAGGCGGAGAAAAGATTGAGAAACTGCATTAATTTCAGATGCAGGTTCTTTATAGGTAGCATCGGTAATGCTCTTAATATAATGTTTTGGGAGAAAATACCTATTGCTTTTGTGATCGTTGTTAGTATTAGATTGAGATTTTATTTACTGTTGATAAGAGAATTGACCTTCTTTTAATTAAAATCGGGCAAAGTTTGAGGTTAGGTTGAAACTGAATTTGGAATAGATTTTCATTTGGAGAATTAAAAACTCTTTACCTTCAAGATGCTACGATGTTTTGTCGTTATCATTTGAATCGTGACTTATCCGTGCCGTATCATGTCTGTATAATGCACACTAATGAACAAATAATTACTACTACCTCTGACGTATTTATATCTCACTCAGTGCAAATATTTTCACATTAGGGGAAGGGGGTCATCTCAAAGAGATGTCCCGGGTCTACCGGGGTGCGAGAGAGTGAATAGTAAAACGGGGTGAATAGGGATCCAAGGGTGAATAGGCATTAAATGGTCAGCTAAATTCTGTACTTATTTTCTTTCAACCGTAATTTTGGACTAGTTAACAGAATCATCAAATATCTGATAAGAGGCTTATTTGAGATCTAGTAAAAGAAATTATGTAAAATATTCAATTGACCATTTTGTCCCTATTCACCCTTGCATCCCTATTCACCCCGTTATACCGGTATATCGCATGCTATTCTGCAGACCTAAAATTGTATATTGTACGTTATACCCTATACCTTGGGCCTGATAACGAAGGTCGCATACACCACTTGAGCAACGGCTTCCGCAAAAACAACACATTGTTTTATTTCAACAGTGAGCGCTTACATTCGATGCGGGTAACTCTTTTGTATGCTGTGAGAAACAGATTACCAATCATTGTCTACTATTGATAATTGATATTACAATAAAACTAAATAGAATTGTTCAGTTGTCTGAGGTATGTAGAACAGATATCCACACTGTATAACGTGGAAACTAGTGTCGACAATCCATGGGATTCTGTGATAGTATGCTCCACAAAATTTGGAATTCTTTTCAGGATAATTGTGTACGCGTTTTTAACAAGCTCCCTAATAAAATTAGAGATTTGCATATACAAAAATTTAAAAATGTAATCAAAAGAAAGTTATGCCAAAAAGGATACTATAAAATCCATGATTATTTGGATAATAAATAAGTATCATGTCCTTCTGGCTGGTAGGCGTCCGAATCGGAGTCTCCACTCAAAGACGAGTTTTCTTCAAGGGGCAATGGTCCTTTAACAGAATGATGTGGCCAGCACATTGACATAACTTAGCAGGAGGTGTTACCTAAGGCGTAAAGCATAATCAAAAACAAAACAAACAAATCTACATATCTTCGTCGTCTTGTGCGTTCACACATACAAATCACGCCTAACGGAAATTCATTTTCATATCCCATAAAACTTCTCACTTATTACTTAAGAAAGACAGGTTAATATATTCCTTCAAACTATTACTTGAAACTTCTTCTTCTGTCGAATCGATGGCATTTTTTACTTAAAACTAAGAAGGATATTAGCTAACAAACGCTTCATTCATTTTTTCAGCTCCCCGGCAGTGAACACAACTAAGCTCACAAGACAGTGTATTTTCTTATAATTCTCATGATTTCACTGTTACCACGAATGACAATAATATGCCTTTATACTGCAATTAATTAGCGTAGCAACACATATGAGAAACTTGCTCAATACTGTATAAAAATCTCGTTAGCAAGCGTTATGTCAATCGTTGAATTTCTTAATGCGTTTTTTTTGGTAGTTTATTTGTAATATCACCTTTATGGCATGTACGTGGGTTGTAATTCAGATATTAATCCCCCACTTCCGTATACAATGTTAAGGTAAATATTTTTTATGGTGGTACATCAAGATATACACATAGAAAAGAAACAGTTAAGTCAGAGAACGATGTTATGAAAGGCATTTTTAGGAACCGAGATAGCTAATGAATATTTTCACATAACGAACTTCATGATTGACTGTGATCAAAATATTGATGGTAAAAGGATAGAGGTGTTGGTAGAAAACCCTGGACTACGATGGACAACAGAAGAGGCAATAACAGGGGCTGCTTTTTCTGGCAAATATTCTGTCGTAGTCGAAAGCTTAACCCACTAGGTACTCGTTTACCAGGCGCGGGCATTCATAGGGACAAATAGATACTACATACCCTACTCAAATCCGAAATCATACATATATTATTTCTCTGATAAGGGTAATGGATATGCCAAAAATATTGCAGGCTAAATAAATCTGAAAAAAAAATTCGTACCGATTCCTTGCTATGCGGTGTAAATTGTAAGGAAATTAATTAGGTGGCTAAGCACAAACACTAGGTACCAATTAACGTCTTGGAGAGTATCAGACGTGTTATAAATATAAACTATTATAAAAATATATCTATTTAAAATCTCAAAATATTGCTAAGCGCAAATTCAAGTAATTGTTTTTATTTATAAGAAATAAAAATAAAAATTGCTTTTATTTTTTATTTATTTATGAGCAGCGGGAACGTGGTCAGAAGTCATATATATGTTCTAAACAGCTAGAAAATAATAATATAATTTTAAAATATATAAAATAGAGTGCCACTAGCACCTGGCACAGCGTCTCTGTAGCAGAAGGACAGATCCGCAAAACCCCGGAATAGCAAAATCCCAGATTAGCAGAAGGACAGATTAGCATAAAGGCAGAAGTACAGACGCACACAGAAAGAAATAAGATGACTACCGTTGGTTAGAGCTCCAGAAAGACGAACTTCCTCACAATGCGCACCGTAACAAGAATCACAGTAATTATTATTATTGCCTGCTACTGAATTTTTTTTTATAATATCACGCCTATATCCCCGAAGGGGTAGGCAGAGGTGCTAGCACACACATTTCGCCAGTTTATATTTAGGTCCCAATGTAATAGGTGGCGAGCCTATTGCCATTAACCGGGCACTTATAAACCTGCGATAAATACACACATAACCCCGAAAAGCATCGCAGTCATTGGTGTGTGCCATGGTAAACCTGGGATCGAACCCGAGACCTCGTCTCAGCAGTCCATTACCACTAGGCTAACGCGGTTCATATTGCATTTATCCATTGCAACAAAATGCAAACCAAATTCAATTCTGTCTCAATTTCTATTCAGATTACCATCAGATAATCACTGTGTAAGCGGTAAAACATTAACCGGACACGTTTGTTTCAAGATAAGGCAAGCAACATCAGGTTGCGACACAAATAGAATTGCAAAATGGAATCGCAACGACAATAAAGGTTTTTGTGCAATATTCGCTAGAATATGGTGTTCTGTGTGGGTAAGCATAAGTATTTAGAACGTGTAATCAATGCTGGGATGGTAAAAACTTATTTCATAATGTGTATAAATATTTCCTTAGCAGTAAGTAACCTCTCAATTAGGCAGTCTTTATTCGCGTAACAGTCATATACAACTTCAATTCATTCAAAATCCATTCATTCTGTAAAGACCATGAAACCGAAACGATATATCTAATAATATATAGGTTAGTTTAGCAAATGGACCATAGGTTGGAAACGCGACCCGACCTGGTTAAACTTCGGCAAAGAACTCAGCGGCTTTCATTTTTTTAAAGTCTATTTTCAAACATTTAGGTACTTAGTTCTAGAGTGTTTCTAGAGTAGTAAGTTTAGTGAACAGCTCATTTCCGTCTGTCTGTCTGTCACTGGCCTTATCTCATGGTAGTTACACAGTTTAAATGCTGACAGATGATGAAGACAGAGGGATAACTAAAATCACAGACAGCTTGCAAAATAAGTGGGCTATCGAAGGTCCGATGGTCGTTGAAGCAAACGAGTCCTATAGTGGAGACCGGGATACTCCAGCCAAATGGACGGACGACCTGAAAAGGTTACTGGGGTAGACTGAATGCGAGAAGTCGAGGATCCTGAGCAATTACGGTTATTAGAACAGGCCCATGTCCTGCAATAGACTGCAACAGGCCGATTGATTGATTTGATAGATTTCTATTGCTGCTATAACATCAGCGGAATCCTTCGTGCGCAAGTCCGATTCGCACTTGGCCTTTTTAACTGTTAAATCGAATAAATATGGTATGTAGGTAAGTGCAATAAATAACAACATTGAGATAACGGATGCAATGTTTAAATAAGTAACACAACAGTCAGGCACTTATAAAGACAAGGGATATCCTTTATTTGTTGTATCCTGACAAAATCAATAAGATATCTTATTGAATATGCAATAAATACAAATTATATGTGTAGATAATAAATAGCTAGGATATGAAGGTATCTCCCGTTCCAACTGATCAGCCTGACTAGCGAAGTATCTCCGCCCTAGTTGACTGGCGAAGTTTCGTGTTATCAGTGGGAAGCCCAAGCGGTTAGGTTGACGCTACTCTGTGGTGGAATGTTGCCCTGATTTGTCTTCTGCGCTGACAGTACAGAAGTTCTCTTTACCTCCACTCTAAACGCCCACCCTCCCCTTTAAACTTTGGTCGGCTGCCCGTAACGTACGCAAATGTCCATTGAATCGAACTCCGCAGTGAAAGCTTTGAATGCTACCAGAATTGATGATTGGATGAATAAGATTTTTAATTGATACTTGTTATTCAACCCCAAAAAAAGGTTTATAAATATCTTAGTGTTGATAGTTTCCGTGGCAAAGCGGTGGTGCACGCGGCTGCTATGCAGGAGACGCGGAACAGATCCCCGCTAAGTGCAAATATTTGTATGCATGAATGTTTGTGCGTGCCTCGGAGACCTCGGTAAGCTGTCGGTCCCGGTTGTCATACGACCATCTGTGACAGTCGTTACGAGTAATTAGAGCCTTAAAAACCGCAAAAACAGGTCTAACAGCAAGACTACGGCATCGCCAATTATTGGTTGTGAAGATCAGATGGCAGTCGCTTCACAGGGGATATCGAAGAAGTCAAACCTTCAGTTAGAAAGGAGAAAGCGTACTTCAGACTTCGAGATGTGAAAACTTCGATGATATTATAACTCTTTGTCGTTGAATGTACTTGTTATGATGATGATGATGATGAGAAGTTTCTAAGTAGCACCTGAAGTGTGAAGTGTGCTGATCTGAAGTCTGAAGTTTTTAGTTTCCGCACTGCATATTACTAGATACTTATTAGAAACCATGATACTTTAAGTTTTTTGACACAATTTACTTAGCATAACCTTTACTGAAAGTCACTTTGCAATTCATTCGTTACCGGACTTCCTCTAAATTTGGTTACACATGTGGATATTAAGAAGTGATGACCGTATAATAATTTTAATCTTCTTTTTCGAGTCAATGCATGGCTCGAGTGAATCTGTCACTTATGACAGATTTTTAAGTTTTTTTTACAATTAAATGTTGTGTGTTAAATTGTTAGTCTCTTTGTTGGTATTCATCGATACCAAACTATTGAACGGATTTAAGTGAACTATTTTAGAGACGTCGTGTCGGGATTTAAAATATGTCGGATTTAATGAATAAAACACGGAAATACGATAAAAATCGATAATAAAAAATGAAGTCCATAATTTCGTTAGTACTATAAAGTTTGAACAGATTCGCGTTATTAATTATCAATATATTGAAATGTTATTTGTGGGGCAGCGGTTCATCATTAGCTAGCATATTATAGAAATAAAATAGTATACCTAATTAAATTACTATTATGTTCATACTACAAAATGGAATATGGTATAAAAAAATCTTAGCACTATGACTATTTTCAGGCACTCCCTGCAGATGCGATGATTAAAAGTGATACTTAATGATAAATAATGATGATTTTGTTGTTATATATAGTATAATATACTTTTATATACTTCATCTAATGGAACAATGACGTAATTGCAAAAGAAAGTCGGTAGGAACTTGACGTTATAAGTTCCTGCCGGACGTTCTAAAGGTCAGAATAATTTCTATAGTTGTTGTATTTATGAGTACGCAAATTACGAATGCGTGAGGCCTTTAGTTGTGATCATGTCGCATAAACTGTAAATACAGGCATTTATAGTAAGGTTAATGTGTACGTGTGCTTATAAACCGTACAAATAGTTATCAAATAAAAATGTGTCAAAAATTTTACACATATACAAGTCCTTTTTTTCCCCTTTCACGCAGCTGAATACACGACGGACACACACATCTGACACGGTCACGATAAAATGTTCCGTAAATGTAGACGCGGCATAAGAGGTATAAAAATAACATCTATCATTGTGATGTAACTATGAAACCTACGTTATTGTGCCCGTGAAAGTTTCTTAGAATAAACAAAATACTAATTCTTATATAAACCTGCAAGGTTGTATCACCCGGCTCATACACTAATAGCATTATCCTTATAATCTTGGTGTGAAATCTGAGTCGAATTGCCCTCTGTGCTCGCAAGTTTCACACCGTTTGCGTATAGTTGACATGATTAGATATTGCTTTGATAAATTTGGCAATTACCTACTTGAATTTTACATCTATGCCTCCCTTCTTCTTTTCCATTCGCAAAATCTCCACAGATACAACCCCACCGGAGTCAATGAGAGTGCTTGACATTACGAATTCGATAGTAATTCGCTCCGTACTCATTCCCTTTTCACATTTAAATGACAATGATGACACTATAGTATTTCATTAAAGGAATATTTTAAATATTTACTAATACTTATCTATGTAAATCTACACATTAGTAATGAATGAAATAAATTATTATCACGTTTGACTCCACGGGTGTGTTTACACCTACAGTGGAAGCGGAACTTTAAGAGGATTATTGTCATGTAGCATTGAACTTACACAAGCAAATCCCCTTACAATGTTGATATAAGGTGCGTATAGACATATTATCTTCTTTGACATTATATGATAAGGTCGGTAACTATGTCAATTTTGTCGGGAGGTTACGCAAATATTAGACATAGAAATAAAACTATTCGAAACCTACTTACTGCTAGCCTTTTGTAGCTTTAATTAAAAAAAAACATAGTAGAGACATTTTAATGTAAAAAAAATTTGCAAAAAAAATATTGTACTATGATGCAATTCATAAAGCGATACTTTTATGTATTATCTGATAATGATACCTTTAATAACTGTCAAGCTAGTATAGACTTCAAACTTCAATCTGTAAATGTGTAAATTCACTTATTTTTAGATTTTTGATACCTCTTCTTAAATTTAACGGTAGGTATATTTAGCATGTTTGGTGGTTTGTTGATGATTGCAATTTTTTTTGAAGTCGCTTTAATTTTTATGTTAAAATTTCAACGAATTCTATCGCTATTAATTTGGTATTATTTTATTGTGTACACGGAGAGACGAAGATGTTCTCGGGTAAGATTTAATGAATGAATATAAGTAGTCCATTCGTATAGATATTTAAAAAAACGTACACAATCTTGGTATATTTTTTAATAGGTTTTGTTTAAAAACTTAGTATAAGAAGACTTTGCTGCTTAGAAAAGCATTCCAAAAACTAAAAACCGGTATTGAACCAGTAGTCAGTAAGTTAGTTAGCTCAGTTTATTTATTTAACGATACGCTTTTTTATAAAAAGTTTGCCACAAGATTGTTTACCTTTATTTTAGCACCTGAACAAATGGAGTATAGATCCCAAGTTAATGGGATAGTTTAACCATCTTTAATGATAATATAACTCTAAATAAATCGTACCAGAATCTGATTAAAACAGTTTTATTTCAATTGTCGTAACTCGTATTTACGTAAAAAAATGTGTTGCACTCATTGATATACAAAAATGTCGTATATCAATGAGGTTGAATTACGTTAAAACAATTGCGTAAGCGCCGCGAAACGTGCAAAAATAACAATCAAAAGAATTCATCGGAATATTACTGTAAATGTGCAAAAAAATATTGCTAACTAGCAATTGCCCGCAGCTCCGCCCGCATGGCCGTCTGATCCCGTTCCCGCTGCTCCATTCCGAGCATTTTCATATTTGTTCACCTTTTTAACCTTGTCTGGACTTCCACGAATAATTCAAGACCAAAATTAGCCAAATCGGTTCAGCTATTCTCGAGTTTTAGCGAGAGTAACGAACAGCAATTCATTTTCATATACCTAAGTATATAGATACTGTACCGTACAGCACTAGTGATATTTTTGTACACGTCGATTTGGATTGGAAAAAGTGAATGTCCCGACGGGATTCGAACCCGTGACCTTCCCCCCTTACAGGGGGTTCATAACTATATTAGATTGCATTTGAATGTTAATCGACGATCGATCATCATTCTCTGAACTTTTTCCCAACTCAGTTGGAGTCGGATTTCCAGTGTAACTGTGATGCGGCTGAACTTCGATATTGTCCGTGAAGCGACTTCCATCTGATCTCCACAACCAACGGTTCAATGACCAACCTCCAAGTTAGACTGATTGAACTTTTGAGGGCTCCAACTACCCGTAACGACCATAGATGTTTGTATGGCAACCTGGTTTGTATGGTTAACCGACGATCGATATGTTTTGATAACAGAAAATGTTTTATCAATAATTCAATCGGAAGGTCACACGAATATGACACATTGCTGTGAATGTCACGATTTCATCAGATAACGCGATTTATTACTTCTTATTCTTATATTTACGTTTTGACATCAAGACAAAATGTTGAATGTGGACGTAACAGTTTGTGCCATATAGGCAGACTAACTAGAGTTGTGCTGACACACCAATATAGTCAAGCGATGGTTTCATTTCAGCTAATTCATTGCATTTTAGCCACAATGCATTCGTTCCGAACCTATATTCCTCATCCCTCTGAAAATGTATGGGAGTGACATTTGTTGTCAGAATCGGATCACATGACATTCGACAACAAATGTCACTCCCATACATTTTCAGAGCGATGACGAATGTAGATTCGGAACGAATGCATTTTGGCTAGAGCCCCAGCTATCACACAGTTGAATACGCGATGGACGCGTACCTACTTCTGATACGGTCACAGTAAAATGTTACGTTAATGTAGCCGCGGCATAACAGACGCGTCTCCACCGCCACGACACATAGGTTGTTGAGCGTTAATACCTAAAAATATCGTAAGTAATTTATTAGTCTTACCGCCCCGGTTTCTGAAAGGCCCGTCAAATCATTGATCAACTAACACTGCTATTAATTTAACAATGATGTCAAATCAATTTGGGTTTCTGAAACGATAATCAGGCCAAAATATAATTAAATAAAAAAAATATAAAATAATATATTATTGTATATATTATTATTATTATTCTTTATATCTTATATTTATGAAATATAAATATAAATAGCGGTTGCCATACGAATCTCCAGGTAAATTTGACAGCTGCTATGTTAACTGACACTATGATCAAATTAAACTATTTAATCATGCTTCTAGCAACCCAATTGCTACTTGACAAGAGATTTAACAGTTGATTAGTTAATTTTAGCGTTGATCATCCTTTCGGAAACTGGGCGTTAGTAACTTATGAGAGCCAACATTACTTTAGCGAACATTACTTTAACGAAACATTACAATTTATATCGTACTTGAACCAACTAAAACGCACGCTGTTTTGGGTAATCAGTTGCCGAGGCGAAGTAGACTCCTTCTGGGTCAGGACCATTATAGTCTCTATAGGTGTCTCCATCTCACCCCAAATAGGGAGAGACAGCAAAAGAGGGACACTATTATTGATAAGTATCAATGGTGACCCTTACTTTGACGGCTTAGTCAGTAATGCTTTTTCACGTACTGATTTATGGACCCGGGATACCATCGGGAGATATAGCGATAATGCTGATTTAATTTCCGAATATATTCAAACCCCTAATACTCCACCCAGATGTCGGCTGGGGTGGGGTGGATATGCTTTTTACTATCTGAACTCTGGCCGAAGACGGCGTCCGTTTTAGTCGGTTTGAGTCCGTCATAACAAATCTCACCGGCTCCGGTGGGGATGGTATCCATGGAGATTTTGCACACGAAAAAAACAATACCCTGAATACATCGGTATTACTTAATTTATTTACATCAAACAAGATTAATTTGTCAGTTGACAATAATTATTTTATTTCGAGTCAAGATTGACTGTATTCAAGTAGTGTCAAGTTGATTTAACGGATTGATTAAACGAATTGATATGAAATTACATCAGGCGTGTAATGAGTATTAAACCGAGTCTAGAATATCCCACGCACATTTTTTTTTTTTTTTTTTTTTTTTTTTTTATCGTGCGCAAAATCCCCACGGATACCACCTCCACCAAAACCGATGGAGGTGATTATGTCGGACTCGAACCGACCAAAACGCACGCCGATCATGGGTCCTTGATTGCCAGAGGTGAGATTATACAAGACATATCTCTCGCACCCCGGCAGACCCGGGGACATCTCTGTTGAGATGACCCTCCTCCCCCAATGCGGGGACCATGGTTCCCCATCTAGCCCCTGGGTATGGGGTGGCATTTTGCGCACTCGCCGTGGCCTGCTTCTGCTAGGGTGACCGGCGGCTCCACCCGTCACCCCCAGGCCCGCGCTCATGGGGGACGGAGGTCATTTTGCGACCTCCGACGTCCGAGTCGCCTCCGCTCATCAGTCGCCTCCGCTCATCAGTCGCCTCCGCTCATCAGTCGCCTCCGCTCATCATCCCACGCACATTGGATAATACGATTACTAAATGCTGTTACGTTTGAAAACGTTGTCGTCATAAACACGGCCTTTTTGTGTGAGTTACGGAGTTATGATCTACTTCACATTAACTGAGTAAATTCCTAGCCTGGGTTGCACGATCGTACTTAACAATAACAGTGCAGTTACGGCACTGGTCAGGTATAAAACAGATTGCATCATTTGACAATTGTTAAAATCACGTCATAACTTGACGCTAACTGTTTAGGCCACGCTCAAACATCAAATTCTATAAAAAAGATAACTATAACAGAGCTATTAAATACACTGGTGCAACACATTTAGCCAAACCATTAGAATCAATGTTACTGTTACCTACTGTTTTTGACGGAAACCTTAACTTTAACAGGTAGGTGGTGCAACTAAGCCTTACTAGTTGGCTATTAATTATTAGCTACACCTCGGCAAAGGGTTTAATCAATAAGAAGCCTTCCATTTATTCAACAAACGAATGCATTTTTCTATTAAATTCCTTTTCCTAATGCATCGAGTACATAACTAAATATTACGGATAACAATCATTACTTACCTGCTCATGGCTATGAATTCATAAATATATAATATTCAATCTTCTTATATTATTATTATTACAGTAATATGTTTAATCCTTTTATGCATTAATTTCAATAAAGGCATACTCTTCAGCAGAACAACTTCGATTTTGAACTAAATGTTTGTATCGAGCAATTAATTAGTTAGTTTATACCATTTTTTGTTAATAATTAAGGATTTCATTGTTTTCCTTTAATTTAATTTATGAAGTTTGTTAGAGAGATTTCATCCTTATAATTGACCCTAACGGTCGATGCAATAAAAGTACAGAGTTGAACTTTTACAGATTTTAGTCGGTTCGATTACTGGGTGCGGCAAGCGAATTTTTAAAAATCATTGAATGCAGTTTTGTTTCATTTCAAAAATAAAGGAATGTTTCCTTTGAGTAAAATCTTCTATCTACAGTATTAAGAGTACTTCCCCTCCAGGTGGCATTACAAAATTCCACCCTGTATAAATAATAATATTATATTTACTCAACACGGAGAAAAAAAATGTGCGCGATCGTGTTTTGTTTTTAGGCGGTAAAATATACCATAGATAACAGATATTATAGATAATACCAAAGATTAGTTATATGACCTCGTGTAGGTAATAATATTGCATATTGAGGCTTACCGACTCGATATTAGTCAACATAATATTATAGATGCTAAAGTTTTGACGGATGTTGGAATATTTTTATATAGTCGTAACATCATTGCATTTATATGACATTCAGAGAAGAGATAGATAGAGATAGATGCTTACGAATTATCAAAAGTTTGCGAAAATAGTAATCTTTTACTTGGTAGAGACCAATCGCAGATGGAGATCATCGTCCATTATGAGACAGTTAAAGACCTTCTTAAGAAGCTTAGATACGAGAAGATTGAACCAACTGATGAACCTCTCCAAAAGAAAAAATAACAGAACACTGCCACCTTAACGGATACAAGACATGACATACATAGGTATGAAACCGACCCAAAATGCCTAAAATGCTAGCCAAGTGCCCCATGTATTCAATGATAAGGTGGGAAGTATGGGAACAGATACCATAGACATAGAAGGGTCATCTAGTAGTCTAATAGATAAAATAAATCGCCAACCATTCAATAAATGAAATGGACAATGGAATCTTAAGACAGTTTTATAAGACAATGGAATATAGAAAATCTTTTTTTTTTCAACTGATCTTTTTGGGGAGAAGTCTCTATGCTGTCAATGCAGAAGACAAAGAACGGTTTCTCGGTCTTCCCACGGACAACACAAAATTTCTCCAGTGAGTTCTGGCTACCCTTCTCACCGCCGGAAACACAACACATCGTTATTATTAACCGCGGTATTCTGTAGGCCGGCGGTACCTCCCCAGTCAGACTGCTTAATTAGGACGGGAGATACCGACGTATCCTACCTCCGTCATTCGAACTTATTTATCAAAAAGACCACGTGTATCAGTGATGGAAAATTTGAACACACAAGTGACGTAAGAGTGTAACTAAAGATTGAGATTATAATTGTTCATGAATCAAAGTAAAAGTGTTAAATCAATGTATTCCGCTTTCTTAATGCCAAATAATGATTGTTATTACACACAGTCATGTATCATGGCCGTCGAAGAGAAATGTAATGTACATATGATATTAATTCGCGGTTGTGTTAAATGTTAATTTGATCTGATAGTCATCAGTGTATGGTTAGCAATGAAAGTGGTTTAAATTTTCATATTACTAACAAAAGACTGCCCTGTAGAGATCGCTTGCGTGTTGTTCACACTTTGTTCACAGTTGTAGGTAACTGAAGTTTTTATCACAGAAGCTGAGGTATAAGTAAGATTGGCACGTGTCTTAAGTCCTGAAGGAGCTCGCATTTCCCTAAAGGAGGTAGCTTGATTGATTGACAGATTTGTGCTCGTCCACCATTACGCACTGGCGTAGCGTGGCTGACGTGGGTGACATTACGCGACCATAGATAACAAAATAGTGTAATCGGTGGCGGCGTGGGTATGCGGTTTTATAGTTGCCACCCGCTGCCATGATGCCTTAAGGTGCGTCCAGATTTGTGACATGGACAGCGGACCGGACACTGTGACATCATGACATGATGTTGAGTGTGGACGTAGCAACTTGTATCTCATGGACACACAAACTAGAGTTGTGATGACACGGCCACTAGTCGATCGATGGCTCAGCTACTCGTATCATGCAGTTGAATGTGCCTAGACAAAATGCATTCGCTCCGAAGCTACATTCGCCATCGCTCTGGAAAGGTGCGAGAGATATTTTGGCTACTATCTCACCTCCGGCAACTAAAGACATAAAGACGACATACGTTTTAGTCGGTTCGAGCCCACATCACTCTCCAAACGGCTCTGGCGGAGGGAAATCGAACCTACAGGTGTGATTTTATGTAATTGTCTCGCAAATAAAGAGTTAGTTCAAGTACAATTATTTAGGGAAAGTCGACAAACGATGTATTTTCCGAGATCGTCTAAGATCGTTTATTTTATTCGTGATTCAGTGATTTATAATTCGAAATAAAGGCTCTGGTCGACTGACAGCGTAGCGTGAATAACGCGTTTGTGGTGCTGTAATGTTGTTTTGACATGGTTGAGAAATTAAAATTACAGATTTGGTCTGTTTACAAACTTATTTATACTACTTTGAATATTTTTTTAATGATACGCCACTTTATTCGTTATTATTTGGTATCTTTTACATTTAACCCACCGTTTAAGCAGCCATCGTGGTGGGTAGACAAACAAAAGTGGTTTTATTTCAATTACTGATATTCACTCTGCTTATAGTTAAGAAATCTGTGGAAAATTCAATACCTACATATTCTTAAAAAATACACATTTATGCTTGCAGATAGTGCATTAATGGAGGTAGGGCATGACGGTATCTCCCGTCGTTATTGAGCAGTTCGACTGGAGAAGTTCCTTCGACCTACACAATACCGCGGCTAATAATAACCTTGTGTTGTGTTTTCGGCGGTGAGTGGGGTAGCCAGAGCTCACTGAAGAGGTTTTGTGTTTATCAGCGGGAAGGCCGAGGAAACCTGCTTTGTCTTCTGCATTGACAGTTCCGAAACTCTCTTAAACTTAACTACTTCCCTTCCCCCTGAAATTTGCAGGCGAGCAATTAGGTACGCATCGATAGGTTAGGAACTTTATGAGGTACTTACAAGAACGTTTTCATGATAGAGAATGTATTGCTAATCACTAAAACGTAGTCCAAAGTGTATCTATTAATCTCAGATAAACACAAAACAGTGTGTCTTAGGAATCTCAAACAAATACCAATTCAGTATTCTGTTTTTGTTTCGTGCGCAAAATCCTCACGAAAACCACTCCTACCGAAGCCGTTAAAACTGGTTATGGCACCCGCACCGACACCGCAGGACATAAAAAACTAGTAGAAATACTACACGATAGTTTCAGTAGCGAAACCGATGTAGCCTAACTCACACATATAACCGCATCTCACTATCAACCACATCACATCTCACTCACACATACAATCACACAATAAAATAAAACCGATGTAGCCTAACTCACACATATAACCGTTAATAATACCATGTATTACTAGTGAATAATTGCTTTGATTGGTTGTACCTATTTATATAATACCTTTAATGTCATATTAGCTCAAATCATATATTATGTGCTACAAAACGAAAACACACTACCCTTTTTAATGTAGCTGGCAGGTAACTATATTACCACCATCTTTTTTAACTATTCAAAATAGAGATTACTTTGCTGTAGATAAAAAAGTATTCATGGCGTTATAAGCTAAGATGATCTTGCTAATGACAAACCCAATAGAAGACAAACCGTAGTACAAACGTCTTTATTACCAGATTACAACATTTAAAACGCAGTCAAACCAAGATGGTCTTATAAACGTCTTGCGATGCGTCGTGTGGTGTCCCTTCGACGACACAATGGCTGTTGTAATGCAATCTAAAGCAGAATACCACGATTGACCCTAATCGTCATACCACAAGGTATACCTCGAGGCATATATCTTGAATTCTTATTGCTGCTACCTATATACGTTTTTTTTATTTTTATTTATGGCACGTCAATTTGTCTTCACCTCGCCTGATGTTAAGCTGAAGGCAAAGTCTCATGAAAGAGGGTCACCATTACAAATACGTACAGTGCTACAATGGTGGCGCTCAGTTGACAGCCTCATCAGATGCTTTAGAATACGCGCAGTAGAAGTCGGACTCGTGTTCCACCTTAGCTCTCTATCTGGTTAAAGCACTGTTTAACTTATAGGGTCCCGTACACCAACTAATGATAGGCACAGTCAAGTAATTATGAAATTTTACGTCATTCATTAGACATAACAGAATTTATTTCAGAAAAAAAAGGATTTACTATAACGAATCTTATCAAAAATGTGCCAAATATTGCATTTGCGTCAGTACAGTATCGTCATCGGAGTACGGGACCTTATTATTATTCCGTGCTTCACCCAACCTGGTGGAGAACCTAGCATTGGTTCGACCTCGTGAAGTACCTACGCGTTTTTGGGTGTCCTTTGAGAGGAGACAAGCTAAAATTTACTCATCATTCTCTGAACCTTTTCCCAACTCAGTTGGGGTCGGCTTTCCAGTCTAACTGTGATGCGGCTGAACTTCGATATTTTCCGTGAAGCGACTGCCATCTGACCTCCACAACCAATAAAATAAATGAGAAAAAAAGTGAGTAAAAAAAATATACGAGCTAAAATTTACTAATTACAGATATTATGTCAGAAAAAATCAGCACGTCGTCGGTGCCTCATTTCTCTCGTGACTTAAGTCCACGATATGTGCCACAAGATATACACGTTCTGTTATATTTCTCACGTACGAATTCATTACGTGTTTGGTGGGAAATCGTGGAAAAAGACATATCGTGAAAGGTAAAAGAGAGTTATATTTACAAAGAAAAAACGACCTAAATGAGAAGCTAAATAGTTTACAGTTAAAGTGATTTTCCTGTGAAGTGTTGATGACGATTGCATCTTTTGGTGGATGTGGTGAATTTATTGCCTTCAAGCAAGCATTACCATACTACTTAATATTACTGAGAATTTATGAACAGGAAAACTGAACACTATAACAATCTGTCTATCCCGGTATGGGAACCCAGATCTACATTCTAACGCTGCGCTACTAAGGTAGCAAAATAAAATTTGCGACGGTATTATTTTCATTGGAATTAACATAATATAATGTTCGAGAGATTCATATGTGAAGCATAATGGGTTCTCTGTTCACATCTCTGTCTACTTTCTTACAGATAAAAAGACATAAGTTTATAATACGTATGTGATACAAAAACAAAACCGTATTTTTTCTATCTATACTATTATATAATTGTAAAAAGTTTATGTTTGTCAGCGATGGAAGTAAAAACTACTGATCGGATTTCGACGCGGTTCTTTTGAAGGGGTTTGGTCCAATTTAAAATCTTACCTTTATTTGATTGCAATGGGTTAAGTAGAACCAGAGCTATGATTAGTAATATAGAATTTAAGTTGCACAGATGGCGCTTAGGTCGACAGGCAGACGACGGGCAGAAACGCGAGCATAGGCTAGTATTATATATGACGTCAAATTCACAAATCGCATATGCCATTTGCGATTTGTGAATGCGTAATCGACATAAAAACTTACAATTCATTCCGAAAGTGATCCAAATAAATCAATTCAAAAAATTAATATAATTAATTGATATCAGTGTTGTATAAAAAACTTGCGTCTTCATCAATATTAATGTAAGATGATATATACAATACCTGATACATACTTTATACTTAGTTATGCAATTTGAAAATAATGTCATCATCATCAGTGAACTCCAAAATTTCTTGAAAACTAAAATGGTATGAAGTGATACCACTACTCAACTACTAGTCTTAGAAGCTACTGAATAACAGATAGAAAGAAAGAAAGAAAAAGAAAAGAAAGAAAACTCATTTCAACTCATTCAATCTACTTAATAATGTAATAATTAGCGATAAGGTCGCCCATTGTACATTAAAACAACTGTAACTCTCACTACCTTGCCCTTGGTGTTTTTTGTTTTTATCTTTTTGACGTGACAACGTCTTATAAATTGGCTTGCCGGGTGACACTTCAAGAAACTGCGTTACGCTCCGCTCACGTTATGCGCTCACAATGAGAGCGAGTGAGAGGCACGCGTCCCTTCCACTCGGGCATGGTTAGCCCGCCTAAGAGCGAGAGAGACAGACATAAAAAGTGAAAGGCACGCGTCCCTTCCACTCGACGAATGAATATTCACATTAAAATTATTTTACCACTCAAAGTCGTTGTCACGTAAAACTTTCGCCCGTATACCGACTTTACAGGCAACCAATTTTTTTTGATGTATTGACCTATTTTAATAAAAATGAATCGCGAAATATATTGGTAAGCGCATAACTCGAAGACGGCTGGACGAATTCGAGTAATTCTTTTTTTTATTCGTTCCTTGAAACTCTACGGAAGGTTTTTATGGAGCAGCGGGAACGGGATCCGAAGTCCATGCGGGCGGAGCCACTGGCAACAGTTAGTATATAATAAAGAGTTATCTGTCTATCTTTCTATTAAGTTTAGACTACGACTAGCGTGAGTTTACTTATTTTGTTATAAAGCTTCGGTCAAACTTGTGCGTCAGTATCGCAAGAATCGGGACGCGGAGCTTAAGGAAATAAGACATCAGTCTCGTTCATTTTACTAACGCTATCTTTTTGTTGAATTAGACTTAGGTTACGATATAGATGTAGGCGTTACCTGGCGGAAATCCATTACAAAAATTAGGTAAATATTGGGACAGGGGGGGTGCCACCACTCACCATACCAGAGGAGACATGTTGTATTTGTGCAATATTCCGCAAATGCGAAGGATAAATCTCGACACGTGTTTCGCCTCTACACGAGGCATCTTTAGGAGCGCTCTCAAGGAAATGAAAATTGAGAATGCTCCTGATTCCACACTTGCGGAATATTGCACAAATACAACATCTCCGGTAAGAAGTCCTCCCCCAATATATAAATTTTTAGACTTAGGCTGTCAAAGGATTATAGATCTTAAGGTGTCCAGGAACTTCGGATCCCACTGCATCGTCTTATCAAGCGGCAGTCCCGGATTTATGCAATGTAAATGTAATTTTTAAATACTTCCTATTTGTCATACCGCATAGTAGAACAGATATGATTTTTTTTTCCTGGTTGTTATACTAGTATAACATAAAGTAAAACAATGGTGAATAGTCTATGTTCAAGTTTCACTGGAGCTCGATGATAACCATGTAACCCCGTAACCAGATAGTAACACCAGTGTGTCCGTTAGGTGTACCGGCTCAATTTGTTGACAATGTACTTTGTTAGGAACACTAAAATCAGAGTACTTACGAACTAAGGACATCGTTTGGTCCGGTCTATTTACACATTCAAGTTTACATAAATTCCCATAAAGCTGAATATTGGCATAGTTGTTCAAAACATCATTATAAAGAAAATCTCAAAAGTCCTCATCGTTCCGAGGTGTGCTAAAAATTTGGCACGGGGTCAAAGGTCAAAAAAATGAGTTTTTTGCGATTTTTAGCGAAACGGTGAGTTTTTTCGCAAAATTACCCCAGTACAAAATTGTAGATCACGAAATTCTCTACAAAAAATATATTAATAATTTTTTTCCTAAAAGCCACCATTTTGGAGATATAACGTTCCGAAAAGTTGGATCAGTCGTAATCCCTCTATTTTGCACACGTTTCCACGCCACCTATGAGGTAGTGTACAAAGCGCGTTTTTTTTAACGTGGTTTCCCCAGTAGGCCTATTCCACGGGTCTGCTGAGATTTTATATGTTTTAAAACTATTGCAAAATAATATTATATATTATAGTGGGCAAAAACAACGGCGGTGTAATTAAATAAAATACTTAAAATAAAAAGTTAGTCGTCTGATTCATAACTGTCCAAGATTTCTGTTTCTTCTTCTTCTTGATCTTCTTCTCCTTCTTCTTCCTGTTCATCCTCTTGTTCTTCTTCTTCTTCTTGTTCTATTTCACACGTAAACTGCCCCAATAGCGATTCCTGATCGGTATCAAACGAATCTTCAAGAGTTGGTGACTCAACATTCGAGCATGATCGGCCTTGACAGTGTGTGCATGCCAGGGAACAAAACAGTCCAACTTTTCTGCAACCACATTTTGCACTACACCCTTTCTTGCAGTTGCAAAATATTGTGTTGAGAAGTTTCTCAGGTGCTGGTGGAAGTAAAGTTTGAACTGGCTCTAGTGTATTGTCGATCAACTTCCAACCCCAGTCTTTAGGGTCCAGCTGATTACCAAGCCACACTTGAACTTGGTAATATACCCGAAACAGATGTTGATGAGCAGCTACTGAGGTTGGAGGAAGAGAAGCTAAGTTGACTTGTTTTTTATTACGCGTATTTTTCACGAAAGATGTGTATCGCAACTTATCTAAGCAAGTGGTTTTTTCGATACACATCTTTCGTGAAAAATACGCGTAATAAAAAACAAGTCAACTTAGCTTCTCTTCCTCCAACCTCAGTAGCTGCTCATCAACATCTGTTTCGGGTATATTACCAAGTTCAAGTGTGGCTTGGTAATCAGCTGGACCCTAAAGACTGGGGTTGGAAGTTGATCGACAATACACTAGAGCCAGTTCAAACTTTACTTCCACCAGCACCTGAGAAACTTCTCAACACAATATTTTGCAACTGCAAGAAAGGGTGTAGTGCAAAATGTGGTTGCAGAAAAGTTGGACTGTTTTGTTCCCTGGCATGCACACACTGTCAAGGCCGATCATGCTCGAATGTTGAGTCACCAACTCTTGAAGATTCGTTTGATACCGATCAGGAATCGCTATTGGGGCAGTTTACGTGTGAAATAGAACAAGAAGAAGAAGAAGAACAAGAGGATGAACAGGAAGAAGAAGGAGAAGAAGATCAAGAAGAAGAAGAAACAGAAATCTTGGACAGTTATGAATCAGACGACTAACTTTTTATTTTAAGTATTTTATTTAATTACACCGCCGTTGTTTTTGCCCACTATAATATATAATATTATTTTGCAATAGTTTTAAAACATATAAAATCTCAGCAGACCCGTGGAATAGGCCTACTGGGGAAACCACGTTAAAAAAAACGCGCTTTGTACACTACCTCATAGGTGGCGTGGAAACGTGTGCAAAATAGAGGGATTACGACTGATCCAACTTTTCGGAACGTTATATCTCCAAAATGGTGGCTTTTAGGAAAAAAATTATTAATATATTTTTTGTAGAGAATTTCGTGATCTACAATTTTGTACTGGGGTAATTTTGCGAAAAAACTCACCGTTTCGCTAAAAATCGCAAAAAACTCATTTTTTTGACCTTTGACCCCGTGCCAAATTTTTAGCACACCTCGGAACGATGAGGACTTTTGAGATTTTCTTTATAATGATGTTTTGAACAACTATGCCAATATTCAGCTTTATGGGAATTTATGTAAGCTTCCTCCTGATTTTAGGCTTAAATAGACCGGACTATAACTCCAAAAAGTATGATGTCAGATGAATTACCTGAAAATAAAAAAATGAAAATTAGTCTATAGTACTCGCTTTATCGCACTATACTTCGCAGTTCGCAGATTGAATCGGGAGTGGAAATAAATGCGGAAATTGGAATAAGTAGTAGGTACAGCGCGAACAGGAGCCGAATTCCAAGCGGGTAGATAATAATATGGATGGCGGTACGAAGTTTGCCGGGTAGTTAGTTTTAAATACATTATAACATGGAAACCTGCCTACCATTCAAATTTATAAAATAATTCAAACGTAAGTATAAAAATGCATATTGAAATGTCATAGTTATGTGACACTTCATGTGATGTTTGTATATTTAAATATACAGTATTAGCATATTGCATAATACAACTTACTTGCATATTATTAGCAACAAAATTAGCAACAGATTATTTTGAACTCCATTAACTTGCCTCAGCCAAAAATAACAGTTACACACGATATTATATTATATGCAAACTAAACTTAATATAAACTAGACGAGTTTATGTGTTTGAACCATAAAGTAATATTAATGTAAATTTACTTTAACCTGCACCTTGTGTGTGTTTTGACCGTTGATTTACTCGTAAGTCCATGGTTTTGACCAACTAATACCTATAGTCTATGCAACAGACAGAAGGATTAAATGTTTAAAAAAAATAGTAAGACGCGATTCCCATCCTTTTTCGAGTCCTACGAAAAAAAATAGGTTTTAAAAAACAAATTACAAGGTAAAGGAGGGAACGCGATTAACCCTCCAAAATGAGTTGTACTCGTATGTGAAAAACAAACTCGTAACTGTGTAGTTCTCCGAAGTTTAAGTCTATCTTAATCGACCTTCAAAATAATATATTTTTTCACGTTAATCTCAAACTTACATTAACAACGATACATTTAAATTACTCCGAACATTACCGTATTTTTAACCGGAACCGTTAGTGGGTACTAACCATCGAACGTTATTATGAAACAAAAAACGCCCTTGGAGAAACAAAGAACAATATCGCATTAATGGGTTAAAATTGGTTATTCAGATTTGGAACGTTTACGTTTTTTATGAATAAGTTGGATTTTTTTTTTAATTTTGTTGGACATATAATTAGCAAATAAATAAGACACCAAGGCTTTATTCCGAACCACTTTTAATTCAAGTGATTTAGCTCAGTTGAGGGGGCTTTCAACAGAGTGCCAGGTTCAGAATCTTCCCGTGGTGCATCCTGAGCAATGGAGACTGTAACTCTCCCGCAGGGGAAATGTTACCCTATCTTGGCCCTGTTGGGCCCTGCTGGGCTGCTACACGTATCTCTATGACAAATAAATAAATAAATAAATAAATATTCTAGGACAATCTACACAACGTCACCTAGACCCATGGTAAGCATAGCTTAACTAGCTTGTGTTACGGGTTCTAGAATGCGGATAAACATACTTAAATACATTTTTTTTTTTTTGTAAATACATACATATTATACATAGAAACACCCAGACCAATGCAGATATTCATATTTCGTATACACAAATATTTGCATTGAGCGGGAATCGAACCCGCACCTCCTGCGTAGCAGTCGCGTTCACTACCGCCACGTTACGGAGGTCAAACGTTACGGGTGACAGAGGGCATAGTAGACAGGAGGCGAGAGGTATTGGATAGACTGGCATTTGTCTAGCCAAATTTTCAATTACCTAATTCACAGAAGCTAAAAGCGAAACTAATACCACGAGATCAACGAGTCATAATTTTTTTTTAAACAATAAATAATATCGTGCCTTCGTATTAGATATAGGGTTTTATTTCCGAGTGCGCTAAGTACGTGTTATTTTATTTTTTTGTCAGGAAATCCTTAGTAGTAATATCACGGAATTTCGAAACGTACCCAGTAGACAGTATTACGCTCGCACTGTACCTACTAATTGTCACGCACGTGCAATCCATGGAGACCAGCGTGAGTGCGAGCCAAATACCGTATAGAGGTTTTGCTTGGAAATTTCGTGATGTTGCCAAGGATTTCCTGACAAAAACAAAACAAATAACAGATATTTATTGCACTCCGAGGGCATGCGCGCTCCTGCTATATGAACTGTAATATAGTATCTTTATCATTGGAAGTTAAGAGGGCACCATCACAATGACTACCGTATCCTAAATACCTTCTTACGTCCCGGGAACCCAGGATTGTGGGGAGACGCAAATACGACGTCTATTGGCAAATAATTCTAAGCTATCTTATCTTTTATGTTATTGGGGTGTGTGATCTTAAGTTTTCGCGGACACTTCGAACCTATTGGATCCTTTGTATCGACCCCACCTTGGCCCCTAAGTTAGAGGAGAGATAGTCCTCTCTATCAAGGTGGCTATACGTCTCAATTGCAGTTGCCTGTAATCCTCTGGTTGGGGTAGTCCCTTCCGAGTAGATCCATTCGATGTCTTCCTAAGGCGTGACCCTCGTAAAGTATGTGTGTCATCGTTTCAACGTTCTTCTTGCAGTGACCTATACCACATCTTTATTATACAGGCGGAGTATAAATATACAAAAAAATAATTAAAATAGTCTATTTTATTCTAGTAAATAGATTGCAAACACAATCTTCTCTAGCGCAAATACCTACAATGCAACGTATTTTTACATGCATAATGCTTTTATTTGAATGATAATACTTAAAAAAGGCGGCATCTACCTATCATGTCCTAAATGACGTAACGTTACACAAAATATACCGTTTTTGTAACGTCTTCTTTAACAGTTAGCTAATAACGCGTTTCAGAGTTCCCAGCACGAGCCGAGATTATGGCAACTGTTGTAGTACGATTACCGTTTCATCGTGCCTCGAGACTGTAATCTTTAGATTAAAACTAAACGATATCACGGAATATTTGTAGTCACTGCCTTATTTAAGATGATCTGTGAGATTTCGTTGCGAATACGTTACGTCAGAATGCGATCTCGTTATCAAATTGCACGATTACGATTTAATTATGAGATGAGATATTTTCCTTGTGAAGGCTCTTCGTTAAGAGTCATTTGGGTACCGCTGTTGAATAGCAGAGCAGTGTAGTACCACTTAACATTATGATGGTTACATCGGGTATTTATTTAACTTGATATCTTCTGTGGTGGTAGTGAACAAGACTGCTACGCAGGAGGTGCGGGTTAGATACCCACTCAGTGTAAATATTTATGAGCATGCATATGAATATTTGTTTTGGTCTAGGTGTTTATTGCGGAGGTGTTTATTGTTGAGCGGAGCTTGGTGTCTGGCGGCGTGTGGGATACTACTTCTGTAGAAATTCATCATTCCCAAAAATCGACGTAGCTCCTTTTCCACCTTTGGTTTTGGGTATTCTAAACGAATACCCAAAACCTTTTGCTCGTACTTTCTCAGACGTGGGGGTGATTCCTTGGCTCGTTATATGATAACCTAAGAAATCTATCTCTGTCTTTTCGAATTCGCATTTGCTCGTATTGATTGAGATGCCGTTTTTACTTAGGCGAGTGAATACCTCCTCTAATTGAACGTAATGTTGTTCGGTATTTTGACTTGTAAATCAGTAAACATCTTTTACTACTCCGCAATATTGGTGACCCCGACTGGGCTCACTTTCCAGTGCTGATATAATTGCAGGCCGACTGCAGCCCTGAAAAGGTTTTCAGCAAAGAATTCTGGGAAGTGAGCCTAGTAACGCGCACAGTAGTGTAGTAGTGGATCGGCCGGCCTCAAACGATCACCGTGGTTAATCAAAGTATATAAGGTTATGTAATTAATAAATAAATATTCATTCATTCAATCAGAATCAATCAGTAAATCTTTTACTACTCCGCAATAGTGTTTTTATGAATAATATAATTATATGTATTAAAAAAAATGTTTCTAAGTATATTTATGCACGTTGTAGAACCCATATGACAAGCTAAATTGAGCTATGCCTACATGGGTATATGTGGCGTTGTATAGATTGTCCTAGAATTTATATAATTATGGTTTTCTCACAGTTTCGAGAAGAAAATCTGTGCCACAACGAACCCGCCCTTAGGTTGTTTGCACCGAATATTTTAGTAGAGCCCTTAATACTGTAAAACATACCTTGAGTTATTATACTCAGCAGATCACCTAGAATCAGTTCTCTTGAAATTGGTTGCATAGCATTTTTTTTTACTCTAGGCCATGTCAATTTGACTTCACCTAGCCTGATGATGAGCTGTGCCATTAGCACGAAACACTATCGAATTCATAATGTAAAGGTATCGAGAAAAGGAAGCATTGCGATTGGCAGCCTGCCTTTTGTGAACCTGTGTGAGTGTACAGCCCACCAATCGCAAAGCTCGGTTCTGTCGATACCTTTACATTACGAAGTCGATAGTATTAGTAGTAGTCGGCTTGTCAAGTTTAGATGCAGCTTTGAAACGAAATTCAATATCAAAGTATTAACATTTCGCCTGAAGTGTGCAGTCGATACGTCGTTTTTGTTCTGTAGTCTTAGCACGAAATACTATCGAATTCGTAATGTAAAGGTATCTACAGAACGGAGCATTGCGATTCGCGGGCTACACACGCATACAGGTTCACAAGAGGCAGACTGCCAATCACAATGCTCCGTTATCTCGAAACCTTTACATTACGAATTCGATAGGAGATCATGCTAGTGCTACTGTAAATGCGATTACATGTTATCGTACTGCGGAGAACAATCACCAATAACTCTGTATTGTTACATTGACATGATTGTCAACATTCGATATTTGTAACCTTCAAAACATTTGAATGTAAACATCTGAGATGTTAGTATAACTCTCTGAGACGTTGAAATAAATATTATATTGTATAGAATGTAATCTTTAAACACCCTTTGTAATGAACATCATACTGTAATTTCTGACTGTTCGGCGGGTGGAGGGGACCTAGTAAGCCTTCCCGAAGAGCGAAACCTATGTTAGGGCCCTCTCGACTAACGCAAGAACATTGATGAATCTCACATATTAGAAAATGAAATAAATAACTGCTAATAAGTAATTATACGCCTCGTTTTAAAAGACCGCAGACCGCGGTAGACTTTTTTTTCTTTTTATCGTGCGCAAAGTCCCCACGGATACCACCTCCACCAAAACCGATGGAGGTGATTATGTCGGACTCGAACCGACCAAAACGCACGCCGTCCATGGATCCTTGATTGCCGGAGGTGAGATTAAGTGGTATGGGTAATGGACTGCTGAGACGAGGTCTCGGGTTCGATCCTAGGTTTTGCCATGGCACACACCAATGACTTTTTGATGCTTTTCGAAGTTATGTGTGTATTTATCTCAGGTTTATAAGTGCCCGGTTAATGGCAATAGGCTCGCCACCTATTAGGACCTAAAGATATACTGGCGAAATGTGGGTGCTAGCACCTCTGCTTACCCCTCCGGGTGCTACCCCTGCTTCCCCTTCCCTTCCTAGCCTCCCCACCCCTTCCCAGCTCTCCCCCTTTCCCTTCAGGGTGAGCAGCGCGTGTGTGACACCCTTAGTGTTGCACACGTTCATAGGCCACGGTGGCCGCTTTCCATCAGGTGGGCCGTGTGCTTGTCTGCCACCTACGTAGTATAAAAAAAAAAAAAAAAAAAAAAATATAGGCGTGAGTGTAAAAAAACTGCTAATATAAAATATACGTCTCGTTTTGAAACTTGATTCAATAAACAAAAACTGTGTTTATCGAATGCGTACTAAGAAGTAAGTAGCTAATCACTATAGCGATTATATAGAAAACTATCATTATCTTAAGTTAAAGCTTTCTTATCCGGTGCTTAGGGACCTGTTTCACCTAGGTACATCCGGAGGTTCAGTCACAACAGCGGAAACTAGCTTGTTTGTCATTTCTAGTGCGGCTAAGTATAACAAAGTATAATAATTCATTGTGACATCTTAGCGACTTTGAAAAGGTGATGTAATGTATAGAATTAAAAATTCAAAAATAATTTATTCTGTATAGACCATTGATTGGACGTTAAAATTTATAATATAATATAGGTTAGTTTAATAAATGAACCACGGGTACGAATTATTGTAGTCCTGGTTTGATAAGACTCCAGCAAGAAACTCAGCGGGTTTTCCTCTTTTTTTGGTCTATTCTACAAACATTAGCTACTTTATCTAGATACAATAGTTTGCTTGAGTAGCAAGTTGAACAAACAGCTCATTTCCGGACTTGTTTCTTTTCCTTCTTCTTAAACTTTTAAATGTAGCTATCTGTTTCCTTCTTCCTACAGTCCTGGGTCCTTTAAGCGGGCCACCATTGTAGCACTGTACGTATATGGGTGAATATCCCAACGGCAAATATTATATGTCTTCACTGGGAATCGCGGTGTAAAATGACAGAATTTACCTTTTTATTTTTTTAATGTGAACTGTGTAACTTGATCTACTTGAGGCAACATTTTTTTATTATAAATGTATAATAGTAATTAAGGAATAAAAAAAATCACTTCAAAATTCAAGTTTGGTGGCTTGTCCCATTTCCCTTTTTTTACATAAATGCATTCACTACACCAAAACCATAAAGGATTAATAAAAAAAACTATTTCGTATCTATATGTACAAAACACATTATCTTAAAACAATTTAAACATATCAGAAAATATTATTTAAAAGCGCAGGATACCCGAATCAAAGTTTGTCCAAGCAAAAATCTGAATTTTAGTATCACTTTTTCAATTAACTATAAATCAAAGTTACGTGCGTGTGAGATCGATGCGACCTATTTACTGCTCATCCCTCAATCGTGCGCCCGCACTTGCGTGTGACAGTTGTGTATTTAGTATTGTGATTTCCTGCCAAAAAGGTAAGTTACATTTTAAGCGGGAAGAGGGACAAGAATAGTTCAATATTTGGTGGAACGATTTGCTCTTGAATACAAAGTGTTTTACCAGTTAAGTACACATTATAGGTAGTGATTTAGGTTACACATACATCATTGTTATTATTTTAATTGTAACTTAAACCATCTATTTTTAGAGATTTATTTTACGCCTGGTTTCAATGTTGGTGGCTCAATTTTGGTGGTTTTGGTGGCGTTTTTCGCCACCAAAATTGAAAACTTGCCACCAAAATATTTAAATGTACTGTATTATATACCAGTTAGGATCTGGTTCCAACATAACGACATGACTTCATCATTGTACAACGGTACAACGTCACGTTCATCGCTGGAAAACACGGGCATGTTATCCAACAACCACAATCGTGTCGTCCGACGATGAATGACGTCGTATCTTGGCACGATGATGAGATCGTGTCGTTATTTTGGAACCAATGGTTAGTAAATATACTAGAAGGAGAAGACGTGGAAAGCATGGGCCCGAACAATAGGAAGAAGATGTTAAATATGATAGTGAAGACGAAACCGATACAGAGAGCAACAACAGGACCATGGATATTGATAATACAACAGATTGTCAAGAAAATGAAATAGAAGGAGAAAGAAGTGTCAGAGTACTTTGTGCTGCCACATCTAGCGCTGCCATTCCCCAACTTCTAGCTTCTACATCTCGTATCACCACCGCACCACCTCTTGATTCTACAACTCATGTCACTACCGCACCCCTTAATTCTACATCTCGTGTCACCACCACCAACAAAAGGTAGGGCCTTTTGTTTTTGGAGGAACCCGATTCTGGTGAAGATGAAATAGACTGGAAAAAGAAGAAGGACAAATGATGTAAATGTGCCTTCCTTTGATGAAAACTAACTTCAATCGCAGATTCATTTTCCAAGTAGATCAAGACCAATTGCTTTTTTCGAATCATTTTTGATAGTGAAGTTATTGAAAACCTGCTAGTTCAAACGAACTTGTTTGCAAGCCAATCAAATATAAGAAACTATACCGAAATTACTAAAAATGAACTGAAGGATTAACTTGGAATCCTAATACAAATGGGGATACACAAATTACGATCAGTTGAAGACTACTGGTCTAGTAATACAGCATTATGTGTCCCTGAGATTGCTGAGACTATGACACTTCAGAGATTCCACAAAAATCCCAGATGTCTTGAGTTGAGTTCGGAACTATGTGGGGTTTGCCATCTGGAAGGAGACAAAATTAGTGACCATTTTGAGTACAGCCTTCCATCTAAAAGACGAGGCTATTTGTCACCGAACACAAAAGGATTGTAGTAAAAGATCCTTTTCCTGTCGACGCTCAGTTTTAGAATACTCAAAGCGAATGGGTGGAGTCGATAGATTACACCAGCAAAAAGTTACACGGCTTTTTGCTGGTCAAATCTATCGACTCCACCCATCCATGTCGCTCATCAAAACAGGAAATGGTGGAAATGATTGTTTTATTTCTTGTTTGATGTGGCAATCACAAATTCCAATATATTGTGCTCAAAAAATTCAAGAGTGCTTAATCCTACGAGCCAAAAGATGTTCAGGCTTGCCAGAGAACTTGTAAATAGCTTGACATTTCGAAAACGAAAATATTCATCTGTTCCAAAATTTTTGGCAAAGAAAAAAAATTATAGTGTAGAGGCAGTCAGTCGCAAGAAGAAACTTTTTGGAATTCCTGAAGATATCCGATTTGCTAATGTTAGTGAGCACTTACCAGAAGGTAAAGACACCTATAGGCGCTGCCGACTTTGTAGCAGCGCGACCACAAACAAAAGGTCCAACATACAATGTGGCAAATGCGAAGTGCCCTGGTGTGCTGTTCCTTGTTTTAAAAATTTTCATCATAATTTTTCCAAGTTTTTCTTAATTTTTATATTTTTATGGCATATTTAATATAAACATAAAGACCTACATCCCATAACTGAGTTTCATCTCAATCGCATGACTAGTTTTCCTCTACCAGTTAAAGGGTTAAAATCCAATATTTAAAATATTTTTATATTTAATCATATTGGTTTTCTTAGTTTTTACCTAATTTTGTTTGCAATAAATAGAATTATGGTTTTTGTGATTACATAAATTGAAAAATATTTTTCCACAATAGAGTTTTATTATCCTTTGAATACATACTGCTAAACTCCTAAGAATCTGTGGGTTTGAGTTGGCGAGATTGAGGTTTGTGAAAGAAATTAAATTTTGCTTCCACTGATTTTCAAGTTTGGTGGGCGAATCTCAATTTTGGTGCCAACCTGAACTTAAAACTGAATTATTTCATAAAGTTATTGATAGATTTGCAGCCCTCTTACAGATTCTTCTAACTTTGACTATCTATTTTTAAACTGCGTCCTTATTTTTTACAAAAGCCAAAGAATAAATTCCGCCACCAAAATTGACAAAAAATACGTATTGTTGATATTGACCCATATGCAATGGTGACCCTCTTTCATGAGACTTTGCCTTCAGCTTAACATCAGGCGAGTTGAAGTCAAATTGACGAGCCATAAATAAAAAAAATGAAAGTACCGAATGTCACCCTATAGGTACTTGCTCTTTGTAGACTCAACTTCATGTATCTTCGTGCTCCATAGGGTACATCAAAATGCTATCTTGATTCCCTCCGTTCACGATTGTATTTTCAAAACCAAACATAAAAAAGCTCAGACAGAGAACCTGGAACCAGACGCACATCAGCCGGTTTCGTCACTGAACGTGCCAATGAATGACGCAAGTTGTAACTTTATCGCGAGTCACGACTCGGGTTACGGACATTGACGTCGGGTCGTAATACGTGTCGGGTCGCGTTGTCTTAACTACGTAACTAATAGAAATTATACGTGGCAATTTGTTTCTGTACTTGGTTTGAGATTAAGTGTACAAGTAAATCGCAGGTTCGATTCTCGCCCATCACTGTGTTGACGTTGTACCAGGTAGTAATATCAAAAACTCCTTCGTGAGTCCTAGTGGACTATTACGAGAGTGACTGCTGGCTGACCTCTCAAACCTGCGAAGAACAATAGTAGAATGTCTCTTATCATAGGATCGAAAAGTATACCTAAGAACTTAATGAAAAACGTAATGAAAATATGGTTTTTCAAGAGGGGTTACACAGGGTCGTCAACATGAGTGTAGCGCCTCTGATATTGCAAACGTCCATATAGGCCATGATGGTCCATCAAGTGGGCCGTGTACTTTTCTGCCACCTAAGTGGTATAAAATGGTTAATAAAGCCCTACTTGCCCTTTCGGGTTTCGCCACCTTGGCTACAGTTTCTGGTATTGTAAATAACTTACTATCTATCAGCTGGACTCTGTGCTTATTTGACACCTTAGTAATACCACAAAATATTAAATGAACATAAAGCTATAATACGACTTTGGCAATGAAATTATGTCCTAGAACTATGGTAAAGTATCTTGTCTATGAAGTAATGTGATATAGTATACTTCACACGACATGCAATGCTGCGATCCTTTAGCAGTAAGTCAGTTTATTACATATTCATTACACTCATTACATATATAAAGAAGGGGGAAGGAAATTAAGGATAATTGGAAGGAAGTAACCGCGGTAGCCTAGAGGTATGGGCTAACTGCTGAGACGAGGTCTTGGGTTCGATTCCAAGTTTTACAATGCAAACACCAATGACTTTTTGATGCTTTTCGAAGTTATGTGTATATCGCAGGTTTATAAGTGCCCGGTTAATGGCAATAGGCTCGCCACCTATTACATTGGGACCTAAACATAAACTGGCGAAATGTGTGTGCTAGCAACTCACCACCCCTCCGGGGATATAGGCGTGAGTTCATGTTATGTTATGTAAGGATTTTAAAGTCCTAGATATCATCCCTCATACGGTGCAGAATATTTAATCAAGAACTGGATGGTTCGGTGGCTCTTTTCATTGCCAGCACAATTATTTACCATCACACGTGTTACCTTCTTCTTACAGTTCCAACTCCTGATCTGATAAGGCCGTCAAACTGAAGTCCACCATTGTCACATTGTCTGGAAGGGTGATCCTCTCCTGAGATTTCACCTTCAGCTTACCACCAGGCGAGGTGAAGTCATACGGACGTGTCCAATATAATTTTTTTATTGACTAAATCTCATGCCGGTTTTGCGGAAAAATAGTATTTTGCTACTGCTACTAACGAACAAAAGCAGTACTTGAAATTGATTCCATTAATCTATTTCATATATTATTATGTATGTTATCATAACCATGGGTAATAAACAGGTTAATAATATTCTAGTATAATATATTACGCCTTGTAGAATCTAAAATTATGAATACACTCACACTGTACGGGAATCAAACCCGTGTCCTCGGAAATAGCAGTCGGATGAGCCTGTATCCATACCATTCAGGTTACCAAGTAAAAACTTAAACCACATAAAAAAAGAAAGGAATAGCATTCCGAGCACGCTTAAGCTATGGAATGATTTTTCCAAAACACCGCCTTCTTCAAGAAGGGCTCTACAAGCTTTCTACAAGGTGGGCACCACTTTCCATCAGGTAGTGTGCTTGTCTACCACCTAAGTGATATAAAAAAATATCAATAACAATCACTTTCTCTTAACAAGCCACAAGAAAAGTAACTACCAACAAAACATACACAAAAAAGACGCACGCTTTTTTGGATCTAGAGAGAAAATACTCAAAATATAACCAACCAATTTGACAGCCGTGTGCCCTTCAAATATTCGGACAAAAAGTGTTGAATATCACACTCTAATAGTTCGCACAGCCTTCGTTAATATGTAGGTCAGCTGTGCGGCTATATCGAGTTTTAATGTTGATAGTCACCGGCAAATTGTTGTCACGGAGCAGCGGAACACACAGAAAGTTAACTTACATATTTTAAATCGGCTTACCATCACTTTGGATACCTAATATAGTCTAGCTACAATTACTAGGCCATCTGTAAGATCATCTAAGGACGTCCCAATATTAGTCACTCATGGTCTTTATTTGAGGAATTGTTGATCGAAAGATTGTTAGCGAAACCGGGTATTAACGAGATCATCTGATAAATAAAATAATTTAACAATTGATTTGTTTGAAGTTTCCGCTCCCTAGCCGTGGATGCAAGCTGACTGGAGTATGCTCTGTCATGACTCTGAGAGATAGCAAACCCGGGTATTACCTAAGTAGTAACTAACTAAGTAACTAACTAGTAAATAAAACAATCTAATGTTTGATTTGCGTGAAGTTCCCGCTCACTAGCCGTGGTCACAATACCGAATATCGCACTTCTTCTTCTTCCCCAAACTGTACATGTTACGACACGCTACAACTGACTGACTGACCAACCCTTGCTTTCCAACACTACCGACTGTGAAACAAAACTAGATAATGTTTTTGAATCATTGGATTCCTTCCCGGAGTCAAAGATAGTTTAAAGCCCTATTCCCGATTGAAATTGCGATGTTTTCTATTTTCAATCGTTTCTCGCATAATGTGGGGATAGTAATTATGTCTCTCGGTGGAGGATGAAACTCAACGCAGTGATTGGTGTCTGCTTCCAGTTTTTTTTTCTGAATTCTGAAATGATCGCGTAAATATCCGGGTTTCGCTAACCATATAATTATCATGCAAAGCGAAAGTTTAAAAGTAAAAATCGAAATATTATTGCTATCTTTAGTTTTTCAATAGCAAGCAGGTATGTACCTTAATTCAATTTTTATGGTGATCGCTCCATAACTGAATTAGACAAGGTTGGACTCTCACTTGAGAAAGATTATTTATAAATACACAATTATGCATCATATAGAAATCCAGATTCGTTCTCTATTGACTACTATGTTAAAGGTTGAACTATTACTAAGAGTGACAAAGAAGGCAAAAGGAAAAGGGCGATGTTTTATAGACCTCAAAGTGCAGACGCTATATCGAGAGATATCATTTTTCTTATAAATCGATAAGCAATTAGTCTAATGGCCTATGAAATGTTGATCGCGGTCCAATTTCACTTTGATTGGATACTATTGTTCAATTTCCATCAGTGTAAGTATTAAATACGGTGCACTACGGTCATGAATAAGTATCGAAGTAGCCATCAATTTAGTTCTAAATCACTTTGATCGTATCAACATCGATTAATACAAATTTTGAGTTGATACCGAAGTACTTTTTTATGTATTGCGTGATTATTTCAATAATAATAATTATGAAAGATTTTTCTCTGACCATTTTTAAGTACAACCTAATGGGGATTGAACGGGCACTTCTACCTTACAAGATTATCAAAACGTTTCACGTAAGTATTCGCAAAGTTTTTCTTATCCAATCTTATTAGTAATACTTAAAGTGACAAAGTGTGAGAGTGACATAAATATCTTTACAAAAAACCAAGGTGTAAGAGAGTGACAGAGTATCTATGAACTGTGAAACATTTATGTTATCAACTTTTCAGATATAGCCGGCTATCATAAAAAGTTTTTATGGTGCTATAACACAAAATTGCCGGCCAAAAAACTACAATAAAACACAGTCTGACTTAGAATTAACACAACCAAATACAAAACTATCAGACTTGCGGTTGAGGTCTCCGAGGAATGAATCACTGCTCCGACTCTGCATGTAAATTAAACTTGACCTACTGTTATAACTTTTATGTGTCATTGTTGTTTGTAAGCAACGAGTAGCAAGTCCTAAACGACTTTTATAACATTGCAGTAGGATGTATAACGTCTGGACATGTTTTTATTGGTCTGTGGTGTCTGCATAACGGTACCAATACAACTCATGGTACACCTATCCGCCGGATATTTCGTTTCCATATATATAGAAGTACCAAGAGTATTTTATCCTAAGGCCTAGTTAGTATTAATTATTATCTGATTCTACAAGGACTCCGAGTATGTTATGAATCAGGTGCAGTCCCTTTCTACCGGCATATTTCTTGACCACAGTGACGTCACAAAATGTGTTATATGTGCATAATAAAAGTTTTTTTGGGTGTCTTTTTACGATAGTTCGTAGTCACGACCGATGATTAATTCATTGATTAATCATTAAGTTTATCAGTCCACTGCTGGATATAGGCTTCTCCTTATATTGAGAGGCTGTGGTCTACTGTTTCCTCGCTGGCCAGAGGGGTTTGTTCGAAGTTTCCTTCTCTTACAGTGATATCTTCTGTTGTGTTTTGCCGTTAGTCATCTCTTACGGCACACTTCAGATGAGATGAGGTGGTGATATTTTTTCTCCATCACCACATGGATTAGCTAATGGAATTAATGCGCGTGCGCCAAGGACTCGTTTTTAACCGACTTTGGGTTTATATACCTATATGCCGGTAAGAATATTTTATTTAGTTCAATTAGCCTATTGCATTTCACTGCTGCCTCTCCTAATGATTAGGTGGTTTTGACCTATTATTACCACGTTGGCCAGACGCGTTGGCAGAGAGGTTTGTCTCGAGTTTTCCTTCTCTTAGGTCGTTTCCATCCTGGCAGAATATTTGCCAGAAATTGCAACTGCTCTGCCGAGGGTCAAAGAGTTGGCGCTTCTGTTACCCGGAGTACATTACGTGGAAGTTTCCTAATATAACAGCATAACATTTTTTTTTTTTCAGACAACTCTTCCACATCCTAGCGCCAATCCCAGACACGTACATTTACTTCTACCTACTAAGAGGAGAGTACTTTAGGAGGAGGTAGGACACGACGGTATATCCGTCCCAATCGAGCAGTCCGACTGGGGAAGTACCTCTACCCTACAGAATATCGCCGTTTAATAACCTTGTGTTGTGTTTTCGGTGGTGAGTAGGGTAGCCAGAGCTCACTAGAGAGGTTTTGTGTTGTCCGTGGGAAAACCAAAGGCTTATCCTACATCTTTTGCGCTGACGACACAGAATGTCTCTGTTCTTACAGGGGTTGCGGCACTAGTGTTATTCCTCTGGTGTTACACTTGCCTTTAGGCCACGGTAACCACTTACCACTAGGTGGGCCGCGTGCTTGTCTGCGACCTAAGTTGTATAAAAAAAAAACTAAGCCCAGGGTCTTCGGTATACGGATTTAATTGCTATTTGCGTTCGTCTATCAGCCTCGATCGGAAGGTCTGCGCTAGTGCTCGTCCAACAATCGACAGGTTATAGTTACATCGGTTTTAAGGCCATGAGATCGGTGCGAAATTATTAGTCTTCATTATAACTATCATGGGGTCAAGGTTTTCAACAGAAAGGCTTATTTAACGCTACATTAAGTACAGTGGGATACAAAAGTTTCTAAATAATATGAAAAAAAAATTGTATGAGGTGATGTCGCTACACAACTACTAGTCTTAGAAGTCTGGATAATAGATCTACTTATTAATGTTATTAAGTTTAGGCTACGACTTACATGAGTTTATTTACATACATAAACTCACACCTTTATCCCCAAAGGGATAGGCAGAGGTGCTAGCACCCACATTTCGCCAGTTTATGTTTAGGTCCCAATGTAATAGGTGGCGAGCCTATTGCCATTAACCGGGCACTTATAAACCAGCGATAAATACACACATAACTTCGAAAAGCATCGAAGAGTCATTGGTGTGTGCCATGGTAAACCTGGGATCGAACTCGAGACCTCGTCTCAGCAGTCCATTATCTATACCATTAGTCTACCGCGGTTTATTTATGAGTTTATTTATTTTCTTATAAAGAAACAAGACATTCATAGTTTATTTTATTAACGCTATCTATGTTACTTCTGTATAATTACATTTAGGCTGTTAGGCTGTCATAGAAATATAGATCTTGAGGTGTCCAGGAAATTTTGGACCCCACTGTTAGTACACGATTGGAGCAAATTGTTAAAAATAGCCAATCCTAGTATTGGAGACTAACTACTATATTCAAATATTCCATATCCAAAATGACCCAAAGGTCTCTTATGCCGTGACCGTGTCAAAAGTGCGTGTCCGTCGTGTCTTCAGCTGCGTGATAGCTGAGCTCAAATGAAATCATCTATCAACTGGTGGTCGTGTCAATACAACTCTAGTTTGTGTGCCCAAATGCCACAAGTTGTTATGTCCACATTCAACGTGTGTCACGCTGTCCGGTCCGCTATTCATGTCACAAGTCTGGACGCACCTTTTAGTGCTCGTAATGAACAAACAGCTGCATCACATACAACCTTAATAGCACAACTAAATGTAATGGCTGTGTAATCGCGAAAACAATTATATTGTACCGTATAACTGGATAAATACAGAAGCAATTATGGAAATTGTAGCTAATGTCTTGTAATTGTCTGTACCTAAGGTATGGAGTGAAGGGTTGACCTTAAGACTACTTACATTCACTTTTAAGGGGTGCTTAAAGCGATTTAGTATGTATGTTTAAATTGGATCATTTTCTTCACAATATTATATACAGACACATATTCAAACATACTTTACCTAGTACGACACGATTCGTTTCTGAAAAAAACTAAACAACCTGAAAAGAGAGGAAGATGTAGGGGAAGACGAAAGATTATGGCACAGATAGAGGAAAAGGTAAGTCGTGACGTATCAAGAAGTCAAAGGATTGGCGGAGAAAAGGGAGGAACTGCGATTACTCCACCGAAGAGAGCATAACTCTTACATTCAGGGAGAGAGGTATACCTACTTAGGGATTAATTAGGTTTGTCTTAATATTACGTTCTGGACTTACAAACTTGGTATTTTTGCAGCTCCTAAGCCTCTACCGCACCATTAACTCTTGGAATTCCTTACCAGCGCACGTGTTCCCTTCTATGTACAGTCCAGTCTCCTTTAAGAGGGACGTGAAAAAGCATCTGATGAGGCCGTCAAGCTGAGCGCCACCATTGTAATACTGTACATGTTTATAATGGTGACCCACCTTCCTGAGACTTTGCCTTCAGCTTACCATCAGGCAAGGTGAAGTCAAATTGATGTGCCATAAACAAAAAAAATGTACTAGAGTTTGACAAAATTAATTTTGAGAATCAATAAAATGCTTTCAATTTTTTTTATTAGCAAATACATAAGTACACCTGAGAATTGTGAAGGGAAGGGAACGACCGATCTGACATTTACTTTTTCAACTAAATGACATTTATTACTGTCACCTGTCTCAATTGTGACCTATAAGGTACGTATACCTTGGAAGGGCACAATGATAAATGCGTAGCGTTCGAATAGAATGTTGTATAGCGACAATTAGATGACAAACCAGCTTATAGGTCATCTGATAGTTCAGTTACCTCGCGTGAGAATGTCACACCTGGCTGCCACCATGGGCAGTGAGTTGGTTCAATATATATTCTATAGGTAGCCTATATCCCCAAAGGGGTAGGCAGAGGTGCTAGCACCCATATTTCACCAGTTTATGTTTTTAGGTCCCAATGTAATTGGTGGCGAGCCTATTGTTATTAACCGGGCACTTATAAACATGCGATAAATACACACATAACTTCGAAAGCATCGAAAAGTCAATGGTGTGTGCCATGGTAAACCTGGGATCGAACCAGAGACCTCGTCTCAGCAGTTCATTACCCATACCAATAGGTTACCGCCCTAAAGAAGACTAGAATCACTAACTATCTACCCCGGTCACTTGAATTAATGCAGTCACAAGAAACAGAATATTCTTCAGTTCACGTTCGACTTTGCTGATCGTTTACGTTAGTCATCTGAGAAAGCCACCTTGCCACGGTGCGAGGTTTTAAGGATGCGTTCGTTATTTCGCGGACCACGCACCTTGGAAAGAACCGATTCCCTAATGCTGTAGACAAGTTTGTCATCACAAATTTGCATGTTTCTACGTCCCAAAGTAAAACTTAAAAATCCGAATTCTGTAAACTGGCGCATTACGCTTGACATAGTTTTGCTAACGACGAGCACATCACTGGCTCCTGCTGTCTTCCTGTTTATCATTACTAGAAAGATAATAACATCAAGGTGAATAACAAGAGCGTATCATAAGCACTTCCACCATCAGGACAATGGTATCTAAATAAACAATAGTTTCTCAACAGTCTTCTGTATTCATTCATATTTGACGTAATGACAGCACAATGTCCATCAACCAAAACAGACGTTAAAAAGAGACATAACAACGACCCTCTCACTTAACGCACTGAGGAATCTATAACACTGAATAGCTGTTCTTTTATAAGCTTTAATGCTGTTGAGTTAAGGTTAAATTTTGCTCAGCAGTTTTGGAGATTTGACAAGACAATGCGTGAATGTGGGGCAAGCGAAAGTCTTCAGATGACAAAAAATGGCAGTAGATGTAATAAGTCTAATTCTATTATTATTCGGGAGTCAACACAAGGTCAGCTGTAATTGAGGCAACTCTATTGTGGAATACGAAAGTTATTTTTTTTTATTTATGCCTTTGTTTTGCAACACTGACTTTAAAATATATAATGAGGAGATTCTTTATTTAATACAATTCTTTATCATGGTTATTAATCCCAATTATACTTTATTAGGAAGGAGCATCTTGAGTCAATACCCGGAAAAGCCTCACGGATAAAGGGTCAACTCCTACCGGAGCCGGTGAGAGAGTTTATGTCGGACTCAAATTGACTAAAACGCACGCTGTCTTTGGATCTTTAGTTGCCGAAGGTGAGATTGTAGCGAACATATCCCTTGCAGCCCGGTAGACTCGGACGGAATCCTTTCTTTGAGGAGACTTCGATCCTTAACAACACCTTAGGTCAAGATACAAAAAAACTGCGAGATAAAAGAGTCTCATTCAATTTTCTTCACAAGCTTAAACAATGTGCAGACGTTTCAAGAGAACAATTATAATAATATTCTGTTGTTATCAGCAGTTAATCCTACTGACCATAACCCCTTCCCACGATGTCCATAAAACCAAACACAAGCCTTTTGCTCGGCGATTTTCGCAGTGTCCTCGAACAACCTGGTCTGCATGAGTCACGCGGACGTAAACAACATTTTGTACAGACATATTAATTTGTTGAAAAGCAGGTCAGGCCGCACGGCCAATCGATTCGATATCATTCTACCGTTATTAACCACATACAGCTACTAAGCTGGGTTGAAAAACATCTGTTTTATAATCAACGCCAAATAACATGTAGTGTTTTGTGTGTGACGTAGACTTACGGGACTTACGGGGACTTACGGAGACACGGGGATACTTACTACCATAAAAAATTAAGTATATATGTAATAATAATATTAATAATACTTTATTAAAACTATAAACTATTCACTAGTATACACTATTCACTACTTACTCACTAGTATAACTAATTCACTAGTATACACAGATACATTTTGTAGGTATTATGATTTTTAAACCCTTTAAATAGTATCATATCGTGAATGATTTTAATAAAAGCGTTTAATCATCATAGTACCTACCAAAAAAACCAATTGCGGTCGAAAATAATGAAAGTTCAATTACGTTAAATTGATTGGTGGTATAGTAGTTGAAACGCGTTTGTCTGAAACCCTGTATATTTAGTTTACTGTCAACTATTCTTACACGTGAGTACCTCTATAAATTGTGTAATGACGTCAAAGTTGGACCTCTATAAATTTGTTGAGAATCTTTGGACCTCCTTGCCAAGTGTGAACATTCAAAATTGGAAGTGATATGCTTATTATTTCTTGTACCTTATTCTCACTTTTGCTCTCTGTGCGCAGAATTTGTTATGAACATATGGTGTCGTAATCATGAAATAAATTAAAAAAAAGATAAGTATGTATAATACATGGACTATGGGCCTCATAAAAAAGCTCATCGTCACAAATCGAACTATAGAAAGGATTATAACTAGATCAAAGAATTTATATTACTGACATAAATAGAGATACAATCTTCTCATTACCGCGTTACAGAATTTAAAATGTCAGTGGCAGTTTTATAGTAGAAACATTCATAAAACAATGTTTCACGGTTAATACGAGTATACACTGTCACTTTCCCTAGACTAGGTTTTTGTGTAGATACGTATGTCATTCGTACACTTTGTTCATCCAATGATAACTGTATATCAATAAATTTAAAAATTTAGTGAATCAAAAGTTATGCCATAAGGCTTATTACAAAATCCAGGATCATTTGGATGATAAATAAGCCTGGAAATGAGCTGTTCACTCAACTTGCTACTCAAGCAAATTTCTGTATTTAACTAAGTAAATGTTTATAGGAAATCCTCGAGTTTTTTGCCGGAGCCTTCTCAGACCGGGGCCGCGTTTCAAACCGGTGCCTGTGGGTGCATTTGCTCACAAATTTATAAAATTTCACAATGGTTTTACTGAATTTAAAAGGTTTTTGCGTGGTGAAGGCCTTCAGCTAGAATAAGGACTGTTTTTTTTTCTGTTTATTTATTTTGTCATTTGATTTGTTTTTTTTTATTAGTCATAATTTACTTATATTTATAGCTAAGTAATAGTTAAACTGGCACTGAAGTCAATAGAAATGCTGTGTGCAGATGTAAGTGGACTTCAGGTTTAAAATGCTATATATTTTGTTAAATCATAGTCATAGTCATATTTTGTCATCAATCTGATGTCTGTTTCTGTACCAATTTTATAAAAATAAAAAAAAATAAAAAAATATTGTTGATATTGACGTTTTGTAAGTTCCGTTTAATGGTCTATACAGAATAAATTATTTTTAAACTTAGAATTTTTGAATTTCGCATAAACTAGATATAACTATACGTATACTCGAATGTGTCTGCAACTCGTTAAATTTAAAAACATTAAAAAAACATCTCGAAAAATTCCAAATTAAAATAAAAAAGCTATTAAGTACGAATTAACTCAACGTTTTGTTTACACGCTCTAAGGGATTTAAAAAGTCTTTTATTTGAGTGTCGACACTTGTGTTGACGCCGACGATCCGCTCTAGAGAGGTCACTGTACACTGGTAGTTCATTTACCTTCATCAGATGAATCCAATTCGAGAGCCTACCGTATAACGATAAATAGTGGTCACGCTAATTTTCACGCTCTGAGAGCTTAGAATGATATAGATGCGTCTTTCATTATTGTATTTTTATTTAGACTTTTTTTATTTAGGACACGTCAATTTAACTTCCCCTCGCCTTATGGTAAACTCAAGGCAAAGTCTCAGGAATGATGGTCACCATTACAAACACGTAAAATGTTACAATGGTGGCGCTCAGCTTGACGGCCTCATCAGATGCTTTTCCACGTCCCGCTTAAAGGACCCGGGACTATAGGAAGAAGGAAACACTAGAGATGTACGGGTGGGATTTTATAGGAGCGACTCTACTTGCGTAAATGTTAGTTTTCCCGACTTCTGATTATATCTACTACTCCTCTCGTTCAACTCTACGAAACAAACGTATGAGATTAAGTCTGGTTCAGATCTTACCACCAAGACAAACCGCACCAATATCCGTTCAGCTTCTATCCATTCATCGCGAACAAACAGACACAAATATCAAAAGTTTCCTGAAGGAGTATAATAATTAAACTATATATTACACATCGATTTCTCGTTTGGCTAGCTATAGTTCAACTGCATTGTCAGAGGTCAATAGTTCGATGCCCGCCCGTGCAAATATTTGCATGCATGAATATGCATATATTTGCGTTGATGTAGGTGTTTTATGTATATTAGGCAGGTATTTGAAGGAATGTTTACAAGTTGGTTTATCCATATTCTAGAAGCTTGCCACCAGAGAACACCATGCAGTTACCTATTTTGCCTAAGGGATAATCCCTTTATTAAATTTCTTCTATGCATTAATTTCAATTATATAATAATAATATTATATTTACTCAACACGAAGAAAAACAAAGTGTATGATCGTGTGTCGTTTTTTGGCGGGTCAAATATCTTACTATAAATTACAGATGTAATAGAGAATATCAAAGAGTATTTATGTTTATATAAAGAGGTAAAGAACCGCGGTTGCCTAGTGATATATGTGGTAACGGACGGCTGAGACGAGGTCTCGAGTTCGATCCCAGGTTTAACATGGCACACACCAATGACTTTTGAATGCTTTCCGAAGTTATGTGTGTATTTATCGCAGGTTTATAAGTGCCCGGTTAATTGCATAAGTGCCAGGCTCGCCACCTATTACATTGGGACCTAAACATAAACTGGCGAAATGTGGGTGCTAACACCTCTGCATACTTCTTCCGGTATAAAGGCGTGAGTTTATGTTAGGTTTATGTTATGGTATTTATGTGGCCTAGTAATATTGCACATTGAGGCTCACTTACTCGATACAAGCTAACAAAAATGGGCAAGTTTATATATTTCCTTTGCCGGCTGTTCAATTTTATAATAGCATAGATATTTATGGAAGTTTTCCGTTCACAATAACGAGCACATATGCCACAATACGGGTACGTACTTGGTATCGCGTGATCATCGACAATTAGACTTTCGATTTTGTTATCATTCGGTGTTACAGTTTCGTTGGTGTGTTGCCCTGTACTGAGTTAAAAACGGTATTACATTGACGGTAATTTACAGAATTATTTTACAGTAAAGCTGCTCCAAAATGTTGCTGTCGGGACATACCAATAACAGAGCAAATAACAGTGTCCTTCTGGACATGTTAGGTTTCTCCATTGAGCATCATAGCACCTGTTCCTGCATGGGATACATTGTCACTCCTCCCAAGGATAGTCAGAGGTGTTATAACACCCACATTTCACTAACAGTGATTTAAGGTCACACGTAAAGCCACATTTTTTGTATATCGCTTAAATGGTAGACAAGCACACAGTCCACCTGACGGACGTTTGCAACACCAGAGACGTCACACTCGTGTTGCCTACCCTATAGAAACTTTCTGGAAGGGGATGAATTTTAAAAAAGTATCTGTGCCGCCAGTACAGGAGATAAATTGGTCTTTCCACTCTGGCAGCAGACATTATTAAGGTTATTATTAGCCGCAGTATTTGTAGGGCGGAGATACTTACCGGGACAGACCGCTGAATTGGAACGAGAGATACCGTTGCGTCTTATCATCGTCACCTAACCGAGAAAAGCCTTATCCCTTTTTTCTGATCCTCCAGGAATCAACAGACAATGGGATAATCAGGTAAACTATAATTTGTTTTATTGTATTGAGTTTGAATTTGCCGTTTTAAGACTGACCCAAAGCTGGATTTCTCACTTATTTTGTTAAGTTCTCATAACAAGAAAGTCAACTCTATATTTTAGCAATTATTCATAATTATTTGTTTATATTATCACTACAATTTTAACGCAAACATATTAAAATACAAACAGTTTAGAAATAACTACCTATTTCTCTAACTAACGTTCAAGAAAATAAATATGTGCTAGTTTACAAACTTGATATTTTCCAACGATGATGTCATAATGGCATTGTGTGAGATCCTTTAGCCATGTTTGCACGATTTCTCAGGTTAGTCATCCTAAGTAAGGTGACCATATATGTCGATTTGAATGGGACTATCCCACTAATAAATCCTTTTTTTTATCGTACAAAAAATCGCCACGGGTAACCCCTCCACCGAAGTCGGTTGGGTAGGTTATGTCGGACTCGAACTGACCAAAACGCACGCCGTCTTTGGGTCTCCTGTTGCCGGAGGTGAGGTAGTAGTCAACATATCCCTCGCGCTTCTCTTCGAGATGACCCCCGTCGTATAGATCCTGGAATCCTCGAAAAGAGTTTTAGACACCAACATTATCTGTGTCTTTAGTAATACTGCCTACGTGAAATTCATATTTACGTGTCTTATATTTGTTTTTTTTATTTATGGCAAGTCAATTTAACTTCACCTCACCTGATGTTAAGCTGAAGGCAAAATCTCATAAAAAAGACTCACCACTGCAAACATGTACATGTGCAAACATGTGCTACAATGTTGGCGCTCAACTTCACAGCCTCATCAGATATAAAAAATATACTAGTAACTGATGTTATCAGTATTCTAATTTCAATTACCTATAGCAGCATTAAATTGAGTCATTGTCCCGTCAAATCTGCAAATTACTGGTCATATTAGTTATAACCTGTTCTAAAAATTATCTTGTTTACCTTTATTCATATTTTATTGATTACGTACAGTTAATATCTAAAAGCACACATATCATAGCTGTGGTTAAGGTTATAAGAACTGGTCTGTGAATCAAGCCTCCTTGCTATACTAGACATTTGTTATTTCAACGACACCTTAGTATACATTCAAAGAATCATAGAATTAATTTCGTTTATTCAGTTTAGGCATATAAAGAGCGTATATGAATGTCAAAGATTTACAATTTGATTTTTCAAAAAAACATTAAAATAAAGTAAATAAATCATTTGAAAATGATTCTTTCGCTGGTTCCGTAGGTTAAATCTATTGAGAAGAGATCAGCAAGAAATCAGATAGATTATCGTTATCCTTTTTTTCATTTTTTTTAATATATAGTTCTTTTTATTCATGATAAATATGTCCGAGAGCGATGCCTCTCTCATCGACTCCGGTTATGTCGGACTCGAACCGACTAAAAGGAACGCCGTTTTTAGGTCTTTAGTTACCGGAGTTAAGATAGTTATCCCTCGCACTCTAGACCCGGGGTCCTCTCTTTAGAGATGACCTCATTAGGGTATAGGGACCACGGTGTCTCCGTCTGGTCAATGTGGAAACAGTTAAGTCTAAGTCTCGCAATATTAGGAGAGGTCTATATCCAACAGTGGACTTCGATAGGCTAATTGATTGATGAAATATTCTACATAATGTTTCACAATGTGTTAACAAGATAAGAAAGCTTAACAAGATGAATTACAAATAATATTAGATCACACAGAAACAGTATACGAGTACATGCTCTATAGCCGCGTCCAAAGAATATAATACAATTAAATATAGTAATTAACCAAGTTTTTCGCATATTATTTCTGTATTATAATAATTTTAGCCGCTTTCGAGGAGTCTTTTGCATAAATTTATCATTAGAACTCTGAATTATTTGAACAATTTTAAACGATCCGAATTAGTTATTTATTAAACCTTGTATTGCGAAAAGCCTTGCAAACGTAACGTTTCGTAGGTGCGATAAAAATTAAGTGTATTAAGTTATTGCAAGTCAATCATGTATTTTGAAATGAGACGTTATCACTCTAACAATATTTAAGGAGCTAATATGGCATTAAAACTAGTAGGTAACAATACGTCTAAAATTTTTCGTAAATATTCGAGCATAAATACCTACTTATTATCTATAGTAAATTAATCGCTATTTTGGACTGTTAAAAAAATAGGTGGTGGCAGTATAGTTGCCACTACCTTAAAAAGTGTTACCCTTAAGGGCCCAGATCGTGAAAATCACCGAAAAGAGTGTTACGATTTTTCATATTTAACTTATTTAGATATGATTGATATCAATGATAATTTGTATATATTACAATCAAAGTCCAAAATATATGTTAGTCTTATATTAAATCCTTAAAACCTAATAATTGCTATATAATAAACGTCAACAAACGCACAAAATTTGACAAAAATGCAAAAACATGCCTTCGTATTCTTCAAATATTACCCAATAAATCAACACAAATTGATAAAAAGAAACACTTTTTGAACACTGAAGAAACCAATACTTAAACCTATGTACTTTTTTTTGTACCTTTACAAACAAAGACTTCCTCTTTTAAAGCCCTAAAATCTAGATATGTTCTACGTAAATTCTCCATAGAAAAATGTATGAAAAATCACGCGCATCCCGATATTATGATTTAGTAACCCGCATCGCTACTGATCGGCAGTACGCTTTTATGGTTCAAGGTGACACCACGCGTGTCGGATGCGCCAGCAATATTACGTGTTGTGAATTTGTGTTTTTTGTGAAAAACTGTAAGTATAACATTTTTATAACTAATTCACTTTTAGTAAGTAGGAAGTACCGATATAATGAATGTCTGGAAGAAGACCATGATGGAACTAGATATAAATCGTAAATAAAGCAAAATTATTTAGATACCTATTTTGTTGAATAGGTTATTTTATGAACCTTGTAAAGTAGATATCAATTCAGGCTTGAAACAATCAAAGCCCTGCCCACTTTATTTTCTCGAGATAGGAACTGGCGGGGTATGCGTATGACTGGGTATGACTTTCAATCATCTTCTAGGTCTCTGCACGACATAGGTACATAGATTTTTCAACATGATACAGCCAATATCATAAGCGTAGTCGGTAATCGAGGGTTTTTTTCGCAGGACCTTGCTAGTTGCTACATAATACCTAGTAATCTGTGGACTGATAGATTTGAGTGCCATGCCAGGAAAAAGAAAATTTAGTACGCATTACAAAAATATGCAAGTCAAAAGATCTCGGAATAAAATGTAAGTTCCTCCCTACTTATTTATTTATTTGCCTACTTCACTAAGTCTTGTCCCAAATATCTAGAAAAAAATTACGAGATTTGTGAGTGTCCTGTAAAAATTCTAGTTTTATTTGTGTGATTATCATGTCTAAGTAGGTATTAATAATAATAAATTTTATTACATTACTATTCGTTTTCATGTACATCATAATATTGTCTAGATTGTGAAAGTAGGTATGTTTCCTATCTGAAATAGCACGGGCGCGCGGCTTTGTCGACATACTTACCGCCAAAGACGCGACGCGCCTGGGGTCTGGCTTAGGGTTGTACAAAAATTACGAAATAAATAAAAAGTGGATAATATTGATGAATAATATTTCCAGTGTGGAAAATAAAGAAAACATTCAGGCCGAGAGCAACACTGCTACGCGCTGTATAGAGGTAAGTTGTTATACGTAATTCTTGTAGACTTGTTACATAAATAAACAAACTACTTAGTGATGGGCGAAGACAAAATCTCGTATAGATTTTTTTCTTGCAATTTTTATTATTTTCATTAGGAGACAAACACCTTAGTACCTAAATAGTTCTCAATTACCTACTTCCTCAAAAAAAAATTCACGGTCAAATCCCGTAGTTTACCAGAATCAAGAATTTTTTTTTGTAAAATATTACCTTTCACGCGACTGCCTAAAAAAGAAGTATACCTATTACGTACAGGGTGAACGTATGTATGTACGTATAATAAGTAATATTTCTCTGTGGCACGATAAGTTCAAAATTATTGAACCGATTTTGATGATTTTAGTATCATTAGAATTGTCTTCTAAGTCCGAGTGACAGGACATAGGTGACGTCATAAAAAACCAATACCTATTGCGTAATTGTACGGATTCTTTTGCACTTTTATAATTTGTCTTCATCAGTTATGACATATAAATAAATAAACATAATAAAAATTTTAAAATCCGACAGAATAAAAAATGAATTGAACTACTCAAGTAACAAAAATATTTAATAAAAATAAACACCATTGTAATATTATAGCGTATTTCGTGGCCTATTTCCAAAGGAATATTTAGCTAGTCAGGAATATCTTCGAGCCTGTGACGATTTCAATGGGTCTCAACTGTGAATTCAATTTATTACAATGGTGAATTATGTTAGATAAAAATGATATGACGTTATCCCGTAAAATTATTGTCCTAAACCGACTTTACGAACAACCAGTTTTTTATTATGTTTATTTATATAAAACGTTCAAGATTTTGATCTAGTGTTGTGTTTCAAAGATTAGGGATTTCTTAACTATGTTTGAAGAAATTTGACCCATTCTTTTCATTTTTTTTTTGAACAATCAATCCATGATCTTTCTTTACAGGAACTTGTTATTGAACATGGTCAAGAGGGAAAGGTGGATGAACTGGAAGTTGGGCGTAGAGTAGCAGATGTTTCTTTTTTTTTTAAAGCTCTTCAGGCCATAGGGGAACACGGTCCAATGGATTGTAAGTTAAGTTACCTCAGTATAATAGGTGAAGTAAAAGTTGGTCTGGACTCAAAACTCACCATGAAATGTAGTATGTGTAATATGAAAACTGTATGTTTGGTTGAAAAGAAAGAAGATAGCATGGAAGTGAATCATCAAATAGTATCTGGTATAATATCATCTGGTGGGAGCTACTCTCAGTTAAAAACATTAACTGCCGCAGTAGCCCTACCAATCATGTCACCTTCATTATACAATGAAATTAATAATACGGTTTGCGATTGGTGGGAAAAGACAGCAGCACATTCCATGGCAGAAGCTGTCAAGGAAGAAGCAGAGTACGCAGTGTCTATAGGTAGTGTTGATAAAAATGGTACACCATTAATATCTGTTGCTGTTGACGGTTGTTGGAGCAAGAGATCTTATGGTAAGAATTTTTCCGCCTTATCCGGTGCAGCTGCGATAATTGGCATTAAAACTAATAAAGTATTGTTTTTTGGAGTTAAAAATAAATACTGCGTAGTCTGTGCACGAGCCGCAAAGAACAATAGTCAGCCCCCGGAACACCATTGTTTCAAGAATTATTCAGGATCATCTACCGCGATGGAATCGACCATAATAGTTGAGGGGTTTAAACGTTCCGTTGTTGATCACGGTGTAATTTATAATAAATTTGTAGCAGACGGCGATTCCAGTACTTATAAAAAAATATTAGATTCGCGTCCGTACGATAATTTAATAGTAGAGAAAATTGAATGCAAAAATCATCTTTTACGAAACTACTGCAATAGCTTGGAGAAACTGTCGAAAGACTCTAAGTATCCTTGCGAATTACGGAAATTCATAAAAGAAAGGTATTTGCGTTTAAGAACGGGTGTAAAATGCGCGATTAAATATTGGGGGGATCAAAATCAGTCACTCGAAGAAAAAATAAAAAATCTTAGTGAAGATATCCTAAATGGTCCACAACACGTATTTGGTAATCACCAACATTGCAAGGAGTATTTCTGTAGACCTGATACTCGTCGAATAGAACCTGTTGGGTTACTTCCAGCAATTGTTGGATGCGGATTAATGGACGCGGTAGAAATTTTAAGTAAAAGACTGTCATATCATTCTAGAAGTTTAATTCATAATTGCACAAGTAATATAGTTGAAAGTTTTAACGGAGTAATTGCCAAATTAGTTGGGGGTAAGCGTGTAAATTATTCTTCCCGTGGTTCTTATGCGGGCCGATGCGCAGCTGCTGTTGTGTCTTTTAATACGGGATCGATTCATACCATATTTAAATCTAGTCCTAATCCTTTGATCGCGAAAGTGGAAAATTGTAATCGTAGAAACCGTTTAATTGCTAAACCTAAATTAAGATTGAAGAAAGGCCACAGCGCTGTATCGAAAGACGCTCACTATGGACCAAACTGCGAAAAACCTGATCTGAGTCCAGAATTATATGAGAAAGCCAAGATATCTTTTTTAGCCGATTTAAAGTTGTCTTGTGCTGAAAGAGAGGAGCTTGAAAGGTCGACCCATTTGCAAAGAAGTAGTGCGGAGTGGATGAGTACAAGGAGAAAATTACTAACCTCATCATCATTCGGGGAAGTTTGTAAAAAACGAGAGAGCACAAGTTGTGCTGCTCTCGTTGGTAAAATCGTTTATGGTAGTAATATCTCCAGTTTGCCTGCTGTACGGTACGGTATCGAAAACGAAGAAACCGCAATTAGACAGTTAGAAATTCAAGAGAATATTAGTATACAAGGTTGCGGTTTGTTCGTCGACGATCAATATGAATTTCTTGGTACTACACCAGATGGCATTTATGCAAACGGTTTAATTGAAATTAAGTGCCCACATTCTTTAGCTGGCATGACTCTTGATGAAGCAATGGTCAAACATACCTTTTGGGTTAAGGACAGGACTTCCAAGGGTTATGTCATAAATAAAAATCATAACTGGTATTTCCAAATTCAGGGACAAGTACATATTACTAAAAGAAACGTTTGCATGCTTGGCATCTGGTTTGGTGCTACTGTACCTATGAAAGTTTATATTATAGAAAAGGACGACAAATTTTGGAAGGAGAAAATGGAGATGAAATTAGTTAGGTTTTATTATGATTGCCTTCTTCCAGAATTAGTTGATCCTCGGCAGTCACGAAGCATGCCCATTCGTGACGCGCCCAGTATCATAGAGGCTATGAAAGAGAGGAAAGAAAGAGCTTTACGTGTTTTGAAAGAGAAGAACGCCTAATGATTTTGAAAGAGACTGAGGTAACTTAACTACCCAGCCGGTTGATTCACGTAAACACGCCAGTCCAAAAGTCGTTTTAACTTAGAAACTTAGTAAACACCTTTTGGTTTTCTGTTTAAACGCACTTACTTATCTAGTCTTGGATTGTCATAAATCTTCCAATAGCTCAATTATTACCACAATTCCTATGCGATTTTGAAGAGTTACCTGGTGTAAAGAATCATCAAAATCGTTTCAAAAATACAGCGAATTGAGAATCTTCTTTTTTTTAAGTCGGTTAAAAGGGCTTAATTTACAAAAACGAAGTGACATTTTTAAGTCACTACGCTACAGTTTTTTTTACGTGAATCAGGCAGCTGGTAATATTTTCATTCTGATAGGTTTTGCAATAGCAATTAATTTTATATTCAACTAGCTGACCCACGCACCTTCGTCGGCGTCACCCCGTTTTTGCAACATTTTTCACTTCTGCTCCGCACCAGTTGGTTGTAGCATGATGTTATATACATATAAACCTTCTTCTTTAATCATTCTATCTATTAAAAGAAACCTCATCGAAATCTGTTTTGTAGTTTTAAAGATTTAAGCATACAAAGGGACATAGGGACAGAGAACGCGACTTTATTTTATACTATGTTTTGAATTAGCAGAAATCAGAATTTGATCAGTACCTAATCGTTAAAATGAAAAAACATTAGAATTTTAAACTCATATTTTGTTATTGTTTACTTACTTAGTATATTATTTTTAATTAGTATATTAATAATTTATAAAGTTGTGTTTCATTTATTAACTAATTTTTGTACAACCCTAGCACGCTTTTTAGATGGCGACTCATATTTGTTATTCTTTACTTACTTTTAATTATATGAATCATTTTATACTTTTGTTTCATTTATTGTCATTTTTTGTGAAACCCTAGGAGATTTTTTAGATATCGAGGTGATCGTGAACAAAAAGTAAGTATTGGATTTTACGCAATAAGCACATTTCCTTGCGTAGAGATAAACACTAGCGGGGAAAGGCTCGATGTTATTTCAACCGTACTTCCTACTGAATTTGCAATTATTTTATTGAATGAATATTTTACGAAATTTTTTTTTAATCAGTAATTATTTTTACGAAATAAGATTAAATTTTGGTAGTAAACTTACAAATAAATACATAGTTGGAATTTTAGGTATGTAGAATACAAAAAAGTTGTCCGGATCTGCTCTTGATTGTTTATTATAAATATAAAAACATAAAAATTGTGTCTCAACTACTCTTATCTAGTAATTAGTAATTAGGGTCATTTTATAACGAAAAACTACTCTTAGAAAATTTTACAAATAGGTAGTCGTTTATTTCCAATAATTCAACATTTATGTTATGCTGTAAATATTCAACTTCAATAACAATTTAATAATTACTCAACGTGCAACTTTTGTCGCAAAACATTTTGCAAATCGCGCTCCCTGGGTCATTCACCCACCCCGTGGGTTGTTTCAGTAAACAATGGCGCTGCAGTCGCGCGAAATCGACGTCGCGCCTGGGCAATCTAGGCCCTTAACCGGTAAAAATAGTTTGCCGTTTGTAATACGAATGATTTAAGCTAATATGACATTAAAAAGTAGGTAATATATTGAATTGAATTTAAAATTACTGGCGCAATTATTTACTAGTAATGCACGGTATTATTAACGGTTGTATGTGTGAGTTTGGCGACATAGGTTCCGCTGCTGAAACTATCATGTCGCATTTTTACTAGGTACTTTTTCTATTCTGTGTTTGTACGCATATACAGAAATATCTTTTAATTACCATAGAGAATTTGCTGAGGTGATAGGTATTCGATACTAAACCTATGGCAGTAGTTATGTCATAAAAAATGTCACCTAACATTTTGTTCACAGTGCAAAATCATATCAACATATCAACGCTAGAAGATATGCACGAAAAATAAAACGATCCTTTTTAAAGCGATGTCGTGCATGTATTAATGCCGGTGGAAAACAATTTGAACATTTACTGTAATGTTAATTATTTAATAAATTTATTACACAAATAGTTACCATTGTTTTATTTCTCATTTTTTCAAATAACAATACAATTTTTGGAACATAGTAACATTTATTACTAAAAACAAGAAAAATTAATAATTTTGGTTCTTGTTTACAAATGGTGGGCATATTTTTTTTTGTGGCTAGTTATCTTAGAGTATTGTACCATTTTGGAATCTTAATTAGTTGCGTCAATTTTTAAAATAACTTGCCGTAGTGGTGTCCATACTTTTTTTTTACAAGAACATTATTCAAAGTAGAGTGAATCTAATTTTTTGTTTAAATTTAAGGGAAAAATATTATTTTGAACAATTTTTGTGTAAAAACCGCGGGCATTTTAGTATTTTTAAGAGCTGTGGTGAATAGTAGTACTACTTAGGTATCCGATACAAAAAAATCTTAAGCATATTTGAGAAATTGTGGTCGTGGTAGCTCAAAATATCATAAAAGATGTTAATTTTCAAAAAAAATCTAAAAATGTTTAGTAACCAAAAAAAAAATAGGTATATTTTTATTTTTATTTTTCCTCGAGTGCTCATGAGCAGGTCTACCTTTTGGCGCCCGCTTATCGTTGAATTTTGGGACACGTTGTATACGTTCCATATAAACCCCTAAAGCTTCTCTGGCAGTTACGAATTGCCTGGGGGTGACAGGTGCAGCTGTCTGTCTCCCTAGCAGAAGCAGGCCACGGTGGAGGGGGGCCACATATCCAGGGACTAGATGGGAACACCATGGTTCCAACATTAAGGGAAGGGGGTCATCTCAAAGAGATGTCCCCGTGTCTGCCAGGGTGCGAGAGTCTTTACTTCCGGCAATCGAAGATCCATAGACGGCGTGCGTTATAGTCGGTACGAGTCCGACATAATCCCCTCCACCGACTTTGGTAGAGGCGGTATTCGTGGGGATTTGGACGAAAAAAGGGTAGTTACATTACTGGTGTAATAAATTCGACTTGCAGGACAGATATTTACGATTATGTCAATATTAATGGTGGGTTACATAAACATGTATATTTTTAAAGTCACGTAGTACCTTACCGGCTTGTCGCTAACAGTTACACCACGTCTTATTACACAAACAATGTAATAATCCCAATTTAGTAATAACTGTGACTAATAAAATAACTAACATAAACTTTACATTGATATCGGTGACTGGGAAAAAAGTTCTAGGCTTGTCTATGCTATAATGTTGACATGATATGTCATCATTATGACATAGACAAACACTTTACGTTATAAAAAAGTAAGTAAAACATATTACCTGTTGTTTATGATTGACTGATTTTTTTAATTTAACCTTTTTACAATCATACTATACGTGACTTCGTCTGCGTGGACTTAGATCTTGGTTTAAGTATCAATCAATCAGTTAATACCTCAGTAAAGAGGGTTACAATAATGTCACAATAGTGGCCTTTAAATTGAAGACCCCAACAGATACTTTTCACAACCCGTTTAAATAACCTGTGGAAGCTGTAGGAACCTTTCACAAATTTCTTTATATCAACTAACCTATCACGAACTAGAAAGTTGGATGTCGCAGCTTAAAGTATACTCTATGCTGCATGCATGATCTATTGTCATTGACATTGCAGCAGGGTTGCCACATATATTGGTAAATTATGCGAATTTCTACACTGACGGACTCATAAACTGCATCAAAGTTCAGGTTTACTCTAAAAGGATTTTTTATAATAAGTATGCAAACTTTTTAGATTAAATTATATAAATATGGAAAGACTGGCTCTTAATCTTAAAAAAAAATTAAATTTAAAAATAGAACTGCAGTAAAACAAATGAATATAGCCGGGAAAAGAAAATTTACTTGTAGTATCAGATTTGCGTGTTATTTATAGCAAAGTTTTAAATTGATTCTCATTGATTTTTTTTGTTTTGTCAATTGAATTATTGTTACCAGCATAATTGTTGGGTTAGTTTTTTAACACATCGAGAGTTTTTGAACCATAATATGGATACTTCGTCCGAACAAGCGGCACAAATTGTAGCATTGGTGCGGGAGGGCTTGGATCAACGAACGATTGGTAGAAATTTAAATTTAAACCAGTCTACGGTTTCTAGAATATACAGAAGGTTTGTAGAGACAGGTTTTTACAGGAGGAGACGTGGTACAGGCAGAACTCGAGCAACCACAGGTCGTGATGACCGATTTATTGTTATAACTTCCCTGCGAAATCGTTTCCTCACGTCAGTTAACATCAAAACCGAGCTTAATGAAGTGCGTGGAGTAAACGTGTGTGCACGAACAATAAGAAGAAGGTTAAAGGAAGCGGATATCACCCCTTTTAGACCAGCAAATGGTCCAAAGTTGTCTACAGCTCACAGACAAGCTCGCTTAAGATTTGCGCGTCATCACCTGAATTGGACAGAAGAGCAGTGGGCCTCTGTATTGTTCACGGACGAGTGTAGGACATGTTTATATGGTGCAGATGGTCGCAGAAGAGTCTATCGTCGACGTGGGGAGCGATATGCTCAAAGTTGCATTGAGGAGCGTGTTCCTTTTGGAGGCGGTTCATGTATGGTCTGGGGTGGCATATCGATGAACGGGCGAACAGAACTTGTGTTCATAGACATGGTCCGTCAAAACGGTAATAGAGGGGGTTTGACAGCACATCGCTACATAACAGAGATATTAGAAGATCACGTGGTGCCTTACATGGGATTCATAGGCGAAAATTTTACTTTAATGCAGGATAATGCCCGGCCGCATGCAGCTGCACAAGTTCAACATTATTGCGAAGAGGTTGGGATACGTACAATGAATTGGCCAGCACGCAGCCCGGATCTTAATCCCATCGAGCATGTTTGGGACAATTTAAAAAGAGCTGTATATGCGAGAAACCCTTCGCCCACGACAGTGGCAGCACTAAGAACAGCACTTTCAGAAGAATGGGACAATATTCCGCAAGATCTTTTAAAAACCCTTATAAAATCTATGCGGAACCGATTAGAATCCGTAATAAGGGCACGTGGGGGTAATACACCTTATTAAAACACAAATAAACCCTTGCATAAAGTTTGTGTCTATTGTTAAAACCAATTTTTTAATTAAACCAATTTTTCTTAAATTTCTGTTTTTTCTTCAAAAAAAGTCTTAAGGTCCTTTCCAGTACATAAACTTAAACTTAAAGATATGACCCTACGCTGTTTTAAAGTTCACGAACCAATCTAGAGGTTTCAATTTAAATCTGTATAGAAAGTATGCATACTTGGTTAAAATATTTATTTCAAAGTCGTCTATTACTTTGATGCAGTTTATGAGTCCGTCAGTGTATTGAGACTCGTAGGTACATCGATTTCTTTCCTATTTACCTTTGAAATATCAACGCTTGTTCGTTACTATAATAACATTAATTGGAGTAATAGTATTTCCTTGGTAGTCAGGTAAAAAGATATTTAAAGTTTACGAAATCCATACAATTCGAACGAGATTTCATTTAATTTTTTTTTATATATTTTTATAATATCACGCCTATATCCCTGAAGGGGTAGGCAGAGGTGCTAGCACCCACATTTCACCAGTTTATATTTAGGTCCCAATGTAATAGGTGACGAGCCTATTGCCGTCACCCGGGCACTTATAAACCTGTGATAAATACACACATAGCTTCGAAAAGCATCGCACTCATTGGTGTGGACCTCGTCTCAGCAGTCCATAGGCTACCGTGGTCAATATTTATTATGTGACCTGCCTTGTCAATTACACCCTTTCCTCTCATGCTCATGATATTCAATCATAATCACCATCAAAAAGTAGAGAAAAACAAGATGGAATAAAAACTAGGCCTATTAAAATATCTTAAGTGGACACGAGACAGCCCTAGTCCACACATTAGGCGCTGGTTTAATTTAACATATTATACCGTTCCCCGTGCGTGTGGCAGCGATCTCTAAGTGCTAATGACACATAATGGCGTCTAGATTAAGTACTTAGGTCTTTATATTACTATAAAAGACTCACAATTTCTTAAATTTATCTGTTTGAATCCGACAGTTATGGTGCTTATGTGGTGTGCAGTGTATATAAACTTATTTTTTTTCAAGGCTATTTCAAACCTATTGTGGTTTTTCCAAGAGACTGTAATATGAGGTTCTTTACGAAGGGCACTACAAGGTGCACGACCTAACCAGCGAAAAAAACATTTTCAAATGATTTACATAACATAACACAACATAAACTCACGCCTTTATCCCCGAAGGGGTAAGGCAGAAGTGCTAGCCCCCGCATTGCGCCAGTTTATGTTGAGGTCCCAATGTAATAGGTGGCGAGCCTATTGCCATTAACCGGGCACTTATAAACCTGCGATAAATACACACATATCTTCAAAAAGCATCAAAAAATCATTGGTGTGTGCCATGGTAAACCTGGGATCGAACTCGAGACACCGTCTCAGCAGTCCATTACCCATAAACCTAGGCTACCGTAGTTCTCAAATGATTTGTTTACTACAAATTATTACATTTTTGATATTTGTACAACTTGGTATTGTGAAACGTTGACATTCATATGTGCTCTTTATGTGCCCAAGCTGAATAAAAGAAATTGATTCATTTATTATTGGTTATTTGAGTGTGACGCTTTTGTTGAAAACGTCTATAGCTAACTTTTAGTGCCAAACGAAATGCTATTCTACTCGTCCTAGATAGAAAGAAGGCCGATTGAATTCGCGGAACTTCCGACTAAGTCTGATATGAATAGCTGAAACTAATATGACGGATTGCCGAGTTAGATTCGTTACGACTATCAATCATTCGGTTAGGTGATCTATGCTTTGCGTGTGGAAACTCCCTCGGGCTTACCGGAACCAGTGACGATAAGACAGTGGCATTCATTCTATACAGACAAATTCTACGACTAAACCTTAAGTCCGCTTCAGCTAGGAAAACGGTTAATCTAAGTAAAATTAAATGCATTTTTCTTTCTTTTTTTCTAATTTTTTTTTTCTTTTCTAATTCTATAGAAAAATTGTAGTGTCTGTTTGTAATATTCGCTTTCTACTACATGTATATGAATGTATATACGGTACACATAACAAAACATATATTTTTTAATTTTTGTATGTCTGTCTGTTTGTACCGGCTAATCTATGGAACGTCTGAACCGATTTGGACGGGACTTTCACTGTCAGATAGCTTATGTAATAAGGAGTAGCTTAGGCTACATTTATTTTAGAAAAAAAATTTTGATTACATTCTACGCGGACGAAGTCAACTTTCACGAGTTATTCTAAGACGTCATATCCTCATGATAGAGCAAACCACGCAAGCAATAGCATTCACACTAGCCAGATATCAAACCAACACCTTCACTGCATATCAAAATCATTAGAAACATCGACAATGCACCGAGCATTTGAATTCAAATCGAGGCTATAAATAATATTATTGAATCGTATTGCTTGCAGCGACGCCATGTGCATTCGTAATTTGGAACAGTAGCCTTAGCACGAAATACTATCGAATTCGTAATGTAAAGGTATCGACAGAACGGAGCATTCTGATTGGCAGTCTGCCTCTTGTGAACCTGTGTGCGTGTGTACCTTTACATTACGAATTCGATAATATTTCGTGCTAAGGCTACTGATATTGAATGCACTTGTAGCTATTAGGTAATCTGTGCTTGTACTATTCCATAATATTTATTAGTAGCATCGCCCTGCTGTTAGTGGCGTAAGTCCTGATCCCATGGGAATATCAGGATAAAAACCGCGGTAGCCTAGTGGTATGGGTAATGGACTGCTGAGATGAGGTCTCGGGTTCAATCCACGGTTTACCATGGCACACACCAATGACTGAGATGCTTTTCGAAGTTATGTGTGTATTTATCCCAGGTTTATAAGTGCCTGGTTAATGGCAATAGGCTCGCCACCTATTACATTGGGACCTAAATATAAAACTGGCGAAATGTGGGTGCTAGCACCTCTGCCTATTTGCGTGATATTATAAAAAAAGAAACATGCTTTTCTTACTCAGGGATAGTTGAAACGTAATTGAATGTAAAATTTAAACTAGATGTTAAAGTAGAATTTAAAATTGAAATAGAAATAGAAAACTTATAGAAGGGTAATTCCAAGAAATGGAGAATTCTTCACATTTATATTTAAAAATCACATTATCAGGGTGTGGGTGGTATAACAATTAGCTGGTGTGTGGGAAAGGTGTGAGAACGGCCCGCAGTCCGGTGTAAGTTGAGCACTTAGCTCTAGATGGCACGTGCATTGCGATGGTGAATTTTGGAAAATGGTCTAGGAGTTTCAGAGGTTATCGATCGATAACAAACACATCTTGCCTCTTTATTTACATAGTTAAGTTTGAGAAAGGATATTTATGTATTTCTATTTTGCAATATAAGAAAACTTATAGCTAATAGGAAACAATAAAGTTATAGTAATAGTTTATAAACTGTTACATAATAGATTAGTTTAAGATCAAATTATGTGCAGTTTCAAACACTACTTTATCTAATATAATAAAATAGTTATTATCATTCGCGTAAAACTTCGTTATGTTTCCATTTTATTTGTGAACATCGAATCTATTTGCAGATCAGGCATGCGTGTTGCACCTCATCCATAAACATAACATAAACTCACGCCTTTATCCCCGAAGGGGTAGGCAGAGGTGCTAGCACCCACATTGCGCCACATTGTGGCAATTGCCATTAACCGGACACTTATAAACTTGCGATAAATACACACATAACTTCGAAAAGCATCAAAAAGTCATTGGTGTGTGCCATGGTAACACCTGAGATCGAACCCGAGACCTCGTCTCAGCAGTTTATTACCCATACCACTAGGTTGATAAAAGTTTATAAAAAAATTGATTCGTATATTCTTTCACTTTCTCACGCCTAGGTTTTGTGTAATCTATGTCACTCACACACTTTTGTTTCTCTAAGGATAACTCCATATTTTGAACACCTATTCGGGTGGAGTCACATTCAACAGTTAACATTACTAAAATGACCAAGCAATAAAATACATTCTCTAAAGCCCCATTTTCGTCACCGCTCCTTCAAAGCTGTCAGTTTCACTACATAGTATAAAACAAAGTCGCGTTTTCTGTCCCTATATCCCTTTGTATGCTTAAATCTTTAAAACTACGCAACGGATTTTGATGCGGTTTTTTTTAATAGATAGAATTGTTAAAGAGGAAGGTTTATATGTATATAACATCATGCTACGACCAACAGGTGCGGAGCAGGAATTAAAAATGTTGCAAAAACGGGGTGACGTAGACGAAGTTGCGCGGGTCAGCTAGTAAGGTTATAAAGACCGTATGCCGTAAGCAGGTGAGTAAGCTACTGATGTCATTGGCCGGTGACTCAGGGAGGCTGAGCCGGACCTGACTAACAATGAGGTCCGTAAAGTTAGACATTATGTCGGAACGGTTTCGCTTTTCTTGCGATGTTTGTTAGATGTCATTTTGAAAACCAATTGTTAGAAATTTAGTCAACAGTGTCATTATTAGCAATGTAGAGTTTCGATTTTACCAAGCAACTACAATATAGGATTCTTCAAGAAGGGTATTAGAATGTTTCTACAAAGTCGGCAGCTCGGGTGTGACACCTCTTATGTTGTAAACGTCCAAAGGCCACGGTAACCACTTTCCATCAGGTGTGCCGTATACTTGTCTGCCACCTAAGTAGTAAAAACATTGACGTCACTACAATATAAATTTCTGTCAAAGTTATCTACTTTGAGTTATCTACGTTTATAAAGAAACTAACCTAAAAATATGCTATGTCACTTTGTTCACGCCTAGGTTTTGTGTAAAGATACGTATGTCATTTGCCCACTTTATTCCTCTAAGTATAACTTTATGGTGTATCCTGAGCTGTTTGTCTTCATTGTACTGCCAAACCGAGAGTGTGTGTCGTGTTTTTTCTAATATTTCACAATGCATATCCGCCACACCTAATTCTTTTGCCAAACATCTGTCCTACAACTTATTCATCAATTGCTCCCGTAAAACATCTAATTCTCCCTAAACTCTATTTTAATCAGAAGCAAGTTTTATAAAAAAAGGTACTTCCTTCCGCCAATGACAGCTGTTTCTTCACTCAAAATTTTGTTCTGATAAAAAATGTACCACCATGGAATTGAACTATGAACCTTCTTGTGAGAAACAGCTGTTTGTGTTAAAATAAAAAGGTTTTGGTTTCTATAATAATATAAAGAAAGAATTTAAAAATAGAATTGCCAATGAGGCATTATTAAAAAAAAGAAAAAGAAGTGTTAGTCACTAGCATTCTATTCTAAATATAAATTTTGAATTTTTTCAATTAAGTTTTGAAGGTATGCTTAATCAAATTTATTTAGAATTTTTTTTATTGTGCGAAAAATCCCCACCGATACTCTCTTCCCTACCGGAAGGGGTTATGTCGGACGGAAATAATGAATGCTTAAACGTGACTTGAACCTGCGAGTCATTGTGGAAGTGGAAGACGAAGTTCACTCACCACCTGAGCTTTTGCTTTACATAATTAGGCGACGGTAAAGCCGCCTACCGAAAGTTTTACGAACAATTAATGATTTTACAATAATTTTGTAATAGTTTTTTTAATTTGTCAATTTATAACACTGTTTTTGATAGTTCGTTAGACTATCGGTAGATGGCTCCAAAGTTGCCCCCTAAAACGTAAAGAAGCGGTCCAAGTTAGACAAGTCCCAGACTCATTTATTCTCACTTATTTGCACTGAATGAGAATCAAACCGCTAACCCCTAACTGCATCGAGCATTAACACCACACGACACAGCTCATATTCCATCCTTTAACCCTCTAGCACTTACCTCAAATTACTTCCGTAAATGATCGACATTTAAAAGCTTTGGTAAACACTTCATACCCACACCGGAAGATAACTTGACACTTGAGTGTCTGCCGGAAGTCGCAGGGTTGAAAAACGAGTGCTTTTATCTTAATTGGCTCAAGAACGATATAGATTGAAGATGCTGGGATGATAAACTGTACATAAGGAGTATATTAAGTCAATGGATGAATAGGTACAGTCGCCATCTGTAATCACTTAAGCGACTTAACATGGGAGTCTTCAGAAAGGACATTAAAAGCTTCACACTGCATTTTTTTATGGCACGTCAATATTTGAATCTCGCCTGATGGTAAGCTGAAGGTAAAGTCACAGGAAAGAGAGTCACCATTAGAAACACGTCCAGTACTACAATGGTGGCGCTCAGCTTCACGTGTCAGCAGCACGTGTGCTTTTTTTTCAACCACTTAGGTGGCAGACAAGCACACGGCCCACCGGATGGAAAGTGGTTACCGTGACCTATGGACGTTTGCAACACCAGGGGCGTAACACTCGTGCAGTCGATCACATAGAGAAAAGGAAGAAGGTTAAGAGAGTCTCTGTGCTGTCAGTGCAAAAGACAAAGAAGGGTCAAGGACTTCCTTCATTGGAGAGGTTTTGTGTTGTCACTGGGTCTAGGACGCAATACCTTCCCAATGAACTCTGGTAGCCTACTCACTGCTGGAAATACAACAAGGTTATTATTAGCCGCGGTATTCTGTAGGGGGAGGTACTTCCCCAGTAGGACTGCACAACGAATTCGAAATGACAAGTTGATAGGTTTATAAAAATACGTTTCAAGATTCATATCACTGAGTTATCTTTAAAAAAAGCGTAATATTGAAATATTATTTTATAAACTATTATCAACTTAGACAAAAAAAGATCTTGCAGAACATCAATATCTATTCATGTTAATCCTACTAATATCTATGGTAGTAACAGATTTCAAAAGGTTTTACTTAAATGTGTCGACACGAAACGCAGAGAAATAATTCATGAACTCACAATAAGTGTGTACTCACATTATCTGCATCAACGAAACATGTCTGCCAACAAAAAATATCAAAAGACATTTACTTACTGTACAGTATACCGTTATGTCCTCACTTCAACATGAATTAGGAAAAAATATTCATCTACAGCTGCTGCAAGTGACGTGTACACAAGGTGTATCTAAGATGTTTACAAAGAAATAAGATCATCTTGGTACAGCTGCTTAAAGGGCAAGTTATAACACATTTCACTTTAATGCCATAGCTTAGTCAAAATGTTATAAAAAGTGGTATAACAGTGGTGGAATTCTCAGAACCAAATGGTAAACCGGGATAGTACCAAGCTCTTAATTAATATTTTTTTTATATTTAATTACACTACCATTACAGACAGGAGAATGCGATAGTGAAGTAGTATATCAATATTATGCTTTCTCTTTTTTTTGTTTGTTTGCTCTTCGGATTTGCGGAATATTAATCACTACATAGTATAAAATAAAGTCGCGTTTTCTGTCCCTATTTTTCTTGTCCCTTTGTATGCTTAAATCTTTAGAACTACGCAACGGATTTTGATGCGGTTTGTTTCAATAGATAGAATGGTTAAAGAGGAAGGTTTATATGTATATAACATCATGCTACGACTAACAGGTGCGGAGCAGGAATGAAAAATGTTGCGAAAACGGGGTGACGCAGACGAAGTCGCGCGGGTCAGCTAGTTATGTATATATGCTAACCGATGGCTTAACGAGCTCTCCGAGGCACGACCATACTAGTGCTAACAGCCATATTCATGCATACAGCTTTTTGCACTGAGCGGGGATCGAAACCGCGCCCCGTGCATATCAAATCAAATTAAAAGACGGATATATTGAACCTAAAAAAGTTAATTTTGGATTCAAATCGAACTAGTTAAATCACTTTTTACTTAAATCAACTGGGGCTTGACTGTTACGTCCATAAAACTCTTTAAAACATTTTAAATTCCTGGTAGTATTTCTATATAACATACATAATTCATATTGAGTGTATCTCATTATTTGTTAAAGCATTGTTGTAAATCCTTAAAGCGTATAATGATTTATATATAGATCCTTCTTTAGTCAATGATTTATCTTATGATGTTTGACATGAAACAAAGTAGCGACATCTGTATTAGATTTTTTTGGTGTACATGACAGAGATGAATTTGGAAGGGATGAGTATTCTGATATATTTTTATGTATAAATATCATTTGATATGATTAAGTACTGGCCTTATTCCTTTTATAATATTTCACTATTTATTTTTCTTTTTAATTTCCAACCCTAAATATGTTTGATTTTATGTGTATGTTGATTTTAAGAGTATGACAATAATATTAGTATACTTGTGGGGCAATTAGTATCTAGGACTATTTCGTTGAGCTTGCGAAATTCGGACAAAAGAAACAATATCAATGATTTCATCTTCATCATACATTTATTTATAATTCTTCAACGATTTCTCAGTTTACACTTTAAAGTCTGGGATTAGCTTAATGTTTTTAATTAGATATTGCAGATTTTCTGTGCTTTTATTTATAATCTTTTGAATGAAATTATAAACCATGGTTGTAACTTTGATTTACATTTCCAAACACACATACACATGCACTCCCACATGCAATACCTATAGCGATACGTGATCAAGATCGAGTTCGATTTTGTAGTGAAACTGAAACCAGGGGCAGCGCTGATACTCAACTCGCAAGAGAACTCGAAAGAGCGTACATTTATCGATGTATTTATTTCAAAAGAACCTATTTCCTTTTTCGCCATTTACCGTCAATACTCCAGTTCCTCCAGATAATCCTCCAGATCCGTAATACATTTCAAACTTTAGAATCAACATTTTTTATTATTATTTTGCAAGTATACTATAAAAATAATTCAAGTACCTAAGTCCTCACCTGCCATCATTTTATTAAACATCACATCGCTCTATGTCCAACATTCGTTACTAACCGAGGACATATTATTTAATTGTATGCAAATTGAATTATCACCTATGAATACCAATAAAGTGTAAAAAAATACTTGAGTACATATTTGTTCAAGTAAGACTCACTGATTCCCAATGAATTGATTTGTAAAATATTGCGTAGGTCATGTGACCGGAAAGAAAACACACGCCTAATAGAATGAAAAGACTTGGACTCCGATTTTACTAAGTGTTAGCTGAGATTACAAAAAGTGCCATTGGGTTTTAGGTTTTATGGACTTAGTCTTAAATTTTAAAATTAAATGCAAAAGATTTCATGATATCGTTTCCCTTATTCTACACGAATGTCCTTTAATTTACACTTTAAACGTGTAGCAGTACCTAACTATATGATGTGGGTAGGTTGCAAATATATCTATTCATCTGATTGAGGTAAGGTATGCAATATGCATTGAGCTTAGCTGGAGGGGTTAGAGGGAATATTAGTAACTTCGGTTGCTAATATTCTTTATTAAAAAAAAAGAAAAAAAATTAGCTTTTAAATAGACACAACCGGTAATTGACATATAGATAGCAGTACTTGTTAGCGATAGATACAGGAAAATGCATTGCACCTAATGAGCACTGGAAAAACAACCAATGTCTAAACATAAGAACAATGCATCGCCAGTTACTAAATACGCAGGGAAATCCTGTGCAGGACCTTCGTTTTCCTCGAGGAAGATTCAGGTAGCCATTGTCCGAACATCAGACAGGCTGTATTGTTGCAGCAAAAGTCTATTGTCTCCAGTAATGGCTGACACATTCATTATCCACGTAGAGGCTGTTAAGAATGGTCACCCATTCTAAGATTGACCTAACTAGTGCTAATCGTATAGACGAGTATTTCTAGGTTTGTAAATAATGTTAGTAAAGCCTTCTACATTCACAAGTTGATACACAAAACATTAGAGAAATGAAGAATTGACACGCGTTGATTGGTTTTATTGAAATATTATGATTGCTCGATTTGAATTTCGAGCTCCTTCAACGCCGTGCGGCTTAACACCCCGTGCTATCCTCAAACGAAACATTTTATGATTTGACTGGTTAAATTATAAGCCGGTAATAATATTAGGTACTGTTATTTGTTAAAAAAAAAAACTCTTTTTATGCAAGGCTTAAGGCCGCAGCTAAAATTTTGCAATGAATTGTGAATGAACGATGCTTCATGCATTTGAATAGAACCCAATTAGCTCAAGGATTGAGAAACTGTCTTTTATCGCGAAAATATACAAATAGTGGTCAGTGGTACAGAAATTTTAAAGAGGATCTGCAGTCCCAATTGAGCTGTCCGACTGGGGAAGTACCTCGGTCCTACAAAATACCGCGGTTTATAACCTTGTGTTGTGTTCCCGCGTCGGTGGGTGGAATATTCAGAGCTGAGATCCGTGGACTCGTGTTCTAGTACCGATTAAAAATATTGTAGGTAAATAATAAAAAGTAATGAAATGAATTATATTATTCAATAAATAATAGTAACAGTATATTTATTTTATCTCTATTAAAATCTAAATTGTATTCAGATTTTAATCTGATTACTATTCGTCCCCTTATTGCGAACTTACAGCACAACGGCCATTTTTGTTTGATTATACAAAAATAACTGTAAACTACAAATCGTTTTACATAACATTGTGTAACTTCTTACAATAAGATACAAATAGAATATTTCAACATTATTTCAGTTCATTACTTACATTAAAACATAATTATTTCCATTATTTCTTATTAAATTAGCTACAGTTTACCCTTATAAGTATTTTGCTTCATTCTTTGTTCATTCACAAATTACCCCCAAAAGGTTTCTAATTAGCGAAAAGGCCAGTTGGGCAACTGTGAAATTTATTAACTGCATACAACTTAAGATTTAATTGTTATTAACTTCAAAAATGAAGGATAATAACGTGAGGAAACCTACATACTTGGCAGTTAGAACGTTCTAGAAGGTAACCTATTGAAATATCGAATTTCTGTTACCCGAATCTTAAAACCTCGAAAACGGTTGGTAGAACTTTTAAAAGACAGATGTAATGAATGACAACTTTCTATAATTCCGTTTTTCATTTCCCAGATGAATCAATTTACAGGTGCACTAAAACCAAATTTTCAAATAGTATTTTTTTGTTTTCCATAGTGTCATAATCCAAATATAGTTATACCAGATTCTCAAAATATTTTTTTTTGTTTCCCATCGTACCATTTGCCAAATAAACTATTACCAAATATTCATAATATTTTTATTTGGTTCCCATACAATCGTTTTCCATCTAAACTATATACAGGTATAGTAAAACTCAGTAAATTTATACGATTCATTTATTGGGTAGGTACCTACAGCAAGTGATTTAGAAATATTAGTTGCCTATCACAGATAGGTTTAAGTGTCAAATTCGACTCAGCAGGTTAGGTTAGGTTAGAACTGCGACCCCCGCACGAGCCGAGCGAGCGAAGCGAGCGTGCCGCGGCAGCGGCCGGCGAGTGCTAGAAAAATTCGTTTCAGTAGGTTAGGTTAGGTTAGAACTGAACCGACTCGCTATTGTTTTACTTGCCCATTACAGTCAGGTTAAGGTTAAGTACCTACCTTGTAATTATTCCATTGGATTCATTTTAAAAAATCTGGATATTGTTTGTCTGGATATCAACAAACTGCATTTTAAATTTTTGTGTTTTAAAAATTCGGATTTCGTGCATATGGATTACGGTCATCTGGATTTTGTGCATTTAGATTTCGTGTGACTGGAATTCGTTCGTCTGGATTATAAAACGTCGTACAAATGAATAAATAGGAAAATGAAATTCGGAGTTGCGATTATATGGCAAATAAAACTTCGGAATTTGGAAAACCGGGATTATGAATAAATGGCCAAACGTTTTCTGGATTATGATATTCGGAATATTAAAATTCGGGATTAAGATAGGTAACCGTTCTAGAAGGTTCGTGGAGTCATGACGCCTAATAGTGAGGTGCGATGTTACCCGTCTCATACTAAACGAAGCCTCGTGTTGACGTATTAACTTCGTACCTACATTCCTATTCCTAATAGGGTTGAAGATACTATTGCCGAAAAACGGACACTGAATTTTTTTTTATAACAGGACAATGCAGTGGCGGATTAGCAGTCTCAGCCGCCCTAGGTCCCAAGACATTAGCCGCCCTTTTCTCAGCTTCCATGGTGGATACATAATGCTATTACTATATGATCAACGTTTGTCTAAAATATATTTAGATATTTGACCCCCGCGCCGAACACCATCGCGCCGCTGCCGCCGCATCAAATGTAGTTTTTATGATTCACGCGCATCGGACGAAAAAAAAAATTAGGTATTTTGACAGGTTTGGGAGCGCCCCTAAATCTGGCCGCCCAGGCCCGAGCTCACCGGGCCTTAGGGCAAATCTGCCACTGGGACAATGCAAAGAAATCTTGAGTACAAAAATTGCCTAAGTATTATAGCAAAAATGTGATAGGCATGTTGTTTTTTGTTTAGATGGTGCAAGTCCTTTATTATTTCAATGTAACATGCAAGAAACTTGTCCCTATCATTTAAATCCGTCTTTTTTGTACGTGTTATGTGTTTTTTGTATGTAACACTTCTATATCGATGGCAATGAAACTACGCACTTGACTATTGTTATCAAATTCCAATAACAATACAAAAAAGATTGCTATATCGAATCACACCGTAAAGTTAATATATATCAAGTAACATGAAATTTATATTTATTGTCTATAAGAATATATTCCTAATGTAACTTTTAAACTATCGCGGCGTTTACTCATAGTGTTTATAGGTATTTATCGGGACTTCACGCGATATATTTTTGAACACTTACTTTTTGTCGACGTTTCCTAATGTAAGTAGTTCTTAGCTCAGTTCACCTCAGTCTAACCATATTATTCAAATCTTTCTATGTACAATTCTATGTCCTTTAGGCCAGTCATGAAAAGGCATAAGCATTATAGAACAACAATTAAATTAGAACAGATACATACAAGCATAATTAAAAAAGTCATATTATATAGTTTCAGATTTGGACCCTGTACACACTGCCTCTATTTGTACAGGGGTCTAATCTAAAATTAACACGATTTTATATACCGGTGTAATTATTATTATTATTTCAAACCCGCGTCTGAACATTAATATAAAAATTATAAAACAAGATTTTGTTAACAGCTGTTCTCATGCTATGGTATGCTTATCAAGTTCTCAGTCGTGAGAAGGCTGATGACATCATACTGTTACGTTTTGAGGAAAAGTTACAAACAGTCACTCAACCCGAGGTTATGTCCTTCCTCTCCCTTCGGCTTCCTCGCTTCGATATAGACTGAGACAACAAACAACCAACTATGTATTACTGTTCTATCAACATGCTCTTTATTTTTAACTAGCTGACCCGCGCGACTTCGTCTGCGTCACCCTGTTTTTGCAACATTTTTCATTCCTGCTCCGCACCTGTTAGTCGTAGCATGATGTTATATACATATAAACCTTTCTCTTTAACCATTATATCTATTGAAACAAACCGCATCAAAATCCGTTGCGTAGTTCTAAAGATTTAAGCATACAAAGGGACAAGAAAAATAGGGACAGAAAACGCGGCTTTACTTTATACTATGTAGTGATGATATACCTAGTATAATAACACTGTATAGATTTAACAGGTGTAAGAAGATAGCTATTTGACGTCACTTAACCACAGAATATTTAACTAAGTTTATTATCGATTCCTATTTGCCAGTGGAAAAGAAGCAAAGCAACATACTTAGTCATTAAAACCTTTTCATACAAGCACAATTTGCCATTCAATTAATAAAGTAAACTGTGCCATTTGTTAGGTTGCATACTAAATAATCTACATTACTTGCCACACAATAAAAAATAAACGAATTTCCCGCGTTCTTTGGCGGCCATGTTGGATTAGAGGTCATAACTACCTCCCAGTAATTTTATCTATGGTCAGTCGTTCCATAAGCGTTTGGATACACAGCGGAAATTCTACAAATTCCACTAACTTTTTAATTATATGATTCTGTACCTAAGTGCAGTCAGCAAGTCAGAACCGAATTATTTCATAATTTACAAAGCAAATAACCAACGTAAGTAGCAATTAAAATATGAAGATTCGCAACAAAGATGGATGCTGATTATTGCTGATGCCTATCACGACGTAGATTTTGTCAGATACCTTCAAGCCTTCAAATACCACGAAATTCACGAGAAATCGTAAGAAAATAACTTTCATTTTTATCAACATTAGCTAATCATTTCTTCAAGTTATGAATTATATGCGGAATAAATATGACTTGTTAACCTAATTGCTTGACATTCTACTTTTGCTGACCATATTGACATTAATATTGACTATGTATAATTGACAGTTTCATTGTATTGTATACCTATTCTTTAATTTATTGATCAAGTTAGTGAGGAAAAAGCGCATATTCCGGACTTACGAATGATAACCCGGTTGTATCAGTTTTAGTACACAAGTTTAATATTTTAAGCTATGGGTAACCATAAATACACTACAGTAAAAAAAAATCTCCCATTTTGAACCTAATTAAATTAAGAAACTCCTCTGAAGACAGTTTTTTGTAGATATGCAAAACAGGTCAAATATTTGATACTTTACTACAAATGAATTAACTATTACTAAATATACCACTAATAAAGAATACAGTATTTAAGTCCCAGCATAGACAGCTATATTCCTATAGGTGTGGCTACCAGTGACGAGTGGTCACTATAACACGATTCCTGCCTGAGATGAACCTTGGTGTCGAGTTCTTAATCGCCTTAAACGCTTAGCATTACACGACTCGTTTATTAATAGCGACCTACGCCATTAATAAAAAAAAACTTGAGCATAGACTGATTAATGGACGCTTGCAATATGACTCGGAAGGCGCGGGTTCGATTCACGCTCAGTGCAAATGTTTGTGTGCTTGAATATGATTATCTGCATTGATCTGGGTGTTTATATACTTATGAATTTACAAAAAAAATGTATTCATGTATGTTTATCCGTATTTAAGAACCCGTAATACAAGCTAGTTAGCTATGCTTACCATGGGTCTAGGTGACGTTGTGTAGATAATCATAGAATAGAATATTTCTTTAGATTATAGACTTTTCAAAGAAGTTTATGATACAATTCCGTATAAAATACTTATTTCTTCAAATAATTATATATTGTACTACCACAGATAATATAATATCTAAATTTGTTCTTATTAAACCTAACATCTGAACTCCTTATTAGTGACGTAGTTCTTGTTATTTATACTCCGCCAGACGGCACAGATACGCTCTAGTTATGCCACAAAATATTATACTGAGTCGGTATTAAACATACTATTGTGTTATTATATTATTGTTCGTTCTTCTTTCCTCGTGAATATCGTTGCAAAATAGTGCAAAATAGTTAATATTCATAGTTTTATAATAACTCGCCAGCAACGACGCAATATTTTAAATATCGAAAATTTTCCATTCTTACTAGGCTGAGTAGGTGTGATTCCCTTACCTGAAAATAAAAATAAATATTTATAAATAGAGAAATCTATGTTTATGGTCATTCATCATTCATTCAGTATTCACGGTCACGCGGGAAAATATTGGTTGGTGGTTTTTTTCGTGCCTAACTATTACAATGTAAGTAATCTAAGCTGTTTATTTTAAAACGAAATAATTACGAAAGAGAGAAGTAAAAATGGAGGACTATATATTTACATATCTATATAATTATTACTACTTAGAAGTCATTAGTAATTATGGTTTTTTATACCAATTAGGTGGCAAATAAGCTCACAGCCCATCTGATCGGAAGTGATTACCGCCTATGAACTTTTACAACATCAAGGGCACCAAATCGTGCATTAAATTGATGTAGATTACCTAAGCCCTTTTTGAATAGCTCCTTATTGAAGTCGTTGGGAAAACCGCAAGTTTTTTTTTTTATACCACTTAGGTGGCAGAGAAGCACACGGCCCACCTGATGGAAAGCGGTCACCGTGGCCTATGGACGTTTGCAACACCAGAGGCGTCACACACGTGCTGCCTACCCTGCAAGTTCATAAATTAAATTAATAAATAATTAGTTACCATCGATTTGAAATTATATCTCTAGTAGAAAGTATAGAAATTTCGCTTCAGTATTAAAATTTATATTAAAAATGTAATCCTATCGAACAAAACTATCTCATACCTATCGTTTTAGCAATATCGCATCTGATATTACACTATCTGATGGTAGAGCATCGTGTTTGCAATACCTATCCACGTAATCAGATATTGTTGCCGATAACGCAGAACTCGCGCAATCACGGCGGTAAACCGCAACGCGTAAACTGACATAACTGCAGATTTCTAGAAACCTAGATCAATAAAACTGAACTAGGTTCACATGTACTCAATGATTTTCGTTAGTTAAATTTAGTCTCAGAATTTCATCAATGACAGGTACTTTTTTTTTATCGTGCGCAAAATCCCCACGGATACCACCTCCACCAAAACCGATGGAGGTGATTATGTCGGATTCGAACCGACCAAAACGCACGCCGTCCATGTGTCCTTGATTGCCGGAGGTGAGATTATACAAGACATTTCTCTCGCACCCCGCAGACCCGGGGACATCTCTGTTGAGATGACCCCGTGACATCAATGACAGGTACTGCGTTACAAGCTGCATGAGAACGTAATTAGGTTCTTTGTTAACTTAAATGAAACTCGAATAGCTGCAACTCAAGTTTGACGTTTCAACAGCCAAGCAGCCTCTCAAAAATATGGCAAGATGGCGGATTTCGGGGATACAAAATTCTAATAGACAAACTCCAGTTGCCTATGTAAAAACGGGCTTATCATTGCGGTTGACCGCAACGCGTAAACTGATATAATAAAGGATTACGCTTTTTTTACATAATTCATTATTCTTGCGAGATAATTGGTTGATGAAAGATTGCGGTCAAGTTCTGCTTGAAAACTTCAGTAAGATTCGTTCCTCTACCTATTTTCTGTAATTTTTTCGGTTATTGTGTTACCGTTTTGAGTAAAGAAGTAGGTTCATAGTTCGTAGAACTATCTATATATAATATTCTTAATCTCACTTTCGTCCCTGGATATATTTTTTCTTTAGGCGGGGCAAAAACTGAAAGATTCTAACTCGAATTGCCGGACCGTCTACGGTTTCGAGCCAATAAATGGGGAGTAGTTGATCTGCAAAGTTTAAGTTAAGTTTAAAATGCGGATTTCCCCTGCCGGCAAGAGCGGTTATATCTACTAAGTCCAAAATTGCCGCCCAGGGCTTGCCCGATAATTCCCCCCTAGATCCGGTGCTCCTCGCTTTATAATAACTACTGAAAGAGGTTGGGTGGTCTATTGTTCACCATAGCTAATGCAAAGCTCGCGTCTCTGCGATGCCAATTTAATGGAAAAAGAAACAATAGCTCAATTGTTTAATACTGCAGATAATACAATATTAGTTGTGGGTGGCCAATAAAATAATTATGTTTAAACTTTAAACTTTTATATCTCTGTTCAGTTTTTATCGGCAACATCTATTTTGGCGGCAAACATTATTTAGTACTAGAGGAAATATAGGTAGTCTTTAAAGTATGAGTACGAACTTACAAACTAGGTGAAACGTAATCGAAATCGCCGCTACCAAAACCCGTAACTGACTTCCTCTGTAGCAACGGACTCCCTCACCAAGTTTTAAGTTCGTCCTTGTACTATAAACCTTAGAAACTGGTAACAAAAGAAGTAAGCAAATGACTAGATAGTTTTTTTTTCATACAAAAAATATATCAAAATTAGGTTTTATTATTGACTAGCTGACCCGCGCAACTTCGTCTGGGTCACCCCGTTTTCGCAACATTTTTCATTCCTGCTCCGCACCTGTTGGTCGTAGCATGATGTTATATACATATAAACCTTCCTCTTTAACCATTCTATCTATTGAAACAAACCGCATCAATCCGTTGCGTAGTTCTAAAGATTTAAGCATACAAAAGGACAAGAAAAATAAGGACAGAAAACGCGACTTTATTTTATACATGAAAATGAATATTTTATTATATAAATGAAAATATTATCACTGTCACTCATTCAGACCGCTTGTTGATAATCCAGATTAGAGTAATGTTCTGTTGTTACAACAGGTATATACATATTAATCGCAGGTTTATAAGTGTCCGGTTAAAGGTTCGCCACTATTACATTGTGACCTAAACGTAAACTGGCGAAATGTGGGTGCTAGTACCTCTACCTACATAGGCGTGATTTTATGTTATATGTTATGTTATGTAACATACTTTGTCATTTCATTATATTCTTGAAATAGGTAGTGATTATTTTTTATTGTATTGTCTGTGATGAGATATGACAGTAAAAAGTGTTTAAACCACTTGTTTTGAAACAAAACTTTCTTTTTAAATTGCAGGATTGAACTGAAAGTCGAAACTAAATGTTTAGTTAATATTTTTATTGCTATGCAAAAATTAGTACCATATATATCAATTATTTAACAGTGCAATATTTTCTGCAAGTGAATAGTGTTGCCAGAGTATAGACCAGGGCCCCACTCTTGAGTTCTACAACTCTAAATTATAACTTCAGAATTAAATTTTTTATGGGGTCCTGGCAATGACAACGGCCCATCAGGCAGGCCGAGTGTATGCTTGCGACCTTTGTAATAAAAAAAATATACACTACTTTTTATCTCTCAACCTTGTTCTTATTTCAAATAAGTTGAATTGACAGTTAACAGTTGTGACAAGCGTAGACAAGTATGACAGGACGTTACTAAACTTGGTTACGTAAAACCAGTGCTATTTAAATTATTTATAAATACTTGTGTCATGTCTAAGCTTTGTGAGCATAATTTAAATACTTATGCACTCGTAAATAACTTTACTCTTGGATACTGGAATGCACTGCTCTGCATACCGTGATTGTACTTAACATACTATTTGTTGCTGACTGTAAGCACAGATAAATAAATAGTTACTGCGCTGTAAGTGAGTCTTGCAGATAAGGTGCAAAGTTTGAGTTCGTACGGGTATTATTAAAATTAAAATTAAGATAGAATTTAGGTAATGGCTAATATTCAGTGTACATATTTATATTGGAGGATTCATGTTAACAGGAACAGCATGTTATTCTAATAATCTATTTGTTGTACATAGTTGCGTATTAATTCATATCAGTTTTTTTGTTTAATAGACATCAACGCTATGAGTTTTTTTTAATTTGAATGACCTCAAAAATCAAATTATGCTATTTTTAAATAATCCAATGTTACCAAATTAAAAATGAATGAAATGATTCAGAAATATGATCTAAAACTGTATATTTTCGGTTAACTTTTGTTACTATGACTACTGTCTAAATGTCCCCTATAGTATAGTATGCATTATAATTATTACATAATATTATAAGATCAGTATCATTATAAAAGTTTCCAATGAGGGTCAAACCGCAGAATAGCTGGCAATACGCCTCGTCACATTTACATGCGTCGTTTTATTTACATGCGGCCTTACCTAAGTTACATTGTTTAGACGTGTGTAGTTACACATATCTTCGAGTTTAAGTGTTACGACATTGTTCATTAAGATATGTCTTTTCTTTTTACAAACTTGTTCTAATCCTGATCAAAGTCGTTTTGTTTCAAAAGTCTTTGTTATTTTCATTAGAAATATAAGGTCAAAACGTTTTATTAAGTAAAGCTTAATGGTGGCCTTTTTTTGCAAAGCTACGATTTGTATTAAGCCGATTCTTAATATGCTTCTTAAATGAAAAAGGATCAATCAAAAAAACTATTACCTAAAAACTTTCCGAAATTGAACATTACTGATGGCTTAAAACGGCCTTGCGGTTTTGGTCGCTTCAAATCCGACATAACCACCTTCGGCGAGGGGCAACCGTGAAGATTTCTACACGAGTCAAAAATAAGTACGTGATTCTATCGATTCATCTCCATTTTTTTTATCGCTAGATCCTCTGTATCTAGTTATGTGTGAAATTATTTTCAAGATGCTGATTAGCACCTGTAACACAGGTTCAATGCGGTTTGTTGCCACCAAACCGTGTAGAACCCGTCTTGTGTAAATGTGACCTAAAACAGGCTAGAGATCCCGCTGATGATATTATTCCTGTTATACAGTTATGCGTCGTTATGTCGCTCGAAAAACTTATGAATTATATTCTTAGCCCCAGTTTTTCTACACTAAGAAACAAGGTGTAAACAAACATGTTTAATACAAAACTAGTTGAAGATTAGTCCAACTTTGTTTTATATATGTATTGAGACTGTTTTAAACAAGTTGTAAGCAAATTTCAAACCAATTTGCGTTCTAAGTGAAGTTTGTGACATGTTGCAACTTGTCTATACATGTTTTAAACCTGGGTGTAAATTAGGGGTTACAGTTCTTCGAGTGACTGACTGACTAGAATTCTGTTAAGCTACTGACTGACAACAATAGCTCATTAATAAATTTTTACTTATTTGTTTGTTTCTTAAAAGTAAGTATAATATGAATATTGTTCAGAAGAAAAAAAATAATGACGTGTTTTATCAGATTTCTTATCGCCTACACGTGGTGATTTGAATAAAGCTGAAAAATTTATTTAGTATTCTAATATTTAATTTTGACGTGAAGCATTATAATGAAATACAGATTAACTAATGCAATTTTACAGATTTTGTATCGTTTGTGAGTGTAATTTTGTGAATTTTTTATATTGTCATTATTTATTTATTTATTTATTTATTACAAATCATGCATAGTTTTTACAGGCTTTGCCCAATACAACAATACAGTACTTATACATATACTTATAATAATATAATTATAAAAAATTTGCCGCGTGCTCCCGGTAGAGTATAATATGAACCAACCCATCTATTCAGACTCAGCCTTAGATGCATGGTTCAATTCGACAATAGTGCCCGGAATCCGGCCATAGGCTCACCCCCATTACGTAGGACCGAATACAATGGTTAGTAAAATGTGGGTATTAATGAACCCCTGCGTATTCTGGAGGGAAGTATGCATGTACAAAAATTTCAATTGTTTAATACAGGGTTAAGGGAGCGTATGCAGTGAGTTCGGATACACCACGCGACTTAAGACTGTAATATGAAATGTACTTTAGAATGTCGACAATAAACAAGTTGTGTAGTCTCGTGAATCTAGTGGAAATTCCCTAAATAGATTTCGAACATAGGTAGAATCGATCTAGATGGAATTTGTCAGTGGACGCGGGCCTGTGGTGTGAGTGCAGGGCTGATCCACAGACCATGCTCACGTGTGCGGCAACCCCATATACTTTTACACCAGAGGAATTTATAAATTCCACCAAGAAAGTAATCCAGGTAGAAAGATTCTAGGAAAACGGAATTTCAGAGTAAAATTGTCGTCGATTCTACAGAAGAAAAAGTTCGTTTGATTTATTCTATTACAGATATAAAGATTGAAAGAAAGAAAGAAAGAAAGAAAGAAAGAAACATTTATTTAGTGCTAAGTGGTCACACATACAGGGAATTATACAAAAACAATAATAAATAATGGCATTGGGAGCATTGGAAGCATGTTCACACTTCAATAATAATAAACATGCTTTCAAACTCCAAACGCAACAAGCATGCAATAATTAGTGCGACACACAAATGCACCAAATGGGTGTCCAGTTCAGCATGTGCCAGGTAGAAACCTAGCGCTGGTTTTCAACTGGAGCCCGATTGGACAGTGACACAGTGAGTGAAGAATATGGATCATGCATCTTCCATGCTGAATGTTCTGATGTGCTCTTCCAATTAACTCCACTGTCACCTTTCCGAAAGAGGAAACAACGTGCAGGGCTTAGACGGTACCCGCATTCCATGCAGAATATTCCATCAAGAACCAAGCAAGTCAAGGATTGTATATAATGATTATGTCTAGTGTACCTATGGGTATTATGTAAACTAAAGTAGACAAAACATAATAATTACATTGTGTATTCCAGCTGTTTCAAAACCAACAAGTGATTTTGAATATGTTAATAATCAAAACATCATCTCACAATAGGTGTAATATTTTGCACCTAGTAAAATAATTTGACGCACTCGTGTAAAAGTTATAAAAGAGATGTGAATTTCAATATCATACAAAACTAGAATTACGTATACATTAGAAGCATATACATTAATATTACTTGCGTAAATAGACCCACAGACTCCATTATAACCGTGTTACCGAATTTACATTGTCAGCGGCTTGAAACTTTTAGAGCAGAAACATTAACGTCACTGCAATATCTATTTCTGTCAAAGTTGATTGATCGTGCGCCGGATGAAAGGAACTTCATCCCGCGCTCAAGCTGTAGAATGAACTCCCTGCTGTGTTTTTTTTCGAACGAGTACAATATGGGGTTCTTCAAAAAGACCATTAAAAGGTTTCTATACGGTCGGTAGCACGAGTGTGACGCCTCTAGTGTAGCAAACGTCCATAGGTCACGGTTACTACTTTTCATCAGGAAGGCCGTATCGACTAAAAAGACTAAATTAGATACTAATCAATAAAAACTTGCTGCGAAATGGTGGCATCAACATTTTAAAAATTGTTGCATGTTTGCCGCGTTCTCGCCACGTAGGTAAGTAAATATGTTTCTACATTTAGATAGGAAAAAAATGAATATTTCGACGGGATTTGAACCCGCGATCTTTCCCTTACATGGAGAACGCTCTGACAGCTAAGTCACATAGTCAGCACACTAATCGCTTTTCAAAAAAAATCATTACATACCTACACTTCGCTGAAACATTACTGAGTATGTATTACCCCCTAAAGGTGATTAGACTGAAGTATATTAACTCCCACCCTTCGTCCTATCACGATGCCCTTATTTACACGGTGAAACACACGCATCACCCACGTCAGTGACCCCGTGAAATAAGTACAAGCACACAATAACGTATTGCGACACTTAATTGCTGTTTCGACGCACGGGGAAGTGAAACAGATATAATAAGTGTGCGTTGCGTTTATTTCCCACATTGCGGGGAACGACCAAGAATTAGACAATCGCAAGGTTTTATAGACCAGCCTGTAAGATAATTTTGTACACCTCGATTTGGTAGTCAATAACATACTTACATACATCCGTACACTCACATTTTGCCAACTATGATTTTCGGTCCCACGTAATACGGGGGCGAGCCTATTGCCGCCAATCGGGCACTTTGGAAAGAAAATGAGTACGCCGTAAATAAATTACTAACCGAAAATGTAACAGCTAAATAAATTTGGATAAAAAATTGACCCGATTTCTTGAGTGTAAGTCGCAAGGAAATTAATTACGTGCTTAGCCGCACAAACACTGGCAATTAACGTCTTAGAGAGTATCAGACGGAACTAAATAAGTACTAAATAAGATTACTTCATACCTGATGGTAAGCTGAAGGCAAAGTCTCAGGAAAAAGAGTCACCATTACAAACATGTACAGTGTTACAATGGTGGCGCTCAGTTTGACGGCCTCATCAGGTGCCTTTTCACGCCTTGCTTACCCGGGACTGTATAAAGAAGTACGGCAACTATCATTTTTAACATTTACAATCCATTGGTCATATCGAAGTATTGAAGTCAGAAACAAATACATTATTACCACTTGCAAAACTCAGCAGCTATTTCAATATTGATTGTAATTTACACCGATATTGATTGAAACATCCGTTATGGCTTCTGAAAACATAGTTTATTCTAATTTCTTCATCGTGTAGTTTGGAAATTCACTGGTTTTTCCGCATTCACGGATCGTAGCATTTATCTACGCCAGGGCTGTCCAAACTAGATGGGACCTAGGGCCAATCATTAATACATTGGGGGAAAATTCATTGGCGGGCCGCTAAATTACTATCACTATATAGTATAAAACATAGTCGCATTCTCAGTCCCTTTTTTCATGTCCTTATGTCCCTTTGTATGCTTAAATCTTTAAAACTACGCAACGGATTTTGATGCGGTTTTTTAATAGATAGAATGGTTAAAGAGGAACGTTTATATGTATATAACATCATGCTACGACAAACAGGTGCGGAGCAGGAATAAAAAATGTTGGCAAAACGGGGTGACGCATCCGAAGTTGCGCGGGTAGCTAGTATTTATATAAAATACAGGCATAATAGGTATCATTATGTATACTTTTCCATTAATTTTCTTTTCCAGTTCTGTTAACATCAACCTCAATATTAGTAGTAGTTAGACTAGAATTTCGTCGCAAAATAATTTGCTCATTAATGTATTTAATAAAAAGAGAATGCCGCCATGGTTTGGACAGCCCTAATCTGCGCGATTGTGGTAATAAGCAAAGTATAATGAGTCAGTTATGAGATCATGTTATGTGTTACCATATGTATATACAGCAACAACATATATCACAATTAACTATGTTAAATGGAGAGAGTCTATTCATTAATTTTGCATAATAGTGAATTTCGAGGTTAAGATGTGACAAGATTTAGTTAAGTTAAAGATTTAGTTTTATTAAAAATTGCAAAGAGTGCAAGAACATTCTTTAGAGATGAGATATAGACATGAAAAATGAATAAAAGGCTAAAAATTAAAAATAAAAACCGTCTGCTGTTAAAATCCGAAAGAAAGTTGATAACAGGCGGTACCCATTGATTTTTATTCGGTGCTATGATTTACATAACATAACATAAACTCACGTCTTTATCCCCGAAGGGGTAGGCAGAGGTGCTAGCACCCACATTTCGCCAGTTTATGTTTAGGTCCCAATGTAATAGGTGGCGCGCCTATTGCCATTAACTGGGCACTTATAAACTTTGAAAAGCATCGGAAAGTCATTGTTGTGTGCCATGGTAAAACCTGGGATCGGGCCCGAGACCTCGTCTCAGCAGTCCATTACGAATACCACTAGGCTACCGCGGTTATACAACAGATTTATTTATTTCAGCTATAAAAAATATCTAGTAGTTAATTTTAAATATAGTTTAGAGGTTTTACGTCAGTTGACAATCATGAAATGAGATATGTTTTGTCACCAACGTAAGTTACGATCGTGTTACAGTCATTGTGGTCACGGATTGACAGCTCTTTGACGTCCAATATTTATTATTCCGCATATTCTTTTAAATTCATTTAATATACGATATAGATGTAGGCGTTACCTGGCGGAAATCCATTACAAGAAATTATATATTGGGGAAGGGAGGGGGACCCACCACTCACCCATGGTTTAAGACACAGTTTAATTCCAACGATAACAATAGCAAATTATTACTAATTTTCATAAAAAGGAATGTCAAACCGCACCCATCAAAGCAAGTAAAAGACTTCTTACCCGAGGGGAGATATTTTCGTATACCTATGTGCAATATTCCGCAAGTGCATAGAACAAACGTCGACGCGTATTTCAACTCTTCACGAGTCATCTTCAGGAGCGCTATCAACTGAAATTGCTTACTATAGCGTTGCAGGAGCGATGGGTTTCCCCTCCCTGCCGCAAATATTTTCCAACTCTACTTATTTTGATAAATATTTACATCACACTACAATGCTGTTTAGTTTTTTATTCTTGATCTATTTACGCACGTTTTGTGTACCCTGAAAACGAAATAAAAAAATATTTTCATTGACATGAGTCATAAATCATTAAGCCCGATTCACAATGGAAACCTTCACTCGGCCTTGTATTTATCGACATTACACAGTTTGTAGCAGTTAAGTATAACTTTAGACGGAATCAAGTTAATCCATAAACTATAAAGGATGCATTTTTTGTCGTAATTTATGAAGCCATTTGCAATTATTGGAATTGAAATCCGTGATGGATACGATACAATCACTCGTCCTTGCTAAAGTTAGCCGACACCAGCTACTGCGGAAGGTAACTTAAGTAATACTTTTTTAACTAAGTATTTGAATATCGAACACACTTTTAAACCCGAGTTTTTTTTTAAATTTCAATGCCTGATGAGAGACTGAAGTGTAGTCCAAATGACAATTGTGACATTATTATGATTAAAATGGCGAATCCTACTTTGACGGTCTCGATAAGGACCCGGGATTGCACGAAGAAAGAAACACGTGTGAAAGAAGGTACGACAGAGGTCCTAAGGAATACTGCGGCGTAGTGTTAAGAATGGTCTTGTACCCTGTAGATCTTGGTTTTTTTCATGGCACATCAATTTGACTTCACCTCGCTTGATGGTAAACTAAAGGCAAAGACTAAGAAAAGAAGGTCACCATTACAAACACGTACAGTATTACAATGGTGGCGCTCAGCTTGACGGACTCATCAGATGCTTTTTCATGGTAGGGTAGGGCGCCTTCAAGAACATACCGTCTTTAAAATTTGATAGGAAATTTTACTTAATCTATTTCCCGGAAGCCGTAGATGTATTTTAAACAATCTTTTGTTCTCAGCAGAAATAGGTAAGTAGAACTGTAACTTCACAATCACGGTTTATCTCAGGAACGAGTAATATTTTCTAAACAATGCGTTGAAATAAAGCGATCAAAGACAATAAGTCATGCTCTCAATCATAATCATCACTATTATCGCGTGCGTTCACAAAGAAATAGTAACTTTCATACATTCGCATTATTACATGCGTATGCGCCTCATTTTTTATGCTTTTATGATTTTCGTAGCAAAATTCCTATGTATCTCTGTGACAGTGTAGTTGAGAAAGTGTAATCTATGTGTCGGAGAGCTGAGTATATGAATGTTGCGGTTATGGGAACGCCATGTAATCATAGGGTTAGTGACTGTGAAGTCGAATCAGTTTCTTTTTTTTAAACGTCAATTCACACGATATATGGAAATTTGTATGAAGTAACAAGATATGACATCATAGTATTTTTTTTAAAATAAGAATATTAGCAACCGAAGTTACTAATATTCCCTTTAACCCCTGGTTAAGCTCAATGGCTTGTGTTAGGAGTGGGTTCACGTCAGCAGTGTAATGGTCAGGATTCGAACCCAGGACCTCTCGATTGTAAGGCCGACTCCTTAACCACTAAGCTACCGACGCTTTAATCAGTAGTATTCTTTATTTCCTTCTTTAATCTTTAGTATGATTTGTGTGTATGTTTCTGGCAGAGTAGAATTTGGTCCACGCCATTTTCTTCCCATGCGGTATCGTACAAGGCTACTAAAGGATAGCGCTATTTAACATCAGACAGATATATATAGCCCAGTCTCAGCCTCAGATGCATGGCTCGAGTCAACAATAGTACCCGGAATACGGCAATAGGCTCGCCCCCTATTACGTGGGACGGAATACAATGATTGCTGCCTACCCGCAGAGAAATAGGTATGATTATAATATATATATGTATGTACGTATGTTTGTAATATTAGATAAAATGTGAAAGTGTATGAAGATTATGCTCGGTCAATGAGTGGATCTGATTGAAATGTGGTACAGGAATCCAAAATATCTACGTAATAATGACAGAACAGGGAGGGTAAGGAGAGTCTGTGCTGTCAGTGCAGAAGACAAAGAAGGGTTTCTCGGTCTTCCCACTGACAACACAGAACCTCTCCAGTAAGCTCTGGCTATCCCACTCACCGCTGGAAACAACACAAAGTTATTTTCCACACTTTGGTCTACTGTTTCCACACTGGTCAGACGGGTTGGTTCGAGATGTCCCCGGATCTGCCGGGGTGCGAGAGATATGTCTCGTATAATCTCACCTCCGGCAATCAAGGACCCATAGACGGCGTGCGTTTTTGCCGGTTCGAGTCCGACATAATCACCTCCATCAACATTGGCGGCGGTGGTATCCGTGTGGAATATTACGCAGGATAAAAAAAGACAGGTTGGTTCGAGTTTTATTTCAAATTGTCCTTCTCTAGCAATGATATTGTTTGCATATATGCCGTGAGTCATCTTTTATGACACCCTTCGGATGAGATAGAATGGTGATAGTCTTTCTCCACCGCTACACGGATTGGATTGGATACATTAATGAGTGATTTAAAAACAACTGCAAATCTAAAATAAAAAAAAACGCAAGTAGGTAAAGTAAACTCTTCACTTTAGTAATTCAATTTAGTATTATTTCTATTACAATTCTTTAAGGTTTATCCATAAATGTTACTATATTGGAGACTAATTGATTCCAGTTTGCGCGTTGGTAACATTCCCCATCCTCATATTTAATGGATTTTCCCCCATGCAATGTCTTATTCAATATTTAATTAGGGTGACTTACATCGGAGACTTAGTAAACTAATTTAACAATGAGGTGAATAGAACTTTTATTCATGTTGTAGGCATAGTTCATTCGTAAATACTCGCCTCATTGGCGGTGCACTGACCGCATTACGCAACCAAATTACCCTAAGTAACAAAAATGAGGCTCTTTGTTGTTGAATTCTGTTGTTTTATTTGCTAAAAGTGCGAAATATGAGAGAGTTTGTTTGAATAAATAATGTTTACGGAGGAAACACTAAAACTGCACACAAGAAACAATAATTCTGTAATTCTGAGTAATATTACAGTGGGAAAGTAAGTTTATTCATTTGTCTTTTTTATACTAATCACTGAAAACGGCGCAATGGATACCGAGAATCTGACAGGGCATAGGTTATTTTTTATAAGCCAGGCAGGTGATATGAACAGGATCGAATTCCATACGGATACAGTCACGGGCATAAGCTAGTGTTAGTATAAATGAGGTGATTCATTAATATCTTAGTTCAAATTGGAACGAATCGTTAAAATTAGCACTTGTACCTACCTAATTTGTTTACCCATAACGGCTTGTGTTATTTTTAATCAATTTCAAATTATGCACCTTTTTATTGGAGAGTTTTAAGTTTTTAAGGTCTTAGTTAAAGATTTTATAATAGAAAGAGCAAAAATTATTCCTTTTTTGAATCTGAAACTTCGTTCTCTCCAATTTAGGCTTTTTATTTTTAATCTCTGCGGACGCAAAGGCTTAAATCCGTATTCAAAAAAATCTATTGACAATTATGAACAAAATGCCGTTACTATGCCACGCACCCAGCGCCATAGTTCCCATACGAGCAGTGGCATAGAAAGCCCGACCTGTATCTGAATGACGATTGAAATAAAAAACGTTATCATGATTTGCAATCACAAAGGCGCAGTCCGCTGACCTCGAGTGAGGTTTTAGGTTTTTTTTGAAGCTTAGTCATTGACATTGTACAGATAAATTTATTTTACGAGTCTTTCAATTATTAAATTAACATAAACCTATTTCTCAGGTCGTATAAAATATTTATTTCTTTATATTATAGGAAGAGGTGACGGAAAAAGAAAATTACCACACCTCACTCATGTCGTAAGAGAAGATTAACGGAAAAATACGCAAACGATATGAATGCGAGAGAAACTCGAAGTAAAATCCTGTACCAACCCGGTCCGGCCAGCGTGGAAACAGTAAGTCTCAGCCTCCCAACATTGAGAGAGACTTATGTCCAGAAGTGGACTGCAACAGGCTAATTGAAATTGATTGACAGTAAGAGTAGTAGAGTAGTATCTCAATTTGGTATATTAAAATGTTCGAATCCTTTTCTTCGTAATAACTTTCACATTCTGTCATTTGAACGGTAATACTAGTTACCTTTATACCTACAAAACTTGTTCCGGAGCCCGATATTCTTTCTCCTACCTGCCCTGTCCAGATTTAGTTTTACAGGTCCTTCTACGATACTCACAGAAATAGTTGGGATGCCATTTTTCTCGAGAACTTACGCTGACTTCAAGAAAAACCAACAAAATCTGGAAAAAAACGTAGCAATAAAGATATTTAAACTCTTTAACTAAGTTTCTCATGGCATGTGCGCTATCAGCCGATCAGCAATGTTCGTTCAACTTGAAGGTTCGCAGCCATTGTTCGAGACTGACCTTAAAAAGAGTTTATAATGGAAACCGTTCCAAATTTGAATTATGAATAGTTCTGAAACGTGTGGCATAGATTATACTTTTTTAAGTTGTTGATGGCAAGGGCATTTTGCATATGATCCAAATTATAATTATGACGACTATTTTTTTTTATCTTGATTCATTTAAACGAAAAGGAAGCCATTACTTACAGGTGTCTAAATTTTATTGCTTGCAACACCTGAGAGAAATGTCACTGAAGTTGTTTGTAACGCCGGATATTAGTAAGTAGATAATAAGTAATCTTATCCCAAATACAACTAAGATAGTGCCTACAATATATGACATATATATTTTATTATAGATGACAAGATTTGAGATGTAATTAAATTCAAACGACATCTACGTAAGCTTACGGTATCGTGATGACTTGTTGTATTTTGCATTTAATTAATAAATAAAAATACAACAAACGTGAAACTAAAATACAAACAAGACAAAAATACAACACACTAGATAAGGTAATCCTAGTGAACGAAAAACCCAAACGATTAGTTAGTACAATATCAGAAGCGTCTTTCTCGTGCTGCCGACCCTGTACAGGGGAGAGGAGAAAGGAGGGGAGGGGTGAAGATTAAGAGAATTTCTGTGCTGTCAATGTAGAAGACAGTAGGGTTTCATAACATATAGTGGTGACAACTTAAGCCCTGCCTTCTTATTGACAACACAAAACCTTTCCAATGAGCTCTGGCTACCCTACTCACAGCTGGGAACACAACCTAAAGTTATAATAATAGATCCAAGTAGATAGAACCATTTTTTTTTATTTATGGCACGTCAATTTGACTTCACCTCGCCTGATGTTAAGCTGAAGGCATAGTCTCATGAAAGAGGGTCACCATTGCAAACACGTTCAGTGCTACAATGGTGGCGCTCAGCTTGACGGCCTCATCAGATGTTTTTTCACGACCCGGGACTGTAGGAAGTTTGTTTGGAAGTGATTAATTTGACTGTAGTAGCTCCCAAGCTGGAAGTACTTTTCACTGTCAATGAAGTATCACAAGTACAAAAGCCTCGGGCAACAGCTATTACTTATGTTTTTACATGGTAGAAAAAGTTAGACAGGCTTTTACATTAATGAGAAACACTCAGTACTAAATATTAAAGTAAAGGTATTGATTAGTACAAATATAGAAGTGACAGTATGCCCCGAAGGTCATGGTATTCGATTGTCTGACGTCATTACTAACCATAACCATTAATCGTTAATATACTGTAATTTACTGACCATAAACTAATGTATTATATAGACTTGGAAAGAGACAATTGATTGACTTTTTATTTCTCCATTCTACAGTAAAAATATAGCACATAACAATGGGTACGCTTGACGGAAATTGAATCCATCCCTTATACACGGACCCGTAAACCATAGTTGACGAAATGGTAGTGTTATCTCTGTCTAAACCTTCGGGCTTTTTAAATACACAACGTATGTTTTTAGGTAGGTAGGTAGTACTTATCTAATTTTCAATTATTGTTTTGAAAAAACAAAGTAAAAATTTTCAGTTCAATGAAACCATGAGGTATTTTCGGGGATATCTATTATTTAGTTACTGAAATTACTAGTGGTCCCCCTAACGGCTCCAGCTAATCTTAATTGCTTTTGTTAGGAAATTCGCGTCGGTAGTGCAATGGTCAGGATTTGAATCCACGACCAATAAATAGATCGTTATGCCGACTTCCAATCCACTAAGCTACCGAAGCTTCGGGATACCAATATCATACATACCTACCAGTGGCAAGAGGTCCGTATAAGCCGATGACTGGCGGCTTGCTCTGTAAAGAACAAGTCGTGGTAGAGATGTTTAAATATAATATTCTAATTTCTCCAACGGTTTCCCTTTTCAAAATTTTCACGCTTGACCACTGATATCTACCTGTTTAAAAAAGGAATTCGGGGTCTATGGTTGTTTTAGCTACTAGTCGATCCAAGAGCAATGTTTTAATGATTTAAGACTTAAAAAAAAAAATTATAAACGCAAAATTCACATCCACCGTAACGTTCATGTAATTATGAATCTAATTACGATGAGTTAAAAACGATTATCGATTAACGACTACTAGGTGTAATAAGCCTAGAACTCTTGCGTGTTGGTTCAGTAAGCCTTGCGCTATTTTATAGCAAGCAAATGAATCGGAAGCAAATCCATTGTACCTAATGTTAAACTGCTTGGTACGAGAATACACAAAATATTATTGGATTTTGTTTATTCACTTTTATCTACACCAAAGTTGTATTTGTGGAGCCATATATTATACATAATATTGCCATTCGTCACAAAATTTCTTACAAGAATTCATCTGACGCTCCAACTACCTACGCCATTGAAGTTTGCACTATGGTCATATCTATCAGTGTGTGCCGCTGTGTTGGCTTGCAGGTGAATATAGCTCAGGCCTTGTATATGGAATCCCATACGCAGGCTAGCAAATATTGTATGTCATAAAAAGCGAACCGCGTATGGAGCCCGTTTCTGCACTAAGAATTCAAATGACTTCTTCTTTGGAAAGTATCGCAATAATCTATTCTTCGACGCTAATTCCTGTAGCATCCAAGACTTAGCACTTTGAAGCTCGCGGTCCACTCTCTCACTTATTATTTCTCTAATTTATTTCCCAATCAAGTAGCATTAAATTAGAATGCTGCACTTACTCTAAGAACGGCTCTCTTCAATGCGTGTAAACTTAGTTTAAATTGAACTGAACGCACTAAGACACAAGACTTGCCACAAGAAATGTCGTATGCACATGAAGTGAACGTGTCTTTGAAATGGGTACCACTTATAATTTTTATTATACGTCAACCGCCATATATCAGTAATTGCATAATGCTAGTATCGAATTATGACATGCTTCTTTGATTGTGTAGAAATTCCATTGCCTATTGTTGCAGAAACAAATGGAATATGCACGTAAGTAAGTACAACGTTCGTTAATGATATTATTGTTTCAATATTTAAAATGCAGGTAATGACGATGCGATTACTACGTAATTTCAGAAGGTCAGTTTCAAATACGACCTCGTTTCGTTATATTATTGGCTGAATGTTAGCTATTTGCACTTAGATACTATAATATCGAAAATAAAATGATGTGCACTGCAAATAATTCCCTGTATTACTTTTTATGCATATATAGTATGACTCTGATTCAATTTTCGAACTGAATTTGAAATTAAATTCAGTTAATTAGGTATGCATTCGTATTTTAAATATTGAAGAATACAATTGGGTATAAAGAAAATGGCCGCATTGTAATAAATACGATTCGTTTAGCTTAATTAATTAGTTCTAAGAACATTTTTCATCATAGCAAAATCAACCGTGAGTTACTTGCGGCAATGGATCGACAGCATCTGATGTTATGATGAAATATTAAAGGAAATATGATTCTATGAAACCCTTGATTAAAATAAACTAGATAAAGTATTTGGGAAAAACAATTGTGTCGGAATTCTAGGGGAAAGGTCGTGAGGAAGCGGGAATGGAGAAAGGGTTCGGAACGCAGAGAAAATAATCAAAGTAGGTACATGACATCATCCGTATACAATAATTATATTTAGAGTTAAGCCACATCACCTGCGCTTATTTGTTTTAGCAACATTTCACTATCACAACAAAACTAAACATAGAATCAGAAAAAATGCACGCAAACGTTCCATTTTGGCGGGATTTTTAAACAAACATATTAAAACACGACTTTAAGTACTTGATAGTTTTGATCGATAAGGGAATAGGTTTCTATGAAGATTAATTTAAATTACTTTTTTAATATATGTTGATCTCTTGTTTTGTTACCTATCCGTATACCCGCGCCTTTTGCAAGCGTCATCAATATGGCCGCTAAAAAAAGTAACGTTAGGTTGATATTGTCTTTTGTAACTCTATTTTTTTTTATTTTGGTTCAGCTAGTAGGTAGGCACGGTCTTAAAACCTAAGTTTAACGTAAATGTATGTGTTGCCGACATTAAAAATGAATCACTGCAAACTAGTTTCTCGAATCAATTTGACGGTTTATTGTTCTTTGATATGTGTTGTACTTAAATATTACAGTGCATAGTGAGGTACTTGCAAATGTTATTTGCACTTTACGTATACGATAACATATCAAATGATGAATCATAGATCATCACGTGGATTATAGTTGTGAGTGTGACCAGCAGTAACATGTTTTTAATTTAGTTTTCTCTCTTTTTTTTCCTTAGATGCCTTGATAACATATCAACTTATTTGCACTCTTATTAACATTCTTGCTATACTTTGTAAAATGTAGCTTGGGTCCTATGACAGCTGTCATTAAAATCCCGCACATGAAGTCTTGAATTTTCTAATAATGAATGTAGTAGCTGTCAATGTCATACTTCATGAGCATACCGAGCTAATTAGTGATGGGCGATGAATCATCGTGACCACATACTATAAACTATCCATATTTTGAATAAAGCTTAATTTAAAATTGAAATTAATATAAGAATAAAATAATTAGAATTTAATCTTACTGCTTAGGTATTTTAATAACATAATAATATTTATATTTCAATATACTTGATCCTAAATAATTTTGACTAAATAAAATCCTACATTCAATCCATCAACGCCCTGAACCGTTTTTGGATTTTGTAAGAAGACACGCCGCGTTTGGCTCTTGGGCCATGATATAGGCATAAGATACACGTGCCAACATCTTGTTTGATATGAACTTCCACTGATCCACTCCACTCATTCTCATCAGTACGAGTGCCGACGCCTTGTATGCTACGTATATTCCGTTCTCGTTACAATTAAATACACAAATACAATTAAATTAAACATAATTATATTATGTAACATGCATCAATAATAGCTGGCAGTATCGATATTTTCATCGAATTTCGGACATCCCTATGAACCTCATTTTGACATCTGTCATAGGACCCAAGCTATATTTTACAAAGTATAGTTTCGCGTTGAAACGATTGTTGATAATGACTACTGTCTATGAAATAGAAGAGACTTTACTAGAGGTCTCTAACCTAAGAGGTTTGGGAAAACAACACAAAAAAAACACAATTCACGGTAATATGCCAGTTTGCTCTTTTGTGGGTCGTCTAAGGTATAATTATAATCTATACATCCACTATTCTTACACAATTCTTTATTCAAATTCATTTATTTTATCTGTAAACTCGAACCGATGCGTATTTTTTCGCGATGGCGCCAAACTTTGCTTCTAAATACAAAACTTTTGTATGTATACTTATAACAACTACTTTAAAAAAAAAGATATTGCATAGATATTTGTAGCTAAATAATACATCAATTATTATTTTAAAAATGTAAAAAATTATCAATAACTAACCGTATTACACAGTTAGTAACACCTTTCGCTCATATTGTTCCAGCCAGATGTTCCGTTCTGGGCCACCGCTTACAACCCTAACAGCTGTTTCCTCCACATGCTCCTAAACTTTTTCTATGCAAGAATTTTTGGCAGTGCACTTGAGACTGAAGAGGTCATTTTATTTTACCACATATTTTCTTAAATGACTATGGTTCCAAGTTGCCCTCTAAAATGAAAATGAAGTTTTAAGTTTTGGCGCCAACGCGGCCAAAGGTGCATTCCAATATATTTTTATTTTCTGAAATTGGTATTATATCTCTAGTAAAGTCTACGCTACTTTTCTGTGGCAGCAATCATCATTCATTATCATTATAATATGGTTAAATAAAATCCAAGATAGAAAGAATGATACCAAGTAAGGTAATTATAAAAAATAGGATAATTAAAATAAAAACTGAAGCGATGTATTGAGGCATTTAAAAAATATAATTAAATATACCAAAATAGATATTTGTTTTTAAATTTAGAATACATACTTAGATATATTTAAATTTTTTAAACAGACATTATAGAGTCGAACGATTCCTACCTATCTATTTTTTTTATTTAATATGCAAATTGAAATTTAGAATGTGCTGACCTTATGTATGGTCTAAAAAGTTTCATTATGAATATGAAGCATTCTTATGCACATAGTTTTATGTAACTGCATTTCATACTATGGAATTACATTACTTATACGTGTTTAACCCCAAAATTATTGCAAAAATGCGTGATGACATTAACTCTCACGGCCATCTTTACTACCTTTAAAGATGAAATAATTATACGTGTGCCTAAACAATACATAATAGAATCAAATGACCGGGTCATAGACAACAGAACGTAGAAAGGAACACATCTACTTACATTGTCTTACGTAAAATGTAATGAGATTATAAAACATGTATGTGAAATAATTTATTAAATTTTTATGACAACAATTAAGTTTTTAGTGTTCGCGTTGTATGTAATAGTAATAAGTATAATAAAATAATCAAATGTTAAGGTAAAAATATATTAAACATTAACTAAAAATCCGACTATGCGTGTGGTGTGGCTCCAAACACTAGTGTAATTTTTTTTTAATATGTAAATGTGACGCCTCTGGTATTGCAAACGTCCATAGATCACGGTAACCACTTTCCATCAGGTGGACAGCGTGCTTGTCTGCCACCTAAGTGGTATAAAGAAATAATTTTTATACCAGATAAATAAAAACATCAAAACACAATCACAAATATTAGAAAATTACAAAGATGGCGGGCGCAATTATAACGGTTTATAACTATCATTGTGTGGACCGACAATGATCACAATGATAGGTCTATGACTCCATGGTCATCGACGTGCAACGACAGGAAAACTGACATATCAGGTACACATAGGTATATAGGTACGAGCTGTGAACCCAAAATATGCTCAAAATGCGCTCTTTTCTGAAACTTAGCCTTCAGCTTACCATCAGACGGGGTGAAGCCAAATTGAGGTGCCCTGAATAAAAAAAACTAACGTAAATAGAGCTACAGTCCTCATTACCGCGTAATCGAATTTAAAATGTCAAATGAATTTTAAAATATGCGAAAAAAAAAAAAATTACCTACATTTACTGTAGGGCCCAACAATATTGATCTTTTTAAGGTAGGTACTTGAAATGCCTTTTTTTGTAAACATATACAGGGTGGTCAATGGAACAAAAAATTTGGACCATTTTTTTTGCATCAAAAATGTTTACCACATGTGCAGGTCTGCGGTCATTTAATTACTGCCATTAATACTATCATTGGTTCTATTCCATAGAAAATTAGAAATATGGCAAAAAATGATGCAATGGAATCATTGATATACAGTAAATATGGCTACATAAGTAAACGCTTTCGCCGGAATGCTCATATTCTTTCCTTGCTATACAATATTCTATTTAATCCACAAACTCCTACTTATCTTAAGCAACGGTTTGAATTCCTACACAACACGCACTCTAGGGTTTTGAGATCATCGGAGAATCTGAGATTGAAAATGCCAAGTCATTGCACCAACTTTGCTGACAAGTCCTTTTCAGTTCAAGCAGCTCGGTTGTGGAATGCTCTGCCAGTGACGATTAGGCGTGCTCAGTCCTTGCCTGTGTTCAAAAGGCTGGTCAAGGAGTACTATTTGTCTCTCTGACAGAAATAAAAATTGTATTATGTATGTAGTTATGTTGTAATATTGTATGTCTATGTATGTATATGTATACATTGCATATTATTGTGTTGTTGTGCTATTGTATGTTGTTTGATTTATGTATTATTATTATTTTCTTCATATTATATTGTGATAATAATGATGTTGCACACCAAACTGCCCAGAAACGCATTTCCACTGCTATTTCTCTCCATCCTAAGGTTGCCTGTAAGAGATTGCCGCAGAGCGATAAGGCCGCCAATTGTATTTACCATGTGCAAACATTTATCTGTGTTACTATTCTTTTCTTGGTGTACAATAAAGACATGTTATTATTATTATTATTATTATAATATTTTCAATGACGCCTATGCCCACGCGGGACGCGGGTGAGTCTTTAATTTCAGTCTTCAAACTAATGACAATCTGTCAAAATCGATAGTGTATTGTATATGTTTTCAATTATGTACTTACTGTGTTATTTTAGTTTGTGTTAATATATTATTCAGAAGGAGTTCGAATATTCTGGTATCTCATTTGGTTTGAGATGAGATTTGACTTGATTTGATTTGATTTGACAGATTGAGGGACTATTCTCGTACTTAATCTTTTCAATATTCAGTTTGAATCCAATTTCAATCTTCCAAAGTTGCGTTACGAGAATAATATTTTTGTCATTTGAGAGATTAAAATTAGATCGAGATTTAACTTGGAACAGCTTTTTCGCGATTTCAATTCCCGTCATCGATATTGACCTTTTCCGATGCAAATCTATTGAGAAAAGTTCTGGAAAATCTTAGGTTTATTATATTTCACGCTTCTAAAATAACCTTCAAGCAATTAACCTATTGCAGTCTACTTTTGGACACCCTACTCTCTAAATGTGCGCTATTGCTGCCAATCCTCCACATCATCCAGTTTTTTTTTTTTTTTTTATCTATGGCACGTCAATTTGACTCCACCTCGCCTGATGTTAAGCTGAAGGCAAAGTCCCATGAAAGAGGGTCACCATTGCAAACACGTTCAGTGCTACAATGGTGGCGCTCAGCTTGACGGCCTCATCAGATGCTTTTTCACGCCCCGCTTAAAGGACCCGGGACTGTAGGAAGAAGGAAACACGTGCGCCGGCAAGGAATTCCAGGTTAATACCATCCCCCTATTTCTGGCCATCGTTTGGTATATTTAGTTAGGAGACGTCCCACCTTCCGTTTGCCTTTTCGCGGTTTACACATTAAGATATTTTTGATAAATATAATTCTAAAACTTTGACGATCACAGTGCCCTTCATGTGCCTAGACTAAATAAACGAAATTGATTCTTGGATTCTTGGAATGATAATTCGAATAATAATAAAATAATCTCTAACATCTACAACTACACACTAGCTAATGACTTACAATTTTATTATAGTTTAAGGACGTTTGTATAAACATATTTCTTATTGTAATTACTAGTTTTAATTGTTGTTTTTTTAATTAATTGGCCGTAATTACCGTATTACATGGTTAATACACATTCAATCTATGAAAAGTACATAAGGACTTCATAAACTTTTTTTAAACCGAATAAATAAATAAACTCATGGAAGAAGATTGTTTATAACGATAAGTCATTGTTTATTCAACAATTATATAGTTAAATATAAGTACAGTGTATCCCACTTCCTATTCCTAACACTCCTAGAAATATTGGGTGTGAAAGTTTGTGAAGATGTATCAATGATTTTTTTAAACATTCTCAACGGATACCGCCCCTACACAGGAGGGTGGTTATGTCGGACTCGAACTGACTAAAACGTACGTCGTCTTTGATCTTCGGTTGCTGGAGGTGAGACAGTAAGTAACATATCCTTGGTACTGCTTCTGCTATGTGGGACCTGACTTCACCCCGTCAGTCCTCGCCCTCATGGAGTACGAAGGCTATCATTGATTATGTGATGGAGGTCATTATATTACGTTCAAAGACTGAAAACTGAGGGCACTGGCGTATCAATTTGATTTTCTATCTGTCACAGGTAATAATGGAAACAAGAAAGTGTAGTGACTCCCGATTGTCACCACCACTAGTGGCAAAGAAAACATTTTTGGCAGCAAAATCCCATTTATTAGCATAGGGGTCTAGAAAATGGGGGCAACTGGGTACAGCCCTCAGGATTTTCCTCTATATATTTCGTTTCTCTGCGGCCTAATTTCACACCACATTTAACTAACAAGCGACGCGTCCTTGTTAAATATTAATAGCTTTCCATGTAGTTTTCATACACGTGTATTGATGTTTCGTTATGGAGGACAGCTCAAGGTTCCTTGAATGACGTAGGCTAGTTGATTTATTGAGGTAGGCTTTTAAAATGTGTCTAGTTATTTATTTATGAAAATAAAAAAGTGTGATATAATTTTTTTATAGTCGAGTACCGCAAATTAATAGTTAAAAACAAAAGAATCGGATACCTACCTTAAAAAAGTACTTAGTTACATACACCATCCTGTATCTATGCATAGAGTTATGATTTAGAATTACTGAGTGGTTTTGTTACGTAGTGATGATTTTTTGTTTGAAGGGGATGTTTTCGAGCCGCCCCAAAACGCTCTTTACAAAATAGATACATGCAAATAACGTCGCTTAAAAAACGCCTATCGTGCATAGTGCAAATGTTTGGAAAAAAGGAGAAACTGAGAGAATGCCGCAAAGCAAACCTTAGGTTAGGTTCAATAATAATTATCGTTGAGAAGTACAAGTATGTTATCAATTAATAGAGAGGTTTGAATTATACGATTTGTAGTTTGGTTTGAATTAACAAAAGTCAACAGTATATGTATTGTCCTTAGTGACCGTGTTTTTTCATTATGTTAAAGTAGGTAGGTACTAGTAAAGTACATTATACAATTTATTTTCATTATAATTGTATAATGTAATTATATTATTGCATAAATTCAATCGGTCGAATTGAAGGTCGATGGGGGAGGCCTATGTTCAGCAGTGGAGTAGATGAAATGACGACGATGATGATGATAAATTCAAAATATTTGTGTGAAATAGTGCAGTGATAGATTTCACAGCTCCACTCATGGAGGGAACGCAGTGAAAACGCAACGCGTTGTTCCGAATAGTGATGGGACTATAGCAAGAAACTAATTATGTTCCTTTTGCTATCCTATAGACTAATAGTATAGGTAAGTTAGTTAGTTTTAGGAACTATAACAGGCCGGAATTCCAGAAACTTCGTCCCACCCTCTCCTTTCCTATGCAAACGCGTACTGGCTTAGATGTCACCCGCATACGGAGCAAAATATTCCATCTAGAAGTAAGCGATTCGATGAGATAACAATAAGTCTTAGAATTCCTTACCAGCTCACGTGTGTTCTTCTTCCTACCTATTAAGTGGGGTGGGATTCGAAGCCGTTATTTTTTAACATTGTTCAGTTTACCATCAGACGAGTGCCAGTCAAATTGGTGTCCGAAGTAAAAAAATCTATATCAAGCTATATTTTCACCGGGTTGAACAGCTAGTAAGGACTTAATAGTAAATGGAATGTGTACATATGGTGTTAAAAATTTAATGCATGAACGAAAAATTATTTGTTTATCAAAGAGAACAATGACTAATATACACAACTACTTATTATTCAAGGGAATTCAGACACGAACTAAACAGGAAATATAAAAATCTAATGTATTATTTAAAATGATAAATTCGGACAATTTCATAGTCTCTATCATTATACCTATTGAATTATAAAATATTTAACAATATACAATATACCGCGGTAGCCTAGTGGTATGGGTAATGGACTGCTGAGACGAGGTCTAGGGTTCGATCCCAGGTTTACCATGGCACACACCAATGACTTTTCGATGCTTTTCGAAGTTATGTGTATATTTATCGCAGGTTTATAAGTGCCCGGTTAATGGCAATAGGCTCGCCACTTATTACATTGGGACCTAAACTGGCGAAATGTGGATGCGAGCACCTCTGCCTACCCTTTCGGGGATACAGGCGTGAGTTTATGATATGTTATGTAATAAAATATTGAACAATTCTTTATCTTCTTCTACCGCACGTTAACATTTACAAAAAAGAGAGAGAAAGCAGTAGCATTTTTACAACTTTAATTTATTAGTTAATTTGCACCTGTGTGTCTGTATAGTAGACTGGATGCAAAGGACGTATGATCAATTGTTTGACCTTATTGCACAGTGGGAAAAAAAGGCTGAAGGAAAAATAGACTACCCATAAAATCAAAAAATATTTGGATAATAAATAAGCCTGGAAATGAGTTGTTCACTCAACTTGCTTCTCAGACAGATATATTTTGTAGCTGAAAAGTGATTCTTGTTAGCTAAATATAGAAATAATTTAAATGCATATAAGTAGGTAATTGGGTATTCAGTCAATCAAAGGTTAAAATTCGTTTTAATCATTATCTTAAGGTCAGAGCTTCTCTTTATTCGAATATACAAAGTTTCTATGAATATAAATGTTCCAAAAAACTATGATCAAGTGGAGTTTGACATTTAAACAACACGCCCACATTGAATCGTGATGACTGAATATTCCTTCTATAGATATTATTAATGAATCACCAACCAGAAAGATGAGACTAGCTTTTCAATTTACATATTCTAATTTAAAAATGATGACATAGTTTAAAAATAAAAAAAATGTTTCATATATTTGATACCTACACTTGATTTTATCTTGCAAAAATCAAGTGTATTAGTTTTTCACATACTAAATTATATCGAAACTTTCTTTACTACATAAACATAAAATATAAAGTCACGCCTATATCCCCAAAGGGGTAGGCAGAGGTGCTAGCACCCATATTTCACCAATTTATGATTAGGTCCCAATGTCATAGGTGGCGAGTCTATTGCCACTAACCGGGCACTTATAAACCTGTGATATATACACATATAACTTCGAAAAGCATCGAAAATTAATTTGTGTGTGCCATGGTAAAACCTAGGATCGAACCCGAGACCTCGTCTCAGCAGTCCATAACCCATACCACTAGGCTACCACAGTTTTTTACTAAGTAACTAATATCTCAATCATAATTATAACAGTATTAATTCTTGTCTTGTCTCAACACTCATCGCGAGTAGTCTTGCAACACAGCCCATCTCTATCGCGCGGCTAACACGCGATCCGCCTTTCCTGATTAACAATAGTTATTAACGTACACGCTACTTACGCGTTTATATTTGATTATGTAAGTTAGCTTATATTTGTTTCTAATGCATTAAAAACAAAAGGATCCGACAAATTCACACTCGCCCATAGGCCACGGTAACCACTTACCATCAGGTTGGCCGCGTGCTTGTCTGCGACCTAAGTTGTATAAAAAAAAATCAGAAAATATTTCAAGTTAATCTTCATATATTTATTTATGCTGTTGATTGTCGGTGTTCGGTGGAACTTATTATTATATATTATTATTATTAATAGAGTACATTATTGATAACACACTTGTAATTCTCCACGATATTTATTATGGGTAAGTCAGTAACTTAACTGTCAATGTAAACCTTTGACAATTGCGGCAATCTCAAAGGTATATATTGACAGTTAAGTATAGTGTATAGTGGAGAAGTACAAGTGTGTTATTAATAATGTAATCTTCATAGATATTTATTCACACAAAAATTAAAACTTTATTTATTTATAGCCTTTTCGGTAGCCATTATTATGTTTTATATAGGTTGTTGAAAAATCCCACCGAAACAGAATCAGAAAGAGACACAAAATCTCTTTAGCGTACAATTAAGTATATGAAACAACACCAGAGTTTGACTAAATCGAAAGTTACTAATTATACACATAAAAATATAAAGTCAAAACTAAATAAGTCATTATTACATTTTTTGCACTTATTATTCTGTGCGTTATATAATTCTGCTGTATCGCACACCTCGTGGGCTGCGCACGCGCATCTTGAACACGTATGACGGATCTAAACATGGGATTTTAATATGTCAAAAGTGATTGTGTGTCGTATACGTCATGGCTATGTATAATAACTTATACATACCCTTTTTATACATTCTTGCTTGAAACGAGAATAGGGAAAAAGCAAATGAAAAAAAAATTAAATAATAATAATATTATATTTTAATTTTTTTTTTGAATTATCATATAGGTATATTAAACGATAGGTATATGTCACAAACGTATTGCGGGTTCAATTCCCGTTCTGTGCAAATATATGAATGCATGAAAGTTATGCATTGGTCTGGGTCTGGTTGTTTCTATATATAATTTGTATGCATGTATTTATGAAAAAATCTAAATAACTACCAATGTATAATATGTACAATGTACATTCTGGAACCTATATTACATGCTCTGCTTATTTCGGGTCTTAATGAGGCTGTGTAGAATATCCCAGAATACGAGTATTACTGTTCACTTTATTAAAATTATTTTATACAGTACTATTTTTTAATTACCAGAAAAATTTCGGCGAAGTGATAGGTATTCGATACTAAACCAATCCATGATATAAAAAAAGAATAAATTATGTATGTCAATTTTTTCCTTAAAACCACCTAATACATGTTCACGACGTACAAAATTTTACTCAATAGAATATGACGTAGGCGCTACTAATTCACGAAAACAAAATCACGCAAAGAAAATGATAAGCACGCGCTCTCTCTCTTTCTACTAGTAGGTAAAGTTCATTCATTCTACGACTGCTATTATGTCCTTGAACGCGGGGTCCAGTACCGGGCGGCGCGTGCGATGGTCCCCTCCCCCCACATACCGCACCGCGTTACACGCGCCGCAAAGTCGGCGGCATCTCTTTGATGTTAATAAAATTTAAATCATAAATGCAGTTCCGGTTGTGACGTCTCGATCCGCGCACGCATCCTAAACAATACTATCGACATTAGCGAAATGGCGTACCAATTTACCAATCGCGAATACGCATTAATGTTACGTACTTATTTTTTATCCGGTGAAAATGTGAGTGCCGCTTTACGGATGTATCGTGATCTCTACCCGAGTGCCCGACAGCCAAATTACTCCACGATGTTGAGTGTCTACCAACGTCTGTTGGATCACGGCTCATTCCATGTACCGACGCACGCACAAGGCCGGGGCAGACCCGCCTATCCGCAGAACTTGTACGACGAGGTACTCGAGTTTTTTGAGGAAGATCCGCGACGAAGTACAAACGATGCGGCACGTCGATTTGGCATCAGTCAGCACTGTGCTTGAAAATTGTGAACTCGGCTGGTATGCACCCTTATCACGTTTAACGGGCGAAACCTATTTGGACCTGTTGAGAACTATGGTATCAACCATGTTGGATGATATCCCACTCGCAAGCTTGCGAGACCTCTGGTTCCAACAAGATGGTGCTCCGCCCCACTACCACATCGCAGTAAGAGACTACCTGAATACGCAATTCGAAGGCAGGTGGATTGGACGAGGGGCTTCGGTCGCGTGGCCCGCTCGGTCTCCGGATTTGACGCCAATGGACTTTTTCATGTGGAGTGAAGTGAAACGTAGAGTGAATGTCAGTGAACCCAACACCCGTGAGGACCTCCAACAAAGGATAATTGACGCCTTCAATGAAATCCGGCAACAAAGAGACATTCTGCTAAGTTTAAAATCGAATTTGTTAAAGCGGGCTCGTTTGTGCATCCAAAATGACGGGGGACATTTCGAGCAACAACTAAAGTACTTGTAGTGGTAAGTCTTGCACGTGTTCAATACCTACATGTTCTTTAGAACCTACCTGCCAGTTGAAAATTAGTGAATTACGCTAAAAATCACTCCGCTTACTACGGTTTTACTCAGTTGAGCCAAACTTGTGTTAAACAAAACGCTATTAAAAAAATACTGTCACTAGAATCAAACTCGTAAGATGAGCATGTTAACCATTTAACCATAGGTACAATAAAATCGTACTTGTATTTGACCTTGAAGACAGCTTCGCATCGCAACCGTTTGTTGTCGTCCTGCTCGTGCATTGTCGGTCATTTCCGGCACTGTTCGGCATTTTTACGATGAAAGTTTAAAAGTTCATTGATAAGATTGATATACCTGTCCTATTTACACATTACTAATCCACACATCGTGCGTAAATAAAATGGTGTCTCTTCGTGTATGCACGTATTGTGAGATTTTAAAAACGTTAATAACTTTGTTTTTTTGTATGGTTGGGTATATGTATTATTCCACATAAATTGAAGTATAGACGTTCCAAATCAGCCCCTGCAGTTTCTCTGGTAATTAAAAAGTAGTAGTGTATAGTAGTAGTAGTAGTAGTAGTACATATATGGGTAGGTACGTATGTTTTCTCTTAACTGTAATTTTACGTTTTTTGGTGTATCTATCTATCTATCAACTTTGACAGAAATAGATATTGCAGTGACATCAACGTTTCTACGCAGAAGTCACAAGTCACTGCAAGTGACATTTTAAATTGGAATACGCGTTAATGAAGGAGTCTGTGAGTCTATTTACGCTAGTAATATGTCTATGATATTATCCTACAGGGTTGCCACTTTAGAAACGCGTCCTTTCATATTAACATAATACTAGTCGACATAATTCTACAATAAAGGTCCTATACCGATTGTATCATAAGTATTATATTCTTCCGCACGCTCCATAAATTTAAAAAAAAAAAACATTAATTTTATGTAAAGTATATGTCTCATACATGTAATCTGTGCACTAAAATATGCAAACGCTTTACTTGTGATTAAATCTACCTTACGGATTGAGCAATCCGTTCATAAAAACCTTTATTAGAGCATATTAGTATGCGCGGCATTGGGTAAGTACATTATATATTACTACGTATAATATATAACACGCCTATATCCCCGAAGGGGTAGCACCCACATTTCGCCAGTTTATGTTTAGGTCCCAATGTAATGTAGGAGCCTATTGCCACTAACCAGACACTTATAAACCAGTCATAAATACACACATCACTTCGAAAAGCATCGAAAAGCTTGGATGCGCACGATTTTGGTGTGGTGTACCATATGTCTCTTGCCCTGGCTGCAAAATTCAGGCCTATCATATTCGTAAGTTACGGTCACTAATAAACAGCTTTTTCACCTATTGTCTCAGGCGGTATCGATACCACAGTTCAAAGCAATCGCTTCGTCGGCGTGGGCTCAATTATACTGCTGAGCCATCCGTGCAAGCACCCATTGACAGTACGGACGGGGTCATAGTCAGTACAATACTGATTGATTTAATTGCACGTTACATGAGAAACTTAAACGGATAATTTACATAATCATTATCGCGTTATATTAATTACAAGGTTGTTGATTATCTTCACGCGGAGATTTGTACTAGCTGAATGAACTCGAATCAACTGAGTTTCGACAGACAGAAAACTCGAGATAAAACCCTGTACCAACCAGTCTAGCAACCAGTACCAATCATGGAAATGGACACTAGGTCTCCTAACGTAGGGTAAGGCCTATGTCCAGCAGCTTACTGCGATAGACTAATTGATCGATTGCGAGGGTAATATCTGAATTTACTGAACCTATTTTGAAAATTCTTTGACCAACAGAAAGCAACATTATCTGTGTCAAAGGATAAATATCATTATGATTTCGGGCAGGGTAAGAAACGTGAACGGGATCAGAAATCCAAGTGTGCAGAACGCTATCAGACGGCTGAGATATTGCGCATCCAAGAATGGAATAGTTATTCCACTACGATCCCCTAGCTTATCCTAGAGTACCACTACGATCCTTTGAGTTAGCCAGTTAGGAATCCTAATGGAATTCGCTAGTGGTGTGGTCTTCGCGGGTCTGCCTGGGTGCGAGAGATTATTGTATTATTTCACCTTCGACATTCAAGGACCCAACTTTTAGTTGGTTCGTGTCCGACATAACCACTTTCATATGCTTTGGCGGGGGTGATAGGTATCCGTAGGGATTTTACGCACGATAAAAATAGTGGTACTATCTTAAAACTATAAATATTTGGTGCAAACTGAAGTAGAAATTCAGTCCGCTTTTATTACACATTGTGGTTACGTGTTCGTTATTTTATGCCTTTGTTGGTTCACGCGTCACCTGATGCCCGTGTAGTTACTTTCTACTTCTCCTTTTACTTTACTTTTAACCGATTATAAAATATAGTGTGCTGTATTGGTTCCCCGTGGTGTAGAAGAGGGCTTCCTAATCTTTTCCCATGGGTGTCGTAGAAAACTGTGAACGAGCGAACGAAGCTTCAACAATGTGGAGAACAGTGGTGAGACGTGATGGTATATACCGCCCTAATTGCGTAGTCCGCTTAGGGAAATACCTTTGCCCTACCGAATACAGCGGTTAATAAATCTTTGTTTTAAAAAACAATACTTTTTAAAAACAAAGAGAGAGTTTTTAGGGGAAAAAGAGAGGAAGTTTGTTACTTATACCAATCTTAATGATTTTTGACTGAAATCTCAAGGACATGATTGCTTACAAAAGTTGTAAAAAAATTCGTGAGGTGTCTTCACAGAATTACTAGTTATATCTATGTATTTATGGGTATAGGTATTATTTACTGTAATAAATTAGAAACGTCTTTTAACACCGCTTCTAATTTATTAATCAATTATTCATTTAAAAGCAATTGGTTAATAAGTGAATTAAGTATAACGGTTATATATCGATTACAAACTTATATAAGTATGTAATCGATAAATCGATTCACTAGTAATTATTAATGGTATGTTAGAACTACTCTATAAAAATAGAAATAAATCCCGAAATATGTTGTTAAGCGCAAAACTCGAAGACGTCTAGACCAATTCCAGTATTTTTTTTATTTGTTCCTTGAGCTCTATGGAAGGTTTTTATGGAGCAGCGGGAACGGGATCAGAAGTCCACGCGGGCCAACAGCTACTGTATTAATAAATGTTAAATAAATTATACTTACAACACACTTGTTCTTCTCCACAATATTGTAATAATAATAATATATATCATGGAGAAGTAAAAGTGTGTTACATTATTAATAATGTGCGTTGAATTGTGGGTGTTACTATTTACACAGAATGAGATCACTGTATCAGTCTTCTTTTTCCTATGTGACCGCGGATTGGGAACGTAATCGTGAGATTAATATAATGTACCTACTCAGTTGATCGTAATCAATTGTCTCGCCAAGATGTTTAACAAATAGCAGCGTTTATTATTGTACTGACTATCTCATAACAGTCTTCATAGTTATGTAAAAATATAACAATTAACAGTATGGGGACTTCTATTTATAGGTCATCAATTATCTACACTAATATTATAAAGAGGAAGATTTGTTTTTTTTTTGTTATTGTTTGTTTGTAATGAATAGGCTCCGAAACTACTAGACCGATTTTAATAATTATTTCACCTTTGAAAACCTACAATATCCAGAATTAATATAGGCTATATATCATCACGCTACCATCCAAGGGAGCGGAGCAATAATCATAAATCTCAATAGATCATGTAGATTTTTTTCTTTACATTGGCGCTAATATCGCTAACTATTTCCGTTGTCATGACAGCAAGGAGAAGTAGTATAGAGAGGCAAGTAGAGAATAGAGTAGTCGTACAAAGCGATAATCAACATCCACGCGGGCGGAGTTGCGGGCAACTGTTAGTCCTACATATACCTATCGGCACGGATCATGGACCTAAGTCGCGAGAAAATTGAGGTCCAGGTATGCTCATTGTGATATAATCTGTTTGCTAGATTTGAGCTCGTCCAACGCCGTTGCACCCCGTGTTATTATCAAAAAACAGCCTTACTAATATAGAGCATTTTGAGCACGTTTTAGGCCATAACTCGTGCCAATACCTATACCTACACATCTACCAGCAAACGGTAATATTCGGGTCTGTCGGGGTGCTATATGCGGATATGTTTGCTACTATTTTACGTCCGTCAACTAGAGATCCAAAGACAGTGTGCGTTTTATTCGGTTCGAGTCCGACATAACCTTCCCAAACGGTTCTGGTGGGGGTATCCGTGGTTATTATCGCAGATGGTTATTTCTGTTTTCTTCAAGGAAATCCAATTGATCTACGAGTTTATACATTCAATGAAATTTGTAGAAGATAGGAGAAATACAGCAGCCATTTGCATAGGAATGTATTGTACTGAATGTGTGTCCACGCGAGAGAAAACTATATGCGGAAAATTTACAAACACTGACGTTGTAAGAACATAGAAACTCCTAATACCCGCGTCATAGTCGGTTCTAATCGAGCACCCACGACTTACTGGCAGTCAACACGACACTTACAAAATATCAAAATCAAAAATATTTAAGTTTAGTTTAGCGAATGGACCACAGATTCAAAACGCGACCCGACAATCCTGCACGAAACTCACTCGGTTTTTTAGTCTATATACAAACATTAATTTACTTAGTCCTGTTACAATATTTTTCTTGAGTAGCAAATTGAGTAAACAGCTCATTTCCAAGCCTGTTTATCATCAAAGTTAATATTACATAATAATTAGAAGTATGGTTTCATTTGCACCATAGACCGACACCATCAATGGTGCAAGCGGTACATTCATTAGTTTCATTTGCATCATTTATTTATAATATTAGATAATTAAATTAAGAAAAGTTAATCGTCTATCCGTCACACATCGCTTGCGTAGGTATATATTAGTTTCATTTGCACCATTGATGGTGCTGACCAATGGTGCAAATGAAACCACACCTTAATGTTTTTAGCTACACTTCGGGACCTTATGTGACCTAGTAATATTGCACATTGAGGTTCACCTACCCGATATAAGCTAACACAATATAGCTCGCAGAATAAGTAAGCTGAAGTGGCAGTACATTGGCCACATTTCGAAGGTCGAAGGACCGATGAGCTTTGTACGAGACATCACAATCGTAGACCGACCTGAATTAGATTATCTAATATCAAAACAAATATTTCCTATTTTCACGAATGAGAAAATTTCTTCGCACATCTGATATTAGTAATAGTATTTATTGTTACGTCATCCAGCTAATCATGTATAACAATATAAATAATTAAAGATAAAATCAAACCTGCAGACATCATCTTCTGTGTACATCAGATATAAATTCACACCAACATACCTGAAAACAAAAAATAATAATAAGTATACAATAGTAACAAAACAATATTTAAACTAGTTTAAGCTACTATAAAAAACTACCAAGTAGACACAACCAGTTTGACTATTAATTACTCTGACAACCCACATACATTTCTATAAAAAGCAGCTAATAATAATCGGCGCCATATTTGAAAAATAAAATCCGGTATGTATATTTTAAATGCCGGTTAAACTTGTCACACAATATTTTATTATCGATGGTTAAGGCTACCAAAAGGGATTTATAATAAGCAAAATGACCTCGTAGCTTATTATGATATGATAGATTTATTAATAGTCTATATTATCATTATGAGTTGTATCTTAAACAGAATACTTTTGCTTCTTTTTTTGTTTTATGTTGGCAACATTTATCACGCTTTATTTTAGTTCCTGACTCATTTACTTTTTCACTAAAATAAATTGGAGTCCCTGTTTGTTACGTTAAAATAACAGCTTTTTAATGAATGCATAATTACGATTGTTTGCTCGAAATCTATCACAAAAAGTAATTCTTTAAATTGCTCTACCATTTTATCAATTGGTAACGGATAATCTCCGAAGTGACTGGGCCGAATGTGACGAATTTTTTTATTATAGATAGCTGATACTTAAGCTATTTCTGAAAAATTATAAGAGTTTCGCAAAAATTGCACTTAAACTTATCAAACTATTAAAGATGACAACACTTTCCAATATTCTAAACCATTATTTTCTGAACCAAGATGTGCTTAACCCGAAAAGATATCTTAGCAGTAGCGGCAGAAAACAAGCTTCAATCGTGATGACTGAATATTCCTTCTATAGATATTATTAATGAATCACCAACCAGAAAGATGAGACTAGCTTTTCAATTTACATATTCTAATTTAAAAATGATGACATAGTTTAAAAATAAAAAAAATGTTTCATATATTTGATACCTACACTTGATTTTATCTTGCAAAAATCAAGTGTATTAGTTTTTCACATACTAAATTATATCGAAACTTTCTTTACTACATAAACATAAAATATAAAGTCACGCCTATATCCCCAAAGGGGTAGGCAGAGGTGCTAGCACCCATATTTCACCAATTTATGATTAGGTCCCAATGTCATAGGTGGCGAGTCTATTGCCACTAACCGGGCACTTATAAACCTGTGATATATACACATATAACTTCGAAAAGCATCGAAAATTAATTTGTGTGTGCCATGGTAAAACCTAGGATCGAACCCGAGACCTCGTCTCAGCAGTCCATAACCCATACCACTAGGCTACCACAGTTTTTTACTAAGTAACTAATATCTCAATCATAATTATAACAGTATTAATTCTTGTCTTGTCTCAACACTCATCGCGAGTAGTCTTGCAACACAGCCCATCTCTATCGCGCGGCTAACACGCGATCCGCCTTTCCTGATTAACAATAGTTATTAACGTACACGCTACTTACGCGTTTATATTTGATTATGTAAGTTAGCTTATATTTGTTTCTAATGCATTAAAAACAAAAGGATCCGACAAATTCACACTCGCCCATAGGCCACGGTAACCACTTACCATCAGGTTGGCCGCGTGCTTGTCTGCGACCTAAGTTGTATAAAAAAAAATCAGAAAATATTTCAAGTTAATCTTCATATATTTATTTATGCTGTTGATTGTCGGTGTTCGGTGGAACTTATTATTATATATTATTATTATTAATAGAGTACATTATTGATAACACACTTGTAATTCTCCACGATATTTATTATGGGTAAGTCAGTAACTTAACTCTCAATGTAAACCTTTGACAATTGCGGCAATCTCAAAGGTATATATTGACAGTTAAGTATAGTGTATAGTGGAGAAGTACAAGTGTGTTATTAATAATGTAATCTTCATAGATATTTATTCACACAAAAATTAAAACTTTATTTATTTATAGCCTTTTCGGTAGCCATTATTATGTTTTATATAGGTTGTTGAAAAATCCCACCGAAACAGAATCAGAAAGAGACACAAAATCTCTTTAGCGTACAATTAAGTATATGAAACAACACCAGAGTTTGACTAAATCGAAAGTTACTAATTATACACATAAAAATATAAAGTCAAAACTAAATAAGTCATTATTACATTTTTTGCACTTATTATTCTGTGCGTTATATAATTCTGCTGTATCGCACACCTCGTGGGCTGCGCACGCGCATCTTGAACACGTATGACGGATCTAAACATGGGATTTTAATATGTCAAAAGTGATTGTGTGTCGTATACGTCATGGCTATGTATAATAACTTATACATACCCTTTTTATACATTCTTGCTTGAAACGAGAATAGGGAAAAAGCAAATGAAAAAAAAATTAAATAATAATAATATTATATTTTAATTTTTTTTTTGAATTATCATATAGGTATATTAAACGATAGGTATATGTCACAAACGTATTGCGGGTTCAATTCCCGTTCTGTGCAAATATATGAATGCATGAAAGTTATGCATTGGTCTGGGTCTGGTTGTTTCTATATATAATTTGTATGCATGTATTTATGAAAAAATCTAAATAACTACCAATGTATAATATGTACAATGTACATTCTGGAACCTATATTACATGCTCTGCTTATTTCGGGTCTTAATGAGGCTGTGTAGAATATCCCAGAATACGAGTATTACTGTTCACTTTATTAAAATTATTTTATATAGTAGTAGTAGTAGTAGTAGTACATATATGGGTAGGTACGTATGTTTTCTCTTAACTGTAATTTTACGTTTTTTGGTGTATCTATCTATCTATCAACTTTGACAGAAATAGATATTGCAGTGACATCAACGTTTCTACGCAGAAGTCACAAGTCACTGCAAGTGACATTTTAAATTGGAATACGCGTTAATGAAGGAGTCTGTGAGTCTATTTACGCTAGTAATATGTCTATGATATTATCCTACAGGGTTGCCACTTTAGAAACGCGTCCTTTCATATTAACATAATACTAGTCGACATAATTCTACAATAAAGGTCCTATACCGATTGTATCATAAGTATTATATTCTTCCGCACGCTCCATAAATTTAAAAAAAAAAAACATTAATTTTATGTAAAGTATATGTCTCATACATGTAATCTGTGCACTAAAATATGCAAACGCTTTACTTGTGATTAAATCTACCTTACGGATTGAGCAATCCGTTCATAAAAACCTTTATTAGAGCATATTAGTATGCGCGGCATTGGGTAAGTACATTATATATTACTACGTATAATATATAACACGCCTATATCCCCGAAGGGGTAGCACCCACATTTCGCCAGTTTATGTTTAGGTCCCAATGTAATGTAGGAGCCTATTGCCACTAACCAGACACTTATAAACCAGTCATAAATACACACATCACTTCGAAAAGCATCGAAAAGCTTGGATGCGCACGATTTTGGTGTGGTGTACCATATGTCTCTTGCCCTGGCTGCAAAATTCAGGCCTATCATATTCGTAAGTTACGGTCACTAATAAACAGCTTTTTCACCTATTGTCTCAGGCGGTATCGATACCACAGTTCAAAGCAATCGCTTCGTCGGCGTGGGCTCAATTATACTGCTGAGCCATCCGTGCAAGCACCCATTGACAGTACGGACGGGGTCATAGTCAGTACAATACTGATTGATTTAATTGCACGTTACATGAGAAACTTAAACGGATAATTTACATAATCATTATCGCGTTATATTAATTACAAGGTTGTTGATTATCTTCACGCGGAGATTTGTACTAGCTGAATGAACTCGAATCAACTGAGTTTCGACAGACAGAAAACTCGAGATAAAACCCTGTACCAACCAGTCTAGCAACCAGTACCAATCATGGAAATGGACACTAGGTCTCCTAACGTAGGGTAAGGCCTATGTCCAGCAGCTTACTGCGATAGACTAATTGATCGATTGCGAGGGTAATATCTGAATTTACTGAACCTATTTTGAAAATTCTTTGACCAACAGAAAGCAACATTATCTGTGTCAAAGGATAAATATCATTATGATTTCGGGCAGGGTAAGAAACGTGAACGGGATCAGAAATCCAAGTGTGCAGAACGCTATCAGACGGCTGAGATATTGCGCATCCAAGAATGGAATAGTTATTCCACTACGATCCCCTAGCTTATCCTAGAGTACCACTACGATCCTTTGAGTTAGCCAGTTAGGAATCCTAATGGAATTCGCTAGTGGTGTGGTCTTCGCGGGTCTGCCTGGGTGCGAGAGATTATTGTATTATTTCACCTTCGACATTCAAGGACCCAACTTTTAGTTGGTTCGTGTCCGACATAACCACTTTCATATGCTTTGGCGGGGGTGATAGGTATCCGTAGGGATTTTACGCACGATAAAAATAGTGGTACTATCTTAAAACTATAAATATTTGGTGCAAACTGAAGTAGAAATTCAGTCCGCTTTTATTACACATTGTGGTTACGTGTTCGTTATTTTATGCCTTTGTTGGTTCACGCGTCACCTGATGCCCGTGTAGTTACTTTCTACTTCTCCTTTTACTTTACTTTTAACCGATTATAAAATATAGTGTGCTGTATTGGTTCCCCGTGGTGTAGAAGAGGGCTTCCTAATCTTTTCCCATGGGTGTCGTAGAAAACTGTGAACGAGCGAACGAAGCTTCAACAATGTGGAGAACAGTGGTGAGACGTGATGGTATATACCGCCCTAATTGCGTAGTCCGCTTAGGGAAATACCTTTGCCCTACCGAATACAGCGGTTAATAAATCTTTGTTTTAAAAAACAATACTTTTTAAAAACAAAGAGAGAGTTTTTAGGGGAAAAAGAGAGGAAGTTTGTTACTTATACCAATCTTAATGATTTTTGACTGAAATCTCAAGGACATGATTGCTTACAAAAGTTGTAAAAAAATTCGTGAGGTGTCTTCACAGAATTACTAGTTATATCTATGTATTTATGGGTATAGGTATTATTTACTGTAATAAATTAGAAACGTCTTTTAACACCGCTTCTAATTTATTAATCAATTATTCATTTAAAAGCAATTGGTTAATAAGTGAATTAAGTATAACGGTTATATATCGATTACAAACTTATATAAGTATGTAATCGATAAATCGATTCACTAGTAATTATTAATGGTATGTTAGAACTACTCTATAAAAATAGAAATAAATCCCGAAATATGTTGTTAAGCGCAAAACTCGAAGACGTCTAGACCAATTCCAGTATTTTTTTTATTTGTTCCTTGAGCTCTATGGAAGGTTTTTATGGAGCAGCGGGAACGGGATCAGAAGTCCACGCGGGCCAACAGCTACTGTATTAATAAATGTTAAATAAATTATACTTACAACACACTTGTTCTTCTCCACAATATTGTAATAATAATAATATATATCATGGAGAAGTAAAAGTGTGTTACATTATTAATAATGTGCGTTGAATTGTGGGTGTTACTATTTACACAGAATGAGATCACTGTATCAGTCTTCTTTTTCCTATGTGACCGCGGATTGGGAACGTAATCGTGAGATTAATATAATGTACCTACTCAGTTGATCGTAATCAATTGTCTCGCCAAGATGTTTAACAAATAGCAGCGTTTATTATTGTACTGACTATCTCATAACAGTCTTCATAGTTATGTAAAAATATAACAATTAACAGTATGGGGACTTCTATTTATAGGTCATCAATTATCTACACTAATATTATAAAGAGGAAGATTTGTTTTTTTTTTGTTATTGTTTGTTTGTAATGAATAGGCTCCGAAACTACTAGACCGATTTTAATAATTATTTCACCTTTGAAAACCTACAATATCCAGAATTAATATAGGCTATATATCATCACGCTACCATCCAAGGGAGCGGAGCAATAATCATAAATCTCAATAGATCATGTAGATTTTTTTCTTTACATTGGCGCTAATATCGCTAACTATTTCCGTTGTCATGACAGCAAGGAGAAGTAGTATAGAGAGGCAAGTAGAGAATAGAGTAGTCGTACAAAGCGATAATCAACATCCACGCGGGCGGAGTTGCGGGCAACTGTTAGTCCTACATATACCTATCGGCACGGATCATGGACCTAAGTCGCGAGAAAATTGAGGTCCAGGTATGCTCATTGTGATATAATCTGTTTGCTAGATTTGAGCTCGTCCAACGCCGTTGCACCCCGTGTTATTATCAAAAAACAGCCTTACTAATATAGAGCATTTTGAGCACGTTTTAGGCCATAACTCGTGCCAATACCTATACCTACACATCTACCAGCAAACGGTAATATTCGGGTCTGTCGGGGTGCTATATGCGGATATGTTTGCTACTATTTTACGTCCGTCAACTAGAGATCCAAAGACAGTGTGCGTTTTATTCGGTTCGAGTCCGACATAACCTTCCCAAACGGTTCTGGTGGGGGTATCCGTGGTTATTATCGCAGATGGTTATTTCTGTTTTCTTCAAGGAAATCCAATTGATCTACGAGTTTATACATTCAATGAAATTTGTAGAAGATAGGAGAAATACAGCAGCCATTTGCATAGGAATGTATTGTACTGAATGTGTGTCCACGCGAGAGAAAACTATATGCGGAAAATTTACAAACACTGACGTTGTAAGAACATAGAAACTCCTAATACCCGCGTCATAGTCGGTTCTAATCGAGCACCCACGACTTACTGGCAGTCAACACGACACTTACAAAATATCAAAATCAAAAATATTTAAGTTTAGTTTAGCGAATGGACCACAGATTCAAAACGCGACCCGACAATCCTGCACGAAACTCACTCGGTTTTTTAGTCTATATACAAACATTAATTTACTTAGTCCTGTTACAATATTTTTCTTGAGTAGCAAATTGAGTAAACAGCTCATTTCCAAGCCTGTTTATCATCAAAGTTAATATTACATAATAATTAGAAGTATGGTTTCATTTGCACCATAGACCGACACCATCAATGGTGCAAGCGGTACATTCATTAGTTTCATTTGCATCATTTATTTATAATATTAGATAATTAAATTAAGAAAAGTTAATCGTCTATCCGTCACACATCGCTTGCGTAGGTATATATTAGTTTCATTTGCACCATTGATGGTGCTGACCAATGGTGCAAATGAAACCACACCTTAATGTTTTTAGCTACACTTCGGGACCTTATGTGACCTAGTAATATTGCACATTGAGGTTCACCTACCCGATATAAGCTAACACAATATAGCTCGCAGAATAAGTAAGCTGAAGTGGCAGTACATTGGCCACATTTCGAAGGTCGAAGGACCGATGAGCTTTGTACGAGACATCACAATCGTAGACCGACCTGAATTAGATTATCTAATATCAAAACAAATATTTCCTATTTTCACGAATGAGAAAATTTCTTCGCACATCTGATATTAGTAATAGTATTTATTGTTACGTCATCCAGCTAATCATGTATAACAATATAAATAATTAAAGATAAAATCAAACCTGCAGACATCATCTTCTGTGTACATCAGATATAAATTCACACCAACATACCTGAAAACAAAAAATAATAATAAGTATACAATAGTAACAAAACAATATTTAAACTAGTTTAAGCTACTATAAAAAACTACCAAGTAGACACAACCAGTTTGACTATTAATTACTCTGACAACCCACATACATTTCTATAAAAAGCAGCCAATAATAATCGGCGCCATATTTGAAAAATAAAATCCGGTATGTATATTTTAAATGCCGGTTAAACTTGTCACACAATATTTTATTATCGATGGTTAAGGCTACCAAAAGGGATTTATAATAAGCAAAATGACCTCGTAGCTTATTATGATATGATAGATTTATTAATAGTCTATATTATCATTATGAGTTGTATCTTAAACAGAATACTTTTGCTTCTTTTTTTGTTTTATGTTGGCAACATTTATCACGCTTTATTTTAGTTCCTGACTCATTTACTTTTTCACTAAAATAAATTGGAGTCCCTGTTTGTTACGTTAAAATAACAGCTTTTTAATGAATGCATAATTACGATTGTTTGCTCGAAATCTATCACAAAAAGTAATTCTTTAAATTGCTCTACCATTTTATCAATTGGTAACGGATAATCTCCGAAGTGACTGGGCCGAATGTGACGAATTTTTTTATTATAGATAGCTGATACTTAAGCTATTTCTGAAAAATTATAAGAGTTTCGCAAAAATTGCACTTAAACTTATCAAACTATTAAAGATGACAACACTTTCCAATATTCTAAACCATTATTTTCTGAACCAAGATGTGCTTAACCCGAAAAGATATCTTAGCAGTAGCGGCAGAAAACAAGCTTCATTCATCATCATTTCAGCCATAGGACGTCCACTGCTGAACATAGGTCTCCTCCATCGACCTCCAATCTACCGCTTGAAGGCATTTTGCATCCATAGGGTGCCCGCGACTTTGACTATGTCGTCCGTCTATATTTATTTTTTTTGCGCGACTTGCGGGGGGCCGTCCTACGTTTCGTCTACTAGTATACGGTCTCCGTTCAGAACATTTCGGCTCCAACGACCATCTATTCTTCTTGCTATATGCCCCGTCCACTGCCACTTCAGCTTGCTAACTCGGTGGGTTATGTCGGCAAATTTCGTATTACTTTCAACTATTTATTAATATCTGATTATTGGTATCCTTAAACTAGGTATAGGTACATAATAACGACGTTATTTATAATGCAATACTCTCGTGCGTTGTTCGATAACGAATATAACGTTTTCAATATCGATTGCACGCCTCTCTAGATATTGTAGAAACATCAAATAACATTATAACGTTGTTTGCTTTTGAGAAGATTGTGTTAAGCTGGTATAACTAGCGAAAAGGGGGCCTAGCCAAAATGCATTCGTTCCGAATCTACATTCGTCATCGCTCTAAAAATGTATGGGAGTGACATTTGTTGTCGAAATGTCATGTGATCCGATTCCGAGAACAAATCTCTCTAGTCTTTCCTTGCCCCAAGGCCTCTTAACGTTTAGAATAGTCGAAAAATATATTTTTTTCTAACTTAAACGAACCCTCTGAATACTGTCGAGTCTATCAACCTCATAATCTCATTTCCATGCTAGGTCATCGACATCTAATACAGTACATACAAACTAACTATTATTTAGACCGACAACTTAGAGGCTCATAACCTAAATAGTTTCAATACCGAATGTTACATTATTTATGGTGATATTTATTGGTCTTTGACCTGAAATATAATGCAAGGGAAACATTTTGTGTAAATTACTAAATGTATTTACATTGTGCTACGACCTTACGTGCCCTAGAGAGCACAGTTCAATATGTACGTCATTTGTTATTTATATTTGGACCCTTTAAGGTCTGACAACTGGTCTAACTACAGAATTTAGATAGCGCCATTGAGTTGTGGAGGTTAGATGACAGTTTTAATATACAGGGTGATTTTCTAAGTGATTTTGGATGGTCATCTCCAAAACTAAGACGAATGGCGAAAAGTACGCAAAGGATAAAGGATAGGCTAACTAGGATTTCAACCTGTTGATGTTGAAAAACACTATTCCATAATATCACTAATAAGGAACGAATTCTGTATAGTAATGACATAGGATAAGTTGTATAATTCTATATATTAGCTTTGAAATTTCACTAAAACGAATGCATCGTCTGTCCTTAAATTCTGTGTGCCCGAAGTTTCGTATATACAGTAAACTCCCAAAAGTTTTTTCATAGTACTCCTCGATATCCACAATTTTTTATCATAAATATATGTATTATTTTGGTTTATGTAAGTACAAAAACGTGAGCACTGCAAAATCTTTCGACGATAAATAATAGTAAGTACGTCAGGTAATACATCGTTTGACTTGTCTATAAATAAATGCAGCATGTCATGATATGATAAGAAACAGAATAGATGATAAACTGACATCTTATAATTCGCATGATTACTTGCGTTCACGAGCATGGCATGAGTTTAAAATCACAAAATATCTCAAAACTAATTATTACAAATTAACCTTCTAATACTTGCCAGTCTCGATCCGGTATTTCTCGAAGAAGTTTAACTGCATAGCGAAGGGTTAACAATGTCAATGGTCAAGGGTGAAGTAATGGCCATAGTGAAGGCTTAACCCTGCTCAAGGGAAGGCTCTGACATTAACTCTACGGTACTATAGGGTTAATGTACATCGATTACTGTTAATGCGAGTGTTATTCCATCGATTGTGGAAACTTTGTGATATTTAGTGTACCTATGTGTGTACGTGCTGTGTTTATGCATGTGTGTGTGTGTTTGTGTGTAGTCAACTGTTTTTTTTTAGTTTTATTGACTATTGACGGGCAATAATGTTATCAATAACAAAGTGTTACGGTTACTTTTTTACCTACTAGACGCAATTTCTGAACGTTCGAATGATTTAATTTCAAAGTTAATCGAATTTAAAAAAAGTTAAATTTTTATTTTTGATCATTCCAAATTAAGACCTTCTATAAAAAAAATAATTCAGTATTTCACTCGGTATTTAATGTCAAATGCTCTGTAAAAAAAAAGTAAATTTCACAATGCACAGACCTTCGATCTCCTACACCTGATACAGCACGATTTAAAGAAATAGTCATACAATTGAAGTAAAATATCGGTTAATTTTGAACACGTGTCCACTACACAGGTCGGTTACCTAATAGCAGCTAATTGGATAACATAGACAACAGCGCACATAGCGTTTTATCTGTGGTCGTACGTGCTATTTTTTTTATATTAACTTCACACGCCAAGGGTATTTGAATTTGGAACAATAATTCGATGTTGGAAGTAGGTCGCTTTATTGTAACTTGCTTATTATAAAGTACAGTTTATTTCAATTTGGAATTCAAAATAATTATTTACACAAATCAATCTATTATTTTTTAACTAAAGACGTATAATTTCAATACTGGCAACCCATGATATTTTAATAACTTACTCTTTTTACTGACTTACATAGGTACTAAATATCCGAATGCAAATTTAAAGAACATAAAGCCAATTCTTCTTAAAAAATGTAAAGTAGCCCTAAAGTATCTTCTGCGAATAAGTAATTCTCGAGAAGGAGACTGTGCAAAGAACGGGTTTGGAGAAGACACTAGGCGAAGGTGACACGTCAGAGGTCGCAAATTCGTGGGATAAACGAGGACACTTCGTCCCTACACCCGAAGGGAGTCATCTCGAAAACAATTGCCCAGGATCTGCCAGGGTGTGCCCATACGTTGGCTACTATCTCACCTCTCCGGTAACTAACGAGACGACGTACGTTTTAGTTCATTAGGTTGACATAAGAGAGATTGAGATTAATTTGATATTGAATTCTGAACTGATTAATATTACGAGAATTAACCCGCAGGATACCTACCACACCGGTGTAGCTATGAGTTTACCAAGTACTGGTATATAGATAAGTGTTTGACGTAGGTACAATAACCCAATTACGCACACGACTATTTATGAAGGTATGTCAACTTTATCTCAGTAATGACACTAATGACACTAATGACATTGCCTGTCAAATCGTTAGTTGGGCTCTTTCCTATCATAAACAATAATGATATAACAGCGTTTATTAAATGTAGAATATTAAAAGTGTTATAAACATTAAAGCTCTATTGTTATTTAAAAGATTTCATTGTCGATCGACTTGGAAACTTGGTGCCATGTTACATCTGGGTGTTTCTATGTATAATATGTATTTACGAAAAAAAATTATCTAAGTATGTTTATCCGCATTCTAGAACCCGTAACACAAGCTAGTTAAGCTATGCTTACCATGGGTCTAGGTGGCGTTGTGTAGATTGTCCTAGAATATTTAGTATTTATTTATTATTATAATGACTTCAGCTTGTACGGAACAAATCAAAATAATCACAGAACATTTTGTTTTCTATTTAAATAATATAATAAATGTTTTACATTCCTATTTTTTCTCCTATCCTAACCTATTTAAATACTTCTCAATTCACACAGAAATACTCGAACAGAACGAGAATCAAACCCTCAACTACTACTGTCAACGCCACAGAGGTCATTATAACCACATCAATATGACGTCACCTCGCCTTCTAAGCACTTTTGAGTCACAAACGAGGTTCTAAAAAATGAGCCCTTTGGCCTTGAGTCGAGCTTCGTCTAATGATGGTCATATTTTGCACTAGTTTGGCCCAGAAGTCGATGGGCAAAGTCATTACAGTCGTTGGCTAAGCCACAAGGCCGCGTCCTCAATACACAACTCTCTCTTTGCTACTTTTAATTGTAACGTCTATGCAGTGTCTTAGCGATGGACAATGAATATTGTCAACTAGTTGTTGCCCGCGGCTCCGCTCGCGTGGATGTTGATTGTCGCGTTGTATGACTCTACTCGATTCTCCACTTGCCTTCTTTACTACTTGTCCTTGCTGTCATGACAATGGAAATAATTAGCGATATTAGTGCCAATGTGTAGAAATCTACCGGGTGTATAGAGCTTTATGATTATTGCTCCTCTCCCTTGGATGGTAGCGTGATGATATATAGTCTTTGTTACTCCTAGATATTGTAGCTTGTTATAGGTTCTTTGGTAGAATTGGTTCAGGAGCCTATTTGTTACAAACAAAAAAACAAATCTTTCCTCTTTATAATATTAGTGCAGATTGGGTGTTTTATACCTCGATATCGCCTCTACCTATATAGGCAATATCAAGGTACTGCAATTAGGCCTATTGTTGAACTTTTTAGAGCTTCAATTACTCGTAATAAAAACCCGCGTGATACAGGACTGTTGAGGCGAAATATTAGGACCATGGGGACCATGGACGTAACATCACGTCACCGTCCTTCGTCCGAAACATCGAGGTAAATATACAACTATTTTACTCACAATTCACAATTAAGTCCCGTTCTGTCATAAAAAAAAGATAATTAACGTAAAAGTACAAATATTAAAACACAATAATACTTAAGATTTGAGGTTCTGTTCACACAGTACAGATAATAAACACAGAAGTAATTTATTTAACCCTTTGCTCTATGGGCGCCAGGCTCCCAGATTATTGCAAAACAAACAAATAAACGGTCGTCAGTTATCTTATTCTATTTGCTCAATAGATAACTACACCTTTATTTGAGACAATACAACACAATGCGGCATGCATTCTGACTTTTCTATTCAAACGCAAACAATAGCCACACAGAACTATTCTGTAAATAAAATCGTAACGACTCCGGCCCTGTACTTATCCTGTACTGATATTGAGTTAATGGTACTTTTCGAATGGGTTTTATTCACAAATAATAAAACACAAGTGGAAATGTGAAGTAGAACGCGTGTCATTCTTACGTATATTTTCGCATAAGTGTACAAATTCAGCAATATAAACTCTTTGTAATAACTTAAATTACTTTCTAAGAATACGAAAATATTGAACTAGGTTTGATTCAAGGTATGAAACGTCGTAAATCCTTTTTATCTATAGCAACTTGTAGAAATGCACGATAGTTTCGGTAGCGGAAGCGATGTCGCCAAACTCAGACATAACCGTTAATAATGTCGTGCATTACTAGTAAATAACAGCTTTGATTGGTCGTATCTATTTATATACTACCATTAATGCTGTATTAGCTCAAAGCATATGTACTACAAAATATAAACACACTACCCTTTTTAAGGTAGGTACTGGTAACTGTATTTCCGCCAACTTTTTTTAACAATTCAATAACGAATACTTCGCTGTAGATAAAAAAGTATTGATGGCCTTTCATACTTTATAGGGACTGCTGAGACGAGGTCTCTGGTTCGATCCCAGGTCTTACCATGTCATACACCAATGACTTTTCGATGATTTTCGAAGATATGTATGTATTTATTGCAGGTTAACTGCCCGGTTAATGGCAATAGGCTCACCACCTATTATATTGGGACCTAAATATAAACTAGCGAAATGTGGGTGCTAGCACCTCTGCCTACCCTTTAGAGGATAGCGTGAGTTTATGCTATGTTATGTTAAACAAATTTGGCAATGTGTAGTTAGTAAAAGCATATTAAAATGTTATTGTTATTACATTCACGAGCCGATGCCGACGGCTTTAGAACCAAATCTTAAGGTCAAAGAGCTATAACAGTGACCTACTCATCTCTTGACCTTAATCTTGCAAATAAATCGCTCGATGATTAAGGAGTTCATTCCAAATTGTTACTCACTTCCGTGAAAATAATTACAATATAGTTTTCTTTATTTTCACGCCTGTTTCTGACTGTAACTTGCTTTAAATAGTCTAAGGTTTCAGTAAATTCTTAAATTAGGAGTCTTCATTGAAAATACTATCCAATTAAAAAAAAATTGGGTAGGGGGATACCCAACAATCACCCACGATTTACCAATCCCAACGATAGCAATAGTAAAATATTAATAATTGTCTTAGAAAGGAATGCCAAACCGCACCCCTCAAAACTATAATTTCGTATGTGCACAAGTCTGAAGAACAATATTCTACACGTGTTTCGTCTCTACACAAAACCGGAATGAAGTATTTTTACTTGCTTTGAGGTGTGCCGGTTTGATATTCCTTTCTATGACAATCTATCTATAAGTACATATATATATGTATTAATGAAATGCTGTTCGCCCCCTAAAATCCAACAACACGTCCAGATCGTCTACCTGATCTCGTGGGGGGCGGACACACGGAAACGAATTTACTGGCGTGGCTAACGTGGCTCTGGAAGACTTTTTTAAAACTTGAAACTTGACATTGGCGTCTCGCCATTAATTTTATGAAACGTTTACATGTACTAGAGACTGGCAAAATTCCGACTATCCTGCTGCAGAAGCCATTTTAAGAAAAGAAGAAGAAGAAATGCTGTTCGTTAGTCTCGTTAAAACTCGAAAACGGCTGGCCCGATTTGGCTAATTTTGGTCTTACTCTAAACAACACCTTAACTTAAACAAATGGACTTTAGTTAATAATAGGTGTAAAGGCCTCTAAAGCCATAAAACTAATTCCCTTATCTCTTGACCTTTTAGTATTCGGAAGTACGTAACTTAATTTCTCAACAAGAATTTGATGGTTTCAAGATTTACAATTACAAATTACTTCCGTAGAAATAATTAAGTTTTTTTTAAAATTCACGAGCCTCCTTGAATGAGTACGTAAATTAGTGTTATATGTTAAATATATTATTATAATAATATATATATATATTATATCGTCCCTCTAAAGTTTAAATATTTGTACTGCTGGTGCTCTGGTTTTTCCAAGGGACTGCAATATGAGGTTGTTCAAGAAGGGTTCCTACAGGGTTGGGAGCGCGAGTTCCTCCCCATCGATCTCTACCGGAACCGTACCAAGAAGGCTGGCAATACCACTCTGAATGGCTATGCCAATTCTTTGAGCGAAGTAAAGGCCAGATCTATGGTCACGGGAAGCGTCGAAAAGTCGCTTTTCTATATACACAAATGTTGCCGCTATCCAAAATATTAGTACGCTAAAAATAAACATCTCCCAATGTTACCATTGCACAAAATGATACCATCAACAAACCGGTTCGTCAATCTCGCGCTCAATATATTGACCTCCGGACCGGTCACACGCGGTACTATTACCGCAACTACCACCGCCGGCCACTTCCTGCAAGATCACCGCTAATTCATACCGGTTTTGGTTCCACAATATTTTTGGTAATGACATTGATGGCGGTGTTCATTTCTTTTACCTGGAACCTTACCAACTCTTATGTTAATGTGTGATTCGGATGATGTGTGGTGTGTGATGTGATTCGGACTTAGGCCGTTGTTGTACATCCACATTTGTGTACTGTCTCTTGTAAGAACAGTGTAAATTACAACAAAATAAACAAATATAGGTATCTACTACACTAAGAGATACTGTTTGACTCATTTTAACCATATAATACTAGTATCCTGTTTACCCTAACGGACGCTGACGATCCGAATCTCACTATGAAAGTAATGTAAGATTGAAATAATATCAAACAAATATCTAATAATATAATAATAATAGCACTTTGAAGAGGTCTGAGCTGATATACTGCTGAAATTGCGACGTTATAGCTGACGAGAGAGAGAGACCTTTATTTGAAAACGCGTTTCTTTTTTTTTGCAAAAATAGTTGACCTGCATAAACATTTTATTGCTATGTTTGTGTTCCTGCCTGCGGTGTGCTTGTTCGCACTGACTAAGCTCTACCATAACAAGTCAACATTTTGCAAAGGCCCTAGTACCCATAATAGGTACAAGTTAAATCTTACCTTGGGTACCAGAGTTGAACTACCGCTTGTGTCTAAAATGCGCATGTTATTACTTTGATAAATTTCATATCCCTGTAAGCTAACTATAGTGAATAAATTATTTTATTATTTTTATTTATCACGTGATGCCATAGATAATGATGGTACTCATTACCGAAATCATTCTAAATAATGTGTAGCGAGAATTGTTTTTGTGTATAGGCGTGCAAATAAAAAAAATGCTGAAACCCAATAGTAAAACAAATTTCAGAATTACCTACTCATCATTTCTTGCTACCGTTACATATTTTATATAGAATTCTTTGAATTAAAATCAATAAACAGTATTTATTGAAATGTAGGTTGATTCGAATTGTAAGACTGAACCGATTGGAAGCATTGTATCATCAAAACTTAATATCGTTTGATACTTAGTGTGTCATTCGCTCAGTAGGAACTCCTTCTTTCTACGTGTCCATATCACTTTAAACAAATCCTTTGTATTCTAATCTTTTAAAATTAAAATAAGTAAGTCTGAATTAAACCTTCATTTCAAAGGCAAATAAATGCAGCGACCAATGCGCTGTTACAGGCACAAACCAACGACCACCTAAGCATTATCTTGAAGACAATCGCACGATATTCCATTAGCGGCAACTGCAGGTATAGAAATGAAATATGATGTATTGTTGTGCTATTTTAAAGCTCGCGGCCATTTGTAATTTAGAACAAGTCTTTTTGAATAAAGAACACAATCAGATAACCATAAACGAGGTTCGTCCTTCGTTTTTTTTTCTATATGGCACTGTTCTAATAAATCACTTACTTGTTTAATACTTTTATTATCTCTCTATCTGTGATTTTAATGGGATCTGTGATTTTGAATAAACTAGGCAGTAAACCGGCTGTATAGAAAGAACTAAATATTTTGTATTGTAGTTATGTATGATTAATTCCTTTATACATTTTCGTTCAAATATGAAAAGCCGATGGCGATATAAATGCCGATGCCAACAATTTAAAAAACTGTGTCTTAAAACAGGCTTAGTTGAGTGATGATTCATTTAACGGTATAAAATCGTGTTAGAAATGACACGTCCTTCCGTCAATAATGATTATTATCTTATTCTTCATCGAGTCACCAGCTAATAAAATTCTTTAGATTTTGTCTGCACAACACTTGAACACATTCACAACCTTGATAGCACATAGACCGATAGGTAGTACCAACTCGTAAGTCTAGAGAGAAATGAGGCCATGACCCGCGCGAAATTTGGCAGAGAAGCGCACGGCCCACCTGATGGAAAGTGGTCACAGTGGCCTATGGACGTTTGCAACACCAGAGGCGTCACACCCATGCTTAGGATTAGCTTAGGTTAGGTTAGTTAAGTTACGACCATAATGAAGTTCGATGTGTCTTGTATAATCTCACCTCCGGCAATCAAGGACCCATGGACGGCGTGCGTTTTAGTCGTTTCGAGTCCGACATAATCACCTCCACCGGTTTTGGCGGAGAAAAAAAACTTACAGGAGGTTGACTTGAACGCCCTAAGGGCCCCAAATGGACCATCACATTTTGACTACTCGCAGTTATTGTATATTTATTCTTGGGTTACGAAGCCTGATGTAAAAGGAAGCAGTAATTATTTTTAATTAATAAACCGCCGATAGCGATCGGCGAGGCCTTGTATCGCACACAAAAGAAATTGTACGCGTGCAAATGATCGTATGTTGTATAAGTGGTACAACTGCTCGAAGCGTTTATGGTACAGTCACTACAGTCAGCAACATTAACTAAACTCATTTTTGTAGTTATCTGTGGTTGTTATTGAAGTCAAGTGGTCTAAAGTCTGGTTTAAACCAGACTTCAATCCGTTTTTTTGTAATAAGACCGAAAAATACTAGTTTAAATAGAATCGTAAAGTTTATTATAAATTCGCCAAAGGTACTAATAGTGTGTTATTTTACACACAATATAATATGTAGTAAATGTATCATAACATAACATAAACCCACGTCTATATTCCGAAGGGGTAGGCAGAGGTGCTAGCACCCACATTTCGCCAGTTTATGATTAGGTCCCAATGTAACAGGTGGGAGCAATGTAACCTGGGATCGAACCTGGGATCGAACCTGGGATCGAACCTGGGATCGAACCTGAGTCCTCGTCTCAGCAGTCCATTACCCATACCACTAGGCTACCCATGCTAATATAGGTACTATTGAAATTTTCCTATTAGTAGTCAGTACCTCAGCATACACGTAATCAAATGCTATTAATTGATATTGTAGGCGAAATGTTTAATTGATTACAAATAGTATTTGTTTAATTAGTTTTTATATTGTGCAAACTAATAAGGTAAAATGTAATAACAGTAATTGTGGTGATAGAGACAGCAATCTCCACACCATCCCTGTAGCCTTAGCACGAAATACTATCGAATTCGTAATGTAAAGGTATCGACAGAACGGAGCATTGCGATTGGCGGGCTACACACGCACACACGTTCACAAGAGGCAGACTGCCCATCACAATGCTCCGTTTTCTCAAAACCTTTACATTATGAATTCGATAGGAGTTCATGCTAGTGGTACTGAAGGGTGTCGTTACGGGAAAATACGCAAACGATATCACAGCGAGAGATGGAAGACTCGAAATATAACCCTGAACCCGTCCAGCCAGCGTGGAAACTGTAGGGTCAAGCTACCCAATATTGGGAGAGGCTTATGTCCATCAGAGGACTGTAATAGGCTCATTAATTGACTGATTTACCAACAGTATGCCATTGTCGCGGTAGCCTAGTGGTATGGGTAATGGACTGCTGAGACGAGGTCTCGCGTTCGATCCCAGGTTTTACTATGGCACACACCAATGAATTTTCGATGCATTTCGAAGTTATGTGCGTTATTATCGCAGGATTCATACCTTTACGAAGTTACTAACTTTACATGTTGAACTTTTGAACATAATATAAAATAAACCCACGCCTATATCCCCGAAGGGGTAGGTAGAGGTGCTAGCACCCACATTTCGCCAGTTTATGTTTAGGTCCCAATGTAACAGGTGGCGGGCCTATTGCCATTAACCGGGCACTTATAAACCTGCGATAATTACACACTAAAAATTAAACCAACAAACAATATTTTTATATACAAGCTTCTTTCATGGTATCTGCTGCATGAGTCTGCAGTAGTCGTATGTGGGCGGCTACGGAGTCATACCTTAAGTCTTCTGACCACGCCTAGTAGAGTTATTGACCCGGTTATACCAGACAATAGCAACTTGTATTAGTTCTGTTTGTATATTGAAGAAGGCGTTCAGAAAAAAAAAATAATAACTGCTCTAAATACTTTCGATAGTAGTGAAAGATTGACAAATAAACGAAGATAGATTTGCGCAAGTTTGTGTAATCAAGTGTGAACGGATAGTGAAAGTGATATAACTTTAAAAATTGAGATTTTAGAGTAGTATGTTTATACTATACAACATGCATATTCAACAATTTTCGAAATTCACAATTCAAAAATCATTCTTATAGGCCACTAAACGGAACTTACAAAACGTCAATATCCACAATATAAGTTAGTGATCAAACAACCGGTTCGAAACGCGGCCCCGGCCTGAGAAGACTTCGGAAAGACACTCAGCGGGCTTTTCTTTTTTTTTGGTATATTTACAAACATTTACTTAGTCTAGACACAGAAGTTGGCTTGATTAGCAAGTTGATTTAATAGCTCATTTCCAGGCGTGTTTATCATCCAAACATTACAATAATACAAGTACACATAGATATGCTCACGTCTGTTTCCCTTCGGGGTAGGTAGAAATTAATTAACACCCACATTTCATAAACCATTGTATTCGATACCAAATCACAAGTAATAAGTATGAATGTCCTCTACATTAAGGAGCAGAGTTCGGCCCAAGAAAAGATAGATGGATTGTGTGAAAGAAGATTTACCTATTTTATTTAAATGTTTGGAGGAGAATGACATTTGTGCCCACCCCAATTAATCGGGACCAGGACAAGGAGATGATGATATTCTGTGGTATAAACTGGTAATTGGTTGCCTGGAAGAGACTGCCTCATGTGTGATAAGGCCGCCAATTGTATGTACCACATTGAACTGTTCCGCTATTTTACTGGAATACTTGTCCTATGGTATGCAATAAAGAGTTAATTTTATAATTGAGTAAAAGCGAAAGTATTGATTAAGTGTTAATCATTAAGAGCAAGAATCGTTCTAACGTACGTAGTTTATACTTATTTGAATCTCGAGCATATATTGCAACAAACAGTTATTACAATTTTGATTATATAAAAATAGACAGATTCAAAATCATAAGAATTGGAGTTATATATGTTCCTTTGTAGACCGGTGTTGATATTTTTATCATTTCAAATAGTGAAGCAATGTACGAAATTGTTTATTTAGAGATAAAATTGTCGAGATTATTAAAACACTGATTTTTATGAGGTGTGTGTGACAAAAGGTGACTTTCTCATGGTCTATGGTTATGGATATGGACATGAAAAACGGCTCTATAGATAGAGCAAATACCTAAGCTCTATGCAGGACCAAAAGGAAGAGATGGAAAGATATATAATCTTCACCAGAAACTTATGGGTATCAAAAATATAATTAATACAAACATATACATAAACTCACGTCTTTATCACCGAAGGGGTAGGCAGAGGTGCTAGCACCCACATTTCGCCAGTTTATGTTTAGGGCCGAATATAATAGGTGGCGAGCCTATTGCCATTAACCGGGCACTTATAAACCTGTGATAAATACACACATAACTTCGAAAAGCATCGATAACTCATTGGTGTGTGCCATGGTAAACCTGGGATCGAACTCGAGACCTCGTCTCAGCAGTCCATTACCCATACCACTAGGCTCCATTCCATTAATACAATATCATATAATAATAGCACCACTGTCTACCTTGCGAAGACACCAGGCGTGAGTATACCAAACACTACTAGAAGGAAACGAACAGTCGGAGGCAGCTGACCATGACGTTTCAAAATAACACTAAAAGTAATGCTATCTCTTTTTGCCACAAACGATATACATAAGTGTGAATGAAGAAACGAATATATGTTCCACTTCAACTTTTTGCGCTCCGTCGGCGTTTGATACTAACTTGGTTTTTGATAATATTTTATTCATAAACTAGCAGACCCGCGCAACTTCGTCTGCGTCACCCCGTTTTTGCAACAGTTGTCATTCCTGCTCCGCACCTGTTTGTTGTAGCATGATGTTATATACATATAAACCTTCCTTTTTAACCATTCTATCTATTAAAACAAACCGCATCAAAATCCGTTGCATAGTTTTGAAGATTTAAGCATACAAAGAGACAAGAAAAATAGGGACAGAAAACGCGACTTTATTTTATACTAAGTTGAGTAGTGATGGACGATTTCAACTTGGTTTGTCTTTATTAATAACAAAAACAGTACAGAAACATAGAAAAATAGTTCGATAAGAACTGAACAAGTATACACTGAAGCGCCACTACCCTGATAAGATGGTGGATTGTTCCGAGTTAGAAAAAACAAGAAAAAATACTTAATAAATTGAGAAATATAAAAATCCAGTGCATGTCAGTGTGTGGATGTGAGTGTGTGTATGGGTGTGTGTGTGTGTGTATGGCTGAATGCGTGGACATGTATGTGTTTGTGGACAATTCAATTAAAATCGGGTTCTATATTAACAAAATTTCATCGAAATTTAGCATTAAACGTCTACAAGTTGTTCAGTCAATTAGATTAATTCATACAAAAGACTAAAGACTAAGTTTTCATTGCCGCCGTTTTTGAACACTGTCAGTATTTAAAAAAAGAACAAAACCAATTGATTTCATTGCTACTTCAAACTTTTGCATTAAAAAACAATTTATAATTTGCTGTCATTGTCAAAAATTCTTGTTGTAGTAAATATTAGAAAAAAAAAGAATTATTGACTATTGCCGTTATTTCTGTATTGAAAAAAAAATCTATAAGGCACCCTGTTTCGTACGGTATACGCACATGAATTAAGTATCCACATTTTTTTCCTGCTAGATATAAAAAAGTGTAGACAGTACCATCGGAACGGGAAGACCTAGGCGCACATACCTGGACAAAAACGGGGAAGTTTTAGAAAAGAGGCAGGTCAGGAGTTACCTAAACCGACGAGCATGCAAGAAGACGGTAATGAAACTGAATGAAGCGAGAGTAGTATGTCGGGATCGTAGCAAATGGAGATCCGTGATCTCTGCCTACCCCTATGGGAAACAGGCATGATTTTATATAATGTATGATAGCCGGAATAGTAGATGTGTTTGCGGGTTCTCTGAGTGAGTTCACAAGGGCATCATTATATATTATTCGTTACTAGCTGACCCGCGCAACTTCGTCTGCGTCACCCCGTTTTTGCAACATTTTTCATTCCTGCTACGCACCTGTTTGTTGTAGCATGATGTTATATACATATAAACCTTCCTCTTTAACCATTATATCTATTGAAATGAACCGCATCAAAATCCGTTGCATAGTTTTGAAGATTTAAGCATACAAAGGGACAAGAAAAATAGGGACAGAGAACGCGACTTTATTTTATACTATGTAGTGATAGTGATGATAAGTTATAGTAGTACCTAAGTTATGTCTACCTAAGCTACTAACTGCCGCATTGGGGCAACCTGTTATGGTAGTTAAGGAAAATAAATAAATAAAAAATATTATCTAAATATTTACTTCAATTTACCTTCTTAATATCATTCGCCGGGAAACGATTCGACATCACACATAAATGAACGTTCACACAGCATCACATATTGATAACAGATATCTCGAGATATCCTTCCCATATCGATATGTAGCGAATAATCGATGACAAGTACTCGATAACAGATTTGATTGACATGGTATTTCTCTATCAACTCTGTATTATTATGATAGAACGCAAAATGGCCGCGGGCAAGGCTCTTATCAGATAGATGATAAAGGTTTTATGTAGAAATGAGATGATTTATGCGTCAATAATGTCCTTTAACTTATTTATGTGACCTCATAATTAAAGCTGCGGTCGCTATTTGAATAGTTGACCGTGTGGCATTTCATCTAAACTATTACAGGCTTCCAAGGGCCTGTAGAAAGAAGTTAGCTCAAGATGGAGGGAACCCAAGCGGACCTTGGACTCCGGAGTGAAGGCCTCAGATGCTTATTATGGTTATCGATACCATTTAATTTGAAACTTAAAAAAAACAGATGTTTCACAGCATTCAAAGGCAATTTTTATAATCTCAGTGGTTTGACAATGGTGAACAATTAGTACAATTGCTGCACATCTGACAGAATTACTTTTGCATATACTAATAAGTCCCTATCAGTTGGAGATTGAAATAAAATCAACACAAATAAAGTGATATAAAAAATAAAGAAAGATAAATAAAATACCAATTTCTTGGTGCATATACTTTTTCTCCGAAAATCCGCAAGACACAGACGACTGAGAGAACATAGGCTTAGAAACATTTCATAATGATATCTTTATTACACTGTGTTGTTTTTATAAATCACTAGCCTATGCCCGCGGCTCCGCCCGCGTGGCTGTTGGATTGCGACCTAAGTGCCATCTGTGCAACTTAAATTCTATATTACTAATCATAACTCTAGTTCTACTTAACCGATCGCAATCAAATAAACGTAAGATTTTAAGTTGGAACTAACCCCTTTCAAAAAAAACCGCATCGAAATCCGTTCAGTAGTTTTTGCGTCCATCGCGGGCAAACATAAACTTTTTACAATTATATAATAGTATAGATTTTCTATATTGCTTTTGGAAAACCCGAAACTTAGAAGACGTAAACATATATTAAAAATTCAATTGTAAATAAATGCAGCTTAGTATTTCAACAGCCTTACGACAGAATACAGCCAGAGTGAAACATAATGAAATGAGTTTTTCGATGTGATTCAACTTCCAGATCAGAGGTGGCAGGCGACTGCTCCGACGCAGGAATATATACTATTTACGTTAGCCTTTTTGGCTCATGTCGGTACTTTAATTTCCTTTTTTAAATATAGAACATGTCAAGGACTAAACTCGGTCAAAATAGGTGCGATTACTGGCCACTATTTCACAAAATACACTTTGAGAAGATTGGTAAGGTTGGCATAATGAACGACACAAAATGCTGATACTGCAAGGAGGAAGGTGAAGACAACATATGGATATTCGTAGGAAGGACTACACCAAAACCAGAACATTACAGGCACCTAGTCAAATTGACGTGTCCTAAAAAAAACCTACAATTAGGAGAAATACCCACCTTAATAAAGAAGGGCATTACTCCTTAAACATGGGGTCGACACAATGGATTCAACAAGCTTAAAGTATCCGCTATGACTCCAGCAAACACCCCAATAATATAAGATAAGATAAGATAGAACAGGTCTGTTTTAGAGCCCATATGATGCAGTAATTATTACATGATTACTAGCTGACCCAGCAAACGTTATTTTGCCTTATTAATTTTAAGGGTGAACAACCCTTATCACTTAGGGGTATGAAAAATAGATGTTCCTACTATGACCTACTCAATATGCTCACAAAATTTCATGAGAATCGGTCAAGCCGTTTCGGAGGAGTACGGGAACGAACATTGTGTTACGATAATTTTATATAAGGAGTTCTAGTCTAGACACCGCTACGTAGTTATGTCCTAAAATATCACTCTTATCTAACAAGCAAACATAGAATCATGTAATTTGGCTCAACAAATCTTGAGATTATACACGCACATACAACCTGACGCGAATATTTCACAGATTCAATTCCATTTCCAGCTATTGTAAACGAATCCACATTTTAAACAATGGTGTTTTATTTGTACATAATATTTGTTCTTATAATAACAATAATTTGTTCCTTATCCATGGCCAAATGATAACGAAATATTAACAAAACAATAGATTATTACATAGATAGAATGAAATTCGCAATGAGGTCATCCGACAAAAAACTAAAGTTAACAACATAGGTCGTAGAATAACCAAGCTGAAGTGGCAGTGGGCTGGCCACATCTGCCGAAGGACCTATGGCTACTGGAGCAAACGAGTCCTTGAGTGGAGACCGCGAGGCAAACGGAAGATATAGGAGGACGCCACCTAGCCTGATGGACTGATGACCTGGATGCGGAGGGTCGAGGATAGGGAACAGTGGCGCTCATTGGGACGGGAAAAATTTGAAGTCAATAAACGACGTTAACGGATTCTATCGCTATTAGGTGTTATTTTATTGTATACGATGCTCCCGACGTTTCAGGTGTTTTTCAGTACATATGGTCACAGGAAGACAAAGATATTAATTGTCCTGTACCTAATTTTAGTCGAAATATGTTCAATAATTATTATTATTTCGAAATCTATTAACATTTAAAACAAAATTCTAGTTAAAATGACGTCGTTTCCATTTTCAAATAATAAAACATTAATAATATTGGATTTTATAAAGAATTATCACATTATAATTATAATAATTATAATTAGCCAAAATAATTATAAACGCCAAATGTATCAAATATAGAAATCTCCAATGCATTAGGTAGTAGACATAGAAACATTCTACGGATACTTTGCCTTCAGCTTAACATCAGGCGAGGTGAAGTCAAATTAACGTGCCATAAATATTTTTTTTAAAGTTACATAATAAAAAGACAACAAATCTTGTCTTCACTCACTGTCATTCCATAGCTAAAACTAAAGTTCGCTATCGTTTGAGAGGGTAGTTAAAAAAAATAACGTGCTACATTTCAATTCAATTCAATCACTCTCCAATAATCTTTGATGATTAGGATAAGCAGTATATCTATAGTGTATCTAATGTCATTGATTTCATATCAGTAGTCGGAAATAATTTAAATCAACGAAAGAATATCACCACCCCAAGGCATAAAAATGGTCATAAGAGACGACAAATGGAGATATACGCAGACGACATCACTGCGAGAGAAGGAAAACTCGAAATAAAACCCTGTACCAAACCATCTGACCAGCGTGGAAACAGTAGGGCAAAGTATCCCAACATTGGGAGAGGTCTTTGTCCAGCAGTGGACTGTGATTAGCTAATTGATTCATTAATTGATCCCTATCAAATTTATTGTATTGTAGGATGATGTGAGAAGTCTAACGATATCTGTACATCAAAACATATTGAGGCATTTAAATGTTATGGTGGAATAAGAAAGCTCACATACATACATGAACCCTAAAAACTTATCCACGCGTTTTTGGGCAAAAATCTAGAAGAATAGAAGTAACCATATGTTTGCAATTTTAACAGTGCTAGCAAAATATATTATAATTACGTGTTACGAGTAAAAAAGAATATTTCTTAATACTTATTTAGCGAATTATAAACATATTTCAGAAGTATACCTCTGAGGCTAGCGAAGCGTAACGTTAATTTTATGTAAAATCAACAGCTAGTTATGAAATAAAAGTACAACATATACTAATTGCATACGCTACGAGTATATCAAACAATACCACAGGTTAAAAAAATAGAAATTAATATACCAAACGAAAGCGTCACAGTTAGTGGACGCCAAATATTACGTCTCGTTTCAATAAAATAAATGAAATTCGTCCGCCAACGAAAGGACATAAACAAAGCACATAAATTGCACAACAGACTTGCCAGTCTTTAAAAAAATAGACCAATTTACTAATATTATATACATGAACCTTATAAGGATAATAATAAAGTCCGAATTTCTTTGGAACATATTGCGCACGACCGCAAACGTTCTGGTGCAACAATCGCGTGCTCAAAACCCTAACAAACAGTCAAACTAGTTAGCTCACCTCTAGTTTTCTGGAGTACTCTTCCGTGATGCGCTCCTGCTCTTTCTTCAGCTCCTCGTTTTTATCCAAGAGAGCCTTCCCTAGCTCTGCTGCGAGGAGTAGATCCGACTCCTTTTGCTGCAGCTGGGACCATATGTCCTGCTCTTGACCTGCGTCCATTGTGGTCGTTTGCCTTGCAACCGACATCTCCCTAACATAGGCTTCTAAATCCTCATAAAAGTGTTCGTCAGACAAACTCAGAGGTATTGGGGTAGTTCTAGTTGCGCTCTTACTGCGACTTCTCCTATGTCTGTTTATTGGTGTTGAAGGTCTTATGTCTCCGTTGCCAACAAATTCAGTTTCATCAGTTATAAAATTGGGTGATTTAGTGCGATCTGGGGGTTCCGGTTTATTATTTCTATTGCTACTTCTACTAATGATTGCGTAAAATTCACCGGCCATTTAATCTGACGAGTCTTTGCGTAAATGTTAGTTACTTTAACTATTTTGCACTATTTTTGTGTAATTATTCTTTTTGAATATTTTGTCGATTGCCTCTTGGAGTTTAATTGTTTTCGGGAGTTTTATTTTGAATATGTTCCTGTGTATCTCGAAATCCTTTTTTAATGCCATTATAACGTGTTGGAGTATCACAAAGGTAACATTTCCGGTTCACTGGCACACAAGCACGTCACTGCACTGTACAATATTATGTCGATACACTCGCGGACGGCGGACGGGCACGCAGAAGTTGCCTCGACAACGGGGCGAGCACAACAGACTGCCTGCGAAACCTTCGAGGTGAAACAGCCCGCGTCGGACAAAGATTATTTTGTGTACCAGATACGAGATTAGGTAGAATATTGCTGAAACAAAAATTTTAAACAATTTATTTGTTTAATGTTTGTGACGCTTCTAAATGTTATTTAAACAATATAAATGGTATATGTTGAAATAAGGTTCATTTAATTTAAGAGGATCCTATCTCGAAACATAAAAAATAGACTCTTTCGGTTCAAGATATATGCTTCATAATAAATACGAATAAATAAATACTCTTTATCGAATTCAACTTCGGTAAAAATCTATTTACTGAATAGCGATTTAAAGTTTACAGAAGACTTGCTGTAACTCTTTCTCTATCTTCAAGAGAAACTATCCCCTTACATGGACATTAAAAGCATTGCTAATTATTTGTATACAATAAAAAAAAATACCTACAGTTTAAAATCACATTTTACTATCTGCATACCTAAGTAGAAATTAACATTTTAGTTAGGAGCATAAGTTTTTAAAAATAATTAAACCCTTACAATTTTTTAATTTGTATTGTTTGTTGTTTGATTAAAAAAAACAAATATTTGACAAATGGCATAATTATTAGAATAACCACCGAATATTCAAAATCACAGCGGGTCGGACATAATTTCCGAATCCTATTTAATTAATGAAAAATAAATGGACCGAATTCTAATTTATTCTATTACACAAATTATTTGACTTAATTGATGTGTTGAACAAATTCGTTAACCGTACTAAATTATGCAACAACGCAATCACATTACATTTAATGCTATTAACCGATCAATCAATAGCTCATCTTACTAAAACATGTTTTAGAAACAAACTTCAACTAAAAGAACGCCAGTAGTAACCCAAATTTAAACTAACGTCACTATTTATTTGAACTGAACAAATTCTACCATTACATTAACGTTTATTTACAGTATTTAAGAAGTAAAAACCCATCTTCAAACATTTTGTACACACAAACAACATTACATCAAACAAAACGTATCTGTAATCTAATCTTTGATGCAAATCAACACGTGCGTTAGACAGAGCAAGAAGTATAATGTTTAAGTCAAATCCACAAGTGCGAGAGGGACAGCTATACATCATCAAGGTAATACAAAGTGGTCAAACAAAGTGTTGAAATTTATTTTTATTGTTGGTAAATCTCAGGAAGTGATCTCATATTGATCCTATAAAAATCGTATTAATATTAAAAGTGTTTAAAAAAGTAGACCTTGAAGATTGTATTAAGTTATGGTATGAAGTTATTCGGAATATGGCGCGCGGATTGATATTCAAATATAATTTTAACTTTAAACACATTTTTTTTTATATATTTACATATACAGTTTTATAATATAATGATGACGCGGCCCGTAGTAGGGGAGGGGAGTATGCTAAATTGTTGTTACTTTAACGTCTTGGAAAATTAAAATTGATTCTAGATTAAATGATAAGTAGAATCAATATTTTTTTCATTTTCAGTTCCAGAGGAAACGCTCAAATAAATTTATAATAAGGATATATATATAATATATATCTCTTACATTTAAATTCAAGTTATTTACTACTTTAGTTATCTATGTTGCCTTCCCACGCGCCTAGATTATAATTACCTATAGTATAGTCGAAACGCGGATAACCAAAATTGAAAGTAATTTACTAACTAGTGTCAATTTTGCTTATTCTCACACTGATATCACATAAAAAAATATGTAATGAGTCCGTTATCTATTCAGACGCGTAGGTACGTGTAAATCAGTAGAACAATTTTCTTTTTTGCGCACGCTCCTATATTAAAGGCTCATCTGGGTGGAAGCACTTATCAATATTAAGGCATTCTTCCTTATAATTATCTCACACGTTCAAGTAACTTCAAAAATCTTTTCTAGGGCTCCCCTACTACCAGTCTAGCACGCGTAGCAATTAGTACCAAATAACAAAAATTACCCAGTGAGGTAATCGGATAATCTCCCTTATAAATTATCTGACGCGCTCGAGAAACTTCAAAAAACCTTTCTAGGGCCCCCCTACTACCAGTCTCGCACGGGTAACAATTAGTACCAAGTAGCAAAAATTACCCAGTGGGGTAATCGGATAATCTCCCTTATAAATTATCTGACGCGCTCGAGAAACTTCAAAAATCCTTTCTAGGGCTCATCTACTACCAATCTTGCGCGGGTAGCAATCAATACCAAACAGCAAAAATCACCCAGTGAGGTAATTGGAATATTGACTGCAATTTTCACGAAAATTGTTTTAGAGGTTCTGAATTATTAAACCTTTAACACAGGTTGAGGAGAGGTTTTGTGTTGTTAGTGGGAAGACCGAGGGCTTTAGTTGTCACCACTATGGGATGGTATGAAACTCTGGTTCATCTTCTACACTGACAGCACAGAAACTATCTTAACCTTCACCCCCTCTCCTTTCCCCTCCCTTTCCCCCTCCCCTCTACAGGGTCGACAGCACAAGTGTGATACCCCAGTGGCACAACCGTCCATAGACCACAGTAACCACTTTCCATCAGGTGAGCCGTGTTGTCTACCATAGATGCAAGTATATTTAAATGTGATACTAGTAGGTACCATCCAAAACTGAAATGTTGACGACCTCCCCGAAAGTTTTTCATGACCCATTTTGACGGGAACGCGCTTGACTAATGAATTTCAATCCTTTATTGCGTACCTAATAAAGATGGTCTGTTAAATAACTGTTTTGTTGGAACCGAAATTGTTTACAGTCCCAATTCAACTTTGGTGGAATGAACTCCCTGCTGTGGTTTTATATAATTATGGGGTTTTTCCAGAAGGGTTTTCTATGCTTTTCGAAGTTATGTGTGTATTCATCGCAGGCTTATAAGTGCCCGGTTAATGGCAACAGGCTCGCCACCTATTACATTGTGACCTAAATATGAACTGGCGATATGTGGGTGCTAGTACCTCTGCCTACCCCTTCGGGGATATAGGCGTGAGTTTATGTAGGATCGCGTCCTTGTCTGCCGCCTTAGTAGTATAAAAACATAACCTTGTGCTGACGTCCCATTGTCAACAGTAACACAGTTACCATATCGATCCAACAGCACTGAAAACAGCTGAAGAAACAAATTGATCGGTGTTATTGAAGAGTTAAACTGCTTTTAATATTAAAAGAAACTATCATATTTGAGAAATATGAATTTGGCAGCTCCTACTGATGATATGGAGATGGAGAAGATAGCTGAAGATGAACTGTCTAAGTTACAAAGACAGGTAATTCTAGCATGATAATTCTTTTCTTCTGCCTTTTTTAGTCTTTCGCATCCGAGGCTTACATCTTAGAATACGTGGTCTGCTTTTTATACTGTAACGCGACTGAACTTCGATATTTTCCATGGAACGACTGCCATATGAACTTTCCCATCCAACGCGGAACCTCGGCATGTATACCTACTTGGGTATATTATCAAATTCTGTCAAAATTTCACTATTAGCATTATTAGGGCGCCAGGTCGGCAGGAGTGCGACAGAATATATGTCTTGTTATTCTCACCTCCGGCGATCAAAGTCCTAGACGGCGTGCGTTTTAGTCGGTTCAAGTCCGACATAACCTCTCTCACTGGCTTGACTTTGGTGGAATTGGTATCCGACCAAAGCAAAGCCAGTGAGAGGCATTAGGTACTAGGGCTAGCAGTCTTTAACTCACAAAGCCACGATGTGTGACATGTGGCCGATTTCATATACATGCAGTTTATGTGATTTCGCCCTGTGTAGTACTACTTACCTAAGTATACGAGAATAGTCTATTTACCAACCAGAGCCGAACTCCTGTGAGGTAAACGCTACACTTAGACGTGGTTAGAGTGGTCAAATGTGAGCCTCATCATTTTCTGAGCCTATTCCAAACTCAGTTGAGGTCGGCTTTCCTGTCTAGCTAAGATGCGGCTGAACTTCGATATTTTTCGTGAAACAAATTTGCGATATCGAAGTTCTGTACTAGTCGGATTTTTGAGGGCTCCAACTACCCGTAACGACTGCTCATAAATGTTCATATAGCAACAAAGACCGACGGCTTAACGTGCTCTCCGAGGCACGACCAGACCAGTGCAAATATTCATGCATACAAATATTTGCACTGAGCGGGGATCGAAACAAAAAATATGACCTAAATAGGTATGTATTTTACTTTTTAGCTTTTAAAATTGTTCTTCCCGAATATTTCAAATTCAATTTCTAGTTCAGAGTGATGGAGATCGATAGAGCAACGGTAATGACGAGCGTGCAGCCGACGCTGAGGATGCAGAAGAACATCATCAACACCCTGAACAGTGACCTTGAGAAGATCATGCTGGAGTTGAAGGTCTGTTCATTATTTAACACTAAAATATACCAAACTAGCAAACCCGGCGAACTCCGTTTCACCACCAGTTCGTTTTTCGTGGATCGTTTTTTTTTCCTGAATTTTCTTTGCTGTAAACCTCACGGAGCCCGAGACCTTTCCAACGAATGCAAAACCGTGGAAATCGGTTCGTGCGTTCTGGAGTTATAGCGTCAGGAAGGAAAACCCGACTTATTTTTATATAGTAAGATGAACGGTAAACAACTAGACAATATACTCTCTCTTTGGTGGCCCAACCAATCATAGATATCTTTTTAACATTGCAATTCCTAAACATTACACTAACTAACAACCCTTTGAAAATGCCGCAAGGCGAAACCGGTTAGGTACAGTAATAAATACAGTACCTCTAGCAAAATCCTTAAGTTTAAGTCTGCACATGGCACAACATCTCCTCTCTGGTAAGTTTTTTTTGTTTTTCTTACTTTGAAGAGGGTGGTTTGACATTCCAATATATATTGTTGGAGTGTTGAACCGCGGGTGAGTGGTGGGCCCTCCTCCCTCTCCCAATATATATCTTTTTGTATTGGATTTCCGCCAGGTAATGCCTACATCTATATCGTAAGTACAAGTGCCTTATCATAGTTGATAACTATGATAAGGCACTTGTACTTGTGATTGATAAATCTATATAGGTATATATAAAAATGAATTGCTGTTCGTTAGTCTACTAGTCTACTAGTCGCTAAAACGCGAGAACGGCTGGACCGATTTGGCTTGAATTATTCGTGGAAGTCCAGACAAGGTTTAAAACGTGGACAAATATGAAAATGCTCGGAATGGAGCAGCGGGAACGGGATCAGAAGTCCACGTGGGCAACAGCTAGTTAGCCTGTAAAGATATGGAGATATGGATATGGAGATAAATATATAAATAAAAATGGTTATTAATGTCACCAGTTCACAAAAAGCACATCAAACCTCTTAAAGAACTCCAACACACGAGAGAAGTTGATAGCCCTTCTGAAAGAGCACGAGAAGTACGCGACAGAAGTAAAGGAACACAGAGGCACCATCAAGGAGCTGGACTTCTTACTGAAGCAGGTGCAGAAGGAAATCAAGGCACTTCGGTCGAAGGGCACTGGGAGTGATACGGTGAGTCCGTGGGAGTTCTATTGGGAGTGACATGGCGTTATAACCTAACGACCTCCGTAGCGTAGTTAAAAGGCGCATTCGATTCCCGCTCAATGAAAATATTTATATTAAGGAACTAGGTGACCCGCGCAACTTCATCTCCGTCACCCCGTTTTTGTAACATTTTTCATTCCTGCTCCACACCTGTTGGTCGTAGCATGATGTTATATACATATAAACCTTCCTCTTTGACCATTCTATCTATTAAAAAAACGCATAAATATCCGTTGTGTACTTTAAAAGATTTAAGCGTACAAAGGGACATAGGGACAGAGAACACGACTTTGTTTTATACTATGTTGATATGTCTATTTGCATTGATGTTAGGTAAGTCAATCAATCAATCAATCAATTATTTTTTATTCATAACACGTCAATTTGACTTCACCCCGCCTGATGGTATGCTCAAGGTGAAGTCTCAGGAACGAGGGTCACCATTACAAACACGTAAAGTGTTATAATGGTGGCGCTCAGCTTGACGGCCTCATCAGCAGCAGTTCACTGCTGGGTGTGTGTAGGCCTTCCCAAATGTTGAGTTAAAAATCCGACTCAGTTAAAAATGAACTGTAAACTAAACAAATAAATTAGGTATTTCAATAATTTTTATTTTTTTATTTATAGTTTCATCGTTATTAATTAAGTCATCATTTAAATTGGAGAAAGTCAATACTCTGAATGAGACTTTAATATGGGATAGTAGCCGAGAAATTACTGCTTAATAATATTTTTTTTTATTTAAAAGTAAATAATAGGTCTCTTGTGTTAATGAAAAACTGCTAACAACCTAGATAATCACTTAATAAATTCGGGGTAGTTAATAATGTATTAACCCTTCCATTTTACGGTATTGTCGAAAGAAAGTCGAAAAAAAAAAATAATTTTGTAATAAAATTCAAGGTATAGGTATAATTCTATCCGTATCAAATCCGTGCGATAGTGGTACCTAAGTGGTGTAAAAAATGACGGCACTACCGCAGGTACTGCCAACCTGAAGTGAAAACAGTTAGTGTAAAAAGAAAAAGTATTTACCCCACAAAAAGTGTTACCGAAATTAAAAAAGTTTTCAGTTTAAAGAGGTGTCATTATGTGAAATGTCACATGTTTATTTTTCTAATGAATGCTGGCTATAGGTATAGAATAATATTAATGAGTAGATCTTTTTATCATCGTGCGGCCATCCAATAGATTTATAGGAGCGTGACGTTAGGTAACAATGCGAGCTCGAATTTTTTCTCACTCAAAATTTTCTACCAACAAAATTTTTCATATTAGTCTTAAAAATTCTGTATTTACGGCCTTATACAAACCAAATTTAGTCTGCTATTTAGAAAGTATTCATGGTACCCTTACTCGCGCAGACAGGCGTGCAATCAAAGACATCTTAGATCACGTTTAACTTTTCAAAGATCTATTAATGTAGGTACTTACTTGGATATCAATTGACTAACAAATATTACATCGATCAAAGCGAACAATAGGCGATACTTATCTACTATTTAGCAACCATTCGAACAGATTTCTTGTCCTATCAACAATAATCAAAAAAGTGTACCTACCTATTGGATGTCTTCATTACTCAATATCGTTAATGTTCCTTAACGAAGGCGGTAGGTGCCTTTGTGTAGATCCTCTTGAAACTTGGGATGAGGATAATAACAACATAACATAAACTCACGCCTATTTCCCCGAAGGTAGCACCCACATTTCGCCAGTTTATGTTCAGGTCCCAATGTAATAGGTAGCGAGCCTATTGCCATTAACCGGGCACTTATAAACCTGCGATAAATACACACATACCTTCGAAAAGTATCGAAAAGTCATTGGTGTGTGCCATGGTAAAACCTAGTAGGTATCGAGCCCGAGACCTCGTCTCAGCAGTCCATTATCTATGGGTAATAGACTGATGAGATAGTGGTATGCCACTAGGCTACCGCGGCGGGATAATAATCTATCCCGGCAACTAGGGTTATCCTTTTGTTCGACTTTAAATTGTAACAATCTCCTGTTTCCAGGATACGATCAACGCCATGAGCAACCAGATGGTGATCAGCCAACTGAAGAACCGACTAGACACCGCCATGAAAAAGTTTAACACAGTCAACAGCGAGAACTACTCGCTAAGACTCGAGATAGACCGACTGCTTCGTGATCGGTGAGTATGCCTTACCACGAGCCTAAGAAAACATGAGAACAAACCAAGTTTCGACGGAGGTAGGACACGACGGTATCTCCCGTCACAAATGAGCTGTCCAACTGGGGAAGTACCTCCGCCCTACAGAAGACCGCGGTTATAATAACCATCGTGTTGTGTTCCCGCCGGTAAGTAAGGTAGCCAGAGCTCACTGTACCCCTCCTTCCCCTCCCCTTCCTAGCCTCCCCAACCCTTCCCAGCTCTCCCCCTTTCGCTTCAGGGTGGGCAGCGCGTGTGTGACACCCTTAGTGTTGCACACGTTCATAGGCCACGGTGGCCGCTTTCCATCAGGTGGGCCGTGTGCTTGTCTGCAATCTACGTAGTATAAAAAAAAATTCAAAAAAAATGTTTAGTAAGGTAGGTATAATTTTGACAAGTCTAAGTAGGGTACCCCATACAGTCAATCTTACATTAATCTATTCAATATTCGATTACCGTTCTCGTAGAATATGGTATCGATGGTTACAAATTTTGAAATTTGTTAGTCGTTAAATGGTCTATCAGAATAAATTATTTTTGATTTTGATATTGATAAACACAAAAACATTTATTTCTTATTATTTTAAGTAATTAGGGAAATATATAATTGCATAATAAATATTTGTTTACTAAATGGGACATTCAAGGTGACATTGATGTCAAACTGATACACGCGTACACCATTGTTATTCTGTAGTTACGTGTTTGTTTCCTGAGATTTTGTCTTCAGCTTACCATCAGGGGAGGTGAAGTCAAATTAACGCGCCATAAATCTATATATATAAAAATGAATTGCTGTTCCTTAGTTTCGCTAAATGTTTCCTGAGATTTTGTCTTCAGCTTACCATCAGGGGAGGTGAAGTCAAATTAACGCGCCATAAATCTATATATATAAAAATGAATTGCTGTTCCTTAGTTTCGCTAAAACTCGAGAACGACTGGACCGATTTGGTTAATTTTGGTCTTGAATTATTTGTGGAAGTCCAGACAAGGTTTAAAAGGTGAACAAATATGAAAATGCTCGGAATGGAGCAGCTGGAACGGATCAGAAATCCACGCGGGCGGAGCCGCGGGCAAGAGCTAGTATAAAAACAAAAATACATCAATTAATCCATCACTCATCAATACGTAGTCTTTTGTCCTCGTTATCACACAAAAGCTTAGTAAAGTCAACCTTACAAGGTTAGAAAGCGTGACTGCACTAACAAAGTTCTGTAGCCTTAGCACGAAATACTATCGAATTCGTAATGTAAAGGTATCGACAGAACGGAGCATTGCGATTGGCGGGCTACACACGCACACAGGTTCACAAGAGGCAAGACTGCTAATCGCAACGCTCCGTTCTCTCGAAACCTTTACATTACGAATTCGGTAGGAGGTAGGAGTACCGTGGTTTTCCCAGGCGACTACAATATGGGGTTCTTCAAGAAGGGCATTAGAAGGTTTCTACAGGGTAGGCAGCACGTGTGTGACGCCTCTGGTGTTGCAAACGTCCATAGGCCACGGTGACCGCTTTCCATCAGGTGGGCCGTGTGCTTGTCTGCCACCTAAGTGGTATAAAAAAAAATTCATGCTAGTGCTACTGGAGCCGCCATATAGGTAACTCTCTTGAATTCGAGTGATGCTCTGATTCGTTTGAATCTCCGCCTTGATAAGATGCCAAGGATAAGAAGGTAGCTTGTAACTACAATGGTTAGTCAATCATAGGTAAGTACAATTGAGTATTGCATTAAGAATACAAGGTTACTTTTAAGTAATTGGGGTAGCCGGCCAAGAGGAAACCAACTCGGAAACAGTTAGTTAATATAAATCTTCTAGATTCGGATGGTAGTGACGTGCATAGTCTTTTTATATATATTCGTAACCTATCGAATTTAACATAACATAACATACATAAACTCACGCCTTTATCCCCGAAGGGGTAGGCAGAGGTGCTAGCACCCACATTTCGCTGGTTTATGTTTAGGTCCCAATGTAATAGGTGGCGAGCCCATTGCCATTAACCGGGCACTTATAAGCCTTTGGTGTCACCGAAAAGTCATTGGTGTGTGCCATGGTAACCTGGGATCGAACACGAGACATCGTCTCAGTAGTCCATTACCTACCCATACCATTAAGCTACAATTTAAGTAGGATGCAGAACAAAGCAATTACCCGTGTGGTTAAAGAATATCACCACTTCGTCTCATCTGAAGAGTATCGTCCACTCAATATTGGGATTGGGGGGAACAAGATTGGGAGAGAGTATGCACTCCACTGCCGGATGGTATATATATATATATTTTATACAACTTAGGTCGCAGACAAGCACGCGGACCACCTGATGGTAAGTGCTTACCGTGGCCTATGGGCGAATGTAACACCAGAGGAATAACACTCGTGCAGCAACATTCTGTGTCGTCAGCGCAAAAGATGTAGGATAAGCCTTTGGTTTCCCCACGGACAACACAAAACCTCTCTAGTGAGCTCTGGCTACCCTACTCACCACTGAAAACACAACACAAGGTTATTAAACGGCGATATTCTGTAGGGTGGAGGTACCTCCCCAGTCGGACTGCTGACTGTCTGAACGCAGACTTTCCTTTCCATATTGGTTCCTCCTGGAAAAACCATATTCCTGACCGTACGTCTTATTTATTTCGGTGCAACATGTATGTATGCTTTTCCATTTATCTCTGGTTGCAGTCAGCACAACATTCATTTACCCTCTTATCATATCGTCTTTCATCTCCTTTTAGATCTAACTCTCCCCATGTAACCGTCCACCTTTCATCATAGGTAATGCTTTCCTCACGACATTGCATTCATCACTACAAGGACAAAAGATTTCCTCGTATCTTTCCTGTAATTGGCACAACTTTTGAACTATAATACCAAGTGGACCTCAGAGTCCAAAGTACATTTGGATATAACTGGTAAATCGCTAGAAGGATGGTGATGATGATGAATTAAATTTAAACTTCCAGTCAATTTTTCAACACGCTCTGGAAGAACCAGATCAAGCGCCTAATGGACGGCAAGGCGATGATCATCGAACTGCTGGAGCAGGCCATCACGACGTACGACCAGCGCGAGGAGTGGTGCTCCAAGCTCGACGCGCTCAAGGACAAGGCAGCACTCGACTATAGGAAACATTGTTTGGTAGGTACCCTTCGTATTTAAGTTCAGAAAATATAGTACATAGGTACGGTGTTTGGAGTGAACACGTGAGTCGAAACCGGTAAGGTAACAATAAATGAATTTACGGAACAGTGTGAGTGAACAATTTTATCCTTTCACAACCAACGTATCACCTTTCATCACACCCAATCGGGATTTCGCTCATTCAGACTTTTAAAATAAAGTCATATTAGGGCTCTTACACAAATCTTTACACATTCATAATTTCTCATGTTCATCTTTTATCACATTCATCGACACTGTTGTTGTATTCAAGTATGATTCTTTTACGTTTCCAAAACTTTTTTATTTTATCCTAAAACCTTGCGTTCAACTTTTTCTTGTCTCTCCATATCCTCCCTCTTCTGCCTGTCAACACATTCTTTTATTTTCTATTTTACACCTCGGCACTTTTCTGTCTCTTCTATTATCTTTCGTCAAACCTCCACTTACCTACTCTATCAATAGCTTCCACAGCTAACACAACTTGCACGTCTGCTGCATCTGTTCTTCTTACTAGTCAGCTTCATAGCTAACCTACTAATAATAAAATACTACCTACATAAATACTAGCAAATCGTATTTTTTAAATACTTTTTATATTTATCACAGGAAGTCCGCGAACTGCAGCGACAGTTAGACCACAGCATGAAGCTCGAAGAGTTCCTTCGCACCAAGGGCACGGTCCGCCTCACGGCCGCGGACGCTAAGGCGGAGGCCAAGAGACTGGAGGCTCAGGAGGAGGAGATGAGGACTTACAACAACTACGTGAACATATTGGACGCTATACGGGTGAGAGATTTAAACCCATATTCCACATCGATACTTAGTCCTGAATCTTTGATTTTCTTTGACAGATTGATAATAACAACCTCCCAGCTTTGGGAGAGGCCTATATCCAGCAGTGGGCTGCGATAGGATAAAGGCGCATCCCATGTTCGGAGGGGAAAAATCTATAGTTGCAGATGCGTTTTTCTTTTTCTAGACTAACTTTTATTACTCCTTTCATGTCTACACATTCACTAAATGTCATTTAAATAATAAGTGATCTATTTAAAGGACAAAAAAATACGCTAACAAAAGTCCCTCATCGTCAGAAAATATTGGTAAAGTACTTTTCTGCAGGAATTCGCTGGAGAAGACGACGTAGACAAACTGATTCAGGAGTTCACTCGGCGCGAGGAAGAGAACTACGCACTCTTCAACTACATCAACGAGGTCAACACCGAGCTGAAGAACTTAAGCGACAGCGTCAAGATGCTCAAAGATAGTATCGGTATATTGGTCCCCCATAGAAATTTGGAAGCAACTACTGTAATTCCTGTATCTGTATCTTCATCATTTTACCATTGTTCTCGGTTGCATTTAAGGTTTTCATCTGTGACATTTCCCTCTGGCCTTTAGGGAACATTAGATAAATGACAGTTGGATAGTCCAAGGTAAGATTAAACTATCCTGGAACCCTGAATCAATATTAATCAGAAATATATTGTAAGAAGTTTCCGTTCTTGGCAAGCGAGATATAAGATACAAAAAAAAACCAGATCTAAAAGATACAAAACCCCAGAACAGAATTATTAAAGATCCTAGTCTAAGTAAGAGTTCCTGTGACCATAAGCGTCATATTTTATGAAAGCTACACGTTTGATGCCAAATAATATGGTAGAAGTTGGTGTTTCGATACGCATTAAACTAACCGAAGGCGAAACCGGTTAAGTAAAATAAAAAATACAGTGGAGAAGTACAAGTGTGTTATCAATTGTATACAAGTTACTACGAATACGTCTTCGACAGATGAAGAGAACGCCAAGCACCAAGCCAAGCTGTACAAACAGCAGGACAGCATCGACTCCTTGAAAAGCACTCTGGATGAGAAGAAACAAGCCAACGCAGGCGCACGCACCACTTGCGAGAAGAGTTCCCAAGTACTGGCCACTCTACTGCAACAGATCTACGCTCTGGCTCTGTAAGTACGCTACTACCAGGAGGAGAAGCAAGTAAACGCACAAGCAAGTGAACTCTTGCACCACCTGTGTGAAGAGTTCCCAAGTGCACTTATATGGTACGGACGGTGCACGGAGGTAGGACACGACGGTATCTCCCGTCTGAAATGAGCTGTCCAACTGGGGAAGTACCTCCGCCCTACAGAAGACCGCGGTCATAATAACCATCGTGTTGTGTTCCCGCCGGTAAGTAGGGTAGCCAGATCTCACTATACCCCTCCTTCCCCTCCCCTTCCTAGCCTCCCCACCCCTTCCCAGCTCTCCCCCTTTCCCTTCAAGGTGGGCAGCGCGTGTGTGACATCCTTTAGTGTTGCACACGTTCATAGGCCACGGTTGCCGCTTTCCGTCAGGTGGGCCGCGTGCTTGTCTGCCACCTACGTAGTATAAAAAAAAAAAAGCGGACTCTTGCACCACCTGTGTGAAGAGTTCCCAAGTGCACTTAAATTTGCATAAAATTCTTCGAATCCTGTTATTTCCAGGTCATCCGACTGTGATTCTCTTCCCTTGCTAAAGTTATTGGGCAAGCCGTTCGAAATCAACGTAACAAACGCACGTCTGTACATCAAGAGCTTGGAGAAGAAGATTCTGGAGATTATCGACGTTATTCGATATGATGAGGTGAGATACGAGTGGTTTCAATCTTTGGACCTTCTAAAGAATTCTATAAACGTGGAAGCTGGTTATGTGGTACGATATAAGGATGATTATTATTAAAGCTGTCAACTCGGAGTCCGAGCTCTGCTTATTCCAGTCTAACTGCATCGTGGCTGAACTTCGATGTTTTCCGTGAAGCTACCATCTGGCCTCAATTTGGGGGTTGTACCTTAAGGTATAGACGATATCGAAGTACCGCATTTAGACCAGTTCATGGACAATTTACCGATGTGACTTGATAGTTATGGAATAAGTGGGCTGAGGGTATATAATGACAGCATTTTGGAGAGGCTCGGTGTAAATATTTCTATGAATATTTCCATTGGTCTGGTCGTGCCTCGGAGAGCACGTTAAGCAGTCGGTTCCGGTGGTCATATGAACGTCTATGGCTGTCGTTACATTAGGGGAAATGTGTGAAATTGCTTATACAGAAGGGCTGATCAGCATCCCTATTGGGAAGTAGTAGTATAGTAGTAGACTAGTTATTGGACTTTTAGGGCTCCAACTAGCCATAGATGTGACATAACCACACCCCCACCGAAGTCAGCAGAGTTCGGCGGTAGGGGGGGATCCTTGGGAATTTACCTGATTTGCCTGGTAGCAGTTAGATGATTTCTTTATTTATTAAACTCCTGGATACAAAAACCGTATAGTACCATGGCGTGTCTGCCCGCAGGCTGCCCAGCGCCACCTGGAGAGCAAGGAGCGCACGCCGCCCTCCACCCGCCGGCGCCGGCGGGGCGCCCCCTCACCGCGGGCACCTGCCCGACCCTCAGTGGCCGCACACGCGTAATGGCGAGCATATTCATCATCATCATCATTATCTTTACTGTTATTAACGCTCTCCTTCTTTTATCAATATCACTATCACTATATATATCAGTATTAAATAAAGTCGCGTTTTATGTCCCTATTTTTCTTGTCCCTTTGTATGCTTAAATCTTTAGAACTACGCAACGGATTTTAATGCGGTTTGTTTCAATAGATAGCATGGTTAAAGAGGAAGGTTTATATGTATGTAACATCATGCTACGACTAACAGGTGCGGAGCAGGAATGAAAAATGTTGCAAAAACGGGGTGACGCAGACGAAGTCGCGCGGGTCAGCTAGTTCTGAATAAAACCTTTTTTATTGTTTAGACTGCACAGTATAAAGTTATTCTTAGAGAAACAAAGTGTGTGAGAGACATAAGTATCTTTATACAAAACCTAGGTGTGAGAAAGTGACAGATTTTTTACAAAACCATCGATCAAGACATCGATCCAGTTTAGTTTATTCGCGCTATCTATGTTACGTTTGGTTAAATAACCGCCAGTTTCTGAAAGGCCCGTCAAATCATTGATCAACTTAGACTTGGGCTGTCAAAGGATTATAGATCTTAAGGGATCCGGGAAGTTTTGGAGCCCGCTGTACGTTTACCTGTGTTCAATCCAGAGACAATAATAACCCGGTTAAGAGGATGCAAAAAGTGTTTGGCATTCCTATACATTGCGCAATGAGTACCTAGGTATAAAATAATTACAATATTAAAACAAATTGTAATTATTTCAAATAACGCAAAACTAATAATATATGTGACATTACACAATACAAAGTAATATCTATTTGCCGTTCAATCACGCAAAAACGACTGAATGGATTTTGCTGAATTTCTACTTAATATCTTAGTAGGTAGGTGCAAACGTGTATAAGCTACTTTTATTCCTCACAGAGGTACTCACCAAAGTCCTAGAAGCTCGAACTTTTTTTCTCAAAGTTTTATGACAGTTCCTTCCTTATCACCCATGCGCTAATCCCGGTCGCATCAGAAGCTTTCATCTCGAAGTCCAGGATCCGCTTTCCAGCTTTTTCACTTCCACTTCCCACGGTCTTGCAAATCCATGAAAGTAAGCCCATTGGCATGCATGTCATCCTCACGCCAAGTCTACACTTCTTGGGTCTACTCCTCCTACTGTGACCCAGCGAAGGCGGCATGGCTATAATATATAGACATTTGTTACCGACATAGCCAGATGGTCGCCGCTGAACATGGCCGTACCAGCGAAGGCGACTCTCCTGCATTTTGTCTGCAATGTCACGGACATGGAGGCTTACCCAGATGAAAGGGTCTCATGCGTGACTCCACACATCCACCTAAGCATATTCATCTCCGCGACACGCGGCTAATGCTTGTGTCGCTCTAGCAGCAGCCATGCTTCGCAGCCGTGTAGGAGGATAGATCTAATGATGGTTTTGTAGACCTGCCCCTTCAGCCTCACCAGCATTTTGAGATCGCAAATGACACTAGTGACTTCGCGCCACTTTGCCCATGCAGCGGCAATTCACACCTTGACGTGGTAATCAAATTCACCAGTCTAGTAGAGTACCGTTCATAGGTATTTTATGACATTGTAACTAGGGCCTTAATATCCAGCCTTATTTTATATTTAAACACTTTATTCACTAAAATCTAGTTGGAATGATTGTTGAAAATTATGATGAAGATGACAGCTGCCCCAGTAAAGTAGGTAGTGGAGACTTTATTAGACGCTTCTTATAGAAAAATTTTGACATCGACACGAAAAGTCACAATTCACTGTAATATTTCACTTGTTTATTTATATATTTATTCATTTACTAGACAATATATATACACTTAAGATACAAGAGCATTCATAATCCACTAAGGTTTGTGCTAAGCTAAATGCTACAATCTGCACTCACAGGTTTGTCTAAGCCGTTATGTTTAAAACTCAGTCAGTGTAGGGTGTCGTAACAAGTGCGATGTGGGGGTAGTTGAACAAGAAACTTCACCCTCCTCGCAGCCCTCAGAGTCGTGACAACGCACACTCCGGTCAGCTTGTGACCACGGCTAGTGCAACCTGGCCGAAACGTCAAGCAAATCAAAACATAAATTATTGTGTTTACCATATATGATCGCGATAATACAGAGATTTTGCTATAACCCCACCTTTGTTACACATCAAAACTCGAATTTACACCAAAATTAGAAAGTAAAACAGCAGCGTTCCCGCCAAAACTCAGAACGTAAGTGACGTAGGGCGAACATACCATCAAGAATTGAGCGGTTCAGTGAGCCCTTCCTTTGCCGCACCATCAAGTCCTGGAATTTCTTACCAGCTCACGTGTTTCCTTCTTCCTACAGTCCCGGGTCCTTTAAGAGCATCTGATGAGGCCGTCAAGCTGAGTGCCACCATTGTAGCACTGAACGTGTATGTAATAGTGACCCTCTTTTCTGAGATGTCGCCTTCAGCTTACCATCAGGTGGAGTTAAATTGATGTGTCCTATAGAAAAAAGTGGGAAACCGGTGAAAAAATACTTACATCAATCATGTGACCCTTTTGTAAGCCGGCAGGAATCGTGTTATAGGAACCTCTCACCACTGGCAGCTGCTAAACTATCTGGCGCAGATATTACGTTCAGATAGGGTCATAAAGTTATTATTACCAACGTAAATAGAGATACTCACCACATTACCATGTTACGGAATATAAAATGTCTGGTGATCTAGCTAGTTAATATTGAACTATTTACTAAATAATAATGTTTACTGCATGTGTAGCAGAATATTTTGATGAAATTTGATTTTTTTTATTTTTATTTATTTATTTATTTTGTACTATACAATGTTACATAAATATTAAAGTAAGACACTAAAACCCTACAGGGTTTAATATGTGTCGCTTATTAACCTATGTATAACATTATTTAAGAAACAATTATTTATCATGTTATTGAACAATAGTAATGATTTCTTGGACGTATTGTATCATCACCAAATCGATTAACAATACATTTTAATGTAATTCTTTTTAGCATAATAAGTATTAGTAAATATAACCTGAAAATTTGCACGACGTATTTGGCAGAATGTGAGAAAACAAACCATTATGTAATATCTCTTGTACCTTATTCTAGCAAAGAAACTATTTGAATTAAATTGAACTTCTTAATGTATAAACGCCTGACATTAAAAAATCTATATAATACTGAGAGTGAATCGACTATTAACATTTTGACAGGCGCTGAATTTTTTTCACATACTCCACCGTAAGGGTATCGTTATCGCAACCAATACAGGCACCATAGGGGCACTGGAGATACGTGCTCAATGCCCACCTCCTCAGAGGGCTCCCCCAGAAAGAGAGAAAATGGACTGGGCATAATAAATAAGACATGTCAATAGCCTCCCACACTTTATTTCTACATGTATGTTAGTCTAGTATCCTAAAGGGCAGTCCCCTGGCGACCACGCTGCTCGCTATCATGATGTAGTTGGTGGACCCTCGCGCCCTGCAGATGGCGCGGAGCACGTCTCGCTCCGGGACGAACGGGGATTTCTGTTCCACTGTTGTTTCTGATAACAATTTATAAGCAATTACATAACATAACATAACATAAACTCACGTCTATATCGCCGAAGGGCTAGGCAGAGGTGCTAGCACCCACATTTCGCCAGTTTATGTTTAGGTCCCAATGTGTGTGTGGCGAGCCTATTGCCATTAAGCGGGCACTTATAAACCTGCGATAAATACACACATAACTTCGAAAAGCATCGAAACGTTATTAGTGTGTGCCATGGTAAAACCTGGCATCGAACCCGAGACCTCGTCTCAGCAGTCCATTACCCATACCACTAGGCTACCTCGGTTGATGATATTTATTGTATATACTTACCACTTATTAGATCTATGTACTATGTATTTCACATAAGGTGTTAGGGTAACGCTACCGAAGTCAAATATATGGATATATGGAATGGATGGAATGGAGTATAGATATAATAAAACAAATAATAAACAAATAATTATAGAATCAGTAAGTATATAGTTGATGAAACCATGAAGATCAATTCTCATAAAAAATATTTGAGATTTAGTCTCGATGCCAGTATTAAAAGCTTGCAATGGAGACCCTCTTTCATGAGACTTTGCCTTCAGCTTAACATCAGGCGAGGTGAAGTCAAATTGACGTGCCATAATTAAAAAAAAGCTCTAAAAGGATCTTTTTTTTTCAAATCTATTATAAAACAATTTTCAAGAAAAAGATTGTTTATAATATTGTATTGAAGCTAATTTTGAAAAAGAAATCTTATTACGAGAATTTGTCTTCTTATCAATGAAATGACATTTGAGAATATCAAATTATATCGATCTTTTTTTATAATATCACGCCTATATCCCCGAAGGGGTAGGCAGAGGTGTTAGCACCCACATTTCGCCACTTTATATTTACGCCATCTTTGGGTCTTTAGTTGCCGGAGGTGAGATAGTAGTCAACATATCTCTCGCACCCCGGCAGACCCGGGGCCGTCTACCACCAGCCACTGCAGTAATCAAATATTCGTATAAAGTGACTTACCCAGTACGCCGTGGCTCCACTGGGCCTTGCCCACGCCGGGCCACGCCACGCCCGCGCCGCTCGGCACGCACAGCGACATCAGCGTGCTCACCACTTTGTCCACTTCCATATCCGTCACCTCCCACAGCATGCCCACTACTGTGGGGCTGGAGGGAACATATAGTATCACTATTATCGGTAACTTAGTGGTTAAGGAGTCGGCCTTACGATCGAGAGGTCCCGGGTTCGAATCCTGGCCATTACACTACCGACGTGAACCCACTCCTAACACGTCTTTGAGATTAACTGAAGGGGTTAAAGGGAATATTAGTAACTTCGGTTTCTAATATTCTAATTAAAAAAAATTGTTAGTTTTAAAACTTTGGATGGATTTACGTCAAAACAATTAGGCAAGTAAGTTAGTAGGATGAAGGTTTTGTTTTAATTTAATTTGGCGATTTTAGTTCATTCAGGTGTTTATTTTTATGTTTTTATATGATTTCGCGAACGGGATAAAGTAAAAGTACCTCCGATCTACAGAACTCCGCGGCTAATAATAACCCTATATTGTGGTTTCGGCGGTGATTAGTATAGTACCATACTCTACTCATCACCGAAACGATATTTATTATTGAACTTAACCGGTTTCGCCTTGGGGCATTTTCAATGTAAACCTTCAAGAATGCCACAAGGCGAAATCGGTTAGGTTCAACAAGAAATGCCGTGGAGAAAAAGTGTCTTAATGCTAATAATCTGTGGCGATACCACATGTACCCAGCGCCATCTAGCGACAGCACGAGTAACTACTACGTAACTACGACGTCACTACTACGTCACTACGGATCCTGCATCGCGAAAATGAATATCTCGCGCTGGTACGACATATATACAACAACCCAACGACAACCGTTAGGCCGCGGCCCACCAGGCGTGATCACCTTGCCTGGTCGGAGGATCCTCCCTTTGTGTTGGAGGGACATCACATCCCGTTCCCCCACAAATCTATAGTATGGAAAAATATGTATTGTGTGTGACGTACCAGCCCGCGACATGCAGATGCAGGTGCGCGGCCTGTGGCGGTGCCCGGGGCTCCGCCCTCGCCCTCCGCACGGAGCAGCACCCCGCCAGCAGCACTAGCGCGCGCCCCGCCGCGCCCTCCACGCCCGCGCCGCCACCTGCCGCCAACTGGCAGCCGTCGCCGTGCCCGCAGTACCTGCCACGATACATCAGCCCGGGCTATATCGAGGGATCAACCGCCGGACCATCATGGGAATGCTCCGGCTGCATGTGTGTTGTGAAGAAACGAGATAATAATATTGCCGTATGCCAATCTACCAGGAATTGAGTTTAACTTTAAACTAAAGCTTAAACTGAATTCATCTATATTTTGCACACCGACAACGGTGAAACGTGCTGCACTAATTAAAATAATGTCAACCTATTACCATTGTTATACCATCATCATTCCCTGAACCTTTTTTCCCAACTCAGTTGGGATCGGCTTTCCAGTCTAACTGTGATGCGGCTGAACTTCGATATTTTCCGTGAAGCGACTGCCATCTGACCTCCACAACCAATGGTCTAATGACCAATGGCGATATCGAAGTTTCAAGTTAGGCTGGTTGGACTTTTGAGGGCTCCAACTACCCGTAACGACTGCCATAGATGTTTGTATGGCAACCGAGACCGACGGCTTAACGTGCTCTCCGAGGCACTTATAAACCTGCGATAAATACACGCATAACTTCGAAAAGCATCGAAAAGTCATTGGTGTGTGCCATGGTAAACCTGGGATCGAACTCGAGACCTCGTCTCAGCATTCCATTACCCATACCACTAGGCTACCGCGGCTTGTTATACCATGTTTCTTGCAAATAAAAATTTTAATTTTCATTTTCACCCTGTCCACAGACAGTCCTCCACAGCGACGAAGAGAGCAAAAGGCGGGTCCACATTTGTGACACAACATCGAACCGCACTGCGATCATTTGCGAGTGTGGATGGAACAACTCTTGGCCGCACAAACAAGAGTTATGCTAACATTACCGGTATATCGATGGTTTTATTTAAGTCCTCTATTACGAAGCTCGCCGTGTATGCGACTGCTACACACGGGTGGCGGGTTCGATCCCCGCTCAGTGCAAAAAGTTGTATGCATGAATATGGCTATTGGCACTGGTCTGGTCGTGCCTCGGAAAGCACGTTAAGCCGTCGGTCCCGGTTGCCATACAAACATCTATGGCAGTTAAGGGTAGTTGGGAGCCCTCAAAAATCCAACCAGTCAAACTTGGAACTTCGATATCGCCATTGGTCATTGGACCATTGGTTGTGGAGGTCAGATGGCAGTCGCTGCACGGAAAATATCGAAGTTCAGCCGCATCACAGTTAAACTGAAAAGCCGACCCCAACTGAGTTGGGAAAAGGTTCAGAGAATGATGATTACAGATTTATATCAGTTTTAATAAGCGATTCCATTAGCACTTTCACCACTACAATGTCACTGTGTAAAGGCCAAGATTTGTATAGAAAAATATTAGGAAGTCTGTAGTTATTTTTTATATTGGACATGTCAATTTAACTTCACCTCGCCTAATGACACACCCAAACGAAGCCAGACGCGGCTAGTTTACTACAAAGTGTTCTGTGTACTTACAGGAACATGTCAGCCTCACTAATGTACTTGATGAAGTCGGTGGGAGGCGGGGGCTGCCCGATGTGTCCGCTCCACGTACTGCACCAATACTTCACGAATGAAGTCATCCGTTTCTCCATGCGGTCGAGATTCTTCTCTGAAAACGTACAACATAACATAAAATAAACTTACGCCTTTATCCCCGAAGGGGTAAGCAGAGGTGCTAGACTCACATTCCGCCAGTTTATGTTTAGGTCCTAATGTAATAGGTGGCGAGCCTATTGCCATTAACCGGGCACTTATAAACCTGCGATGAATACACACATAACTTCGAAAACCATCGAAAAGTCATAAGTGTGTGCCATGATAAAACCTAGGATCGAACCCGAGACCTCCTCCCAGCAGTCCATTACCCATACCACTAGGCTACCGGTACAATTTCTGTGCAATGTAACTTTTTTAAAGCAATTAGTATGGTAACTGTTTCAAATCTTTGCTCCGACGAGATTCGAACCCGCGGTCTTTCGTTTAAAAGAAGAAGCTAAGCCACGGAGCCACGACTCGAGCTCTTGAAATTCTCCTATCACTTTTAAACATTGTTTTCTGATAACTCCTTCCAATCATTGTTATGAAATTTCTTAAAAGTAATTAGTTTCAATTCCGTCCCGCCTACCATCGTGAATCATTGATTAAAATTATTTATAACATCATTCTTTAAAAACGATAGTTCGTATGATGGTCGGTAGATGATTCCCATCATCACCTCAAGATGGTTGTAACATAATATAGACTCACGCCTATATCCCCGAAAGGGTAGGCACAGGTGCTGCACCCACATTTCGCCAGTTTATGTTTGGGTCCCAATGTAATAGGTGGCGAGCCTATTGCCATTAACCGGGCACTTATAAACCTTCGATAAATACACACATAACTCCGTCATTGATGTGTGCCATGGTAAAACCTGGGATCGACACCGAGACCTCGTCTCAGCAGTCCATTACCCATACCACTAGGCTACAGCAGCTATTTCTTTTCGCGTTTTCTTTCGCACACTTTTCGTGTTCCCGTCATAAAACGTATTACACCAATCAAAACCATCGTTTACCAGTTGTATGTGTGAGATTGGCGACGTCATTTCTGCTACTAAATCTGTCATGTCACACTTCTAGTAAGTAGTTTTTTTTCTGTGATTTTACCTTAAATTTATAAAACTCGCTTACCTGGGTTAATGACGTATCTGCCAACCTCACATTTGGTAGTAAAGTAGCCATCCTTGATCTCTTTCTCGTGTATTTTGTACAAGTAATACAAAAAATGTATATTTTCTAATCTGGAGACCGGATGATGGCTCAGAACAGGTAAAGTTTCCCACGGGAATGTGTCAAGCATCTATAAAAGAATATGCGTGTATCAGTTTAATCAATCGATTAGCCTGTCGAAGTCCACTGCTGGACATATTTCTCTCCCAATGTTGGGAAGCTTTGGCCTATTGTTTTCACGCTGGCCAGACGGATTGCTCACTAATTTATAAAATATTGTTGATATTGACGTTTTGTAAGTGCCGTTTAATGGTCTATACAGAATAATTTTTGATCTGATCTGATTTGATTTGATTTGATTTGATTTGATTTGATTTGATTTGATTTGATTTGATTTGATTTGATTTGATTTGATTTGATTTGATTTGATTTGATTTGATTTGATTTTATTTTATTTTATTGGTACAGTGATATATTTCGAGTATTTCTTCTCTCACTGTGATACCCTCTTACTACACCCTTCGTATAAAATAGGGTGTCGATATTATTTCTCTTTCACCACACAGATTGTATTAGTTACCGATTAATATTCTTTATTAAAAAAATAAAGACCTGTGTTTCATTTCGCCCCTGAGAGGGTGAATTAGAGGTTCAAAGTTTTAATCAGAAATTCGTCACTGCGGAAAGAAAACCATCGATATTGAAGTTCAGGAAATTGACCGATGACTAATGTTTTAAAACTGGTAGATAGCTTTGCAATCGAATAAAGCAAATTTTTTTTCTAAATAATACCTATGAGCAACCGAAATTAATAATATCCCCTCTAACCTCTCCAGCTAAGCTCAATAGCTTGTGTTAGAAGTGGATTCACGTCGGTAGTGCCCGTTCTGGGTTCGAATCCAGAGATGAGATATTAAGCAAAGATATCTCTCGCACCTTATCAGACACAGAGCCGATCTCTTTTGTCCCCATCTAGCCACTAGGTATGGGGAGGCGCCACCGCGTCCTGCTTCAGCTGGGGTGACAGGCAACTCTAACTGCCACCCCAGACCCGCTCTCATTGAGGACAGAGGTCATCCTATTACCCAGATCATTTAAAATGCATTAATCATACTTACGTCATCAACTATCAGAATGACTGGGTGCCTTTTAGCCTTCTTTAAAGCAGCCCATTCATCATTATCTTTGACTTGCATAGCTGTCTGTGAGAACGCCCTTATACCGTCTACCAACGAAAAATGATGTATTTTCTCGTAACATTTCGATAAACATTTCAAACATAGTTCGTTCAGAAATTTAAATTCCTTTGTACATATCCCACATTCAGAAGGAAAAACTTGTCGAACGTCTTCAGTGTTGCCACACTCGGTCAAAATTTTCCTGATACATGATTTTATTTGTTGCGATTGCAACACTGGGCAGCATTCTATTAGATTGTACAGTAGAATTTTCTGTTTTTGTGTTAGACGCATGAAACTGGAAGAAAAATGTTTCATTAATAGATTTATAGAAATCTGCAAAGAAAGATTTAATGCAAAATTCAAAATTTATTAATCATTTATTGTCTTAATTATATATTTATTCAATAATTATTAAACAATATTATCACATTCAAGGGTGGAAGTGAAAAAGCATCTGATGAGGCCGTCAAGCTGAGCGCCACCATTGTAACACAGTACGTGTTTATAATGGTGACCCTCTTTTTTAAAACTTTGTCTTCAGCTTACCACCAGTAGGGCTAGCATGGCGCGAAGACAAAAGTCCCCGGGGAGTGGAGAAAAATTTGTCTTTCCCACCTTCTCTCTCCCTTTAGCTAGCATGGCGTCGAGGAGAGACTAGTTTGTCACCGGGGAGAACGTTTGTCCACTCAATGCTACCAATATACGAAAAAGTATTATTCGACCGAATTGATAAAACCTAGCAACGTGCATATTTAATAAGTGCAACATTGACTTTTTAAATTGTCGGTGTTATTTTAATTTCATATAATGTAGATATAGCTAAGTTAGTAAGTAGGTATTATTACCTTGTAATGGGATGTATTGTGTTACGTAATGTGTCGTAATAATATAGGATTATATGTTTGGATTTTTTATACAACTTAGGTGGCAGACGAGCACACGGCCCACCTGTTGGAAAATGGTTACTATGGCCTATCGATGTTTGTAATGCCAAGGGTGTCACACACACTCGTACTGCTGATCGCTGTAGGGGGGGAGGGTCCCACTATGACCGGTTGTAGAGTCCATATATAATATATATACATATATATGTATATGTATATGTATGTATATATATATACATACATACATATACATACATACAAATATTAATACTTTATTACTGGATTTTAAATATTGAAGGTCAAAATTATTTGAGAAAAATATTTAAATCCCCCCGTCCCCATATATATATATATAGATATAGATTCATTAATTAATTTCATTCATTAATTAATTCATTCATTCATTAATTCATTCATTCATATATCATAAATTAATTAATTAATTAATCAAATTCAATGTATTTATTTTTCGGTTACGATTTTTGTCCCCACCTCAATAGTTCGGAGACTAATATCTCTCTATAATCTGTCAAAAAGAGACATATCTTGTCCACTTTACGGCCGCCGTGCTAAGCAAGTGGAGAAAAAGTCCCTTGTCTACGTCACAGCGAGGGACATAGTTATCTCCTTCGACGCCATGCTAGCAATTAGGGACAAACGCGTTTGTCCCCGTCAATTTGACATAAGCGGTGGAGAGAGATATTTGTCCCGCGCCCATGTTAGGCCTACAGGCGGGGTGAAGTAAGAAAAAATAATAATAATAAAAATATATTAACCGTAGCTGTATTTTCTAAGTCAATTCATAACGATTACAATGTTACACTATTTTTTTCGCGAGAGGGTTGAGGGATGAATATTGAGTGACTTACCCCCAGTCTGAGATTGTGGAGTCAACTAGCTTGATGACCTTATCCCTTATAGTTGAGTCAACCAGTTTACCCGTAAGCAAACAATTCCACCCGCCAAGCCATTCTTTATCCATCACATTTATCACGCTCTGAAATAATATATTTGTTCGGTGAAAACACGATTACGGAGAAATGTTGCCCTATCAATTCTTAGGGCTTACCACATGCCCAAGTTTCACCACCTTAGAGTAAGCATAAAGCTCCATAGTGTGGTTATCACTCGGGTCTGTTGTACCGATTGAAAGTAGTTTTTTTTTATTACAGCCTATTATAAAATCCAGGATTATTTGGATGATAAACAAGCCTGGAAATGAGCTGTTCACTCAACTTGCTACTCAAGCAAATTTCTGTATCTAGACTAAATAAATGTTTGTAAATAGACCAAAATAGCTCTGAAGAATCTGTATGTGAAGAATAGCTCTGTAAACATGTTGTGTAAATAACTATAATCCTTTGACAGCCTAAGTCTAATTCAATCAAAAGTAATATCACTACATAGTCACTATCACTACATAGTATAAAATAAAGTCGCGTTTTCTGTCCCTATTTTTCTTGTCCCTTTGTATGCTTAAATCTTTAGAATTACGCAACGGATTTTGATGCGGTTTGTTTCAATAGATAGAATGGTTAAAGAGGAAGGTTTATATGTATATAACATCATGCTACGACCAACAGGTGCGGAGCAGGAATGAAAAATGTTCCAAAATCGGGGTGACGCAGGCGAAGTTGCGCGGGTCAGCTAGTAGGCTTAATAAAATAAACTAGATCGAGGGTTTGTTCCTCCATAACAAAATAAGTAACTTATGCTAGTATCATAAACTTAATTACAGTAATAAGTAGATTTATTATCCAGTAGCTTCTTAGACTAGTAGTTGTGTAGTGACATCACTTCATACAATTGTCCAGGAACTTATGAAGTCCATTGTACATTCATTTCTGACTGTACATATGGATATAAACTAATGAAACATAAACATCAAACAAACGTCTCAAAAGATTATAATGTCACTACACTCCTGTATTAATTTAATATGGATTTTAGCCATTATCATACTTGGCAGACGGTCTGAATGTTTGGTGTATGATGTCATGTGCCTATATCTATCCTATGCCTATATAGCCGTTGAGCAATTACTTGTTTACAAAAAGATATATCATGAGCTAATCTCTTAAAATAAGGATTTTTAGTAAACTCCGGAAATAATACTTTTATCGTACGCGGTAGCCTAGTGGTATGGGTAATGGACTGCTGCGACGAAGTCTCGGGTTCGATCCCAGGTTTTACCATGGCACACACCAATGACTTTTCGATGCTTTTTGAAGTTATGTGTGTATTTATCGCAGGTTTATAAGTGTCCGGTTAATGGCAATAGGCTCGCCAATTATTACATTGGGACCTAAACATACTGGCGAAATGTGGGTGCTAGCACCTCTGCCTACCCCTTCAGGGATATAGGCGTGAGTTTATGTTATGTTTATCGTGCGCAGAACTCCCACGGATACCGGATTAGAGGTGGTTATGTCGGATTAGAACCGACTAAAACGCACGACGTTTTAGAGTCTTTGATTGCCAGATGTGAGAGAATACAAGACATCTCTCGCAACCCTCCATCTCCTTGGATGTGGCCCCCTTCCCCTGATGTGGCAGCCACCATGTCCCGATCTAACCCCCGGGTGTGAGGCGTACTCCTGCTAGGGTGACAGGCGGCTCCACCCGTCTCCCGTAGGCCAGCGCTCATGGAGGACGGAGGTCATTCTGCGACCTCCGACGCCCCAGTCGGCACCAATTTAGACTTACACAAGTATATTGTAACATGTATTTACACAAGCTTAGGGTTAAGCAGTTATACTTAAACATTTATGGCTATCATAAGGAAAACATCTGTAATGGCCGCCACTATTCTTTGGACTGCACCCAAGCTTACCATCAGGCGGGGTGCGGTCATTCGACGACCCAAATATATAAAAACCGGACAATGCAGTTATAGATGCCAACTAAAGTAAAGAAACTGCGTAATTAGTAAGACTATTGTGTAAAGAGTATACAAGAAGTGATCTCATTTGACCTCGAAAAGCTAAGATGCAGCATCTTGAAATAAGATAGCTATGCATTCTCTCATGAACAATTCTTATGTGACGGTAAGTAGATGAGTCAAACACTAGTACTCATCATATTATACACTTATACCACTGTGGATTAGCAGCAGAGCGTTCAACTGCTTGTGGAACATCGCGGGTTCGACTACCGTTCGGTACAAATATTTGTATTTATAAATATTTCTACATTACTATTTCACATACATACATATATACATATGCTCACGCCCGTAATCCCCGAATTGGTAAGCAGAGGTGTATTTAACACCCTAACTATGATTTTCGGTCCCACGTAATACGGGGCCCGCACATTGCCGCCAATCGGGCACTTTGTAAAAAAAGGGGTATGCCGAAAATAAATTATGCAATTATGTGCTTAGTCGCACAGGCACTACCAATTAACGTCTTGGAGAGTATCAGTATTTTACACTAATCTACTAAATATTCCCAATATAATGTTTGTCAATCTCATTGTTAATTAATGTATAGTACCTACGTAATACTAAACTTGGACTAGATCCATTGTAAAATGTAACATTGTTCAGGAAATAAATAAATAAAAAATATTACGTCAATCTGGGTGCTTTTATGTATAATATGTAAGGCTACCACCTACAATATTTTTTATTATATTATTATTGCCAAAAAGATATATGTATTCAAGTTATATTTCCACATTCTAAAATCCATAACACATCATCATCGCTAAATTGAATCCACTTGACAAACATAATAATGATTCAGCACCTCTTTATATGAAGCTATACAAATTTTGATGTTAATAAAATTTTAACATTGTAATTTGGCTAGATTACATGCATAACATATTATAACATAAACTCACGCCTATATTCCCCGAAGGGCCTACATCTTGAGGTGCCAGCACCCACATTTCGCCAGTTTATGGGGTCGGCTTTCTAGTGTAACTGAAAATGCTGCTGAGCTTCGATATTTTTTGTGAAGCGACTGCCATCGGACCTCCACAACCAAATTAGCGATATCGAAGTTCTGGGGCTCTAGCCAAAATGCATTCGTTTCGAATCTACATTAGTCATCGCTCTGAAAATGTATGGGAGTGACATTTGTTGTCGATTGTCATGTGATCCGATTCCGACTGTAATTAGACTACTTAGTCGGACTTTAACGTGCTCTCCGATGCACGAGCAGACCAGTGCAAATAGTCATATAAGTACTCGTAAATATTTATTTCATTATGTAACTTTTAAACTCTTATTTCATTATATATTTATTTTTTATTTGATTTATTGTTATTATTTTTTATTATTTATTAGCAGGCAGGCAGTTGAGACAACTGTTAGTTGCCTGTATCCAGTTATCCATTATTGGTTTTTTGTTTTTTTTTATCAGTTGTAAGTTTATCCAGTTTGTTTTTAAATTGGTTTGTGGATTTAGCATTTACAACATATTCTGGCAATTTGTTCCAAGCCTCCACCACCCTATTGCTCAAAAAGTGCTTTCTTGGGTTGTTATTTGCTCTCGTCTTGGAAAGTTTGAAATTGTGGCCCCTTAAATGTGGGTTTTGTGTGGGTTGAAATATTTTGTCAAACGTCTGTATGTCATAGTGGCCGTTCAGGATTTTAAATGTTTCTATTAAGTCCCCACGCTCTCTGCGTTCTTTAAGGGTAGTAAGTTTCAATTTTGTTAATCTCTCCTCATAAGACAAGCTTTTCAGTTGTTTGGGCAGCTTAGTAAATTTGCGTTGCACTTTTTCCAGTAGGTCTATATCCTTCGCAAAATACGGGCTCCACACCTAGAACGCATACTCCAACAAGGGCCTGACATAGGTTTTATGAATTTTTAAAACCATATATGGAGTCAACATACCAAACGCTTTCCTTATGAGGTATACAAAGCTGTTGGCTCTCTTCACAATGTTCTCAATGTGATCCGCCCATTTGAGATCTTCGGTGATTTTGATTCCTAAGTCAGTTTGTGTTTTGACCTCTTTTAGCTCAACATTGTGTAGATGGTATTTCTTCTTAGGGTTTTTTTGGCCTATGTGGAGGACGGTGCACTTTTCAGCATTTAGATTTATAAGCCATTCCTTAGACCAGTTTGCCACCCTATTTAGATCTGCTTGCAGGCGATCAAAATCAACTAGGGGGTTTGCAAAGATCTTCGTGTCGTCTGCAAATATGCTTACGTGTGATTCGAGACAGCGTGGTAAATCAAAGGAGAATATAATGTAGAGCACAGGACCCAGCACAGATCCCTGGGGCACACCGCTGTAGATCAGTCTTTGCTTGGATAACGTATCTCCAACTCTAACACAAAAAGTTCTTTGGCGCAGGAATGCTTCAATCCATTTTAGAAGTTTGCCGCGAATTCCTACACAGTCCAGCTTGTGCAAAAGACGGGTAGTTGGAACTTTGTCGAATGCTTTCTCGTAATCAAGATAAATGACGTCAAGGGGGTTGCCGTCATTATAGCTCACTGTCCAGGAGTCCAGGCAAGATAACAGATTGGATACCGTAGAGCGACGTGGGCAAAACCCGTGCTGATGGTCGCTTATCACCTTGTTCTTAGATAGAAAATCCCGGATGTGCTTAACTATGACCTTTTCCATCACCTTACATATTACGCTCGTCAGGCTAATAGGTCTGTAGTTCGCAGGTTCTAGCTTATCTCCTTTTTTAAAGATTGGTGTTACAGTCGCTGTTTTCCATGGTTCAGGTAGTATTCCTGTGTCATATGAAGCCTGCATTAACTCCGCAAGGGTGTCAGCCATATCACAATTTTGTAACAGTATAGCTGGGATTTCATCAGGACCAGGTGAGGAATCAGTTTTTTTTCCTTAATTGCCTTTTGCACCTTCTGTTTGGTGAATTCGATCTCTGTTATTGAATCCTTTACCTGCAGGTTGGGGTCTAAGCATGGCAGGGGTCCGTCGGGTTCCTTTTGAAAAACACTTTCAAACTGGTCTGCAAAGGTCTCTGCTACACTCTCGCTACTTGTAACAATTTGTCCTAGTTTATTGCGAAGTACAGTTGGGATGCTCACTTTCGATGTTATCTGTTTCCTGATATATGAGTAAAACTTTTTTGGTCCACATTCGAGTAAGTTTGTTTCATATTTAACTCGCCGGTTTCGACAGATGTTTATCAAAATTTACTATTTGTTTTATTATTTATTATATTGTTATTCTTTTTTATTATTTATTTTATTATGAGTCAAACAGATATAGGTGACAAAGATAATATGACGTATATTTTACCTTCATTCGTAGATCGATGTCCTCGCGTCGATTCCAATAGTTCTGTACTAGTCTTTTGTTATTCAGGAACTGTGCATTATCTATCGTTTGATAGTTCTCGTCCAACAGAGAATATAGTTCGGTGAACAAGGGCTTCTCCCCTTCTGAAATATTTACAGAACACAATTATATTATGCTCATATCACATCATGCTCGTGTCACAGAGTTTTCCTGCGAACTCCTCCAAAACGGCTTGACCGATTCTTATAAAAATATTTTTGCATATTTAGTAGGTCTAAGTATTAATAGTAAACAAATTTTTAAACCCCTAAGTGATAACGGTGATCTCTGCAAAGATAAAACAAGGTCCGCGAGGTCAGCTAGTAAGCAGTCACTGCAGTAAAAGTCAAAAATTGCGGTACCTAGTAAGAAATATGAAAGACGCATGTCCCAAATAAAAGCCCGCTGAGTTGCAACCAGGTCATTTATAAACTATCCTATAGTAAATTTTTAATTTAAAAAATATATCAATGCATAATTTTTTATGCCACTGTACACACTGTACACATAGTGTACCAGAAGTATACCGCAGCTAATAATAACCTTGTGTTACGTTTCCGGCGGTGAGTAGGGTAGCCAGAACTCACTGAAGAGGTCTTGTGTTGACAATGGGAAGACCAAGAAACCCTTCTATATCTCCTGCACTGACTGCACAGAGACTCTTATCCTTCTTCCCTCCCCTTCCCCTTCTCTATATGGTCGCCAGCACGAACGTGACGTCCCTGGTATTTTTTTTTTATTTTTTTTTTTTAAGGAATATTAGCAACCGATGTTACTAATATTCCCTTTAACCCCTCCAGCTAAGCTCAATGACTTGTGTTAGGAGTGGGTTCACGTCGGTAGTGTAATGGCCAGGATTCGAACCCGGGGCCTCTCGATCGTAAGGCCGACTCCTTAACCACTAAGCTACCGCCGCTTATTTTGCTTTTAATATATATTGCCGCGCGGTATTGCAAACGTCCATAGGCCACGGTAAACACTTTCCATCAGGTGGGCAGCGTGCTTGTCTGCCACCTAAGTGGTATTTTTTTTTTATTTTTTTTTATTTTTATTTTTTATACTACGTAGGTGGCACACGGCCCACCTGATGGAAAGCGGCCACCGTGACCTATGAACGTGTGCAACACTAAGGGTGTCACACATGCGCTGCCCACCCTGAAGGGAAAAGGGGAGAGCTGGGAAGGGGTGGGGAGGCTAGGAAGGGGAGGGGAAGGAGGGGTACAGTGAGCTCTGGCTACCCTACTTACCGGCGGGAACACAACACGATGGTTATTATGACCGCGGTCTTCTGTAGGGCGGAGGTACTTCCCCAGTTGGACAGCTCATTTCGGACGGGAGTTACAATCAGGGGTCTTCAACTTCGGGAGCATTTTCCTTCCACCCCTTATTTCTCTTACCTTTGATGGCATTGCTGGGTACATTCACAGTGATGGGGCCAGTTCCTGTCTTCTCCAAGTAATCGTTGGTGAACATACTAATGTATATGGAGTCCACGTCAGTCCTGTATTCCTTCAAAGACATCAGGTTTTCATTAGGGTTGTATGGCACTGTTAATTGTAGTACTGTCCATTCTAAAAATTAAATATAGTTTTCTAATGATCAGATTCTTAGCTACATAATATATAGTATTGTATCAGTACTCCGATTAAATAGTTCGATGATCGAACTACGTAGACTAGAACTAGAACTACTGAGACCTTTTCGGCTCAGTAGTTCGATGATGCAAATGATTCTAAACCATCGGACTACTGAGACTTTTAGTCAGATTCGCATTCCGAAACTGATACAACGGGACATATTGTATTTAGCACTGAGCGAGTGGGCAAGAAAAAAAAATGAATCTCAGTAGAGATAAAAGCCGAAAAATAATGGGAGTGTTTACTGGTGACTACTGCACAAAATACACTTTGAGCAAGATTGGTTTTATGAACGACGCAAAAAGAAGACATTTTTTTTTTATTTAGGACACGTCAATTTGTATACACCCCTGATGGTAAGCTGAAAGCAAAGTCTCAGAAAAGAGGGTCACCATTACAAACACGTAAAGTGTTACAATGGTGGCACTCAGCTTGACGGCCTCATCACTGCAAGGAGGACTATGAAATGATGAAACACATTCTGTGCGAGTGTCACCTCTAGGGAGACAACGAAGGCAGTCTCACTCTCGGCAACTGATGATACAAGAAGACCGTGCGTTTTAGTCGGTGAGATTGATATTTGCGGGAATTTCGCGCACAAACAAAAAAGCGTGCTGTTCGTCACTACATAGTATAAAACAAAGTCGCGTTCTTTGTCCCTATGTCCCTTTGTACGCTTAAATCTTTTAAACGACGCAACGGATTTTGATGCGGATTTTTAATAGATAGAATGGTTAAAGAGGAAGGTTTATATGTATATAACATCATGCTACGACCAACAGGTACGGAGCAGGAATGAAAAATGTTGCAAAAACGGGGTGACGCAGACGAAGTTGCGCGGGTCAGCTAGTTATGTAATATAACACACCATTAGGTAGTTCCTTTAGAATTCGCTGGAAGTTTTCAACATTATTCTCCTTAGTGAATCTCAGGTATCTTCTGTGAAACGGCAGTTTCTCCTCCATGGTATATGACTTCAAGGTCTCTGTGACATTGTCCAAATCTTGCGACAGCATACTGTTTAGTTTTAAGTCTTTCTTTGATCTAAAATGTAAATAATAATTAATGCAACAACACTACCAATGGGAATCTACTACAAGCAACTTAGTTTAGCTGGTGGGGTTGGTTACCTCATGTTCTAGATAGGTTCTTAAAAATAATTAAAAATATAGTATTGTGCCCTGACATTTTTTTTTATATATATTTATACATATGCATAAATATGCATACTGCACAGATTTTGATGCAGCTTTTTTCATAGATAGAGTGATTCAATAAAAAGTATATATGTTAACATCATGATATGACCAGAAATGCAGAGCAGAAATGAAAAATGTTGCAAAAATAGAGAACATATTTTGTGACGCAGACAAAGTCTGCTTGTATATAATACAACACTTACATGGGATTTGCTTCCACAAGATCATTTATTGGTTTTATGTAGCTTGAAATTTTGTGTAACTTGTTACCTGAAAAATAAGAAAAAACCATACTAATACAACATGTGTGAAAGGGAATCTGTCTGCCTGTTTCAGGTCTAGAACAGACAGACAGAGCGTGAAGAATGAGCCAAAGGCTACCTCACCTCGGCAATTGATGGGTCAGAGATGGCTGCGATGTTATGGTTGGTTTGAGTCCAACATAGTCCCCATGTGAATTCCATAGGGAATACCCATGTGAAGAAAAGGTTTAAATCACTGAACCAATCTTAGAAATATAATATTTAACAAGCAAATTTTGTATTCTGAGACTGGCACTCATCATATGTACAGATTATTTGTATTTATTCAATAATTTCTATCATAGATCATTTTTATCTTCTCCTAATACTAGCTGTAAGTTTTCTATCAATCAATTAGCCCGCCACAGTCCAGTGCTGGACATAGGCCTCTTCCGATATGTGACTTATAGCAACACCTTATAGGTTTAAAGAGGTTGGGGACCTGAGTTTTCAGTATGAATTTCAAATGAATACTTATTTTTGAGGGTTCAGACAGACAGACAGACAGACAGCAAATGATTTAAAAATAAAATATATATAATTAATTACCAGCAACCTTCAGCTGCTCCTCTCTATACACAGCCATAGTTCTCAGTGAGGCTGAGGCGGCCTCACTGAGGTGGAAAGCACATCCCATATCATCATTATTGGCTAAACATTCTTCTGCCAACAATTTTCTACCACCTGGAAGAAAAATTTACTTACACAGAATAAAATAAAGTTAAAGTTAAGAAGTTTAGAATTTAGTAAGAAAGTTATAAACTTTTTTATTTTTTATTATTTATTTATTATTTCTATACTAAGAGTGCAGAAACACCTAATGATTAGGCCACATTTGAACTGGCGGTGAACTGGCTATATTGAAAATGAACTAAAACTAAAACTGATATTTTGTCATGTTAGCCTAATACCAGACATTTCAGGGTTATTATAAGAATGAAGACAGATATACAGTAATTTGAAAAGGAAAAGTTATTGAAGTAAATCTTAACTTGTCAAAGAAGATTCTTTTGTATGAATTTGAAGGAAATATCTGGTGCATTAATTTGTATTACTCGTAAAGTCTTATACACTATTCTGGTTGAAACTACGAAATATTGAAACAGATAAAAACTTACTCTGATAGTTTGGTCCATTAGGAGTCGATGGCACATCGTTAATATACTTAAATAATATGTTCTTTAGAAGTGGTTTAGTAAACTTGATCTCATTTGTGAATACATCAAAATCTTCCATAATTAAGAGCACTTGTATAACTTTCAAAACTTGAATTCAGTGAACAGTAAACACAGCACTGTACAGTTTGTTAATTTGTTTTGAAAAATTCAAATTGTAGTTAACAGTTGGATGAATAAATTATTTATGTTTTTACTCTTTCAGTTTCTTTGGTAATGACAAGGACTTATTATTCAAAATGCTAAACGTACTATATTATTTGGTAATGGAATGTGGTGTTCACTGTTCAATGACATTGACAAACTAGTCATCCGATTGGTACGTTCCGCAGTAAGCAGCGGTTTATCGATATAAAAAGTAAAAAAAAAGTAATTTAATCAAATTATAACAGTACCTTGTATAATGGAACGGACGGACGCGACGGGACGTTTGAATGAATTTAAATAACTTAGTTAATTATCGTTTCTCGTTCTATAAGAATTTCTTGATTACAATTTCAGTCATATCAGTAATTAAAAACAAATAAATTCTGATTTGGCTGAGCTAGGTGGCCGTGCAATGTGCGCCTTTTTTTCGAAGGAGGTCCTTTCGGGGCAATAACCACGTACCTACCTATTATGGGAAAACCGCAATTCCCACACCCGAGGGCGCCATGTCCCGATAAGAGATTTCCCAGGATCATTCGTGATAAGAGGGTAGGTAATGCTTGAATGGGTCACCTCACCTTACACTCCTGCATTAGAGACCCGAGTCGAGTTTTAGTTAGTCTTCTTACGAATTAACTTAATTTATCAATCCGTCAACTTTTTACTGGCCATAATAAAATTATAATGTAGGTGTAACGCGTGTACATACCGCATAAGAATATTAATTAAGTAAATAAACTGTTAGCCGCCGTCATTGATATTCTATATCTATTGAATTATTCAAAGAGCAGCATATAGCGGCCGCCGCACAACTAAGTAGGTAAATAGGTACCTATTCAAACTCAAGGCATACGTACTTACTCGTAATATTTTCGTAGTTGACCCAAAAATAATTAATATAAGGACTTTTTTCTTTTTGATTATGTAATTTATATATTCTAATTTTTCTATTTTTTTTAATTAATTTATTCTAATTTATTGGGTAATTAAGTACCTTAGGTGCTTAGGTACCTAGGTACTTACACCTAAACCTACATATATGTTAAATAATAAACGTATGTCCTCTAGACATTTGAAACTACTTATTCTATTGTCTTTTATTAGGTCTAATTGATGTATAAGTAGTTTGATGATGTAGGTATATGTAGGTATATACATACCCATGGATTTCAACCTACATGTTTTTTTCCTGCGCAAATTGTTTGTAAATATATTAGTGTTAATCAACTTCTGTCGTTAACTGGCTGTATACTTATTAAAACCATGTGTTGTGTTCAGCAACTTCTGAGGGCGGCTGCACGGACTGTATTTACTTAATTAAGAAATTTTCATAAAACGTTAAAGTCAATTTCGAAAGTTATATCTACTCGCCTACTTACTCCTATCTTTGGATATAAGATAATATTTGCATACACAAACAATTTATGCATTTTTGTGATAACACCTATACAGTTAGGTAGCTTACGAGAGGTATGTCTTGTATAATCTCTCCTCCGGCAATCAAAGACATATAGACGGAGTGCGTTTTAGTCGGTTCGAGTCCGACATGATCGGCGTGGGGATTTTACGCACGAAAAAAAAATGTTAGGTAGCTTCAATGTTATTTAAGTCTATAAGTACCTACAATAATAATATGTAAGTAGGTAGGTAGGTATACTTACCAATTTATCTGATTGCACCAGTGAAAATAACTGCGATCAAATCCAACTTTTCTGCTTTTACACAATTTCGTTTTTCATTAATTTCAATGTGGGCGGAAATAAATTATTGACAATTTCAAATAAATACCTACATAGCTAAAATGATATAATACCTACCCACATACTTACATAGTAAGTTAATTGATGGCCTAATCCGAAGGATCTCGTAAGAGGCTATCAACAGAAAAATATGCAAACGATAGCACTCGAAACGAAAACTCGAAATAAAACCCTGTACCTACCAACCCGCCTGATCAGTATGAAAACAGTAGGCCAAAGCGTCCCGACATTGAGAGAGGCCTATTAGTCCAACAGTGGACTGCGATAGGCTAAAATTGATTGATTGAGTGCCTAATTAAAACGCTTTATTAAATATGGAAAATCATTTTACACTACTATAAAAAAAAAGAAAAAGAAAAGGAAGAAAACATGCACTAAGTCTGATAGTATGGTCCATGCTCCGTGAGTTCTTTTATACCACTTAGCTGGCAGAAAGTCACACGGCCCACCTAATGGAAAGCGGTAACCGTGGCCGTTGGACGTTTGCAACACCCCTGGTGTTTAAGCTATCTACTATTGAAAAAGTATCGGTAACCACCTTGCCGATGCATCTCGATTTGCTGATGTTGTGTTGTTGAGACGCGTTAACTCCAGTTTCATTTGATTTGCCAAAGGTATGGTTCCGTAGTCGATCGCAGACCGCAGCTACAGATACAGTGTACCGTGATATAGATATTTAGCCTAAGTAAAGGTACGGTTCCGTAGTCGACCGCAGACCGCAACTGCAGATACAGTGTACCGTGATATAGATATTTTGCCTAAGTAAAGGTACGGTTCCGTAGTTGACCGCAGACCGCACCTGCAGATACAGTGTACTTACCGTGATATAGATATAATGTGTATTATTTGTTTAATTCATCGAGGCTTTTGAATGGTGACATTTATTCGTATCAAAGTTTAACAATAATTCACGACACGTCATCCGACCGCATTATATTATTCTTCACAGAAATAAAATAATGTCAGTCCCGCAATCGTTTACCTTTAGGCTCACAATAACGAATTCCCATCATCACTAGTTTTAATAAGACCACATTTCACAAGCCGCAAGGAATTAAAACAATAAACATTTTTTCTTCTATACCACTTAGGTGGCAGACAAGCACACGGCCCACCTGATGGGATGGGATTATCATATTAAAGCTTTCACAGTACCTACGCCGAATCTGCTACATGTATCTGCAGTTGTGGTTTGCGGTCGGCTACGGAATCATATCTTAAGAAGCTTACTGTACTCAGTCGAATATATTGGTAGAGTATTTAATTATGATAGTTAATATTGTGCACGAGTCTCATTGTCATACAGCAAGTAGGCATTAATTACGTAGGCTTAACTACGTGATTAACGCAAGTCTGCGTCAGCGCTAAACGCTAACTATGATTATCAATGTAACTCGCGCACGAGAACTAGGTAATGTAAGGCGAATTGGAACACACGTCAATAAAAACCATTGTTTTTACAATTTTTTTATTCATAATAAACATAAACAATGCGCAAATTAGTTTACCGACAATTTGCCACATTACAATATTACCGACTTTCTCGTCGTAAGCAATTATACTCTTGGTAAGTAGGGTAAAATAAGTTTCTAAACATTTTAAATTAAAAAATAACTGAACGTGGTTATGCTTATATTGACTAACAAAATGCTCCTTACAAATAGTAAAAAAAAAATAGTGGCACTGATAACATTCTACAAGAAAATAAAAAAAAAATTGTAGAAGCACAGATGTTTTAGTAAATTGTGCAAGTATAAATAAGGCACAAAATGTATAATGTAAAAACGCCGAGCAACAAATATGGCCGAATATATTTAAAAAAATACAATTCATCATAAAAGTGCTCAATTATTTCATCGATATAAATTGATACACAGATACACAGCGTGTTTTATAACATTGGGTATAAACGGCGAATACTGATGGAAATGCGTTGCATTTGTAAATGTTGACTTCTTTTACCGTGTACGGTATAGAGTTATTTTCAAAATAAAGGATACAATACTGATGATTAATACGACGGAGTATTCGCACTGTATAACTACACCATTATCTAATGAGGCCTAACAAGAAAGTATAAGTCTATTAACTCTCTCAATACGTAACCACCATAGATATTTGTATAAATTATCTAGTTTAATTTAATTAGCTGCTTACAAAATTATCACGAATAAAATTGCACTTGTGTTCGGCGTATTCTCACAACGAGTAACGTAATCTAATTGTTAGGCCTCATGTAAACAAAGATAATACGCTAAACTGTAAACATGCCGGTTATGTAAAATATAAATGTGAACATGCTGTATAAAATAATATAACAACAACATTGTTTACAAGAGAAATTCATTTTAAATAATGATGATAATGCCATTATTTAGTTTTTAAATATTATGCTAGTTTATTATATTTCATCAAATGGAAGACTATTATTCGCGGCATGTGTACAGTTTAGGAGCCAGTGGTAAATAAAGAAAATAATACAGGATATAAAGCAAGTTTGCTATATGCAAAAAGCATTTAAAATATCACTTAATTTATAACACATTTTCTACTTAACCATAACACAATAATAAACTATTCGAATGAATTCAACATGTTTAGAGTTACTTTCGTTAACGTGATGAAAAAAACATCAATAGATTCTGAAACCTATTTACCTAACTAGTTAGTGAGTCTGTAAAAATCTTTTATATCAAATGTGTTATTTGTATAACTACTAACTTCATCTAATCACCGTGTTACAGAAATAAATACTAAGTTGTATAAAACCTACTACTTCATACATTTTAATTGAATATAAAGGCATTCGTCCGATATGACTTGAAGGCACAATTTTTCTAAAACAAAATGTTTTGAGACAACCTTCATGGTTTCATTTACCCGTTGAATTGCATAACTACGTACAAACGCGATCTACCGTATAACTAGACCACTACGAGAAATGAACAGATATAACTTATTCTTCAAGCACCACCTCATACTACAATATAACATCTCGTTCAATAAACATTAACCCTATACCACTTTTTATTATGTTAAAACGTGATTACTAATCTAATTATTAAATCTAACGATTTTATAAATATTTTACAGTAATAAAAAAAACTTTATTGTATACACCTATTATTGCCCTCTTCGATATTTTTAGTAGCGTAAATACTAAACAATGTTTAGAATATAAATAAATAAATAGGTATATACACATGACTTACTAAAGACAACGGGAAAACACTCGATCATATCGTCATTTTTGAAGATGAAAAGATTATGCATGCTTATCAAAACTTATCTTATTTACAATTCAGAATAGATCGAGAGAAAAAAGGCCTTGAATCTATCACATTTAAGTTTGGGATACTTAACAGGCAATAGCCAACATAAAATAAATTAATATAAAACTCATAACAGCAAATACTGTCATTTCCAGTTAAAGGAATTAAGTAGCTGTTATTATGCGAATTACTCTTGTATTTATTCGAGTGTATGCGCTCGTCTCCGCTCAAATGAACATATAGCGTAGGAGTTTATAACACTTGAAATGGACGACCTCACAACAAGTTTAATTTATTCCATCTCGCGCACTCGCGCCGCTATCGTACCCCCGCGTTTCTAGTTCAAAGTAAATAAGTGATTTTACAGACGGCGCGGGAGCTAACATAATTTTCTTCAAACTTAAATATATATAAAATGATCACATAAATAACAGTTCCGAAACTAAAAATGTGGCACTCAGAAAAATGGAAATTGTGTCATCCTGAGTGTCATCAAGACATGTTGTTGATACCAATCCGTTTGCTCAAAGGCGATGCATCGAGGATCCTTTCGTTTGCCTTGTCCTCTTCCCTGAAGTGAATTCGCGTAATCACAATATCGCCCGTGCTAAGAGTCTGTGAGCCAATCTCTAATTTCTTAGTTTCATTGAGATCATTGCACTTAACTTCGTCCAAAGGCGGATTATGGCATCTGCAACAACAACTTTTCCTATCTGGCTCTCCTAAGTTCAAAATTTGGCTTAGATTCGACCAGTCCTTGTTTTTGAGCAATGGCAGTGTTTGTTCCATTGTTTGTGAGAACCTATCGTCTAGCTCTCCACTGAGGGGTGCAACAGCAGACAGGATTGCCTCAAGACGGTTAATCTTCTCAACCTTATCCATGTTTGAATCTGACAATATTTCGTCCATCATTTGCATAGATTCTGTAAGGCTTGGGGGTTGTGTGGAGTGAGGTGATGATATAGGATCAGATGGGTTCGACTCTAAACTGGCCATCTCATTTTCTCTCTCATCATCTTCTGAATCAGAATCTTTTTCATGTCCAATGGCTTCCAACTTCTCCAATTTCTTGGATATTTTATGGCAACCCTTCAATTTCTCTTTTTCTTCTTCAGTGAGTTCAATGTATCTCAACAGCCTGATTTCTCTGTTACTCAGTACAATATTCTTTGTGGTTTCTGCCAACTTTTGTTTCAATTCACCGACTTCTGTATTAATTTTTCTTTGTCTTTTTCTCAGTTTCACTTCTGTTGGCTGGATATGCATAAATACTTGTTCATTACTCAATTCTTCAAAAAGCTGTTGGTTCTCTGATTTTATATTGTTGGACATGTAAGCATAAATTGCTGAATTAACTAGTGACAATACATCTGAGGCAGCATAAATTATCATATCTTTTGTTAGAGGCCTCCGGGCCCAATAACGTTGATCCCTTCTGTAGACATTCTTCAGTTGTTCTTTCATGGGGTTCATGGGTGCATTATAAAGTTCACATAAGGCATTCAGACTTAGATTTTTGACTTTGTAGACAGGGACTCCTTGTTGCTGTAATTGCAGCACAGCGTGCGCTGCCTGTGTATCAAAAACATTCTTCAAAACAATCTCAAACTGATTATGCAAGTTCACAGAATCATTTCTGCAGTCGTGTATAATTTTGACCACACTCTCACTCTCAAGCAACTCCTTAATCTTTCCCTCAATAAGCATGCCTGGACAGGCCATTATATCTAGTATATACACTTCACCGTTCATTGTAGCTATTTGACATAAAGTCAATACTCCTTTAAGGCCAAGATTTATACCTTCACAGTCAAATGAAACAATGCTTTTTCCATTACGTTTGGGTACCATTATGCTCTCAATCAATGTGGCACATTCCCTTACATTAGCTATGACTGTTGTGCATTGAAGCACCTTCTGTCGCCAGGCTTCACCCATTAAATTACTTCTTAGACTTGGAGTTCCATTTGTCTCTTCAGAACTTCGAGCATTCAAGTGATTATTAACCCTATCGCGGACCATATTCTCAGCCAGATTCTTTATGACAATAGAATTGATTCTTTGCTTAAGAGTTTGATTTGCAATATTAGCTTGCGGACCTCGGGGAGATTCAATGGGACTGAGTATTCTATTTGCAGGGCTCATTTTGCCATCGGAAGGGGTTGGACTTACAACTGTGGGGGGAACGGGGGAGACAGGTTTTTCTTCCACAACCACTGGCTTTGGTGTATCAGTCTTTGCTTTATTAGCTTTTGCGTTTAGATACATAACAGGTATTTTTGGTTTACTAATAAGTGTGACCAGGTTTGCCTGAACATGGAATGAGTCTGAAAATATCTTTAAGAACGCGCTCAAATCAGCTGGAGATTTAAACATCTGATACCAATACTCTTGTGGGAAACGTGACACGATCAGGTGGAACAGTTGGTCAACCATGACGGGTCCCTTAGCTTCTATACACTGTGCAACATAATCTAACAATTGTTGGGCAGTGTCTGTATTAATATTAGCTACAGGTAAATTATGGAATTGTTCAGAATTGGTGTGTGCGTTACCTCTCCTGTGATTCTCACTGACTAGAACGACATTGTCATCGATGATCTGGAAGCTGTCCGGATGTTTCATGAGGAACTCCTTGAACTCCTTGATCCTCTGACCGGAGATGTGACGCACCTGCGGGGAGGCTTGGCTTCTGTGACCGAGGAGGCTTTTGATCGGCACCTCAGTGCCCTCGCCGTACTGGATCATCTTGCTCGCGAAGTACTCCTTCGCTTCTTCGATGTAGTCGTTGTTAGATGACGCGCCAGCCCCGCTCGGATGCTTCTGGAACGTGTTGATATCAACATAGTCCCCGTCTATGCTGAACAACGCCGGGTATTGAGCCAGGAATTTTTTCAATCCTGACTGGGACCCGCCAGCGATCTGTCGCATCTCCTTGGTGAATCCTTTGGCACCAAACTGGCAGGAAAGATCGTGCAACGTGCGCGGCTCGCCTTTGTCGAGCAGGCGTTCCACAAAGAACAACAGAGTAAGGTTCCTAGCGAGCTCATATTCCATTGATTCCATTTCCCTGCAGTTGGTGCCAATGTGACTTACTTAAACTAAATTTTTTCTACGTATATGTGTCACCCACAACACCATGAAATTTTTCTTTTCTCTCCGCACCTGAACCATAGAGTATAGAAAAAGTAAAGTGATGTACTACCAAAACAAACTAGAAAAACTCATGACGTTGATGCAATATGTGCGTACTATAAAATAAAAAATAATTTTATATCATTAGGCTGATGCATGGTTTATAATGTTAACTTATTATTATGACACTATCTTGAAAATAGAATATTGCATTAACATAGGTATAGCTAATTTAAAGCTATTCAAATTTCAAACTTCGTTGCCTTGCCCATAAAATAGTGCTAAAGCTTAGGTCATATTAAAGTTCCGTCTAGGAAGAGTAATATCCAGCAGAATAATTGTTTCCACGCTTCGTTAAATAACAATTAAATAATTAATGGTGATATTATTAATTAACATACTTTCTTTACTTAAATACAGCATCCTAGAATCATGATAACAACACTTTTCATAGACCAAAATGTTATTTTTCTAATGTGATAACGGTACAAAAGCATTCTCTGACTACCTACTTCATTTATATAAATTACCAATAATCAATAAAAATAATATAATGATAAGTAGAGAAATAGGAGACACTGAAATATCATTAATCTGGAAAAATACCCGAACTCGTTAAGAATATATAAATACTTAAGTACCTAACGAACGAACACTATAATAGTTCACTTCAGTATCTAAGTTAATAGCTGAGGGAAAACCCTTGCAAAATTCTTAAAGGTCAAAGTCAAATAAAAATTATATCAGTATTTGAAGTTTATTATTATAATAGTGGTGAAACACAATGTCAAGGTTTTTACAAAATTATTCAAAATGTTCAATGCCGATGCCGAAACGCACTGGTGGCATTTGTCATGATATGTGTCATCATCATCAAAACTTACCCAAGTGTCACTGTCAAATGTCAATTAGAGCCGATTGAAGAATTGAATTGAATTAAAAAATCTATTTAATTTTGTTGTAATTTCTTGTATATTACTCCCGTAATTTTAAAGCAACCACATTTGCTTCAGAAAGACCAAATTCAGCTCATTGTGATAGTAATACACTATCACTGAATCATGGTAAGACAAATTATGTACAAAACCCACCCCCTATTTGCCTCTGATTGAATTGATAAAAATGACATGAAATTTTAGCTTTTAGCAACAGGAATTCTCATTTATAGTCGCCAATACCTTTCTCTGTTAACCTGTGCACTACGTGCGGTACAATATTTAAGATTCATATTAATTTGAAGATAGTTTTCAATGTTGTTTTATTGTGTGCTTATTGGAGTCATAGAAAAATATAAGAGACATAAAAGAAACCTATTGGCGAACTGGTAGTTATGTTCACATGTGATGTGATAAGGACTTCTGTGCTGCAGAAGACAAAGCAACGTTTCTCGTTATTTTCAAAGCAAAGTATAAACTAAAATAGTGATTTCAAACTATATTAAGTTATTATTTTAAATGTACCTAATATTTCTCCACTGTGGTCAATTGATAATCTTTCTAGCGCGCAAATGTAATTATGTAAAAAGTTTATAGTTCGAACTTACAAATCATTTCTTTTGAAATCATAATCTCAAATCAGGCAGTATGTTTGAAGTTTCTGTGCTGCCAAAAAACGAATGGGAATAGAGGCATGTTTCGTAGATGCACCAGTCTGCTCATGCATGAGAAAGCATTTTAAGTCGTCATTCCCAGTGGTCACAAATATGTATGACAGTGATTACCCAATAGTTGTGAGCCTCAAAAGTCCAATGATTGGTTTAACAGTACTACAATATCACCTTTTTTTTTTCGTTTTTTTATTTATGGCACATCAATTTGACTTCACCTCGCCTGATGTTAAGGTGAAGGCAAAGTCTCATGAAAGATGGTCACCATTGCAAACACATACAGTGCTAAAATGGTGGTGTTTAGCTTGACAGCCTCATCAGATGCTTTTTCATGCCCCGCTTAAAGGACTTATACCTGTAGTACAGCAATCATTATAATGAATTCTATTGTATCTTCCAGCTGGTTCTCGTGCTTGGTGATCTCCACATTCCTCACCGCTGCAGTAGCTTGCCTGCCAAGTTCAAGAAACTGCTGCTACCGGGGCGAATACAACACATATTATGCACAGGCAACCTCTGTACAAAAGAGTCATACGATTATTTGAAGACATTAGCCAGTGATGTGCACGTTGTCAGGGGTGACTTTGATGATGTAAGTAATATCAGTCAGTTTATCCAAAGTCCAATCCAAAATCCCAAATTTAGTTAGTTTATCCAAAATCCAATGGGATAGATGGGGATTACTGGAGATGAGATTATACTAGATACATCTCTCGCACCCCTGGGCACTTGGAGTGTGGGAACCATGGTGTCCTCATCTAACCTGGAGGTATGAGGAGGCGCGCATTTTACCGTAGCCGTAAATAATAGGTACCTCACCCTTATTATCTGAGCCTATTCCTAATTCAGTTGGGGTAGGCCGTCGGTCGTTCCGTGATGCAACTGCCATCGGACCTGTAGTTATGCTAGTCGTACTTTTGAGGGCTATCTAACTATCCTAAATGACTGCCATAGATGTTTGTATGCCAACCGGGACCGACAGCTTAACATGCTCCCCGAGGTACGACCAGACCCGTGCAAATAGTCATATTCATGCATACATATATATGCATTGAGCCAGGATACTTGCTTACCTTATCACATTTTCTCTTTCTAACTTGTCATCTTACTCTTTCTTATTCCAGAACTCAACGTACCCAGAGCAAAAGGTAATCACCGTTGGCCAGTTTCGCATTGGCCTAGTACATGGCCATCAAGTAGTGCCGTGGGGTGATGAGGAATCCCTGGCGTTAGTGCAGAGGCAGTTGGACGTGGACATTCTAATCTCAGGGCACACTCACAGGTTTGAGGCCTATGAACATGAGAATAAATTCTACATCAATCCTGGATCTGCTACTGGAGCTTATAGTCCACTGTACAGGTAATTAAAAAAAAAATGGATGTAAGGGAAACATTCCCGAAGCAGAAGGCCCCTGGTAGTACTACTGGTACACAACATATTGGCATTAAAAAAAAATACGGCACGGACTTTTTTTTCACATTATTTACTCGCCATCGTATCAGTAAAGCTAAATGAAACGAAAATTTCAGTTAAAAGCGTCACTGCAAAGAAGAACAAGTGACGCCATCTTGCGAGTTCATGTTTTCTCATGAAATTTTTGTTTTATTTAGTTTTACTAACATGATGGCAAGTGAATAACGCAAGTTAGAGGTATAAAATGATAAAAAAAAACTACCAGGGGCCTTCGGCTTCGGGAGTGTTCTCCGTACACCCTGTACCTATATTGATCAGTGATCGTCTCTGTGAATAGGTACTTAACATAACTTTTTGCTCTGGTCTGGTCGTACCTCGGAGAGCACGTTAAGTCGTCGGTAGCAGTACTTCGATTATCGCTTTACTGATATTATTTTGGACCTTACCTAACCTGAATAGTGTATTATGTCATTTTTATTTTTAACTGACATTCTCGAGCGATTTGCTTCCCTAGCCCTACTACGGTTCCGGATAATGCAAGCCGCTATGTATTTGTCCCTGATGACATCTGATGATGATTAAACAAGTCCATCATATGCCGCGTCTACATTTACGTAACATTTTATCGTGACCGTGTCAGAAGTGCGTGTCTGTCGCGTATTCAGCTGCGTGATAACTGTGTTTAATAGAAACCATCGATCGACTGGTGGCTGTCAGCACAACTCTAGTTTATGTGCCCTTGAGCCACAAGTTGTTACGGCCACACGCACCGTCATGTTTTGATGCCATGCTGTCCGGTCCACTGTTCATATCACAAATCTGGACGCACCTACATTCACAGACGACGCATGGGCATATATACCAATCGCGGTGGTACGGACTTTTTAAAACTGAATTTCTTGACACTAAAACTTTCTCCGATTTTTGTATCGTTTCCGAAAATATAGTGCAGTCTTATCAATAACCAACGAAGCGAAAAAAAAACTAGACTAAATAACATTGTGAGCGGTTGTAGCAATGACATTGACCACGAAACGCGGCGGCCATGATTAATTAGGCACAGTTCCGTTGGTTGATTACGTTGGTTTGACTCATTTTAATTATTTTTAAAAAATTTGCACGCGTTGTAGGCTGTGCCGGTTATTTGAACTATTTGTAATATCTTTATAACACACTAGTTGTTACCCGCGGCTTAGCCCGCGTGGATGTCGATTATCACGTTGTACGACTCTACTAGATTCTCTTATGGCATCTCTATACTACTATTAATTGCTGCCATGTATAGAAATCCTACAGATCTATTGACATTTATGGTTATTGCGCCGCTCCCTTAGATGGTAGCGGGATGATATATAACCTATGTTAGTCCTAGATATTGTAGCTTTTTATAGGTGAAAGAATTATTGTAATCGGTCCAGTAGTATCGGAGCAAATTCGTTACATACAAACAAACAAGAAAACAAATCTTTCCTCTTTATGATATTGAGTGTAGATGTAAGCAGACTTTGACTTTAAAGATTAGCAGTCCCTTTGAAGTAGGCTGCGGCGACACTCCACCGCCCCCATGGCAATACAGCCCTCGTGGATGGAAACACACCAAAGGGGGGTCATTTCGAAGGAGAGCCTAGGGCTCCGGGTCTGCCTGTGTGCGAGGGATATAATAGCTATTATCTCACCTGGCAACTAAAAACCCAAAGATGGCGTGCGTATTAGTTCGAGTCCGATATAACCTCCCCAACCGGCTCCCCTTATGGCGCATCTACATTTACGTAACATTTTGCCGTGACCGTGTCAGAAATGCGTGTCCGTCACGTATTCAGCTGCGTGATAGCTGAGTTCAAATGAAACCATCGAGTTGCGCTAACACGGCCACCAGTCGTGGCCGTGTTAGCGCAACTCTAGTTCATGTGCCCATGTGCTACAAGTTATTACGTCCACACTCAATGTTTTGTCTTGATGTCCGCGATTGTCCGCTATTCATGTCACAAATCTGGACTCACCTTCAGACTGCTTCTCATGTTTTTATACCTGGAATAAAGACAGCTAAACTAACAATATTGCTATCTATGTTACAGAAATGCAACCCCATCATTCGTGCTTATGGACATCCAGAGCTCCACAGTTGTGACGTATGTGTACAAGCTTCTCGGAGACGAAGTCAAGGTCGAGAGGATCGAGTACAAGAAAGCATAGTGATCGAACAACGTAAAACGAGCCCTAAGAAGTTAACATAAGTTTATATATAAATAGTTTACTTAATTGTAAGATAATATAAATATAATGCATGATTGTAAGTAAAGTTATGTACAATGAAGTTTACATTATTTGAATCTATTAAGTTATTTGGGGATATAAATAATAATAAAATGGTAAATATTTTACGATATTCTAGACAACGCTAGACCCAAAGTAAGCATATTTGAATAGTTTTGTGTTATGGGTTCCAAAATGCGTTTAAATTCAAGGGGGCGGCGGCAAAGGTTCGAAAAAGCTCCAAACCTGCTCCATCATGCTAAACAAGCGAGTGAAACAATCCATTCTTTTGTTAAATTTTAGATAATAAGGGAGAAATCGCCTCATCTCGGGAGGTCGGGAGGGTAAACATTATTACCGGAGTCTCCCGCGCGCTCCGCAAGCCTAATCATAGCAGTGGCATGTATATGGTTTTTAGACGGGGTAAAATGTCTACCTATACAGGTACCTATACAGGTAGACATTTTAACAATCACACATGGCACCGGGTCTGCTGGGGTGCGAGGCGAGAGATATGTCTTGTATCATTTCCAACCGAAGACCCAAAGACGGCGTGCGTTTTAATCAGTTCGCGTCAGATATAACCACTCGCCGACTCCGGCAGGGGTGATATCCGTGGGAATTTTGCGCACGTAAAAAAAAGGCGGGAATTCAAATGTTGCCAATTTTAACCACAGATTTTAACCTTCTAAAATTACTAGAACTATAAACCTGGTGTTGCAAGTCACAACAAAAGTAAACCAGCGTATATGTCTTGATTCTACAGTAAAAAAAGGCGTAGGTATATGACATCCACGTTAACTTTCGATTGCCATAAAACAAAAACCAGTTTGGCAGGACTAAAACATAAAATATATAATCATCTTTATATTTTTACTTTCTATGCAATACCGGATCTTGTCTGAATATAAACTCGCCATTTCTTACCTCGATACATCAGTTTAAAATCACTACATATAACAAAGGTTCAAGATGAACACTGTGCTTGTATTTTTATTTTGTGTTTTAATGTGTCATGTAATATATTGTCAGTTGGATTTCGGTTCAGTGCGCCCAATATCAAGATACTTATTAGCTGAAGAAAGCAAACAAATGCCAATAAGTGGAGAAAAGTTATTCGAGTCCATACGTGACCGCTATTACAATAAGGAATTTGTACAGGGATTCAAAAATCAACCTGATTATGGTAAAGGCTTTGTACAGGGGTTGAAAAATGAACCAGACTATCGTCAACAATTTGGACAGGGGTTCCATAATGGACCTGATTATTCTAAAGATTTTGTACAGGGGTCCAATTATGGGCCTGATTATCGTAGAGAATTTGAACAGGGGTTCAATAATGGACCGGTACAGGGTTTCAAGAATGAGCCTGATTCTAGTAAGGAGTTAGAACAGGGATTCAAGAATCATGTTTATTTTCGCAATGAATTTGGACAGGGATACAATAATGGACCTGATTATAATAAGGAATATGGACAAGCATCCCAGAATACACCTGATTATGGTCAAAAAATTGAACAGGGGATCAAGAATGAACCTGATAATGGTCAAGAACTTGTACAGAAGTTCGAAAATCGACCTGAGAATCTATGGATCTATGGCAATCAATTGTATCCAATTCCAGAAATTCCACAGTATCCAGGAAAAAATAGTTATTCCACTATTTATGGTGGAGATTGTCCTTCAAACCTGGCTAAAGTGAACGGAAGATGTGTTGAGCGGGTTGATTGAGCACCTTTGTAGACAAAGAGAAAAAACAGTACGGGTTTTGTTTTTTTCTCTTTGCCTACCAAACTGGGTGCCTTTGGCTAGCAAAAGTTGTGAACTTGTATAAATTTTGTTAATAATATAATTTTTCTTTTCTTTCTACTTTCCTTTTAGGCATACCTATTGCTTCTGTCCTTTCACATTTCACGAGCCTCACACATTACACCTTACTCACAAGTCTTTTTTTTAATCGTGCGAAAAGACCCCAGGGGTAACCCCCGACCGGAGCCGGTTGGGTAGGTAATGTCGGACTCGAACCGACTAAAACGCACGCCGTGTTTGGGTCTTCAGTTGCTGGAGGAGTAGCCAACATATCCCTCGCACCCCGGCAGACCCGAGGCCTTCTCTTCGAGATGACGCCCGTCGGGTACCTTACTCACAAGCCTGACGAATTCGAGTGCTTTGGACCTGCACCTGCTCCAAATAATTCTAAGTATCCTATGCTGCGTCTACTACATTTACGTAACATTTTACCGTGACCGTGTCAGAAGTGCGTGTCTGTTGCGTATTCAGCTGCGTGATAGCTGAGCTTAAATGAAACCTTCCATCGACTGGTGGCCGTGTCAACACTACTTTAGTTAGTGAGCCCATGTGCTGTGTTGTAACATCCACACTCAATGTCATGTCTTGATGCCATGCTGTCCGGTCCGCTGTTCATGTCACAAATCTGGACGCGTCTTAACATAGTAAGACCTTGTGAACGCCAGTAATGCCATAGGTACCTCTAACATGGTACTTGTCTATAGAAGTTTTAGAAGAAAATGTGTTTGCGTAAGTATATTAATTAATAATAGGTAGGTGAAGTGTAATTTCGTTAAACAATCTGTATCTGATCAATTTTGGAATATGATGTTTATTAAATACTTTATACCAAAGAAATTTATTTATTATATCTACACTTTTTATCTATTTCTAATTTATTAGCGATTTCAAGGTTTTTTTATGTGTGGAACCCTCTGGAACCACGATGAATGGGCATATCGGAATCAAGGGTCTAAAGTAGATAATATCTCCCAACATCGAACCTATTGCTGCTTCGATTCCCGCTCAGTGCAAATATTTGTGTCCTTGAATATGAATATCTGCATTGGTCTGGGTGTTTCTATATATAATATGTATGTATTTACCAAAAAAATGTATTTATGTATGTTTATCTGCATTCTAGAACCCGTAACACAAGCTAGTTAAACTATGCTTACCACGGGTCTAGGTGACGTTGTGTAGATTGTCCTAGAATATTTATATTTATTTATTTTATTTATTGCTGGATTCTCCTGCAGTCAGTTTGCCCGTGGAGTACAGTTGCTATCACTCCTAGCAGGTTATGGCTACTTCAAATTATTTAATCCTTTACACCTTGACCTTATCTTGAGCAGCTGGTCACAACGGAGGAGCTCTCGATATCCATCAGCACAAATGATTGGGTTGCGTTACTGTAACAGAAAAAACAACATAATTAAACAAATAGGAAGAGAACTAGAGAAGTAATAAGAAAATAAAGAAGTAACATTATTACCGCGGTAGCCTAGTGGTATGGGTAATGGACTGCTGTGACGAGGATTCGGATTCGATCCCAGGTTTTACCATGGCGCACACCTTTAACTTATCGATGCTTTTCGAAGTTATGTGTGAATTTATCGCAGGTTTATAAGTGGCCGGTTAATGGCAATAGGCTCGACAGCTATTACATTGGGACCTAAACTTAAACTGGCGAAATGTGGGAGCTAGCACCGTGAGTTTATGTTATGTTATTAATAATAGGTATTGAACCTACATAGTTGCCATGAATAAATACATTTTGAATACTGGGCATACCTTGGATAGACGAAATTCGTCTCTACATCTGTCTTAAGGCCCTTTTCTGGGGTACGAGGTTTTACAGTCTTATAACCATACGCCATGGGTGAAAACGTATCTGTAGTACTTACTGCAGATATTTTGACTTAGTAAATGCTTACGTGTCTGCGAAACTTCGCACCGTGGAATCCCGGCGTATTATGTAGGTTTTTTATATAGAATTAAGTAGGTACCTCATCGTTCTCTGAACCTTTTCCCAACTCAGTTGGGATCGGCTTTTCATGCTAAACGGCTCCGACTACCCGTAACCACTGCCATAGATGTTTGTATGGCAACCGGGACCGACGGCTTAACGTGCTCTGCGAGGCACGACCAGACCAGTGCCAACAGCCATATTCATTCAATTTTTTGCACTGAGCGGGGTTCGAACCCGCGCCCCGTGCGTAGCAGTCGCGTGCACTACCGCTACGCCATGGAGGCTGTCCTTTTCGTATGTCGGAGAATTAAGTACATAATATGAAAAAAAAAAACAATAGTAAGTAGTACCTCCGGAACCAATCACGCAATAGGTTGAACACATCGTCCGTTCACACTTGTCAAACCCGAAGCACAACCCTCCCCTTTTATAAAGGAGAGATGTTGGTATCTTGGCTCATTCTTGATCCTCTCAGCAAATTCCTTGCGATAATAGCGGTCTCGTATGCATTCAAACAACTTTGCCCCACTTTCTGGATTTTCTGTGCTTTTTTCTACTATAAACAAATATTCTAGCGTCGGCGGGCGTGTCGTGCCGAATTTCGACGTACAGAAAATTTTATGAGAGATTAAAACACATAGAAACACAAGCACGGATTTCATTTTACCTTTGTGATATGTAACAATAACAAACTGATGTGTAGTGGGAAGGAATGGCTATTTTATATTTAAGTCAAGATCCGGTAAGTACTAATTGCAAAACTTTTTGTAGATTGACGTAAACACGCGTTTAGACGGTTTAGGATAGTCATAAGAAACTAATGTTTGTCTAGATAGTTAAATTCATCAGTTACCTCATTGAAGAAGATAATTGACTAACAATTTAGATTTAAAAGAAGCTATTAGGTACTTGAATTAAATACTGTAATTATTAGGTATCTGTATTTATTAAATTATTTTTCCTATTTGATCACCTTTTCTATACATTGGCGCTAATATTGGTAACTATTTCCGTTATCATTACAGCAAGGAGAAGTAGGTACTTATAGTACCTATAGAGAGGCAAGTAGAGAATCGAGTTGAGTCGTACAACGCGATAATCGACATCCACGTGGGCGGAGTCGCGGGCAACAGCTAGTCTCCAGTAAAAACGTTCATCATCATTCAAGGTTTGCACTTAGAATCCCTCTTAATGGCACTGCTATGCTGTGACATTGCGTAGGTACTGCCCGTATAGAGTACGTACCTACCTACCTACATTTTTCTAACTTGTTGTATGTAACACAGATAACTTCATTACTATTCCATACTATTACAATCGTAAACATAAACACGTTGATGACCCACAGCACAATTACAATCCTTACAAATTAACAAATAAAGCTCATAATCGCATGTAATCTTGAATTAACTATGTTTGCGAGGCCAGAATGTAGTTCATTGACACGTTAAGTTGTTGCCTAGAGCCAAAACGGCTGCAATCACGCGTTATCGCCCTTTTATTATCTGTGGTTTTATATTTAGTAGATAATATTTATTTTTATTTTAATAAATTAGGCAATCATTACAATACTAGGTCAAACTCCATGTTCTTTGGTGTAAAGGGTAGGATACCCTATGCACTAAAGAACACGGAGTTTGATTTGACCTTATAACCACGCAATAAATTATTTATAAATAGATCATTACCTATCAATAAAACCCTACTCTCCAAATTCATAAAGCGTCGAGTGGTCCCAAGTTCGAATCCTGGACAAAACACCGATAACGTGACTTTAAATTTAACGCAATCAACAATAATGCCACGATAAAAAAAGAATACTTGGTAGTTAAGTTTATAAATATTAACGTTCAGAAACTCTTGTCCCTGATAGTAATTATACACAGATAAAACATTATTAGATACCAGTATAACAAGTTTCCCGCCCAAATTGATTCAAATAAAAAACGTAAACAAGAACAAAAAAGTTAACGCAACTCTATGACTACGTGCATTCAGACATGTTTACGTGCGACTTAAAAAGTAAATAAGGAAAACTAAATCTGTTTAATATCATATCAGACAATTAGTTTATTACAAAAGATATATAATTAACCTTAATTGTAATAGTTTTGGTCTACGTGGGGACGAGTGCGTACGAGTCCATTAATGTGTACATACATCATGTAGTAAAGTCATGTCATAAGGCCGAGTTATTTGTTACCAGTCACTACAATAAGTAGTTGATTAGAAAAAAAACTTTTAATGTAATAACATTTTTGGAATAAAGATAGTGTTTTACATTTTTTTATGATGATAAATGTATTATTAGAGAGCTATATTTGTCAACAATGTCAAACTAAATATTGAGTAATTGATGAATCTAACCAAAGTACAAACTCTATCAGACGAATAAAGATTTTTAATTTTTTTCACAATGAGAACACGAGATATTTTCACTTTTAAAAGTAGAAAATTTTGATTTATTTAATTTTTTAATTTGACAAGTTTATCTTAATTATACAACTAATGTAATTCTTTTAAAATATTTTGCATTCGGTGAGCCTGTAAAATATGTTGAACAATATTTTTCATTACACTTGTACTGACCATGTTTCAAGCTATAAAATTAATTTGAATTTGTAAAGAGAAAAGTAGGAAGTAGAAGATGGAGACATTTCATCTAATCTAAACCGTACGTGATAGAAGCTACGTATTTAAAGTTAAGCACCGTAGTCGTACACGGCGCCCCATTCATGCTGAACGACTCTTCCATTGTTAGCCTAAATGTGCATTAGACGGGCGCGTGGCAAACGCATGTAACAGTCATGCGACGACGCAACTAAATTTATATCCCTTCTGAAAACAACACAAATATTATTATGGACATACATTTTAATCGTCAGTTATAATCAAGCTTCGTTTATTCCATGCAAAAATTAAATAACAGTGAGAATATTTTAAACATATAATATAATAATTTACCAGACTGGTTGCATGCACAAGTCCCGTCTATACATTCACCTTTTCATATTATTATAATTAATAAAATACATTAATATTGAAATACATTGAAGTTGATATTTGAGCTAAGTACGTCAAAAGTCTGTCACAGTGGGATTGGCTTTTTAGTGCAGTGTAAAATGCTAAAAGTTGATAAATAGAAAAATTTACCCAAGTGCACGAGTGTCTTTAAAAAAAAGAACTTTATAACGGATTTTTCGCGATTTATTTAACCTACGCCACTTAGTTTTTTTTTAATAACGGGCTTCGTCGCTTTGCGACCACCTCGCCACTTCATTTGTTTCACAAAAGATGTCCTCAGTTTTTTATTTACATTTTCATTCCTGCTTTGCACCTGTTATATATACCTACTATAATGTTTTATACATATCTTCTTGTATCACTATATATAAAAAAACGACTTCAGAACGGGTTGCGTGATTTTAAAGTTCTAAGCATATATAGGGATGGATAGACAGTAGGAAGCGACTTTGTTTCATAATATGTACTGATTATTTTATTTTTTATTAAGGTATTAATCCTCAGTTTAGGTCACTTTTCTACAGCTATAGTCGCAGGGAGAACAAAGCTATAAGCGATCGATTACTGGAAAAGTTTTTGACGCGTATGCTTAACAATACTCATTTTATAGAACTTTATTATCAAAATATGCAACATACTTGGCCCTTAATAAAGACAATATTGTTGTTGAACATTATAAACCCCTCTCGCCCTTACCCCACCTCCTCTGGAACTCAAATAAAACCGGAGACGCGTACAAAATTCGAATCAGTCCAATATTTACCGAGAAGTGCATCGCGCGGCCTATGCGTTCCACAGAAATGTGAATGTGATAAAAATTAAAAAAAATATAGTTTATGTGATATTTTGTTAAATTGTTATTTATTTTTGACAAGCCTTTAACATGGCGATGTCTATTGTGAGGTTGGGACTACGATTTGTGATTAATATTGAAAGAAATGCAGCTATTATGTCTATGAACAGTACTTCGATGCAATATAAAGTGAGTTATATTTATTCATATTTTGAATTTTTATAATATATTTGGTAAAAAAAGTAATAAAAATAAATAAATATAAGTACTTTAGTGTCAATGACTTAGTGTGGGTGTTCGTTGCATTCTTGTTGCCTAGAGCGTAGCATCTCTACCAGTTGCTAAGTTAAGCACAATTCGTTGCACTTAGAATAGTTAAAACAAAGTTAGAACGTACATATACCTACATACTTTTTTAAAGAATCTTTAAATAAAATACCTATAATATCACTATCTTTAAAATTTAGGATTGATATAAAGGACCCCTGTAGTAATTTTACAATTATATAAGTATAAAAAAATAAGTCGGGTTTTCCTTCCTGACGCTATAACTCCAGAACGCACGAACCGATTGCCACCGTTTTGCATTCGTTGGAAAGGTCTTGGGCTCCGTGAGGTTAATAGCAAAGAAAATTCATAAAAAAATTAAACAGTTTTCTTCATCTTTTAATCACCAAACGAAATCTTACATAAAACGAAGCCATCTGGTGGCGAAACAGAGTTCGCCGGGTTTGCTAGTATAACAATAAAAAAGTAACTAATATTAGTTTTTGAGTTCGAAGTGAGTTCAAATGCACAATTTGGTTTAACTGCTAGGTTGACTAGATCAAATTTAATAGGTACACACACAGGTCACATTCATAACTCTAAATATATTTTTGTCGTCCGGATAGCTCTACGGATAACACCCCCTTCGGCCATAGGCGGACACTAATTTATAAATTGTCTGAATAAATAGTTTGTAAATATAAAATACCTAGCATGTGACCGAAAAATAAAATTTCATAAACATAACATAAACTCACGCCTTTATCCCTGAAGGGGTAGGCAGAGGTTCTAGCACCCACATTTCACCAGTTTATGTTTAAGTCCCAATGTAATAGGTGGCGAGCCTATTGCTAATGGCAACAACCGGGCACTTATAAACCTGCGATAAATACACACATAACTTCGAAAAGCATCGAAGTCATTGGTGTGTGCCATGGTAATTCTGGGATCGAACCCAGCAGTCCATTACCCATACCACTAGGCTACCGCGGCCTCAATGAAAAATAATACTTAACATCATGTTACCTAGGTACACGAACAAAATTACGATAAGTTATGTATGTCAGACGTAAATAAATAAATAAACAATAATTATCTCACAATATGAGACATTCAACTTAAGACTAACTTAGATAACCTTTGTATCTATCACTTATGACTTCTGAGTTCCCATATTCACTTTTAATTGTAATTACATAAAGCTTTTATTATTAAAGCTTTAAGTTTGTACTAGGTATGTTTTTACAAGAAAACTTCTGATTAGTCCTCATGTAGGTAGCGTTACAGATTTAATCAATCGTGTTACTCTTACTTCCAACACGAATCACTGGAAATCACACATTGATTTCAACACACGTGAACGCGTGCAACAAGACACCAACCATTTTTAAGGTTTGTTAAACCACAGATACTTTCTAAAGAACATGGATACGTTCCTAGAATGATTCACAAGGCTGTTGAATTTAAAAATTGCCCGAATTTTAATACCTAGATAAAGAAGATGGTTGGATCGATACTTCACCTAACAAAATACAGCAAGAGTTAACTACCTATACAGTAAGCTCATTCTGCGTAAAAATACAACAATTTCATCATAGTTCTGGTATCTTAGACTTCGTGAAGGCGGCTGCTGAAATGTAGCCGAAATGGTGGAATAAATGTAAATAATACCAAGTACTTATATCACGATAAACTACATAACAAGTGGTCTCATTCAATCAGTATATTAATTAACCTATCGCAGTACACTGCTGGATATAGGCTTGTCTTGATGTGTACCATTGTCACTTTTTTCCGTGCGTGTAATCCCCAATTCCATCGAAGCCGGTGAGAGAGGTTATGTCGTACTCGAACCGACTAAAACGCACACCGTCTATGGGTCTTTGATTGCCGGAGGTGAGATTATAGAACACATCTATCGCACCCCGGCAGACCCGGGGCCATCTCTTTGATATGACTACCTTCCCCTAATGTGGGAACCAAGGTGTTCACATCTTGCCCCTGGATATGAGGAGGCGCATTTTGCAGCCACCGTGGCCAGCTTCTGCTAGGGTTACAGGCGGCTACACCTGTCACCCCCAGGCCTGCGTTCATGGAGGACGAAGGTCATTTTGTAACCTCCGACGCCCGAGCCGCCTCCGCTTGTCGCGGGCTGTACGGGCTCGGAGTCTCCTCCGGATCCACTTAGCCGCTATACCATTGCCCCTCAATCTCCACCTTTCGTATACAGTTCATCCCAATCACCTTTTTAGGTCGTCTATAGGGCAGGGAATGCACTGTTTCTCTATCTCTATGTCTCTATGGGATTCATGTCACTGGGTAGCGTCCCATCTGCCGTTTGCATTTTCGCGATCTTCACTCTAAGACTCGTTTGCTCCAACGACCATCTGTCACTCAGCAGGTGTGGCCAGTCCACTACCACTTCAGCACGCTTGAGCTACGTGCTATGTCAGTAAACAACTAGTTCATAGCTTTATCAATTACATTTAGAGAACTTTCATGGAAGTAATATTGCTTGAGCATTTTTATCTCTTTTTCTTAAGAACATTAGCAATATGAAATTACAAATTACTAATATTCCCTCTAGCCTGTCCAGCTTAGCTTAATAACTTATGTTGTTTTGTGTTAGTGTTTTGTGAATATTCTACTTTCATTTTTTATTTATTTTTTTACGTACTATAAAATATTTTTATCTCCGTACTGCTACTAAGAAAATTTCAGCAGAAATATCCAATAGCACTGCTCTACCTGGAAATGCACCTCTTAATTTCAATATCGGCTATAAAATTCCAAATATATATGACATTTTAATATTCTGGCTTATATAAAATTAAATGTAAACTTATTCCGCCAGTTAGCAGTTAAGCCGTCCTTGCCAAGGGCCGTAGTCCTTTCACGATTACTATTCAACGCAACCGCATTTGTGAGTTAAATTGTTTATAACACTTGATACAAAGTGACCTCGGATCAATACAAACAAACAAATTAAAATATGTCAAGGATATGTATGGAACTTGCGTTGCTAGAAGCAGAACTGATTTTGACAAACTGTTAGAGGCTTTAATGGCAAAGGTGAGAACAATTTTAATTCAGCGTCACTGGCTAGTTGACCTTTCGATCCAGAGAATCCTGGCCATTACACTATACTGACGTGAAATCCCTCTCATTCCGCTTATTTTGAGGAAAGGAACATCAAAAAGGAATCAAGTCCCTGCTGTGGATTTCCCAAGCGATTCCAATATAGGGTTCTTCAAGAAGGTTAAGGGCCGACAGCACGAGAGTAACATCCCTAGTGTTGCACACGTCCATAGGCCACGGTAACCACTTTCTATTAGACGGGCCGTGTGTTAGTCTGACACCCAAGTAGAGTAAACAAAAATTCGAAAAACCTAACTACAGAACTTGGATGTCACCAATTTGGTTGTGAAGGTCCGATGGCAGTCGCTACACGGAAAATATGGAAGTTCAGCTGCATCTTAGTTAGACTAGAAAGCCGACCCCAACTGAGTTGGGAATAGGCTCAGAGAATGATGATGACAAAAATGGGTCAAATAGTACACTGTACATACATTTATTTGTTTAATTCGTTAGAATTTTCATGTTATCTTACAAGATATAGTACATAAATATCGATGGACGACCACGGTCCGTGTCCGAATCACACTAGTAAGTAAAGTAATATTGACATAATAATACTTTCAAGTGGTTTTAGTAGGGCTCCAGTTTAGAAATCATCTCGCAGGCCCTTTGCTGGCCCACAATCGCGACACCAATATCTCTATTTCAAATGTAGGTACACATGATATTGTATTGCATAACCGCATCAACCGCGTGTTGCGTTGCTTGACGCCTTGCTAGTACAAGCCTGCTGTTGCCGGTCATTGACCTGTAGGTAATAGTGTCATGTCGAAAATGTAGCAGGTGCCCTTTTATTGTGCTTAATAAGTAACCATAAAATGTTTTTATTTGAATTCGTTGGCAAAATAATGAAAAAAAAACATAATTATTATTGCTAAATTTTTGAACGAAGAAATATCGACGTTGCGTAGGTACGGAAATAAAAAGGTTTTATTCTTCACTTGGTATAGTTTTAAACCTCATCAAATATAACTCATCATTCCCTGAACCTTTTTTTCCCAACTCAGTTGGGGTCGGCTTTTCAGTCTAACTGTGATGCGGCTGAACTTCGATATTTTCCGTGAAGCGACTGCCATCTGACCTCCACAACCAATGGTCTAATGACCAATGGCGATATCGAAGTTCCAAGTTAGGCTGGTTGGACTTTTGAGGGCTCCAACTACTCGTAACGACTGCCATAGATGTTTGTATGGCAACCGGGACCGACGGCTTAACGTGCTCTCCGAGGCACTTATAAACCTGCGATAAATACACACATAACTTCGAAAAGCATCGAAAAGTCATCAAATATAACTATAAAGAAAAAAATCGTTTGGCAAACATATAAAAAGATTCCGAAAATTTTTGGATCCTCATTTATTTCAATCAATCCATTAGCCTATCGCAGTCCTGTTGGGAGGATTTGACCTACTGTTTCCATGCTTCCCAAAAGAGTTGGTACAGAGTTTTATTTCGAGTTTTCCTTCTCTCGTAGGTATATCGATTGCGTTTTCTGTCAGTGGACCATTACGACACCTTTCCGATAAGTTGGGATAGTGAGATAAGTTTTCTTTCGTAATCACACGATTCTCTATTACCTATTTTGGAGTCGCAAAGACGTTATGCACGAAACAGTATTTTTACACGATCCAGAATTCAAATACGGACTTGTCTGCAGCAATTGAGGCACTATCCACAATACCAATTCACTCAGACAAATCAATCTATTATTAAGTGAGACTGTTGTATTTTCAAAGATGGTGGTTATACGTGCCGTAAAGGCTACGCCGAGCTTCACACGTAGCCTTTAATTAATGGAAAAAAGTAAAAAAACCCTTTTATAAGTTACTTCTTTTTGTACGCACTACCTGCTCTAGGCGTGGTTGCCTCAAACAGGTTTCATCAGCACCCGGGCCTTAAATATCTGATAACTTTAATACATACATAGTGTATCTTGTTAGTACTGCGGTTAGACCAGTTATTGGACTTTTTAGGGCTTCAATTAGGAAGTCAGAGCTCTTAAAATTCCGGGCAGTCGTTTCCGTGAATCGACTGCTATGGACCTCCGTAGTTAGGTTAGTCGGACTTTTGATGGCTCAAACTACCCGTAAAGACGGCCATAGATGTTTGTATGACAACCAGACTGACGGCTTAACTTGCTCTTCGAGGCATAACCAGACCTCAAATAGCCATATTCATGCATACAAATATTTGCGCTTAGCGGGGATTTTCGCTTAGCGTTCACTACCGCCACGCCACGGAGGCTGTCATTACATCTCTCAGCCCACTTATTCCATAACTACCAAGTCATATCAATAAATTTTCCATGAACTAAATTCGCGAGTCGCCTGTCGAGTGCCGAGGCTACCGGATGATTGTCCGGTCAGCATTGATCACATCCACTGACAATTACTTAACTGGTAAGCCACTGACCAGTGATATTCATTTAATGTCAAAGGGGAGAAATTTGGGCATTGAAAAGAGCACTGAACCCGAAACTTATCAAATACTAGCCGTTGCTCGCTACACTATACCTTCTGTTTTATTACTACTAAATAATTGTTTCATTGAACGTACGAGTATTTATACTACCTTTAGGTATTGCCAAATTAGTTCAAATCATATGCACTTCTTCTACTGTCGAATCGAGGGTATTTTTGAGATGCCACCATCGTTGTGTAGTAATTTGTTTCACGGCAGCGCCGCTACTCACAGAGAGGGCCCGAGCATAGGTTTCGCTCTTCGGGAAGACTTACTACGTATTACAAAACGAAAACGTCACTAAACCGTTCAAAGTTTAATGAATTCAAAGTTTAGTAAACAAAAACAATAAACAGGAAACATTATACTAAGTAGGTACCCAACTACTTACCTACACTTATGTAACTACCTATCAACTTTTGTGTTGACAACAATTTTGTAAATATTGTTTGACCTTCACTAGCATTGTAATAAAAAATATTGCTTATAATAATGAACTATTTATGAGCCGAGAGCGAATGGGCAACTCGGTAACTAATTTAAGATGAAATATTGTAGAAAGCGTTACATGCGGAAATCTATTACAAGTAAATATTTTAGGGGAGGGAGGGAAAACCACCACTCAATAATAGCCTTCCGGGTCTAGGCTGTTCACACGTCTGAACGTCCAAGGGGTTATACTGTGTAAGTGACAAAAAGGACAACAGTTGAACAGGTTAGAACAGCAAAATATTACTAATTGTCTTAGAAAGGAATGCCAAACCGCACCCCTCAAAGCAAATAAAAACATATAACAGCAAGTAACATTACCCGAGGAGATATATCGAGATATAGCTTCTGAAGATGCCTTATGATTTTGTTTTTCGCACTTGTGGAATAGGTATACGAAATCATTCGCACATACGAAATCATATCTCTTCGGGTAAGAAGTATTTTTACTACTTACTTTGTGGGGTGCGGTTTGGCTTTCGTTTCTATAGTTTCTATGACAATTAGTGATATTTTGTTTTTGCTATTATTGAGTGGTGGGTTCCCCCTCCCTCCCCTAATATGTTTTCAACTTAGTAACGACGAACCCAGGCATACGGCGCATTTCAATTACTATATATACCGATCTGTCTTGCTCTACTTTTCAGTAAATTGACTTCGTTATTATCAATAAACAGTGTGCGTATCACAGGTCGACTGGAGCAAAGTGTATCTTTAAATTGGACTAAAGTGAAGACGATAGAACAATCTTCATTTTAATTAGGCTCTGTTGCTGGCTTCCTTCTTGGTCTTGGAAGGCCAGACCTCCGGTCTAAGACCTTTAAAAGTCCGACCAGTCTAACTTGGAACTTCGATATCGCCATTGGACCATTGGTTGTGGAGGTCAGATGGCAGTCACTTCACGGTAAATATCGAAGTTCAGTCGCACTGCAGTTAGGTTGATAAAAAAGCAAACCGCACACTTCGAGATGAAAGAACAGTGCTAAGAAGAATATTGGGAGCCACACGATATCAATTGGGTTATAATTCGCATAGTTAGATACAAGTCTGTTATTGCAGTTAAGTTATTGTAGGCCGTCCTTGCAAATGCTATTTATAGATTGTCCGTGTGTGTGGCTGCGTGTGAACTCGGCGGGAAAGTTTGCCTGTCGTCTCGAGAATTGTTGACGATTCCAGACTCATAATTGACAATGGATTGTTTTTATATTGCTATAGTAGTAAATATGCTCAAGGTTCAACTTAGTAATAAATGATGGTGGTGTGGTGACAACCAGCTACATAGGTACAATCATCAGAGCACTGTAGCTATACGATATAGCTCATCATTCAAAGAATCAAAGAATCAATTTCATTTATTCAGTTTAGGCACATAAAGAGCACTTATGAATGTCAAAGTTTTACAATAATGATGTACCTACATTTGTCAAAAATATTATAATTTATAATAAATAAAATACTTAGTAAATAAATCATTTGTAAATGATTCTTTCGCTGGTTCGGTAGTTAAATCTCCCGAGAAGAGACCAGCAAGAAACTCAGGTAGATTATCGTTATTCTTCATTTTCTTTTTGTGTTTAGTTTATTATTTAGTTCTGTTTATTTATAATTTACCACCACCTCCTTGCTCGTGCCCCAATTAATTGGGGTCAGCGCAACATGTCCTTCTCTACCACACATTGCTTTCAGATATCATTACCTCAGTCACTTTCTTCTTTGCCATACTTAACTTATTTCAGACAATCCAGTTATCTTTTCTTGTGCCTTAAGTAGCGCCATTTCGCTTGCACTTAATCTCTTCACCGCACACTTTGCACGAGTGCGAGCGAAATGGTACGTGCTACTTTAGTACACTGATATTATCCAAGACGTTAACTGGTAGTGCTTGTGCGGCTAAGCACGTCAATAATTTCCTTGCGATTTACACCGCATAGCGAGGAATCGGGTCAAACATTTTTTCCTAATTTATTTAGCTACAACATTTTCGGTTAGGAATTTTTTTTGGCATACCCATTTTGTTACAAAGTGCCCGATTGGCGGCAATAAGCTCGCACCCTATTACGTGGAACCTAAAGTCATAGTTGGCGAAATGTGGGTGTTTAATACACCTCTGTATCGTGTATCTTCGTATCCTTTTTTCGGATACTTTAATATTATTTTAGGTGGTTTCACTTACTAGCTCTTTGCGCTCCGTCTATATTATTCTTTTAGTCTGAGCTTTCATAATGTACTTACATTTTTTTTTATTTTGATTTCTTGCAACTCATACATTGTTATAACTTCCATATTTTAAGACAAACCCCAGTAAGTTATTAAATACTTGTGATGCTGTACTTATTTCATATTTAACTAGTAATAATAAATCAATTAAGGGCCTATTGTTACTTAGTTACATAACAGCTTACTTACTACAGTCAATCTAACTTACGAGTATCTACTTCGCGCTTACTTGTACGGCCACGGCACGCTATCGACGCGAGATCAACGACCTCATTATGCAGGTCGCTGCGCTTGTGTGCAGCATGCGTCCGCGCACACTTGCGACATTTGGCATTGCAGTTGATAGCGAATGTAAAGGAAGAATATTTATACGGAATTGGCGATTAAACAGCATATTACATGATAAAAATATTGATTTACCTAATTTTATTTTGTGCGGCTGAGTCTGGCTCAGCCTTGGATGCCTGGCTAGAGTAATAGTGCCCGGAATACGGCAATAGGCTCACCCCCTATTACGTGGTACCGAAGACAATGGTTGGTGTCATGTTCCTTCATGACACCAACGCGTGACTTTTATGTATGTATATAAGTAATTTATCTAAGTTGGGTAGTGGTTAATTAGGGTAGGTAAGCACTTTGAAACGCCTACCCTGTCTAAAAACCCTGTGTACGTCACTGATATATTAGGTACTGACGCACCATCATGTTTTAAACAAAACCGAAGTTCAAAAATAGGTTTCAGGATTACCCCCAAATAAAAAATCTTGAAAGGTTTCCTAACATAACATTGTATAAACTCCCTACCCCCGAAGGGTTAGGCAGAGGGACTAGCACCCACATTCCGCCTTTTTATGTTTAGGTCCCAATGTAATAGGTAGCTAGCCTATTGCCATTAACCGGGCCCTTATAAACCTGCGATAAATACACACACAACTTCGAAAAGCATCGAAAAGCCATTTGTGTGTACCATGGTAAAACCTGGGATTGAACCCGAGATCTCAGTAGTCCATTACCCATACCACAAGGCTACGGCAGTCCATTTCCTAGCCTGTAGTTTTTAACTCATCAATTCTCAAAAGTATTTTCTTTGCAGTTTATCCACACAAAGCCTATATGCAACAGCAGCATCTGCTACTTGGCCGACCCTCGAGACTTCGAGGTGACGGACCGCTATTCCTCAATGAGGCACTACAGCAAGCAGCACGGCCGCCCTGAGGAGGACAGGCGGAAACGGTCTTATTCGGACTCTGATTCCGATTCAGCGTCGGACACAGAGTGCAAAGGATATGATAGAGTGAGTGTAGCTCTTAATTTCGTTGTCCCTATTAAGTTTAGATAGGGGGGGGATAGCTCCCACCTTCCCCCCAAAGATGGTTATATAGCAGGATTTCGAATGATTCGGGCTTCGTGGCTTAACGGTCAGAGCGTTTCCCCTGTAACGGAAAGATCGCGGGTTCGAATCCCGTCGAAGCATTCACTTTTTCCTATCTAAATTAGATTTGAACAGTCAGCATACTAATAATTGCTCTTCAAATTTTTGTTTCTGCCACCTAAAGCCGCGTCTACATTTACGTTAAATTTTGCCGTGACCGTGTCAGAAGTGCGTGTCCATCGCGAATTCAGCTGCGTGATTGGCTGAGTTTGAATGAAACCATCAATCGACTGGTGGCGGTACCAACTGTGCAACTCTATTTCGTGTGCCCATGTGCTATAAATTGTTACGTCCACACTCAATGTTTTGTCTTAATGTCACGTTGTCCCGTCCGCTGTTTATGTCACAAATCTGGACGAACCTTAAATGGTATAAAAAACACATCCACACAAATATAAAATCACTACATAGTATAAAATAAAGTCGCGTTCTCTGTCCCTATGTCCCTTTGTATGCTTAAATCTTTAAAACTAAGCAAAGGATTTTGATGCGGTTTGTTTTTAAATACATAGAATGGTTAAAGAGTAAGGTATTATAACATCATGCTACAACCAACAGGTGCGGAGCAGTAATGAAAAATGTTACAAAAACGGGGTAACGCAGACGAGGTTGCGCGGGTCAGCTAGTGTTAAATAAATGTTAGTGAGTTTTGTGACTAACCTGCATTATTTATTTCCAGTCTCAATTCTGGCGTCGCAAGATGCGCACCGTCCACAACATTCTGGACGTGGACAAGGATGGTCTGATCTCGTACAACGACTTCCAACTCTTCGCCGACAGGTTCAAGTCTCTTGGGCATCTTGATGAGAAGCAGGCTAAAGAGTTTACCAGCATTATTAAGGTAGGTACCATTATTGGTTGTCACATAACATAACATAAACTCACGCCTTTATCCCCGAAGGGGTAGGCAGAGGTGCTAGCATTTCGCCAGTTTATGTTTAGGTCCCAATGTAATAGGTGGCGAGCCTATTGCCCTTAACCGGACACTTATAAACCTGCGATAAATACACACATAACTTCGAAAAGCATCGAAAAACATTGGTGTGTGCCATGGTAAACCTGGGATCGAACTCGAGACCTCGTCTCATCAGTCCATTACCCATACCACTAGGCTACCGCGTTTTTATTGGTTTTTATCATTGGCGGTTATAGTGAGCTCGGAATCACGAAGAATAATAAAATCAAGGGGAACTGCTGATGCTGATGTATATAACTTCATCCATGAGCACGCCCATTACAGTCAGAGCCAGAGCTCACTGAAGAGGTTTTGTGTTGTCAGTGGGAAGACCAAGAAACTTTGGTTTGTCTTCTGCACTGATAGTACAGATACTCTCTTAATCTTCACTTCCTCTCCTCCACTCTACATGGTCGGCTGCATGAGTGTGACGACTCTGGTGTTGCAAACGTCCATAAGTCACAGTAACCAATTTCCATCAGGTGGGTCGTGTGTATAAAAGTGCCTAAGTGGTATAAAATATATAAAAAAAGCTAATTATTAAGGACACTTACATTGTTATTAGCGACAAGCTGATCCCGTTCCTACTGCTCCATTCTGAGCCTTTTAAATCTTCTCTGGAGTTCCACAAATAATTCAAGACCAAAAGATCAAAATTAGCCAAATCGGTCTAGTCGTTCTCGAGTTTAGAGCGGACTAACGAACAGCTATACTTAAGAAAAGATAGATATCGGGATATTGAACCATATATATATATATTAAGTATTATGAGTTTCCGATATTTCTGCACTGTTGCCAGCACTATAGTCACAGATTAATTGGAGTACCTGCTGTAGTATAATAAATATATCAATCTACCCTCTTTCTAAGTCTATTGCTACGCGTAATCGATACATAGTAGGTAGGTACCCCTGGTCTACAACGAGATATAAAACATGTATATTTGACAAGTTGTAATATGTCACAAACTTCAATGTGAACGTTGTCAAACACATATCAAATTTAGATAGGAAAAAGTGAACGCTTCGACGGGATTCGCACCCGCGATGTTCCCCTTACAGATTGCGGGTTTGAATAACGTCGAAGCATTCTATATTTCCTATTTAAATTTGATTTGAACTACTAGCATACTAATTACTTTTCAAATAAATTATAAAATAAATATTTTTTTAAATAGTTCTTTTTTTTGTCGATGTTAATTTACGTTTTGTCAGCGTTCCTTTATTTATTTTATAGCGATGCTCACTTTTATGTCCTAATAACTTGCATGAAAGTGTGTGCAATTGTACCATTTTTGTCTTTTTGAGAATCTGTCTTTATGCGATAAAAGGAAATTTTCGGTACAGACAAATACAAGTAAGATGGTAAATATCTCAATAACAAACCATAGTAATGTATTATACTCATTATACTTACAGAAAACATGGGAGGAGCACTGGGGCTCCGTGGACCCTTACAACTTCGTGACCCAGGAACAGTATTTGGAAGATATGCACCACGTGCTCAATGACCGCACGCTCAAGAAGAGGGCGCTGTCCTGGCTTCCTTACCTCTTTAAGGTATGTTTTTTTTATTTATGGCACGATATTTGACTTCACCTCGCCTGACGTTAAGCTGAAGGGAAAGTCTCATGAAAGAGGGTCACCATTGCAAACACGTTCAGTGCTACAACGGTGGCGCTCAGCTTGACGGCCTCATCAGATGCTTTTTCTAGCTCCGCTTAAAGAACCCGGGACTGTAGGAAGAAGGAAGACGTGAAAAAATGTCTCACTCTGTTCAGGACTCCGAGTTTACGCGAAGCTGTTTTGATGATGCTCTCGATATAGTTCTTGTTGTTCAGTTAGCAGCGAACATTCATACCGAGTATGTTGGGGCCTTTAGCTTTATTTGGTAGCAATAAAGTAGATTTCCATTTAAATATTTCGTGTATTCTTTAGTACGGTTTTGATCGGTTAGTCCTGGTCCCGAAGCTGTTACCTCGAAGTTTCAGGGTCCGAGTATTCCAGGCTGACTGCATAACATGCAGAACTACAATATTTTCCGTGTTGCAACTGCTATATGACCTCCATAACCTATTGGTGATATGGAAGCATTGTATTTAGACAAGTTGTTGGAATTTTTAGAGGACCTATATCAAACGAAATAAAATTGATTACGTATTGATTTTGACAGCTATTATAAAAGTTCGGAGGTTATCTCGAAAGAGACGGCCCCGGGTCTGCCGGGGTGCGAGGGATATGTTCGCTACTATCTCACCTCCGGCAACTAAAGACCCAAAGACGGCGTGCGTATTAGTCAGTTCGAGTCCGACATAACCACTCCAACTGGCTCCGGCGGGGAAAGGGGGTATTATAAAAGTTTCTTTTTTATAAACTCACGTCTTTATACACATTTCGCCAGTTTATGTTTAGGTCACAATGTACTTAATAGGTGACGAGCCTATTGCCATTAACCGGGCACATATGAACTTGCGATAAATACACACATAACTTCGAAAAGCATCGAAAGTCATTGGTGTGTGCCATGGTAAACCTGGGATCGAACTCGAGACCTCGTCTCACCAGTCATTCTCTATACCACAAGGCTACCGCTGTTATAAAAGTTAAGATAAGATATAAGAACATTCATGGACGGTTGCAGGCGGTGGACAGAGACAGGACCGGGTTCATCTCTGTGGTGGAGTTCAAGCTGTTCTTCCAGTGCCTCGGGCTCGACAACGAGCATGCTGCCGTCGCCTTCGCAGTTATAGACACTAATGGGGTAAGCACAATTCTCATAACCAGAAAACCTGCGACCTGTGTGGCGTGAATTCGATTCCCGCTCAGTGGAAATATTTGTGTGCGTGGATATAAATATTTGCATTGGTCCGGGTGTTTATATGTTTAATATGTATGTATTTACAAAAAAGTCTAAGTATGTTTATCCACATTCTACAACCCGTAACACAAGCTAGTTAAACTATGCTTACCATAGGTCTAGGTGGCGTTGTGTAGATTGTCCTAGAATATTTTATCAAGTATTTATTTATTAAACTAAAGAGTGGAACGCCCTACCTGAATATTATGTTTCCGGATAGCTATAACTTGGAAGTCTTCATGACTAGAGTGAATAGTTTACCATCAGTTGCAGCTTCCAGGGCATGCATGTTCCACCGTCGACAACATTATCACTAATATACCTACAGATGAGATAGTGGTCAAACGCGAGCAAAAAAACTAAAGGGAAAGGTAGGGAAGGAAGGGGCTTTTCCAAATCGATGGTTCAGTCTCATGTAATAGGGAGAGAAACTATTGCCGTCAAGCAGGCTCTTTGTCATGAGCTGTATAATTACAGTTGAATTAAAAACTGGCCTATCCTTTTGAGAAAATGATTCTAATGATAAGCCGCGGTACCCTAGTGGTATGGGTAATGGACTGCTGAGACGAGGTCTCGGGTTCCATTCCAGGTTTTACCATGACACACACCAATAACGGTTCGATGCTTTTCGAAGTTATGTATGTATTTATCGCAGGTTTATAAGTGCCAGGTTAATGGTAATAGGCTCGCCACCTATTACATTGGGACCCAAACATAAACTGGTGAAATGTGGGTGTTCAAGCACCTCTGCCTACCCCTTCGGGAATATAGGTGTGAGTTTGTTATGTTATGTTATTATGTAGTCTAATCAATGTTCTTCTGGTTCCAGGATGGCAAGCTGTCCCTCAAAGAGTTCGTGCACCTCGGCAAAGACTTCTTCTTCACTGAAGACGAGGCTAAAGTGTCCAAAATGTTTTGGGGGCCGCTCAACGACTAAGTCATTGTATAGTTAACTTTATTTCTAAGGACAGAAGGCCCATATTCCAGAACAACGGTCAGAATCGACTGTCACAATGATATTAAAATTATTATCACTATCACTACAGGAGAGGGCGCCACATGGGATGACGCAGACGAAGTCGCGCGGGTCAGCTAGTTAACTATATAACTGACCCGCTCAACTTCGTCTGCGTCACCCCGTTTTTGTAACATTTTTCATTCCTGCTCCGCACCTGTTGGTCGTAACATGATGTTATATACATATAAACCTTCCTCTTAAACCATTCTATCTATTAAAGAAAACTGCATCAAAATCCGTTGCGTAGTTTAAAAGATTTAAGCGTACAAAGGGACATAGGGACAGAGAACGCGACTTTGTTTTATACTATGTAGTGATTTAAATTCAATGTGTACTCAGATCTAGTTGTAAATCGATATTCAGTACTGAGTATCATTCATAGTGATCCATAGCTAGATTAGCTAGACAAATGGTATTCTAGAACAGTTTTAATGTCATTCTGAGAGTCGATTTAGGCTTAAGTAGCAATCTAGAATACGGACCTTAGCCCATTCTTGAATTAGGCAACTGAAAAAAAAACTCGAATTTGACTTCTCAACAATCAAAACTCACAAAGTAACTCTAAGTATCTCTCAAAAAGTTTCAATAAGATGGCAGACTTAAGCCGAAGCGACTCAGGCGTCGGAGGTCGCAGTATAACCTCCGTCCTCCATGAGCGCGGGCCTGGGGGGTCACCCTAGCAGAAGCAGGCCACGGCCTAGGGACACCGTGGTTACTACATCTGGGGAAGGGTCTGGGGGTGCTGGAGTGCGAGAGATATGTCTTGTATTATCTTACCTCCGGTATTTAAAAACCCAGGACGTTTTAGTCGGTTCGAGTCCGATATAACCACCTCCACCGGCTCGGGGATTTTGGGTACAATCATAAAAGCAAGATGACGGACTGCGTGGATTTGTCAAAATTCAAGTTGTCATGCGTTTAAGTCGGTTCGAGTCCGATCACCTCCACCGGTTTTGCCCACGATCATAAAGGCAAGATGACGGACTCCGTGGATTAATCAAAATTCAAGTTTCCTTCCAGTTGCCTGTTGTAAGAACGGACTTAGAGTCACTTTTGACTGCTTAACTATTTTAGTAGGTACCTATATTGTAGTTGGTATGAATTGTGTGGATTTGTTTTTAGGTTATGTTCAAATAATTTTCTTATCAATAGTCCGGTTAATTTAGACAACCGAGGGTACAATGATTCGAACCTAATCCAACGTTGTCTGATCCATGAGGTCTTTTTAAATTTCATTTATGATGGTGTTTGGAAGACCATACCAACTTATATTGTTTAGATAAGTACATAAATAAAGGTAAACAATCTTATGGAAGAAAAACATAAGGTATTATGTTAAACAATCATCAATCGTTAAACAAACAAAGCATTTTAAAAAGATATACCAAGATTGTTTACGTTTTTCAAATATCTAAACAAATGGATTATGCGTATGAATTGTTAGCCGGCGTGTAAGGGGATTGGAATATGTGTAAAGCTATGTCACCCTCCGCAACTGATGACCCGAGACGGGCGTGCGGTTTTGGTCGGTTGGACTCCGACACAACCACCCGCGCTGTCTATGGTAGGATAAGAGTGGTATCCATGGGGATTCCCTCACGAGAAATAAACAAATTATTGTACCCTCACTCCTATTTTTTTGTCGAAATTGATTGAATAATTAGTGTATAAGGCATTCCTATTGTTCTTGATAATTATTCATCGTTATGAATGAAACAAAATTATGTTGAGTAAAATCTCAATTACTACATAGTTTTATATTAAATATACACTTTTATTCTGAAAATTTTGTGTTTATGATTTATTTGCCTGCGTGGCGGGGACAGGGTTAAACCCCCCAATCGTTTTGATTAGAGGTCGATGGGGGAGACCTATGTTCAGCAGTGGACGTCCTATGGCTGAAATGATGATGATGATGATATTATATTGGATCTTAAATGTGGATATAATGTCTTTTTGTGTCGTCTTAGACAACCATAGTAAATAATTCCTTACCAGCGCAGTTTCCTTCTTCCTACAGTCCCGGGTCCTTTAAGCGGGGCGTGAAAAAGCATCTGATGAGGCCGTCAAGCTGAGCGCCACCATTGTAGCACTGAACGTGTTTGTAATTGTGACCCTCTTTCATGAGACTTTGCCTGCAATTTACCATCAAGTGCCATTAATAAAAAAGACAAAAAAATATCTCATTCAAAAGTTTAATAAAAAAGCAGTGCCATTGTAGTATGTACCTACTTGTCAACATCCAATATTGAAGTAATGTTTTCCTGTGTGTACAAATTTTTAAATAAAAAAAAAAACTAATTATTATCGGATAGATCACGTATTTATTAATTAAAACAAACAAAAAATAGTGTCACTCATAACAAACTTACAAATTTATATTAAACTATAAAACAAATCGGATAGTCCGTCATTAAACACACAAATCCTACATTATTTATAGAGAAATAATAGTTACAGAACAGCTTGTGTTGTTACCAAGATTTTTAATCATTTATGGAAACACAAGGCAATTACGGATAGGGCTTCCCATAGACACAAATAGACACTGTACACCCTACCCAAATCTGACAAACAACTTTTCTTATTTTTTTAAATAGCACGCCTATATCCCCGAAAGGCAGAGGTGCTAGCACCCACATTTCGCCAGTTTACATTTAGGTCCCAATGTAATAGGTGGCGAGCCTATTGCCATTCACCGGGCACTTATAAACCTACGATAAAGACACACATAACTTCGAAAAGCATCGCAGTCATTGGTGTGTGCCATGGTAAACCTGGGATCGAACTCGAGACCTCGTCTCAGCAGTCCAATACCCCTACCAGGTTACCGCGGCTACTTCGAGACATCAATAGTTCCCGGAATACGGCAATAGGCTCCCCCTATTACGTAGGACTGAATACAAGGGTTAGTATAATGGTGGAGGAATGGTGGTGTTAAATTACCTCTACCTATCTTGGAGAGAAATAGGCATGAGTATTAAAAAGTGAATTAAACAAAATGATTTCTCTTTTTAGAGTTACAATTATTACAGTCTGAGAAAAATTAGGAAATCTTAATAAAATAATATAAGTTAAACAATGCTTAGTTGATCCTTGAGTAACTTTGTTTCTTCTATAAGCGTCGATATTTGTGTGGTCCTGAAAAAAAAACAAGTTTTTTTATATATTTTTTATTTTTTTTATTTATGGTTTAAAGGACCCGGGACTGTAGGAAGAAGGAAACACGTGCGCCGGCAAGGAATTCCAGGACTTAATGGTACGGCAGAGAAAAGACTCACCGAACCGCTTGGTTCTTGATGGAAAATTCTGCACCGTATGCGAGTGACATCTAAGCCCTGCACGCGTTGTCCTGTGTAGGAAAGGAGAGGGTGGGATGTACATTTGGGGAAGAAGGGGAACCTAGGAGGTCTATGATTCGCTTGATAGATGCCTCGCGTAGAAACGAAACACGTCACGAGTTTTGTTCTTCGTACTTGCGGAAAATTGCACATACAACATGTCTCCTCGGGTAAGAAGTCTTTTTACTTGCTGTATGGGTGCGGTTTCGCATTCCTTTCCATGAAAATTGTTACTAATTTGCTATTGTTATTGTTGGAATTGTTAAAGCATGGGTGCGGCGGTGGGACCTCTCGTAGTGCCTATAACAGTGGTTGTATACATTGATGACGTTAGTATACAGTGGTTTCCAAAAGTTCCTGGACAGTTCCAAACTAAAATTGTATGAAGTGATGTCCCTACACAACTAGTCTTAGAAGTCTTTGGACTATCCAGTGGCTTCTAAGACTAGTTGTGTACGTTATTTAAGTTATTTTTGGTTAAATTACACTTAGGCTGTCAAAGGATTATAGATCTTAAGGTGTTTAGGCACTTTTAGAGCCGACTGTACATGGAATGGTATAGATGACAGTGTGATACAGAGGGAGAAGGATAGATGATCATCTCCGAGGTTATGACGATAGCGCATATATAACTGCATTATGAAATATTAGTTAAATGATTATTCTTAACCTGAAATCGAAAACGTTGACTTCGAAAATTCATCCATGACGCCCCGGGTGACCCAAGGCCATCGAAGGCCCTCTCGGATTATGGTGTCCCCAATTGCTCCCCGAATAGGGTGGGGTCAATAGGGAATAGGGAATGTGAGGGTGACAGGGGACTGCACCTGTCACCTCTAGGGCACGATAATATTATCTAGGATTATAAGAACTCACTGTTGCTGCAGTATGGAGGAGATGGTGTCGCTGTGTGACTTGCCGAGAGCGTTGTCCTTCTTCTTGTACTCCTCTTGCCAATTCTGTAACTGGATGGATAATGGCTTTGTTAGAATAGAAACACAACCTCTGTGGTGACAAAGACCATTTATTTTTTACAATATACTACAAATTAATATGTTCTTTTTTTAAAGTGCCCGATAGGCGGCATTAGGTTCGCGTCCTATTACGTGGGACTAAAAATCATAGTTGGCGAAATGAGTGTTTAATACGCCTCTCCTACCCCTTCGGTGATTACGGGCGTTAGCATATGTATGTATGTAATTAATATGCAGGTGAACTGAATCAAGATATGGGATTCATAATTTAAAAAAAAATTGTAATTCCAAATAATTCTGCTAAGTGTGGTGACGGAGAAAAAATATAACCACCCCATCTCAGCCGAAGGGTGTCGTAAGATGCAGCAGATGGAAGACGCAGACAATATCACTGCGAGAGGAGGAAAACTCGTAATAAAACCCTTTACGGCCCGTAGGCGGAAGTCTCCCAACATTGGACGAGGCCTATGTCCAACAGTGGAGGGAGGTGGGCTAATTAATTGACTGATCCTTTATAGGTTTTTGGTAATATTGTACTTTTTTAATGTGGAAAAGCGGCTTTAACCAAGAAGTATCATCGTCTACACAAAGAAATAGTATAGTGATTTTCATACATTTGTTAGGGTATTAGAGGACTTCATTTCTATCTCTATTATATATATACAGAATCCCTATGAAATAAAATCTAGGATGAACCTCAAATAGCTATGTATGCCCTAGACAAGTGGCAATCATTTTGTCGAATGAAATAGAATAGATTGATCAACGTTTGACATTCGTGTACGTCTGTCATTAATGTCATAAACGTCAAAATAAGTGTCAATCTCATTCACATTGAAAATTATATTCTATTTCATTTTACAAATCGATTGTCAACGACGGGTCCTTTAAGTGGGGCGTGAAAAAACATCTGATGAGGCTGTCAAGCTGAGCGTCACCATTGTAACACTACGTGTTTGTAATGGGGACGCTCTGCCACAGTGGTGGCGCGAAAATTAATCTCCCCACTTTCGGAGGCTAGACTGGGGCACCGTGGTCCCTATACGTGAAGGGGGTTATCTCGTAAGAGATGGCCGGGGTCTGCCGGGGTGCGAGGGATATGTTGGTTACTATCTCATCTCCGGCAACTAAAGACTCAAAGACAGCGTGCATTTTAGTCTTTACGAGTCCGTGCCGTTTTCCCAAGTGACTACAATATGGGGTTCTTTAAAAAGGGCATTAGTAGGGTTCTACAGGGTAGGCAGCAAAATCGGCCTATGCATTTGGTCTCTAAAACGCCACACAGAAACACACACACACACACACACACACACACACATACATACATACATATATACATACATACATACATACATTACCCTGCCTTGCGTCGTGCAGTGGGGTAACAATAGCACGTACCTGGTGCGCCCTGTCCCTTGCGTATGTCCGCAGCTGCTGTAGCTGGTCGGCGAGCGCGTCCCCGCGGCGCCGGTACAGCTGCAGCTCGTGCAGCAGCTCGCGCTCGGCCGGGGACGCCTCGGCGCACGCGCGCAGACGCCGCGTCACCGCCGAGCACCTGGGGGGAACACACACACACACATAATTAACGGAGGTAGGACACGGCGGTATCTCCCATCCGAAATGAGCTGTCCAACTGGGGAAGTACCTCCGCCCTACAGAAGACCGCGGTCATAATAACCATCGTGTTGTGTTCCCGCCGGTAAGTAGGGTAGCCAGAGCTCACTGTACCCCTCCTTCCCCTCCCCTTCCTAGCCTCCCCACCCCTTCCCAGCTCTCCCCCTTTCCCTTCAGGGTGGGCAGCGCGTGTGTGACACCCTTAGTGTTGTACACGTTCATAGGCCACGGTGGCCGCTTTCCATCAGGTGGGCCGTGTGCTTGTCTACGTAGTATAAAAAAAATAATACCACCGACACAACGTCTTCTACTTCTTCTTTTTTTGATTGATGGCTGTGCCACAGTGTAACACTTTTACAGCTGTCTTCGACCTAATTGTGTTTCTTGATTGTAATGTTAATGTTCCTATTAATTTTTTTTTCAATTTTTATTTTTTCTTAGATGGCAACATATCAACTCAATTTAGGGGACGATCTTGCCAGTGTCGAGTTGGGAATTTCATTTTTTTTTGTGATAAGTATAGTTGGAATGATTGATGATGACGATGACGGATGACAGTTGCCCTAGTAAAGTAGTGGAGACTTTACTAGAAGCTTTTCTTAGGGAGATTTTGACACCAACACGAAAAATCACAATTAACTACAATATTCCACTCTCTTACACTTGTGTGCTATGTCCAAGCCGTTATGTCTAAAACTCCACCATTTTTACACATAAAAAATCGAATGCACACCAAATTTAGAAAATGAAACACTGCAGCGCTATGATACTTTTCGCGTTCTAGCCAAAACTCCAGGGTATGTCCTAACTATGTCACACAATTTAAAAAAAAAATGTTTGTTTTTTGTCACACGATGTTTTTTAAGGTACCTTTTTCACACAAAAAGTTTTGTTTTTTTGTCACACAATTTTTCTTTTATAAGTAGGTACCATTTCCCCCTATTTAAAAAAAATACATTATGATTTTTTATGTCACACCAGTCTTGGAATGCTCTGCCGGCGCACGTGTTTCCTTAGTCGGTTCGAGTCCGACAATCTTAATGTGTGTTTTTAATACATTATGATTTTTTATGTCACACCAGTCTTGGAATGCTCTGCCGGCGCACGTGTTTCCTTAGTCGGTTCGAGTCCGACAATCTTAATGTGTGTTTTTAATATAAGAAATTGTTATGTTTGAGTTTTAAAAATACTTTATTATGTGTATCTGTTCTGTGTATTTTATTTACCTATATTTGAGATCATCTTGGTGTTTCTCCGCCAGTATGCACTTCTCTTTGAGAACTGTAGTCTGAAGTTGCACATCATCCATTTCTTTCTGCAATTTTAAATTTAAAAACAAAAATAAAATTCATTTATTGACAAACATAGATACATTACAGGTTAAATTACCATAGTTTTGTGAGTGAATCATAAACCACCATTCATGATCCATGAACCATAAAGTTAGAAGTAATAAATGGAGGGACAAAGTGTGTGAGTGATACGCATTTCTTTATATAAACCTAGGTGTGAGAAAGTCACGGAGTATATTAACCGTGAAACGTATATTTATAAACCTATCAACTTATCAGAAATAGTCAGCTGTCATAAAAAATAATTTGACATTTTAAATAAATCTTACTCTATTTACACTGGCAATAATAATTTTATGAAATGAATCGACTAAAAGCTGGAAAAATAATATTCTTACATTTTATGGTTCGATCGCAGGTTGCCATGGCACACACCAATGATTTTTCGATGTTTTTCGAAGTTATGTGTGTATTTATCACAGGTTTATAAGTGCTCGGTTAATGGCAATAGCCACCTATTACATTGGGACCTAAACATAAACTAGCGAAATGTGGGTGCCAGCATTTTTGCCTACCCCTTCGGGGATATAGGCGTGAGTTTATGTTATGTAAATTAAATCTCGTTACAAACATGGCAAGTTCTAGAATCTATTCTATCCTAAAAATTCGTTCATAGAAGCACACAGTATAAATAAAAAATATTTTGAATGAAAATTAACCTGTAGGTCTTGCAACCATTCGGTATGTTGCGCCGAAAGGGACCGCAGCGCGCTGAGTTTGCGACTGATCGCGTCTGTAGCGCGTTGCTGACGCGACATGTACTCGCCGCGTAGTTTCAGAGTCGCTTGTGTTAGAAACTAAAACAAATTGGAAATTAATTTACACTAGTTTTCTTGAACGAAACTCGAGTTGTCATTGGGAGAGGTCGAGTCGCAACAACCAATGAACAAGAAGTTGGATTTTAGGGATTTATTTAAGGCACGTCAATTTGATTTCATCCCGCCTGACGGTAAGGTGTAGGCAAAGTCTCAGGAAAGAGGGTCACTATTACAAACACGTACAATGGTGGCGCTCAGCTTGACGGCCTCATCAGATGCTTTTTCACGCCCCGCTTAAAGGACCCGGGACTGTAGGACGAAGGAAATACGTGAGCTGGAAAGGCATTCCAAGATTTAATGGTGCGGCAGATAAAAGACTCACCGAACCGCTTGGTTCTTGATGGTTTCAGAATTTCCGTGCTGTCAGTGTAGAAGACAAAGCAGGGTTTTATACCAAGAAGGAAGAAAAGGCCGAAGAAGAAAAAGGCCGAAGGCTTACCTTCGGCTTTTCTACTAACAACAAAAAACATCTTCAGTGAACACTGGTCACCCTACTAAACAGCGGCAACACAACACAAGGTTATTATTAACCGCGGTATTCTGTAGGGCATGGTACTTCCCCAGTCAAACTGCTCAATTAGGTCGGAGGATAACGTCATGCCCTACCTTCCCTCTTGAGATTGGGAGAGCCAGAAGGCAAACCTCCTGTAAAATTAGTTTTTTATTATTCACATAAGAATTTAACAGACTTCCACAACATTATTGTCAGAAGGTTTTTTAAGAACATACTTCTAAGCATTCCTTGGGACTGGGTTCTTCTTTCTTGGAAATATTGAGTATCGGTTGCGACACGTCCCGCGTCAGAATTTCTTGTATGATTGATGTGAATGACAGCTTTTGTCTCTGGAAATAAAGCACATTATTACACAGGGTAAAACTATTTTTGTAACAATGCATTTCCGGTAGTTTTATAATCACAAACCTCTTTCATAATACTTGAAATGTCGTCCTGTTCTAACGCTGGGTTCTTCAACTGTAGTTCTTTGTACAACTGCTCCTCTAAACCAAAGGGCTCCAATGTTCTGTAAATTGATGAACAACATGGTGAATATAATTTTAACTGAGGGTGAAGGTAATGGTCTTTTAAAGGAAATTGCTGGTATATTCGGTATGAAGCTTAGTGTTGTATCATTGTAACCTCCTCTGAAGGTCAAAATATCATCTAGGGTAAGTTTATCCCATCCAGCCCCCTTGCGGCTGTAACCTTACCTGGGCAGCAAGGTGGCGTCAGCACACAGCACCAGTAACCGCGGCAGGGGGGGCGCCGTGAGCGCCAGCCCCCGCGCCGGCTGTAACCTTACCTGGGCAGCAAGGTGGCGTCAGCACACAGCACCAGTAACCGCGGCAGGGGGGGCGCCGTGAGCGCCAGCCCCCGCGCCGGCTGTAACCTTACCTGGGCAGCAAGGTGGCGTCAGCACACAGCACCAGTAACCGCGGCAGGGGGGGCGCCGTGAGCGCCAGCCCCCGCGCCGGCTGTAACCTTACCTGGGCAGCAAGGTGGCGTCAGCACACAGCACCAGTAACCGCGGCAGGGGGGGCGCCGTGAGCGCCAGCCCCCGCGCCGGCTGTAACCTTACCTGGGCAGCAAGGTGGCGTCAGCACACAGCACCAGTAACCGCGGCAGGGGGGGCGCCGTGAGCGCCAGCCCCCGCGCCGGCTGTAACCTTACCTGGGCAGCAAGGTGGCGTCAGCACACAGCACCAGTAACCGCGGCAGGGGGGGCGCCGTGAGCGCCAGCCCCCGCGCCGGCTGTAACCTTACCTGGGCAGCAAGGTGGCGTCAGCACACAGCACCAGTAACCGCGGCAGGGGGGGCGCCGTGAGCGCCAGCCCCCGCGCCGGCTGTAACCTTACCTGGGCAGCAAGGTGGCGTCAGCACACAGCACCAGTAACCGCGGCAGGGGGGGCGCCGTGAGCGCCAGCCCCCGCGCCGGCTGTAACCTTACCTGGGCAGCAAGGTGGCGTCAGCACACAGCACCAGTAACCGCGGCAGGGGGGGCGCCGTGAGCGCCAGCCCCCGCGCCGGCTGTAACCTTACCTGGGCAGCAAGGTGGCGTCAGCACACAGCACCAGTAACCGCGGCAGGGGGGGCGCCGTGAGCGCCAGCCCCCGCGCCGGCTGTAACCTTACCTGGGCAGCAAGGTGGCGTCAGCACACAGCACCAGTAACCGCGGCAGGGGGGGCGCCGTGAGCGCCAGCCCCCGCGCCGGCTGTAACCTTACCTGGGCAGCAAGGTGGCGTCAGCACACAGCACCAGTAACCGCGGCAGGGGGGGCGCCGTGAGCGCCAGCCCCCGCGGCGGCTGTAACCTTACCTGGGCAGCAAGGTGGCGTCAGCACACAGCACCAGTAACCGCGGCAGGGGGGGCGCCGTGAGCGCCAGCCCCCGCGCCGGCTGTAACCTTACCTGGGCAGCAAGGTGGCGTCAGCACACAGCACCAGTAACCGCGGCAGGGGGGGCGCCGTGAGCGCCAGCCCCCGCGGTGGCTGCAGCTCGCCCCGCGTCGGCGCCGTGCACACGAGGTGGCGCGCCGCGCTGCGGGCGCCGCACATGGACGATAACACTGTCTCTATGTCCGCTGTGGAAGATAAATGCACATACATACAGACCATACAGTATAACAAGCGATAAAGAGATGCATTAAGTGTTGTGTTCAGTTACCTTCATCAGCCATAACGAAATCCATGAGGTGACCCAGCATGGGCAGCGTGATGGAATGCACGCCGCCAGCATGCATGCATGCATACGTGTTGCGCGTGCAAGGGAACAGCAGCACCGGGTACGAGTACTGCAGCTCGCTATCTGGGTTCAGTACTATATTCAATTCCACTGCTTCTATCACGTATAGTGCGTGACTGTCGCCGTCTTCTTTATCCGTGGGCTGTAGAAGGATGATGGGAAAATATGAAGATGATTTCATTAAAAAAAACAGCCTACCTAGACGAATGGGAACAAATGAAATTCGATAGAGTGAACCCCTGAATTGCAGAATTGCAAGTTAGCACGGTAACCTCATAACTTTGTTATTAGAGCCTGGATATAATCTAGTACCTAAGTCCTTGTCAAGACGAATCAAACGAGTCCAAACTCGAAGGGGTTATGATGTTTCATTACAGAGTTCCCATGGCCAGTTGCTCCTGCACTGTGATTAGCTTCGTATAATAATATGCATTGTCATTTGATGTATCCGCGCATTCCGGAGAGTTGTTCAAAGCAGGCACACAATGCTATGCTATACATGAGCATCTATTGCAGTAGATATAGTTTATGATTTTAGTAATATTTCGATAAAATCATGATCATGGCACTTGTAACAGCGCCGAAATATCTTAGCGTTAAATCTCGAAACCAACAAACACGGTAAATAATATCCCGTTGATTCTTAGAATATCAGGTAACTTGACGGAGATTTGGATGAGTTATTTTTTGGCAGGCTCAAGACTCCTTCAATTTGCAAGATTTAGCTGTAGAGAGACTAAAAGTCAGTTACTAACTAAATATCACCTATAAAATAATCACATGATGAACACTTACATTGGGCAGTAACATACAATGGTAGAGTTGTGCGGAACAAGTAGCCACGACCACCAGGGGCGGGGTGTCTCCGCCTCCAAGGGCCGTGATGGAACAAGACTCAGAGCCATAGTTGTCGTCAGCTGGGGGATACATCGCTAGTGGACCAGTCAGCTTGGCTTGGATTGGGCTGTAAATTACAAGTTTTGTAATAGTTTTTGTGAGATATAGATTGACTGTATGAATAAAAATAGTTCTGAATACATCTATATTTTTTGAAATGGTTCTAGTGAATGAATAAAAAATATGAAACGTACATTGCAATATATAAAAAAATATTTAAAGTATCATAGAATTCAAATTAATTTTTAAATTTACAAACATAAATTCTGATTATAACTGTACGAGGTATTTTGAGACCCTATCAGGGGTCAGAACTATTTACTGCGCAAACATTATACTTCGTAACAGGTTAACAAGGCCTTGCGTACTGTATATACAACTTTAATCGAAAGAAATGCTTACCTCTTGCTGTCCAAATCGCATAACATCATATACACATCGCCATTGCCCCTCAATATAAGCAGGGTATCAGAGTCAGGAGTCGGTGTGAAGTCCACAGCGGTGTCTCCAAGACTGTCGAGGATAGTCTTGCCAGCGAGTAGACCAGATGGCTTTGGACCTATCGGTAATATCTTCACAAGTTTTGGACCTTTTTTGAGAGCTATGTTGTATAGTCTGAAAAGGAAAGTTTGAATATTGGTACGACATTTCCTTACCCATAGTTGGCTGGACAGTTACACAGCATCTTCTCATCTAAAATACCTGAGCTTAAAGTCAAAAAACTTAAATCAATATGTGTTGTCGAGACGTGGACCCTCACTATGGGACTCAGAAGAAAGCTCAAGGTCACACAGCGAAAGGGCTATGCTCGGAATTTCTCTACAAGATCGAATCAGAAACGAGATCTATGACGATCGAAAGTTGCCAACATAGCCCACCGGGTGAAGCTGAAGTGACAGTGGGTGGGACTCATAGCAAGAAGAACAGATGGTCGTTGGAGCCCAAGGGTTCTTGAAAAAAGACTACGTACTGGTAGGCGCGGCGTAGAATGGTGGTTAATCCCTTTTGTAACTTACCTGATAGTATTGTCAGAGCCGAGCACAAGAAGGTGTGACAGAGAGGTGGGATGCCAGTGAACTCGCCGTACCTCTCCCGGGGAGTAGAGGAACCTCTCATCAAGGGAGTAACTCCTGGAAAGATCGAAATATGTCTTTATTACAGTTGTAGTAGCTAGTTAGCTCTTAAATTAATTCTTACTATCTACTTGTGTCTTCAGTAAGGGATATTCGAGGAGCTTAAAAAAGAATGTCGAACTATCGCGATGCCGATTTTAAGTAAAAACAGTCTAGATTCTAATGACTATATATTCGATAGCTGTTAGGATGGGCTATCAGAGCGTGATGTTATATGATGAGTAATGGGAGTGCGAAAATTTTTACTGACCCAAAATTTTCTACGAATAAAATTTTCAATGTGACAGCATCTCAATTTTTTTTATCTTTGCCAGTTTATTAGGTATATAAATCAAATGTAATTCTAACCATAACAAATAATCACAAACATACATAACACATCTTTGGCCCCCTACACCAAAGCTCACCCTTTGCTTTTGTTCCAGCAAATGCCAGTGGGCTGGTTCTCTAAATTGTGAGGTCAAAAATGAACCATCTATTCAGAGACGCACGGGCTTAATCTTTATTACATAAGGATAATGAATATATTTATCAGAAATTCAACTTTAATACACCAATAACAAAAAAAGCACCTTAAACCTCATCTACCCTCATGTGGCTATCCTAATAATTTGATTATTTCAAGCGCCATCTTGTTTTTTCTTCTTTTTGCGCGGGAAAAACGTGCGGTCTGGATTAATCGTGCGTTAGAAAGCTTTCTTGTCGGCCTTCAGTTGTTTAATATTAAAATGGGCGCCTGTGATTCCAAACCGAAGGTAGGTACACAAAAATGAGGCACATTTTGCGGTGGACTGATTTATGGGAGACATTTTTGAGGTTACTCGGACGTTATTGAGGGTCGTTTATATAATGAGTCGTTTTTTTTTCGCTAAGTTGTACGAGTAAGGTAAATATAAGAGTATAAACCTGTTACAAAAGAAAGAACAGCCTCTGTGGCGTGGCGGTAGTGAACTCGACTGTTTGTTTCAGGGAGTGCGGGTTTGATTCCCGATCAGTACATATATTTGTTTGAATATGTCTATTACTAAGGTCTGGGTATTATTACTAGAAAATAAATCATCTCCATGTCTCGAACAACATTAATTCGACGGTTGTCATAAGAACATATGTGGCATCTAAGAACATCATTATGCAATACTCTAAATGCAATACTTCGATATCAACAAGTTTAAATCAAGATACTTAAAGATAGCCATTGAAGATACGTCCATTTGGATTGGATGCATGGATTTCAATACGTTTGGAAATCTAAAGCTGTAAGACGTTCATTTCATTGGCATACATTTATCAGATTTACAAAACGATTTTGGAAGACGTCCACTCCATTTGGATCGTTGGACATATCATCAATGGCTACCTTAAGTGTAACTAGTGATTCACATCAAACAAATGAAATCAAATTTATATATTGTTTGTTTGTCGTAGGTACCTACCTAGATGTTGTCGTCATTTACATAAATTAAATCATTTCGTTAGTCATTTTCTTTCGTTAAGATTAGGTAATAGGTATACAGTCACAGACTTATTTCGTCGAAGCTCCAAATTAGACTGGTTGGACTTTTAAGGGCTCCAACTACCCGTAACGACTGCCATAGATGTTTGTATGGCAACCGGGACCGACGGCTTAACGTGCTCTTCGAGGCACGACCGGACCAGAGCAAACAGCCATATTCATACATACAACTTTTTGCACTGAGCGGGGATGGAACCCGCCCCCCATGCGTAGCACATTCTTCACATCACACACTTCACAGACTTATCTATTACTAGAAAATAAATCAGAAGTCAGAAGGCAGTGCCTGGTAGACGGTAATAGGCACGTGGAGACTGAAGACAACTAAAGAAATGTAAGTGTTTACTACATTTCTACCTACTCAGATATGAGTAGATAGGTAAGTATGTGTATATACTTAATGAAAAGCGTCATTAAAGAATACTGCCAAGATTATAAATCACACAATGTTTACATTATATCAAAGAAAGGGGCCAACATTACGTGTGCAACTAAAAAATACACATACACAGTGAAATGTAAAAATTACAAATGGGACGACATTAGAACAAACGGGGGTTCCGACCCGGTCCGGAGTGTCTCCGGAACAAAAACCGATAAAAAACGGCGAAAAGGATCCGATCCGGTAAAAAATAAGAATCAGACAAAGCGGTCGGACGGCCGGTAACCTCTATACGTGTCCAGTTTTTTTTACGAGCACCCCGCAGCCCTTTTGTCCTTCCGGCAGGCCTTTTTTTAAATAGATCAGGGGCTGGCAAGTAAAGACCGCGGCCGACGTCCACCCTGAAATATTATTGTGGATTTTTCTGCTTGGCATTCATAAATATTTCCCAGGGAGTGTACCCCCGCCTCACAGCTCCTACATCTCCCCACTGTAGGGGATTTACTCGAATCGGCGTAGAATTATAAATTCGGTTAATAAAATATGATACGATAAAGCCGCTTTTTTCTCTGGCGGACCTCTATTATATTTTGTTTAATTTAAATATGAATAATTAAATTTAAAAAGGAAATCTCGGGGCTAATGAAATTTTTGTTTTCGAGATAATGAATTGAAAACACACCGTGTCGCCCGCTCACTGCTGTGTTATTCTTTTCTCGCTCATTCGGATTCATCCTTCGTCGTCTAAAAACGTCCTGAAAAATATTATATTTTTAAATGTATTAATTATGAATACGAATTATATTTTTCCCCATGTTTATTTGACCCCTTGTACTATCTGAGGTCTACACGCGAATTGTGTTTTTAAAAGCGCACCGGGTTAATTAGGATTCATTAATTTTTTTAACACCGCACCGGAAAATTATGTTGTATTCGTTTTTCTGACCTAGTTCAAGTTAGAATCAGTAATTACAATTTGAAATTAACTCGCTCATAACAGTACCGGGAAGAGAATACGTACAAGAACAGAGTAAGCAATAATTATACCCTTTCTTTTTTTCCCCCATATTATCGAATACAAGTGAAAAGAATAAAAAGTGTGCGGTCGAGACATGGGTCCCCAAAACCTCGAACAACGCCTTTAATCAACACAAACGCACCCGGTGATCAAACGGCCGAGAATTGAAAAAAAAAGCATCGATCCAGTCTGCCACAACCACAAGGGATTAAAATCGTAACGAACGTATAAAAATATTCAAATACAATACTAACAAATTGATACAAACACTCATTAGGTGCGGATCGCGGAAGGATCCCCCGGCGGGTGGGGGACCGCTGCGCCGGCCGATCTACCGACATTACAATCCACATCCAACGTACAAATATTATCTAAAATTCCTTCTCATTTATAATCCTTTTGTGTCCTCAGCGCGATGTCCTCCGTCAAATCCCCCCACTCCCCACAGGGGTCGGGTGGGGGTATTTTTATATTTTTAATCGCGTTGGGCATTATCCAAATGGACATTGGCGGGCGCGCCGACTGCCGGTGCCGTCTAGATGATAAATTCTCCTTTCGTTCGACACCGGGCGCTATGTTTTGTTTTGTCCCTTCAGTAATGTCTCCTTTATTGGTATCGGAGTGAAAAAAGTACCCTCATAGTCATTAATTACAGTAGATTCGTCTGTTGGTGACTGTTCGTTCTTGGCGACTATTAAAAATGGTTCGCCATCTGTGGCTTCTCCTCGACTGATTTTTTCGGTGTCTGCAAATGAGAATTGATTGTGGCTATCGTTTGATGCAGATTCTTATTGAATACCATGACATTTTGGCTGTGATCGATGGTTTGCCTTTGTAACTATGATTAAGTTACAATTCTTATAAAAGAAACTTTTTTCTCGACATTTTCTTGTAAAGAAATTGTGACTTATCTGGCTTTTGTTATATCATAAATTCGTTATGAACAATTAGGGTCTTCATACAGCGCTATTATTCATGCTCACAAAATGTAATGGCAACATTTTTATTGTATGTACGCTGATAAGTTAAATTTTCTGCCTGAGTATATGTTTCCGGAAAGTTATAACCTGGGTATCTTGGAGTCTCAAGTAAATAGGTTATCCGTTACCTACTTCTCGACGATCATGTTTAGCAATCGAAATAATGACTAAACGCGAACCTATTAAAACAAATGACAAAAATCTTAAAGAATAACAAAGATCTTATCTCATTTTATTTTATCTCATCTTTACTTGTCCTTATTTGGCGAATAATAACACAAAGCGTTTGTATACGTTTGTCTTATAGCTTTTCACATGAAGATTTATAAATGAAGTCGTCCGAAACAGGATGATTGATAGTGGGTCGAACGTGGCCGTGGGTTGAAACTTGAAGACCGTACGAGAACGTAGCCGAACGATGAGACACTATCACAATCGAAAATACAAACCATCTTAACTCTGTACAAACTGATTAAACTCAAATCATAAACAAAATACGAATCTGTTTTCTGCGAAATATCGATGGATTTTAATAGTGAAGACCTAATACAATTTCGGTGTTCAACACATTTGTTCACAAGCTTACAAATTTATGACCTAACAAAAAAGTGTAATCAATGACTACCAAACGTTGCCATCAGCAAAAAATCCTAAAAAGCCGGAGCTAGGAATCGTGAACGTACATAAATTTCAGGAGCGTATAACAGAGTCCCACGACGGCCGGCCCGAAGTTTCACACCATTAAATCTTGCTATGAGTCCACTGTCGTCCATTGCATTTTTTCTATAAAAAAATCTCTTTTCTATATGCAAAGTGGGGTACCCTTGCTTGCACCACCGCATATAATAGGATCATCTATACGATATCAATTTTGTTGAATATATTGGGGTTTTTTATATTTTATTGGACGCCAGGATTTCGGTTCCATTAAATTTTTTTTCGAATTTTATGTTACGGAAGATATTGCTCTTCTTGTTCGTAGCTTTTAAAATTGGGGGTTTTGTTAAATGTATTGTTTTCTGAGTTATTGCTCGGTTTGGATAGGAATGTAATCCAAGTCGTTATTGGAAGCGGTTTTGTACAATTTGTTTTTATAATACCAACATAGCAAATATGAACAAATAGTTATTTAATAGCAACCGGTTACCGTGGTACATGCGCCTTACCACCTGTAGAGGGGGTGGTTTTGGACACTATCACAAACCTTACTATATGAAGCATTCATCATCATAACATCACATTAGTCTAATAATCTAAAAAAGTCTAGGTCTAATCTTATTACTAAGATATAGGTATATAAGTACTTAATAGAAATTAAATGTACTGTTTAGCCGTTTTTTGGGTTGTCGGTAGCTTAGGAGTTAAGAAGTCGGCCTTACGATCGAAAGGTCCCAGGTTCGAATCCTGGCCATTACACTACCAACGTTAACACAAGCCATTGAGCTTAGCTGAAGGGGTTAGAGGGAATATTAGTAATTACGGTAACTAATATACTATTTTTAGATAATAAATATCATTATTTAATAATCTAAGTTTCTTTAAATTATCTAATATGTATCCATAACACGATTATACGAACTAAAATTTAGAACTTTTTTTTTTGCAGTCTAATAGCTAATACTAATTAGCTGCTCGTTCCGTCATCCACCCAGGTATATTTCGTAGAAAAAGTCCTTAAATGTTTTGAAAATTGCAGCGCCGAATTCAAACGGCAAAACACGAAAATATTACTAAGCTTTGTTTCTTTTTTAACAAAAATGTCAAAATTAATAAAATTAATAGTTCTTTTTTGGTCAGTACACCTTCTCAATTACTAGACAAACTAGACATACTTCGATTCGATATTTTTTGGCACAGTGTACGTGTTACTGAATAATTATGTGTGCGGAAGTCAATTGCTGTGGAGTTTGCACGTGCTTAGCGGGAAAACATGCGAACAGTCGAGTGTCGAATGTGACGTAAAAGTATTGGCTGTGAAAATATTGGATGGACTAGTTTTGATACTTTGTTATATTTATTCACGACCTTTACTTTGCAGTGTTAGAGATAGGAAGAGCAGTGAATACCTATCTTATTTAACCTTTTCTCAAGGTACTTCTCAGCGTCGTTTTTATAATGAATTTAGGGAATGATAATAATTATTTTTTTTTATTACTTGAAACACGGCACAGTGTCAAAGTAATCAAATGTCTGACATGTTTAGCAGATATGTGGTTGTGAAGACAGGGAATGAACTAGTTTTAATACTTTTATTTTAGTTCTTTTTATTTTAGCCATATGCCACCTGAATATGGCTCAAATAAAACAACAACACACGCATCAACACACGAGTGACACTTCTGGTGAAGCAAGTTTCGTAATCACGTATTATCATATAGACCGTTTGTTATATGCTATATTAGTACTACGTATTAACAAAGCGAGTCGCTGAGTCCACTTGCTTTAGGAGAACGTACAGGTAGACGCGAAATAATAATTATATATATATATATATAACTGCAGCATATTAATAATGTTAATATGCTGCAGTTATTTGGGTATAAAATAAAATTAACGTACACTTTACTCTGGTAGGACATAACTAAATACATACAGTTGCAATTACAATTGAAACAAAATAGCGCACTTTATATTCCCTCAATTTCGGCAATCGTCGATTTAAAATTTTGCTTAAAACATCAAATACACAAATACCCGGTAGCGGAACTGTCGACCGAGCGTTTCTATTTAGCAACCATCAACACATCCCAATCGCGCTATATTATTATCGTGGCGTACAACGATCACTTCGGCGTACGGGCCAACGCTTCGCAATTTTTATTCCTATTCCTTTTTTTTAGCACAAACCTCCTTTTTCCCCCGTAACCGCGGCCGCGGCCACACTGTTTAATGATTTGAAAAACGTGTTCTATCAGCCTTTACTCGGAAACAACCGAAAAAAGCCGACAACAAAGGGTTCAGAGTGCAAATATAGACTCATCGGTGATCACTTTGCAGGTATTTTAAGATTTTCGCATGGAATACTAGCCTTTAACAACTTAGAAATAAAGTCTGCGTTAGATTTTTCGAAGTGTATATTGGTTTTTTGTTGAAGTGTACGCACAGATCTCATCGGCAATTTATTATATTTTGTCCGTTGTAGAATTTACGATTATTTGAATACTGTGTGCGCACGATTGGTCGAATTCTAACGCCGATAAATTAATGCGTCGGCGATATCATGGACTCTCAATGGACAAAAGAATCGAGTGTTTGATATGGTAATGAAGGTTCGCTCATAATTGTATTGAAAATATATGAAAATACCTTTGTTTTCAGTTAGTCAATGGTTTACGGTATTAAATCATAGGTGGAATAATTTTCGTTAGTACATTCACTCAGTAAAATTCATGCCACGTAATGACATTTTAAAGCATTCTAATCGATTTAGATACTCAAGACGTGGTCCAGTAGTTCAGTGGTCATAGCATTCTCCCTGTAAGAGACTTATAGAGGGTTAAAATCCCGTCTGTGAATTCACTTTTCCAATGTAAATCGTAATTCATTCTATTAATATTACAAACGTGAAAGTTTCTGAAGGTGTTTTTCAGTCACGCTTAACTATTCTTCAAATTCATACCGGGAATACCCCACCCGAAGGTGGCCAGTCGAGGTACAAGGGATATGTTACTTTATTCACTATCTCACCTCCAGCAACCGAAGACAGCGTACGTTTTAGTCGGTTCGAGTCCGACATAGCCGGTGGAGGAATCCGTGGGGATTTTCTGCACGTAAAACAGGTGTTTTTTTTTAATTTATGGCACTTCAATTCGACTTCACCTCGCCTGATGTTAAGCTGAAGGCAAAGTCTCATGAAAGAGGGCACCATTGCAAACATGTTCAGTGCTACAATGGTTTGTCAATCACGCTGTAACAGTTCTACGGATCCGGCTGATATTTAATTAAGGAATAGAGTAAGTGGAATAACGCATAACCTACTTAATCCCGGGAATAGCTTCCGGTAGGTTACCATAGAAATCCACGCGGATGGAGCCGGGGACCATCTTATTTTTAATATTTTATTTATGGCACGTCAATTTGACATTAATCTTCAGATTCTAAGGTCCACAATCTAGAATGTTATCAACTTAGTCATGTACTTGTGTAACCATTAAAGTTCAGTTATAGAATCTGTTCTTAAAACTAGTTTTAAATCAAGATTCATGATTAAATATCGCTATAGATAGAGCGAATTTTACAACAGTTTAATAACCTATACAGGAATTGAATCCAATACCTGAAGCATATCAGGACATCCTTATATCACAAAGCCAACGAGACTCACCTCCATTGGAACGTTTATCATTTCCTAAACAAATATTAACAAAAATAATACAATATTTTATTCTGAATCCAATAAGGCACAGGTCAATAAAATTCGTACAATTTATGATATATTTACATATATGATAAAAAATCGTGTCGTACACCGGGGTCGCCGGTTCAATTCCCGTGCTCGTTTTAATTAAACAAACCGAATATAATATACGGTGGCAATTTTATACGTGTGCGGCCGGCCTAACGACCTTTATAGATGAGTTGCGGACACCTACCATTTGTCGCGACATATTAATTTATTATTGTTCAAATTTATACGGCCGCCATATTTATGGTTTATAATAAATTTAAGGTTTTTTTGGTACAGGATTAAAATGGTTGTGATGTGTAAGAGTAAATTGGAGTGTATGACTTAGATTACTTGTGTTGAGGCCTTTTAAGTTGGGTATATATTTAAATGACATTAGAACTGACATCTAGAATACAACCTGTAGACTTCTTTGATAAGTTTTCCTTCGATGGCTTAATATAAGAATGCTTACGATACGGCTTCGTAGCACTAGTTACAGATATTTGAGATTGAAATATTAAATTTTATTCGTAATTCCAGTAATTTCAATTTTCGAGAATCACATAACAATTCACACAAAACTAGTCTCAATTAAGAACGATCATCTATCGAGTTCCAGTAGTACACCCCAACTAATAAATAGGGGAGTTGAATAGAAAAATAGAATTATTAATTTATTCTATTTTTGTTCGTGTCGTTTAATATGCATGCACCGTTCGAGTCCCGGGTGGTAACATGCTATCTATTATTTATACATATCTAATGTTGGGGATTAATAGCTCATGAGTTATTTCTATAAATTATGGATGAGTTGTTACAGTGCGTTATCTAATATTATTAATTAAAAATACCTTTTATTATTTTTGATTATTTCACTAAAGAAATATACTATTGAAGTGAAATATTTTGTGGGTGTGTAAAAAAAATGATCTCGTAATGTTACCTAACGCTACATCACATCACAAGCTTTGGTAGACGTCTATCGCATGTCACACGACCATAAAAGATGATGAAGTGATTAAATTCTCTATATTCACTGTTAAATACTTCGGGATATTTATCATGTTTGTTGATTTTATGGAGCAACCGATATTACGGAGCAGTTGCAAACGCCATGATCACGGTGCACTGACGACCGCCCAGCTAGTTCTTATTGTGGTTATAATTCACATGTCTGTGGACACATCTTTGCAATAAATAAAAAAATAAATATAATAAATAATTTTTATACAGGCTGTTTTCACTTCATTGCCACTATTGCTTTTATAATGCTAGATCTTAGATCAAATCGACGATAAAATCAAACATCACACATTATGGTCATCCGACCGAAATGTACGAGTACCTACTTAGAAAGTTTCAAATCCGACCGAAACATAACGTAACATAAACTCACGCCTATATCACCCACACTAGCTAGCACCCACATTTCGCCAGTTTATGTTTAGGTCCCAATGTTATAGGTGGCGAGCCCATTGCAATTAACCGGGCACTTATAAACCTGCGATAAATACACACATAAAAAAGCAGAAAGAAAAGCATCGAAAAGTCATTGGTGCGTGCCATGGTAAAACCTGGGATCGAATGAAAATGGGATGAGATTTAATTTATTTAACTTATTGATGTACAAAATAAGTGAGTAAACACAGTTCACAGCGAGTATTCCACGTGTAAATAATAAACGTACCGAAAGGAATGATCACAATAAAATATTTGGGGCGAAAATGGCTTTCGCCATTCGGCAAACCCCGACTTTTCACCTTCGGTAGGACGGAAACAACAACATTTTTCGCGAGGTGAACGACACAGAGGTAGAGAGAATCGGCACGTCAGCTATTTTGTTGATGTTTCATTATCTTTATATCAACTAGACTTACTGCTAGATGGTGAGTGTTATTTTAATAAAACTAACGCGTAGAACAAATCTAGGACACGTCCATTTGACTTAGAATTTGATGGGGCGAGCGTAAAGAAAAGTCTCAAAAAAGAGGGTCACCATTACAAACACGTAGTGTTACAATGGTGGCGCTTAGCTTGACGCTTCATCTCAGATGCTTTTTCACGCTCCGCTTAAAGGACCCAAGACGATAGAAAAAATGAAAGACTTGATGGTGCGAAAAAGGAAACACTCACCGAACCGCTTGGTTCTCGATAAAATATTTGACACCGTATGAGCGTATTTAAATAAAAAATTGCAGCAGAGCAGCAAAAAGTGGCAGATAAGCAGGGAGGAGAAAGTGGAGTAGACACTCTCTTGACCTTTTAGAGAGTTTCTGTGCTGACAGTATAGGAGACACAGCAGGGTTTCATACAAACACATAGCGGTGTCAACTTAAGCCTTCCCATTGGCAACACAAAATCTCTCCAGTGAGCTCTGGCTACCCTACTCACTGTCGGAAACACAACACAAGGTAATTATTAGCCGCGGTATTCCCGTAGAGCGGTGGTATTTCCCCAGTCGGACTGCTCAATTGGGACGGGAGATACCGTCATACTTCTAATAAATTAAAGCTTTTTATTTCATGTCGCTTCCAGTAACGATATATCCATGTCGACCTTTTAATAATTAAATGTATAGCGATGTGGGACTACGGTGTTTCACGTAAATCGTCGATCCGGGATAATACTGATCAATATTAACGATCGGCGAACACTTCGCGCGTTTCCGCCGCCCATCGGCCATATTCGCCAATTGAATTAGTTATACTCTCTGATTGGCTGTGTTTTATTACCCGCTGATTGCGTGTACGCTGATGACGCAATAAGTTGTTTGTTTTTGAATTTGGAAGTGATTGGGAATGTTTGAGTAGGTGTTGGCCATAACGAGATTTTTCATTGGAGATTCGAGTGACCTAGTTAGAGACGAAATTTACCTTCAAGTCTCACTACTTGAACGGTTTTAAATCCATTTGCAATAACATTTGCTGGGTCTGTTTGAGAGAGGTTGATGAAATATTCTGCACCGTATGCGGGCGACATCTAAGTCCTGCAAGTGTTGTCCTGTATAGGAAAGGAGAAGATAGGACAAATTGGTAGAGCTAATCAGAACTGAACAGAAATTTTTCACCATGGTAGAGACTCTTGGTGTAGTAGGCTTACCATAATCTCAACAGCAGTTTACTTATTGACTTGAGTAGTACATAAATTATTATGAAGCTTTTTTTAAATACATAAGAATATGTTAAAACATACATATTAAGACTAAAATGTAACGGAATACTGGCCTCTTGTGGAAGCGTTCCCAGAAGACTGGCAGCATTGCCACATTGATGCTAATTCTTTGTCCTAAAAAGAATCCAGCCCTCTGGTCACGAGTAGCGTCGAGTATAGGTCGCCATCTCTCTGAAGAGATTGCGGACGCTCAGAGCTCATGATCGTAATGTTTCGACTCCAAACGACACAAATTCACAATCTCCAATGAAGTTCGCCAAAATGGGTTATCAAAAACCTTTTCCAATATCTACCTAATCTCAATGACTATATGTTAATTTTGTAAATGAATGACACGAAGAAAAAGCAATAATTAATTATAAATTATCTGAGTTACTTTAGAGCGGTATTATCTAAACAAAAAAATATTGTCAATGATCTGCAAAACATTAAAGATCACAATCGCTTACACACACCCCTACATCATAAGAACACTTGCGAGGTTAGGGGTGGATATGTCCAAGCGATTTTAATACCAAAAGGGGTCAACTATCTGCCTTTTTGAATTCACCCTAAATCGTGTTCATACGAACTGAGAGCTTAAAACTAATACATCTGGGTGGCGTGTGACTGTACGGTGGAAGGGGGTGATGGAGGGGCGGTATGGAGGATAAATGGGGAGGGGGGTAGGTCGGTGTTAATTATTCACATTTTAATTTACGAAGCCCGGCACCACTGGCCAGTACGTAGGAAAAATGTCTTGCGATCATTCGACAGTTCTATAGAATATGTTGTACGGCGTTCAAGGATTTTTGTAGGAAATTATGTTCGGTATTTGTGGAAAAAAATAATTTGACACTTATTTTAGGCGTGACGTTTGGAATGCCTAGCTTTATTTATTAGTTAGGTGGCATCTACAAAAATTCCTCACTTAGGTGGCGGATAAGCACACGGCCCACCTGATGGAAAGGGGTTACCGTGGTCATTTGTACACCATAGACGTCACACTCGTGCTGCCAATCCTGTAGAACCCTTCTGCTGTCCTTCTCGAAGAGCTGCAGGGGAGAAGGGGAGGGTGGGGAATAACAAATGCGACTACCTGCAATAAGAATGGAACGAGCTCATGAGAAAGTTCAAGATAAAAGCAAACAAGGAAGATTGCAGAAGATCGGATTGATTATCGCAAATTTTTGGAGGTTTATTGCAACACGTCTTCACGATATGTTTTCGCAATTATGAAGAATCAAAGTACATATCCCTATAATGCCTGTAGTTTTTTATTACGATGTAGATCGTCATCATCTCCCTGACCTTGTTCCAATTACTTAGGGGTCATAAGTCATAAGTCATAAATATTTTATCGTCACATGTCAGTCTCCTCCATACATTTCTATCATATATCACTTCTTCAGTCACCCTCTCATTTGCCATATCTTCTTTCACACAATCCATCCATCTTTTCTTGGGCTGATCTCTGCTCCTAAAGCCATACATTCGTACTTTGGACCTTTTTACAAAATTACTATCAACTTTTCTCATATTATGTCCATATCAGGACAGATGTCACATATTACGACGTAGTACTATTATTTATTCTGTGACCACGATGATTCTAAAGAATCTGATATTATTAACGGTTTTTCATAAAATAATAGAGATTATATTATTTTCTAACCATATTTTGGATATTACAAGTAAAAATTAACCATTAAATTCTTACGCCAATATCTGAGAAAGGCTCAGTTACAAAACCAAATTAATGATTCTCTCCCTGTTATACAAATCTTTTGCAACCCCCACAATTAAACCAAACTACATGTACGGTCATTTACCAAAATATTTCGCGAAGGCGGGTTCCCCCTCCGAGGTCCTCAGCCTCAGGTACATTATTCAAACCAGCATTCAAACGCCAGCTCAACCCCAAACGTATTAGACATCACTTTCATGACACATGCTATGAATAAACGAAACAAAAACCAGCTCCACCTTTGATATATCCATTCCTGTCTAACTCTATTCCAGAGAGAGAGATGCAAATTGTGTTTCTATTCGATACCGATGAGAAAAACGATCAGAATACGGACCCACGATTGCTATCTAAATAATTCAAGCGTGTATTCAGTCTCTATGGTACTTTGCAAACATGAATATGCTGTCATTCATAAGACAGTCCATCTCTAACAGTTATGAAATAAGGATCAATTTTGTGTAGCTATTGAAAAGCAGATGTTTCGGAAATGTTGGCGAAAACGTATGGAGTTTTTACAGGCTCTTATACGAAAATGTCGAACCGAATCGGTGTTCTCATAATCAAAATGTATAGGACAGAAATTTAAATTTTACTTCTCCGAAATTAAATTCGAAAATATAATGCTTTTGTTGGAATTGCATATTGGGATAGGGAGAGTCAACGTGAATAAATTGGTATTTTTGCAACATTTGATAGGATAGAATAGAATATATTTATTATGATGTAACCAGTTTACGGCCTTATAATATTATTTAAAGTAGTAATAGTTATTCTGAAGGCATTGAGCAGTCCGACTAGGGAAGTACCTCCGCCACAGAATACCACGGCTAATAATAATCTTGTGTTGTTTTCCGGCGGTGAGTAGGGTAGCCAGAGCTCACTGGAGAGGTTTAGTATTGTCAGTGGGAAGAACAAAATACCCTTCTTTGTGTTCTGCACTGACAGCACAGAGATCCTCTTAACCTTCTCCCCTCCCTCTTTCCCCCCTCTCTATATGGTCGGTAGCACGAATGTGACGCCTTTGGTGTTGGAAGGGTCCATAGGACACGGTGACCACTTACCATCAGGTGGGCCGCGTGCTTGTCTGCCACCTAAGTGGTATATAAAAAGCTGCCAATATCCGATTCTTAATCGTAATAAAATATCAGCCAAATCCATGCAGCTGTTTTTAAATCTTTTTCACTTTCGCATTAATAATAATTTTAGGATGCAGGTTGTTCGTCTCATTGCCAAATGCGACACATCAAAAACATGGTTAGATATTTTATTTTAATAATATCACAAAAACATCAATATAAAATCAACATAAAAATACTACTGACACATTTTAATAAAAACCCAACGGCGCAGCCATCTTTGTTAAAAGCATTACCGTACTAAACTACTGTTTCCTTTCTGCCGAACGACAATATCCACTCTACTCGCAAAAACAATGAGGGAATCGTAAAAACTGTATGACAAGATGCGGTACGATTACAGGGAGTTACAGGGTCTAATAACCCGTCAGAATAGCATGCGTCATTCTGCGATATTCATCATTCTACAGTACTCTCTGTCGATCACTGTACCATCACGATTTGTAATGTAGATGCGTTCCGTGACTGACTTTATGACTCCTTGCGTTTATTACGCGCCAATGGAGGCGGGTTATGAATATGGAATTTTGTTTGGTTTTCGTGGATTGGATTTCTTTGGAAGGGTATAAAGGTATAACTAGGTAAGACGTTCTTTTGTTGATTTGTTTGAGAGTAATGTTAATTTGTTTTTATTTCAATAATTAATTTATTTTAAATAAATAATATAATGAGACAATTTTAAAGAAATAAATGGTTCTCCTACGAAAAAAATTTTTTTACAGTAATTCAAAAAATAACTGGCGAATGAGGGTGCTAGCACCTCTGCTTACCCCTTCGGGGATATAGGCGTGTAATTATAAAAAATTAGCAAATGAACGTACAGTGGGTTTCAAAAGTTTCTGGATATCTAATCCTCTGACAGTCTAAGTCTAACCACAAGTAACTTTATGAAACATATACATATAACGTTAATAAAAGAAACTAGATCGATGTGTCTTTATAAGAAAATAAGTAAACTCATACAAATAATAGCCTAAACTTAATGACGTAAATTAAATAAGTTGATCTATTCAGTAGCTTCTAAGACTAGTAATTGTATAGTGGCATCACTTTATACAATTTTAGTTTCAAACTGTCTAGGAACTTTTAGGGTCCACGGTACTGGTTAATATAAAAATGAATCGTGAAATATGTTAGTAAGCGCATAACTCGAAGACGGCTGGACCAATTCGAGTAATTCTTTTTGTTATCAATTTCTTGAACTCTACGGAAGGTTTTTATAGAGTAGCGGGAACGGGAGCAGAAGTCCAAGCAGCGGGAACGGGATCAGAAGTCCACGCGGGCGGAGCCGCTGGCAACAGCTAGTTGTTAATAAATCTTCGTAAGGTTTGTGACAATGTTTGTGATCGGTCATGAAGTATTTGGGTCGATACCTTTATAAGTTTTATCCTTATATATAACCCTACTTTCTAGACTATTAGAAGTGTGTCTAGTAAACAGCAATAACAATGACGAATGAGGGTTTACTCACTTCCTATTCTATATTAGGCAATATACCAAGACGAAAATGACACAGCTACCTACATGTTTTTTTATTAATCATACTGAATAAACAATTCACTCTTCGAACAGAACAATGATGTAATTACATATTTTACATTTTTCAGGCAAAGCGTTTCAAAGTTTTGTTAAGTCCCTAACTTCTTTTCTTCGAATTTATAAAACCGTTTTTGAGATTGACAACTTCAATATTTTGTGGCGATGATAAATATAAATGCTTTTTTGTGACAGAAATATAAATATAGATTTGATTTTTAATTTTTCGCTAGACATATTTAATCTCAATGTCCTAAATCTAGTTTTATTAACATAAGCCGTTTCGTTCATCGTTAGAGAAGATAGGAAATTCATTAGCTGTAAATAAATTGGGATCAAGTGGCAGGTAATACTTATTTTATATTTATACTTTGCATCATCTGACTCCATTTTGAAGACCACATCAGTACCGAATATATTAATAACATATGCATCACACCAAGCAATCCTTATACCCAAAAATACTTCACTTACTTAGAAAGACTTAATCAATTTTGCTCGCATAGCCGCCTCGGCTCTGACATTAACATATTTTTGCGATGCCCCGTGTTGTTCAAAGGGTGTGAATTTCAAAAATACGACTCCGGCACACTCTCTCATTAACTTTGGAACACGTAAGGAGTGAGGCTGAATACTAATTGAGAGCTAAGAGTGATGAGAGCAGATCCGACAGATAGATAATTGGCAAATAATTTGCACACGCGCGAAGGTGGAGTGTGATTGTGGACTTGATTGGTTTGGGAATGGGTTCCGAAGTTAATTTGAAAGATCTTTGTTTGTTTTTGAGATCGGATGATATATATTTTTGTGAACTGAGAAAAACTGAGGTTACTACCGAATTATGTTTAATCTTTCACGGATAATGGCTTGCAACGTTGTACGCTATTGATCGAAATCAACACGGGGTACAATTAGAAGTGGTCCTAAGTGACATGACATAATCTCATATATGGATAATAGTTAGGCATCTTACTATAAACCCTACTTAAAGAAATCATTTAGATACTTTGGGGTAAAGAATTCTTCAAGGATACTTTTTAAGACGTTAATTGGTAGTGCTTGTGCGGCTAACGTAAATAATTTCCTTGCGATCTGCACCACATAGGAAGGAATCGGGTATTTTTTTTCCCCATATGTATCATCTTACTACATTTTCGGTTAGGAATTTATTTTTCGGCATACCCAATTTCAGTACAAAATGCCCGATTTGCGGCAATAGGTTCGCTCCCTGGGCCGAAAATCATAATTGGCGAAATGTGGGTGTTTAATACACCTCTGCCTACTTCTTCGAGGATTACGGGCGTGAGTCATATACTCATTCAGTCACTATGTATGTTAGAGAAATACGGGCTATTTCCTTTTTGAACTGATTATTATTCAATTATTGATTTGAAAGCTGAAGCTGAATAGATACCTTTTGACTAATGGACGAGGTTCAAGTTTTGTGCCCTGGTGGTAAGACTTCCAATTGTAATAGCCATATATGCCAAACACAAAATGGAAGCACATCTAGCAAAGCAGCATCATCATCCTTCCAATCTTCTCCTAATTAAGTTTGAAGTCTGTGTGACTACGTAGCGACCGAACTTCATTATTTTTTAATGAAATGAATCTCTTAGGTCGATTTACAAATTTTATGCGCAAATAACAGGTAAAAACAATACACACCTGTTCTAAAAGTTAAAACAAACATCGCATCTGTTCACTACTCTATATTGCTCTCGAAGGCTTGTAGGGTGAACTCGGGGTGAAGCCATGGTGTTAATTATACGATTTTCTTTGAAATAAGTTAATAAATATTGGATAAGGCCCACCCTCGCTGGCCTTTTAACGAACCAGCTAGATGTAGTGCACCGATGATCTTTGACGACTAGCCATGAATTATGTATTGAATGGATTGAGGTGTGAATGTGTTCGGATAGAGGAGACAAGAGTACGTATTGTTAGTGTTTTAGTATTTTTATACCACTTAGGTGGCAGACAAGCACACGGCCCACCTGATGGAATGCGGTCACCGTGGCCTATGGATGTTTGCAACACCAGGGGCGTTACATTCGTGCTGCCTACCCTGTAGAAACCTACTAATGCCCTTCTTATAGTATGAATAGTATGTCAGGGTGGGGACCGTCGTTGCAGGAACAGCACCTGTAACGGCGGCCACCATGTTCTGGACTGCACCTCTGCTTACAATCAGGCGTGGTGCAGTCAGTTTGATGACCTAATTATAATAAAAAAGAATAATTACAGGTGGAATTATGAGTTTAATTGTCAAGGCTACTGCTTAGAAATGCTATTAGAAGATTTTTCGGGAGATGTTTCAATGTAGGTATTTTTTTAATTTCTTTTTTATACAATACATATTGCATAGTCTATCCTATAGTCTAGGCCGCATACTAGTAACGATTGATTTGGGTTGCTAATATTCCTATAAATAAAAAAATACGGTCCTGTTACCGTTATTTTTTTTATTTATAAGAATGTTACCAATCATATAACATTGTTTGCTACTTTATCAGTAAAAATAAAATCAAGAATGGCTATAGGAGTCATCAGGCAAAAAAAGTTTATCCAAAAGCTTGTATTTATTGACTGTATCACACACGTGCAATTAATAATTCGGACTACGGGGTGCAAGTTCGACGCCGTGCCCCCACCTCAATGAATGCGCATCGGTGCACCCCACGTGGGTTTACTTCGACGTAACCAACGCCGATAGCTAACTGGATTATTCAACGAGTTCTCACCCAATTCCGTTAATTGGTACGTAATTCGGCGGCTAAATGACAGGTACAGCCTCCGAGTGTGTTGCAGTAAGTCTGATTACAGATTTATATACTACATAATATAAAAATAATGGACTGCAGAGACGAGGTCTCGGGTTCGATCCCAGGTTTACCAAGGCACACACCAATGACTTTTCGATGTTTTTCGAAGTTATGTGTGTATTTATCGCAGGTTTATAAGTGCCCGGTTAATGGCAATAGGCTCGCCAACTATTACATTGGTACCTAAATATAAACTGGCGAAATGTGGGTGCTAGCACCTTTGCCTACCCCTTCGGGGATAAAGGCGTGAGTTTATGTTCATGTTTTATGTTTGAAAAATAATGTACAGAGACTGACTTAATGCCATTTGCATTTTCTATCAGTCAACCATAGGGTGATGCAGAGATTTGTTAAAGAAGGCTCGACAGGCTCTCTAAGCCTAGGTCAGGTAGGTCGCAAACTGTAAAATCCATATAAATACTTTAATTCACTGTTAAATCAATCGGGATATTTCCCATGTTTGTTAATTTCTTCGCGTAACCGATATTTCGGCACTGTTGCAAGCGCCATGATCACGATGTACTGATCAGTACAAACATGGTAAATATCCCGATCGATTTAACAGTGAATTTGTAAATGACCATGTCAATCTAAAATTAAATACTTTTAATTTATTTGTTAGGTACTTATATCTGTCATTTTTAGCACATTAAACTACTCTTATTGTATATATTATTATACCTCAATTACATATAGAACATAATTGTAAAACTAATAATAACAAAATGTAAGTCTTCTCTGATAAATAAATTTATTTTTATTATTAAGGTGCTCAAAGTATTGAGGTGAGAGTTCGATCTAGTACGGTAGGTATAAACATACACACAGTAAACGTTATCATCATTTCAACCATAGGACGTCCGCTGCTGAACATAGGCCTCCCCCATCGTAAATCTAATAATATAACATATTTTAATAATATACAAACCTATAAACATATACACACATATTACATAAATACAACATGATACTATACAGGCTGAATTTTTGAAAAGGGTAACTGCTTTTCTGATAACGTGTACATATAAAGTTACCAAGAAATTATCTTTCGTAAAATAACATAAACATACATAAACTCACATCTATATCCCCGAAGGGGTAGGCATCGATGCTAGCACCCACATTTTGCCAGTTTATGTTTAGGCCCCAATGTAATAGGTGGCGAGCCTATTGCCATTAACCGGGCACTTGTAAACCTGCGATAAATACACACATAACTTCGAAAAGCATTCATTGGTGTGTGCTATGGTAAAACCTGGGATCGAACCCGAGAACTTGTCTTACCAGTCCATTACCCATTCCACTAGGCTACCGCGGTAATCGTCGTACAATACTATTGAGAGTTTAATACAAAATCATTGTTATACACTCAGTAATCTTAACGCACAGAACGCAAACGTACTCATAAATCGCATAAGAAACATGCAGGTAACATGCCACACTGTCACTTCTGTCGCGCCAGGAGAACCCACAACCCACAACGGCTTGCACACACAACCTTTTGTTACAACCATACGTCGCTCGAGACCCAGACACGTGTGGTAACCTATAGTAGGGAACGATGTAGGCCTACGGCGGCAACGGCTATTTATGGTATTGTGTTAGAACTAGCAAGAAATGTTATAGTGTCTTTACTATTCGGCCTGGAGTTAGTTTAGAACTGAGTTTGTTTTTACTATAGTTTTTATTTAACTGTCTTGTTAGGTTGTGGTTACAATAGTTAGTAATAGATTCAATTGTTAAATATTTCAACTTAAATGAGTGTCTCTGGCCTCGACTTATGTAGCGTGGCGATAGTGAACGCGACTGCTACGCGGAAATTTCGGGTTCTATTCCCGCTTCGTGCAAATATTTGTGGGCGTGTTTGTGTGGGTGTTTCTACGTATTACATTTTTTTTTGAAAATCACAAAAAAAAAATAATAAAACTTTCGCACTTATAATAAGCGATAAGATTAGTAGACTGATAATACAATCCAATACCACGTTTATAATACCATTAGTATTTCTTTGTCACGACTCTTCTACTCTTCGACACCCGCGGGTTCGATTCCCACTCAGTGCAAATATTTGTGAGCATGAATACGGATTCTCGAATTCGGATATGGGTAGTTCTATGTACTATAATATTTTATGTATCTGCAATCTAGAAACCATAACTCAAGCTAGTTGAGCTGTGTTTAGGTCTAGGTGGCGTTGTATAGATTGTCCTGGAATATTTATAATTGTTATTTGTAATCAGTACCCAACACGTCCAATTTCAAACAATATAACATTCTTAGATGACCAAACCCTACTCCATTTCAACATCCTTAGAACTAAGAAACGTACCGATATATTCTGAACGTAACTTAGAAGCTAGTCTAAAGCGAAATAACACTAAATCTAGCCCAACTTTCCGCATGCCGCCTGTATATTTCACAAGTTTCTTTGCAGAAGCCGTGGGTATCAGTCGTTAGTAAGAGGTTCCGGATTTAGACTCAAGATGTATTGGATTATTCTATTCTTGTGTTGTAGCCCAGTGGTATGGGTAATGGACTGCTGAGACGAGGTCTCGGGTTCGATCCCAGGTTTACCATGGCACACACCAATGACTTCGATGCTTTTCGAAGTTATGTGTGTATTTATTGCAGGTTTATAAGTGCCCGGTTAATGGCAATAGGCTCGCCACCTATTACATTGGGACCTAAACATAAACTGGCGTAATGTGGGTGCTAGCACCTCTGCCTACCCCTTCGGGAATAAAGGCGTGAGTAATGTTGTGTTGTTTGATATATACTCCTTTATTAACCAAAACATATAAAGTGGCTTTTTAAGACGTCAATTCAACCTTCATCCGAACGCCAATAATGGCTGCATCTAAAGTTTTCAGTCTAGATAACATGTTTGTTTTCTACTCTAGTAGGATGAAAATTCAGCACAATATAAATCCAACCCTAAACCACCGACATTCGTAAAATCAAGCCCCAATCCTATCGGATTTCCTCCCTAAAACCGATCAAACATCGCAAAAAATACAAGAATACGAAAAGCTCTTTCTCACGTCTAAGTGTAAGTAGCTTAATCGCCCCCTATTGTGTACCGATTTGCGGGTAGATCACAGAAAGAAATCCCTTTTTTATCCCTTCAGGGACCCCTTGGATCGCTGGACCGTGTTACCGGTATCGATAACAAATTGGGGGTGACTCTTAAAAGGGTTAAGTTCATGAACTTTCTTGCAAGAAGGGTTATTGAATCTCTTGTCATGTTTGTGGATTGCGGTTTGGGAAAAGGATGTATGGGGCCGACTTGTTGCTTTATTGTGTTTGGAGAATCTAGTTTTGGAGGCATACCCTTACAGTTAGGGTAGTCTCGTGAGTAAATTTAAAAAAATGTGGGTACCTATTTCATAAAGTTATTATTTATTACTGGCGTAATAAAATAAGTACAATCTTCTCATCAACGCGATACCGAATTCAAAATAATGAATTTGCGGTGAATTATGACTTTTAGAGACTTTAACGTCACTGCTACATCTATTTCTGACAAAGTTGATAATGGATGGAGTAGCAGCGGTAGCCTAGTGGTATGGGTAATGGACTGCTGAGACGATGTCTCGGGTTCGATCCCAGGTTACCATGGCACACACCAATGACATTTCGATGCTTTTCGAAGTTATGTGTGTATTTATCGCAGGCTTACAAGTGCCCAGTTCATGGCAATAGGCTCGCCACCTATTACATTGGGACCTAAACATAAACTGGCGAAATGTGGGTGATAGCACCTCTGCCTACCCCTTCGGGGATATAGGTGTAATTTATGTTATGTTTATGTTAATAATTTTTAGGGGTAAACGAGAATAACCCATCAAAACCGATAGCCTCAGTAACCTCAAGTATATATAAAACATCACCGCCGTTAATAAACTTGCAATGCAGTACCAAATAATTCATATTAAGCTCGCGTAAACATGAACTAGTACGGTACCACGAATAATATCTAACATTTCCACCGTCGAATTCTGTAAAATATTACAAACGAACAAAAAGTCCGACTGTGGGAACCGGCAGCGTTTGATTAACAAGCGAAATCATGCACGCGGTCGGGGCTCGGGTCTAAAAGAGCGGCCAATAAACCACCTGACCGTAGTTCTGTATAGCAATTAACGGGTTGCAATCCGACTGTTTAATTCCGAACAGTGCGCCGCAATAAACGTAACGGCACCGGACCGGCCGAGCCGTGACCACCCACCGAAACGGAATGCGATGAAAAAGGCACGATGTCCACACACACTTGAGGAGGGAAATTACAAACGGCTGTGGCGTCCGCTGCCCGTAATATCATTCCGCACGAGTCTTGAAAACGAAATTAAATTTTGCATGAAATGGTGGAATATACAAAGAAAGTAGGAGGACAAAGGCCGAGTGGCCAGTTGCCGCTACCGGTGGTTTGTTACCTCACGGACAGGAGTTATCGCGGTCACGTGTGTAATTTGTTTCTAATCATATTACATTTTTGTATTCCCTGTTTCTTTGTGAAGCGGTCTGCTAAGATTTAATTTTAATTTAGTTTTTTTTTCACATTACCTTTAAATTGTTGGGATAGCTTTACTGAGCGGTTCTGTTTGGAATATTTGCTTTGCTTTGTACAGAAGTAACTTATATCGTGTCACCAAGTGGGCCAAGTTTAATTTTGTGCGATTTTTATTAATATGTGTGGCTTGTTTTGGCTAAATGGGCCTTACAACCCCTAAGGAACGGTAACGTCAAAATCATGTCCATTGGTCAACAGGGGTAACATCTATTAGCAGTTGGTTTGGGCTTCTAAAGTCCTAGTAGGACCTCAATAACACTCAGGCAAAATTGTCAACAACAATAATAAGGTTTCGAAAAGATCGCAGAATTTGAGGTGAAAACCTAACTGAGAGATTATCTCAGTACGGACTGAGATAATGAAAATAATATATGTGAGTAATTTCGTAAATACGTTTTCTTTGACGTGCCTACGTTGGAACTATGCATAACAGAACGGAATTAAGTTGACAGCCATATGTATTCTGTTCATTAAGAGGACTCAGTGAGAATTCTGGTTTACTAAGACCACTTAGTAAACCAAAATTCTCAGTAACACCAATAATACCAACCAATTCACTGTCTGGTTTCGGTCCTCCAGGTTCGGTACAGCAGTAGAGAATGTCTATGTATTCTTCCTCAACACACCTTTAAAGCATTTATTTGGTTCGACCAATCAGATGTCGCGGATTGTTTGCAACACTACATATAACAAAATCATGGATAAGTTTTTTTAAATATGGTATGTATATAAAAAAGCTACCGCATTTACATACATACTGAGTACATTTTTGATCAGATCAACGTATCCAAGTCAACATTAGATCTACGCACCATCGCTGGCGTCCATTATTAATCGCACCCGAACTCGGTCGGTTAATTAGGGCTCTTCATAATGTACAAACGGTTACAGAATACCTCTAGAAAATTTACGCACTCATAAATACACCGAGTCTGGCACCCAGCGATCTCAGTAATTTTCAGTTTTCGGCAAGAGTCTTAATAATTCAACGTGTAGGCGCGGCCGTAGCAAAAATGAATTCTCTAATGTGAATGGAACTTAGAGTGGCGAGCGGGCAACGGCAAAATAATTAAAGCATAACATTAAAAATTCTTCCAGTGAGTGTACCATAGCCGGTCCGGATATGTGATAATATTAATACGGCTACGGGTGAGCCCGGCTTTTTGGCCGTTCGGACGGTCTTAGGTCATGTGATTATTACAATTATAATTGTGAATCATTTATCGCGCAGACATGTGTGAATTAATTTTAATTAAAGCGCGAGTGTTTTCTGATGGGAGTTTTGACTTTTTGAAGGGGTGTGGAGAAAATATTGGTTAACCAAGGAAGCTGTTTGAAAACTGATTTAAAATGTGTGTAATAATGTAATTCAATTTGTTTTTAAACACGACAAATCAGATTCTGAGTACAGGAAGGTATTAAATCGTAACTGCGAATCTAGGTCTATAAGTAGGTATCGCAGGTTTATAAGTACATCACGCCTATATCCTCGAAGGGGTAGGCAGAGGTGTTACCACCCACATTTTGCCAGTTTATGTTTAGGTCCCAACGTAATAGGTAGCGAGCCTATTGCTATTAACTGGGCACTTATAAACCTGCGATAAATACACACATAACTTCGAACAGCATCGAAAAGTCATTGGTTTGTGCCATGGTAAAACCTGAGATCGAATCCAAGTCCTCGTCTCAGCAGTCTATTACCCATACCACTAAGGCTACCGCGGTCCATATATAATCTTAACAACAAACACATAACCTATAGTGGACATACACCCCAATAGATAAACAGTACAATCAACCACAAACAGTACCCAAATCACGGCACCGATTGGACACAAAATGGCTGTCTTGTCCTAACTTTATTAACGACATAATCTCGTAGCCACCTCAATAAACATGTAAGAGGCCGATATGCAAATACGCCGGTAACCGGTAGTCCAGTTTGCTCGGGACGTTTGTACACGGAGTGGACATAGATAGCCAATGTACATATGGGGAGAGGGTAGTTATTGAAAGTGGTTGTTCGAGCGTTTCTGAGACAGAGAGTCAATTGGTTATATTCCTATCAATACCAATTTAGATAAATGTTAAGTCATTATTGTAACTTCAAAATATCAAAAAGGTTTTGACAATTGAACTCAAATTTTAATTTACTTACTCGGGTTGAAAATTTTCTCCATTAGGTATAATAAAAGAAATAGAAAATATATTTTCCATCCATAATATTAGATCACTCTATATACAAGAGAATACAGAAAATTCTCTATTTATGGTTTGTGACCAGAGAAGAGAGAGACCAGAAGACGTATGATCGTGAATTTCGTGTCACGCAGACTAAGATTACTGTTAATCATATTAATTCTAATTAAAAATAAATAGTTCTATTGTAGATATGTTCTATTGTCAACTATGTATGTTTCCTGTATTCCTAGTAGGTATACAGTATAACAACTAGGAATCAATAAATAATATTACACTTTCCAAGTGGTGAACATTTTTTGTCATAATGCATAGTAGAACGGATAGGAATTTTTTTTCCTGCTTGTTATATTAGTATAACAAAAAGTAGAACAATGGTGAAAAGTCCATACTGAGCGAGCCTGTAATTGTCTGCCAACTGTGTTACACGAATGCACTGCTATCTGGAATTCAACAGAAGAAAAATATCATCTAGGTATATCGGGATTCGCACACCAGAGTCCTACCCATTATCCAAGGCATTTGAGACATCCCATCCGGTCTCTTGCCATCGTCGCGTGAATATTTTTTTTTTTGATGGTAAGCTGAAGGCAAAGTCACCGGAAAGAGGGTCACCATTACAAACACGTCCAGTACTACAATGGTGGAGCTCAGTTTCACGTGTTTTATTTATACTACGTAGGTTGCAGACAAGCACACGGCCCACCTGATGGAAAGCGACCACCGTGGCCTATGAACGTGTGCAACACTAAGGGTGTCACGCTGCCCACCCTGAAGGGAAAGGGGGAGAGCTGGGAAGGGGCGGGGAGGCTAGGAAGGGGAGGGGAAGGAGGGGTACAGTGAGCTCTGGCTACCCTACTTACCGGCGGGAACACCACACGATGGTTATTATGACCGCGGTCTTCTGTAGGGCGGAGGTACTTCCCCAGTTGGACAGCACGTAAACTTAAACGTAACTTAATTTCTCTCTGTCTTACTGATGAACAATAAAACGTAACTAAAAGATAAAGAATGAGGTATCTGAGGGAATGGAATCAGAGGCGTCCGTACGTGCGCCGTGTGGATTAACCGGCAAATTGGTTTAAGCCAAAAGCCCGGATCACGCCGCGAGAGAATCAATCCCAATCGGTTGAGACGTGAGGCTGTGTGGGATGGAGAAGGTGTTTCGAAATGGAATTAGTTTGTTGAAAGGTTAATTTAGAACTGTAGGGAAGATAATCAATATTTGAAAGCTTTTAAATATTTTGATTGGAGAAAGAAAATGCTCAAGGGACTTGAGCCTATGACCGGAACCAACAAGGGGAATGCTCTGATTATCTGAGCTACATGTACACATCTTGGGCATTTGCAATCTTGACGTCTTAGAGGAGACGTTTATGGATTCAATTTTAATAGCTACACTTCTGGGATGATAACGGTATACATTTTTGTAGTTGGATGAAAATATATTATTTTTTTAAATTGTAGGTTGTACCCTTAAGTACACAGTTTAAACTAAGTGGCTTTTAAACTTCTTATACACTAAAACAAGTCTAATTTATATTCCAATCAATATTATAAATGCAAAAGGTAGTTGGTTTGTTTCTTCTCCTCGCCTAGTGGTAAGCTGAAGGCAAAGTTTCAGGGAAGAGTGTCACCATTACAAACACATACATTGTTACAATGGTGGCGCTCAGCTTGATGGCCTCATCAGATACTTTTCCACTCCTCGCTTAAAGGACCCCTTTATTCTTGTTTTTCATTTTTATTACTTTGTGACATTGACGTCTACTCCATACTTTCCTAGCACGATTCCGATTCCAATAGATTCTAATAAGATTAGTGTTGTCACACGGGCGTTAGATAAAATAGTTTGTGGCCTATAATTGGGGTTCAGGTTGGTCCGGCTGACGTCAAACATTCTTCAACCAAAAGCATTCCTTACTCCCTCCTATTACAGAGTAATTTGCTGTAAACAAATAATCCATGGTCATCACTCGCATGACTAGACAATATCGACTTGGAAGGTGATCTTCGGAGTTTATATTGGCAATTTCGTTCTTGTGTAGGTGTGATATTAAGTTGGTTTTGGCTTGTATGTTTGAAGGATAGTTCTCTCTGATCGGGTCCGGTTTACAAATTGGATCGGTCGTAGGGTAAATCAGGGTTACCCAGTAATTGAGACTTACAGGATCGTTTGGTTTGTTGGAAGGTCGACGCGGTTGAAGGATTACGTGCTTGTGTATCTCTATCGATCTTGGGCTACTTAATGTTTGGGATATCTTGTTTGATGACGGTGATATCAGATCAAAGGGTGATATGTGTGGTCGTTATCTGTCTTATTGTAGTACGTATATCCTTCTCATAGACATCATCTTTATTAATGACTAGTCTAAGCCCGCGGCTCTGCCCGCGTGGCTGTAGGTTATCGCGACCTAAGCACCATCTGTGCAACTTAAATTTTATATTACTAATCATAACTCTGGTTCTACTTAACCGATTGCAATTAAATAAACATAAGATTTTAAGTTGAACCAAACCCCTTCAAACAAAAAAAAAACCAAACGAAATTCGTTCAGTAGTTTTTGCGTCCATCGCGGATAAACATAAACTTTTTACAATTTAGTAACTTGACTGATTACAGATACCGTGCAACATATTGGAAAGCAGATAGAAATCGGTCCTGAGTCATGTCTGCTATCCTAGGAAGGACACACTGAGGTAAACGCACTCACACATGCCACCGATCTCAGTATTTGATCTCACGTAACATGGAACAGCGTTTATCTTATGGAATTTGTGGAAAAATCATCAAGCTCTAAACTCTTGGAATTCCTTACCAGCTCACGTGTTATTCTTCTTCCTATAGTCCCGGGTCCTTCAAGCGGGACGTGAAAAAGCATCTGATGAGGCTGTCAAACTGAACGCCACTATTGTAATACTGTACATGTATTAAAAACATGTTAAAGCAATTAGTGTGCTAACTGTTTATATCAAATTTAGATCGGAAAAAGTGAATGCTTGGAAGGGATTCAAACCTGCAATCTTTTCCTTACATGGGGAACGCTCTGACCGCTAAGGCACGAAGCCATGTATGAAGCATTCGAAATTCTCCTATGTCTACATCGCCCTAGGGATGGTTGTAATGCATGGGAAAGATCGCATCGGAAAGATCGAATCCCGTCGAAGCGATCACTTTTTCCGATTTAAATTTGACATACTATATGTTTGTAATAGTGACCCTCTTTCCTTCCGTTCCTTCAGTTTACAATCAGGCGAGGTGAAGTGAAAAAAAAAGGAATCAAAAATAGAAACCAGACTTCATTTTACACGCCAACTGTTGTCCCAAACGATCGGAGATGTCCCCTATCTCAGACTAAACGTATTTACGCAAGCCCCAAACTCTTTCGTCACAACAGAATCAATCCTTTACTTCGGAAGTAACAAACAAAGTTCATTGGTACCGGGTTCTATTCCCGTGTGAGATCTACTTGTTCGTTTGTTTAAACAGGATCGAATGTTTGACATCTGTCTGTGCCAATAATGGACATCTAATCATTGTTTGTAGGGGATTAACTGTATAAAGTATCTTTGTGATTGTGTAACGGTTGAGTATTCGACTTCGTGGGTTCGATTCCCGTTTAGTGTAAATATTTTTATGAATAAACATGTCTTTCCAAATTTTATATGAGTATACTGATGGGAGGTCAAATGCAGTTGCTCCCATAAAAGAATAAACCGAAAGGATTAGGAGTACGCAGATCCCGATGAAGAGATTTTATGGGAGCGGCTGTCTGACTGGCTGACCTCCTAATCCCGAGAAGAACCCTTCGTTAGAGCCTCCTCTGTCCATCTGTAGGTATGCCAAGTTGCAGATGAGGTCACCTTGAGTACCGAAGATCTTTTTAAGGCCCATAAAGAGCAATAAGATGTTTTATTAAGAATATCCTAGTGTAGTACCGCGGTAGCCTAGTGGTATGGGTGGTGGACTGCTGAGACGAGGTCTCGGGTTCGATCCCAGGTTTACCATGGCACACACCAATGACTACGATGCTTTTCGAAGTTATGTGTGTATTTATCGCAGGTTTATAAGTGCCCGGTTGATGGCAATAGGCCCGCCCCCTATTACATTGGGACCTAAATATACACTGGCGAAATGTGGGTGCTAGCACTGCCTACCCCTTCGGGGATATAGGCGTAATAATATAAAAAAAAAAAAAAAAAATTAAGAATATACTAACGTAACTTGTGAATTGTAGTCTAGGCCTTAGCGTTTGGTGACGCAACAATGACGCGAGTTTCATAATTTTTGTTCACTTCGAAAGTGCTCAATAAAAGACCATTAACCCTCAACCATCTTCGCTACTATTTCAGAACAATACAATATCTTAACAACACTATCACATACAAAAACATGAACGGTATGTAAAACTCAAATCCTAGTGGCAGACAGCGGCAAGTCGCAGAACATCTTAGCATAATTAGCAGAAGGGGCCCGTTTATTGCTAATATTAGTTGTAAGGATTAATACTAACTGCGCAGTGAGCTGTTAACTGCGATTATCATAAGTCTTTAGAAGGGTTAACTTCTGTCTGAATGTGTTTTTTTTTTGTGTAAGATGTAGTGGGAGTGTTTTGTTGTAAGCTTTTCTGTAATAATAGGGATTAATGTAAGTAATTTGTTATTTATTATTATTATTGGGGTTATGTTATTATTGTTATAATAATAATAATAATAAAGCCTTTATTTCCGAAAATGTTTACATTTTTACATATTTTATCTTAGTGAATTTTTAGATAAGTAGAAACTATTATAAAGATAACTTAACAAAGAAAAGTTTAACATTAAAAAAACTAAGACTATGTTTAATTATAAGATATCTCTTAATTCGGTGTGCCTTACAGCATAGGCCTCCTCCAACTCTCTCCATTGTATTCTGTCTGCCGCTAATCTCATCCAAAGTGGTCCTAAGGTCATTTTTAGGTCATCCTCCCACCTTATTGCCTTACGACCTCGGCTCCTAGTGCTACCCCTTGGGTACCATACTGTCACCAGTTTGCTCCACTTTTCCTTCTTGCAGCGGAGCATATGGCCCGTCCACCGCCATTTAAGTTGGTCGATACGTGACAATATGTCTGTTAATTTAGTTTTGTGCCTGATGTCGTTACTTGTAACTTTGTCTATTAGTTTCAGACCTAACATGCTTCTTTCCATGCTTCTCTGACACCTCGCTAATTTTTCCCTGTGACGTTTAGTCAAAGCCCAGGTTTCACAGCCATATGTAATGCAGGGTAGGACACAGGTATCAAATGTCTTCTTCTTTATCGCCATGCTCAGTTCCTTGCTTTTCATGATTTCTTTCAATGCCCAGTACTTTTTCCATCCTGTCGCAATTCTTTTGTCTATTTCTTTGGACATTTGGTCGTTTGGTGCTATTATCTGGCCCAGGTACACATATTCTTCTACATATTCAAGTTTCTGTCCGTTTATGGTGATGTCTATAGGTATTGCATTGGTCATCATTTTAGTTTTGTTTGTGTTGATTTCTAGCCCTACTTCTCTACTTTTGTCTACTAAGGCTTGTATCATGGATTCCAGTATCAGTGGGTCCTCTTCCATTATGACTAGGTCGTCGGCAAATCTTAGGTTATTTAGTCGTGCTCCATTTATATTTAGCCCCAGGTGATCCCAATCCAACTTTCTGAACATTTGTTCAAGCACTGCTGTAAACAGCTTTGGTGAGAGTGGGTCACCTTGTCTGACGCCCCTTTCGATTGGAAAAGCATCTCCTGTAGATTCTAGCCTGATTCTAGCTTTGCTTTCACTGTAGATATTTTTGATGATATTAATGTAAGCTTTTTGAATCCCCTGTTCTTTTAGACTTTGCCATACCGATTTATGTTCGAGACTATCAAAAGCCTTAGAGTAATCTATAAAAGCTAGGTAGACGGTTTTGTTATATTCATTGTATTTTTGTATGAGCTGTTTGACTGTATGAATATGATCAATTGTACTAAAGTCTTTTCTGAAGCCTGCCTGTTCCACAGGTTGATTTTCGTCGAGTGTAGGTGATATTCTATCCAGAATCACTTTAGCAAAAACTTTATATACATTTGAGATGAGAGAAATGGGTCTATAGTTTCCTATATCGTCTTTTGGACCTTTCTTGTGTAGAAGTATTATGTGGGATTCTGCCCATTGGCTTGGGATACTGCCGGTATATAGACTCTCATTAAAGATCTTTGTTAGTATTGGGCTTAGATCTTCTATTGTCCCTCTCATGAGTTCATTTGTGATTGTATCTGGACCAGGGGCTTTTTCCATTTTTTGACTTTTTATAGATTTTTCTACCTCAGATAATAAAATTTCTGGTACAAGTTCTGATAATTTTGTCTTATAGTTGGGTATGTTATAATGTTCTCTATCAGACTGTTCTGTTTTCAACTGATTTGGACAGTGTTCTTTATATAGTAAGCGATAGTAGTTTGTTGCTACATTTTGGATTTTGCTGCGAGAAGTGGTTGACCGATTTTTGTGCGTCAACTTGGGTATCCATTCTTTTCCCTGTTCTCGAAGTTCCTTGAGTGCTTTTCTCGTGCCTCCCGTTTTGCTGATGTGGTATTCTAGAGTTTTCATTCTTCTGTTTTTCCTGTCCTTCCTCATACTTTCGCGGATATGTTTGCTAAGGTTATTTATTTCATTTTGGGTTTCTTTCTTGTCCTTTTTCAATATTAGATTTCTTCTGTCTTCAATTAGTTTTAAAGTTTTTTCACTATGATGAGATTTTTGACTCTTGTTTATTTGTATTCTTGTCAGTTCTTTGAGTTTATTTTCTATTTTTTCATATTTATAGTTTAAGTCCATGTCTGAGGTAACTACTTCCATTAAATTTTCTGTGGTATCGTTTGGATTGCTCATTTTGCTACTTGTTTGTAAGTTGTTCATTTGAATTGCTTTTGGCCTTGGCTTTTTTATATTATTCGTGTTTAGACAGCTTCGAACCATACGGTGATTAGTATTGAAGTTTAGGTTTTGTACTATTCCCGTATCCATAAACGGCCCAACTTTATTGGTTATTATATAGTCAATTTCGTTTCTGGTCTTTCCATCAGGGGACACCCAAGTCCATTTGCTTTTGGGCTTTTTGCGGAACATGGAGTTTAGAACTGTTAAATTTTTCTCAAATAGGAATTCTACTAACTTCTCTCCGTTTTTGCTTCTTTTACCACTTCCGTATTTCCCTATTATGTGTTCTTCCCCAGTTATTCTAGCACCGACTTGAGCATTGAAGTCACCCATGAGTACTATATTGTTTTCGGAATATTTTTCAGTAACTTCATTTAGTTGGTTATAGAAATTATCTATATCCGTTTTTGTTGCTTTTTCTGTGGGCGAGTAGATCTGGATGACTGTCCATTTTTTTTGCATGATTTGGTAAATTTATGTGTACCACTGCTATTCTATCTGATATCCCTTCAAACCCAATGATCTGACTTTTAAGGTATAGCTTTACCAGGAATCCTACTCCTCTTTGTCCGGCAATTTCACCTTTGTGGTACATGATGAAGTGGCTTCTCTCTTCTATTCCTTCTCCTAGTCTACGCATCTCACTTATGCCCAAAATGTCCCACTTGATATTTTTAATAGCTAACTCTAACTCTTGCAAACTTTCCGGTGTTCTCAATGTTCGTGTGTTTAGTGTACATAGGTATAGACTGCTTCGTTTTTGTGTTGTGTTGGATTTAGTCAGTTGATTTGTTGGAAGGTGGTGGTCGACTTCCCCCACGGTGACCGGCCGGCTTGGGGGATGATTTATTAAGGTTGCGGTTTTGTTTATTGTTGTGTCTGTTTCTTGGTTCCGGTTAGAGAAGGCCTTTACTTGTTTTTTGGCTGCTCTGACATCGACGCAGATCTGTCTCGTGCTACATATGAAAGGATGCTTGGTTTTATTACTTCCTTTGATGAACTTTGGGATGAGTATGTATTTTCAGTGTTTTTCGCACTTGGTTTTTTCTGAGATGGTGTGTTTGGCGATCCTGAATACTCTCTCTTCCTTTTTTCGCGGTTGTTTGACCCTTGTTTTTTTACAATGAGCTTGTCATATTTTATAAAAGCCAGATTCCCATTGTCTCTTTCTACTTTCATTTGTGGTTGTAGTTGTTTGCGTATTTCGAGAACTTCTTTAGGGAAGTCCTCTTTGATATACACATTTGTGGGTAGGTTACGCTTATTTCTCAATATAATATGTTTCTTCCAAGTCGTCGTTAGAGATATTATCACTGGACGGTTTTTATCTGATTGTGTCCCAATTCTTTTGATGTGACTTATTTCTTGATTATCTAATCGCGTTCCTGACTTCACTATAATTTCTTTAACATATTCGACTAGCTCTATTTCTGTCTTTCCCTTTTCTTCAATGCCGAAAAGAACCAAATTATTCATACGTTTTTCCTTTTCTAAGAATGATATTTTTTGTTCCAAACTTGTGACTTTTATTTTAAGGTTATTATTTTCTTCTTTCAACATTTTCATCTTTTCGTCCAGGGCTTCCATAACATTGTTAGTTATTTCTGTTTTTAATATTGTTGTTTGTTCATTTAGCTTTTCATTTATTTTGGAGAGTAATATTTCCATTTGTTTTTCCATTTTTAATGTTGGGTAATTTTGTGACGTATAGTGGTAACACTTTTTTATACTGGTAGGAAATTTTTAATGTTTTTGTGGCAACACTTTCGACTGTTGTCTATAACTGTCAATGTCACTGTCTGATGTCACTGTCACTGACAGTGCTGTCACTCCGACATTTTAGTTGGTTCGGTTGGCACTATGATGTTCGAGTCATGGAATAAGTTCAATTTTGAGGTTATAATGATCGCTTATTTTTAGGTATAACAATCACAGTTGGTGTTTATTTCACTTCCAATTTAAAAAAAAAAAAAAAAAAAAAAAAAAAAAAAAAAAAAAAAAAAAAAAAATTATTATTGTTAGCAGGTGTTTATAAATGAAACTAGTTGATCAGCCTAAATAACTCAGAATGGACAGTTTGGATATCGCGATCATGAATTAAACTTGAGGCTGGAGTCGTTGCCGTAAAAGTTCAATTAACAAACTCATAAGAAAAGTAGATCTCATGATCCAAAATGTATGCTTTGGTTATAGAGGGATAGAGAGAGGGGGGGGGGGGGAATAGGAAGAAAGAAATCATAAGTGAAAATCGACCTCAATCATAACGAAGATGGCGGCGTGACGGTTGAGAGACGGATATTTGTAGCATATTTAACATATTTTAAAAAAGCTCGGTCAATTGCGAGTTTCGTACCGAAGGTACTGTACAAAATTGATCCTAGTGACGAACTTATACCACATATACCGCAATATTCTTGCTTCTCAATGCATGCCGTGGCAGCTTGTAATTGAGGTAGCACCAAACAAATGTAAACTAGACTTAAGGTAAAATGTAATGTGCTGGTGTATACCTTGTAAGCTGCTCTTAATAAATAAATAAAAAATAAATATATATATACTTTAAATATAGTAGTTTATATATTTTGATTGCGTTTTATTTAGAAACTAGCTGACCCGCGCAACTTCCTTTGTGTCACCCCGTTTTTGCAACATTTGTCATTCCTGCTCCGCACCTGTTTGTTGTAGCATGATGTTATATACATATAAACCTTCCTCTTTAACCATTCTATCTATTATAATAAACCGCATCAAAATCCGTTGCATAGTTTTGAAGATTTAAGTATACAAAGGGACAAGAAAAATAGGGACAGAGAACGCGACTTTGTTTTATACTATGTAGTGATAGTGATGTAATTTGCACAGTTCCAAAACGTTACAAGCCTAAGTGTGCCATGTGGTGTGAATTTCAAAATGATGCCAAAAAAGTCTTTAAAAACAGACACACAATGAAGTTCTCTTATAAGGTTTCCGTTATTCCTCTTAAAGCACGAACACCTAAAATTGTATAAAAACCATTAAATAACACCAAATAAGTCGCGATAGATTCCGATAAAATACTAAAATTTCAATCTGTTTTAATTACAATCAATAGTCAAGATTATTAACGATCATAAAATATACAGCGCTTTCAAGGCTTAAGAAAAGGACATTTCAAGTTTCGTCCCTCGTGAATAAAAATCAAGAGTCTCCCAAACCTACTTATCATAAACTTGGAAACTCAATCGGAACTTAATTGAAACCCATCGGCTCGAATAATACTCTTCTACCCGCCTTCAACCACAATAAGTATCGGTATGTATAAATTGTAATGCAGAAATCCAAAAACATTACGAAGCCACCCCTTGATACCCCAGTCTGGATGGTGGATGCGGGCAAATCTTCGAATTAATTTTACTGCCGAAATATGCAAATTTCGAGATATAGCCGCCTAATAACATGTACAAAAGAGTGGTGACTCGGGCGCGCGATACACTTAGAGTAGAATGTTGATGTAGATGCGATGGTTTTGTGCCTAAGAAGGCTGAGCTTCTTAGAAGAAATTTCTACTGTGTATGGCTCGGTAGAAATAATAAATGAGGTTAATTTTACAAATAACTAACTAATAGCAGAAACTTGATTACATATAAGCTGACTGTTCCTAATAAACAAAAATATTAATATTCACTTCTTTTTATCATGCGATAGTGCCCTGGGATAGGCGCCCATATTAAGAGCAGTTTGGGGAGGTTCTGTCGAACCCCGTCTTTGAGAGAGTTATTTCATTAATTTCTTGACCCAATTTTAAATGGCTTTCTTTATCGATTGAATGACTGATCGCTCAAAAAATAATTACATTTCTTGTCAGAAAGATATTATAACGTAATTTATTTATTAATCTATTTTCATAAAATATTTACTTATTTTTGAAGTGTTTTGTTTCAGTCCGGATTTCTTTGTTTTAATAACCGTATTTTTTTTAATAAATACACCGGTATTTATTCAAAATAGTGGATCGTAAAATGAATTATACCCCGTTAAGACTGCTTCGTCATACTCATCAAATACAAAGAACAACAGAGAATATACCCATCTCCATGAATCGTCATCTAAACAATACTCTATGACTTAATCGTTACCTCAGGCTAACATTATAGCCGCTTCGAGGAGCTTAATAGGTTACAAAATTTACTGTGATAGTATAAAATACACGATGCTTACGTGCCAGCTTTCTCAGGAACTTATCAGGCTTTATTAGATTTCAGGTGTTTAGTTTCTTCACTAGACGAGGTTAAGCCTTAATTTTATACCTAGTTGAAATTTGTTGCAATATATTGGCCTTTGTTTGCGAAGTAGCGAACATTGCCGGTGTTTGGAATTTGTTATGTTGTTTAATAGGCAAGGTGAGGCATGCCGCCATTTTATAGCTTAGATGGTATATTTATCAAGATAATATCGTTAAGGCTATGGCGTGCATTCAATAGGGACAAATAAACACTGACTAAAGGTTATGAATTGTATACGAGTAGTGTACTATGAAATCTTTAGGTTTTTTATTAATATTTATGGCATGTCAATTTGACTTCACCTCGTCTGATGGTAGGCTGAAGGCAAAGTCTCAGGAAAGAGAGTCACCATTACAAACACGTATAGTACAACAATGGTGGCACTCAACTTAACGGCCTCATCAGATGCTTTTTCACGCCCTGCTTAAAGGACCCGGGACTGTAGGAAGAAGGAAACACGTGCGCCGGTAAGGAATTCCAAGACTTAATGGTGCGGCAGGGAAAAGACTCACCGAACCGCTTGGTTCTTGATGGAATATTGTTATAGTATAGGAATAGTGTTGTCCTGTGTAAGAAAGGAGAGGATGGGATTAATTAGAAGGTGGAATTGTTGGTCGAAGTTAACATCACTTGCTAGCTGGTATGGCTGATCAATAGATGAGTCCTTGCAAAGGCACGTAATAATCTTAGGCTCAGAAAATGATGAAATAATGATATTTAGTATGATGTGGTTGGTCATCTTCGTGAGATTTTTGTTTATAAAGAAAGTTTCGAGAGCACTTTACTTTCATTTACATTCTGTGTACCCTTATACCAAGAGTATGAAACGTTAGAAGGAGGCATACTTCTTACAATAATGACTATACATAATATTAGTGGTAAGACTTACTTGCATAATACTGACTGGTTGCCGGAATCAAAGAACCCGGCTCTTCCCCATCTAGATGGTAGTTCCACGATGGTGGCACCACGAGAGCCCCACACACACAGCCTGCTGCCGCAAGTACTGCTCATGATGCGCTCCACGTTGAATGATGGGGGGCATGTTAGCTGCAGTTTCTGAAAAAGAAACGGTTAAATTATTTTTATGCCTTTTGGAGTCTTGTGTTGTGACTTAGTTGTACCAACTACCTGTTAAAGATAAGGTTTTCGTCAAATTTAACAGTAACATTGATTCTAATGGTTTGGCTAAATGTGTTGCATCAGAGTATTTAGTAGCTCGGTTAAAGTTATCTTTTTGATAGAATTTGACGTTTGAGCGTGGTCAGTCACAGTTAGCGTCAAGTTATGACGTCTTTTTATCAATTGTCACATGGTGCAACCTGTTTTATACCTGACTATTATAGCAATTTAATACGCCTGCCTGGTGGGAGATATAACTATTAATAATAATAATATATTTATTTATTTTCAGAGTAAAGATCCATTGTTAGTAATTTGACTTAGGAGCTAGTGCTAGTAATATAGATAACTATAATTAAATAACAACCTAACACTATCTATGACATGTGTGGATTGTAATCCAGTCTCTCAACAAGGGGGAGTCCCAAATGTCCTTGAATACACTCAGGAGACTGTTGTAGCTGCAAGGGAGTCATGCTAGTGCAGAGGCCGAAAATTTTCTAATATTTATGTAGCTTGCAACACTTAAACGTGTTATTCGACAAATCGCTGAGTATACGACAAGTTTTTTTCAAATGCTGCTTGAGGAAAACTCTGTAGTAAGCCAATTTTCTTCCGATAGAATATCTTAGAGAAGCTATCAACACAATAAGAAGAAACTTTACAAAAATTAAATCAAACTTTCCTACAAGTCGCCCATTAAATCCTCAAAGACCGATACGACGAAAACAAAAATATAATCAACAGAATCCTCGCACATCCGATAACCTAACTATCTCTCCCAAGGCGAACGAGAAATATGATTAGGAAAGTTTTTTAATCAATAAAAGGAACAAAAAATAAAGTAGGAAGCTTCCTCGCTTCCTGGCTGGTGGATTTTTTCGCCTTATTTCTCATTACACCGGCGCCTCGCCTCGTTTCCGACGTCATAGTTATAATCATTTACCGTTTGACGGCCGCCCGCGGTCCGCTCCGCTCCTATTTCTAAAGGAAATTGAAAAAGTTGCCTTGATCGTAGAGTGTGAAATAGAATCGGGATGGCGTCTTACCACAGCGCTTGTGTTAGCACCTTGTGGATGCTTGTTAAACTCAAGTTGCCATAAATAAGTATTTCAATTGAACACTAACATTGTTATTCATACTTAGGGTACTAAATTTTTTGTTTATAAAAAGGCATTTAGTTAGGGCCAGACTTAATTCATTAATTAGGTATATATAAATCTAAGCCTCGTAGATAATGCCAAATTCTATAAAAAAGTGCATTTTGTCAAACAATACGTTTGTATACATAACACAGGACATGATTTCTATTAGGAAATTGAATTGTATAAATAATAACGAAATAAATAAGAAATCACGTCTGCTGCCATAACATCGTAATCGTCAGTCAGCAATAACCCAAGGTCTGATGTTGTCCCACTACATAATTATTAGCAAAAATTTGTATATAAAAAGTAGCATTAAAAATGTAAACAATCAATAAATCGCTGGATAATCCATTCAACTGTTCTACTTTTACTAAGACTGCAATAGATGTAATTTCCTTAGTCACTCTCTCAGTCTTTCGAGGTATATTTTTTTTATACCACTTAGGTGGCAGACAAGCTCACGGCCTACCTGATGGGAAGCGGTCACCGTGGCCTATGGACTTTTGCAACACCAGAGGCGTCACACCGTGCTGCCTACCCTGTACAAACCTTCTAATGCCCTTCTTGAAGAACCCCATATTGCAGTCGCTTGGGTAAATGTAAATCACAAATCTCTTCATCAAACCATTAAACGTTAAATTCCTATAACACCATTTCTAAATCAATAGTCCCAACACAACGGTTCGGTATTCATAGTCTAATCGCGATACTAACTATTGCTGCTATTTCCACAACATTAACTGTCGTGCGAAGTTGCACGCCGCTAGTTCAAAATGTTCAGTGTACCATAATGGGTCGTTCATTGCGATGGTCAAAGTACAGCCATCGGTATTTAGTTTGTACGGTTTATGATAATGGTACATTCATCAAGCGTCTATAATTTTCACTGTAAAGTTATGGGGGATATCTTTGTATAGTTATCGGCATATTTGTTGATACATATCACGCGTTCTTGGGTGGCTTTTGAGGATAGTGCGGAAGTCAAATCTATTAATCCGCACGCGCAAGGACCTTGTTTATATCGTGACTTGGAATTAAAATTCTACCGGTAACTATACTTAGGTTATTATCGTCATCTTAGCGTAATGGTTATTTTTTAGAGGAATATCTTCACTTGTATTGGAGAAATAGATATTTTCGTCTACGTACGCCTTGGAGCCTTCCGTTTTCTTTTTTCATTTTTTAGCAAAATATGTCACGTAATTTTTCTACAAAAATGTATCACGGATTTTTTTACATATATTTATCAGGTATCATTATCACATTTAGGAACCACAGCGTACATTAGCTTAATAAGAAAAATGCCTAGCGATATTCTAAACTCAAAAGTAAACACAATACAAAAAAAACGTAAATTCAAAACATATACAAACCTTTATAAAGTATGGCAATCTTCATCTACCAAAACAAAATACAATAGAAGTTTACCCTCTTCGGCCATTATTTAAAACATTGAAAAAGCCCAAACGGCCACAGTGCATTAGCGGGTGATTATCGAAAAGAATCAAAGTGGGTTAACCCTACCGAACGGAACCCGGAACGGTTTGACCCACGCGGTAACGTGCGGCGGTGGACACAGTGACAGCGGGCATTCTATGTTTTGTTATGTGGCCTATAAAAGCTCAAAAAAGAACAACAGAAAAAGAACTGTTAAAACTTTAGAGAAACCTTGTCTACGCTCATCATGTCTACACCATTTCTTTTGCTAGTTCTGAAATTATAATTATCACACGGGTAGGGTAGGGAGGTATATACTGCACTATTCCAGTTTTTCAAGGTAGTGTGGATGGTACATACCTACCCAGTATGTAGTAGGTAGTATAATCATAGATTTTTCTGATGATTTCACTACCGAAAGCGCATATCATTTTTGTATACTGTCGTTAAATTGGCAACTTATAATTCAATAGGTATTAAATAAAGACATACTCGTTGATAAGAGGCCGTAAATCATCATTAATCATCAAAACGTAAAACAGACAACCAAGGCCAATAGTAGGCATCTTGCTACAAAAATCAATCATTAAGAGGTTTGTAAGGTTTTATAAAAAGAACCGAAGACACGCGAACACTAGCACCACACACTTATGTTCAACTCGCACGCTGCGGTCACAGCGGGGCGGGCATAAATTCAGACGACGAAAACCTCCGACAGTTCCGAACGGTGGCCCACGCGACGCGATAATGGCTTCGAATTTCACGCCTAAAATATGGCCGGCTACTTTGAAAATAGAAAAAAAAAGGGTTTATGCCAGTTCAAAAACGATGAAACATTTTTTTTTTATTTAATTTAATAATTAAATGTTGTTGTTATGACAAATATACCGAATGTAAATAATTATTTATTTATAAAACTTCATGCACTAGTACATAGGCGGACTTAATGCCATAAGGCATTATCTACCAGTCAACCCATGTTCTAGATGAACCGACGTCATTTACTTACAAAAAAATTTAGACAATTTTCAATAGGGTAATTTATATTAGGTATGGTTGGTTAAGCCACAATATGGCTCTGATGATGTCTCTGGGTCAAGAGAGTTTAATGGTTCGTACTTTTCCGTACTTTCAGGGACCCTAGAGTCCATAGTTAAGGTCTCAGATGCGACCGGGACTAGAGTAATGATGATGATTTCCCAAAGTTCAGTATTTGCTGCTATTCTTTTAAAATATCTCCTTATCGGTAAGGAACAGCTAAAGTACGATAAGATCGCCAATCATGTAAACCAGCCCTAATTGTAATTACAAGTCATTTTTTGTATTCTTGGTGTACAATACAATATTATTATGTTTGCAATGGTGACCCTCTTATGAGACTTTGCCTTCAGCTTGACATGAGGCGAGGTGAAGTCAAATTGACGTACTATAAATTAAAAAAAAAGAAAAGTGGGTGCTAGCTCCTATGCCTACCCCTTCAGGGATATAGACGTGAGTTTATGTATATGTATAACTGATATAATTTCCAAAAGCGTATAGTTAAATCAGAGTTCCAAGCGACTTTTTATCCATCCTCCTACACATAAAATATGGCCGACCTCCGCTGTAAATCCAAAGGCGATTTACGAACGAAACTCGTAAAATAAACGTTGGCCAAATCTTTTATACAAACGCATCATTAAAATTCCGTCCGTGGAAGAATTAAAACGAAAAAAAAAAAACAAACAATTATTTGAATATATGCACCATGGCAATCTTTGCTAACCGCTCTGGTCACGTAGACAAAACGCCGAAAAAAAAAATTATACATATCTGTTCCGGACACCGATAGCGATACACGTCCGTACGCGGGTTGAATATTTTATTTTTTTTAAAACATAATATTATTATTTTATTAAATATGGCAAAATAGCCACCCCTTAGACGCCCATCACGCACCTTCGCTTAATTGTACTGGGCTTAGTTATGTGTATCAGGAATTTTAATACGTACCCAGTGTAATCCCTGGCTCTTATTTTTATTATACTTCTGTGGGTGTATTTGCATATATAATTCATTTGGTTCGTGGTTTTATTTGTACGTTAAATGTACCTACGTATTTGTAGTTTATTAGATGTTGCCTGACTTTGCTCGTGTGAAATAATGATTTTACAACCATGTGCTCATGAATCTCTGTGTGAATCATTCAGATTTTGCAAGTCCGTTCATTCTGACAAACTATCATATTGATAACATTAGGACTTATACGATGACTGATGTACTAGTTCAATGTGCAAATAATATCTAATATACCTTAAGGGAGGATTATGTTCAATAGTGCACGTTCTTCGACTGAAATGATGAATAATAAGATCAGATATCACCAGTTTTTTATTTAACCGTCAGGAGAATATCTCACCTTGCCAGTAAGCTAAAGGTTGGCTCATGAATGAGGGTTCCTATTGGTCCTCTGCCTGACCGCTTGATCTCGGAGTGCGAGGAATATGTTAGGTACTATGTCACCTCCGACAACTAAATATCCAAAGAGCGTTGCGTTGTAGACGGTCCGACATAATTTCCCCAACCGGCTGCGGCTAGGGGTATTCATCGGTGTTTTTTGCACGATAAAAATATATTTTTTGTTTCATTAACTCCAAAATATACCAACAAAAAACTCTTCCGACGCACAGTACCAGAAACGCAAAATACCTCTTCGCGGATGACCAGAATCACACTTCGCGAATTACACGCAGATGGCCTGATTCGCATATTACCAGATTTAGTTTCACTATAACATAATTGAGATAAAGAGAACAAAATAGAGGCCACGAACGAACAGCACCATCTAAAAATTGATTCACGACGCAAATAAATATAAAGTAAATAGCTAATAAAATAATTTACAACACTCAACATCTAATTTTACACATAAACCGATCCGAAGCAGGCAAAGCTCTAGTTATTATGAATTAAATAACCTGTAAGACGACACGTAATTAAGTTTGTTGACGCTACTCGACGATAGATGGCGTTAGTAGTGACATTTTAAGAATTTGTGTTTTAAAAGTGCGAAATTGTATTTTAAAAATTGTTTACAAATTATATTAAAAAAAAATTAAACCGTAAGTTACGGGTTATAGGAGATATATATACAATATGTTTTGAAGTAAATATAAACTAAGTATTCCAAATTGCTACGATTTTCGTAGCGTTTCGTAGCCCCGGCGTAGACGTAGAACGTTAGGTTGGTATTTGGTTCAGTCTACAAAGGTTCTTATATCAAAGTTAATGTTATATTATAGAACCTCTGAATATGCTTATCATATTTGTTAAAAAGTTAGTTGATATGAATTGAATACGGAGGGCAGAGGATCAAAGTTGGAACAGCAATAGAAGCACGCTATTTCCTCATAAAGACAAATTAAACTTAGTGTGATGTTCACCTGAAGAGGAACTCTCAGGAATGAGGGTCATCATTCAGGTTTTCCTTTCATAACACTCGAAAATGATTTTCTATTTTCCTTCAACTTTTTTTTAAGTTTTCTAATAGTGTGTATTACAAAACTTAAAGGTCAAACAGTAAAAAAATATGCTGAAAATTGGTAAACTCAAGTCAACGTCAAAATTAAAACCAGTCAAAAATTTGAACGACCATTTCAGTCTTTCACACAGGTAGATCTACGGGAAACGGCTAGTACTATAACTCACACAACATGTAGCATATTACTACCTAAAATCGGTACTCAAATTTATGAAAATACACTGTTCTGCTTTCTGAAAAAAAAAAACGTAACGAGCTTAATCGCACAAGTTGGAAACTTTTTAAAAGGCGTCCAATGCTCCGATACGTCGGCAGCGCCAAACGGACGGCCGCGCCGAACATTTCATTTTACAAACTTTTAATCTCAAAGTGGCTGTGCAAGAAAAATGCGGAGTTAAGGAAATCACCAGCGCCACCTATTATCAACTCCGATTCATGTAAGGGTGCGTTCAGGGGTTGCTTTGATTTATATTTTTATATTAGTATTTGGGTCGCAAAGTACTGATAGCAGTTTTTTACTAATTATAAAAAGGTTAATATGTATGATATGATAATATGAGATACTTCTTCACGCCTCTTTTAACGTTGTAGGAATATGGAAACACGTTCTTTGAGTATTTTAAATCTTTGATTTTTGAGCCTATTACAGTTCATAGGTCTCTTCCAATGTACATACACTTTCCACGGGTTGGTACAGGATTTTATTTAGAGTTTTCCGTCTCTTGCAGTGATATCGTCTGCGTATTTTGCCGTATTTCGCCTCTTACGACACTCTTCGAATGAGATGGGATGGTAATGCGCTTTCTTCATAATCACATATAATGGGAATTATGACTATTGAAATGGCAAGTAAAAAAGCATAAAAATTGGTACAACTCCACATGTGATTGACCATCATTTTTACCCTGTATTCCTTATAGAAAAATTGTGCGAACCACGGGTATATTTTACCAGCCATTATATAGATAAGTTTTTTATTAATGGCAAGACAACTTGACTTCACCTCGCCTGATGGAAAGCTGAAGGCGAAGTACCGGGAAAGAGGGTCACCATTACAAACACATACAGTACTACAATAGATAGTGGCGCTCAGCTTGACGGCCTCATCAGATGCTTTTTCATGTCCCGGACCCGGGACTGTAAGAAGAAGGAAACACGTGCGCGGTAAGGAATTCCAAGACTTGGTTCTTGATGGAATGGTAGTATAGAATACAGCGCACACCTAATTTATTAATCATCAAAATTATTATCCAAGCTTAATCATAATCTTACAATCACCCACCCGTACACCTCAGCAGAAAATCTTATCCCAAATATTTGTACACTAAGACAATTATAGCAAAACTTTTGAGCTGAACTGTAAACGCGACTTAATCTGCTCGCAATTCAGAATCCCTCCAACGCAAGTACAAGGAAAACTCAACCATATTGTGTGTAGCTACAGTATAAATCAGTATGAGGATAAATAGGTAGTTATACCCCGCGATATGAGACGAATTGTTGCCGAAGAGTCATAAAAACTAAGATATTAATGTATCGCGGGAGGCATTAGACGGTCGGCGGATCGATTCCTATGCATAAAAAATGCTAATGGCTCAGAAGAGAGTACGTTATGCCAGAGTTGGCTGATTTATGTGAAGAGTTTTGAACTATTCGAGGTTCGATGTCGTTCTGAGGACAGGTGGACCAAAGAAGCGTTAATGGTGGTTGGGTCTTCCTTTGTTATATTTTTATGAAAGAAGGTAAGTTTGGTGAAATTGTTTTTTATTGTAAATATTTTTGGGTTAGGGAAAATTGGGATGTTACACTTGTTAGGCTTTATTTGTTGGGCTCTTATAAAGTATTTTATTAAAGCGAGGAGATACTAGATGATTTCAATTAAAATTTTGGAAATATGGGGCAGAAAATCGGGGATATTGCAGGATGAGCCAAGTTTGGTCCCACACCAAATATTGATGTGTGCTTATTGGGGTCAACATTAGTGATCATCAAAAAGTAGACAATACTAGAAAGATGAACAGATCCAATCTTAAATAAGTTGGGAAATATTATAATAAACTCCAGAAACAGAAGAATCAACTGCTGAACATAGGCCTACCCAATAGACCTCCAATCAGACAAAATAGTCTGCATTCAACGGGTACCCCGCGACTTTGACTATGTCATCCATCCACCTCGCGGGGCGATACTTCCTACGTTTCTTCTACCAGTACATGGTCTCCATTCGCGAAATTTTCAACTCCTGCAACCATTAGTTCTTCTTGAATACCATATACTAAAGTACAATGGATTGTGAATACGATTACAATTTTTACTCTTATATAGGTCAGTAACACAAATACGCACGGGAAGCTCACCCTAGTTGACACAAGATCTGCATACAACTCCAGATGTCGCCTGCGAACTATTTAGCATAGTATTCCGTTCATTGTGCTAAACACCACACTCCCACGGGATATGATCGCAATTGGAATCAGTTATTGAACATTGCGATAATGGTGTTTCACTTAATACAATATTGTACGGCTGCATCGCAGTGTTGTTACAATTCATAACGATTTCCAAGTTACCTCCAAGATATATACTTAGTCTCCTTTTAGTATTGACTGGTTTGTGACTTTTTTACGAGGGCGACCACCATATGATCTCCCAACTCTGAGACAAAAGTCTGCGCCAGAGCCTCGTCCGTTGTTGATAGGATTTCTTTTGTCGTGTGGATAATCTGGAATGAAGTTGGAAAGTGGACCTCGTGTTCCAAAACACAAACTTCAGAAGTAAATGGCAATTTTGATTAAATTGTATGGTGTGTGGTATGGTAATGTGGTACTATAAGAAGATCAGAATGTGCCATTGATAATACGGTGGCAATTTTTATTTGCTGTGATACCATTCAATGATAGTAGTTTTAGCGAAAGAGGTTCTCAGTAAAACCTATTTCTATTAATACTATTGACTGATGCTCCTGGGAAAGGGGAATTGATGACATGGAGAAGCACAAACAGTTCATTCAATATTAGCTGACCCAGCGAATTACGTGCCGCCATTTTTTTTGCCCGTGTAGAAAACAGATATTAAAATTGCCGCGTGTACATCCGCTCCCGATTAACACTGCATGTTCGATTTTTTTTTAATATTCACGTGTATTTTGAATCCCGTTCTATTCTACCTTATTAAAAAGGTTCCATACACTCACGAATACTCCAACACCCACCTATTAAGATTTTTGCGGCCCAAGCAAGTCTGCGAGTCCGGCTTGGTTCATTTGACATTTTGGCATTTGTGGCCGTCTTCGTGTTTTGAGCTTAGCAACATATTTTGCGATTCATTTTTATTTGTATAGGTGAACACTCAATTCAATTTTACAACACATATGTACAATGACGTTCATATTTCAGTCCACACAGTATTTCCCATATACCGCTAATACACAATACAGCCAGGCTGGCTCTCTGCCAGCCACGGTTATCAGGCGTTCGTTCGCTGAATATTATGACCAATACTTTAGCTCGGATTAAAAACTTATTAAGTTATTCTCCTACGAGTAGCATCGGTTTTTTGGCAGCTAACCTGGAATTTTTTAAAGAAATACACAGCCAATTAGTTTTAAAAAGGGTAAAGCTTGAGAATATTCTTGAAGTAAAAGGAAAATATATTGGGTGAGGGAGGGGAACCCATCACTTACCCACGGTTTAACAAAACCAGCAATAGAGAACCGCAAGTGCCACAAAGAAACCTCGACACGTGTTACACCTCTGAACGAAGCGTTTTCAGGAGTGCTAGCGAGCGAATGACTAATTGACAATATACTTTTTTTGTACCACTTAGGTGGCAGACAAGGACACGGCTCTCATGATGGAATGTCGGTATCGTGACCCATGGACATGTGCAACATCAGGTGCGTCACTTCATGCTGGTCGGCCAGCTAAGTGCCAGTGCCAACAGGCCTATGGCCAGCAATACACTGCGATATTCTAATCGTTTCATTGACTGACCACATACCCAGATGTTGATTCTAAACTGACTCTAAGTTTAAAAAATATCCAATTACATCTTTCACTATAAACAACACATTAATTATAAAAACGAAATACCTCAGGCTAACCACAACTTCAATATATCAAAGCACCTAGCGGAGATTCTGGAAAAAACGGTTTCCCATAACGTTTACTGAGAAAAATTACATACTACCAAGTAAAAAGTCGCAAAAGATACGCTGAACAAAAGCACTTAGCACGTTATTCTTTCGAGCGGAGGTACGGAGCGGCCATAATGGCTCGCTTTGACTTACTAGATGGAATTTTTAATGCAATAATTTCGATAATTTATCGCTAGATAGCGCTTCTTTGTAGCCGGGTGGTGAGGGGGCGGGTGTACAAATTGGTTTTCTTTTTATCAGTAAACATTAGAGTGGCCGACTTGATTGACCTCCGGCTGTTGTGTGATATACTGCTGAGGAAAATGTATAGCTTTTGTGTCTTGTCACTGAGGTGATACGACTTATTGTAATTATAAGGTGTTTTATACGATAACACAGTAGGGCCGATCAGGGTGAGCTTGGTCCGAAACTGTGGAGAATAAGTGATGATCTTAAATTGTGGTTTGTACGTAGGTATACGTTAATAGTCTACTACGTAGTAGTTAAAGCAGGAGTCATCCAAAACCTCGCGTTGGGCAGCAGCCGCGCCAGAGCGTCAGCTGTGCTCTTCAATTTAGGAGCCAAACTTCTGAGATGCTCCTCGAATCCCACCGACCGTCGAGCACGAGCCCCAGATACTTCATCTGAGGCTTGATAACGATGGGAATGTCTCCCACTATGAGGCTGGATCCCTCTGGTGGCGCCTAAAACTATGGAATGATATACTGATAAGGCATTACAATCAGATGGTATATAAAAACAGTTCTAATCATGATGACTGTTTGTATACAAGTGAGCCAGCTCAGCTTGAGCTCCGTTGATTTATAGGCTGGCGGTGTAATGTTGCCAACATCAAATTTAAGAAAACTATATGTATAGTTTTTTATATAACTGGTTCAGCTTCCGAACCTCACAACCAATGTGTATTCTCACGTTAGCTTTCAATTCTAAAACGACACTTTTGAGGCATCGTGGACTGTGTAATTAAATACGTGACGTCATTTAGCCATGGCCTCTCCGGTAATTTGTGGTAATGGAAAGATGGCCGAAACGATTTCGCGAACGGTTCTTCGTTTATATTTTTGATATTAAAAAATATATTTTCCATGTTCAAGTTGCTGGAAAATTTGGTTTGTTATGGGGTATTGTTTGACTTTGATGATGGCGTATTTTTTTCTTTTGTTTTTATGACACTCAGTTTTACGTTAAAATTGCATAGCCTATATCCTTTTTTTTTCTTAACCGAAATTACTAATATTCCCTCTAACCCCTTCAGGTAAGCTCAACGGCATGTGTCAGGAGTGAGTTCACGTCGATAGTGTAGTGGCCAGGATTCAAATCTGGACCTCTTCGAACCGGAGCGTCTGTCAGGATACATAGAATGTGTTATATAGTTAAAAAGGATCAAACAGTATTTCTTACCCTATTAGATACATTTGTTAGAATCCCTTTTTCCACTCCGGCCAACTAAAACTGATCAACTAAAAGTAATCAACTAATTTACACTTTTCATACAAGATACAGTACACAAATATTATGGACGACAACGGCCCGAGTCCGAATCAAACTATAAAAGTAAGTCATTATTCTTTGAGCGTATTGCCAAGTCAGTTGGGGTCGGCTTTCTAGTCTGACTTAGATATTTTCCGTGAAGCGACTGCCATCGGACCTCCATAACAAAATTTGCGATAACGAGGTTCTTCTGTAGTTAGGATAGTCGGACTTTTGATGGCTTTGTCCATTGCGGAAAAATATAAACTTTTTACAATTATATAACGGCATAGATACAGTTATTTTCATGTCTCTAATACATTTTTCACTAATTCATACATAAACCTCCTTAAATAAACCCTAATTTCCCTCTATATCGATATACAAAGGCTGCAGGTGAGCCAGCCAATTTCCTAGTACACCGCCATTCCGGCTAATTTTCATATTAACGAACGTGTCTAGCTAGACTGAGGCAAAATGCGATATGACTTGTCTGGTATAATAAGCTATATTTTATTAAAGAGCTTGCCTTTGAATCAGTATGTTATAGGAAGTGTTGTAAGATGCTTGTGAATTATTTTTCTATTGAGGGAACTGAATGAAGGTATAACCTGATAAGTGTTATGAATATTTAAATCAGCTAATCTGTAGCCTAAAATATGTAACTTCAGAAATTCTTGCATCTTTGTTCGTGGTATACTAATTGGAAAGTCAGACTTGAAAACTACCCTATGTTTGATTGCAATATGTTGAGTCAAAAGGAAGGTAAGAACAAAAAAACAGAATCACCTAGCAGTAGCAGCATGTCAGCAACAGAAGCAGTGACAACCGACAATCAAGCAGGAAAAGCCGCAAGCATCAGTAAATGTATTTATTCATATACTACCGCCTGCAAATATTAAATACCTGTCTTGTAAATTTGACACCTGTTTTTTTACAAATACCCTCAATTTTTTGCAAGCTAATGTAGTAAGACACCGGCCGGAGAGGCAAAGAACAATTTAATTTAAAATAAGAACGTCGGAAACAGCCGAATTGCGCCGATGATGTACTCCAATATTGCAGACCTTGTTAATATAAATTTTGCACGGGCCATCGTCTCGTGTTAGGTGTAAAAGAAAAGAAAAATCGTTGCTTTTTGGTATGGGTTCTGTATGTTTAATGCAGTGGGTTGAAACAAGAATATGTTTTGGGTAGAATAAAATTTATTGTTGTGGGTAGAAACTGAATGACGTTTGGGTTGAAACTGGAAAAGTATTGGTAAGTAAAAATGTGGGAACGGAATCACTGTCGTCGCACTCAGCTTTATGTAATTGATGTTGAGAAGTGTTTACAAGTGACGACGATTCAGTACAACTGACGCAAAACTAGTGTGTTCTGGAAGTTTAGTATGTACTTGGTAAAGCATTTTCAATACTATTGTAGGGACACAAGCGGTGTCAGCATAGTTGTCTGCATTCCTACGACGTCTGCGTATGCACTCGTCAGTCTCCGGATTGTTGAGCTGCGAATGGGCCGCAGTTTTTTTATATATACCTTTAAAAGAATATGCACTTATTCATTTACATAGTGCGATTTCGTGACTTAATACTAGTTTTACAACAAGGGAAAAATTACAAGAAACATTTTTATTCATTGCTTAACAAAACGTGTCTGCAAATTGATTATATTATTGTTCTCTTCTAATAAAACATGACCAAAATATTGGGTTGAAATTTGGGAACAGGTGATAATAATTTGGTAATACCGTCTGTAGTCGTTTGTAGACGTCTACTGTTGTCTCATTCGAAATTCATAAGTCTTAATTTATTAAAAACTTAAGAAAATACCTCAAAAGAGGAACGAAACACAAAAAGGACTAGTACTTAATAAAGGCGTCGGCTACCGTCGTATAGATCGAGAATATTTTAAAGTGATGTGCTCGGTGCAAATAATGAAATTATACCAAGGGGGAGGGTGGGCAAAAACGACCCATCTTACGCTTTTTCCTTCCTTTTGTTTGTTTATTCGTAATTTATCGGTAGATCGAGGAGCGTTATAGATTAACATCAAAGGCATCTTACGGCGTATACGATCTCGTTAAAATTGAATGGGCCCTCGTAATGAGGGGGAATTGCTGTTTGGATCAGGTACGTATTTTTTACAAACATTAAAAAGTAAATAAAATATGCCTACATCTAATAATGATATGCAGCACGATTGGAAGTGTTTGACCTGAGGAGTATCAATCATAATATTGGCATTAAGTAGGTTGTGGTCAGTTCAGTCATTTGAGCACCAAGGTAGAACAAACATGCCTCTGCTTTTTCGCCGTGTTTTAAGACTACTCGTGACAATTCAACACACAAAATTGAACGCTCATTTGTTGTCTGTTTTTTATCATCATTACCCAATGTGCGTTTCACGCACATCAATAAACATTCTCATTTAGTATATTAGTAAGATTTACCCGCACTTACTTTCAAACACAAACCCAAATCAGCAAAGCGAGATCAAATATTCGCGCTCGTCAACTCCAAGACGCCGCATAACAAATTGACCATTTCGAAAACAAATCGAATAAAAAAACGCGCTTTTCAATTATTCACGAATTCGAAACGAGTCCCTGTCCACAGCAGATCTTTATTCAAATCGGATATAGGCCGCCATTTTCTTCGCACGTTTGCATCACAAATCGGTCGGAGTTTTTCCGATTTAAAATTCCTACACTTCACCCCAAAATTGCCAGTTTGATTGCTATTTTAATGCCTCCCGTTCCTTTGCGAAATTATCTTTCAAATTTTCGGATAATAAGCGCGATGGACGGCGTCAAAAATATTTTTTTTTCGGATAGACGGCTGACGCGGAATTTTGCATGTTGTACTAATGAATAGGGAAGTGAATTTGGAACATGATATTTTGTGAATTATTTAATGTAAGGTAGAAAAAATTTGGTAGTCAATTGTAAGGAACTTGGAGTATCGATGATCCAGTCTTCACAGCTAGTTATAACGACTAAAATATTTCAGAACATAAATTCCAGTATGTTAAACATCCTGATAGCATAATAGAAACAAATATCACGGAAAAAATAGAACAAATAAGACAAATGTACATGAACAAGTAACATATTATGATATTTTATCATTTTCCTGGTCAATAACTAGATTTGACTCTCTAACCAATTTATTGTAAAGTCCCATACATGAGAGAAAAAAACAACCAGTGGATAATAAAAAAATATTTCTGGTAACCCTTTTTGGATATACAAATGGACAATCCAAATACAAATGAATATATTATGTTCATCCAATATTTGTGTGATATCGCCATTGGACATTGGACCATGGTTGTGGAGGTCAGATGGCAGTCGCTTCACGAAAAATATCGAAGTTTAGCCGCATCACAGTAAGACTGGAAAGCCGACCCCAACTGAGTTGGGAAAAGGTTCAGAGAATATGTATACCTATAATATCCAATATTTATGTGTTTAAATATTACTTAGCTCATTTTTAGATTAGGTTATAATTTTTTACGGAATTTATCTTAATTCCACATTTTTATAATTTTCTTCGTACGTGTTTTACGTAGGCATTTACATGAACATAATTACATGGCCCTAATTATCTCAAAAAGATTTATCTTGTACTACAGAATATATACTCGTATATAGGATAATTGTATGTTCGTATTATAATTTACACCCGTGCTGCTTTATTTCCTTCACTTAAAGTAAATTTTCTAAGTATTGTAAAGCAATTATCCTGTAAAGCATTTTTCTTCTATAAAAGGTTAGAGTCCGCGGGATGATGGATGCTCTAGCGATTGTTATTTCCGTTTGATCTTGATTAATTAGCGATTGCAAACAGAATGCGATATTAGCACCCGTGATGGTGAGCGATTACGCGTCAAATTGCTTGTTCAGTTCAAGGTAAACATCGATAGACATTAGGTGTTACAAGTCCTGAATAATTAACCGGTTTTGTAGGGTAATTATGAGCAACAAAGAACATTAATTTGGATACATCGCCGTCGCTAGGAACGTGGGCGGAATGACATAAAATATTCTTACAAAAAATAATAATACGAATTTGAAGTATTATTTTTTACTCGCGTATTACTCAACAGGATTTTTTATGACAGGTTTTTAGAGTATATTTATACAATAGGTACAACTAGCATTAAGGTACACCCACTATAAAATCTATAGACATAAGAATTATCATGATTCTTTGAACTTTTCCCAACTCAGTTGGGATCGGCTTTCCTTAGACATAAGAATATACCTAACAAAATAATTTACATTTAGGTAGGTACAAAATGAAGTGTTATATTACGCAATTATGTGAATGGAACTTATTAGGAGTATTCCCCAGTAATTGTGATCACATTTGCATGTTCTTTATAATGTAGGATTTAAGTTTCATTTTAATATAGGTAAATCCATCATGTAAGAACCTATAAGATTTCTTGGACTTCAGTCCGAAGTTCAACCATTAGGCAAATGTTAGAAGTGAAAAGTAAATATCATTATTACCTTATACCTAAATAAATATCGGTGTGGTGACGGAGAGGGAATACTCACCACTCCATCTTATCTGAACGGTATCGTAAGAGTCATAACAGGAAACGCAGACGATATCACTGTTAAAAACAGGAAGATTTGGAATAACAACCTGTACCAACGCAGCCTGGAAACAGCAGGCTAAAGTCTCCCAAAATTGGGAGACTGTGGTCAATATCCAGAACAGAATCTTAACCCGATAATTGTGGGTTATCTCCCAACTGAGTTGTTTGGATCTGTCCTGAATAGCTGAAATTCTCGTCTACATAACATACGAGTTAGTTCGATTGTCGTGGGTTGAAGTTCTGTCGTCAATGCTGGTTTATTTTGATTTAAATAGCATACTACTCGTACTTTCTTCAAAATTTCGTCTACTTAATAATCTCGCTACATGCTTTTCATTTACAAAATTCGAGATTTATTTTGTTTTGTTTGATTCATCATTGACAAATATCGAGCTGAATAAATAAGAATCCCTTTTTTTCAAGCTGAAAATAAAATAGCGTCCATAACGTGTAATTTTATCACCACACAATCGATTCAAAGCTCCCGTCGCGGATATAATCGCCTGGCGGTCTTTAAGACAGACTCCTCGAAAGGGGACGGGGCGGGGCTAAGATGGCATTTTTTTTCAAGTCGTCAGATAGATTGGATGACACTCGATCTCCCCGAGAGGGCGAAATTAAAACGGCGGCGATGAGCCAAGCACGGGCGGCCGGGGAATTATTTTCCGTTGAGTGATTCTTGGCCATAAAATTTCTGATTGATCAATTCATCCGGTGTTTCCATTCCGTCGTAATGAAGAGCACGTTGCTGGTGGACATTTTTTTTGCTCTAGACCTCCCCCGACTCTATTTTTCCGCCTGTTTTCGCTTTAGTGGGTGTTTTATTAATTTCCTCTTCGTGTTTTTTACGGTCGTTGTCCTTTGAATTTGCATTGTTTTTTCGATAGTCAAAAACAGATTTGTGAGTATTTGTTGATTTGGTTTAACTCCTATTTCTTGAATAAATACTTACATAAAAGTAAAATACTTTGAACGTAACAGCGGATATACTAGATTGTTTTATTTTGCTTCATAAGATTGGACAATACATACCATAAGCTTCTCACATTGATCTTTAAAAATAAATAGCAGTGTAGGTTATTCTCTATATGTAAGCTGTTATAAATCTATGTAATCCGATTACAGTAGTTGAATCAGCACTAAATATAACGAATACTAATAAATGTATGAAAATATTGTATAAATTTGTACCCGTCTTCCTACCGTCTTGGATCCTTGGTCTGGTAATAAATAAATAAATAAAAAATAAAAAATCCGGTAATACATGTGTGTAATTCAGCTGTGAAGAAATATCTCTATTATCGAAGCGCTACACGGTCCACCAATTTAGTAAAGTTCACTGGTGACATCTATTTTTGCAAAGTGGTTACCGTGGTCTATGGACGTTTGCAACACCAGGGGCGTCACGTTCGTGCTGCCGATCATGGAGAGGGAAGGGGGAAGTGGAAGTGGGAGGGCCGAAGAGAGTCTGTATGCTGTCAGTGCAGAAGACAAAGGTTTTCTCGGTCTTCCCACTGACAACACAAAACCTCTCCAGTGTGAAACATGTATCATACTGACCTTCATTTCACTTTCCCTGGTTTTTAGAGTACGGTCTCAGAGTGTACGTCCTCGTAAACCGGGGACAAACCAACCTATTCAAAATAGGCACAAACAAAACCCAATCAAGAGTCGAATGCCGCCATAAAACGCATCACAAACTTTATCTCTCCCATTCTAAAGTTGTCACACGATCAGTTTCACGCGACATCCAAAACATAGCGAAGCAAATTTTATTGCGGGTCCTTCACGATATTAAGAGGGAAAAGGGGGATAATGGCTAGCGATCCGACGGACAATGCTTCGGCGGCCATCATTTTGGTCACATTTCATTAAAAACAACAATAAGCACGATAACGACTGTTCGGGTGGTCTCGTGGATTTTGATCGCGTTTTCTTTACTTACTTGTATTCTATTTGTATTTATGTGTTGTAAAGCGGTTTTGGGAAGTGTGGGTATGACCTTATTTCTAATGATATGGTTTTAATGTGTAAGTTTCATTTTATGAACAGATTTGTTAATAAGAAGGTTTTAATAATTTGTCGGAATATTCGTATATCGGTATGATTGGTTTGATTGATGATTTTTTTAGATTTGTTTTATTTTTCGCTGCAATTCTTCCCATGCGGTGTCGCACAAGACTAAGGTAGTTTAACATCATATACAGCCCAGACTTATGTTTAGCCCGTTGAGTCAACAATAAGTACCTGGATTAGATTAGACTGGAACTAGTGTGGACTTAGATGGCGCTGAGTAACATAACCAAATATTCCATTATTTACTAATTCTAGGACACTACACAACGCCACCAAGACCCAAAGCATAGTTTAACTAGTTTGTGTTATGGGTTCTAGAATGCAGATAGGTACATTTATTTTTATACCAATGTAAATATTCATACTCATGTACACAAATATTTTGCACTGAGCGGAAATTCAACCCGCGCCTCCTGCGTACTTCTCGCGGTAACTACCGCCACTGTAAGCAAAAAATGAATAACAAAAATCGGCGCCCCAAATAACACACTTTACTGTAATTAAACCCATAGAATAGTATGGCTGTAGCAGTATTTTGAAAGCAGATGTGTATCGCCATAAACAAGCGAGTTGCAATCTTAAAAAATAATAGGCATTAAAAATCACCCCATGATCAAGGTTTACAGGGACTCGAACGATCAGCCCTGAAGCTATCTTCATTAATGAAAACCATAAAAGTGGGGCTACATAGCTACCAGGACCGGTGATTGTAGGGTGACCATGCGGAACCTTTCATATAAAATTAATTAATTATTTCATAATAATTACCTTTCATATAAAGAACCTTTCAATCGTTCGAATATAAAAAATGGTATAATTAATACCATAAAGTTATTAGTAATACTTAGAATAGTGATAGTATAGTAATATAGTGTAATATAGCCGGCTGTCATAAAAATGCAAATTTATAATTTATTTGATATTTCGAATTTGGTTACACAGTAATGAGCAGACTGTTGCTCTATTTTCGTTAGTAATAATAACTGTATGATTAGTAAATAACTATACAATGAAATGGAATAAGTAAGAGAGTTGGTGTACATTAACTTCTATTATTGCGACTTAAAGTATTTTTTTGAATATAATTAAATTTGAGATCGTTTAGATTGCAATCTTCTGGGATTCTTAACCAATTCGTGCAGTCAAGGGATAGATTAATATAATCACAAGGTTTGTCTGTAATTGTCAATGTATTAATGTAATAGTTGAGATTTAAGTATGAATGTTCCGGTTCCATGTGATTACAATGACTTGTTAAACTTATTCATAAGACTTATACAAATTAAGCAAAATTGTATTATATTTAAGCACTAGTGTTTCAATAGAGTTTAGGAATTGAAAAGTCCAAATAATTAAGACAAAACGGGGTTAATTGTAAACTACAAGTAAGGTGATTGTATGACATCATGTTCGTTACGTAACGATACGTTACGTTACTCGAGCGGACTGAAGAGGCAATACATCAGCGTCTTCGTCACATAAGTCTTCGTATCGCGTGGATATTTCTAACTACCCGCACTTAGTCTTCATTATTACTTTGTTACTTTACAAATACTTTACTTGCAATTCACGATTAAGTCAAGTTTTGTTATAATTATGTGTTACTTTAAATCAAGAAAATGTCCGAAATGTTCCAGAGCCGTGTGGTTACAATAGTTGCATAAAAAGTCGCGTCAAACGGCCGACGCCTTATTAAGCCCGCAAGGGATAGGTACAGGTGGGGGTTGAAAAAATTATAGTATTTAACGATATTAAGTTATTGAAGTTAGATTGGCAGTGTAATTGGTATCTAGAACATTGGGGTCACTTTTTATACGTGTTCGATTGTAGTTTTTATTACTTTTTATATGAGGGGGGTAGATAGAGGTGTGTTACATTCACATTTCACTACTGGTTATAATTTTTGGTCCTGTATACATACAGAATATGACAAACCGCCCGCTTGATAGCAATAGGCTCACTACCTAGTGTGTGGGAGCGAAAATTGAGTGTTAATGCACCTCTACCTATCCCTTTGAAGACTCAGGCGTGAATATACCTATATAAGTGGCAGATAGTTTGTTGTCCATCATCTACTGTTTCCAGATTCTGTATTAGGTACTTATGTCAGTTATTTAATTGGTATTGATTTTAACTAGTGGATAATCAAAAACAGCTTGGTCCGAGAATCACGGATAGACAAATCGTATACAAATAGGTGGACAATTTTTTGTGTGATAATTAGGCTCTGTAGAAACACGTATCAAGGTTTGTTCTTCGCACTTAGAATATTGCACATAAGAATTCCTATTTCCTCGGCTAAGGAATCTTTTTATTCGCGTTGAAGGGTGCGGTTTGGTATACTTTTCTATTACAATTAGTATTATTTTACTATTGCTATCATTGAGATTGTTAAACCGTGAGCAAGGGGTGGGTACCCCTCATATTATATTTTACTTATAATGACTTTCCGCCATTTAACGCCCACTTCAATATCATATTATGTAATCTTAAAATATTCCTAAAAATAAGCTGAGCTTGAACCCTCAGGGCATAATTAGCTAGTACTGTTCAAAAAACCAATACACAAAACTTATAAACCACAGTTGTTCACTCAACCACTGAACTACAAAATCGGTTAACAATATTCAAACCATCACAAATTTGTCTTAACACAGACAGAACCCCACAAAACCAGATCACAAACAACCCTTTGAGTGTTCAATCGTTAATACGAGTAGAAGTCAGGGGCATCGCGAGTAGTGATGCGAAATAGCCGGTCAATTAACAGCCACTTTGATCATAGATCATAGACTCTTGGTGGGTACGATGACATGGGTCGAGCCTGTGTGTGAGAACTGTAAGATCACTAGGTCAAAACTACTCATATTATTTAGGTAATAAGCAGCAGATAAAGCTGAAGGGCGTGTTTAAACTCAGAAACTGCAAATTCGTATTGAACAATTCTACTGCATTAAAATCCTATACCTAGAAGATTTATTTTTTTGGAAGAAATTCAAAATTTGAATTTAAAAAAGGAACTTTTTAATGTTTTTATAATCTGTCATCAATATTTTTTTTTGTGAGGCCAGTACTTTTAAGTTATTTAAAAAAGTTTTAATCTCTAGACCATGTTGTTGTGTGTATTTGTGTTGAATATTTCGTTTATTGATGAAGAATGTAAACTAAATACATTATATGACAGCTTCCGTGGCGTGACGGTAGTAAATGCGATTGCTACGCAGGAGGCGCTGGGTTCGATTCTCACTTAGCGCAAATATTTGTATGCATGATTTATTTGTGCTGGACTGGTCGTGCATAGGAGAGCATGTTAAGCTGTCGGTCCTAAGATATTAGTGACGTCATAAGTTACAGGTTAACTGTCTCGCAACAACTGTCTTTTGATTTCCCAAAATATTGTAACAAAAAAGCATTCATGAAAAATGATCTTCATTATTTTAGTCATCACTCCAAAAACTCTTTTCCCCAACATTTAATTCCAAAGAATGGCGAAATCACATTCACCATTTTCGAGATAGCGGGCTGCCAGTGCTCAAACCTACCAATACATCATTCAACTTTGCCCGGCCGTTTTTTACACCGTCAACATTATCAAAATTGTGGGGGCTTCCCCCCTCCGTCTCACCTTAATGAGGGTCTCCCACTGTCTCCCGATTTTACAACTGCCGATAACACAGCAACATTGAATAATTGTCGTAATTTAGACTGCTTGTTACGCAAAAACATGATACTTAGGGTTTTATTACGTATCGTTGCGGTGATAACGTGTATCGGGTGTAAGGATAATTGCGAGTGTTGGCGTTTGTGCGTGTGTTAAACATCGATGAAGAAATAATAAAATAATAATATATATTCTAGGACAATTCATACAACGTAACCTAGACCCATGGTAAGCATAGTTTAACTAGCTTGTGTTATGGGTTCGAGAATGCGAATAAACATAATTAGATATTTCTTTGTAAGCACATTATATATTATACATAGAAACCCAGCCAACAGACCAACAAAAAATTAAATTTGTTTTTTATCATAAATTTTTCTTAAAGATTTATGATTATAAATAATATAATAGTTCAACACGCGACTACTAGTTTTATGATAAGGGGATTCCAGATTACGAATCGAATGAAATTTTGCTAACGTTAAATCAATTAGAAAAAACTTTTAATTGGCTTTCCGGTGCTTATCAATCCCATGTTATTAGCTGTAATTTTCCATGTGAAAATAAATAAATAAAGTAATTCTTAATGCATCTAGAATGAATAATGATGATATCCTAGCTGACGCTAAAAAACTGACATTAACATGTCATTCTTCATTCAGAATCTACATCTCGTGACAGTTGAATATCAATATGAAAACAGATACGTAATATGAAGTACATCAGTAGAAATATCTCGTAACTCGCTAATGGGCGTTATACGAATACACTTTTATTATAACCCGATTCTATCGGGCCGATTAACATCACGAATCTCTATCTTAATGACAATGAAATGGCAAGAACGCCAAAAGAAAACAGATTTATGTAATAACAACTGCTTTCTTACACGCCAGTAGAAATACCACGTAATTAACGAATAGACTTTATTCGCGTACACTTTTATTAAAACCTGATTCCATAGATCTGATTGACATTTCTAATCTCTATCTCCATGACAATGAAATAGCGACAACGCCAAAAGAAATCAGATATATAATATCACCTATGTTCCTATGCCAGTAGATATATCCGGTTACTCGCGAATAGGCAATATTTGCGTACACTTTTATTATAACGCGATTTCATCGGGTCTATTGACATTTAGAATCTCTATCTCAATAGCAGTTAAATAGCGACAACGCCAAAATAAAGCAGATACGTAATACCAACTGTCTTCCTACACATCAGTAGACATATCTCGTAACTCGCTAATGGGCGTTATTCGCGTACACTTTTATTATAACTCGGCAATTTTTTTACCGGTCTACCCTCATTTTGTACATGTTCGTCACTAATAAGCCACTTGTATGTTTTAATAACGCGAATGTTTCAACTGTATCATTATAATACATTATCGGTGTCTCCGCGAATATTTCAATGCTTATTTTTCTGTTGAGTTTTTAGTTCAGTAAAGTTGGTTGTTACGTTAAAGTATAGCCATTTTTAACGAATTCTATGGTGATTTATTTGGTATTTTCAGGATCCGTTGAAATGGTTTTATTAATGGTTGCTTGATTTTCTACTTATATGAGACACAAGACAGTTATGAATTTAATATATAAGTTGTATGGCATATACGAAGGAGCCGAACAGTTCTCGAATGGACCACATACTAGTAGACGAGGCGACGTATATAGACGGACGATATAGTCAACGGGTACCCGTTGGATGCAGGTTGGATTGGAGGTCGATAGGGTAGGCCTATGTACAGTAGAACTCAAAAGTGCAGTAGCAATCCTACGCAACTATAGCGTCAACATTCTAACGCTACTTGTTGCCTTTTTCTTTTAAGACAATTCACGCACACATGTAAATTGTTCTTCTGTAGGAATATTATACATTATTTCGCTACAAACATCTAAGTAGGCCGTGGCCGAATGGTTCTGGCATAAGGATTACTAAAATGTAAGGTTGTTGGTTCAAATCCTACGATCAATTAAAACACTTTTTGTGTTTTATTTATAAATTTAACAACAGGTTGATGAATAAAATATGATTCTAAAGTAGAATTTATTATTAGTTAAACTTTAGCAAAGATCAACATAAAATGTAAAAAGTATGAAGGTAGATTTGAAATAAAATGGAATAATTACTGACTTAGAGAAAATAAAATGACGTTGTTGGTTTTTAGTTGCTTGTTTTGTGCTTGTTATTGTCGTGAATCGATTCAATATTAATTTTAACATGCCTACAAGTTATATAAGAATGGAAGTCAATGCTAATATTGTGGCTTTATATATGAATGGATTAAATATAAGTGAAATAGCAAATGAAACTGGCATATCCGTAAGTATAATAATATACCATTTTATTTTTAAATTATACTAGCTGTCGTCCGCGACAACGCTCGCGTGGATATCGATTATCGCGACCAAACCTAGCCTATGTGTTATTCTGTGGTATATAAGCTATATTACTGTAAAGTTTCATTAAAATCTATTCTATCTATTTGCTTACATTAATGTAAAAACGTTCTTTTTAGAGAGCGGCTCACAGTACCGCTGGGATAAGATGTTTGAGGACGAGAAGGCCGGAAGGTTTGAAGAAGTAGAAGGCCACCGCTGATTAACCACGACCAGCGGTGCTATATGGTAGCAGAGTATGAAACCAATGGTTTCATACGAACACGACGATTTGCCAATGAGTTTGAAACATCATTGAGGACTGCTCGCCGCGTACTCCATGCCGAAGGCCTGCATCACCGGACGCCAGCAATAAAACAGTTTTTAACGGAACACGGAACAGCAGAAGTTATGTGGACTTTTTAGATAATATAATGTTACAGTGCGTAGTGCTTTTCGTCATAGATCGCGAATGGCTTAGAGAACATGCAGAGGTCAACGTTATTTCTTGGCCAGCACGATCCCATGATTCAAACCCGTTAGAAAATATATGCGGTAATGGTAAAAAGATTTATAAAGTCCTAAATTATTAAAGCAACATTGCATGCAAATATGTGACAATTTACGTAGGACAGATATTTATCAGAATGTTGTGGGGTCCATGCGCCGACGTCTACTCTGCGGTATTGAGAACAATGGAGGTCATACAAAATATTAATAATTATTAGCACAAAAACTATTATTAAGTAATTATTCATATTTTGCCCGCCTACTATCATTCTCTCTAAGCCTATTCCCAACTCAGTTGGGGTCGGCATTCTAGTCTAACTAAGATGCGGCTGAGCTTCAATATTTTCTGTGAAGCGACTGCCATCGGACCTCCACAACCAAATTGGCGATATCGAAATTCTACAATACTAATTATACTTAATTGGATGTTTGTAAAAAAGTACTACTAGTCTTGTTGTTCTAAATATCAAAACTGTAAAAAATAATACTTTGGTTACATAACTTACAAGTAAGTAAACTATACCTACTTAATGATCTTTCTATGTATTACAAAAAATAAATTCAATAACCCAGTTAAGTAAGAAGAAGTAGTTTTTGTGAATTTGGTGAAAAGGGGACGTGCTGGCTATAGGACAAGTCAGTTTAAGATTGTAAGATTGAGGTTAAGTTTCAATCCTCTTTTCCTTGCGAAAACGAATACTTAAGCTATAAACCTCAATAAAATTTACATTGAGTAGGCAGGTAGATAGTAAAGATGAAATATATTTAGTTACTTATCAAACATTTTGTATCATTTATTTTCATAACCCGATAATTTTAATCACATAAATAACAATTAATGCCAACTTCATGCAAAAATAATTTATAATTATTCAAAATTAAATATTTGACATAAATATAAAAAATTATTATCAGTTGGAATCGAACCACTAAACATCTCTAATCATTCCGTTCCGATAGTGTCATGCATTAGCCACTTAGCTATCCGTTGACTCACTATGCCTGTTAAATTACTGTATTAGTATCTAATGACTCACAGCAGGTTTAAAGAATAACACAGTTATGAAAACGGACATATTAGGTACTATTATGATTAGTCTATCTTCTATCTTTGTCTAGTAGGCATTTTATATATATTGTTGTACTCTTCTTCGCTATAATATGCATTTCGCACACAAGTAAAAACTACGCGCGACGGTCGCACGGTAAACCATTTTGAGCCTTGATGTGCTACTGCACTTCTGAGCTCTGACTGTACAGCAGTGAATGTAATGTCTTATGGCTGAAATGATAATGAAAGATGATTGCATGAAATATTACTATGAATACCCAAGGTCGCGATTGGACACCGGACTCATTTACTGCTTTTCTTAGGTATTCCGGTTTGATTTATTTTGGCTATTACGAATGAGGTCTAATCTCAAACCTGACGCGAGTAAAACCTCCACTAGAGTCTCGTCCATCTATCAGCGGGTACCCCAACTTGCAAGTGAGGTTGACTTACCACCGTAGGTCTTGATATACATAGCAAATCATCTTTCATACAATAAAGCGCTCTTAAACACGCCTAAGATTGCCACGATCGCAATAATTTTAAAAAAATCTGCGCAGCTATAAATTTAACGTATCAAAATATATAAGTTTTCACCCTTTTCTCTATAAAGGTGCATGTTTCCTGAATCGCTGAAGTGTTAGACTTTCATCGCTGTAAGTGTTACTTTTGCGTTTAGAAGCCGTTAACAGAGCCAGCCATGGGTGATGAGCATACTCAATGGTTAGTCATGAATGACTTTATGATATTCCTTTAAAATAAAAATATAAGCTATGTTTATGAAGTAATTATGTATTAACTAATTTGTGACCGTGTGGTACGAGTGTTGCACTTTATGCCACCAGAGTGTAATGTCCAAGGATGAACATATGTCTAAAAATCACTACGAGAAACTAAGGCTAGATTTAACAAGTGAACATCGTTTAACTAAAATAGGTAAAAAAGCATCTGATGAGCCGTCGAGCTGAGCGCCACTGTTGTAACTCGTTCCTGAGACTTTGCCTTAAGCTTACCATCAGGCGGGGTGAAGTCAAATTGACGTGTCCTAAATAATAAAAAAAACAGAAGTATATTTATGCCTTTTACCTGGGGTATACGTCTCGTATACCTCCTACATCAAATTCGATGCTTTATGTACATTAGACTTAACCACTCATATAGCAATTCCTCTGTGCACTCCCAGGTTTGCTGGAAGAAAACTCAACTTTAAGTTAAGCTCGCCTTTGTACATCTCGTCTCACTATTTTGTATAAATATAAATGTGTACATGAAGAATACAATAAAAATAAATAAAAAGTTTTTTTTACGTTTTACTTTATGAAACTAATATATCACACTCAAATATCAAACTAAACTTAGTTACATTTAATTGTAGGTCCATACTTTGATCATTGATGATATCCACTTCATATTGTCTTAGTATTGTCCCCGGCTTTCAATTGCACTGCAGAATCCGAACCAGCTTCCTCCCTCCTATTGGTGTGACTATTTGACGATAACTGGTGTAGTTATCAATAAAATATCACTCCTATTATAATATGCCTACATATAAAAATATAGCGAACTCTTTCAAACGAACCGTTTCATAAAAATATAGTCTTTATGCTCTTGTATATACATGGCAAATTGGCGTTACTTACTTGTTGGAAGGTTCTGATGAATAACTAATGAGCCGCCCCTAATGACGATGCGCTTATTCGAGGTGAGAATGTTCAGATCTGAATGTCCGTTGTTTTTTATGACGTCATTTTAATGAATATACAAATAGGTATTTGTAGTTCCAATAGGTGAAATTTTTGGTTGTATTTTATCTCTTTTATGTTGATAACCTGTATAGCGTAGTAATTGGGCGTTCGATTAGAAGAGATCAGGGGCCTAGACAAAGTGCATTTCTATTGGCTACATCGTCAATAGAAAGATCGAAAATATATGGGAGAGACATTAGTTGTAAGAATGTCATGTGATCCAAACTTTGTCTGACAATCGAAATCGAACACCGCTAGTCAGTGCCTCTAGCACGAATCACTATCGAATTCGTAACACTATGAAGGTTTTGAGTCCCCGATACAACAACGACGACCAATGAAGAAATATAAATGTATTTTGTCTAGATTTTCCTTTATTTCACTCGATTCGCGAACTTTGTATCGCAATTTCAAAGTTTTAGGCACTAGGTCTTTATCAGCTTAAACCCCATAGGTAGTTCGGGTCAAGATGGTGCTGTATACTATATGTTTTCAGCGTATTTATTTGTTCCCCAGTAGTGCTGGCAATACAGTAGCCTCAGCACGAAATATTATCGAATTCGTAATGTAAAGGTATCGACAGAACGGAGCATTGCGATTGGCGGGCTACACACGCACACAGGTTCACAAGAGGCAGACTGCCAATCACAATGCTCCGTTCTCTCGAAACCTTCACATTACGAATTCGATAGGAGTTCATGCTAGTGCTACAGTAACTTTACGCTAGCAAAAATACACTTAAACATCAGCAGTACACATATTGAGCGAAGGCGACTCGGGCGTCGTCGGAGGTCGCAGAATGACCCCCGTCCTCCATGAGCGAGGGCCTGGGGGTGACGGGTGGCTGCCTGTCCCCTAGCAGAAGCAGGCGCAAATGTGCGCCTTCCCACATTCGGGGGTTAGACTGGGACACCGTGGTCCTTCACCTGAAGGCGGTTATCTCGATAGAGATGGCTATCTCTACCGGGGTGCGAGAGATATGTTGGTTACTATCTCACCTCCGGCAACTAAAGACCCAAAGACGGCGTGCGTTTTAGTCAGTTCGAGTCCTACATAACCTAACCGACCGGTGGGGATTTTTCGCACTATAAAAAAAGCAGTACACATATTTAATCAGCATAATATTTAGTCATAAAAACAGTCTACTTATCTACACACCAAATAACCAAGTACATCAAAATATTTATCCCATGAACCATCAAACGAGTATACACAAATAAGGTCTTGCAAATAAGACGACCCCGGGAAGAGGGTATCTAGGAAAAATAAATTAAACAACCACCTTTGCAAGGCGGGGGATTGATCCGGGGGCATTATTGTATCTATAAACATTTCAATTGCGGCGAGACACGCTTATCCTGGGCGCAAAGATCACTAAATTTGTAGATGGGGAGGTAAAAATTTGGCGAAAAGTGGTAGTATAGTGAAAGTATGTTGGTGGATTCTCAGAATGATATCGTGTGTTGGAGGATAGATAAGACGAATATATCTATACAGGATAGACTAGTTAAAGTTTTTAATCAATAAGTTGACTAATTAGCACACGGCCCACATAATCTGTCGCATTAGGCAATATCTGTAATCACACAGTATGTATGAATGAAAATAAATAAATAAATAAAAATAACAAGAGGTTACCGTTAAGTATGGATGTGAAGGCGTGTTGATGTTGCCTAGTGGTTATCGCAGAGAAGAGTAGTCATACGCCATAGTCTAGGCTGTTATCTGACTGCCTCTGAATCCGAAGTAAGGATATATAGCACCGGTCAGAATATTTGATAGGTGCTCTAACGGGAAAAGGCTGTGCGCTCTACTGGACTACACCTACAAACCTATAACCTACACCTATCACCTACAAATGGTATAGGGTTCCTATAAAAATCAAATACTTCAACTATTCAGGGCCGTCAAAATTTTATTGTTTTTTTACCAATGGACAGTGAAGTATAAGAACAGTATGGCTTAGTAGATTTTTAGTGTACTTTTATAAGTTTCAGTAGTAGAATTACATTACAGTTCATCCAAATAAAGTAACATCTCAAACACAAAACGTTACAAACAGCTACCAACCCTTCAAACGTAACTAAAATTAATTCTTCAGAGGGTAATATTTTATACATTTTACGCAGGTAGAAACGCCATTCGCAGTCTCACAAGAGTCTCCTTTCTCTCTACAAAACAAATAATCTATGTTAGAGTTGCTCTCACGCCCGATATATATGCAGATAGAATTATTACCGAGGACGTAGTATAAAACCGTACAGCCGCCAACAGGGCGCTCCTCTTGCTACTGGATTACTACCTAGTGATGAAGAAATGAAAATCATTTATTTTATTACCGGTGGAAAAATAATATGGAGAGAAAATATCTCAAGTATAAGAACAAGAGGTATTTTGGAATATAATTAGGAATGTGTAAACATGTTTTGAAGGAAAAATTGTTTGCTGTTATTAAGATATCGCGTTCTAAGAACTAATCTTATGAAGACCTTGGATGGCTAATTAAATTCGTTTACAATGAATTGTGGTTTATAATAATTGAGGTGGAGTGGGTTTATTTTTAAACATACACTAGCTGTTGACTGCGGGTTCACACGTAGACTGACTGATCCCATTTCTGCTGCTCCATAAAAACCGATCAAGTAAAAAAGAGAATTACTCGAATTGGTCCAGCTGTTTTCGAGTTTTGCGCTTAACAACTTATTTCGCGATGCATTTTTATTTATATAGGATATAGTCATGCCGTTCCCTACGGGGTAAACAAAGGCAACAGCCACCAGCTTCTGTCCCTATGCAGTTCACGAGCTTCCTCTATTGTCTTTTCATTCAAGACCACCGGGTTCGAGTGCTTCTGGTCTTGTTTTTTTAAGACACACTTTGTAACACGCTTTATAACTTATATGAATATTTTTAATACGCTTTTATTAGTTTCACTTGCATGTTTGCTTGTATGTATGCTTATTTGCTTTTTACCGACTCTTTTGGGCTGAATTTTTTAATCTAAATTATTTTTTGTGACAATAAAATTGCAATTGTTTCTTCTCAGACTCTTTCTGCCAATCATAGTATTATTCCATTCAAAATTCATACCCCATTCTGGCACCACCCTTACGCGTATCATACGTTTCAATCAAAATTACACATAATGTGTGCGTTCTCAGAGAAAATTTTGTTTGTATTCGAGATGATTATCGATTGAACCGCTCAGTTTACAAGTCGAGGAGGCTGATAATGTGATGCTGGGATACGCACCTCACAGGTACTAAGGAATTATATAGAGCTGTTCGTTGCGAGCTTACTATGTTTTACTATAGATAGTCCAGTACGAAATAACCTCCCTAAACCGTTGACATGTTTCGCAGTATAAAAAAAGTGTGTAATTTGTTCAGTGCTTGAATAGGACGTCAAAGGTCGCGGCTTCGATAAACGTCAAGTGTGAAACGTCAAATGTCAAAAATTACTGCACCGACCGCATGGTTGTTGGTTGGCAACCCAAGTTCTCGCCCATAAGTTCATCGCAATTTTATTAATATTGATTCAGTGGTTTAGGCAAGACAGCGTAACCAACAGAAAGACATAGTTGCTTTTGTAATAATAATATGAAGTATAGGCGACAGCCGTATTAATATTATAATTCACATAGGAAATTTGACTGAATGCAATGTCAATATCTTACAATAAATTCAGTACACTACATATCAGTGATCACATCTTGCAGTTAAGCGGCAAAAAATTACCTACCGTAATAACTTATCAGTGGTATTAACAGCTCTATACCGTTCCGACTAACACCCGAACCGTGCGTTTTTCGCGGGGTATTATCAATTATTAAACATCAACATGGAAATAGCACCCGTGAGTCCTTCTCCCCTATACATTGCGTAGTATAAAATATTCCTGGATTACTGCCGTACCCGCTTTGGCATGGTGAAATGATTTTCGGTTTTGTGCAAGTTATTAGTGGGATTTGCATGTTTGTGATTTATTGTATTTTTCTCTAAGGGGTCCGTCTTTTGATTGAGACGTCTTGTGTTTTGAAATTCAAGCAATAATATCATTTTAGTTGTCTTAATAAATTATTAAGATATATTAAATAAGTATAGCTTATTTCAAACCCACGGTTTAAGTATGATTATAATGATGATATAATATGGTATATGACACGACATGATGATATAAATATGATTATGGTTATATCTTCGTCATCCTAGTGTTAATTTCAGCCGCATCTGAAGCTTTCCCCTGCATTTTTAGCAGGATTTGAATAACATGAAAATGAAGATATATGTAAAAACTATCAATAAAAAGAATAAAATATAAAAGTATAATAATATTAGGTCGTTTCATATGAAATTTCCGTTTTGTTCGAAATTGGAGGAAACCCAATTTTCAACACTAACATTATGCATATTTTTAGGAATGACAAATCCAAATTTTATGATTTTTTTTTGTGTAAGAATGAGACAACAAGAAATTTTATTACATTTTTGAAAGGGACAGCTGTAAAAAAGTAAAACGAAATTTATCATCAAATCATTTAGGACGTACTGTTTTTGAAGATCGAATTTAATTTATCAAACGGCCAATAAAAACAAAATTTTATACGCGTTGTAAAATCTCTTGAAATCAACTTTCAAACAAAATATAAATAATGTAAATACAGGAATAAAGAACTCATGAATATGTAAGAAAATTTCAGTAATTTCATATACAGTGAAGACAGCACGTGTGTGACGCCTCTGGTGTTGCAAACGTCCATAGGCCACGGTGACCGCTTCCCATCAGGTGAGCCGTGTGCTTGTCTGCCACCTAAGTGGTATAAAAAAAAGACCTATTATTAATTAACAATGTAATAAAAACGTTTGTATGACATCGAGACAAACACTCAGTTACTCCGTGGTCGTACAAACCACTTTTCTCGGCGATGTTCACAAGTGTCAACATTTCACAACATAACGAAGCGAACTTGTACAACAGCCAGCCGTAATTGTAGTTTGTAATCTGTTCTGAGCTGCGATTGGACGATAGAGTGTCAAGTAGGTTGTAAGGCGATTGGTCTGAGAAGTTTTATTAGGTGGTAAACAATAGTTTAGTATTATAAAATCCAGGATTTGGATTTGGATGATAAACAAGCCTGGAAATGAGCTCTTCACTCAACTAGCTACTCAAGCAAATTTCTGTAGGTATCTAGACTAAGTAAATGTTTGTAAATAGAACAAAAATAAAGCCCGCTGAGTTTCTTGCCGGAGGCTTCTCATCGCGTTTCGAACCGGTGGTCCATTTGCTTACTAATTTATAAAATATTATTGATATTGACGTTTTGTAAGCTGCGTTTAGTGATCTATACTGAATAAATGATTTTTGAGTTTTTTGAACTGTTTATTCTGGAACCCATAATACGTACTAATAATAAGCAATGCAATTTGAGTTTAAAAAGCGTTGTTTAGAATTCCCAAAAATATTTTATCTATTTCTACAGTCGTAAACACAGGTATTGCAATCGCCTCGTGATACTAAATATAATAATTTGGAAATGATCTCGTCAATTGTCTGGTATGCAATGGTGAATAGCATTGGAAGCAGTGGTTGCAATCAAATGCATTGCAAGGCTGTAAACACCACCACTGGCATTCGAGATAGCGGCTCTAAACATAATTACTTGATAGAGATTTAAATGAACGTTCGAAACGCGGCCATGGCCTGAGTAGACTCTGGCAAGAAACTTTTCTTTTTTTTTTTGCCTATTTACAAACATTTACTTAGTCTAGATACACTGATCAACTAAACAATTAGCCTATCGCAGTCCACAGCTGGACAAAGATTAAATAAAATTCTTTTGTGAATACATTATTCGAATGCATACGAATATTTGCACTAAGCGGGATATATTAGCACGCAGCAGTCGAACGCTATACCGCTATATCATAGAGGTTATAGGTTAATTACTAGTATTCCACGCTACGCGCAGCTAAATTGCTATTGTTAAGAGTGGGTCCAACCCGGGATTATTCGATAGTAATACCTGTTACTTAACAACTAAGCAACCAGTACACAATACACAACACATTCAATATCTCAAAGAAACATCTGTTCTGATATAATCAAATTAATCCATCTAGAAACAGATCGAAACGTCAGAGTGGACCAGTAGTGAAAATAATTTCATACCGACACCATCCAGAATACATTGACCCATCGACCACTAGCAAGTTGCCCTTATTGTCGTAGTAGTGGTATTTGAATGGGGGTCTTTGTTAAATGGTAGAGGGTGAACGGAATGGTATTATGATGGATGGGCTGCCGACCGAATGGTCTTTTGACGGGTCCATCGTTCAATCGTTCACAATCGTTCTTTGACAAGGCGTGAGTGCTACGGAAATGATTGGGTCCATTATTTTCCACGTTTCACTTGGATCTTCAGAATTTGTCTCGGAAAATGGATTCGGATTGATTGATGTTTATTAAAAATCGTGTATTGTTTGGTCTTTCTCCGATGATATTTTAGTAATAAGGTAAGATTCCATAGTCGCCCGTACATTACAGCAGCAAATACGGCAGATATGGCGTACAGAGATATATATTGTACATGATAATATTGTTTATTGTTTAAATTCATTGCGGCATTTTAATGGTGTCATTTACCCGTATTAAAGTTTAACAGGTAATGCACAACACGTTATCCAAACACACGTATTGTCTACAGAAGTGAAAGAATTTCAAGAATCCGCCGCAATCCGTTCATTTGCTCATATCTACACGTTTTCATTTTTTCACATATTTTTCACTTGTATGTATGTAAATATCATTTAAACTATTTTCGTTAAGAAAATTTCACCACGATGCATATTCGCTTTAGCGTTACTTTATCATAAATTGGTCATTTTTCAAAAATTTTCAAAAGATCATCACTAAAGAAGACTGACAAAATAACATCCTCAAATCTTGTTAAACACTTAACAGAAAATCGATGAAGAAAATCGAAACCGCCCTTAAATTGAAGGGTACCTATTAACTCCCCATAAATAGGCAAGGGCCGCCGATAACACCTTATCGGATTGTTTAAGGGTGATATCGGTCCAATGATTGTACCCTGCGGGCTGCCGACAGTTAATTAGAACCTATTATAGTTGCCTGATATTGCCTTAAAATTACACTATAATGATGGTATTTGAGGGGTATTGTGATAGTGGTAAACGATTGATAGTTTGAGGTGATAGTTAACCTCAGAAATTCAGAGATTTCTTGTGACGTTCTGATATTCAATTTACGCGTACAATTTCCAAATACGACCCTAAATTTCCTTATAGAAAGTTAAAAATTGTACAATTTAGTCAACCTGGACTAATTTTGCTGGACATAGGCCTAAGTTGTGAGGTTTTGGCCCACGGTTTCCACGGGTTGGCACAGAGTTTTTGACACACTTTGGATAAAATAATTTAGTGGAGGTAATCTTGCATAGATAAATTTAGTAATTCGGGATATTTTCGCACATCATTTATTAGCCCAATACGTCAATAATAATAGTGATAGGGGGCAATGATGCAATCAAACATACATTTAAGACTCCTACTACGTTCTGGCAGTTCCAGAGAAGGATTGAAAACCAAATCATTTGCCAGATTCGGAAACCGAACTCCTTTTATAAAATTCACCTCCGGTTTTAGATTATCTTTTTATAGTGCAAACATTTGGCTATGAAACCATAAAGTTATCCTAAAGGAACAAAGTATGTAAGTGATAAACGTATCTTTACGCAAAACCTAGGCGTGAGAAAATGACAGAGTATATGAACCGTTTCTTGTAAACCAAGCTAATCATTTGGACAGAAATATGCAGACGTCAATGTTTCTACACTAAAAGTCACAAGTCCATGCCACTAAAATTTTAAAGCCACACGGTAATGAAGGTTTATGTGGATCTATTTACGCTACTAATATTCACATTAGTTTTAGTTAGATATTAGCTTCTTATTGTAACCGTATCCCTACAAAACAATTACTGGTAGTAACAACCGTAGTATCTTCCAAGGTGAAATATCGGGAAATTCGGACGAGTCAGAATTAATATAAGCAGGTACCAACAATTCGTACCAATATACGGGCATCCAACCCTTATCCAAACATCGCCGACGGTGACCAATAAACACGAAACAGAATTTAATATACACCGCAACAAACGTACAACACACATACATATTTTCGTCTAAATAATACGACAGTAGTAATTGAATCGGCCTCAGGCATACTCGGGGAGCGTCATTAACGTTCCTCGGGAGTGCTTCATACTGTTTCTACCCTAGATATGCACTAGAATGCTACTACAAAACAAACGTCAGACAGAGATGTGGTCATAGTACTTAATACAGGTGTGAGCGAAATGGAGATAGGGAAAGTGTTTATTATAAACAAAGGATAGAGTCTTATTGGTAGTAAGGTTTTAATAGACTATTGGACGAACGTGGGTGAAAATTTCACTTCATATGAAGACACAAATTGTCGAGGGTCCGTAATGCCAATGGCGGACGATTTTGCTCTGAGCGTATTAGATGGCCTTTGATGTTTTAGAGTTAGGATTTGACCAGTTAATTAAATGTAAATTGTAAACGCTTGTCCGGTCGATCGTTTGGGGATTAAATGGTTGTTCTTTTGATCTTGTGTTATCAGTTGATAGTTGGGCTTTGTTGAGCTGGGTTTATTTAGAACTGACTTCATTATTTAGAATTGACTTCATCTATTTAAGTAAGAATGAATAAATTGGTTATACATATTGAATACACACTTATACTTCGCCATGATATTTATTATTGAGAATGCCGCAAGCCGAAACCGGTCAGGTTCAATAATAAATATCGTTGAGAAGGGGTTATTCCCAGAGGTCCACGATTCTTTTGTTTGTTATTTCCCTTCCGGGTCCATGAGATAATAATATGCATTTTTAAATGTCCATACATTCATTCCCAGCGGGTCCATGAAGTTTGTCAAAAGTACAGTCAGCACTACAAATGAAAAGAGGTGTGTAAATTATGAAGTAGTAGACATTATTAAGTAGTATAATTAAGTAGACATGAATTGGTTATATTTTAGGTCCGCCGGTCAAAATGTCTATATCAATTGGGTATTTGACTGTCTAGTCAAATCATTTAATTTACTAAATGTCAGAACAGCAGGTCTAAAATGGCCATTTTGGATTTCTCATCTAAAATATGTTCATTTGCAGATCAGTAGGAGAAAAAATTAAGACCATAAAATGGCGATATTTATAATATTTTATTTGCAATATGTTCATATTCTACTTGATGTCGCTACAGCAAAAATCAATATACCTACGAGTAGAGACGCGCTGAATCCGTTGTGCAGTGTTCACAATTAAGTTTTTGCCATTAATACAGCGTAAAACGGTAGTTACGAATATTATGTTCTTTAAATTTTTACTTGTTTCCAAAAACAAAAGAAAAATGAAATGATTCGCGTTCAAAAAACCTGAATAGGTAAAAACTATAAATAAGTTTTCTATTTATTTTTATTTCAGTGTGGCAATTTTTTTTGACATGATTTAAAAAAACAGTTGATGCACGCAATGTTTATTCGCATTCATTGTAACTAGATGGCGACAATGTTTTAGCAAACTTTTCTAATTTTTACTATAAAATTAACTTATTATAGGTATATAAAAATACACTAAACACATTATTCAATATGACTGAATAAAACTAAAAATATTCTAATCTATATTGATACTGCAATAATAGTAAAAGTTATAAACAAAATTTGTCATGGCGCTAGATGGCGGCTTCCTAAAGTAGCACTATTTTTACAAAATCTTTGTTTAATACATTACCACCAAGTTTTATATATATGCAAATAAACAGCTTTAATTTTTTTATTTGAATATTTAAAAATTAAAAGAACTGAAAAGAAATAATGAATGTGTTTCTGTGATTAGATTCAGAGGCGTTACATAAGGTAAGTATAAGGTTTAGGCACGTTAACTATCTTAATAATACAACAATTAGGTACAATGAAATCACCAAAATGAACACAAACACATACCTAAGTCCTGGCTAACATGTACACTATAATAATTGTGTGCATTTTTCTACTTTTTTTTTTTTTTTTTTTTTTTTATTGCTACACTATATACACTATAATAATTGTTCGTTATTGTTGATAAAGAGTTTTTATTTATCTATTAAATTTTCTTTTATTTCTAGTATTTATGTTAATCAGTTGACTACATAGTATGAAACAAAGTCTTTCTCATCTTTCCATCATATCCCTATGTGTGCGAAGACACCCTATGTGTGTTCTCAACTTCGCAACGGATTTTGATACAGTTTTTATTAATATATAGAATGACTCGAGAGAAAATTTTATACGTATAATAAATGCACATTTTAGTAGAGAAACACTACTCATTTTAGATGTTCTTAATCTGATGTTGCCAATAAACACCTATTTGGACTTTCATTGCATACGCTGCGCTGGCTGAAACCCACGAGGCAGATCAAAATAATGTCACACAGAAATGTGTACCTTAAAAAGATCAATAAATTAGCGTATATCTCTTTAGGATAACCATTTTTATCTTTTACAGATTACACAAAAACAATGTATCATTTTAGTTATATTTTTAGCAATCCATTCCTTATCCATTGAATACTTTATATCCGTTGTGCATCCTTCAAACTATGCAGTTACATACAGTAAATAACTTAAAAGTTATCGCAAAGGGAAAATTAGATATGCGTGATGAAAAAAATCAGCCAAAGCAAAAAATTAGGTGTAGGTAATCCAATTTATTCGTCCACAGAGGATAAACTCACAAGACCAGTTGCTTGCTTAAAAATTTTTGTTATTACCAGAAAGTTCATTTAAAAAAACCATTGTTAGGCATATTTGAAGTACTTATTTTGAATACTCAAACACTTGTATGATACTTCTGATACTACATTTCGATTTAAAAATCAATGCTGCTTTGCGGACTGTACCAAAATACCTCATGGACCCGGTGGGAACTAAAAATACATTTAATTTAAAATGCCATGGACCCGTTGGGAATAAATGTATGAACTTAAAATTTTTGAAAACAATATATTCGTGGACCTCTGGGAATAACCCTTGAGAAGTACAAGTGTGTTATCAGTGTGTATAGCAATAAGTTCCACTAAGTTCCATCAGTCAACAGTATAAATAGTCTAATAGTTTGATTATTATTATTATTATTTATTTACATTTTAAAGTATAGGGCTTCATTGAAACTTTTTTTTAAAGTAAGTAAAAAGTATATTCTATATATTCTTATATTCTAGGACACTCTACATAAAGTCACCTAGATCTATGGTCATGGTCGAGAAAGATTGAATAAAAGTCAATGCCCAGACGGGACTTGAAATCTCGACCAATCACTTACAGGTCTTATTTTATAGAAAGAAAAGAAAGAAAGAAAAAGAAAAAATAATTTATTTTCAACATGCTGCAGCACACACAAAACAACATTTCGGCTTACACGTAACTGACTTCGTAAACTTAGTCTATGAATGACATCATGATTATTATATAATCTATGGATTATGGATCCATTTTGTAAACAATAGACATAAACAAACAAATACGCGTATAAAATTTAGTGGCCCATTGTTTACAAAATTTACCTGTTAGTCGCCTAAGTTTTAAGTACAATGGTTGTATTTTTTATTATATGCGCTGCAGCTGCCAAAACTGGTCGCCGCTCAGCTATGTGCTGTGATGTAGTCAACAAAGTGTAGACTACACCAAGCGCTGGTTTTCGTTAGCAACCAACCTGGTGACGCATCACGCAGTTGCGCCATCCGGCGGATAATTGTTACAACAGTTACAACATCGTTTAATACTGTGGCAAACAACAACTGTCCCGGAACATAATTTCATTTACAAAAACGAGGTAAGAACTAATATAATCCTATCTCTAAAACAATACAAAGCAATATAAAGACGAGTACATCCAGTGTTTCCGCAAAACATTGCATTACAGAACGCAAGACAATGTGTATGTTTCTATAGCTTCATTGACATCTACACAAATCGGTAAGTACAATTAACGTTATAGTAACGAACACGCGACTGACGGGACGCCATTTTCGACGCTTCGGCCGAGGCAAGACACACTCGCGCGCAACCATGCCGTCCAGCCGGCATAATAGTATTATTCATATGCCTATTGACATTCGTACGTACAAATTATAACCCACTTGTACAATCTTATAGCCTACTTAGCGTCCACAAAAATATCTGCAAAGAACAGATTAAAATTACCTATAATTATTTACAGAGCCATAAAGTAGGATGTCACTGAGCCCAGCCCAAGCACATACACGGCAAAAAGGAGAACTGCGAAACAAAGGCAGACCCCCCTACCACCGACGAGATCCCGATCCCCAGAAAAAAAAAAAACAGCAGCCCATATTCCATTAGTAAAGTGTACATACCCTGAAGTAAGGAGGAGACTCATTTCTATTATAATTATGGTCAATTGATTTGATTTCGCAGTATGTAAGTTTATATAAAATCACTCAGGTCAACATCCACTCTTTCAGGTTACAGTGAGGGCTAATGCTGTTCCGGGGGAGCCAGGACCCGTCGGCGCACCGGGCGCTCCCCACGCGACCCACCATGTGAATTCTAGACAAATTGCCATGCATCTCCTAGCTGACTTCCATATCACCTCTCCGCGTAAGTATAAAGAATAATATTAGGTAGTATACTCTATGTGAACCAAAATTAAGTATATTTCCTTGTAATGCAGGTACCTACTGTTTTTATCTATCACATGAACAGAAAGGGGTGCAAAAAACAGGGCCCGGTGTGTTAGTGGAACACACCCATGCTCCAGTGAGCCGTGATAATAATGCATGCAACAATACACACATACATACATACACATACACTACACATAAATACACTAGGTATATGGGCATAATAAATTAAAATAAAAATAAATAAAAAATTAAAATAAAATAAAATATGACAACAAAATACAATCAGATCAATGCTGTTAGATACAAATATTACACTGTTGCTCCATGTAATGCTTTTTCAGTTTTTTTATGAAGAGTGGTTTTGATTTCAGGACCCTGAGTGGTGGAGGGATATTATTCCAGCAGGAAGTTGCAGCATAAACGAAGCTGCCCCTAAAAGCTGTGGTTTTATGTTTGGGAACTGACAGAGGTACCGTTGCATAACGAATGCATCCTCCATACCCCCTACGCCAACTTAGCTTCCGGTACAGGTATTCTGGTCTTTCAGTATTAACTACACCAAAGAGTAGACTGGCCATGTGTATCCTTCTGCGAGCTTCCATTTTAAGTATATTGTTAGCATTAATGTATGGTGTGACATGGGCTCTCCGTGGAATATTCACACAAAACCGCGTACAGGCATTTTGTATTCTCTGTACTAATCTAATTGTCCTGGCCAGCAGGCATGGGCCATAAACTGTATCACAGTAATTCAACTTTGAGAGGACTAAACTATCCACTAAACTCTTTCTTAAATCAATGCTGAGGTACTTTCTAATGTTATAGAGGACCTTGAGTCTGTAAAAGCAGTTCCTCAAGGCATTAGACACATGTTTTTCAAAACGCAGCTCTGGGTCAATTGTTAGCCCTAGATTACATGCCTCCTCAACCCGCTCGATCTTTTGGCCCTGTATGGTGACTGTCGGATTCACTGACAATATTTTGCTGATCTGTTTCTTACTCCCGAGCACCATAAATTTAGACTTTTTATGATTAAGTACTAGTGAGTTTTGTTCAGACCATATTTCCACTCTTTGAATATCTGCTTCCAAAAGTTGTACTGCTGCTATAGTGTCACAAGGCTTGAAAGATATGTACATTTGTATATCGTCTGCATACATGTGGAATTTACAGCTCTTGAAACAGTCAACTATATCTGCACTATATAAAATGTATAAAATAGGGCCCAGAATGGATCCCTGTGGCACGCCTCTAGAAACATGCCGAGGTGTCGATTTCAGTGTGGTCCCATCCTCCCGCCTTATCTCCACATATTGCGTTCTATTCGACAGGTAGCTATGGAACCATCTAATGGTCTCCACCTCAAAGCCATAGTATGCCAGTTTAGACAGCAACAGCGTCGGATTTATAGCATCGAAAGCGCGGGAGTAGTCGAGTAGTGTCAGGATGGTACCTTCTCCCCCATCCCTGGCCTCCAGAATATTCCCAATAACATCCGTTAAAGCCGTTGCCGTCCCCCGCCCCTTCCTAAAACCTGATTGGAAGTCTGGTAGTATATTACCTTTTTCCAAGTATTCTACCAGCTGAATGTACACTGCCCTTTCCAAAATTTTTGATAAGCAAGGCAGTATACTCACTGGCCTGAGATCTTTAGGCGTGACAGGATTATTGATTTTTGGAATAGGGCGGACACTGGCACACTTCCACAACTCCGGAAAGGTGTATGATGATATAGACTTATTTATTAAGTCGGTAATTGCTTTAAGAGATGATGGCATAGTTAAAACAATCATTTGTAGACTGATACCATCCATCCCCTCTGCATTAGACTGGAGATTTTTTATAATGTTAGCAATTGTGCCCTGGCTTACTGCTTTCAGTTGAAACCTTAATTGAGAGTATCTGTGATATTCGTAGTAGGTAAGCTGGGATATGTCGTCTTTACACCTACCTGGGACATCTAGAAACGCCTGATTAATTTGTTCAGGATCCTGTAAATTATTTGGTAGATAATCCACCTTGACATTTGGAATTACTTTTGACTTTAAATTTTTCCATAGGAGTTTTGGGTCATTAATATTTTTATTTATATTTGTTTCAAAATATGCTACTTTTTCCCTCTCCAATGCCTGTTTTGCCTGTTTTTTTAATTCCAAATAATAAGTCTTACAGCTATTTAATTGATTTTTTCCATATCTATTCCTAGCTTCATCCCGGAGTCTAAACATTAATCTTATATTGTCAGTGATCCAAGGTGTTAGTGGATCTTTAAATCGCTTTGTCTTGACTGGAGCATGTAGATCAAACAACGAAGTTGCAAATGTGACAAATGCACACACCATATCATTTACATTGGGAAGGTCTGATATCACAGCCCACGGTATGAGCTCCAGGTCCACAGCAAAAAAGTCATCTAAAATGTCATTTAGTGGTCGGAATGTGACCACTCTGGGCTTTACCTTTTTTTTTATGATAATAGTGTCACAAGTGATGAAAGCGTGGTGGCCCAGGTCCTCATTCCTATCCACTAAAACACTACGAACACCAATGTCGGTGCAGATCACATCAATAAGAGTGGCACCCTCTTTAAAATGAGTAGGTTGCATAACCACCTGCCGTAAGCCTTGGTGCTCAAGGAACTCCAGCAGCCCTTTTGATTTTGAGTCCTGTGAGTCTAGTAAATTTATATTAAAGTCCCCAAGCAATATTATATTGTCATATGGGCCAAGAGCACATATGCTCTCATTGATAGTCTCTAGAAATATCAAAACATCCATCCATTGCGGCCTGTATGCTGTTCCTATAAGAATTTTCTTACCATTATTGTTTAAAATTAACCACATTTGTTCCACTTCTGGCTTCACAGGGTGTGGTCTCACTTGCACCTTAACTCCTATTCTTACATAAAAACCTACTCCCCCACCACGCTGCCTCTCTGTTGAATTTCTAGGAATATGCTTCAACCTGTAGCCTGGCACATGCGGTGCTCTTCCATCCTCACCAGGTTTAAGCCAGGTCTCGTTGATAGCCATTATATCCACTGCATGCAAGCTCATAGCAATTCTAAACTTATCATGCCCTGTCCCCAGGGAGCCCGCGTTAAATAAACCAAACTTTAATTGTTTATTGTTGATCATCTTTGTAGACATTTGTATAGATTGCCCTGTAATATAATGCTACATAGATAAATTGTATATATATTGTAAATAGATTCACATATGTAAATAGCTGTATAAATTGTTTATATAATCGTTGATTATCTGTGTAGATACTTGTATAGATAGTATTATAATACAATGCCAAATAGCTAATTTGTAGATATATTGTAAATAGATTCCCACATGTAAATAGTTGTGCAAATTGTATATATAATGTAAAAAGATTTCCACCCGTATATGTAAATAGATGTCCTGCGCAAATCTGATGCAGACATGTAAATAGCCACGTAAAATTCAATAACATATGTTCCTTAATTTTAAATATGCAATCTAGTCCCAATGTGTCCATGTATTTTTCATTATTCAAACCAGTAATGAGCCCGGTGGTCACGCTGTTGGTTAAAACATCTGGCTCAGGTACATACCACTTCCTCACACTCCCCTCACTCCCCCTACAATATACACAAAACACATAGTACAGTAGACAATATATCAATCCTGACCTCAAAATTCCATTTTCTACCTTAAACCTAATCTTCATAATTTCCAATATACTGCAATATATCTCCATCCGCAGCAATCCGATGCGTAGGATCCTTCGGCCCGCGGCGAGCGAGGACATGGCCCCGCTTCGTCCATACGAAACGCCAGCCATGTCGTGCCGCTGCCGCTCGCGCCCCCCGAAACAACAGCTGGTTGGTCTTCGTCAAGCGCTCATTCACATAGAAGCGTCTAGCCGGACCCGGCACTCCCAAGTCTTCGGTTGTAGCGCCTCTACGAACTCGAGCGCCGGCCAGTAGTGCATTCCGCTGCTCTCGGCGCACAAACCGCACCATCAACGCCCTGGGCCGCGGAGGCCCCGCCTCCCCGCCGCTGACAGCTCTGATCACACGCCCGCCGACACGCTCCGCACATACAATGTCCTTCTCATCCAAGGAAACGCCCAACTTAGAGGCCACCGCCAGCACCATATGAGTAGGGTTCTCGGCGTTTGATTCTGTTATGTTGGTAATCATCAGGTCATTCGCCATGAGTTCCTGCTCCCTGTCGTTAAGATCCCTCCTGAGCTGCTCAACAACAGGGTCCGTCGTAGTGGCGGCCGGAGGGCTCTTCTTCGACTGCGACTCCAGACCCTCCAACCTCGACTCCAGAGCATCCATGCGTGTATTGCATGCCGTTATGGACGATCTCAGGCCCAGCAACTCACTCTTAATTTCTCCGACCTCTGCCCTCAAGCCACGCACCTCGCAGACCAGAAGATTAAGTGTGGCTTGCATGTCTTGGCAGCCCCGAGACTCGGCCATCTTCTCCTTCCCAGACACATTCTCGTGATGTTCCCCAGCATTGCCCTGGCCATCGGTTCTTCCTCTCACTGGTGTATCAGCTTTATTGTCCCTTATAACATTTTTTTTACATTCCGGGCACTGCCACTTAGCTGGTACAGAGACGCCTTCAGAGAGTCCCACACATACACCATGATATGGTGACCGGCATTTGGTACATTTCACGGCGTCTCCAGCAGCAAGAAATTTCCCACATCCTCCACAAGAAGGGGGCATGTCCGCGGTATTATATTACAATAGGATGAGCTAGTAGTTAAGAATTGTAGTTATTAGAATAAGAGGTATTTATTTATAGATTTATATTGTGAATTTTATTTATATTTATTAATTGTGGATAGGATGTAATATTATAGAAAAGAAATATATTTTACTGATTGTCTTTTTATTTTATTGTTCGTAAGAATGAATAAGTGGGTACTTGAAGAAAATATCATACACTTTGTCCGTTTCTTTATCAGTTTTATGCACTCAAACAATCTTATTACACTCACTATATTTAATATGAAGTCGTTTTGTGTTTCTAAATATACGAAACTATTTTAGAACTCTATATTAATGGGCATATTATTTTATTTCACTCCTACAGCACTTCAACCCAACCGTACCGGCGCAAACGTCAAACGTCCAATTACCTACTATTCGTTCTTGTACAAGGCGACTAAGGAATAGGGCTGTTTAATATCAGGCTTATATACAGCCCAGACACAGCCTCCGATGCACGACGCGAGTCAACAATACGGCGACAGGCTCACCCACATATTACGAGGAACCGAATACAATGATTGGTGAAATGTGGGTGTTAATGCACCTCTCCTTACCCCGGAGGGAAATAGGTGTGAGTGTATGTGTGACGGTGAGAACTATGAAATGATTCTTTGCTAATTTAGTACAAAAATTTATAACATGCTTGTTTAAAATAAGTATACCTAGACCATGTGTGTTGTATCAAATTTTCCCGTGGTACCGATGGAACAAATTATTTTATGAGTGTGAATTCAAACTAACTTCATATTTTAGCTGCGTTGCGTTTCTGTATTTGTGCGTTCTCCTATGATAGGCCACGAAAATAGCGTATTTCTTAAAGACGAAAGCCACAATCAATTATTCATTTCGGACAAAATCGAAAATACAAACCCAAAATCTTCGATTACATTTAATTAGGTACAACAGAAAATAACAGAATAGATTTTAATAATAGATTAAAATCTTTCGGTATATATTTATATGATATAAAAATTTAGATTTAATCTTGTGATGGTTTTGAAGCTGGGTCGGGCAAATTTATTATATTTTTCCATTAGGTAATACTCAATTAGCAATATTAATTTATGATTACTACACGACGCACAAAGAACAAATAATAAATCTAACTATTTCGATATATTACTGTATTATTTTGCCATATACCCACTGTTAATCTTATACACATTGAATACACACTTATACTTCTCCATATATATTAATATACCTACTGTTAAGCCCCAAACTGCTGATCTTACGGCCCACACGCCAGACAGACGCGTCTACAACACTCGCGACTGTCTGCGACGCCCACGGCGACGTTTTCAAGAGCACCACTGCACTCGTTGAAAAATTAATATACTGTACGCATCGCTGCTGTATTTATCTGTATACATGTTTATTTGGTGCGGGATCATCGTACAGAGACAACAGAGTACAATCACATGATTTGTACGGGTTTTGAATTGTGGAAAATGATAGTAAATTGGTTTCCGTCTTTGTTTTTTTTTATTTTTCTCCGCGTGGATATCGTACATTTTCACTAATTCGTACTTGTTCACTAATCTTAATTCTTTTATTTTTATGTGTTCCGGTTCGAGTATTCTTGCTTTGGTCGTTGCTTAAGATGTTCTGGAGGAAGTGAACGCATATCCAGTCTATTTTTTTTAATAACTGGTACAATATTCAGTGTTGATTTTATAACAAACTACAAAATGTCAAAAACTTTCACGATTTCAATGAAAAGATGGTTAATTCGATATCACCACTACGAAGGGTGTAGTAAGAGGCGACTAATGGAAAAATACGCAGACGATATCTCTGCGACAGAAGAAAATCACGAAGTGAAATCCTGTACCAACCCGTCTGGTGGTTCAGCGTGAAAACAGTAGTCCGAATTCTTCCAGGATTAGGAGAGGTTCATTGCAAATATTTGTATACATGATTATATTTGCATTAATCTGGTTGTGACTCGAAGAACACGTTAAGCCGTCAGTATCGATTTCCATAAAAATATCTATAGCAGTCGTTACGGGTAGTTGGAGCCCTAAAAAGTTCAACCACTGGTTTAAATGCAGTACTTCGACGTCGCCTATACCTATAGGCTTCAAGTAAAATATCAAATTGCAGTCGTAACGCAGTTAGACTGGAAAAAGGCGGATTCGGACTCCGAAATGACAGTTTCGAATATGACCGAGACCTTTGGCGATAAGGCCGCCCATTGTACATGTAACTTCATGATTATTACTGTACCTACTGCTAACATTGTTCTAAGGTGTACAATAAAGAATTATCTATCTATCTATCTATCTATAAAGCAAAGATGATGGTAATGATGATGGCTGAGATATGACACGTAAGCTGATACGATGGATGAGATGTGATGTTTATTTCACGTGTGTGAAACGACACAACTCCATACTTCAAAACCAAACAAATAAATATCTACATGTATTATTTTCTATCTGTTTTCCCGAGGCCTAATTTGTTTAGTCTACAGTTCTGCACCCCCTCTACATTGTCTTATAGGGGTGCTACGAATGATCAATTATAGAGGTTTTCATATGCAAATGTCTCGGGAGCAATTTTAATTACGTGTTTTGATTGCATTATATATTGATTGTGTTCATTAGTGGGAGGAAAGGGTGGGTGAATATTAATGTTGATTACGGACAGGTATTGGAAGGCTTGGTGAGGCTTGGTGCTTAGAATAATAAAATTTTATAGAGGTGATTGTGTTGAGGTGTGAAAAATACAACGGCATGCATAAATATTTTAGAAAATAAGCAAAATACTGAGCTATTTTTTTCTGCCATTGTCCCAATTATTTGGCGTTAGCACAACATTGACATGTTGCAAAATATAAAATTTATATCAGATATCATTTGCAAAATGAGATCATAATGCTAAAATTTATATCAGATATCATTTGCTAAGTTATTCTCTTCTTTGCCATATATTCTTTAACACAATCTATTAATTTTTTGGGTCGACCTCTGCTCCTAAAGCTCTCTACATTCATACTTTAGACATAAGTAATACTATGCACATTTTTTACTAAAATACATTCTACATAAACAGCAACGTATATGTAGCTATAATTATTGGCACTTCATGAGGCCAATATTTAGTTTCATGTTTCGAGGCATCGACTTAAGTGGCAGATGAGCACACGGTCCACCTGATGGAAAGCGGTCACCGTGGCCTAAGGATGTTTGCATGTTACACTCGTGCTGCCTACCCTGTAGAAACCTTCTAATGCCCTTCTTGAAAACCCCATATTGTACTCGCTTGGAAAAACCACGGCAGGAAGATCTTGGAACTCTTTACGTCAATGTGAGTGTACTCTAAAGTTGCAATAAGGCCTTCAATAAAAGTCCATATAGACATACCGAAAACAACTGCCGATTGGTTTGCTCCAGAAAAATTCCAGGTATGGATTTTGAAGTAGCATACCTGTAATAAAAAAAAATAATAGCATTATTTGATGAGCTAAATAGAACTAAACGGCAAAAGAGCAATGAGGCGAAATGCCGCGGTAAAATTGGCTTGAACATCTTTTTACGATTTCGGTATCCCCCTAAAAGGAGTAACCATTTAAATCTGTTTGCACGATTTGCTTGAAGAAATCCGTTACTTTATAAAGCTACGATTAATATCATCCCAATATCCGATATAGGGGGTAACGAGTTTGAAAATCGTCGAAGTAAACCAACCCTTTGTGGGGGTGAAATTCGGTGAATTTTTGATCTCATGGGGTGATGGGGGGTGTCAGCGACATTATTAACACTTAATATTTAGAGGGATGATGTGTTTAGTTAACTGTGGTAGTGTTGGCTTGTTTTGGTGTTAAATGAGTATGGGCCTGGTAGATTGGAATTATCTTCCAAAGGTGTACTCCTGGTACACAACATATTGGCATAAAAAAATTACGGCAACGCTATTTTTTGTTATAACGTTTAACTTGCGTTATTCAAAGTTAAAAGAAACAAACATATCATGAAAAAACATGGATTCGCAAAATGGCACCACTAGTTTTTTTTTTATGAAATTTCCATCCTCACACACTACGACCGGAAACGGTGCGCACTGTGCGGAATGAAAGGAGTTTCATCCCGCGCACGCTCAAGTGTTCAATATGGAGTTCTTCAAGAATTGCGTTTGAAGGTTTCTACAGGGTAGGCGTGCTGCCTACCCTGTAGAAACCTTCAAGTATGACGTCTCTGGTGTTGCAAACGTCCATGGGCTATGAAGACCGCTTTACATAAGGTGGGCCGTGTGCTTGTCTGCCACCTAAGTGGTACAAAAAAGTTTTCCCCCCTGGAAACTCTTAAAGGGAACAGAAAACTATGTTAAGACAACCAAGCATCCATTCATTCTTAATCAACTTCGTCGTTTTATCTTTACCTTAACGAGCGCCGAAAGAACACTGTGTTCACGTTCATATTTATGTTCAGTTACACACAAAATCTAAAGCCCAGAAGCACTCAACAAGGGGGTTAGACATTATTAGCGTCACCGAATTTATCGAGCAATATCAGCTAAGTAACAGCGCACAAAATGCCCAATTAAAATATTAATTACACTGAGTTGTGACACTTTGGCGGTCTGCGCGCGTTCTTACCCTTAATAGCAGGGGGACTGGAGGTTTAAACTTTAAGCTTTTATGTACTTATCGCGTGCCCGAATATTTTCTTCACGTAATTTTACAGAGTTACGTACTTTTATTTCAATGTTTTTAAAACGATTTTTTAGATAAGATTGAAGATTTATTGATTAAGGAAACTATTGAAACTATTGTTCTTTCGTGCGCCAATCGCCTTGGAACTGGGGAGAATGGTTATATCGGAATCGAATCGACTAAAAATTCGGTTAAGGTGAGATAGTAGGCAATATATCCCTCACACCCAGGACGACTGTATCCTTCTTAAGTGGGGGCTACGATTTCACTACCTAGCCCCCAGGAATGGGGAGGCGCGCAAGCCTCGGTCTGCTTAAAGCGGTGGTCAAGGCCTGAGTCACCTCCGGTCCGAGTCCACCGTCTCCTTCTTGACCATTGCTGCCTCATAGAAAGAAGCTGCTACAGCCCAAACTATGGAAATTACTGTAATTTTGTTTGGATTGGTTTTATTTTGAAATATTAATGATAGCTATATTGACCCGCCGTTTCACGAGCACACAAGAGCGATTGATCGAGGCCATAGTGGCCACTTTCCATCAGGTGGCAAGTGTTCTTGACTTACTACCTAAGTGCTATAAAAAGACAACAAGTAATCTAAATACTAACTTCACAAACCCTTTAAGCATCAAACCCATACCAATTTAAATTCCTTTTACAAATGTGGTACGAAATCACACCGATAAGTAATCGCCTACCCACGAAGTGTGGTGCAATCAAACGTGGCAACACCACCGTGTGGTATTGCTTTGAACCGATACTTTTGTTGAACCTAATGAGGCACCTGGAGTGCAAAGGGCGGTGGAGAGGCTACGAAATGAGCGATTATTGTAGCGATTCATGTAATATTGAAGTTCCCTTTCACTTTAAAGTTTAAAGTTATTTCAGCCATAGGACGTACACTGCTGAACATAGGCCTTCCCCATCGACCTCTAATCCGACCAGATGGAGGTGGTCTGCATCTAACGGGTACACGCGACTTCGATTAAGTTACCATTATTATAGTTCGAATTTAGTTTCGATTAGTTCAAGTTTACATAACATAAACTCACGCTTATAGAGTAGAGGTGCTAGCACCCACATTTCGTCAGTTTATGTTTAGGTCCCAATATGATGATTGATTGCTATTGCCATTAACCGGGCACTTATAAACCTGCGATAAATACACACATAACCTTGAAAAGCATCGAAAAGTCATTGGTGTGTGCCATGGCAAACCTGGGATCGAACCGAAAGTTCAAGTTTAGTTAGACTTAAAACTGTTACTAATGAAATAAAATATTTTGGTCATTTAATATTCTCAGTATACGTATCGGAAGTAGTAGTATGCCGAATGCCATATACCTACCTATGTTGTGGAATGTCAGAGATTTTACTTTTTCCTAGACTTTGTTTCAGTTGTTATTGACACATTGTTTCGGTAGACGGTTCCAACGTCGCGCGTCGCCCCTAAGACACAGGTCTGACCACCTGAGCTACTAGATCTCCTGTTAAACTAGTCGCTGATTCAAGTGTCGTCTGAATATACATTTTTACCATTTTTAAATCGATTAAAAAAAGTATATTAAGGACCACCACTAGGATTGCTCCATTCTTACCTTTATATCATATACTAAATAAATAAAGAACGCCTCATATTTTTAATTACTTCTTAATAGCAGTTTTCGTGGCCACACTGAACACTTAACGTAGTTTACGATCGCGATCTGAAAATAAACACGCGCAAAAAGTGCGGGGAGCTCTTGTTGATCGCGCGTGATATCGCTCGCGCTTTGACAGCGACTAATTGGTATCTTTGATAGCTTTACACTTTTAATGGGATACCGGTGGGATTTCAACCAGTGTAGTGAGATACTTCACTCGAAAAGAGACACGTGGATATGGGTACTAAGTGCCTATCCAGAGTTATTGAAAAGACGTCACGAAAAGATATATGGTATCGTTTAATGATGTTGGCCACATTGTAATAGTTTAAAATATAGTAAAGGTCTAGTTTGCAATTAATAGTTAAACGTTACTTATTTTCCATTGCCAATTAACAATTTGTTGTTTTAAAAAAAATTAAAAAGAAGACATCTAAATAATACATTGCTCTAAAAGTTAGGTGCTTTTTGTAAATCTTCTAAGAAATGAAAAATGAGTAAAATAGAATCAATAGCAAACAGTATTAAATGCCTATGTATTTAATTAAAGTATTTTTAATAGTCTTAATTACATGTTTAGCGAATTTCCGTCAGTGCAAATATTTGTATGCATGAATATGGTTATTTAAATTGATCTAGTCGTTTATCGGAGAGCACATTAAATCGGTCCTGGTTGACAGTCGTTACGGGTAGTTTGGAGTTAAAAAGTTCAATAACTGGTCTAATTGCCTTACTTCGATATCGCCTATACCTATACGCTCTTCACAGAAAATGTCCAAGTTCAGTCGCCACGCAGTTAAACTGGATAGAAGCGGAATCGAACTTCCAGTTGAGCTACGGATGCAACCGAGATTAAGGCAAGGCATCATCCTTTACTTGAGGCATCTTCAGGAACCCTTTCTTTTTCATCAACTTTCCTCGACTCTCCTTCATCCACAAACACGTACCAAATAGCACTCATATAAAAAACAGCTCGTACGACACATAAATACTAATGTTCATCGCCGTTACGCACATATGTATATTCCCTAACCCAATTAGTGAGATGATAATGAAAACGGCCGTAGATCTAATCGCGAACTCGCAACGATCCCAGGGTGGTCGGCTGGAATCAATAAATCATCGCGTCTCAAACTGGTAGCGGTTGTTTGTGTTTACGACACACGGTTAACAAGGACTCTATACTAACAAATGATTTCAAATCTGGTAGCCTAGTGGTATGGGTAATGGACTGCTGAGACGAGGTCACGGATTCGATCCCAGGTTTTACCATGTCACACATCAATGACTTTTCGATGCTTTTCAAAGTTATGTGTGTATTTATCGCAAGTTTATAAGTGCCCGGTTAATGGCAAAATGCACCTATTACATTGGGACCTAAAACATGAACTGCCGAAATGTGGATGCTAGCACCTCTGCCTAGCCCTCGGGGATATATGCGTGAGTTTATGTTATGTTATGTTTAAATCTGGGGTCCTAGAGGAAATGGCACTCTATTGGCGAAAAGGTTGTGTTGGTAAAGGTTGTGGTGTGTTGTTAAATCTGTAATATGACTACAAAAGATTCTACATAAGATTCGTCTGTCGAATCGACGGCATTTTTGAGTTGCCATCGTGGAACAAGATCGAATAAGATTGAATATATGTCATACTATTGTAAACCTTTGAGGATACCGCGATATTATTGAACCTAACCGGCGATACCGGAGAAGTACAAGTGTGTTATCTTTATGTGCTATCCAACATGGTTGGCGGATTTGTTGTCCCTACTCTCCAGCAGTAAACCATAAATGTATTAATGAAACAAACTTCCATATGAACACTTGTAGGTCGAGTCACTCGCAAGTGTAACCTCAAAACGCCCTCCCGGGAACATACATACATCTTATGTGATGGAAGATGTGGAATGGTTTGATTGAACTTTTGAAATTCTGGTTCGAAATGTTGCTGTATCTTTTATAAAGCGGATTTTGTATTGAATATCAGTTAAGTAATACAAAATCTTGCAACCCTTGGGGGTCTAGCCAACCTCACCTGTATGGATGAACCGTTCCATTACGTCTTTCCTAATTCTAGTGAACAATTCAACATAGCATAAATAGACCAACAGCCTCCTTAGTTTCTGAGTTGTGGATTAGAGATGAATTTATAGCGAGTCCATCAGTGATTTAAAAATAAACCTATTATGACTATCGTTAACGCGACTGCTACGCAGGAGGCTCGGGTTCCATCCGCGTTCAGTTCAGTTTTTTTTTTTTTTTTTTTATCTATGGCACGTCAATTTGACTTCACCTCGCCTGATGTTAAGCTGAATGGCAAAGTCCCATGAAAGAGGGTCACCATTGCAAACACGTTCAGTGCTACAATGGTGGCGCTCAGCTTGACGGCCTCATCAGATGCTTTTTCACGCCCCGCTTAAAGGACCCGGGACTGTAGGAAGAAGGAAACACGTGCGCCGGCAAGGAATTCCAGGACTTAATGGTACGGCAGAGAAAAGACTCACCGAACCGCTTGGTTCTTGATGGAATATTCTGTACCGTATGCGAGTGACACCTAAGCCCTGCACGCGTTGTCCTGTGTAGGAAAGGGGAGGGTGGGATTAGTTGGAAGAGCTCATCAGAGCATTCACCATGGTAGAGACTGTAAAATACTGCCAAGGACGCAACATCTCTACGCATCTGCAAAGGCTCGAGGGACTCTGTGACCTCAGGACTCCCAATAATGCGGACCGCACGTCGCTGCAACCTGTCGAGAGCATCTAATAAGTACTTTGCGGAGCCATCCCAGAGATGCGAGCAGTATTCCACGCAGGAGCGAATTTGTGTCTTATAAAGAAGACACCGCTGCTCCGGCGTGAAAAAACGTCTCACTCTGTTCAGGACTCCGAGTTTATGCGAAGCTGTTTTGATGATGCTCTCGATATAGTTCTTGTTGTTCAGTTTGCAGCGCACGTCCATACCGAGTATATTGAGGTTATCCTGTAATGGCAGTGGTGTGCTCTGAAGAGTGGGAGGAGGAAGGAAAGGAGATGTCTTTGCTGAAAACGCGCATGCCTGCGTCTTCTTGGCATTGAACTCGACCAGGTTCTCAGATCCCCATTGGGAAACGTGATTGAGGATCCGGTCAAGCCCAGTGACAAGAAGTCGCCTCTTTTCCGCTATATCGGACTGCTTGGCCGCAGAATGTCCGTGGTAGCTCCCGTGTACAGTGCTATCGTCTGCATAGCAGTGGATGCTGCCGGTGGACAGCATGTCATTGATATGCAGAAGAAAGAGAGTGGGTGATAAGACGGACCCCTGCGGCACACCAGCATTTACCTGCAGGAACTCCGATGCTCGTCCATCACAGAGAACGCGAATACGGCGCCCCTGCAGGAAGCTAGCAACCCAATTGCACAGTCTAAGAGGCAGACCGAAGGCTGGTAGTTTGGAAAGAAGCGATTTGTGCCAGACTCTATCGAACGCTTTGGCGATGTCTAGGCTAATAGCCAGTGACTCACCATGCTTGTCCATAGCCTCACCCCAAAGATGGGTAACATACGCCAGAAGATCACCCGTTGACCGTTTCGGCCTAAAACCATATTGTCGGTCATTAATTAGGGAGTGATCCTCTAGGTGGCGCATGAGCTGTGTGTTGATAAGGTGCTCGAAGACCTTGCACAGCACTGAGGTGACGGCTATGGGCCGATAGTTGGCAGGGTCTGAGCGATCTCCCTTCTTGGGAATCGGCTGTACATTCGCCTCTTTCCACGCCGTCGGCACTGTACACGAAATGTAGGAAAGTCGGTACAGCCGCGTGAGTATTGGAGACAACTCCGCTGCACATTTTTGAAGAACCACCGCTGGTATACCATCCGGACCACTGGCTTTCCGGACATCGAGTGACTGCAGTACTGCTCGGACATCGCGTTGCCTGATACGAATATCAGGCATTGCGTGGTCACTATTGGGTAGAGTCGGTGGCTGCATACCACAGTCGTCGATTCGGGAGTTGGCCGCAAAGAGATTAACCAGCAAATTTGCTTTCTCTTGCGGCTCATGTGCCAGGGATCCATCAGGGTTACGCAGGGGGGGCAACGAAGGCTGGCAGAAGTTAGCTTGCACGGCTTTGGCCAGTCGCCAGTAGCCACGGCTGCCCGTGGGATGCGCTACTAGTTCTTGACCAACCCGTGCTATGCGCTGAGCATCTGCTCTGACAAAAGCCCTCTTGCAGACCCTAGTGGCTTTGTTGTACGCTGCCTTAAAGTACCCGATGTTGGAATCGTGCGTAGCGCGCGCCCTTACCCAAGCGCGATACGCAGACTGTTTATGCTGAACAGCCTCTGCGCATTCGCGCCCAAACCAAGGGCGCACTCCGCGGGCACCGGTGACATCAGTGTATGGGATATAGTACTCCATACCCAGACTGATCTCACCGACGACAGCAGTTGCACTATCCGATGGGTCCTTACCTTCAAAGCAGCGCTCAACCCACGGGATGGACGCAAAATAGTCACGCAGTCCATCCCAGTCAGCCGACGAGTAGTGCCAGAGACGCCGTTTTCCCTGCACTGGTCGTGAGGGCGCTATGATAGGCACCTTGGAACAGACCAGACAATGGTCGGAGTTGCCCAAAGCGGCTCGCACCGAGACATTGTACTGGTCTGGGTGGCTCGTCAGCTGAAGGTCTAGCAAGGAGGGTGCTAGGCCCGGCCCCCTTGGCATCCTAGTGACCTCGTGTACCAGTTGGGTCAGGCCGTGAGCCAGAGCAAACGCGTGGGCGGCTCTTCCCGCATGGTCTGTTTTGGAGGAGCCCAACCAGATTTCATGGTGGGCGTTAAAGTCCCCCAAAAATACCATTTCAGCGTTTGGAAACCGCTCCTGCGCATCATCTGCCGCCTGACTCAGATATTCAAAGAGTCGAGTTGTCTCGGCATCTCCAGTATGGGAACGGTAAAGGCACACATAGATTTGACTAGTACAGCCATGGTCTACGTGTACCCACAGGACAGAAAAGGATGGGTCCTCAAGGCAGCGCAAACGGCGACAACAAACATCCGCCCTAACAAACACGCATACCCCGGCTTTGGCACGGAAATTTTCCTCTAGAACATAGCCGGGGTAGAGCAGGTACGTCGTGTCGTCAGGGCGGCATATTTGTGTCTCCGTCAGAAAGAGCATGGCTGGTTTCGCCGTCTCAAAATGTTGGTGGACGGCGTTGAGGTTTGCATGGAGCCCACAGATGTTAGTGGACTCCACCTCAAAAAGCGAGCTAGTGGGAACATGAAGAGCCGCTGTGTTGCCATAATCTCTAATATGCACTGCCATGGTAGAGGGTAAGAGAAGGCGTGAAAAAAGAGGTGATTGTCGTCGCAGCACCGCGTGACAAAGCGCGGGAGATTGGTTTTATCTGTGATTGTGAGGCATGGTGAGAGCCGATGCGCCGAACGGAAGGGCCCCCGTACCCCCCCGAATATGGTCGCCGGGGTCCCGTCCGGTCACCAACCGGCACGACGAACCATATCGGGATTATGCGCGGCCTGGTGAGGCAGCCTCCCAGGGTGGTTAGCCCCAGTTGGGCCCCTGTACTATGCCGCGGGCGGCCAGCGGCACCACCGTTTCTACGGGTCTCCCTGCTCGGCGGGTCGCCCCGCGCCATACCCACCAGACTACGCCAAGACCCACTGGTCCCACTAATGCTGCGACTACCACCACCTCTGCCCGGCTATGCACTTGCTGACCCCTGAACGCAATCCAACCGAGGTTGGATTACTATGGAGGGTTTTCCGCACATGTGCACGGTGGTACCCACCCGGTCGAAATTTATGACAAATTTGTGCCATCAAATTTCTACCACCAGTAAGCAGTATGCATGAATATGCCTATCTGCACTGGTCTGTTCGTGCCTCGGAGATGTTAAGCCGTCGTCGGTCCTGGTTGTCATACGAACATCTATGGCAGTCGTTATTAAGACTATCAAGACTATCGTTAATATTTTTCTTAGTAGGTACCTAATTAGACAAGAGTTTTTAGTAGTAATTTGATAAAAATACCAAAAATGCACCTAGATACCGGTATTTTAAAGATATGTCAGTGTATTACGGGGAAGTAGTAAGCCATCCCGAAGAGCGAAACCTATAGCCGGGCCCTCTCCGTGAGTAGCAGCGCTGCCGTGAAACAAATTACTACACAACGATGGCAAGTCCAAAATGCCGTCGATTCGACAGAAGAAAAATGATATGTCAAGAAAATTTTGAAATATGTATTCGGTATAACACTGAATATATCGTTCAGTTGCATATTTCAATTAAAACGTGAATCACTGCATTCACAGCAGGAAACGTATTGTGTTCGACGATGTTACATCATCGGCATCTTGACATAATTTCGACCCCCGTTGTGGCAAAACTGACTATGACCGAAACTTTAGTGATGTGACCTATGTCGATAGTTTTAATTGGTTATAAAATTTTATGTGCATGTATTAATTCGACAAAACGTACAGAAGGGATAGGGATACGGTACACACCGTAAAAATAAAAAAAAAAGTTTTCAAAAGACTTGAACATTTTTGTATTTACGGATATAGAATGAGGTGTAATTTATTAAATCCTTCTTTGTAATTTCATTGTTTAAGGGCCCAGATTGCCCAGACGCAACATCGATTTCGCGCGACCGCAGCGCTACTGTTTACTGAAACAACCGACCGGGGCGGGTGAATGACCCAGAGAGAGCCACCTTTTTGTATTCTACTTACCTAAAATTCCAACTATGTATTTATTTGTAATTTTACTACCACAGTTTATTCTTATTTCGTAAAATATTCATTCAATAACATAATTGCAAATTCAGTAGCAAGTACGGTCGAAATAACATCGAGCCTTTCCTCGCTACTGTTTATCTATACGCAAGGATATGTGCCTATTGGATAAACTCAAATAATTACTTACTATTTGTTTACGATCACCTTGATATCTTAAAAATCTCCTAGGGTTTTACAAAAAAATATCAATAAATGAAACACAAGTATAAAAATGATTCATATAATTTAAAAGTAGGTAAACAATAACAAATATGAGTCGCCAAGCGTGCTAGGGTTGTGCAAAAATTTGTAAAACAAGTTTATAAATTATTAATATACAAATTAAAAGTAAGTAAACAATAACAAAATTTGAGTTCAAAATTCTAATGTTTAAAGTTGTTTAAATAAATTACTGAATAAATTCTGATTTCTGCTAATTTGATTATAAAATCAATTGCTATTGCAAAACCTATCAGAATGAAAATGTTACCAGATGCCCGATTCACGTAATAAAAACCGTAGCGTGGTGACTTCAAAATGTCACTTTGTTTTTTTGCAAACAAACCCTTTTAACCGACTTAAAAAAAGAGGAAGATTCTCAATTCGCTGTATTTTTAAACCGATTTTGATGATTCTTTACACCAGGTAACTCTTCAAAATTGTATAAGAATTGTACAGTAATTGATTTATGACAATCCAAGACTAGATAAGTAAGTGCGTTTAAAACAGAAAACCATAAGGCGATTTCTAAGTTAAAACAACTTTTGGATGCACGTGAATCGACCGGCTGGGTAGTTAAGTTACCTCAGTCTATTTCAAAATCCTTAGGCGTCCTTCTCTTTCAAAACACGTAAAGTTCTTTCTTTCCTCTCTTTCGTAGCCTCTATGATACTGGAACTGGGCGCGTCACGAATTCGCTTCGTGACTGCCGAGGATCAACTAATTCTGGAAGTAGTCAATCGTAATAAAACCAAACTAATTTCATCTCCATTTGCTCCTTCCAAAATTTGACACTGACACTGCTTACTCTGCTTCTTCCTTGACAGCTTCTGCCATGGATTGTGCTCCTGTCTTTTCCCATCAATCGCAAACCGTATTATAAATTTCATTATATAATGAAGGTGACATAATTGGTAGGGCAGTTAATGTTTTTAACTGAAAGTAGCTCCCACCAGATGATATGATACCAGATACAATTTGATGATTCACTTCCATGCTATCTTCTTCCTTTCAACCAAACACACCAGTAAATTTCATATTACACATACTAATTACACATACATTTCATGATGAGTTTTGAGTCCCGACCAACTTTTACTTCACCTATTATACTGAGGATACAATCCATTGGACCGCGGTCCCCTATGGCCTGAACAGCTTTAAAAAAAAAAGAAATATCTGCTACTCTACGCCCAACTTCCACTTCAACCACCTTTCCTTCTTGACGGTTTTCAATTACTAGTTCCTGTAAAGAAAGATAATGGCTTGATTGTTTTTTTATAAAAAATAATAAATAAAGAATGGGCCAAATTTCTTCAAACATAGCTATGAAGTCCCTTAGAATACATCTTTGAAACACATAGATCAAAAACATAAACGTTTTGTATAAAATGTAAAGTCGGTTTAGGATAATAATTTTACGGGATAACATTATAATATTATTCTCCATCGCTTGTTCCATGCTCTTGCTTGACCCTTTTTTTTTTTTTTTTTTTTTTTTTTTTTTTTTTTTTTTTTTTTTTTTACGTGGTGGAATGCATTTACGCACTTCGCTCACCCCCTACAGGGGCGGGGGGCGAGCTTTGTGTGGGACTCCTGACCTCTACCGGGGACCAGACTACCCACTAAACCACCACGGTGTCCGTCATCATCGCATATCGACGATGGCGGGAACAACATCTTCCGCCATCGCCGTGCGAGTCGCCCGCCGCTATTCAGTGGCAGGCCCGTCTCTGGTGCGGCAGAAGAGGAGTCCTTCTGCCGCCCGCCTAGGTAAGGCACACGCGACACGACGTGCGCCTTCAACCTCGAGGCCTATGTAAGGGCCTACAGTTAGGGGGGGAGGAGTTGGTGGTACCGCCTCCTCCGGACCCCGGTTCGCTTGCGGCGCTGTGGGAGGGATAGTGGGTCTTTTTCCCTACCCCTCTCCGCCGCCTCCTTCTGCGAGATAACAGTCTCGCAGAAGGTTTGAACCGCCGCCCACGCCTCATCGCTGCCGACCATAGACAGAACTACGGCCGGCAGCGAGAGGTCCGTCCCCACTTCGGTGATGAGAGCACGGCGCTCCCCAGCCCACGCGGGGCACTCCTCTAGGGTGTGCTGCGCCGTGTCTTCATCGCCGCCACAGTGGTGGCACCCACTGGTCGGCTCCCGTCCCAGCCGGCACAGGTATTTCCCGAAGCATCCATGCCCCGAGAGGACCTGCGCCATTCGGAACGTCACCGACCCTCGCGATCTGTCCATCCAGTCTCTGAGGACCGGACGGATCGCCTCGACGGTCCCTCTTCCAGACGTGGGATTGGCCAGCCGCCGCTCCCACTCCAGAAGCAAGGACCGTCTCATGCTCTTGCTTGACCCTAACGTGACATAATGTGACACTTTTTCGTGCATGTTGCCTTTGTTCATCGATTTATAAGACATTATCACGTCAAAAAATAAATAAATCTGACTACATATATTATAAATTTCCTTTACGCTATAGGTGTTGGTTTTTTATGACGTCACCTACTCTATGTCACTCGGGCTTAGAAGACAATTGTAATGATTCTAAAATCATCAAAATCGGTTAAATAAATATTATTTATTATACCTACATACATAAAATATGGGATTTTAACGAGAATTTTCTTTTGAGAAAGCAATTGAGAACTATTTAGGTACTAATGTGTTTGTCACCCAATGAAAATAATAAATATTGCAAGAAAAAAATCTATAGGTACTGGGATTTTGTCTTCGCCCATCACTAACTAGGTAGTTCGTTTGTGTCTCCCAATGAAAATAATAAATATTGCAAGAAAAAAGTCTATAGGTACTGAGATTTTGTCTTCGCCCATCACTAACTAGGTAGTTCGTTTGTGTCTCCCAATGAAAATAATAAATATTGCAAGAAAAAAATCTATAGGTACTGAGATTTTGTCTTCGCCCATCACTAACTAGGTAGTTCGTTTGTGTCTCCCAATGAAAATAATAAATATTGCAAGAAAAAAATCTATAGGTACTGAGATTTTGTCTTCGCCCATCACTAACTAGGTAGTTCGTTTGTGTCTCCCAATGAAAATAATAAATATTGCAAGAAAAAAATCTATAGGTACTGAGATTTTGTCTTCGCCCATCACTAACTAGGTAGTTCGTTTGTGTCTCCCAATGAAAATAATAAATATTGCAAGAAAAAAATCTATAGGTACTGAGATTTTGTCTTCGCCCATCACTAACTAGGTAGTTCGTTTGTGTCTCCCAATGAAAATAATAAATATTGCAAGAAAAAAATCTATAGGTACTGAGATTTTGTCTTCGCCCATCACTAACTAAGTAGTTGGTTTGTTTGTTTATGTAACAAGTCTAATTACGTATAACAACTTACCTCTATACAGCGCGTAGCAGTGTTGCTCGGAGTCTCGGCCTGAAGGTTTTCTTTATTTTCAATACTGGAAATATTAATCATCAACATCAAAGCTACTTTGGCGAAATTTAAAAAATACTGTATTTCGTTTTAAACAGAACAAGGAACTTCCATCCCACTTTACTGATCCCACATTAATTAACAACAATTTTCTGGACGTACCCGGGAACTCTTCGGCTAGTATTTCTCTTATGACTTACTTTGAGTTTCATAAGTTCGTTGAAGCCTCTTTTACTATTACACCGGTTTCACCAAACGTTGTGGCGTCAACCATAGCCGAATTGAGGTCAAATGCGGAGGGATGTGATGGGATGTCTTTGGATATGCTTACGTTAACGCTACCATTTACATTGCCATACATTACTGGCTTAGTCAACCGTTCCATTGAGACATCCACGTTCCCCGATATTTGGAAGATTGCGACAGTTAGGCCCATACCAAAGACAGCGAATCCTACCATAGTTAAAGATCTCCGTCCCATTAGTATTTTACCTTGTCTCTCAAAAGTTATGGAGAAAATTGTGTGTAAACAACTTTCTGAATATGCAGAAAAATATAATATTTTACCAGAGTTGCAGTCGGGTTTTAGAAAGAGACGTGGCACTGCCACGGCTCTGATTGACGTTACAGACAATATCCTGGTCGCGCAAGATAAGGGGTTGTGCACGGTGTTGGTTCTCCTGGATTTTTCTCGTGCATTCGATGGGATACATACAGGATTGCTTTTGTCTAAACTTAGGTATTATGGTTTAGATCATAAGACACTCTCATGGTTCCACAGTTATCTTGATGGTCGCAGGCAGATGGTAGCACTGAAAATGAGTGATGGAAATGACGTTACTTCGTCACTTGCACCCATCAGAAGAGGTGTTCCCCAGGGCTCCATTCTCGGGCCTATTTTGTTTAGTTTGTATTGTGCGGATATTACAGACTGCCTTAAGAGCTGTCAGTACCACATATATGCCGATGATGTTCAGGTTTACCTATCGTTCAGCCCCGGAGAACATCAAGCGGCGGTTACAAAGTTAGATGGTGACCTCAAGCGCTTGACATTGTGGGCAGAAAGTAATTGCTTGGTATTGAGCCCTCATAAGACCAAATATATGCTGTTTGGTACCAAGAGTCAGATTGGTCGGGTTCCTACCAATCTGAACCTGAGTCTCATGGGGGAGCCGATAGATAGGGTTGCCGGAGCTCGTAACTTGGGACTGTATATGGATCCTTGCCTTAGATTTGAACAGCATATCGCGGAGTCAGTTCAAAACTGTTTCTACCGTTTAAAGGTCCTATATAAAATGAAGCCGCATCTATCTGAGGAACTCAGGATTCGTGTTACTGAGTCTTTGGTGCTGTCTAAGCTCAACTATGCCGATGTAGTCTACGGCCCACGTCTATTGGCTCGTACGGAGAGACTAATTCAGCGCGTTCAAAATGCCTGTGCCCGTTTCTGCTTCGCGATACCGGCCAGAAGTCATGTCACACCTTATTTGAGTAACAATTTTCTATTAAAGATGAAAACCAGAAGAAAGATGCATGTGGCATGTCTTCTGTTCGGTGTCATCAAGTATGGGGAGCCACGGTATTTGTTCAACAAACTTGGCTGGGTTACTGGCAGAAGATTGTGTGCCAGAAGGCAGTGCTCTCAGCAGTTGTCTGTACAGCGGCATCGATCCGCATCATTTAGGGGTAGCTTTCGTTATTCGGCCTCCAAAATATGGAACAATATCCCACCACCGTTACGATGCCTCAAAACGAGAACTACTTTCGGGAAACGTTTACGGTTGTTTCTTTTGGAAGCTCAAAGGAGGCTGGATAACGTTAATGCAAACATATCCTTGATTTAGGTATTTTGACACAATTTACTCGTATATCGTATGGTGACCGGTGCTTATTTATTTTAGCTAATATTATACTTACATATGTATTGCATATATCTATATATATATATATACTTAGTTTATTAAATCTACACACTTTCGCGGACTACACAACACACCTCACTACTTAATTGACTCATGACTTCGACGCGCGGTGGGGCATCCTTGTGTCACTGGCCGGATGGGCCCCAGTTGAAAACCAGCGCCAGGTTTGTACCCGGCACATGCTGAACTGGGCACCCATTTGGCGCATCTGTGTGCCACAATTTTAGGTCTTTCTTGGGGACTAGAAGAAATACTCTTCTAGTCTCCACGCAACGGAATTTTTGTGTACTTATGTTGTTTGTGACCACTTTTGTGCCAAATAAATTTTTCTTTCTTTCTTTCTTTCTTCTTTCTTTCTTTCAATAGTATCCACTTTTATTTATTTTGTAATTTTTGTACAACCCTAACCCTAACCAGACTCTAGGCGCGGTGCGCCGCGCGCGTCTTTGACGGCAGCGAAGTATGTACGCCCATGCTATTTCAGATAGGAAACATACCTACTTCCACAATCTGATATTTAGACAATATGATGAACATGAAAACGAATATTTAACTATATTATGTAATAAAATTAATTATTATGAGAATATTCCTATAGAAATCGACTTTATTACTTATAATACAAACCAATATTTACATGCAACAACAACAACAAATGCGAATATATTATTATTAGTACTTAGACATGATAAAGCACTCAAATAAAACTAGAATTTTTACATGACACTTTCACACAAATCTCGTAATTTTTTTCCTCGGTATTTATACCTACTTTACAAGGTTCATAAAATAACCTCCTCAACAAACTACGTACCTATCTAAATAATTTTGTATTTTTTACGATTTATATCTAGTTCCATCATGGTTTTCTTCCAGACATTCATTATATCGGTACTTCCTACTTACTAAAAGTGAATTAGTTATAAAAATGTTATACTTACAGTTTTTCACAAAAAACACAAATTCACAACACGTAATATTGCTGGCGCATACGACACGCGTGGTGTCACCTTGAAGTATAAAAACGTACTGCCGATCAGTAGCGATGCGGGTTACTAAATCATAATATCGGGATGCGCGTGATTTTTCATACATTTTTCTATGGAGAATTTACGTAGAACATATCTAGATTTTAGGGCTTTAAAAGAGGAAGTCTTTGTTTGTAAAGGTACAAAAAAAAGTACATAGGTTTAAGTATTGGTTTCTTCAGTGTTCAAAAAGTGTTTCTTTTTATCAATTTGTGTTGATTTATTGGGTAATATTTGAAGAATACGAAGGCATGTTTTTGCATTTTTGTCAAATTTTGTGCGTTTGTTGACGTTTATTATATAGCAATTATTAGGTTTTAAGGATTTAATATAAGACTAACATATATTTTGGTCTTTGATTGTAATATATACAAATTATCATTGATATCAATCATATCTAAATAAGTTAAATATGAAATATCGTAACACTCTTTTCGGTGATTTTCACGATCTGGGCCCTTAACTGTACGTTGATTAATTATCAGGAATAAAATATTTGGAGTAAAATGAAAATGTTTAAAATTTTTCAGTCAAATAAGTTTGGGTGCGCCAAAGTTCACCTAAATTTTCAACTCCGAAAATTGGAACTCCGAAAATGTTCTTCCTAACATTTTTCATCCTAACAATCACAATTCCTAACTACTCTGTGTGTAATGTTTTAATTCCGAATCATTCAACTTCATAATGTCGGTAGCAATAAACATCTATTATACTATTATTTCTTTTCCTATATTTTGTCAACATAACCATTTTTTACACTATTATTGAAAGTCATACCTTTTTTGTTTAGATTTATTTTTATTAACAATAATCAGTATTATTTACATTAATTTTGCGTAACTTTTACAGTTTTAGTTATTTACACGTACAATCTCGCTGCGGTCATTCAGCCAAGTTCCAGAAACGAATCGGTCATATTTATAGTTCTTGGTTTAGGTTAGGTTAGAATTGTGACCAGAAACGAATCGAAAACGAAAAAGGTCATAAACATAACCGCAAATCAGTCGTATTTTATGATTTTCATTCATTTAAGCCAAACAATCAGTGAAACAACCTTTAATCATTCTAAACAGTTTTCTAATTAATAGTAATAAGTATGTAACAACATATAACCAAAAAAAATTAAAACTATAAATAAAATATAATTCTACCGACATTTATTTTTATTACATTTGGTAGATAAATGTTTCTTTCTAAGTATGAGTGACAATATTATGGTAATTATGTGTAGGGATATAAACGTTAGGATAAAAAACAGTAGGAGCTTTAATATTGTATGTTAACGATTTTATTGATAAAAATTTTCGGAAACATGAGTGTTATGAACATCGACTGTAGCACTACAAATAGTATGAATAAAAACTTTAGGATGAAAAATTTTAGGAGGAGTGATCATTCGGATTACAAATCGTTAGGAAGAACAATTTCGGATAAAGAACTTTAGGTGAGTCAATATGGACCCAATAAGTTTGAATGTAGGTAAATAGATATCTCAAGTTTGCCTGACACGAAAAATATCGTATTGGCCAACTAAGAGAGTCTAAGTCACATTACTACTACCTCAAAGCAAACTCTAAAACAAGTATTTTACAGCATCTTAAAATTATAATATTTATCGATGCTCGTTCTAAATTTACAACTATCGATAACAAGAAGCGGCCGCAGCGCCTATCTCTTGTCCGCATCGATACTTATTTACTCAAATCGCCCCTTCCCTAAGCAGAGACAAAGTGTTGGTGTACATTAGCGGGTGGTAGGGTGTTTTTATTGCCTCCCACGCCTTAAAATATTGTCTGATTCATTAGAGGATATTTCACATTTAAGTTTCGTGTGTGCTCTTAGCTTCCCTGTGAGGATATTTCTGTAAACTTTTGAGTGGCAAACGGAGGCGATCATTTAAAAAGGGGCAAGGTGGGGGGAATATAACGACACTGTTACAATTTTCTGAAAGGATATCGTTACGTTCGCGTAATAAGACGCTAAGATTCCGTTATACTCTTAATTATGGTAGGGGGTGAAAGTAGGGGGGGTGTAATGTAATGACACATGTATGTAAATATTCGCTGTAACGACTCTAGGTGGCGACGTGTTCACGCCTTAATGGGCGCTCGGTTGTTTTCTTTGATTAAAGAATTTTATTACCGTATATAATTCACGATTAGACGTTAAAGGGTTTGGGAGGCGTTGCGTTGCGTCTCAAGATAAAATGTTCACGTAATGACGGGTGCGTGATTCCAAATCGTAATTGTTATTGTCGTCGGTGTCGTGGTAGACCTCCGTTTGAATTCAAACTGCCGAATTGGAAACTGGTCGAATTTGAATATTGGGACTCGATACGGATCTTGGTTGACAACATTTGAATTTCAAAGCCGATAGATACCGTAGCAGGAAGGGATCAGTACACCTCAAAAAAGGGTTTAGACGTAAATCTGTGTGTATGAGATTGTTTTTAAATAGAAACAGTTTTATTTTCATAGAATATTAGCAACGGAGAATCCCTTCAGTTACGCTCAATGGCTTGTGTTAGGAGTGACTCTACGTTAGTATAGCCATAATTCGAACCCGGGACATCCCGATCGCAAGGCCGACACCTTAATCACTAAGCTACCGACGCTTCAAATTTTGCAAGATAACTACTGGTCCAACATCTAATCAAAACATATCGATTTTGTTATATGCATCTGTCAGACTGGAAATACCATCGTATGTGCTGTTACTAAACTTAGCAAGAATTACTAGTCAAAAACTTCCAATCACGCTTTGTGCGATCTGGAAATTGAAGCTGGAACTTCCTTCAATGGCACTGTAGTCGAATCGGCTGCTTTCTAGACTACAAAAATGGAGCTTTGAAAAATTGAGAAGATTAGGATCATCTCCTACTCGTTTTTTTTATAGGTTGATTGTTGAGATTGTGGAATCAGACAACAGTTGCTTCTGCAACAACTTCTAGAAATCAATGGGATGCAGTAAAACAGAGTAGGTATTGCGGGCTTGAAATTGCAAATGCTTGCAGAATTGGTGCCAGTTGATTATGATGACTGGGGTAGACTGGATGCGAAAGACTGAGAGAAGCGGCGAACATTGGGAGAAGCCTATGTCCAGCAGTGGGCTGCGATGAGTTAATCGATTGAAAAGGTTATTGTACATTGGTCATGAAGTTAATTCGTCACAGAAAAATGTATGTGTAAATTAAAATAACGGACCTATTTAAATATAATACTAGGAGAATATTCTACTACGTAGGTAGGTACTAGTAACTCCTACAACTAATATAAATAGCTTCTTTTTTATACCACTTAGGTGGCAGACAAGCAGACGGCCCCCTTGATAGAAAGTGGTCAACATGGCCTATGGATATTTGCAACACTAAGGCGTAACACTCGTGCTGTCGACCTTGTAAAAACCTTCTTTTTTTCCCTTCTTAGGTTAGAAGTAGGATTTCAAATTTATTATATCGGTATCAAACAAGCAATTTCTCGATTGCAAGTTTAACTGGTTTTAGCAGTATTTGCTACCTTAGCAGTACAAAAAACGAACTTAGAAAGGAAATATTATAAACATTTTTGCCTCAATTTTCCCCCGCGTATAAATTAGCAGCGGTATCTAAACTATACATGTAGTGTACAGCCAAGTCCTCTACCCACCCTCTTTTGAATCTTATAACCCGCTCGCGTTTTAAATTTTAATGAATATAGATATCTTTATTCGCTTTGAGCGCTCCTGCCTCGGTTCAGTTAGAGCGTTGATTAAGGTTTGGTCGCGATACTGGTCATGTATAAAAACGTATAGTAATGTCAAATTATTATTAATGTCTGTTTTCGTGATAAAAAAATAATTTACTTTTTGTTTACACCACTTAGATGGCAGGACAAGCAAGTGGACCACCTAATGGAAAGTTGTGACCATGGCCTATGGATGGTCTTCCTCCCTGAGGGGCAGGGGAGAAGGCTAAAAGAATAAAAGAATTTCTATGCTGTCAGTGCAGACGCTAAAGAAGGGTCTCTCGGTCTGCCCACTGACAAAACAACCAAAATTTATCCAGTGAGCTCTGGTTACCTCACTCACCGCCGGGAACACAAAAAAAGGTAAGTCGCGTTATTCGGCTAGGGCGGAAGTACTTCCGCAGTCGTACTGCTCAATTAGGACGGAAGATTCCGTCATGTCCTACCTCTCACATAACCTGAATTGATCTGCTAAGAGACTATTTGGCTAGGTAGGTACTAGGTAAACCCCCCAACTAAACTAATTTTTGTGTTAGGAGTGTATTCACGTCGTTAGTGCAATAACCGAGGTTCGAACCTACGACCGCTCAACCACAAGCTAGCTTCGGTTACTTTCTTTTTCCAATGCAGTGACAAACACTAAAGCAGATCGTTTTGTGCTACCTCAGAGTAAGATTAGGTTCTGCGAAAAAACGGATTCAATGTCTTAACTTATATTAATATGCCGATAATATTATAGCATATCCCATTCCTCGAACTTTTGCATATTGTCCACCCCAGCCATCCTTTTTCAAGTTATCAGTTCATTTGGCTGTGGGACTTCACAGGTTATACAATCAAATATTCAAAACGTACACAGTACGTACGTTTGTATCGCGATGTGCTCGCGCAGTGGGCACCACCCCTAAATTGTGATTAAAACATTCGGAGCGCGCCATTAAATCTAATATGCAACGGAATCATGTGCGATGTTTGTACGTAGCATGCAGTTTTTTGGTGTAATAATCATAATTAATTATAACAGTTATGTCTTCCTTGTAGCTATGTCCTTGTAGCCAGAAATAGGTGAACTTAATTTTGTATAACTACAATCCTTTCATCTTTGCAGTTTCTTTTTCTCTCTAGTTCATAAACCCATGCCAAAACATCCTTGAAGTGATGGACAGAGGAGAAAAATGTGAATCCTTCTCTTCTACTTGCATTTCGTCAACTGTTGGAGAAGATTAGGAGAGTCTCTGTGCTGTCAGTGCAGAAGACAAAGAAGGGTTTCTCAGTCTTCACACTGACAACACAAAACCTCTCCAGTGAGCTCTGGCTACCCTTCTCACCACCGGAAACACAACACAAGGTTATTACTAGCCGCGGTATTCTGTAGGGCAGTGGTACTTCCCCAGTCGGACTGCTCAATTAGAACGGGAGAGACGGTCATGTCCTTAAAACGTTAACACATCATTGTCTTGTATGAAATGATTGATCAAAATATTACTTTAACAACTATACTAACGGCTAAGCATTTCTTAACTTGATTTTATATCCATGACGATAACTGTTCGATGTCTTTTATCAAAGTTTCAAACACCATAATGACCAATAACCACTCCTTTTAAAAGACATAGGGTAAACAAGTCGTTACCATCAATTAGACGGTAAAGGTATGAATCCGTAGTCGACCGCAGACCGCAGCAGCAGACACTGTGTACCGTGATATGTGTAGAGATGTGACAAGATCGTTTATTGTTTTAATTCATCGCGGCTTCTCAATGATGCCGTTTTTGTATCTAAGTTTAACAAGTAATGCAAGATACATCATTCACCGCTGCACTTATTGTTCATAGAATTCAAATAATGTTAGTCACGTAATCCACTCATTTGTCCTTATATTTTTATACCACTTAGGTGGCAGACAAGCAAGTGGCCCACTTGATGGAAAGTGGTTACCGTGGCCTATGGATATTTGCAACAGCAAGGGCCATATCTACAGATTTTAATTTCTACTTTTACTTTTACTATGGGTAAACGGCCCCACGGAAAACTGCAAGGAGTTAAACCAAAAAGCAATATTATAATCATCATCATCATCATTATCATATCAGCCGTAGGACGTTCAATATTATACACATATTAATCAAACCTATTTCATGGAACGTTGTATCTGCTGCATGCGTTTGCAGTTGTCGTATGCAGTCAGCTACGGAATCACACCTTATAAGGTAGTATCACTAATTACTGGCTATAGTCGATGTGTGCCACGCCTATGTGTCAACTCACTTCCTATTAATTGATGGCAGCCTTAATGAAAATTGCTTATAGAGAATAGATAGGTGTGTTTTGTGTAGATATATAAAGGTATGAGTTATGGATGTTTTGGCATATTGATGGAGTGACTAACTCGGCTAACTTACTAAATTCTGCTAATATCGTTAATGTGAAAGTTTGTTATTAGTATGTATGTTACTCAATGTAAAGCAATTAGTATGCTAACTGTTCAAATCAAATTTAGATCGGATAAAGTGAATGCTTTGACGGGATTCGACACCGCGACCGTTCCCTTAAAGCGACGAGCCACATCTGAAGCATACGAAATTCTTCTATACAACCATCTTTGGGGCGATGATGGTTGGAGCCATGTAACGACAACCATACTAACTATCGGTCGGTGTATGTTACTCTATCAAGCAATACAATGAAGCCGATTTGGATGTAATCTCAAACACAAAAAGACCAGTCAGTAAACACAAAAAAGGACAAACTACGATAATATGTAGATTTTTAATGTAGATGGCCCAAGAAAACCCTCTTCAAATTGCTATGGATTGAATGCCCTGCCTGAGTCTATATTACTGTTTATGATACTGGGAGTTTTCAAGTACAGAGTGATAGGCAGGGCTGTTAATAGGCAAGCGTGCTCCTTCATGGACCATATCATCACTTATTAAAAAGAGGTAGCTTTTTAGACCACTTAGGCAGACACGGCCTGCCTGCTGGAAAGTGGTCATTGTGGTCCATGAGCGTTTGCAACACCAGGCCATATTGTAGTCGCTTGGAAAAAACACAGCACGTAGTTCATTCCACAGCTTGAGCGTGTGCGGGATGAAGTTCCTTTCATACCGCACAGTGTTTTTGGTCATAATGTGTGAGGACTAAGCTCATTCTGTGGTAGATATTATTATCACCTTCTATGATAGTTTTATTAAGTGTCTTTTTGTTATAAATGACTATCGTATCAAAATCATGCTCATATGACTTATTCACGGCCGACTCTGATGAATTAATCAATTACCATGAATACACAACACATAAAGTTAAGTGGTAAATTACTTATAATACCTATGGGTGAAACAAATGATGGTCATCGTAACGAGCTGCGCCTTTAGCAGTTCATCGATTAGGGTGGAACCACTTTAGACATTTTAAGTGAGACGACACGACAACGAAACCGTTTAACCTTTGAGTAAAACTTCGAGATCGTATGCAAATCTTACATGTGTACATGCGGCTGTCAAATTGAAGGCCACCATTAAACTAATATTGGTAACTTAAGATATTAAAGTAGGCGTTACATCCATAACAGAATGGATCATCTAGAAGCAAAACGTGTCGAAGTGTGTCGATTGCTCTGCGCACTTGCGGAATTTTGCACATACTAAATTATATCTCCTCGGTTAAGTCTTTTTACATATTTTGAGGGATACGGTTTGGGATTCCTTTGTATCAAAATTAGTGATATTTTGCTGTTACTATCGTTGAGATTGTTAAACCGTGGGCGAGTGGTGGTTTCCCCTCCCTCCTACAATATATTTTCTCATACTGTCGCATAACTAGTGAAAGTCAAAGACTGTTGTTACAAAGATAATAATTACTATTATAAATGTAACAATAGTTTAACTTCATAATATGTAACAAGTAATATAAAGGCTGAAAATACATGTAGGAATATGCGGCAACATAGCAGTCGCTGAGCGAATTAATTATTAACACGGATGTCGTATCGTTACCGTCTCGGATGACATAAAAAGCACAATATCTAACATTTACAGTTAATATCTGTTCGTGACAGGACAGATAATATCGGACAATCGTCATGGGATTTAATTCGACCTTTTATAGTTATTAGAATGTAATTGAATTGTGTCGATAATAGTGTTCGGTTATACCTGCTATTATCGTTTGAATATTCATGGGGTTATCTACTGAGTTTATGGGTGATATTAACATGAAAAGGTAACATGTGGATATGGTAGTGATGTGTGAATGGATGAGTTGGATGGGTATTATGAATGGAATCGAGGATCAATTACGCAAGTCATTACTAATAATGCTCATTGTGAACGGAATCTACTTAGTCGCAATATTTAGTAACCGAAATTATTAAAATTCCTGCTAACCCCTTCAACTAAGCTTTCGAATTCGGATTCGAATTCGAGACTTCCGGTCGTAAGACTGCCTCCTTAACCACTAAGCTACGAATGCTGATGTTACAATTTTTTACATACACGTTGCTAAAACAAATTTCAAGCTTTTCAATGTGCCATCTGTTAACAAAATAATAGTACACGTCAACACCGCTCAAATGTATTCCTGAATGCAATAAATAAATAACATAATATATCAACCCCTCCATCGCGCTCCCTAGTGGTCAGTGGCTGCTAATCTAATATCTTTTCCTGTCCGAATATGCGACATCAACAAGCGATTGTCAAAGTTTTTTTATCAGTTATTTATCTGCTGTAGGGACCATCCTACTGCTAGCGAAACTTTTTGAAATGCAGGCTCAAGTAAAGACTTGAGACTGCATTTCAAAAAGTAATAAATATGATAAACTCTTAAAACAGGTCAATAACTAAACGATTTTCACTTTCTTAGTTCCTTTAAAACGTCTTGTATCTTATTAAGACAACTAGGTACGTCATATTTATTGTTCCATCCCGGTACTGTTCATCCCAAAGTTGCTTGGAAGAGATCGCTTCCAGAGGAAAGGCCGATTTCATGAACAAAACCTGAATTTATGCGCTCATATGAAAATTATTTTATAGTTTGTTTTAGCCAATTAGACTACAATGTAACGATCAAATTGATTTTTACGTGGTGACATTAGATTCTGAGTTATAGGTCGGTATTTCATAACCGGTACTATTACCCCCGGTCTACCGTACAATAAATAGTTATCTATTTATCTATCCATCTATCTATCTACCTGTAATTTATAAAATATACATATACCAATAGATATGACAGAACTTTGAGAATCACTACCCCGCCTGTGTACGTACGAGAAGCGAATGTCAAATGATTAATAAAGGTAATGCCATTAGCTATGGGCACATTCGATTACCACGCCACAATCGATTTATCTAACGACAACAATGTTTGGGCGTAACGCGGAAAACAACTTGTCACTACCTACATTATTGTTTTTTATACTATTAAGAGGGGGAACAAGCATACAATGAGAGCATAGTTCATCACCACTTTCTGTAACTTCGAAATCGCTAATGCGTTGTTGAGGTCAAATGGCCGACGCTTCGCGGAAAATATCGAAGTTCATTCGTTTCTTAGTTCGGTAGTGAATGCGACTGCTACGCAGGAGGCGCGTTTCGATTCCCGCCCAGTAAAAATATTTGTATACCTGAATATGACTTTGTATTGGTCTAGTCGTGCCTCGGAGAGCCCATTAAGCCGTCTGTTTTGGTTAACATATCATATCAAACTAAATCAAAACGTTTATTTGTCTTCATTTCATTTAGATAATACGAACATCTATAGCAGTCGTATCGGGTAATTGGAGTGGAGCTATCAAAAGTCCGACTAGTGTAAGTACAATCAATCAATCCGCCTATCACAGTTCACTGCTGGACATAGACCTCCCCCAATGTTGGAAGTCTTTGCCCTACTGATTTCACGCTGATCTAACAGGTTGGTACAGGGTTCTATTTCGAGGTTTCCTTCTCTTGCAGTGATGTCGTCTGTGTATTTCTCCGTTAGCTGCCCTTCGGATGAAATGGAGTCGTGATACTTGCACACTTTCTTCGATACCAGACGGCCAAATGGCAGTCGCTTCACAGACAATATCGAACTTAAGCCGCGTCTAAGTTAAAGCTAACCCCAACCAAATTGGGAAATGTTTCAAGAGAATGATGAAGAAACAGACCCTCAGATTCAAAATTCAAAAAACATTTATTCTGTATAGATCATTAAACGGCACTTACAAAACGTCCATATCCCGCCGGTTTGAAACGCGGCCCCGGACTGAGAAGACTACGGCAAGAAAGTCAGCGGGCTTTTCTTTTTTTTTGGACTATTTACAATCATTTATTTAGTCTAGATACAGAAATTTGCTAGAGTAGCAAGTTGACAAATCAAAAAGCACGCTCATAAATTCATTCAAAACAAAGCAAGTTCTAATATAGGTAGTCGTATCTCACACAAGATCACACCTAAAACTACGTTCGTTCCTTTATCATACCTACACAATATTGACCCAGGACAAATGACAGTACAATGAATGGAAAGATCCGAGATCATATATTATCTGATCCGGTCTTACGGGCTGTCCGGGACACAATTACTCAAAACTAAAGCCGCGTCACCGATATAATGGACAACGGACACGCGAGCCAGGAAAGTGGCGAGACGTTGCCATGGACATGGCGGATGCATTATGTAATATGAAATAGTACGATAAATTAAGGGGTTAGTAGTAGCTGATGTACGATGTTATTGTTTGGGGGGCTTTCTGTCAGAAATTCATAATGACAGATTCGCGAAAATGCAAACAAACAGAAAAGAGTTTTCGCTGTGGTTAGTGCCGTTAGCACAAAAATCTATCGAATGTAAAGGTGTCAAAAGAGTGGAGCATTGCGAATGGCAGGCTTCACACACACACAGGTTTACAGTGAGCAGGCTATTGCTCCGCTTTCTCGATATCGTTACATTACCAATTTGATAGTTTGTGAAAACAGGCTGCTAGTCGAAATAATATTGTCGGGAACCAGGCGATTCGCATAGAGGTAACTACAATATTCGGTTGGATGCTCTAACTCGCCTATATTATAACAATGCTCTTCCTTTGCTACATAATAATCAATTGGAAAGCTTTAACCACACATGTGATTCCTTCTAACAATTCCATGTTCTTCAAGGCGTGACGAAGCATCCCTGTCGAAATCGAAAGTAGGAACCAGCATTCTAGCTTTCTACTATCCAGTAGGGTGTCAACATTTGACAAACTGAGTACAAGCAATAAGCCTGAAAAGCCGTCACATTAATCTAATAATACAATCACATATCACAAAGAAAGCTATCCCAGAACAATTGCGTTAATTTTAGTCCCCACACTAACAGCATTCTTGGACGCAAAAATGTAGTTCCGTATGAAAAATTCCACCCCATAAAGATACATGCGACGATACAAACAAGGGGACAGCCGACTGTATAATCATTTATCTCGAGTTTAATAAAAGGAAGATTATTTAGTGCTGTGGACGACGACGCTAATGTCGCATGATTTAATCCCATTTCATTGGGAACCTTGCCAGGGATGGGTATCGGGGTGACGGGAATTCTGCTGCTAGGTGGGCGATTTTCGGTTCAATAGTTTTTGATATGTAAGTAATTTAATAATGGGTATTTTTTGGATCTTGCGGAAGAGAATGCAAATGTGCATGAGGTCTAGGGTTCCGGCTATCCTTAGATAGCATGTGGTGCAATCATGGAATATGAAATTCAGAGGCAATGCTCCGCAGCTTTCGACTATCACAATTCAAGTCACATGAAAATTCTGAATCGATAAATTACGGAATTAACTCTGTTACTATTTCTTCTCCAATGTGCATTGTAGTATATTAAAGTACATATAATAAAACGAAATCAGTTAATATATGCCATTGCGTAAGTACTTGCGGTTGGTAATAAATATCAATAAAAGACAATGGCATCCACGCAATAAGGAAAACAATCTCCATTTCCAAATAAACATCCGGTCGATATTACGTGCTGACAATAATCTCAAGATGACCACTAAGCAAACTCGGACAATAGAAAAACCAAACACAATTGAAGCGGCAATATTTCCGCTAAACCCCATTATATTAGTAGATTAAAGACCACTTTATTCAATATTCCATAAAATATTGCCTCATAAATAGGCGGGCAGCTGCAAAGACGTGATCAAGCCGGGGGTCGGCGTGTAATCCCCTTAAAAATTGCCAAACAGAAAACAAACTGACAATGGCGAGGCGTTATACATCAAGTGGCTTAAAAAGAGGAGAGAGTAAAAAAAAGAATTCGTCGGAAAGTAAACGGCAGATGACGTCCGAAGACGGATTCCAGGCGGTTCCGGACGACAGATACGAATGAAATCGGATGGGTGTAATAGAGACTGGCACGGTCAGACTAAATGACCGACATCCGGCCGTAGACAAAAGCGAATCCGCCGTAATAAAGCAGGATTGATGAAAAAGCGCTAAGCCACGCCGATATAACGCTGCGTCCTAAGATGCAGGCGATCGGCGGAACGATTTTAATATGAGACAGCGTTCAAGTTGGACATATCTCACTAAAACATTTTCATAATTTTGAATTCCAACTTTCTAATCTCAAAAACTCTTCCTGGATACATTTTCCATCTTCATGTGAAAATCTATAAAAAAACGATCGTGCACAAAAGTGAATTGCTTCCCCAGATTAATACTTTCCCAGATTAGTACATACTATGATGGGTGACCTTTCTATACATAACGAGGTTCCATCTAATAACATTCATATCAACCAACAAACATTCCAAAAGAACGCTAAGTACCCCAAAGGCCGACGGTCCATCCCCTGCACCAAACAATAAGATGCCTCCTCTGGCAGCTTTAACACAAAGCTATTGCTATTACAGAGATCGCGAGGAGCGAGGACCATCGAACACCGCTAGCTTTACCGGACTCACTTTACCGGGATTTCGGATATGACGTAAAGCACTCACTTAGCCATCTCCCTTCCACCCTCTGACCGAGTTTTTCTCCTTCTATTTATTAGCTTAGGATACATTTAAGGATGAAAAGATTCGCGGGATTAGTTTTCGGCAATGCAATATGAGGGCTTTGGTGGCATTGTTAATTATAGTGATATTATTGGACTATCGCTTATGTGCTTTAGATATTATCGAGACGAAGTATTATATCTAGTATTTTATTGCTGTAATAGAATTCCCAAGGCTTATGGTATTTTCAATTAACAATCACCATTATGTGATTAGAGAATGCGCCACGGTTTACATACATACATATGCTCATGCCCGTAATCCCCGAAAGGGTAGGCAGAGGTGCATTATTTTTTTTTGACCCGATTCCTTGGTATGCAGTATCACTCGCAAAGAAATTAATTACGTGCTTAGCCGCACAAGCACTACCAATTAACGATTTGGAGAGTATATACGTTTTATTGTTCGACAAATAATTGTTTAATCATTTGAAAAATACATAGAGCTTTCATTCATATCGTGTGAAGTAAAATAGGATCCAAACGACTAGTACTTTTGGTTCACTTTTGTAATCACATTCAATCCAAGACACCGGTACTAAAGACAGTCCATATTTTCAAAGACCCCTCAGATTTGTCTTTGACGAAGTGAAAATATTCCACAAAGATATCCTGGTATAATGAGTGCAAAACAAACACGTCAACCGACCATATCATAATTTATTAACAACACAAAAAGAGGAATGGTTACAATATTTACAGTTGACCCGAATTTACTGTTTCTTAACTCAAAACCTTTGTTGTAAAATGAAACAGAATAGAGAACGTACCCTGCAGGGACACCTGCCAACCATAGGGGTCACAGTAACATATATTAATAACGCGCTAATTTATTAACAAGCACTGTTTATCCAGGGATTAACTGAGAATAGTTTTAGTTGAACAACAAAGGGCTAAAAGGGTTCAAAGCGAATTTCTTGCCGACATATTTACCTAAGGTGTAGGTGATAGTAATTTTACGCGCGAGAGGTCCGAGTTTCGGACGCGGGCAAACACGTACCCCGGGACATGCCTAACATTTCACATACGTTATAGAACAAATGTTTCAGAATCAAAATGCGTTGTTTGTTTGATGATATAAACGGTACAGCGTGATTGTTAATGAAAACTAACATCAAGTTTCGCAATCAAATACACTTTATACATGTTTAATTCGAATGTTTGTTCGAGCTAAATGAGATTTTGTTACAACTTTTGTACGGTTTGTTAAACTGAGCAGACTGTATTTATAACATTGAAATAATCAATTGTGTGTTGTTGGTTAAACTTTTCTTTGATTGAGATTAATTGGAGAGTATCTTCATATGGTGTATTTTAGCAACGTAGGATGTATTGTCCATATCAACTATATCTGCTAGCCTGTGACGGATGAGACTCAGAGGGAGGTTTTAATTTCGAGATTGGGAGGTTAGATGCTATTCGCTCCCTCAAATCAGTGAGACAAAAACTTTTTGTTTTCAATAATCACCTACTACGAAAAAGGCCACACGTAGTAAAGCAATTTCTTTCGGGCCAACAAAATATTTCCAAAAATCAAACATCACAAATCTGAACAGAAAGTTTTAGCACTAATCTTGTTACATCCAGCATTTTAAACGCTTGAATGTTTTATTTGTGAATTCTCTAGTTAGCGTTTACTTCACATCTCAGAAAAAAGTCTAGAGGGTATCGCAAAAAATCGCAGCCCCGTAGTCCCGGGGTGGGACAAAGCGCCGCGTCGGTCCACTAACATAATTAAAATGTCTAGATTCGAGCGCCAGGCGTCAACGTCGTGAGCAATTATCTACTTTTTAATTATAGAGAAACATATAGAGATAACATGGTGTTCCTTTTCTGTCAATTTGAAATTGTAGAATGATAGAAATTCTGTTTTGTTTGATTTCTGGCGATGCGACTATTTTCTAAAGCGAAGCCGATGGAATAAGTTACCTAGATCTAGTGTGTTATGAACTATGAGACCGATTATTAAGAATCTGGTAGGAAGTGGGTTTTAGGAATACCTCGCCACTGCTGGCTACGTATAATAAATAGTGTTGTAAAGTAAAATTACCTATAATGTGGCTATAATGTGGAACCAAAAACAGCAAAACAATGTGTTGACAGGTAGGTACCTATCTAGAGCTATTGTAAGACAGGCAGGCTCATTCAAGAAAACACTTATTTAATACTCAATACTCAATACTCAATACATTTATTGCGTTCCATAATGTAGTACAGTTGTTTAAGTTAAAATTATAGTTACAATTATGGACCCTGTCGGGCACAGCACAATGTTTGGAGAGAGGAAGAGTTTGTCATAGGTACCTACTTATTTCTACAAGTATAACATTCGATTATATTATAATATCATTTGTTTTATTTTATTATTTATGATGTGAGTAGACTTTCTGTTAAATTTGGAGAGTATACAGTCAACACAACACAATAACACCATAACACCATCATTTTAGCTACATACTGTTACAGTCATCAATAGTCCACACTGTTTTATACCATAGCTGCATAGTATCATCCATGGTGTTACTAAATATGTTTACTCTTAGTTACAGTTATATAATATTATTATTTGAAAATTGCATTTTAACATAGATGTCATTTTAATATAATGTCATTTTAGACAACGTCAATATAGAATCTCAATGTCAAGTAAAGTAATAATAAGTAATACACATTATACAATTCAAAAATACATTGGGCTGATTTAAAAAATGTCAAAAGTCAATCTTGATGTCAAATTATTCACAGAGTACATTTTGGATTAATTTATTATAATTAAAATTATGTTAGTAAGAATAAGATAAATGTCAGTTCAGTATTAGGTATATAATTTTGTTTAAAATGAATTAATAATTTAATAACTATTAAAATTTAGTCAAAATATTGAAATTGAATTGAATTAGTAAAATTAAATTAAATTATTAGGTAAACTTAAATCAATTAATCAATTATTGAAATTGAATTGAATTAGTAAAATTAAATTAAATTATTAAACTTAAATCAATTAATCAATTATTGAAATTGAATTAAATTAAATTATTAAAACTGAATTAAATTAATTAATTACATTTTTTTGTTCAGATTATATTTAATTATTCTAGATTGATTTTATTAATTTAATTGCCAAAGATAACTAATAATAATAATTTAATAAAGATCTGTATTTTGTAGTTTGTAAGAGAGACCTTTCTTATCCACTTTCTCTTTTATGGGTAGCAACGCCCTGCACCTACCAAGTGCATGAATTGTCATACAGCGGAAGCCTATTTCAAAATATTCAAATGACATTAAAATCTCGTTGAATCGAAAAACTCAAAAGACATCGGCACTTCCCTTCAATAAGAACAACCTCAATCCCTAATGTCACTCCCGATTCGGTCAAGTCAAACACCGCACACCCAGAGAAACCGAAACCATATTAATTTATCATTCTCATTAATTAATACTCATTGTAACAATAGTTTTATTTGCACCGCCAGCCCGTGAGCCCTGGACAAAGAGTGCTCGCAGTATTATTTTCTATACAATCGCGGGTTTAATTTTGTACCAAATCCCGCCGGGTCCGTTATGTAGGTAGTTGTTAAATAGTGCAACAATAGATGTGGTCGACTGTTCATTAATGATGCATAGCTTCGGATTCGGACCTCTGAGACCGGGGCCTTTTTGGTCTGGAGTCCGGACGCATAAGGCGTGAGACGTTGGTTGCACGTCATAAAAATTGATAAGCCGATTTGAAATTCGCTTTCAAGATATACTGTGTGGTTTTAGTTTGTCTACCCTCGGATATATACTCCTATGTGTTAAGTTATGCAAGCAGATTCGACGTAACTGATCAGATATTTTGCTAATAGATATTTATGAAGTTAAGGTCATTTCGGACTAATATAGTATGGACCCTAATTACGATTAGAATTTACACTTAAAATTTATGCCCGATTAAATTTATACTCTTAATGCAACAGGTAGGACCTGTATGTAAGGAGATTGCCTCATAAAATCTGTTTTGACTATCCTCTGTGTCTGTGTCCGAGCAATCTGACAATCACTTCATCTAAAATTTCTAACCACTCGTTTACACCAAGGTTCAAAACCTGTATTTGACAAGCTGCAATATGTCGCAAAATGTGATCGGAAATTTATTTTGAAATTGTTTACAACTTGTTAGAGAAGTCTCAATACATGTATCATCATTCATCATCATTAACATATTACAAGTTTTCCTTATCTGCTTGTACTCAATTACACTTACAGATGTTTCAAGCCTAAAACTTAAATGCTCCTTTTATCACCCATTCATATTCAAAATATTTTAACTAATTGGGGTAATTTGATAATTCAAAACATAGTCTCTCATTTCTCCTCTACACATTGATTTATTTCCCCAATACAAATGCCATCTGTTCCACAATATCTACCACCTATGAAAAAAAGTGGGAAATTTTATGAAAAAAAAGGTTCGCCTGCCGGGAGCGAAATAAAGAAAGAATCAGATTTCCGGGAGAACCCTTCAGTTTCCTGTGAAGTGGCATGATAATTATCCTTTAATGATCCGTTCGGAGGTTCGGAGTCACCATCGGCGGGCCCGGGATTAATACTCCATGCATTTGGTGCGTGTACACATTATAACAACTGAAAATGATTGATTTCGATGAAAATAATTAGGAGTAAAGAAAACAATATAACATTAACCAAATAATAATGTCAGGGTTAATGTACAGGTATGGGTACCAGCTAGGCTAAACTGCTTGTGTCTATGTAGTGTCGAGTTCGGGGTACGAACCCACGACTGTTAGACTTTGATATTGAAACCACTGGAAAATCACAGATTCCCTAAACAAAAAAAAATTGCGGTCGTAAATTATCTTAGATCTAGTTGTTAGTATTGATTATTTATTATGTATTTTATTACCTATTATTTATTACTATGCTCTGTAAGAATCTCTATCTAGGTGAAGGCCTAGAAGAGAAAACAAAGATAGTCAGTTCTTTCTAGATTGTGCTGCTTGGAGCTAGTTTGGACCAACTATTTTTTAAGCCGTATTTCCTAGCGGATCACAAGTCTAACTCACTTTCTTTTGTTTTTTGGATCTGTTTATGTGGTCACTCTTATTGACAATTTCTGGTATCGCGCCAAATGTTACGCCATTTTAGTGATTGAGCGTGTTCTAATACATATTTTGCCTTTGTAATGTGTATAATTTTTGTATGCTCTTGTAAGTAAGATACTAATAAGATATCCTGGATATATTGGATAAATACATTCTATCCAGTTCAAAAAGGTACTAGGCACTTAAATATATTTATTCGTACGGTCGGATTTTTATTTATTTATTTATTTATTTATTTATTTTTATTTCAAATCGTGCATGGTTTTTACAGGCTTTGCCCAATACAACAATGCAGTATACATATACTTAGCTGTCATAATTATTATAATATCTCTATTATCTTATTACTATTAAATAAATCTTATATATCTATATTAGTATTACATTCTTACTGCTAATTATATCTTATATATATATATATCAATATCTACATTAAATCTTACTGCTTATTATATCTATAACAACCGAAGAGTTTTTAGTAAGTATATTTAAAAACTCTTCGACTCCAAGCACTGAAGTGCCACCCGCATAAATTCCGCCAATGTGCAACAGAATATGTCAATGCTCTGTGAGATGCAGTTCAGTATATTCAGGGCTCGCACGTGAGGGGCAAACTTCATTAAATTGGTTAAACTTCATTAAAATGCTCAAATTACGTGACCGAGCGCTGCACAATTTATTTTTATTATTCGTAAGTGTTCTTAGTAAATTTTATATCTTAAGAATCACTAATTAAAATAATCCAGCCAGCAACTATCTTCATCGTACAGATGGCTCAAAACCCCAGTACTCAAATTTAAAACTACACCGAGCTGTAAGTCTGTACATAACCCGCGGAAGTGCGCTTTCGAGTCGATTGTTTCACGAGATTTTAATAACGGTGCAACGCAAAGAACAAGTCGGAAACCCATTGTTGACTTCAAGATGGTGGGGAGGGGCCTGACGCCACTTCGGTCATTCCAATTTGATTTTATTAGGTTCGTCACAATGTTGAGCCTACGTGATTATCGATTGTGGGGACTAGTGAAAATTCACGAACAAAAGGAGATTGTCGAGTTTCATTGCATACAATTCTTGGATTAACGCAGTTCAATTTCGATTGATCTCTGAACTCAAAGCAGTATTAGGTAATACAGTAGTTGACATATCTACATAGATAAAGTTTTAGATTATTACTCATTTATCAATTAGAGAACCAGCAAAAGGAAAACCTGATTTTAAATATAAAAATAAATTTAAATGACTGAATTATAGTAAAATCGTCGGTCCCCTTGTACATAGTCACCAAACTTCAAATACTTAGAAAGCAACAGAAACATTCTTCGAAACCATAAACCGTCTAGAAAATAAAGTTTCTTTTGATGATATGCATAATCCACGGAATGTTGCCTCTGTGAGCGAGGGTCGAATCGATGAAGGTGCTCCATAACTCACATAGTTCGCCAACTATCATAACATGCCTCGACAAGAGCCCTTCTACCTCCGAACTATTTGAACTCTTTGTCTTTCCACCGCGTTGCTCCTTTAGTGGCAATAAATAATATCATTACCTGTTAGAGGCGTCATCTCCGGGAGCATATTCTTGAACAATACGAAGATTTGGAACTCCATTATATGCATATAAATAGGGTGAGATGTTGGTCGCGGTTTATTAAAGGAACCGTATGTTACTAGAAGGGGTAAGGGCATAAAATTAATGAATGGGACCTTCCATATCTTCAAGTTAGATGACCTTCAGTGTCTTTGGAGAATAAACTACAGTTTATAACCATGTTTGAGAAGCACATCGTAAAGTGTTTATAGTGTTATCTAAAATTAAATTAGAAAAGAGGTTGATGTTGTTGAGGGTATATTAATAATTTTGATAAGAGCAGTTAAACTGTTTAGTTTATTAGTAACTACGGTAATGGGTAACATAATGCTTATGTCCTTAGATTTGACAAGCTGAGGTTACGGTTCGTAATAAAACGAGACGGTAAATGAAGAGTATACCATTAGCTTGAAGAACAATTCTCTTAAGAAAAAGATGTTCAAAATTATGTCTGGAACTACACATGAGATTGAATTCTGAATACATTTTTATCAGGACTTCTGGTTAATTTTTGTAGAGCGTTCTCTCTATTGAACAACGGATTGATACTTACTCTTATCAGTCCATTGCTAGTTAAGCCAGAAACTATAGTATTAATATTTTGTACATTGAGTTTTGTGCTCTTTGAAGGTATAGAAGTCTCTACATAAAACTCTATCCTATGAATTATGAAGTATGAATTTGTACCCGACCGGAGACCGCAGCAGTAGCATACTAGGTACATTTACGAAATACAGCGCAGTGTAACAAAGACTTGCATATGATAATATGATGTTGTTATTTCAATTCATTACAGCTTCTCAGTAATCTCAATGGTGCCTTATCAACCTTAACAAGTAAACATATACATACATACGCTCACGCCCTTAATCCCCGAAGGTGTAGGCAGGGGTGTATTAAACAACCACATTTCGCCAATTATGATTTTCAGTTCCACATAATAGGGGGCGAGCCGATTGCCGCCAATCGAGCACTTTGTAAAAATATAGGTATGCAGAAAATAAATTTCTAACCGAAAATGTTGCAGTTAAATCAATTCAGAAAAAAAATACTCGATTTCTTGCTATGCAGTGTAAATCTTGCTTGCATGCTCAGCCGCACAAGCACTGCCAATTAAGAGTATCTGACAAGTAAATATATCCATGTTCTAAAAACATATTATATTAAGTATTTTAATTACACTTCAGCAACTCTCCACAATATAAGAGTCAAAAATATCTCAATCGCATCCAGTTTTTTTTTTCACTCGTACAGTAGGCAGCAGGGGCAATTATCCACATCTTGGACACAACAGCGCAGACGTGCTCGAGTCACAATGGCCTCCACTACAAGTCTCGCTGTAACGAATCCACTATGTACTATCAACCAGTCCCTTTCGCGAAACTGGAGCGGGATTGTTTGTGTCACACTCTTACGCTAGCAGTTAATGATGTATGGGTTCATTACTTGGGCTTTTTTTAATGGAGGCGAATACTGCTTTTGATTATTTTTTGTTTGTAATAGGGAATGTGCATGTATTTCTATATTTTTAAATGATTATGCACACTGCATCATTATATACCTAGATAGTAAAAAAACTGTGCCAAACTAACAGTATAGTTTAAAAAAACAATTTTAAAATAATAGGTTTTCAAACGACCGCGATTTTGCGTTTGGCGGGCATCAACGTCTTTATCAACAAATAACCACAAATGTTTTATGTCATTTAAATCATCAAAGAAATTAAATGAATTAAATAACAGTACAATTATTAAATTAACAACAACTGCTGCAATTGTGCTGCGACACGTTCTGACGATTGTTATTATGATGTACTGTGACGTCAGAATCCAGTACGTTTAAACTCTTGCACACTTTCCGATAATTATTTTTTTAACCCAAACTTAATTATATTTAATAATACTAATATGTATGTAAATCCTAAAGAAAATACTACACATAAAAAGTCCTACTAAATATTTTTATCATATTTGCATATTCAACTATTTCGAGTTTTCATTCTAGCAATAGTGTCAATAGAATCTGCTCTTGTTATACTAATTGGGCAGGGACTTAATGGTTAGTTTTTACTGTAGTTTATGAATGATTTCAACATCAGATCTATCACTCGCAGTTAGCAATGCAAAAGTTAATGTCAATGGTTCTTTATTGTCTCTACCGTTTAAATCACGAAATAGCGAAGTAAGTAGTCCTGTTGGAATGTTGGAATCACTAGCTACGTTCGTGATTTAATACTAGATACTTCACGAGTTCCTCATTAAGAGTTAGTACTCATAGCAAAAAATAATTTCGCTTACTTGTCGAAGTACAAGACACAATAACACTCATATAAGGAGACACAAAATATGAAATCACAACAAGCAATCTATTGTAAAACGGTGACAACTACACAAAGCCGTTATTGGCCCGTATCGTACAATCCATCACAACTGCTGTCTCCCTCCACCAAGGTACTCATATACCCTGATCATTATTTAAAATATAGATGAGTGTTTTCTTTTCGATAATCGAGACCACGATTGAGGGTTGAACACAATAGGCGAGGTCCTTTGAAAAGCGTCGCCTATAGCAGTTGTCGAGCGTCGAGAGGACTGAGTCGTGCTTATTTGTATTATGAAATTGAAGGTACAGTGTCCAGCCTATTGAGAGCTCCGTTGCATTTCACGTTTACGCTGAAAACTAGTTTTGGGTACCGCAAACTAGGTCAATTATTTTTAAATTTGAAGAATACTATACAAGTAAATTTTAGAGAGGGCGACGATTTACATAATTTTATCCGATATTTCTAGTATTCTAGGGTAATGTATGGATACAGCTTTAGGGCGACGGACTCGTAGTTACCCCATTTTGTCACCCCAGGGTAACTTTAGCAACCTTGTTCAATGGAAAAGAATCAACCTAACTGAACGAAGTCAAATTGACTGTCTTCAGAAACCTTATGAAACACTTACATAGCATGGTTATTCGGTTTCACAGTGACAATAATATTCCAATGAAGACATTTAAGTAGGTACTTCCTCGAACTTTTGCCGAGCGTGAGAAGACGCGCTTAGTGTTTAGACCACTCTTCCAAGTTCTACGTACGTATATAAACACAATACATTTAACTAAAAGACGATCATCAAACAATCAACTATACAAATATTAGCAAAAAAAACGCATCCCTTAGCCAAGTTTTTATTTTTAATAGTAATGGAACCTCAAAGTTGGCCCCAACTCACACCTGACCGGTTTTATATATTTCAAAAATGGAATGGGGCGCGGGGGGATCAATTAAGGTGGTCTTTGTGAACATTATATCGACGCGCATTGAAAAGAGTTGTGTATTTCTTTGATACGGCAGACGTGGTTTGCCGAGTGAAAAATCAAAGGACCTGCCATCGTGATGCATGAAGGGATTTATTAAGATTTAATGTCGGCAACGACACTCCGAGGCGGGAAAAGAACGAGTTTCAAGGGCTCACTCCGATGTACGTTTTACATGACGCCATTTTGGATTTGTTCGTGTAAATGTCGAGTGGCGAGGTGAACGCGCTCGTAGTCTCGACCTACCCTCAACTGTGTCGGATTTTTAATTATTATGTATAGTGTGTTGTAATTAAATGTGAATCAATTTGTTTCAAAGGAAATATTGAGAGTTAATCAAGTGTATATTATAGTGAACGTGGAAGCTAGCTCAACCAATTCTAATTTGTTGTTAAATTGATAAATGGGTGATTCTACGATAAGAGGTAACTAAGGCGGCAATCACATTAAAAGTGTATTTTTGTTCTATGCGTTGCTATTTTTTACAATTAATCACATCACTTTAATGTCCTTTATTAAATAACATTAGAATTAAATGTCCAATTGAAGCATATTTCTGTAAAATTCGTTGTAAAGTCTAAAAACGTCTCTACCCTGGCCTGTCCCTTTACCGGTTTCAATTTAACTAGCATTCAATACATACATTATTTGTATTATATGCTAAAGCAAACTACGTTTACTACAAATTTAAGTACATATACTTAAATATTATTAGAGAAAAATTCAACAATACTTGTTTATTTTCAATAATTTTTGAACTTAATTTTTGTCCTGCTTTTTTTGCGTATCTACCCTGGCAATGTTCTAATCGCTTCTACAATATAAAAAATATAAGACGGCCATAATCCTGAACGTGCTCAAGGACATCTAACGACGTGAAATTAGCAATACTAAGCACAGGAGCGGTTAGATCGACGCCATTTTGATAGTTATGGTGAAGAGTCCGTGCGGTGTAGTGGCTTCGCAAGGTCGCTGTGTCTCTCCACTGGTAAGTTATAAAAGTTATAATAATCATTAAATTCGTTTGCATTTCCGGTCCTAATTTAGTAATACTGTAATAGTCAAAACTTAATCTATTATTAACCGAAAAATGTATTTTTTAAATCAAAATAATTTAATAAGTCATGAAAACGTATTTCCCCTGGCGTATTTCCCCTGGTAATAATACTGCCAGGGGAGAGACATACTGACCAGGGGAGATAATATACATATAGTGACTTCACCCCGTCTGATGGTAAGCTGAAGGCAAAGTCTCAGGAGGTCACCATTACAAACACGTTAAGTGTTACAATGATGGCACTCAACTTGACGGTCTCATCACAAGCTTTTCACGCCCCGCTTAAAGGATCCGGGCCTGTAGGAAGAAGGAAACCCGTGAGCTGATAAGGAATTCCAATACTTAATGGTGCGGCAGATGAAACACTCACCGAACCACTTGATTCTTAATGGAATATTCCGCACCGTATGCGGGTGGCATCTAAGCCCTGCGCGTGTTGTTCTGTGTAGGAAAGGAGAGGGTGGGATTAATTGGAATAGCTCATCAGAGCATTCACCTTGGTACAAACGGTAAAATACTGCCAGTAATGCAACATCTCTGCGCATCTGCAAAGGCTCAAAGGTATTTGTGACCTCAGGACTCCCAATAATGTACACCGCACGTCGCTGCAACGCATCGAGAGCATCTAATAAGTACTTTGCGGAGCCATCCCAGAAATGGGAGCAGTATTCCACGCAGGAGCGAATTTGTGTCTTGTAAAGAAGACACCGCTGCTCCAGCGTGAAGAAACGTCTCATTCTGTTCAGGACTCCCGAGTTTATGTGATGCTGTCTTGATGATGCTCTCGATTTAGTTTTTGTTGTTTAGTTTGCAGCGAACATCCATGCCGAGGATACTGAGGCTGTACTGCAGTGGCAGTGGCGTGCTCTGAAGAATGGGAAGGGGAAGGAAGGAAGGTACCTTTGCTGTAAACGCACAAGCCTGTCTTCTTGGCAATGAACTCGACCAGATTCTCAGAGCCCTAATGAAGAAAAGTGCTTCAGGAGCTAGTCAAGCTCAGTGACAAGAAGCTGCCTTTTTTCTGCAATGTCAGACTGCTTGACCGCAGGATGTCCATGGAAACTCCCATGTAAGGTGCTGTCGTCTGCATAACAATGGATGCAGTCATTGGACAGCATGTCATTGAAAGAAAACTGCATTCAATATAACTAAATATTAAAAATAAAATGAATTCTCCTTTCCGCAAAATGTCCTATCTCCAAAATACAAGGTACTTTTTTAAGTATAGTAAGTGTATGTATAGTAGGGTATGCATAGTCATCATTATTATTTTTGTCTCATTTTGTTATAGATTATGGCACCATAAAAAAAGTTAATACGTGAAGAAAAGTTGGAGAAGAAATGAAGGAAAAATAGAATAAAAAGAAGGAGAGAAGAGATGAGGAATTAAACAAACTGTCGATCAAATGGCCACAAAGAGAACGTAAGGTGCAAAACATATGAAAGAAGAAAGCGAAAGAGCGTAGACAACGACGCGCTGAATATAACCAATGTTGTGAAGAAGAAATTTTGAAAAGAATGATAAACGGAACACTGTTGAAAAAATATGGCATAGTACAGAAAGAAAAAAAAAAGAAACCTTTGAGAAAAATTAGAAAAGTGGGATTAATAGGAAATAAATTAGTGTTATTAATAATAAATGTGATGAAAAATGTTACCTGATTTTAAAGTTTAAGTACAATGTTTAGTAAAAGTTGATTCTTTGAATTTTATTATTATTTTGATTGCTTCAAATTCCCTCCCCTGGTCAAATTCGTATCTACCCTGATCTTGATGTCTCTACCCTGCCCGATGTATTTACCCTGGCCTTCCAAAAAGTAACAAAATATGTATAAATTGACTTGCCCTTATGTGAAAAGGTACATAAACGGGTCAAAAGGCATAATACATATGTTTCATGGAAAAATTCAAATTTTTCTCCTTGGCCGTATCCTCCATACAAACGAAACCTCTTATCGTAGAACTACCCAAATAGCTCTGAAATCTTCCATAAATCGATTAACGGACAACATAATGAACCATTGTTAATAATATTCATACATTCCGAGACAAAAAAGTCTTGCAAATATTTTAAATATATGAGGTTATGTAACACTCACATTTCACCAACCATTGTATTCGGTCCCACGTAATAGCAACCTATTGCCGTATTCCGGCCACTATTGTTAACTCGAGCCATGCATCTGAGACTAACTCTAGGTTGCATATATCTGTCTGATGTTAAACAGCCCTATCCCTTATTCGGCGACACCGCATAGGAAAAGATCGGGTGGCCCCAAATTCTACTCCTTATTTTTGATTGCACAATTCATATATATGTCTGTAAATCCCCAAAATTAAAATTTCATTACCCTTAGTTTATTCGAATTCTAAGCGTTCAAAAACTAAGATGAAAATGTTTTGTTTAAAAATGTGCTTAAAAATTCTCCTTCAACAATCTACCCCAACCATCGAAGCCCCTTAGACGTACTTTCTCAATCATGCCCAATGGACAACCACAAACACTATCTACGATCATCGGCTTAACATGCCGAGTTAATGAACACCCGTGGGCTTACATATTCACGCTCACCATGTACGGACAGCGCCCACCCTAACCTCCCCCTCAGGGTGGCTGGGAGGATCTTAGAGAGGCGCCTTGAGACACTCACGGATGTTTTAAAGTTTTATTAGTAATTAATATTACGAGATCTTGTTCTAAAGAATTGCAGATGTGTTTCAGATTGCAGTGCTCTGGTTCAGATTGCAGCGCTGTAGTAGTTTGTATTATGCATGTTTTTAGATAGTTTTATTTCTTCAAATGGTGGAAATAGGAACTACGGTTGTCAAATGCATACAAATAAAAGATATGATTGGACATCATTGAAGGTATATTGGCGGCCTCCTTCAGTTCTCGGGAATGTTGGTTTTGAACAAAGGTTTTTTTCTAGGTACATGACATCATTCCTTTACGGTTGGTGCATTAGTTTCAGCATCTTATTTGCTGATGCATTTTGAAATTAGTCATCAATGCTTTCGACTTCTACCCCGGTGGTCGACGGTTCGAGTCAAGTCTTTGTATTGGTCAGTCCATTAGCACTGGATGAAATTAGGTGTTTTTATATTACCTTATAACATATGTGTTATTAAGGTTTTGAGGGTCATATGAACAGGATCAGTATTCACACCGGATTGAATGGATGTATAAACCATAAACTACGTTCTCGTATGATCTCAAAGTTTGGACCCTCGGACAGTACGACCCCACTTTATCTTCGACCACAAAAATTATATTGTACTAAAATGACCTTTAATCGAATGATATATTAACCCTTAAATATCACTGCCCGCACAAATTAATCTAACTATCGGCACATCAGACAATACACATGAGATACAACTAATAACTTATGACGTCAGCAATGTGCAGTTAATTCCAGAATGTTCGTTAGGGTTGGACCCCAAGATATATCGCCTCTATGGGACTTGTTTATCTTCTTGTGTGTTATTAAGACCATTGTATGTCGATATTCCCTTTGGTTTAAGTGAAACTTAGATGGTAATATTATGGTCCGTTATCTGAGAAGGCACTGTAATGTAGTTTGGATTTCATCATACATTTAAATCATACTGAGGCCAAAAGTCATAACACTCTGAAAATATAATTTTTCCGATGGAATGAAAATCACTTTTCAACATATCTATATCATGTCGACCTCTGTGGCACAGCGGAGGAACCTATATTGAGAATTTCGGGTTTAATTTCCGCTCAAAGCAAGAATTACAAAGCAAAGTTGTAATTATCAAAATTTATTTCATTTTTTAATTTCAATACCTACCTATATTGATTAAATTTTGACTTACAAGCGTACTATTGCTACATTTTATTTCTGACCTTAATAATACAGTACTTGACATATTTGCACAACAGTACAATAAGTAATTATTAAATTGAAACTGTCTTTACAAAATCTACAGTATCCTCTCCGCTAAATACACCTCAAAACCAAACAATGTAAAACTACCCTCCCTCAATAAATCAGGTACCCAACACCACACACTATCGAGACATTATTAATTAAAATCCTTACAAGAAGCCCACACCTGTCCCTTGGCACTAAAGGGTCCCGAAGATGCCCAAAGGTGAATCCGATCGGGAACAAAGCTGCCTCGGGCCCGTCCACGTAATCCGGACTATCGATATATGTTTAATAGATTTTGTGAGGGTAGTTTAGATTAGTTTTAGAGGAGCTTGTATTGTAGTTGTAAGTTAGGTGGCTGTTTCATTAACGACAGACTTTCTCTGTAACAGGACGAAGAAGTTTACTGCTTAAGAGGTTCTACGTATGTATTTAATTTTCGACAATAAACTGTTCCCTAACTGGAAATCAATTTTATTTTAGGTGTACATAATAATAATTCTGTAGGATATACCACATCAACACTATCTAGACCAATATAGCTTAACAAATTTCTATTACGGGTTCTAAAATGTGGAAAAATAATATGGTACATTTTAAGGTGTGATAAAAATTGTATATATAAGCTATAATGTTCAATAAACACAGGCTGGACGTATTTATGTAGAAAACGTGTTAAATAATATATTAAATTAAAAGGAAAGTAAGGTACAAGAAACTAAAGAAGTACAAAGTAAGTAACCAGATTTTGCAAACGACTGAGTGAGATAGAGCTAAGGCGACACACATTCCTCGCCGACAGAGACGAGAAACCAACTGCTATAGCAATACAAACCATTAATTACAAACCAATCTTCACAACACAATAAATAAGACCAGAATCGGAACAAATGGACAGGCGGCAAATTAAACCCACGGTGCAGTTCAATCCACATACATTAAGAACATCGATCTAACACGTCTGAACAAAGGCCGAAGCGAAATACCGACGAACACGCGATTGTCTAAAACCTTCCCGAAATCTTTAAAACAAAACAACGGGTAAATAACATCCTTGTTGCAGACCAAACAAAGTTTATAATCGCCTGACAATTATTAAAGGAACTTGTGGATTCGAAATCTTATACCGAAGTGTAACGCAAATATTGGGAAGAACAAATATTTGTACATAATAACATTTTTTCTTCTCTCTACGTACTCTTTTCTTGGGTTGAGTGTTAATGCTTCTTCAGCTCAGATATTTTTATCTGCCTCTCAGGATATACAGGCAGACACATACATAGGCAGACATACAAGGGCTTCTTCGAAGCCTCTGAGGATTTTTTAAATTATGTCGAACAGTCATCCACGTAAGCATAATGTTAATTCTGATCAATCGATGTCATAATTTTAACAATTCTATCTCTTGAGTTGAATAAGACCTAATTTCCTGCTCTGCAATCAATCTCGTAGCATTTTGTAGTAAGCTAGATATCGGCATCTAACAAAGATGACACACCTGAAAAATGACAAAAGACTCGAAAAATGTAATTGCGAGAGACTGGATGGATCGGGTACAAGACGCACATTTGGAAAAGTATAATATCCAGTGGTGGACCGCAATAGGCTAATGAATTGAATGAGATATGAATAAACACAGTCTTCTTAAAAAATGTCTACGAAAAATTCGGCATATATTCCAGAAAAATCATGCTTTGAATAATGTCTACGCTAGGCACGTAGTCTAAACGAGATTATTCAGCTGATTTCAATTCGGTGTGTGTGTGTGGCCATCCTTAATGCGGCCCGACCAAAAACAAAACAATCCGATGCTCACCTCCTCGCGTCCGGTTCCGTACAGTAAATTTACATTCCCCACCATCCATCCCAGAAGTCCATCCGGGTTGGTAATAAAACGATCTTAAGGTACGGAGGAAAATGTCTTAGAGGTGGTAACAAGTTATATTCTTTTAGCGGATGTGTTGTTGTTGGGCCAATAATTTATTAGTGTATTGAATTTCTATATCTGATCAGGAAATTAGTGTTTGCTTATTCGTGTTTTACAAGCTGCGATGATTTTTGGTAGAATGTCTATGCTTGCTAAGAGTTTTTAATAATTATGGAGGCATCGGGCAAGTGCTATTCATGTTTGCAATTTATGCTATCATTCAAGGCATTTCGATCACAATATTAATCGTCTCCAAAAGTGGTTTTGCTCTCCATCTTTGAGATACACTAGGTATCTTCTTTTTCATGCCGCGATCCTCACAGAAGGTACACTAAGTAGCTAATATATTATTAATATAGACTAAGATAAATTGTATGGTGCGAAGAGTGCTGCTTTGTTAACATTTAGAAATTTTTTCAGCTACCATTTTCAGTACTTTCCTTGTTGCTTTTTGTTTTAAAAATCAACGTATAACTGAACATGGCTACTAAAGCGGCTTATTCGCTATATGCCTATAGTTTGGACCATCATCTCAATTGCCACACGGGCCTCCAAGCTTCAAGATATACGCCGAAGGGTACCACTCTTCAGCCGTGTGTTTACAGGCTGATGCTATCGCGTAATTGTGACAATATTTGCTTTACACATTTATGTATGGAAGGCGGGTCCAGTTAATAGTCCCGCCCAGGTGTACTACCCCCGAAATTACCTATTGAGTAACTGATTAAATCGAAGGTCTAAGTGGGTCACTTTGAATGGTTTTAATTAAAATGTTACGCTATATATTCAGTCTGGACTTTAGGATGGACCTTTCGTATTTACGAGTTAAGGCCGTTAACCGATTTGTCAATGATATAAAACTTTGGTGTTTTAGGTATTAAAGTTTCGAAATTGTAGCCAATGGGACGCAATATGAGGTTCTTCAAGGGCATCAGAAGGTTCTCACAGGGTTGGCAACACTTGTGTGATCCCTGGTGTTGCATACGTGCATAGGCCACGGTAACCACTTACGAGTACCATTAGATGGGCCGTATAAACACTTAAGCAGTATAAAAATGTCGATAATAAAGAAATCTTTAGTGAGCCTTTAATATTTCAAATGGAAAACATTCTACAGCTAAAAGTATTTTATATGCCAGAATCATTTTATTCTTATATTAAACATCGTACAAAGACCACCCCGTAACTAAACATTCTCGACGATTTAAGACCGTCTTGCGTCCAAACGGCCAAGGTGAAAAGTACACCTAAGTTCAGATTAACAATCGGGCCGGGCAAAGGGCTACTCGGACCGAAGGCCGGATCTTGAACAATAAATCCGGCGAGATAGACCATGTTGTGGAGATATGTGTGTGTTGGGACGTTAACGTATACTTATGTGATGTGATACACTTCTTGGTCTTTCGGATGTTTGGGTCAAGTATTTCTATTTATTTACTATTAGTTGTTACCCGCGGCTTTACCCGCAAGTAAACCTTTTGCTAGCGATATTAGCGCTCATTGGAGGCGGTCTGCATCCAACCGTTCAGCTAATAGTTACATATACCTACTATTAACATACATACATACATACATACATAAAATCACGCCTGTTTCCCGTAGGGGTAGGCAGAGATCACGGATCTCCATTTGCTACGATCCCGACATACTCCTTTCGCTTCATTCACTCTCATTACCTTTTTCATGCATGCTCGTCGGTTTAGGGTACTCCTGACCTGCCCCTTTTCTAACATTTCCCCGATTTGGTCCAGGTATGTGCGCCTAGGTCTTCCCCTTCCGACGGTGCCATCCACACTAGCCTCATATATCTGTTTCGTTAGTCTTCTTTCATTCATTCTCTCAATATGACCGAACCATCTTAACATACCTTTCTCAATTTTCATCACTACATCTTCTATCACTCCACATCGCTCTCTTATCACGCTATTTCTGACTCTATCTCTCAAAGTCACACCGCACATACTTCGCAACGCGCGCATTTCCACTGCATTCACTCTACTCTGATGCTTTTTCTGCCACACCTACCTACCTACTATTAAATATTAGAAAATATAAGCCAATATAACTCTCTAATAATTCAGACGATACGGCTCTTATCTAGGCTACTAAATCTTGGCCACTTTGGTCAACATAAATCGGCCAATGAGATGTAGTGATTTAATCGGAAACCTCAGGGTCCCTCAGGATACCCATTAAATCGTATGGTCAGAGGATAATTAATTCTGTGGTAACGTTCAAGTGAGATTAATGACGGTAGAATCGAGAATTCGAGAGCTCTTTTCAATGGCTTTCGTAACATGTTTATTGTTTTGTTTGTGCTATTCATCAATTTGGTTAATTGATTGTTTCTGCTATAGTTTCGGTGGCCATTTTGCGAAAGTTCGTGCATCAGTGATTTTAATGTTTGTGTGCACTAAATCTAGATTAGTGTTATTGCTTGCTATTATTATTATTTTACAGTTAATTATCTTTTTTGTATCTTTTTATTCTGTTTTTCTTTTTATTTTGTTGGGTGCTGATTTATGATTATTCATATTTTTTTTCCTTTATTTTTTGGTGTGTTCAATAAATGTTGGTATTTTATTCTTTTTCTTGGTAGATATATTGTTTTAATTTGACTATCTTGAAAAATATGACTTAAATCGATGACTTCTTTATTCTTTAGCGTAGCGGTAGAGCGGTAGGTTTGACAGCTACCCCGTGGTTTCGATTCCTGCTCAGTAAGAATATTTAATATCAGTTTGAAAGTGAAGTAAATAGTTTATTTCATTCACTGTTATCGACACCTAGAGTCCTCAAGACGTCTTCGCATATTTTTTATAGCGCGGAAATCCTTCAAATCTTCCCTCCTCTTTCATGATTATATAGAACTAGAACCAACTAAAACCGTGCGCCTGTATTGAGTCTCCAGTTGCTGAAGGTGAGATGGTCATTGATACATAATAATATATTGACGTCGCAGTTCGACCAGAAAAACGGACCTTTGACCTAGGTTAATGCCTCGGTTTTTAATGCAAGGAGGATGAATTCATGAACAAATGACTAGCATAAAAAAAGTATTTGACATTTTTTAAAGGGAAAATGTCATTTTTAAACAAAAATGGCCAGTACAATTTAAAACATTAATTTCATAGGTAAAGACTATTTTCAGTTATAACTTTTACAATAATGAAGCCTTGGTAACTTACTCAATTTTAACAATCTCATTTCATGGTTCTTGAAGAAACTTACCTGAAAAAAAAAAGAGAACACAAAGATCAGTTGACTACTTAAGAACAATTTGCCATTTAAAATAATCATAGAAGCAGGGGGCCCCCTCCCCCCCCTTCTTCATATGTTTTTATAATGTGAGCTTTTAGGGGAGTGTCTGTAGTCCAATTCTGAGAACCTCCAACAAAGTCACTATCATCAATCAGCATGTGTTCTGGTTTGCCCGTTACAATGTCTCGGTAACTGATGATTTTAACTCGAGCCTATATAACCACTACCCTATTTTATTATTACTTCATGGTGTCTGGTTAATGTACAGTAGCTTCCAAAATAGCCTGGACAAATGAAAACTAAAATTGTATGAACTGGAGCCCACTGTCAATTGAATCTCACAAATTATTTACAAGTGAGGGGAACTGTATTGGAAATAAAAGGACCTCTAGATATCTGGATCTGAATAGATTTTGTTTATTATTCAATATTATAATACAGTTTCTGTTATCCCCATAACATAAGTAATAAATAATTAGTATTAATAGATGTGGGCACTTGGAGACTATCACTGCGATTTAGGCTTATAGCTTAGTAAATATGTGTTGCGTACATAATATTGTTCAATTGATAAACTACGTAAAAACAACTTCAAAGCTGAAGTCTTATTAGAAAAGCATTCATCATAATCATTTCAGCCACAGGATGTCCACTGCTAAGCACACGCCTCCTGCATTAACCTCCAATAACACCGGTTGGAGGCATTCTTACAACTCTTAAAACTGAGTAGTATTATTTGCAATGGCGACCTTCATTCCTGAGACTCTAGCATACCATCAAGGCAGTTGAAGTCATATTGGCATGCCCTATATGAATGAATCTCATATACTTAATGTTCTCAACTGAGTGATATTTTCAGTACATACTTTTTTACATACCACTTAGGTAGCATACAAGCACACAGCAGGGCACGCAGGGGCAGAGAAGAGTGTTAAAAGAGTTTCTATGCTAGTGCACATGATAAAGCCAGGTTACTCGGTATTTCAACTAACAACATAAAACCTCTTCAGCCAGCTCTGGCTGCCCTACTCACTGCTAGAAACAACACACGGTTACGAGTATAATAAGCCGCAGTATTATGTAAGGCTTACTTAACAAGTCGGACTACTTCATTAGGACGGGAGATAAATGGCGTCCTATCACAATCAAAATATTATACAGTTGTTTGCCATGTTTATATATTATACAACCTGTCAATATAACGTTACATTGCCTGAGGGTAGGATAGTCAAGGTTTCAATAAAAAGAGTCTGCATTACAAACTTCTAGAATGTTACAATAGCCTCCCAATAACGAAGTGGGAAGCGGCCTTGTAAGATGCTTTTCACACTGTGCCTAAACAATGGGGGATTTTAGAAAGACACTGGCAATTTCCCATAAAGATCCTTTAAGCGAAGTGTGAAAAAGCATCTGATGACGCCGTGAAGCTGAACACCATTACTGTGACACTCTACATGTTTGTAATGGTGATGCTCTTTCCTCAGGCTTTGAAACTTAAGCTTACCATTAGGCGAGGTAGGCTAAAATTGATGTGCCCTAAATATAAAAAAGAAGTAAACTAAAGGAGACAAATCACACACCAATATGCCACTTTCTCAACATTGTGTGGTGCGGGCTTCCGAGATGATATGTCAAATAATTCAACATTTTAACACATTTGAACTTAATTTAACACCAATTTTAGATAATGAAACAGTGTTACGACGTTTTTATGCCGCGATGGCGCCAAAAGCTCCGTTCTATAATTTCATGTTCATGTTAAAATGACAACTACAGACTTATGTTTTTTGTGTGTATCCATAAAAGTAATATATTATTCAAAGAATTGAGTAATTAGTGAGATAATCATAATCAGATCGATACATATTTGCAGGAACAGCAATTAAAGACAGAATAATAAACATTTTTCAAGACAACAACATAACCTCAAAATGAAAGACACCATATCGGTATAGTCTTAGAAGATATGTACAAAAAATAATTAGTAATTTACCTGATACGGTGTTTCGTCTCCATTTTCTTCCAGATGCTTCAGGTTTAGACACAGTAAACAATTTTCAGTAGGGTTCCAAACGTATAAGACATCGTCTTTCAATTCTATCAAATTACACAATTTACCACTCGTATTTTCACTGAATTTACCTTCTAAGTCTTGAAATATTTTATGACTGGGTAATTTAGTTTCATACAAACGGCTATCCATTGTTAATGAAATTAAAAAATAGTATTGTTTTGGTTTATCAATCTTCCAACTTGACATAAACTTTGACAGTTATTTGACCGGTCTGGCCGTCTCGCGCTATTTTGTAACGTTTCGTTACTGCTAACTGCTAAAGATGCGAAGTTGGCGTTTATTGTTTTGTCTCATCTAAGTAAAATTGTATGATAATACATACTTAATACTGTACGAATGAATGTAATCTAATCTAAGCAAATATAAAACCGAATATCATCTTACAATTCGCAGGAAACGTTAATTTTTCATTTACCGTGACGTGAAGTAGCTACCTACTTTGGCCGCTGTATTCAGGTTCATATTGTTAGTAAATGTGTAAAAATAGGAATGATATTTAAAAAATGATCCGTCTATCAAGTGCCATTTTATTTTTATTATGTAGTTATGGACTATTACCAGGACCATAAATTAGTTTTAAATTATATTATGATCTCTCTCTTCAGTTGTGTTACTGATCGGAGTTTGGATAATATTCTCAGACGGTGGTCAATCTTTCTCAAATTGAATCCATAATCATTACCTACATAAAACCGCTAGTGGGATTTGAGGATTTTATAAACACAGTGTGCAAGAGTCTTTCTCTTCATTTTGACATTTTTGGTCCCAGTCCATTGCCGGTCAAGATTATGAGATTTGTTGGTATGATAATCGGAACTCGGACCTAAAATATCTGATCCATGGCAGTTTAAAAAAATTTTGTAGGCTTTGCGGCCGAATTTCGTTTTATACATAGAGTCTGAGATTACTTCCTTCGTAATTTGAATTTGGCATAGTAGGTAGGCACACCCGAAGTAGACAAATCGGGATTTTTTTTTTGAGGAATAGGTACCTTTAAAAATAACAAATTCAAGATCATTATCATCCTATGAACCTTTTTCCAACTCAGTTGGGGTCCACTTTCCAGTCTTACTGGGAAGTGGCTGAACATCCACCAGACGTGACACTGTAAAAATCTTCGTGTTCTTCTCTTCATTAGATTTTCTATTGATGAATAGATGCTTCACCCAAAACTAAAAGTAAACTTTGAAAGTGCGTGAGAGTCAGTATAAAGCGTGGGGTTTTTCTAACCGAAGGTGTGCTATGAGGATGAGTTGTTGAGGTCACTAACAGAGCTGATCCAGCTTATTGATAAGTCAACTGTGATGGCTGTGAAGTCACTGATCCGTATTGGACGTTGATTTTTCCTTAGACCGCTGCCAGCCAGCCTGGCTCAACCTAAACCCTTGTACCGTTCCAAAAATAAGATACATTCATATTTTTTACAAAAGAGGTGGAGTACCTATTTGCAACTCAAGCAATCTGTCAAGCAGGCAGGGAAACTTGTCATTTTGATAGAAATTGATTATAAAGATTGAGGCATGTTATGAAAGTGTGTTATTGCTGGAACATGTACCTCATGAAATTATCTTTTATACGAACTATACTGTATGGTCCGTGGCAAAAATTATTATCCTTGTCATGATACAAGACAAGTGTGCTGAAGAAACAATTAAATCAACACAAATCAGATATTTTGAAGAAAATTCACGTACCTATCAGTTTTACTGATAAGAAAATGATAACAATAAAAATTGAATCGTAGGTACAAATCGTAGAAATAATCGTATTATGCTCAAGTAGGTAATGAAATGTTTAGAGTTCATAAAATCGTAATTACTTTTGGATTTATCCTTTCCTGCCATTGTTTGTTCGAACTGTTGGATTGCAAAACAAAAAAAATATCAATACAATTAAGCACCTCCTCTTTTTTCAAGTCAGTTAAAAGGCATTCCGCGATGTTATACAGAGCCAGGAAAAAGAAATCTATAAACATCACTTTAGATGATATTTTTATTAGCGTAAAAACATCGAAGCATTTCGAAACTACAAGATTGCCAATAATATTGAAGACTTGGTTCCAGTTAGCGAAGCGACAGACATGGTTTTTTACGGATAATGACAATATTAATCTCCAAAATATAACTGATGGACACATGATAAATACATTTTGCTCCTCCCGCCATAATCCAAGGGGACTAAACTGCAAGATGGGGGCAGAATACAGCTATTATATGAAAAGTGATAAAAAGTGGTTTTGCCATTTCGACGACGATAACTATGTAAATGTTATTCGTTTGGTCAACTTCTTACACCACTATGACTACAATCATGATTGGTATCTGGGCAAGAGATCTAAAAGACCAATGAGAATTAATATATCAGTGAGAAATTTAACTTCTAATGACACAAAAAGGCAAAGAACTCCTTTTACAATATTGTTTGGTACAGGTGGTGCTGGGTTCTGTATAAGCAGAAACTTAGCAATTAAAATGTATCCAGTTGCGGGTCAACAAGGATTTTACCATCTTTGTAGTCATTTTGGATTTGCTGATGACGTATGTATCGGTTTTATAGTCGAATATGTAACGAAGCCAAACCCTGTAAGGTTAACTAACGTCCCAGAATTTCACTCGCACTTTGAATCAATGAAAAAGATCACCGTGAGGAAGATGCGTAAGGATATCTCTTTCAGTTATAAAAGTAGTAATATTCTCGATATTCCTGAATTAAAAACTGATAATGATCCTAGCAGATTTTTATCATTACATTGCTTCTTATTTCCATATTTTGAATATTGTTGAAATAAAGAAAATAATGCAGGCCCATATTGAATTTCCGAAGCAAATATTTGCAAAAGAAATAATGTTGAGACAGTTATAATAAAAGAATAAAGTTTTTGAGTACCTATTGAATTGTGTAGGTATATTGCTTGAGTGAACTTTATACACAAATATTGTAAATATTAAAAAGTTTTTAGCAAACTCTTATTACATTTTGTTATCTTTCTCTGGTAATATAAAATTGCCAGGAACTACCTCATTCATATCTTTAAGGCATCAGCCAACCAGTGCACTGCATACCTGCTGCTTGATGAATAAATTAATGCGATTGCTGTCTCCTCTCGGCGTCAGACAACTGTCGGATTCTGAAAAGTCAAAATAAACTAAATTCGGTCGTTAATCGGTGGATACTATTATCTATTACCGGACCAATTTATTTATTGGAGCTATCCTTTTCATACCCATAGATACAAGGTACACGAAAGAGTATTAAAACATGATGGAAAAATCAATGCTTGATAGCCGAATCGTCATCTCACTTTTGACATCTGACATGTGTAGCATCCCTGTAGCCTGAGCGGTTCTGAGCATCTTAGGATGTTTTAGCGGCATTGGTATTGAATGCAGATGCAGATATACGTGAATGCAAACGTAACAGTGGAACTTGTACACCGTGGCCAAGAGCTGAATTGAAATATGGTAGAAATATAAAAGTTGGCTGTAACAGCTGATCTAAGAGAAGAGGCAAATATTCAGGGCACATGTCTTCAATAGCTCTTCGATGTAAAGACTTCTGCACTAGAAAGTCTTTATTTCCACCTTACTTTCCCAGGAGTCAGATGGTGCAGATTATCCCAAGAATAATGTGCAGAATTGTGAATATATTCAATTAATAAGATCAATGGCAACCTCGAGGTTACGTAGTTTAATATTTAAAAAAACCAAAGCGTTATTAATATTGTCCATAATTGGATTTATCTTATTACTAACCTATGAACATGGTCTTACCATCAATGTTGATAACAAGAGACAAGTGCCAGTCCCAGTAAATATATCCGGCATTGATGAATTTGAAATTCTAACTCTAGATGATATTCTGATATGTGTAAAAACATCGAAAAAACTAGTACCTACAAGACTGCCAATTATATTGAAGACATGGTTCCAATTAGCAAAAGAACAGACTTGGTTCTTCACAGATGACGACAATTATGAATTTCAAGAGTTAACTGACGGACACATGGTAAACACGAATTGTACTTCAGAAAATAAAAGGAAAAATGTGAACTGTAAAATGGAAGTAGAAATTAGATATTATATGATGACTGATAAAAAGTGGTTTTGTCACTTTGATGATGATGATTATGTGAATGTACCTCGTTTACTGCATCTATTACAAGGTTATTATTCCAAACGTGATTGGTATTTGGGAAAGAGATCTAGTTTCAGCCCAGTTAAGATGTCTTGTAAATATTTTAACGCAACTAAAGCATTGTTAGTGTATGATATCAGATTTTGGTTTGGCACAGGAGGAGCTGGGTTTTGTATTAGCAGAAGCTTGGCATATAAAATTTATTTTGTTGTACTTTCGAGTGGTTTTGAAGACCTGTGCCATGTTCTAACGCTTCCAGACGACATGTGTATTGGTTTTCTAGTTGATTATGTGACAAAAAGAAAAGTAACGTTGACAAATATTCCTGGATTTCATTCCCATATTGAGAGTATGAGCAAATTTTCCGAGAAGAATTTTCAAAAGCAGATCTCTCTTAGTTACTCGCCCAAAAATGCTATTACTATTGCAAGCTTTAACACTTCTGATGATCCTACTAGATTTTTGTCTTTACATTGTTTTTTATTCCCCAATGAGAATATTTGCAGAAGCTAATAGTTTCTGATTTTATCTTCACTCAAGTACTTGCTATTCGTATCATTAGCTGTGAATTAACTTGTGATTCTTTTTTAAATATATTGGAAAGGTTAATTATATATTAAAATTGGCAACTCCTTCTATTATTTACTTCCCAAATCATTCTATTGCATTTTGTCGCAATTAAATTAAAAATCTTTTCGATTGACTTTTCGATGATTTTCGAAGTTATGTGTGTATTTATCGCAGGTTTATAAGTACCCGGTTAATGGCAATAGGCTCGCCACCTATTACATTGGGACCTAAACATAAACTGGCGAAATGTGGGTGCTAGCACCTCTGCCTAACCTTTCGGGGATAAAGGCGTGAGTTTATGTTATGTTATGTTATGTAAATTAAAAATTCAATATAAAAATTCAATCAATAAAAACTTAATTTAATAATTTTTAAACCAATTGCTAACTATTCCTACAGGTGTTGATCGGAACTTCCAAGATAGGATTTGAACCCGCGGCCTGACCCTTACAGAGGGAATGTTCTGACCAACTGGATTACTCAGACACATTCTAGACCTTCAACGTTCTTCTGCACATTTGTCTTGAGGCGATATAATATATGACGACCTCTGTGACGTGGCGGTAGTAAACTGTGGACGTAACAACTTGTAGCATATGGGCACACAAACTAGAGTTGTGCTGACACAGCCACCAGTCGATCGATGGTTTCATTTAAGCTCAGCTATCACGCAGCTGAATACGCGACGGACAAGCACTTCTGACACGGTCACGGTAAAATGTTAATTAAATATAGACGCAGTTTATGGTTCTCTATTTCACTAATCGACATAAGTAGGGTGAACTGAAAACAAAACGCATACACAGGTAACTGATGGTGCCCACATAGACGCATACAGAAGCTGTATATCACTTTGATTTGGAATGGTATCACGTAATTTCATCTCCCTGAGCGCGGCCCATACTCTCTTATAAATAAAACAACATATAGGAGGCGATAAATTCCATTCTACAAGATTTTGTACGAGAATTTTCGTGTGTAATTTAATATTTTGTGTGTTTTAAAGGTTTCTGAATTGCTCGTGGCATTGAATGATTGGTAGCTGTTAGTTGAATGCGATTAGCAATTACGTATAGCAGTTTCTGATTGTGCATCTGCACTGAGATTATGAGCATTCTTTGTTAGTGCCAGCTACTTTTTTTTATTCAGTTTGACTTTACCCCGCCTGATGATAAGCTGAAGGCAAAGTCTCAGGAAAGAGAATCACCATTATAAACACGTAGAGTGTTACAATGGCGGCGCTCAGCTCGACGTCCTCATTATCACTTGCGAATAATGTGATCAGTTTCAATGTTTGTAGGCACAGGAAATATTTTTAAGTGGGAATTTTTTTGTACCTACTGTAAGTTGAGTTGGCAGGAAGGCAGAGGATCTGGAGCAGTGGCGCACATTAGGAGAGGCCTACGCCCAGGGCTGCAATATACTCATTGATTAAGATTGTTATAAGTAAAAAAAAGCAACATGTTAGCAAAATTTTATAATGCAAGAATTTGAGTATACACTCGATTTGTTTGATAGATGAAAGCGTTCTACAAATGAAATATTAATAGAAAATATTGTTCATGGTTAACGAAAACCGGGTATTAACGCAATCATACGGTAAATACAATAATTTACCATTGGATTTGTTTGACGTTTCGGCCAGGTTTTACTAGCCGTAGTCACAAGCAGCAAGCGAAAGTGAATATTTGTTCATAAATTAAATTTAAGTCAAATGAGGATAATTTTATTATACACTAAGTACATACCTAGCTGTTGCACACGCCATCGCGGTATTCTGCAGAGCTTAGGTACTTCCCCAATCGGAGTCTTCAATTGGGACCTGTAGAATATAAACAAATTGGCGTCGCAGAATAAAAAAAACGACGCAGGATTCCGTTACGAAGATCAATGTGAGAATTTCGTAAACTGAATAAAATATGAAGGACTCCCGAGTGCTCTGTGCTCGCGATATAATGCTATTGATAAATTTAGCGAAACTCTCACACGGTATTAAAGGGTGGCGAACTGGTGATGCCACCCTGATCTATTATTATGCTGGGCAGGTCTCGAAGAAACGCTAGGGCTGTTCACTGCTACAAATATGGTTAGGTCACAATATTTGGATTGTTTTATAAGTTTTTATACACGCGAGCCTATAAAATCTAAGAAGAATCAATGAATCAATTTAGTTTATTCAGCAATTATTCAGTTTAGGCACATAAGGAGCACATATGAATGCTAAAGTTTTATAATTATATATTTCAAAAATAGCATCAGTGAAGACGAAGTGCAGTCAATTTGACGACCAAATATTTAAAGAAAGAAAAATAAAATAATTTGTACATGATTCTTCCACCCTTTCGGTAGTTGAATCTACTGAGAATAGAGCAGCAAGAAACTCAGGTAGATTATCGTTATCCTTTCTTTTCTTTTTTAATACATGGTTTGGTTTATTTATATTAAATGGGTTCAAGTGAAAGAGATTAAAATTACTATGCATTTTTATCACTATGCTTATATTAGTCTTCTTTATAATATACATAACATAACATAAACTCACGCCTATATCCCCGATGGGTAGGCATAGGTGCTAGCACCCACATTTCGCCAGTTTATGTTTTAGGTCCCAATATAATAGGCGGCGAGCCTATTGCCATTAACCGGGCACTTATAAAACCTACGATAAATACACACACAACTTCGAAAAGCATCGAAAAGTCATTGGTGTGTGGCATGGTAAAACTTGGGATCGAACTCGTGACCTCATCTCAGCAGTTCATTACCCATACCACTAGGCTACGGCGGTCACATAATAACCAATACAAAAACGACTACAATATAGGATTCTTCAAAGTTTCTTTAAAGAAGAAGAAGAAGTAGTAGTATTAGAAGGTTCTTACACGATCACCACAAAAATGAGAAAACAAGTTACCCACAAACACTATTAAATAAGTCAGGCAACCCTGGCCAAGCCCTGTGGGACAGCACCGATGACTTGTCATTAATAACGACAGTGGAAATGTATCAAAAGGTGACGTGTGTCCCGTCTGTCTCGGCCCTTATTTATGATACGACAAACAATATTTATTCGCGTGTGTCGCGGGCATTAGACTGCTACGTGCATTGTGTTATATATTTGTGTGTTTCTGAACGATGGAGATGTTTTCGCACCTAATTTGATTATGGCCGATCGATAAGTTTGCTTTGTAGTTCTGCACCATTAATAAAATTTATGGCGGAACTAAAATAGTACTAGATCGATTTATAAAAAAACTTTTGGATACAGTAATTTTTTAGTGTACCTTCTGGCGGTTGCCAGCGACTCCGCCCGCGTGGACTTCTGACCCCGTTCCCTCTGCTCCATAAAAACCTTCTGTAGAGTTCAAGGAACATATAAAAAAAGAATTACTCGAATTGGTCCAGCCGTCTTCGCGTTATGCGCTTACCAACATATTTCGCGATTCATTTTTATATATTTAGATTATCTAGAATACACTTTCATCTAAATATTCTACCAAGATTCATGTTTCCATTTGCTACAATCTTGGCCTACCTCTTTCGATATTTCTACTTTCAAATAATATTTTATTAAGCATTAAACTATAAAGTTTCCGTACCGGGATTTTCCGTTTTATGAGCTACCCTACAGGAGAACTTTCTACTGTTTGTAGAACTAATGTTGTAGTATGGCACGTGCCACTTCATTCGGCCTAATCTTTAGGTAGTTGGGTACCTTTTTTTGTATGCGGTCTCAAATCTCGCAGAACGGTAGCACAGTTATGTATAGTAGTTACTGTTACTGGGAACTTATTGAGGCTAGATTTGAATCGTAGGCACATTGGCTGTAGGTATCATACTGCGGAATATCTTTCAGCCATCTTGTAAGACATGCATTGGCCTTGTTTTTTTACAATGCTGGGAACGAAGTAGTACTCCAAACACACCTTTGCCCTACCGGGTGCGAGTAGCAAAAGAGTGCGCACATATCTCCATATTATTACTATTTAATCTTCGAACATAAAAAAGAATCTGTAAAGGCCGCCATTTTGGGTTGCTCAACAACTGAAATGATGGTCCTTATCCTGTGGATTTGATTATAGCTTTTTACCATTGACAAACTGTAAAAAAACTCATATATAGAACCTGAATATCAATCACACTCACCATTGCCATACCGCTGAAACAGTTCTTACAAAAAATCAACAATATCCTTCTCAAAATTCATCTCACAGTCCAATACACACTTAGATCAATCATTGTAATTACGTCGTTGTTTCCCCAAGAACGGGCGACAAATACGACAATTTTTTATCATATAACGTGCGTTGGCCCAATTCCCAAGTTGGTCCCGCAAAAGTAATAGATAGCTGGTGTGAAACAATTCTAACAGTAATTGGGGTAGAGTCGTCGTGAGTCGTGAGGGCCTCTGACACTCTGACATATGACGATATTGTGTAAATTGTATACCCATATTTCGTACGTGACAGAAACTGGCGGTGTCACCCTATTTTGGATTGGAAGATAGACATTTTGTGTTTGTTGGATGGTTATTTCCAAAGTGAATGTAGGTATTTGAACTTTATTATATGAACGATCTAAACATAGGAAATTCATAGATCACTTACTACAGACTTCCTAATAGTTCGATTAGCGATTAATCGAACCACGGCTTACTTAAAATAGCAAACTCCGCACAGTCCGACTTTTCAATCGAACCATAAGGACATACAATTCCTTATAGTTCGATTAATCGAATCACGGTTTACTTAAAATAGCAAACTCCGCACTGTTCGACTTTTCAATCGAACCATAAGGACATACAATTCCTCATAGTTCGATTAATCGAACCAAGGTTTACTTAAAATAGCAATCTCCGCACAGTTCGATTTTTCAATCGAACCATAAGGATATACAATTCCTCACAGTTCGATTAATCGAACTGTGCGATCGAACCTGGCGGCCGGAGGGTTTTTTTTTATATGGTAAGCTTGGGTGCGGTCCAGGTAATCATCATCATTTCAGCCACAAGACGTCCACTGCTGAACATAGGCCTCCCCCATCGACCTCCAATCCGACCGGTTGGAGGCGGTCTGCATCCAATGGGTACCCGCGACTTTGACTATGTCGTCCGTCCATCTCGCAGGAGGCCGTCCCACGCTTCGTCTACCGGTACGCGGTCTCCATTCAAGAACCTTTTGACTCCAACGGCCATCTGTTCTTCTTGCTACGTGCCCAGGTAATAGTGGTTACTATTATAGATGTTTTCTCTAGAGTGGTGGTCCCTACTATGTATTTTGACGTCCCGCTTAAAAGATCTAGAACTGAATTATATATGGCATTGTGGTGTATGTCTTACTTATGATTTGCTTTACAAGTTTACTAAGAAGTATTTTTGGATTAAGTTTTTTATACCACTTAGGTGGCAGACCAGCACACGGCCCACCTGGTGGAAAGCTGTCACCTTGGCCTATGTACGATTGCAACACCAAGGGTATCACATTCGTGCTGCTAACCATATAGAGAGGCGGGTGGAAGGGGAAGGGGGAAGGTTAAGTGAGTCTCAGTGCTGACAGTGCAAAAGACACCTCTCCAATGAGATGTTTTCTATGAATCTTTCTACCATTGTAATGTTGGTATCATCATCACTACATAGTATAAAATAAAGTCGCGTTGTCTGTCCCTATTTTTCTTGTCCCTTTGTATGCTTAAATCTTTAGAACTACGCAATGGATTTGATGCGGTTTGTTTCAATAGATAGAATGGTTAAAGAGGAAGGTTTATATGTATATAACATCATGCTACAACTAACAGGTGGGGAGCAGGAATGAAAAATGTTGCAAAAACGGGGTGACGCAGACGAAGTCGCGCGGGTCAGCTAGTACTATACAAATAAGGGTCTCAAAACCTCTCATAGCCATCAAGCATTACGAAAGGCATTAGGTACAGGCACACACAAAACGGAACCAATACCGTCCGGCGATAAATCCGGCGCGACGTCCGAAACACTTCAGTTGTCTTAACCGCGTGTGCGCCCGTACGAAGAGGTGGCACGAGGATTCGTTGGACTTGGATAGGGAGATTAGGTTAGGCCAATTAAATTAATAACTATTATACTCGATATTTGAGAATTTCGCTCTGTCGTGCTTGGTAATGATTTGCATTTTTGGAGTCGATTGGTTTTAGAGAGGTGATTTTAGAGTTGGTTTGGAGTTAACTGTGTGTCTTCGACGTATATAATTTAAATTTACACTAGCGTCACAATTGCATTAGGTTTGATATATACCTGTAATGATAGTGTAAAAGTTAGGTATAAATAAATAAATAAAAAATGAGTAAACAGCACTTCAGTTTACTATATTCTTTTCCGGGAAGAAAATGGAGTAATAAAATACGATACTGTATGATAAGTTTGTCTATACATACATTCTAATTGTAAAAAAGAGATTTATCAGTGCGATATTAGACATGGATAAATACATAATTAGCTTTCTTCTTTATGAAATTAATCTGTCAAAACAATAACATTGTTGCAACATTTGTGTACCTACTTAGAGATAATTTCATACACCATTCTTTACCTTCTAATATCGAATATAATATATGGAGCAGATTTCTAAGATAATCTATATAAGACATAAGACATAAGAGATACAAGGTAAACTTCGAAAGTAATGTTTACAAAAGTTAAGAAAGCCATAATTTCCTTCTGTAACTTATGTCACCGCAACAACAATTGTGAAACTATAGATACTTATTAATACTTTGCATTTATATTACCCACAAAATACATGAGCTATTTAAGATATAGGAGATGAAGTGCAATCTTCTACATAATTGATAAAAAAATATCCAAAAATATACAAATAATTTATTCTCTGAAATTATTTCTTATCCAAACTTTACATTGATCGGTGTTGTACAACCCATATGTTAGCCAAGAAAGGGTTGAGCGAGTAGTACCTGTGGGGGGTATATCTACCGGTGCTGGGTGGGGGCGGGTAGGATTTACACCCCTCATTTGTTTGCGATGACCCCCAAGCACTATCTCCAGCGTCTTGGTATCGCCTTGGCTTAAGCGTCGCTTACATTATTATGTTTTTGGTGCCTTGAGTTCATTTTGCTTTATAATTTCAGTGTTATAATTTCGGTGCTATGAATCGTTTGTTTTGTATTATTATGGTAGTTTATAGAGTTAAGGTTAGATAATATTGTAACAGTAATAGTAATATTTTGATAAACGTTTAACAAATAAATGGATCTTGATTTAGGAAAGAATGTTGATTTGGAAAAAGTGAGTACTCAGACGGATCCTGTCGGAACATTCAGTTTTGCCGATCTAAATCAATTTGATTCCATTATGATCATCATCCTTGCGTTAGTGTCGGTCGCATCTGAAGCTTTCACCTGGTAATCCCGGGTTTGTTTTCTCCAGTCTAGCTGTGAGGCGGCTTCACCTCAATATTTTCGATTTAACGTATTCTCTGGAGCACGACCGATCAATGCAAACAGCCATATTCATGTTCATAAATATTTGCACTAAGCGGGGACCAAACCCGCGCCGTCTGCATTGCTTTCGCTTTCACTACCGCCACGCCATGGAGGTCAACTTTGAAATGTCATTCATTAGGCATATAAAAATATTATGATTATTCAAGATTTTCGCATTGCGTCTTACTGTTAGTCATAATTCTTTTTTACTAAGTACTTAGGTACCTACTAGTCAATTTTGTTAAATTTGGGAAAAACTGAATTTTCCAATGGGACTTGAACCCGCGAACTCTCCCTTACATCTTTGTCCTACTGGGTGCATACATAGGAATCCTCTAAGCCACGGTGCAATGTCTCCTATCCTATATAGCATTATTTTTATTTATTTATTTATTTAGGCGCATAAAACACATTACAGTCATTTAAAAAAACATTATAGGTACTAGAATACAGTTCCGTTCTGGAACAATCTATTATAAAACAGAATTGCCTACTGTTGCCGCGCTGGCCAGATAGGTTGACAAAGGGTTTTATATTAATGTTTTCCTCTTCTCTAAGTAGATTGATTTCATAAAAATTATCTCCAGTATTGAAATTCAACTTAAACCTTTCATTCAAGCCAAGTTTCGTATGCTATTTTAAAATAGCGTTTCCAGAAAATTCAAACAATGTATCTACAACCTAACATTAATGCTATCGCTGTAGTGTTGCCGTTATTTTAATATTAAGTGCGATATTTACGTCCGTTATTAGCGCCAGGGCGAACAGCACCACTTACCTTTAAGCGTTTTTGCTAAGATTTCGAGGCTTTTAAGCGATATAGCAACTCACAGGCGATGGTCGTGAGTGCAGTTTGAAAGATCTTAATGTTATATTGAGAATCTTTTAGCGCGCTAAGTAGAATGTGTATCCCATCCTTTATGCCGGGAATATGTAATCCACTTTGAACATTGTTTTAGCAGTTTAGGTTAGAAAAAGGGATTGTTCAGGGTGAATAGTCTGACCACTGAGCTACTTCTTGAAGAGATGGTTCTAAGGTTAAGAGAGCTTCTGTACTGCCAGCGCAGGAGACAAATGGGTCTTTCAAATCTTGTCGTGTTGTCCGTTTGCATCCGAAGCTTGCTCCTTCTCCAATCTCTAATCCAATCTAACACAAAAAATTTAAATCTGAAACACGCGGTGGACTAGATTGCTCGTGTTTGTATTAAAATAAAAAAAATGCATTAATTTCATTGAAGGTTATGCTTAATAATCAATTATCATCTGTAAGTGACGTGAGTGACTACAAATTCAATTGAGAATTATCCTTATCGAAGTCACATAAATAACAATAATGAACTTCTGTTTGTCCACGATTTATTGTGATAATATTCAGTTTGTCTTGAGTTCTTACAACATTTAGCGTTCAGACATATTTATAGTCTCATACATAAAGTAAATCTTATAGTTAGGGCGTGATATGAATGTAATGTTTATTTGAGTGCGTTAAGTTGATCTTAGCTTCTTGCAACACGTGGTTTTAATAATAAAAATGGTATCATCAGCGGTACCAGTTCTGGAATAGCAGCATTTACTGCCGACCTGTCCACAGTGGCCACAAAAGAAGGAGCCAAATTTCAACTTTTAGAAAGAAATGAAAATAACTCGAAAGCAACCGCCAATAGATGTGAAGATTATATTATTGATGATTATATTGATTATAATTTGCGGAACTAATCATACAATTATAAATAGATAAGGTCTGGTAATTCTATACGGTGGGGTTAGTCCACAAATTGAAAGTCACGCAGTGGGCCATGGAGCGAGCTATGCTTGAAGTCTCTTTGAAAGATAACATTCGCAATGAGGTCAAAACAAAATCAGAGATAGCTCGCTAAATAACCAAGTTGAAATGGCAGTGCGCTGGCCACATTTGCCTAAGGACCGATAGCCGCTGAAGCAAACGAGTCCTTGAGTGGAAACCGCGAGGCAATCGGAAGGTAAGACGCCCCCTAGCCAGATGGACTGATGACCTGAAAGAGTCAGCTCGGACATACTGGATGCGGAAGGCAGAGGATAGTGAGCAGTGGCGCATATAGCGAGAGGCCTATGTCCAGTAGACTGCGTTAGACTGATTGATTGACATCTGATAGTTTGAACGACTCCATGAATAGTGTACGCAGAGCACGTAACAAGCTGTCATTGGTCACGTTTTATTATTGTATGCACGTAGATATCTTTTAAGTAATGTAAATCCCCTGACAGAAAGGTAAGTTATACCAAATTTATTCACAACTAAAGCAGCCATCATCATTTGAATGGTAATTCCAGTCGCAGTCAAAGCCTGCAATTTCGAACCTAGGTTGCCTGGGTACCGTCTACTCCTCTGTCCATAAATATTGGTTTAATATCGCATACAGAAGAACGACTTACGAAACAGGTGTATAAGGCGAGTGTGGATGGCACTGTCGGAAGAGGTAGGCCTATATGGACATACCTGGACCAAATCGGGGAAGTGTTAGAAAAGGGGCAGGTTAGGAGTACCTTAAACAGATGAGCATGCATTAAGAAGATGGTAATGAGAATGAATTAATTAAGAGTAGTATGTGGGTCGTAGCAAATGGAGATTCGTCATCTCTGCCTACCCCTATAGGAAACATGCGTGATTTTATGGATGTATCTGTATAGAAGCATGGGACGCCGCGAACCCTTCCAGTTCTTATTATACTGGTATGCATAGCATATTTCGTAAAGAACCTACAGTGTCACGGCAATACATCGTCAGCTATTACTGTATGCATTTCATTACGAACTTTTACTTCTTTTGCGAGAGCGACTGTCCTGACAACAGTCGCTCTCGTAAAAGACCACCACAGAAAGAGCATGCAGTGTACGTTATCAGCAGGTGATTTCCTTACAACACCATGGGCGTCACACGACTTGTGCTGCCATTCCGTAGAAATTTTCAATACCCTTTTTGAAGAATCCCCATATTGTAGTCACTTTGAAAAATAACAGCAAGGAGTTCATTTTATAGCTTGAACGTGTGAAGTTTGTTTCATAATATACAGTGCGCATTAGTGCGCAGTGCGTTTTCCCGTTCGCGGATGAGGATGGATTCCCAGCCAGTAGCGAGCAGTGCGATGATGGAAAGTAGTAGTTGACATCATAACATCATGTCGAACAATTTCTCTGAACATAATATTAATATAAATTGTACACACAGTGGTAAAGTCCCTCCTGTAATATGTAGTATACCCGGAGTACTACCAGGTCATTTTGGCTTCGGGAGCGTTTCCCTAACATCCTGTATAACATCATGCTACGGCCAACAGGTGCATGGGAGGAATGAGATATTTTATAAAAGTGATGGACATCTTTTGTGACTCCGATAAAATTGAGTAGGCCAGCTAGTAATAATATAAATGGCAACACTAAAGCAATAATAAAAACATAATGTAAAACTGACAACCTTTTTGACATGGGGGCTTTCTTCTTCTTCTTCGTTGCCACTAAGCAACATAAAGAAGGATACGCCCAGTCCAAAATTCGGCGACACTAACCGCACTTTCCGTTGCTTCATTCAGGTCGGCAATTGTGCAGGTGTGGTGGCAATGCGGCCACGACAGGAGGTGGTCCATCGACTGCAGTAGTGCACCACAGCCACATCACCCGCGTCCAGGTAACCCTATTTTACCTGGATCGCTTTACAGCAGCCGACCTGAGACCTTAACCTATTTATAGACTTTTAGGAGGTCCATTTCAGTTCATACCCGGGTACTAGACTCCCAGCCGGCTGGTTATTGTCTGGAGGGGGTGCGGTACGCTATCAGGTTGACCCACCGCATGTGTAGTATGTCAAAGGAAGCTTTTTCTGCTTTTAAGGTGAGTGTTGGGTATGGCGTGTTTTAAGAATGGGTGCATTGGAGGTAGTAATGCGACTGCTATGCAGCAGGCATAGGTTCGATCCCCGCTCAGTGCAGGTATTTGTATTCATGAAAAAGAATATTTGCATTGGTCTGGGTGTTTGTTTGTATTATACATACAAATACCGCATTCTAGAACTCACAACACAAGCTAGTTAAGCTTACCATGGGTCTAGGTGGCGTTGTGTAGACTATCCTAGAATATTCATTACTATTATTAATATTTATATGCATGAATAAGACTATTTGCACTGGTCTAATTGTGCCTCGAAAAGCTCGGTTAGTTGGAGTTGGGATGATGGTGATGATGAAAAATGAAAATATAATGAATGATTTTGAATTGAAATTTATGATCATTTACATCGAAATAAATAAAAAACATGACAAATCCTATGTGATGCGTTGGCAATTATAAATAAAACTTGAAAGGTATCGTAACGATCATAATAAAACCACAGCAGCTTTTGTTTAATGATTTATTTCTAGATACACATATTTTTATTTTAGATTAATAAAATTTCCCCTCACCTTAGTAAGACTAATGTTTATAAGGCTCTGCTGTCTTATTACAATGACACGGCTATATAACAGTTATTTTTATTCTAAGTGCCCTATATCTTAAGATAATCAGATATTAACCAGGGTTTAATTCCTTAATAAAGATCCGTTATCAATAACATAGTCTACACCAGTAATACTCTTAGCCTTGTCACTAGCCAAAAACACAATCAAATCTCCAACTTCTTCTGGTTCAGATACTCTGGGCATTTTGAATGATTCCTGAATTTCAGTCCAAGAGTTATCGTAGCCTGCAGTCTTGAAAATAGCTGTCTTAGTAGGTCCTGGGCTCACAGTATTCACTCTAATACCGAGTGAAGACAGTTCTATGGCAGCACCTCGAGTAAAGTGACTCAATGCAGCTTTAGTCAAGCAGTAAGTCATGTATCCAGGGTTACCAATAAAAGAAACTCCAAGTACACTTGAAATATTCACAATATTACCTTTAGTCTTCTCCAAATATTTAACAGCGAGGCTCGTCAAAAGTATCGTAGAACGAAGATTGACGTTCATTACTGTGTCATAGTCTTGCATCAATTTTCCATCTAGAAGGGATCCGTTACTTAGTATTGCAGCGTTATTAACTAAAACATCAATTTTACCAAACTTCGCTATCGTTTTCGTCACTATAGCTTTCACGTCGTCATCATTTGACATCTCTGCTTTTATAATAAGAGTAGTAGATCCAAGTGCTTCACATTTGTTGGCGACTTCTCTCAAGTTCTTTTCATTTCTTCCTACAAGTGTGAGATTGGCTCCTTCTTTGGCGAACAGTTCCGCAGCTGATGCTCCTATTCCCGAGCTGGCACCAGTGATAATAACAACTTTATTTTTGGAACTCATGACTGCGTGCTACCAGTACAAGAACGGAAGACAGACTAAATTCGATGCCCTCAGATGCAGGAATAATTTATTTTTATTCGTGTCTGCATTCACAAGTGAATTGAACGTATAAGACCATAAATGTACCTACTTATACGCTTACGAGACTGGAATGTTAAGCAACAAGTTTTATTAAAAGTGGTAATACCAGATTTACAAAAGTCACTTTCAGGTTTCTTATAACTGTTGCCAACCAACCAAAAGTCAAAATAGTATTCAAAAGAATTAACTGCATTGAAGCGAACTCAAAAAACTAGTTGACTCACCGCAGTGACCACATCTCCTTCAATCATATTACGTAGTAAATGTTTCGCATCGTCCTTGACCGTTTTTCAATAAAATGCATTCAAGATTTTGATTTAGTTACGATTTGTTTGATCTTTGATGATCTCTGATGATTGAGCCCCATCTATATCTTCCCATGTGGTTTTGTATAAGGCAACTAAGGGATAGGGCTGTTGTCACACAGATATATACAGTCTAGACTCAATTTTAGATGCACAATAAAGTCCGGATGACGCCAGTAGGTTCACTCTTTACGTGGGAACGAATACAACATACCATAACATAACATTACATAACATAACATAAACTCACGCCTTTATCCCTGAAGGGGAAGGCAGAGGTGCTAGCACCCACATTTCGCCAGTTTATGTTTAGATCCCAATGTAATAGGTGGCGAGCCTATTGCCATTACCCGGGCACTTATAAACCTGCAATAAATACACACATAACTTCGAAAAGCTTCGAAAGGTCATTGGTGTGTGCCATGGTATACCTGGGATCGAACTCGAGACCTCGTCTCAGCAGTCCATTACCCATACCACTAGGCTGCCGCGGTTGGTTGGTGAAACGTGAGTACGAAAATTTTATAACAATTCTTTTAACTTTCTAGGTACCTAGAGTATTTAAAACGATTCTTGTTCTTTTTTCATGTCTACGTATCTATCACCTCTTTTTATAATGTACCAGCTGCTGCCCGTGCCTCCGCGTGGATAACTCACCCTGGGACTTTCTTTAGCCCAGAAACATGCTAATTAATAGTTTTCAAATGTATGGGAATCTACCGGAATTTTGGATATTTATGATTAGTGCTCAACCCTGTGGATAGTAATGACACTCAGGTGACTTCTATAGGTGAAACAATTTTGAAAATCGTTTCAGAAGATCTGGATTAGAGGTTATAGGGTCTGTATCTCTGGAGGTCACCCACACCATAATCTCACAAGCTCACAAACTTAACCTCTTTATAATAATAGTTTATAGCCATTTAGATTTTTATAACATTTTTTTTCTTGTAACACAACAGTTACACGACATCTGAAGGCTACTATTTATCGTACAATAAATATTCGGTAATAAGGCTTCTTATGTAATTTGACACTTAAAAATTAATCTTATATCATATCTATGTAAGCGTATTTTCGATTGTACGTATATAATATACAATTTAACATAATGATTTAATAGTTACTAATAATACTCTTATATTTCTTAAACATAATTTCATAACATCACAAGCAATGTTTAGTTTGTCTTGTGTGCTCGTAACACGTAGTCATGAGTTTCAAAAGTAAAGTTGTTATCATCACCGGTGCCAGCTCTGGAATAGGAGCATCTACTGCAGTGCTGTTTGCGAAAGAAGGAGCCGATCTTGCACTTGTAGGAAGAAATGAAAATAACTTGAGAGAAGTCGCCAATAGTTGTGAAGCACTTGGATCTACCACTCTTGTTATAAAAGCAGATATGACAAATGATGACGATGTGAAAACTATAATTGAGAAAACGATAGAAAAATTTAATAAACTGGATGTTCTTGTGAACAATGCTGGGAGGCTTAGTAATGGATCGATTCTCGATGGTAAATTAATGCAAGATTATGATGAAGTAATGAATATCAATCTTCGTTCTGCGGTACTATTGACAACTCTCGCTGTTCCTCACTTAGAGAAGACTAAAGGAAATATAGTAAATGTTTCGAGTATACTTGGTTTCTCATTTGTTGGCAGCACTGGCTACTTATCTTACTGTTTAACAAAAGCTGCTCTGAGTCATTTTAGTCGAGGAGCTGCTTTAGAACTATCTTCAGTTGGCATCAGAGTGAATACTGTGAGTCCAGGTCCAACTAAGACTAATGTTTTAAAAACAGCAGGTTTTGATGAATCATGGGAAAATATTCGGAAGTTTTATAAATTGAACAGAATAAGTGAGCCGGAAGAGGTTGGCGATTTGATTATGTTTTTGGCCAGCGATAAGGCCAAAAGCATTACTGGTGCAGATTACGTCATGGATAATGGGATGGTGTTGAAAAATTAACTGGTATTATATTATATCATAAAGTGTAAATGCCAACTGCAGCACCGATGAAACATTTCAAAAGAATTAAGAAATGAATTTATCCAGGAAAATCATAATTAATATGTGGTTAAATGAAATTAATGTGTAAGTTTAGAGCTAAATTATAAGGCAGTAAGTTAACTTAATATACTTTAAGGTAGATTTAAAAAGTAAAACTTATAACTAATAAACAGTTACCACCAAATCCTGTCGCTGTACTATTATTTATTTTACTTAAACAATACAAGAACCAAGACAACCTCTGTGGCGTGATGGTAGGAAAAGCGACCGCAGGATCGTGGGTTCAATACCCACATAGTGCAAATATTTTTATGCATTAATATGGTTATTTGCATTGGTCTAGTCGTGCCTCGGAGAGTACGTTAAGCTGTCGGACCCACCGTTGTCATACATCTATGACAGTAGCCACGGGTAGTTTTAACCCTAAAAAGTTCAATAGCTGATCTAACTGCAATGCTTCGATATTGGCACTGCGGTGCGGAGGTTAGATGGCAGTTCAGGTAAATCCGCAGTTGGAGTGGTAAAACCGTCCCCAGACTCCAAGATGAAAGTTACGGTTGCGAATGGTATTAACGTCAGGATGATGGAGGATAGGAACCCGATGCTTTAATTAAATTATTCTTCACGCTTGATAATATCTGATCAGAATAAATGACTGTTTATATATTCTTCTTATTCTGTCCAATTGACGGCGTTTTTAAGTTGCCTTCGCGGTGTAGCAATTTGTTTCACGGTAGCGCCGCACTCACGGAGAGGGTCCGAGAATAGGTTTCGCTCTTTGGGAAGGCTACAAGCACAACTCACAAAACGCAATAAATTATTATTGAAGCTGTATATTTTTTTTCCTAATGCTTTTCGTGACAACATTATCTCTTCTGATTATCAATGAACGCCAAGTCATCTGTTTTACTCTTTACTCTACCTTCAGGGTGGGCAGCGCGTGTGTGACACCCTTAGTGTTGCACACGTTCATAGGCCACGGTGGCCGCTTTCCATCAGGTGGGCCGTGTGCTTGTCTGCCACCTACGTAGTATAAAAAAAAACTCTGATGTCTGGACCCACTCCATTAAAAAAAATTATAATCTGCGACTAAATCATAACCAATCAAATCAAATCAATAAACCTAGGTCTCTCCCAATGTGTGTCATTGCTGTCGATTTTCCACCCTCCGTATCCAGTCTGTCCTAACTCCCACTTTATTATAAGCAATACACAATAAAATAGTACATTCTGTTCAAATTTATTAATTAAAATAAATCGATCTATGAACACAGGCAACGTAATATATAAGTATATTTTTAACTTATTTTTCTAATATCCACAAATATATATAAACAAATCGTAATAAAGTTTTTATCCGAAATATGACTTCGGTGGGTTGTACTCGTATACTTTTTACAAAGTAACTTTTTGCAAAGTAACTTTTTACTATTGCTTTTTCAAGATAACATGTTGGCAATTATCTAAAAAAAGCATTTACAAAGCGAAGTATCATGTTTTTATAGAGCCTTGTTAAAAAATAATAATACAAGAAATAGAGATATCTCGGTTCGAATATTGGCTTCTTGTAGAGAACTAAATAATATACTTACCTGGCAATAATTTATCATAATATATAAAAATAAGTCGGGTTTTCCTTCTTGACGCTATAACTCCAGAACGCACGAACCGATTGCCACGGTTTTGCATTCGTTGGAAAGGTCTCGGGCTCCATGAGGTTTATAGCAAAGAAAATACAGGAAAAAAAATTCTTCATCTTTTAATCACCAAACGAAATGTTACAAAAAACGAAGCCATCTGGTGGCGAAACGGAGTTCGCTGGGTTTGCTAGTCATAATATATTTTAGATATCAGTGGATACAAGTAAAAGAGGTGAGAGATTATGTCAGTGATGTCTTACGAGTATCTACTCAAGTCAATGGTCTATTTACTTCTGCAAATCTCTACATTTTAGTCTTACATGTTGTGTCGCGATGCTCTGTGTCTCTGTCTAACTAAATTCTAGAATAGGACATGAAATCGCCCGACCTTCATTAAGTGTCAAGAATGGTCACGAAATGATACGTCAGAAAAAATATACCGAGTTGAAAAAGTTTAGTTTAAAATTCCTTGAGGCCTACAAATTAGCTTGTTTTTACCGTTTGCTCTTTACTCTTAAGCTGGTAATGGTGTTTAATCGTCGTGGTTAAGTTTTTATAAGGACTGCCAGACAAGCTTCAATGAAAACTGATCTCATTTAACGTATCTTTCGTGCTCCCAGGAATATGTTACACAGGGGCCCCTCATTCATCATTATCTGAACCTATTCTCAACTCAGTTGGAGTCGGCTTTCTAGTCTAACTGTGATGCGGCTGAACTTTGATATTTCAGGTTCAAGTTAGACTGGTTGGACTTTTGAGGGCTCCAACGATGTTTGTATGGCAATCGGGACCGAGGGCTTAACGTGCCCTCCGAGGCACGACCAGACCAGTGCTAACAACCAGATTTTATGATGACAACATTTGCGCTGAGCAGGGATCGAACACGCACTACGTGCGTAGCAGTCGCGTACACTACCGCCACACCACGGAGGTTGTGTACCCAGTGGCCCCTATTACAGAATATATGTCTCTATGACGTAATACGGTTCATTTTTTTTTGTTATAACGTTGGCTCCTAATAATCGATAGTGATAAGGAGCTCAAGGTCATCAAACTTAATGATATCGTGGGGACAGAGTTCATTCTTTCCATTATCTCCACTTAATGTCAAGGTTACGTTATATATTTACATAACATAAAATAACATAAACTCACGCCTATATCCCCGTTTATGTTTAGGTCCCAATGTAATAGGTGGCGAGCCTATTGCCATTAACCGGGCACTATAAACCTGCGACAAATACACTCGCGAGACTTGGCGAGGTCTTGGCAATTCCTAGGAATACTATTGGTATGCAAATCGAGTAACTAAACAAACTCTTCACAAAGCAATTTATTAATCAAAAAATACAATTAAAATACACGGGTCCACTTATGTTTGGACTTTTAAATTTTCATCCAATGTACATATCATGATATATTAGATATATAGGTACATAGATGATCAGTGATAAATCATAGATAAAATTATATATAATCGGTAAGATAAACAATGTCTCGATAGAAATAGAAATACAAATAAACGTACAGAGAATAATAAGCAATATACAGGTTTACTCTACATCAATGTTGTACCATTATCTATAACATAGTCGGCTCCTGTGACTCCCTTTGCTTTTTCACTTGCTAGATACAATATCATATCAGCGATTTCATCGCTCTCGGATATTCTTTGCAGAGCAGTTCGCGCTTTTAAAACACCTATTTCAAGATTCAATCCATCAAAAATATTTGTGAAAACAGGACCAGGGCTCACAGAATTTACACGTACCCCATATTTTGCAAGTTCATATGCACAGCATCGTGTAAAATGATTCATAGCAGCTTTTGATGTTCTGTACGCAATGTTGTCTGGTCTTGATGTAATGGTAGCAGCTATACTGGATACATTCACAATATTACCTTTTGTTTTGATGAGATGTGGTGCAGCATGTTTCGTAAGACGTGTAGGTCCTCTAATATTAACATTCATTACTTCATCGAATGTGTCCAAAAAATTATCTGCTAAAATATTCGATTGCTTCAATATACCTGCATTGTTGACGAGCACGTCCAACTTACCAAACTTATCGACAGTGTTTTGGACAATCGTATCTACTTCTTCGTCCTTACTCACATCTGCTTTAATAATATGTACCTTAGCACCATAAGCGGTGCACCGTTGTGAAACTTCTTTCAATTTAGTTTCATTTCTACCAACAATGGTTAAAGTTGCACCTTCTTTAGCAAATAGTTCAGCTGTGGCTGCACCAATGCCAGAGCTTCCTCCTGTGATCAGCACAACTTTGTTTTTCAACATATTGGTACAAACGTCTGTCCTCCAATCAACTATAACTGGGACTGTTATCTGAACATAAATATCGCAGTTATGCTTATATATCGTAGAGATAAGAGGTACACACTCGTTTATGTGCATAAGAGTCACTTGAAAAGTATAGTATTATATCATTTTGTCGATTTGTTTGGTTTTCATAAATGTATGTTTTATAAAATTGAAAAAAGACCTATCCTGGATGACACTTTGGAACCTGGGATTACTTCAACACTTTTTTTTTTGCTACCCTAAATTTATGTTATATGTACTGATATCCCAATAATCCCATGCCTAGTTAGCTGTTAAGATAATTTAGTTAACATATAAATATAAAACTTTATTTGGTTATCAACACTAACAAAGTGAACTTCAGCGTTATAAAAACTCGAAGTAAGTATAAACAGTGAAACAATTGTTTGGAGATTTGCTGTTTATATGGGCATAATATTTTTAGCTAATAATCACAGATTTGATTACGTAAGAATCCCTTAGTATTATCGTTGAAGCATCCATATTCTAAAGTACTCTAGTAAAATAATCTTTATGAAGAGAGGTTGCAATTATCACAAGGTTAGCTAAGTGGTTTTAATTAAAAATGCTAACAGAACGATGTTTATGACATAATAAAACGCTAACTTCACTGAGCCTATTCCCAACTCAGTTTTTGTCGGCTTTCTAGGTTAACTGTGATATGGCTGAACTTAGATTTTTCCATGAAGCGACTGCCATTGGACCTCCACAATCAAATTGAAATTATCAATAATAGACACTGAACATACAATTGCTTCTAACACAATTGTTATTTAAAATGTTTACGAAGATATGATAGGATTAGTTGATAAATAATTACATAAGTCTCAACCCATTATCTATAATGTGTGTGCTGCCAGTTATACTCTTTGCTTTATCACTTGCTAAATACATTATTAACTCGGCTACCTCCTCAGGATCCGCACATTTTTTCAGAGCACTTGCCGCTCCCAGATCATCAAAACTGGTATTTATGTTTGAATTTTTGTATAAATTTGTTCTCACATATCCAGGATTAACAGCATTCACTCTTATACCAGACGACGCTAGCTCCAAAGCAGACACTTTAGTAAAACAATCCACACCAACCTTAGATATTGCATATACAGGAGCATGGACGGCTGGTTTTATCACCTTGCTATATATACTTGAAGTATTAACAATACAACCTTTACTCTTGATCAGATGAGGTGTAGCTAAGCTAGTCATGAGGATCACTGATCGCAGATTTGTGTCCATTATCTCATCATAAGTATCCATAATAGTCCCAGATCGTAAATTCCCTAGTCTAGCGATACCTGCATTGTTCACCAGAACATCTAACTGGCCAAAATCGTTGATTGTTTTTTCAATTGCATTCTTACATTCTTCTGTTTTTGTTACATCAGTTTTGATAACTAACACTCTGTTTCCATATTCTTTGCACTTGACTCCAACTTGATTGGCGTTTTCTTCGTTATAGTCAACTATGACTACATCTGCACAATTTTTAGCAAAAAGTATTGCAGTGGCTTCTCCCAAGCCAGATCCTGCCCCAGTAATAAACACGACTTTATTTTTAAAACTCATTATTAAAATGAACTGATTTGTACAAAGTTATCAATAATACTGCCGGTGTGGTCACATTCATTCGTGTGATATTATATTATCCATTTTTTTATCTAAGTATTAACTTGGAATTTATGGGCTTTGCTTACGAAACATTTCCTTATCATCATAATGACATTTTGGGAAACAACAGAAGTTAAGTGTGTGTTGAACTCACGCGCAATAGGTCCCATATTGTTTTAAAGGATATATTTGATACCCTGAGTGGAGACTGTGAATTGGTAAACAAATAGTGAGATGTTCCTGTATCATATTTGTTCTCTCAGTAATGATCCAGGTCGGGGGAGACTGGATCACCTCTAGGTCCATTGCCGGTCATTACCATTTTTTTGGTTACTGTCTAATTTGATTTGTTTGGTTTACTTCATTTTCATCCCAAAGGTCGAGAGGAAAGACTGCATCAGAGTCTCATCCATTGATTGCTATGCAGAGCCGCAAATATAAGTCGTTGTTATTTGCTCCGATGTTTAACTCAGCAAATTACCACAACTCAGCAGTTTTCATTTACAAATTTATTTGAAGTTAATCTCTACTTGAAGATATTGTCGTACCTAAGTATAGATGATAGAAGGACCCAGCTCTCGGAAACTAGAGAGTTTTATCAACACAAGGTTATCTTTTAAAGCATTGTTATACTAGGTCTATCGGTATATACCGAACTATATAATGTAATCTTATAAGCAACCATTCAATTATCATATCAATTGAAAACATCATTAAGTAGTGTTTGAAATACAATATTATTATTAGAGATATCAGCATAACGTGTACTTATAATACCACCAATATAATCAGGATCTCTGAATAATACAATTGGTAAATATCCCGATATCATTAATAATAATGTTAGTGAACATGATAGTTTGAATAGTACCTAGTATATGAATGACATATTCAAGGGCTGATGTTATGTCTGCGTAACAGGAATAATATATTTTTATACCACTAAGGTGGTAGACAAGAACACGACCAACGCTATAGAAAGTAAAACTATCAGAATGTGAAACCAAAATAGTAATTATGCATATGATCGGTGAGAAAACTCATTATATCGTTAATCAAATAATACTTAGATTAGTACTCACATTTATCAGAACTTTATCAATAATGATAAAATATAACTAACTAGCAGAGCAGATAAGTATAGGTACTAATTATAGACTTAACAACTTGGCAAACGTTATGATTAAGTGATGTTTGGGTAATCAAACTCAGGTGATGTTATTGGCTGGTTAAACCAACCTACTAAAACTATAGCATACCGACTTAACCCACTGGGTTAGCAAGCTGAAGTGGCAGTGGTGTGCGCATAGCAAGAATAACTGATGGCCGTTGGAGTGGAAACGGTCTTGAATGGAGACCACGTACTGGCTGACGAGGCGTGAAACGGTGCCCTGCGAGATAGATGGTATAGTCAAAGTCGCGGGTAACCGTTGGATGCAAACCATCTCTAAAGGGTCGGACTGGAGGTCGATGGGGGAGGTTTATGTTTAGTAGTGAACGTCCAATGACTGAAATGATGATGATGATGACTAAAACTATATTATGCGACTCAAATAGTAAAAAAAAATAGCAAAAAGTATCCCTAAACTGAAGCTTATTTTTTTTCTTCGATGTGTTAGGTTTTGCGGTCGATATACCTAGCAACTAATTATTCAGTTAATGCTGTGTATAGATAGCCCTGCAAAAAGATTTGTTTCATAGTGCTAAGTCGGAGTTTTGCATTATTGCTATTTAAAATATCCAGGCACATTTTTGGTGCAAATTCTAAGTCACTTCTTTTTTGATAACAAGAAAATAAACCGTATGCTGGTAAATCATGTGTCGATATTTCGGTCGATTGGAGTCAATATAAATTCCCACAATAGATATTCTGGATTATAATCAAGAATATCTATTTCTTACTGAAGTCCTATAGGGCTGAGGCCGCGTTTCGAACCGGTGGCGCGGGTCCATTTACTCACTAACTTATTATTGATATTGACATTTTGTAAGTTCCGTTTGGTGGTCTATACAGAGAAAATGATTTTTGAATTCTGAATTTTGATCTTGTTCGTCTATGGTAATGAGACCATCTGCACGCAAATCACCCTTCACGAAGTCAAGCCATGAGTTAACAGAAACGCAACAAAATACATTACACAAATAGAAAAGCCATATACAAAAAATATGTTCTGCTACTCATAGTTAAAGGAAAGGATTGACTCGATCCGAAATGAGAAAAGTTTGAAACGAAATCCACTGTTGACGAGTCAATATTAACTAGAGAGCTGCAAAATTATATCTCACATTCTAAAAACGTATTTATGGCTATATATAACCTTATGACCAACGCAACAAAGCATACAGTTTCAAATTTATCCGCAAAATGTATCTTGGTTATCTCTTAGCTTTCCGATGAAGTTTTTTCTAATAAGGTCTGTTGCAATGGCACGTTCCTATTTTGACAGGACTCTGTTGTCGTCAGTATTTATTTAAGATGCATTTTAAATGAAGTTATTGCAAGGAATACTTTAAATTGTACAAGTTGGATTACCAACTCACATGTTTCCTTCTTTCTACAGCCTCGGGTTCTTTAAGCGGGGCGTGAAAAGTCATCTGATGTGGCCGTCAAAATGGTGGAATTTTGATTTGTACGTGTTTGTAATGGTGACCCTCTTTCTCGAGATTTCTTCAGTTTATCATTGGTTAAGGCAAACTCTAATTGACGTGTCATATATTAAAAAAACAATATAACCTTTCAATCAATTAATTAGCCTATCGTAGTCTGCTGGATATAGGTCTCTTTCAATGTTAAGTCAGGGTTTGGACCACTGTATTCACTCTAGCCAGACGGGTTGGTGCAAAGTTTTATTTCGAGTTTTCCTTCTCTCTCAGTGCGATCGTCCACGTATTTTTCCGTTTGTCACCTCTTATGATACATTTCGAATGAAGTGGGGCGTTAATCTTCTTTCTCCACCAAACAGATACGCACACACTTATAGCCTTCCTTATTAAAGTTACTATAATAATGCAAAAAGAATTTCACAAATTGAAACAACAAATAAAATCTTCAGTAGTGATAAATTATGTGTATGCACAGAACAGAAAAAACTAGTAGAAATACGACACGATAGTTTCAGTAGCGGGACCGATGTCGCCAAACTCACGCATACAACCGATAATAATACCGTGCATTACTATATAGTAAATAATTGCTTTGATTGGTCATACCTATTTATGGCATTAAAGGTAACCTTTAATGCCATGTTAGCTCAAATCATACGTACTACAAAATCAAAACATTCTACCGTTTTTAAGGTAGTGGTAACATATTGCCAGCACTTTTTTTAACCGTTCAAAATAGCGATTGCTTTGCAAAAACATAAGCTTTTAAATATTTTACGAAAAAGTTTATCAAAAAGGTTCATATTGGCGAATTTATCCTTCGTTGCGTAAATACGCACAGCAATGACACGCGTGCACCGAAATCACACTTCCATTTATTTTTGTTTTCCATGTAATAACAACTATAATAGATTAGGTAACTACGGAGCCGTGTCCCTAGTCTACGGTACCTAGATCCTCACCTCAATAAACTAATATTATCCTAATTCATAAACAGTTGAGCGTCTTATTGAAAGCCTTAATGTTGGATCCTTTGTGCGGGGATCACGGCAGCACAATAAGACAATATTACGTTTCATTGTTGTGGCATGACGGGCTGACCGACAGTAACCCATATATCCATCCCATTATGTGATCTTGAATAAGGCGCGGTAGTGTTATGTGGGTGACACACGGGTGGATAGGCTGGTCAATGGATTTGGCGATGAATGTACAGGTATTTGTTGAAAGAATTTATTGGGTAAAATTTGCTATATTTTTTATACCATTTAGGTGGCAGACTAGCGGCCCACCTGATGGGAAGAGAGATACTTTAGCGAGATACTTTAGAGAGATGTGGCCTATGGATCGACCAGTGGCGTTAAATTCGTGCTGCCGATCATATAGAGAAGAGGGAGAAAGAGAGATGGGGAGGGAAAAAGGTTAAGAGAGTCTCTGTGCTCTTAGTGCAGAAGACAAAGAAAAGTTTCTCAGTCTTGGCTGGACTGCTCAATTAGGACGGAAGATACCCCCATGTTCTACCTCTGTCATATTTAAATATCAATCAATCAATGAGCTTATTGTAGTCCACTGCTGGATATAGGCCTCTCCCAATGTAGGGAGGCTTTGGGCTTACTATTTTCACGCTGGCCAGACGGTTTGGTTTTATTTCGAATTTACCTTCTCTCGCAGTATATCGTCTGCGTTTTCCGTTAGTCACCTTTTATTACCCTTCAAATGAGCAGAGGTGGTGATTTTATTTTACTGTATGCTGTAGGGCATTTCCCCAGACGAAACAAAAAAAAGTTTCAAACCTTATCTATTCTTGCTGTGATATTGCCTCTTACGACTCCACCACCAGGAATATCTTTGCCTCATTGTGTTTTTTTTAGGAAAAGACAATGACCTGCAATTTGATTCTATTCGTACTAACTCCACGTGCTTCCTAATTACAAACATACGAGTACTTGTAGAATTCATAGTTAAATAAAAACATATAATTGATTTAAGTTATCAATTGAGTGGGTAAAAAAATGTTGTAATTAAGTCCTACTTACCTAAATAGTCTTGGAATAAGTACCAACTTCCTTCGTCATCAAAGTAAATGACATGTAATTTGGACAATTTTTTTAATAGTTTAAAAATTGTAGTGTTGTATGTGGTTTGAATGAGAAATTAAATACATTTTGGGTCATTATTTGACTACATCAACCTTGTTATTCTCAACCATTGTCAAGCCACCCAAGTAATAAAAGATTCTAGACTTTATTTTTCACGAGCAGAGTGAATGAAATGATGTTATGAACTCTTTTTCATTGAACTTTAGGTCTATATAATAAAGAAAATTCAATGGCAGTTTTTGTAACCTCAGTAGTGTAACAATTAGTAGAATCTACTGATACCGGCTCCTCGCATTTCCTTCTCATAGAACAAAATTTTTAGGCTCCTCTTTCTTTGTAGAGGCTGTTCGTCTATGGAGCGCTCTTCTTCTAAAGATCAGAAGAAGCATCAGCCGCAGTGTGTTAAGGTCTAGGGTACGGCATTTAATCATCACAAAATTGGCGGAATCGTCGTATCAACGATATTGATACATAACATCATAAACATAAACTCACGCCTTTATCCCCGAAGGGGGTAGGCAGAGGTGCTAGCACCCACATTTCGCCAGTTTATGTTTAGGTTCCAATGTAATAGGTGGCGAGCCTATTGCCATTAACCGGGCACTTATAAACCTGCGCTAAATACACACATAACTTCGAAAAGCATCGACGTCATTGGTGTGTGCCATGGTAACCTGGGATCGAACCCGAGACCTCGTCTCAGCAGTCCATTACCCATACCACTAGGCTACCGCCTATTTTCTTGATATTTCTACTCATAATTTTCTTTTCATGACGTTGCGTTGTTGTCTCCACCTGTTCACTGTTCTTCTTGTCCATGTGTCCCACTTTCAATTCGACAATTAAGATTCCTTAGCTCATTGTAATTACACCTATGCGGGTTTCTTAATGAAGTTAAAGGGAATTAATTATTTTAGGGGGGCATAAATTTAATCTGGGCCGACCTTTACTTATGATGGTACAATGCAGACCTTAAGTTGATTATTGTCTGTTATCTTTGTACTGCCATCTTGTGTACAATGGACTGTGCGTGGTAAATTAACTTAGGCTTTTCATAAGTTCCAAATTTTACAAAAAATAAAAAATAATTTTATTTTGTATCAGTTAAATGATTTGATGCTACATGGATTTAATCCACACACGTTTTGCTGTCTATATTCAAACCCGGGTGCACCAAGTTGGTACTTCACCTTCTGCATAGCAGTCGCGTTCACTACGACCACGAAACAGCCTCTGTTTCATTGCTGTAGTACATTACGATATGCCAATAGTATTTTTTTTTAAAAGAATATTAGCAACCGAAGTTATTAATATTCCCTTTAACCCCTCCAGCTAAGCTCAATGGCTTGTGTTAGGAGAGGGTTCACGTCGGTAGTGTAATGGCCAGGATTCGAACCCGGGAGCTCTCGATCGTAAGGCCGACTCCTTAACCACTAAGCTACCGACGCTTCTATAGCAGTATGTATGAGTATGATAATATATCATGTATGATCGCCATTTCGAAAAGTCAAAGTATTCAATTTACTATACAAAAGTCGTCCACTAACATCCAAATAGAACTCCAGCGCCACAATAGTTTATTTCTCTATAAACATAAGGGAAAACAAAGCACCGCGTGTGTGATGTTGATTTTTATTCATTTGCGAGCTGCCCGAGATGTTGGGAGACATATTGGCTGGTCGGACGAGGAAATTGCATTCCCCCTCCAATTTGTTTACTCTTGAGTTATTAACTTTAATTCTGCGATGACCTGGATAGCTCAGCGTTAATAAAGGAGTTGTATTATCCTATTAAGTATTTAACTGTACTGTTTTAACTTCAGTTATGACCATAGATATTAATATGACTGACGTAACATAACTTTATGATTAAGACGTTCTTAGAGGAATTTAGTAGCATACGACTAAAATAATTGTATATTATGTTGTAGAGTAGATAAATCCTACCGATTTTTGAACCCTTTTCATCGTTATACTCTTTTTAATTTCTCATTCGACCACTTAGGCCTTACATTTTGCTATAGTAATCATTAAAAGATACGTTTTTCCGCGCCACGCGTTTCTTGAAACAATAGTGACAGTTGTCTATGGCGGCTGTTCCCATTCAATTCTCCAGCTTCTAGCGCACTTAATACACCATTTTTAATACTAATTTAATCAAAAATACACTTTATTTCTTATGTAGTAAGATTGATGTAATCTGCATTTGTATAATGGCAACATGCTAAAGAAAACACCGAATGTCGCAATTCGAAAAATGAAAATAAAATGCATTTCTCGATATTGTTTGTACGCGTTTTTTTATGATGTTGGCACCTTATCTGAAAACTCTTTGGTTTAGTAATTAAAAAAACGAACCATAGTGTTTAATATTCAAATTGTATTTTATGAAATAATACATTAATTTAACATTAAGAAGAGGTCAGCGCCAATCTCGGTGCTAATACTGCTTGAACCTCCAACACCGAGAGGAAAGTTCACTTGGCATTTACTATAATACCATAAGGTCGAATAATCGTAGCTACCTTTTTCGAATCGATATTACCAATGTAATTTTAAATTCAGAGCTAGCAAATCCAAACATAATAAAAATATACCTTTTGAAAATATACCTTATCTAATCAAAATGCAAACTCAAGCATCTTTGATTGTATAACATATTTGTAACATTTTGGAAGGGTCAGTCCCCTTTATTGGATGTTATTCAATAGATTCCTGCGATTTGAACAACGGGTCTGGTTGTTATTGCTCAAGGGGCCCTTAGAGGGATTTTTGTGTATAACAAGAGTACTTATTTGACTGCGTGTTTCGCCATAGAAGGGTGGGTTGACCTTAAGATGGTGTTAGAATTTGGATGTTGTTGTGTTAAGGGTTTATGGTCAACAGATAATGTTTTGCATGTCGGTAAGTATGTTTGTGTAAGTTTTAGTCAGTCTGTATGAAACTGAACCCCTGTATTCTTGGTCAAATGGTCACCCCTTAACTTGCGAAAGACTTTACTGAATTATTTCATTATAAACAAAGTTATAAGTAAATGATAAATTAACGTTATAATAATATGATCATATTTCAATAATATGTAGGTGAAAAGAAAATATGATTAAAATAATGTTTACGTTTCATGTGTTATGATATTTTAATATTCTAAAATACAAGTTCTATTAGTATTATTAATTAATAATATAATTCTTCTTCTTCTGTCGAATCGATGGCATTTTTGAGTTGCCATCGTGGTGTAGTAATTTGTTTCATGGCAGTGCCGCTATGATTAATAATTGATATTTTAATACTTTGTAGAATATTTCTAAACGACTGGTTCAGTATTTACTCCATGTGGGCTACTTCTTTTTAAATAATCTGTAGCGGCTGTTCGTTTCGCGCGACGCGAATTTAATTTTTTTTCGGAATGAAACCTGTAGCAGCGTTCAGTACCTACCTGTCATAGAAAAAATATAGGGTGAACTGAAATTAACTTAATTTGTCAAATAGGAACTACAATACCAGCTGAGTTCTACTCGTTAGTTCCTATTTGACGAATTGTTATAATTAAAATGTGAAGCTCTTTAAAATGAAAACTTCCTTCGGTACATTTAGGTAGAACAGTAACTACTTTTTAATTTTCACACAGAATATTTTTAGGCTTTCCTGGTGTGCCACATGATTTGTAGGTACATATAGGTCCATATCACACCTTTATCCCTGGAGGGTTAGGCAGAATTGAATTAACACCCATAAATCAAAAGTCTTTGTATTCAGTCCCACGTAATAGGGGGGTTTGAGTCTATGGCTGTATTAGGGGCAGTATTGTCAACTCAAGATATGCATCTGAGGCTGGACTGTTTATTAGTGTATATACTTATCTGATGTCAAACAACACTTTCGCTTAGTTGCCTTGTACGACACCGCATGGGAAGAGATGCGGTGGCCTAAATTCTATTCTACCCACCTAAATAACTAACTTGTTCATGAAAATATTTATTATTCCACCAAATTCACTAATATCACATTATAAAATATAGTATGATCAGTACAATTAAAAGGCAATTTAAGAGCGACAAGAAGAGATTACGTACTGCCAACACTCATGCGTGATTAAAAAATGGCGTCGGTTGACGTACAATAAATTCTTCACAGCTATTTTTAACAAAAAAAACTGGGGAAAACTGTCGTATTTCCCACTACGCTCATAAAGTATCTTGATGCTCTGAAAATACTATGCACGCCCGATATTGTTTCTTTGAATTTTAAATTATAAAGGATTGGATCGTTTGCAGCTAAAGTTCTAACCTCAAAATTTTATTTTGACGTCTTTAGAGGTTACATTGGCGCGAAACGGGCTCTTATCAGCGATATATACCATTTGTAATGCATTATACAGTGTTGGGGACGAGTGGTATTGGTATTTTAAACAAATCTAACAATGTTGCAGTCGGTTTAAACTTTATTTTACATGACATAGAAGCTATTTTTGCTCATTTCAAGTTTACGGTAATGTAGTTGAGAAATTCACATTTACGCGGGATGTTTGTAAATATTTTAAAATATGCAAATATGGTTCTCAGTAAACGTGTCTGATGTTATTGTCGTTTCGTAGATTCATTGAATAACTGTGTTTATATTTTATTTGTATAATTTTGTCTTAGGGTGACTTTCTCGAATTCAAAGCGTATTTTTACAATAATCCGATACTAATACAGGGAAGTGATCAGCATCGACATCTCATAACTCTTCTATGAATATAATTTATGAGTGCAATTAAGAATTAAATAATAAATTAGTAAATAAGATTACCATAAAAGTTATCTTTACGACCCGGAAGTTTGGATCCACATATCGACCAATTTATCGAAATGGAGACAGGGCATAATAAAATAAAATAGCCAATATTCCTTAAGGTAGGTACTAGATACCACACCCATTACTCCATTACAGGTTTGGTAGTTTCCACTAAGATTGGTTCTACCACATACCTAGATCAAATCTCAATCATTAGTAATTCCGTACCATTGCAAAATTCCATTATCATTAGGTATCAACAAAATTGGTGCAAAGAACTGACAGCTTACACCAAAAGAAGAAAACTACGTAACTTGACGGGTGAGACTTGTGCAAATAAAACCATATGGAACCAGGAGCTCTGAAAAAGTAGATGAGTATTATGACTTGCACAAAATATTTACTATCAAATCTTTCAATTATCAATACAAAAAGTCTGGAATAAAATATTTTGTGTCCTTCTATTCAGAATAATTTCAGTGTTACCCATCATCATTATTGAACCTTTTTCCCAACTCAGTTGGGCTTGGCATTCCAGTCTAACTGTGATGCGGCTGAACTTCAATATTTACGGTGAAGCGACTGCCATATGACCTCCACAACCAATGGTCCAATGACCAATGGCGATATCGAAGTTTCAAGTTAGACTGGTTGAACTTTTGAGGGTTCCAACTACCCGTAACGACTGCCATAGATGTTTGTATGGCAGCCAGGACCGACGGCTTAACGTGCTCACCGAGGCACGATCAGACCAGTGCTAATAGCCTTATTCGTGCATGCAACTTTTTGCATTGAGCGGGGATCGAACCCGCGCCCTTTGCGTAGCAGTCGCGTGCACTACCATCACGTCACGGAGGCAGTCCAGTGTCACCCATATGGTATAAAAATACAGTCTGCTGTCTTTTTTTATCGTGCGCTAATTCTCCACGGATCCGCCTACGGTGCAGAATATTCCATCAAGAACCCAGTGGTTCGGTGAGTTTTTCCTTTTCCACACCATTAAGTTTTTGAAGTCCTTACCAGGGCACGTGTTTCCTTCTTCCTATACTCCCGTGTCCTTTAAGCGAGGTGTGAAAAAGTATCTGATGAGCCCCTCAAGCTAAGCAACACCATTGTAGCACTGTACGTGTTTGTAATGGTGGCCTTCACATTCAGCTTACCATCAGGCGAGTGAAGTAATACCCAATCACAGGTAACTAGCACACAATCATTCGTTGCCATGTAGTTGCAGTTAATCAAAATAGTGAATTCATTATTGAAGTACACTCCAAAGTTACCTCATCCACAAAATGAAGATCCGAACTGTGCATGTTACGTAGCGACTAGACGCAGCCTCCCCTTGGATTTGGTTTGGTTATTCTCATGCTATGGGAAAAATATTACCTTTGTATGTCTATCATACAAATTAAATTCTGTTGGAAAAACCTTTGAGAACTATAAAGTAGAATCTTGGTGGTAATTAGTAATTGCTGTAAATTTTCGACTAACCGTGATAGCCTAGTGGTATGGGTAATGGACTGTTGAGACGAGTTCTCCGGTTCGATCCCTGGTTTTACCATGGCACACACCAATGACTTTTCGATGCTTTACGCAGTTATGTGTGTATTTATCGCAGGTTTATAAGTGCCTGGTTAATGACAATAGGCTCGCCACCTATTACATTGGGACCTAAACATAAACTGGCGAAATGTGGGTGCTAGCACCTACGCCTACCCCTTCGATGATACAGGCGTGAGTTTATGTTATGTTATGTTATGTGTCGATTTCCGTGTTGGGGAAGGGTTAGCGTGGTTATTGAACCTCTATTTTAAATAAGAATTTTAGGGACTGGAATTACTAATATCTACCTTATTCACATCGGCAGTGTATTCACCAGGATACGTATCCTGGACTTGTGAATAGTAAAGTCATGTCCTATATGAAGAGCGTGTCTAAGGCGTTGGATACAAAGGTGGTTAAAAGAAAACAATAAGTGAATGTTGACGCCTCTTTTTTCTGCTTCCCATCAGGCGAGGTGAAGTCATATTGACATTCTGTCTGTAATTTTATTAAAACCCACGTCATTAGAGTAATGTTCAAGCAAACCAGCATGCCAAAATAGTGGAACTAAAATTCAAATTCCAGTTTATAATTACGGCGAATATTTTGGGATACACTCAAAAGCTGGATACTCGAGTGTTGCCATATTCAAAAATTTCAATACAAACCGCTGCCAGAGCTTAAGTGACACACAGTTCGTAAGTATGACATACCTGTTGGACAAAAATTAAATCGAATTTCAGTAAAAATGGTAACGTATTATTACCGATATATTTTGCCATTGATCCGAAGAAGAGAAAGTACCTAACCTATTTATCACCATATTGTTACTTTGCAGTCTAATTTAATGTGCTTGGTGCTCATACAAACATTTATAGTAGTCGTTACGTAAGGTACGCCAGCGTGGAAATAGTGGGCCTCCCCACATTGAGAGAGTCCTAGGCCCACTATGTCCAGCTGTGGACTGCAATATGCTAATTGATTGATAGTTTGTACATTCCTGAAGGGGTGTATTAACACCCACATTGTGCCAATTATGATTTTTGGTTTCATGTAGGTAATAGGGATAAACCTAGTACTGTCAAATGGGTACCTACTTTGACATGACCTTTCCCCGCCACGGATATCAATCCCACCGAAGCCGTTGAGGGAGCTTATATCGGACTCCAAACGACTAAAACGCACGCCATCTATGGATCTTTAGTTGGCAGTGATGAGATAGTAGCGAATATATCCCAAACACTCCGCCTGAGTGGGCCCTTTTTGGAGATAACCCCCTTTGGGAGAAGGGACCACGGTGTCCCTGACATGACCTGTATGTTTACTGTGGGATGTTGTGTGTTACTACAAGCCGCGGTAGCCTAGTGGTATGGGTAATGGACTGCTGAGACGAGGTCTCGAGTTCGATCCCAGGTTACCATGGCACACACCAATGACTTTTCAATGCTTTTCGAAGTTATGTGTGTATTTATCGCAGGTTTATAAGTGCCTCGGAGAGCACGTTAAGTCGTCGGTCCCGGTTGCCATACAAACATCTATGGCAGTCGTTACGGGTAGTTGCAGCCCTCAAAAGTCCAACCAGCCTAACTTGGAACTTCGATATCGCCATTGATCATTAGACCATTGGTTGTGGAGGTCAGATGGCAGTCGCTTCACGGAAAATATCGAAGTTCAGCCGCATCACAGTTAGACTGGAAAGCAGACCCCAACTGAGTTGGGAAAAATGTTCAGGGAATGATGATGTGTGTTACTACACCCATGGGATGGTGTTTCTATTCTCAATCAACTCAACATTCTTTGTTTATTAGGTACTTACGTAACAACAAAATTTAGTATAAAGACCTCATTAGAGTTAATTCTGCAATCAAATGATGTTGGTATTTTATTCACCCGTGTGTCAGAAGCATTATCAGGTACAAGGGTGGCTGGCTGGCTATATCAAAAGATTCCTCATAAAAAATGAACGTCCGATGTCGAGACGTGAGCGGCTAAAGATTCGCTCTTGCCAGCATCCACGTACTCATCAGATTTCAAACAGCATAGATTATAATTTTGTGGAGTATTATGAGTTTTGTAAAAATATTACTTTTCTTCTGTTGGCTAGTTATGTTTTTGTGGACGAAACGAATGGGGTCACGTCTGCTACGCAGGAGGTGCGGGTTCGATTCCCGCTCAGTGCAACTATTCCCTCGTAATATGCCCTCGATTCTGGTTATCATATGAACATCTATGGCAGTCGAGTAGTTGGAGTCCCAAAAAGTTCAAAAACTGCAATACTTTGCTTTACGGAAATATCTAAATTCAGCCGGGTCATTCTTTATAAGGCACATCAATTTGACTTCTCCTCGCCTGAAGGTGAGCTGAAGGCAAAGTCTTAGGCAAGAGGGTCACCAATACAACCACGTACAATATTACATTGGTGGTGCTCAGCTTGACGGCCTCATCAGATGCTTTTTCAAGCCATGCTTAAAGGACCTGGGACTGTAGGCAGAAAGAAACACGTGCGCTGATAAGTAATTCCAAAAGTTAATGGTGCGGCAGAGGAAAGATGTCAGACTACACACTTTACACTTTTTACACATTACGATTTACTACATGCATAAGTATTTTTTGTTTTGTTTGAGACAACACTTTTATTTTTCATTATTCATTTATTATTATTTTCACAAATGACGTTGTTACGTAAAGCCCTTTAAAGTTTCGTCAGAATGAAGTAAACAGACCGCTTCTAATAATAAGAATCTATTACAAAACAGTGACTTAACAACCCTTTCTAATTACTCAAATAAAAATAGAGACAAATGACGTGCAAGTTTCTCGTCATTCACATTAAACAATTGTATGAAATCATACAATTATCGTGCAGGAGCGGCCTAAACTAGGATTTTATTGTAATATAGATTGTTATCTTACGGCTACGGTGTCAGGCGATTTTTTTTAATTTGCCTAATAGATTTAAATGAACATATTTTGATATTTCGGGTGTGTAAGTAGGTTGATTGAAATGCGTCCCTCGGTTATTATTCTAAGTATGGCGAATGAACAATAAGGAATGTGATATTTGGAATTAATGTCATAGCAAAGTGAAACTAAAATTACACAACAATAGGAATACCAGCTAGGACCAAAATGGAGGAGATGGTAGGTATATGGGCAAATTCCAAACTTGTGTGAAAACAAGCAGAAATAGACAGAACCAAAAAAATTATAGCTCTGACGTGGGCTTTCCTTTCGAGGTTGGGAGGACAGAGGGCAGTTGTTTCCACGAAAGTTCAAACATTGAGAGAACAGTAAGAAAATTGCCAGGGATAGGACTATATTCGACTTCAACTGATGTGGCAAATGGCTACCGTGCTTGTAACTTTGCTTTATCTTCTGTACTGACTGCACAGAAACTCTCTTTTCACCCTTCAAACTCCTCCCCCCCTGTAAATGTTAAGCAGTACGACTGTGACGCCTCTCGTGTCGTCCGTAGACCACTTTCCATCAGGTGTGCTGTGCTTGTCTGCCACCTAAGTGGTATAAAAAAGGGTCTCCAACAAAAATATTATTCTATTCAAATCACATAACATGTCACAGAGGATGTGCCCAGCTAATTGTCTGCTTGCATGCGATCATAGTTATTAATATAAGTACTTAGTTCATTTTGTTATTTTGCTTAACGAGTATATGTTGCAGTCAAAGTTATGACTTATTATTTTTGACTAGAAACTAACATTGACTAAACTTTCTATAGAACGTGTGGTATCCTGCAAAACTGGTGTGTATGGTGTACCTGTGGTATCCTGGAAATTTCATTAAGGGTAATCATTTTATTGATATTCGAAAAAGTTCTGTAGTGTACAATCATTCATAATTATAAACACACACACAAATCCCGTGATTATCAAAAAAAAGCCTTAGCTAGCTTCCAACCGGAATAGTTAGTATGTTATTGCAGGTTTTCCTTTTGTGTATTATGTAGTAAACAAATATGTACTCACCAAATTTCGCCAACTAGGTGTTTATTCCCTTTATTTAATGGTTATTTACTACCTACTTAAAAAAAACAAATAGATATACAGAAGGTCAATCAACTATTCTAATAAAAAAATATTCAAAATTCACACAAAATATTTCTGATCATTTTTCACATTATCGAGGTTCAATTTTGAAAAAAATATGTAATTGACTATTGGTTCTTTTCTTCTTCTTCTTCTTCTTCTTAAGATGGCTTCTTTCGCAAGCATATTCGCCGCAATTTCGCCAATATCAAGTGGTAAATGTATTACAAAATGATTTAATGGTGAGACGCCAATGTCAAGTTTTTTATCGACAATTGGTTTTATTTTGAGTGAAATTGTGATCATTTTTGACATTTCCGCTGATTTTGACAGATAGCCACTGATTTTTTAAAATTAATGATTTTTAGTCAACATTGCTTTCAACCAATTAAGGTTTGAACTGCAACATAAGTTTGGAATTTTAATGTAGTTAATACAGGTTGATAGTGTTATGTTTTGATATTTCACCTTTTATTTTTATAAATCACTTTTTGATTATGGTTTGGCGTTGTATACGAGTGTTAGGTTTCGGTAATTAAATAGTTCTGTGTTATCACGCGACGGCCCCCATGGACTTGATAATTAGGGATGTTCAATTTGGGATACATTTTTTTCAACACAATTTTATTTTATTTATTTATTTATTTTATTAGGTGTACAAACAGTTCACAATCATAGTACAGCAACTTAGATCTATAATAATGTTTTTGACCTAGAATGTGAACCTAAACAGTACACACAGCATGCAATACATTTCGAAGCAGAAACAACGCCACATTAGGAATATAGATTATATAGATTCCAGTTGAAAGACCTTTCAACTAGAATCCATACGCATAAAGAGAAATGCCAGACAATCAAATTTACATTACAGAAGAGCACATCATCAAAAACACAAATCTTTGAAAAGCAAAAGAAGAATTTACTGAGTGCTATTTATACCTATTACAATATTCTTACGGAATGAGATGTAGTTAGCGTTGAACAAATCGACATCAACAGTTGTGTCTCTGTCACCGGAAACGACCAATTGATTCTATGATCTCATTTAGGTATTCTCTGAGCCTATTCCCAACTCAATTGCGGTCGGCTTTCTAGTCTTACTAAGATGTGGCAATTTTCCGTAGTGACTGCCATCGGACCTCCACAACCATATTGGCGATATCGAAGTTCTGTAGTTCGTTAGTCGGACTTTCAAGGGCTCCAACTACTTTTAACAACTGCCATTCATGTTTGTATGGCAACCGGGACTGACTTCTTATGCTCTTTGAGGCACGACCAGACCAGTGCAAATAACCATATTCATGCATAAAAATATGTGCACTGAGTGGGGATCGAACCCACGCCTCCTGCGTAGGGGTCGCGTTCACTACCGTCACGCTACAATGCGTGCAATGACCACGAATGCTTTGCCAGTTAATGATGATAAATGGCCTAATTGATGGACACGTCGGTAGCATACCTACAGGTCAAGAAGTCGGCCTCAGAATCGAGAAGTCTCGAGACATTTACATTATTGATTTGAATTCACTCCTAATATAAACAATAAATTAGTTTTATCTAACCCTTTGGTTAGGTCCTAATAACCTATAAAACTACTCAAAAATACACATAACCTACTCTGCACATGTGACAGTTACTCAGGTATATTATACTACACATAACATAAACCATTAGGGCCACAGTCACACAAATCATGTCGCAAAACAATCAAAACTAATACCACCGCCCTCAATCCGCGCCCACCCGTGGGCTAGTGTGGAGAGGACATATTTTATTAATTACGATACAACGTTATCACGAAATATTACCTTTATGTCCCATATTTGCATTTCGTGTTGGTCTGTACGAAATTGTGGGCGCGGTCGCATGCGATGGTGGAGTATAGGGGATGAGCGGTAGCGGACAATTCTTAATGGCATACCTTTTTAAAATAACTAACATAAATCATAGAATAATCTATCTGTAATGCTGTTTGCTGGAAGCTCACATCTGCTAATGAATCGATAAGAAAAGTTTGCTTAAGCCATCGGTTGCAGAGTGGAGACTGTGCATTAGCAAAAGATTCAACCGTAAACCAGTTGGACAGATGGTTTTAAGAAAGTGGTTGGTATGTTACTTATCCAAGTAAAATGGATGCTCGGATCCTGTTAGAGAGACCTCTGGCTTATGGAATCGGTAACAGCTGAAAATTAGACAGTATTGATTTTTTTCGAAGCTAAATTTTATGTTTATTTTACGATGACGAATAAAATTTGATTAAATATGTGAACGCGTCATGAAACTATGCCCTCTCTGTTAAAGGATAGGCATGAATGCGTGTATATTATATTACAATAATCGCTATCACTCATGCCATAGACCGTATTATATATTTGATGGAAATTTGGGCGTATCCATCGAAATACGAGCGGACAGTTCTCGCGTTATTTTAATGGTACTGATAGACTAGCATGATTCCCACACTATACGTGACTCATATTTATATTCAAAAGCTTTTTATTTGATTAATCAATGTTATCAAGCGGTTCTGTTAATACTGACTCATGTGGTATAGGTTTATTAATAAACTAGACTATACTCGCGGTTTCATTCATCAGCAATCAAAGAATCAATTTGGTTTATGCGCCTAAACTGAATGTTTAGGCGCATAAACCAAATTGTTTCCAAAGTTTGGCTATTTGTCAGAAGTAAACCAATCATTTGAAAATTATTCTTTGGTTGGTTCAGTAGTTGAATATTCTGAGAAGAGATCAGCAAGAAGCTCAGGTAGATTATCGTCCAGCCCCCTAGACATAGGCACCGGCACAGCCTACAAGGACTGTAGACGACTCGGGAACTTCTGTCCTCTACGAGTCGGAGCCTGGGAGTGACAGATGGAACCGCCTGTTACCCTTGCAGCAGCAGGTCCCCGTGGCTGCGCTTAGCGCGCTCTCCCCCAATCCAATGGTAAATGTGGACACCGTAGACCCACGCCCGAGGAGATCTTCGATGGCTCTGGGTCAGTCAGGGCTTGAGGGATATACCAGAGGCTACCATACCCTCAGCAACTGATGACCCGACGCTTTTGTTTTGCTCGGTTCGAATCCGACATAACCACTCTCGCTGACTTCGGCTTGGAGGTATCTGTCAGAATTTCCGTGTGGAAAAGCCCTTCTAGGTAACTGGCAATTCGTTATCATTTCGTAGAATGGAATAGAATATAATGTTCAGTTTATTTTTATTTATTTTATTCTTCATGTACACATAAATTATATTTATATACAATAGTGAGACGAGATGTACAAAGGCGAGCTTAACTCAAAATTGAGTTTTCTTCCAGCAAACCTGGGAGTGCACAGAGGAATTGCTGTAAGTATGAGTGGCAAAGTCTAATGTACAAGAAGCATCGTGTTTGATGTAAGAGGTATACGTAGACGTATACCCCAGATAAAAGGGCATAAATATACATAGATACAACATATACATACACACAACATGCACATATACATACACACAACATGCACATATACATACACATATGCACAAATACATACACAGTTTATGGGTTTGACATTCGTTGACGACTCTCGTAATCGCCATAAACGTCAAAATATGTGTCAATATCATAATATATATTGAACATTCTTTTCTATTTCATTCTAGAAAAAGACATCCAACGAATTACCATTCCTATTACATATGTATACTACTACATACTAAATAAAGTACATATAATTATTCAGATTTGGGTATGCAGTTGTTAGAAATGTCTACCTATTACTGACAACCCTGTTTAAATCTCTGTGCATGTCACTGGCACCTCATACCCGCGAATATACGTAAAATTATAACCGTACAGTGCACACCTCAAGATATTAGCATGCCCACATTGCCCACCTCAATAAACACCAATTACATTGTGTGCTAATAACTCCTCTAACATGTTTAGTGTAATGGCGGGGCACAAATCGGTTGTGTCAACAGCAACTTGTGAGCAAATATGGCTACCTTTGCTTGTTGGACCTGTCTTGAAGATATGGTGGCCATCTTTTTAATGTTCAAGGGATATTTATTGTTTTAAGAATTGATTGTTTTAGTTTGCTGTTTTAAGAATTAGCCTATGGCAGACAACTGCTGAATATAGGTCTATATAGATCTGTTTCCACGCTGGCTAGAGCAGTTGGTAAAAAGTTTTATTTCGAGTTTTCCTCGTGTTCTCTCGCAATGATATCGTCTGCGTATTCAAAATCTAAAATGCAAAAACATTTATTCTGTATAGATCATCAAACAAAACTCCAGAACGTAAAAATTAAAAACTATTATAGTTTTAATAATAAGGAATTTATTGCAAGTCTTTATCAAAGAACAAATAATTTAATATTTGTAAAGATTGCTAAGAGAGGCAGATTAGGTGCATCCAAAATAATCTCAATTTCATCAGACAGTCAAAAGTCATGACAAAGTTAGCATCTATCTGTGGAAGGAAATTTTTTTAAAGCCGATAGTAGGCAGGTACGGTGTGAAGTGGGAAGTCTTCGGTTGAATTTGAGTTTCATCTTATTGTATTCCAAATATTTAACCTTATTTGTGGACTTGTCCTGTTTTAATACAAATTTTTAGTTATCCTACGTAACCTGAAAATGTACAAGTTGGACATAGTTACTCAGCACCGCAAGGGTTATTGTTTGATCTCTAATCAATCCAGGCGAAGTTCATGGGGCTAATTAGAGAGTATGTATGAATTGTTACTTATTTGGACAAGCGGGGCATGCGGGTATGAGCAGTTTTAGGCTGTGGTTACTCATGGAGAGGAGACATAACATAATGACATTTTATGTAGATTTATGATGGCAAATCTTTTGAAATTTTAATCGAATTCCAAGCAAGGTCTTTCAGCTCGAGACTTTTTTTATGTATTTTATGTCACATGGTAGCGATACAAATCTCATCGTCATCTTTCTGATGTGGTACCGATTTGCTTGTAGAAAATCCCATGCCAGAGCTTCATCAGTCAATCAGCAGGTGCAACGGCTTACAAGTGCGCCGGCTTGCAGGTGTACCGGCTTGCAGTTGGGCCGGCTTGCAAGTGCGCCGGCTTTCTGTTGGCAGAGCCCTATAAGCCCCAAAAGCGAATCATATCGATTTACACATATTGTTTTACGCTCAATAATATTAAGATACTCTCGAACAAACATACAATACAGATATTTAATGTTTAATAATAGTAATACATTACATACTAAGGTTTAATTACACACGTTTACATTACAAGTTGAAATATCTGTATCTAATACAGTTTCCAACATCATCACAGAGAGCCTAGTCCGTCAATATTTGCACTCTACAATGGCGTGTATTGAAAGTTTGCCGCTCCAGATGAGCTCATCTTCTGTTTGTGGCCATATTGACTCAAACTTACATTGCCCTCATATTGAACAAGTTCTGTTTGTCTACAGATACTAGGCTAAGCGTCCGTCGTGCCTTCTGTCGACCACTAGCACTGGCTGGTAATTTTCGCAAGAGTTATACGAAAAATAGTAAAAACAAAATACGTAGACTATTATTATAAGAATTATTTTATCTAAACTGTTCGTTGATACAATAAAATGAAAAAAAGAAAAAAAGCAAAGTATACAATGTAATCTTTAATCAAGGCACTTAGTAACGCAAAAACGTACCATATAAGTGGTAGCCATAAAGTTATTTCTGCCGGGGTGAGATGGATATGTTGGCTACTATCCACCTCCAGCACCTAAAGACCCGAAGTCGGCGTGCGTTTTAGTCGGTTCGAGTCCAACATAACCTCCCGGCTAATCTATCATCGCGGCGGGTGAGGTAAGTACCCGTAAGGATTTTTGGTACGACAAAAAACATACGCTTAATATTATTATTATTATCTTCCTTCAAACTCTTTCATTTCAACTATTCAATATTCCTTTTAATGATTTAATGAGAATTAACTTAATAAAACATTCTCATCAACACACAGACACACAAAATGAGGTCGCCATTACAGAGTGTCCACTCATTTTTCCTTTTTAACAGAAACCGAAACTTGGAATCGTGCCTTTGAATGTAGTGAATGCGCCCTATTAGGTTGTGTTTACACTGACCGGAAGACGTTTCTTTCAATGCTCGGACCGGCAAGTCAATAGGACATCATTACATGCTCGGGATGGCGGAGGACCGTTTAGATTGAATAGTTACTGCTAGGCGAGTTATTACTAGATACAAAAAGTTGGAATAGTATTTTTAATACAACATTTTTGGTGCTAAAATTAATATAATTGTAACATCAAAGATATTTGTACTTATAATAAATAATCATCATCATCATCCTTGCGTTGCTCCCGGTCGCAACCGGAGCTGTCATCTCGGAATCTGGGGGCCGCATTTTTCAGTTTAACTTCGATATTTTTGCGGAAGCGACTGCCATTTGATCTCCACAACCAATAGGTAAAGGCGATATCGAAGTACTGCAGTAAGATGTTTATAAATAATGTTTTAAAAAATTAATGTCCCTTATAGACAAATACACACCAAAGCGAATTCATAAATACTGTTGATATATATCTATTTTCGAATATGAAAATTGTTTGTGAAGCCTTGAAGATTAATGAAATGGATTCTTTGATTGGAAGGAGGTACGAATTTAGGAAAATGGCAGAAAGAATAGGAATTGAGATTAGATTTCAGACTAGATTTAAAAGTATGATTTGTGAATCCTACTTGCAAAAATGTCTCTGAAGTTTGAAAACTTCTTTACGTTGTATTATTCTGTTTTAATCAATCTTAAACTGAGTGCTTGATACAGGGTTTTATTTGATAGTGATATTGCACATCGATATCGTCTGCGTATCTGTTCGTTAGTTACCTCTTACGACACGCTTAGGATGAGATGGGGCGAGAGTATGTACTATCGTACTATACTCATTCACGTTTACAAGTCAACTGGCTCATTCAAACGCTCCACCATTGGTATTCACTAAGAGTCGGTCAACATTTGTCCAGCGCGCTGAAAGACGTGGAATGACCAACCGCGTCTCATGACCACTGTGAACTATGAATAACCACCTCGATAGACAGGCAACTGTCATTTCTTGTATTTTGAATAGTTAACTGGGGTAATGCCGCGGTAGCCTAGTGGTAGTAATGGACCGCTGAGACGAGGTCTCGGGTTCGATCCCAGGTTTTACCATGCCACACACCAATGACCTTTCGATGCTTTTCGAAGTTATGTGTGTATTTATCGCAGGTTTATAAGTGCCCGATTAATGACAATAGGCTCGCCTCCTATTACATAGGGACGTAAAACATAAACTGGCGAAATGTGGGTGCTGGCACCTCTGCCTAGCGCTTCGGGGATACATGCGTGAATTTATGTTATGTTATGTTATCTAACTGGGGAGTTGGTGACATTTGGGTTAAGATATTTAAGCTACATACTTTAAAATAGGCAAATAAAAGATCGGCCTCCTCCTAGCTAGATGGATGAATAATATGAAAGGTTTACAGACTGAGATACTACATGTATAAGGTGGTGAATTGGATGCTGTCGTACATTCTAGCACTAACTGATTATTTCTATCTCTAAAGCTGGTCCCCAATAGGTCTGTCTATTGATGCATGAGAAACTAACACCCAGTTTACGAAAGACTGATCAACGTTAAAATTAACTAATCAACTGTTAAATCTCTTGTCAAGTAGCAATTGGGTTGCTAGAAGCATGATTAATTTGATCGTCGTGTCAGTTAACATAGCAGCTGTCAAATTTACCTGGAGATTTGTATGGCAACCGCTATTTATATTTATATTTCATAAATATAAAATATAAAGAATAATAATAATAATATATACAATAATATATTATTTTATATATTTTTTTTATTTATTTATATTTTGGCCTGATCATCGTTTCAGAAACCCAAATTGATTTGATATCCTTGTTAAATTAATAGTAGCGTTAGTTGATCAATGATTTGACGGGCTTTTCAGAAACCGGCGGTATATCATGCTAACTAAACTTTGCAACTGCTCCAAAGGTAAGTATCTCTTGCGGCTCTTGGCAAACATAGTCAAGGTCATTTGCCTTTATCTAATGTGATTTAAACTAATAAAATTCTAAGTACAAGTTTAGTTTTGAAATTTTATTCAAATATTTACTTTTTCTAACACAAAATTTCGCATTATCATCTCATCATTATCGACTAACAATGAATAAGATGGTGCAAGTTTCCTTTCGGAATTGTTTTTTTTTATCTATGGCACGTCAATTTGACTTCACCTCGCCTGATGTTAAGCTGAAGTCAAAGTCTCATGAAAGAGGGTCACCATTGCAAACCCGTTTAGTGCTACAATGGTGGCGCTCAGCTTGACGGCCTCATCAGATGCTTTTTCACGCCCCGCTTAAAGGAGTTGGGAGATCAAACGGCAGTCTCTCTCGTGAAAGCCAACAAAACGAAAAAAAAATTGACCATTATTACGTTTACGTAGAACGTACAAAATGGCTGCCAAACACACTACTTTTGCAAGACATGCAGTTAGGATACAAACAGAAGTATTTTGTTCTCCAGTTGTAGCCCGAACAGAATTTCCTTCTACCAATATCTTGTTAATAAAGTAAGGGAATTAAGCGCGCCCCACCCTACGGGGTATCTATGGATATTAAAATATTGATTGTAAGGAGGCGATACCAACGGTATCATTATTTGCATAACAACACTTTATTACCACCTAGGAGAAACCCCAAACACTGTGCAGTTTAATGCACCAAAGAAAACTGAATCTTAATCACACAGGCACGAGGTACATTTTCGTATAACCATTTTATAGCAGGATATTTCTTCAATTTATGTGTGAAGCTCAAAATATTGTGTAGAATCGTATTTTGTTCATAGGAAAATATGAATACCTGTACAGGTTATAAAAAGAATGGGGCTAATAACTTGTGGTGAAAAGGTTCTAATTTTGTTGTGAAATAGCAGAATTAAATAAAGGTAAAGGCCAATGGAGACTAAGTAAATGTTTGTAAATATATTTAAAAAGAAGGAAGAACCCGCTGAGTTTATTGCCGGAGTCTTCTCCGGCCGGGGCAGCGGCGTTTCGAACCGGGTGGTCCATTTGCTCACCAATTTAAATGTTGTTGATATTGACGTTTTGTAAGTGAATTTAGAATATGATAATGGATATGACGCGGGTAGAATCGTGGGTATCGGCGAGAAATATATATTTTATAAATTTCGTAATCTTGTTTCGTAACTCAATCGAATTTCCACCCACAGAAACACAGTGTTGTCTTGTTGGAACACAAAAGCGCAAAGAAAGGGTTAACCAAACCCCAACCCTCAAATGTTTGCATTAGGTAATTATTCTATTGTCATTTTATTTATATTTCTCGAAGTTATCACGGGGATATCTTCTAATAAAGTTCAAGATGGCTTCGCGGGGAATCCTAAGTGTTGTTTTATGTTAATTCACAATTATAGTTGTGTCAACGTCCGACTTTGATTTAGGGAATTTGAATAATTGTGAAATATGTCTCTTTGTTTTAGTAAAAAGTTGTATATTATCTTGGTGCCTTGGGTGAGACTGTGTAGACCTTGGCTATTTACATTTTCACAACAGATACTATTACTATAATTAGTCTTTGAGTCACTGTTTTGTTTTAAAAAGAGTTAATAAAATCACATCTACTCGATGTCATATTTCTGAAGTTCTTTAAGTTCAATTCACCATAGACTCCATGGCAAGAACTTTCTGTTAATTTTGGAGTAAATAACATCTCATCTATTAGCTCTCAGACTCCGTATGAGGACTCTTCTTCTTACCCTTTTGCCATTATATACCATTTTGTCCTGTAGACGTCATATTTCTCCAGTACCAAGTGTCCCAACCAACATGGACCCTTTGTATCATGGCATGGTGAAAAGAAACCATCAGAGTTGTCTTCATATTTTTCGAGTGTTAAGTGTGCCAGCCACCATGAACTCCATAGGCAAGCCCTTCCGCAGGTGAGGGGAGAATACCATCTCATCAACCAGATGTTATATTTCTCCAGTACCAAGTGTTGGTAATAGCCTCCATGTATCAATGCGAAGACGAGAGCTCACAAAAAAGTTTATCAGCGTTAACTGCTCAACTCTGAACTTTGTTTAACTTGTCATCACTAAGTTTATTTAGGGCTAGGTTAGGGAGACTGCAGATATGACGGTTTGTACGCGGCGTTTTGTTAATGGAAATTTATAAAAAGTTTATGCATTTGCTAAGGTTTTTATAATTGGTTTATAAGGAAAACTCATTTTATTTTTCGAAGCATTTTGAGAACTTAACATTGCTTAAGATAAAATTCTAGATTACATGACTTTGTTTAGAAGTCGAATATAACTAACTAGTTGAAATACAATTATTCTTAACCATTAAATAACTTTAACTCCCTATGACCATGGTTATCAAAGAGAAACCGTTATTTTGGGAACCATTTAAAATGATAAAATTGGCAACCAATATGTCTACGTCATTTTTCAGTTAGTTCATTGTTTCTGTTGTATAATATTAATTCCCAGTTCCTTCTCTTTTTCATAAGTTTCTAAGTATCATCAAACAAAATACTACATAATTTATAAATAGATTCGACAGAAGAAGTAGGTATCATCTAAAAATATACTGAATCTAAAACGTAATAATTAGATAGGTTCAACTTACCTTAAGCTAAAAATTAATTATTGTTCTTATCTTAAAATCATTTAAAGGAATTAGAAATTACTAACTTTGTAAATAATGAAAAATTTTAAATTACACAATTTTGTTCTTTCATTTATTGTAAACACCCCTTAACAGGTTATGCTAATAAAATGATATTGTTTTCTTTAGAAAGTGCTATTAATTAAGAAGTGTGGCAGTCGCATTTTATTAATCCCACCAAACTCCAGAACTCCCTATTAATGTTTAAAAGTTTGCTTGTTTAAGAGACACAAGGTGTTACCAGGGCAATAAAATACAATATTATTTATCTAAGATAATAATTCACAATTTTTATGGCAATTCTCTTTGAAGTTGTTGCTTTTTTATTTGTTTTTATTTGAATTTAATGTTAGAAGTTTGGATGGTGTTGCCATGCAGTTGTTGTTGATAAGTGCCTTTATTTTTACAGTTTAATTATGAGTTGTTGGGTTTGCAATGTCTTGCACAAGATTTGTATACCTGAATTAGGATTAGAAGATATCGTTCTCGAAAAATATGATTATAACGAGCTCAATGCAGACATATAAAATAATTTGTTATAGGGCGTCATCGATGTAGCTAGTCTTAATTCGTCTTCATTTTAGCGCCAATTTTGTTATTCATAATTTGATTTGTTTTTACTTTCATATAAACGACTGCTGCAGATTGAAGTCAAAGCAGAGTCGGAAATCTTCAATCTTCTATTAACCAGTTCTATAATGGAATTATTGGAATCATTGTTTTATATTACCAGTACATCAATGGAACTGGAATATACTAATTTTTGTTATAAGAAAATATCTAACAATAATGTTATGCGTTCTGTAGATTTCGGAAACGCGTTCAGTATACCACACATTTGGAATTATTCAGTACTAGATACCACATAAATTAATTAAAATCTAACCAAACTTCCACACATACCTCGTAACACATTCACCAAATAACTCACCTTAATTATTTCCCAACTTTTCTAGAAACCTTTTAAATACTCATCCTTTAGGAGCTATAACATCCCATTACTGCAATAAGAAGCGAGCCTAATGAGTTGAAACATACCTACGGGCTGCTGACACAGATATTGTTATTACAATAGTACACTCAATTAGGGATTGTTGGTAACAGCAAAAATCCATCTGGAACTTGTCACTTAAGGGCTCTCGTGCGCCCAACTCGACCGAGCTACGTTCTTGCGTAGAGCTACGAATCCGTAGATGTGGCTACGGCGTAGAGGTAACTGGAAATGTTCTACAGAATAAAATTTTACATGCTTCTTATTTGTTCACACTTTTATAGCATTTAGGTGGCAGCCAAGCACATAGCCCACCTACTGGATAGCAGCTACTTAGGTTTATGTACGTTTGCCACATCAAAGGCGGTACACTCGAGCTGTCGCCTTGTAGAAACCTTCTAATGCCGTATTCGTTGATGTAGTTGATGCATTGCGGTTTTGGTCGGGTTGGTTAATCGACTAGTAAAGAAATTTTTGATAGTTTTTTCATTATTTCTGTCGTGTTGTTTAATGTGGAAACAACGGACCCAGAATTCCACAGAAAAGAAAATATAATAATAATCACCGTTTAGTTAGAGGGTAGATTTCTCTGGTCTCTAACCTGATTTTAGTGCCGAATAACTGCTGTACCGCGGTAGCCTAGTGGTATGGGTAATGAACTGCTGAGACGGGGTCTCGGGTTCGATCCCAGGTTTTACCATGGCACACACCAATGACTGTTCCATGCTTTTTGAAGTTATGTGTGTATTTATCGCAGGTTTACATGTACCCGGGTAATGGCAATAGGCTTGCCACCTATTACATTGGAACCTAAACATTAAATGGCGAAATGTGGGTGCTAGCACATCTACCTACCCCTTCAGGGATAAAGGTATGAGTTTATGTTATGTTATGTTTCACTTCTGCTATCGATAACGTAACGTAACGAATATTATTCTGTACATGTGTATTTTATGTTTTCATGTAAGTGATATAAAACATGTCTTTATGAGAATAAAATTCTTTAAAACTAAACCTAACGTAATTATCGTGCGATTAAGAGATTCTGTCCTAACATCTAAAAGTACCACCTCCAAAAAGTTCCTAGCTCCACCATCAAAAGGTGGCATTAGAGTTCCGTCAACGCATCCTCCCCGGGCCGCGCTAGAAACAATAATGACTCCCGGAGATTTCCCACAGGTCTACTGCTACCTACAAATTTGTGAAGTTATCAAATTTTCACAACTGTGTAACGCATTACGCTGTCACGTTAGCGTTGCTAATTATAATTGCAATTATCACACTCAACGTTTTACGGTACAGATTTATTGTGACGTCCGTGGAAAGGGTTCTCTATAATAAGTTTTATCAAGCATCATCTTAAACTCCTCCTCCCCACCCCTTAACAGCTCCCCCTTTCAGGGTGGGCAGCGCGTGTGTGACACCCTTAGTGTTGCACACGTTCATAGGCCACGGTGGCCGCTTTCCATCAGGTGGGCCGTGTGCTTGTCTGCCACCTACGTTGTATTAAAAAAAAAAACTGACAGCCTCTGTGGCGTGCAATCAAGGACCTATGGACGGCGTGCGTTTTGGTCGGTTTGAGTCCGACATAATCACCTCCATCGGTTTTGGTGGAGGTGGTATCCGTGAGGATTTTGCGCACGATAAAAAAATACTCTATGGCGTGGCCGTGAAGGCGATTGCTACGCAGGAAGTGTGGTTTCAATTCCCGCCTAGAGCTAATATTTACTATATATGTATGAATCATTTGGACTGGTCTGGTCAAAAAGCTATCAATCCCGGTTGTCAAATGATCCTCATCGTTACTCGCAATAGCCGGAGCCTTAAAAAGTCTAGCAACTGATACAACTACTTCGATATCACCAATAGGTTGTGGCAGTCGCTTCACAAAATATATCGAAGTTCAGTCGCGATGCAGTTAAATTGGAAAATGTGGACCCTGGATTTCAAAATGACAGTTTCAGATGCGAACAGGAATACAAGTTCCGTTTAGCTGAACGGTCCGAATCTTTCTATGGAAATAAAGTAACATTAAAATATTATTACTTTTAGGAGGTAGTGGTAAGGCCCTTGATTGAAACATCTGGCAATTCAAAGGTATGTGTTTATTTAGTTTTACAATGAAAGCAGTTATTCCCGTTAACATTATTGTAATCATGAAACAAGAACGGTTAAAAGTTAACATTGCAATTAAAATAGTAAATCACAGCATAATATCATAATAATGGTGTCGCTAACACAATAAGGCCAGTTGCACACGTCGATATATGAATGTTGTAGTCCTCCCGCAAACGAAACTAGTGGAGTGCCATAATACGTAATCACACGCGTACTGGACTCATTATTTAGTCGTAGTAGTTGGTGTATAGTGTAGGAGCTGTTAATACCACTGAGGTACGTTTTTTTTATTTAGGGCACGTCATCTGGCTTCACCCCGCCTGAGAGTATGCTAAAAGCAAAGTCTCAGGAAAGAGGGTCACCATTACAAACACGTGCAGTGTTACAATGGTGGCACTCAACTTGATGGTGTCATCAGATGCTTTTTTACGCCCCGCTTAAGTTCATTAGCCTCGCCGCATAAGTTATTTTACATCTTGTTATAACATGCACGTGTTCTATTTGAAATGGACAGTCAAGTGTACAATATGGGTGAACGTTTGTTATTGAATCACGTCAGTACAGCATAACCGATCTGGATGAAATTATACATAAATTATTTTGAAACAGCATATATGACTTGACTGTTATTCTGCGAATATTTTGTGACTGCGAGTAGCAATCATTCTTGCTATATTACGAGCTATTCTTACTTGACACGGTGATTTTCATCCACATTTTATTGGTTTTATAGATAAATATTAACAAACTTTACTTTTATTCCTTTGTTTAGTGAACTCCCAGAGATACAAGCAATAAGATAAAGAAATATCTGTCTCAGTAATTTTATACCTAATCACAGTACTATCCCCTCTATATAAATATATCTAATAATACCGTTTGACATGTTCCAATTTTGAGTTCATTTGATATTAAAAGGTTTTCAGCCCGCGGAGGCAGGCGCTAAATATCACGAGCTAGTTGCGATGTCATTATTATCTTTGTACACGTAGTACTAGGTTTTGTGAACTAATTTAGGTGTAGTGTGTACACGGTATTATGCGTTGAAGAATTTATTATTGCTGTATGACACCAGAATTTTGTTGGGTAATATTAATAGGTTGTCAATGCGGGATTAAATTTGTCAGAAATAACATAACATAACATAAACTCACGCCTATATCCCCGAAGGGGTAGGCAGAGGTGCTAGCACCCACATTTCGCCAGTTTATGGTTTAGGTCCCAATGTAATAGGCGAGCATATTGCCATTAACCGGTCACTTATAAACCTGCGATAAATACACACATAACTTCGAAAAGCATCGCAAAGTCATTGGTGTGTGCCATGGTATACCTGGGATCGAACCCGAGATGTCGTCTTAGCAGTCCATTACCCATACTAGTGGCTACCGCGGTAAATATAAATCAAAGTAAAAAATATATATTCTCTATAGACTGTTAAAACGTCTATGAAAGTTTAAAAGGAACACCTCTCACGGATTAGCCACAAATCGTTTGCATTGGTTCGGATATGTAATGTCGTTAGGAAGGCATTAACTATAGAAGAGGAGAAAATGACCTAAGAAGAGATGGATTGTATGAGAGATGATATGGCCAGGAAAAGTGAATGTGGAGATGATCGTAACCAGAGATGAATGGAAAAAGCATACATGTTGCGCCGACCCTAAATAAATATGATATAAGAGAAGGAGGATGATGATGAGACTATTGAAGCGGCAATTACAAAACCAAAAGACTGGTTGAATAAAAGTACTTTATTACTATTTCTAAGGGAACTTACAAAACGTCAAACAAAAATTTCTTCTTCAGTAAAAGTATTGTATGTATGAAGATGTTTACTGTTACAATATTTGGGTGTTAATAACTCATCAAATTCATCATCATCATCCTTATATTATGACATGTCTTATTAATCATATTAAACCAACAGCGGTAAAGGTTCAAAAATAAAATTAAACCACAAGATGGAAATATTTATAAAGAGGTTTATTTAAATGCGTGAAATTAGAATTAATCTATATAGCGATTAAAATGAAAGCTCAAGAAATCCTCCGAAGGCGCTTAATATAAAATAATAGAAAAACTTATAAATATTCACGGAGCGGAGTTAAACCTTTAGAGGGAGTGACGGATTCGTTTTTACTTATTCCACAGAAAATCTGCTTAAAATCCGTATTAAAAGAATCACTCAGAATTTATTTGTTTGGCGGCGTAAGAGTTGAGAGGAAGCGATTATATTGATAGACTTGAATACGAAATTATATATTGGGGTACCACTCACCTACGGTTTAACGATTCCAACGATAACAATAGCAAATAATTACTAAGCCTTAGTTGCACCAACTACCTGTTAAAGTTTAGATCAAAAGCGTTTAAATCAATTGTAACATTAACAGTGACATTGATTCTAATGGTTTCTGCTAAATGTGTTGTACCAGTGTATTTAGTAGCTCATTTAAAGTCATCTTTTTGATAGAATTTGACGTTAGCAATTAACAGTAACCGGCCGAGTGTGGGTTACAGTTAGCGTCAAGTTATGACGTCATTTTAACTATTGTCAAATGGTACAACCTGCTTTATACCTGACCGGTACTTTAACTGCACTGTTAATGTTAAAGTAAGATCATGCAACCAATGTCATAGAAAGGAATGTAAAACCGCACCCCTCAAAGCAAATAAAAATACTTCTTACCCGCGGAGAGGTGTTGTCAATAACGTGAACTTATATCTTGTCTGGCAACAGTGTATAGACCCAGCCTCTATAGCCAAGACAAGTTCTGTTAGAGCCGAGTTTCTCGCTAAACCTGTTAACTTGCACCACCACATCGAGTTTTCTCCTTATCTCCTAGCAATGGTCGCGATTCAGAGTGGTTACCCTTTGGATGTTGTCGTAGGGAATGATTTTAAATGTAAAAATTATTCAAATTCTCCTCGGATAAGACGCTGAGCGGTCGAATAGTTGACGTCTTCCAAAAACCGGATCGGGGATTGGCGTTTTTGAGTAATAAGCCTGTATTCTCTGCGTAAATGTTTCGGTATAATTTTTGGTGTGACAAATTTTGAATTTTATCATTATTTCTCGCGGGTTGAAATGGCGGAGCATTTGAATTAGGGAATAGGAAGTGTCTGAATTTAAAATAGAAACAAAGAACTGTTTGACTGAATAAGAGGGGGCAGGTTGAATACTATGTGGTATATAGTATGTGGCGTATTTAGCAGGGGTGAAAAAGCATCTTGTGAGACCTAACACAGCCTCTGAGCTAAGCGCCACCATTGTAACACTGTACGTGTTTGTAATGGTGAACCTCTTTCCTGAGACTTTTTCTACACCTTGCCATCAGGCGAGGTAAAGTCAAATTGACGTATGCTAGATAAAAAATAATGAGATCCCAATAAAGACATTGTATCTTGCTTTTCTGAAGAGACTTATACAATACATTGGAAGTAAAATGATAGAAATTTGAATTTTAATACTAAACGCATGTTAAAATACTAAATTGAAATTCATTTACAAATAGACAAATTATTTACTAGCTCAAACTTATGTATTTACAAAGATATCTTTTAACCACTTTAGAATTGACTGGACTGGAACATATTATATATTTTTTTATAAATCATGAAATTTATTAAACAATCAACGGTCATTATCGGTCTTAAAAACATTGATAAAAGACTCTCCTTTCAAACTATTTCTAAACAGTAAAAAAAATCACGTTCCATTTCGCATAGCACAGGTAACAAAACGCAGCACTTGTATTAATTAACTGTGCGCGAGTGTCAACTCCACGCGAGAGCGCTATTCGCTAATTGAAGCGTTGACGGATCGTGTTCATAATAACGTATAGTTTTTTTTATTATTATCTGTGACAATGTATTATTAAAAAAACGCTAACGTGTTTTTTTTTAAAGAGGTTCTTAACAAACATTATAAAATATTTTGAATTGGAAAAAGATAGAAGGTATACTGGAAGTAGGAATTAAAACAGATCATCTCTGCCAATCCTAATGAGAAAGTGATATGATTTTATTCTTAGACTTATATAGAATAAATTGACTAGATTCAAACTGAATTTAACAAATAAATAATTATAAAAGAGCGGGCAAAATTATTTCCGTTCGTACTCAATCGCCTGCCCAGCCAATAATTGTAGATTCATTTGACATTTTATAAGTGTAAATCATACTTCTTTTAAGCTTTCTTAGTGAGTATGATCAGTTTGATGTGAAAAATGGAATTGAATTGACAGTCTACGTTGTCAAATCAATTTAAATAAAATAATCTTTCTTTGAATTTCCTTTTCTTTAAACGTTAAGGTTAATCTGAGCACAAAACGATGTGGTTCCACAAAGATTAAGAAAACACTAAAAAGTCTTAAAGGACAACAATGTTTCAGACCATGAAACATAAACAAATTGTCATTACAAACAAAAAATCGGAAATTTCCACCACAACGACCACCATTTTGTTTTTAAATTTGAAACATTAAAGGCGCGAACATTTGAAAAAACAATACTCTTCGTTGCGTAATCGAATCGTTAACCCTAAATTGGCATCTCGATAACAAATTCAATTTTAGACCGACATTCATAGCGTTCATCTTTGACAATTCTGTAGCCGATATCGCAGAGGGAAGGGGTTAAGATGTCTGCCGATAAACAAAAAAGACGAAAAAAAGTTAATTTAACTTCAAGCGAGGAAACGAAGTCGCGGCGTACAATTTTTTTGATATTTATATATTTTTGTTGAGGAAGGGAGGAGTGTGATTTGATATCATTTTAGTGTGATATTATTTATATTAAGTTAATTTGGTTTACAATAAATCATCAACTTAAAAACTTAAAAGCTTATTGTATGTTACTAATATTATTAACTAGTTCCACTAGTCCCGGGTATGGACGAAATACATAAGGGCAAGGGTCTTAGGAGCTCTCAGAAATTCATTAAAATTTAATGAAGTATACAGTTACTTAACGTTGATATTCTAATGGATTATACTTAAAGTATTGAGAATAGTAAAAATTTGGTTCCTCCTCCTCCTCTAATAACATTATATTAACAGACTTTACTGTTCTTAAGGGAAAGAGGTTAGTTTAGTCTACGAACGTGTGGAATAAAAGAAGTACCTACCATAAATATGTCACCTATTTTAAACTGCCTTGAGAAATATTCCCATTTTAGATGTTTTCTTACATAGTCCACTTAATTCTTAAGTGTCAGGAAAGAGAGCCACTATTACAACCACGAAAAAAAGAATTTTAATAAATAAAATATCAAACAACAACTCTATAAAGTTACCAATGATTCTAAAAGACCAAAGGAAAAACAGCCTCCAAGACAATACAACAGGGACATTCTTCTAGTCAGCTCACCATTATAATTTACTCCTGATTGGGATCAAGTTGAAATTAAGAAAAAATAAAAGGGACAAAAGGGGGACAGAGATTGTCTTTTTTTATCTGAAGCCCTTGATTTAACAAACAGAACCCTTTTTATTTTGATCCCTTTGTGTTCTATTGTTGATTAACTGGCTTAAATTGGCGTTGTACCCGATAATGAATGTGCGATTATGGCTGGCTGTCGTGCATCAGAATCTTACGGAATATTATGTTTTGTAGGTACTTTGAGTAGTTACAGAACTCTATGTTTCTGTATAGGTAAGACAGATTTCTGTAAGACTGTGTAATATGACTTATCAAAATATTGCAAGACTTTGTATATTGTATTAGACGCAACTAGACCGATACCGCCCAACCAAAGTCCGTGAAGGTGATTATGTCGGAGTCGAACCGACTAAAACGCATGCCGTTTATGGATCTTTGGTTGCCGGAGGTGAGATTATACAAGACATTTCTTTCGCACCCCAGCAGATCCGGAGACATATCTTTTGAAATAACCACTTTCCCCTAATGTGGAGTTTAGAGTTTACCTTGGTCTCATACGCAATCAGGAAAGCACGTCCACATAATAACGATAATGCAAGCCCATCGGTTTCAAGTGGAACACATCCAAAAAGAGTTACAGTCAAATAAATTTGCAATATCAAAATTTAACTTGCACTTACGACCAAGTTTTAATTGGTCTGCCACTTAAGTGTAAAAATGACCTGTAATTGCTGAGTTGTACACTGTATGTAAATATTTTGATACCGTTACAAAACCACTACTACAGTTCAGAGCCATCTTTTATCCATCACAAGGTGTGCAATCTACGTTATTTATACCCCAAAGATATTTATGGGGCTCCATACAGTCTTAGAAGTAAAATATCAATGCCTACCTACAAACCGCAGCTAAAACATTATTCTTAAAACTATCAGCAAACAGGAACAAAAGTAACAAATCAGTAATACCCCATTTATCACGCCCTCCCAATAAGTGGTAAACCATTTGAGCCGGACACCCATTAAAGCAGCAGTCAAAAGTCAACATATACAGAACTAGTAATCGAACCCCGACCCGCCCCGAGACTTATTTGTTCCCACTGTAATTCCCTGTACGTAATAGCCTAACTACACGGTGGTTTTATGTGGACATGACTTGATATACGATAGTTTGTAAAATGTACGGTATATGATAGTTTGGTACACGCGTATGGGTGCATAAGACAAGCGTAGGTATACACCCACACACATGCAAAAACGTTTAGACAATCAGTTGTCATGCATACCAGTATTTCTACTGAGATTTCAACACGGAACTTTTTACCATACCATACCATAAATCATCAGATGTACTTATGGAGATCGGGTAGCCCAGAAGTTTTCATAAAGCCTCTTTAAGTCAAACAATAAACAAGACAATTATTAAGCAGACCCACTGCAGATTTCAAATCTGTGTGATAATTTTTGCCCTTTTCGTATCCACAATAGTATATCGTAGTACAAGTATAAGGGGCAGTCCACACAGGGCTAGTTTTCACATTAAATTGTTTCCACTCGTCCACTACCGGACAGTTTGCCGAATCGCAATTAAATACGGTCCTGTATGGCCCATTGGGTGGTCAGGGACGAATTGTGAATTTATTATTTGTTTTCTGGTTAGTTGTTGTTAAATAGTTTTATAATAATTTGTACAATACGGTTTATTATAAAGTTTATGCACCATTTATTATAAACTAACTGTTGCCCGCGGTTCCGCCCGCTTGAAATTATGAACGCGTTTTTGATGCTCTATAAAATTGGAATTCCTTACCAGCTCTCGTGTTTCCTATTTCCTACAGTCTCGGGTCCTTTTAGTGGCGTACAAAAATGTACGAGCATATCTTACAATTTCGTATTTTCGCTGTGCTTTTTGCTATCAAATAAACAAAGCTTTATTGATAGAAAATTTAAATTGCAAACAATGCTCAAGGTGGGTAAATATAACTGAATATTGAAGTAAAAAAATCGGTTGTTAAAAGATATAAGTTAATTCGTGCAGTTATAGCGTAATAATGATTTTCGAGTTGCGTTATAATCATCTTTTTCAGTTTACCGTCCTATTACTGTTAAGGATTAGGGTTTACCGGGAGCGACTGGTAGGCTGACTACCGGGAGGGCCTCGTTCGTTATTTAACTGAACCGACTAGCACCGACTAGCATATAAGGTTACCTTGGACCTCAAAGATATGAGACCTTTTGAGTCCAAAACATAATCTCACACTGACTGACCATGGAAACCCCAGAAGGTAAAAAAACATAGGTATATATTTTTTAATTTATGGTTCTTTTTTTAATCTTTTGAGTACAAAACATAATCTCACACTGGCTGACCATGCAAACCCCAGAAGGTAAAAAAAATACATATTTTTTTAATTAAGGTTCTTTTTTTTCAAAGCAAATAAAAAGACTTCTTATCCGTGGAGATATGTATTCGTATATGCAAGTGCGAAGAACAATCTTCGACACGATTTTTACTTTTTAATACCACTTTGGTAGCAGATAAGTGTACGGCCCATCTGATGGAAAGTTAATACCGCCAGGGTATATATCTATGGACGTTAGCTTAATATTCAAAAACCAAATAGATCTTCGTCAAATATTGTCACAATAATAGTTAAATAATGGCAGTTCGAGTCCGCTCCGCCCGTAGGTCAGTTCGAAGGGCTATCTACGATATCGGGCCGTTCACTAACCCTAAGGGTCACCCTTAACGAGAGGCCAAGGGAAGTACTTACGTATGTATTCACAAAGGGTTTTCTTGTAAGGTATTGTAATGGGATTTAAGATGTTATGTCGAATGTGAGTTCATTTTAATTTAATGTTGAATAGGAAACACCTTTAGGTGTGTGTTGGTATGTTCGTTCCATTTTTGGGGATACGCGACGACCTCTGTGGCGTGGCTGTAGTGAACGCGTTTGCTGTGCAGAAGGTGCGGGTTCTTTTCTCGCTCAGTGCAAATATTTGTGTTTATGAATATGAATATTTACTTTGGTATGGGTGTTTCTATGTATTATAATATATGTTTGTATTTACAAAAAACAATATCTAAGTATATTAATTCGCATTCTAGAATCCAGTAGGTAAGCTAGTTAGGCTATGCTTACCATGAGTCTAGATTTCGTTGTGTAGATTGTTCGACCATATTTAGGTATTATTATTATTATTTATATTTAAAAAAGAAACGAAACCTTATTAGAAATATTTGATTCTAGGTTTTTCATATAAGTACAGTTGATTGATAACATTTGGTGGAACTTACACGATATTTATACCTTGCGTTATTTTTAAAGGTTTACAACATATTAACAGCCTACAGAAGACCGCGGTCATAATAACCATCGTGTTGTGTTCCCGCCGGTAGGTAAGTAGGCAGAGCTCACTGTACCCCTCCTTCCCCTCCCCTACCTAGCCTCCCCACCCCTTCCCAGCTCTCCCCTTTTCCCTTCAGGGTGGGCAGCGCGTGTGTGACACCCTTAGTGTTGCACACGTTCATAGGCCACGGTGGCCGCTTTCCATCAGGTGGGCCGTGTGCTTGTCTGCCACTTACGTAGTATAAAAAAAAAGGTTAGACAATTAGGAACACTTGATTGTCAGTCTGTCTGTCAATTTGTTATCCTAAAATCTAACCAGACGTCCTGATCACGCAGGTAGTCAACAACATCTTGATCAATAACTGAAGAATAAAGAAGAAGATAAAGAATTCCTCACTCTCTAACCTTTTGGCCATATTTCCAAATCTGTTAGTATTGAAATTTTCCTTTTTTATTTTCACATGTTATTTGTATCAGTATATAAAAACTGGGTTATGGGCACAGTTGTTGGAATCGCCATAGAAAGAAAAACGTTAAGGTGTCAAGTTGAATTTACTAACAAATACTAGGCTTGTAACTTCTTGCATCTCTAAAAAAAATCAATTAAAACATAATACTTAGATACAAAGACATAGAGCGTAATCTATATTTTGCCAGGTGTTTTCAATGCTTAGTAAGAGCTCATTGGAGAGGTTTTGTACTGTCAGTAAGAAGACCGAGAAACCCTTCTTTGTCTTCTGCACTGACAGCATAGAAACTGTCTTAACCTTCTCCCCTCCCCCCTTCGCCTTCCCCCCTCTTCTCTACATGGTCGGCAGCACGAATGTGACACCCCGTCCATAGGCCACGGACTTTCCATCAGGTGGGCCGCGTGCTTATCTGCCACCTAAGTGGTACAAAAAAGAGGTAGCGATCGCATGTAAATCAAAGGCAAGTATTACCAGACACATGATAAAATTCCCATCCAAACCATTCACAAGTACATCAAAGGGTCATCTAATTAACACTTTTTAAAAGGAGAGGACAAATAGCGGAGTTGTGATAATCCACGGGGCAGGTACCTCTACCCGCATTAAAGTTGGTGCCTACCCTTTCTTACTCTGCCCATTACAGGCATGGCATAGACCAGGTAAGGAAAACAGACAGAATTAAGTTTGAAAATTCGTATATTGATTGAATTTTGAATTAGATTTAGATTTTTTTTATACCACTTAGGTGGCAGACAAGCTCTTGGCCCACCTGATGGAAAGTGGTTACCGTGTTCTATGATCGTTTGCATCACCAAGGGCGTCACATTCATGCTGCCATGAGAAGACAAGGCAGATTTTTTCGGTCTTCCCTCTGCATCACAAAACCTCTCCAGTGAGCTCTGGCTACCTTACTCACAGCCGGAAACACGACACGAAGTTATTATTAGCCGCGGTATTCTGTATTGCGGTATTTTCTTATCACGGACACATCAACTTGACTCCACCTTGCCTGATGGTAAGCTAATAGTAAAGTCTCAAGAAAGACGGTCAACATTACACGTACAGTGTTACCAAGATGGCGCTCCGGCTGATGGCCTATATGCTTTTCTCACACCCTGCTTGAATGACTCGAGACTGTAAGAAGAAGCAAACACGGCAGCTGGTAAGGAATTCCAAGATTAAAACTCGATAGTCTCGCGTCATTTTGAAACTATAAAGTAAATATTACGACATGAAATTATGGAGGATTTTTTGGTACTGTTACAAGTGTCATGATCAGGCGTTTGGCGAGACTAATAACAACTTTAGATATGATTCCGAAGCCAAAGAAATACATAAATATATAATATATATAAATGACAACTGAAGATGCATGCAGCAGACGATGTATCGGTACGACGCAACGACGCAAGGTCGGTGGTCTTTTTGTTACATGCGCTATGATCATGGACGTACTCCATGATCATAGCGCATGTAACAGCGCCGATATATCGTATACTCAAAAAACATGGTGAATATCTCAGTAAGATTTGTGAATAGTAGATGACAAGTTCAATATCAAATCTTACAAAAGCAATTATAATTAAATAATGCACTTAATAATAAATTCGTCCAAATGAGATTTACTTTCATGATAAAATGAACTATTTTACATATTAGCTGAGAAGTGTACCATCTACATCATAATCTCTGATCGAAGCAGCCCCCGGTCATCTTAATCAACCCTTCAAAGGACAATCGGTCCGCTTGACCCCGGGGGATCGGGCCGAAATCGCCGAACTAATTATTGTTATAAGCCATTATTAGTGTATTAAGTCCACTCAATTATTTATGTTTTCATTTAGGAACGAAAGTGTTGAAGCTATTGAGTATCAGTTGATATTTTAGGGTTATATTGTTTGACTTTCGACTGGAGTTTTGAATTCGGAATGGATAATATTAAGTTGTAATTTACGAAATTCAAGTAAAGTATGTAAGTTGTGTTCAGTAAGGCAATGTTGCCAGCGCTTTGAATACTTTATCTTTCGGTAAGTAGGAGGAGGAGTAATTTTTTTGCACATACATGCATAATATTATACAGAAACACCGGCACAATGTAGTTACACAATATATCATTTTATTGTACAGAAAGTGTAGTATTCATTAGGACCTGTGGTGATACGAATGAATTTTATCCAACCGCAAAATTTATGTCAATATTTTGCAATGTTACTAACATTTGTGACACGTTAAGATTTTTACGGTAACAGTGTTACTCATTTAGATGTATCTGGGTGGACATAACCCAAATATTTGCATTGAGCAGTATTTGAACTGTGACTTCAGACGTAACAATCTACCATGTGCACATAGACACGAAGAATAAAATTGATTTTTCCAAAATCATCGTTACCTTCACTTAATCTGCCAACAGAATCTTCGCTAAAGATTCTCAAAGCACCATCACGTGTCAAAAGCATGTAGTTTTTCATTTAAAAATTAGGCAGAATACAATAGAATTGCAAACAATAGCGATGAATGAATTAGACCAACTGATTATTTGTTCGTCTTTATCTATACCCCTCTTTATTTCTCTTAAAGGATAAAAATAATTACAAGATGAGAGATATTTCCTCCGACGACTGGCGCTTTTTTTCCATTTTTTCGCGATGTTTTTTCGTTTTTCTCTTTTTTTTAGACGCGATCTGTTGTCGTCTCATTGTATTAGCCATTGGTGGACGATGGATTTGTGTGGATGCGGTGCGAAAGTCGTAAATAGATGAAGTAATCCACTTTTCTTTACTGAAAGTTTTTAAATGAACATATTGTGTAAGCGATGATTTAATGCGTTTTATCATATGTTGATACTTTATTTCCAAAAGGGAACATAAGTTTTTAATGTATCGTAACATTAAACATTTTCTAAATAGCCAGACATTGTATTCTGTTCCAGCGTGTGAATGTTGAGGCTCTAGTGCAAGCTTTTCTATACAGATTGGGTGGTCTGCGATTATTATTATTATTAGACCATTGATTGTGGAGGTCAGATGGCAGTCACTTCACGGAAAATATCGAAGTTCAGCCGCATCACAGTAAGACTGGAAAGCCGATCCCAACTGAGTTGGGAAAAAGGTTCAGGGAATGATGATGATGGGTGGTCTGCGATGACTCCCATAAAAGCCTAATAAGCTAAACCAAAAGAGTAAGGAAACCGCCGGTTTTGGAGGCAAAAGCCTCGGCTGCAACCGTGAACAGCGGCAAAATGACGCTGAATTGGTTTCAATGAATGTACGAGGAGAATGTTTCAATGAATGTAGGCACAATAGGCGGGCCCATTGTCGTCAATATAGCCTTTTTTGCCTTTTTCGACATTCAAGCGAAGAGGCAGTAAAGAATAACCTATGGTACACCAGGTATGTCCACATTAATCCACCGCCACGGTTTAATTCAATTCTTCGTCCATACTAATTAACCCTTTTGAGACAATTCTTTGCGAAGAGACAATAATAATAAGCCGACAAATGAACATTAATGCTACGGGCATACTTGTACGTGCCTTTATTATCAAGTACCCTAGATAAATACAATAGAAATAGGAACATTTATTAGCATGAATCTTGCTGTTTCAAAATCTGCTAGAAAAGTGTGTGTGTGTAGCCCGCCCTGTGCCGTCCACGAGCGGGCGTCGGCAGTTATTGGTTATCGATTGGTTTCCGATAGCCAACCGTGCGAAGCCCGCCACGCCTGCACACACACGCCTACAGCCGCTCCTAATTTATTGGAGGGTTAAAATATCAGCAAAAAAATCATCATTCTCTGAGCCTATTCCTAACTCAGTTGGGTCGGCTTTTTAGTCTAACTAAGATGCGGCTGAACTTCGATATTTTGACGACTAAATTGGCGATATCGAAGTTCTGTAGTTAGACTAGTCGAACTTTTGAGGGCTCTAACTATCGGTAATGAGTGCTATAGATGTTCGTATGGCAACCGGGACCTACGATATTCATATTCATGCATACAAATATTTGCACTGAGCGGAGATAGAACCCGCAGTCGCGTTCTACTACCGCCACGCCCCAGAGGTTAAAAAAATAAAAAGAATATTGACCAAAATATTTTTTATATGATAAGTATGCATGTTTATAATTATTACGTGATATGACATTAATCTGTAGTTTTTGACATCTTCAATGGGAAAAAGGCGTGCTATCATGTTGTTACTCACAAACTTGGGTAGTACCTTTTTTATTATTATAATCTTAATGTATAATTTTTTTTTATTTTATTAAGGAAGCATACTAGTATACAGCTCACGTGATGGTGACTATGTGGAATCAGGAGGTTCAGTAAAACGGGATGAATAGGGATCCATGGTTGGATAGGGGTAAAAAGGTTAAATAACTTCTTTCACAAAATTTTAAGAAATTTTAATTTAAGCCGATTGCCAGATATTTGTTGATTCTGTTATCATAATGAAGTAGTTCAAAGTTTCCCTTGAAAGAAAACAACTACAGAATTTAGCAAATCACTTTATCATTATACCCCCCTGGATCCCTATTCATCCTATTCTACTGTTCTCTAGTTAGTAGCATTTTCTATTACGCTTGGTATTTTTGGTAAAACACTCTTTAATATTCATGTATGAAATGTGGACATTAATAGATGATAGGAAGATAAATAATTCAGATGTTAGTAACAACAGACTTATTTTAATGTCATATGAATCAATGTTATTTTCAATACAAATTTTTGAACACATCTAATACTTATCTATTTTATTTGTTTTTTATTTTCAAAAGTAAAAATATCGGAAACTTCGTAAAGTGTGTTTTCACGATGTGTATTCACGACATGTGAACTATAAATTTAACTAAGAAATAAAACTTACTACTTACGACAAAATACCTTAATAACACTTTACTAAATCAGAAACTGAAGCTTGAACCTCACAAACTGTCACACTAACTAACGCTGTGTTATCGAAAGACCTATCGAAATCGAACTATCGAATATCGAAAACCTTCACCGAGACATACACCTCTATTACTGTACCTACTTTGTTCGAGAAAATTCTTCTCCAAAGACGTATTAGTCGATACTTGGAACCAATCAGACCAGACATGCGCGTATCGAAGGTTTTTTTCACGGGGCGTGGCCTTCGATATATTGATAGCTATCGATGGACACGCCTAGCTGTCGATACGAGCGGGTATTGCTTCGACGAGTATGCGATGTAATGTTCAGAACCTACTCGTACGTACTATATGAGTAATATGAATATGGGAAGATAGCTGGCTACTTAGTATTTCTATTTTCAAATGTAATTTTCTTACAAATAAATAATAGATTTAAAAATACGGGTAAAAAATGTGATTTTGTAAAAAAGGTTCGAAGTATGAATGACTTTAGGAACAGAGGCGACCCAAAGATGGATGGATTGTGTGAAAGAAGATATGACAAAGAAGGGAGTGACTGAGGAAATAATATTTGACAGGAATGTGTAGAGGAGAATGACATGTTGCAACGACCCCAATTTATTAGAATAAGAGAAGGGACATGATGATGGGTAAAAAAATGTGAAGGTTTGTGAAGATGTTTCGATGTTTGTATGTCTTAAATTTAGTACAGCGATAGATTAGTGACAAGAATAACGAATAACTTGTACCTACTGGTTCACGATGAGAGTAGGAAAACTCAAATTAAAACCCTAGGTATCAGTACGATATAAAACGTCTGTCAAGACCGACAAGGTAAGGACCACCATCCTAGGGACAGCATCTATTCTATGAATTCCATTTTAGCTTACTATCAGGTGGGGCGTAGTCAATTTGTGGACTAAATTTAAAGAAGTACTATTTTTGTTTAACTGAAAATAGAACATGCAAAAGGACTATACAAGATAATAATTAATACAAATAAAATCAATGACTTCGTTATAGGTACATCGCATCGCTTTGAAGCCTCCCAACATTGGTAGTAGACTGCGATAGGCTAATTAATTATATGTTTTGTTTAATTGTATAACGTCAATTTGACTTCACCTCGCCTGATGTTAATCTGAAGGCAAAGTCTCATGAAAGAGGGTCACCATTGCAAACACGTTCAGTGCTACAATGGTGGCGCTCAGCTTGACGGCCTCATTAGATGCTTTTTAACGCCCTGCTTAAAGGACCCGGGACTGTGTATGAAGAAGGAAACACATGCGCCGGTAAGGAATTCCAAGACTTAATGGTGCGGCAGAGTGAAGACTCACCGAACCGCGATTTTAGATTGACATGTTCATTTATATATTCTAACTATAAAAATCAACGGGACCATGTTTATTGGTCTGTTGGTGTAACAGAAATTTCGGCGCTGTTAAATCAAATAAACGATTGAATTGAGTTTACCGCCGAGCTAGTTCTTATTGTGCCATTCATATCGGTCAACCGTTTATCGTTTAAACATTCATAAATCGCGGTAACCGCTTACCATTCACTAGCTGACCCGCGCAACTTCGTCTGCGTCACCCCGTTTACGTTTTTACATATAAATCTTCCTCTTTAACCATTCTGTCAATTAAAAGAACCGCATCAAAATCCGTTGCGTAGTTTTAAAGATTTAAGCATACCTACAAAGGGACATAGGGACAGAAAACGCGACTTTATTTTATACTATGTAGTGATAGTGATGAATCAAATAGAATAAGAGACTATACTATTACGTTTCCGTTCTTATCTTTTAACTTTTATAAAAAGTAGTAGAAGGAAGTAGGGCGGTATTATTGCTAGTCAATACGTGCACTGCGCAGACTCGAACCGATAGTCGTTACCAATACGTAGTGGGCGGGGCAACCACGTACGCCTACCGTACTTATTGGAAATTATGCTATACCATAGTTATACTTAGATATTAGAGAAAAAGTATCTGTTAAGAATTCCGCCTTTTCAGAAGAATGAACGCTAGCTATAACATAAAGTTATCTTTAGAAGAACAAACCGCGGTAGCTTAGTGGTATGGGTAATGGACTGCTGAGACGAGGTCTAGAGTTCGATCCCAGGTTTTACCATGAGACACACCAATGACTTTTCGATGCTTTTCGAAGTTATGTGTGTATTTATCGCAGGTTTATAAGTGCCCGGTAAATGGCAATAGGCTAGCCACCTATTACATTGGGGTCTAAAACATAAAATGTGGGTGCTAGCACCTCTGCCTACCCGTTCGGGAATATAGGCGTGAGCTTATATTATGTTAAGTATGTTTTAAAATTATTTTTTTATTGTCCTTCGTAATGGATATAGAGCCTACCAACGTCACAACTATTCCCAGACATGAATTTTCCAGAACCCAATAAAATTGCACAGCCCGGGAATCATAATAGTTGCACTTATTACTGAGACAGGTTATATAACTGAAAAACCACTGAAAGAAAATAAACAGATTAAATAAAAATTTAATTATCATCGTGTTCTTCTACACTTGTGAATGCGACGCTGTTCTGCATTCCATTTTACGCTCATGTTGTGTTTAAAGGTGTTGCTTTCATTTCTTTTTAATTTTATGACTATCCTCCTTCACCAGACCAGACCATGCTTGATGATGATGATGATGAGTGGGAATTAAAAGCTGTCATTCTCTTTGAAAGAAGTCTTTTGAAGTGATATTTTGTTATTGCTATCGTTGGGATTGTTAGATAACAATTAATTACCAATAAAATCTCTTGTAATGAGTCTAATATCTCACTTAGCCCTTTGAATATACAACAACGTATTCACAAAAAAAAAATTAAAAGGTTTTCATAACTCGTCTAAAATTAAATCTCTGAATTAATAATCTTGCATTTATACTTACCATCCGAAGCTTCCATTAGCCTTAACATAGTAGGAAACAAAGTTAATAATATAAATAATAATAAAGAGATGTCACTGCGGCTTAAAATGAAAATTGTGTAGTAGAATGAAGTAAGGAAGTAATATTTATGGGCGGTCTGCTTCATTACTTAATGAGAGGGTGTTGGGAAAGGGGTGAGGTACGGGTCGTCGTCGATATGGACAATAATCTTACTAGTATCATAACATTATAGTTGTGGAAGTTTGGCAGTTGATTGTGGCTTGAATGTGAAAGAATTGGTGGTTGAATTTGACAATAAATACAGATATATTAGGTCGTTACACATGAAATTGTCGTTCGGTTTTAAGAAATTGGAGGAAACCCAATTTTTAGTACTAACATTTTTGCATTTTTTGAGAATATTTTTTTGTGTATGAGTGAGGCAACATTAAGAAAATAGCAATTTTTATTAAATTTTTGAAAAGTGACAGCTGTAAAAAATGTAATACGAAATTTATCATCAAAATGGATAACAATTAGTAAGTTACCTACTGTTTTTGAAGATCGAATTGTATTTATCAAGCGTCCAATAAAAACAAAATTTAATACAGAGTTGTATCTTGAAATCAACTTTCAAACAAAATATAAATAATGAAAATAGCTATTACATTACAGGAATAACGAACTCATGAATCTGTAAGAAAATATCAGCAATTTCATATGTAAAGACTTATTACAATAGATATAACTATGTCCTTATGATCAGAGTACATTTTTGTGATACGTTCTCTAGAATACAATAAAAATTTAAGGGTGAAATTGCAGATATTAAATTAAATTTACATATTGTGACGAGACGTGGACCATCATTATGGGCGTCATAAGAAATCCCAAGGAGCCCAATTGTCAAATCTCGTCCCAATCCCAATCGTCAAACAGCGAGCTATGGAAAGAACTATGCTCGGAATTTCCACGCAGACGGGTTGGTACAGGGTTTTGTTTCGTCTGCGTTGTCAGTAAGAGAGTCTCATATTCTTCCTTTGAATGAGGTGGGGTATATTTACCCCCGGATAGACAAATACATGATAGTTATATATAAGTGTAAATACATCCCTGCCCTTGTACCCTTAAAAGATATGTATCTTAAAAAATATGCTCAGGTATGAGCATATTTTATTAGATAAACAAAAACTTTTATCTTCTTACTATCTACGAAAATAATAATGATTATAAACCACAGACAATTATATTAAGTAATTTTATTTATATTTTTTTTACTTCCAAACACTTGAAAATATTATCTTACGTAAAACAGTTACTTCTTAATATAAAGAATACAAAAACAAATAAGCTAATTTGGCAAAGAAAATTAGAGGTCAAAGGAAAACTCGTTTTCCCGGCGTTCGCTACTCGATACTAGATGGCGTTACGTGTTCTTTGAAAATGTATTTTAAGCTCGAGCATTTTCAAGTTCTATCATCAAAGTATTTTTTCTGGAATGTTATAGCAGTTTCCTTTGCTTAAATAAAATAATAGACAATGATTTCTTCATAGAGATTCAAAGAAATCTGGAGACAATAGTTTTTATGACATTTGCAATAATTATACTTTAGATATTTAGCAGACATATGAAATAACGTTATACATCGCTCGGGAATCAAAGCGGTTTCACACACCTGTTACACTTATTATCAATGTACCTTTTTATACCTTTTAGGTGGCAGACAAGCACGCGGCCTACCCGATGGAAAGTGGTTCCCATGGCCTATAAACTTTTACAACTGCAGGGACGTCAAATTCGTGCTGCCGACCATATATAAAAGAGGGTGGAGAAGGCGAAAAAGAAGGGTAAGTGTCTGTGCTGTCAGTGCAGAAGACAAAGAAGGGTTTATCGGTCTTTCCATTGACAACACAAAACCTCTTCAGTAAGCTCTGGCTACCCTACTCACCGCCGGAAACACGACACAAGGTTTCATCACTATCTTAGTGCCCTGATTGCGTCCGAGGTCTGATATTTTATTTTTCTCCTCCATTTGTCGACAATACACACAAAAACACAAATAAAACACCATGGTAACCATTTCCCATCAGGTGGGCAGTATGCTTGTCTGCCACTTAAATGATACAAAAACACACGTATACATCGCAAAAAAAATCGTTGTTAATTATACACATAGAAATGTCATATACTGCAGCTAACAATGCAGCACTGAAGTCATTCAAATTGATCCACTTACTTACAAATGAACACACACATATTCACACTCAAACACACACACACACTCACTCTTAAAACATCGTTCCCGAATACCGAAAAAATATTACATACATGTACAATTGCTACCGATGCATTGTTGAAACAATTCAAATCGATCGACTTATGTACAAATGAACACACACACATACACCCTCAAACACAAACACACTCACTCACAAAAACATCGTTCTTAAATACACAAATAAATTAATTGTTTTGTGTAAGTGCGTAGACGGGACGTATTCACAATTATTTATTGCCGCGTATGAACGAGTGATATACTACCGTGAGACGTATTTGTTGTGGAAATATAAGTGATGCTGTGCGCTGAACATTCACTGACGAAAGGTTCCGTAGCTCTTGTGAAAGAAAATGAAAGGAAAGATAGAAAATATTCAAATAGAGCAAGGTGGAATACTAAAACTATTTAAGGTTTACTTCGTTCAGTTTCATGAAGTGCTTTGACGAGTGATTTATTTTTAGATACTTATTTTTGCATTATACACTATTCAAAGAAAATGTCAATATTCAGGCTACATATTAAACTTGAACCTTTGACTTATGACTATCTGGAAGTATTAGTCTAAACATCTGAGCTACCTACACGCCACGCAAAATTAACGTAATTTTACCGTTATCGTAAAATAAGTCAAAATTCCAGATCACCGGTTCGATACACCGCCCAGCCTGAGAACACTCCAGCAAGAAACGCAATTGGATTTTTTATGTACTTTCAAACATTTACTTAGTCTAGATATAATAATTTGCTTGGTAGTAAGTTGAGTGCTCATATATCTCATTTCCAATTTTGTTTATCACATAAATAATCTTTGATTTTAATGTAATAACCTTTTTGGCATTCATTCATTCATTCATTCTAGTTTTACACTTTTAAATTTATTTATAAGTAAGTTCCCAATTCCGACATAAGAGAGTTTTAACTATAAATTATATTAATTTCTGTAAACATTACTGAGGGTATTTGCAAACTGTTTTTCTCCTAGTAAAGTATGTATTGCCAGCTTAGGGATTTCCCAATTTTTACAGGTAACTCCTAAAATTTAGGTAAAAAAGATATCCATAAACATGTCATGGTCTGCAAGTACAAGACAGCGTGATGCATGTGCTTAGGGCTAATTCTTTTTTTGCGCTGTTTGGGGAAAATACGCTCGTCGCACGTCACTATAAGCGAAGACAATCCATTGATATATTATCTTCTTATTCCATAGACGTGTGAATGTCTAAGGAAAGTTAAATTAATTCCGTAAATACTTTTACCGCTTACTGAAGAATTGAACTACTAAGACAGTCATTTTTTACTTTTTTAATACCTTTTCGTAGTGCATTAGTGTCGTGTAAGAAGCAGTAGAATTTGTAAATTCTCAGGAGTAACTCAGAGTGGGAAGAGGGTCATCTCAAAAGAGATGTCCCCGGGTCTGCCGGGGTGCGAGAGATATGTCTTGTATAATCTCACCTCCGGCAATCAAGGACCCATGGGCGGTGTATTTTGGTCGGTTCGAGTTCGATATAATCACCTACACCTGTGTTGGCGGAGGTGGTCTCCGTAGGGATTTTGCGCACAATAAAAAAAGCAGTAACTTAGAGTTTACCTCCAACAATCAAAGAGTGACTAAAAAGCTTGAAATTTCACTAAAGTCTTGTAACTCCAAAAATTTAACCCTTAGATCTTATTATTATAATGATCTAAGGGTCAAGTGATTCATGGACTACAAATAGATATAGAGTGGTCGCTAATCCGCTAAATAAAATGGCACTTTGTACAGGCTCTGATGGTAATACAAGTATCTCCCAAGAACTTTACAAAATGTTTGTTGTGCCATTAATGTAATGTGGCGTCGGTATCTTAGTGGTTAAGGAGTCGGCTTTACGATCTAGAGGTCCCGGGTCTGCCGGGGCGCAAGATATAATGTTGGCCACTATCTCATCACCGGCAACTAAAGACCCAAAAACGGCGTGCGTTTTAGTCGGTTCGAGAATAAAACTTACGAATGCTAAATACGCAACGCAATTCAGATTACAATAATTATAATCTTGCGCCAAGCACCTATCCAACTTCGTGAATAATTACGAACACTGTATCATACGAAAAATCGTCAAACAATAACTGTGGCTCGACTTATCCGTTTCTGAAGCAATAACTCTTGCACACAAAGGCCCCGTTTGCGCGAACTTCGGTACAGGTTCCTTGAGAATGTAGAGAACAATACCAAGAGTTATAGCCCAGTGTCCGGGGGAAGCAGGAAGCCTTGGAAAAATGGTCGGAACCAACTCTACTTCGATGCACTTCGAGATTTACGGGGTAGGTACTGAAGTGGTTTCGTTTTTTATTTTGTTTAAAATATTTAATCATTTATGTACTACACACATGTATTTTGCGTATTCGTCTGATACTCTCCAAGACGTTAATTGGTAGTGCTAGTGCGGCTAAGCACGTAATTACTTTCCTTGCGATTTACACTGCATAGCAAGGAATTGGTTCAAAATGGTTTTCCAAATTTATTTAGCTGCAACATTTTCGGTTAGGAATTTATTTGGGGCATCATCAAAGTGTCCAATTGGCGGCAATAGGCTCGCCCCCTATTACGTGGGACTGAAAATCATAGTTGGTGAAATGTGGGTGTTAAATACACCCTACCGCTTCGTGGATTACGGACGTAAGAATATGTATCTTTTATGTACCTACACATAAGAAGAAATATAGAGATACACAGGTAGAGATAGTAGTAAAGAGGCTTTGTATTAGAAAACATGCTGACTTACATCTTTAGATAGGAAAAGGGGAATGCCTCGACGGGATTCGAACCGGCGATATTTCTCTAACAGGGGCACGCTCTGACCGATATGCCGCGAAGCATGGTCTGGTGATCATATGTATGTATGTATGTATGTATATGTATGTATCTAAACATGTGCGAAGACTGTCATAAAATTGAAAGAAATAAAAGCAACACCTTTAAACACAACATGAGCGTAAAATGGAATGCAGAACAGCGTCGCATTCACAAGTGTAGAAGAACATGATAATAATTAAATTTTTATTTAATTTGTTTCTTTTCTTAGCTATTATATAAACTGACTCAGTAATAAGTGCAACTGTTATGATTCCCGGGCTGTGCAGTTTTATTGGGTTCTGGCAAATTCATTTCTGGGAATAGTTATGACGTTAGTAGGCTCTATATCCATTACGAAGGACAATAAAAAATTAAGTTTAAAAACTCACGCCTCTATCCCTGAAGGGATAGGCAGAAGTGCTAGCACCCACATTTTGCCAGTTTATGTTTAGGTCCCAATGTAATAGATGGCGAGTCTATTGCCATTAACCGGGCACTAAACTGCGATAAATACACACATAAATTCGAAAAGTATCGAAAGTCATTGGTGTTTGCCATGGTAAACCTGGGATCGAACCCGAGATGTCGTCTCGGCAGTCCATTACCCATACCACTAGGCTACCGCGGCTTATTTTAAGCAAATTATATTTTATATAATTATCAAAAATAGGTCCTGAAGACATTGTGGAGCTTGATTGCTTCGTTACTTTTTTGTCACCATGTTACCTGTGTTCTAGAAAGAAAATTTAGGTACCTACTTGCAAATATTGCTAAACATCTAGTAAGACGTCGGATAAACATTGCACGTAACAATATTAAGTCTCCACATCTCGGCGCAAATGCTCGCGATTATAATTTATTACGAATAAATGAAATATTATAAACGCATCGGTGCGCCGCCCGACAACGCCACTGGCAATGGCGTTTGCTTTGTTGGGCACGGGAGGGGACACTGTCGATATTAAGTATCGACAGTGTCCCGCCGGTTAGGGTACTATCGACAGTGCATATTATCTAGTGGTTATGTGATACGGTTCGTCATTGGGGTATATAACTCACCTATGGGTCATTATTCATTTGGTAGGTACACTTTTTTTCATGCGCATAATCCCCACGGATACCGGAGCTGGTGAGAGTGGTTATGTCGGACTTGAATCGACTAAAACACACACCGTCTTTCTGTCTTTGGTTGCTGGAGATGGGATTATATGAAATATATTCCTCGTACCCCGGCCGACTTGCAGCCAGCTCTTTCGGGATGGCCTCCTTAGGATGTGGGAACCGCGATGTAGTCTTCAGGTAGTGCGCATGGCTGCAGTTCGACAGACGAAATTTTGTCGCAAAATTTGTCAGGTTATATGGCAGTCGCTTTCGTAAAGTTTAATCCATAAGTAAATGATAAGTAGGAGAATCCAAGATTAAAATTTGGACACAATTTGATGATAATGATGAGTAAATAACACAGAAAAGAGTAACCAAGAAGACAACATGTGATAAGAAAATTTAAAAGAGAAAGGCCTGGCGCAGGCTTTTCCTCGGGGTCAGAGAGTAGGCATCCCTATAAAACCTTTATAAGCAAAACCAACCTCATATTTCTTGAAACTTTCATCTTGATTTTGAACTTCTAAACTTAAAGCTTCCAGCAGAGCTGGAAACCACGATCACTACTTCCATTTCGTTGTCACGAATCAACGTTATGTCTACTCTTAAATTCTGCATTTTCAGTACGCTGCCACCTGGACTACCACGGGTATATAGACATGCAGGACACACTCGAATACTGCCGTACCTTTTATTGTGTTTTCTGTTTCCCGCAAAGTTCATTACCATGTAAAAGTAAGTTCATTAGAATGTATTCCAGGCGTGATTACGAAGGTGACACTCCTGGTATTCTAATGCTAAAGTATTTTCATTATCTACACCTTATATGAGATGAGACAAAAATAACGTTCTATTTTTTGAATATTCAAATTAGATTCATCGACATTCTATTCTTTCCCGTCACTACCGCCCCCTAGCAGCCGACTTCCTTCATACTCGCGCTCACTCGTTCGGAGTGTGCCTTTGTCGGGAACAATTGTCGACAAATTAGAAACGAATTGAGTTATTTAATATCAACCAGTAATACACAGGTTATTGTTTATTAAAAACACATAATGAACGCCACTGTTTTGTTTTAATGTTGTTTTAACATAAAAAGGCCTTTGAGAGTAAGGAAATATGCTTAATAGCTTCGTCTAAGATTATTTTATTTCGTTGTATGTTGAGGATTTATTTTTTCATATTAGGCTTCCAAGTATAAAATGCAATCAGAAAAACGTCAATACCTGGCACGGTTGGCTGTGCTGGTGATGCCGTTGCTTCTGCAGAGGCTCCAATCTAATTAGAGATTATGAATTTGTGTCGTTTAAAGTCGAAACGTTCGGGTCATGGGGTTCAAGCGCCCACAATCTCTTCAGAGAGATTGTGAAGCGTATGGTCGACTCTTCTCGTGACCAGAGGGCTGGCCTCTTCTTAGGACAGAGAATAAGCATTGCCATACAACATGGCAATGCTGTCACATTCCAACATGAGACATGCGATGCGGAGGAATTCTACGACGCTTTTTAATTTTAGTCTTTTTGTTACTTTTAATTATCATGTTAATAAATATTTGCACTGAACGGGGATCGAACCCAACGTATCAGTCGCGTTCACTACCGCCACGCCACAGAGATTAGCAGTTAGTAAGGTAGTATCAAAACCATAGGATATCTACTCGTATATAAGAATATTTTAGCAAAGGGATAAAAAGGGTATGTCAATGGCGAATAAAGTATAAAATATGATCGCCTCGATATCCGCCATACGCCGGCTGTCAATAAAATTTGTCGAATAAATCACGCGGAGTTTTCTCAATGGGGAGTGATAGTTGGTACTTTTTGTAAGAAAGCTCGGAGATATAATATATTTCTGTCTTTCTTTCTATTCACGCTTAGTATATCACTGAAGAGATAGGCAGATATTTATCACAAAACATCAACATATCGCCATCTACATGTATGTTTATTTTATCTAAGACACTCAATTTGACTTCACCTCACCTGATGGTAAGCTGTAAGCAAAGTCTCAGGAAAGAGGGTCAGCTTGACGGCCTCATCAGATGCTCTATTAACGCCCCGCTTAAAGGACCCGGACAGTGGGAAGAAGGAAACACGTGAGCTGATAGGCATTCCAAAACTTAATGGTGCGGCAAAGGAAAGACTCACTGAACTGCTTGGTTCTTGATGGAATATTATATTATAATTTGTTTCAATTGAGAGATTCATGTAAACAATTAAGATGGAATCAATTATTCAATCAATCAATTAGCCTACTGCAGTCCACTGCTAGACATAGGCTTCTCTCAATGAGCTGGGAACTACGCCACCGGGAGACGAGGAGACTTTTTTTGTAGACTTTATTAATTGAGTGGTTTCTGGTGTACTCTTTCTGTGCTGACCAGACTCGTGGGGAGATTGGTCAAGACAGTCAAAGTATATTAAACTTCGTCATATATCAGTCGGTCGGTTTGAATCTTGAACTTATACAGTGAAAGTTACGAGGTAATTTATCATTGGTTGATTTGAGCTCGTCCACCAGCTTAGTACCCTGTCTGTCCTCCAAAACACGTATTGCGCGTATAAAGCCCGCTTTGAGTACATTTTGGGTACATAACTCGAGCCTACCTATATCATCGACATGCTTCTGACTTTCAAACTCGTTCAGAAACAAATCATAAACAAACAAATTCATAAAAAAACAACTGAAAACTATCGAAAAATAATATTGTACCAAATCCAAGGCAAAGAACTTACCCCCTGTCGAAGTAAACACACCCTTGGGGGCAGTCGGTACCGATTTATACACACTATATCATGTTCAGAGCACTTCCAAGGAATATGGAGCGAAAAATATATATATTATTATCCGATTGCCGAAAACTGGGGCGTCTACCCTTTGGCACAACGATCGACTGGGGAACAAGAAATGTTTTGATTTGTTTCGTGTGTTTTGTTAAGGTTTTTAAGGAAAAAACATTTTTTTTGTATGTTATTTTCTAATTAGCCTAACGGATAGTGAAGAAATGGTGATAGTTGACGTAATAATACTATGTGTTTGCAGATTTTTATTTTTCGTGGTGGATTGCATTTACGCACTTCGCTCACTTCGTGTGGGACTCCTGACCTGGAAACGGAGGCCAGACTACCCACTAAACCACCACGGTGTTCCTCTTTCGCCTAATCCGAGCCGCGGGATAGAATGCTCACCGCGACTCGGCTAGAGATTGGATGTGTATGCAGATTTAAGCGCTAATCGCCGTTTTCTTAATGAGGTATTTTTTAACTTTAACCTGTAAACGGCGATGGATTGCAAAACGACCCGCGCCCGACCCGCACCCGCGCTATGTGTGAATCGCGCTTTAGGTTAGATAACTACTAGCTATATGAGCATTTGTGGCACTTCGGCCTATTGACGTTTGCAACACCAGAGACGTCAAACCTTCTATTGCCCTTATTGAAAAGATGGTGGGGAGACAATGGGTTAAGGTTAAGAGAACTTTTGTGCCACCAGCACAGAAGAAACATTGGTATTCCCACTGACGCACAAGAACTCTCCAGTAAGCTCTGACTACCGTACTTACCATCCGAAACACAACACAATATTATTATTAGTAGCTGTATTCTGAGAGACGGAGGTTCTATTAGGTGGGATGTGTGCTTGTTCATAAAAAAATCTTCTGCGAGCTGATTTACCAGTTAATTGAGAATATATTGGGGGAGGGAAGAAAACCTATCTCTCAGCCACGGCTTAACAAAACCAACGATAGCAAAAGCAACATATCACTAACTGTCATAAAAAGGAATGCCGAACAACATCCCTCAAAGCTAGTAAAAAGACTTTTTGCTCGATATATTATGATGTCGTTTTACAATATTATGCAAATACGAAGAACCAACCTCGATGTGTTTTGCCTCTACACGAGGCATCTTCAGGGGGACCTACTTCAACATCATACCAGTTACCTATATATATAGTTATATATATACAGTTACAGTTACCATTGTAGCACTGAACGTGTTTGCAATGGTGACCCTCTTTCATGAGACTTTGCCTTCAGCTTAACATCAGGCGAGGTGAAGTCAAATTGACGTGCCATAAATTAAAAAAAAAAGTTCATAAGGGCCTTCAATATCGGAACACTTTTAGTTGGTTTTTCTCTAACATAACCTTTTTATCTCAAAAGAGCAAAACATAGCTCGGGACCTCTCCGTGAGTGGCGGCGCTACCGTGAAACAAATTACTACACAACGATGGCAACTCAATAATGGCGTCGATTCAACAGAAGAATATCTCAAAAGGGTATTCGATACTTAAAATAAATTATTATGCCACAGTAGCTAAATAACCATCGATAAGTTATTTTATTCATATTCATACTTATTTTATTCCGAATATAATCTGACCCATACGTGAATTCACTTTGCAATTCATATAGCGACTTTTCCGGGCCCTTGGCTTTTATTCAAGTTGTTGCCATGGGATTTTGAACTTAAATGTTGATTATCAAAGTATTATTTAGTGAAAATTCTATTGATAGGTAATTTCGGGGTTCCGTCGTATATTACAGAAGATATTTTTATAATCAAAGCGGTGCAGTGGTCACAACGTTAATAAAAAATAAAACTTACATACACATAGGTGTATGAGAGTATTCAAGGTCACATTAAGTAGCTTAGAGTGTTAAATCAACCTCACTTGAAATGACTCTGGAGTTGGCTTAACTTTCAGGATTAGGAGGTCACATGGCAGTCGCTTTCAACAGCCAAGATAAGCAAGATAAAAAGGTGTTAGCAAATCGCGGAGTCCAAGGTAAAAACTTTATATGTTATTTAAACTAACAAAATGATGATACAAAATTCATTCCCGATGACCCAGGAACCATTCATCATCATTTGGTGTAGGGGTAGACAGAGGTGTAAGGTAATGGACTGCTGAAACGAGGTCTCGGGTTCGATCCCAGGTTTTACCATGGCACACACTAATTACTTTTCGATGCTTTTCGAAGTTATGTGTTTATTTATCGCAGGTTTATAAATGCCCGGTTAATGGCAATATTCTCGCCACCTATTACATTGGGACCTAAACATAAACTGGCGAAATTTGGGTGCTAGCACCTCTGCCTACCCTTTCGTGGATATAGGCGTGAGTTTATGTTCTGTTTATTTCTAAAGCGTCTTCTACGAATTTACGTGAAGTAATGGGGTGGTCCGATTTGAAAACACCGTGTACCAATATTTTTTGTTGTTAAATGCTCATTAATAGAAGTCATTATGACAGAATCGTCACAAGCTTGACGTCCTACCCACATAGTGTGATCGTATTAATTTATATTATAATGTAATTTATGCAGGAACCCTGCAAGGTCCCTCTGATTTCTTTGTGTTCACCGGCCGGGGCAGGCTGCGTGAAATTATGAAAAATTACACATAGCCCCCTTTCACGGCGGGGTGTAGGGTACAGATCAATTTTGAGGACAAGTAAAGGGTTGAGTTTTTCTCCCTTTTTATGACCATTAATATTATTTTGTGGGTCACATCAAGTCAACTGGTATTATGTACCTATTTGGGCCCTTTGGAGCACAGTAAAATGGTAGATGGTTGGATATTGAAATATTTTTATATCACACAATTTCAGGTAGGTAGTTGTAGAATATGTTATTATCCTGTGGCGTTTAAGAACTCAGTTGGAGTGTTATGTAGTCTGACTGCAAAGCGTCTGCCAATTGACCTCCACAACCCACTGGTGATTTCAAAGTTCTGTAAAATAGTTGGACTAAGCTGTTGGCCTTTTAAGAGCTTCAAACAAAGGACATGACGAAATCCCCCGTTCTAAATTAGGCAGTCAAAGTCAAAGTCTTTATTGCGTTCATGTGTTGTACAGATCTTACACTAATAATGTATCAACATGAAGCCCTGTTGGGGCACAGCAAAGTTATATAATATTGGTTATTATAAAATTTTGTTACTATACATAATATTAATATTAATATATATATATAGTCATAATATTAATATATATAGTCGGACTAGGAAAGTACGTCTGCCCTTCAGAATACCGAGGCTAATATGGATAGCCAGAGCTCACAGGAGAAGTTTTGTGTTGTCACAGGGAAGACCGAGAAACCCTGCTTTGTCTAATGCACTAACAACACAGAAATTTTCTTAAACTTCACCCCTCACCCTCCCTTCTACAACACGAATGCGACGCCCCTGGTGTTGCAAACGTCCAAAGGCCACGGTAACCACTTTCCATCTGGTGCACCTTGTGCTTATCTACCACCTAAGTGGCATAAAAAAATATCATTAATAAATTTCGTATGATAACCAGCATGGCTTAACATGTTTTCTGAGGCACAGAAGAGTCTCAATGTTTTATGAATGGTCACCCAAAAATGAATAGCACCATTTACCTTCGCTACATATTAAACTTATTTAGTTTCACCTTAGCGACGATCTCCTTAAGGATTTACCTCGACTTGCCCCTTAAATGTGATGACTTATTTACCAAATCTCTTGATCAGAACCCAGTAGCTATTAAGATTAATACAGTTCAGCATCCCACAAAATAAAGAGTTATACAGAAGGGATTCGTGTCCAGGAAACCACCCTCTTAACTCTGCCGTATAATTATAATTATTTTAATATGCAAATAATGATAATAAAATTTTCCTAGGTTTTTGTTTTTGTTGTCGAGAAGGCTTATTGGGTTATACTTAATTATATTTAGAAGGGCTAAGGGCCCACCCCTTACCTGGTCGACCCTTAATTTTTATTTATGTCTACACGTTAATTCACTCTTTTGTGCATATTTTAAATTATTAAGTCTTTACACTGTACTCATAATTTGATATTAGTATGTCGGACCCCTTAGAATGGACCAAAAGGGAATTCGCTCCTTAATCAAATATAATGGGTGAGGAAATTTACATATTGTTAATGTATTTAAGAATGGATTTTTTTTTTGAAATCAAACTTGATATTCTGATTCAAGTTTCAGGTTTAGCTCCTGAACAAAACAAAATATTGGCGAAATCTAATTTCTATAATGAATACAGTTTGACGGACTTTTTAAGACTAACTATTCCTAACAACTGATATAGATGAATCAAATCAAAACAAATAATTTATTACCGCTTGAACTTGATTGTTAGGTATACATAGAAGGTTTTATTAAGATGTTGAAGAAATAAATGTTCTACCGACTTATTCGTAGGCATGCCCGCTGAGTTTCTTGCCGGAGTCTTCTCAGGTCGGGGCCGCGTTTCGAACCGGTCGGTGGTCCATTTGCATTTGCATTTGATAAAATATTGTTGATATTGACGTTTTGTAAGTGCTGTTTACTGGTCTATGCAGAATAAGTGATTTTGGATTTTGATTTGATTTGATTGTGATCATCTGTTTAAATTTAAAATATTTAGTTATCTTTATTCATGAGATACTTTTTGGTTACAGACAGACGGTATAGAGATACTAGGAATAGGGTCCTTCACCCTTTGGATACGGAGTCTTAAAATTTGAATGTGACCGCTTTTGTTTTTTTTTTATTATTTAAGCTATACGTTACTTCGAAGCATTGGAAGCAAATTCTCAGTTCCATTACCCCTATCGCTTAAACCCTTCAACGCTAATGAAATCGGAGCTCGATGGTACGGCGGCCATTTTTCTAAGATAACATTTTTAATCGTTTCTCACGATTCAGTTAGCATTTCGCCAACCCTTCCCACAGCCTCACTGAACAGATTACAGATTACTTCTTTCTCAAAAAGCCCTTTTCTGTTTGACTTGATTTTCGGTCAGTTACACTTTAAAAGTTGAAAATTTATTGTCCTCTTTCGATGGTAGATAAGTGTTGGGTTTCTTTTTTAAGTTTTGATTCTTGTCCGAAGGAATTTAGGAAAATAAATCTGACGTCAATTGTTTTTATTGTTTGTATTTCGCACTTGATTATTATTAACTGCTACTTATTAGTTATAACTGCTTGTAAGTAGATAAAACTAAGATGTGAATCTAGAAAGAAATCTTAAGGCACTGTCTTCTGGGATCTCATAAATACTGAAGTGGGTCATCTCGAAAGAGAGGGTCCTAGGTATGCCGGGTTGCGACGGTTGCGAGGTATAGCCAAAAGACGGTTCAATGTTGTTGTTTCGAGTAGTTGTGATAGCAAGTGGTATCCATTTGCAAAGCATAACACCGAATGAAAAGTGTATCGCCTACTATCAAACTGGTTTCGGTCTTTTCAACAACAGTTAGGTTTCTTATTTTTAGATAAACAGATAGATAGACAGATAACTCTTTAGAGTACACCAAAAAAATAAAAACATAAACACCAAGGACAAGTAGTGAGAGTTACAATTGTTCTAATGTACAATGGACGGCCTCATCGCTAAAAGCGATATCTTCCTGGCAACATTGGGATGGACAGTAGCGTGACATAGCGAAAAATTCTGGTGTTATTAATATGTTTTAATCATTTTATCTATCAAAAGGTTGCATTCTTCCACTATATTTATAATTTAATTCCAAAATCAATGCAGTTCGACTAAAATTACTCCAAAATTTAAAAAAAAAATAGTTAAGAAATATACCGATTACCACGGTAGCTTAGTGGTATGGGTAAGGGAGAGACGAGGTCTCGGGTTGGATCCCAGGTTTTATCATCGCACACATCAATAACTTTTGATGCTTTTCGAAGTTATGTGTGAATTTATCGCAGGTTTATAAGTGCCCGGTTAATGGCAATACGCTCGCCACCTATTACATTGGAACCTAAACATAAACTGGCGAAATGTGGGTGCTAGCACCTCTGCCTACCACTTCGGGGAGATAGGCGGAGTTTGTAAAGTTTATAAAATATAGGATTTTTTTTTTTATATACCACTTAGGTGGCAGACAAGCACACGGCCCACCTGATGGGAAGCGGTCACCGTGGCCTATGGACGTTTGCAACACCAGAGGCGTCACACACGTGCTGCCTACCCTTTAATATATTATCTTTGATCTATTCGACTTTTAGCTTAACCTTCCAAGTGACCTCTTCCTCTGACAATAGTAGATAGCAATACTAAGAAGGTACAGTACTGTTATTAGTATAAATGAATAGTGTAATTGATAACCAACGTTATATTGTAAGCAAACAGTACAAAGTCGAGGCGGTCGCTCGGTATGATTGCACCCAAAGGCTATTACTGACTGACTCGTGTGTTATACTGCTGGCACATAATCTTGATAATTGTTACTTATAATTTCTCACAATACAATTTTTGATTCAGAAAAATACGGAAGAAAACTGTACGTGTTTGTAATGGTTGACCCTCTTTCCTAAGAGTTATAATATGAGGAATTACACTAAGGAATTACATCATAACATGGAAATACAACTTATTAGGTACAAACAACGGGCGGCCTTATCGCTCTGTGGCAAACTCTTACAGGCAACCATGGGATGGAGAGAAGTATTTGGAGATAAAAGTTTCGGACAGTTTGGTGTACATAGATATTGGAAAGATGTGGACGTTTTAATAAGAAAATACGTCAACATAGTAACTATGTAAGCATAATTTTACCTTCAGGTTCTAATCGGGCGAGGTGAAAATAGGCTTTATTTACTTGGGTGTCATTCATGAAAATTAAGGTTTTAATGTTAGTATGAAGTTATAATGTTTAAAGTCGTATTCATGGGTAGTCCCATAAATAAGGTACATCGATGATAGCTATATGTTCTTGCCTCAAATGTTAGATATAGTCAGAGAAATTTGAGATGAACTTCTGTCTATGCTTTTGGTATATAAACTATAGTGATTATATAGATAGTGTCATGTGTTCCAACATAGCTACAAATATTCAAAGAGCTACCGGCTGCTACCTTAAATTGTTATATATTACAGTCCCGGGTTCGAATCCTGGTCATTACATTACTGATGTGAACCCACTCCTAACACAAGCCGTTGAGCTTAACTCCCACAGTTAAGCTCAACGGCTTGTATTAGGAGAAGGCAGAGGTAATATTTATAATCACGGTTGCCAATATTCTTTTAAAAAAATATAACTGAAGTAGTAATAAGAGATACATAGAGGCGTGCGTCAAAGAAAATAGTGACGTTGGTGGATGTGGGTCATTTATATGTGGACCGATATTTGTTCATGACTGAGAACAATACAAATTATTAGTGACCAACATTCAAGAATTAATTGATACAAATTAGATAAAAATGGGTATACAGTATACATGAATAGTACTAAATGTAACGAGTGACTAAATTTTTTGGTGTGCGTATAAAAAAGTCTTACAAAAACTTTTTTATTTCAGATTCTAACCACCAAGTATCAAATTCATACATCCTCGTATACGTTAGGATGCAGACTCGTGACCCAAATGTTGTGATAGCTCCCAATAACAGCCAGAGGCGGTCAATTATTGCTTTATTAATTGAGAGAGTTACCTGACGTGGCTGTCTTCGCTACACCCTGTATGTTACAAACTTAGATATTGGACTCAGCAATTTGGCAAGTTATTGAATTTAGCTGAGGCTCGCTGCCTTCAATTTCTGTTCACTTTATACTGTTATACAGAGTGTTTAAAATTTTAAATTCGTTCAAAGCACTTTATTTTTAATTTGCATTTTTATTAATAGTTTTTTTTCATCTTATGATATTCTTCTTCTATTAATAATAAATCAATGTATTGCATAAAAATAGTGTAGGTACAGCATTCTCACAGAATTTCTGCATGTAACATTATAAAAGGTAAATACTTATTTGGCAGTTCAATAAGTCAAGATAGTGCAAATAAAATATAGATAAACACGTGACAATTCAATAGTAATTACGAATAAACATGTTAAAATTTAGGATAAAACGTAGTATTAAAATATTAATTTGCTGTGTCAAAATGCAGAGAGAGTTTATAACATAGTAAGTGGTATGCATAAACACAATATATTCAAATATTCAACCTAGATAAGTTATCAATTACATGGTCATATTCTCTGTGGAATATTCTGTCCAGTGCTATCTGGAACCATAACATAGCTTTGGTAACATGTATTATGGGTTCTAGAATACAATTCTATAGCCTTAATTAATTTTATATACATAGTTCTACGAAAATCTTCCGGATTCAAGTTAATGTCAACCCGTACACTCACTCTTTACAGCTGGATTAGGAGGTGTAACAACAGTCACTCTCATAATAGCTAATATAACAGGCGGCGCGGGATCGATTCCCGCTCAGTGCAAATATTTGTGTGCATGAATATGAATATCTGCATTACTCTTATCATCTACTACTTATGTATGATTGCGGACAGATTCGAATGCTACTTTTGTTCGAGACTATGTATCTGGGTTGGGCTAGTTTTTTGTATATCAATGCCTACATGTCATAGATATATTAGTGAAGTATAAGCAAAAAATATCAAACAACACAGTGGAAACCTTAAAATTTATTATCGGCAATAAACCCGGGAACACTCCTAAAGCATTGCTAATTAATGTAAACATGGAACGATTAGGAGAACGCACAAACACGCCAAATGGCCTTCTGCAGCAATAAATACCTATAATAATTTTAATTACCCCGAAAAAAGACATTAAACAGAATAAAAGATAAAAAAATGGACGCCATATTGCAAATGAGTAAAACAATAAGGGGATGGAGACATAATTAGGTATATTTTTAAAAATATATAAATATTAGCCGGTGAAAAAACAGGGCCGCACTCGGCGAGGTCATCAGAATAAATAAATTATGATATAGTGGGAGTTTTTAGCCGTTCCCATCGCGCTGGGTAGACACAGACTGGGAATAATTAGACGGGGTAACTTATTCATTATTGTTTATTAACATTTTTATATTAGGAAACAATTTCTATTTTTACTGCTTTGGTATAAATTAAAATTTTTTGTCTTTCCCTCCCTCCTCACGGATACCTCCCGCTGAATTCAGAGAGGGTAGTTATGTCGTACTCGAGCCTACCAAAACTGCACAACCGTCCTGGGTCACCAGTTACCGAGGTTTACATCCCTTACGCCCCGGCTGATGAAAAGTTGACAAAATATTGAGCATTCCTAAGTCCTAATGGGGAAGTACCTCCGCCCTACAGAATACCCCGGTTAATAATAACTAATGATCAATTTGTTTATTCAGTTTAGGCACATAAAGAACACATATGAATGTCAAAGTACTTGTAGTACTTTGACATTCATATGTGTTATATTTGTCGAAAATATTAAAATACAGTAAATAAATAATTCGAAAATGATTCTTGGTTTAATGATGATTGGTTCGGCAGTTGGATTTACTGAGAAGAGACCAGCTATTATTTTTCCAAGAGAATACAATATGGGGTTCTTCAAAACGGTATTAGGAGGTTCCTACAGGGACGGCAGCCCGAGGGTAACGACTCTAATCTTGCAAATGTCCCTAAGGCACATTGACCACTATTCATCAGATCGACCCATCATGTGCTTGTTAAGTAGTATAAAAAAGAAGCAAATAAAATAGACCCCTTATTCTACTCTCTTCTCTATATCAGAATCATTTCAGCCATAGGACGTCCACTGCTGAACATAGGCCTCCTTCATCGACCTCCAATCCGACCGGTTGGAGATGTCTGCATCTTATTAGTAGGTCTCTACCTATCTCAGCGTACCTTTTTTAAATTTTCCAATGCTCTATTTTAAAAAATCATTGCCACATCTAGCCGTACCACAGACAGCTCGGACGTGAGTTTAAAAAAACGTCGTCGGTGTCTAATGAATTTATGGTCAGGAACTTGTTCTGGGACGCGCATTTTTCCTCCCGGGAGTCCCCGGACAAGATAAAGAGACCGATAGCTATGCGCGTGACGAATAGTGCGGAAGTGTTATCATAATTATTTTTGTTAATTTTATTTTGGTTTGAATTATTTACGTGGGGAACACTATATGGGTAAGTATATATTAGATTGTAATTCCACCTCAGTTATGTCAAAAATAAATTAATTTGGAGTAATTTTCTTTTGTAATTTAATAAATGTTTAAAGTACAAAATAAAATTATTTTATCAAAATACACTAAAAATGCTTTTACACTAGGATTCCCTGTGTCGTGTCGTGAGGACTAGTCCTCTTTCGTCAAACTATTCTGTAACTATTTTGCTATTTTGTCGTAAATATTTTTTTATCGAAATTTAAAAAATGTACCATTGATTTGTGTGTTGCCATAAATTCTTTCATGACTATAAAAAACTGGTTATCGTCAAAACTTTTAAGTGACCTTCGTTATGTTACACGATTTTATTTTATTTAATCTTTTAGATGTAAGATGGAAATATTAAAATAAACATTTTTTTTTTATAATATCACGCGTATATCCCCGAAAGGGTAGGCAGAGGTGCTAGCACCCACATTTCGCCAGTTTATGTGTAGGTCCCAATGTAATAAGTGGCGAGCCTATTGCCATTAACCGGGCACTTATAAACCTGCGATAAATACAATACACACATAACTTCGATAAGCATCGAAAACTCATTGGTGTGTGCCATGGTAAAACCTGGGATCGAATCCGAGACCTGGTCTCAGCAGTCCATTACCCATACCACTATGCTACTGCCAATAAATAAAATAACATTTTTTTGTTTCCAATTAAAGTTCAGTTCAAAATGTTTATCATTCGCTTATGTAATGTTTATGATTTGATTATAACTTATTGTGGACCATTAAAAAGAATAGAAAAACAAATTCTCAAGTTCGCATTTTCAGTGTCCGCCTATATCCGATCTTCCCAGTGTATTAACGAAAAAGGCACTATTACACAGTTCCGGTCGGATATATTTTCCACTTGGTTAGGCGATTTTATGGGCAATTGGTTTTAAGGGGCGTCCAAAGGTCGGGACTCGAACCCCGGACAATGGCTCCGATAGTTTATCCGTGGTGCCATTTTGATGGAGCGGTATTGATAATGTTACCAGCTTTGTTGGGCGGCTAGTGGGCATGCAGTGAATATGTATTAATTTTCTATAGGGGTTAACTTTGAGGGTATTGTAGTATGCTAAAGTTTGGGTTATTTGTTAAAGGTATGCTAAAATAATAATAATAAAATAATAATAATAATAATAATAATCATTTATTTCAGGCAACATGAGAAAAGTTACAGTTGTTATAAACTTATTCTACGGCCCATAGATATATACCTTAAAACTAAGAATACATAGAAATATATTACAAAACTTGTTAGTAAATAACGACCTATGTTAGTAAGCACTTCCTACACACTAAGTCTTTGTGCGTTCCTGTGGCACTGGTCCGCGGAAGCGACGGAACACCACCCCCTGTGGCCAAAAGTTCTCGTTCATAACGAGGTCCAAGTAACAATTGGGTACTCGCACCACGAACGATACAAAGTTAACGTTGCGGCGCGACTCCAACAGCTGCACTCTCGGCGTGTATTTGAGCTTTTGGCGCACGTACTCCACGATGCTCTTTGCCGTCGTCGTGTAGTGTAGACGGGAGATATACACCGGGGTATTCGGCTTAGCGGCCTGCAGCGAAAGGTTGGGCATCGCAGGTGCAGTGCCGCATCGGTTCTGATTGGTTTTCTGCTGGCGTTTCTTTCTTTGAACCTGCATAAAACCATCTGGAGCCCTCTGCCTGTCTGGTTCTAACAGTGGCTTCGGGGGTACGGTCGGCGCGCTTTGGGCGACGTTAGCGAAACTTCGACGAGGTGGTGGTTGAAGTTTCACCTGGGTTGTTGTCCCAGACTTCGGTACGGGACGTGGACTTCGCGCTGCTTCACTATTAGCAGTCGCGGGTGCGGGAGCAGAGCAGAGGGGCGCATGTGTGGCACATTCTTCAGGCTCAGCTGTTGGCGACAGCGATAATGCTGACGCGTAACTTGAGCCGAGGCCAGCACCCCGGCGCGTGTTGACGTTTGCAGTTGACGGTGACCTACATATCGCCGCATTATTGCGTAAAGTCACTATTTCATGACGCAATTCCACGACGATACTTTCAGTATTCGCCAGCTTGGTTTGGACGTCAACTAAACTGGACTTTAAGGACACAATGTCCTTCAAAAGGCACGAAACATCGACGTGATCAAATGTGACGGGAGGCAACTTATGAAGATCCTTCGCCACAAACGTAGGCACGTCGTCAGGATCGGTCTTCTTCAGTAGCGTGATGACATCCTGTATGCTTCTGCTGGTCCCGTCACGCCGACGGGACACCATCTGGTCACTCTTGTTGAGTACTTCATACAATAGCCGCTTGGATGCCGCTATCTCGTCCTGGCTGAAGTTTGAGCTGCAGATCTGGATAGCAGACACCTCGTCCATCACATCCAGTTTCTGCTGCAAGAACGCCAGCATCTCGTTTACCACAAGTCGGGCACTCATGGTTAAAAAGAATTTTTAATTTTACATATTTTTAAGACGTTTTGATAATAATGACGTATAATACATATATTTGACGTTATAATGCAGTGTGTACATATCTTTACTATTGTAATTTTTTGAAGGAGTAGGCAGAGGTGTATGAAGACCAACATTTGGATAACTATGCCATTATTGCCACCAAACAGGCACTTTTTTATTACTATTATGTTACCTATTGGATAAAAAATCGCCATTTTCTTTTTGTCTCTTTTAGATAACCCACGGATAGATGTGGTGTGGTTTTATTGTACTACATCATGAATACCGTCTACCATCTGCCCTACCCAACCCTGAAAGGAAAGCATGCACCAGACGCGTCCGTTGTTTAGCAGATGCATTGATTTACAGGTGAGGTAATTTTTATATAGGTCACGTAAATTTGACTTTACCTCGACTGATGTTTATTTGCGGGCAGTCTCACGAAAAAGGGTCACCATTACAAAATATGTAAGTAAGTATGTGTGTAATGTTACAATAGTGGCACTCAGCTATACGGACTCATCAGATGCTTTTTCACGCCCCGCTTAAAGGACCCGGGACTGTAGGAAGAAGGAAACATGTGAGGTGGTAAGGACTTCCAAGACTTAATGGTGCGGCAGAGGAAAAATTCCCCGAACCGCTTGGTTCTTAATGTGTCGTGAACATTTATAAACAGTTATACACTCGTGTTTTCTTCATTAGTAAAAGACATTACCGCTATTATCCCCAAACATGTAATATCCACACCAAACCAATTAAAACCTTACCAATAGGGGACAGGCAGTTTTATCGATAGTTTGGCTTTACGAGCGCGCAGTAATAGCGATGTCAGTGGTAGCAATACGCAATGTTAAGGGCCTAGACAGATTGGCTATCAATAAAGCTTAAACGTTGTTACAAATTTTTATTTTCTTTAGTTTGTGTATAATTATATAAGTCAACTAGTGAACCCGCGCAACTTCGTCTGCGTCACCCCGTTTTTGCAACATTTTTCACTTCTGCTCCTCACCAGATGGTTGTAGCATGATATTATGTATATAAAAACCTTCCTCTTGAATCACTCTATCTATTAAAAATCAAAATCCGTTGCGTAGTTTTAAAGATTTAATCATACAAAGGGACACAGGTGACAGGACAGAGAACGCGACTTTGTTTTGTACTATTTAGTGATTTAAAGTAGTTATTCTCTCAACTACAGAACATTAAAAAAATAATAGAAATTTGATACGAAAGATTCAGTGAATGAAAGCGGAATCCATTTCACCAAACTGGCACTTAATTTTAATTAATAATACGTTGCATTTTTAGTAAACAATTGTTCTGATTGATCGTATTTATATACTATCTTTAATTCCAAATTAGTTCAAATCATACGCCGATGCTGGGGCAGGTCCTAGGACCCGTCTGTCATCCTAACAGAAGTTGGCCGCGGTGGCGTCGGTGTGTAATGCGCTCCTCACCATACCCGAGGGCTACTTGAGGACACCGTGGTACCTGTGGGTACCCGGAGGGAGTCATCTTGAAAAACATGCCCCTGGTCAGCCGCAATGCGAAGAATATGTTACTTCATATCTCAATCAAACTCAAATCAATCGATGGCAATTCAAAAATGCCGTCAATTCGACAGAATAAGAAGACTATTTAACTTCCAGCAAACGAAGAACCGAAGACAGCATGCGTTTTAATCGGTTCTGGACCGACATAACCACACTCAGATTCCGTTTGGTATCCGTGAATTTTGTGGAAATAAAAAAATACTGTTACTCAGAAAGAGGATTCATTCTATTGAATTTGAATTACCAACATTTCAAAATAGTTACCAGAAATAAAATTAAAGTAGCGTATGTGCATATGCCCTATTATAGTAATTACGTGTAACAGTGGCTTGATTGTAATGTTTTTGTATTCCGCGTCAGTAGAACGTATTAGTGTTATGAAGGTTATGGTTTCCCAATGTGGGTAATGAAGTCGGGAAAATAGAATTTTGTGATGGCAATTATGTGATATTGATTGGGTACTGTATTCACCGATATTATGTTCATGATACTTCAGATAGTTCAATCAATCAATTAGCATAGTTCACTGCTGGACATATGTCTCTTAAGCTTGGTTATTTTGCGAGATAAATCGGTAATTTTAGTTCATTGTCGGAAGACCTCATTGCGAATTTTACCCTTAAAGACACTCCAATGATCACATTGTGATTTCCAATTATTGGATTAACCCACCGTCAGGATGTTTTCAGGCATTGCGATAAGGATGAGAAGAATTATACTCTTTATCTATTTTGGATTATCGGATTATATTTTGGATATTTAATGGGATTGCGTATTTTTTTTATGCCAATATGTTGTATACCATGAGTACTACCAGGGGCCTTCGGCTTCGGCTAGCGTCCTGAAGATGCCTCGAGAAGAGGAAAAATATGCGTTGAGGTTTGTTCTTCACACTTGCACATACGAAATCACATCTCCTTGGGTAAGAATTGTTTCTTTCTTGCTTCGAGGGGTCAGGATTGGCATTGTATCAATAAAAAAATTAGTGACATTTTAATATTGATATCGTTGGGATTATCAAACCATGGATGAGTGATGGGTTCCCTCTCCCCCAATATATTCTCTTTTGGTAATGGATTTCCGCAATTGATATATTTGTTGGTTTTGAAGTTTAACCGATATTTCGATGATGTTACAAGCGCCATGATCACGGTGTACGGATGTAATAGGTTCCCATGGGTTATAAGAACTGGTATTTCCTCACAGGCGGAACCGTGAGCATCAGTTAATATATAATAAATGTAACCGCATCCATGGCCCGGCAGCTAAGAGCCGTCAAATCAAGCTAATCAGCTTTGAATAACGAGAGGGTATATTTCGTTAATCTTAAACAAAATGGTGATAATATGCGCGGCGGCTCCTTCGGAGTTTCATCGTTAATTTATGCCACAGCACGAACTATAGCATTTTAACTCCTTCTGAGATAGTGGATAGGAGACGAAAGGTGATAAGTCTGGTTTAGTAGTTTTTGAGATGGAAGCTTATAATTAGTGGAGCTTCAGTAATGGATCGAGAAACAAAATGTAATTGAGTTATTTAATAGTATAAGTAATATAATGTTAAGTTTCATTTGTAAGAAAATATGTACTGTAAATAGTTTGTAAGAAATATTATTCATTGAAATAAAACGCCAAAGAATTTTATTACAATTTAGTTTGTGCCATTTTGATACTCTCGAGGTTTTGGTTGCTTTTATTTACGAGGAGATTAGTTTTGGTTTCACAGTTCATACACTAAATTTTGCCTCCAACTATTACACCAAATATCCGTAAAAATTATCGATAAATATATGAGGGACTAAAAGATATTATTCTCTGGTCTTCGAATACCTATCGTCCATGTCTTTAGATAGCTATCAGTTTATACAAAGCGCCCTGTTGCAAGACTCTACCAATAACTCAAAAATTGACTTACATACTTTTCCACGCGGGCGGTTAGTGGCGATCCGACTTAACTGAAGCCAAAAAGTGTACAGTCACGCCTCAAGCTCCCCTCCCCCCTTCGCGGAGCCACCCCTGCCTCACCCCCTACCACCCCCTGTGCTGGCTAACTTCATAAGACTATGAATTTAAATACGTTAGTCGATGTCAAAGGGTCGTCTTGTTGCATCCGTTAGGGCACCTAAAATGTTGCTTTTAGAATTTTCCTATGATTGATAATAATTTATTGGTCAAGAGTAAAGTATTGGGTAGACTGTCAAATGTTCAACTATAATGTGTGGATCTTTTTCAGAGATGTATGAAGAGCTTCATTTAAATTGATGTCAAATCTAATAATTAGTACTGTAACTTCTTGCAGCTTTAAAATGAACAACCTTTTAGGTAAATGTCTGGTTAATCAAAAGATAGACGTTTATGCAGCATATTATTCAACCAATAGCAAGGGAACTAAAACTTGCAGGGCATTTTTATCTAATTTAGCTGGATTTCTAAAGGAAATGTCCGAAAGCCATTAAGTATGTAGCTACCTACAATACAACAAAATAAAATGTTAATAGTATGATATAAGATTTTCATTATTTTTTTTCTAATCTATTTACTAACTATCACTTTACGGAAGGGGATAAATAACTGGCTTATAAGAAACTGGTCATCTACCAGGTTCCACTAATGGGCACCTATATTTTTATGGCACTTAGGTGGTGGTATCGTGGCATCTGGACGTTAACAACTCCAGGTGCATCACACTCATGCTGCTAACCCAATAGAAACCTTCTAATGCCCTTCTTGAAAAGGTTTGGGAGAAGGCCTTTTATTTTACTTTTTTAAAAAAAAAATAGCAACCAAAATTACTAATCTAACTCCTCCAACTAAGCTCATTGTTATTGTCATAAAGGAGTGGGTTCTTTGCCGCTAACATAGGAGACAAATTGGTATTTCCACTCTTACTACCCTAGCTACCCTACTCACCGCTGGAAAAAATACAATAGTGAATACATCTTCAACTTTTATTCCACGGGGTTAATTTTAGGAAACCAGTGACTTCGTTATTGGTATGCAGCATTTTAGGTACCTACTACAAACTTTGCTTATCACCAAAGGATTGTTAGTACAGTCAGTAAAAATATTCGAAACACGAGCCGTGATGTTTGTTAATAGCTTATTATGAACTTTCCACTATGGAGGAATGAACTGGTAATGAATGAGAATTAGTTCTTCATCTTGGTGTAATTACAATAGTAAAGTTTAATTAATTTAATTATTCATAAATATGGGAAGCGAAAATTTCGAGTTCCATCGATTATATTCTATTTTTTATTGGTTGATTGAAGTTTGTACTATTTTTCCGTTGCAAAATGCACAGGGGCCTTTCCACCACTGCTTATGAGTAATATTATTTCAATCTTTCTATACTTTCATACTTTCATAGTGACTGGTTTCGATCCCCGCTCAGTGCAAAAAGTTCGCCATAATGTCATTAGACCATTGGTTGTGGAGGTCATATGGCAGTCACTTTACGGAAAATATCGAAGTTCAGCCGCATCACAGTTATAAGTTGGGGTCGGCTTTCCAGTCTGGAAAGCCGACCCCAACTTATTTGGGAAAAGTTTCAGAGAATCATTAGTTCGACATGAGCAGCTCGGATAGAGTAGAGTAGAGCGTAAAGTAGTACTAGCATGAACTCCTATCGAATTCGTAATGTAAAGTTTTCGAGAGAACGGAGCATTTGGCAGTCTGCCTTTTGCGAATCCATATGCGCATGTAACCCGCCAATTCTGCTGCGATGCTCCGTTCTGTCGATACCTTTACATTGCGAATTCGATAGTATTTCGTGCTAAGGCTACTGCACGAAAATATGTTAATCCCAAGATATTCACAGCCTCAAACATGCGTAAACAACCAAAGAATTCCACCCAGCCCTAGTTAATGTATGTGCCCACTTATCTGCAGTAGTAATGGCGTGCGCGCCTCCAATAACAAAGCAACCTCCAAATTGATTTTTCACCAGTGCTAATCGTACGTACGTTGTACCATGGACGGAGGGGCCAATAACGACGGGATGTCTTTATGGGGCAACAACTAGCAAACCGCTATTACGAGATCGCTATTAACTTCGGGTGAGACGAGGTAAGAAAAGTGGATATGGTTTTTTTTTCAATTGAAGTTAATTTTACTTTTTATTTATATATATGTGTCGTAAAATTACAGTTACAGAATACATAGTTACAGATGCTGTCCCTAAAATGGTCGTCTCTACCTTAATAACTTGACGGCCGGTTTTAAATAATTACATGAATAGGCATAATAGTCTTGTAACATTTATTTATTTACTAGCTGATGCCCACGGCTTCGCCCGCGTGGAATTTTGTTCCCGTTCCCGCAACCCTTGGGAACCTTTTCCCGGGATAAAAAGTAGCCTATGTGTTATTCCAGGTTCTAATCTACCCCTGTACCAAATTTCAACCAAATCAGTCCAGCCGTTTATGCGTGAAAGAGGAACAAACATCCATCCATACATCCATCCAAACAAACTTTCGCCTTTATAATATTAGTAGGATTTCGGTCTACCAACAATTGTTAACAAAAAATACTTACTTACTTTAAAGAAACAAGTAATAATGTTACAATTAATTATAGGTAAACACCGCATGTATAATATTAAAACAGTAAGCTATCACTACACTACACTATATTATTATATAAAGTAAAAGTACTAGTTAAAAAATTGGTGAGGGTTACGCGTTTACCTAACGGACTTATTGGCTGTAAAACTTGTAATATTTTCAATTTTATCGCATAACGGTTATGTTCAAATAAATAAAATAATAAAATCTGAATATGTGACAAGATCTATTCACGTCTAAAACATCAAATAATCAAGCTTATTGCAGTTCACTGTTTGACGACGCTTTGGCCTACAGTTTCTACGCTGGTTAGACTAGTTGGTATATTTCGAACATGATTGCCTCTACTTATTTTCCAGTTTGTAAAATCTTACGACACCCTGAAGGGGACGTAGTAAGTCTTACAGAAGAGTGAAACTTTTGCTCGGGACCTCTCCGTGAGTAGCGGCGCTGCCATGAAATAAATTACACAACGATGGCAACTCAAGGAAATGCCATCGACTCGGCAGAAGAAGACACCCTTCAGATGACATGGAGTGGTAATATTATTTATTCGTCACCATATCTAATTCATGCCACATCCAAAACCTAATCAATATTCTTACATCGTAGCTATCGTCCGTATCTTCGCGAAACACGTAAACAGCGGTGTGGCATCGTAAAAGAAAATGCGTCCGACTGTACCGACGGGCAATTTGCGCTCCTATTTATGTATCGATCAGTTACTACTGGACTATGTTGGGTCATATTGGGCTTACTACAATACTTTAGAGTAGGTATATCAGTGGTATCAGTGGTTATGGCAGGGCAATTAAAAAAAAAGTAATGTCAACTTGACGTGTCCCTGATAAAAATATTTAAATAACATACATCATACATAAACTCACGCCTGTATCCCCGAAGGGATAAGTAGGATCCACATTTCACCAGTTTATGTTCAGGTCCCAATGCAATAGGTAGCGAGCCTATTGCCATTAACCTGGCACTTATAAACCTGCGATAAATACACATAATTATAACTTCGAAAAGCATCGAAAAGTCATTGGTGGGTGCTGGGTGCCTTGGGAAAACCTGGGATCGAACCCGAGACCCATACCGTTAGGCTACCGCGGTTTTTTTATTGTGTATTAGTATTAGTATTTAAATTATGTTAATAAATAAATCCTGGTGATCACACCACCAAAATTAACGCACTCCTATTGTCTTTACCTGAAGGCGTTAATCACTAGTAATTTTTGTATAGCATTTCAACCACAGACAACATTAGAAAAAAAAACCAATCCAATCAAAAAGATCTAAAACTGACATCACCGGCAGCGAACAACCAAAGAGGTTGTAACTCATAATAATAATTATGAGCTGTACTCATAAAGGCGCGGACACATTATTTTTATATCATAATAAAATATTATGGCCCCAGTCCTTGAGGATATATTGATGGGCTCATCTAATTTGGATTATGATATTAGTGATATAACGATGTTGCGTAAAACTATTGATTTCACGTAAACTATCCTGTTTATATTGCCTATGAAATAATTACGATGATTACATAGTGAAATTGTATAGGTAGGTATACGATTTGTTTTTGTTTTAACTCTCACGCCTATATCCCCGAAAGGGTAGGCAGAGGTGCTAGCACCCATATTTCGCTAGCTTATGTTTAGGTCCCAATGTGATAGGTGGCGAGCCTATTGCCATTTACCGGGCACTTATAAACCTGCGATAAATTGTTTTATTTTGTTGTGATAATTGTTGTGACCGCGGTAGCCTAGTGGTATGGGTGCTGAGACGAGGTTTCGGGTTCGATCCAAGGCTTTCCCATGGCACACACCAATGACTTTTCGATGCTTTTCGAAGTTATGTGTGTATTTATCGGAGGTTTATAAGTGCCCGGTTAATGGCAATAGGCTCGCAACCTATTACATTGGGACCTAAAGATAAACTGGCCAAATGTGGGTGCTAGCACCTCTGCCTACTCCTTCGGGGGTATAGGTGTGCCATTATATAAGTATTTAATTGTATTTTAGTAGTTCTATTTGCACCATAAGTCTGCATCATCAATGGAGATTGCTAGATTGTATCATAGCAAGATATGGAAATGTTTCTGTTAAATATTTTTATCAGCAATAACTTATAGGTAGTGAACGCGACCATTACGTAGGTGACGCGGGTTCAATTCCCGCTTAGTACAAATATTTGTATGCATGAATATGGCTATTTGCATTAATCTAGTCATGTCTTGGAGAGCATGTTATACCGTCGGTCACGATTGTCATACGAACATTTATGTAGTCGTCACGGATAGACGAAGCCCTAAAAAGTTCAACGACTGATTCAATTGCAAAATGGGTCGTGGAGGTCAATTGATTGTCGTTTCACGAAAAGTGCAGTCAAAGCCGCAGTTAGAGTGGTAAAAGTGGACCCTACACTCCGAAATGGTACCTCCGGATGAGACCCAGGATTAACACCAGGATGAAAAGAAGTACTACCTACTTACACCACCTAAAACTACCAGGTTAGGAATGAAGTATGTACTTTAAGGCATCTCCACGCCTGTAAATCCCCGAGGGGGTAGACAGAGGTGTAACAACATTACGCAAAATTAAACCTTGAATATTCCAAACAATTTTTTAAACAACCATCAAAGCAAAAGTACCTCATAGCCTTATCCACAATCATAACTCTTAATCGATGCAAAAAGCCCGCGTCTCTTATTAAACACCAAAAAAAAAGTCCTCCGTAGGTGATCTCGTGGAAAATTAAAAAGCCCTGAGGGCTATCGGGTAATATTCTCCTTCATTACTAAGAAAAACGATTGCCGTTTCAGGTGTATTGTGTAAAAAATTGTAAAGGAACGCTCACGTGAGGTGCAGCGGTTAGGAGAACGGACGGTGCGGGTTCGATTTTCAGCTGAGTTGATGTATGAATTATTTAAGTTTTTTTTTTTTTTTTTTTTTTATCTATGGCACGTCAATTTGACTTCACCTCGCCTGATGTTAAGCTGAAGGCAAAGTCCCATGAAAGAGGGTCACCATTGCAAACACGTTCAGTGTTACAATGGTGGCGCTCAGCTTGACGGCCTCATCAGATGCTTTTTCACGCCCCGCTTAAAGGACCCGGGACTGTAGGAAGAAGGAAACACGTGCGCCGGCAAGGAATTCCAGGACTTAATGGTACGGCAGAGAAAAGACTCACCGAACCGCTTGGTTCTTGATGGAATATTCTGTACCGTATGCGAGTGACACCTAAGCCCTGCACGCGTTGTCCTGTGTAGGAAAGGGGAGGGTGGGATTAGTTGGAAGAGCTCATCAGAACATTCACCATGGTAGAGACGGTAAAATACTGCCAAGGACGCAACATCTCTACGCATCTGCAAAGGCTCGAGGGACTCTGTGACCTCGGGACTCCCAATAATGCGGACCGCACGTCGCTGCAACCTGTCGAGAGCATCTAATAAGTACTTTGCGGAGCCATCCCAGAGATGCGAGCAGTATTCCACGCAGGAGCGAATTTGTGTCTTATAAAGAAGACACCGCTGCTCCGGCGTGAAAAAACGTCTCACTCTGTTCAGGACTCCGAGTTTACGCGAAGCTGTTTTGATGATGCTCTCGATATAGTTCTTGTTGTTCAGTTTGCAGCGCACGTCCATACCGAGTATATTGAGGTTATCCTGTAATGGCAGTGGTGTGCTCTGAAGAGTGGGAGGAGGAAGGAAAGGAGATGTCTTTGCTGAAAACGCGCATGCCTGCGTCTTCTTGGCATTGAACTCGACCAGGTTCTCAGATCCCCATTGGGAAACGTGATTGAGGATCCGGTCAAGCCCAGTGACAAGAAGCCGCATGGCCGCAGAATGTCCGTGGTAGCTCCCGTGTACAGTGCTATCGTCTGCATAGCAGTGGATGCTGCCGGTGGACAGCATGTCATTGATATGCAGAAGAAAGAGAGTGGGTGATAAGACGGACCCCTGCGGCACACCAGCATTTACCTGCAGGAACTCCGATGCTCGTCCATCACAGAGAACGCGAATACGGCGCCCCTGCAGGAAGCTAGCAACCCAATTGCACAGTCTAAGAGGCAGACCGAAGGCTGGTAGTTTGGAAAGAAGCGATTTGTGCCAGACTCTATCGAACGCTTTGGCGATGTCTAGGCTAATAGCCAGTGACTCACCATGCTTGTCCATAGCCTCACCCCAAAGATGGGTAACATACGCCAGAAGATCACCCGTTGACTGTTTCGGCCTGAAACCATATTGTCGGTCATTAATTAGGGAGTGATCCTCTAGGTGGCGCATGAGCTGTGTGTTGATAAGGTGCTCGAAGACCTTGCACAGCACTGAGGTGACGGCTATGGGCCGATAGTTGGCTGGGTCTGAGCGATCTCCCTTCTTGGGAATCGGCTGTACATTCGCCTCTTTCCACGCCGTCGGCACTGTACCCGAAATGTAGGAAAGTCGGTACAGCCGCGTGAGTATTGGAGACAACTCCGCTGCACATTTTTGAAGAACCACCGCTGGTATACCATCCGGACCACTGGCTTTCCGGACATCGAGTGACTGCAGTATTATTAAAGTCCAACCAGCCTAACTTGGAACATCGATATCGTCATTGGTCATTAGACCATTGGTTGTGGAGTTCAGATGGCAGTCGCTTCACGAAAAATATCGAAGTTCAGCCGCATCACAGTTAGACTGGAAAGCCGACCCCAACTGAGTTGGGAAAAAGGTTCAGGGAATGATGATTGATGTATGAATTATTTGAGGTGTGACATAGAAAGGGTTTATAAATTCGTTCTTTGTAATTGTTAATATACACTTTTTTATGTATTGTAGAATTGTGCAGTATATATGCTTTTTTAACAGGCTCCCTGATAAAATTACCGGTATGTATGTATGTCCATTCGTTCCTCATGACTTTTGAAATATTCATTCTAATTCAATAAATGATGTATCGTTAGAAACGTTATAGACTATAACATGTCGTCGTATGAAATTGAATGGCGCCATCCAGATAGCATAAATACTTGAACCTAAAAATGTTTAGAAAAACAAAGTCGTATTGTAAATCAAAGTAGTTGTACCCTACACTCACCCTTAGTTTAACAATGCCAACGATAAGAATAGTAAAATAGCAATAATTGTTATAGAAAGAAATACCAAACCGTACTTCTTAAAACAAGTAAAAAGACTTCTTACCCGAGTAGATATGATTTTATATGTGCAATTATTCCGCAAGTCCGAAGAACAGGGCATCGTGCTTTACCTAGGATCTCCATCTGGGTGAAGCACGTAAACCTAGACTCGTGTTCCGCCTCTACACGAGGCATCTTTTTGTAATGGATTTCCACAATGTAACAGTTACTTCATTTCTTTTGTTGACTGACTAGAGATCATTGCCTATAACAGTCCACTGACGGACACAGGTCCCAAATGTCAGTCACAAGATCCAATCCTACACCTCGAAACTGCACTCTAAACAAAAAAAATCTACCAATATGGAGAGTAAAGCTACCGGCTGTTCATAAACCGTGTCGGTGCGAGGTTACCTAGAATAAATTCAGGTTCGTTTCACCGCCATAATGAATGCTAAGATTAAGATTTGTGCGCTGCTGGCCCGCTCCATTGTTTGCATTGTGCCCCGACTGAGGTACAGTCGCACACAACTAAGAGTGTTCTCGCGAAAAACTTATCTTAAGTACCCAGGTAGGTATATACCTGTTATTTTTTTGTATGGAACTCCATACGGTTGTGCCATCTATCGGTCATCTAAAGTGGTGAATTTGGGGTCTGATCGGCTAAAATCATACGGTGGTTTGGGCTTCAGATGCTGGGGTATTAGGTGGTTGGAGATGACCTCTCAGGAGTTGTTGGGTATTTACCTATGGTGTAGGAGATGTGGAAGTCTTGGGGATATAATAATTGCTCATGGCACTAACAGTAGTGTTACGGGAAAGTCTCATCAATTTTGGTAGATATTACAAATAATACAAATTATAGAATACATAATACAAATTGTAGCAGATAATACAAATTAACCTTCCTCCTTCCTTATGTCGCGTCTACATTTACGTAACATTTTACCGTTCAATATCCTATGCAACTAACTTACAAATTTTATTCAAATATGTCTGTATATTAGCAGCCGACTGTACTTCCAACCGCTCGAGGCGGACTTCTTGTAATGCACGTGGGACGACAACGCTTGACAGTCTCTGAGTGTATGCATACTTGCGACCGAGTGGAATAGACTCGCGACTGTTTTGTCGCAACTTTTTTTCATGGTTACCATCAGAATATAATTTGGATCACTCCATCTTCTCCCATGCGGTGTCGTAAAGGGTAACAGACAGAAAATCCAGACTCACCCTCAGATGCTTGGCTTGATTCAACAATAGTGCATCTCTATATATCTTAGCAGGCCTGTAAGTATATCTATCTATCTATACTATTATATAATTGTAACAAGTTTATGTTTGTCCGCGATGGACACAAAAAGAACTTAACGGATTTCGATGCGGTTTTTTTGTTTGAAGGAGTTTGGTCCAATTTAAAATCTTACGTTTGTTTGATTGCCATCGGTTAAGTAGAACCAGAATTATGATTAGTAATAGGTATAGAATTTAAGTTGCAAAGATGGCGCTCAGTCAATTTAGTTTCAACTCTCAAATTAATTTTCCCAGTGTGCACATACCCGGGCGGGGGCTTGATGAGTACACCTGAAGGGGTCCACGAGAATGACCCCGAGTCTGCCGGTTGCAAATATCCATAATCACATTCCATCAGGTGGGCCGTGTGTGTCTGCCATATAAGAAACAAAAAGTTAAATCGATCACCAACATTGTCAAACTGACAGATGGCTATTATTATTATTAATGCACTGTTGTCGCATTACAGTGTATCAACAATGTAATACAATTACAATATCGGTTGAATAATTAACGCGAACTGTATTGTATCGCCGCAATTGTCATTATGATACTATTGGACTGTTAGTGATGGGAATATAGTGTATTGTTTTCGATAAAAATAGTTTTTTTTTGTAAATTTCAATTGAATATGGAGTAAAGAAAAAAACAGCTTCCGAAAATTGGTTCAGTAGACATAACATAAGCTCACGCCTATATCTCTGAAGGGGTAGGCAGATGTGCTAGCACCCACATTTCACCAGTTTATGTTTAGGTCCCAATGTAATAGGTGGCAAGCCTATTACCATTAACTGGGCACTTATAAACCTGCGATAAATACACACATAACTTCGAAAAGCATCGAAAAGTTATTGGTGTGTGCCATGGTAAAACCTGGGATCGAATCCGACACCTCGTCTCAGCAGTACATTACCCATAAGTACTACTAGGCTACCACAGCTACCGTGGCTTGAATCAACCATTTAAGAATAAATACAGTTATCATTATTCTTCCAGAGCTTGGTTCGATATTACGGTCGATTAATTCAGCATCCTCACTATACAGGTTGTTGCCAATAACAAGTGGCACATTACCTACGTCGCGAACACGAATTAATGATGATTTTATTCTGCACATTTGCACCGCCATTTTGGAAGTTTACCGCCAATAGCTGTTTGTTTTGATATTCGAATGACAGTGACAGTTGAATTATTCAGTTATTTTGTTCTTTATTTGATATTGTAACGTTTTATTTTCGAATAAAAGTTAACGTAGTGATTGTGACTTATGTTCTTCACATACTACAGTTTAAGTTTTAATTTGACACTTCACGAAAAAGATTATTAATCTGGTTAAGACCGACCCGCTTCCATTTTTAAAGTGTTCATTCCATAACTTGAAAAAGGGCAGCAGATAGGCACAGTGGGCTCTAAAAGTTCCTGTACACCTTTAGATCTATAATCCTTTGATAGCCTAAGTCTAATTTAACAAAAGTAACATAGATAGCGTTTAATAAAATAAACTATCGATGTTTTGTTTCTTTATAAGAAAATAAGTAAACTCATGTAAGTAGTAGCCTAAACATAATTACGAGTACATTAATAAGCAGATCTAATTATCCAGTAGTCGGGTAGTGATATCACTTCATGCAATTTTTTTTTCAAATTGTTTAGGAACTTTTGAAGCCTGTATACCAATCGACTTTTCGGTAAACTAGATTTTGGGTTTCAAATCTCTAGACGGGAGTTCATACCTAATCATATTACCTGTACCAACCAACCAGTTTCCTGAGTCCCATCAACAGAAAGAGATTAACATTTATAACATTGTAAATAAACCATAAACAAGAGATGTATCTAGTGAGGTCCGAATGACAGCAATCAATAGAAGGGCGAGACAACATTACGTAAGATTTATTGGCGGCAAGCGGCGTTATTAGCTACCGAGATGGATTCGCGCCACGGAATGTAGACTGTAGAAACTGCGAGAGGACATCGCACTATGATTTTTAACCAACTTCAAAAAATATAATTTTGGGAATATTTGAAGGTTGGAGCAAGGAAGAACCTACTCCCGAAGCTGAAGGCCCCTGGTAGTACTCTAGGTACACAACATATTGGCATGAAAAAAAATTACGGTGAAGCAATTTTCCTTAATTTTGTTTCATATTTTTTTACTCTCCATCGTATCAGTAAAGCTAAATAAAACGAAAATTCCATAAAAAAACGTCACTACAAAAAAAAGCAAGTGTCGCCATCTTGCAAGTTTATTTTTTTTCGTAAAATTATTGTTTCATTCAGCTTGACTAACTCAATGGAGAGTGAATAACGCAAGTTAAACGGCATAAAAAAATGAAAAATAATATTGTAAAAAAAATTTCTTCGTGTATTTTTTTTATCCCAACATGTTTTTTACTAGTAGCCTTCGGCTTCAGGAGAGTTTCCCTAACACTCTGTATAGTGTGTACACGACGTTATCCCTATCCGACAATAACAGTCGGATTGCTCCTCGTATACTACCTATAGTCAAATAATGCATGGCCGTATCTATCCCAAATTATTCTGCAGCACCCAATATACAAAAGTCAGAAGGAATGCGACAAAGTATTGGTGTATAAAAACCAAATGCTGGCGAGCACTGTCCGCCTCCTGCGACGTTTAATATACTCCCGAAGACTGGCGGTGACAAAAGTGTTTAACATGTCGAATATATTATAATTAGCCTTTATTTATTGATATGGAATCATAACTCTATCTCCAAGAATGTCTTTTAGAGAGTACATATCATAATGTCCAGCAGTGGACTGCGATAGGTTAATTGATTGATTGATTGATATCATAATGTGTATGTATATGTGCTGAAAAAAAAAGGATTGGAAGGTTGAAATTTTAGTACTATTTTTTTTCCTTTCGTGCACTTTCATAACTAAGTTTTGTTAAGTGGTTAAGAAAAACCCTTTTTATTATTGTTTTCACAACTGGTTTTTAAACAAGAATACGAAGTGTATATTCATAACTGACAATCACAAATAGTTCAGAAACGAATAATTATCAAAGGGGCATAAGTCAATCTGTTATAGGCATAAATATCAGAATTATATACGGACGCGCATCAAACCATATAATCTTAATACGAGTATGCGAACTGTTGATGTCCACACCACATCAACTGAGTGGTGATGAGGTGTGTGTGCGCACTCAATAAGAATAAAAAAAATTGTCATATTAATTAAAACAAATGGCGAACTTCAGACTCCTAAGAGCAGTATCCTTTTGACACGACTAGGAAATCGCCATAATTACATACATATGCTCAGGCCAACTTTCGGGATAGGCTGAGGTGACTTATCACCCACATTTCACTAACAACCGTATTCGATCCCACGTAATAGGAGGTAAGCCTATTGCCGTATTCCGTTATTGTTGACTCGATCATGCATCTGAGCTGAGTCTGGGCTGTATACCTATCTGTCTGATGTTAAACAGTTCTATCTCTTAGTCGCCTTGTACGATACCACATGGGAAAAGATGGAGTGCCCCAAATTATACTCTGCCGGGAACCAGGCGGAAATCCCAAAAATCGCAATAAGGATGAAAATGAACACAATTAAGTAGCATTACAATTTTTATTATAGAAAACACTTGTGTGTTCGCCTATCCGTTCCATATGTCACGGCTCGCCACGACACAATAAATAAATAGCACAAATTCCGAAGTGACCAGCGGCCCAATAAAACCTGACTACTATCCGGGGGTAGATAAATATTGCAAACCCCTACCCCTTACATTTGTTTCTCTAGTTACGGTCGCATGTTCTCTCTGAAGGGAATTTGATTGTCACCGAATTATTGTACGGTGGTTTTGAATTACAGCTTTTGTTGGTAACCTCGTAAGCTCTGGGATAGTATTTAGGTTAACTTTAAAGATGACCTTCAAAACTTATGGACATTTTTTGGAAAAGTCGTGTGGCAGTCTCGCAGTTACTACCGATAGCGATACCGACATGAAGGTTAAATTTGAATTTAATCAATTAAAACAACATGTTGTACAAAAGGAAAAAAAAAATTGTACCTTGTTTTAAAAATGAAATTGTACAACTATACAGGGTGTCCCGAAGTCGAAGGCACCTGGTAGTACTCTGGGTATGCTATACAGGGTGGAATTTTGTAATGCCACCTGAAGGGAAAGTACTCTTAATACTGCAGATAGAAAATTTTACTCAAAGGAAACATTCCTTTATTTTTGAAAAGAAACAAAACTGCATTCAACGATTTTTAAAAATTCGCTTGCCGCACCCGGTAATCGAACCGACTAAAAACTGTAAAAGTTGCACCCTGTACTTTTATTACATAGATCGTTAGGGTCAATTATAAGGATGAAATCTCTCTAACAAACTTCATAAATTAAATGAAAGGAAAACAATGAAATCTTAAAATAATAGTTCCATGGGTCAAGTTAAAGCACTTTTACTCAAAGATCCATCCATTTAATTATGTTATTAGTAAATTATTATTATCACTGACGTATTTTATCCATTAAAATGACAAATTACTATTGGTGGCATTGAGAGAGATATCGAGACCGACAGGCTCCAACTCGGTTTGTACTGAAAATAATAGTAGAAAAATTTCAAGAGTACGGGTAGTTTCAAAAAGCGACGGCAAACTCTTCAGCAATACAACTTTGATTTTGATCCTAAATGTTTGTATCAAGCAATTAATTAGTTAGTTAACCATTTTTTTGTAAATAATTTAGGATTTCATTGTTTTCCTTTCATTTTATTTATGAAGTTTGTTAGAGAGATTTCATCCTTATAACTGACCCTAACGCTCAATGCAATAAAAGTACGGGGTGCAACTTTTACAGATTTTAGTCGGTTCGATTACCGGGTGCGGCAAGCAATTTTTAAAAATCGTTGAATGCAGTTTTGTTTCTTTTCAAAAATAAAGGAATGTTTCCTTTGAGTAAAATTTTCTATCTACAGTATTAAGAGTACTTTCCCTTCAGGTGGCATTATAAAATTCCACCCTGTATAATATTCTCATGATCAGTAAATCTAAATGAAACGAAAATTTCATGTTAAATCATACATAAACTCACGCCTATATCCCCGATGAGGTAGGCAGAGGTGTTAACACCCACATTTCGCCAGTTTATGTTTAGGTCCCAATGTAATAAATAAGTAGCGAGTCTATTGCCATTAACCGGGCACTTATAAACCTGCGATAAATACACACATAACTTTGAAAGGCATCGAAAAGTCATTGGTGTGTGCCATGGTAAAACCTGGGATCGAACCCGAGACCTCGTCTCAACAGTCCGTCAAGATGAAATAAATAGCGCCGTAATACGAATAGATGTTTTTTTTTTTCTAAATTAGTGTTCCATTTAAAACTTTACTAACCCGTTAAACGATTAAAAAAAAATGGAATCGTATTTTTTATGCTAGTAATGCTTCGAGAGCGTCTTCTAAACATTCTGTATAGTTATACTATGGTTGTACAGTTTCATTTAACACCCTGTATAATTATTTAGTATACTTTAGTTTTTCACGAACTCTTTCTTATCCTACCTCCAATCAATCATTAACCATTGTATCCTGGCAGTAACAACTGAACCATGAAACTTTCGGTACCAGTTCCCGCCATAAACCCTGTAGGGTGGTCACGAATTTCCCGCCAATACCAGATAAGACAATATGATTGCAAACGGAGACATTCTTTGAATATTACTGATGGTACATTGTATGGAGACAGCTTTTAAGTCATATTTTGATTAAATTGTTACTAAGACTTATTGGTCGTTTATGTGTTGAGGTTTTGCTACTTCGAGTTATATGAGGCGTCTGACGATGGTGTCAGGCTGTTTGTTGTTTTAATGGTGAACCTCTTTCTTGAGATTTTGCTTTCAGTTTACCTCTAACAAGGTGATGTTATATTGACGTATCCTATATAAAATACTGCCAACAAACTGTTATGCAGTTTGACAGAGGTGACGAATGACAAGCTGTATTTTTTTAATGTGAACAAACAACAAAAGAAGTGAGACTATCGACGTTCAATGAACATTAGTTTTCTGAAGCCGTTACTATTAGTTTTTTTTATAGGAAAAGCCTCCGATAATGTCTTTTTTTTGGAATTGAGGGTTGGAGTCCATTCTATCTCTTGTCTTGTCCTGAAAAAAGTTCTCGTTTGATTTTTAACTGACGACATAAATGACGGGCTGGGAATTGATATATGTAAGATCGATAAATATAACTCAACTTGGATGCTTCGAAAATATGTCGAAGTACTTTACCATTCAGTATGATGCTTGAATTATAAGTATTGGGCCGTATATGAGCCGGTTTTTTTTTAATTATTTGATTTATTTTTTATTTATCAACCTACTTTCAACCACACATGAAAATAAGCAAATCATATCACTATAAACAAATTCCATCTCCATCCTTTCCAACCTAACCCCTATCTCGCCGTAGTAAATCAATTCGCTGCAACAGTCGTGGACTGCAGTCGATATTGCATGCCGGGGTCGCGTGTCACCGCATTGATTGCCACCCGATACTACCAATACCTTGCCACGGTTAAGTACGGTGGTCGTACAGGCTTTAGGCACTTGAAGGTCAGTTTTTTTAAACATCTGAGTTACGTATCCACGTCCTGGGAAGTAAATTCCGCTCTTGCTAGTTCCTGGGGCAAAAGATTCAGCGAGAGAAAGCTGCCGAATCGGAATCATAGGCACCTTTGCATCGGGAACGACGGACATGAGAATGCGATGTACTTACTCTTTTTTTTTAATCGTGCCCAAATCTCCACGGATACCCGATTGGGATATTCCTGGCCGGAGTCGGTGAGAGAGGTTATGTCGGACTCGAACCGAGTAAAACGAAAGCTGTTTTTGGGTCTTTAGTGGCTGGAGGTGAAATAGTAGCCAACATATCTCTCGCTCTCCGACAGACCCGGTGCCCTCTTTTTCGAGATAACCCTTTTCGGTTGTAGAGACCACGGTGTTGCCGTCTAGCCTCTGGGTATAGGGAGGCGCATTTTGCGTTGCAGCCACGAACGAACCAGCCAGGGTAACAGGCGGCTCCATCTGTCACCCCCAGGCTCACACTAATGGAGGACGGAGGACCTACAACGTCCTCCTACGTGTTTTCTGTCAGTCGCCTAACGACAACCTTGGAATGAGATGGGGTTACATCCTTTCATTGTCACCATGCAAATTGAAGATTTTCCTATATCACTATTGTGCCACCTAAGTGGTATAAAAATAACATAGAAAACCTTGTAACTTACTGCATGTGTACTATATATTTGGCCTAGTAAGGTGAAATGACATAATTACCATAGCTCTAGTGACATACTAACTGTCCAATGGTACGTCTTATCGGGGCAGACTTGCAAATACGCGTTTCCTTCTGATTGCATTACAATTTTAAATAGGTCATCCGATGTCGCAACAGACATTCATTAGTGTTGATTACGTGAGTGAGGACTTTATACACAGTGATGTGTATAAATGATGTGTGCTGAAAGCACCTATTTTTATTACTAAATAAGATTAGGAATCTTTACTAAAACTCAAGGTGTAAAAAAGCCTAGTGGTATGGGTAATGGACTGCTGAGACGATGTCTGGGGTTCGATTCCAGGTTACCATGGCACACACCAATGACTTTTCGATGCTTTTCGAAGTTATGTGTGTATTTATCGCAGGCTTACAAGTGCCCGGTTAATGGCAATAGGCTCGCCACCTACATTGGGACCTAAACATAAATTGGCGAAATGTGGGTGCTAGCACCTATGCCTACCCCTTCGGGGATAAAGGCGTGAGTTTATGTTATGTTATGTTATTCATAAAAGTGTTCAAAAAGTGGTTTTATTTTAAAATAATTTAAAGTATCTTAAACTGTACATGGTGTTCACAAACGGAAGGCCATATCGTGACCCTGTAGACCTACTTGCTTATCGATCTAGCTCTAAACCAAGACATAAATCTGAGAACTAGATCAATATTTCATGTCTGCTTGACAGACATAAATCTAAATTAGGGTTTAAATAAATTTCAGTGCCGTACTATCGCATGCAATACTGTAGTTGATTGGTAGATTGCTTTATGAGAATATTGTATTTAGTTCAAGGATTGGTAAACAATATGAAACTAAAAGTTATTAAATATTACTGCGACAATGGGTAGAAATATAATACGAAATAATAAATAAATCTAAAGGTAAGTTTGTACGTATTGAACTCTGGAACTACTAATGTGATCTCGAAATATGGTTATCCATTATACACATAATATGTGTAGACACATACATAATAATATTAAGTATAGGTACTTAACTCAGATCTTGAGAAATATTAAAGGTTATGGACATCATTTCACTTGACCTCATTCTTCCATGAGTGCAGGCTTGAGGTTGACGGGTGGAGCCGTCTGTCATCCTAACATACCCGGGGGCTAGATGGAGACACCGTGGTTCCCACGCCAGGGGAAGGAGTCCATCTTCAAAAGAACAGTCCTGGGTCGGCTGAGGTGCGAGATATACCTATGTCTTTATTATCTAACCACTGACAAGCGAATACCCGAAGACACCGTATTTTCCAAATTTATATAGCTACAACATTTTCGGTTAGGAATTTATTATCCATATTCATTTTTTTACAAAGTTCCCGATTTTCGGCAATAAGCCCCTATTACGTGGGACCGAAAATCATAGTTGACTAAATGTGGGTTTTTAATACACCTCTGCCTACCCCTTCGGGGATAGCGAAAGACTCATAGCCTGTTACGTAGAACCAATATTAAATTATTCTAAATATATATATTTTATATGTATATCCGCTCATCCATTCAGCTCTATTGAAGCAAAAAAAAATACCCACCAATATTTCAAAACGTAATAATCCAAAATAATTACATTCCGTACTCATAAGCAAGTGATGCATGATCACGCGGCAAACTCAAGTGTCCCTTTCAAAACATGGGTCAGGACCCATTTGCCATGCAATATGGAGCCATAGGAAAGTGAACTTAAGGTGTATTTTGATATGGTAGTACTATTTTTAGAAAGTCCGCGAAATGAACACAGTCGCGACTTTTACGCGACACCGTTATTCAGATCTAGCCAATACTTGGATATACAGAATGATTTTTTAATGATAAAAATGATATATGAAATCTGCTAACCATTCACTTTTCTTTATAATTAACACTAGGCTCGAATATGATCTCTTTTTGTTGATAAGTGATTAATATTAAGTAGTCGTTAGGACGCTTGCTAAGATAAAGTTTTGGATGCAACTGAAACTAACACTATGATGATAACAGATAGGACATAGAAAATCGAATAAATGCATTCTAATCATGTTATAAATATCTGAATCTGAATGAAACTGATTCAATATAGGGCATGACGCTATCTCTCGACTTAATTGGGTAATTGACTAGGGAAGTAACTCTGCCTTACAAAATACCGTGGCTAATAATAACCTTGTGTTGTGTTTTCGACTGTAAGTAGGGTAGTTTGTACTACTACTGTACTACTGTAAGTAGGTAGGTAGGTAGGTAGTTCTGTGGAGAGATTTTGCGATTTCAATAGGCAGACCAAGGGCTTCAGTCGACTCAATAGATCGATCGATTTTATGTGTTATGAAGCCCACACCTTCCTCTCTCCTCTCTCCCCTTTACATCATCAGCATGAGTGTAACGCCCCTGATGTTTCAAACGTCCATATGCCATAGTAACAACTTTCCATCCGGTGAGCCGTGTGCTTGTCTAAAAAAACGCCACTTAAGTGGTATAAACTAGGAAATATTTATAAAAAAGTTCATAAAATTAAAAATTCGCTCATTACATTTTTTCAACAGCCTGTACATCACGCCAATAGGTATCATAGAGAGTAGATAGTTCGCCTTTTCTTCAGCCACTCTCACTAACGATGTCATTCGCGTTCCGCGCTGGCGAGTTATTGAGACTTTTTCAAGAGACAAACCACCCTGCTGCCATCCCCGTACTGCCTAAGGGTGGTGAAATAGACCTAGAGAGAATGGAAGTGACTTTGTAGTAACGTGTAGGTATAGTAGCTGAATTATTAACATAGATTATTAATATAGACAATAAATGAACTACCGCGGTAGCCTAGTGGTATGGGTAATGGACTGCAGAGACGAGACTTCGAGTTCGATCCCAGGCTTACCATGGCACACACCAATGACTTTTCGATGGTTTTCGAAGTTATGTGTGTATTTATCGCAGGTTTATAAGTGCCCGGTTAATGGCAATAGGCTCGCCACCTATTACATTAGGACCTAAATATAAACTGGCGAAATGTGGGTGCTAGCACCTCTGCCTACCCCTCCGGGGATAAAGACGTGAGTTTATGTTATGTTATGTAATAAATATACAGAACAGTACACAATAAACAGGTGAAGTTTCGTTAGGCAGCTTTATCATTCATCGTCGTTTTTTTTTTCAGACTGACTTAAAATGGAAAGTATACACAAAAAGATGGATGGGTACAATCAGTATTGCATAGCTACTCGTATTTGATAAATCCAAGAAAAACAATAAACAAGTAGGTGTAAGTAATAGGTGTAAGTAAAGTAAGTGTGGAATAGGCGTGCGGGGCACACGTGTCATTGCTATGCGGCTTTACGCAATAAAGGACGAGTTCAACAATATGAACCTTATTGTAAGACATTAAAGTTTTAAATAATTTAATTGAAATTTGGTGTGGTAACAACTTTTTCGTAGATATACAAGCTTGTTCGATTCAAAGTATGAAACGTTATAAATACTTTTTGTATCTAATAGCAAAGTAATCTCTATTTTTATTTATCAAGGTGTGTTTTCGTTTTGCATCTTGCAGCACATATTATGATTTGAGTTAATTTGACATTAAAAGTATTTATACATTTTACGGTTCCGTAGCCGAATGGCAAAACCCTTATAGATTCTTCATGTCTGTCTATCTGTATAGGCAGTCTTATAAGGCAAAGCGGCTGATCGAAGTTGCTGATGTTACTTGCTGCTAAGGAACCCTCCATGAGCGAATCCGACTCGCACTTGGCCGGTTTTTTAAATATTGTGACGTAAATATTGTGAGAATAGCCGTATGATCTACGTAACACTTCCATTCTTAACACGTCTATGTAAGACTTGAGCATGGATATCTGACGATAATTATGTCGGCTGAAAGATTGAATACTCTTCAACTGTGCTTTTTTTCCTTTAGCCGTGAGCACTGAGGGTCGTGCAGACTACAGATGATTCGTGATGAAATGATATGTCAGTATTTTATTGAAAAAATACTATGAACAATTAAATATGTGTTGATATTTGTTTGAATGTTTTTTTGTAGCCAACAAATAATATTTCCAGTTAAATCAAACCGTTAGTACATCGCAGTCCACTGCTGGACATACTCGTATGTCTCGCCCAATTTCGTGGTGCTTTGGCATACTGTTTCCACACTGGCCAGATGGCTTGATATTCGAGTTATTACGTTGTTTATTTCGAGTTTGCCTTCTCTCGCAGTGATAATGTCTGCGTTTTCTGTTAATCACTTATTTCTCCATCACCATATCCATCCATATTATGCTACCATATTTACATATTATTATACCGTAATATAACTATCCTATCCACTTTTTAATAAGGGTAATAGTAGCCCACCGGTATCGGGTACAGGCACGACGGAAACGGTGTGCACTGTACGGGTATGCAACGAACTTCGTCCCGCGCACGCTCAAGCTGTGGAATAAACTTCCTGTTATGTTGTTTTTTCAAGCAACAATATAGGGTTCTACAAGAAGGGCATCAAAAGGTTTCTACAGGGTCGACGGCACGAGTCTGGTGTTGCAAACGTCCATAGGCCACGGTAACCACTTTCCATCAGATGGGCCATTCAAATCATCGTACTCTACATTAGTTTACGAGTTAGCCTGTACCCAAAGACCCGAAATATGTAACTACAGTCAGTAAATAAAAGACACAAACAATTACAAATGATAATATCGTAGGTACGTCTGTTTGTGTCTCATTTGTCAGTAATGTGGCGAGTGATAATCATATTTTTGCTCTGAGATCGGCCTCGATAATGTTCTACCTTGTAGTGGTAGCAAAACAACTCGAAATTTGAAAAATATATACATATAACATACTTCTACTCTATAAGTCAGCAGTTTGACCGAGGAAGCACTTCTGCCCTACAGAAAACTGTGGTTAATAATAACCTTGTGTTGTGTTTCTGGTGGTAAGTAGGGTAGCCAGAGCTCGCTGGAGAGGTTTTATGTTGCCAGTAAGAAGACGGAAAGCCTGTTTTATAAAACAACTAACAGCACAGAGACTTTCCTACACCTTTTAAACACACTTTTGGGTAGGTTTGCCTTTCTGGGTTCTAAAGGGTTAGAGGGCAGTCAAATACTGTGGCGTAAATAAAATATTTGTGAATCGGATTTAAATCGGCAAAAGTTAATGCTCCGACGGGAGTCGATACCGCGATCTTTCTCTTACAGAGGGAATGCTGTAACCACTGAACCACATCTTGATTATTAGAAATTCTCCTATACAACCATCTAGTGGTGATGTTGGGAGTCATCTACCGACAGTAATAAGAAATATCGGATATAATCATTTTTTAAACATTGTCAAACAGTAAACATACTTATTGCTTTGAAAAAGTCTTAAGAATATTTGTCAATGTATGATTTTATATTAACACATTCATTCACATATTCACTGTTAGATATTTCGGGATATTTACCATGTTTGTTGATTTTATGGAACAACCGATATTTCGGCGCTGTTGCAAACGCCATGATCGTAGCACCAAAATTTCGGTTGCTCCATAAAACCAATCAGATAAAATATTTGTCAAGTTTATTGAATTAAAGATTTTTTGTAAAAAAAACTCTTTCTGCTATCGGTACATCGTCTGGAATATTGCTCTATTACATTTGAATAATTATTCCTCATCGCTGATGTGTCGCGTAGCTCAAAGAGAGCCTGCCTATAAATATATTTAGCATCCACCCTGTTTGAACCCAGGCTTATTTTTCAAATATACCCCATTTCGGGGTCAATAACTTTTACAGGCCATAAATATATTATTACTAGCGTAAATAGAGTAATAATCTCGTCATTATACGTCTCACCAAAAAATGTTAAATTAATTTAAAAATGCACGTTTACTGACATTCGGCTATTTTTGATTAATAGATAGGTTTATAAAAAACGTTTCACAATTTATATACTCTGTTACTTTCTTCACTCTTGTCTTCACCAAGGTCACTTTCTCACACCCTTACTCCATTTGTTTAGGTACTAAAATAAAGGTAAACAATTTTATGGCAACTTTTTAATAAAAACACATGTTAGACTAATAAATTAGGCTACCTGCTAACTGCCTAACCAGTGGTTCGAAACCGGTTTTAAGACTTTTCGTGTTTCTTAGCAGAAAAGTATTTTTGCGCTGAAATTTGGAACAAAACATATTAAGAAGACACACCAAGATGGTTAACGTTTATTTAAGTACCTAAACAAAATGGACTATAGGTTTTGTGTAAAGATACGTTTTGAATACTAGTATCTATTCATAAATATATACTGCAACTACAAAAATCTATAAAATGGCTAGTAAAATCGTTGTATTTAAATAAAATTACATTATTTCGTGGAAAACTAAGACATGGTTAATAGCCATGCTGATACTACACACTTAGTTCAAAACGATAGCCGTCTATGGTTCTTTGATTGCCGGAGGTGAGATTATACAAAACATATCTCTCGCACCCCGGTAGACCCGGGGACAACTCTTTTGAAATGACTCCCTTCCCCCAATGATGTGAACCATTGCTGTCTCCATCTATGGGGTCTATCCTCAGATATCCCCATAGCCAAGTGCGAATACTGCGTATCCCCATACGCAGTATTCGCACTTGGCGCTGCCCTCGCGGCCTGCTTCTGCTAGGGTGACAGGCAGCTCCACCCGTCACCCTCAGGTCCGCGCTCATGGAGGACGGAAATCACTCTGCTCCTCTAAGTATAACTAATAACTTTATATTCATGTTGATTTAATAATACATTTAATTTATTGATGTTCCATATAAATTAAACGGAAACAAAGTGTGATTATATTATATTAGTAGGAGATTAGGTAGAGTAATTTTATTCCAAGGTTTTTTAATTGATTATAAAAAGGGAAAGGAAGGTTACTTTAATTGTTTTAAGGTTATTATCCCATATCTACGTACAGTCGACAAAGGAGATAAGGTACCACTTTTTCGTATAATGTTGTATATATATATGGTACCGAATCTCTTTTGTTGACTGTACATAATATTTCAAGTAGAATTGACTTTGTGTGAGTAGTACCATTGATGGTACTACTTCTTCTGTCGAATCAACAGCATTTTTGAGTTGCCATCGTGGTGTAGTAATTTGTTTCACGGCAGTGCCCCTACTCACGGAGAGGGTCTGAGCCGGAGGCGACTCGGACGTCGGAGGTTGCAAAATGACCTCCGTCCCCCATGAGCGCGGGCCTGGGGGTGACGGGTGGAGCCGCCGGTCACCCTAGCAGAAGCAGGCCACGGCGATGGCGCGAAATGGCACCCCATACCCAGGGGCTAGATGGGGACACCATGGTCCCCACATTGGGGGAAGAGGGTCATCTCAACAGAGATGTCCCCGGGTCTGCCGGGGTGTGAGAGATATGCCTTGTATAATCTCACCTCCGGCAATCAAGGACCGGCGGCAAAGAAGGATAATCTTAAAATGTCTTGTTTTAAGTCAACTTAAAGCAAACACCTCAAAACCTTGTTATAACCAGTACTAGGTATACCTCCAAACCTACAAACAAATACATGGTTTATGGCATCACCCTAATTGTAATTGGCGTGGGTTAGAACGACGGAGGAGGGCGTCACGGGCGATTTCACCGGCGGCACCGTGTATTCGACAGCTATACGACTGTTGGGTCATAGGTTTAGTTCCCTGTGTTGTAGTTATAAGTATCATTAATTTAGGTACAAAAATGTAGCTATGTGTAATTACACAAATTTTTTTTTATATACTACTTAGATGACAGTCAAGCACACAGCCCACTTAATGGAAAGTGATTCCGTGGTCGATGGACGTTTACAACACGATAGGGTGTTGTTCTAATCTATGCGTTCAAAGCTAAATTCTGTTATCAGTGTTTCAAAACATCTACCTTCCCAATATGTTTTCCAAGTGTAAGTTAGTCCCAGATATTTCATTAGCAACCCGACTGACCCAACTCCGGTCTTTATCTAACGACTTTTAATTTGCCCTCCGAAGTACAAAAGCATTGAGAACAATTATCAATAAGCGGTCACCCACCCAAATGGCACCCGTGTCTATATAGCTTAACCTACTGAACCTTTATTGAACAGTGAGTGTGAGTGCTAGCACCTACATTTAGTCGGTTTAAGTTTAGGTCCCAATGTAATAGGTGGCGAGCCTATTGCCATTAACCTGGCACTTATAAACCTGCGATAAATACACACATAGCTTCGAAAAGCATCGAAAAGACATTGGTGTGTGCCATGGTAAAACTTGGAATCGAACCCGAGACCTTGTCTCAGCAGTCCATTACCCATACCACTAGGCTACCGGCCTAGGATTGAAATAGTATTATTATTAAGAGGTGATGGTGATACCCCTGGTTCCCTTTCTCTTCTAATTAGGACACATAACCAAATGACATCAGTCAGGGTTACAGAACGACGCCACGGCTAATTACTAGTCAATGATTGATCTGTATAGATTACTGCTGATTCCTGGTTGGCGTGTTCACTGGCAATATGCCAGAGGTAATCATAGGGGAGATCGAACAACGGCTATTGATTTTTCGTTCCCTGTTTGGGACATTTTGTAGGAAAATATACCTATTGGATAGAATCCTATGCTATGTTGATACTAATGTAATATCTATTGACTGCCTCCGTGGCTCAGTGGGCAACCGCCGCATAGTCAGCTGTGCACGAGGTTATGGGGTCGGTTTTAGGATTTTCGGTTACCAGAGGTGAATGTTTGGACTATGGTTATTTTTTTTAGTCTTTCGGCCTTCTAACCCAAGTGAAAAGCCTGCACCAGACCCTTATCCGTTAACCAGGTGTACTGACTTACAGGTGTTGTCACCATAGGCCCTAAAGTCCCTTAAGATACTGAACCTCCATTAATCAAGGTATTATTATAATAGATAAAAATGTTGTCACATACAAAAATACGAGTACCGGTATAACAGGGTAAATAGGGATAAAATGGTGAATGGAATATTTTATATAATTTCTTTTACAAGATTTCAAATAAACCTCTTATCAGATATTTAATAATTCAGTCATTACAATAAACTAGTCCAAAGTTTCCCTTGAAAGAAAATAACTACAAAATTTCATCCCTATTCACCCCGTTTGTTTTTACGGTACACTGTATACCAATTTTTTTTAACAACACAGCACAGAACAAAACAAAACCCGAAATAATAAATCCTGATCCTACACAAATTGACATGTACCAAAAAAATCAAATCAAATCTGTCGAAAGCCGCGGGGTGATGGCAAAAGCGAGTTTTTTCACTTACGCCTTTGTAATTGTCTGATATATTATTGGCACATTTGTCAAGAGGAATGCGCGTTGTCAAAATCGGTTCACAACGGCTGGTGTGATGGAGAACATGGTAAGTGATAATTGATATAAATCTGCATGTTTTCTGTGGTACAATTTTTGAATTATTTCCATATTGTTTTCGTCGGCATTGGTCAATACGACTAAGTATTAGTGCTTTACTTCATTTGATAGCTTTGCAGCTGAGGCGTGAGGGATTTGCTAGAGGCTTTCTCACCCTCGGCAACTGAAGGTCCAAGAGGGCCTTCGCTGACTTAAAAAAAAAACCTTTGCATGGTATGCTAGTCTGCTGAATTTAAAATATCAGTGGCAGGAACGTTGACGCCACTGCAATGTTTATTACTGTCAAAGTTGATATTGGTTTATAAGTATAATATTTGTATTTTGTTACTTTCTCATAGTAAGGTTTTGTGTAAAGATACAAATGCTACTCGAGTACTTTGTTCCTCTAAGTATAATTTTATGGTAGTACATATCATGAAAAAATAGTCCAATTCAAAAAAATAGTAAAAATAGTATTTAATGTTTTAGTTTTTCTTGATTTGACTATTTATTGTAGGTTTCTATTGTGTAGGTTTTTCGTTATAATAATAAAAATAGCAAGAATTTATATTTCGCTATGTATATATTTTGTAATATTCACGTTGTATACCATATTTGGACTGCTATTTAGAACTATTGTGTAACTGCAGCTACAAAACTTTTACTAATATTATGGAAATAGTCTGTAAGCATACCTTTGACAAATAAATAAATGCCAGTAAATGCTGCAACGGGTAATCAAAACAAATGTCACTTACAGGTTGTACGTGTGATCAAACGCATCCATTAGTAGATCGAGCATCGAAAAATGCGTGTGATAGGTAAAAATGTGACCTCTCACTAATGCTTCATTGGTCCGATGTGAGCGTACACGCTATGCGACTTTGAGCGTAGTATTTTTACCAGTTAATAACTTTCTTTTGAATGTTTCTAATCACGGGCTATAATTAGTTTACAAAATTATAGTTTAAAAAATTAAAAAACACGCTTTGTGTGAAAGGCCGGTCACAAAGTTCCAAAGAGTAAGTATGGAGCTGCACGCATGAGTAGTTCGCGCATCAGCTCTATCTCTATATAATATCCACAGTGAATATGTAAATGGCCATATCAATCTAAAATCATACGAAATGTATGTAATTTCAAAATGCTACAATGTTTTTTTTTACTTCAGTAATAACTTTGTGGTTTTCCCAGGCGACTACAATATGGGGTTCTTCAAGAAGGGCATCAGAAGGTTTCTACAGGGTAGGCAGCACGTGTGTGACGCCTCTGGTGTTGCAAACGTCCATAGGCCACGGTGACCACTGCCCATCAGGTGGGCCGTGTGCTTGTCTGCCATCTAAGTGGTATAAAGAAAAAACCTTTGAAGGCTTCTTATTTTTGTTTGATTCATTGGCTTTTATGACGTAAATTACCTCCTGACTTGCAAGAAGAAAAACATACACCAGCACCTCATCCATTGTGTAGCTGATTACCCCTTAATAATTGGAGGTATACACCCTGTACACCCACACTTATTCAATAAGACATAATTTTATTTCGATATTTTATTAAGGTATATTAACCGGTTCAAACTGGTTTATTCAAACAAAAATGCAATAAGACATTATTTTAACTTCGATATTTTTTAAGGTATTAACCGGTATACACTGGTTCATTCAAACAAAAATGCAATAAGACATATTTTAACTTCAAAATTTTATTAAGGTATATTAACCGGTTTAAACTGGTTCATTCAAACAAAAATGTAATAAGACATATTCGTTTTTTTTAAAGTTCTAACCGGTATAAACTGGTTCATTGAAACAAAGTCGCCTACTGTGTACACAAACCAGTACCATAAATCCCTATTAGTGGAGTGTTTGGGCGTAGTACGTACGGACAGAAGGATGTCGTACTCTGATTTATATACAACATCAATTCTTATGAAGAGCCTGCGTTCGATTTCGAGGGTCGCCCCAACTTGAAATACTGTTGTGTTACACTGTGGTGTTTTTGTTTATTGATTTCTGTTGTGGTAATGGCGGAGACGTAATATAGTACATTAAAAGAAAGTTGTGCCAAATAGGTTATTATAAAATCTGAGGTTATTTGAAGGAAAAACAAGCCTGAAATTTCGTATCTAGATTAAGTAAATGTTTATAAATAGACAGAAAAAAGAAAAATCCGCTTAGTTTCTTGCCGGAGTATTCTCAGACTTTTTGTTTGATTCTTTGGAGACGGTGTACTGCAGACTGTACTTAGTTGATACTAGTTAGATGATGGACAAGCACACGGCCCACTTGATATAAAGTGGTTACCGTGGTCTACTTTGCTTCACCAAGGACCTCATACTTGTACTGCAGACCCTGAAATAGGGGTTGGGAGAGGCAGGGTAGAGACGAAGGTTAAGAGAATTTCTGTGCTGACATCGTAGAAGACCGAGCAGGGTTGCTTTGCATCATATAGTCTTTTCTATGTCGCACCATTAAATCCTGGAATGCTCTGCCAACACATGTGTTTCCTTCATCCTACAGTCTCGGGTCCTTCAAGCGGGGCATAAAAAACAACTGTCGAGGCCGTCAGCTTACCATTCTGGACTGGTCTGCTTACCATCAGGCGTGATGCAGTTAATTTTGACAACCTAACCTAAAAAAAAAACTTAAGGCCTCGGTCTTCCCATTGACCAAACAAAACGCTCTCCTGTGAGCGCTGATTACTCTATTCAGCGCTGAAAATATAACACAAGGTTATTATTAGCATGCATGCAGGTACAACATGGTACTTCTCCAGTCGGACTACTCAAATAGGACAGGGGATACCGTCATGTACTACTTCTAAAGTTTGTTTGTGCTTCAAGGACGTTGGTATGGTTCTCTACATCCTATAAATATTTACCGTCATCCCTGAGTTATCCCGGTCAACTTCGAATCAACTTCCATCCTAATCAATATATGTATCAATTTAATTCTATTCCATTCATAGCAACTTGACTTTTTATTAATAATGACCCCTAATTATTAGCAATGGCATGTCACTTACATAATTATCGTGTACAATCGTCTGTTGAATACACTTATTAAATATTCTTTATAGGTAACTTGGGGGCGCATAACTAGTGTTGTCGGGGGACCTTGTCAGCGTGTACATAGATGAAGAGCAAACGGAATAGACAATAGACTCCTTGTAAAATAAAATAGAAAAATAATGTAATCCATCCATGTTTTAAATTAGTATAACGTAATTTTATTGTGTTTCAATCTATTTATTAGGACAATCAGTATAAAATTGAACTGAATAAGTACCTATATTTGCATGCCTTGAGGCGGAATTTGGCTGTTCTAAATATAATATATCATGTAATCACATAATGTACCCATTTTCGCAAATAAACAATTATGATTATGATTATGATTATGATCCAATTGTAGCCATAAACCGGCTTCGTGATTTGTGTGTAAGGAAAAAGAATCACCGCTTCGGGTTTAAGATGTAGGACTTGATGGTATCACACGTCCTAATTGAGCGGTCCGATTGATTAAGAAATGCCACTCTGCAGAATACCGCGGCTAGTGTTGTGTTTTTTTTTTTTTTTATTTTTTTTATGCCACTTACGTTTCTGGCAGTGAATAGGGTAACCAGAGCTTACCTACTGGAAATGTTTAATATTGTTAGTGGGAACACCGAGCAACTTTCCTATGTCTTATGTACTGACAACACAGAAACTCTCTTAACCTTCAACCCTTCCCCCTTTCCTCTAATCTCTACATGGTCGTCACCACGATTATGATGCCCCTGATGTTGCAAAAGTCCATAAACCACGGTAAATACTTTCCATCAGGTGGGTCGTGGGCTTGTCTACCACCTGAGTGGTATAAAAAATATTATAAAAAACTTGACGTAACTTGACGTTCTGAAAATTAGTCCGATTTCACAATGACTAACGATCTTTATATTGCAATGAATCATTAAAGTATAATTTGATCTAGTTACAATTAATTTGCTAAAAGTTGAGCAACACAATAGAAGAAAAAGTAACTTAGAGCGTAGTTGAAAAGTACAAAAAATTTAATGAGTAGGTACCTACTTGTACTTTTCAACTACGCTAAGGTCACTTCCATTGTCCCTATTATAACAATTGTCGTCACATTCTGAATATTTACTAAACGTCGCGAGGTCTCTATTGATATAAAGGAATATAGAAACAACTGCTAATATTGATGTTTGTTTGTTTATACAACCGAAATACCAAATACGTTGCGTGAGTTAGATCTATTAAAATATTTATTAGAAATGTGTTGACTATTGCTGAGTGGTTTTTGGGCCTTCTGGGAATAATTATTAAGAGTCGAAGTAAAATTTCAAAAATATTATAGAGCCTAGTGGTATGGGTAATGGACTGCTGAGACGAGGTCTTGAGTTCGATCCCAGATTTTACTATGGCACATACCAATTCGATGGTATTCGAAGTTATGTGTGTATTTATCGCGGGTTTATAAGAGCTAGGTTAGGTTAGGTTATGGCAATATACTTAAATATAAACTGGCAAAATATGGGTGAGACCAAAGATAAATTATTATAGTCTGCAATAGCACACAAGTCACTTTTAATTCCAAAAATCTATTTATAAAAGTCGTTTCCCTTATAGACTAATAGTTATATTACCAATAAACTTATTATCATATAGATAAATGATAGACAACACCAAAACTGTACTTTAACCAATAGTTAACTAAACTAGAGCCATAACTACATAATTAACAAACAAATCTAAAAGGTTCCAATCGCGTGTAGTACTAAGTTCGCCCATTACAACTAACGACTGATACATAATTGCTTCCCGGTTAAAGGGTTGAACTGATAGATGCGTGATTGAGCCGTGCCCTTAGAATTAAGTAAATTGCCTACTTTGTTATTTAAATACTGGAAAACGAAGTCATTACATGACGGTGCGTATTCGGGGCTTTGTTACCAGCGGTATAATAGATCGAAGTCAAGTTATGAGTTAAGAATAGTACTGTTATAATAAAACTGAAAATTATTTCTATATTGTATAACTATCGGACAACAACGATGTTTTTTTTAAGTCGTACATTTTAGAGTTTTTTGTAATATATTAAGTATGTTCTTTAATATTGTAGAACATACTTTCACACAATCACTTAATTTTTTTGGGGCCAACCTCTACTTTTAAAGCTCTAAATATGAAACAAAAACTATTGCTCTCCCCCTTTATCAGTTATGAATAGTATAACTTACAGTTTAAAACTAAAATTCTGAAGCCAATTTCCCTTCCCGCGTTATGTGAGCAAACATAGTGGTTGTGCGTAGTTAAATAATAAAACAGGGTATGACAGTTCTGTAGTAGGGCCCCGAGGGCTACATATATTAGCGCTGCTGACCAACGGTATGGGAGGGAGCAGGGGTCAGTCGGATGCGGCAATATGTTTAATGAGAAAATTTCTGTTTTTATCTGACTGCCGAAGAAAGGAGCATAATGTTTTTTTGAGACTATGTATGTATGTGTGTAGGTATGTCTATTTCCTTGACACGTCTAAAAACAAGTTTGATAGTAGACGGTACCCATTTGCAAATCATAACACCAAATGAATCTCAATGAGTACCGCTTGCTATCAAACTTCTTACGGTCTGACCGTTTCATAACTATTCACGTTCGTAAAAATTTAATCGAATCTTAATCGAATCATTTTCTTATTTAGGGTACGTCAATTTGACTTTACTACGCCTAATGGTAAGCTGAAGGCAGAGTCACAGGAAAAAAGATCACCATTACGACAAACACATGTAGTGTTACAATGGTGGCGCTCAGCTTGACAGCCTCATCAGATGCTTTTTCACGCCCCGCTTATAGGATCCGGAACTGTAGGAAGAAGGAAACACGTGTGCTGGTAAGGAATGCCGAGACTTAATACTATATAATAGAAATCGAATTTTAATTAATTATAATCCACCGTCTTCTTACTGTAGGAGTCCATTTCACTCACGATCATCTCTAACAAAAGCATTTCAACACTACTAACAACCGCATCCATTTTATTCGGTAACCAGCATCCCGCACTTGACCCAATAGTGGACACTTTCAAGACCTTTAATAAATATTTATCCCTCATATTGTTTGGCGGCCCTAGTCCACGATATTATTATATTATTACGAGTCGCTAATTCTCACTAATTACATTATTTATACATTTGTTTAGGCCATAGGTATTACTCGAAAAATTATTGTTTATTCTGTCAAATAGTTTGTGGGAAGGGTTAGGGACAATGGGAAATAACTTGGTGGTTTACATTTGAATTAATAGTTATAGAGCTTCGAGAGTCATAGTGAAAGTTTTGTAAATATTATAGCATCACACACTTCTTGTTGATACTGTGATTTCTTCCTTTTTCTTTTTATTTATTTATGGCACGTGAATTTGACTCGCCTGATGGTAAGCTGAAGGCAAAGTCTCAAATTTGTTTTTTAAGAACTGTACTGTAGTTAATTCGAACCCAATATTACTACATGATTTGAGATATTATCTATGTGGTATTAGGAGAAATTTCGCATAAAAAAGTACTTACCAATCAATTATATGCCAAACCAATAATCAAATCAATCAAATATATCAATATTATCAATATATTCCTAAATTTTATATTCGCAGTGCGTTGCCACCTGGATTGCGTTTCAAAAAGGCTCATGAGATAGCAAATTAAAAAAATATTACTGTTTTTTACTGGCTAATAATAAAAGATTTAATTTACGTAGATTAATTAGCTACCACGATGCGGAATCGTCACGGTTACTGATTCGTCACTTTCGTAATGCACTCACCATTTTTTTATCGTGCGCAAAATCCCCCCCGAAAACCACCTCTGCCAAAATATGTGGAAGTGATAATGTCGGATTCGAACCGACTTAAACGCACGCCGTCTATGGGTCCTTGATTACCGGAGGTGTTTGATCCTTGACTTGACCCTTGATTACTTTTGAGATGACCTTACCTAATGTGGAGACCATGGTGTCCCCATACTCACCAGCTTATTTCCAAAGTCAAGCAAGCAAAAAGAAGTTTTTTTTGTAAATATTTAATAGATAGACAACTATTAACACTTTTATTGTTTGAAGCTACCCCTTAAACAACAAAAGGTCACATTTAACCGTGTAATGTTTTAATAACGCAGTGTATACGAATCAATTTGTGTACGTTAACCCTTCGACGCAGGTGTGGTGCCTGTCAATTTTAATAAACGATGCCGCGTGTGTTTTTGATTTAATTGTGTGACTGCTGTCGAAGGGTTGGGTTTTAATGTGTTCGTTTTAAATTGAAAATGTCCCTGTTCTTCAAATATCATATACTGTGTACAGAGTTTTAATGTATGTAGTTTTGACTATTGTAACAAATAAAGCGTTGGTGGCTTAGTGGTTAAGGAGTTGGTTTAACGATCGAGAGGTCCCGGGTTCGTATCCTGGTCATTACACTACTGAAGTGAACGTGTTTAAATTGACATGAACCCCAGAGTTAGTGAAACATAAGATTGAAAAAAAAATCATCTCATTGGGAGAGGAAATTGTCCAGCAGTGGACTAGAATTAGGCTAATTGATTGGTTGATTGATTAAGGTCACTTATTGTTATACACATTGATAACACACTTGTACTTATATCTCTACGATATTTATTATTGAAACCAACCGGTTTCGTTTTGTGGCATTCTGAAATTCCTTTAATAACACACTTGTACTGCCCACCAGACACTAAAGTGCAGTAATAGCCCTTTGATGATTTTCCGTTTTATTTGTGATTCTGAAAGCGGGTTTCATAAGGTTTTTGCTGAATCAACAATTTTTTTTCTAGGACAATTAGGTGTTCTTTATTCAACAGTTTTACTCTTACTGCAATAACAAAAATAATAACAATTTAGCGTGGTTTCCCAACTAAAATGCAGCATATATCATAGTGCAGACGGAACTTTCAAGGTTTCCTATCTAAAATGCAGTAAGCAATCAAACTTAACGGTCCCTTAGATAGTTCTACACATTGGTAAAAAAAACAAAAAAACTAATTAATATGCAGTAAAATTTCCCTCCATACAAACTATTTTTACTACAATTAGTTTTTTTATTATAAATTGTTACGAACTCCCAACTAAAATGCAGTAACAACATAGCTAGCCGCATTTTAGTTGTGAATACTTAACATTCTTTAATTATTATAAACTGACTAAAATGCAGTAAAATTAGCATTACTGCTGATTAGTTCGGATGACATAGTGACACACAATGGTTATTCCCAAATAAAATGCAGTAATGTAAAACATTACTGCGTTTTAATTGGGATCAAGTTTGACAGATGATAGAAGGTCAAACCAATTATAACGCAGTATCAAGCGTTGTTACTGCATTTTAATCGGTTTTGAATAGATAAACGTTTATACGTAAACTAGCTTCATGTAGCAACAGTAGCAATTACTGCATTTTAGTTGGGTGCTTTAAAATGTTTATGAAGCGCGAAACAGAGCTTCCGAAAGGATACTGCTCGATTGTGTATGATTGATCAGTTGCGCTCAGCACAAAATTAAGTATACACTGGTCCGAGAAATGTACGATGCAGACTCAGCGGTCAATAGTCATAAATCTGTCAATGATTATCAAGACTTTTAGAAGCTGTTGAAAGTTCATTGAAATCGGGGAAAGTTGAAGTCAAAAGTATGGACATAAAATAATTTATTAATTATAAATCTCATATTACAGTTTTTTTTACAAAAAGAACTTTGATGAGATAAAATTCAAAGCACTATCTTGTCTCAAATCAAAGACCTTGCCTAACTTTACTGCAAAAACTGTTCCTAAAGGCGTTGATGTTGAAAGGAAACAAAATATCTTAAAGGTACTTAAAGGGCCACTTATTCCACCAAATAGATTGATCTTCTGGACAAAACCTACCTGTTTGTTCTACACCACAAGAACCAGAAAATATTTTTTTGATATTGATGAATAGTGTTGAATTTTTAAACTTATATTTTATTGTAACTTTTAAACTATCGCGGCGTTATATTTTATTACTAAAAGTCTGTGATTTTTCTGTTTATGTTCAAAGGATATGACGGATTTATTTTAAGAAATAATGTGCCTTAAATGTAACTCAAGGCTGATTATTATGACTGCTTTATAATGATACATAAATTATGAAACTGGCTGTGCATTAGATTTTGATACTTAAGTACATACTTTATTATTACTTTAAACCTAGTAGTAAGAACACTAGGAGCCTTTAAAAGCGAAACTCAACCAATGTTATTTTAAGCGTATTAAACTATTAAAAGTAACAAGTTATTCCTAGAAACTAATTATTTAAGACTGACCTATGTAGAATACAAAACATCACACACTTACCTAGATAAAAGTGTGTGATGATTTGTATTTGATTTAAAACTGTAACGTTGATCTCAACATAATGTCCACCTTTTAAAAATACGCATCTACATTGAGTCATTTTATTATAAAACATTGTAATATCTTTGTGATAATACATATTATGAGAAAACTGACACATTTTTTTTTTATTACAAGAAGTTTTTTATTTTTAATATGTGATTTTTACTTCATTAAGTTGAATTATTGTTATTAATTATGTAAAAATAAACGTTTTATATAATACTAGCTGACCCGCGCGACTTCGTCTGCGTCACTCCGTTTTTGCAACATTTTTCATTCCTGCTCCGCACCTGTTAGTCGTAGCATGATGTTATATACATATAAACCTTCCTCTTTAACCATTCTATCTATTAAACTGCATCAAAATCCGTTGCGTAGTTCTAAAGATTTAAGCATACAAAGGGACAAAAAAATAGGGACAGAAAACGCGACTTTATTTTATACTATGTAGTGAGTAGTGATTACCTAGCTATTTCTCTTACTGCACTAATAAAAAGAACACTTTTTTTCTATAAAACCAACTAATATGCAGTATTTTTTTCACCTTACTGCATGTTAGTTGGGTTTACTGACCAAACAACTAATCCAAGCGTAGTAATGCTACTTTATACTGCGTTTTAATCAGTTTAAATGTTTTTTTTAATAAAAAAGGCGGTGCAGTAATTCGCGCCAAAATAGTAAAATGGTCATTATAAATTCATTTATAAGGATATTTCTTTTTTTATTGTTAAGACATGTGAACCTACGCCTATAGAACATTTCTGGATAATTTTTTTTTTGTTTACACCACTGCTTATTTTTTATATCAAATTCTTAACTTTAAATGGCGTTTACTCGCAATCGTTATTTTGTGGTTACTGCACTTTAGTGTCTGGTGGGCAGTGTACTTCTCCATAGCACAAGTGTTCACATTTTTTTTTGTAAATACACACATTTCATACATAGAAACATCTAGAACAATACAAATGTTCATATTCATTCACTCAAATATCTCTTTAGAGCGAGAATTGAACACTCGCCTCCCGCGTACCAGTCGTGTTCACTACTGTTCATGTCTTTGTCTCTACCTTTATTTCTAATTTAATTCAGATCTCGTTAATCAATCCAAAAATTTCAACGAAGCATTTATTTTCTGTTGATTTATATCAAAAGCCACTTCCCAAGCAAACAAATCCGAATCCCGTAGCACCATTAAATCACCGATCAAGCAAAAACATAAGTTCTTAGATACAAAGTTCTGTTCAACTGTTATTGTTATATTGTAAATTATTACACCACTTATAACGAAAAACAATAAGAAAGTTTACTCTATAAATAATGTACCAGAGATTGTGAGGGGTTAACGATAACCGCTACTACGATCTTGAGTTACGAACTCGAATGTAATTTAATTACAACGTGAATATTATTCGAGGTGATAACCTTTGTGAGTGGCGGGGTTGATTTATATGAACGAATATGGCTGTATACACTGGTCTGGTCTTTACGTTGGTAATTAAGACGTTTATCCCACTTTGTATACGAACATTTATAGCAGTCGTTATGGGTAGTTAGAGCGTTAAGAAGTGCATTGCAGTAACAAATATTATATTCGGGGAGGGAGGGGAGCCCATCGCTTAACCACGGCAACAATTGAAGGAATGTCAAAACGCACCCCTGAAAGAAAGTAAAAAGAATTCTTACCCGAGGAGAAAAATGTTATTGTATGTGCAATATTCCGCAAGTGCGAACAACTAACCTCGGCCCGTATTTCGTCTGTACACGAGACATCTACAAGAGCACTATCAAGCATGCTTCAGTAATAATTCGCCATTGTTATCATTGGATCTTTCCCTCAATATATATATTCTTGTAAATTATTTCCGCCAGGTAATGCCTAATTCTATACTGAATCTAACTGCAGTACTTCGACATTGCTTATATCTCAGTTTATGGAAGCCAGTTGGCAGTCACTTGACAAAAATATCGAAGTCAGTCACAACGTAGTTGGACTTGAAAAAAGTGGATCCCGGACTCCGAAATGGCAACTTCGACTGGAACACACCAACGCAAGGATGATGATGATTATGGATTTTTTATCGAAATAATATCGAAATTCCGATACTAGTATCGATATTGCACATATTCGTTAGAAGATTTGTATTTTTTTTCTTATGGTCTTATAGGTTTTATTACATGATAAACCCGTAGTAGGGGTCGTGTTAACCACAGTGCAATGTTTTCCCCGTCGATTAAGATACGTTCACCGAACACTCGATAATGATGTAAGTTTACTCATGTCTTTTTTCCCATAATATACGGTCAGAAAAAAAATAAGACAAAGAGCTATTTGAAATACACATTCTAGGAAATTCTACAAAGTGCTATTTAAATTCAATGTAAGCAAAGCTGTGCTGGTTAACCTATTATTAGTTTAAAAAAAATGTAGCAAACTAGTAAACAGCCTTGCACATAGAAATATAATCATTATCATCATCATCATAGAGACGTGTTTTCCTGATGGCATCCGAAGTGATTGTGAATTGGAAGCTCAGTGTCCACCTGAATAGAAATATAATCATTGATTGAAAATACGAGGCTTAAAAAACAAGTAAATTGGAAAAATAGAAAACAGTATTATTAACAAACTGTACAAAATTCAGCCTACTTAGTAGTAGTAGTAGTAGTAGAAAATTACGAATTTTTCATATTAGTACCTATATGAAAAATTCGTAATTTTCTACTCGAGTAAGCATTTGTATCTTTTTAAATATCTGTTAGTATACAATAATTTTCATTAGAATTTTCTTCTTGAACATAAAATAATTCTTTCAAAAATTAACTATACTCTTGATAAAAGAATAATTAATAAGACAAGCAACGCGATGACATCTAAATTAGAAAATGCAGGTGATTTTTTGCTGACGCTACAAATACTATTGAAGCGTAAAGATACAGTCAGCGTAATACGGACGGATGACAAACGATTGTTTCCAAACTATTGTCGTTAGCGACTTCTTTTATTTTTTCTATTTCATTCCTACAGCGCCAGTATGAACAGGACTTAATTTCTTTTTTTTGAAGAATTCATTCTTGATAGAGCGATAGCAAAAATTTCATTATTGAGACTGAAATAATTATCTGAATAACTTTTTATTTTATTGCCTGTGTTCAACAATATGTCTACGGGCATAAGAAGGTTTCTACAAGGTACCTACGCAGCACGAGTGTGACGCCCCTGGCGTTGCAAACGTCCATAGGCCACGGTGACCGCTTCCCATTAGGTTTGATTTTCATACAAACCAAGCGAATACAACATGGGGTTCTTCAAAAAGACATTAGAAGATTTCTATAGGGTTCCGTAGCGTGAGTGTGACGCGTCTGTGTTGGCAACGACCATAGGCCACGGTGGTCATTTTCCATCACATGGGACGTGTGATTATCTGCCACCTAAGTAGTATAAAAAACTAATTATATTCAAAAGACAACAATAAAAAAAAGAAAAAGTACGCAATCACCAACATCATTCGCTATCATTACCGATTAATGAAATTGAAGAAAAATATCGCATGCGAAATAAATCCTCTATTTAAAAAAGGAACACGGCGCTGCGTTGATGAGCGTAATATTTTTTCCTACTGATATTAAGTCATGTTTAAGAAGGCTCGTCATTATCCCTAATAGTAATAGATATTTTATTTTGTCGCATTTCGCTTTGGGGTGTTTACACAATATTCTGGGGCGGCCATCGTGGTGTTGTTCGCAATCAGATATGGTTTTCTGAAATATTACGATGTACGTTAATTTAAATAACAAGGAATATAATTTTTGGAACGAGGAGTACAGACAGTTTATTTTAATTTTTAGGTCTTTACATGAGTCGTAAGAAATGCAGTATAGCTAAGACGAAATGATTAGGCAAATTTTATTGAATTGTGACATTCTCGGTTTGATTAAAATGCTATTCATCAGGAACGGGTCATTTAATTGATTTTTATACCACTTGAGACACAGAAAGAATGAAGAGTGACCATCGTAGCACATGGGCCTTTGCAACACCAGGGGAATTACACTCGTGTTGCTGACCCTATAGAAACCTTCTTATGCTAAGAGTGCTTCTGTACCGCCAGCGCAGGTGATAAATTGGTATTCCCACTGTGATCTGGCTACCCTACTCACAGTCCGTATATGTCCGGTATTCGAGACTACAAAGTTATATAAGAATAGAAATATTGTTTTATTCTTTTATACAGATGTGTGATAAATTTTTCATATTTACACTTGTATAGATGAATTGCTTTGTAAATTCACATAAAACAATAAAAAATGTAATGTTAAGTCTAAATATTCGACGCTGTATTGTTTAAATACGTTAAGCACCTAATTGCAAAACAACAATTTGCAAAAATATTAGCAGTGATATCGAACATAAAAGAAGTGATAATATATCGCACGAAAAATATCTCTACTGGAAAAAATACAAACGTTAGTAGAATACACCCCCTGATACATTTGCCGTTCGTTAATAGGTTTTTCCTTCATAAAGGGAATGTTAACCTATTTATTATACAGGGGATATTAAAAACGAGGGGGCCAGTGTTGTCACTGTATAAAAAGATTAAGAATATATATATCCGCATAATAATATACTTCACTTTATTACGAAAACAAATATAATATTAATGAAATAATTTTAATTGTGCTGTTATCATAATAAGTCTTCTCATTCCCATGATTCACCGAAACATATTTCCGGGATTGTCTAGGTTTATGCTACGCAGGTGCGGATTCGATTCTCGCTCAGTGCAAATATTAGTACGCATGAATATTTGCATTGGTCTAGGTATTTTGTGTATAACTAACTGTTCAGAAATCTACCGAATTTATTGAGATTTATGATTATTGTTTCACTCGCTTGGATGATAGCGTGATGATATATAGCCTATGTTATTCCTAGATATTGTAGATGTAGATTAGAGAAAGAATGATTGAAATCGGTTCACTAGTTTCGGAGCCTATTCGTTACAAACAAACAAACAGAAAACAAATCTTGCCTCTTTATAATATCAGTGTAGATATGTATGTATTTACAAAAAAAAATGTATCGAAGTATGTAAGCTCATTCTAGAACTCATAACACAAATTAAACTATGCTTACCATGGCTCTAGGTAGTATTGTGTAGATTGTCCTAGAATTAGAATTCAATTTACGAGTACCTTTCAAACCCCGACAATCCAAATAACGTTTTTTTAAACAAGCGAAACGTAACATTATGCACATTGTCTTAAGATCTCTTTCTCTCGTCTCATTGTCTTCTAGGCCTGTAATAATGGTTGTAGACGATTATTAAATAAATAAAAAAAGGAATTCATTTATTTATTGTAATAAGATATTTCATGCATTTTTTCAGTCTTTTTTCCCGTGAGCCAAATCCCCACGGATACCAATCCCACCAGAGCCGATGAGAGAGGTTATGTCGGACTCATACCGACTAAAATGCACGCCGTCTTTGAATCTTTAGTTGTCAGAGGTGAGATAGTAGCGAACATATCCCTCTCACCCCGCAGACCCGGGGTCATCTCTTTCTTTAGATGACCTTTTTGGGTAGGAATTTTTTTCAGTCTAGCAAAAACCTATTTGTTAGCTAATGTTTGAGTCATAAACCTTTCTGCCTGTCACGGTTTGTTTAACTATCTTAACAGCTATGGGGAGAAATGGCCTTATTAGGTACTAAATATTATTATAAATAAGCTGGTAGTACGTTCAATGGAAGCATTTTAAATAGCTTTTATAAACCTACTTGTAATGGAGTGTACAGAGTTTTTAGACAGAGTAGGCCATCATTAAAAGTTAATACTTAATAATCATCAGTATTTTACCGTCTCTACCATGGTGAATGTTCTGATGAGCTCTTCCAATTAATCCCACCCTCCCCTTTCCTACACAGGACAACGCGTGCAGGGCTTAGGTGTCACTCGCATACGGTACAGAATATTCCATCAAGAACCAAGCGGTTCGGTGAGTCTTTTCTCTGCCGTACCATTTAGTCCTGGAATTCCTTGCCGGCGCACGTGTTTCCTTTCCTACAGTCCCGGGTCCTTTAAGCGGGGCGTGAAAAAGCATCTGATGAGGCCGTCAAGCTGAGCACTGAACGGGTTTGCAATGGTGACCCTCTGCCTTTGCCTTCAGCTTAACATCAGGCGAGGTGAAGTCAAATTGACGTGCCATAGATAAAAAAAAAATCGTCTGCGTGCATAACATAGAGACCAAAAAACTACATACATATTAACCAACTACCTGTTAAAGTAAGCGTTTACGACAAATTTAACTTTGATTCTAATGGTTTCTGCTAAATTTGTTGCACCAGTGTATTTAGTAGCTCGGTTAAAGTTATCTTTTTGATCTGCCACTGATATTTTGAATTCAGTAACGCGGTAATGAAGGAATTTGTGAGTCTATTTACGCTGGCAATGTCTATGGTACTTCATACGACCACAGAGCAGTCTATATTATCTCTACTTCTCTAGAATCTATGATATAACTAACAATATTACAAAATATAGAACTATGTATAACACTTAACCCTAAAAAGCGCACTCGTTTAAAATTCCCGATACGTTGGCACCGGGGGTACTTGAGACCGTCACATTCGCACCATATTTATCACTGGATCAAAGTCGGATCCGGGTAATGCTCGCCTCCAATATTTCATCCGTTCGCGTCTCAATAAGAGCTGAGCGCGACTGTATATCATCTGCAATTGTGTGAGGTACGAATGTACTGTATGTGGTAGTTTTATTTATGAGCCTTCAGTGAAAGGAACCAGAAAGGTTTTTGTATCGTATTTATTTTGTTAGAGTTTTATATAGATCGTTAACTTATTTTTCTTATAGGCGGGCTAGACCCAGGAAGTCTTGGCTTGACGTCGTGGACGGTGATATGTGTGCTATTGGTCTCACTTCCATGGACACACAAGATCATGTGAAATGGAAGAGCTGAAAGGCGGGCCCTGAGCTCTAAGTACACTTTGGCCTCGAAAGCAATCAGTAAAACACGTCTGTATCATGATGATGATGATGATCATATCAAGCATAGGCCACGGTAACCACTTACCATCAGGTGGGCCGCGTGCTTGCCTGCGACCTAAGTTGTGTATAAAAAAGCAGTTTTTGAGACTGCTCTACGATTGCAACGCAGAGTTGAATATCATAACCAGGAAACGTGAAAAAATATCAACCATATAAGTTATATAGCTGTTGTATTTACACAGATTTTATTAAATATTTTAATATAATACACAATCCACCTTTCACTAAATTTTTAATCATTAATTTACATTAATTTGCCTTCATATTTCATTAAAATCTTTCATTAAAGGTTTACTGTAACCATTAAAATTGCCATAAACAAAATACTACACAGCTTAAATCATCTTGAACTGTTATTAACGGGTTATTTAAATTTAGAAGACAATAAAAGCTACCACATCCAATAAAATAAAACTTTTTATTTGCGTTCGGAATCAGAATACATTTTTAAAAAGGTCTTTAAACTTCGACAGTAGGAAGAGCATGTAAGTGGTACAAGTTATAAAAAACTGCATACTCACATTAAGCTCTTGAATTTTTCATTATATAGCTCATTATATATTCAAACTAATTTTATAATCAAAATTCTGTCCTAGCTTTTCCTTTCATTTTAATAATGGAATAGCTATAATTTTCGTTACCATTATTATTAACATTAGAATGGAAACGCTTAAGAAATAGATACCAGACAATACATGCGACTTCGAGAATAATTTAGAAAAGAATGGAAATGTAAACATTGTTTACGCTCTCCAATGATTGAATTAGAAGTTGTTAATTATAATAGTTGACCCAATATTATTGCTGGTTTCAATAGGCAATTCACATATAAAAAAAGAAAATACTCTTATGACTTACACCACCCGAAGAATTAAGACAGCAATAAAACAACGTCACGCGTGCGAGTGTAAAATTTGTCACGATCTATTTGCCCCGAGTCGATCAATGAACCGATCTGTCGACTGCGGCTTTCATGAAATTATTGTGATAAAATGTATGCGGATTTCAAAGCCGGATGAACGATTTAAAGTCGGAAAGAGAAATGGATGAGTATTGAAGGGTTAGGTACGAATTCGAATTTCCACATTCAAAATGATTTTTTAATAAATATTATAGTTATTGTGTTGAGGTATTAAATATGCTCACTTTCAGCATGCTTTCTTGTACATACATACATATCTAACCTCACGCCTATACGCCCCTGAAGGGGTAGGCAGAGGCTACCACCCATATTTCGCCAGATTATGTTTAGGTCCCAATATAATAACTGGCGAGCCTATTGCCATTAACCTGGCTCTTATAAACACACATAACTTCAAAAAGCATCGAAAAGTCATTGGTGTGTGCCATGGTAAGACCTAGGATCGAACCTGAGACCTCGTCTCAGTAGTCTATTACCCATACCCCTAGGCTACCGCGGTTGTTGGTAGAGTATGCAGTGTATTTATCTTTATGGAATGGAATGTATGAAAGAGCCGCGGTAGCCTAGTGGTATGGGCCATGGTAAACTTGGAATCGCAACACACCAATGACTGCGATGCTTTTCGAAGTTATGTGTGTATTTATCGCAGGTTTATAGGTGCCCGGTTAATGCCAATAGGCTCGCCACCTATTACTTTGGGACCTAAACATAAACTGGCGAAATGTGGGTGCTACCCCTTCGAGGATAAAGGGGTGAGTTCATGTTATGTTATGTTTATGTATGCCCCTGGTATTTAGACCTTACCGCTCTGAAATCTATATCATCGTATGATATACCCATTTTTCACTACTAATCCTTCTAACTGGACACAGTGCGGTGCCCGGGTAGTGTCCGGGTGTCGCTGTCCATGTCAGCGCCGTGTTGAGCTGACAACCTCACGCCACAAACTTCATTACGCGTTCGAAACGTCAAACTGAAGACACGGTCCCATTGCGAGCGATTTATTGTTATATAAAATAGGTATATGTTATTAAATTAACCAGTTATATCGATTGATGCTTGTAGGTGAGGCTGGATTAAACCAAAGATTCTAGTGATGGTATCTTTGATTTCATTTGTATCGTTTGGTTAAATTAAAAATAAATATCAAACTAATCAATAACGAATTGGTGAATGATTTATAACTTCACACAGTGCTGGACATATGTGTCTCCCAATATTGGAACCAGATTGGTTGTACAGGCTTCTATTTTGAGTTTTCCTTTTCTCGCGGTGATATGGTCATCGTATTATTCCGTTAGTCGCGTCTTATGGCACCTTTTGGATGAGATAAGAATTTCTTACAGCATAGTTGACATAGCATCTCAACACTAAATATATAATTGGGAAAAAATCTGTAATACTAACTAAAACAAAAATGAATTTCTGCTTACACTGTTTTATAGAATCTTCTTCACCCAAGCACTAATGCTGGTAGCATCTAATGCTTACCTTGGAACTCAGTGTCACCATTTTTACTTCTCTTTTCCATATGAAAACTTCCACATATGAAGACTTCCATCTGACCTCCTACGTTTGAAAGGCCTAGGCGTCAGGACCTAGTCTATCAATTAGCCGATATACCGACTTAGGTGAAGTAAGCATACATCCTGAATTGTTTAGGTATCAATATGACGTCATTCCGCAGTAGTAAATCTCAGTTAAACTATTGCCGATATAAATCGCTGGCAATGAGACCTCGCCGGTCTACCCCTACAGCCGCGTGTAGTGGACGCGCGGACGCGTTGACGCGCGTCCACCTAATTGTTAATTAACGCGCTAACGCTAATGCCGCGATCGGTGATGGATGTGAATCGGATTTGTGTACAAATTGACACACCGCGTTTAGCGTATCGCGCTTAGCGAATATGTGATATTAATTAGCTAATTTTGTTAAGTGTCGCAGTACACGCGTGCGAGTGTAAAATTTGTCACGATCTATTTGCCCCGAGTCGATCAATGAACCGAACTGTCGACTGCGGTTTTCATAAAATTATTGTGAATCAAATGTGTGTGGATTTTAAAGCCGGATGAACGGTTTTAAGTCTGAAAGAGAAATGGACGAGTATTGGAGGGTTAGGTACGAATTCGAATTTCAAATGTTTTTTTAAATAGCTCTTTATAAAGGGTTAACATAGTACGAATGTCAAATCACTTCTTTTACATCTAAAAGTATACATAATATATATATATATATATATATATATATATATATATATATATATATATATATATATATATATATATATATATATATATATATATATATATATACATATAAATAAAACAATTAAAAATAATGTCCTATACAATCTTCTACCGCAGTAACATTCTACTCAATCTACAAAGAGCACAAAAATAACGATATTAGCATATTCGTAGAGCCATTTGGAGATGTTCCCCTTAAAGCACCCTCCATCGAATCCTTAATAGATATGTATCGAACAAAAAACGGCACACACATGGGTTTTTGCGATCGGCCCTGCTTGTAGCCGATTTATCGGGCCGATAATTGCGTCTGGAGGAGTTTGGAGCCCAAAGCTAGCTATTTTTGAGTGATGTGTCCTATTTTCTGGGAGGGAATCTTGAGAGGGAAACCTGTGCCAAAGTCTCGTCCATCGTTCAGCCGGTACAATAACTACCAGGTGAGATTGGTTAGGGCTTCAAAGATTTGTTCATACTAATCAGAGGGGAGACATGCGCACGCCCTACCTGGTGGAGAGTCATGACCGTGGCCTATGGATGTTGGGCAACACCAGGGGCGTCACACTCGCGCTGTCAACCCTGTAGAAACCTTCCAATGTTCTCTTTAAGAACTTCATACTGGGGTGCTAGCCAAGATGCATTCGTTCCGAATCTACATTCGTCATCGCTCTGAAAATGTATGACATTTGTTGTCGGAATTGGATCACATGACATTTCGACAACAAATGTCATTCCCATACATTTTCAGAGCGATGACGAATGTAGCATCGGAGTGATTGCATTTTGGCTAGGCCCTCTGTAGTCGCTTTGACACACCACAGCAGGGAGTTCATTCTACAGCTTGACGTTGGTGGAATCCTGTACACCTCCTTAACTTTTTACCGTAGCGTCTATAACTGTGGTTAAAAGTCGACTTTACTTCTTAAACTAAAGATTTTGTCAATTTCTGGTTATTACACTGCCGGCACATACCTACTCGTAACACAAGAAAACTAAGCTTGTAGGGTTCGATGGAATGCTAATAACTTTGATTACTAAGTTTTTAATGATGACCTTTAGCTTCTTCGAATAATTTTCACAATACATAACCTCCAAATGCAAATATTGTCAGCCCTAAAAATTGTCCCAACTTATTGGGTAGACAACGGGAGTGAGACTTATACATTCATACATCCCCAGCTAAATTGGCTCAATCGTCGTTCGACAATCGCTCTTTCAGATAAGAAAACGTGTTAACAGCGTTATTTTACTGGAATTGAGTATGGATTTTATTTCAAAGATAAGAGATAAAAGCAATTTGTGTCTTTGTTTGTATATTTTTGCTTTATTGGTACAATTTTCTTACTGAATTCTTATATAGTATGGTATTGTTTTTATAAATAGCTAGAAAAATAATCATATTTACATATAGGTACATAAATTCAGTATGTACATGTCATTATATTTTTAGTTTCGTTTGTTTGTAATAGGATTTGACAAGGTTTCGAATGCTTCAGACCTGACTCCGTGGGTCAGTTGCTAGATCATTCCCCTTGTAAGAGAAAGATCGCGGGTTTGAGTCGTATCGAAGCATTTACAATTTGCGTGCATCTTTTTTATCGCATAATGTTTTAATACAATAATGTTCAATCTCATCATATCAGTACCTAATAGCGCAAAAACGCACAGCAAATAACACGCGTAGCCCGCGTTCTTCACACTTCCACTTGTTTTCTGTTTTCCATGATAAATATTACTTAAAAACTCAGAATTCCATTTTCAAATTACGAATGACGTTCGATTGTTAAAGAAGATAACCACAATGTTGCCATCCCAATATCAATTCGAAAATTCGAAATATAAAAATTTACAAGCCGTGAACATCGCGCTGTTGGTTCGCCAATAAAATCGACATCACAATAAGTGGGGGGTGGTTTCCGAAGTAAATTTTAATACATGCAACATTTAATAATAACCTGTGAAGCGTCTATAAGGGGATATTGGCGGTTTCGTTATTGAAATTTTTACTTTTTCGGGGTTCTGTTTTTAATAGAAAAGTGAGAACCGGGTGCAGTTTTGATAATATTGTTTTGTAAATATATTAAGGCTGGTGATCTTTTGAATCGTGGATACCTATGCCAAAAAATTGTTTCCTATATTACCTTACCTATTATTTCAATCTTACTTTACTTATTTTCAGGCCCTCAGCGTCCGTCAGTATACAGGGTGGGCCAAAAGAAATCATCTGATGTTATTTGGCTCTCATTTTTTTCCAAAAACTATTCGATTTTGTTTTTTGATTATGCTTATTTGAACCTTTAGAATTTTTTTGGTCAATCGAGAAGATGATATCGGTTAAATGGGCGCCATCACAATTGTCTATACGGGCTCGTTTTACGGCAATTTTCATTTGTGCTCCGCACCAGTTGGTGGTAGCATGATGTTATATACATATAGGCCTTCCTCTTCAATCATTCTATCTATTAAAAAACTGCATCAAAATCCGTTGCGTAGTTTTAAACATTTAAACATACAAAGGGACATAAGGACATAGGGATATAGGGACAGAGAACGCAACTTTGTTTTATACTATGTAGTGATGTTACAATCACAAACCGGTAGCAAACCTATCTTAACATGATTTCCACTTTTCTTATCAAATCAAAAGTCAGGTATAAATAACCAGGGAAGAGGGTCATCTCAACAGAGATGTCCCCGGGTCTGCCGGGGTGCGAGAGATATGTCTTGTATAATAATCTCACCTCCGGCAATCAAGGACCCATGGACGGCTCGCGTTTTAGTCAGTTCGAGTCCAACATAATCACCTCCACCGGTATTGGTGGAGGTGGTATCCGTGGGGATTTTGCGCACGATAATAAAAAGGTATAAATAACCAATTCGAATTCTAATTCTGCCGTAGTAGATCTAAATGGCGCTTCATATTACAAATGGCGCGTGAGCCTCGATGGCGCGAAGACGGCTTTGTTCTCAGCGTGGATTTATGTTCGATATAATTTTACAATTTTCCGAAGCAATGTCGCGTCGCGAAAGGCGTGTATGCAAACAGTTGTGGACGTAGGCACTCTTGTTGATGTCAATGCGTTGAATCCAAATTCACTTTAAAATTATTAATATTATTATTCTCTTTATTTATTGTAAACACTTTATACAAATTATATTTTCATGTATTTGAAATATAATATACAAGATATCGAGAATGAATCTGAACAGATTCTTATTACGGGACTTGACCTTCTGACATCATCATCCTCATAACGATATTCCAATTGCGTCTTAGTCTGTATTTCGGTACCGGCACATATTGGTTTAATTGACATTCCTAGTTTAAAACAGAGTCGCTTCATGCTATCTGTCTGTCTGTATGCCTATATATACTTAAATCTTTAAACTATGCAACAGATTTTTATGCAATTTTTTAAACGATAGAAGTTTTATTTGCGTATAACATCATCTTTTGTGAAGCAGACTAAGTTGCACGCTTGTGGGTAATTAATATTATCATCTTTTTAGGCAGTGACTACGGTCTGACATCATAACTAACAACTCTGAATGGAAAGCTTGCAACATTGTGAAATAGTCTAGTCAAATAGTCAAAGTATAGTCTTTTGTTTAACCGACTTGTTAGTGAGATTGATTAGGATCTCCAATATAAGGGTCTAAAGAGTCCAAAAAAGAAAAAGTTACATATATCAAATCTATACCCAGGTGCAGTGTGCTTCGAGCTTTTAAAAAAAAGTCGATTTAGAGCATTGCTATCGATGACATCAACGCGAATGCAATTACAAATAGCGCAGAGGAAACATCGTATCACTGAAGGAATCAAACGCCGGAAGCGGAAAGGAACGTATTTTTCGAATTTGAATTCCGAACTCCGACTACATCCGGAACGGAAACTTGAAGATTTTACGAGATGGAACTTTTAAAACGTAATGCAGAGTTTAAGTTCTTTTAGTTTTATGATGAAGTTCAAAATAATTTATGACAGATTAAAAAAAAAGAAGAAGGTTCAATTTTATTGTTCTACAGCTGTTTTTTTAATATGTACGATCTGTTTTTTTACAAATTAGGTTGCCGACAAGCTTATGGCCCACCTGATGGGAACTAGTTACCGTGCCCTATGGACGTTTGCAGCACCACACTTGGTTTTGTTGAGATTCCATTCTTTTAATAATTTGGGCTAATCGTTAGATGTAATTAAGAGTTCCTGGATTCTATTCCTGAGACGGGGTCTGTGGGATTGTACCAAGAATATAGCTTCATCAAGAAGTCATGTAACATAATGATGTTCCCAAAAATTCAATTTTAGTAAAGGGGGACAGGAATCCTTCCTGATTACTTCTATGACAATTAGTAATATTTTACAATCGCAATCATTGGGATTGTTAAACCCGCGAGAGAGTGGTAGGAACCATCCCTCCCACTGTCAAAAAAGCAATTCCGTAACAAAAATACCGTTTTTCACATTTTAAAAGATTTAGATTAGATCGAGACTGAATTTCGTATAGAATTAGTCTTATTATATTGTTTATTTTTTTTAACCAGGTATAAAAATATTTCCAAGTACCCTTCAAACCCCGACAAGCCGAATAAACAAACGAGCCCGTGACGTATGCGCCAAATCGTTTGGCAAACGCGAAATAATAAATTGTATAACATAACAAATTCAATATAAATAGTTTCGTCCCTCGCGCTGCCATCAAAAATCCCTCTCCTACAGTACATTTATCTGTATTAGGAATGGCAAGCATCATGCAGTAAAGAACCATTTTTATATTATTTATACATTTTTTTTATTTGTGCGCATAATCCCCACGGCTACCACCCCCGCCGGAGTCAAACCAACTAAAACGCACACCGTCTTTGGGTCTTCAGTTGTTGGAAAGAGAACAGACCCGGTGCTATCTCTTTTGAGATGATCACCTTCTCCTTGTGTGGGATTCATGGTGTCTCCATCTCTAACCCCTGGGTATAAGGAAGCGCACTTTGGGCTGCCACCGTGGCTTGCTTCTGATTGGGTGATCGGCGACTCCACAACCAGACACGCGCTCATGGAGGACGAAGGCCATTCTCTGACCTCCGATACCCGAGTCATCTCATATTATTTATACCGTCGATTGATATCACTTAATGTAACTCATTACTATACATTGATATTGGGCCCTATTACCCTGTCATTATTGTTCTAGAAACCATTATCATCACGCTTAGGTTAATCCCGGTAGATGTTCATATGTAGTCCGAGGTCGACGGCTTAATGTGCTCTCCTAAGCACTACCAGACCAGTGCTAATAACTATATCTATACTACTATATATAATTGTAAAAAGTGTATGCTGGTCCGCGATGCACGCAAGAACTACCGAACGGATTTCGAAGTGGTTTTTCTTGTTTAAAGGGGTTTGGTCCGACTTAAATTCTTATGTTTGTTTGATAGCAATCGGTTAAGTAGAACCAGAGTTACGATTAGTAATAGGTATAGAATTTAAGTTGCGCAGATGGCACAAAGCGGGAATTAATGCGTAGTAGTCACGTACTCTTATAAAATACCTTTTCCAATGACCACCAAATGACACCCCCAGTGGTGTCATGGGGAATTACCTATTCCCCATGATACCTCAAGTGGTGTCAGGAGGAATCCTCTTAATCCCCATGAAACCCCCAATGGTGTCAGAAGGAATCATCTTAGTCCCCATGACACCATCAGAAATATTATACTTATATTATTATTATTATACTTATCGCATAAATATTTATACAATATCTTGACTACGAACCACAACTGTCTCCCTCTCGAGTAACCCATCCATAATTCAAAAGAAGCAAATCAATGTCACCAGTGACAGAGGCAAAGGCGCGTCATATTAGTCTGAATATATTTCACTAACATTACTATTCCGTACGCGAACCGAACCACTACTGTTTGATACCTGAGTTTCGGAGGGTCCTTCTGTTATGGAGAGCCGGGGTCACTGAGACCCGTCGAAAAGTTTTTGCTACTAAATTGGTGGGTTGAACCGGTTTAGTGGAAACGGAATATCAAGTATGAGCAGATTTTGTCTATGATGTTAATGGTTTAAATATGTGTACTTTTTGTGTGTGAAATTAGACATACATAAAATATAACATAAACTACAGGCAGCGGTGCTAGCACTCTCATTTCGCCAGTTTATGTTTAGGTCCCAAAATGTACCTAATAGGTGGCGAGTCATTACTATCAACCGGGTTTAGGTTCCAATGTGAGGAGAGCCATTACCATTAACCAGGCACTTATAAACCTGCGATAAATACACACGTAACTTCGAAAAGCATCGAAAAGTCATTGATGTGTGCCATGGTAGAACCTGGGATAACCCGAAACCTTGTCTCAGCAGTTCTTTACCTATACCACTAGGCTACCACGGCATAGGAAATTAGGTTTTAAATTATTTTGCTAATGCTATTGTTGGCTCCCTCCCTCATATTTTCTTAGCAGTAATTGCCCTATTTTATGAATTACTAGCTGTTGCCCGCGGCTCCGCACGCGTGGACTTCTGATCCCGTTCCCGCTGCTCCATGAGCATTTAGGGGTATGAAAAATAGATGTTGGCCGATTCTCAGACCTACTCAATATCCTCACAAAATTTCATGAGAATCGGTCAAGCCGTTTCGGAGGAGTATGGAAACGAAAACTGTGTGTGAAATTTTATAGATTAGATTATCAAACATTTTTCTCAATATAACAATACAAAAATAAAAAGATCACCTAAAGCGAAAACACACGTTACGTTATGAAATCATCCAATTCGGTAACATAACACGATCCAATTTCCTCAATATTGTTACAAAAAGACAACCAATTCAATCTCACTTAAGGGCAAGCACTTATAAAGGTACATTCACGTACTCATACAGTGAGCGCTTGGGGCGTATAGCAACACGTTCTTTTACAAATTGAGAGCAAACGAATCACATTTTGATTTTATTTTACAATTTCTTTTCGATATTTTACTTTTAGAAAGGTCGTAAAAGTCTCGGTTAAAAGTTTGGACTTAATTTTCTAGGATTAAGGTTTATTTTTCGATGTAAAAAGAAATGTATGCTGTTCTTAGTGTTATGAAAATATACGGGATAGAATTTGTTCGAAATACGTAATTTTTTAAATGCGTAATGGATTTTTAGTGTAACGATGACAATTTTTTTATAGCGTAATATAATGAATTATTCATTTTGAAAGTCAAACTATTAATTCTGTGCCTCCTGTGATAAGTGATACAAGTTTAAAATCAACATTTTACAGGAAGTGAAAAAGAAGGTATAAAAAAATCTAGTTTCGGAACTAAGTAAGCTAGCATAAAATGTAGTACCTTATTTTGTTGGTAAAAACACTTACTTTTATCGTGCATATTTTTTTCTAAGGTAAATATTATATTTTTTAAAGAATTCATTAAAAACCTGCGAATTGTACCTTTTTTATTTTTAAAATGTTAAAAAATTACGTAATAAGAAATACAACTACAGTTAAATTATGTTGCACCTGTAAGTTCGTCTTGGTGAAAACTGATATACATGAAGTAAAACAATCGAATAACTAATCAGAATATGTCCCTAGCCCAATGTTGCTTAAACAAATCTTATTGATATTAACCTAAAGATTATATTTTTTTACTTTTCGTTCCCCTAAGTTCAAAATAAAACTGAATTGTATTACTTTTCTAAAATATAGCTTTTTAAAAATATGTGATAAACGATACTTATCAGGTTATACCCCTCACTAAATACATATTATTTGTGAAAATAAATACAATATTCACAAAAATAATCAACTTTTATTAAACTTTTCATAAACAGTAAATAACTTAAGTTATGGCACGTTTTTACTAAACAATTACTAAAAAACAACTACTTTTAACTTATTACCTAATAGTTGGTGTCACAATTACATAACAATTGTTGTAATCTTAAAATATCTTGGAAAATAATATTTCAAAATTTTCATCATAACAGCTAAGTCAGCTGTTAAATAATATAAACTAAAACCTTCAAAAAGTAAAATGTTCAACACTTAACTACTTCTGTAAGATGAAAATTATAATACAAAATGAACTTACTAACAAAAAATACAATAAAAATTATTACAAACATATTAACTGGTTTGAGTTACTCATCTTCAGAATCACCATCATAATCTGGAGGAGTATCTTTGACGTCATTCTTGCAACTCGACCTCTGTAAAACTCATGAGCACTCTCATGGATAAAGCATTGTAGGTTAAGGCTTTTGGAATCGCATCTATTGTAATCATGTCATAAGTTTTTCCTTCGGCCGTCTACGAAACCAGGGGGTCTAAAAGGCCACTAACGACGAATCGTATCCGCATTGAAATACGAAGCGGATTTAATTTCGTAAAATGGTCACACACAGCGCAATTCGCCGCGCGATTCGTTTTTGGCAATTCGCCTTTTCTAAAAAGGCCATTTCAAGAAACGAATGAACGAAAAGACGCACTGCAATCCGATTCGTTTCTTGAAATGGCTTGAAATGGAAGTGAAATATTTCAAGAAACGAATTGCCAAAAACGAATCGCGCGGCAAATTGCGCTGTGTGTGACCATTTTACGAAATTAAATCCGCTTCGTATTTCAATGCGGATACGATTCGTCGTTAGTGGCCTTTTTAGACCCCCTGAGCTACGTAACTAGTTACTAACTAAATAAAATTCGTCCTTGTACGATACCAGTTACGTACACACACGTCTTTTTACTTCAACGAAACTTGGTATCTAGATCATAACCAGTTACAGTGTAAGAAATCCTTCGGCCGCCTACAAAACCGGAGCTTACTAGAACTAAACATATTCGTCCTTGTGCTACACGTATTTTTTACTTAAAGAAAACCAGGGGATTATTAATAAAACCAATATAATATCAAATAATAAAACTTTACTTTGTATTTTAACCCTATACCCAATGAAATATATATATTATAAACCCTCGCAATAAACAAAGTTTGCCGAATGCACCAGTTTATATTTATATTTATTTAGTTAAGACTTAAAAGAAAACGGAGATAAAATTTCGATGCTGTGACCAACCGTTATATCATTTTCATTTAATTGTGCTATTGAGCGATTTATTTCATCGTCGATTTCTTCATAATTTTTGGACTTTTTGGTTTTCTTTTTAAAGATATCAATGACTTTTGTTACTTTGCACAATAATACATCAAGTAAATGAGCTATAGTCGGCTTCTTTCGCCCAATGTACCGATTTAGTCTACTATGCCATCCTTCGACATTGTTAGTAGTACGGATTTTTTCCTTTGAGCAACAGCAAACCTTTTCGAAATTTGTCTTCTTCAACAATTGGTTTTCGAAATGACTGTTGAATTTTTTTATATCATCACCAGGCGGACTCTTTTGCATTACGTACTGTAACCCGCTTTGAAAATATTGTTTTGGTAAGCGAGCTAGTCCTGCGCATCTTGCTAATGTCTCCTTTTTACGGTTGTATTAATATTTAAAGTTTTTGCTTCCTGTATAAGCATCTATTTAGGTGATAAAAACATCCATTCACGCTTATTTCTGGATAGACTTTTTGAACGGCTTTCATTGCTGCCGATTCGAAATCCATAGTAATTATTTTTGGCCGCCATGTAGGAAATTTTACTTTAAAAGTAAAATAAGTTGTTTTTTCTCCTTTCAACCCAAAAACCCCGTTTCATGCTTAAAAATAATATTTTAAATTGAATGAATTTTCAAAAAAAAACGACAATTACAACCGTAATATATTGTACACCAAAAATCATGAATAATTAGCCCTAAAACCGTCTGTGAGGATATTACGGTTTTCTTTGCCGTTTCAGAGAAAATTGAATTTTTCATACTTTCTCCATACAAAGTTTTCGTAAAAAAATTCTAATTAATTGATTTATGGACTGATTTGACCCAGAAGTCATTTTTATATACAGTAATAACTAATGAAACCAATATCCGCCCAAAAACCGACACTTAAAAATTTTAATCCCTAAGCCACTCTCCTCATGTTCGCACTTGTATCAATTATCACATTTTGTGCTTCATATTTTTTTTAAACATTTGGTTTGATGTTTTGATATAAGTCAAATTGTATTCATTTACACATACAAATTAATTTGTGTAGATTAATTTAAGTCGATATGTATCAGTTATCACAAATAAGCCATATATTTAGAGTCGGATTATTTGGTACTTGTCGAATTGTACCCAATGAATATTGAGAAAAAATTGTTCAAAATGATACTACTCTAAACATATCAATATTCACGTGATCAATCAAAAAAAAAATTAATGTGAATATTAATATAATCGCACTTACACTACAAAGCACGAAAATAAATATGTGAAGTGATTACATAAAGGGGTTATAACTTTAAATATATCTATATTCACAATTTATTTGTCAAAGTTCAAGTAGTTATATTCATTTGCACAAAATTATCTCCGAAACTAAAGCAGATACAAGAACGTGAGTTAGACCCAAAAAACCGTATTTTTTTTCTGATAAATAGTATGTAAAAATCACAAAAAGGGTACAACTAAATTTAAATCACTTATCACAGGAGGCACAGAATTACACAGATAGGTAGAAAAAAAATGTAATTGAAAGAGTTTCATTTGATTTGAATACAATTTATGAGACATCGGTCGGACGCTTGTTTAATGATTATTCAGAAAAATATATATTGGTAGTTGGAGTCCTCAAAAGTTCCACCAGTCTAATTTGGAACTTCGATATCGCCACTGGTCATTGGACCTTTGGTTGTGGAGGTCAGTGGCAGTCGCTTCATGGAAAATATCGAAGTTCAACCGCATCACAGTTAAACTGGAAAGCCGAACCCAACTGAGTTGGGAAAAAGGTTCAGAGAATGATGATGATGATGATTGGTACGATATTTTTTTTTTACTACGTAGGTGGCAGACAAGCACACGGCCCACCTGATGGAAAGCGGCCACCGTGGCCTATGAACGTTTGCAACACACACGCGCTGCCCACCATGAAGGAAAAGGGGGAGAGCTGGGAAGGGGTGGGGAGAATAGGAAGGGGAGGGGAAGGAGGGGTATAGTGAGCTCTGGCTACCCTACTTACCGGCGGGAACACAACACGATGGTTATTATGACCGCGGTCTTCTGTAGGGCGGAGGTACTTCCCCAGTTGGACAGCTCATTTCGGACGGGAGATACCGTTGTGTCCTACCTCCGTTAAAACTGAACTGTAAACGTTTTGACATAATTTGGTGGTCATGGTTCTTACATTATAAACAGAGGTCTATTAAGAAGGTCACGAAAATTCCGAAGAAATTAGCTTCTTGACGCCTTTTATGTTTACGATTATTTATGAAGAAGAAAAGAAAAGAAAGAAAGAAAACCAAATGCAAATGAATAAAAAATGACATAATGATTCCTTGACTTTTATTAATTGAAACTTCTCTTTTCAAAATTCTATAATAATTTATCTGTAGGTATAGATATTGAACGGAACTTACAAAATGTCAAAATTAAAATCATGTTATGCTTTAGCAAATGGATCACGGAAGACTCCATCAACTAACTCAGTGTGTTTTTTCTTTATTTTACTTATAGTTTATTATCAGGGGTAGGTATGGACACTTTATTGAGATACGTACCTACCTAAGTATGAAAAAAGTAAAAAGCATTTAAAATCAATGCTCTATTGCTCCTTTAGTACTTCGTTTCAGGCTTCCTTAAGTACTTCAAGCACTGTAAGATGAAATCACTACATAGTACACAGATATAGGTTTATTCAATAGATAGAGTGATTGAAGAGGAAGGTTTATATGTATATAACATCATGCTACAGCAAACTGGTGCGGAACAGAAGTGAAAAATATTACGAAAACGGAGTGACGCAGACGAAGTTGCGCGGGTCAGCTACATAGTAGATAATTAATAAAAAACTTGATAAAAGAGTCGCGTCCCCGCCCCAACCCCGTATGTTTCCGAGCTAATGTTCAATACTTGATGTATACCGAATGTGATATTGTGACGTGTAGGGGAGTGTTATTGATGTCTTTCTTTAGATCAACATGTCTGATCTGTGCGTAATAGCGCTGTACGCGGCCAGATATGGAAAGTAGATGGGGCGCTAAGTGACGCTGGGATTTCTTGCGGTGATGTTTGTTTGGTGGGTCTTTTATCCCACTTGGGTAAAAAGAGCTATACTCGAAGTTTCTCTATGGAAAAAAAACCTCCAAAAGGTGTTGAATTAGCCCACCAAGTTAACAAGCTGAAGTGGCAGTGGGTGGAGCACTTGCCACTTCAGCTTCAGCAGTGGTGGAGACTGGAGACCATAAACTGGTAGACGAGGCCTAGAATGGCTTCCTGCGAGATGGACACGACATAGTCAGAGTCGCTGGTACCCGTTGAATGCAGACCAGCTCATCAACCAGTAGGAATGTTCTATGGCTTTTTTTTTCTTTTTTTTTATCTATGGCATGTCAATTTGACTTCACCTCGCCTGATGTTAAGCTGAAGGCAAAGTCCAATGAAAGAGGGTCACCATTGCAAACACGTTCAGTGCTACAATGGTGGCGCTCAGCTTGACGGCCTCATCAGATGCTTTTTCACGCCCCGCTTAAAGGACCCGGGACTGTAGGAAGAAGGAAACACGTGCGCCGGCAAGGAATTCCAGGACTTAATGGTACGGCAGAGAAAAGACTCACCGATCCGCTTGGTTCTTGATGGAATATATATACGCGTTGTCCTGTGTAGGAAAGGGGAGGGTGGGATTAATTGGAAGAGCTCATCAGAACATTCACCTGCTGAAATGAGGATGAGGTGGTGGACAAATACAGGGCCCATTTGATAGAATGTTTGCAACAGTAGAGACGTGCTGACCCTGTAGGAACCTAATGCCCTTCTTGATGAACCACTTTTTTTAATATTTTAGGACAGTCTAAACAATGCCACCTAGACCGATGGTAAGCATAGTTAAACTAGCTTGTGTTACCTTCGCTTACCATATTATTAATTGATATGTACAAAGGGCGGCCTTATCGGTTAACTTGATTTCTTCTAAGTAACCTTAGGATGGGTTGTAACGAAGAGCAGCAAGAAACTCTGGGGCTCTAGACATGTGACAATCGATTTGTAGAATGGAATAGAATAGATTGATCAATGTATGGGATTGAAATTCGTTCACGCCTGTCATAAATGACATGAACGTCAAAATACGTGTCCAGCATATATACAATGAACATTAAATCTATTCCATTTTACAACTACCAATGAAACGTCACACGTCAGCCTTTTTTTCTAGTAGGTACACAACCACACAAGACAAGCCGTAGAACCCAACCCCACAGTACAATAATCACCAAAACAAACAAACAAAATATTTCGCTTCTCATTTGTTTTATAACACGCAACAATTCTAGACGCCATTCAGCCTATTTCGTCACCAGGAACTTTATTAAGATTTATTACGACAGCCATTCCGTCATCCCTCCAACTGCACCTCCGTACATATGGCCAGCATTGGAGCAGATTGGGGCAAAGTCGTAAAAAAGGCTTCATTAGACTGACATCGGTGACCACACATCGCGGTTCTCGTAAAAATCCGTCGCAAGAAGTCACGAACCTCTACAATAAGGCATACATCCCGCGCGTTGCCAGCGAATGCCTTATACGTGATACTTTCGGCTCTTATTGCGGGTAGCATCGTGATAAATAGATATGGCACTGTGATATAAAATTCGTCGAAAAGGTCTACAACGAGTTTCAGATCGGTAGGTCTATCATAAACTTCTAAAATAGATCCATAATTCAACGGCTGCCATACAGCTACTAACTGCATAAATTAAAAACCCATTATAAATAATTATGGTATTACCAAATTGCACTTGCAGTTGATGTTATGACAGTCGTTTAATTATTGATCTGTTTTTAAAAGTTCATGGTATTGGTTCAGATATTTTACAAGTTGCCTCTTTTTTCATCGTGTTTAAAATTCCACACAGATTCAGTGTCGAAGAAAGTATTTTGTAACTGTCGGTATATTAGTGATAAGGTAAGGAGTCGGCCTTACGATCGAGAGATCCCAGCTTCAAATCCTGGTCTTGCCACTACCCACGTAAACCCACTCCTAACACAAGCCATATAAGCTTACCTTTTTTTAAAAGTATTCTTTTATCAACGCAATTTAGATAATTCTCCTTATTTCTTTGATAATCACCCTTCGCTACTGCTATACTAGAGAGGACGTAGTAAGCCTTCCCAAAGAGCGAAACTTATGATAAGGCTCTCTCCATGAGTAATGGCGGTGCCGTGAAACATATTAGTACACCACCATAGCAACTCAAAAATGCCGCCGATTCGACAGAAAATGTCTGATAAACTTTGTACTGATTTTAATTTCGTGATGATCCTAATTCAGTTTCATTTTAGTAGTAGAAACTGCTGCGTCTATTCTATTCATATATAACTCTATGTATCGGCTTTTACGCGTGTCTAGGTAAATATAGAGGTATAAAAGTGACGAATGCGAGGTAGAGTTTGAAGGATAGAGACATCCGTTGTATTATAGAGCATGACGAATCTGAGTCAGACGTGAGAGGAATATACGATATTTTGGTCATTTTTGTAGAGATTGGAGAGTTTAGTAGAGTTCTTGATAGAGGTTTTTCATGTTTATGTGTGTGGCGTAGAACTCGTAATTTTTTTTATTAAATTCTTTTGCTAGATTAATCACTATTAATGCTTGGTGGTAATATCTGTAACAGGCAGTTTTGAACTTCAATATAATCACTGGCAGATATTATTATGTACTCTTTATTAATTTTATAAACATACAAATTAAAATTTTGAATTATAAATTATTGAAATAATTAAGTTAATTTAAGTTTTTGTTTTAATATCATTTTATTTTTAGCACATTTTAATAATAAGTTTAAGTTTAATTTACTTAGTAAAATGGGATTTTAAGTTATTTTAGTAATGGTTACTAATTGTTAATATTTAAATAAAGGGTTACTTTGAGTTAAATAACAAATGAACTATAGTAAAAAAATAATAATATTTAAAAATAAAAAAGCAGTAGCCCACCGTTATCGGGCACAGGGACCAAGTTACCGGTGATTATGGCTCCAGAGAAAGAAACCTCCTCAGGATGCGCGCCGTATCCAGAAGTACAGTTCAGTATTTTTTTTATATTGAACTTTATGCATAGTAAAATTGTAGGTTCATCAAGAAAGACATTGGTAGGACCTATATTTTTTTAAATTTTATCTTAGGATCGTCAATTTGACTTCACCACGCCTGATGGTAAGCTGTAGGCAAAGTCTCAGGAAAAAAGGTCACCATTATAAACGTGCAGTGTTATCTGATTTGAACTGAATTAATGCAGAAATTTAACATTTACCTACAGTTTGCTATGATTTTTCTTAAAGGAACTGAAGCTGTGAAAGGGTCTCCAAGTAGGTAACTACAATATGGAGATCATCAAGAAAGGCATCAGAAGGTTTATATAAGGAAGGTTTCTATAGTCCATAGGCCATGGTAACCACTTTCTATCAGGTGGGTTTATGCCTGTCTGCCAGTTGAGGGGTATATTCCATACATAAAGAAGCATGCTGCGTTTTGAACGGGTACGGTGGTGGTTTTCTTCACTAACCTTTAATATTGACGATATATTTTTAATTTTGACGTTTTCATATTTTCCTTTATTGGTATATTTTTTCAATTCACTGAGGTGGCAGACAAGCACATGGCCCACCTGATGAAAAGCATTGGCATATGGACGTTTGTAACACAAGAGAAGCCTTGTGACGTGGTCACAAGCTAACTGGAGTAGATTAGAGTGGAGCTAGTGTAACCTGGCCGAAACGTCAAGCACATCAACAGATAAATTATTGTATTTACCATAAATGATCCTCACGAACGATTGCAGAATACCGTCTCTAACATGGTGAATGTTCTGATAAACTCTTCCACATAATCCCACCCTCTCCTTTCCTACACAGGACAACACGTGCAGGGCTTAGATGTCACTCGCGGCATATTCCATCAAGAACCAAGCGGTTCGGTGAGTCTTTCCTCTACCGCACCATTAAGTTTCGGAATTCCTTCTTCCTACAGTCCCGGGTCCTTTAAGCGGAGCGTGAAAAAGCATCTGATGAGGCCGTCAAGCTCAGCGCCACCATTGTAGCACGGAACGTGTTTGCAATGGTGACCCTCTTTCATGAAACTTTGCCTTCAGCTAAACATCAGGCGAGGTGAAGTCAACGTGTCATTAATAAATAAAAAATCATATTAATACCCGGGTTTCGTTAACCATATATGACTGTCACAAACATCATTGTAACAATACAACATTTATTCACCATCGACAGACTACGTCATAAAATGTAGATGGACAATTTGTGAGCAATACACCCTACCTTTACGGAAGTAGGGTGCCCAGTAATAGCGGTATAAAAACGGGACATCCCCCTATATGCGTCAACTGGATTGACCACACTTTATGGCCGGAAAATAGGCATAGTAAAATATTTTATCTCGCTCTTAACTTACAAGAAATTTGATAAAGAATGTTAAATGATTGGTAAAATTGTTTTTTATGAATAATTCAATGAAGGTATCGTTTTGGTTTCAATAGGGTACTTTACTGTTTAGTTAAAAAGGTAAGTTGTATGAGAACTTGTATGAAATACAAATTGCTAGGAAATTCGTAGAAATTTTTTTTTTTATCCACCAAGAAGTAAAATTCTTTTCAGTGATTTTCGATAGTGATTGTCAGGTAGTTCGTGCTCAGAGCATTCTCCCTGGTCACGGGTTTAAATCCAATTATACATATATATATAAATATATGTTCACGCCTATACTCCGGGGTAGGCAGATGGGAGTAACCGCAATTATCCTGAATAATCCTGTAGAACGCTATTTTGTTCGTGTTCTTCGTGTAGAGGTGAAACACGTGTCGAAGTTAGTTTTTAGCACTTGCGGAATATTGCACATAGGACATCATATCTCGTCAAGTATAATAGAAAGTCTTTTTAAGTTCTTTGAGGGCTGCGCTTTGGCATGGCTTTCTATGGTTATTTACCTACTTATATTTCCAGCTGATATTGTATCGTAATGGAAAAAAGTTACATTATTATATAGTTGACCATAGATGGATTGTATCATAAAATAATTTTTATTTTTTATTTTCATATCAATGGCGTCAAGACTGACATTAAACTTTAAGTTTGCTTTTTTTTGGTTTTCATTTTAATATGTGAAAAGATAAAATATCATTCTGTCCCAATCACGGAATTAATCTGCAGAATTCCTCCATGGTCCCAATACTGTACTTACGCAGGTGTTAAACCTACGTGACCGACAAATATATGTAACTCCTGATTCAGTCTACCAGCCAACGTATAAAAGTTTGATGTTACACCTCTGCATTTTATGAGGCAGTCAATCCGTGGAGTAACGCGTGCGGTTCCAACCTCCACATCACTGTTATGGACCCGAGCACTACCTTTTCGTCACTGTTTCTTGAGAATACTGTGTGGAATTGCACAAAAATGGAGAAGGTATAGCTTGTATCGGGTCCGTAAACCTCAATTTGCAATATCACTACACGAAGACACATAAATACTCTTTGAAATTATCTATTACTATGGTGTATTTTACCGCCTTTAAAACAAAATGCGGTCGCCCACTTATGTATTTTTTTGTATTGATTTAATACACAATAATCGTCAGCCTATTCCCAACTCGGTTGAGGTCGGCTTTCTAGTCTAACTAAGATAGGTTAAACTTCGATATTTTCCGTGAAGCAACTGCCATCAGACTACCACAACTAAGTTGGTGATATCGTAGTTCTGTTAGGCTAGTCGGACTTTTGATGGCTCCAACTACCCGTAACGACTGCCATAGATGTTTGTGTAGCAAGTAGCCATTTTCATGCATATAAATATATGCACTGAGCGGGGATCGAACCTGCGCTTCCTGCGTAGCAGTCGCGTTCACTGCCCCACGCCACAGAGGCTGTCTTTGAGTATTATAATTGAAATTACATAAGGATTATATAATAATACTGTAATATTTATAGTATGCACTAGATTGATTAGCAAAAAAGGAAAGGAATAAATGCATTCGATGAAATTATGTTTATCGTAAACCCTGTACCGAAGTGCGACTAATACAATATACACTCAGATACTGCTTTACCAACACGAGCACGTAGGCGTGTGATTGTCTGCCACCTGAACAGCATTAAAAGCAATTAAAATTACCACTATGTACTTAATGCCAGTCAAGATTTATTGTTCAGTTTCTAATAAAATCCCACACAACAGCTACCCACCTTTCTCATAAAAAGTCTATAAAAATCCATCAAACTGGCGTGATTCGACAGGCATAAAATACTAAGTACTTACTGACATAGTCTCAATAAGGGTGGTAAGTCATAAAATTTATCCCTGGGAATTGCCATTGAAGGTAGGAAGTCCATCTCAAAAGCTTATGTGGCCAATAGCCAAGGAGATAAGCTTATATATCTTCACATGATGTAAAAATAGCGCGCCTTTTTATAATGTCAACGAGATGACAGCTACAAAAAGATGCCTTTTGTGCTGGTCAAACAGTGGTCTTTCGCGATACCGATGAAGAAAGTTATGCCAAAAAGGCTACTGTAAAATCTAGAATTATTTGGATGATAAACAAGCCTGGAAATGAGTTGTTCACTCAACTTGCTATTCAAGCAAATTACTGTATCTAGACTAAGTAAATGTTCGTAAATAGACCAAAAAAATTCTGCTGAGAGTCTTCTCAGGCCGGGGCCGCGTTTCCAACCGGTGTTCCATTTGCTCACTAACTTATAATAATATAATTGACATTGATGTTTTGTAAGTGCCGTATAGAGGTCTATTCAGAATAAATTATTTTTGAATATTGAATTTTGACCAATTTTTCGGCTTATTCCCAGACATGTCTGCCCAAAAAATTGGTCAAAATTCAACCCATTGATCTTGAAAAATGAACTTTCATATTATTATATTAGTTCGCTCAACTTCCACGACAATCATAATTAATTTTTTTGGGGCTTTTGGCATATACTTATAATTTCTTTTTTTATACCACTTAGGTGTCAGAGTGGCACATGGCCCACTTGATGGAAAGTGGTTACCGTGGCCTATAGACGCTTGGAACACCAACCGATTTCGATGTAGTCTTATTTGTTTGAAAGGTGCATGGTGAGGGATCTTAGCTATGTTTCAAGAGAATCTGTTCAAGGTCCCTCGATATCTCAAAGCTTGAAAACGTTTATTTTAATTCATTTTAATGATTCTCGATACCGGATTTACTTATTGGACTTTTTTCAATTCTTTACCAAAAATCATCCTTAAGTTAATTTACACTTCTATAATTGTATTTCCTTTTTTTGAGAAGACAAGTAATTTGAAACTAAAGAAGGGTTGTTAATCAACCCCCTCAATACTCGAGTGTCACGTCGCGGACCAATTTAACACCCAATTTACGTTGAAAAATTCTTCGGCGACGAGAGGGTTAAAAATGCAATTGAGACTTGATAATAGGACTCTAATGTTAGCTATTACTTAGACAGGAATGTATATTGAAAGCATATATAATTATTAGGACATCTTCCCTTATTAGCAAAGTTCTTGCAGGTTCAACTATAAATAAATAAATATTCTAGGACATTCTACGCAACGCCACCTAAACTCATGGTAAGCATAGCTTAACTAGCTTGTGTTATGGATTCTCGAATGCGGTTAAACATACTTAGATACTCTTATTTTCTAAATACATACATATTATACATAGAAACATCCAGACCTATACAAATATTCATGATTCAGTATTCATGCACACAAATATTTGCACTGAGCGGTAATCGAACCCATGTCTCCTGCGTAGCAGTCGCGTTCACTACCGCCACGCTACGGAGGTCGTCAATCTACTTCAACTTTTTAAGATGGCTTCTGAAGCAGAAACGCCGCAATTTCGCCAATATGTTAATACCCAATAATAATAGGTACCGCGGTAGGCTAGTGGTATGGGTAATGGACTGCTGAGACGAGGTTTCGGGTTCGATCCCAGGTTTTGCCATGGCACACACCAATGACTCGATACTTTTCGAAGTTATGTGTGTATTTATCGCAGGTTTATAAGTGCCCGGTCAATGGCAATCGGCTCGCCACCTATTACATTGGGACCTAAACATAAACTGGCGAAATGCGGGTGCTAGCACCTCTGCCTACCCCTTCGGGGATACAGGCGTGAGTTTATAAAAAATAAAAAATAAAACATCAATGGAGGTACGAATAGAGCTCATACTCAACATAGCTTAATATAAATATGTATAACAACAACAAATATTTATGTAATATGCTATGTATTTTGATAAGTTGATATGATGTGATATAATTTGTTAATAATAAATATAGGTATTATTTAATATGTTTGCTTGTACTTACTAAAATTACGAATTGTCAAGCGAATAAATTTTTATCTCTTTATAATTTTATTCATATTTTACTCTAAATATTTTATATACAATTATATTTTCCAATTGGATTAGATTTGCATGACATCTTTTCACAATTAATTTATTAACTATTCTTTTAAATCCTGTTGAGAATAAGTTAGATTTGACTGTAATTTCCACACAATGTATATATAGTTAAGAAATAAATTAATAAATAAACCCCGGACTCTGAAGTGACCTAGGATGTCACCAGGAATAATGCAATAATGATAAATATTTAAAAAAATAATATCTCGCACTTTACAGACATATTTGCAGACATCAGCTATCAAAAACATACCCACGTCAACCGATAAATCAGTTTACATCTATTGTCCAAATGCCTATTATACAAAACTTTGTTTGTATGCTTGTATGTGTGCAACAAACTTGGAAACTACTGTCCACTCAACTTTAGGTAAGTTCTCAACTGGCCGGACCATGGTTCCGTACAAGATTATGACGCTATGCTTCAAGAAGTTCTGCTTAAAGGCCTTTGTGTGTTCCTATGTGGTCAGAGTTGCGTGTTTTGTGGTGTGGCTTGTCAGATATATTATGTGTAAACATATGGGCATATATCTTGGACCTAACGATAGCAACAAGGCACTTTTACGTGCGCAGATTGTTTTATTATGATCTAGGATTAAGGAACTTGAGCTCACCACCGTAGCACTCCATACTAGCGGAATATAAGACGAGTTATAAGTACTATGGGACTATGTGGACTAGGTACCGAAAAGAAGAGGCTCGTTCGTGATACTATAGACACGTTTGTCATACTAAATGAGTGTGTATCTGTTGAGGGATTGCACCGTAGATTACTTTTTTTTATATAGAACACTTAAAGTTGACTTACCTCACCTACATGGTAAGCTAGAGGCAAATTCTTATGAAAGAGGTTCGCCATTTGGTGACGTGAGCTGGTAAGGAATTCTTAAACTTAATGGTGCGGCGGAAGAAAGACTTACCGAACCGCTTGGTTCTTGGTTGAAAATTCTGCATCGTATGAAGGTGACATAGAAGCCCTGCACGAGTTGTCCTGTGTAGGAAAGAAGAGGGTGGACACTGGATAGATGGATTCATTTGACAATTTTCCAAAAGCAACGGTCCTTAATCCAACTAAATATGGGAGCCTCAGTGCGCAACTCAGACTTCACTTGACCGACTTACAATATCTAGGTAGACATCTCATTGGGTAGACAATATGTTCTATTTTTGTTTATCTAGTTTTAATCATATTTGTTGATATGAAATTTGACATACAACTTACTGATACGGTAATAGTCATAACCACATTTGAAACGCTTCAATATTCACAACAGGGAAAACGGCCGTGTTGACGTGTCGCATAATTACAGTTCATTGCTAAAGTAGAACAAAGGCACAAGTCTAGTGTGGTGAATATCAAGTGTTAGCCAAAAAAACAAAAAAAAGTCTAGTGTGAAGTTGTTTCCAGTTGAAGCAGTTCGACTAACATGGATGACAAGATAAAAGAAATTTTAAGAAAAAGAAACATTTCAGGTATGTAATGAACAATACAGGGTGTAAGGGGAACACACCCGAAGTTGAAAACCCTACATATTGGCATAAAAAAAGTTCCTTACCACATGTTTCCTTTTTCCTACTGTCCCGGATCATCTGATGAGGCCGTAAAGCTGAGCGCCACCATTGTAATACTGTACGTGTTTGTAATGGTGACCCTCTTTCCGGAGACTTTGCCTTCAGCTTACCATCAGGCGAAGTGAATTCAAATTGACAGGCCATAAATAAAAATGAAAAAAAATACGTCTTTGATTTTTTTAACGTTTTTTTATACCGTTTAGCCTAGCGTTATTCACTCTCCATCGTGTTAGTTAAGCTAAATGAAACACAAATTTCATTAAAAAAAAGTATTCGCATTATGACGCCATTTGTAATATTTTCTTGCAGTGGCGTTTTTTATGAAATTATCGTTTGATTTCGCTGTACTGATACGATGGAGAGAAAATAATGCCAATAAAAACGAAACATTTTTATGCCAATATACCGGTTGATTTTATAGTGGTTTTGGAAAAAATGATTTTGGCCACAATTTCGATAGTAAAATCGTAAGGAAGTCCTAATTTGGCGAAAAAAAAAATTTTCTTTTTACACTTCCCATACATTTTTCTGTTCACCTGTACATTATTGCCATACATAAACTAATTTTTTTCTCTTTCAAACTTCCTGTCGATTTTGCTACCGAAACTGTGTGTGAAACAAAATATTCTTTTTCCAAAACCACTATAAAATCACCGTGTATAGTGTACAAGGAGTACTACCAGGGACCTCCAGCTTCGGGAGTGTTTCCCTTACACCCTGTAAATATCTCTATCTCATGCCCCCAGCTTTAGTCCCGGTTTAATACTTCGGGGCATAAAACTTGGACCTAAAATGTGCTCATTATTTTTACTAATTAGTTGGCTGACAAGCTAGTCTCTATACGAGTTGTACAACTTATTGGGTGCCTTTGAGAGTAGGATGTCATGTTACAGCGGTGAATGAAGGTGGATGTGGCTCAAATTCAACATCATAGATGATGTCAAAAAAATCTGAGGTTATGTGGACGAACATAACATAAACTCACGCCTATATCCCCAAAGGCGTAGGCAGAAGTACTAGCACCCACATTTCGCCCGTTTCTGCCGGAGTCTGGCGAAATGTGGCGTTGGCTGCCCGGGGTCTGCCGGGGTGCGAGGGATATGTTGACTACTACCTCACCTCCGGTAACTAAAGACGCAAGGACGGCTTGCGTTTTAGTCGGTTCAAGTCTTACATAACCTACCCAACCGACTCCGGTGGGGGAAATACGTGGGGATTTGTCGCACGATTAAAAAATAGGCTACCGCGATTATAGTTAGATCTAAAATAATTTGCGTTAAGGTATATATCTAAGAGCGTCAAATAGCCCTCCCACCTCCACCGGGCAACAATTATGGTTCTCCATAGGTTTAATGTATGAGATCGACTCATAGCTACTCGGCCTCTCCAGTGTACCTACCCCTTACAAGATTTTACACGAAAAAACCTAATAAAAAAGTGAGCCAGATTACAATACCGTATAGAGTTTGATGAGATAAATCTACTACTACGAATTTCGACGGAGGTAGGACACGACGGTATCTCCCGTCCGAAATGAGCTGTCCAACTGGGGAAGTACCTCCGCCCTACAGAAGACCGCCGTCATAATAACCATTGTGTTGTGTTCCTGCCGGTAAGTAGGGTAGCCAGAGCTTACTGTACCCCTCCTTCCCTTCCCTTTCCTAGCCTCCCCACCCCTTCCCAGCTCTCCCCCTTTCCCTTCAGGGTGGGCAGCGCGTGTGTGACACCCTTAGTGTTGCACACGTTCATAGGCCACGGTGGCCGCTTTCCATCAGGTGGGCCGTGTGCTTGTCTGCCACGTACGTAGTATAAAAAAAAATCAAACATTTGTATGCCACAGTCTGAGGCTAAACATGCAGTATTATATATTATACTGAAAATCCTGATGTTATCATGTTTATGAGCAAATAAATATTTCGTTTCGTTTCGTTTCGGTTCGTTTCGTTTTATTTCATTTCACTTCATTTCAAAATGCATTATAATTAAGTAAGAAGCTACACCAACCTTCGGTGTTTAAGAAAAATCATAAGAAAGTTCGTTATTTACGGAGTGCATTTCATTTTTGTTAAAGAACAGTAACTTTATAGGTAAAAACTAATTAATATTTTAACAGATTCCGAGTGGAAAATACAACTTGAAGCGGGTGTATATCAAGAAGCTAAGGCTACTCAGTTAGTAGATCCATTACCGTCACCACGCCCTTTGACACCAGAACCACAACTACAGCCAAAGCGTGTGAAGAAAACTATCCAGGGCAAAAACATAATCGGAAACAAACAGACAATAATTATAATCATTATCAGTATATTAACATTATTTTATATTTATCTTAAGTGGGTTTAATAAATATTCCGACACTTATAGCGAATATTTTGTAAATAATGTTGTATGATTTTAGGTTGATATAGTCATGGACATTTATTAGTGAAATAGATTTAATAAATAAGGTTTATAGATAACATACATAGATAGATAGATAAGATTTAATAAGTAGGTAATATTGTAACGATAAATGGACGGATTTTTAATACAAGTTGTTCAATCAATAACATCAATAATATTGTTATTTTTCCGACATTTTGAGTTTATTGTTATGAGTCTAACAAGAACTTATAATTAGGAGATCTGAACCCGGTTATGTCAATATCAAACCGACTAAAATCGCACGCCTTCTTGGGTCTTCAGATATCGGGATGTGAGCTAAGACACCCTGGCCTTTACTATCCCAGAGCCATCTCCGATTTCGACGCTCAAGTTGGGAAATAAACTTCCTTGCCTTGGCTTTCCCAAGCGACTACAATATGGGGTTCTTCAAGAAGCGCATTAAGGTTTCTCAAAGGTTGATAGCACAAGTAGCCAGAGCTCACTGTACCCCTCCTTCCCCTCCCCTTCCTAGCCTCCCCACCCCTTCCCACCTCTCCCCCTTTCCCTTCAGGGTGGGCAGCGCGTGTGTGACACCCTTAGTGTTGCACACGTTCATAGGCCACGGTGGCCGCTTTCCATCAGGTGGGCCATGTGCTTATTTGTCGCCTAAGTTGTATAAACAAAACCTGCAACGTAAAGCATTTGTTTTATAGAAGGATAACCACAAATTTCAGAATGAAAAACAATATTATTTACTTACTATAATACATTATTGTAATAATAAGGAAAAAGTTTATCTAATTCAGTTGCCTATGAGTAATTTTATGTAACGCACTTAATACAATAATATTATACTCATTGTTTTATGTAATTAAAATACCTATCATCTATGTACACCACTAATGTCTGAAAATGTTCACTTATTGTGTGAGAATTAAGTGTACGAAAAAGAAACAGCATAAACACATTACCCTCCTTTGCGTCGCGCAGTCGGGTAAAAAAGTGTGGGCACCAAAAGACATGACCAGTTTCTTTTCCTGTCGAAGATGCACCAATCGTCGTAAATAATCTCCAACCACACAAACAGCCTCCACGAACGGAGATCAGAGCCTCCTGACAGATGATGTAGACCAAAGAAGGTGGCGTGGTCTCTTGCTCTGCATGGCGATGCCACCTCTTGTGAAACAAACAGCGAATAATTCTTTTGAAGTCGTTACCTACTTCCCATCCAAAGAAGAAGAACATGACGGTATCTCCTGTCCCGATTGAGCATCCGATTGGGGAAGTACATTCCTACGACATACCTCAGTTAATACAAACCTATAGTCCATTATTGTCCATTGCCCGGTTAATGGCAATAGGCTCGCCACCTATTACATTGGGACCTAAACATAAACTGGCGAAATGTGGGTGCTAGCACCTCTGCCTACCCCTTGGGGATATAGGCGTGAGTTTATGTTATATTATATAGTCTAGAATATCATATAGGTTACTTATTATCCTTGGAATATTTTCCCATGGGTCATTGCCATGGTAAGAAATGCAGGAATAAATTCATTTATATCTTATACCTGTTTCCAGGTCTCCTACTCGAGGCGAGAGTATATCAAGAAGCTACTCAGCTACTAAATCCTTTGCCACCACCTCGTCCATTAACACCTGAAGTCAAGCTCCAGCCGAAATATGCGAAGAACGCTAATAAAAGCAAGACCATCAGAAGCAAGCAGATAAAACTTCTGATGAAAAAAAAGAGGAGTTTTCCACGATCAGCACTCAAAAATATGGTGTTGGGTTATTATCACAGCCTTGAAAATTATTAACCAGATTCTAATATATAAAAGTAAATATATTATGGAGGGGTCATCATTCTTTTCCAATTCAACCTTTTCCCAACTCAGTTGGGATCGGTTTTCCAGACTAACTATGATTGAACTTTTGAGGGCCCCAACTACTCGTAACGACTGCCACAGATGTTTGTATGGCAACCGAGACCTTAACGTGCTCTCGGAGACACGAACAGAGCAGTGCAAACAGCCATATTTATGCATACAACTTTTTTGCACTGAGTGGAGATCGAACCCGCGCCCCGTGCGTAGCAGTCGCGTACACTACTACCACGCCACGGAGGCTGTGCCCATCACTAATCTATGGTTCAACAATCGCAACGATAACACCCCTCAATGCAAGTACAAGACTTTTATCCCTCCCCCCCATAATATATTTCTATAATGCTATATAACACCTATAATGTGTTATACTTCGAGCATGTTCAGTTCACTGTCTTCTGTAGAACACTCACTGCTGAAGACTCGCTGCGGATGAGGAGAGAGGAGGGGGTAAGCATTATGAGAGCTCCCGATATGTGCAGAAAACAAAACAGTGTTTCTCAGTCCTCCCACTGACAACATGAAACCTCTCCAGTGAGCTCTGGCTGCCGTAATCACCGCTCGAAACACAAAACAAGGTTATTATTAGCTGCGCTATTCTGTAGGGCGGAGGAACTTCCAAAGTCGGATTACTCAATTAGGACGATGGTGGATACTTCATGTCCTACCTCTGTAATATTCCTGTTAATGTCAATACACCATGCAGTGGTAAGGGTCCGGACGGGCGGAGCAAGTACGGAAAATACTTCAGTCCCACATAGCTATCATTGAGCGATGGCTATTTTGCCGTCGGGAGCAACAGAACGGCCTCTGTCCTCCATGTGCAAGGGCCTAGGGGTAACGGGTGGAGCCGCCTGTCACCTTAGCAGAAGCAGGTCGTGGTGCAAAGCGCACCTCCCCATATCCGGGGGCTAGATGGGGACACTATGGTTCCCCCGCACCTGAATGGGGCCATTGAAGGCTGTATGCTTAATGTTTGTCCACGTGTCTCTCTGATAAGCAGAGAGTACAGTGGAACAAAATATATAACACGAACAGTTCCTTTACCAACCAGTTAGGCTCGAACTGACTAAAACCGCACGCCGTATCGGTCTCGTACCTATCCCAGAGTGCAAAGTGCCAGTCTTTTGACAGAGTAGTAGTTTGGTTTGATATAGGTAAATTGTGTTGTAACTAAATAAATAAAAAAGTAACTAAATAAAGAAAATGTAACTTAATAAAAAAATAACTAAATTAAAAATATGTAACCAATTAAAAAAATGTTTTATTCCAGATTCCAAAATTGAAATTGAAATATAATTATATAGCCTGTGCGGTTACTTATATACACTGTACCGGACGGTTCATTTGGTCGAATAAAAAAAAGTACACTTTTTCTTGTATGGCTCAGACAATTCTGACTCAACAGTGTATAACCGGACATATTTGCCATTCCACAAAAATGGTTTAGCGAGAAACTGATTTCTATCAGAATGTAAACAATTTCCTTCATCATTAAAGCATTTAAAATTAAAGCTACATTTTATCTCAGGCATACGTCAATTATGAGTTCATCTTACGTGTATGTGTGGACTGAGAGCCCATTTTTATTTTTGCGTATTTTTTACCTTCGCGGCTTCGTGGCGTGGCGGTAGTGAACGCGACTGCTACGCAGGAGGCGCGGGTTCATTTGTGTGTTTGAATATGAATATTTGCATTGGTCTGGGTGTTTCTATATCTGATATGTATGTATTAAAAAAAATGTATCTATGTATGCATATCTGCATTGTGTGGATGGATTTTAGGGGGATAACGGCAGTTATATTGATTTCGTAAGTAATTAAATGACACTTAAAACTTCAAAATTAAAACTATTACAAAGGATAGGTTTTTGGCGCCATCGTAGAATCGTAAATTCGAGTATTTATGTGTAAAAACTGTGAATTTTTGGACATATCGTCTTGGACATCGCACACAATATTGGGAGAGTGGCTTATTTCTGTTAATTGTCAGTTTCTTGTGATGGTCCCAAACCTCCTATAGAAACCTCTAGTAAAGTCTACACCACTTTACTGGGGTATGACTACGACTTTGACTTGACTTGACTGGACTTGATTTGACTTTAACTGTGACTATATAACGAAAACGCTGCAGAATATTATAAATATCACTATCACTATCACTATCACTATCACTATCACTACATAGTATAAAATAAAGTCGCGTTCTCTGTCCCTATTTTTCTTGTCCCTTTGTACGCTTAAATATTTTAAACTACTCAACGGATTTAGATGCGGGTTTTTTAATAGATAGAATGGTTAAAGAGGAAGGTTTATATGTATATAACATCATGCTACGACCAACAGGTGCGGAGCAGGAATCAAAAATGTTGCGAAAACGGGATGACGCAGACGAAGTTGCGCGGGTCACCTAGTTATTAATAATGTAATGTCAAATTACTTGACACAAATACTCAAGGACCGAGGCATATTTAAGAAAAAAAAAGTATAGTAAGTGAAAATATATAAACGGTTTTCGAAAATATACAATGTTTTTAATAATAGTACATATTAATTAATATACATAATACATATTAATGTATATTTTTTTTTTTTATTATTTAATTTTAAAAAAGAATATTAGCAACCGAAGTTACTAATATTCCCTCTAACCCCTCCAGCTAAGCTCAATGGCTTGTGTTAGGAGTGGGTTCACGTCGGTAGTGTAATGGCCAGGATTCGAACCCGGGACCTTTCGATCGTAAGGCCGACTCCTTAACCACTAAGCTACCGCCGCTATTAACAGTTACTACCATCTGACTCGGCAACTTCAGGAAGAATATCTGCACCAGAGCCTCGATGGTCTCCTAGTAGACCTGTTGGCTTGGGGACGTTGGCTTGGCTCCGCCGTGGCCAAGGATACCGTAGGCGAACTCTCTCCCGAGCCAAAAGTTCCGGAGGTACGAACAGTAACTCTGTAAGTGAGTTTCGGCGAATAATTTTACTTCTTTTACCAGCTAGAAACAATTATATTTAACTTTACTTAATATTGTACTTAAACTACTACTAACTTAAATTAAGCTTAGCTGGAGGGGTTGGAGGGAATATCAGTAATTTCGGTTAATATTCACTCATCATTCCCTGAACCTTTTTCCCAACTCAGTTGGGGTCGGCTTTCCAGTCTAACTGTGATGCGGCTGAACTTCGATCTGTGATCGACTGCCATCAGCTGACCTCCACAACCAATGGTCTAATGACCAATGGCGATATCGAAGTTCCAAGTTAGGCTGATTGGACTTTTGAGGGCTCCAACTACCCGTAACGACTGCCATAGATGTTTGTATGGCAACCGGGACCGACGGCTTAACGTGCTCTCCGAGGCACTTATAAACCTACGATAAATACACACATAACTTCGAAAAGCATCGATCGGTAGCCTAGTGGTAATGGGTAATGGACTGCCGAGAAAAGGTCTCAGTTTCGGTCCCAGGTTTTACCATGGCACACACCAATGACATTTCGATGCTTTTCGAAGTTATGTGTGTATTTATCGCTGGTTTATAAGTGCCCAGTTAATGGCAATAGCTCGCCACCTATTACTTATTGACCTAAACATAAACTGGCGAAATGTGGATGCTTGCACCTCTGCCAGCCACTTCGGGGATATAGGCGTGAGTTTATGTTATGTTATGTTAAATTCAAATATTGTTAAACCATGTTTCTTGCAAATAAAGGTAGTGTATTATTTCTATAGATTCAAATTTATTAAATTTTCAATACCTGACACCAACAATCATCATTATCCTTGCATTAATCCCGATTGTGTCCAATGCAGTCACCTCAGAGTCCGGGGTTCGAGTCTAACCGCGTCGATGTTTTCCTACTACCATCTGACCTCCTACAACCTATAGGTGATATCGAATATACAATATACTCGTACCAGTTGTTAAATGCCATAGATGTTTGTATGAGAAACAGTACCAACGGCTTAATGTGTTTAAGCAAACAAATATTTGCAATAAGCGGGAATCGAACCCGTGCCTCCTGCGTAACAGTCGCGTTCACTGTCGCCACGCCACAGGAGTGCCACAGGGGCCGATGTTAGCCATGGCAAAAAAGTTTATTACATGTATCAGTATCAGTATTAACTATCAGTATTAATTATATTCCTTTATTATATAAGAAGCTGGTAATAAGTCATTTTCGTTAAAAATTTAATGACTGTTATTTCACCATTTTTTAGTTTCGTAAGTACTTTTTTATACTTTTTGTCGAAATGAATCAAATCAAATCAAATCAAATTTATTTCATAATAATCATTGTACAATATTTTACATAGTTCTTAATCTATCGTGCGTTGTTACATTGTGCATGAGTAGTTATCTTATATAAAGTAATATATATTAGGTGCGTATATAATAATGTTTGTGCAGTTAAGTGTCTTACATAGGTCTTTGCTTAGGACTAATTTATTAGTTGTGCCTGAACTAGGTAATCCTGTGTTTCAGGCTTTAGGTGCAACTTTCTACTTTGTGCTTCTAAAAACTATTGCATAGACAACAAATAATATTAAGAAATATACAATATATAGCTTCTCACTACTGCTAAACAAAGTAATTTATTGTTTATATTAAAACAGACATTAACTTCTCTGTGTCATCGTAGGACAATTTTTGGAGTACATTCTTTACAGCTCGCTTACAATTCACACTATTTAGTGAATAAATGCTTGTTATAGCATTTATTCTTTTGTACAGAAGTGGTCCCAAAAACAGGTGAAATTTGCCAGTGTATTCGTGTTTTATCGCAATTCTTTCAGTGCATACAATATCTTTCCGCCTTTTGTTAGTATTATCGGTGCTATAGGGAAGCGCTGCGTGCTGTTTAAGTACTGTACTCAATATAAATAGCTGGCGGACTGTTAGTACTTCGCAGGATTTGTATAGGAGGTCTGTGGGAGATAGGAAAGAGCGGAACGTTGCTACCTTGAGGATCGCTCTCTGAGCTCGCTCAACGGGTAGCAGCAGTGTCTTACCCACTCCCCCCCAGGTTGTTATGCAATATGTTAATATTGACTGACAGAGGGCATAGTAGATTTGCTTAATCAATTTAGGCTCACTGATATGTCTTATTTTTTTAAAAACAAATATCAATTTGCGTAGTCTTTTAATTAATGTTTCGATATGTTCTTTAAACGAAAGGGTTTCATCTATTACAATGCCAAGATATTTTATCTTGTCTGTTATAGCTATAACCGGGCAAGTACAATTGTTACCTTTATTATTGGGTTCTCCACAATGATGCGCGTAAAGAAGTTGGTTAGCCTGGGTTATAGGTCTTTTACGCATCGAGAAACTAATGTATTTAGATTTATCTGCATTAAGTGTTAGTAGGTTACATTGAAGCCAATTGTTTACAATATTAAAACCGCGTTGCGCATGCCCGTATACCTCCATTTCTGATTCAGCAGAAAAAAGGAGGGCAGTGTCATCCGCGTATGATACGATCGTGCCGTGTTCTAGCTTTAAATTACATAGTTCGTTTATATAAACTAAGAACAGTGTGCTTCCTAATACGCTTCCTTGTGGAATCCCAAAGGAGGTATTCTCCATGTCCTCACTGATGACAGTTCCTATCTTTACGCATTGGGTACGTTCGTTTAAATAACTCTTGAGGAGTCCCAACTGTAGGCCTCTGATTCCCACACTGTCAAGTTTGTTCAACAATCTAGGTATAGAGACCGTATCATACGCTTTGGCAAGGTCCAGAAATATTCCCACTGTGCGATTACCCTTATCAAGCTCTTGTGCTATGTGGTCCGTCAGATGATGCACCGCATCGGCCGTAGACCTATTTGCTCTAAATCCAAACTGTTTATTTGATAAAATCGTGTTATCCTCCAAATATTTTATCAATCTGATATTTATTATTTTCTCGAGTATTTTGGAGATAGCGGGGAGTATGGAAATGGGTCTGTAATTTGTTATTTGATCTTTCCCTCCAGACTTATATACAGGGACAACCACAGCTTTCTTAAGGCACTTAGGGAACACTCCTGTCGCCAAACATTTTTGGAAAATGTTAGTTAGCGGGTGTACCAGAACATGCTTGCATTTTTTCAGGATTTTGTTTGATATGTGATCCCAGCCAATAGCACAATCATCCTTTAAGTTCGAGATAATCCTCTCAACCTCTTTTTCGTCGGTGTCTAATAGCACAAAAGATGACAGGGCAGTCCTATTCGGGAATGATGGGCTTGTGGAACACATCATCTTTGCTTGCGTTTGCTGTGCCAATCGCTTACCTACATTAATAAAGAACTTATTTACTATGTTAGCTGATTCTACCTGTGTTGGATGGGAGTTTAATAAACTTGAATGCGATTCCTTATGCTTTTTCATGTATGTTACATTCTTAATATGTTGCCAGATCTTTTTACTATCTGACCCCGCCCTTTCCAGCTCAAGTTTATCGTGATTTATTTTGACTTTTCGTAATAAGTCATTACAAAAATTCCGGTATCTTTTATAAGACACCTGTAACGTTAAATTATCAGGGCTGCGTTTACATTTCAAATGAAGCTGATCCCTGTGTTTCATACAGCGGATCAGACCTGGTGTAATCCACGGCTTTAAGTTGTGGTTTTTGTTATGCAATCGTATTACCCGTGTATTTTTAAGTATTGCATTCTTTACATTTTCGATAAAGTATTGCATACAAAATTGCGGATCATCAGAATAATAAACTGGGTCATAGTCGATGTCTTGCAAATCGTGTTCAAGTTTATCCATGTTTAATTTCGTGACTAAGCTATTTTTTTCTATTTTAGGTAACTTGCAACTTAGGGTTAGTAGGGCAGCGTTATGATCTGTTACAGCAGAATTGATGACAAGTACGTGTGCTGGATATTGTGTTTTTAGCATGATATGATCAAGGCAAGACCCACTTACCTGACGCGTGATAAAAGAATGTGTGGTGAATAAGCCATGAAATGAGCAGAGGTTGAGATAATGAAGAGCATCTTCCTTTATGTCTTGTTGTCCTTGTAGTATATTTATATTTATGTCGCCAGCTAATATAATGTTTTTATAAGAAGATAGATCTTGCAAGATGTTATTTAATGAATTGATAAATTTGTATTTATCGTTGAAAGCAGGGGGCCTGTATATTGCTACTATTACCAAGTCTGTTCCTATTTTTATTAATAATCTATTACACTCTTGCATAATTGGTTCCTCTACAGTTGCGTTTATTTCACTTTTTATGTAAACTACTATCCCATCGTTCTGATTATATATTGTATTAGTTCTGTACATGTTATATCCTTGTAATAGTGGTATGTTATATGGTAAAGATAGCCTACATTCAGTTAAGATTATGACGTCTAGATTCATATCTATTCTATGCTGTAGGGTTAGAAATCCATCTATGTTCTTAAAGATACTACGTATGTTTTGTGTTATTATGGTTAATGGGTTATTGCACGATTTCAGATATTGTTTGCACTCTTCTGCCTCACATGTCCTAGACTCAGACACAGAGAAGCTATCTAATTCGTTAATTAAATTATGAGTCATTGCTCCTATACTTAACTAAACTAAACCTATAAAAAGGTCAGTAAGAAACTTGGTTAGGGGCGCTCTTAGGCGCCTTCATAATCAATGGAGTTAATGTACCTTTTTTCCGCCATTACTTTCGCCGGACAATCGAGCGATCCCGTGGCATGATTACTCGGCTTCTTGAATCTTAGACACGTCGCGCATTTTGCTTCCTCTGCCTTCTTCGTACAGTCCTTCGTCGGGTGCCCTTGCTCACCGCACTGCCCGCAAGTGTACGTCGTCTCTCTGCATGTTTTTGCTGCATGACCGTACTGCTGGCACTTGAAACATCGGGTAACCAGCGTAAAGTCTCTAACAGGGCAAGATGACCATGAGAGTGTATGTGAAAGGTATGTATCTAAGGAGGAGGGATATTTTATGCCACGCACACTCAAGCTGTGGAATGATTTCCATTCTGTGTATTTGTCAAACGACTACAATAAGGACTACAATACGGAGGTAGGACACGACGGTATCTCCCGTCCGAAATGAGCTGTCCAACTGGGGAGGTACCTCCGCCCTACAGAAGACCGCGGTCATAATAACCATCGTGTTGTGTTCCCGCCGGTAAGTAGGGTAGCCAGAGCTCACTATACCCCTCCTTCCCCTCCCCTTCCAAGCCTCCCCACCCCTTCCCAGCTCTCCCCCTTTCCCTTCAGGGTGGGCAGCGCGTGTGTGACCGCTGCGGTGGCCGCTTTCCATCAGGTGGGCCGTGTGTTTGTCTGCCACCTACGTAGTATAAAAAAAAAAAGAAAAAAAAATAAGAACTCCTTCCCGAAGGACATCGGAAGGTCGCGATCAGGAGTATGACGCCCTTTATTGTTCCACACGCCCCTAGGCCACGGTTACCTCTTCCCAGGAAGTGGCACGTGTGCTTTTCTCTTATCTAAATGGTATAAAAGAGCACCTTTCACTGTTTTGAGTGAATATTTAAGCTTTGGTTGCTGAGGCGCCTCTGGTAAGGGAGGTTGAGGATCCGGTAGAGGTTCCATCAACTGCGTTGCTTCTTCGTAGACCTTTGCCTCTAGTTTAAAATCTGAAAACATGTTGATATTTATACTATTACTTTTACTTATGTAGAATTAGGACTCCTGACATCAGGATAAAACAAATTTAATATATGGATGCGTTTAAAGGGATGTGCAACTGGACGATAGGTATGGTTTCATATTAGTCGTTACATGTGATATTGTCGTTTTGTTTGAAGAAATTGGAGTTTGAGGAAACCCAATTTTCACTACTAACATTTTTGCACTTTTTTAAGAATGATAAAATCCAAACTATGCCGGCGCACGTGTTTCCTTCTTCCTACAGTCCGGGTCCCTGAAGCGTGGCGTAAAAAAGCATCTGATGAGGCCGTCAAGCTGAGCGCTACCATTGTAGCACTGAACGTGTTTGTAATGGTGACCCTCTTTCATGAGACTTTGCCTTCAGCTTAACATCAGACGAGGTGAAGTCAAATTGACGTGCCATAAATAAATAAATAAAAAAGTGTATAAATGAGACACCATTAAGCCAACAGCTTTTATTATATTTTTAAAAGGTGACAGTTGTAAAAACTAATAGTACGGTATGAAATATATGAAAATAGTACGGTACGGTATGAAAGGAGTTTCATCCCGCGCACGCTTAAGCTGTGGAATGAGCTGAAATGACGTTTCAATTCTTTTCGAAGTTATGTGTGTATTTATCGAAGGTTTATAAGTGCCCGGTTAATGACAATAGGTACATTGGGACCTAAACATAAACTGGCGAAATGTTGGTGCTAGCAAATCTGCTTAACCCTACAGGGATATAGTCGTGAGTTTATGTTATGTTATGGTAATTACAACTAATTTTAGAACCAACCTACTTATATTTTCTTACGTACATAAACTTATTGCACCGGTATACTTTCATTTGCTAGGCCTATCTCTTGATAACATGAGCAATAATAATATAATTTATTAGCAATGTTATCAAAAAGAAAAAACACAGTACATTCACCTCTACTGTCATGATTTTAACAAACTTTAATAAGTACTTAAATTAATTTTTCTTGAAAAATTCATTGATATAATATACGAAAACGTGGCAGGTGCCCTCCATTCAAATTAAGTAGTCCGACTGGGGAAGTACCTCTACTCTACAGAATACCGCCGTTAATTATGTTGTGTTTCCAGCGGTGAGTAGGATAGCCAGAGCTCACTGGAGAGGTATTTGTGTTGTCAGTAGTCCGAGAAACCCTGCTTTGTCTTCTGCACTGACAGCTCCGAAATTCTCTTAAACTTCACCTTTCACGAGTGTGACGTCCCTTTTTTTTTCTTTTTTTTTATCGTGCGCAAAATCCCCACGGATACCACCTCCACCAAAACCGATGGAGGTGATTATGTCGGACTCGAACCGACTAAAACGCACGCTGTCCATGGATCCTCGATTGCCGGAGGTGAGATTATACAAGACATATCTCTCGCACCCCGGCAGACCCAGGGACATCTCTGTTGAGATGACCCTCTTCCCTAAATGTGGGGACCATGGTGTCCCCATTTAGCCACTGGGTATGGTGTGGCATTATGTGCCATCGCCGTGGCCTGCTTCTGCTAGGGTAACAGGCGGCTCCACCCGTCACCTCCAGGCCCGCGCTCATGGGGGACGGAGGTCATTCTGCTACCTCCGACGTCCGAGTCGCCTCCGCTCCGAGTGTGACGTCCCTGGGTTTTTATCGTCATCGCGCGAGAAATCCTCATGGATCGGATTCGAACTGACTAAAACGCACTCTGTCTTTGGGACTTTGATTGCCGGAGGACAAAATACAAGATATACAGGATGTTAGGGCAACGCTCACGAAGTAGAACGCACCTTGTAGATAGATAGATAGATAACTCTTTATTGTACACAATACGATTAAAAGTTACATTATGGACATATATAAAAAGCAGATTCTGGTTATAATACATATTGGCATAAAAATGATTCAGTTTTTTATACTGTTTAACTTGCAACTCTCTCTTGCCATAGTTTTATAAAGGTAAATTGTATAAAGGTAATAATTTCATAAAGGATTACATAACATAAACTCACGCCTATATCCCCGAAGGGGTAGGCAGAGGTGTAAGCACCCACATTTCACCAGTTTTTGTTTAGGTCCCAATGTCGAGCCTAATGCCATTAACCTGGCACTTACAAACCTGCGAAAAATACACACATTACTTCGAAAAGTCATTGGTGTGTGTCATGGTAAAACCTGGGATCGGACCCGAGACCTCGTCTCAACAGTCCATTACCTATACCACTAGGCTATCGCGGATAGAAAAATACCAAGCCGTAATTTTTTGTTATGACACGTCAGTTTGCCTTCACCTCGCCTGATGTTAAGCTGAAGGCGACTTGCCATTCATTCTTATTAGAGGGTCACCATTGCAAACACGTATAGTGCTACAACGGTGGCGGCCTCACGGTGCAGACAGCTTGACGGCCTCATCAGATGCTTTTTCACGCCCCGCTTAAAGGACCCGGGACTGTAGGAAGTAGGAAACACACGTGCCAATATGTAGTGTACCTGAAGTACTACCACAAGCCTTTGGATTTGGGAGTTTCCTTAACACCCTGAGACATATCTCTCGCACCCCGTCAGACCTGATGATTTTACATACCTGGGAGTTCATTTTGAGGATTTGCTTCACTATCTGTGCACGTTTCCATTATATCGCAGACCTCTTCAAAAGTTGTCAACCAACCTTCCACCAACCAAGTTGACACACTTATAATGTGCACAAATTCACCTAGCTTTCTACCTCATGATATGAGTAATGTTTATATACGAGGCAATAATATATAACTCTGCATATGATAAAGAACATATGACAACGATATATTTCTGTCTCATTCGGACATATTATCAGTTTTGTTTGTTACGTCAAAAATAACTCAAATCTTGGCTTCCCAAACATATTATTCGTTTGCCTCCTAAAATAAAACCACACGTCCTGGTCGACTGCCTGATCTTGTGGGGGCCAACAACGGAAACAAATTTTCTGGTGTGGCTAACGTGGCTCTGGTAGACTTTCTTCAAAAACTTGACGTTGGCGTCTCGCCATTAATTTTATATTATACTAGCAAACCCGGCGAACTCCGTTTCGCCACCAGATGGCTTCGTTTTATGTAACATTTCGTTTGGTGATTAAAATATAAAGAAAAATTGTTTTTCCCTGAATTTTCTTTGCTATAAACCTCACGGAGTCCGAGACCTTTCCAACGAATGCAAAACCGTGGAAATCGATTCGTGCGTTCTGGAGTTATAGTGTCAGAAAGGAAAACCCGACTTAGATTTACCATATTTACTGGAGACTGGCTAATTGCGGTGAGTCTGCTGCAGAAGTCATTTGAAGAAGTAAGATTTTTTTTAATAGCGGTAAAGACTAAACATACCTAGAAACATTATTACAAGCTACTACATTTTGAACTATCATTTTCAGTAGCAGGTACCCGTTGGATACAAACTGCCTCCAACCAGTAGGACTAGAGGTCGATGGAGGCCTATGTTCAGCAATGGACTTCCTATGGCTGAAATGATGATGATGATGATGATGATGATGATGATAATAATAATGGTCACATTTAAAACAATATATAGGAAGTAGAATGTACTATAAACTTGACAACATGCGTTATTTGCTATTTTAATTTATCAGGCGTAATTCAATTTCTCATTATTTTGTCTAAAATATTTATTTATTCTTTTTATGTACATTAATTATTATAATAGTATTTAGCAGTATTTTATTGTGACAATTACATTAAATTCTTAAACTAATCAGGGAGTTTAATAAATTTTGACCAAATAATTATTTTACAACATAACATAAAAACCATAACATAAACTCACGTCTTTATCGCCGAAGGGATAGGCAGAGGTGCTAGCACCTACATTTCGCCAGTTCATGTTACGTCCTAATGTAATAGGTGGCGAGCCTATTGCCATTTACCGGGCACTTATAAACCTGCGATAAATACACACATAACTTCGAAAAGCATCAAAAAGTCATTGGTGTGTGCTACGGTAAAACCTGAGATCGAACCCGAGACCTCGTCTCAGCAGTCCATTACCCATACCACTAGGCTACCGCGGTTTGTGGATAGAGTCAACTATAAAAATATGTTCAGAAACACTAGCATAGCACTAGAATTCGTAATGTAAAGGTTTCGAAGAACGGAGCATTGTGATTGGCAGGCTGCCTCTTGTGAACCTGTGTGCGTGTGTAGCCCGCCAATTGCAATGCTCCGTTCTGTCGATACCTTTACACTACGAATTGGATAGTATTTCGTGCTAAGGCTACAGATCCCTACCGCTTAAAAGTAACATAATTATACAGGCTTCTTAACGTCATGGGGAGGCTCTAGGAAAGTATTTCGTTAATTTACGTTCCAAATAAGTTTTTAAAACTCATACATACGGTTATAATACGTTACATTACTAGTAAACAATTGTTTTGACTGGTTAATTGGTGACATTACTAATACCATTAATATAAAATAAGCCTAAAACATACATATTGAAAAGCGAAAACTCACCTTATCCGTTCAAAACAACGCTAACTTTGCTTTACATAGAAAAGTAGTTACGACATTTTATATCTTAGAATATTAGACAAGTTTAAATATTTTTCAAAAAGTTCAGACGTATGTCTGCACGTATTATACTCTTATATTAAGCATGTTGTATGCATATACATGAAAACGAGGGGTTATGCGTATTTACGCAAAAATGCACAAATTCGGCAGTATAAACCATTTTGTAAAATCTGAAAGGTTAAAAATTAAACCTTTAATCTTTGAAAAAAAGATATTTGTAAAAAAAAGAAACTAATTATTTGCTTAGCCGCACAAGCACTATCAATTAACTTCTTGGAGAGTATCAGACAGTTTTTCAGCTTATACAAGATAACTATTTGTAAAAAAATCATATGACTGGAAATATATCACTTGGAAGAGTTTCATTCGCTTTTTATGCTACGATTTTAATGAGTCTGGTACACTCACTACACTTAATTCTGATGGCTCATTTGGTATTTCAGACGAAGGGTTGTCACTCAATGTATTCTTCGGTTGGTACGACGTTTGTTGTACGACTTGATCTCGAAGTTCGATCTTCATACTTTCATTCGCCTTTTTGATTTCCCCGCAAAAGGTACCTACAACACTTTTGAGTAGCACGCTGTCTGCAGACATAATTCCAGCAGTAGCACCAGCCATCATTCCAGCAGGTCCACCAATTGAACCATAATTGAAAATCTTTAAATCTGAAACAAGCATATTGATTTATTAATTTATAATATAGGTACATCAAGAAGGGATTTAGTTAGTCCTAATTGAGCAGTCCGACTGGGGAAGTACCTCCGCCCTACAGAATACCGCGAGTTGAAGACCTAGCGTTGGAGAGGATTTATTTTGTCAGTGGTAAGACTGAGAAACCCTTCTTTGTCTTCAGCACTGATAACACAGAGACTCTCTTAACCTCCTTCCTTCGCCTTTCCCTCTATATGGTCAGCAGTAGGTGGGTAGTGTGCCTGTCCGCCAGTGGTAGAAACACACACTGAAAAAGGCGATCCCAAGTGAGTTCGGGAAAGGCTGGGCAGAATCCAAATTTTCAAATTACAAAAGTTGTCTATTTTGTATAGACCATTAAACGGAACGTCAAAATTAATAATATATTATAAGGTTACGTTAGCAAATGGATAAACGGTTCGACCCACAGCCCCGTCCTGGGAAGACGCCGGCAAGAAACACAACGGGCTTTACTTTTTTCAGTATATTTCTAAATCGATCACAAAGTGCCACCGCATACCCAGGGGCTAGATAGGGACACCATAGTCCCCACATTGGAGGAAGAGGGTCATTTCAATAGAGATGTCCCCGGGTCTGCCGGGGTGCGAGACATATGTCTTGTATTATGTCACCTCTGGCAATCAAGGACCCATGGACGGCGTGCGTTTTGGTCGGTTCGAGTCCGACATAATCACCTCTATCGGTTTTGGTGGAGGTGGTATCCGTGGGGATTTTGCGCACGATAAAAAAAAACAGTATATTTCTAAATATTTAGGTACTTGGTCTATACAATATGCTTGTATAGCAAATTTAGTGAACAGCTCATTTTCAAGACTTGCTTATCATCCAAATAATCTTGGATTTTACTGTCCAATATTACTTTATCTAAATATTTTTGGCAAGATGAACTAAAAAAGTGTAAAGAAGTGTAACCTATTATAGGCGGCGGCGCCGGCGCATCAGGTGGCAAAGGTTGCGGGTCCGGCAGAGGATCCATCAACTGCGTGGCTTCTTGGAAGACCTTCGCATCCAGTTTTAAATCTGAAAATTTGTGGAGATCACATTAATTCTTGTTTGACGGCGAGGGCTCCCGATCTCAACAAAATCAAATTAAATAACTCTGTTTGTCCAGAATAAACCACACAATCAATTTTGAACAAATTTGCCAGGTATATGGAGAATATGGAATGATCCCAGGCCGATCTATCGAGCTGCGAGAGATATCAAAGAATCAAAGAATCAAAGAATCAATTTCATTTATTCAGTTTAGGCACATAAAGAGCACTTATGAATGTCAAAGTTTTACAATAATTATGTACCTACATTTGTCAAAAATATTATAATTCATAATAAATTAGGATACTTAGTAAATAAATCATTAGAAAATGATTCTTTCGCTGGTTCGGTAGTTAAATCTCCTGAGAAGAGACCAGCAAGAAACTCAGGTAGATTATCGTTATTCTTTTTAATATTTAGTTGTTTATTTATAATAACTGGGTGCAAGAGCAAGAGATTATTATGCCCACGCATTTTTATCATCAAGATATTCGTCTACTTTATAATAGCTTTTTTTAGTTAAAAATTTTTTCAATTCTATTTTAAACTTATCAAGTGGCAGGTCAGCCAAATCCTGAGGAATTTTATTATATATTTTTATACATTTGCCCACAAACGAATTACTGACTTTATGAAGCCTTAGTTTCGGTATCGCCAGTTTATTTTTATTTCGCGTATTCAAGTTGTGAAAGTCTGATTTTTTTTGGAAGAGGTCTAGGTTCTTCCTTACATATAAGGCGTTGTCGTAAATATATTGTGAGGCAACTGTTAAAATATTAATTTCTTTAAACAGTTCTTTCAGCGAGTCACGGGGTCCGAGGCAATAGATTGCTCGTATAGCTCGTTTCTGTAATATAAATATAGTTGCAATATCGGCAGCTGAGCCCCACAGCAGCAGACCATATGACATAACGCTATGAAAGTAACTGAAATAAACTAATCGTGCCGTTTTCTCGTCAGTTAGTGACCTTATCTTTCTAACCGCATAGGCAGCTGAGCTAAGTCTTCCTGCTAAGGCTGTGATATGAGAACCCCATTGTAGTTTATTATCTAGTGTGATGCCAAGAAAAACTGTGGTATTGACTATTTCCACAGTTTCATTATTCATTATAATGTTTGAGTCTATATGTCTTACATTTGGCATCGTAAATTTTACACATTTTGTTTTTTTGGCATTAAGTAGCAGGTTATTACTCGTGAACCAATGCAATATTACAGAAAGGGTATTATTCACATCGTCAAGTATTACTTTTTGTCTGTCAGTTTTAAAAATTAATGAAGTGTCATCAGCAAATAATACTATTTCACAAAGATTTTCAATGAAGTATGGAAGGTCGTTTACATATATCAGGAACAAAAGGGGTCCTAATATCGAGCCTTGGGGTACTCCCATGACTAGCGGGGCGCCAGAAGAATCGGTGCCATTAACGTTTACTTTTTGTACTCTGCCAGTGAGGTAAGACCTAAGTAAGCTAAGTGAGCTATTCGAGACACCATAATAATCTAACTTTAATAACAAGGTCTCATGATCAACACAATCGAAAGCCTTTGATAAGTCACAAAAAATACCAATGGCATCCTGCTTCTCCTCCCATGCATCAAATATATGTTTAACTAGTGCGACTCCTGCATCTGTTGTATTTTTGCCTTTAGTAAAACCAAACTGTTTTTTATGAAGTAAATCATTGGCTGCAAAATGTGAAAGCAGTTGATTAAATATTATTTTTTCAAAAATTTTATTTAGCGCTGGTAATATAGAGATGGGACGAAAATTGGATGGGTCACTTTTGTCCCCTGCTTTGAATAACGGAATGATTTTACTGTACTTCATAAGATTTGGAAATTGTTTTTCATCTATACATTTATTGAATATGAATGCAAGGTAGGGCGCAATAGTGGGCATTATTGAATTTATTATATTGGTTGAAATGCCCCAGAGATCTTCAGTCTTTTTTATATTTAATTGTTTAAATGTTTTAAGTATTGTTTCAGTGTCTATATACTGAAAATTAAAGATTACATTACATTATGTCGTCCAAAGACCTTCCTGATGGGCAAAGACTTTCAAAGATCCTCAATGATCCAAAGATGGAGTACGGTTTGGTCAGTTCGAGTCCGATATAACCACCTCCACCAGCTTTGGCGGGGATTTGTGGAGATTCTGTGCACGATAAAAAGGGCAGATATATGGAAAGTGAGACTGAAAACTCTAACTGTTCAACTGGAAGTCACAATAGTGTTGTCATAAGAAGCCTGCCTACTAGAGAGAGACACAACCCTGATAGGTATGGTTTGCCCAAATTTAGAAGAAGGTTCAGAAGGCCCGGAAAGAGAGCAATGGATTAAAGCTGTGTATGAGGAATTGTAGAGTTTCTTTGATAATGATGCATGGGTTCTAACACTAATGTTCCAGAAAAAACCATTATCAAGTGTAAATAGGTGCTAAAAAATCTAACAGCTACAATAACATAATTTTTCGTGCCAGATTAGTTGCCAAATGTTATAACCAAAAGTATGGCATTGATTACACTGAAATTTTTTCACCTGTGGTTAGACATACTACATTGAGATAATTGTTTATCTTAGCTGTACAAGTAGATATAGAATGTTCATTTGGATGTTATGACATGATGTTATGTCTTAACGGAGCATTGGATCAGACAATATAATATACACAGTTGCAAAAAGTGTTTCGATTATACTGATAAAACCCTAACTGCTTGAATTAAATAAAGCAATATTGGTCTCAACCAATATTCTAGGGCATGACATAAAAACGTTTATAATATAATGTTAAGTAATGTAATTTAAAATACAATTAAAGTTATGTCAAATCTAAATTAGAACCATGTTTGTACACAAAATTGATAAACGGTTTCAGGACTAGTATTATAACACTAAACGTTGACGACTTTTTCAAATTTTTGAATGATAAAAATGAAATGAATCGTGTTAAAGAGCTTCTGAATTGTTATTTTAAAATTAAAGATTTGGGGCAGATAAAAAATTGCCTTGCTATCACTGTCAACACCTAAAAAGAAAATACCTAATGTTATCATTCTCACCCAAGAAAACATATTGATGAGTTGTTATGTAGGTTTAATATGACTGAGTGTAAAATAATGAATACACCTAGGGGGATCAAATTAAGTACTGTGGCTAGTGAAAATGTAAAAAGTAATAATTCTATCAAAAGCTCATCAGCTCAAGGAAGCTTAATGTACTTGGCTATACTTACAAGGTCAGATACAAAGAATAATTATTTTAAGTACAGGAAAATCCAATCCTATTCCACCTGTCCCAAGATTCACCACCATCTTGGGCCTTACTACCACTCCTTAAAAGTAATATTATTTCAATCTTACGTTACATGTATAGTGTGATTCGGATTCTGAATTACACACATACAAATGTTAATTCTTATAAATTAAACATATTATAATGTATTCACTACAGTAAGAGATACTGTTTGACCCATTTTATCCATGTAACACTAGTATCCTGTGAATCCTGGCCTCCTCTCTCGATCTTAATCTATTTATGGAAGTGAAGTAAGATTGAAATAATATTATTTTTAAATGTGGTGCCAATGTCATAGATTGCAGGCAGTTAGGTACTTTTTTAAAAACCAAAACACAAGTTAAAACAAATAATGTGTTCATTACAATAGACAGTTTGACCCAGATTGAAATAAAACACTAATAAGTATCCCGATGGACTCTTACGGCTTAACTTACGCTAATTAAAAATATTTCTGGTAGACATCAAAAGCGGTCAAGTAGTTGCTAAAATAGTAAGACTATACGTACCTGGAAAGTTTTTTTTTAGAGGATTTCGTCCATTTAATTCGCCCATCGTTTCGCCGATGATTTCAAAGGAAAACAAACCTCGCACCACACGAAATAACCACTTGAGGCGTACACAAATTGACATACACCAACATAGAATGATAATTACGAGGAATTTTGTATGTAGTGCCAATATATAGCGCGGCGTGTGATAAGGAACATGAGACAACTATATGTTTCTGTCTCATTGTCACACATTGGCGGTTTTTTATCACTCAGAGTCAAAAATAACTGAAAAGTTACCTCCTCAAACGTTTGTTTCGTAAATTTTTACTGTATATTAATAAATTAAATAATGAATCATTCTGGTTTTAATATACACTTATGGTAGGAAAATCCGCGTAATATAGTCTTTAGATCTTTGTGTACAATTTGCACAGTAGTTTTTAAGTAGTGTATTGTGTTTCTTCTATTTAAACAATGATGGGATTTTTGACTTTATTGCTCGGTTTTTGATTTTATTAAATCATTCTTTAGGTATAGTCTTGGTACGTCAGTAGGTCAAGTAATTGTTTTACACATAATCATCATTACCATCATCTCCTTGTCCTTATCCCAATTACTTGAATCGGCGTGACATGTCATTCTCCACAATACATTCCTATCGGGTGCCATTTCCTCAGTCACTCCCTTTTTTGCCATATCTTCTTTCACTCAATTTAGGCATCTTTTCTTGGGCCGATCACTGTAAAGCCCTCTAAATTTATACTTACAACCTTTTTTACACTTAATATTTATTCAAAAATATAAACACTCTAGAAGATAGAAAATCAGTCAAGTAGCACATAGGTCCATCGTGAATCTGCTTGGCAATAGAGTACTAAAGGCAATAAAAAGTCCAAATTCGATTCCAGCTGAGGACAAATGTGAGATATTGATGTTTCTTCGCAAAATTTGTACGTTTATCTTATGTATTACTTTTCCCATTGCAAGAAACTGAATGGTATAGGCAGAGGGCTTTATGGAATCGACCTCATTATATATCATAATTGTATACCTATTGATTGAACTATGCCCTCTCTCTCCTCTTAACTTTGATAAGTCAGACAGCATTTGGTCTCACAAAAGGTTGCAGAAGGGACTAACGCTTGTGAGGGAAAGACGAAAGGGAGAAACTTATATGGTATCATTCAAATAAAGTATGACGTGTATCTGTCCAACTATACGATAGTTCAGTACACATAGATAGTGTGAAGATAGCGGCCAGCTATGTCAACATAAATAACAATAAAGCTATTACCTATTTATAACAAACATTGCTTATTATGACTGCAAACTGTTTATGTATATGGACTATTTATACTGTTGATTGATGGCATGGTTTCGCCTTACGGCATCCTCAGAGGTTTACGATCGTAAACCTCTGAGGATGCCGTAAGGCGAAACCGGTCAGGTCTATTAAACAATAAAAATACTGTGGAAAAGTACAAGTGAGTTCTCAATATGTGTTTATGTATATATTACATTGCTTGTAACATATTTATGAAATATAAACATCAACGTAGTTTTTTTTCTTATATGCCTGTCGTCTATATATATACATCAACTTAACATCATTTTGTTGGTAAGCTGAAGGCAAAGTCTCAAGAAAGAGGGTCACCATAACAAGCACGTGCATTGTTACAATGGTGGCGCTTAGCTTAAGGGTTTCATTCCACCGCATGCGGGTGACATTCTAAACCCTGCACGTGTTGTCCTGTGTAGGAAAGGAGAGAGTGGAGGTCATATGAACTCTTCCATTAGTTAATTGGAAGTTCACGAGAATAGGACATTTTGCGACCAGTGGATATATTGAGAAGTGGACATTCGATGGCCAGAAACCAGAAAAAGATGGCTGAGATGGACTGAAGGCGGCGAAAGATTGGGCGCAATGTACGCCATTGAAAGAGACCTCTGTTGCTGTTTGGACTGCTATCGGAAAAATTGATTGTTTGATTGACGCTATTTTCCTGAGGAATATCAACAGTGCTCGACCCTCCATTGCGGTAATGGAGGGTCGAGCACTGCTTATCCTTTAAAAAGAGAAGATTCTTTCATCATCATTTAATATGCCATCATATGTTTTGTATTTTCATCATGGTATTACATTACATTAAATAAGGAAATTAACGTTGAGATGAATATGTAGGTATATGGTAATCATATTGCGTGATATAATAACATACTAACATTAAATAGTGCCATTTTGTAGTGAACAATCGCTGTATTATATATATAACTAGCTGATGCCCACGGCTTCGCCCGCGTGGAATTTTGTTCCCGTTCCCGCAACCCTTGGGAACCTTTTCCCGGGATAAAAAGTAGCCTATGTGTTATTCCAGGTTCTAATCTACCTCTGTACCAAATTTCAATCAAATCAGTCCAGCCGTTTATGCGTGAAAGAGGAACAAACATCCATCCATACATCCATCCAAACAAACTTTCGCCTTTATAATATTAGTAGGATGTTGTGTAACAGATGTTTTAGTAACGATTTCATCATTATCATCTTAACGCGGTTCTTTTTTACCTAGGAGCCGTCAATTTGACTTCACTTCGCCTGATGGTAAGCTGAAGGTAAAGTCTCAGGAAATAAGGTCACCGTTACAAACACGTAAAGTGTTACAAGGGTCATTTTGATGGCATCATCAGATGCTCTTTCACGCCCCGCTTAAAGGACCCGGGACTGTAGGAAGAAGGAAACACATGAGCTGGCAAGGAATTCCAAGACTTAATGGTACGTGGTACGGCAGAGGTAAGACTCACTGTACCGCTTGGTTCTTGATGGAATATTCTGTACCATATGCGGGTGACATCTAAACTCTGCACGTGTTGTCCTGTGTAGGAAAGGAGAGGGTGGGATTAATTGGAAGACCTCATCAAAGCATTCACCATGGTAGAGACGATAAAATTCTACGATGAATAAAAGTGAAATATGGACGGATCTGTGATGTACCTCCGACTGTGATGTGGAAGCGATTTGTGTGTGTGTTCTAAAAGTGCGCCGAATTACAACGAAGCCGATGAGGGCGGTTATGTCGGACTCAAATCGACTTAAATGCACGCCGTCTCCAGATCTTCGTTTGTTCTCGCACTCCGTTATGCCCATCTCGAAAGAGGGGTGTCGAGGGTGGGTATCACGGTGTCCCGATCTAGTCCCTGGGTATGCGGAGGCGCTCATTGTTATTTTAAGTCCTTCTGCGACTTCCAACGCTAGAGTTATCACAGGCAACCATATGGATGGATGAAAGGATAATATGGTTACCATATTTTATAATTTTTTTCAATATTTTTTTTTGTTACGTAGGTACAGTGAAATTCATTGTTTCAAGTTGAAAGTTTGTCAAAAGATAAGCACTAGGAAATTCCTACTATCTCTGAACTGAAATCGACCCTGGGACTCCCTCCTATCAGTAGGTATAACATCACTGCTCATATCCTGAACGTCACTATCAGAATGACGCCTAATATTTTAGCTCGTCATTGTGGCTTCACTTGTCAATTTTAAAATCGATGGTTAAAATCGTATATACAAAGGAAAAGAAACCCAAATAACATTTATAATCTTTTTACTGAAAAGTGATTTTCTTGTGAACTGTAACCGCCGCTTACTGCCTTTATCCTTTCGATTGTCGATTTTAATATCAATGTACAATAAAAACCCACCCATATTTGTTTAATAATTGTGGTTAATTTCATAGAATGAGTGAAATGAATTCATAATAAGTATTAATTTCATTATTAATATTAAATTAATCATTAATATTACATTCATAATATAAACAATTGTGGGGTGAGGCCTGCCCCTCTGACGTTCTGGGGGCATTGAACATTGTCAAGGTCAAGTTTGAAACGTAATTTCAAGGATTTTTTTTATATTACTTAGGTGGCAGACAAGCACGCGGCCCATCTGATGAATACGCCCATCTGTTACCTAGCATATTAAATCCTCTAAAAAGTCCCTCTAAGTCTTGGCTTCGACCCAAGGTACGCCTTCCAAAGATCCGGGACTCTAATAGTCCCGAGAGATGCGGAAGAAATACAACAATAATAAGAAAATATATATAAAAATGATTTGCGAAATATGTTGGTAAGCGCATAACTTGAAAACGGCTGGACCAATTCGAGTAATTCTTTTTTCTATTTGTTCCTTGAACTTTACGGAAGGTGTTTATGGAGCAGCGGGAACGTGATCAGAAACTCAAGCACGTGATTAGAAGTCCACGCGGGCGGAGACGCTGGCCTGCTAGTAAGAAATAGTTTCACTAGAACTTTATAAATTAGGGTTATGTTGCCATGTTATGGTCATAATACAAGCGGTCTTTACGGCATCAGTAGTAAGAGTAAACCCTGTCATCATCATTCCCTGAGCCTTTTCCCAACTCAGTTGGGGTCGATTTTCAGTCTAACTGTGATGCGGCTGAACTTCGATATTTTCCGTGAAGCGACTGCCGTCTGACCACAACCAATGGTCTAAGGACCAATGGCGATATTGAAGTTCCAAGTTAGACTGGTTGGACTTTTGAGAGCTCCAACTACCCGTAACGACTGCCATAGATGTCTGTATGGCAACCGGGACCGACGGCTTAACGTGCTCCCCGAGGCACGACCAGACCAGTGCAAACAGCCATATTCATGCATGCAACTTTTTGCACTGAGCGGGGATCGAACCCGCGCCCCGTGCGTAGCAGTCACGTGCACTACCGCTACGCCACGGAGGCTGTCAGAGTAAACCCTGTAATAGTGTTAAAAGATTTTTACAAGATCGGTAGTATGAGTGTAAAACCCCCTGTTGTTTCACACGTCCATAGATCACGGTAACTGCTTGCCATCAGGTGTTCTAGTCTGCAACCAAAAACCCAGGTAGGTGAAAAATACTAAGTCTTTGACAATTCTTTCAGTTATTTGTGAACGATTACATAGACAATTTTGAGTAGGTAGTATATTATACCATACATAACAGTGGTGATCTTGATGCCATCTATCGGGCAATGTGCTTGACGATTTAAGGGCCCAGATTGCCCAGACGCAACATCGATTTCGCGCGACCGCAGCGCTACTGTTTACTGAAACAACCGACCGGGGCGGGTGAATGACCCAGAGAGAGCCACCTTTTTGTATTCTACTTACCTAAAATTCCAACTATGTATTTATTTGTAATTTTTCTACCACAGTTTATTCTTATTTCGTAAAATATTCATTCAATAACATAATTGCAAATTCAGTAGCAAGTACGGTCGAAATAACATCGAGCCTTTCCTCGCTACTGTTTATCTATACGCAAGGATATGTGCCTATTGGATAAACTCAAATAATTACTTACTATTTGTTTACGATCACCTTGATATCTTAAAAATCTCCTAGGGTTTTACAAAAAAATATCAATAAATGAAACACAAGTATAAAAATGATTCATATAATTTAAAAGTAGGTAAACAATAACAAATATGAGTCGCCAAGCGTGCTAGGGTTGTGCAAAAATTTGTAAAACAAGTTTATAAATTATTAATATACAAATTAAAAGTAAGTAAACAATAACAAAATATGAGTTCAAAATTCTAATGTTTAAAGTTGTTTAAATAAATTACTGAATAAATTCTGATTTCTGCTAATTTGATTATAAAATCAATTGCTATTGCAAAACCTATCAGAATGAAAATGTTACCAGATGCCCGATTCACGTAATAAAAACCGTAGCGTGGTGACTTCAAAATGTCACTTTGTTTTTTTGCAAACAAACCCTTTTAACCGACTTAAAAAAAGAGGAAGATTCTCAATTCGCTGTATTTTTAAACCGATTTTGATGATTCTTTACACCAGGTAACTCTTCAAAATTGTATAAGAATTGTACAGTAATTGATTTATGACAATCCAAGACTAGATAAGTAAGTGCGTTTAAAACAGAAAACCATAAGGCGATTTCTAAGTTAAAACAACTTTTGGATGCACGTGAATCGACCGGCTGGGTAGTTAAGTTACCTCGAGTCTATTTCAAAATCCTTAGGCGTCCTTCTCTTTCAAAACACGTAAAGTTCTTTCTTTCCTCTCTTTCGTAGCCTCTATGATACTGGAACTGGGCGCGTCACGAATTCGCTTCGTGACTGCCGAGGATCAACTAATTCTGGAAATAGTCAATCGTAATAAAACCAAACTAATTTCATCTCCATTTTCTCCTTCCAAAATTTGACACTGACACTGCTTACTCTGCTTCTTCCTTGACAGCTTCTGCCATGGATTGTGCTCCTGTCTTTTCCCATCAATCGCAAACCGTATTATAAATTTCATTATATAATGAGGTAGGGCAGTTAATGTTTTTAACTGAAAGTAGCTCCCACCAGATGATATGATACCAGATACAATTTGATGATTCACTTCCATGCTATCTTCTTCCTTTCAACCAAACACACAGTAAATTTCATATTACACATACTAATTACACATACATTTCATGATGAGTTTTGAGTCCCGACCAACTTTTACTTCACCTATTATACTGAGGATACAATCCATTGGACCGCGGTCCCCTATGGCCTGAACAGCTTTAAAAAAAAAGAAATATCTGCTACTCTACGCCCAACTTCCACTTCAACCACCTTTCCTTCTTGACGGTTTTCAATTACTAGTTCCTGTAAAGAAAGATAATGGCTTGATTGTTTTTTTATAAAAAATAATAAATAAAGAATGGGCCAAATTTCTTCAAACATAGCTAAGAAGTCCCTTAGAATACATCTTTGAAACACATAGATCAAAAACATAAACGTTTTATATAAAATGTAAAATCGGTTTAGGATAATAATTTTACGGGATAACATTATAATATTATTCTCCATCGCTTGTTCCATGCTCTTGCTTGACCCTAACGTGACATAATGTGACACTTTTTCGTGCATGTTGCCTTTGTTCATCGATTTATAAGACGTTGTCACGTCAAAAAATAAATAAATCTGACTACATATATTATAAATTTCCTTTACGCTACGGTAACGCGGTGTTGGTTTTTTATGACGTCACCTACTCTATGTCACTCGGGCTTAGAAGACAATTCTAATGATTCTAAAATCATCAAAATCGGTTAAATAAATATTATTTATTATACCTACATACATAAAATGAAAATAATAAATATTGCAAGAAAAAAATCTATAGGTACTGAGATTTTGTCTTCGCCCATCACTAACTAGGTAGTTCGTTTGTGTCTCCCAATGAAAATAATAAATATTGCAAGAAAAAAATCTATAGGTACTGAGATTTTGTCTTCGCCCATCACTAACTAGGTAGTTCGTTTGTGTCTCCCAATGAAAATAATAAATATTGCAAGAAAAAAATCTATAGGTACTGAGATTTTGTCTTCGCCCATCACTAACTAGGTAGTTCGTTTGTGTCTCCCAATGAAAATAATAAATATTGCAAGAAAAAAATCTATAGGTACTGAGATTTTGTCTTCGCCCATCACTAACTAGGTAGTTCGTTTGTGTCTCCCAATGAAAATAATAAATATTGCAAGAAAAAAATCTATAGGTACTGAGATTTTGTCTTCGCCCATCACTAACTAGGTAGTTCGTTTGTGTCTCCCAATGAAAATAATAAATATTGCAAGAAAAAAATCTATAGGTACTGAGATTTTGTCTTCGCCCATCACTAACTAGGTAGTTCGTTTGTGTCTCCCAATGAAAATAATAAATATTGCAAGAAAAAATCTATAGGTACTGAGATTTTGTCTTCGCCCATCACTAACTAGGTAGTTCGTTTGTGTCTCCCAATGAAAATAATAAATATTGCAAGAAAAAATCTATAGGTACTGAGATTTTGTCTTCGCCCATCACTAACTAGGTAGTTTGTTTGTTTATGTAACAAGTCTAATTACGTATAACAACTTACCTCTAAACAGCGCGTAGCAGTGTTGCTCGGAGTCTCGGCCTGAAGGTTTTCTTTATTTTCAATACTGGAAATATTAATCATCAATAGTATCCACTTTTATTTATTTTGTAATTTTTGTACAACCCTAAACCAGACTCTAGGCGCGTCGCGCCGCGCGCGTCTTTGACGGCAGCGAAGTATGTACGCCCATGCTATTTCAGATAGGAAACATACCTACTTCCACAATCTGATAGTTAGACAATATGATGAACATGAAAACGAATATTTAATTATATTATGTAATAAAATTAATTATTATGAGAATATTCCTATAGAAATCGACTTTATTACTTATAATACAAACCAATATTTACATGCAACAACAACAACAAATGCGAATATATTATTATTAGTACTTAGACATGATAAAGCACTCAAATAAAACTAGAATTTTTAAATGACACTTTCACACAAATCTCGTAATTTTTTTCCTCGGTATTTATACCTACTTTACAAGGTTCATAAAATAACCTCCTCAACAAACTACGTACCTATCTAAATAATTTTGTATTTTTTACGATTTATATCTAGTTCCATCATGGTTTTCTTCCAGACATTCATTATATCGGTACTTCCTACTTACTAAAAGTGAATTAGTTATAAAAATGTTATACTTACAGTTTTTCACAAAAAACACAAATTCACAACACGTAATATTGCTGGCGCATCCGACACGCGTGGTGTCACCTTGAACCATAAAAACGTACTGCCGATCAGTAGCGATGCGGGTTACTAAATCATAATATCGGGATGCGCGTGATTTTTCATACATTTTTCTATGGAGAATTTACGTAGAACATATCTAGATTTTAGGGCTTTAAAAGAGGAAGTCTTTGTTTGTAAAGGTACAAAAAAAAGTACATAGGTTTAAGTATTGGTTTCTTCAGTGTTCAAAAAGTGTTTCTTTTTATCAATTTGTGTTGATTTATTGGGTAATATTTGAAGAATACGAAGGCATGTTTTTGCATTTTTGTCAAATTTTGTGCGTTTGTTGACGTTTATTATATAGCAATTATTAGGTTTTAAGGATTTAATATAAGACTAACATATATTTTGGTCTTTGATTGTAATATATACAAATTATCATTGATATCAATCATATCTAAATAAGTTAAATATGAAATATCGTAACACTCTTTTCGGTGATTTTCACGATCTGGGCCCTTAAGATAAGATAATTCTATTTACTTAAATACGATAATTATATACACATAAGTTTATAAACCAAGAGATTGTTATACCTAACCAAAAAGATTAACCGATTTCATTCATACACATAAAATTATTGGCATTCTCGTATTCTCTGAGCCTATTTCCAACTCAGTTGGGGACGGCTTTCTAGTCTAAGAGGCGGCTGAACTTCGACATTCCGTGAAGCGGCACATAAAATTATAATGAAAGGAAAAATTAAAAACTGCAATTAGAAGTATTTTTCCGTGTGCGAAAGCCTCCTTTCGCCGTTGAAGTCCGCGAGGACTCAATTCGCGCACGTGTTTCCTTCTTCCTACAGTCCCGGGTCCTTAAAGCGGGGCGTGAAAAAGCATATGATGAGGACGTCAAGCTGAGCGCCACCATTGTAATAACGTTTTTATAATGGTGACCCTCTTTCCTGAGACTTTGCCTTCAGTTTACCATTAGGCGAGTTGAAATCAAATTAACAAAAAAAATATGTGTTCCACGCGGCCGACGCTTTGGCTAACAGCTAATTATTGTACAATGTACATTGAATGATTATAATATTCAATTAATAACTAATTAAGATACTATTTTCATTCATTATCATTATTATTGTCTCAAATAAGATAGTTTAATGAATTTTTAATAGTCGTGGTTTACTTCTCACAACAATGAGATAGTTTATATTATCGTCTAATATTTTTGGCCGTAATTGTGAAAGCAATTTTATTTATGTACCTTTGAATGTTCGTTAGTTAATCAGTCAAAAACGGCTGAGCAAATTTGGATGAAATTTTGTGAACTAATCAATTTTCAATCTGGTACAATTTGTGTACATTTCCCAGTAAACAACATACCTCTACATAATTTGTTATTTCTCGCTCTACCAAATTTAGAATTCTAAACACAGTTTCTTTTTAATAATAGTTGGGTCCTTAACTGTCCATACCTCTCCTCATCAACGTTGAGAATAGTCCAACGAATAGTGGCTGCCATTATAGATAATTTCTCTAGAATGGCGGTATGTATTTTGACGGTATTTTTTTAAGTGAGGTAATTCCCACGAGTACCTACTCCCGGCCGAAGCCAGTGGGATTGGTTATGTCGGACTTAAACCGACCTAAACCGTACGGCCGTCTCGGGTTTGGCAAATCCCTCACTCTCCGGCTGGCCACTGTGACGGCTTTGACAGATATTTTTTCACCCTGCTTAATGAACTCTATATGGTCAGCAGCACGGATGTGATGGCTCTGGTGTTGCAAAAGTCCATAGGCCATGGTAACCACTTACCATCAGGTGGGCCGCGTGCTTTTCTACCACCTAAATGGTATAAAAAAATAGGCCCAGGACTGTAGATAGAAGGTAACTTGTGAACTGGCAAAGCGTTCCAAGATTTTATGGTGCAATGTAAGAAGAAATAAAAAGACAAAATATCTGCCAATTAATGTTTTTTTAATATACGCATCTAAATTATCTCAAATATTATGAATGACGAAAAAAAACATTGGCGCGCTAACTTTCAAAGCATATACTTTAGGAGCCTACATTTGCCTTTACACAATTGACAAATATTAAATAATAATAATAGGCGATAAACTAAACGCACACAGATCTATTAATAGTTAGTTACATACAAACCGCGGTCTTAGACAGATACAATCTTTTCGCGAAGGATAATAATGGTAATTCTCGATATGCCACTAAACAAATTTCTCTATGACAACAAGGAAATGCTACATCTCTTTCGGACTCACACGAATTTCAAATTGCCCTCTCGTTCCGCGAATTTATATCACAGAAAAAAGACGTCAGTGACCTCAATACCAGCTTGGACAGTTTCTCACTGACTACTATACTATTATTTCATCTAAATATAACCTCATTTTCATTGTAATAGAGTTCAAATTTGGTTGTGTATAATGATTGCTTCTATAGTGAAGTGAGCGGTAGCTATCAGTCCGCAAGACGTTCAGCTGCTCATCGAACGTCCTTTAAAAATCAATTAGTTATTTAAAATCGAATAATATATTGCTCTATTGTTTTTATTTTTGTGCCAGTATTGTGTTGTTTATTTTCAATTATTGGATTTTGTTGCCGTTACTACCTCTTTTTAAACTGTAAGTTTTATTTTTAATATTCGTGGGAGATTTTAAAACTATTTATAGAATTTATTTTGTTTTTTTTTTTGTGTAAGTATGTCATGACATTTATATTAATTGCACTTTATACAATGTCATGTAAATGTCATAAGTATTTTTATATATTATACTATGTTTTATATAAACTCAGAATATTATCTTCAACTGCATATGACATAATTATATTTTGCAACTTATGCGTTAATATGTTTACGATTATGAAAATATGAGTTACTGAGGATATACAATTTTGATACTTTAGCAAATCTTGCAATAAATCATATTATTATGATGGATCATCAGAACAAATACAATCATAATAATTATTGATGCATTTTTATTCACATTTAGTATCAAAAAGGCAGTAAAAGACACACAATTTTATGTACTTGTTTGAAAGACAAAGAAATAAACAGATTTATTTTTATAACAATTAAAATACTGTAATATGTGATTACGTTTGATGCATCTCTTGAGCTGAAGTTAGAGTTATATTGTTATTAAACTCTCATAGTTCATACATTCATATACTTACGCGATATTCCTCGAAGAGGTAGGTAGAGGTACTACAATTTTCAGCCCCAAGTTATTGTCGTCGACCCTATGACCGTCACAATCTTACCAAAACGTGTAAAGGATGTAGATCTGTCAAATCTGTGATAACGAAACAATGTTCATATTATGTTTGTATAAAATTATCTTGTTATAAAATCACTACATAGTATAAAACAAAGTCGCGTTTTCTGTCCCTATATCCTTATGTCCCTTTGTGTGCTTAAATCTTTAGAACTACGCAACGTATTTCGATGCGGTTTTTTTTAATAGATAGAGTGACCAAAGATGAAGGTTTATATGTATATAACATCATGCTACAACCAACTGGTGCGGTGCAGAAGTGAAAAATATTTCAAAAACGGGGTGATTCAGACGAAGTTGCGCGGGTCAGCTAGTATTATAATATTTATCTACGTCATCATAAAATATTTTTTAATTATTACGACAGTATAAAAACGTATAGAAATAATAACACAAATAAGTAAGCCGTTTGGAATTGAATTGTACAGAAAACTTTTGTCATTAATGTCATCAGGACATTCTAGGGTTATTAAAAAAAAAAAGGAATGTTGAGGTTCAAATCAAACTCACGTATGCTGTTCATCATCAAACTCATGGTGCTCTGGTTGTTTGATTGGTTGGGATTGAAATTCTTATAAAAGTTGCTCTCATAAAAGCCAATGAATCAAATAAAAATAACAAATTGTGAAAACCCATAAATAATACGGTTTTATGTTCGCGTTAGTCATTGACTAGTATTTTCAATATAATAAAAATTATATTATTTTTATTATATTCAAATGAATCTTTTTAATTAAGAATGAGTCAGTTGTAACAAAGGAGTTAGACGTTTTGCGTTAAAATGCACGGGTCACCAACGATTGGTCGACAATCAATTGGTCGACATATCAATTGGTCGACAAACAATTGGTCGACAGTATCAATTGGTCGACAAGTTAATTGGTCGACAATTAATTAGTCGACATTAAATTGGTCGACATATCAATTGGTCGACAAAACTAGTTTCCAGTTAATGTAACAATATTATTCATTTATACTAAATTTTAAAATGCATCATATCGCTAAAAATTAAACCCATTATATATCTGTTCGGCTAAGCTTTCTTATATAGGTCCACGAGTTCACAGTCCATAGTTTTTTTACACTAAGCTATTATTAATAGAAGCTTCCACAATAAAGTTTCAAGTTACGGAGATCAATCGTTAACGAGAAAAAACATAATCAAAATCGTAAAAATGTACCAATATTTTATCACTTTTGACAACAGAACACATACTTTTAATGCTTTTGACATTTCGTCTCATCATTAAACGTTTCGTTTTATCAAAGGTAAGCGCACCAAAATGTTTTACTTCCTTAAATAATTAAATAAATACGTATATTTATTGACTAAGTTATATTATCCATCATATTATTATGTTAAATACGTATATTTCGCTGATTGAACTGAATGCTATTAAATTTATACTTATAATAATTTACCGACTTTTACCGCCTATTATTGAGTGAAACTAAACGTAAATCTGCGGTCATTCAGCCAAGTTCCAGAAACGAATCGGTCATATTTATAGTTCTTGGTTTAGGTTAGGTTAGAATTGTGACCACACAACGCACGAGCCGAGCGAGCGAAGCGAGCGTGCCGCGGTAGCGGCCGGCGAAGTGCCAGAAACGAATCGAAAACGAAAAAGGTCATAAACATAACCGTAAATCAGTCGTATTTTATGATGAACTTTAGGTGAGTCAATATTTTTAACCCCTTTACTTTATTCGGTACCCCTTTGCGATATTTAAATCGATGTCAATACGAGAAAATGCGGAAGTTAGGTTAGAATATAAAAAAACTCGTATTATTTTTATTTTTAAGCTTTATTTTTAGGCTAAGATTTAATGAGACTAATTAATTGTCGACCAATTATATTGTCGACCAACTTAATTGTCGACCAATTAACTTGTCGACCAATTGATACTGTCGACCAATTGTTTGTCGACCAATTGATATGTCGACCAATTGATTGTCGACCAATCGTTACAAACCCAAATGCACAAGTGTTAGTTAAATCTAACGATCTCTACACATGCGCGTGCGCAGTTCATGGTCGAACGATTTCCGTCGATGTTTTCGTATATTTATTGTTAATTTGGTACTTGTAATATAGTTAAACACCTTAAAAAACTTATCTGACATTTAGACGCATTTATACAATAATTTGAAATGTTGGTTTTAGTCAAATACCTAGTTTTATATTGACTTTGAATTCAGAAGTCGACCATTACCAAATTAAATTGATGATAAATAGTTAAACACTAATTATAAACCGGTCAAGTGCATGTCAGACTTTTGCATGGAGGGTTCCGTATTTATTGCTATAGCAGAAATACATCATCAGTGAGAATTTCCACTGTCTAGGTTCATGAGATAAGTACCTATAGCCTGCTGACATACAGACAGACATCGGACTTTTAGTAATAGTTTCGCTTTTAACCTTTATGTAAAGAACCCTAAAACTGTCTGCATTAACATATTTTATTAAATGAAATCAGTCCTCAACCAAAATGGAAGTCATGCTGGTTGGACTTGTACCATATAAGGGTCTACTTAAATCAAAATAATGCCTACAATTGGGTTTTTCCGGTCAATACCAATTTATTTTGTAAGGACACAAACAGAGTGTGCTTTTATGCTACCGACTACTCGAAACTTCGGTCCGAAATTTCGGACAAATATTTCATGGCAGTCTTACCGATCTCTTTGAGTGGTTTAACTCGCTATTCCATCGAATTTACAACGTTAAAATAACCACGTGTCTCTTAAGATTGGCTCAGAGATCGGTGAAGCAAAGAACGGTTTATGTGTGTAAGGTTTATGACGATCATGTCAATATAAGTGAATGAGAAAGTACTGCCAGTTCCATACACACATATCTTTTTTTTTCCGTGCGCGAAATTCCCTCTGATATCAATCCCACAGAGCCGGTGAAAGAGGTTATGTTAGACTAGAACTGACTACAACACACGCCGTCTTTGGGTCTTTAGTTGCCGGAGGTGAGATAGTAGCGAGTAGATTCCTCGCATCCCGGCAGACCTGGGGCCCTCTCTTGACTCCCTTCGGGTGTAGGGACCACGGTGTCCCCGTCTAGCCCCCGGGTATGGGGTGGTTTACTTTGTGCCACCGCGGCCTGCTTCTGCTAGGGTGACAGGCGGCTGCACCTGTCACCCCTAGGCCTGCGCTCATGGAGGACGGAGGACATTCTGCAACATTAAATACCTACCACATAAAAACCTACACCGGCTTTGGTGGGGGAGGTATACGTGGAGATTTTGTGCGAGAGAAAAAAAAAAAAAAAAGATTGTTGTAAGTGTTTCTTCTGATAATAATTAATTTTATCATAAAATTATCATAATAGTTAAGTACTATAATAATAAATATTCTGTGATAATAACACGAGTGGACCAGCTAAACCGGGGAAATACCGTACTGTATTCTCTTTAATCGTTCGGATCTCGAATTTCTTTACTATATTCTGTCAGAGTAAATAACAATTGCTATCTGTGTCACTAAGTGTAATTATTAATAATTATAATAACGTGTTATCATAAGATTACTTTGAATCGGTACATTATTGAAAAGGTTATCATGGATATCTGTGTATATACAGTAGAAAACTTATTTCTATGGAAGACCTTTAACTAGAAGAAGTAACCTAATGACTCAGACTGTGGCCCAGTGGTAGAGCGAACGCTACGCAGAGGACACTGGCGTGGGTTCGAACCCCACTCATTGCAAATATCTGTATGCATGATTATGTATTTGTGTATTTTTATACAGTTCCGGTGGTAGACAAACCCACGGCCCACCTGATATAAAGTAGTCACCGAGACCTATGGACGTTTGCAACACCAGAGGTGTCACACTCGCTCTGTATTTATTGTGTATATTATGGTGTACGTATTTACGAGAAAACGTATTTACCTAAGTATATTTGTCAGGATGCTAGATCACATAATACAAGCTACGCTTTCCTTTGATCTCGGTCATTGATGAATTTAGGCTAAGCGGCCATTATTGAAGACATTGAAACCCTCCGTGTCTCAGAGAGCAGTTAAGCCATCGGTCCCGGTTACTACATTAATACACATATATATGGCAGTCATTACGGGTAATTGTAGCCCTAAAAATCCTGACAACCAGGCTGTAGAGATCAAATGGGATATTTACCATGTTTGTTTATTTCGTTGAATAACCGATATTTCGGCACTGTTGCAAGCGCCATGATCACGGTGTACTGACGACCGGCGAGTAAGTTCTTATTGGGGCCAACCGTATCGGTCTACTTTCGTCTATTTAACAGTGAATGTGTAAATGACCATGTCAATCTAAAATCATACATTGTATTAGATAACCCACATAATAGAAAGTGAGCCTATTCCGGGTACTATTGATGACTTTAACCATACATTTGGCTGGCTGGGTCTGGGCTGTATATATCTGTCTGATGTTAAACTGCCCTATCTCTTAATCGCCTTGTACGACATCGCATGGGAAAAGATGGGATGGCCTAAATTCTACTCTACCGGGAACCACATGGCATCGCAAAAGATAGTTTTTGTAATGTATATTTTTGCAGTCTAAAAGAACCTAATACCATAACATTAAAATTGATAAGAAAATGACATAAATACATTTAAGATACGTAGTAACATATTTTGTGTTTTACAAAAAAAAATTATTAAACTTGACACATTGATCACTATTATCTGAAAAGTGACAGATATAGATATGTAATACAGAATGGTACTTTAATATGACATACTGAACCAAATATTATCTTACTTTAGTTATACTAGTATGTTGCCCCGCGGTTTTATTCAATCAATCAATTAGCTTATCATAATATAACATAAACTCACGCCAGGCAGAGGTGCTAGCTCCCATCTTATGCACGTTTATGTCAGGTCCCTATTGCCATTAACCAGGCACTTATAAACCTGCGATAAATACACACTTAACTTCGAAAAGCATCGAAAAGTCATTGTGTGCCATGGTAAACCTGGGATTGAACCTGAGACCTTGTCTCAGCAGTCCATTACCCATACCTGGCCAGGTATGGCCTGTTTCTACTGTGACAGGCGACTCCACCCGTCAAACCCCGGCCCGCGCTCATGGGGGACGGAGGTCATTCTGCGACCTCCAACATCCGAGTCGCCTCCGCTCTTCGCGGGCAGTGCGGGCACGGAGTCTTCTCCGGACCCGCTCTGCCTCCTCAACGTAGCTCTACAACTCTGGCGGTGATACAGTTATAGTATGGAATTGACATAAATCTGTAATATGACTACAAAAATGTAATGAAATTTGAATCTTTGTAACTTGGAATATATTACTTCACACATTATTATTAAAATCACCGCAGAGTCAAGTAATCCATTGATAGCAAATTGAAAACGTTACGTTTCGACGCGATTCCACCAATAGAATGTCACTTTGTTAGATAACAAGAGCCAAAAGAACGAAAGAAGTTCTTGGCGCACGTGTTGACCACTTGTGGGTATCTCTCCGAAGTCATTGTGTCTTGATTTTAAAAACCTAAATACTCATACAGCACGTATAATTTGTTACTAGCTGACCCGCGCAACTTCGTCTGCGTCACCCCGTTTTTGCAACATTTTCCACTTCTGCACCGCACCAGTTGGTTGCAGCATGATGTTATATACATATAAACCTTCCTCTTCAATCATTCTATCTATTAGAAAATACCGCATCGAAATCGGTTGCGTAGTTTTAAAGATTTATATGTATAGCATACAAAGGGACATAGGGACAGAAATCGCGACTTTGTTTTATACTATGTAGTGATTACTGCAATTGATAGATTGATTCCACCTTGTATGATTTTAGATTGACATGGTCATTTACACATTCACTATTAAATTCATCGGGATATTTACCATGTTTGTTTATTTGTTTGAATAACCGATATTTTATTTTGATGTTTGTTGTTTGATGTTTGGTGTTTGATGATGATGAATAACCGATATTTACCATACGTGAAGGGAGTGACAGATAAGGTTGCAAATATTTTAAACAAATTCGCAGTAAAAACTATCTTCACTCCTTTCAAAAAGCTGTCACAGTACCTACGCACACCCAAAGACAGGTTTCCACTGGAACATCCAGGTGTTTACAAGGTTGACTGCAGCTGTGGGAGCTCCTATATAGGCCAGACCAAACGGACAGTGTCAAGCCGGATTAAGGAGCACATCAGGGCGGTCAAAAACAACGAGCCACAGAAATCGGCTATCGCACAACATCTGTTGGAGGAAGGGACGAATCACTGGATCGAGTTGCATAACCCACAGATTCTGTCGACAGAACGCCACTATATACCCAGAATGGTGAAGGAAGCTATTGAAATAAAAAAGCACAAAAATTTCAACCGGGAAGATGGTTTTCAACTGGCGAGTGTCTGGCACCCGGTGATTCGTAAGTTCACAAAACCCAAACAAACGCCATCTCCAAAAACCGTGCGAGCCGATACAGTGAGTGTTGTGTGTCGTGATCGAGTGCAATGTGAGAACGCGGACAGTGGTAGTGGTGACGCGCGTAGTAAACGAGTAAGAAAGAGGGTAGACCGATACGGTTGGCCTCAATAACAACTAGCTCGGCGGTCATCAGTACACCGTGATCATGGCGCTTGCAACAGCGCCGAAATATCGGTTATTCAAACAAATAAACAAACATGGTAAATATCCCGATGAATTTACCTAATAGTGAATGTGATTCCACCTTCCACTCTATTCCGTGGGAGTAATTCTATTATGTCTAATCATCATTCTCTGAACCTATTCCCAACTCAGTTGGGGTCGGCTTTCCAGTCTAACTGAGATACTGCAGAACTTCGATATTTTCAGCCGTATCTCAGTTAGACTGGAAAGGTGCTGGTGCAGGTAGGTTTACAAATATTTTTATTTTCCGTGCCTCGTAGAGCACGTTAAGTTGTCGGTCTTGGTTGTCATGCGAATATTTATGGCAATCTAATGCAGCATAGATTAAAAACATCGACATACTTTGTAGTAACGACTTGTATAATACTGTCTGTATTATATATTTGCTATGCATGTTTGTAGGTGACACAGATAGCTTATCAAGACATAATATTACGAACAAACAGTACGTCTTGTCAAATTGCAACGTATTTGAGAAAAACATACGTATTATAAAATTGAAAATGTTCTTTTACCACTTAGGCAGAAAAGCACATGGCCCACTTGATGGAAAGTAGTTCAAACTCGACCTTGTAGAGCGGAGAAGTGGAGAGTGAAGGTTAAGACAGTTTTTACGCTGCGAGTGCAGAAGACAAAGCAGGGCTTTATACTTCCACAGAACAGTGTCAACCTAAGCCCTCGGTTTTTCCACTGCCAAAACAAAACCTCTCCAGTGAGCTCTGGCTACCCTAGTCATCGCTGGTAACAGAACACAAGGTTATTATTGATGAATATTTGATAAATCTATTGCTAAATTATTCGTAGCAATACTTTATCTTAACCATAGGCCTCGTCATTAATACGGTAAAAATAAGCGAAACTTTACATCCAGTGTCGACATGAGTGGTTCCCGGAAGAGTAGAATTTGGGCCACTCCATCCGTGGGGATTTTCCGCACTATAAAAAAAATGGTCACCCACTATTTCGTCGGTCCGAATACAATGGTTTGGACAATGTAGGTGTTAATTTACCTCTGCCTAGTACGGAGTGAAATTGGTGTGAGCATAATGTATGTATATTTTATGGTAATTATTATGTCATAACACAAAAATACCCAAACGTTAAATATGATGGAAAAGCCATCTCGTGAATTTGAAGAAGGCGTTCTAGTCAGTCTGGTTTATAAATTATAGTACGAATAATTTATATTATATTTCTTACAAAGGTGATTTCATAGGAAATTCACTATAAATGTGAAATAATAATTACATTACCACAATAATTTTAAGAGAGTTTGACCACTGATTCCCTTTTTTTCGTGCCCATAATCCCCACAGATGCCACCCCCACCGTTGCCGGTGAGAGTGGTTATGTCGGAATTTGTAATACACCGTCTTAGGGTTTTCGGATGCCGGACGTAAGATAGTAGTGAACTGCTCTATCACCCGTTTCAAATCAAATCAACCCGGGTCAAATTTCTTTCGAGATGTTTCTACTTTCAACATTAGTTTCCTTACTCACAAGATTTAATGTGAATGTGTGTAATTTAGTTTCTTGATTTTACACTTCATGTTTTTCACTCTTTGTGACGCCGGCCTTCTATTTATTTGTATAAATAATTGTGAGCGGTTTTCCTGTACTGCAATTATACCACATTATTTGAATTATGTTAGAAGTTTGAATCACCATCATCCGTGCGTTAATCCCGGTCGTATCCGAAGCGGTCACCTTGAAGTCCGGAGTTTGTTTTTTCTTGGAGCGACTGCCATTCAGTAACACTAGCAGGAACTCCTATCGAATTCGTTATCTTAAGGTTTCGAAAGAACGGAGCATTGTGATTGGCAGTCTGCCTCTTGTGACCCTGTGTGCGTGTGTAGCCCGCTAATTGTAATAATCCGTTCTGTCGATACCTTTACATTACGAATTCGATAGTATTTCGTGCTAAGGATACAGGAGGTCAGCTCCATAATTCATTGCTGATATCGAAGTTAGACCAGTTTTGAACTTTTTTAGATTTCCAACTACCCGTAACGACTGCCATAGATATCAATATGGCAACCAAGACCGACGGCTTAACATACTCTCCAAGGCTCGACCAGACCAGTGTAAAAAGTCATATATATGCCTACTAATATTTGCGCTGAGCGGTAGTCAAACTCGCTCCTCTGGCGTAGCTGTCGCACTCAAAAAATTCGCTCTAGAGAGGTTGTCTGATTTAATAAGTGCTTGAATCATGTAACTGAATCTTGTGTTGGTTTTCCTGCGCGTACAATGTGAGGAATTTTTCACACACTTATATTTAACTGGTTAGACTGGTTACGTGGTATAAAACAAAAAAATATGCCGCTTTCCTACTTAATTCACTTGGCTTTGAGTTTGTTTAATTGTCATATGTTAATAGTACCTACAGCTTCTGTAGCGTGGCCGTTGTCAACGCGACGCGACGTTCGATCTCCTCTCCGTGCAAATATTTGTATGCATGAATATGCCTATTTACACTGGTCTGGTCGTGCCTCGGAGAGCACGTTAAGCAGTCAGTCCCGGTTGCCATTCGAATATCTACGCCAGTCTTTACGGGTAGTTGCAGCACTCAAAAGTTCAACTTGCTTAATTACAGATCTTTGATATCGCCAAAATTGGCCAACTAGTTGTGGAGGTTCGATGGCAGATATCGAGATTTAGCCGCATCTTGGCTTGCCTCAGAGAATGATGATGTTATTTGTGAAGGAAGAACATCATTAGCGACAACCTTCTTCATTGTGATACCAATATATAAAAGTTTCGTATTCACATACGTCATAAAACTGACGAGGCCTAAGAATAAGTGAAAGTTTCACTATGAATAATTTGGCGAAAGGTATTCGAACCCATTTCGAACAATGATTCATAGAATGTTGGGTTACATTGCTTGATTTTGCACAATGTTTCGTAGGTATTTGACACGTTGGCAAACCAGTTTGTGTGGAAGGTTAATCTAAAGAAGTAAAAATGACGTATACCTACTCATTGTTTAGGTAGTTAACTAAACGTAAGCACAATTAACGCAAAACCAAAGGAGGGTTATATATGTTTTTTCCGTGTTAGTTTTGGGTGTTATCGTGGCATCTGGACGTTTGCAGAGGTGTCACATTCGTACTGCTCACCATATAGAGAAGAGGGGGGAAGGGGAGAGGGGGGAGATGGCTAAGAGAGTCTCTGCGCTGTCAATTCAGAAGACAAATAAGGGTTTCTTGGTCTTCCCACAGACAATACAAAATCTTTCCAGTGAGCTCTGGCTATCCTACTAACCGCTGGAGACACAATACAAGGTGGTTATTAGCCGCGGTATTCTGTATGGCGGAGGTATTTCCCCAGTCGGACTGCTTAATTAAGACGGGAAGTACCTTCATGTCCATCGTTATAGGTTCATCTGTTCCCACATAATTCTTCAATTATTTATTGGAACTAGACAAATAGATTCTAGCTAATAGTGACAACAGACCTTAACACCAATATTGGACCAATCGGACCAATGTATCACCAACTTTTCAGTCAAACTCTACTAAATTCACACCAAAAAAGTAAAACAAAACCAAGAACAAATACGAAGCGAATCGTTAATGTCTATGTATGTCATTGTACATTACAAACAAAAGCATTTAAACCTAACTACTCATTCTGCAATGAAAATACAATGCGCCGAACGCAAATATTTGCCTACAGTACACAAATAATTCTGGACACGTGTCTGTATTGCCAATTGTAATGTTACGTAGAACTGACATTCCTTAGTGTCATGTCGGCAAAGAATATTGCTGTTTAATCACGTATTTCGTTGTGAAGGAATTAGTTTATTGTGTTAATTTGAGTAAAGATAGTTCAGCATATTATTTGGAATCTACACTAATATTATATAGTGGAAAAATTTGTATATGGATGTGTGTATGTTTGTAATGAATAAAGTAAAAAACTGCGGTGCCGATTTCAAAAATTCTTCCACCCTCGGTAATCTACATTTACCTAAGCATACCTAGGCTAATTATACTGTACGATTATGTCGGACTCGAACCGACTAAAACGCACGCCATCTTTGGGTCTTTAGTTGCCGGAGGTGAGGTAGTAGACAACATATCCCTCGCACCCCGGCAGACCCGGGGCCCTCTCTCTCGAGATGACCCCCTTCGGGTGTAGGGACCACGGTGTCCTCGTCTAACCCCCGGGTATGCGGAGGCGCAATCTCCGTCAAGTTCCAGTCAAGTCAAGTCGCGGCCTGCTTCTGCTAGGGTGACAGGCGGTGACTTGACTTGGCTGGACCTTTTGTAGCCCACAGTACAATTCTTAATAGAGATAATTTTACATTCTTTTTCCATTGAAACTAAGTCCTAACAAAATGCCGACCAGATTAGTCCTCATTCAGGGTTTTTGTGCCCAATTCTTTCATTGAACATGCACAAAGGATGCACCATGAATCATGATGCAAGTAGAAAGCGTTTAATTACCTGACTCATGTTATACTGCATACTGATTAAGAATGAGTAACGTATTCTTAATATTTTATCTACCTGTTATGGGACTCTGCTATTGTTTGAGTTCTTTTTATCTATTATTGTCTATGCCATAACTAAATTCTACCTGTGTAGAAAAAAATTGCTGTCGGGGAACCCCCATCAGGAAATAAGTTAGTAATGTTTTTGCTTCAGAATGTTCCTAATTTGAAATATCGATGACCTAAAAATGCCTTTTTTATAAACTGTTATCAACTTTAACAGAAATAGATATTGCAGTGATGACGACTCTACAAGAAAAGTTAGAAGTTAGTGTCAATGACATTTTGAATACGGTAAAACCGTACCTAATGAGGAGATTGTATCTTAATAGCAGTTATTTTACATATTTTTCTTTACCGGTGCACGTGTTTCCTTCTTCCTACAGTCCCGGGTCCTTTAAGCGGGGCGTGAAAAAGCATTTGATGAGGCCGTCAAGCTGAGCGCCACCATTATAACACTGAACGTGTTTGCAAATGGTGGCCCTCATTTATGAGACATCTCCTTCAGCTTAACATCAGGCGAGGTGAAGTCAAATTGACTAGCCATAAATAAAAAAATACATGCAAACATATTATTTGCACCAAGCGGAAACCAAACCCACGTCCTGCATGCCAGTCGAATACTCTACCGCTACGTCACAGAACCAGCTACCTTATTACGCACAATTAATTACAACCCAATCACAAAAACGTCATCCCCGGAACCACAAGTGGGTCAGCAGTACTTCAAGGTCAACACCGTCCACCGCAAGTACGATAGCTGTATATACTAGTCGATATCACCCACACACCATAATAACGGTATTTCGATAACTAATAATGATAACGGTAAAAGTAACCGTTTATTTTGACGTTACTAAAAAAAATGACGATCGTGAGACATAGCCTTAGTTGCACCAACTACCTGTTAAAGTAAGCGTTTACGTCAAATTTAACATTAACAGTAACATTGATTCTAATGGTTTCTGCTAAATGTGTTGCACCAGTGTATTTAGTAACTCGGTTAAAGTTATCTTTTTGATAGAATTTGACGTTAACAAAACATTAACCGGCAGAGCGAACCAATTTCGAGAGAAAGAGAGAGATAGATGTATTTTCTACACAGAACCAAGCGGTTCGGTGAGTCTTTACTCTGCTGCACCATTAAGTCTTGGAATTCCTTACCAGCGCACGTGTTTTCTTCTTCCTACAGTCCCGGGTCCTTTAAAGCATCTGATGAGGCCGTCAAGCTGAGCGCCACCATTGTATTAGTGTACGTATTTGCAATGGTGATCCTCTTTCCTGAGACTTTGCCTTCAGCTTACCATCAGGCAAGGTGAAGTCAATTGACGATAAAAAAGAAAATAAAAAAATGATATATGAATAGAATGAACCTTTTGTTGGTATTGCCAAAACACATCATAGCAAAGAAACCCACTGCAAACTTAAATTTTTGTTACTTATGGAATGTTCACTTTCACTTGTTCGGGTTTTTACACCATCGCATCGCATCATTGGTTACGTGAATATATCCGATCCTGTACAAGATACATTCTACCAAATGAGTACATTCTGATAGAAAGCTTACATCTGCCATTCAATCAATCAATTAGCCTTTCACGGTTCAACTGGACCCACCCAATACTTCTTCCAAATCGATGCCATTTTTGAGTTGCCATCGTTGTGAAGTAATTTGTTTCACGGCAGCGCCGCTACTCACGGAGAGGGTCCGAGCATAGGTTTCGCTCTTCGAGAAGGCTAACTACGTCCACCACCCAATGTTAGGAGACTTTGGTCTACAGTTCCATGCTGATCAGACGGATCGGTACAGGGTTTTCCTTCTCTCGGAGTGATTATGGTCTGCGTATTCTTGAGTTATTCTATTCTATCATTTGTCGCCTCTAACGATAACCTTCAAATGACATGGGGTGATAATATTCTTTCTCCGTTTTAACTAAGGATGTTATTTAAGGATTTAAGGATACTGTTGTCCACTCCGCTCATGTGGATTTCTGTTTCCTGATAGCATGACGATATATAATGACACTCACAATTAGTATGGCTTTCAATTGGTAAAAGAATTTCCAAAATCGGTTCAGTAGATCCAGATATTACCCCCTACAACGTTACAGAATAATAATTGATAGATAAATAATAATAATAAATCTTATAAACGCGAGCCTATCGAATAACAAAAAAATCAAATAAAAAAAAGATGAAATCAAATAGAAAAAAAAATGATTTCTGTATTAGTTTAAGCGAGGCTTAAGACTGACGCAGCCAGTGACAGTGGTAATGTACCAGCCCATTAATATCCGCAGGTTCTCAGCAGGCGCTCCTGGAAAAGCCACACTAATTAAAAACAATAAGTGAACTTTGCAGTCCAAAGTACAAACTTAAAACGTAGTTGGGAAATCACTATGAAAATGATGATTGTATATTTTTGTCCTCGAAATATTTCACTGTCATTGTCATTTACCGTGTTTAAATTAGGTACAGTCATTACAAAGCAATTAGGTATTACAAGTACGTAATTAGATTATTTGGTCCAAGGGTGGTATGTGCCCTAGACACGATTTAGTACGGGGTATGACTTATTTGGGTTAGGTACGGAAGCGAAGTACCTCATGATAAGGTTAGATTCCAAAATGAAGGTATAAATGACTCATTTTCATAATTCTTTTTCATGTTTTGGAAAATATAAAACAAGTGCAAGTGTGATGTAGTCGGTGCACGCGTATCATTGGTATGAGTATTTACGCAACGAGGAATAGATTCGACAACCTTATTGTAAGAATACGTATAAACTTTTTCGTAAATATTCATGCTAGTATTTATGGCGTTTCATACTTTGGATTGAACAAATCCAAAGTATGAAACGCCATAAATACTAACCAAAGTAACCGCTATTTTGAACGGTTGGTGGCAATATAGTTGCTGCTAACTTAATAAGGATTAAGTGTGTTTTAGTTTTGTAGTATATGGCATTAAAATTAGTAGTAAATTCCACCACTCAAAGCAATTATTTACTAGCCATGCACGGTATTATCAACGGTTGTATGTGTGAGTTTGGCGACATCGTCGGATCCGCTACTGAAACTATCGCGTCGCATTACTACTAGATTTTTTTGTTCTATGGTTTCATCAATTACGAACTGTTTTTGTACTTGTAAGTACTTTCTAAGCATTGTGGAGGTTACAAGCGGTTTTGCAGTTTGATAACCTTTTAGTGATTGATCAAGTAGTTGATCATAGATTACAAAATGTGTGTTTATTGGCGTGAACATGTGTGTGTATATACGTTGTGACCTAGCTGAACTTCTCTTGATAAGTCGTTATTCGATAAGATTAGGTCCAGATATAGTTACAATATCTGCAAGACACAGTCTTGAACAGATTCTTTCCAAGAATCAGTAGCTCGAATTCGCAAGAATCCCTAAGTTGTAATGTTGTTTAATGAATCATTCTGGGTGGGGGCATTGCCTTCTCGTTTAGTAGGTTATTTTAGACGGTTCATTGTCGACTCGTACGCATGGGTGAGACTTGTTATATACTACCAAATGTTAGTATTTGCTAGTGGATTTATTTCAAATGGAAATCGCTGACTTAAATGCGTCTGTTATACGTGTCCTTGAAATCAAATATAACTCAGTTAGTTCGTGCGTTTTGTAGAATGATACTGAGACATAATCTCGATTTAAAACTAGTTTTAAGTCTGATATTATATTTGAAACTCGAGTTCTGATAGTATGAAGGTGATTATCTTTGCTGGCTTAAAATACATCACAAATCACTTCCGAGCATTGGGAATTCGAATTTCGAACATTTGGACTTTACTATTATTCAGCACTGAAAAAAAAAACCTATAATAGACTATTTCACTAGTTCGTGAATTAAAATTGGCATTCATAGTAAAACCAATACTATGTGTTCTATGGTAAAAACTTTTGTTTTGAAATCTAGGGAAGATTTCAAAGATGAAAAAATAAGGAACCCTAACAGCAATTCTACGCGAGTCAAGCCGCAGGCCAGACATTAATATACAATTATATGAATTCCAATTGCCATTTTTATCCGAAAAAATAACATGTTTCTATGTTATTCGGGTGACAACTGACAATCCAGAGATATCAAATTTAAGAGACAGCATTTCAAATTGCGCACGCAATAAAAAAAATACAAATTTATTACCGTGTCTTAACTTTAACTAACACGAATTTATCTCTAAATCCACATTTATTTCGTTCCCCTTCATTAGTTAAACGGAAAAAATAATTTAATTCGCCAATAGGCCACCCCATACGCCCCTTTTACACCCCCTACAGACAATCACTAATTACCCCCGAAGTAAAGCTATACAAATCGCCGAAAATGTTTACTAATTTACAAAAAAAAACGCGAAAAAATTTTTTTTTTTTCACTCGCCAAATGAACTTATTTAGCTCAAGAGGGATTTAATAAAGATTTTTCACGGGTTCTCCCGGTTTCAACGAAGTTTTTAGGGTCCCGTTGGCTAACGTGTTAAACCCTATAAGCACGTTATAGCTCCTTACCTATAAAAAATTATAATAGGAGACTTTTTTTATATGCAATACAAACATACACAGAGGTTAGATCAAAATTGTAGTTACTTATTATACATGACGTTGTTCCCTCATTGTGCATATTTCTATTGCATTTTTTTAATCTACACTGTATATTATACAGAGGAAAACCTTGTATTTTTGTGTGTTATTTTTGTAATGAATAAACTCAAAAACTACTGTGCCGATTACAAAAAATCTTTCACCATTACAAAGCTACATTCACCTGAGTAATATGGGCTATAATATTGCATTGCGCGATAACCGACAGCCGCGTGGGCCGAGCAACAGCTAGTATTTGGTAAATAGATCTTTCTGTCACAAAGGCGCCAACACTTTTTACAGCTCTTTAGATTTGGATAAGTTTATGATCTCAACTCAAGTCTCAAGTCAAGGCTTAGGACGTACTTCGTGTTTATGTCAAAATAAGGGTGCTATAGTATATAAAATATACAATGCGGCACTGTAGTCAAGTTATTAAACACTCAATGTTTATGAACTGAAACAGTATGTCTTCAAAATATTTATTATTGTACTGCCAAATTGACTATTGTATAACATCACATTGTTAAGTAACAGTAGAATTTTACGCTAATATTTACGTTTAAATCATCATCATCCTTGGACCAGTCCCGGTCGCATCCGAAACTTTAATCTCGGAGTTCGGGGTCAGCTTCCCAGCTTTTTCTACAGTCCCCATCCATGATGGTAAGTCCATTTACACGCATGTCACCGTCCACGACGCCAAGCCAGTACTTCTTAGGTTCACCCTTCTTACCGAGGGTCGGCATATTTATGCACAAATATCTAATTTATAAGACAGTCTAATTTCACAGAGTATATTTACAAAAACACTGAAGCTATCCATGTCAAAGATACCAGATTATACCACAATGATATGATAGGTAGAAGTACTACATAGTACATAATAACGTCTGATTGATTAATATTATATCAGTCAGTTGAGTCACAAAAAAACAATAACATTCATAATATTATGTTCGTAGTCGTATTACTTCAAAAGTAGTATTTCTTTCTTTGTACGTTTTATCTTAATGACCTTGAAAATGTTGGGTACTAGATTTGTGAATATTTGGTCATTGCCGTATGATGATGTAGGTATTATACTAAAGTACTATGATTTATGATAGTACGGGATAGCTCGAGAAACTATAAGTCAATTTTGTTAGTGATGTTTTCGTGAGGATTGAATCTTCGTGTCGCACGGGTACCCTACTAACTATTTGGTATTCGTTTTTTGTTTGCTCACTAGAGTGGCCATCATTGGATACACAACTCTCACAATATCCGTGACATATACTAACATTTACTGAAGGTCAGTCTATCATAATTATGTGTTAAAATCGTGTAAATTTAAATCAATATACCTAAGTACTGTAACGTTTTTAAATTTCTGTTCGAAAACCATTACAATGTTAGGTGAAAAATGATAGGTAAGCTCCTTGCTGTACAAACATAGAATATCTGTAATATAGAGCTATGTTAAAGTGTTTACTTACCTATTATATTTCGATATGTATGCACTTATTTTTTCATGTATCATGTATAATTTTAATAAGACTAACATCCAACTTTAACTGGAACGGATAAATGAAAAACAGATTTAACATACAGAACCCGCGCTGAATCGACAACTCTGCCGTCCATTTTCTTCCGGCGACTTTTTTTTTCACCGGCGACTAATCTCAACGATATTTTTCGTGTCGCAGATTGAATTAGTGCACGACAAACGCACCTCGTTCCGATGAAAAAATACTTTCAATTTATTTATAAACACCTCTTTTTGGATATTATTTTGAAGCAACGCGAAAAGGTGCCTGTGTTTGCCCATCAAAAACATTCCATTGATCTAATACTTTAATATGTTTTGTCTTTTAAATCGCCCCTGCTGACTGCTGACCTAAAACCGCGGTAACCTAGTAGTATGGGTAATGAACTGCTGAGACGTGGTCTCGGGTTCGATCCCAGGTTTTACCATGGCACACACCAATGAATTTTCGATGTTTTTCGAAGTTAGGTGTATATTTATCGCAGGTTTATGGGTGCCCGGTTAATGGCAATAGGCTCCTCACATAATTACATTGGGACCTAAACGTAAACTGGCGAAATGTGGATGCTAGCACCTCTGCCTATCCCTTCGGGAATATAGGCGTGAGTTTATGTTATGTTATGTTATGTTACTTCACCTAAAGATGAACTGGGGTAAAGTTCAAACAGTGGCCGTTAACACAGATGCTTTCCCTAATATTGTAGTCTCTACCTTAACAACTTCAACAGAATGATGCTTTTTCACGTCCCTAAAAGAACCCGGGACTCAAAGGTCTAGAGGTCTTTTGCAGCTCCATATAACCGTTCAGTAGTAGGGAGAAGAAATAAAATAAAATTACGGATAAGAAATTGATTCAATTTTATTGTTGATAAATTATAATTTATTTTGTTAATCTTATCAAGAGTTCGATTAGCGACACGATTTGGATAATATTTTGTGATTATTATAGCTATTTAAAGTTTTTAGAGCAAACGTGTGAGCGAAAACAGATTTAGGTCATTTTAATATCATTTACTTATCAAATTTCAACAGCAGTCTTGGAGTCTCCATAAAACATTTATCTATCTATACTATTATATAATTTTACAAAGTTTATGTTTGTCCGCGATGGACGCAAAACCTACCTACTGAATGGATTTCGATACTGTTTTCATGGCTTGAAGGGGTTTCGTCCAACTTAAAATCTTACGTTTGTTTGATTGCGATTGGTTAAGTAGAACTAGAGTTATGATTAGTAATATAGAATTTAAGTTACACAGATAGCGCTTAAGTCGCGATAACCAACAGCTACGCGGGCGGAGCCGCGGGCATAGGCTGGTAGATTATATTATTAAACAAGGCATTTTCGGAAGATATATTATTTATAAAATAGTATTTGTACTATCTTTATTAGTATCGTGAAACTACTAAAGGAGATAGTACATGGCGGTGACGATAAGTGGAGTCGACTCGGGCGTCGGAGGTCTCAGAATGACCTCCGCCCTCCATAAGTGCGGGCCAGGAGGTGATGGGTGGATAGCTGGTCCGAAGAGCGTCTCCCCATGACCGGGGGTTAAATAGGGACACCAAGGTTCCCACATTGGGTGAAGGTGGTCTTCCGAAAAAATGTCCTCGGGTCTGCCGGGTTAAAAGAGATAACTCTTGTATAATCTCACCTCCAGGCATCAAAGACGGCGTGCGTTGTAGTCGGTTTGAGTCCAGCATACTCAGCTCCACCAACTTTAGTGGAGGCTGTGGAGGTGCTATCCGTAGGACGCGCATGATAAGAAAAGGATATGAAGGTATCTCTAGCTAGTAGCAGTAGACTGTGGAAGTACCTCCACTCTACAGAATGGTATGTTGTATTTCCGGCGTAGGGTAGCCAGTGCTTAATTGATACTACTTTGTGATGGTATATTACCCTATTTTGTCTTCTGCACTGACAGCACAATAACTTTCTTAACCCCCCTACCGCTACCAAAAAAGAAAGTAATATTTGTATACCTAATCAAATTTTAAATAATTTTTACAACCCTCACATTAAATTTGATAACAAAGGGACCATCAAACAGAAATATGAAAGGGAGAAAGCGCCAACAAATATTAAATTACTCAATATTTCATACCGATACTAATTTTGCTATCTTAACCCTTGCGCGGCCGCGGTGCGACAGGAATTATTACAGAAAAAAAAATTATACTTACTGAAGAAAAAAGCGTCGCAGCCTTAATTGACATTCTTTATGAGCGTCAGACCTTAGACGGGGATATTTTTTAATTAGATATATTTTATGGGTTTTTTTCGAAAGGGGAAAGTGGGAATAAAGGGTTAACATTTGTTTGAGCCAATGGGGCAGGGGGTTCAATATTAGCCTTTCGTAATCAGGCGGGAAAAAATGGTCGATTAGTCCCCTTGCGACGTTAATTTAGGATCATTGGTGGGTCTACGTGGAAGGCCGATGGACCCCTCTCCTTCTCACCCCCTCGGTGTCCTTAATGTCGTTCGATGTCGGAATTAAAGATATTCTAAGATTGTTGAGTTTACTTACCTTTTGTTTGTTACTGTCAAAAATTGGGGACTTAATAACTAAAAGAATCGATATCTTAGCGCACGGAGCGCGGGTTCGATCCCCGCTCAGTGCAAACAGTTGTATGCATGAATATGGCTGTTTGCACTGGTCTGGTCGTGCCTCGGAGAGCACGTTAAGCCCTCGGTCCCGGTTGCCATACAAACATCTATGGCAGTCGTTACGGGTAGTTAGAGCCCTCAAAAGTACAACCAGTCTAACTTGGAACTTCGATATCACCATTGGTCATTAGACCATTGGTTGTGGAGGTCATATGGCAGTCGCTTCACGGAAAATATCGAAGTTCAACCGCATCACAGTTAGACTGGAAAGCCGACCCCAACTGAGTTGGGCAAAAGGTTCAGGGAATGATGATCTTAGCGCATTCTTAACTTAGATAGACTGACGAATTGAAAAGTGGCTGAGTCGGTGGTGGAGGATCGAGGGCAATATTGAAGATATTATACTCACTTTTAAACTTTCGATTTGCATGATATGGTTAACGAAACCCGGGTATTAACGCGATCACATGGTGTTCACAATAATTTACCTTACGGACCCGGGACTGTAGGAAGATCTCATCCAAAGAGTATCATAAGAGGCGACAAGAGGAAAAATTCGCAGACGATATCACTGTGAGAGAAGTAAAACTACAAACAAAACCCTGTAGTTACCAACCTGTCTGGCTACCGTGGAAGCTGTAGGCTCTTGGAAGAGGCTTATGTTCATCAGTGAACTGCAATGAGCTGATTGATTAATAGATTAATGTAGGTATATCCTTGGCTAGACAATATCCGGAAGTTACTATGGAAAAGCGGTAAAAAACTTGTCCTTCAACTATATAAGGGGTCATTAACTTATTTTTAATAAAAAAAAGGTTTATAGATGTTACACAACCTTAGTTAGACTTGCGCCATAGGTCAAGGAACTCATTTAAGGAAAATGTTCAGTTAAAAATATGACGTGTAGGTATATAATTATTCTATGTAACACACGCTAAAACTATATTGGTATTGATTGACATACATATCCTCACACACAGACACACACACATGTACATAAACAAAATGGAAAAAGTATTACACAGTACACATTCAGTTTCAAGCATAAAGTTATTAGTAATACTTAGAAGGACTACGTGTGTGAGTGACATATGTAGTTATCTTTGCAGAAAACTTAGGTGTGAGAAAGTAATACATACAGTATATGAACCATGAAACGTTTTTATAAACCTATCAACTTGTCCAATATAGCCGGATATCATAAAAAGTGTATTTTACGTTCATTTTACATTTTAAAATTAGTCTACATAAACCTAAATAGTATATTCGAACTCAAGGTTTTTCCTTTTTTTAGTCCGAAAAAAGTCCCGCAAAGCAACTAATTCACAGTGCGGCCTTTTTTAAAGGTGTGTAGTTAAACTTTTTCGTGATAATGTCTTATGCTGTATTGCATTTACTGAAAACATGATGTATAAATTGATTTATTATATTAGCAAGGGACTTTACCATCAGCTTTTAAAATTAATATTATTTTAATCTTACCTAACTTCTTCTACGTACCTTACTTACGTTATATGAGTTAAAATGGGCCTTAACAGAAAAAAAAATTGTAGTTATTTTTTTTTGTACAAGAATTATAACAACCGAAGTTACTAATATTCCCTTTAACCACTCCAGCTAAGCTCAATGGCTTGTGTTAGGAGTGGGTTCACGTCGGTAGTGTAATGGCCAGGATTCGAACCCGGGACCTCTCGATCGTAAGGCCGACTCCTTAACCACTAAGCTACCGACGCGGCGACGCTTTATGTAGTGGATTCATTTATTTGTTTAAATTGTTAGAATTCACACTTGTATTATAAGATACAGTACACAAATATCGATGGACGACAACAACAGTCCGATTTGAATTACACTATGGAAGTATGACATAATGGGGGTGGTGGTAGAGCCCTTGATGAGTGGGTTCTATTCCCGCTCAGTGCGAATATTTGTGTGCATGAATATGCATATTTGCATTGGTCTGGGTGTTTCTATGTATATACATACATGTATGTATTTACAAAAAAAAGTATCTAAGTATGTTTATCCGTATTCTAGAACGCGTAACACAAGTTAGTTAAACTATGCTTACCATGGGAAAATATAATAATAAAAGAAAAAAAAGAGAAGTTGAGTAACATAAAGATAACGTCATATTCTAAATTTAAAACTTAATGCTATTGAAAAATCACATTTCCTGCCTACTATTTATAATCAATCACTATCTACACTGACTTTATCAATTACATTTCTGTTATCTATTTGATAATATTTACAACAATTACTCAAGGTGACGTCATCGTTCATGCAGACATTGACATGAACTAGATATGTATAGAATGTTATTTTTAATGTATAATATGAAAATGAATCCCGAAAATATTTTGCTAAGCGCAAAACTCGAAAATAGTTGGACCAATTCGAGTAATTCTTTATTTTATTCATTCCTTGAAAGAAGAAAGTAATAAAGAAAGAAGAAGAAGAAGTCTAATTTTGTTTAAATGGGTAGTGGTTTTTTTTTTTGTTTTCGGGATGGTTCCCCTAACGCCCTGCAGGTTATTTCTGACTACAATCACCCCTGTACCGAATCTCAGCCAGATCTGTTCAGGTGTCAGAGCGTGATTGAGTATGAAACATACTTAACATCTACACAAACTTATTAGAATCTAGAATAATAGGATTATGAGAGCAACATTGTCACCTGACCCCCAATAGAAACGCCTATGCCAGACCCTAGTCCATCAAATAACAGGGGTGCGACGTCAGGTAACCTCCACGTTGGCTTCCCCGTTTCTTCCCCCTTTGGACCACGGTCCTGGGGAGCGGATGCGGGGAAGCTGGTGCACCCTGGACAGCGGCCAATAGACTTCAACTTCTAGGAGCTCTGTTGGTCGTTGACGAATTACCTGACAGCTGACCCCATTGCACGAGGGGGTCGTGGTATGGCGGGCCTGCAAGGCCCGCGGTCGTCGCCTCTCCCAGTACCCCTCTGATCTTAGAGGGGACAGGGGAGAGACATTGTGATTCATTTGGAATCAAGGGACGGGTTGGCCCACTGCTCGCGCAGGGGCTGACAGGCACTAGTGCCACCGTTGGAGCTGGGAGTGTTGGCTGCTCTCCCGCGTCGCGTAATCTCCGGGTGATCGACAATGACCAGAGTGCTAGCCACACTCTGGAAGCCGTGACCTCGGAGGACGCGGGGCTTGCCTTTATTGGCCGGCCCACGACAAGGAAAGTCTTTAAAACCCGACAGCGAAGTCGTAAAAACCTGTGGATACCAGGGGACCTCCACAGTATATACCCCGCTTCTCGGAATGAGCGTCACCCGGGAAGTGCTTGTAAATCGTTTCATACTCGTGGGACTTATATGGATGCAATTAAACCAAAAAGAACCCCCCATCCTAGCGAAATAGTCTGCGCGGAGGTCGCGCAGCGCCAAGACGCGGAGGTCGCGTCAGTCTCGGCGGTGCTGGAGAAGTTCGGCACCGCCAGCGAAGGGAGCCGGGCAATCAGTCCTGTTCTACCAGGACTGCAGATTAAGCCGGCCAAAAAGCGGAGGCGGAAGAAGCCCCGTCCGCAGAAGGACGAGTCGGATTTGGACTTCACCAATACCGACTCATCCTCCGGCAGCACTAGTGCTGACGAGCATCTGCGCCCCCCTCCGCCCAAGGTGGTCAGCCTACTGGTTGGCCGCCATATAACGCGAGGTGGAAAGAGGGCTGCCTCCCGAGCTCACTCTCCCCGGGCTCCGACCTCAGACGATGCAGGGGCGCCGCCGGGACCCTCCAAATCGGCGGCGTCACATCTCAGCAGGAGGACGACTAGTGCCCTTGTGGAGTCCCTACAAGTTCTTGTTAAAGGACTACAGGGGCTCCCATCCGCAGAACAGCAGCAGCTACTAAACGGCTTGCACACCCTCTCCGAGGAGAACACTGTTCTCTCGGCGGAGCTGACCGCGATCCGCAAAGAGCGAATTGAGGCTCGACGGCGAGAGACCGAGTTCCGCCGGGAAATGGCCCGGATGGCAGCTGAGCTTGAGGGGCTCAAGAAGACGGTGGTGGGTATGCCGGAGGGGCGGATAACTCGGTCATCATCACGGATGATGCAGCCGCCACAATCGGTGCAGCCGGTGCAGCCAGCGCAGACGTCGGTTATACCGAGTCCGCCAACTCGGCCAGGTAACTCGGAGCCATGGGCAGCCTGTATGGCGGCAATGGAGAGGCGGATGGAGGAGCGCACGAGGAGTATGGTGGAGGCCATCATGGACTCCGTCCGTCGTCCGCCTCTTGCGCCACCGTCCGGGTATGCTGCTGCCCTTCGAAAGGGCACTAACCCACCGCAATCGACTTGCAGCCCGCCTTCCGCTACTGCTGCGTTGGCAAAAGGCACTCCGGGTGCCCAGAGCAAGGGCAAGGGGAAGGGTAAAGGGAAGGGGAAGACGTCTCCAGCTCTAGCCCACGCAGCCGTAGAGCCACACCAAGTCCCAGCTCCGACTGCTTCCACAAGCTCCCCGGCAGAGGGGTGCTGGGAGGTAGTCGGAAACAAGAAAAGAAAGCGGAATGCCGCCAAGAAGGCAGCCCGAAAGGCCAGAAGGGCAAGGGCTGCCGCAGTGGAAGGAGCGCCGAGACGGCTCCGTGCCCCCCGAACGACGGCCGTCGTTGTCACTCTGACGGCGGAGGCGTCTGAAAGGGGCATGGGGTACGTCGACGTGATGCGCAAGGTGAAAGGCATCGACCTCGAGGACCTCCAGATATCCGGTGTCAAGTGCAAGGATACGCGGACTGGCGCCAAGCTATTGGAGGTCCCCGGCGCCACCAGTGGCCCCAAAGCCGACGCCCTAGCGGCTAGGCTTAGGGAAACACTGGACGCAGCCGACGTCCGGGTGTCCAGGCCCAACAAATGTGCGGAGATACGCATCACAGGCTTGGACGTATCCGCTACGGCCGAAGAGCTTAGGCTTGCCGTGGCAGAGGCTGGGGGCTGCCCCCTGGATGCAGTAAAAGTCGGAGCAATTCACTTCGGCCGACGTGGACAGGGGGCGGCAGTTGTCGGCTGCCCCATCGTGGCAGCCCAAAAAGTTGCCGACCGGCGGAGTCTACTGTTAGGAGGCTTCCTGAGGGTGCAGGCACGGCTCCTGCAGGCCCGACCATCCAGGTGTTTCAGATGTCTGGTGGTGGGTCACGTGGGGGTTCAGTGCACGGCGGAGATCACGGTTGGTGACCGGTGTTTCCGCTGTGGCCAGCCCGGTCATAAGGCTGGCACGTGTCAGGCTCCGCTGCACTGTTTTAGATGTGCAGCGGATAGCAAACCAGCCGACCATAGGGTTGGCAGCAAGACCTGCACCGGAGGGGAGCCAAAGCCGGGAGGCCGGCATTCCGCCTCCAGTTCGCGGCGAGGTGCGGAGGAGAGGGTTCCATAATGGATCCTCAACTCCGCATCCTGCAGGTGAACGTGGGCCACGGTGCCGATGCTCAGGCACTTCTGCTCCAGAGCATGGCACAGTGGTCAATTCATGTCGCTGCTGTCGCCGACCCATACACACATCGGTTTCTCGGGCCTGCCTGGGAAACCGACCTGGGTGGGTCGGCGGCATTAGTGCACAACGTTGCTGCAGGCAGTCCTCCCCTTGCCGTCGTTGCAAGAGGGCATGGCTGCGTGGCGGCACTTGTGGGGGAAATTGCGGTCGTGGCCGTATACCTCTCGCCGAATCGAGACATATCTGACTACCGGCGTTCGCTGGATCAGCTTGCCGTTGTCGTCAATGCCTGCTATCCTCACCCAGTTCTTGTGCTCGGGGACTTCAACGCCTGGTCTGTGGCCTGGGGTTCTCGACGCACGAACGGGCGAGGCAGGGCACTGGAGAGCTGGGCCGATGGACTCGGTCTAGCTCTCCTGAATCGCGGGGCCGTTGCCACGTTCGCGACCGCGAGGGGTAGCTCTATTGTGGACGTTTCGTTCGCGAGCGCCTCGCTGTTGCGCCGTGTGCGGGACTGGCGTGTCGTGGTGGAGGAGGAGACTGCGTCGGATCACCGATACATTCGGTTTGATGTCTCCCCTCCATTGAATGACACGCCAGTTACGCCGACCCCACGCGAACCACGCTGGGTGCTTAAGCGATTGAATCGGGAGGTCCTCCTGGAGGCCGCCATCATACAGGCCTGGGCCCCTGCGCCGGACAGGCCTGTCGATATAGATGATGAGGCGGTATGGTTCCGGGAGGCCATGACACGTGTCTGTGATGCGGCTATGCCTAGGGCTCCGCCCTATAGTCCAAGGCGTCAGGTCTACTGGTGGTCAGCGGAGATCGCGGGGCTACGGCAGGCCTGCGTGATCGCGTACCGCCGGTGGACCAGATTCCGTAGGAGGCGTAGTCGCCGCGCAGATACGGAGCCCCGAGTGGTGGAGCTTCACGAGGGATACAGAGAGGCCAGAAGGGCCCTCCGAGCAGCAATAAAGCAGGCCAAGGCCGCGGCTCACAAAGAGCTATTGGAGACACTGGAGCGGGACCCATGGGGGCGGCCTTACCTTATGGTAAGAGGCAAGCTGCGCCCCCGGGCCCCGCCGTTGACTCAATGTCTCCAGCCGGAGCTGCTCGGAGGAGTTGTTTGCTCTCTGTTCCCAGCGCGAGCAGTGGAACATGTTCCACCGCTAATGACTCCACCACCACGGTCGCCTACGGCACCCAGAGTGGATGACGACGACGTGCCTGAGGTCAGTTGGGTAGAACTAGAGCTGGCGGTGCGTAGGCTTAAGGCCAAGAACACCGCCCCAGGACCCGACGGTATTCCAGGCCGAGCTTGGGTCTTAGCTCTAGGGGAAGACGCTCTCGAGCCCCGACTAAGAGGACTTCTCAGCGCATGCCTGGAGCGGGGCCAGTTTCCAAAAGTGTGGAAAACAGGGAAACTGGTCCTCATTCGAAAGGCGGGGCGCCCGGCAGAATCGCCGTCCGCCTACCGGCCCATAGTGCTGCTCGACGAGGTGTGCAAACTCTTTGAAAGAGTGATTGCAAAGCGCCTCGTCGAGCACCTCTCTGGGGTGGGGCCGGACCTGGCGGACAGCCAATATGGCTTCCGTCGGCAGCGCTCCACGGTGGATGCCATCATGCGCGTGAGGTCTCTGGCGGCGGATGCGGTCGCTCGGGGCGAGGTGATGTTGGCGGTGTCCTTGGACATTGCCAATGCGTTTAACACCTTGCCCTGGAGTTGCATAAGGGAGGCACTCGTGTATCACGAAGTGCCTCTCTACCTTCGCCGCATAGTCGGGGCGTACTTGACAGAGAGAGCTGTCATCTACCCAACTGCGACCGGTCTCGGTCGGCGAGAAATGTCGTGCGGTGTTCCGCAGGGATCGGTCTTGGGGCCGCTCCTATGGAACATCGGATACGACTGGGCGCTTCGCGGTGAGCTCGGTGACGGTGCCGCCGTCACGTGTTATGCAGATGACACGTTAGTGACGGCGAACGGTGCTACACATCGCGAAGCGGCCTCGAAGGCCACGACCGCGGTTGCCCAAGTCGTGGAACGGATCCGGCGGTTGGGTCTCGAGGTGGCGCTACATAAAACCGAGGCCATGTTCTTTTATGGGCCTCGGCGCGTGCCACCAGAGGGATCCAGCCTTACAGTAGGAGACATCCCCATCGGCATCAAGCCCCAGATGAAGTATCTGGGGCTCGTGTTGGACGGCCGGTGGGACTTCGGGGAGCACCTCCGAAGTTTGGCCCCCAAATTGAAGAGCACAGCTAATGCTCTGGCACGGCTGCTGCCCAACATGAGGGGGCCGGATGACTCCTGTAGGAGACTCTACGCGGGAATCGTACGGTCCATGGCCCTATATGGGTGCCCAGTATGGGCGGAGACCCTGAAGGCCAGACACGTGCAGAAACTGCACGCCCCGCAGCGCACGATGGCCATCAGGGTCATCAGGGGGTACCGTACGATATCCTTCGACGCAGCGAGTCTCCTCGCCGGATCGATACCATGGATCCTGGATGCGAGAGCCCTTTCGGTGCTATATCGGTATCGAAAGGAGGCGCGGGAGCGGGGACATGAACCCGAGCCTAGTGAGCTCCGGGCTGTGAAGTCCCAGCTCCACGGGGACATGGTAGCCGAGTGGGAACGACGACTTGGGCAATCACGCGCAGGGCACGCTGTAGTAGCGGCGGTAAGACCCATCATGGGGGACTGGCTAGAGAGGCCACACGGTAGCCTCTCGTACCGGCTGACGCAGGTGATCACCGGGCACGGGTGCTTCGGGGATTACCTGCGTCGGATCCAGAAGGAGCCAACGTCCGAGTGCCATCACTGTGATGCGAGTGAGGACTCGGGGCTGCACACGCTGACCGAGTGCCCGGCGTGGGAGACGCCAAGGCGGGTCCTAGTGACAGCCCTAGGGGTGGGAGTTGTCTCGCTCGCCACCTTGCTCACGGTGATGGTACGATGCGCGAGTGCTTGGGCAGCCGCCGCCTCCTTCTGCGAGCAAGTAATGCTCGAAAAGGAGGAGGCGGAGCGGGTCCGGAGAAGACTCCGGGCCCGCACTGCCCGCGATGAGCGGAGGCGACTCGGACGTCGGAGGTCGCAAAATGACCTCCGTCCCCCATGAGCGCGGGCCTGGGGGTGACGGGTGGAGCCGCCGGTCACCCTAGCAGAAGCAGGCCACGGCGAGTGCGCAAAATGCCACCCCATACCCAGGGGCTAGATGGGGAACCATGGTCCCCGCATTGGGGGAGGAGGGTCATCTCAACAGAGATGTCCCCGGGTCTGCCGGGGTGCGAGAGATATGTCTTGTATAATCTCACCTCTGGCAATCAAGGACCCATGATCGGCGTGCGTTTTGGTCGGTTCGAGTCCGACATAATCACCTCCATCGGTTTTGGTGGAGGTGGTATCCGTGGGGATTTTGCGCACGATAAAAAAAAAAAAAAAAAAAAGTCCATCAAATAACAGGTTTACAGAGTAGATAAGGGTATGTTAGTCCCTAAAAATCTTTATCCACTCAACTGTGGATAAGACCCTATACACCTTTTTTTTCGTGTAAAAAATCCATATTAATTTATACCTCCCCCGCCAGAGCTGGTTGAGAAGGTTATGTCGACTAAAATGCACGCCGTCTTTGGGTCTTCAATTGCCGGTGGTGAATTTTGTAGCCAACATATTACTCGCACTCTAGCAAACCCGTAGCCTTACGTCGGACTCGAACCGACTAAAACCCACGCCACCTTTCGGTCTTTAATAGCCGGCGGTGAAATTAGTAGCCAACATATTCCTCACACTCTAGCAAACCTGTTAGCCCTCTCTTCCGAGATGACCCCCTAAGGGTGTAGAGACCACGGTGTCCCCGTCTAGCCCCTGGGTATGGGGAAGCCTTACGCCAACGACGCGGCCGGCCCTGTATTACTCGGAATTGACAAGAATATTTATTTGACTAACATAACATTCTACGAAGACAAAACGTAAATACCGCATACGTTGTGAGTTCTGAACAATCAAATATCACTGGTGCGATTCAAACAAACAAGCCTCCGCTTTAGTTGATAACGAAATGGCTGTCACCGATGCAGTGTAGGTAAATAAATAAATATACACACTAGATGCATCTAGTGCGAACAATGTGGTAGGCACGTTAGGTAGAACAGGATAAGACTAGGTACAGGGTTCGCGAAACCCGGGAATTAACGCGATCTGCGTGCTGAATTTGCCATATAAATTCAGCACGCACAATGGCCCAAAAAGGGAGGCTAGGTGATACGATGGCAAATTCAATAATTTACCTTTTGATTTGCTTAAATTGCTTTGAAAGTCTTTGTGCTGTCAGTGCCGAAGACAATGAAGGGTTTCTCGGTCTTCCCACTGACAACACACAACCTCTCCAGTGAGCTGTTCTTCAGAGAATATCTCATAGTCAAAATGTTATATAACGAATATAGATAAATCTGGTTCCATTGACGGTAATGTCCCATATTTTTTTTTATACGTCCCGCCGACGCCATTTTATATATCACGCCTATATATCCCCGAAGGGGTAGGCAGAAGTGCCAGCATTTCCCATGATTCTCAATCAAATTTTTGTAAAATCGAAAAATATAGCCAGCAAAATGTTATTAATAATACACTTCTATCTGTTTCAGTATACACAGAAGCATAGGTGTGTATGTTTACATATATATCACTTAGTCATATATTTATCGAGGTCTATTTACTGTTATTATTACTCATAAAAAATTTCAATCGCTACAGTTATGTTATCGACAAATCCTGAGACTCTGTGTCTCTTTCAATATTCATATACGGAAGTTATGAAAATATACAAATTATAGGTAGAGTACTGCCGTTATCATAATTGTTAAGAGGCTTATCACCTCTTACAGCATACCTAAGAACTTCATTGAATCATCGCTACATAGTATAGAATAAAATCGCGTTCTCTGTCCCTATCCCTATATCTTTATGTGCCTTTGTATGCTTAAATCTTTAAAACTACGCAACAGATTTTGATGCGGTTATGCAACCTTACACCCCGTCATAATAAGACCCGAGACGATGCGATTTTAATCCAACATAATCACCCTCAATCGCCGAAATGCTTCCTTCATTCCCCATGAAAATAGTCGTATCCTCATTAGTCTGTCGTCAGAAACAGTCGGTTGCTCCAACTATAGCGAACTTTCAACACAGCGCTCGGTGTGAAAGCATCCTACCGATACAGTTGCTATCTTACATAAATACACAACTACCCTACAATATATTGTGGAGTACATGTTTGTAATGGACTCGGTATTGTGTAGAAAAAACATGGACATACCTAGGTATACCTCGGCATATAAATAATGAATCTAAAAGGTGCGATTCTCTCGCGACTTAGGTTTAAGATGATGGACCTTAGGGCTCAGGGTATACCAAGGTACAGTCTGTTATGTGGAGCTAAGTTTGCACTTATATTTTGGCAGGGTCATTATGGGAAGAGGGTCATCTCAAAAGAGATGTCCCCGGGTCTGCCGGGGTGCGAGAGAAATGTCTTTTATAATCTAATATATAATGCTTTTTATTTTTTTCTTAACTTCCGAACACACGCACGCACAAACCATTTGTGATATCGAAGCATAGTAGCTATAGGTACATATTTTTTTCAATGAAACCAATTATATAGAAAATTCTCTAAACAACCTTAGTACGTTAATGAATCCACTCTTTTTAAACTCTTTGTGCACATACAAAGATAATCACTAAATGCTCCAAAAATCAAAGCCTATAATCCCTTTCTAAAAGAATTCAATTAAAACCAATCGTCTGTTTCATATTCAAAGGGATGATATCAAAAGAACGTCAAAGATAATCAATTTTACAAATATCCACCCCCCACCACCCTTGGACGTCTTTTTCTTTTCCTACAGAATAAATCTGCTCAGACAACGATGGCAAAAATGTATTATAATGACTTATATCCAATACCTTCTCACAGGAATTTTAACTTTAATCCCTACGCTACTGAGTCTACAATACAATATAGCTGGATTTCCTATACGATGTGTAGTCTTATGCGTGAAAATATGATAGCACTGTATGGAAGTATCGAACTTAACTTTATTAATATTTTATGGACGGTATTACCAACTTTTGATGGTAGAATTTATGGTTCATTTTCGCGTGGCGTATGGCTGTGATGTAAGTCATTTTGGTGCCATGTTGCATCATCAATACAGTATTGCTATGCATTATCGTTATATCTTGGCATTAAGACTGAATCGTTCAAGGGAAAAATTGGTTAATAAATGTAGCTTTAGGGTGTTTACACATTGACGTGATACAAGGGTATTATGTTCGGTGTAGATACTATAGCGAACGTGTAAAATCTTTTTCATACCTACATAACTAGCTATTGCCCACGGCTCCGCCGCGTATTCTGTAAGGTGGAGGTACTTCCCCAGTCGGACTGCTCAATTTGACCGGGAGATACCGTCATGTCCTACCTCCATAATTCTGCAGATTATTAAACGCCTCTACTCTACTACCTGCACCGACGATAAAGTATGGTAAAATTGGATAAACTAAACGTGCTCTACTATGTCTTACTCTTATAGATACAGTGTATAAGAGTCTTTATAATTCCCAAGATGTATGGAACCGATGCTTCGTCTATAAGATAAATACGATCATTTATTATTAATGGCAAAGATTGACTGTGATATCATAATGCGATGCTCGTTATACTGCTGGGAAGATGGGAAGATGGGAAGAACTCACATATATGTGTTGTTTATCTTTTACAAAAGATATTTTGAGGCTGTGGTAGGGTTTTTGAATAAATTGATTAGTTTTTACGCCTTATCACCGGTCTGCATAGGAAAAATAATAAAAAACTCCGACACAAAAATACCTCGAAAAGGTAAAAAAGAAAATTCAACGGCGGTCGTGTCGGGGGATTTCTAACTGGTAAAACACTACGATATGTTTTCGAAACGATTCGAGGTCCCCCGATGCGACAACGAATGAATCATTTTTTACTTTTCGAGGCATTTTTGTGTCGGGGTATATAATCCGCCATTTTGGATATATTTTCTTTAAACATAGCTAAAATCCCTCTCGACTAATAAACGTTGCAAACAAATAAACTACATCATAATCGGTACATCTATTCGGGCGCTACAATGCACAAATACACACCCACACGCACACACACTCACAGACTATGAGGCTATCTTTCAAGAGACTAATAGTTAATTGGCAAATTCTTAAGATGTCGTATACCAAACGACTTGAATGCACCTATTTATTTAGGTATTTTTTAATGTTCCAGATTCCAAAATGCCGGCTTCCAAAGACCAAACCTCAAAACCAACCTTTAGCAGATCATTCTCGAGTAGTAAGTATCAAAAGTATTTAATTTATCAATTTTTTTTTAATACCACTGAGGTGGCAGACAAACACACAGCCCACCTGATGGGAAGCGGTCACCGTGGCCTATATACGTTTGCAACACCAGAGGCGTCACTGCTTGCTACTCAGCTAAATTTTGTATCTAGACTAAGTAAACTATTGTAAATAGACCAAAAAAAAAAAAGAAAAGCCCGCTGAGTTTCTTGCCGGAGTCTTCTCAGGTCGGGGCCGCGTTTCGAACCGGTGGTCCATTTGCATTTGATAAAATATTGTTTGTATTGACGTTTTGTAAGTGCCGTTTACTGGTCTATGCAGAATAAATGATTTTTGATTTTGATTTTGATTTTGACACGTGCTGCCTACCTTGTAGAAACCTTCTAATGCCCTTATTGAAGAACCCCATATTGTAGTCGCTTGGGGAAACCACGGCAGGGAGCTCATTCGACAGCTTGAGCGTGCGTGCATGTTTGATCCATCTAAATTATTGAAAAATGTGAAGATCAGAATCGTTTGATATTGGCGGGCTTGACTGGCTTACTGACAGTAGAAGAAGCTCATGCCTCGTCTAGTACCTTTAAGTTAGAAGGGCGGGATGTTGTCAATATTTTGCACCAAACATGGAGTGGTGAACGCAAGTCCATAATTGAAGAGTGAACTTAGAACTTGAGGTCTTAATAGAACTATCATTCATCAACAACAAAGTACCCACTGATACATCATTATTCATCAATATTATAGTTTATAGTTAAACAACTTATATTGTTATCTACTACCTAACATATACCTATCTTTCAACATCTATGTGTACCTACTTATAGTCCTATACAATGTAAATTATGTATGTCGATGAAACTGAGGCACGGAAAAACTCGAATGAGTTTATGTGGCTACAAATCACTATATTGTAATGAACATTGTACCTATGTTTATATTTAATAAAATAAAAAAATATAAAAAATCAGAACTCCTCAACCCTGGGTCTCTGAGCGCAAACGTCGGGGTGACAATATTACATATTTTATGAGTGCCCGTAATGGCAGTACCTATACTCGCCACCTATAATATTGGGACCTAAACATAAACTGGCGAAATGTGGGTGCTAGCACCTATGCCTACCCCTACGGGATTTAAGCGTGAGTTTATGTAATGTATGTATGAGATCAATGAGAATTTTATGGTGATAGTCGATGGCCCATGCATGGCAACCCTGTTCCAAATAATAAATGTATCATTATTTTTCAATTTCCTTTTCAGATGAAACATCAATGCAAGCGAAAGTCTACCATCCAGCAACCAATTTACTGCCGGCGACTCCTCATTCACCAACGGGAGCAGCTCCTACCTTTGGGTCGAAGTCCACAAGCACGTGGGGTAGACAGAACAGTCACAACGGCAAATACTCATGATATGTCTAAATCTAATAGACCTGGGACATGTTAGGACATGTTTGATCTTTTGGTCTAATACTGTGAGACCAGAACAACGATTCTGTAAAATATAAAGATTTGTTCAGACTGAGTAACTGCGGAGTTGCGCGGTGTTGTGATTATTTTTGTGTAAATTGTAATATAATTTAAAATGCATTTATTGCTGTAAATATGCTCAATGATTGTAATATAATGTACAATAGGCAAGGATAATAATAATAATGTACGGCAGGTGTAAGATAAAATAATACTTCCGTAATAATTTTATAAGAACATGGATATTGTGAAACCCGTTTTCTGGCATAGTATCTAAATGAATTCTAAACATTCATTTACAATGTTTATTAGCATTACTTTTTATTATTAGATACTATTTTTAAAAAGAGAAGGTTACCAATGCATGAGAATGTTTTTTTTATAAATATTATTATGTACTCTTAGCACGTTGTCCGATTTTATTGCTTTTTAATCAATAATCATAATTAATCATATTTTGTTTATAAAATGGTACCCCAGGAAGATAATACATCTCAGGAATATGCTAAAGGCTACCTCACCCTCGTCAACTAATAGTCCGAGATAGCCGTTCGGTTTTAGACAGTTCGAGTCCGACCTAACCACTGTGGATAATTTCTACATGAAAAATAAGGGTAAATAATTCAATAGAATTCATGATTATTTAATTCCCGACTCCCGTTCTGGAGCGTTCCTGGTGCAAAGGCTGGCCATCGCAATCCAGATTCGAAACGCGGCGTATAATATGATGGGCACTTTTGCGCCAGGAACAGTCAGAGGCGGATTATTTGACAAATGTTACTGACTTGACTAAACTGTATTATTTAATTGAATTATATTATGGCTTATTTATTTAATGATTTATTTTATAATTCATCATCACAGCTTTAGCCCCGGTTTCATTCAAGTACTCTGTCCAAAACTTGTTTGTGATGAAATCAGGCGTTAGTTCTACGAAGTATATACTCTTCATCTTAGTTGAGTTGGCTTGTTCTGGCTCTATGTTGACTTATGCAGGCAACACCACCATCAAACCTCAAAACTCCGAGAGGAAAGCCTTCACCATAGTACCGTCGTCCCTAGTCTGTTAATTAACAGGCCCAAATATAAAATGAATTCCTCTGAAATTGGTTTCCATTTTCATAATGTTGATTGCTTCAATGGCATCACGGAATCCGTCCTTAATTCCACATTTTCCCCCTTCTATTACATCTATATATACTGCCTATTTCTATTACATCTATAAAATATATTGCTTTTTAATAACTTTATTATTATTAAGTGAACACTGCTACAAAAAGTTGCTAAGTCTGAACAAGAGCTTATAACTATAGCTCGAATAAAAAAATATGTAAGTAGTACAATATTGTTGTATACATTAATGTATAAGTTTGTAAATATTATATAAATAATGTAATTATAAGTATCTACGATAATTATGCGTTTCATTTGCGAAATAAATTTATCAAACCAAAGCATTAGCTACTTCTAGCAAAGCGGAGATTCAGCGTAGCAGTAATCATTAAATAATATGAATAATTTATTTTTTATGATATTATTAAATGAGTCTGCTACAGAAAGGTGTGGTCATATTTAAGGGTCATCACACATACCTAATAACGAGGGCATATGCACTGACTAAGGTAGGTACAACAATAAAACAAAACAAAAAAAAAACAAATCAAACCGAAAAGGGTAAAACAGGAACAAGTAGGTAGAACATGAAGGTATCTCCCGTCACAATTGAGCAGACCAACTGGGGAAATACCTCCGCCCTACAGAATACCGCGGCTGATAATAACCTTGTGTTGTGTTTCCGGCGGTGAGTAGGTTAGCCAGAGCCCACTAGAGAGTTATTTGAGTTGTCAGTGGGAAGACAGAGAAACCCTTTTTTGTCTTCAGCACTGACAGCACAGAGACTCTTAACCTTTTTCTCATCCCCCCCTCCCCCCCTTCTACCTATTCTCTATATTTATGGTCGGCAGCACGAATGTGACACCCCTGGTGTTGCAAACGTCCATAGGCCATTGCAACCACTTTCCATTAGATGGGCCGCGTGCTTGTCTGCCACCTAAGTACTTATTCGATATAAAATTAGTTTTTGTGGATTGCAACCTAGCTCATACTTTTTATTTTTATACATTTACCTAGTCATGTAAAAGTTGTAATCTGTTATGTGTGTAAAAAATGAAAATAATATAAGAGGTAAGTAACATTTTACCCTTTCGTGACAAGTTCAATTGCGTCCATTAGCCATGTAACCATAGGAATGCATTAAGTTATCACTTTACGATTCATGAGTTTTAATCATCACAAAGGCAGGTTACAAAAATTACAAATTTTAATTATTAGAGGGTTTACGAGCAGTTGTAGGCACAAAAAAAGATGGATGGATTGTGTAAAAGAAGATAAGTGCGGTAAAGAAGGGAGTAACTGAGGAAATAATATCTGTCAGGAATGTGGAGGAGAATGTTTTTTTTTTTTTTTTATACCACTTAGGTGGCAGACAAGCGTACGGCCCACCTGATGGAAAGCGGTCACCGTGGCCTATGGACGTTTGCAACACCAGAGGCGTCACACACGCGCTGCCTACCCTGTAGAAACCTTCTAATGCCCTTCTTGAAGAACCCCATATTGTAGTCGCCTGGGAAAACCACGGCGGGGAGCTCATTCCACAGTTTGTGCGTGCGCGGGATGAAACTCCTTTCATACCGCACAGTGCGCACCGTTTCCGGTCGTATATGTATGTAATGATAAAGTTGCGCCGACCACATACCTATATTTGAGACAAGAGAAGGGAGATCACGATATGTATTATATGTATTAGTTATAGTACTAAGTATTAATTCAAATACCCACTCTGTAGGTTAGCTAATGGACATTTTATATAACAATTATAATGGTAGAGGGGGAATACCCTACCACAAGTTTAGTATTCGTATTACTTAAAAGAATCCCTTAGTCACAGATAGTCTAAAAATGTACACGTTAACAAAATATACATTTTTTAGCTTTTATGGTATCCCATACGGTAATTTTAACCTTTAACCGTCAATCTTTAAAGCTCCTTTTTAGCGACATCTAGCGGATAGATTCATAAACATAATATCAAAATCGAAATCTTTGGCAGCTTTCAGGCTTGTAGTTTTTATATTGTTTACTAGAGGTCGCCACTAACAGGAACAACGAATTTTATTAATCTCAAAATCTATATAGGTCATCAATATAATGTAAATATTGAAGTAAGCACCAGACACGGTGTAAATTAGTATAATCTATACATAACAATAATACAAAAAACATGTAGAAAAGTTGTGGTTCTAAACAGACCTGAACAATAAATACTTGACTACAACGCCATCTGTTAAAATATAAACACAACTTACATAGAATCAATACTGAGGTGCCATTACTGGTTATTAGTTCTTAATAGAAAGTGTAGATGTCGCTCATAAAACATTAAATACAAAATAAAGGTACAACATACCGACACAAACCGATATAATCATACCTGTTATCTCAAAAAGGTCAGGCAGAGATTTCAATTTCGTCTGACTATCACTACTTTCGACTACTTTCTATTTTTATTAAATATACCTACACCTTGTATTAAATGTATGACACATTTTTTTATTGTAGGTACGCAAAATTCACACGGATACCACCTCCCGCCGACACCGGTGGAGGTAATTATGTCGGACTCGAACCGACCAAAACGCACGCCGTCTGTGGGTCTTTGATACCCGGAGGTGATATTATTATACAAGACATAATCTCTCGCACCCCGGCAGAATCCTTTCTTCGATCTAGCCTCACACACCATGCAATCATTGATAAATCTTCAGGCATCGTGTTAGGAACCTTCTCATCTTATTTTCAAGACATTGCAACGTATTAGCAAGTCAACAAAACTATCATCCTTGAACCATCACAAATATCTCATACACCCAACAGCGTAGTGGTCATCAATCGAATTATTCAGTCCTAAATCAATTTGTAATGACTCATACAATTCGCGACCATCCATGTCCATTGGCCATACAAAGTAATTACTGTGAGAACGGCCGGAGAATTTTTATATGTGACCTAAATATGGTTAATAGTCTCTGAATGTTTTGGTGAACAATTTTTAAAGTAATAAGATACAATAAATGATACGAATATTGAATGTAACCGCGGTAGCCTAGTAGTATGAGTAATGGACTGCTGAGACGAGGTCTCGGGTTCGATCCCAGGTTTTACCATGGCACACACCAATGACTTTTCGATGCTTTTCGAAGTTACTCGTATGTGTGGATTTATCGCAGGTTTATAAGTGCCTGGTTAATGGCAATAGGCTCGCCACCTATTACTTAGGGACCTAAACATAAACTGGCGAAATGTGGGTGCTAGCACCTCTACCTACCCCTTCGGGGTTAGAGGCGTGAGTTTATGTTCTGTTATTAAATGTATCATTGTCCGTTTGCTTCATCATCATCCTTGTGTTAATTCCGATCGCATTCAAAGTCCAGGGTACGCCTTTTCCAGTCTACTTCCATCGTGGTTGAACTTCGATATTCCCTGAAGCGACTGCCATTTAGGCTCTGCAACTTTTAGGCATCGGCGATATCGAAGTGCTGCAGTTAAACCAGTAGTGCTACTTTTTAGGGCTCCAATCACTTGTAACGACTGCCATAGATGTTCGAATGACGGGCCCGTTTAACGTGCTCCCCGAGGCACGATCAGATCAATGCAAATAGCTATTTTCATTGTATTGAGTGCAAACCGAACCTGTACACTTCCGTAGCAGTTGCGCTTACTATTGTCACGCCACAGAGGCTGTAACTTCGCTTAACTAATTTTGACTTTTATGCCAGTGACTGCCGTCTTACCTTCAAACTAGAGAGGAAATTCGTAAGGAATTGTCCGTTCATCGCTTCAAGAAGCACTTATTGCCAGATTACTGCATTATTAGGTAAACTTAAGAAACATTTACAGGTATGAAAACTCATTCAAAATACCCAAAGTGCATACGATGAGGAGACCAGCCTCCAGCTGCTTGCCAAATGCCCTCAAACACAGCGCCTGCCTACCAGCTTGACCACTTTAACTTGATACAAAGACAGGCGTTGAGGATCGTCAGCAATCCCATACTTACAGGCGGTGTGGAACCTCTTATCCTCAAGAGGAACTTTCCCTCAAGGTGTGTCAACTCCTGTACAATGCTTTGTGTTCAGTAGCCTTAGCACGAAATACTATCGAATTCGTAATTGTAAAGGTATCGACAGAACGGAGTATTGCGATTGGCGGGCTACACACGCACACAGGTTCACAAGAGGCAGACTGCCCATCACAATGCTCCATTCTCTCGAAACCTTTACATTACTAATTCGAAGAATTGTTCGACATGATGCATATACCTACGTTCTATCATCGCACCGCTCGCCATAGAGAGGGAGTTCATCCTCACACACTAAGACCAGAAATGGTGCACACTGTGCGGTATGAAAGGAGTTTCATTCCGCGTACGCTCAAGCTGTGGAATTAACTCTCTGCTGTGGTTTTTTCAATCGACTGCAATTCTACAGGCTCGGCACGAGTCCCTGGTGTCCCAAATGTTCATAGGCCACGGTAACTACTTTCCATCAGGTGGACCATGTGCTTGTATACCACCTAAATGGTACCTACTTATAAAAAAATTCAAAAATCTAGCGCAATTGAGCGAAGCACGTAGCTCATTCAGCACCAATCGATTCATTGACGAACGGGTAGCGGGTTCAATTCGCTCACCGCTATATTTAGACTTTCAATATTCACTTGATCATCGTCTACTGGCTCTAATAATAGAAAATGCATCAGTGGCACGAGGGTACCGCGTGGCGGTTTTATTGGTCGTGGGCATAAAGTATGTTCTCAGTCTGGGAACTTTTTATTTGGTTCAGAATAAATTTGAATAGTAAGCATGGTCATGGTAATCTTTATCTTTACAGACAATACCTATTTTCAGAGGTGTACAAACAAGACCATAAGGTGACTAGCATAAGGAAACTGGCAGGTGAGAATTGCTTGGGTCTCAAAGATTGAATGGATTTATATCTTTTAGACCCAAGCCATGCTCATTGCTCACTTTATGCCTGTAATAATAATCTCGGGCGAAGTCAAATAGAAATAGAATTTTTTAAAATATAATTCCGATCGAAGTGAGGATCTGGATCACTAGTTGTCTATATTACTTATTTCATCATTCATTATTTCAGCCATAAGACGTGTACTGTTGAACATAGGTCTCCTTCTTTGACCTCCATTCCACACGGTTGGTGGCGGACTGCCTTCAACGGGTACCCGGGTACCGGATACTTAATTTACCTATAGAAGTACCTATATGATTTATTTATCCCATAGATGATTAGCAGTGGGCGGGGAACATAGCAAGAATAGCAGATGGTCGATGGAACCAAAAGGTTCTCGAATGGAGACCGCGTACCTGTAGACGAAGCGTGGAACTGCCTCTTGCGAGATGAAAGGACGTCATAGTCAGGAGGTCGATGGGGGGGAGGGGGGTCTATGTTCAGCAGGTAGGTAGGTATGTTTAGTCAGGTAGCTGAAATGATTACTATGATAGATGATTCCCTAACCGAGAACAGGCCTTATGAAATCGATAGCGATCAACATAAGTAGTGGTAGGTACAATGGATGCGTGTAGCAAATCATAACAAAACTAACCTTTGCACAATCACGATCACCATAACTCATATAATGTACGCCCTGGATTTTTTTTTTTATTTTTTTATTTTATCTATGGCACGTCAATTTGACTTCACCTCGCCTGATGTTAAGCTGAAGGCAAAGTCCCATGAAAGAGGGTCACCATTGCAAACACGTTCAGTGCTACAATGGTGGCACTCAGCTTGACGGCCTCATCAGATGCTTTTTCACGCCCCGCTTAAAGGACCCGGGACTGTAGGAAGAAGGAAACACGTGCGCCGGCAAGGAATTCCAGGACTTAATGGTGCGGCAGAGAAAAGACTCACCGAACCGCTTGGTTCTTGATGGAATGTTCAGTACCGTATGCGAGTGACACCTAAGTCCTGCACGCGTTGTCCTGTGTAGGAAAGGGGAGGGTGGGATTAGTTGGAAGAGCTCATCAGAACATTCACCATGGTAGAGACGGTAAAATACTGCCTCCTGGAACTGGCATCCCGTGACTATTAGCATTACATACGTAAACAAACTATGTAAAACAAAAAAACTAGTGAAATTAATTAGTGTGAAACGCGTATCATTGCTGTGCGTTTTTACATAACAAAAACTCACGCCTCTATCCCCGAAGGGTTAGGCAAAGGTGCTAGCACCCACATTTCGCCAGTTTATGTTTAGGTCCAAATGTAATAGGTGGCGAGTCTATTGCCATTAACCGGGCACTTATAAACCTGCGATAAATACACACATCATAACTTCGAAAAGCATCGAAAAGTCATTGGTGTGTGCCATGGTAAAACCTGGGATCGAACCCGAGATCTCATCTCAGCAGTTCATTACTCATGCCAGTAGGCTACCGCGGATCTCATGCGTTTTTACATAGACAAACTAACGTCCAAAGGTCACGGTAACCACTTTCTATCAGATGGGTTATGTGCTTGTCTGCCACCTATTGGTATTAAAATTCATAAATCCTCACGTATGTCCCCCGCAGGGGCCAGTTAGGATGTTATGTTGCACTCGCACCGATTAAAACGCACGCCGTCTTTGGGTCTTCAGTTGCCGGAGGTGAGATAGTAGCCAACATATCCCTCGCACCCTGGCAGACCCGGAGCCCTCTCTATCGAGATGACCTTCTTTTGGGTATAGGGACCACGGTAACCACCTCTAGCCCCCAAGCATGGGAAGGCACGAGTGGAGCCGCAGGAAAAAGCCAGTTTGTTATGAATATTCAATGAGAAATTACTACATAGTATAAAACAAAGTCGCGTTCTTTGTCCCTATATCCCTAAGTCCTTTTGTATGTATGCCTAAATCTTTAAAACTACTCAACAGATTTTGATTTTTTAATAGATAAAGTGATTGCAGAGGAAGGTTTATATGTATATAAAATTACGCTACAACCAACTGGTGCGAAGCAGTACTCAAAAATGTTGCAAAAACGGGGTGACGCAGACGAGGTTACGCGGGTCAGCTAGTGTTTTATAAAATTCTGCATTTTTGTAACTTATTCTATCGATACATTTATATAGAATTTGATCAGTCTCTTGTATACAGAGTATAGTAAAAAAAAATATTCAGACATTTAAAACAATAAATAAAACACAAAAAGATATGCCCCGGGTGAGGATCGAACTCACGACCTTAAGATTATGAGACTTACGCGCTGCCTACTGCGCCACCGAGGCTATGAAAGGACCGGCCAAATACCGCTTCATGTTCTATTTAAGCACATCAGATAAAAATAAGTGTTCTAAATCAAAGTATCAATTTCGCTTATTCATTTTAGGCACATAAAGAGCACTTATGAATGTCAGTTTTACAATTACCTACATTTTGTCAAAAATAGTATAATTTATAATAAATAAAATACCTAGTAGGTACTTAAATAAATCATTTGAAAATGATTTAAACGGTGTAAAAAAATTACGGAATTTTTTTTTATACCGTTAAAGTTGCGTTATTCACTCTCCATCGTGTTAGTAAAACACACAAGATGGCGCCACTTGTTTTTTTTTTAATTTTCGTTTCATCTAGGTTAACTGATACGATGGAGAGTAAACAACCCAGATAAAAAAAATGGTTGACGGTAATTTTTTTGATGTCTTGTGATTCGTACCACGGGTTTTCTTAACCTAATTCGGATACCAGCTCCTCAAAAAGGATAAATTTATCAGGAGTAGATAACATTGCCTTTTTCATGTAGGTTAGATCTTTTTGTTTCTTGTAGTGCCTGTATTGTTTGTTTTTTGTGAGGAGAAAAAAAAGCCAATATGTTGTGTACCATGAGTACCTTCTACCAGGGGCCTGCGGCTTCGGAAGTGTTCCCCTTACACCCTGTACCTATATGAAAAATACCAAGTCGTAATTTTTATACAAATATGTAGTTTACCCAGAGTACTACCATGTACCTTCGGCTTGGTGAGCGTTTCCTTAACATCCAGTATAAAAGGCCGAAAAAGAAAAAAATCTTTGAAATATCAACCATTCCTCATCATTTCATTGATTGATTTTAATGAATCTAAAAAATTTTTGTTTATTGATATACAACAACTTCAGTTGCCGACTGTACCTAAAAACATAAATTAAAACATTCGTCATCATTATCCGAAACACATAAAAACCACCCTTACACACAAAATTCAAAAAACAATGGTGGTAAATGTACTCTTTGAAAAAAATGCGTGAAAACAAAACGTTGTAGCAGCGACCGCATGAGCACGGCCCGGCGTCGAACCGCAACTATTGGCGAACGGGTGCAATTGACAGCACACCTCAATTTATGGCCCGCGCTGTCTACTCGCCTGCGACCAAGACATAGGAATACTAGATGTGTCTAACTATTCAAGAGGCCGTACCGCTGATTATTGGAATACTTGGTGTGCAATAAAGAGATATATTATTATTAATTTTATTATATAATGTCAGTTAAAATTTAGACAGCCTCTGTGGCGTGGCGGTAGTGCACACAACTGCTACCCACAGGGTGCGGGTTCGATCCCCGCTCAGTGTAAAAAGTTGTATGCATGAATATGGCTGTTTGCACTGGTCTGGTCGTGCCTCGGAGAGCAAGTTTAGCCGTCGGTCCCGGTTGCCATATTAACATCTATGGCAGTCGTTACGGGTAGTTGGAGCCCTCAAAAGTCCAACCGGTCTAACTTGGAACTTCGATATCGCCATTGGTCATTGGACCATTGGTTGTGGAGGTCAGATATAAAAAGGGGACCCCATACTCCAAAGTGACAGCTTCGAATGCGACCGGTATTAACGCACGACTGATGACGATATTAAAATAACACGTCAATATTTTTGGTTAAATAAACCAAATCTAAATCACTACATAATATAAAAGAAAATCGCGTTCTCTGTCCCTATATCCCTATGTCCTTATGTCCCTTTGTTTGCTTAAATCTTTAAAACTACACAACGGATTTTGATGTGATATTTTTAATAGATAGACTGATTAAAGTGGAAGGTTTATATGTATATAACATCATGCTATAACCAACTGGTGCGGAGCAGAAGTGAAAAATGTTGCAAAAACGGGGTGAGGCAGACATCACTACATAGTATAAAACAAAGTCGCGTTTTCTGTCTCTATGTCCCTTTGTATTAAATCTTAAAAACTACGCAACGGATTTTGATGCGGTTTTTTTAAATAGATAGAATGGTTAAAGAGGAAGGTTTATATGTATATAGCATCATGCTACGATAAACAGGTGCGGAGCAGAAATGTAAAATGTTGCAAAAACGGGGTGACGCAGACGAAGTTGCGCGGGCAATTAGTACATAATAAATTATTCTTAGTTCTTATACCAATGTCACATCTAGACATATTTCGTATCACTGTATGCAGCCAGTATTTAATTAATTCTCGCATTGGAATAGTGTGAATTCTGACTGCAACTGAAGGCAACGGTTATTTTGTTTTGTCGTTTTAATTAATGCCTAGTCGCCTATCGGGGGACCTCAGCTGGCTATAAATAGTGTATGGTAGTACGCGACACTAATCTTTGTGGCAATAGAGGTGCACTATGACAAGAAACGGGCACAAATTTAATATCATTTAGCTTTTAGGTATATAATAGGTCTTTACATATGAAATTGCCGAAATTCATGAGTTCGTTATTCTTGTAATTAAATAGCTGTTTCCACTATTTATATTTCGTTTGAAAGTTGATTTCAACCTAAGCCCCGCATATTCTGCAAACAATGTCTCCCTATGATTGGTCCTCGTTGATCTGTACTTCTGCATCTATGTACTTATTATTGCTTTATACTAAAGACCCACCCTCAACCACGACGCAACGCAAGTCATATCAAATCGAATCTAGCTCGCCACTTATCTTCGAATGTTACCAACAATCGTTATAAATCGTCCAAAAAACAATTTTCTTACCAAAACTTAACCAATATTTTTCCGTTATCGTTCAAAAATAATTTATAATTAAATTAATCATGCCCACCCCACGGCTATCTATCCGTAAACGAATAAAAAAGATGTGGAGCTACCAAGGAGCTATGAATAAATCATTTCTTAAGATAACCAAGAAAATAATTAGCTATGACGCTTTACGTTACCGTTTTTTTTCTTAATTAAAAATAAATATCAAATGAAGACGTAATCAAGAGATGGGAGTTCGATTCCCTTGTAAATAAAAAAATGGGTAGCGAATTTGAACATTGGGATGGGTTCTGTACAGTTTATATAAATGACAATAACTATTGTAAAAAACATCGCGAAATTTTCTTAGGTATAGAAGGACTTTTCGACTACTTTCTCTGGAGCCATGGTCCTTGTAACTGATGCCAATGTTGGAGTCTAGATGGCGCTGTAAATAATGTCATAGAATTTATATTGTTGTTAAAATGCAGTCAAAGTAACTATTTACACCAATAATAATAATTGACATTATAATTTGTTTGATTTGAGATTGACATTGTCATTAATAGTCTAACGTTTGACGGAATATTTACATGATACTTATACATATTTACGGCAGAAATGAGGGCAAAATGGCATTACAAAACTATATAATACTGAAACCGGTGTGGTCTTATGGAATAGAGCTACGGAGAACAGCAACTTATAGCAACATAGAAATCCTGGAAAAGTTTCCGATCAAAGCTATAAAATCTATGTTCGACGTCCCAAAATTCATTTTCTACCCGATATGCTCAAGTAGTTATAGCATTCTCCCTGCAAGATACTCTTCGTAGGTTCAAGTCCCGTTGAGGCATTCAGTTTTCCAATTTCAAATCGATATGGGTACATTATTTATCTTTTCACCGTAGTTAATACTTTAATGGAGTCCAGTGTTTCTCTAGCAAATTGCACCTCCCCATATCCGGGGGCTAGATGGAGACCATGGTTCCCACGTTCGGAGAAGGGGGTCATCTCAAAGAGATGTCCGCGGGTTTGCCCGGGTGCGAGAGTCTTGTATAGTCTCACCTCCGGTAATCTAAGGCACTTAGACATCGTGCGTTAAAACTAAAGTCGGTTCGAGTCCGACATAATCACCTCCACTGTTTTGGTGGGGCGGTATCCGTGGGGATTTCGCACACGGAAAAAAAGTGTTTTACTCATAAATTGGGTCCACTTACAAAACTGAACCCTAAAAACGATCGCACCTCAGGCGAGTCGCCATTTTCGAATCGATTTTTCATTAAGAAATACTAACGAACTTAGGGTGGATTGAGATGTTGTTTTTTTATCTTCATTTTCATCTCCAAACAGACTACTTAACTACAGGGAAGGTGACAAACAAACAGTACAAAAGTGCTCGTTAGATATTATAGGCGTGTATAGATGTTTATCTAAATATTTATTTTGATTAGGTGATTGTCATTGCTTCATTAATGACAGATTTATCATGAAAAGCAAAGGGCCCTGGTAAATAAATTACACTAGCTGATATTAGATGTATTTTTTTAAATTTTTTTTTTATTTATGGCACGTTTTATGTTCAATTTCATGTAACTAAAGTTTCAGGGTAAAGGTTCACTTTTTCATTTCGCCGACTCCGAGAGGTTCCGAGTTCAAATCCTGTCCATTACATTACCGATGTGAACCCACTTCTAACACAAAGTTGGTAACCGTGGCCTATAGATGTTTGCAACACCAGGGACGTCACATTCGTGCTGCCAACCATATAGAGAAGAGCAGGGAAATGGTATTATTATCCGCGGTATTTCCGTAGGGCGGTGATACTTCCCCAGTCGGACTGCTCAATTGGGACGGGAGATACCGTCATGTCATACCTCCGTACCTCCGTCTAATATTGTTTAAACCTAAATTAATGATTATTGTTTTTCCAAGCGACTAGTATAGGGATAGAAGAAAGGCATTAAAAGAATCTCACAGGGTCGGTAGCACGGGACACCCCAGCTGTTGCGCAAGTCTTATGTCCGGTTAACCACTTCTCATCAGGTGGGGCATGTCCTTGCCTGTCATTTAAGTGGCGTACAAAAATTTATGAGCATGTCTTGAATATATACTTGACATTTTTGCAGTCTCATAGCAGGTAAAGCTTTCAAAGTCCCTGTTAATTTTTAGATACATAACATTTTTATATGGAGTACTTTTACTTCTCCTGAGAGGAGAGGAGTCTGGTGTGTAACTAGTGAAGCGAATCAGATATGAATCTTTAATTTTGCAAATTTATTAAAACGCTAAGCGAACTCTGCGTTCAAACAGCAATATTTTTAACGACGGAGGTTAGGTTAGTGTTGGGGTTGTGTTTATCGATATGTGTTTAACGTTAAATTTTATGTCAGGTTAGTATTTAAATGTTTTTATTTTTATTTTGTAGTTAGATAATTATGGTCATTGAAAATATTTGTAACCATAATCGTATTCATGATATGATTAATTATAATAACATAACATACCATAAACTGACGCTTATATCCCCGAAGGGGTAAGCAGAGGTGCCAGAACCTACATTTCGCCAGCTTATGTTTAGGTCCCAATGTAAAAGGTGGCGAGCTTATTGCCATTAATCGGGCACTCTTAAATCTGCAATAAATACATTCATAACTTCGAAAAGCCTCGAAAAGACATTGGTGTGTGCCATGGTAAAGCCTGGGATCGAACTCGAGACCTCGTCTCAGCAGGTCATTATCCATACCACTAGGCTACTGCGGCTATTGTTTATAATTATAATTTATAGTATATAAGATTAATTATAATTGTGAACAATATTCATTTAAAACGAATCTCATGTGTATAAGAAGTGACAAACCAGCCAGCAGGCAACCTACAAAGATTTTTTTTTATCTAATGCTTGCTTTATTATGCACCAGTTTAAATAGCAAAACAAGCATCCCACAATAACTATTTTAATGTGTTAAAAGTAGATTCAAATCGGTAGTGTAACTGCCAGGTTCGAACCCGGGAACTTTCGATTGTTAGGCCAACTCCTTAACCACTAAGTTACCTACTATATAAATGCTAAGCACTAAACAATAAGTAATCGTAATTATCAAATAATATGTCCAAATTATTGGGACAAAGGCACGAATGCGTCAAAAGTATTAAAAGCAACAATTTCATTAATTTATTTGTTATCAATGAACCTTTCCGTTCCCACTGCCATCAAATTCCAATTAATAAATAGAGGTACATCATCGACAAAAACAACATGGCGCCACACAATTACAATACAATAAATGCCAATGAAGGCTGACACTATTACTATATGCAGAAATTCGAAACAGTATCGGATCAATTCCGTGCCAATTGCGTGACATCATCGCCACAATACAACTATCTGTCATCGGTGTCGGTGACAGAGTGTGTCACCGCCCGATTGCTAACATATCGCAGTTATTCAATTATTCTATATTGATGTCAAATTGATTCTTGCACGGTCGAGTGTCGTGATAAATATTGGTTTAGTTTGCTGTTCATTTCAATCGTTCTTGGTTCGAGTTTCAGAAATTATGAATAGCGTTAGTTTTGATGTTGTTATGAAAATTTCTGGAATTCACTGATACTTGGTCTTCTTTATTTAGTGTCGAATGTCCATTTTTATGCAAAATATTGATTGTAGGTATCTCTCTAAACTTAAAAGCTATGCTCTTGTTGGTGTAGTTATCGCCCATCTCTGTCCCCCGCCAACCCCTTGACCTCCTGATACGACACAACTTGTATCCTTTCCATTATCTGTACCATAAATGTTCCTCTTGTCCTACTTCTTCCTCTCTTTCCTTTTACTTTCCCTTCTATGATCTTTGTTAGAAACAAGCCGTGTCTCTCAGGTGACCCATCATCATCCTCTTCTGTTTGTAGGTACTTATAGTATAAAAATAAATATTATTACAATAATAAGGTATACCAGCTAGCCAGTGAGGCTTTCTTGGACCACGGGTATCTATTTATTTAGAATTTATATTTTTCACAAAAATTATCGATAAAATTAACATGTTACTTTGTCGAAATCATCGTTATTATTGTACATGTTGTCCCATCCCTACCTGGTACGCGATAGGAAATTAAAATTTTCCTCTTCATTTAAAAAGAAGCAGTGCCCCGGGCTAACTCCTTAATGCGGTTCTTCGTCTATTTCAGACATATACCCACTTTATACCATCGATGTAGCGGTGCTATACACGTGTTTGTTGATACTGTTTACTTGGTTTGTGAGTAAATGTTTCTAAAGGTCTAATAATTTGTTTCGTCTAATATTATTATAGGTTACCTAGTGTGCCTCTGTAGCATGGCGGTAGTGAACGCAACTGCTACGCAGGAGGTGCAGTTTCGATCCTTGCTTATATGTATTGCGTATTTGTATGTATGAATATCGCTATTTGCACTAGTCTACTCGTGCCTCGGAGAGCACGTTAAGCCGTCGGTACCAGTTGCCATACAAACATCTGTGGCAGTCGTTACGAGTAGTTGGAGCCCACAAAAGTCCAACCAGTCTAACTTGACTCTTCGATATCGCCATTGGTCATTGAACCATTGGTTGTGGAGGACCGACGGCAGTCACTTCACGTAAAATATTCAGCCACTGCACAGTTAGACTGGCAAGCCGACCCCAAATGAGTTGGGAAAAGGTTCAGAGAATGATGATGATCTAGTGTGCCTCTATGGCGTAGCGGTAGTGAACGCGACTGCTACGCAAGAGGTGCAGTTTCGATCCTTGCTCATGTACTGCGTATTTATATGCATGAATATCGCTATTTGCACTAGTCTGGTCTTGCCTCGGAGAGCACGTTAAGCAACAGTCCCGGTTGCCATACGAACATCTATGGCAGTCGTTACTGGTAGTTTGAGGCCTCAAAAGTTCGAGTATCTTGATATAGAACTTCGATATCACCAATTTGGTTGTGGGGGTCCGATAGCAGTCGCTTCAAAGAAAATATCGAAGCTCAGTGGCATCTTAGTTGGACTAGAAAGCCGACCCCAACTGAGTTGGAAATAGACAAGACTCGTGAAAAAGCATCTGATGAGATCATTGATTGTAACATTATTGGTGTTTGTCAAGTAATTGTGTAGGTACCTACCCTTGTGGCAGCGTCTGTTTATGTTTGTGGGTTGCTGGTGTCCTAATTTGGATTTATGTTAAATAAAACCACCGGAGCTAATTCACAATGCACTGTATTTTTGTATTGAGCGAGAGCGTCTCTGATGTACAAGTGTTGCTCTATTTATTATTTAATTTTAGTGTTTACAGATCAATTTGATGTTGACATTTGGTTTTGCCTTCAGCTTACTATCAAGAGACGCACAGTTTGACGGCCTCATAAGGGACACGGGACTGTAGGAAAAAGAAAACACGTGAGCTGGTAAGGAATTCCATGACTTAGTGGTGCAGCAGAGGAAAGACTCACCGAACCGCTTGGTTCTTGATGGAATATTCTGCAACGTATATGGGTGATATCTAAGCCCTGCACGTTTTGTACTGTGTAGGAAAGGAGAAGGGGGAACCTATTGGAAGAGCTCATCAGAACATCCACCATGGGTGGTGTACTCGTTTGTTACACTTCTGGAAGCGTGTGAATATCATTATACAAATCATTTTTACAATACACACTTTTAAACTACCGTGTTGTATGATATATGGTTAGCAAACCCTGGGTATTACATAACATAAACTCACGCCTATATCCCCGTAGGGGTAGGCAGAGGTACTAACACCCACATTTCGCCAGTTTATGTTTAGGTCCCAATGTAATAGGTGGCAAGCCTATTGCCATAACCGGGCACTTATAAACCTGCGATAAATACACACATAACTTCGAAAAGTAATTGGTGTGTGCCATGGTAAAACCTGGGATCGAACCCGAGACCTCGCCTCAGCAGTCCATTACCCATACCACTAGGTACCCTGGGTATTAACGCGATATATATGGTAAATACAATAATTTACCTTTTGATTTGCTTGATCTTTCGGCCAGATTGCTAGCCGTGGTCACAAGCTGACTGGAGTATGTATTATCACGACCCTGAGAACTGCGGGGAGGGTGAAAGATACATTACATATTTTATTTTAGTGGTAAATAACTGACCCGCGCAACTTCGTCTGCGTCACCCCGTTTTTGCAACATTTTTCATTCCTGCCGCACCTGTTGGTCGTAGCATGATGTTACATACATATAAACCTTCCTCTTTAACCATTCTATCTATTAAAACAAATCCGTTGCGCAGTTTTATAGATTTAAGCATACAAAGGGACATGGGGACAGAGAACGCGACTTTATTTTATACTATGTAGTGATATGATCGCGTTAATACCCGGGTTTTGCTTGCTATCAACCTTTCAAATTCAATTTTGTTAAAAAGACGGTGATTTAAAAATAAATCACAGATTTTTAGCTTCACAATGAGGAAATCTAAGACCCGACCAAGAACGCAGTCATGATTGAAGCGTACCTCCAAAAAAAGCATTTCAACGCTAAAGAACGTTTGGGAACGAAAACTTAAGAATCTGTATGTGGACCACTGCATAGAGTAAAATAAACCTTAAACTTCGGGTACTAAGGTCTATATTCAGTCTGCAAACTTTCTTTGAAACGTTCGTTTCGCCTCAATTAATTTCTTGAGTTCGTTTTGCGTTTTCAATACCGACGGACTTGCATATAGGAGTTTGTTATAACTTTGGGCGACTGAAAGTTTGTGCGCTTTCAATTTTAGCTTACGTGTATTACTGTGTGATGAAATTTATACTAACATGCATAGTAGCAATGGTTTTGATGAAAGATAATGAGATTTGGTCGTTCATTACTTTTGTATAGATTAAAAAAAAATAATTTAGAATCACCCTCTTATATCAAATTTATTTTATTTGATTTGAGCACTTAGCATATTAATTGCATTAGAAAATTTTCATTACATTGGGCGGAGTTATCAAAAACAATGTTTAAAAATGATTGTAAAGTCATTAATTATGACCGATAGTTCGTATGATTGTCGGTAGATGGCGCTCACCATTGTCCCAAAGATGGTTGTATAGGAGAATTGCGGATGCTTCAGACGTGGCTTCGTGGTTCAGCGGTCGGAGCGTTCCACCTGTAAGAAATAGAGCGCGGGATAGAATCCATTCACATTTTCCATCTGGTTCATTTGTTTTTCTTAAGGTTTTCGAAAGGACGCTAGAGACCTCTAGATGTCATGGGTTTGTCACTTTAACACCTAATTAATTTCATATTTTTTATTTTTAGGAGCCATGAACAATTTTTTTTTAATTGAGAAAAGTTCCTCCTGAAAACTATAGGATATACCTACTCCGTTATTACAGAAGCAATATGCAAGTAAATATCTTAAACACAGTGTGAATTTCTCAAAGACGGGGGTGCCGTGTGCCAATCGAAAATGCAGATTCCTCCACCGTCGAGTGACGGCTGATTGAAGCAAGCTCTGGTGTTTAAATCTATGTGACATTTATATAGAGTTGATAATACCTTGTATAACATCAAACACTAGAGTTCAATCATTAAAATTGAACCAGTTAATAGTCAATTACTACGGAATATTTTCGACCCTTTGAGCTTTCTGGATCTGTTTTGTATACTTACACGATTTTTTCATCTACAAACATTTACCTACTATAATGGATGCGAAAATGTGTATGTTGGTTACACAATTGCGTGAATTGTTGGATGAATTTCATTAGACAAAGACAAAATAATAATTTATTTCATTTCTTTTCATTCTTGTAGGATAATCTATACGATTTATATCGACATGAAGATTTATTCACATACTATTACATTGGATATAAGCTTATTTGTAATTAACTTGTATGAAAATATACCTTTTTTTATTACCTTCAAAGAAGAAATGAAAAAGAAATGGGATGCTTTCCTATCAAAATGGAGTGATACGAATAAAAAATAAACTATCATAGAAAAAACTACAAAAGATCAAATAATATTGGCGGGAATTTTTATTTCTGTTATCAATTCATAAGTTACCAGTGGACATAAATTATCACCTCTATATATTTCCAATGCAAGTAAAGCTTCTTGCTAAATAATTTGATTTGTATTTAATTAAACACTGGGTTCGATTGCTTGACGGTAGTGTCTTCAAGACTGTCCCTCTCCCACCCTCTCGATCACCCCTCACCGAGGAATTCTCGTTACGATGTGATTGGAACCCAACGTCCAACTAGTAGTTAATTTGTATATTTTAGATATTGAAAATTGGGTTGTGTTGTGTTGTATTGTATTGTATTGTGTTGTGTTGTGTTTCGATCAGTGACATAATATGAAATACCTACTAGGAAATCAATATTCAAAATCTATGTGAGATATACCATAACATAACATAAACTCACGCCTATATCCCGAAAGGGTAGGCAGAGGTGCAGTTTTTTTAGGTACCAATGTCAAAGGTGGCGAGCCTATTGCCATTAACCGGGCACTTATAAACCTTCACTAAATATACACATAACTTTGAAAAGCATCCAAAGTGAGATATAAATATTGTAAGATATTCGCGAAATGCTATCTACACGCAAAGCAAACAAACTAGCATATGATATGGGTTTTAGAATGACGATAAATATACTTAGATACCAATTTAGATCGGAAAAAGTATATAGGTATTGCGATGGCACCCGAACCCGCGATCTTTCCCTTACAGCTCTAACCACTGGGCCACGGAGTCACGGTTTGAATATCATACGTTTATACAGGGTGTAAAGGAAACACTCCCAAAGTCGAAGGCCTTTGGTAGTACTCCTGGTACATAACATTGAAAAAAAATTACGGCCAAGCATTTTCTTTTCCAGGAGTATTACCATGGGCCTTCGGCTTCGGGTGTATTTCCCTTACACCCTGTATACAAATATTTGCTGAAGTGAAAATCCAAAACACAACTGCTAATCCATAATTACACTACATGTAGTAGTATCATATACATGAACTTAAACTCACACCTTTATCCCCGAAGGGTTAAGCAGAGGTGCTAGCACCCACATTTCGCCAGTTTATGTTTAGGTTCCAGTGTAAGGTGGCGAGCCTATTGCCATTAACCGGGCACGTCTTATAAACCTGCGATAAATACACACATAACTACGAAAAGCATCGAAAAGTCATTGGTGTGTGCCATGGTAAACCTGGGATCGAACCCGAGACCTCGTCTCAGCAGTCCATTACCCATACCACTAGGCTACCGCGGCGTAGTATCATATACTTACGCAATAATCTGCAATACTTATTACCAAGCAAGTCACTAAGTAAAATTAACGTCTTGCACCTGTTTTCGTCCACATTGCGACCAAGGAAGGGTAGCAGATATGACAAAACCAGTACTTCTTTAATAAACCATATCTCTAAGCTAGAACCATGTCCACCCTCTAAATCATATATTAGCGGCAAAATGAGTGTAATGCGAGACATATAATCAAAGAAAGAAATTTCTGGGCGACCACACGTGATAATAAGGGAATGGGCATGTTATTAAGAAACTGGCGAGTTGGGAATATTTCGGACGCGACGTGTTTTGTTTAGAATTAATTTGGAATGATATTGTGAGCTATATCGTAGACGGAAAAAAAATTGTGATGAAAATAATTTAAGACATGTCACACAACATAAACTATGAGTTCCACAAAGCGGACAAGCATGCGTCTTGGAACTCCTTACTGGCGCACGTGTTTCCTACTTCCTATAGTTCCAGGTCCTTTAAGCGGGGCGTGAAAAAGCCTCTGATGAGGCCGTCAAGCTGAGCGCCATTATTGTATCACTGTACAGTAGGCTGCAAAAGTGCATGGACATTACAAAAACTAAATCGTTTGCGCCGGTCTTTAACCCCATCTGTTGACGAAGTAAAATGTTTCACAAATATATCTGTATATATCACAAATATATACACTAGATGGCGCCGCGCTACTTTTTAAATGTAAGAAAAACTAACTTCTTTTTCTATATTACCAATTTATACAAACACAAATTAACCATGCATTGAAATAGGACATTACTAGATTTTTTAGTTTAACGTAATGTTTTAATCTTAGAGGATGAACTTAATTTATAATTAAATGAACTACGTGGGTAGTTCAGTTTATTTAATTGCTGCTTAAACGCGGTGACTTGCTAGTTTGTTCGTTCGCTAACATCATTCCCATTTGTATTATCCTTGTTCTAAGTTAACCAAATAATTTTTGCTACTACTTACCTACTTCTAATACGCATAAGCTTATTAGTAGTAAGTAGTAGCTAGTAAAACCACTGGCGCCATCTAATTTATTTATTTATAAACTGGGGTTTGAAAGTTCATAGGATTATCGATCTTAAGCTATCCATGCAATTTTGCAGCTCACTGTACGTGTTTGAACGGTGGCCCTCTTTTATGAGAATTTGCCTTCAGCCTAACATCAGGCAAGGTGAAGTTAAATTGACGTGCCATAAATAAAAAAGGTGCATACGTTTTCTACGTTATTAATAACTAAAATGCACTATCGCCAATACTTGTAGTTGTATACCATATTTTACTTCAAGCATTTATTTTTCCTGTTTCTGACCTAATATCGTTAGTTAAATATCGCTCCGCTACCCGCTACCCGCTCTCTTATCGTCACAAGCCGTACCTTTCATAAAATAAAGGGGAGGATGTACCGGGTGGACATCAAAGCGTTAAGTGCTCCTTTGGCTCATCGAATCCCATTTGTGGACACCCCCCATCGGCGGACATCCCCCCTCAATAAATAAGATTATGTTCGGTTACACGTTATTTTCCTACTCTTATGGGTTTTTAGTAATGGTGTTACTTAGTTCTTGACTTATTTAATGGTTATGGGATATCAAAAGGTAATGGCCATTGATCCCTTTTGACCATTCTGTGGTTACAGCGAGTGCTTTTGAGTAAATATCTGAATGGGGTGCTTGAAAAACTCGTTGTATATAGTTTCTACCAGACTTTAATAATTATGTTACAATATTAAAGTATTATAAAAAAGCAATAAAAAAAAAATCCGTCTACTACTCTCCAACACTTGAATTGGTATTGCTTGTGCGGCTAAGCACGTAATTGATTTCCTTACGATTTACACCGCATAGTAAAGAATCGGGTCATTTTTTTATTCCAAATTTATTTAGCTGCAACATTTTCGGTTAGGAATTATTTTCGGCATACCCATTGTTTACAAAGTACGTATATTATATAATTATTTGTTTCCCCAAGAGATTAATAATACCTCAATATGAAAATCTCCTGAAAACAATTTGAAAATACAAATCAAAGAGACATCGTATTTGGCTAAGCTGAGTGCACACACAAAAATAGTTTCCTACAAATACTGTTTTAACGACGTAGTGGCACAAATTATTTATATTTAGGAAACATTGCGAAATCTAAAAGCCATAAGCCTCGGACGAAAAATGTTGGCGTATATTCAGCAGTGGACGGAACATCGTTATAAGGCGTGGTGCTGAATGGTGAGGAAATCCCAATGGGAGCAATGATAGTAATATTGAGTGATTTGAACTATATTGTGAAGAAAATGTACTCAGAAAAGAATTTTTAAAAAGAACTTTATTTGCATTGCACAACATTTTATAGAAGTTCAAACCCAACGAATATGTTTAACAGAAACTAGTATTTTTATCTTTACAGTGTCGAAACAGAAATATAGTATTGCGAGGTCTTATTTTCACTAAACTATTATTTCGATCCTAACTTTGAAATTATGGTTAAGTATCAAGATTACAACTCCAAAGAGTATGTAAATGCCTAATAATATTTTCCTATGAGAATATTTATAAACACTCCATCTATGACTGACACAAGTGTCGTCGTTACTTGTATTTTAAATCAAAGAACACGTGTACCAAGTTTAATGAATATTGGTTAAGAAACCACAGATAATACTGGCAAGTGGCAAAATTACCAAAATCGGCCACCTTGTCGAAACTGTTACTAATAGGTGTCAGTAGGTAATCCTAACGCCTAAAATATATCCTAGTAAATAGCCGCGCGTGTGTTCTCAGCCGTAACTAAAACCAAACACTAATCCTTCTATACACATTAACAGATCTGCAGCGCAATCCGTACAGGGATTTTCTCCATACGAGCTCGGTGCTTTCAAAATATACTGTTTAATTGAATATGTCTTTAATTATTTCGTCAGAGATAGTATTTTGTTTACCTATATAAAATGGTTAGGTACATACCTATATATGTATTCAGAATATGGAAGTAGAACATCAACAGCGGACCCCGGACTCCGAGGCGAAGGCTTCGGATGCGACCGGGACTAACGCTAGGATGATGATGATGATGAATATGGGAGTAGAACATGAAGGTATCCTCTGTCCTAATTGATCAGCCCGACTGGGGAATTGTCTCCGACATACAGAATACCGTGGGTAATAATAACCTTGTGTTGTGTTTCCAGCGGTAAGTATGGTCCGACGGGGGTCAATTCGAAGAGAAAGCGTGCGAGGGATATGATGACTACTGCCTCATTTCCGGCAACCAAAGACCCAAAGACGGCGTGCGTTTTAGTCGGTTCGAGTCCGACATAACCTACCCAACCGGCTCCGGTGTAAATAAAAAGCGGTAGTGTACGCTCATGGTATGGTACGCTCATTAGAGAAGTTTTGTGTTTTCAGTGGGAAGACCAAGAAACCGTGGACCGTATGCTTGTCTGCCACCTAAGTGGTATAAAAATTGAACGTGCAAGTTCTGAGTCTATTCCTCACTCGTTGGCTATTAACTACCTTTCAGTGGAAAGTGTTCACCGTAGCTTATGGACGTGTGCAACATAAGGGCCCGTCACTCCATGCTGTCGACTTTGTAGGAAGCCTCTAATGACCTTCTTGAGGTTGTCTGAACGAAGTCGCGCCTCTTGATCTTAGTTAAATTTTCTGTTTATATATTGATGCATTTATTGTATAATAAAGAATATTGTATCGTTTTGTATCCTTGAAGCACCCCATATTGTAGTCGCTTGGAAAAACCACGGCAGGGAATTCATTCCAGAGCTTGAGCATGCTCGGGATAAAGTCCCTTTCATAAGTTGCTTAACCTTGCAATTTGTCATTATTGTTACAATGTGGTAACAAACGTTTTCTTACTCCCAATTCTTTCTCAATAAACAAACTTTTTTTCACTGTTTTCGTCTGAAAACCCAACGAACTTTTCCCCATATTCCTATAGTGGGAAAATATACCCCAAACCGCAATGGCCCATCAATTCTCATCGTCTCCGATCATTACTTTCACATATCGAAAAGACGCCCTATTATCTTATTAGAAATTATTGCGGTCATTGCACGCGAACATAGTCTTTATTACTCATTGTTAGTAAGGAAATTTGGCGGTAATGGCTTGTATGTTTTGGGCAGTTTATGAAGCATGCTGTTGTTATTACTGTTTTGTTTTTGTGCTAGATATGGCTAGCTTTGTAGACTGCAATTTATAGGCAGAGGTATCACTAAGATGAATTATTTTAGACCACTAGTTAGTAAGACGTGAAGGAATATTTCGAATAGTCTAGACTTGGTCTAATAGCTCAAGTATTCAGAGCATTTTCCCTGTAAAAGGCTGTTCGCGGGTTCAAATCCCGTGTACACTATCACTTTTTCGATTATAAATTTATTTAAAATGGACTATTTTCCATTTCCAGTACTTTATATCTGTAATGTAACAATGTCTGTGTGTCTGTTACGACTTATTATTACGTATCTGCTCGCACCACACGTTGCTAATGGTATTTCTGTACCATCGATGTCATTTAGGGCTTCGAGGAGCTATGATTGCTTTTGTAAGTAATAACATTAAGATATGAAATCATTCCCAAATTGTAATTGTTTTAGGTAAGGACAGAAGCAAATGATTAATATCATATTTGATTACAACAAAGTCAGAAAAGCGTAAATTCTAGGAGAATCTACACAACCTACCTAGACCCATGGTAAGCATTGTTTAACTAGCTTGTGTTATAGGTTATATAATGCGATTACATACATAGATACTTTTTTTTTGTAAATACGTCCATATTATACATAGAAACACCCAGACCAATGAAAATATTCATATTCATCCGCACAAATATTTGCATTGAGTGGGAATCGAACCCACGTGTCCTGCGTAGCAGTCTCGTTCACTACCGCCACGCCCCGCAGGTCGTCTATATAATGTTTGTGAAGTAATTCACTACATTCTACAGGTTAAAGCACAAGCTCAGAAGTTGCTTTGACTTTAACGATCTTTATTTAAATAAATAAAGAGGTAGCCTAGTGGTATGGGTAATGGACTGCTGAGACGAGTTCTCGGGTTCGGTTTTACCATGGCACACACTAATGACTTGTCGATGCTTTTATAATAATAATAATAATAATAACTGGCAACACTGGAATCAACTTGTCGACATTTTTGTCTAAAATAAAATTTATTTATATTAACAAAATCACCCAGCAATAGTATTTTATATTACATCCCAAAAAGAAAATATACGCAATAACTGTAAAATAAACTGAAATAAAATGAAATCTACAACAAATAGTACCACAAATCATAATATGCTGACATGACACCGTCTGTCAAAGCAATCATAAAAATATGATATAATGCATAAAAATAATAGACAAACAGCAAGATGATCACAAGAGCCCAGTTGAAAGCAGCACGCCTAAGATCTCCGGACTCGCCACATAGCTCCACCCCACAGCCAACCACAGTGGAAACTCCTGGGGTGTCGAGCTCAAGCTCCAGTGGCGAGTATTTCTCCCCACCGACGACACCAATACCTGCGCGCCGGCGAGGGAGAGGCCGGCCACCGACCTGCTTGGGGTCCCGAGGCCCACCGGCCTCGAATAGGGCCCCCGCTACCGGTGGTAATGTGCGCCGCATGCGATGGACGACGTCTATGAACGAAAACGTCATGCGGGCATATTTTACGGCTACAGCGGGAGGAACCAATCTTACTGCGTACCGTGATCGCATGCTTTCTGTGTTTCAGGATCTTGAACCAACTGTAAACGTTTCGGCACAGCGACTGTCGGATCAGGTGCGGGCTATCCAGCGATGTCAGTTACTGGATTGTTCTGTACTTGAGAGGCTACGTTCTGACTTGCAGAACAGTGATGTTATCCCTCCTCCATCACAACCAGCAGCGGTGGAAGTGATCTCCCAGATAACACATCATGACCATGTTGATGATGGGTTGGATAATGTTGCTTTTTCCGTAAGTACTCAGTACAATGATCAAATAAGGAATGCCTTGGAGTGTGCCATTCGTGATTATCGGTACATGAACTATAATATTAGGCCTCGCTTACCGCGTTTGCCTGTACATAAACGTAATATAGCGCTAGTGTGTGCCTTGGATTCACTATTACCTATGTATTTAGATAATAGTGAAAATCTCACTGATACACACTCAATTTTATACTGTGCAGCCATTGCAGCATGTCGAGTAGCTGGTATTAAATTCCCAGAAAGTAAGACCGCTACTCGACCAAGTTTTGGAAAGCCAATGTGGCAGTGTAGAATTGAGCGTCGTATCACTGAGGCCAGGGTATTCATTGGCAAGCTTATCTGCTTCAGGTCGGGCAACACACGCCCGAAAGTCATGCGCTTTGTGAATCGGGCATTTTCGGGTACTGACATCAGTCCTCATGATTATGAATTCCGAGTCACAGAGCGCATCGACTTCCTGAAGCAGAAAGTTTATGCATGGGCAAACCGGATAAAGCGATATAAAAAAAGATGTGACCGATATACACTGAATTGCACATTCCAAAGGGACGAAAGGTGGGTGTATAGAAATTGGGAGCGTCCTGATCTTGTGGGTGACGCGTGCTTGCCGGATGTTGCTGCCACAAACACGTTTTGGCGCAACATTTGGTCGGTTCCCGTCACTCACACAGAAGGTGATTGGATGCAAAAAGTCAAACATTTGTGTGAAGCGATACCAACAATGGAGCCTGTGTCAATCACAGAAGATGACATTGCTTGTGTAGTCCGTTCGTTACCGAATTGGAAAGCTGCCGGACCGGACGGACTACACAACTTTTGGTTAAAATGGCTCCGAAGTTCACACGCATGTTTGGCTTTTCAATTCCAGTCAGCTTTAGAATCAGGATCGCTTCCAAGTTTTATGACTACAGGTGTCACCCACCTGCTCTTTAAGTCTGGTAGTGCCATGGACCCCAAGAACTATAGGCCGATCACATGTCTGCCTACAGTTTACAAACTTCTTACATCTATTCTGAGAATTAAAATAACTAGCCATATTATTGAAAATTCTATTCTCTCTTACTCTCAGAATGGATGTAGAAGTGGGGCTCGTGGCACTAAAGAGCTCCTTATTATTGACATGGCCATCAATCAGCAGGTTCGCCGTAATCGAAAGGATTTGGCGACATGCTGGATAGATTATAAAAAAGCCTATGACTCCGTGCCGCATACATGGCTCATAAGGGTGCTTGAGTTGTACAAAATTGATGCGACTCTTTGCACCTTCTTGAAGGCATGTATGGGGCAATGGAAAACGGTGCTTTGCTATCCAGGGTGTCGACACATTCAGGATGATGGTGAACTTGTAAAGATTGAGCGGGGTATATTTCAGGGTGACAGTTTGAGTCCCTTGTGGTTCTGTCTGGCTCTGAATCCTCTAAGTACAATATTAGAGGATTCAGGGTTAGGCTATTGTTTGCGGAGAGGTGGTCAGGTTATTTCACACCTCTTTTATATGGATGATCTCAAATTATTTGCCCCCAACGACCTCCATCTGATGGCGTTACTTAAGGTAACTGAAACTTTTAGTAACTCCATCAGGATGGAGTTTGGTGTGGACAAATGTGCGGTCATGCATGTGAAAAGAGGTAGAATTGTGGAATCTGAAGGAATAGAACTTTCAGATTCCACAAAACTTAGATCCCTCACTGCAAACGATACCTACAAGTATCTGGGTATGTCACAGGGGTTAGGCATTAATGAGTCGGGTATGAAACAGTCCTTGGGGGAACGCTTCTTTGGCCGCCTGAAAAAAGTACTGAAAAGTCTTTTGTCAGGCGGTAACAAGGTGCGAGCCTACAATGATTGGGTCATACCCGTCCTTACCTACTCCTTTGGTATACTCAGATGGACTCAGACTGAACTGGACGCCCTGGATAGAAGAGTCCGTACACTGCTTGCTTCATATCGAATGCACCATCCACGTTCTTCAGTAATGAGATTGTATATCCCGCGGAAGTGTGGGGGTCGTGGTTTTTTAAACATTAAGACTCTACACAACCGCGAGATATACAATCTTAGAGAATACTTTCTCAATGTTGACGTGGATGTGCATCGAGATGTAGTAACTGTGGACCATGGGCTTACACCGCTCGCTCTTGCGAAAGAGAACTGGCGCAAACCTGCAATACTCAGCATTGATGATCGCAAGGAGGTATGGAGGAGCAAGGAGCTGCATGGACGATTTTATCGGGCTTTATATGGGCCCGATATAGATTTAACAGCATCGGTATCCTGGTTACGATTCGGTGACCTTTTTGGAGAAACTGAAGGTTTTGTCTGTGCAATTACTGACGAAGTTGTAATGACGAACAACTATCGGAGATTCATCCTGAAGGATGGTACGGTTGACATCTGTCGGGCTTGTCATCGTCCCGGAGAATCCCTCAGGCATATTGTTTCTGGTTGTTCTCGTCTTGCCAACGGTGAGTATTTGCATAGACACAACCAAGTGGCCAGGATCGTTCATCAGCAACTTGCTCTGAAGTACAATCTTGTAGATTTGGAGGTGCCGTATTACAGATATGTGCCCGACCCAGTTCTTGAAAATGGCCGTGCCACATTGTACTGGGATCGATCAATCATCACTGACAGGACTATTGTAGCCAATAAGCCTGATATAGTGGTGATTGACCGATCAGAGCGTCTCGCAATAATTGTTGATGTTACCATTCCCCATGACGATAATCTCGTGAAAGCCGAAAAAGATAAACAAATAAAATATTTGGACTTGGCTCACGAGGTTGTCGACATGTGGGATGTTGATTCAGCAATTATTGTGCCGATTGTCGTATCGGTTCACGGACTGATTGCCAAGAGCCTCGACCAACATCTCAAGAGGCTCGCGTTAGGCAGTTGGGTCAAGGGCTTGATGCAGAAGGCAGTACTCCTCGACACGGCACGTATTGTGAGGAGGTTCCTCTCTCTGGAGCCCTAACCTCCGGTAGCTTGGTCCCTGTGCCCGATACCGGTGGGCTACTATTTTTTATATTTTTAAATATGTTTAATTTTGTTCTTTTTTATGTATTTAAAAATATAATCTATATGTATTTAAATGAAATAAAGAAAATAATAATAATAATAATTTTATATCTGTATAATGTTTTCGAAGTTATGTGAGTATTTATCGCAGGTTTATAAGTGTCCGTTTAATGGCAATAGTCTCGCCACCTACATTGGGACCTAAACATGAATAGTCGAAATGTGGGTGCTAGCATCTCTGCTACGCCTTTGGGGATATAGGCGTGAGTTTATGTTATGTTATGTTTACCTTCTATCCCAGGAAATAGTTGCAGAAACGGAATTATAATTCCATCAGCGCGTCAAATATTTTCATAAAGTTCGGAATGTCCAATAGTGATGGCAGCTGTAGAATATCATCTCAACAATATTACCAATAATCAGACAGCGAACATCGATACATCCCCTCATTAACCACCCTTACTTACGAGGGTGGCAACACTGGCAACTTATTATTAATATATGTTAGCGCAGACAGTAATGACATCGGTCGATTACGTGTTATTGGAAAATATTACATTTACACCCTCAGGGAGGACCTCCTTGTGCCGTAGGTGTTTGCAATATGTGTATTTGTTTACTTGTGAGAAAGATTCGTTTTGAATGAAGAATAAAACTGAAATAGAATAAAGGTAGTGATGACACGTCCAACGATCCATATGGATTGGACTTCTTCCAAAATCGTTCCGTGAATGTGATAAATGTATGTCAATTAAAATGGACGTCTTCCAGCTTTAAATTTCCAAATGATTGTAATCTATGCATGCAATCCAAATGGACGTATCATCAATGGCTACCTTAGACGAAAAATGTTTATTTTTTAAAAGGAATATTGTCAATAACAATTATGAAGCCGTATATTATCTTCTACGCTGATGGTACAGAAACTCTCAGAAGATAAAAAAAGTACATTTAAAACTATAAAAAAGTAGTATCCCACCAATATCAGGTATAGGGACCGAGCTACCGGTGCACGGTGGTTAGGGGAGCCCGGAAGAAAGGAACCTCCTCGCGATTAGCCCACCTCGTATCGAGAAGTACAGCCTTCTGCATCTGACCCTTGACCCATTATATACACGTTGTCAAAACTATAGGTACACAATAAATGTAAGAAATATATATCTAAGTACACACGAGTAACGACATCGAAACTCACCTAACCAGAAAATAATCAATTCAATAAACGACAGCATCGCATAAAGTCTAATGATCGGTCGTAAAACGCACAATTAGCTCCTGCCAAGTCGGGAAAAATCCATTAATTCCATCGTTAAATCTTATATCAGTCACCCCTAATTAAAAGACACCCTAAGATTTTGAAACTCACAAGTATACGTACATATATTTGACCTTATGGATGGTAAAGAACAATCACAGATATGGCGGTAATTTAAATAGAATATTTAGCTTTGAATACCAGTCCTACACTCCAATATCTTCAACTTGGAATGAATGAATGAATGTGTGAATGAATGGAATATTTATTTGGTCATAAACATAGTAACTCTAAGGTCTTCAGTATAATTAAGCCAACATGTTTAGTCTCAGACTGTAGCATACCAATGATTTTGAAATGATTGAACGTGTGAATGAATGAACTAATTATTTGGTCATAAACATGGTAAAACTATTTCTTTATATATAAGTACAACATGTTTAGTCTCAGACAGTAGCATTGCAAATGATTTCGGAATGAATGAATGAATGTGTGAATGAATGAGATATTTATTTGGTCATAAACATGGTAAAACTACTTCTGTATATATAAGTACAACATGTTTAGTCTCAGACTGCAGCATTGCAAATGATTTGGAATGAATGAATGAATGTGTGAATGAATGAAATAATTATTTGTTCATAAACATGGTAACACTACTTCTGTATATCGACGGGTGCAAAGTAAAAAGAGGCATCTGCATAATAGCAACTTTACAGGAGAGCGAAAAGAACGAAAAAGTGTATTATTTTCTTAATGAGTGGGCCTATATTTCTGAAAATTTTATCATAATTTATTTATACTCTTATTTATTTTTATATTAAGTTAATTAAGCTAATTTATTAATAATTTAGGAGATTTTGTAGATAGCCGTTTTTACAACGAACTTTATAAAACGCTAACTGAGCCAACTACCAGCTGGTCGTATATGCTCGGGACTTTTAATATCGTGTATAAATAGTTTTTTTCTTTTTTTTACTGATCTCAATTGATCTCAGGCCACTTATAAATAAATATTTTTTTTTTTTTTTTTTTTTTTTTTTTTTTTATAATATCACGCCTATATCCCCGAAGGGGTAGGCAGAGGTGCTAGCACCCACATTTCGCCAGTTTATATTTAGGTCCCAATGTAATAGGTGGCGAGCCCATTGCCATCAACCGGGCACTTATAAACCTGCGATAAATACACACATAACTTCGAAAAGCATCGCAGTCATTGGTGTGTGCCATGGTAAACCTGGGATCGAACCCGAGACCTCGTCTCAGCAGTCCATTACCCATACCACTAGGCTACCGCGGTACTAATAAATAAATATTATATTTATAAAATATCCACTACAGAAAGTAATTTTGCAGATAACTTTTTATGCTTCGTACTTTCATAACAAATTTTGTAAATTGGCTTAGTAGCCCAAAATCATCATGTGAATATAATTGCAGTTACAATCCTTTCAGTTTCTTTTTTATAAGGTCGTTTATTAAACAGAAAATCCTACTACGTGATAAATACTTTGTATAAAGTTAACCGACGTAAATTTAATTGACCGCGAAGTAGAAAGAGTCAACTGGCAGATGGTCGTTAATACGTCGTATGTGCGTTTAAAGAGTAATGCAAATAGAAATTAAAAGCACACCTTGAAATAGTTGCCGATATACATAAAAGCTTTTAAAAACTTATAACGTATGCGCGCCGGTGACAAGTAAGTCAACTGCCTGATGACATTTTGTGTACGCTCGGAGTCCGCCGCCGCGCCCCGCGCAAAAACGACCAACGTTACTTGGTCGCATTACCTTCGTACTATTTGCAAAATTGAGTGTAGATGGCTTTTTATACTTTTAAAAATTCATTGAAATATAATGAAATCTCAAAAACCAAATATGCCAGGTTGTGGAGTCTTATTTGATTAGTACGAAAATGCAATAAAAAGAAAATTGTGAATTTGTAGTTGACTTTATTTACTTTGCACCCGTCGATATATGAGTACAACATGTTTAGTCTCAGACTGTGGCATGCAATTGATTTTGGAATGAATGAATGAATGAATGTGTGAATGAATGAGATACCTATTTATTTGGTCATAAACATGGTAACACTAAGGTTTTCAGTATATATACGCACAACATATTTAGTCTCAGATAATTATGTAAATGTTTGATAATTGTTATCATAAAAATCTATCTATTATACATTTACTAAATACTAGATATAAATAAAATAAATCAAAATCAGTAAGATGAAACAAAAGCATCGATATAAGTCTACAAAATAAGGGGTGGGTCGCCATTTTATTTTTAATGTTCATTACCGTTCACAAGATAAATTCTTTCCCTCAGGGAGTAAGGCCGAGGAATCAATGCGGTTCGGCCTATGACACCACTACCATTTGTCTTATTATGAGTGAGTTATATAGGAGTATGCTTAAGTGAGTTATTACAAGGCGTGCTAGCAATTTGCTAATTTCGCTCTCACTGTGTCAAGTATCATCACATTTGCTATCTAGTAGTTAAATTTGAAATAATATCAATAAAAAGAGACGCGGTAGCCTAGTGGTATGGGTAATAGACTGCTGAGACGAGGTCTCGGGTTCAATCCCAGGTTTGCCATGGCACACATCAATTACTGCGATGCAGCACCGCTGCCTACCCCTTCGGAGATATCGGCGTGATATTATAAAAAAAAATCAATAAAAAGGATTCATAATCTGTGTATTAAAAAGATCTAGTCAAATTATAGTGTTCATAAACATGTAGGTATGTATTAATTTATGAGAGAAAGTTATCTAAATACTGGTTCGTAATGATTAGTTAGTTTATAAAATAAACAATGATAATATAATTAACCTTATGATTTGCTTCGAAAAATACATAACCAATTAGTTTAGGTACCGCTTTAGACTCCTGCGCATGATAACATTGCTCATAAAGTCACACACACAAACTTTATTATTTAAATAAAATATTCCTATGTTCACAAACCAAAGCTGTCAAATTACTAAACTATTTTAAAAACGAAATAGTCATCCCACTAACACCACAATATTACGCACCCGTGGTAGGGCCCCCTCTGTAGTAATTCCGTCACAGATGTTTTCTATGTTAATTCTATTGTTTTTTTGTTAATTTTTATGTTCTTCTTCATGCTCGATTTATTCCGTTCGGCCGTTCGTTTCAGGATAAATGTTAATGTGTTCTTGGAGGGAATATTTTCGTTTGTGCCCTGAGATTGAATGGTGAAGCTGTCGATAAAAATGAACGAGGGGTCCTGATTAGGCTGTGTTTTATTCTTAAGTAGGAAACAATTACGCTACAACTGATGTTAAGTGATAACCGTTAGCCATGGACGCTTTTACCGCCCGAACTGTCTCTTATAGAGGGAAGAGAAAAAGAGAGAAGAAGAGTTGCCTGTAGAAATAAATGGGGCCTCTATAAGTACTCTATTTCTATCCATGTATTTTTGTCTATTCTTGAGTATGTATGTAATTAATAAAATAAGAAGGAGAAGAAAGGTTTTAGAAATTCCAATAACTTTAACAAAATAATAACACCAGTATTTACGATGTTTCACGCTTTAAATCGAACAAGCTTGAATAATTTCGGCGAAGTTCAGACGTATGTAAGTGTATTCTAAGGAAGTTATTTAAAACATTCAGTTTTTATAAAAAGGTTTATATTTCCGATTTTGTGCACTTTTGCGTGAATACGTATAAAAATGACACGCGTACACCCTTTACTTCACATCTCCACATATTTTTTGTTTTCCGTGTACTTTTATTAATCTATGGTAAGAAAACTATGTCATATGACAGAAATTCCATTCATTATTTTATTTTTAAATATGTTATCAGAACTTTTTAAATCTTCAAATACCTACTTCGGTTATTTTTTTCAGATGCCATTACGACGATTCGAAAAAAGAATTTTGAAATAGCATTTCAAAAGACGATCGCGTTCACGTCTACCCCCTTGCCACCCTAAAAAATCCATCTCGCGAATTAACGTTTAAAAATACTAACACAAATAAAAATTGGTAGAAAACGACGCTTGGGACAGGGGTCGAAATTTGCAAGTTTTTGTACCGATTCGAATTCATTTCGGCTAATATTCGGCTTTGATTTTAATGTTCGACCAGTGAAACTAGAACTATGGTTGGTAGTTTTATTGGAAAATAATATTTTAAACGTATTGCATATGAACTGCTTAAATGAAATTGACTTACAACGGTTTATATAAAATCGTTAGTATAGCGTGACGTCATGATTTCGAAACGCTTAGCGAATACATAAGATACATTTTGGGCTCTGTTGCATTTACATAATATGGATCATAATAAAATGAATTTGAAATTTAATAAAGAACCTTAATTTAAAGAATATTTTGATTTACTTTGGGAACTAAAAATAATAAAAAGTCATAGTTTCAAATTAGGTAAGCAATATTTTAGATTACAATAAATGTTTTTGCAGCAGGAACTAAAATATTAAGCACGCAGCAGCCATTTGGGTAGAATCAGGTGACATTGGCATCAGACCTATTAAAGAAATACATTGACAGTTCAAAAAAAGGAATCATGTTATAGATCAATCCTTCACATTTACCGATATTTATTCAATTTTGAACATGGAACGGGAGGTTTTTTTTATTTTTGTTTATGGGGGTCTATGGAAAATGGCATCGGTAATGTCATCTAAATCGCAGCATTTGAAGCAAGTTCTACTCAAAGTGGCGCATTAGCGCATCGCTGCCCCGAAGCAGAAAAAAAAATTAAGCACTCATTAATTCGAAGTATAGTATCACCCCTCCCCCTCCTGTGGGAACAGGGGGTGATTAATCTGTACTTAATGTCACCCCCGAAAATATAAAAAATATAAAAAGTAGCTAATCAACAGATTGGCGGTGTTTTTGCCCGGGGGACTGTAAAATGTTTTGTAGTTTTTTTTAGACTAGTTGATTGAGAGTTCATATAAAGGCGAATTTAATACTTGACGCCTCTAGGGCACAATGTGCCCACGAGTGCTTTTGCTAAGAGTTTAGGTTTTAGCCTTCGTTAGAGCCCTGTCCGTGCAAGAATATGCCCCTTTGCAAGAAATGTATGACCACATTTCTGCAAATAAATGAATTTTGAATTTTGAATTTTTGCATTTATTTGGTTGGCCTCAGAGAACACGTTTAGCAGTCGATCTAGGTTGCCATTATAAACATCTAGTGATACAGGTAGTTGGTGCCCCAAAAAGCCCAAGAACTGCTACGCGACTGCTACGCAGGAGGCGCAATGGTCTAGTCGTATCTCGAATTGCACGTAAAGCCGTAGGGCCCACCTGTCATATACTCGTAAATATCTATGGCAGTCGTTATGGGTAGTTGGAGCCCTAAAAAACTCAGCAACTGGTTAAGCTGCAATTCTTCGATATCACTATGCCTTTAGGTTGTGGAGGCCTGATGGCAATCGCTTCATGGCAAATATCAAGGTTCAGTCGCAACGCACTTAGAATGGAAAAAAAGTGGACCTCAGACTCCAAAGTGACAGCTTTGGAAGTGACCGGGATTAACGCATGAATTATAATGACAAGAGTGGCCAATCAATCAATTAACCTATTGTAGTCCTGGAGTAATCTCCAGCAGAGGACTACAATTGTCGAATATTAGGATAGGCTAATGCCTATCCTAATATTCGACAATGCATAGACCTCTCCTAATATTCGACATAGCAGCCGATTCTCGATCACACAAAAGCAGTAAATACAAAAAATGCGTAGCTAATACATGAAAAAATCAAATGCATTTACAATTTTATAATGATATTTCCACTCATTTTCCATATCAAGTAACTCAAATTCGCCCAAATTAAACAGGTAATCAAATTAACCGACATCAAACATGCAATCAATATGAAACAGCATTGAACTCGTTTCGTCACGGAGCATTGATCACCTAGTCAAAGTCCGTGTACTGCCGGAAAAAATTAAATTTGCCAAGTCGATTTCATTTTTCATTAATTCATCGCGAAGGGTCTGTAGTGGGAGTATAGAGAAATGCTAGAAGTGACAGGTTCTATTTCTTTATATTAAATACTGTTTATAATATTGCTCGTTCTTAAATTAGGTAACTTTAACAAAACGTGAGTTAGCGCCACTAGTTTGACGTTTCAGTAACCGATCAGCAGCTCGCAAAAAGTAATTGGCTAGCCTACCACTTAATAAGTTTAAAATAAAAATAATGAAAAAAAGTTATTATGAAGAAGACAAATATCTTGACGATAAAAATCCATGGTCATACTAATTTCTTGCTCTTGCACCTATTTATTATAAATAAAGAAAACTATATATTAAAAAGAAAATAAAGGATAACGTTAATATACCTTTTTTTTTATCGTGCAAAAAATCCCCACGGATACCTCCCCACCGGAGCCGGTTGGGAAGGTTATGTCGGACTCGAACCGACTGAAACGCACGCCGTTTTTGGGTCTTCAGTTGCCGGAGATGAGGTTGTAGCCAACATATCCCTCGCACCCCGGCAGACCCGGGGCCTTCTCTTTGAGATGACCCCCGTCGGGAACATTAATATACCTGAGTTTCTTGCTGGTCTCTTCTCAGTAAATCTAACTACCGAGCCAGGGAAAGAATCATTTTCAAATGATTTAATTACTATTTTATCTGCCGGATATATGGAAAGCCGACCCCAACTGAGTTGGGAAAAAGGTTCAGAGAATGATGATCTATCTTTTTGACAAAATGTAATTGTAATACTTTGACATTCTTGAGTGCCCTTTATGTGAACACTGTAGTGTTAATATAAAGGGCACTCATAAACTCGTATAAACAAAATTGATTCTTTGATTCTTCTTGATTCTTTGATATCAGCAATATTGCAGATTCCGCCAATTAATATTGTAATCACAGTTTTTTTCTAATCGCCTAATATAAGAACGGGTTAAGATGACGTATAAAGCACGGATTAATGAAATTTCTATCAACTCCCCTGTTTGAATTATATTCCTTCGCACGATTTTTTTTTTCATGGATCTAAATTCTCTCATTAATATTTCCATAACATAACAATGTCTCCCTTCATAAAAGAAACACTTTCGTTAATGTCACATCCAGTATCATGACATCCATGTATCCCCAGTCAATACCGTCGGAGTTCCTATATAAAAATTTCCCTCAGGGTTGCATGGCTCAAAAAATACATTTTTTTCTTTACACAAGATTCTGTTTAACCCTCGAATGGTGGCTAATTTCGAGACGAGATGGCTGATTAATTATTGATGGCCGTTTTCGAGATCTCTGGTCGAACGACTGTTTGTCTTTGATGTTAATTTTTCTTTTTTTAATCCCTCAGCTGCCATGATTTTTTTATTAGGGATGATATTGTTTTACTTCGATTTTTTTAGACGAAAAATATTCAAAAGGTTCTCTTCTTGGGGTTATAATCTTGAATATAAAATTAATCTTATATACTGGTAGATATATACTATCTACATCATTGGAGAATAATGCGAGTATGACTATTGTATTTGTTTTGAGATTCAAAATATTTTGACTAGCAATTACATCTAGGTCTATAGTCCATTTGTTTAGGTACTTAAAAAAACGTAAACAGTCTTGTTATCTGTATATAATACTTCTCTGCTTAGAAACGTATTATGAAGACTAAAATGTTGGTATAGTTAACCACTAGTTAACCCTTAGCTAGCAAAATTGACCCCAAGAGCTCACATTTTTAATCAGTTCGTTCCCTTAGTTTATTTGTTTAACATGTGCTTTTATAAAAAGTTGTCAGCCAAGGTAAGCCAGAACATGGTTTACTTTTTTAGAAGTACCTTACCAAATGCAGTATAGGTTACGTTATTGGCGACGATCTAATCAAATCAAACCAAATCGTTAATTTCTGTTAAACACGTGTTATAAATACATGCTTGCAAGATTGTCAAGATGTTCAATGAAGAAGAACCTATGCTCGAGCCCTTTTCATGAGTAGGTAGTGGCGCTGCCGTAAAACAAATACTACACCACGATGGCAACTCAAAAAATGCCATCGATTCAACAGACACTACGACCGGAAACGGTGCGCACTGTGCGGTATGAAAGGAATTTCATCCCGCGCACGCTCAAGCTGTGGAATGAGTCCCCGGCTCCCTGCCGTGGTTTTCCCAAGCGACTACAATATGGGGTTCTTCAAGAAGGGCATTAGAAGGTTTCTTTTCATAGGCAGCACGTGTGTGGCGCCTCTGGTGTTGCAAACGTCCATAGGCCACGATGACCGCTTCCCATCAGGCGGGCCGTGTGCTTGTCTGCCACCTAAGTGGTATTAAAAAAAAAGAAGAATTAACCACAAATCGCAGTCAATAAGGTGAACGGTGAAATTAACCACATTTTGACGGTAGGCGCACACTCCGATGTGCGCGGCGGAGCGCGGCCGTCACAAAGACGGACCTGTCACAATGGCGGACGCGGACAATGCGCGCGTGTCACGTGACATTTGTACTACTGTCGTGACCCGCTCGTGTACAGGGTGCTGCTTTATATTCCAAAAAATTAAAAAAAAAGAAAAAAAATTGCCGTAGGACGCAATATACCCGCCATCGTTGACTTTTGGACTAGAAGATTAGAAAATAATTTGTACATCTCACGTATCGTAGAAATAGACTATTTTTATTGACAGTGTAATTGATCCCCTACCCTATCTTAAGGCGCGTTCAGATTTGTAACATGAACAGCGGATCGGACAGACATTGAGTGTGGACGTTACAACTTGGGTAAACGAACTAGAGTTGTGTTGACACGACCACCAGTCGATCGATGATTTCATTTAAACTCAGCTGTCACGCATCTGAATACGCGACGGACACGCACTTTTGACACGGTCACTGCAAAATGTTACGTAAATCTAGACGCGACATCATTTTTACGATGAAACTTAGTTAAGGTTTGCGATATTTGAAAACCGAATCGATATTGAATCGAAAGAAACGATATTTGAATAACTTTTTTAGAGTTTTGGCATACAAATTGAAATTGTGTACCCAAGGTGTAACGGTGTGTATTGTGTACCCAAGGTATATTATTTCAGCATTTTTCTGGCTTGCTTGACCGATCTAGATAAATCTGAAATTTAAAGCTATTATTTCGAAGAATACGAAACGTTGATATTACATAAAATTAATTAATCAATCATTATTGACTCCCAAAAAAGCTTCATCCTATAACCGAAACAGGTACACACCAGCAATCTGCGCGTCCATTCAATAAAACAAGAACAAGTCAGCCTCCGCGTCGGTCATACATCGGTGACCGTATTCATACATTCAATGGTTGTATGACAATACAACCTCGATGCCTTCAACGAAGACAACACTAGATATTGGGTTTCGCACTTATCTGGGTCACTGGCCAGGAAATAATAGAATGGAGGGACAGTGATGTAATATTATCAGTAGACAGCTCCATGGAATATTGTGGCACTCACTTTTAAGTTTTTTATGCTCGATAAGCTCACGTTTGACCATTGTCTTACCTGTAGCACTAGCATGAACTATCGAATTCGTAATGTAAAGGTTTCGAGAGAACGGAGCATGGTCATTGGCAGTCTGCCTCTTGTGAACCTGTGTGCGTGTGTAGCCTGCCAATCGCTCCTGCGTTCTGTCGATACCTTTACATTACGAATTCGATAGTATTTCATGCTAAGGCTACTGGTGGTAAGTGATAATGTGGTCGACGGTGGAACACTCTTTCCTAGAAGTAACTTATTCACTCTAGTCTTGAAGAGTTCTAAGTTATAGTTATCTGGGTATTGCAGCTCTTGGGCTGCCGCCGTTTCCTTTTGTGACCAAGTGGGTAATGCTCGAGAAAGAGGCGGCATGGAAAGGGCCCGGAGAAGATTTCGAGACTATACAAGCTGTGATGAACGGAGGCGACTCGGGCGGTGTAAAAGGGAGAATGATCTCTGTTCTCCATACGTCCTCGATGCAGGCTTGGCAGTGACGGGTGGATCGGTCTAATACCTTAGCAGCACTCACACATACCCGGGGGCTAGATGAGGATACCATGGTCCCAACTCCTAATGACGGCCTTGTGTCTGTCAGGGTGAGAGAGGTATGTCTTATATTACCTTACCACAAAGACCCAAAAGCCTAAGGCTCATATTTTAAAACGATAAATCAGTTATGAATTTAGATCTGAAGCTAGATTGTAGTCTATGATTGTAGTATAATATGAATCAAATCCAAATCATTATACAGCATTAGCACTTTTGCAACTAAAAACAATATATCGGCTGTATAAGACTTGAGTATTAAAAACCGGTATTCCCCAAAACCATTACTTTTCTCAAGTTAACAAACATTGGAACATCAAACTTAATCGAATCCACCCTCTAAATTATGAAAGAAAAAAAAACGGCTGCTCGTAAAAAATAACCACAGAGGCATTGAAAGATTGAATGGGGGAATCACTTAACTTGGCCAATTTATTGCCGAATCTCACCCGTGGGAGTGGAACCGTGGGCTTCGTGGTCAGACTAACAACATTAGCCGGAAGAAAAACTTATAAGTCCGGGATCGCCCTGTTCGACCAAATTGATTGTTCAGAGGGTTATTTTTAAGGGTTATTGATTTAAATGGACTTTGAGGGATGAAGGAAAAGATTGGGTACCGTTTCGGTATAGTGTATATGTTACCGTGAATGTTTGAAGTTCGTGAATGATAAAGATGTACCGGTGTATATCGACAGTTACCAATTTTGAAGGTTTACTTTCCGAAATTTTATTTAAATCCCACAATATACTAGTAACATACGTTAACATACACAAAGGTGATGCAATGAATAAGATTTAAGATTTTTTTTCCAAATCATAGCGCCCCGACACGGATACGATACTTAGTACCTAATGGTTTTCTTCGCACAAAGCCATAGGACGCCCCAAGTCATAAGGAGCATTAACCATATCTTCATGGTCTTCGGTAACAGTCACCTGTAATATTTGATATAATATGATAATTAAACAATTTTATGTCATACCAAACACGGCATATTTATCTCAAATTATTTTTAACTGTGTACTTTATTACCGTTAAAGGGCACAGTTAAAAATAAATCGAATAATAAATAAAAATAGATCGAAGGGCGAACTATCAAGATGCTGCTAATGATACTTACCTCATTGGTCCAGCTCCGATTAGTAGCTGAAGTGCTATGAGGGAACATATACAGTGGGGTACAAAAGTTCCTGCACAATTAAAAAAAAATGTATGAAGGGATGCCACTACACAACTACTAGTCATAGAAACTACTGGATAATAGATCTACTTATTAATGTTATTAAGTTTAGGCTACTTATTTTCTTATAAAGAAACAAGACATCGATAGTTTATTTTATTAACGCTATCTATGTTACTTTTGATTAAATTACACTAAGATTGTCAAAGGATTACAGATCTTAAGGTCACTCCAACTGTAAATACATACATACAAACGTAGCCTGTCAAAAATAATAGCCATTTTGTTCTATCTACCTACCATCCAGCTATCAAAAATCATAACTACAACTTTGCCGTAGTCGAGTAAAAACAATCTTCAAACTGATTCAAACATATTTTTTATCTCGCACGGTCGGACCGAATATTCGGTCACGTTGTCTTCCGGCCAATTTAGGGGTCGTGGCAAATCGCTGGCTATCGACGGGGTAAGTGTTATCAACCCCTTTGGGAACTGGTGGATTTATTTTTGTGTATTAGCGCTGATGTTTTTGGGAGATAAATGGTTTAGAAGTAAGTTGTTTGTGGATTTATAGTTAGATGGCTGGTTTTTTAAATACGTTTGTTTATTATTAGCGTGTGCGTTGATGAGATCTATAGTGCAGTTATCGCTTGGTGCTCTAAAGATGATATTTTGGATGTAATTTTTTTTATGCCAATATATAGTGAACCAGGAGTACCACCAGGGGCCTTCGACTTCAGGAGAGTTTTCCTTACACCCTGTATATAGGTAAACAAATACCTTGAACACACATAATACGAGGCATGCCTTTTAAGTTTTGTCGTTTGAAGAAAAAAACGCCACTAGGATCTCGAGGCACTATTTATTGTTTTTCAAAGTACCACGTAGCTTAATACACTTTTCCATTCGCTCAAACCAGTTATTATAACATTTATTCCACTCTGAAGTGGGGGTGTTCAATATGGCTGGCTTGAAAGCGTCGACTGCTTCTTCACCGGACTGGAACCTTTGACCACGAAGAATTTTCCAAATTTTAGGAAACGTAAAAAAATCGTTAGTACTTCGGTCAGGACTGTATGGAAGATGGTCAAGTAATTCTACTTTTTCCTGCTTCAAATACTCAATCGTTTGAGGAGCGCTGTGTGAGCTTGCGTTGTCGTGGTGAAGGATGATGCGTCGCTTTGAATTCGATTTTTCAAGTTCGGCGATGACTTGTGGTAAAGAAACTGTGATTTTCTACTCTGTGTTAACCGTTCTACGATCTTAAAGTGCAATAGTTGCAACATGACCGGTTTTTCCTACGAACGTGGCCACCATTTTCTTTGAAGTGCTTCGAGAGCGAACAACTTTAGTCGGCTTTGGCTCGTCTTGAAAGACCCAGATTGTAGATTGTTGTTTGGAGTCAGGCTCATAGGCATAGATCCAAGATCTGTCACCACTGATGATGTCGTAGACGTGATTTTACTCTCCTCGGTTAAACCTTTGCAGAGTTTTTTTTACATCATCTGACACAGGCCGCCTTGTGATCGTCAGAAAGCAGATGCGGTATCTAACGGCAAATTAGCTTTCTCAAACCAAGTGTTTCATGCAAGATCTTCTGAATGGTTGTCCCTAAAATGCCTAATAAAGCCTCTATCTCTCGATATGTCATATGACGATCTTCGAGAATTAGCTGTCTCACAGCAATGATTTTATCTTCAGTGAAGGCGGATTTTGGGCGTCCTTCACAAGATTTGTCACTAACACTAGTATTTCCACATTATCATTCTAAATACTAGCGTTCGACAGTCCGCAGACATAGGGTTTCATCACTGAACACAGATGTAAGCTCTTCATAACACTGAACCCGTGTCAGGCCTCTTTTAAAGATGTAAAAAATTATTGCACGAACATTTTCCTTATAAATATTCATTTTCGTACATGACCTGACAGATTCCAATCGACGCTGTGATTAAACAATAGCATTAATCCTAATACTTTCAACTGTTTTAAGATTAAAAATGTATACACATTCGAATATAGAACAGTTCCAAATTCAAAATTGCCGGGAAATATACAAACGACAGAACTTAAAAGGCATGCCAGGTATATAACTATAGGGATATGTACGATTATAATCGATTTATCAATTATATTTATTAAATACTAGCTGTTGCCAGCGGCTCCGCCCTCGTGAACTTCTGATCCCGTTCCCACTGCTCCATATAAACCTTTCGTAGAATTAAAGCAAGCAATAAAAAAATGATTACTCGAATTGGTCCAGCCGTCTTCGAGTTATGCGCTTACCAACACATTTCGCGATTATTTTCAAATATTAACATATTTAAATTATTCATCAAGAATCAGAACTGAGTCCTATTTTTGAATACGGACCTAAAATGATTCATGCTTGCTTGAACATAATTTAGCTTTCATGACAATGCATTGCATATAGTTTAAGTGAGACATTCCAGTTTATCTACAGAATCGACTACTATTTCTACAGTATCGGTGCTACAGATCACAATAAAAAGCATAAAAACAAAATGATCTGCCAAAAGTGGAGTAGTTCTAGCTAAACAATACATTCGTCTTATCAGCTAGGGTAAGGTACTATGACGAATAAATATACTGATAAAAACAAAGTTATTTTTACCGAATGTCGAAGACCGCTTGTCACACCGACGTGACCCGTATTGCAGATTTTTATGAGGAATTCGACCCCATGTATGGTGACAAACGACACCCTCCGTGCCTCCATGGCGTAGTGCCTCCACGGTGCGCGGTTTCGATCCCCGTTCAGTGCAAAAAGTTGTATGCGTGAATATGGCTGGTTATGCCTCGAAGAGCACGGTAAGCCGTCGGTCCCGGTTACCATAAAAACATCTATGGCAGTCGTTACGGGTAGTTGGGAGCCCTCAAAAGTCCAACCTGTCTAACTTGGAACTTCGATATCGCTATTGGTCATTGGACCATTGGTTGTGGAGGTCATTGGCAGTCGCTGCACGAAAAATATCCAAATTCAGCCGCATCACAGTTGGACTGCAAAACTGACCCCAACCGAATCGGAAAAAGGTTCAGAGAATGAATGATGTGTGGTGATAAACGATGAACTTAAAAATAAGCCTATTTTAGTACATTCAAATTGAAAAAAAAACTATTTTTCATACAGTTTTGACAACTGCTTTAAATAGAAATATATTCTTCATAATATAGTAATCATATTATGAGTGCCGGTCTAAGTTTGATATCTTTTAACTTTGAGTCTAGACCCTGGTGCTTATTTTAGCCTAGTACCTGGAGTTTGGAGTCTGGTGCCCTCTCCTATTATTTCTCTCGATTTTTTGAAAGCGACAATATAAGGAAAGTTTTTGGCAGAGCCTCATTCACTAGTACCACTTAACGGGTGACATTGATCTGGGGCTCGAAGATCTTGTGGGACCTCATAGACACAGATAAACTTTATTTTATTTATATCATATAAAAATCAGAATTCCTAAACACTTCGGTGTAAATTCAACACTATAAAGTGCGGATGGCCCGGGGCAAGTGGGCTAAAATGGAACAGCGTGCAATAAAACACCCCTTCTGTCCATAAATATCCGAGTTCGGAAGTCACTCTGTTAGCGGTCGGATATTTCGGATATTTTTTTTCCGCAACGTCCACTTTATTTATCGAAGATACTCCTCAATGGGGTGTCCTTATTTATGATTTGGATCCATGAATTGGAGGTATTATATCATTTTACCTAAGTACAAAAAGAGTATTTTCATACCAGTTATCATGGTATTTGGAACCTCGTATCATTTACAATTGCATCCAAAGCTATGGAACCCAGTGTATTCCTCTACTTCTGTCAGCTATCTGATTAAGCTACTGTCGTAGGACCCCGCAACTTTCATAGGAATGCCTGATTTAGCTCTTGCAGCGTCTTGCAAGTGACGTTGATTTGGGCTCTAAATATTTTAGTGGCAAAAATATTTTTACAACAATGATCAATGTTTCTGTCAATATTAGTACTTGGTATGCTTGACAATAAATTTGACAATAAAGTTTCGATAAATACTTATGCCTAATGTACATTCTTCCATATTTAGTTTAACCCTTAATTCACCCGTTAGGTCCATTGGACTCCGCACAAAGTTTCAATCAAGCTTAACTACTTAATTACCGCGAATTATACTTCGTGCTCCCGTGTACCTTCAATCAGAAGCGCGCCGGTTAAGGAGTGAGGAGGAAGTCCTCCTGCGCAGCGTGTAGGGGTAAGTAGCCACTTGTCAGGAGTCCATTGGACTCAAACAGGGTATTTGTGTAACAAAATTAGTAAAGTCATTATATTGTTATTTGTCGTGTTTTTATGTAATTAATTTAATTTTAGGTCAACAATATGGCGTCAAATAGGAGATCAGTTAATATAATGCAACAGGTGGTGAATCAATAATAAACAACTGGCTCCAGGAAGATAATGAGGATTCCGGTGATGAATTACAGTTTAGTCGACAATCCGAAACTGCACGACATCAAATATTGTTAGATGAAGAAGAAGACGAGCGCATTCCATTTGAACATGGCTCGGAGTCGGAGTGGTCTTTTGATACAAGTAACGAGGAGGCACAGGAGTCCGGTCTGAGACCAGCATGCTTAGGATGCCAAAGATTAGGCGTTGCAGGATTTTTATTTTATTATGAACATGAACCATTTTTATTCTTGTTAACGATTGTTTAAGATATTATTGTGTTAATTTAGTGGAAAACAAACTATTTTCCGTTTGGATTTTGATTTAGTTTGAAGTTAGAAGTTGGCATTTACTGTTTTATAGATATTTTCTAGTGATTAAGTATGTACAAGAAAAATATAAGATAGATACATTACTGATTAAAATTTGATACGTAAAATAATAAGAAATATGTTTTAAAACACATTAAATTACTTTGTTATACAAATTTATCTTTTATTTTGAGTAAAATCGATGATTTGTGTGGAGGAGTCCAATGGACTCAATGAGGTTAATTAAGGTATATAATTTCACCGGGTAAACTGAGGGTTAAAAAAATCATTTATTGTAATACGACCTACGGAAAACGACGCATGGAGTTTGTTGCTCCATGTCTTCAGGGCTTCCTGGTAAAATCTCCCTTCCAGGCTCGGTGGTAAACTTAGTTTACGTAGAATTTTGATTAAACGTTTTGACTTTGAATGAAAAGACTATGATTTGGAATGATCTTAGTGTTTTAGTTCAAAGATTCTGTAACATTTAAATATTTCCATACTAGATTACTATTATTGTATAGAAACGCAAATATTCGCAGCAAAATCTTATTAGTAGATTTATTGTTACCTTATATAGTCAATCACTAATATCTTATAAATCATTATGAATAGTGACAATTTATAGCAATCAATCAATCAATTAGCCTATAGCAGTCCACTGCTGGATATGAGCCTCTCCCAATGTGCGCCACTGCTCCCTATCTTCCACCCTCCGCATCCAGTTTATCCCAGCCGCCTTTTTCAGGTCATCAGTCCATCTGGCTAATGGGCGTCCTACCTTCCGTCTCGCATCGTTCAATGTACAACAAAACAAAATATTTTATTTCACGATCAAATAATATTTCGTGGTCATTACTTTCGACCCTCGACCCTCTAGATATTCAAATAGCCACTATTTTTCACAAACATATTTTATTATATTGCAAGATCCCAATAAAGATATCAAAATATCGCCAATGGATGCCCAGGGCATTGTGTAAATCTGTCTCAATAGAATAGGGAAAATCGTTTTTTAACCCTCTCCCACCCCAACAGTTAGAAACGGACAAATGTATCTTTTTATCCCCTCGATATTCGAAAAAAAGTGAACGGTTAAATTAAAAAGTTTCCAGAACTTCCCCTTGATTTGTGAACCTGGTTAAATTAAAGTAGGTACCTATTGAGACTTAAAGCTTTTTTTTTGTTAAATTGAGGTGAATTACGTTCTTTATTGCATTCTTTTATCTTTTAATTAAAATAGTTGAAGTTTGGATACCATGCGTAGGTACATTGGGAATACTTTATCAGGAAAACCAGATGGTATTTGGAATCTGATCGAACCGGTAATCAAAGCTGAAATCATGACTTAGCAGTCAATGAAAGTCATTGGTTTTTTTGGTGGCTATTATCACTTAAAATATTATATGAATTACAGTTACTGTATTCATATAAAATTCTATTAATACTAATCGTTATTTCTGAAAAAAAAAATTAAAATTTTGTGGTGTAATTTGATGTGAGTCATCATAAAAATTGTATTGCACCCATCACAAATATTTACTTTAGTGACTTCCAAGTTATATGGGACGTATTTTATATAAGAGTTTTTGTCAATAGAATGAAGCTTTCAGTAAATAAATCAGTCAGAGCAGTCTCGCCGTATATCACTGTCACTGGTTCAATCGAATCCTTCTTTACCTTTTTCTTTTACAAAAAAAAAAGATATTCTATCTTCATTATTTCTCCCTTCTCCAATTTGTATCAATGCAAAATACCACTAATGAAACAAAAGACCGCCTTTCATTAAACTTCAGAATTTCGATGATCTTTGCAAAGTCAATATCAAAATACCGAAGTGTTTAAACGTTTCCATAAAAAGTAACTCCGTCACGAAATTAAACGATCTCCAATGAAATGGTGAAGTTACCCCTCTTGACTTAATTTCTCAGCACCGATCACAAATTAACTCTTTCGCCTTTACCCTTTCTCTATCAGTGACATTAGCAATTTTTACCAATAAACCAGTAATTGCTCTTACCGAATCCTCATTTCTCACTCAATCAACATCTTCAGTGGTTTATGACTTCCGTGCCCCTGTCTCATCCAGCGCTTCAAGCAAATTTATTCCTATATAACGTCTAACTTTATTAAAAAGGGTGGACTATTGCAGCGCTGTAAAGTCACGAGCATTCCATCGGAGTTGGAATCAAAAATTTAAATTGTGAACATTCTTCACTCGTTCACTCTTTATTGGTGTTCTGGTGCTCATTGGAAGTGTGGATCTTAATTTTATACGTGACTTCGCTTCTACTGATTAAAGTCTTGTTAAGATAAGAAAATTCATTTCTCAAATCTATATAATAATGGTGATGGACATCTATATTATGTAAAACTTTAAGAATGTTTTCGAAATCCACATAATAGGAGACAAGGAGACAATTTACAAAATAATGTTCAAATTTCATAGAAAAATAGTCACTATAGGGCTCCGCATACTTCGTAGTTCAAGCTGATCTCACTTGTTAGTCAGTATACTTGCTGATGACCGAATTAATGAACGAAGGAAGTCAGTTAAGATATATTAATATGAAATAAGAAGCGTTACTCCAAATTGCATATAGACGCAATTGGAAATTGTTATGAGGATGGTAGTGAATATATTAACGATACTTATATTAAGAAAAAAGAAATAAAACTTTTACTTTTCATCAAGAAAGGTTTTGTAGTAGTTGGTGTAAGTTCGCGCATCGTACACTTAGAGGCACAAAAGATGCTTGTCATTATTCTATTCATTCACCAGAATGCCATAATTTATTTTGAATCATGTCTGCTTTACCGCAAAAGAGATCCAAAAATCATCTCAGATGCGCTGAGGTTCTTGCTAAGTTTCTTGCCGATTTCTGTACTGAAGGTGATTTCTAACATTATTGGTCTTACATAAACGCTAAAGTAAATTACGCAACAAAAACAGGTGAGCGCCAAATACAAAATAAAAGTTACTTCTAACAAAAGAAACCGTTCTGCTTTTATAAAATTAAAAACGCAGCACAAGTAATGATATTAAAATTCAACGCTTAAGTTGCAGCCAGAAATAACGCGGAAGCGATAGCGATTTAATTAAAATTAAATTTAAGGCTGAAATAATAAAATCCGTGATTATAGATGTTGACGACATTAAATAGTATCTCCAAATCAACTGTTTTCTTGTATATAACTTAATAATGATGAAAAATTAGTTTTGTATTCATAAAAGAATTGTGAATATATTACAGTGCTTCGGTGCAGCGATGACCACTTTGGTTGCTTTGTGTGAAGTCCTGGATTAGAAATTAATACTGAATTATTTTAAGTATTTTTTATTCATGATAGTTGTATACCTATAAGTAGCCCATATACTAGGTTGTTAATAAATGAAAGTTAAATAAGATTCCTAGCCTAAGAGTCCTAACATGAGGAATGTTCTCTGCGTCCGGTCAACCAAACTCAGTAGGTAAATAGGTACCAACTATTAATAGTTTTATGTCATTTCGTCCACGCAGATCTCCCACCCACCAACTGTATACGAAATGTGATGTACTATCAGTACGACAATTGTTTATATTAAGTATTATATTATACCAGCATACCAAACTCACGCCACCTGAACAGATCGAGGAAGGGCGACGGAGGGATCGGGTCTTCACCATTCCACTCTTCCAACATGCTTATGTAAATAAATTTCATATATTTTTAGGACCTTATTTGTACAACAAGTTAAATAAGAAATTAACCATCAGTAATTTAAATTATAGAGACTGCAAAGTTTTGGTGGCTGATTACCTAAGTAAACTAGATTACGAGGACACGAAAGAGTTGTTGGAGATTGTAAAGTAAAATTTTTACTGTAAGCATAACGTAAAAGTCTGGACTAATTGTATTATATTATATTATATTATATTAATTAACATTCATTAGTACCAAGATATTTAAAACAAGAACTGAGAAGGTCTGAAACACAGGTTTGTCAGAAACCTAGATCAGGCTGGTCCCGGTTTAATCAAATTGATCTACATCTAACCCAGTATTGTAAACCTGATTATTATAATGATAAAATGTAAAATAGGCGTTAAGTTACGATGTAAATTAACTTATAATGATGTAAATCTGACAACTAATAATTTAATACTCATTGTAATGTAATGTAACTGAACTGAAAGAAATAAACATTTTTATTTATTTATTTATTTATTTATATTGTTGATTTCCAAACCACCCTAAAACCCATTCAAAAGATTTGTAGTTTCTGTTTTTGTGGCCCAACTTTAACGTACAGTGCAAGCGGACATAATATTTGTTTTAAACAGAGACCGGCGTGCCCACGTAAACTTATTAAAATATTTCCACTTATATTTAATTAGTGTTTCTGTGCCATTCGTCCCTTTTCTCCTCCAAGCTCAGGTGTATTGCCCTTTTGGCTTTGTATTATTTTCCATTTTTTATTATTAAGATTATTAATTTAGCTACTCTTATACTTAACTTATACTTATACTTAAATTTGAATTCGATTCATGTGCTATGTGAAATTTTATTATAAGATTTTCTGTCCGAAAGTACTGCGTAATTAGCATAGCAGGGATATGGAAAGGTTTTAAGTAAAAATAAGGGGTATATAATAACATTACTTTTAAAAGGTTGTTGGTAGGGCCCCTGGTGTCACTATCTTCTTTAGTCTTCAGTACACTCTTGTTAGAGTGGTCGTGGCATTTATGCAAGTATTTGAGTGTCTGAATTCACTCACTACACGCCGTCATTCCTTTCATTGGACAGCTTTGCGCATTCGTTTTAAGTCACTGACATACCTACTGGATTTGATCTGGTTCCACCTAATTACAGTCTGGTTCTTTCCACTTTTCCTTGCACAACTAGACGCTATGAACTCTCGGTCTCGTTGGGATACCTATATATGGCCAGAGAAACCGAGAATCCTAAGTTGAAGAATTAAGATTGTGAAACTCAAGCCAAGAGTTTCCTAGTATTCGTCAGCAGCACCACATTTCCAGCGCAATATAGGTCGGTACAAGCCGCTTAACATCGCTTCACATCAATAATATAGATATAGGTAGGTATTATATTGATAAAGCTCTGGTGAAAGCGTCCCTATCGTAGTTTGGATTGTCAGGTCAGACAGCAGTTACTTTCATCAAAGCTAAATAAACGAAAATAGAAAGAAGTAAGAGCAGATTCAAGTCCCATGTTTCCATAAATCACATGCTAAAGAATTATAATATTTAGCACACGTTAACACACAAGACCAACACTACCTACAGTTTAAATAATTCAGTACAGAGTAGTGTATAACAATCATAACAAAATGAAGATATGCAAGGGAAGTCGACGGATATTATTTGTGTTGTCGCAGAAATTCCTAACGGGGAACGGAATCGTACGTGAAACTTTAGAAAAATGTAAAATAATGTGAAAATTTACAAATAAACTCTGCACCGGCCACAGCCTTGAGCGCAGTGAATGAAAACGGGTTCTGTAGGTTGCTTTCCGTAAGTTTATTACTAGGAAGAAGTTGTTTTTATATATTTTTAATATTTCTTAATTATTTGGGTTAAGTAGCGATCTGACTATGCTGCATGATACTACCAACTTATTAGCCTATTGTAGTCCACTTTGAACATGTTCTAATCCTAAAAATCCTAAATAAAATCAGTATTAATTATTATTTATTAATTATCTACAGCTGAAAAACAACCAAAATGTCGGCAACAAAATTAAAATATAAGTAAAATAAATTCTTTTACAAATATTTTATAAAATAGATTATAAACAATCTGATTTCGATATGATAATGGATATATCAATCTAAATTCACTGCAGTTAAAGCCAAAAATGACAATATAAAATCATACATAATAAAATCGTGTTAAAAATATTACCATACACTATTGAACCCTAAAAATAAGAGAAAAAAGGTCGCGTACAATAGGAGCGGAGGTCACACCTGTGCTCGCCGTATTATTTCATAATTTAGAGAGCGCACCGCGGGCTAATGATGTTTTTATTTTATGTTACATTACGGTGTGATTGAGGACCTGCATAGGTATGAAACAAACGTGGAAAAAATACAATGTAATTATATTCCGTTCATACGGAAATGTTTTTTTTCTGCTTTGATAAATATTAAAATAATTAATGAAAAATGTTACATATATATTTATTAAAAACCTGTGCATTCTCAAGCTCAAAGAATCAAAGAATCAATTTCATTTATTCAGTTTTGGCACACAAAGAGCACTCATGAATGTCAAAGTTTTACAATAATTATGTACCTACATTTATCAAAAATATTATCACTATCACTATCACTACATAGTATAAAATAAAGTCGCGTTCTCTGTCCTTATTTTTCTTGTCCCTGTGTATGCTTAAATCTTCAAAACTATGCAACGGATTTTGATGCGGTTTGTTTTAATAGATAAAATGATTAAAGAGGAAGGTTTATATGTATATAACATCATGCTACAATAAACAGGTGCGGAGCAGGAATGAAAAATGTTGCAAAAACGGGGTGACGCAGACGAAGTTGCGCGGGTCAGCTAGTAATTTATAATAAATAAAATACTTAGTAAATAAATCATTTGAAAATGACTCTTTCGCTGGTTCGGTAGTTAAATCTCCTGAGAAAAGACCAACAAGAAACTCAAATGAGCTAAGGTTCGTTCATCCTCTTACGTTACAACCGGTAACTGCACTGTGCGGTATGGAAGGAACTTCTTTCTGCGGCCCTAGATGGAAGCTTTCGAAGTATGTATGATTTATGTATGATTTTAGATTGACATGGTCATTTACATATTCACTGTTAAAACGATCGGGATATTTACCATGTTTGTTGGTTTCATTTAGCCTCAAGCAGTTGGCCTCAATAAGAACTAGCTCGGCAGTCGCCAGTACACCGTGATCATGGCGCTTGCAACAGCGGTTACGAAATGAAACCAACAAACATGGTAAATATCCCGATCGTTTCGAAGTATGGTTACCAAATCTTATATTAATGTTCTTCCTGGTAGAAGAACACTAAAATGATGAGTGATTAAAAACAAAAATCCCTCTCAAAGAGGACATAAGAGAACCATATTAGCAGGATCCTTGCTTTGGAACTAACCAGTCCTACAGTCCCGGGTCCTTTAAGCGGGGCGTAAAAAAGCATCTGATGAGGCTTTCAAGCTGAGCGCCACCATTGTAGCACTGAACGTGTTTGCAGTGGTGACCCTCTTTCATGAGACTTTGCCTTCAGCTTAACATCAGGCGAGGTGAAGTCAAATTGACGTGCCATAAATAAAAATAAAAAAAAAGAAATCGAAAATCAAAACTGTTGTACATGTATCTCAGTATACCAATTTAATATCAGTAATATATTATTATATAAAATCACAGAAAACTTAACACGAACGATAATCTAATATCCCGCCTAACCTCTACAGCTGAGCTAAAAGCTTGTTTCAGGAGTGGGTTCACGACAGTAGTCTAATGGCCAGGCTTCGAACCCGGGACATCTCGATCGTAAAGCCGACTCTTTAACCACTAAACTACCTACAAATCTGTTCTCTTCAAAACTAAATCCATACAACGATGTAACTTATTAAAAAATAATACCACGAAACTTTCCTTCAACGTAAGTGCTTAGGCGATATCAAAAAGTCATCAAAGATTGCGCGGGCGCCATTGGGTGCAAACGTAAATAAATGAGGCTAAAATTTAAAATTATAATGGGATTGTATCCGGTGACACAAATGTGTGGAGTTTGTTACTAACGACTTGTGCGACGGCGACGAGCGTTGGAACAGGGGACGCGTGGAGACGGTCTGCCCGCTTTAGACCCACGGTACCCCTGGCCATACCCCTGGTGGTACCGTGGGTTTTTAAAAGTTAAACGGTACCACCGAGTATGTGACCTTAGTGATGTGTTTACCAATAAATCTTTTTGTGATGTTAGTTAACATAGTAATACAGGTAAAAAATATAAGAGGAGTTGATTACGTATCCAACTTATCATGTATTGCAAAATGTGGAATATACGAAATATCGAAAATATTATTTTCGGCATTTTGAACTTCGTGATTTTGTACTTTCGCTATTTTGAACATTCAGTCAAAGGAACATTGGGAATTTTGAACTTCGGTCTGTCGGATATACAAATCGGTATTATGACCTTCGGGATTTCGATATTATGTCACCGATGAGGTATATGTTTTTTTTCCGTGGACAAAAATTATGCAATTCGCCATCATGACCAACCGGCTATTATAAAAGTATGTTTTGGTTTTTTGGCTGGATTACAAGTCTTCAAAAATTATTTAATGTTTCTTATTATTATAGCTATATTACTGATTATGGGGTAGGAATGTAAGTAGAGAAACTAAATTGGTAACCGGTACTTTGGCAGACTTCTGTAAAAAAATGTCTGATATTTAAAACCTATTCCAAAAATTTAATTCAGCATGAGACAAATCAATGCTTTATAAACAAAACTATACACCATTACTGGTATTATTCGTGCCGTTTTTAACAAGAATTCTTGCCATATCAACTCCACATATTTCTCTGTCGTATAGTTTTACCTGCCATCTCGCGGCAACTAATTGTGAGTGCGGATAAAGTATGGTGTCTAAGGTGGCCTTAGAGCGGCGATTGCATCACCGCACTCCCTAACAATCCTTATGGGCCCCTAGCTCCTATTAGGATACTAAGTAGTTGGCTCAGTATGCAAGCTGGAAAATTATTTTATACCAGTTCCACACTATCTGGTACACGCTGAGTTTCTTGCCGGAGTCTTCTCAGGTCGGGACCGCGTTTCGAACCGGTCTGTGATCCATTTGCATTCGATAAAATATTGTTGATATTGACGTTTTCGTAAGTGCCATTTACTGGTCTCTGCAGAATAATAATTTTTGATTTGATTTGACAGTGGGCCTCAAAAGTTCCTAGACAATCACTACATAGTATAAAACAAAGTCGCGTTTTCTGTCCCTATGTCCCTTTGTATGCTTAAATCTTTAAAACTACGCAACCGATTTTGATGCGGTTTTTTTAATAGATAGAGTGAATAAAAAGGAAGGTTTATATGTATATAAAATCATGCTGCAACCAATTGGTGCGGTGTAGAAGTGAAAAATGTTACAAAACGGGGTGACGCAGACGAAGTTGCGCGGGTGACGAAGCTAGTTCGAAATAAAAATTGTATGAAGTGATGACACTACACACCTACTAGTATTAAGTTTAGGCTACTAGTAGCAGGAATCGCTTCTTTCCAAACTACCAGCCTTCGGTTTGCCTCCTAGACTGTGCAATTGGGTTGCTAGCTTCCTGGGGGGGCGCCGTATTCGGGTTCTTTGTGATGGACGAGCTTTGGAGTTCCTGCAGCTGAATGCTGGCGTGTTCGGTGGTGGCAGCGTTCCCCTAACACCCCGTATGTTAGTTATTCTTAAAGCTTACCTTTCATAAATATGAGAATCAAAGTGTACAAAATTTCCTATGAAAAAAAAACAAAATTTAAATGTAAGATTATATGTTGACTAGCTCAACAGCTAGTCAACATATATATCTTACATTTAAATTTTGTTTTTTTAACTGTGGCTCCTGCTCCTGTGGCTCCGCGCCCGCGTGAACTTCTGATCCCGTTCCCGCTGCTCCATTCCGAGCATTTTCATAATTGATTAATTCATAATTTTTATTTGTTCACCCTTTAAACCTTGTCTAGACTTCCACGAATAATTCAAGACCAAAATTAGCCAAATCGGTCCAGTTCTCGAGTTTTAGCGAGACTAACGAACAGTAATTCATTTTTATATATATAGAAGACAGTGTCGTACTCTGAACAGTACAGCATCAATGTTGTACTGAACATAAAACAATGCGCAGCGTGCCTTAATACGTGAGTTAAGAATGACAAACTGTATCGCAGTTTCAACAAGTACGTTACTCCTACAAGCTGATTGCACTTTAGGCGTAGTTGCACTTAAAATAGAACTGAATTTCATAAATTCATTGCTGGTTCATAGTACAAAAAGTATCTATTTTAACCTTATAATCTGTAGCACTAGCATGAACTATCGAATTCGTAATGTAAAGGTTTAGAGAGAACGGAGCATTGTGATTGGCAGTCTGCCTCTTGTGAACCTGTGTGCGTGTGTAGCCCGCCAATCGCAATGCTCCGTTCTCGAGAAACCTTTACGTTACGAATTCGATAGTATTTCGTACTAAGGCTACAGGGTATTTTAAACTTCTTCTTCTGTCGAATCGATGGCATTTTGGAGTTGCCATCGTAGTGTAGTAAATTACTACCATTAGTACCACGGCAGCGCCGCTACTCACGGAAAGGGCCCGAGCATAGGTTTCGCTCTTCGGGAAGGCTTACTACGTCCCCTTTAAAGCAGAGTCGTCGACTAGATACCAAAAAGTGAATTACCCAATTTTTTGCATCACATCAATCGCTGATCAGCACTCTCGAAAGACGACCGCTGCAGTTCGATAAGTATAATAATTTGGTTATTATAACAAACTGAAGCGCTCAAAGGGGACATTTTAAAGAAAAAATCCTAAATTTTTTGGAAAATTGCAAAAAACAAAAAATGCAAATTTGTGAAGCAATAAATAAATATCTACCATTATCATCATCTCCCTGCCCTCATCCCAATAACTCGTGGTCTCATATCATTCTCTTCCATACATTCCTATCAGATATAATTTCCTCAGTCACACCCTCCTTTGCCATATCTTCTTTCACACTATCCATTCATTCTATCTGATATAGTCATAATATATATCATTAGTAACCACCTCAAGAGGTTTTAACTATTCCTCAATTATTATCAATATTAAAAAAAAATGAATCACCATAAAACCAATAAGACCATAAAAAACTTCGCAGTCCAAAAACCTGCCAAACTAATTTCAATATGAAAGCAAAATTGGCACTCAGTACCAAAAACTTGAAGTTAATTTTGTTACAAGACAAAGAGATAAAGGCCCGCTAGAAGAGGCTTCATTCGCCAAAGTAATAGCGTACTTGGCACCGTCACTGAGCGCAGTCGATACGATAGCCATAAATAATAGTCGGCGTAAATATGTACAAAGAATTTGGCAGAGTTGGGTCCAGTTGTGTGGATAGAGAAACACTGGATGTGATTTGTTATTTTCATCGCCTTTTGTACCAGCTGCTTGATACAAATCTATTTAATTGTTATTGTACGATGTTTAAAGGTGTTTACTAATAAAAATAAATAGTTAAAAGGAATATTATGTACCATGTGCGCATGTACTATGTAATAATATGTGTACTATATTTATATAGTAAATTACCAAGAACCAAAATGCAAACAAAGTATAAAAACATAATATTCCCGTTTTATTATTCATATCTGTCTCTTTCTTTCTGTAAAAAAAAAACGTGTTGAATTTCCCGTTAATCGAAAATATTATATTCTATGTAACATCACCCTACAACCCAAGGGACCGGAGCAGTAATCATAAATGACAAAACGTTTTACACATTCCTGCACATTAGTTGAAAATTAATAAATGTGAGTATATTAGGATTAAGTTAGAAATAGGTACAGGGTTGGGTATAGGTTTTGAACTATACTATTGGCGACGTCTGGAAGGACCAGCTAGTAGTATAATATAAGGTTCTAGTACTTTGTCTACAATTCTTATTAAATTCTTATTCTTATTCTTATCTGTGTAACTTAAAATGTACATTACTAATCATAATTCTTAAACCGCATCGAAATCCATCATTGCGTTCAACGCGGACAAACAAACTTTTTGCAATTATATAATAGCACTAGCTGATGCCCACGGCTTCGCCCGCGTGGAATTTTGTTCCCGTTCCCGCAACCCTTGGGAACCTTTTCCCGGGATAAAAAGTAGCCTATGTGTTATTCCAGGTTCTAATCTACCCCTGTACCAAATTTCAACCAAATCAGTCCAGCCGTTTATGCGTGAAAGAGGAACAAACATCCATCCATCCAAACAAACTTTCGCCTTTATAATATTAGTAGGATAGATAACACAAAGTTACTTCTATGCGAGCGTACTTGACGATATTCTCGTCTCTTCCAAAACTTTAAAATCTGTGTTTGTCCAGTTTTAGTACAAAACTAGTACAATAATCGCTAATGGCGCGATGCAGTGGCCACTATTCATGCCTCACTACTTTGCTCGTTCTGGCTCTTATATATTACTAAAATGCAATTATAATACATAAACTGTATATTTCCAAAGGGGTGAGCAGAAACAGTTTAAATTGTTTTTGGCTATTATTTTAATACCTTTCGAAGTTTAATCAGCCTCTCCTGCAAATCATCCTGCTAATAAGCGGAGGAGATTCTAACGCAGGCGTTTCTTGGGATTGAGAGGTCAGACGGTAGTCGCTCTCATAGGAACTCTATTAATCAAATAGGCAGGAGAAGGGTCAGTACTTACTTATGTGGACGTATCTAGTTTTTATATTAAAAAAAAAATAGATTGCCTAGGAACTACAGAACAGATAAAAAGATTAATACTCTTTACTCTAGTGATTGAATTAAAATCATTTCACGCAATTATAGACTGTCGGTTATATTGAAATAAGCACTTAAATAGCATAAAACCATATCGGTGGTCCACGCAAAATAACCATCAACCAGTCAATCGCTTAATTCGAACAACATGTGTGACAACACGGCCCAATACCTCACAATATCAATCCTGTATTCATAACCATAGTTTTTTTGCATCTATGTCAATTCTATTTCCTATGAAATAAAGTTGAATTTCGTGTATAGCGGTGAAAGAGAAGTTTGTATAGAGAATGCATTGCTTGTTCATCGGTTGGATTTCGAATTTCGAATAATATTAAGAACAGTTTACACTGACAAGAATTCAGGCATTATCGGCCCCGCCGAGTCCCTGCAGGAGGGCATGGCCAAAGAAGTCCTGGTTTAACGTCGTGGAGAGTGATATGTGTGCTAATGGTGTCACTACCTTGAATGCCTAAGATCGTGCGAAAAAAAGTACCTAATTACTTATATTTATCCGCATTCTAGAGCCCATGACATAAACTAGTTAAACTATGCTTACCATGGATCTGGGTGACGATGTGTGAATTGTCCTAGTACCTATATTTATTTATTTATGTAGGTATTTTAAGGACTTTCAATAAGTACATTATATCTGTAAATAAATATTATAGATTCTACAGAAAACTGTATCTAAACACAAAGTGAGCATGACCTTAAGAGTATAGGCAACTATTAGGTAATCTGTGGTAGAGCATAGAGTGTAGGTGTCACTATGGTGACACACTAAGTGAAAAAATAATAAGCAGATGTTTTTTCAAACTACTTCAAGTTAAAACTAAGACTAAAGTTTGCAAAATTAATTTGAAAGTGATTTCATAACAAGTGTAAAGTACTCTTTACCGCCACAATTGTCCGGTTGACCGGTCCCGTTCGATGTCCGGTCACGCTATCCGGGCTGATCGCGGGCACGTGTTGTATACTGTCATTCGATACTATGTACTACATAAATCTAGGTTTTTATCGCAACGAGAGTAGCAAATGACTGAACCTTTTTGACATGACCAAAATGTCAGGCTACAAAACGTCAATATCAACAACATTGTTTAGATCAATGAGCCGACCTAAGAAGACTCCGGCAAGAAACTCAGTAAGGGTAAGATCGTGGACGCCACCTGACCTCCACAACCAATGGTCTAATGACCAATGGCGATATCTTTGTTGGCTGAACTGAGGCTGAACATAATAATGATATTTTATCAAATTCTACCAACCATAATGATGTTATCTACTTACATAAATGCCTCAATACACAATTCTCAACCTCCAAAAGAAGATCATTCATAACTCACATTGATACAAAAAATACGACACAGCTATTCCATTCCCCGATATTTGACGCAAATAAATTATAGTTATGATGTCTCCCGGCCGTCACCCCACATGCAAATTGGGGTGACCCTAGATAGATGTCTCTAAAGCATGTTATTTATGGCAACTTGTGATATTGTCAAGGAGAGAGGATTATGTAGAGTATCGGGCTTTGCCGTTTCTTTTACGGCAAGAGATGTCACTTCAATGTACCTATATGTATCTTTTGAATTAAATCACTAGTACTGTTCCATAATAAGAGATCTTAACATATATGCAATTGCCATTTTGTTTCAAGTAATTGAAGGAAACTCAATTTTCAGTACTAACTCCACACACCAATGACTTTTCAATGCTTTTTGAAGTTATGTATGTATTTATCGCTGGTTTATAAGTGCCCGGGTAATGGCAATAGGCTCGCCACTTTTTACATTGGGACCAAAAACCTTCGGGGATATAGGCATGAGTTTATGTTATGAGTTTCTCTTATGTTCTCGTATGTCCATTAAGTCCTGGAATTCCTTGCCGGCGCACGTGTTTCCTTCTTCCTTCAGTCCCGGGTCCTTTAAGCGGGGCGTGAAAAAGCATCTGATGAGGCCGTCAAGCTGAGCGCCACCATTGTAGCACTGAACGTGTTTGCAATGGTGACCCTTTTTTTTTTTTGTTTTTTTTTTTTTTTTTTTTTTTTTTTTTTTTTTTTTTTTTTTACGTGGTGGAATGCATTTACGCACTTCGCTCACCCCCAACAGGGGTGGGGGCGAGCTTTGTGTGGGACTCCTGACCTCTACCAGACTACCCACTAAACCACCACGGTGTCCGTCATCTTCGCATATCGACGATGGCGGGAACAACATCTTCCGCCATCGCCGTGCGGGTCGCCCGCCGCTGCTCAGCGGCTGGCCCGTCTCTGGTGCGGCAGAAGAGGAGTCCTTCTGCCGCCCGCCTAGGCAAGGCACACGCGATACGACGTGCGCCTTCAACCTCGAGGCCTATGTAAGGGCAGCAGACGCCCCCGCGTCTACTGCCCGGCCTACAGTTAGGGGGGGAGGAGTTGGTGGTACCGCCTCCTCCGGACCCCGGTTCGCTTGCGGCGCTGTGGGAGGGAAAGTGGGTCTTTTTCCCTCCCCCTCTCCGCCGCCTCCTTCTGCGAGATAACGGTCTCGCAGAAGGTTTGAACCGCCGCCCACGCCTCATCGCTGCCGACCATAGACAGAACTACGGCCGGCAGCGAGAGGTCCGTCCCCACTTCGGCGATGAGAGCACGGCGCTCCCCAGCCCGCGCGGGGCACTCCTCTAGGGTGTGCTGCGCCGTGTCATCATCGCCGCCACAGTGGTGGCACCCACTGGTGCAATGGTGACCCTCTTTCATGGGACTTTGCCTTCAGCTTAACATCAGGCGAGGTGAAGCCAAATTGACGTGCCATAGATAAAAAAAAATGTTAAATATATGCTGTTTTTTCTTCTCCATTTATTTATGTCTTCCAAACAACTTCAACTTTCATGTTGAAGTTGTTTGGAAGACATAAATAAATGTTTTAGTGAATATCGTATTCACAAAATACTTCTAAAAAAGTGAATTTAAGACCTGTTCTAGCGACCATCAATCCCGCTATCTCTAGTTGGTTGACCGTCCTAAGTCTACGGTTGTCACCCTTTCATTTATCAAAGGCCGATAGCCAGCCCTTGTGCCGAGGATTTTGGAAGAAAAATGAATGCCAATGACTCGTTCGCAATTGGTTAAATAAATGGTTAAAGAATTTAAGGTAATGGTCAAGTGTATTACCTACTTTATCCATTGACGTGCGCATGGTTTACAGCATAACATAACATAAACTCACGCCTATATCCCCGAAAGGGTAGGCAGAGGTGCTAACACCCACATTTCGCCATTTTTTGTTTAGGTCCCAATGTTAGTCCCTATTAACCGGGTACTTATAAACCTGCCTTTTATACACACATAATTTCGAAAAGCATCGAAAAGTCATTGGTGTGTGTGGATCGAACCCGAGACCTCGCTCTAACGGGTCATTACACATACCACTAGGCCGCCGCGGTGTTTTTTTTTGGATTACATTGGTTTACAGTTAGGCAATAATAGGAAGACATTTTAAATGATTATATAAAAATACTCTGTAGGTATTTAGAGACAAATAGACGCTGTATACTCTACCCAAATCATAATATATAATTATATGTACCTACTCTTCTTAGTATATATATAGGTATGTAGAAAAGTACATAAGCATATAAGTTATCTGATTTGGGCAGGATAGCAGTGTCTATTTTTCTCTATGTAATGCATGTCACCCTAATTAGAAATTATATGTACTGTGGTCCGACACGGCCTTACGATTTCGTTCGGTTCGAGTTCCACATAACACAAATACAAAGTAGGTACTCACTTTTAAATTTTCACATTGCATGATAAATATATTGTTACCGAAACTGACTGAGTCAGCTTATAACCACGGCTAGTGCAACCTGGCCGAAACCTCAAGCAAATCATATCATCGCGTTAATATTCGGATTTCCCTAACCAAACTAAAAGTACTTTCAGATGCAAAAAATAAGATGTATTTGATTAAGATGTGTTTGTGGTTTAAAGTATACATTAGCAAGCTTTAGAGCGCTATTATAATTAAGAGGAATAGCTACCCTAAAGAAGAGGCTATCTCAAGATGGGGCTGACACAAAGGATCTAGAAGGGCCGAACGGTATATACCGTCTTAACTGAGCAGTTCCTCTAGGGAAATACCTTCACCTTACAGAATACCATAGTTAATAATAACCTTGTGTTGGGTTTCCGGCGGTGAGTATGGTAGCCTGAGCTCACTGGAGATATTTTGTGTTGTCAGTGGGATGACCAAGAAACCCTTCTTTGTCTTCTGCATTGACATCACAGAGATTCTCTTAACCTTATAACCTTTTCCCCTTCCCTCTCTCCTTTATATGGTTAGCAGCACGAATTTGACGCCCTGGTATTGCAAACGTCCATAGGCAGGTAACCGCTTTCCATCAGGTGGGCCGTGTGCTTGTCTGCCATCTAAGTGGAATATAAAAAAGAGAGAGAGAAAAAACACGCACTATATAGCTTATGTATACTTTATGATTGGAAGTCTTTCCATATTCACAAAAGTCATGATCATAACCTCTATACAAAACACTCAGTATCTTATATTAGCTCTCTGAAGGGCGGACATTATAGGACGAAGGGTGCCCGTGAACGATGGTGCCAATAAGTCAGCATGTATTAACATCCCATGGTAATGGGACACGTATGAATAATAGGGAAAGGAAATTTTGAGAATTCCGGAAGGATTTCTCTATTTTCGAAGTAGGATTGAGTGTTCCAATGCTACTGTTTGTTGGTCGAGTAGGGATGTATAGAATAATCTGGAATATATTTCAATTGTGTGTGTTTGTTTGTTTAATCTGGTTTTATGTACTAACTACCTAACCAAGTCCAAGACATTAAATTGGTAATGCTCGTGCGGCCAATTAATTTCCTTGAAAGAAAGAAGAAAGAAAGAAAGAACTTATCAACTTATCAGATATAGCCAGCTATCATAAAAACTGCACATTGAAATTCATTTAACATTTTAAATTCGACATCGATATAGACATAAGGAGACTGTTGCTCTGATTTAGTTAATCCATCAGGTTATCGAAATCCATTGCTGAACATAGGTCCCTCCCAGTATGCGCCATTGTTCCAGTTCCTCAACCTTCTACATGGACTCATCCCAGCCACCTTTTTCAGGTCGTCAGCCGCCTCACCTTCCGTTCCCCTTCTCGCGGTCTCCACCCTAGGACTTAAACTTACTTAACATAAAATGGCGAAATGTGGGTGCTAGCACCTCTGCCTACCTCTTCGGAGATATAGGCGTGAGTTTATGTTATGTTATGTCATTGCTCTATTTACGCTAGTTATAACAACTTCATGTTCTCGAAGATCGATAAATACGTTTTTTTTTCAGTGTTTCAACATTTTACTCTAGCTTGAAGCATTACTCTGTAACAGTCGTGACGTAATTACACATCCGAATTATCACAACTAAAAATACAAACTACTATCAATCATAGTAACCACATACATAATCCTCAACCCTTCCATGCTCGTGTCCATCGCATGTCATTTATAACTCCAAATCCGCGCCCGGGATACATTTCCTTGATATATCTTATTTATTGTCAAAATGCCAGCCGGGATGAAGCGAAAACTATTTGTCATTGACAAAAGCTTTTCGGATAGGCTACGGACCCTTATCGGCGGTGGAGGGTTAGAAGTTGCAGGTGGTTCAGACGTGTTTGTGGATTGTGACAACTGTTTTGGGTTAAGGAGCTTGAGAGTAAACATGTAAGTTTTATAATTAGGCTTCCCGAAGAACGAAACCTATGCTCGGGTCCTCTCCGTGAGTAGCGGCGATGCTGTGAAATTAATTACTACACAACGATGGCAACTCAAAAAAACCGTTGATTCGACAGAAGAATTAGATTAAGACACTTTTCGCATTGAAAAACTAGAAAAAAAACTAGAGTTTTGTCAACTGCCGGGGTGCGACAGATATGTCTTGTATAATCTCACCTCCGGCAATGAAGGACTCATGGACGGCGTGCGGTTTAGTCGGTCCGAGTCCGACATAACCACCTCCACCGACTTTTGGTGGGGGTGGTATCCGGGGGGATTTTGTGCACGGAAAACCAAAAAAAAAAGTTTCGTCAACTCCTTTATAAAATGCAAATGGGATGAACAACGCTTATTGAGTATGAGTTTTAGCATTCATCCTCATTATGAAAAAAATCATCTAATAGTCGAATTTCTCAAAAAAATTCAAAATTCAAAAATTATTTATTCTATATACCTACACCATTAAACAGCACTTACGAAACGTCAATATCAACAATATTTTATAAATTAGTAAGCCAATAGACTACCGGTGTTTTCAAACTCAGCGGGCTTTTCTTTTTTCTGTTATATTTCAAGAGTTTTCAAATTATACTGAAACTTTTAGTCTTATTAGAAGACCATACTACAAAGCAGGTCGTCTACTGAATATTTGTCCATCTTGGTCATTCAAGCCTGCCCAAAGGTTTGATGACGTCATCTCGATGTCCTATTTCGATACGAGATAAGACGGCCATTTAACTAATGGCTGCAGGGATATTGAACGTCACGTCACACGGCTCTCAGGCGTCCGGTTTTTGAACGATTGTCATCTGCTGATGACTGTCAGGGTTGCCAGCTTGATAAATTAATTATAAATGGTAATTATAGAAAAAAATAATAGGACACTAAGGTACCAAGAACCAGGGGAAAGTTAGAGCCTTAAGTAAAGTTATGAAAGTAACTACCACCTTACCTACCATCTTTAAAAGAAAATTCGGAGCCAAAACCTCATCCAGTGCATAGCAGCTTTACCGACTAGAAAGACAACATCGCGGCTAATAATAACCTTGTGTTGTATTTCCGGCGGTGACTAGAGTAGCCAGAACTCACTGGAGTGGTATTGTGTTATCAGTGGGAAGACCGAGAAACTTTTCTTTGTCTTCTGCACTGCTAGCACATAGACTCTCTTAATCTTCTCCTCTCCCTCCCCCCGCCCCGGTCCTCCCAAAATAGTTAGACGGACTTTGTACAACCAGAAACTTTAAATAAAAATGAATGTAAAACATTCATGTGGTGATAGTATTTCCAATTAATTTACAAAAGAAAGTCCTCATCACAAGAATCAATTAAAACAAAACCACCAGTATTTTCAGGTTACCCACACTTCCCCATTCAATTGTAAACCACACAATCCACAACCTTTCAGTACCTGATTACCCCACATTTAGTGCAACCACACCGAACCGGATCAAACCAGATCAAATTCACCCACTCTTAATTAAAACCGAATTCGAAATTCAAACCCCTTTTACATTTTCGAAAAAAAGAATCACCCAAGAATTTACGTCGATAAATATTTTGTCGTTGTGGCAACCCTGAAATTGTTGGGATGTCATGTCCGAGCCCTTTTCAAAATGGTGGCTGTCAGCTGAAGGGTGGCGGTCAGTGCCGCATTGTGTCTTTGTTTGTGACGAAATTATATTATTTTATTGATATGTTTGTGTATTGGTCTGTTTGTAGGAGATAGTTTCAACAAGAAAAGCTTTAGTAGAACATTATTGGTTTTATCAACCTGCATTACTATTATGGATGATTTTTTTTCCCTTGTGCGAAATCCCCACGGATACCAATTGTGTTTGATATTGGAGCTAGTGAGAGACATTATGTCGAACTCGAACCGACTTAAACGAATACCGTCTTTGGGTCTTAAGTTGCCGAATATGAGTTAGTAGCGAACATTTCCCTCACACCCCGACAGACCCTGGGCCCCTCTCTTTCAAGATGACCCCCTTTAGCAGTAGAGATCACGGTGTTCCCATCTAGCCCCCGGCCAGTTTCTGCTAGGGTGACAGGTGGCGCCACCCGTGACCCCCAGGCCCGCGCTCACGGGGGCCGGTGGTTATTCTGCGACATTTTATGGAAGGTTCTGGGTATATCCAAGTAGACTCGTAGTCTAGATTGCCATGCAGTGTCGTACAACGTGACTAAGGGATAGGGCTGTTTAACATCAGACAGATATATACAGCCCAGACTCAGCCTCAGATGTATGTCTCGAGTCTACAATAGTGCCCGGAATACGATAATAGGTGGGTGCTTTTTCTCTGCCTACCCACTGATGTACTCTATCAATAAGTACTAACCATATTATTAAAACATCGAACCTTTACTAGGTGTTCACACATTAACACCTGCAATCAGGCCCAATACTTTATAAATTATGAATACAACTAAACGCTAGTGAGGGGGCGTGCGCGCATCGACATCGATGTCTGCGGTAAGGATCGTGTTAACTTTGCATTATTAATGATTCATTTAGTTCACACTAACCGAGCGGCGGCCGTGATCCCTTTGGGCTTGAACTAACGATGGGACATTGTCGATGGAAGTTGTTGAAATACATTAATTTACATTATTGAAGAAGTTATACCTAGATATGGTAGTATCACTCAGAAAGTTTGGATGCTTAGAAATGAACAAACAAATGAAAATTTGAAAAAGTATATTTACTTACTTTGATTAGTACGAATAATTCTAATTATATATCTAGTCTCATGTGAATTTTATTACTACAAGTATAATCGTTTGAAGTTTGAGGTTTAGGATTGATATTCATCATTTCAGCCATAGGACGTCCACTGTTGGACATAGGCCTCCCCCATCGACCTCAAATCCGACCAGTTGGAGGCGGTCTGCCTCCAATGGGTACCTGCGACTTTGATTATGTCATCCGTCCATGTTAATTAAATTAATTTTATAATAATCGTATTGAGGTTACAATAAATACATTAAATATTAATATCGATAAAACTAGTACATCACTAACCGAAGTTTAGTCAGTGCAATCGGCGATCTGATTAATAGAACGCGCGCGAAATGTTTAATCTTTACCGAAGCGAGTCTGGGATGGGACCCTTTGCTGTTCACCGAACAACACCATATATTATGCATAAACTATCGATTACTTTGTGTGAACATCTCTATAATAAATAATACTAGTATATTATAGGCACTTGTAGAGTTCTAAGATTTCGTTATCTCAACAGTTGTATTGTTAAGTATACCTACATACATACTAAGGAATACATTTTAGGCATCGGTAACTTAGTGATTAAGGAGTAGACCTTACGATCGATAGGTCCTCGGTTTGAATTCTGGTCATTACACAACCGACGTGAACTCAATCCTAGCGCAAGCCATTGCTAAGCTGGAGGGGTCAAAGGGAATATTAATAATTTCGGTTGCTAATATTGTTTAGAAAAAAAATATGGCTACTGCTACGCGCTGAGCGGATTTAGTCGGTTCGATGTCGATGACTAATAAATAATATGACATTGGTCTGAAGGGATTTCTAAATGGAAAAAGAGATGCCTTAAATTTCGTTTCCCATACACCCTTAAATTTGTTAAGAACTAAACACCGCTTACCAAGATGTACCTAAAACATGTTTAGGTACCTATCTGACAGTAGACATAATAACTCATGAGAGAGTCCCGGTTGACGGCAATAAGCTCGCTGCGGGACCGAAAATATTGTTTCCGAAATATGGGTATTTTTTCTTTGCCTATTATTAATAAAACGTAGCCTTTTTGCCAATAGATTGTAGACAAGTAGTATTAACTTACAAATGATTAGACAAACGTTGCGGCGTCTTGTCGGGGGCGGATTCCTAACAGTGGGGCGCCGAGCAAACATGGGGTATCTTCGGCTACCCCTCTTGTTACCGTGGCCAGTAAAATGACGCTTTTCTAATTCTCGCCAAATTATTGACTCAAAACTTACCATGAAATTATTGAAATTTTATCAGAGAAATGTTCATTGAAATTTCAATTCAACTATTACCCTAACTTTTTCTATAGATTTAGTTTGGAAAATATCAATTTTTAGGACCCATGACTTGTTCCTTTTGCTCCTTCTACTTTAAATTTTTGATAATATGTTATATTGATCTGATGATAGTATGAATAAATGAACATGATGACAGCTTCTGAAATAAATAAATATTTACTTCAATCTATCAATCAATTCGCTTATTGGAAACCACTGCTGAACACAGACATACAATGGACCTGAGCGGAGTTGGGTAGACTGTCCTAGAATATTTATTATTATCTATTTCTCATTCAGGACAAAGGTAACCAAAATACATTCCAATCGCAAATAAGGTGAATTGGGCTAATCGCGCCTTAAGTTCCGTTTGTTTTGTCGGTTTTGTCTGCCAGCCTTCTGGCCAGTTCCTGTAGAGATCGAATCGATGGGGAGAAATATTTCGATGCCTAAAGTTGCAGTCTCTCCATTTTGGTATTTTTATTTTTGTAACTATATGGTGGTATATTCTGTTACTAGCATAAAATATACACTTTTAAATCGCATTTTAATGAAAATATAAATCAGATTTGTCGTAACATAACTGCAAGCGACATTTTACCGCTCCGATTTTCCCGCGACGATCGCAGGTCTTACCAATGTTTTCTTTGTTAGGAACCTTGGCCAAATATTTGAGCTAATTATACGCTTGATTTAACACTCTCCACTGAATTTACAATCGTTTGTCTTTCTTAACAATGGTTATTCGATGTAAGAGGGTTTACTTGCTTTTTTATCTTGTTTAGGTTCATTTTAATGACGTCAGAGTGTTGTTTGCAAAAAAATCGCTCTGTTCTATTGTCTAATCTCCTAAAATGTCTAATATGCCAGAGAGTCTAAGTCTCAATGTCTAGTGTCTCATAGTGACAAGTAGTCAAACAATGTTGTTGTTGTTTCAAAGAATCAAAACATTAGCAAGTCCTTTAAGTGCGGCGCGAAAAAGCATCTGATGAGGTCATCAAGCTGAGCGCCACCATTGTGATAATGTACGTGTTTGTACCTAATGTTGACCCTATTTCCTGAGACTTTACGTTCAGCTTACCATTAGGCGAGGTGAAGTCAAATTGACGTTTCATAAATAAAAAAAAAGAATTCAGAAGATACCTTATTTTGAAGTCTAAGTTAATCTTACCTACTATCTGGCTGGTAGCTAAGGGACGTAGTGAGCCTTCCTGTAGAGCGAAACCTATGCTAGGGCCCTCTCCGTGAGTAGCGAATTTGTTTCACGGCAGCGCGCCGTGAAACAAATTACTACACCACGATGGCAACCCAAAAATGGCGTCGATTCAACAGAAGAAGAAGACTAGTTGTTACATGTGACGAACAACAGAATAAGTTATCAAGCTAGTTGGAAGGTCAGATAGTAGTCGCTTCTGTAGGAAATTCTAACCTTAATCTTGGATGATTGAGGAATGAACCATGCTGTGGTTTCTCTAAACTACAACAATATGGGTTTTTAAGAAGTTCTATACAAGGTTAGTAACACGTGTGTAACTCCCCTGGTGTTGCAAACGTCCATAGACATTCGATATCACCTATATCTATAGGTTGTGCAGGCCAAATGGCAGTCACTTCACAGAAAATATCTAAGGTGGATGAAATACGGACCCGGACTCCAAAGTGACAGTTTCGAATACTACCGGGGTTAACACAAGAATGATGCAGTGTAGCAGGTACGGTAATAGCTTATCATTGGAAACGATGAAGGCTCAGGCGCTTAGTGGTTATAGAGTCAGTCTTGCGATCGAAAGGTCCCGGGTTCGAATCCTGGAAATTACACTACCGACGTGAACCCATTACTAACACAAGCCATTGAGCTTACCTCTAAGTGTTAGAGGGAATATCAGGTTATTAAATTTTTTTTGAAGTATAAAAAGTAATACAGCGTTTTAGTCTAGTTCTCATTTATTACTTTTATAGTATAAAAAAATATTGTTATTTTATGTCATAATTTTATGCCGTATGCAGAAAATATAGGTATATAAAATTGTCGATTACAATTTCAAAATAATTAAATATCAAAATTCAATGTACGAAAGGCAGTAACCCTAAAATACCGCATCATTTGTCACAGTAACATTCAATAAGGGTACAATATACCAACTTCATATCATACCTCAAAAAATATTCCAATATTATGATTTATGACATAATACCGAATGGCATGCAACCAAACACGAAAACCAATATAGTAAACGCTATATTTTTCACTATAATATTCTCAATCGCGGATCAAATTATATTTGTTGGTTTAAGATAAATATTTCTTTCTCCCCCGAGGTATGCAAAAATGTCGCCAAGATATGCTCTATTCGGGATAATACTAAAATAGCGGGTAGCAGTTTTTGTTCATATAAATCTTCAATAGACTTAATACACTGGAGTGCTATTGGATTTTCTGAAAAAAAAAGGGTACGGAGAAAGGGAAATAAAATGTTCGTCATTTTTTATGGCAAGCTGTAAAAGAATATGCAGATGACATTATATTCTCAATGTATTTCATAATGGTGAGTCATAAAAATATATGCTGTTTGGTTTTTCTTATATTGGTTTTTGATTTCTGATTAACTTAACCAGATGACGGCAATATACATATACCTTTGAACAACGTGAAATTTTGGTTAGGAGCTTACAATTGTTTGCCCTCCGGACACTAGGATCCCATGATTTAAGATTATTGTAAGACAACAAGGTATTGATTTAAAATTTTACTTAATAAAAATACTAAACTTTTGTTTGAGTTGTGAAGTTGTAGTTTTATGAATCCATCCACAACTAGATATAGATCTGTCCAAATGTGCGCTATTTCTCATAACCTTGGAACTGACTGGGATTAACTGTATGCTGAAGACAGAATCTTCAGCATACAGTTAATCCCAGTCACTTCCAATTAAAAAAAAATTGTTCAGATACATTCATTACTTAGATATTATTGCAGGATTTGAACGACATTGGATTTCCCAAGCGACTATGATGGGGTTCTTTAAGAAGGGCTTCAGCTTAACATCAGGCGAGGTGAAGTCAAATTGACGTGCCATTAATAAAAAAAGGGCAGAAGTTTCCTACAGGGTCAGCAGCACGAGTTTTCACTACTACCCGATGAACACCTTGGTGGGTCATGTGCCAATTAAACCTTATAAAAATACTAACAAATACCTCACCAATAATATGCCAATACTAGAAACAAACTGTAGACAACAAGCACTGAAGAAGCAGTCGTTATCGCTGTGCCATTCCCTTCCTAACACACAACACCATCAGAATCTAAGCCTCCAGTTAAAATATTACTTGTTTCATACAAATATAAAGCGAATATGTGCGTTATTTATTAGGTGAGAAATACTTTGATAAATCGCCACCTTCGCGTGGGGTACGAAAGTACCCCGCGTGAGTACGAGATGCCCCCTCCGCAGCGTAAGGGTTAAAATTGCTCCGTCTATAGAAAAGGAGGAATTATATTGTTGTATTAGACAAATGTGATTGAGTGTTTGCTGTGCGTGTTTCTTGTTGATATATCAGAATCTGTTTTGAGAGAAATGGGCTTATTATTTCAGCGTGCAGATGTGAACATAGTATGTTGTACTGATATTAAAGACAGAAATTCACTAAGAAATCTAATAAACAAAATTCTTTTAACAATTTTTTTTGCCTATATCCCCGAAGGGGTAGGCAGAGGTGCTAGCACCCACATTTCGCCAGGTTTTATTTAGGTCCCAATGTAATAGATGGCGAGCCTATTGCCATTAACCTGGCACTTATAAACCGGCGATAAATACACGCATAACTTCGAAAAGCATCACAGTCATTGGTGTGTGCCATGGTAAACCTGGGATCGAACCCGAGACCTCGTCTCAGCAGTCCATTACCCATACGACTAGGCTACCGCGGTTTACTACTAAATAAATAAAATAACAAATCTTACTCCTAATTAAAAAAAAACGTGCTAAAAATTTTGATATATTTTGTGGTATCATTTGTGATCTCAATATCTCTTGCCATACGGTGTCGTATAAGGCGACTAATGGATAGGGCTATTTAACATCAGACAGATATATACAGCCCAAATTCAGCCTCAAATGTATGCCTCGAGACAATAATAGTGCCCGGAATACGGCAATAGGCTCAACTCCTATTACATTGGACAAAATATAATTACTTTTGAAATATGGGTGTTAATTCACTTCTGCCTAACTCCCCAGAGATATAGTCGCCCAGTGTCCAGATCAATAAAAATAAAAATTCATGCATAAAAGTATTTCAAGTAATCGAACCCGTGCACCCTGCATAGCAGTCCAACTCCACTCTACAAAGCACGATGATGAGTTTTATTTCAAACAATACGTTGCATAGTTTTGAAGATTTAAGCATACAAAGAGACAAGAAAAATAGGGACAGAGAAAGTGACTTTATTTTATACTATGTAGTGATAGTGATGATGATATTATTATTATCATCACTATCACTTCTTAGTATTACCTTCATGATTTTATCCAATTATAGAATCGAACCGACTATACAATTACAGAAGAAAACCGTGCAAATAAAACATCAATACGCGATGATAAAGCGTAGTACACAACAGGGTAGCCGAACCACCCCGGGGACAGGGGTGTACTCTAAGAATAAATGCCCTACATAAAACGGAGTGCTAGAAAATGTACGTGAGCGTTCTTAGCACCCCATGTGTGGGGATTTATATAGAGCTGTTGATACCACTTGATAAACTTTGAACAAGTATGGATAAAAACTATAAAGATATCTTAAGAGTAACCAACATACGTAGTTTTACACAAAACCTACAAGAACCAAGAACCGTAAAACTTTTACGAAAATAGATATTACAATGACGTCAATTTATTTATGCTAAAAGTTCTAAGTTACTGCCACTGATATTTTAAATTCGGTAACGTGGTTATGAAGATGTATGTAGGTCTACTTACGCTAGTAATATTAATGTTTGTGGTAAAAACAATTAGAACACTAATATTAGTACGCTAAGATTATTAGAAATGTATTGTAATGTAAATCTATAATGCTGATTTTATTCTTGTACTCGTCCACCAAATAGACCATGCAGTGGCTGCCTTAAAAGGTTGAACAACCAAAAAGTGTCTTTTGTTTATGTATCCGAATGTAATGATATGATATAATTATATACGAATGAAAGGTGTACTTGACCAATGGTATTCCTTTAATTAAAAAAATAAATAAGTAATTATATATACAACTGTCAGTGATTTTCACAATCACAAAGAAAGTTTGTTGTTTTGATAGATCATTATGGAATATTATGGTTATCTTATAAGTTTCATTTTCTGATCTAATTGAATCATGAGAAATCATGTGTTAGAAAATATTTATTATAGGTTTTGGCAAATATACTTATTTATTAGTCATTGTCTGTCGATAAATACTTACAATAAAAGAAAAGTTAATAGGTTATTTGTTGCAGAGAAATAGCGGAAAGACATACCTCATCATCATCATCATCATCATCATAATCCTTATGTTAGTTCTGGTCGCATACAAATAAATGCCTCACTGCCACATATTTTTATGATATTAGTTTTTAAAAATAAATCAATCATCAATTTATCTACTAATAATTTTTAATTATCACTTTGAGAGAATTGAATAGAAGTAGTTATAGTTATTAGTATCTATTTAACGTTATTGAGTATATCCGAACTTCAATCCCTACTTTCAAAATATTTACTGTGGTATCAACATCTCTATACAAATACCGAACGACTCGTTACAAAGACGGTTTTCTGTGGCGTAACGCTCGCAGTATCGCATTATATCATTTATAAACAAAATGTGTTAAAATAAATCGCTACGTCGCACCACGAGCCGCAGATACGCGGTTTTAATGGCCACACACGACGCCTACATATTTTATATAGTATGTTTATTTGAGTATCATTTTTGAGATGATTTGCAAGGAGATGAAACGTTCTATCAGTTATAATACCACTTGGTAGGTGTTTGTTATTACTACATAGTATAAAACAAAGTTGGTTTTTCTGTCCCTATATGCAATCATAGTTTTTATGCCAATATGTTGTGTACCAGATGTACTACCAGGGGCCTTCGGCTTCGGATATGTTCCTCCATTTTTTATACCACTTAGGTGGCAGAAAACACACGGCCCACCTGATGGGAAGCGGTCACCGTGGCCTATGGACGTTTACAACACCAGAGGCGTGCACGTGCTGCCTACCCAGTAGAAACCTTCTAATGCCCTTCTTGAAGAACCCCATATTGGAGTCGCTTGGAAAAACCACGGCAGGGAGTTCATTCCACAGCTTGAGCGTGCGCGGGATGAAACTCCTTTCATACCGCACAGTGCGCACCGTTTCCGGTCGTAGTGTGCGGCACCCCTTCTGTCTATTTAAAAGGAGGTCGAAATGGGATCTGGAAAAAATCTACACAGGTGAATCCGGAGCCAACAGCTAGTCCCTAATAATACTAAGGTACAACTTTTTTTACTGAGTTTATTTATCTTGGAAGATTGGCAACATTTTCTACTACAGAAATACCTATATCTACCAAAAAAAAGTACCTCAGCCCTGGTACTGGCACGAACAAAGGTTTCGAATAACACTTCAGAGGCACGTACAGTCGCGTACAAGTGCAGTTCGACAAGGTAGAAAGGTGCATTCACTGCAACTATAGGAAATTGTGCGAAAGCTTAGATTCGCCAGCAGGCACTGTCCATCTGGGATGACTCGAGAAAGAATAGCGTGGATATGGTATTAGGTAATTAATAATCTCAAACGTGTGTGTAGGAATCGGTCAGTAATAAGTTTTCACAGATAACAATCATTCGTAAACAAGGGAAAACATAGTCTGTTACAAACATAAAGTGAAGTTATTAACAATTAAACAAAGTATAGCAACCGCTGACAATTCAACTCTCATCAAAGAAACTATTCGCTAGATCGAGCTTTACACATGTAGGTAATATTGGTACTGAACTCGTCGAGGTCTAATTCTCAAAATTTTTTGAGGTTGTTACGTTTTCTAAAAAAACTTGCAAACCTGGATTTTGATTTGATTGATTATAAATGATATTTGACTATTTTGTTTACCTCCTGAAACACTTTGAAGCTGAAGCTAAATCGTACTGTGGTCCATACTGCCATAAACATTGTCCTTTGTTGACACAACCGAAGTAGGTACTTCGCAAAATAATGTCTGATTGAAATAAAATAATCATATCATCCACCAATAACTATTTTTTAATAACAACTGCATGTCTTATCCATCGTATCCTAACGTCACATTCAAAACACCAGAGGCGTTATTACAGGGCGGCACTAGGCACTATTGAATATTGGACAAAGAGCTCTAATTGTTCGTGTACAACACTCTGCAATGCGGCCCTGGCGCGTTCATTTCGACCATGCTTTAGATCGATAAATCGTTCTGTCTTAGGCGTGTGAATAATGGGTTCCATATTTAAAATGTGGATTGTATTTGACTACTTTGAAACTTGTCAAGCTCAACTTGCCTAAAACCATTTACTCAATATTAATGACGTAAATAGAGGAACGATCTCCTCATTACCGCCTTCTCTTCATTCAGCTTCCCCTATTGAGCAGTAGACCACGGTATAGTTCAACAATCAGTATTGATATAGTACATATAAATCAAATCAAATCAAAAATCATTTATTCCGTATAGAACATTAAACGGCACTTAGAAAACATCAATATCAACAATATTTTATAAATTAGTGAGCAAATGGATCAACAGTTCGAAACGCGGCCCCGGTCTGAGAAGACTCCGGCAAGAAACTCAGCGGGCTTTTCTTTTTTTTTGGTCTATTTACAATCATTACCTTAGTCTAGATACAGAAATTTGCTTGAGTAGCAAGTTGAGTGAACAGCTCATTACCAGGTTTGATATCCTAGATTTTATAATAAGCTTTTTTTATAATGCTCACATCCGTTATTCCCGAAGGGGTAGGCAGAGTTGTATTAAACACCCACATTCGCCAGCTGTGATTTTCAGTCCCACGTAATAGAGGGCGAGCCTAGCCTCTGGTACTTTGTACAAAAAATGGGTATTTCGAAAATAAATTCCTCATCAAAAATACAGCAACTAAATAAATTTGAAAATAGTTATTTGTGCAACAAGAGAGCAAAACTGTTTTTTGCTGCGAGTGCTGATTTTGAATCCTGAGCAAGCGAGGGATTCTAGGATTGAATCACGAGCGTAGCGAGTGATTCTACTGTAGAATCCTGAGCGTAGTGAGGGATTCAAATGCACGAGATGCAAATAATTTTGCTCTCGTGTGGCACACATTACTTTTCACTTCAGCAGCGAGAACACATAAGAAATATTACTTAGAAGATAATGCAACACTTATTAACAGAACAGAACACCTATTATTAATTAAAATAATGCTGAAAATTTTAAAAGTTAATAATTAATCTAATTACTTATTGCTGTTCTGCAAATGTACAGTTGAAAGTTAAAAGTTAAATTTTATACCCGTTATTTTTAAGGTGTGTTCAGAAACAGCGTACGTGACATTTTATTTTTCAAATGTTGTTAATAGTAATCATTATAAATACTTATGCATTACTTATTTTGGTATTCAATAACATTACATAACTATTAAATAATGTAAATAAAATACATGGTTATTCTTTTACAAATATCTTTCAAATTTAGAATTTCGAAATAGGACCTTTGACGTGCCATAAATTAAAAAAAACCCTTTTTTTTTTTTTCTTTTTTTTGTGTATCTTGGCGATCTCAATGCCTACGCCATCAACTCAGTTTTTGGTCGTTATTGTATGTACATATTCTGTATATTTATCATTTTACAAAAAAAAACATTCAAAATACTTGTGTTTGTCACTCGAACTTTTTTATGGAAGGCCAAGAGACAGAGTGTAGTGTATGTAGTTCGAAAGTTATTCGCGGAACAATTCTTTTTGAATCTATGGTTGGCACTCTTTATTGAAAATTAAAAAAAAATAATTAAAAAGCTACTTTGTCTCACTGAGTGAGCAAAATCGCATTTTGCACACTGTTTTTACGCAGCAAAACTCACTTGTTTGAGCTGCTGTGGTGAAAAAAAAATTAACCTGATTCCTTGCAAGAACAATTTGAATCGCAAAGAAATTAATTACGTGCTTAGCTGCACAAGCACTAGCAACTTCTTCCTGTCTAGTTTTGTAGAGTATCAGATAGATCTTTGAGAGTATCAGACGGATCGCCGGATCTTTTTTTTATACCACTTAGGTGGCAGACAAGCACACGGCCCACCTGATGGGGAGCGGTCACAGTGGCCTATGGACGTTTGCAAATCTGGTCGCATTTATTGATATAATGGTTATATGTAATGCAGTGTAGATAACGAAGTAACGAAGAACAAAGTTCGCCGAACTATCGTCCGATGTCCGTGCTCTCTACAAAGAAGTTAGCCACACATCACTTAGTGTACTGAGATCAAACGAACAGAGCTGATGAAAGCGTAGAATAGTCAAATGCTTAAATTTTCATAACAGTTCATCGCGTCTATAAATTTTTCTTAACATTATTACTTCGCATTAAGATCTTTAGAATCAAAACTGTTAACTAAAATCACCTGCAAGATGGTACACTTTTTGGTCTAGGTTGTCCCCCCTTTTTTATCGTGCGCAAAATCGCTATGGATACCACCTCCGCCAAAGTTGGTGGAGGTGATTATGTCGGACTCGAACTGACTAAAATGTCACGCTGTCTATGGGTCTTTAATTGCCGGAGGTGAGATTGTACAAGACATATTTCTCGCATACTGGCAGACCCGGGGACATCTCATCTCATCAGGCTGTCCCCCTGGGGATGTAGGCAAGAGGGCAATCAATCACAAAAAAGTTATATGAATTAAACCGAGAGGAGTAGAAAAGTAAGCCTTGGATAAGAAAACGTCAATGACTATCAGGCTCTATATTCATTCTCTGAACCTTTTCCCAACTCAGTTTGGGTCGGTTTTCCAGTTTAAATGTGATGCGGCTGAACTTCGATATTTTCCGTGAAGCGACTGCCTTCTGACCTCCACAACCAATAGTCCAATGACCAATGGCGATATCGAAGTTCCAAGTTAGACTGGTTGGACTATTGAGGGCTCCAACTACCCATAACGATTGCCATAGGTTTGTATGAAATATGAAAGCCAACTCCAACAGAGTTGGGAAAAGGTTCAGAGAATAATGAATCGATTCTATACATTTCTTACTCTATACCTCAAAGCCCGAAGCGATATTTCTCACAGAGGTCTGCTCAAAGGCGATACGTGGCAGTACATAGCCAACGCTCAAAGTTATCTATCCGCTCAGTTTCACAATAGCCATTTTATTACTACTACATATATGTACATACAGTACGTATGGAGATCAAAGTATTATGATTTGGTAAGAGTGGTCCTGACAGTTCGTGTATTAATTTACTTACGTTTATATTGCGGTCAACGTAACTATTTCAATAATATTTCAATAATAATTCGATAACAGGCTAAGACTGAATAGATTTCAAATTATTTTTTTTCCGAAAATTATCGTATTTTACCGTAAAATACCAAGTTTTACGTAACTTGAGAGTTTGCCTCGAGTTTACCATCAGGCGGGTTGAAGTAAAAAATAATAACTATCATGTCTTCTCACAATACATACATACATATATATATGTATATAACAGCCTTAGGCCTGCAATAGACCACCAAACGATCAACTTATAGATTTCATAGGAAATCACTTGAATGAAAGGTGGCAATTTCATTAAACAAGTGTAAAATCGATACACCATGGCCAATCGATGATGGGGAACCATAAAAGCTTATGTGCGTAAAATAATGATTTAGTTTAAGGCATTTTGAGATAATGATTGTAGGTAGGTGGGAGGTTATAGCCATAAGAAATCGAAGGCTTCGGGCGTTTGAGCCGTGGCTTTGTTTTTTATAGTTAGACAGTCAATAAAAATCGCGATCCAGTATCATGATATCGGTCTCAATATAAATAAATAAATATACTAGGTTAATCTACACAACGCCATCTAGACCCATTGGAAGCATAGTTTAACTAGCTTGTGTTATGTGTTCTAGAATGCGGAGAAACATACTTAGATGGTTGTATAGGAAAATTTCGGATGCTTACGACAGAGTTCCGTAGCTCAGTATTTAGAAAATTCGTCGATAGTCCGAGTACCTGCGGTGTATTTCATTTTGCCGATCTAAATGGATTTAAACAGCTAGTATGCTTTAAAAAAATCAATACACATTTGAAACTGTTAAATGAATACCTCGGTAGTCTAGTGATATGGGTAATGGTCTGCTGAGACGAGGCCTCGGGTTCGATCCCAGGTTTTATCATGCTTTTCTAAGTTATGTGTGTATTTATCGCAGGTTTATAAGTGCCCGGTTACTGGCAATAGGCTCACCACCTATTACATTAGGACCTAAACATAAACTGGCTAAATGTGGGTACTAGCACCTCTGCCTACCCCTTCAGGGATATAGGCGTGAAATAGTATATAATGTAGTTAGTATACCAATTGCTTTAAAAAATCATTACATATTGAAAACTGTTCAATTAATTGAAATAAATTAAAATCAATAGAACTATTCCTAACTCTGTTGGGGTTCGGCTTTCTAGTCTAACTAAGATGCCGATAACTTCGATATTTTCCGTGAAGCGACTTCCATCAGACCTCCACAACCAGATTGGCGATATCATATCTAAACTATAACGACCTCAGTCCTTAATATCAATATTCAATCAAGCGACTCAAAACTTCCAAAGTTTGTGAAGGTCAATCAAACTTCAAAGTCCTTGAGGTCAAGGTTATAATTTATGTAGGGTAGGAAAGGGTTAGAGGTGAGCATCGAGTGATCGGACCGGGATGTGTTGATTCTCTAGTCAATTTATTGGGTAGAGTGGTTGAAGGGTTAACATTTGATGGGAAAGGTTTCGATAGCGGTGACAGATGTTTTCGATACCTGTGGTTATTTATGCGGTAGGGTTAAGGGCTTTCTCAATGGCAGTAAAGTAGGTATCTTGAATGCAACTGCTGTGTTTTCGAGTCTCGAGTTTGATTTCGGATATTTAAGACTTCGATATGATATTTTAATGAACAAATGAATTTGGAAGGTGAAAAAAATTGCTGAAATATTGCTCATTCAGAACAAAACAGTATTGCTACAATCTGTGCATATCAGAATGAGAATTCATATTAGCGTGTAACCACCACGGATTAAACATTTCTTTTAGGTTCATATACAGGGTGTAAAAGAAACACTCCCGAAGCCGAAGGCCTCTGGTAGGTACTCCTGGTACACAACATATTGTCATAAAATGAAAATATTAGCCCTGAAATCGAGAGATCATCATTGGCGATAAGGCCGCCCATTGTACATTCTGCTATTGGTATAATGTCCATTGTCCATATTGTAACTTATGTCTTTTTACGTACCACAAAAATTTATCTATCCATCATTTTTTTTTGTAACTTTATAATATTATACATAGAAACACATTAACCAATGTAAATATTCATATTCATAATATATAAATAATTTCATTGAGCGGGAACCAAACCCGTGCCTCCAGCATAGCAGTCGCTTTCACTACTACCACGCCACAAAAGCCATCAAGGCCGTCAAATCTATTAACTAAAACGTAGACCCTACCAAGAATCCTAAAACGATTTTAAAATCTCATTTTTATATAAAAGTCGCAAGTCACTCTAACTTTCCCGAACGGTTCCCATAAAAAGCCTGTAATACAAAAAGCCCGGTGCACAGTTCACACCTGTTAAGCTATCAATATCGGGACTCCCCGAACGGGACGTCGAACGGCCCGTAACTGCTGAAAAACGATAAGTCTAGATAGGGTTGTCACTAACAAGAATTATTTAAAATTATTTTTATATTGTAACACACCATTTTCGAAAGCTTTTTTTGGATATCATTTAGATGGTAGAAAATACATGGCCCACTTGATAGGTAGCTCACTTTCCACCACTTTCTATCAGGTGGGATGTTTGTAACACCAGAGATGTTACATTCGTGTCGACCCTTCTAGAAGTATCTCATATTGTAGTCGCTAGAAATATTGTATAGTCGCTTGGATTGTTATTGTGTTATGTTCTGAATGAGATGATCTGGGTTCAAATCATGATCATGGGCCCATGGCCGTCTTTAAAAACTAGCGCAGACTACTTGCACCACTACACGGATAGCATCACGGTGAGCAAAAGTCCCTTCGTCTTGCTTTAGTTTATTTTAAATTTTGTCTTATTTTTTTAAATATTAATGTAGGTACTGTATAGAATAACAGTGCAACAGTACTCCTAACACAAGCGATTTAGCTTACCTGGAAGGGTTAACGAGAGAAATTGTATTTTCAGTTACAAAATAGATAGTAAGTACTATTTGACAAAAGTATATTCGGTATTGCTGAGCATTTATTATTTAATTAACATAATCATCAAAAATTCATGATGATACTTTTTACTTGGTGTTACTCAACTTCAGTAGTTTTGATCAGCTTAAATCAGTGGGTCACCACCTGTTCCATAGTTAGTTAACGTAAAAATTAGAACATGAAACAAGAACAATATTAATCTTTTGCACTACAACCCTATGTTAGATTCACTAGATCTATAAAAATAAAAAATTAAAAAATCACAACCTATTAAAACCAATCAAACTACCAACCCTATTCCTGAAGCCGATATCACCTGTTGCGTGTAACATTCGATACCCTTCAATGGGCCGTTGAACAAGGACACCACTATATAACCGGACCAGTGTGCAAGTGAGACGGAACACAAGTGTGAGGGGCCCACTTGAGCCCACACGTACCGATGGTTTCAGCGGACCTATAAATATATGTTCGAACTTTGGTGTCGATTAAATGGTGTGGAAGTTTCTCTACTTCAATTTATGAAAGGAAAATTATGTCATAAGTTCATAAGGCTTCATCTCACCACAGTTGCAAACAAAACATTTTTTTTGTAAAATAATACTCTTCTGAATCCCTCTAACTGAACACTACCTCATCTGAAGGGTGAGACAACAAAGTAAATAAAAAACACGAAATAAAACCTTGTACTAACCCGTCTGGTAAACTTAGAAACAGTAGGCCAAAGCCACCCAACATTGAGAGAGGCCTATGTCCAGTAGTGGATTGCAATATGATAATAATTTATTGAATTGATTGAAACTATGCGTGGCTTTAAGTCGATAGTGTAATGACCAGCATTTGAACCCGGAAGCTCTTGATCGCGAAGCCGACACCTTCAAAATATTTATTGTGTTGACACTACGAAGAATTCACTATGAAACTTACGATTGTCAACACTAACATTCGCTATAAAAATATGCTCACAAGAAATATGTAAAAGTTTACGAATAGAGCAACTTACCCAACATTCCAACATCGGAAAACCATCCCGCAAAGCACCATAAAAAAAGAAATCCTATCGATGTCGGCGTCCCGTGCCGGGATACCCCGGGACCTCATTGAACCGGGATCGCATTTGCATATCGACAAGTGATTTTGAATTCACCTCACTGTTCCCGCAATTGATATTGGGGTAAATTCAGGTGCTTTTTTAAGTGATTTTGTGACGTTAGGCTGTTGTCATTGAAAATTACCGTGACGTATAGCTGACAGCCGAGTGACACTGACATTCAGAGAACTGTCAGACTTCTCGTCAGCATACGTCACTTAGTCTTAGTCTTTTTACTCGTTTTTTTTCTCATGATTTTAATTATGTAGATACTTTGTGTGCCATTTTGCGCTGATTCTCAATAAATGAGTTTTCTTTCTTTCTTTCTTTCTTTTCTGTCCTTGGCTAAGTTTGTTCTTCGCACTTGCAGAATATTGCACATAACAGCCATATCTCCCATATCTTCTTGGGTAAGAAGTCTTTATACTTGCTCTGAGGGGTACGGTTTAGCATTCCTTTCTATGACAATTAGTAATATTGTGCTAAGCTATAGTTGGGATTGTTAAACCGTACGGACGGAGGTAGGACACGACGGTATCTCCCGTCCGAAATGAGCTGTCCAACTGGGGAAGTACCTCCGCCCTACAGAAGACCGCGGTCATAATAACCATCGTGTTGTGTTCCCGCCGGTAAGTAGGGTAGCCAGAGCTCACTGTACCCCTCCTTCCCCTCCCCTTCTTAGCCTCCCCACCCCTTCCCAGCTCTCCCCCTTTCCCTTCAGGGTGGGCAGCGCGTGTGTGACACCCTTAGTGTTGCACACGTTCATAGGCCACGGTGGCCGCTTTCCATCAGGTGGGTCGTGTGCTTGTTTGCCACCTACGTAGTATAAAAAATAAAAAAAAAACACCGTGGGTGAAAGGTGGGTTCCCCACCCTGTCTCAAAATACTTTCTTGTTCTTTCCCAATATAATTATGCAGTATACCAGGAGTACTGCAGTATGCCAGGGACCTCTAGCTACGGTAGTGTTTCCCTTACACCCTATTTTATTTTTATTTATGGCTCATCAATTTGACTTCACCTCGCTTGAAGTTAAGCTGAAGACAAAGTCTTTTGAAAGAGGGTCACCACTGCAAACACGTTCAGTGCTACAATGGTGGCGCTCAGCTTGACGGCCTCATCAGATGCTTTTTCACGCACCGCTTAAACTGATAACTCTTGTGATCATTAACAGTGACAAAGCTAATAATAAATATTATTAGTGAGAGTTATTACTGCGTCCAATTGTCTTTAACACAATACAGCCTCTTGGATATCTTCCAGATATCCATTACCGATTATAATCCATTTAGATATTTATTTCTTTTGATGCATTCGGTGCCAAGCAAACATTAACCGTAATATCATTTTAAAAAGCGTTTTAAACAGACGATCCTTCATATTCAGACGGTAGCCTAGTGGTATGAGTAATGGACTGTTAAGACGAGGTGTCGGGTTCGATCCCAGGTTTTACCAGGGCATACATCAATGACTTTCGATGCTTTTCGAAGTTATGTGTGTATTTATCGCAGGTTTCTTATAAACCTGCGATAAATACACACATGCCTGGTTAATAGCTATAGGCTCGCCACTGGACTGGCGCAATGTGGGTGCTAGCATCTCTGCCTACCCTTTCGGTTAAGTTTAGGTAACTACTTGTATGGGTTTACTTATTTTCTTATAAAGAAACAAGTTATCTATAGTTTATTTTAGTAACGCTATCTAGGAATAGCATCGAAAAGTCATTGGCATATGCCATGGTAAAACCTGGGATCGAACCCTAGATCCCGTCTCAGTAGTCCATTACCCATACCACTAGGCTACCGCAGTTCTTTTTACGTTAATAAGTAGATCTATTATCCAGTATCTTCTTAGACAAATACTTGAGTCACATAACTTTATACTATTTTTTTTTCAATTCGTCCAGGAACTTTTGAAGCCTACTTGTATGTATGTAGTCCTTTATATTTAATAACAATATTCACAACGATGTAACAGTATCCAATCACTAGCAACTGCGACTCAGACAGCCGTCGCTTCAAGGAGCGTTTATACAAAAACCGCTAGCGACCGAAAATTAAATAATGAAAAAATATAGCCCCCACTTCCCTTGTACAGATGAAATTTGATTAAAAAATCACGATTATTACACGGCCACCCCATCGCGGAATTCATAGCACCCCTTTTACATACCAAATTTTAAAACGCAATCAATATAAAACCTTATTACGTGTGACTAAAGGCGATTATGAGTTCATCAACAGTAAATTTATCGATGTATTTTTCAAACAGTCGATTCCCCCCACCCCCCATCCTTCAGTCGGTACCCCCTTTCAATAATTTTTCATCGTTTTGATCTACTCTCTTTGTGGTCTACTCTTTATACTTAGATTAACAAACTTTTTTAAAATTAAAATCGCCGTAACAAATATCGGCTTTGTTCAGTGAAGTTTTTTTTTTAATTTCGGGACCTAAAATATGAATCGCTATTAATATTGTGACGTTAAATCGAAATTAACGGTTGGGCTAAGGCTTTTTTTTTACACCCTTTAGGTTGCAGACACGGCAGTAACAAACAATTTCTGTATCTAGACTTAGCCTGGGTTGCACGATCGTACTTTAATTTATTAACACAGTGCAACACATTTAGCCAAACCATTAGAATCAATGTTTCTATTACTGTTAAATTTGACGGAAACCTTAAATTTAACAGGTAGTTGGAGCAACTAAGCCTACTGTTTTTCTTTCTTAACAAAATATTCTGCGACATTCTACATAGCGCTATCAAAAAACATTAATTAACTTAACGAACTTGTTTTATGAGATCTAGAATGCTTATAAACATTTTCATACACATAAACACAAACATAAATACAAACAATATTTAGACTAAACGGGTAACAAACCTGCGCCTCCTACGTAGAAGCCGCTACCACTATGTCACACAGGTCATCCTTTGTTCATAAATATTTTTTTTTAAATAAATTCATATTTTTTACAACACGCATTCTCAGTTGCACTTCTATCAACCCTTCGTACGACAATGGCTATAATTGTCCCGATCCCTTTGATCCGTGATTACTAATGATGATCAGAGCTACGTATTCAATCACTGGAGCATATTCATGAGTGAATGACGAATGAACGAGGTGAATGTGAATGAATGAGATGACTTATGAATTTGTAATCGTTCGAATGCATAGGGTAATGCGAGGCAGATGAGTTTGTTTTTCATTTGAGTTCTAATGGGGTAGACAGTGGAGCCTGTTTCTTTGTGTAAGTTATGTGGAAACTTGTATGAAATAACCCACTATGACGTCATAATAATAGTTATTTATTATAAGTATTTTAGAGGTTGGATGTTTATTTTAGTGTTTTATTTTTTGAGAAATAAGATTTGATAAAGATTCTTTATAGAATACTAGCTGTTGCCCACGGCTCCGCCCACTTGGACTTCTGATCCCGTTCGGCAGCTAAATAGGGGTATGAAAAAAGATGTTGGCCGATTCTCAGACCTATTCAATATGCTCACAAAATTTTATGAGAATCGATCAAGCCGTTTCGGAGGAGTACGGGAACGAACATTGTCACACGAGAATTTTAAATATAAGATATAAAAAGGATTTTTTTTGTATTCACAAGCGCATCATTCTCATGAAAAAATTCAAATTAATACCTCGAATAAAATATTATTATAAATATAAAAATTTCAACTAAAAATAACTGTGTGACCTAATTCAACCTCTTTTGCTAGTCGGTCTACTTGTTAAATATCGAATGAGGTTAAGAAACAGTAAAGCAGTCGCTCCAGAAAACGGTGACTGGCTTGGACCCCGAAGGATTTAAAAGGGTCCTACACACTCATACTACCTAAGAAATATATAAAAGCAATATAAACAAACAGATACCATTATAATAAATATAAATCAATCAATTTTCCTTTCGCAGCCCACTGCTGGACAAATGCCACTCCCACTGTTAAGATGCTCTGGCCTTCTACTTCCACGGCAAACTAGTTGGTACAGAGTTTTCTTTCTCTCATAGTGATAGCATCCGCGTATATTTGCGTAAAATAGACTCCATTAAACCACAAAGAAAATTCTTTTCCAAACAACCAATAACCAAAACCAACTTATAAACCAATTTCAAACACAGCACTCGAAAAAAATACGATTCGGTTATTCGCGGGAGTACAATCAGTCCGTGTTTATCTCATCCATATTCCATGCGATGCATATGCATGCATGCATTGTGCATCCGATTTTCTTTGATCTATGGAAGTGGCTTCGAGTGGGACTAATACGCCATACTCGACCCCTTTAGTATACCAGCAGGCATATATTTTGGAAGTATAATATATTATATGCTCTATACGTACAATACGTGTTTTTTGAGGATACCTCAGGGTACTATGTGCGGACGAGCTCAATTCCATCAATCTACATTTATTTGTAAGGAAACATTTGTATTTTTGTGTGTTTGTATGTTTGTAATTCAAAAACTACTGTGCCGAATCAAAAATTCTTTTACCATTGGCAAGCTATATTCCGCCTGGGTAACAGGCTCTAGTTGGTAACATAGTATGTTGTACATACGTCCTACGCGATAACCGATATCCATGCGGGTGGAGCCGTGAGCAACAGAAAGTCATAGATGATTTCAAAAAGGTTGTGCATTAAACTAAATGTTTATTAATTTCAAGGTTTATAAGTGCCTCGGAGAGCACGTTAAGCCGTCGGTCCCGGTTGCCATACAAACATCTATGGCAGTCGTTACGGGTAGTTGGAGCCCTCAAAAGTCCAACCAGCCTAACTTGGAACTTCGATATCGCCATTGGTCATTAGACCATTGGTTGTGGAGGTCAGATGGCAGTCGCTTCACGGAAAATATCGAAGTTCAGCCGCATCACAGTTAGACTGGAAAGCCGACCCCAACTGAGTTGGGAAAAAGGTTCAGGGAATGATGATGATGATGTTTATTAATTTCAAAACAATCGTCGTGCGTCACGGTTTGGTTTCTCTTGCAACTAGTGTCCAAGTCATGTGCCCTGAAGTATACCCTATGTGTACTGTTTTGGTTAGTGTCATGCCTCGTTTCTCTACAAGTATTGAGTTTGTTTGGGTGCGATAGTGTGGTTCTTGGTTGGAGCTTATTCGTTTATTAGCTAATAACAGTGGCTGCGCCATCGTGGAAGTTTGTTCCATCCTGTTGATTTGTATTATATTATATTCGAACCTGCCGAGAAAATTTTAGAACATACCAAAGAATCTGAATCGGTCGAGCCATTTTTGAGTTATGCGCTTCATCCATTCTTAAATAAATTTTATTAAGTAAATATGTACGTTCGTTTATCTTTGAAAGTAATAGGTATGGTTGTGTGTTTTTGCGATATTTGTTGTTAGGACTATGAAAAATACACTTTTTTCCTGCACCTGATTCACCATATCGGTAGTGTTTAAGAGTTGTAAGTACTTTTGTTCCTGCTTTTCTGCTTTTCATAGATATTTTGACTGTGGGGAGGAACTACAATCTACCCTTAAATTTGAAGCGTCTCCATTGGTAGTTTCGTAGTTATAAAATCATCTTTTAGAATCTTCGGTCCTCGGTTCGAATACAACCGACGTGAAATCACTCCTAACACTCCATTCAGCTTAGACCAATACTCATGATATCGGTTATTGATATGCAAATTGTTTCATATTAAAATCTGAAAGTTCTTGTTCACGAAATGTGGGTGTTTAACACCTCTTCCTACCCCTTTCGGGAATTACAGGCGTGGGCATGTGTATGTATATATAACACAAAAATAATCCATTTTATTGTACATACAAATATTATAAATAAACTGTAAACGAACCATTAACTACATACAATAATAAGAACATTTAACTGTTCACAAATGACATTAAGCAGTGGAATTGCCCAAACCGGGCAGGGTTATCTCGCATCAGGCAATAATATGACAATATGGCCGCTTCTATAGAATATGGTATAAAACGTAATCATATATCCTGAACGATGAGTGACGAAACTGGTATGAGTAACGACAATTTTGGGTTCAGTGGGCATCGATTCAAAACCTTTATTAAGTTTTTTTATTTGCTGTTATATATTAAAATGGTCGCAACTTATCCTTGATTGGGTCTATCCGCACCTTAGTTGGACCCCATACACCTAGGTTGGGCGCTATACTCCTCATGATATAAATTGACTCCAATATAAATTTTAGAATATAAAAGAACTGACTCACCATTGAAACAGTAATCTTTAGCTTCATGATGATTGAACTTGAACTTTATGCTTCTCATCAAACTAATTGATTAAAAGTAGACTTATTCACTCGTCTCGCTAAGACCCGGTCGATATCAATATTATACTGTGAAACTTATATTTTGATAATATCGAAGCCCAGCCGCATCTTAGTTAGACTAGAAAGCCGACCTAACTGAGTTGGGAATGCAGTCCACAGCTGGACATACGCCTCTCCCATGACACGCCACTTAGCCCAGTCTTCGGCTGTCCTCCTCCACTCTTCACCAGTCACTCTGCGTATATCGTCGCTCCACCTAGTCACAGAGTGTCCTACACTACGTTTGCTGCGGCCTCCATTCAAGGACTCGTTTACCCCAACGGTTATCGGTCCTACGGCAGATATGGCAAGCCCACTGCCACTTCAGCTTGCTAATTCGTTGAACTATGTCGATAACTTTAGTTCTCTGCCGAATTACTTCGTTCCGGATTCGATCCCTCAGAGATGTACCGAGTACCTATAGCTCTTTACATAGCACGCTGAGTGAAATTGAATTGGTGGACCAATTGTACCATAAGTGTCCAGGTCTCGGCTCCTTATGTCATTACAGTAGTAGGCTCAGAAAATGATAGCCACGGAACCCATCAACTAAAGTCCAGTACTATCTTAAACAAAGCATTGAAACAAGCAGCAATTACATGTTCTCTTTTAGTTGATAATCTTGATCTGCCGTATTGTCCGTCCAAGTTTGATGGCCGTAATGTGGTTATTGTCAATTTTATTGTCAAACGAGCTTGTTATACTCGTATCTAAGAATGGTACTTGCGATTTATTTTTTGATATACATAACATTCACTTTGTAGTTATATTATTTATGTAAGTTATTTTCTTATATTCGATAATAGGGTTCCATCCCAGCTCAGAGCAAATATTTATATGCATGAATATAGCTATTTGCACTGGTCTGGTCGTGTCTTGGAGAGCACGTTAAGCCGTCGGAAAAACTTTAGACTAGAAAAGTCTCTGGGCCTGTTCCCAACTGAGTTTGGGAACAGACTCAGAGTACCTACCACCATTGTAACACTGTACGGGCTTGTAATGGTGACCATCTTTCCTGAGACTTTGCCTTCTGCTTGGTAAGGCAAGGTGAAGTCAAATTGCCGTGTTCTTTATAAAAAAGTTGAAATACCACAAGGTGGTCACCCATCCTAGTAGCAACCGGAAAGGTAACTTAACCCACTTATCGTTTAGCGAACAGTATGCGCAGCTAACCACGAGACTTCTTCTAAAATACATTAAACAGAAGACATATTCACAAAAAGTCATTTCACAATATTCCCATCACCACAAACTCCTATAATCTCATTTACAACATTGATTATAATATAAATCGGTGAATTTAAATTCCACCCTCCTTCTGAATATGTTCAGAGCCATACAAAGCAATAAACGGTATTCATAAAGTGTGTGCAATGCGTTGTCGATATAAAGTGCGATATAAAATATATTTTTCAATGCAAAGTTGCCCCGTCGCGATGAAATGTTTCCGCCGCCTTTAGAATGCTGAAGAATGTTTTAAATATCTGTGGAGATGAGACTACCATACTTTTTGGAATAAAAAAATAGTGATTTCTATATTTATAGATCATTGCGATATAATGCCGAATGTAAATAAGAAATATTTTGATTACATATAATCGTTTTTTATGTTAGTCGATATATTTCAAATACATTTATTGATAACACACTTGTACTTCTCCACCAATAGTATACAATATTACAGTGGACAAATACAAGTGTGTTATACTTCTCCACTAATAGTATACAATGTAATACAGTGGAGAATTACAAGTGTGTTATCAATAATGTGTTACAATAAGTTCCATCACGTGCCATCAATCAACAGTATGAATAATATTTCAGAAATTTGACATTATTTCATGAAGTACCCAATTAAATATTCATTGCGAACTGAAATAAAGACCAAAGAGATGTTTTTAGTGTACTCACAAGAGTTTATTGTTGGACGGGAAAGTGTAGAGTGTTGTTCTCATATTAGGCATTGAAAAAAAACTGCAGCTTAGTCAACTTGATTTTCGATTAATTCACAGAGTCCACCATCTTGCTGATACTTTTTGAGAGCTGCTGATTGGTTGTTGAAACGTTTTGTTTAGTGCCTTGTGAAAACGGACTTACACTTATTTGCTTTCAAAGATCGACACCAAACCAATTTTTTACGATATACTTAGTTTTTAGATTCATGGTATTAATTATTCTTCTATAATAAATTGACACAATATGCTTATATATATATATATATATATATATATACTTCCATTTTTATTTATATTTATTTATATTTCTATTTTATGCAAATTTCAGAACGAATCCATCTCTATTCCATTCTTAAGGCTAGGCAAAATATTTTCCGAGCGTACGGAAACGGATATTGCAGCGGGACCGATGTCTCTGTCGTTCCATTTGTCACGCTGCCCGTTTGAAACTGCGAAGATGCGACAAAGAGAACTGTACAAAGAAGTGTGAAGGATTGCAGTCCGAAGCTTTGCATGCGTGACGTTTCAAATATGGAAAATATATCTATCTTATCTGTGGTATACGCATGGAAAACAAAAAAAAATTAAGTGTGAAGTAGCCGGGTCTTCTTCTTTCGAATTGACGGCATTTTTGGTTGCCATCGTTGTGTAGTAATTTGTTTCACGCCAGCGCAGCGCCGCTACTCACGGAGAGGGCCCCAGCATAGGTTTCGCTCATCGGGAAGACTTAATACGTCCCAAAGGCGGATATTTCAGTAAGAGACACTAATTAACTGTGTTTACCCTCTATTATTATTGTAACCCTTTATTATCATGCAAAATACTAGTGTATGATTTGTGATTGACATGGTCACTATTAAATTTGACGGGATATTTATCATGTCAAATTCAATAACACTATATTCGTTTCTATATTTGTTTTTTTAAAAGGTAGTAGATATAATTACCCGGCTTAGGATAATACAAATATACCTAGTAGGATTTTTTTTAAGAATGTGGCCTTCAACTGTATTTTTTAAGGAGTTGAGTCATGTATTGTCTACACTCTACACTCTTCCACCTTAGAGCCGTTGTTTTCACCATTGTTTCTTCACGGATAAGAATTAGACATCTACCATTGGTAAAGGTATAGGCACGAGTTGTGTACACAAAATGAGCTCAAAATTCATCACGTACCAGGGCCTCTTTTCTTAAATCCATGCCGATAGATCAGAATATTTTTTCATGTCTATATAAAGAACTGAATCAAACAAGCTAGGCAAACAATACACACAAAAAATTTAAGTGTCACGCATTTACACAAAAACTTTCTAACACATTTCAAAACATAAAATCCCTGAACAGCAAACATAAAAATCGAAAATCCCACGACTTATCCACTAAGTTATGGCGAATGAATATAAACGCCTTCAAATACTGCGATATAGCTGAATCGGCTGAAATATGTTTACAATAACGGCGAAGATATACAACCACTTAGGGGATGAAGAAAGGGGTGAAATGTTTTGTTGTTCGGAAAAAGTTAGAACAGATCTGGTATCTTGATATTAGGTTTAGTTTGCAGCTGTCTCGTTTCTTTCATTTATTTGTGTATTGATCTTGCTATTTTGAATATTAAGTAGCTGGCTCAATCAGGGGAGTTGGAACCTTCTCTTTCCACTTCAAAGTTTGGAGCTCCTGTTTTGTATGTTATGTTATGTTTTGGTTGGACTTTTGTGACTTTAACTACCTTATGACCTGAAACACCTGCTATAATTTTTGATATTTTTGCTACTGTTTTATTTTTTGTTATACAAAATTTTTACTATATAATATTACTTCATGTTATATAAAATGAAATACTATAATTATTAGAATTGAAATGTTAATTGACACATATATTGTATTTATGGTGAATGATCTGACGTGTAATGATTATTGATTATGAATAAATGAGTAATGAGTTATGATCTCCTTACGCTGAGAGAACAGAGGAGAGATGCATTTTTTATGTCATGCCTTGTGTGGTCGAGAGAACCAAAGGTATGTTCATGATAAAAGTCAAGCAAAGCATATGGAAAAATATGAAAGCTATTTTCTTTCTCCAAAGTACTAACTATTGGTTCAATGGGGTAGACAACATACAATACAAACAATACACGAAAATAACAAATAATAAAATAAAAAATAAATATTGTAGGACAATCAACACAACGTCACCTAGACTCATGGTAAGCATAGTTTAACTAGCTTGTGTTACGGGTTCTAGAATGCGTATAAACATACATAGATACATTTTTTTTGTAAATACATACATATTATACATAGAAACACCCAGACCAATGCCAATATTCATATTCAAGCACACAATAATGGATACGATTTTTCCGTATTACATGTTTCTCTAACAGAACAATCCATAGCAACAATATCTTATCAAGAATTCACTTTATTAATTTCCACAAACAAAACGATACCACGACAGAAAAATCTATTAAATCGTACACACATATCCACTCACACACATTTCTTTCTACAATTGTGTGAGCATGTGTGTGTGAGGGGGAAAAGGGAGGCAGCAAAATCTTCAGTAGATGGATGTTCTAATATTCAAATGGGATACGGAACTATTATTGTTGGAGCTACTGTCGATATGTGTGTAGTGAAAAAGTTCTTGATCTTAGGTGTGCTAATTTACTGTTAGTCTTCAAAAGCTTTTAATATTTTAGTCATCGCAACCATAGCTTTACTTCTAAGATAAAACCCCAAACATTTTGACCTACTTGGGAATAACATTCTGTAATCGGTACAACTTCACTATTTAGAGAGTATCTTATGAGGCGATAAAGAGACTTTTTGTTATGTTAATAATTTATATAGGAGTTTCAATCTACTGCACTACAATACATACTAAAATACAAAAGAGCTCTCTAACTTTTGTCATATTCTAATAACTTCAACCCTCAGCATCGCACACACCAACCGTTTAATCAGACACAATTCTAACATGACAAAAATCAAAACACGCGCAATCTAAAATATCTTGCCTCAAAATGAGCTGTCAAAAGTTAGATGCCTCGAGGCGTTTTGTCGTGGATCAAGACCGGTAGGGCGGCATAGAGGCAACTTCTTTGCATACTTCCCGCACGGGTGTTGGTGCGCGATACGTCACTTATATTATATTGTGTGCCTACATATTGTGTGTAGTGGTGGGAGAACATCGATAAGAATGGAGAAGCGCATAAGAAATTCTTATGTCTGAGTTAGACTTGGAATGTGTTGAAGCCAGAGCTCACTAGAGAGGTTTTGTGTTGTCAGTGGGAAAATCTTTTGCACTTTTGCACTGACGACACAGAATGTCTCTGTTCTTACAGAGGTTGCGGCACGAGTGTTATTCACCACGGTAACCACTTACCATGAGGTGGGCCGCGTGCTTGTATAAAAAAATGTGTTTTAAGTAGGTACTTTATTTTTCGATAAAAACTATTAAAATGTTCACGATGGAATTTGACTTCACCTCTCCTAATGTTAAGCTGAAGGCAAAGTCTCATGAAAGAGGGTCGCCAAGACAAACACGTACAGTGCTACAATGGTAGCGCTTAGCTTGACGGCCTCATTAGATGCTTTTTCACGTCCTGCTTGAAGGACTTCCTACAGTCCCGGGTTCTGCATGTCCTCAACGAAGCAAAGCCACCACCTTTTGGGTCTACCCCGTCAACCGGGGCCCGGTGGAGGTGGCATGGCCAGATATTTGTTACCCACCTAGGTAGATGGTCAAGTTTTTAAAGTTATTCTTACATCAAAATTTTATTAAATCATATTCTATTTTTATTGTAATCGATAGTTACCATAACCGATAGTTACCAAACAAGATATTTATCTAAATATCGATATTCTCTACAACATTCTCTACGATTAAATCCGTCGACACTCGACATCTCTAGAAGATATATCAGCTCACTTCATTTACTCATACCCGTATCTTTTGTTTGCGATATTTTTGACAAGTACAAAGCGAAATCTGTGCTTGTCATATGTTTGACAGACGACAGGGGGGTGGGGTAGGGTGGGGTGTTAAGTCGTTATTAACTGCACTTGAAACCTATAGGTGGGTAGTTTCAGTTACTTTGTAAAGGGATGGGTTTTATGTGCTTACGTTTGATATCGACCATTAGTAGCATTGTAATTTGGACTTTTATTGAAAGTAACAGAAGGGTGTGTGGGAGTCTACTTCAATCTTCGTGGATCAAACTATCTAACACTAAGTACTCTCATATAAGTATCAATATTCCTAATTTACCCAAACGAAACTATACTAATTTACATCAAAAATAAATTCAAATCAAATCAAATCATCTATTCCGCATAGATCATTAAACGGCTCTTACAAAATTTTAAATTAAAAATATATTTTAGGCTAATTTACAAATTCGAATTCAAACTCTGGCAAGACTTTTTGTAGTTCATTTTTGTATCTAGATAAAGTAAATACAGAATACCGCGGCTAATAATAACCTTGTGCTGTGTTGCCGGCGGTGAATAGGGCAGCCAGAGCTCAATAAAGAGATTTGTCTTCTGCATTGACAGCACAGAGACTCTCTTAGCCTTCTCCCTCTCTTCTCTATATGGTCGGCAGCACGAATGTGACACCTCTGGTGTTGCAAAAGTCCATAGGCCACGATTACCACTTTGATGATGATAATGATAAAGTATATTAAAAAATCTAAGTATATTAGAAACATTAAGTATGTTTTTATTACTACATTATATGATATTTTTACACCGGTACTACGTTCGCATATGTTGTGGAAACAAGAGCCACAGCAGCTAATTCAAAATATATCAGTTTATTGTACCAAATATCGCAACTTTGTACTCTAATCTAACAGTAATAACCTTGTAGGTGAGTATAATCATCTCATTTAACATAACTCAAAACTACAAACACAATATGAAACACATCCTGAAAATAATGAACGCTACCGTCACTCGACATTTGCACATACACGTCACATATAAAAGCTATGAGAAGTAAACTAGAACAATTTGACATGTGGTGGCATAATGTTGTCCCCCCACTACACTCCCCCCACTTTCGATACTGCGAACGCGTTTAGACACCTTGAGAATGAATGATGTTATGTAATAGCTAGCTAATCGATTATGAACATGAGGACGAAAAATATTTGGAGCTATCTATGGGATGAAAATGAGCTGAAAGAAGAAAATCTTCTTAAAAATCAGTGAGAGAGAGAAAGATGATGCCGCCATATTAGTTTAACGAATTATTTGAAGACAATGGACTCAATTATAATCGATCGATTACCCAGATAGGTTGGAACAATATTATTTCACATACGGTTTCTCCGCTGAGCAAAATCGCCACGGATACCATCCTCACCGGAGCTGGCGAGAGTGGTTATGTTAGACTCGAACCGACTAAAACGCAAGCCATCTAAGCCTAAGTTTTACTCGGTTCGATTCTATTCGAGTTCAGTTCAAGGTCGACGTTTTCGATTTGTATTATCTGCCTAATTGTTCTATATCTCTACGAGTATATACACATTCCCAAAGAGAGGTGTCAAGCGCTATAGAGGAAAATTTTGAGAAAATAATAATGCGGGGGAAATGTAAAAAAAGGAAATTTGAAAAATAGGGTAAATGAGTACCGTATGTGAAATAGTAGGTATCATATACCTCGCACCCACGCCGACCCAGGGCCACATTTAAAGAGATGGCCCCATTAGGGTGTGGGGATCACGGTGTCCTCATCTACCTCCCGGGTATGGATAGACGCCATCATGACCTACTGCTACTAGGGTGACACGCGACTCATTATTTCACATAAGTGGGTGAAACTGTGAACTAAAACTTACTTAGCAATCAATCTGAGTGCCACCATTGTAATACTGTACGTGTTTGTAATGGACTATCTTACCAGAGACTTTGCCTTCACCTCGCCAAAAAATGGCAAAATAGCGCTTAAAGTTTCGACTTGGGTCGATTTGTCAATCTAGTAATGCTGGTACTACATCCATCACTCATAAAACCATCCAAATTCCTTGCTTGAAACATACATAATTTGATTAATTTTCGACTGGCACAAAATGCGAGACTAATTAAAACTAGTGTAAGTGGCTGCCGCGATAAGGGTAGTTTCGGGTGTCTACCCCCGCTTAGATGTGCCGTATCGGCTTGCGTATGATATTGTTTATACGAATATTTATTGTGAGATGCTTTAATGTCACGTAACACAATATCGTAGTACAATATATTGTGGGACGAAATGTAGACAATTGTAAAATGAAGTATTTACCTACATGCAGTGATTGAAGAGGAGTGTAAATTGAATGCAACGAAATGTCCTATTTAAACTCATTTGTGAGGCGGAATAATTAATAACTTATATGACTTTTTTTTTTTTTTTTATCTATGGCACGTCAATTTGCCTTCACCTCGCCTGATGTTAAGCTGAAGGCAAAGTCCCATGAAAGAGGGTCACCATTGCAAACACGTTCAGTGCTACAATGGTGGCGCTCAGCTTGACGGCCTCATCAGATGCTTTTTCACGCCCCGCTTAAAGGACCCGGGACTGTAGGAAGAAGGAAACACGTGCGCCGGCAAGGAATTCCAGGACTTAATGGTACGGCATGACTAAGTAAACTGTAAGTAATAAATAAATAAATAGATAATTGGTGGACCAGTTTCTGTAATATACCTTCCTTAATCCGCTCTCTTAATCTCTTGACTATAATAAACTATCTGAAAAAGAAAAGGTAAGATATTCCATCGAGAACCAAGCGGTTCGGTGAGTCTTTCCTCTGTCGCACTATTATCAGCTTAGCAGCGCACGTGTTTGGTTCATCCTACAGACCCGGGTCCTTTAAGCTGAGTGTCACCATTGTAACACTGTACGTCTTTTTAATGGTGAACCTCTTTCCTGAGACTTCGCCTTCAGCTCTACCAACCCTGTAGAAACCTTCTAATGTTTTTTTAAAGAATCCCATATTGCAGTCATTGGAAAAACTGCAGCAGTGAGAATGTCTTAAGATAAAACCGGTTTAGTATAATAATAAGAATCGTGGAGAAGTACAAGTGTGTTATCAATAAGTATCATCATTTCCACCCCTTGTATGTAAGTTGATAAACAAAACAGCGCACCTCAATCAGCCGTACGCATCACTCGTGTAGATTGCGACCACTTTTCGTTAAGTACTTATATAAAGCGTTTGACTTTGACAAGGCATACTTAACCATTACTTGTGTTAGCTCATCATATCACTAACTACTTTTAACACCCCCAGTGTGGGGTAAAACTAATATAAAGTTTTACTTTTGGATAAATTATTTTAATGTATTTAACAGATTTGATTAAATAGTTTCGATTTTGTATGAGACATTTGAATTCGAAATACAATGATCATGTGCAATCAAGAAATTACAATTAAATGTAATTGATTGATTTATAAAATCATTTATTCCTTACAGACCATTACAATGCCATAGACAAAGTGTTAAAATTGAAAATATATTACAGATTAGTTTATCAAATGGACTACCAGTTTGAAACGTGGCCCAGGCCTGAGAAAGCTCCGGCAAGTAACTCAGCGGTATTTTCTTTTTCTTTTTTATACCACGCGGTCTACCTAATTTTAATATTATAATTTTCTATATTTATTGGCTTATCTACAAACATTTACTTAGCCTAGATACTAATTCAATACAGTATAGAAACAATCAAATTAACCAATTCATACAAACAAAATGTTTGCTCTGAGCGGACATTGAACCTGCGACTTCTAACTTGATTCTAATACGTATACGCTACAGTACGAAGTTCGTAACAAAAAAATAAACATCAAATGTCAAGTGTACAGTTTTGCAACTTTACATTTAAACATAAAATGTAAAATTAAATACTTACAACACGTTTAGAGCGATTGCAATATTACGATCAAAACAATCTATTTCTTCAAATCATCCTGAAATAACCACGATCCCCCCATAAATCCTTAGAAAAGCAAGATTTCGAGAACACGAAGGCATTACTCCATCTGTCAGACGCTATCTCAGAAACTCACATCGGACGTATGACACAGATATGTTCATTTTCTAAAATAATCAACACATAAATTGTAAACGGTATGACAGAATCGGTGAGACTTATTTTATAGATTAGTGTTTACACCTTGCTTTGTTTATACAACTGTTTAAACGAACGAATATAGGAGAAAACATTCATTGATTATGATATAAAAATGGTTGAGAAAAGAGCAGTACCTACCTTAGTGGACACGGAGTCGGCTATACGATCGAAAGATCCTAGGTTCATACCCTGACCATTACACTACATAGGTAGGTATGTAGCGAGTTTTTACGATCTAATCACAGAGTAAATAAATAGTACTTGTTTAGGACTTTTTTTGTTTGATTGCGGCCATTGCTGCACTTCCAAGTCTTAATGGTGTTAATCTTTACATTATTACTAAAGCTACTAATATTAATAAATCGATAATAAGTCAATAAGTCGATACATAAGACGATAAGCTACTTGTATCCGTGTAGTTGTCCTGTCCTAATTAGTTTACTAGGACTATTTAACTCGACTAGTACCATTTTCAGTTCCAATTACATTCAATTGGAACTGAAACCACATATTGTTTAATATTTTTATGCATTTTCACATGAGTGTCAATACGTTATATCTATATCTCATACAGCTCCACATGACACACATACATAAGAACATTCAAACATCGACTTAAACTAAGTTATCGTGAAGTGCGAACCGACGACACACAGTCGGGAATAATTCATCGAACAAATGCATAAATCAAAGGCAATACTCACTTCCCAACCACCGTGGATAGCAACAAACTTAAAAATCAAGCAATAAAGAACCTTATCACAAGGAAATAAAGTATTCGAGATTTAAAATAGTGGCTTTCGTCACGGTAAAGTTAAGTGTGTACATGTGTAGCAATTCGAAATTCAAACGGGCGCCTATCGTAGCCCGGTGATTGGTCAGGGCGCGCGCGGCTGCGATATAAATAGTGCGGTTTGCGCTAACTGTTAGGCTAATATGGAATAAGGGATTGATTAATTGGGGAAATTTCTATATGGAAACATTGAGAACATGTGTAGGGATGTATTCTAGGTCAAAATTGTAATTTATTTTATAAAAAGAAAATCTTTCTTTATAAAAAAGTATGCAGTTGTTTTTTAATCACCTACCTATGTATTAAATTAAAAACCTTGCTACCCAGACAACTACACTGACGGACTCATAAACTGCATCAAAGTTCAGGTTTACTCTAAAAGGATTTTTTATAATAAGTATGCAAACTTTTTAGATTAAATTATATAAATATGGAAAGACTGGCTCTTAATCTTAAAAAAAAATTAAATTTAAAAATAGAACTGCAGTAAAACAGATGAATATAGCCGGGAAAAGAAAATTTACTTGTAGTATCAGATTTGCGTGTTATTTATAGCAAAGTTTTAAATTGATTCTCATTGATTTTTTTTGTTTTGTCAATTGAATTATTGTTACCAGCATAATTGTTGGGTTAGTTTTTTAACACATCGAGAGTTTTTGAACCATAATATGGATACTTCGTCCGAACAAGCGGCACAAATTGTAGCATTGGTGCGGGAGGGCTTGGATCAACGAACGATTGGTAGAAATTTAAATTTAAACCAGTCTACGGTTTCTAGAATATACAGAAGGTTTGTAGAGACAGGTTCTTACAGGAGGAGACGTGGTACAGGCAGAACTCGAGCAACCACAGGTCGTGATGACCGATTTATTGTTATAACTTCCCTGCGAAATCGTTTCCTCACGTCAGTTAACATCAAAACCGAGCTTAATGAAGTGCGTGGAGTAAACGTGTGTGCGCACGAACAATAAGAAGAAGGTTAAAGGAAGCTGATATCACCCCTTTTAGACCAGCAAATGGTCCAAAGTTGTCTACAGCTCACAGACAAGCTCGCTTAAGATTTGCGCGTCATCACCTGAATTGGACAGAAGAGCAGTGGGCCTCTGTATTATTCACGGACGAGTGTAGGACATGTTTATATGGTGCAGATGGTCGCAGAAGAGTCTATCGTCGACGTGGGGAGCGATATGCTCAAAGTTGCATTGAGGAGCGTGTTCCTTTTGGAGGCGGTTCATGTATGGTCTGGGGTGGCATATCGATAAACGGGCGAACAGAACTTGTGTTCATAGACATGGTCCGTAATAGAGGGGGTTTGACAGCACATCGCTACATAACAGAGATATTAGAAGATCACGTGGTGCCTTACATGGGATTCATAGGCGAAAATTTTACTTTAATGCAGGATAATGCCCGGCCGCATGCAGCTGCACAAGTTCAACATTATTGCGAAGAGGTTGGGATACGTACAATGAATTGGCCAGCACGCAGCCCGGATCTTAATCCCATCGAGCATGTTTGGGACAATTTAAAAAGAGCTGTATATGCGAGAAACCCTTCGCCCACGACAGTGGCAGCACTAAGAACAGCACTTTCAGAAGAATAGGACAATATTCCGCAAGATCTTTTAAAAACCCTTATAAAATCTATGCGGAACCGATTAGAATCCGTAATAAGGGCACGTGGGGGTAATACACCTTATTAAAACACAAATAAACCCTTGAAATAAAGTTTGTGTCTATTGTTAAAACCAATTTTTTAATTAAACCAATTTTTCTTAAATTTCTGTTTTTTCTTCAAAAAAAGTCTTAAGGTCCTTTCCAGTACATAAACTTAAACTTAAAGATATGACCCTACGCTGTTTTAAAGTTCACAAACCAATCTAGAGGTTTCAATTTAAATCTGTATAGATAGTATGCATACTTGGTTAAAATATTTATTTCAAAGTCGTCTATTACTTTGATGCAGTTTATGAGTCCGTCAGTGTATAAAAAATCGTAGTCCTCTGATTTTTAACATGACATCCATGACGAAATTCGGTATCTCCAGTCCTAATTGAGTAGTCCGTCTGGGGAAGTACCTCCGCCCTACAGAATACCGCGGCTAATAATAACCTTGTGTTGTGTTTCCGGCGGCGTATATGGTAGCTAGAGCTCACTGCAGAGGTTTTGTGTTGTCAGTGGGAAGACCGAGAAACCCTTTGTCTTCTGCACTGACAGCACAAAGACTCTCTTAAACTCCTCCCTTCCACCCCCCACCCCCCTCTTCTTTATATAGTCGGCAGTACAAATGTGACGCCCCTGGTGTTGCAAACGTAACCACTTGCCATCCTTATCTGCCACCTAAGTGGTATAAAAAATTTGTATCATTATACTATCTTCTGTATGTATCTTATGCTTGGTGTGCAATAAAAAGTGCTTATCTATGTATCTTGTCCTCAAAACTGGTGAGGTATTAAAAAGCAATTACGCAAAAAGCAAATTACGGAGGTAGGACACGACGGTATCTCCCGTCCAAAATGAGCTGTTCAACTGGGGAAGTACCTCCGCCCTACAGAAGACCGCGGTAATAATAACCATCGTGTTGTGTTCCCGCCGGTAAGTAGGGTAGCCAGAGCTCACTATACTCCTCCTTCCCCTCCCCTTCCTAGCCTCCCCACCCCTTCCCAACTCTCCCCCTTTCCCTTCAGGGTGGGCAGCGCGTGTGTGACACCCTTAGTGTTGCACACGTTCATAGGCCACGGTGGCCGCTTTCCATCAGGTGGGCCGTGTGCTTGTCTGCCACCTACGTAGTATAAAAAAAAAGCAAAAACTTAATTTCCCTGAATGTGAAAAGTCCATCTCCATACTATAGGATTGTCAAGTAAAATATGCAGAAGGCTTCACGGTGGACAGGTAAGCGAGATCATGTATCTCGCCTTATGGCCACCATTGCGAACACACCGGTACTATGGTACCCATGAATATTGGTTGCTATGTGATTGACAATTTGGTTCCAATGTTGGAGCTGGCTGAGGTTTAAATAAATGGTTAGAAGCTATGCAATTCTGACTGATTGATACTGATTGACTGATTGATGAAACTTATTGATATGTTCCTATGAACTTAATAAAATGCAAAAAGGTCTTGTTTGTATATAACCTCTCTCTCTCTCACATCATCATCATCATCATCATGTTTGACTGTGTACAAACATCTGACAGCTTCTATGGCGTGACGGTTGTGGAAGCGACTGCTACGCAGAAGGCGTGAGTTCGTTTCCCACTCAGTGCAAATATTGAAGGAAAATGAACGGAATGAACTCCCTGCCAGCAAGCGACTGCAATATGGGGTTCTTCAAGAAGGGTATTAGAAGGTTTCTACAGGGTAGGCAGCACGAGTGGTGTTGGAAACGTCCATAGACCAAGATGACCGCTTACCATCAGGTGGGCCGTGTGCATGTCTGCCACCTAAGTAGTATAAAAATATACCTAAACAAATGGAGTATACTTAATTATGGTTCCTTCAATATTTATAATTTATTGTTATTCATTAATTAAAATAAAATCGTAATTACCAAAATATCTAACATGTCCGCATTAGGCCGGTCACAAAGCCGCGACTAATAAGACCGTCGCGCGACAATCGCGTCGTCCGTCTCTAATATTGAAATGGTGATTTACGACAACTATAAATCTGTTTCGTGTCCACTTGTCCGGCTTACAAACGTCGGATAATCGCATGACGGATTTGCGTTATGTCTGAATGTACAATTGTACCTTTACGGCGCATTGGAGGGTGAATTGCATTATTTTGATCAACTTTTGTAACAAGATGCAATTAAATGTTTATTTTCGAAAAGATTACACAGCTAAGTATACAACTAAAATTACGACTAGATGTACACATTTTAAGCAACAATGATGTTCTAGAACTTTTTATCTAGGACACGTCTATTTGACTTCACTCTCTCTTAAATTAGGGAAAACTCTGTGTCTTAAGAGACCATTTTCATTCCTACATTTATTTTGGAACTTTGGAGGCATTGTCATATTGTGCTGTGTGCGTGTGCGTGTGTGTGTATTGTGCATTTTAGCGTTTTAGCACTCATTGTAACAAAACTATTTTGAAAGGATTTCATAGTATTAAAATTTACTGGTTATTATAATTATAATTATTTTAACCCCCAACGTAAAAAGTGTTATTAAGTTTCACGCGCGTGTGTGTGTGTGTGTGTGTGTGTGGCATCGTAGCTTTACTTAAAGTACCTGTGCTACGATTAGATGCCCGTCGGTATTTGAATGGCTAGGATCCGAACCCGGGAACTCTCGATCACAATGCCAAATTCCACTAAGCCACCACCATTTTACTATAATATATACCATTACATACAGAATCCATTGTACATAATTAATCATGCATAATAGCGAGCTGAACATTATCAATAAGTCATCAAATCGACTATTGTGTCGCGTATAATTGAATGTTCAGATTCGGTCTAGGTTCAGTCAATGTGAGGCGACGTACTGCAGATCATTTGGTTAAGGATAGATTGCAGGACAGGACGGCGTTGACAGCTAAGTAATTGCATTGATTATTGAATAATTATTGTTGTGGGCTGTATAATCATAGACTTTTTTAGTTCAAACTTTTCAGTGAAACAGTAATTTCTTCCGTAATGAATTGTTTGTTCTCTCTTTACAAGGTTGTACTACTTAATCTTCTAATACAATTTCTGAATCATCTGAATTAGGTTTCTTCCTTAGGTTATCTACTGAACTAATTGCCGAAATTACTGACAACAAAACAATGGAATTCTCGAGCTTAAGTACTATTTTTGCCATTAAGCCGCAATGGGTCTTAAGGAGCAAAACAATTAATACTTTGCAATATTTACATTATTTTATTTTATCTGAAACCGCTAAGCGGATTAAAGAGCACTATCCTAATCGTTACAACTGTCTTATAGCTAACCTAGTCCTATATTTATCCTCTTTTTCGAGATGAACCCCTTCGGGTGTAGGAACTACTGTGCCACCAGAGTGTTCCCCACAAAGGGATTAGTCGCGGGTTCAAGATCTGTCTTGTATCTTGAATTCTTGATGTAATCAATGAGCCTTTCGTAGTCCACTGCTGAAAATAGATGTCTCCCAATATGCGCCATTTGCTCCGGATCTTGAGCCTTCCGAATCTAATCGACCTCAGCCACCTTTTTCAGGTAATCAGTCCATCGAGTGAGGCATTCCACCTTCCGTTCACCTTCTGATGGTCTCTACTCTTGATCAAAATAAACAATATTTTTTTACTTGCTTTTGAAATGAGGACTTGCAAGAAGTTAACGCAAATAACTGATTTAAATGTTATTCTTCTAAAAGCGGCGCATGAAAAAGCATCTGATGAGGCCGTCAAGCTGAGCGCCACCATTGTAACACTGTACGTGTTTGTAATGGTGACCCTCTTTCCTTAGATTTTGCCTTCAGCATACCATCAGGCGAGGTAAAGTAAAATTAATATGTCCTAATTAAAAAAAGAACCATCTCCAGTTGCTCAAAAATTATAATGACATCCCGGAATTCGGTTTAACTTATCAAAATTATCATAAAACTCGGAAGCGATGCATTCACCTGGACATTCTGGACAATCCGATAATAACACAAGATTATTATTAGACATGAATTATTGTCGCAATTAGACGCGACAGGGGCAGGGAAATGGCCGCGGTCGGTACAATACAGCGGACGCTCGTAGACAGCTACAACGTAAATCAATCAAGTGCTGAATAGAACATCATTCTAGAACATTTATGTACCTATGGATATGAAATAAAGTATACTAGTGTGATTAGCGGTAGCCTAGTGGTATGGTGACTGCTGAGACGAGGCCTCGGGTTCGATCCCAGGTTTTATAGCACACACCAATGACTTTTAGATGCTTTTAGAAGTTATGTGTATATTTATCGCAGGTTTATAAGTGCCCGGTTGATGGCAATAGGCTCGCCACCTATTACATTGGGACCTAAACATAAAGCTGGCGAAATGTGGGTGCTAGCATCTCTGCCTACCTCTTCGGGGATATAGGCGTGAGTTTATTTTATGTGATGTTATGTAATGTAGCGTGGTTATATCGAATTCCACCATCACGTAAGAGGTCAAGGCAACCTCACCTGAAAACAGTACAGTGAAGAAGTTCTGCTGCAGGCTTTTCTCGAATCTAAGAGATCTTTAAGAGATCCACGAGGGGTCGGTATCTCCCATCCTAATTGAGGAGTAAGACTGGCGATGGCGAAGTACCTCCACCGTACAAAATACCACGGTTAATATTAACCTTGCGTTGTGTTTCCAGTGGCGAGTAGGGTAGTCAGAGCATAATGGAGAGGTTTTGTTCTGTCAGTGGGAAGACTAATTTGTCTCATGCACTGGCGGCACAGAAACTTCCTTAGCCGTCGAATAACACCAGAACATTGAAAAAGAATCGATCGATCATTCATGAGATACCTCTTCAATCATTGATATACCTGACACCAAGTTTCTCGTGCACATTTATCGTCGTCATGGCCGATAACGGAATTGAACAGAAAATGAACGTCTGATATCAGCTTGCTAAACATTCAAACATCTCCACAAACTTTCATATTTTAATAGTAAATAGAATTCTCATAACCTCTAAATCGTTAATATATACATAATTCAGCATAATATAAACATAAACATAAACTCACGACTTTATCCCCGAAGGGGTAGGCAGAGGTGCACCCACATTACGCCAGTTTATGTTTAGGTCTCAATGTAATACGTGGCGAGCCTATTGCCATTTATAAACCTGCGATAAATACACACATAACTTCGAAAAGCATCGAAGTCATTACTGTGTGCCATGGTAAACCTGGGATCGAACTCGAGACCTCGTCCCAGCAGTCCATTACCCATACCACTGGGCTACCGCGGTTATTCAGCATAATATGTCGACCAAAAGAACCTAAATCTCACTACAATTAAGAAACAACACCATGTGTACATCAAACAATAATGATACAAATTCGAACAACACCTCGCATAACTGGCTCAATCAAAGGGCCCGTACAGACAGACAGACAAATGGAATTGTCGCAGTACGCGCAGCCGGTGGCAATTAGTAGCATGCTCACTAGTTCCGATATGAAATACAGCCACCCGAATCAGCTAAGACATATAGATTAGGCGCGATACACACGAGCGATTTGTTTGGCCACGATTTTATTTTCGTAATAGAACAATACATTTTATACACTGCTGATCATAGCAGCTGATCTTACCTCTGAAATTCAGTAATTGTCTCAAATTTCGTATTAATTAGCATACTGCAATCCACTGCTGGACATTGGCCTTTCCCTATGTGGAAAGGTCTACTGTTTCCACATTGATCTGTCGGGTTGGTATAGGGTTTGATTTCGAGGTTTCCTTCTTTCGAAGTGATATCATTTGCGTGTTATTCCGTTAGTTACCTTTTACGACACCCTTCGGATAAGAGGGGGTGATTATATTCTTTCTCCACCACCACGCTCATAGTAAATGATAAACGGGTTTTTTTCCAGATTATAATTCATCATTGTGGCAGATTCCTAATTCAGTGCGTATGTAAAATTCAGTAGGTACCTGAAATCAGAACGCAAAATTATTATGATTGGAAAGATCGTTCCTTAACATGTAAAAAAACACCGGCTTCCCTTTTGGAATTGATCTATGCCCGCCCAGCCCCCCTCCTCTCCCCCATTAAAAAAATCTTGTAGCCTCATATATCAATCAGCAAGATTATCACCAATTTTTGTCAAATTGATAATGATTTTCTCAGTTTTACAATGGTTTGTAAGTAGGTATATCCAAAAAGCTCGCCCCCTATATAAACAGAATATAGCTAGCTATTTGTCTGTCTAATTTAAAACTAGTGAAAATTATCTTTACAAAACTAAATTATCTACGGAGCTGTGTGTCATACAATAGTTACCACCCTTTAACATATGCCAAATCCATGGTTCAACCGTTTTGCATTCGACTGCCTACTCCCTTTTAGATGACGTCAATATGCAGAAGCAACCTCAACACCAAACGACGCAACCATCAACCAAAATACCATGCATTTTTAACCTTACCCTCATATAGATACAGTTGAAAATGTAATAAAAGCAATGGTAATAGAAACTATTTTACGTTTGGTAACTGATTCAATGTCAGGCTGTATTCGAATGAAATATAGTTTCGCCTTCATTGAAGCTATGATAAATTGATCTCGCCCGAAACGGTTATTGAATAACAAGTGTGGCTTGTTGATCGTTTGCGTCATTTGTGAGGCTTTGTCGCCGGTGTTTAGACGGCCTAATATCTTTATTTATAATCGATTATGTAGATAAGATTCGAGAGCCTCTGTGGCGTAGCGGTAGTAAACGTGACTGCTACGCAAGAGGCACTGGTTCGATTTCCATTCTGTGCAAATGTGTGCAAGAATATGACTAGATCCGAGAGCACGTTAAGCCATCGGTTCAGATCGCCTTTACAATACTTCAGTATCGCTGGAGGTCAGATGGCTGTCGTTTCTAAGAAAATGCCGTAGTTCAATCGCGACATAACTAGGAAATTGATCCAAGACTGGCTTGAAGAAAGAAAACTGCTGAATAACTAAAGAGATATGTTCTTTACTTAATCACATTCATCAACATCATCATCATCACCATCATCTTCTTCACAGCTGTCACATAAGTGTCCGTGGTCCTCTTTTTTTCAATTCAACTGCATCGCGGCTGAACTTCAATATTTTCCATGAAGCGACTGCTATCTGGCCTCCATAACCTATAAGTATAGGCGATATCAAAGTACTAAAGTTAGACCAGTTATTGAACATTTAACCAGGAATGACGGCATAACGTGCTCTCCGAGGCACGACCAGCCCAATGCCAATAACCATATACATACATACAAATATTATTTACACTGAGCATGGATCGAATCCTTTTTTTTATCGTGCGCAAAATCCCCACGGATACCACCTCCACCAAAACGGATGGAAGTGATTATGTCGGACTCGAACCGACCAAAACGCACGCCGTCCATGGGTCCTTGATTGCCGGAGGTGAGATTATACAAGACATAATCTCTCGCACCCCGGCAGACAGCAGCGATCGAACCCGCTACCTACGTAGCAGTCACGTTCACGACCACTGCACCACAGAGACCACAGAATCACATTCTTATCACTATTATCTCTGCTATCAATCAAAACGCAATACAGAGATGCAAATAGGATTCACAAAGTAGTAGCCATTAGGCTTGCACCGTACATGGCGTATAATTTGCTGCTATCTTCCATCTTGCCCGCACCGCAGTCCGGCAGTAACAAACAACTAGCCTCGGACATTAGCTGGAAAGCTACTTGTGACATCTAAATTTCGGCTAGCCACATGGTATGGCGGCGTTATACTGGTGAGAATGTCTAGAGTTGGCTTTCGTTTATGTAGACTGGATAGATAAATTTAGAAAACACAAGTGTTAAAAAACTGATTTGTATAATATGTTGGATAATTTCAGATTTAGGAAGAGCTTGTATAAAAAATCTCTTAAAAATCATTGACAGAATATTGAGAGGTTAAAACTTATTTCTTGTGTTTGTACTCAACTAACAAGGGTGATTCTCTTCTTCACGAAGTTTCTTATGTCTCATATACTTTTCAGGCAATCAAGCTTATGAGCTGTATTATAACATTATTATTGTAAGACCCATTATGTGGGGCTGGCTAGAGAGGCCACATGGTAGCCTCTCGTACCGGCTGACGCAGGTGATCACGGGTGTTTTGGGGATTATCTGCATCAGATCCAGAAGGAGCCAACGTCCGAGTGCCATCACTGTGATGCGAGCGAGGACTCGGGGCTGCACACGCTGACCGAGTGCCCGGCGTGGGAGACGCCGAGGCCGGTCCTAGTAGCGGCCCTAGGTGTGCGGGGTCTCTCGCTCGCCGCATTGCTCACGGCGATGGTACATTGCGCGTACGCTTGGGCTGCTGGATGGCGCCTTCTTCTGTGAGCAAGTAACGCTCGAGAAGTAAACAGCGGAACGAGTTCGAAGAGCGGAGGCGACTCGGACGTCAGAGGTCGCAGAATGACCTCCGACTTCCATTACTGCGGGCCTAAAGGTGACAGGTGGAGCCGCCTGTCATCCTAGCAGAAACAGGCGCGGCTGCGTTTTAGTCGGTTTAAGTCCTACATAACCTACCCAACCGTCTCCAGTGAGGGTATACTTGGGAATTTTTCGCACGATTAATAAAAAAAGGTTCTTACAGATATTAAACATACATAACATAAACTCACGCCTTGATCCCCGAAGTGGTAGGCAGAGGTTTAGGTTTAGGTTTAGGACCCAAATTTCGCCAGTTTATATTTAGGTCCCAATGTAATAGTTGGCGAGCCTATTGCCATTAACCGGCCACTTATAAACTTGCGATAAATACACACATAACTTGGAGGAAAAGCATCGAAGTCATTGGTGTGTGCCATGGTAAACCTGGGATCGAACTCGAGACCTCGTCTCAACAGTCCTTTACCCACACTACTAGGCTACCGCGGTACTTTATATCACTATCGCTATCACTACATAGTATAAAAAAAATCGCGTTCTCTGTCCCTATTTTTCGTGTCACTTTGTATGCTTAAATCTTTAGAACTACGAAACGGATTTTGATGCGGTTTGTTTTAATAGATAGAATGGTTAAAGAGGAAGGTTTATATGTATATAACATCATGCTACAACAAACAGGTGCGGAGCAGGAATGAAAAATGTTGCAAAAAGTTGCGCGGGTCAGATAAATTAGTATTAAATGTTAGCCAGTTCTACACAATACGTAGGTCTGAGGTGACGCGTCCAAGCGCCGTGGCCGGCGTGCGAGGCTACAAAACATATCGGTGGTGGTCGTTCGTAGCAGATAACTGCGCGGTGCGATCATTTTGTATACGTTTTCACGACAGCTCACCTAGGGGGTAGGCAGAGAACCGGAACGTGTACAGGGAGAGGGGTTCTAATGGTTCAAATGTTTAGGACTAAAATGATGCATTTGGTGATATGGGGACTTTCCTTTTTATATACATGTACATACATAGGTACATATTTGATTTTATTTGCTCGCGAAGGGGATGCAGAGGTGTATTAAACACCCACATTTAGCCATCTGTGATTTTCTGTCCCTTGCCCTTGCCTTCAGCTTACCTACCATCAGGCGGGGTGAAGTCAAAATGACGTCTCATAATAAAAAAAAATCTATGGTCGGTGAAATGTGGTTGTTAATTCACCTATGTCTACCGCAGAGGGAAATAGGCATAAGTATATGTATGTCATTTGGTCTGACGTCATCAAGTTATCCATTCCCATTTCCTTCCAAATCATTTTTAACTCAAAATACCACAACAATCAATACATTTCTACAACTCACATTTAATAACTCCCAAGAATTTTTAATCAAACCCCCCCAATGCTATCAAATGCCACAAATTAACAATTCCAACTTTCAATATACGTCATAACCCTAAAAAGCTCGCGGGTAAAAACGACCAACTTAATAGGATTGACAAGATTCCCGACGACCAATAAAAGATGGGGGCCGATGCCATAAAAACTATAAGAAGAAAATATGTCTGAAGGATATTTCGTAAGCTATATCCGTGTCCATTCGTTGAGCCCAAATGTCATACCAATGAATTCATGTCCCGCCATTTTTTTGCACAGTTTATCGCGTTTCTTTATTGCGGTCGGTCTTTTCGACCCGGGTATGTATTTTTATGGACGTTCGAGGGTTAACTTGTACCGCAATTTGTTTATAGCACACATATTGGTTTCACAGTCGGTCTTTAAGTCCTTTTCATTTTTAGGGTTTTTAATAACGGTTTTCATATATCGTTTATATTTATTTTTATTACAAATAAAAGGCTTTATTTGACATTGCTTTTTGATATTGTTTATTACAATTTTACTTTTAGAGGGTAGGCAATATAGATCTTCTGAGAAACATTATAATCGACCTCATTTCTAAGCAGATATTCCCCGATTGACAGGCGAGAACTTTTTTTTCTGCAAACGAACGTGCGAAAAATTTCTACGGATACCGCATTCCGGAACCGATTAGGCAGGTTATGTCGGACTCGAACCGACTAAAACGGACGCCACCTTTGGGTCTTTGGATCCCGGAGGTGAGGTAGTAGCCAACATATGCCTCACACCCCGTAGACCCGGGGCCTTGACAGTAGATAACTGGGTCCTTTAAGCGGGGCGTGAAAATGCTTCTGATTAGGCCATCAAGCTAAGCGCCACCATTGTAATACTGTACGTGTTTGTAATGGTAACCCTCTTTCGTCTAATTGCCTCCAGCTTACCATCAGGAGAAGTGACGTCAAATTGATGTATCCTAGATAAAAAAGGCACAGTCGACAGCTGGACACTGCTTCCTGATTCTCCACTTTCCACATCCAGTTCATCCTACCACCTTTTTTTCGATAACATTCCGTCTGACTGGACATCTCCCACCTTATGTTTCTGATTTTGAATTTTCGCAAAAAATAAAGTATTTTATTTCGAAATTCAACATCCCTCAAACTCAAAAGTCATTGAAAACCAATCAAAACCCAAGTGATATTGTTCGAAAGTAGTACCAATATATATCTTACGACATAATTATGACACTGGAGAGAATGGGGCGACATCAAACACTCTAATAATAAGACAAAAGCATTGAATACAAAGGGCTGTATTATAAAAAATGGGGGCGCATTCAATATGGAGAGCTTTCGACTCGATCTCACCAAGACATCCATTAGGTATTATTGAAAATTTTAATATCAAAAATTGCGGACGCTTGCTTTGAGTGTACGACACGATTTGTAGCTAATATCATAAATATTATTAATCGGTACTGTTAATTTAATTGCTAAATAAACTCTATCTATTTGTGTAATGGTTTCACTACTGAAGCACTTAGCCGATCTTTGTGAAATTTCGTACAAACATGGATTAGAACTTAAGAAAGGGACTAAGTGTGCGAGTGACTTACATATCTTTACACAAAACAGAGGAGTGAAAAAGTGACAGAGTATATGAACCGTGAAACTTTTTTTATAAACCTATCAACTTGTCAGATATAGCCAGCTGTCATAATAAAAGCATATTTAATTCCATTTTATATTTTAAATTTGGCAACGTGGTAATATACATTTTATTCCGAAATAAAGGGTTCAAATTGTGTAAATGAAAGTTTATTACTTTTGGAGTTCTAATCTATATGTATAACTTTAATAAATTTCATGAGGTTAGATAAATTATAGCTTGGGAAAGTACAGGCTACATTTGGGTAAAATAAGCACACGGGTGCGGACCTGCAGGCAACAGCACATATTAAATTTTACAACTATATTTTACAAAATTTGCGTGCCCCAGCAGTATTTTATCATTTTCCATTGGGGTTATCAGGTATTTCAATGAGGTAACAACATTGACACAACATTTTACCATTTACCATGATTATAACGCACCTCTTCCCAAATTTATTGACTTTAAAGAGTGTTCCGACACGATTAGTCGTGAGTACTAAACGTCATCGGAAGTATTTCAAGGAATATCATTTCATATCGCAAGGACCACTTTTGTTTTATCATTCTGTGGCAATTTTTATGTAAATGTGCTATAGTTAGATCGATGTTATTTTAATTTCTTCAAAATTCATTCTTATTCTTTTTTTCTTCTTTCTTTATAATCACCAATGTCCTACTAGTGGGATTGGGATTGTCATTGCGATGATGACTATTTTTATTCTCAAAGAATAACCAGTTTATAATATAATGTATCATCCCAATTTTATCTGAACAGAAACTGAATTATTTGTATTAGGAGTATGTTTATGGAGAAATTTAATAACCAGGATTCAACCCAGCCACCTTTACATTATAAGAACGAATCCTTAAAGACTAAACTACATGCACTTACAATTGATTGAGACAATAGAAGTACTCAAAAAGTGAGGCATGAATATGGCTGTTTGCACTGGTCTAGTCGTGCCTCGGAGAGCACGTTAAGCCGTCGGTCCCGGTTGCCATAATACAATGGCAGTCGTTACAGGTAGTTGGAGCCTTCAAAAGTCAAACCAGTCTAACCTGGAACTTCGATATCGCCATTGGTCATTGGACCATTGGTTGTGGAGGTCAGATGGCAGTCGCTTCACGCAAAATATCGAAGCTCAGCCGCATCACAGTTACACTGGAAAGCCGATCCCAATTCAGTTGGGAAAAGGTTCAGAGAATGATAGATACAAGTCTATCAAAGTTAATAATAAATCGAAATAATATCTCAATAGCCACCCGAATATTTCACACTAACATTAAACATACACTAAGTATTGACAAGCGAAACAAACTCAAAAAAATATCTCAAGCTATCATTCGGGACTCAAGAAATTTCACACAAACATCTGTCAGATGTTTTTTGAGTCCTAATCCTAATCCATACTCATCAAAGATTGGAAAAAAATCGAGGCATTTTGTTATAAAATTATAAACCGTATCATATCCAGCTGTGTGCGTAGAAACGTATCGAAGTGATGTGAGCTATGTGAAACGAATCGTTAGGGTTCGTTGTGAGGTGATGAAAGCTGATGTGTAAATATATTTTATTACCAGCTTTTAGGCTCCGCTCGCGTGGACTTTTGATCCCGTTCCCGCTGCTTCATAAAATGTTCAGTATAGTTCAAGGAACTAATTAAAAAAAGAATTACTCGAATTGGTCCAACCGTCTTCGAGTTATGCGCTTACCGAAATATTTCGCAATCAATTTTTATATACCTAAATGTAGATTATTTTTATTATTTTTTGTATGTATTATTCTGTATATATTAGTACGTATTATCCTATACGTATTATTAATATATCATTATTATGAATTGTATTATTATGTATTAAGTATTATGTATTATTGTTACTATTATTCAGGGGGAAAATGAATTTCATTGAACCAATTTTAGTGAACTTTTACAGATTAATGATTTAACTTAAACCCAAATTATGGAAATGAAGAACCTCTACGGAACACAAATAATAAAATCACAGAGCACCCCTTACATGCTTAAAAAAAGAACAAAAAAAAAAGGTTTCGCGATTCGACCTGTGTTTAACCGCTGTCAGGGGTTGTCAATCATACTGCTCGCCCCGCCCGCGCCCGGTGCGCGTGTTTGACAGCCCTGGCATTATATTATTTCTCCCATTTTTGATTTTGTTTACACGATAGATCTTATTGTTTCTTATTAATTATGGATTTTTAGGATTTTAAATAAGAATAACGTTTTAATTAGAGAAAACTAAATGATACACTAAACTAAATAATAATAGAACTCCAAATCAATCATGATAGTTCAAATCGATTTTTTATACTGCTGCTCACCTGATGGAAAGTGGTCATTGCAGCTTAAGGACGTTTGTAACACCAGAGGCGTCAAACTCGTGCTGCCGACCCTGTAGAAACCTTCTAATGCCCGATTTTTTCTTGAAAAAAACCCCATATGGTCACATTTGTGGAAATACATACTTAGAATGTATGTATTTTTCGTTTTCATTCCTGTTATTATATAATGTATACACTTTATAAACGGGAGGAAATATACTTAAACTTTTCAGACCACATATATTAGCCCTCCACAAAACCTGTGAGAGTGCATGGTTATGTCAAACTCGAAATGCCGGGTCTTTGGTTGCTGGAGATGAAATAATTCGTAACATACCGCGTCCATCTCTTGTGAGATAGCCATCTCTTGATGTGTGGGAATCACGTCATGTTCCCAACTAGCCCCTACTAGGCCTGATTTCTGCTAGGATGACACCACTTGTCACCCCCAAGCTCGCACTCATGGAGGACGGACGTCATTCTGCGACCTCTGACGCCTTATTGTGTCCGCTCATCAAAATTTTGGTGGAGATTGGGTAATCCTAATCAAAGACAGAAAGTAGTTTTGTTTTAAACTCTTGCAGTCACTTAATACCTTATAATTTTAAACCGTCTAACAAAATATTGACATGTTCTAGACATTGTGACTGACATCAACACGAAAACATACATTTCAAATGTTGCATATATAGTTATTAAGTCATCAATCAAAATTAACCTCCGCTCAAAAACCATATTTAATCACTACCCACAAACTATTGATTAATTCACCCTGTATATTTTTAATGAGTGTCAAAAAAGTATTGAGTGTTTAAAAATAGGTTAAGATATTAATAAATGGCTGAGATAGGTACACTTGCATTAGTTTCATTTAATTATTACTTTGTTATTAATGATGGAGCTCAAGAAACCGTGACTGATTATATGGATTGAAATGATGATAATTAAATTGATTAATTCATTGTAATCTTGTAATCCAAAATTTCTGGTGGAAATGAGACGTGATGCAATGAGAGCGTAATTTGATAATTAACATCCAAAAATTGTTCACAAATTTGCATATTTAAGTTTGAAGAAATTGTGTAGATTCTTGGTTAAAATAAGGTCCTCAAAAAACCTTTATCATTCAAGTACTAATAATAATGGTGACAAAACCAGTATACCATAAACGTGCACCAAAATAATCGGATCAGCACAGGTACGGCACGATATCCGTCAAAAACACCGCAACACGATGCTTTTGTAATTCCACACATTTTGTATTTTGTCACATGTAACACTGATTGACAATTGTTAAAAAAAACTTGCATCATAGTATTTGGAATCTTTTGAAATTGGTACGATACGGTTTTTATTCAACCGAATCACTTGTAAGCTATTGATACCTTCTTCAAATCAACCCTTTTAGTAGCTGCGACGTTAACAGTGTTAAAATTTCCAAATAAATATGAAAATTTGTGCTGTTTTGATATGATCGACATTTTTCGTGACCAGAAGTCGGACTTATTTTAAAAAATTAGCATTTTCATACAAAAGAACCGTGGTAGCCTAGTGGTATGGGTAATGGACTACTGAGACAAGGTCTCGAGTTCGAACCCAGGTTTACCATGGCACACTCTAATGACTTTACCGTGCTTTTCGAAGTTATGTGTGAATTTATCGCAGACTTATAAGAGCCCGGTTAATGGCAATAGGCTCGCCACCTATTACATTGGGATCTAAACATAAACTGGCGAAATGTGAGTGCTAGCATTTCTGTTTAACCCTTCGGGGATAAAGGCATGAGTTTATGTTATGTTATCATACAATGGTAATATGACAAAGCTGCCAGTCTCCTGTTAAAATTATAACAAGGAGCACACGAGAAGGAGAAATTTCATGATTCAGACAATTTAGGTCAAAATTGCCTAAGGTAAAAAATCAGTCTAAAATTTTCCAAATCATAAACTAGATGAGTGATGATTGATGTATGGAGTTTATTAGAACTAACATCAACTCGAGCACGAACTGAACATTATCGAATGTAACGAAGTGTGAAGGCAGGGTGATGAGTTAAACGGTGCAAGAATGACAGCCACCTACTGTGAATTCCTAGTTTCGATTCCAGTTTGAAATGTTATTGAAATGGATGACCAATGAGTTCTATAACTATATTATGTATCCCTAGTATCATTGTTCATAGGAGAGGCGAAAATTTAGAATTTGGAACTAGATTAACTGAAAAGAATTTAGCAGGGCTTACCAACGAAGCAACCTAACATAATTGAAAGCTAGATGTAGAAGTACAAATTGACCACAAAATAATATAATAATATTATGAATTTTAAAAAATCTACATGAGAAATAATGGCATGGTGGGAATATATTAGATGCATGTGAAACAATCTTCCATATTGACTCTAAGTTATTCAAAGCTGTAGGAGTTGGATCTTTCCGTGTTTTATTTGCTCATCGAGTTGCGATACTCTTTAAGTGTGGTGTAAGTTACAAGATTTTCGAGCCTTTTTTCACCTTCTTTTAACTATTAAACAGTGGAATATATTTTCTTATCTTTACAATCTACTGCTAGTATGAAAGTTCTATATTGAGATTATATTGTCGGCTGTTTCAGGACACCAATTACCAGTAAAAAAGGAGTATATGTCAACCGAGATCTAGGGCTTAGCGGAGCGATCTCATTGTATTACGAATATTCTGTATGTTCACCTATCTTAAAGCAAACCTGGCTAGTACTACTTAACTTACAAAATGCTACATTACTTTAGCCAGCAACTACGTTGGCATAAGTACTTCGTAGAACAAAAAAAATATTTTAGGAATTAACCATAACGATGAAATACCTATCAATAAGTTTTCATAATTAAATTTTTTATACCTATTTCCAATCTTGACTAGTAAGAAAACCATCAAGTAACATTAAAAATCGAATATTACGCTAAGATCTTTCGATTGCACCATATCGTAAAGGGGATGTCAGAATATACGTCAAACGTCATCGGTCTGGAAGACGGCTCTTCGGTTCTGATACAGCCATGTCTTATAAATATTATATCCATGTGCCCTCAACCATCTCGCTATTCAACCTCATTTGCAATTTGAACTTAATCACTAAATAAATTGGGTTTGTTATAGTTGGACACGTTTCTAGCATTAGAGGATACAGTATCTGTCGGTATGTCAAGATGAACAACCAATTATAAGTCAAGTTTGATATTACTCTTTACAATTTTGATTTCTTTCAATTCTTTTTGTATCGGTTTGACGAGCGAAGTAGTTATTTATAATTAAAATGGCGATTTTTGATCCTCGGAATGATGCGATTTTTAATTTTGTGTCGATCAAAAGGGTTTAAGATTCTTATTAAGCGTTTGATTTGTGAATCATGATATGCGACGAGGAATCGGATTATGTTTAAGCGTGAGTGGAAGTTTAATAATATTGATTAGGTATTATACTTATGAATGATAGAGGTGGTACAGATAACATTGAAGTATGAAGATCAACTGAAAATAAAGGGATACAAGACGAAAAATTTGTACTGGGCCCTAAGTTGAGGCAGTTGACATAGTTTAATAGTATAAAATAGACTTGAAATTTCGTTTATTATAAAATTTCCCTGAAGTAGCCTTCAATAACAAAAAGGGGGGTATCCAAGGGGATTGCCGCACAGAAAAAAAAGAAAAAACTGTTGACTTGATAAGCTAAACTCTAGACGACTTCACTATATGTAATAATAAAATGACCACAGTGAATCTGACCGTCTTTTAGTCGAATACAAAACAAAAATCCAATCCAATTCAATTTAAATTAAACAGTAAAAGATTACTGGTCATTTATTTAACAAATGACAATATTCATTCAGCCACAAAAGATCGGGCAATAAAAATCAATACAAACTCGATATGTCCACAAATACAGTTGCAGTTCGATTTCGAGATTGTTCTCGGACGCAGCTACTTATGGACCAATGTTTCTTGTAAATATGGCTAAAATAAAAAAAAGTTAACAGTGATTGTTTATTGTATTGAATCATTTATGTACGGTCAGCATTTAAGCGTTTTGTATCGCTTTTTGACATGACTATTGCTATATGCATTAATGTCCACCAGTATTTAGCCTACGAGGCAAGTTTTTACAAACTCTGAAATAAATATAATTGCGATATATTTAATCACAATCAATCAAACTATAGTAATCCACTGCTGGACTTATACCTCTGCCAATATACGCCATTACTACTGATCTTCAACCTTCCGCATCCACTCCATCCCAGTCAACATTTTCAGGTCGTCAATCCACCTGGCTGGAGGGTGTACCGTACCATCTTCTGTTTACTTTCTCGTGGTCTGCACTCTAGGACTCGTTTGCTCAAACAGCCATCGGTCCTTCGACAGTTGTGGTCAGTCCACTGCTTATTCTGCGAGCCATGTCGATGACTTTAGTTCTTTGTCGGATGACCTCATTGCAAATCTTATCCTTCAAAGAAACTCCAAACAGCTCGCTCTATAGACCACTCTGCGACTTTGAATTTGTACCCCACCACAAGTAATTTTTTATAAACATTTAATAATTCTTGAAACTAAACGTTACAGTGGTTTTGCTGACCATACCGCAAACGGTAGGCAAATGAGTTGTGCGAATGCCGATACCTGTGCGGTAGAGGACTTATTTTCATATTTGTCCCTCTACAGTATTTTTTGTATTTATTCCAGGGCTGGCGCTGTATGGAACTAGTTTATTTCTATTTTTACAATTACATTTATACTAACTTTTAGGCTTTCGCGTGATCATAAGGGAAATACTCGAATTTCACTAAACATAATTTTACACTGTAGACCTTTTTAATTTGTCTATTTTGAAATCAATCAATATATAGATTATCGCAGTTCATTGCTGGACATAGGACACTCTCAATGTTGAAAGGCTTAGGCCTCCTATTTTAACACTGGCTTCAAGACTATGATGATGACCTTTCACTTTCGGGTGTGCGATACTTCGCACTACAAAAAGAAAGAAAAAAAGGGCATTGCCCTGCATATGCAACTTTGAATTCGAAGAGCAATTTAAAGCTTCCTTCCTCATAAGCAGCAAAATAATAAAAAACCCGTCATATACTTCAATGCAAAAGATTCATCATTAAGATAAACTAAACAGCCTAGCGACAACCATAGTTAGAACTCTGACGTGACTCCGCGTATTGTTCATATTTTTTACTCTGCCGATTGTCCCATAAGCATGATATTCAAATTAGGTATAGCATTGTGCCATGGAAATACATCGGCGATTCTGTTCTCAGTTAGGGTACGTCTATAGTGAACTGCTACTGTTTTAGGAGTGGTTTTTCAGTCAGTTATAACATTGATAAATTAAATAGTAGCTTCATTTGTTAATCTAATAACTAAAATAATAGTTTTGGCGTTAGTCTGAACGTTGAATCTTGGAAAGAGAGTCATTTCGAAAGAGATGTTCCGGTGTTTCTGGATTGAGAGAGATATGTCTCCTATTATTTTACCTCCGACAACCGAAGGTTCAAAGACGGCGGAGTGTTTTAGGTTTGAGTCTAATATAACCAATGTCCAACGTGGGTGGTATTCATGGAAATTTTAAGCACGGAAAAAAAACCATCGCATTTTAGTGATATCCAAAGTTATGCCCAGGTTCCGCCGCCTTGAAGCCTGTGGTCCGTTTTTCAGCTGTCATGGTCCACATCTTGTGCATCACTTGCAGTGAGTCCATACGACGGTAAATCTCACAAACATTATTTTACTTACCCACCTAATCAAGCAGTCGCTACAAAACCGACCGCCGCCGTAGCAACAGTGACTTTTCTACCTTTTATCTGCGATATTACCGACACGAAGGCTGCCTTGGATTCAGGAGTTTCCTACACGATCTTTACACATAACCACACTCCTGAAACTATTTCCCTGTTCGGATGATAAACAAGCCTGGAAATGAACTGTTCACTCAACTTGCTACTCAGCTAATTTTTGTATCTAGTCTAAGTAAATGATTGTAAATAGACCAAAAAAACGTTTCAAACCGGTGGTCCATTTGCTCACTGATTTATAAAATGTTGTTGATATTGACGTTTTGTAAGTGCCGTTTATTGGTATATACAGAATAAATGATTTCTGATTTGATTTAATTTGTAAATGTGTTGAACCGCGGGTGAGCGGTGGGCCCTCCTCCCTCCCCCAATATATATCTATTTGTAATGGATTTCCGCCAGGTAACGCCTACATCTATATCGTATCTTAATTTGTAAAGTCAAATTGTAAAAAGTGTACAAGTGTTATAAAAATGTCGACGGAGAAATATTGGAACTTAATTTTTATTCGTCATTATGAACAAGCCTTAACGAAATGAATAATTATTCTATTATGTATGGCGTCCTAAGCAGATAGCTCTATTTGTGAGAGAGTATATCTTTTCTCAGCTACAGTATGTAATTTTCCTTGAATTTCTAACAGCTTCTAGTTAAAACCGCCATTTGGGAGCTGGCAACACCTACGCGGGTAAATAAATGATTTGAAATTTGAAATTTGTTGTGTAGGTCGTCCTAGAATATTTATTTCAGTTTATTATTATCACTTCATACAATTTTAGTTTCAAACTGTCCAGGAACTTTTGGAGCCCACTGTACCTCCAATAAACATAATATTGTTGATATATAACACCTGTATCTGATGCTGACGCGAATTAGTATGAAGAAATCTTGTTTTTTTTTCATATTATCACAAACCGCTATGATCTTTCAGGTACAAAGGTTTTTATGCTTTGGTCGTCAAATTGACCACGCCTGATGGTAAGTATTGGCGCAGTCCAGAACATGGTGGCCGCAGTTACAGGTGCTGTCCCTGCATCGGCAGTCGACAGTTGTTTTTTCAGGCCCCACTTGAAGGACCCGAGACTGTAGGATGAAGGAAACACGTGTGCAGGCAGAGCATTCCAGGACTTAATGGTGTGACATAAAAAAGAGTCGCCGAACCGCTTGGTTCTTGATGAAATTGTTTGTAGCGTATGTGGGTGACATCTAAGTCCTGCGCGCGTTGTCCTGTGTAGGAAGGGAGAGGTGGAACCAGTTGGACGAGTTCATCAGGACACTCACCATGGTATAGCCGATGGAGCATATTAATTGATTTCTAGAAATCATTGCTCTAATTGTGAATTATGAAATGCTTTCATATTACTCCAAAAATGTATACCAACTCGATATAAAACAAAATAATCTTCAACTACACAACAAAGCATCTACAAAAAAATATTAAAAACTTTCCTTTCAAGAACTTATAACACCCTTTGCGGCGAAAGGTTGCCAACTCGCAAAACAATAACTGAGTGAAAAAAAAAAACTTATTTTTTAAACACCCTACTTAAACAAGACAACTCGTTCGCGTGCCGTTGAAAAAAAAAAACAGTCCAACCCTAAATGCTCACGAAAATATTTCAGATATTTAACAAATGGTTACCGCTAACGATGTCCTTTAATATTTGGAATATAAAATAAAAAATCCTCTTTTGTCGGTCGTGGCGAGTGGTGGTAACTTTTTTTTCTGTATTTTGAACGCTGCGGTTTGTTTGTGCGCGGGAAAAATGCCCGCTTGGCCCACGGAAAACTTTTTTGCGGTAAGAAAAGGTTGTCTACTGTGTGTTCTGTTTGTTATTTTTTTTTCTGACGTAAAAAGTGATGGTCTTTGATGTGAATCGACAAAAATTCTATGGAAATATTTTTCTCGTGACCGTTTTTGAGTTTTCGAACGAAAAATTTTACGTCAAAATTTTCTATTTAATTTCCTTCGGCAATTTTTTTTAAATGAAATTAAAACACCATGGGTAATAAAGTATTCTTTAAAACACTAACTGTGCCTTTTTTGTTTTACTCATACAATTTTCAGTAAATTCTTACAAAAATATTTGTTTTCTTGCCCTATCCGTCCATAATATGGCAACTGATGTGATATCTCCGATATTAAAACTTTCAAAAATGGTAACCACTTACCATCAGATTCTTCCGAGAAACTTCCGTGATACTCCTGTGATGTAATGCGCAGCATATAGCTGGTTACTGGTTATGAATAATGGAGGTTTTGTTTCCATAACCGAAATATTTAAGTGTATTTTTTACAAATATTCACACAAACACACATTCACTTATATAATATTAGTATAGATTACATACATAACTAAAATCAAAATAATGTACCAAATGCAATATACGCCAAGCTAATGAACGAAATTTTCACTGATTGTCACCCCAATGAAAGCACTTTACCATTAAATTGGTTCCCGAATATCGTAAATTCAATGAGCTATATCAACATTCGTGCCCCTAGGGTATTTTCGTGCACGTACAATGTCATGCAGTGCGATGACAATTGCACCTTGTACAACAGGTGGTGAGCATTCGATAGGAGATGCCTTTAGATGTGGTGAAGTTACTGGAGCGAGTTGTTGGGAAAGTAGAAATAAGCAGTTTTTGAGTGACAGCTAACAAAAATAATTGTAGTAGACTTTAGACCCTAAACTCTAGGTTTGATTCTGGAGGTCCAAGGCAGTCAGATGGATGTTGTTGATGCATCTACTATAATAAGCTTTCAGGCTTTGCTATCAGATTTGGGAAATCAGAACGTGTTCGCACCTTGCACGACTCACATGTCAATCTATACACCTGTATTTATAAAGAGGCAGACAGGCAAAGCAGCCATGTACAGTCAACAATAGATATACGGTACCACATTTACATACAACGTTGTATGAAAAAGTGGTATCGTATCTCTTTTGTTGACTGCACTCGTAGTCAAAGTTGAGTTTATTACCGTTATCTATACAGTTTTTGTCCGATTAAAAAGTAACCGTCGCCTTATTACGACAAGAAGAGAGGTTTTTATATTCTATTTCGCCAAGATCACACAACATGTTGGCTATTTACATAATACTGTAAAAGATAATGGATTCTTTCATTATTTGTGTACTTAGTCAAGCAACTAACCTGAGTCTAAACACAGCATATTACCATCTAATTCTCAGAGGAACGCAAGCTAGGACATAACGTTACAAGTTAGTTCAAGTGTGTCTGATTTGGTAGCACTACTTCATATTTAAACAGGTTAACACAAGAATTGAACTTGGAGATTTGATGAAAGGGGATTGTGGAATGTCTAATGCTATGAATTTTGTAGCACATACTTCACTTAAGAAGACAATTTCGTCTTGGCAATTAAGGAAACTATTGGTGGAATTAGTTAGAAGACCTCATGAATAGAAGCCGTGTGACTTTCAATCGTATGAGTATTTTATGAAGTAGTTTATTAAACAGTTGAAGACTGATAGGCTATGAACAAAGCGAAGGGGTGGCAGTTGATTCTGCTAGAGTCGAGAGACTGGGGTAGTACCTCCGCCCTACAGAATACCGCAGCTAGTAATAACCTTGTGTTGTGTTTCCGGCGGTGAATAGGGTAGCCAGAGCTCACTGGAGATGTTTTGTGTTGTAAGTGAAAAGACCGAGAAACTCTGGTTTGTCTTCTGCACTGATAGCACAGAGACTCTCTTACCCTTCTCCCTTCCCCCCTCTTCGTATAAAAATATGTAACTCAGTTGAACAGAGCATTATTCTGTAAGCAACTGGTCACGTATGCACTGTCTTTAATTCACTTTTTGCGATCGAAGTCTATAAGGAACAGAGCAGTTCGCTTTAAGATATCATGAAATATATTTAATCTAATACATAGGTTACAAATGCAAACAAAACCTTGTAGTTTGTACGTTGATGCCGGAGACACTAGTTACGCCTAGGCGTGTCATTTGCACGTTAAAAGGGGTACTGAAACATTTGACTAGAATGTTCTGAATACAGGTTCGTGGGACTACTTCAAAATTAAATAGGAAATCTTTTACGTTTGGGTTTTGCTCATTCAATTATTCTTAAGTATTACATACATACTCACAACTATTTCCGGAGTGGGCAGAGGTGAATTATCACCTATATTTCATCAACCACTGCATTCTGTCCCACATAATAGGGATCAGCCTATTGCCATATTGTTGACTCGAGCCATGCATTTGAGGCTGAGTCTGGGCTGTGTATATCTGTCTGATGTTAAACAGCTCTATCCCTTTATCGCCTAGTACGACACCGCTTAACCACGCCTCAATATGGCACTAAAACGTCTCTCAGTGGGCTATAAAGCCTGCCTTTTCTGTGCTGTCACGCCTAAGACTGCTCTAATGGGTATCTACTGTCCACCATTAGAAATTTAAAAAAAAACCACAATTTTTTTTTCTGATTTTTTTTTATATTACGTAGGTGGCAGACTAGCACACGGCCCACGTGATGGAAAGCGGCCACCGTGGCCTATGAACGTATGCAACACTAAGGGTGTCACACACGCGCTGCCCACCCTGAAGGGAAAGGGGGAGAGCTGGGAAGGGGTGGGGAGGCTAGGAAGGGGAGGGGAAGGAGGGGTATAGTGAGCTCTGGCTACCCTACTTACCGGCGGGAACACAACACGATGGTTATTATGACCGCGGTCTTCTGTAGGGCGGAGGTACTTCCCCAGTTGGACAGCTCATTTCGGACGGGAGATACCGTCGTGTCCTACCTCCGTTAATCTAGTAAATTACCTCTGATCCTGAAATCAAACTCCACTCTTTATATATAGCTACACACCACAAACGCATTCCGCTTGTAAATATACCCAGTAATTAATATGTGTATACTTAATTTTAAATCAGTTCAATTTCAAATCACTAGTTACTGTGACGTCGATTGAAGTGAGGATTTACCCAACATACTAACTTTACTGTTGTTAACAATTGTATTTCGCTACAATAAGGTTTAAATTCCCTTGGTACAGCGGTAAATAACATCACCATTTACGTAAAGTAAGTGACAAGTTTCTCTCTACGTTTGGAGTAGACTTTATTTCGTTGTGTTAAGGGTGGTTTTTGTGTGTCGAATATTTGTTAAAAGTTCAGTTTTTCGGCCTAATGAACATTTAATAACAGAGTTTTTTTAAATGTTCTGTTCGATACGCTCGTCTATACGCTTCAGATGGGTCGCTGCAGGCAGTTTTTATTTTTGACATAGAGTAGGGTTCAGACAGAGAGAAATTAAAAAAAAAATGTTACAATAACTTTATTTCGTATTTATTTTATGTGGTTACTAGCTGACCCGCGCAACTTCGTCTGCGTCACCCCGTTTTAGCAACATATTTCATTCCTGCTCCGCACCTGTTTGTTGTTGCATGATGTTATATACATATAAACCTTCCTCTTTAAGCACTCTATCTACTAAAGCAAACCGCATCAAAATCCGTTGCATAGTTTTGAAGATTTAAGCATACAAAGGGACAAGACAAATAGGGACAGAAAACGCGACTTTATTTTATACTAGCTGTTCCCCGCGGTTTCACCCTCGCTGCTAAGCACCTGTTGGTCGTAGCGTGATGTTATATAGCCTATAGCCTTCCTCAAGAAATGGACTATCCAACACTAAAAGAATTTTCCAATTCCAATTAGTAGT